>OX465377.1:16811518-19406518 GCA_950004255.1 Mesopsocus fuscifrons
ATGCCCCCTATCGTTCACAGGTGAAATTTATGGTCCCCTCGTTCGTCCTGACGAATTTTTCGAAATTTTCAACCCCGTCTTAAGGGATGAAAGCCCCAACCAAAGTGTCTTATTTTTTGATTTTTCTATACTAGGGCGTGCCCCCTATCTTCTGAAGGGGAAATTTTTCGTCCTCCCGTTCGTCAGATTTTTCCGGTCTCCACCGATTTTGGATTGCGTCTTAAGGGTAGAAAGCCCCAACCGAAGTGCCTTATTTCTTGATTTTCATATACTAGGGTATGCCCCCTATCGTTCACAGGTGAAATTTATCGTCCCCTCGTTCGTCCTGACGAATTTTTCGAAATTTTCAACTCCGTCTTAAGGGATGAAAGCCCCAACCAAAGTGTCTTATTTTTTTATTTTTCTATACTAGGGCATGCCCCCTATCTTCTGAAGGGGAAATTTTTCGTCCTCCCGTTCGTCAGATTTTTCCGGTCTCCACCGATTTTGGATTGCGTCTTAAGGGTAGAAAGCCCCAACCGAAGTGTCTTATTTCCTGGTTTTTATATACTGGGGCAAGCCCCCTATCTTCTGAAGGCGGAATTTTTCGTCCTCCCGTTCGTCAGATTTTTTCGAAAATTTCCCGATTTAAAAAATTTGTAGCCCCCAAAAGCCCCAACGGCGGACAGTAAGACTCAGGTTTCCTGAAACAACCAGTGCCTCCCCATCGCTCCACGGGCTCAAACCTTTTCCTCCCCTTCGTCAGGAACAGACCCCCTCAGCCCCCGGTCTAGAATATTCAGTTATATTTCTATGGGTTGAAAATTAAAAATAAACTCTGAATCATAAATTTTTCATTGTAGTTTGATGGCTTCCTGAATTTTTAGCAGTTAAAAAATATTGTGGGACTACATGAATGACACCGTGACGTTATACGGGGCAAAGCGACAACAGAGAATCGTGTATTACGTAATGTGAATGGTCTGCGAGTGCAGCTGGCCAAGATTAGTGCACACCCCCTCAACTCTGGCATTGATTTACTGCTTTGGTGCGGTTTCAGTTCCAGTTCGCTTACAATAATTAAGAGTGATCGTGTGTCCCAAGACCCGTAACAGTTGTAGATGACCGGAAAAACGTTCCGAATCGTCTCTGCCGTTCTTAAGAGCCTGAATTGTACAAACTAAAGACTGGAGACACATTTGCTATTTGTTTACCTTTTTTCTGCACATTTTATGAGGAAACTATTGGATATTTATATTTTCTGAAATATAATACGTATTTTTAATGTCACGAATTAACTGGCTGTGTTTTGATTTTACGATCGGTTAATTTTGGACAAATTTTTTGTCACTAGTTCGTAGTTCATTTCGAACATTAAAAAGGCATTTTATATTCCAGAATATTTTCCTCATAATGTGTGCATAAAAAACATCAACAAATAACGAATATGTATTCACCCTTAACTCCAGTTACTGAACTTTCCTATAGTAATCAATTGCACAAGGTGTAGGTTAGAATTATCTAACCTGCCAGCTGATCCCGTCGATGGTTTGGCAACTTTTTCACTCACTGTGAGTGCCTAAGGGTGCGTCCCACCATACTCGGTTAACGGTTAATCTCCAGTTAAATTCGGTTTTTACTGTTCAATAATGGGAATTTAACTGGAGATTAACAGTTAACCGGGTATGGTGGGACGCACCCTTAGAAACCTAGATTTACTGTGTAACATAGTTTTAGTTTTCAAAAATTCAAAAAGGAATATTTTAAATTTTGCCGGGAACAGTTGCGAAGGGATTGCGACTGCCTTGCCGGTCGGTGACACGACAGTTTTTGCGGAGGTTGCGCCGTTCCATGCTGTTCTCAACGGTTCAAAACGTGATTGTTTTTTCTGCACACATTGGCCATAGTAGCCTCACCTATTTACGGAAAATTATTGTATACTGAAGGAAATTTATGCTTAAATGAAGAAGAATAAGGAAAGCCGACAGGAAGAGAACTTATCCATATAATAAGACGTACGTATATATGTTTTTTTCTGGACAAATGATAAATAATTGAAGTTGTACCTACTATCACCATGTGATCCGGTGACCTAGTACCTACCTATGTTATATATTGTAGCTGATGCGAGCTCCGACGATGCAGGGCTAGAGTAACCTTGATGGGGCGGGCGGCCGCCCGGTTTCTACCTAAAGTTATGTCCTGAACTTACCCTAGACAAAATGCAGTGACCACCATCATGTAAAGTACCTACCCTATCTACTGCCACCACTACCAGCCATCCCCGTCGCCTCTACACTTCAATCAGGTTTTCATAATGTAGCGAAGAGTAAAATTTGCAATCAATAACTATAGGTAGGTAATAAGTATTTTCGGATAACCAATGATCTTAATAACGTATAATTTCGAATACCGGTACCGGCCTAAACTTTTACTTTGTTTCTTTGACAAGTATACTAGGTAGGTACGTACGGCAAGTTATTTTTTTGACTTATATAAACCTTTGCTTAAAGCTACGTAGGTAGGTCATTAATGATTTTCTTCAACAGTTCCTCCCCTTCCTTGGTTTATTTACCTTTTTTGGTTATGTATTATATTTTTCTTTTTCCCAAACCAACCTTGTTCTTTCATTATCTGTGTGCACACACCTTAGGTCCTCAGAATTATGTCCTCGTAACCCCGCCTGCGTTTGAGCTAGCCAGGCAGCGTTACAAAATGACGCCCAACAACGTGAGGCATTTTTCTTAGTCTAGGGTTTGTGCATCGTGGTTGGAATGACAAGGTTGTTTTGTTTGTTTGTAATCTTTATATTTTAGTGCGTTAGTTAAGTATCTGATTTCTTATCGTTATTTATCTATTTAGTTATTTATTATTACGTATCGTCATATATAGTTTTCAGTAAATTTATAGCTCGTATCTTTATAGTTAGTTATTTTATATTCCCCAACCTTCCCGTTATATCTTTATCCTTCCCAAATACAGTCTGCTTTTGGTGTTTTTGCTTTCCCTATCACGCATCCTTTGGCTGATAGCTTCAAAAACTTTGACCTAATTGCATTCTTGTGTCACAGTTTTCATGTGTCTTGCTTTGCTTGCAACAGTGGTAATGAGTAGTGGCTTGTGCTTTGCAACTATTTTTCCATGTAAGCATTTAGCTTGATTTTTCCCCAGTTTAAATTTTTTTTTTTACAGAAAGAATTGTAGAGGCATGCAGCGGTAATTAGGTAGTTAGGCTGTAGGGCTTTTTCATGTTGATGAAGGTACAGCATTAGTGACAGGTTTAGGAATTTTCTTTAGGTGGAATCTAGGGCGGTCGTGCCGTTCCCATCTGGGCACACGACGTACTTGGAAGAAGGTAAGAGTGGTAAAAATTGCCACATAGGACTTAGGCGCTGTACCTAAGTTTAAAAGTGAGGTTAGAAAATAGGGCGAATGGTCAAGGGCTAAACCTTTCCACGCAAAAATTTTTTTGAGAGTAGGTATTATTTTGCAAGTAGGTACTAGGTACAGTTTTGTACATGGCTTCTGCGATGCCGTCTCTCACCAATATTTTAAACTCTATGCAGCAGGAGGCATTGATTATTGTAGCTGCAAAACTGGCCGTTGTAGATCCAACTTGTACGGTGGATTCAACAACCAATGTGGAAGACTTGCGACGAAATCTAAAACTGATGATGACTGCTCACCCGGAAGTAGCGGGAAAAATACCGGGATTTGAGTTTCTTCTGGCCACAAGCGGATTGACTCCCACCGACTTAACTCAGACGTTCGTCTTCCCGCCTCTCCAAGCTGGAGCTAACCCAGGCCCAAAAAAGGGTGAAGAACGAAAGAAAGAAGAGCAAAATCTCACATGGCTGACCTTACAAGAGGGAGAGAAAACTCACAAGGAACAACAGCAAAGGGACAACCCAAGTGACAAATATCGAGAGATTAGGACGCTACAGCGGAATAAGACATCGGACGAAGAAGAGGACGAACGAATTTACGAAGGTAAGGAGGATGAAATTACACTAGGCGGAGTCTCGAACGAGCAGCTAATGTCAGCAATGATTGCTAATCAGCAAATGATGACCAGAATGATGCAGGCGTTTGTCCAGAACATGAACATGGAGGGCAGTACCGGAAACGGAGGAGGAGGTAGCAATCTACTTCGGTTTCAGAAGGAAGCGCATCGCCAGAACATTGTCTTCAAGGGGGAGAAAAAGGAATCGATCAAGGATTTTCTAGAGAAGTTTGAAGCCCTGCGGAAGATGATCAAACTCAAAAGAGCTGAGGAATTGTTGGCTCTTCGGAATCTTATGCAAGAAAAGGCCGGCGATTGGTTCAAGTCCTGGAATTTTGCGGATTACGCTGCTTACAAGCAAGAAGTTTTGCGGACCTATGTGCCTATTGACTATGATGCGAAGATTCGCCAAGTGATAACCACACGCAAACAAAAGAAGACCGAGAGAGTCACGGAATTCATCGCACAGATACGAAACCTGAACGAAGAACTCCGCAACCCCTTTACCTGTGACGAATTGATTTCAATAATGAAATTAAACCTACACAAGGACTTCTTAGTTCACGTGAACCTGCAAGATTTTCCAAGTTATCTTTCATTCGACACCTTCTGTCGCAAGATTGAAAACAGTCTGGAGCTGGTGGAGAAGTATCCAGTGCGCAACGAGGAGGTCATGGAGGTTGCAGTCGAGGCGGTTAATTTGGAGCAGACAAAATGTTTCAATTGCCAAGAATTTGGGCACATGGCTCGACAGTGCCCGAAGAAGACTCCAAAAAACTAGAAGGAGGGTTCGTCAAACCAGGCGCCGAACCTGTGGTTGTTAAGGACAAAGACCTGGAAGAAACCGAGACCATACCCCTATGCTTAACAAAGGTTACATTGGACACCATGGCTCGCGACCCTAATCACTCAAGAAGAATATTTATCGAAATTTGGATAAATACGATGAAGATCGTGGCTCTCGTAGATACAGGTGCCAGCCATACAGTATTTCGGAGCGAACTATTCTACGAGATTCAAGAGCAAGGAGTAAGACTGACAGCATTGGCAGCTCGTGCGAAGGTGGCCGACGGAGGCTACGCAGAAATTACGGGGGCCTTGCGTCCAAAACTTCATATAGGAGGAGTACTTTGGAAAGGAACCTGCTATATGGTCAAGAAACTGCCGTATGCAGCCATTATTGGCATGAATACGCTTCGTGCCCTCAAAGCAAAAATTGATCTGGGTAAGGGAACGCTCACATTAAAGAGTGAGGACGTTGAAGAACCTGAAGAAGTGATGGAATTGTATACCCTGGCGGGAGATGACGCCATTGAGGTCGAAGTTATAGATGCAGAGGATGACCCACCAGAACTGCCACGTAATTTCACAGGATAGGGTAGCTATTTACAAGAAAGCAGTAGCGGCCATAAACGCAGCAAAAAAGCGTCAGACGCATTCGTATAACCTAAGACATAGGCAAGTAAAATTTAAGGAGGAAACTTTAGTTTGGCGTAAGAATTTTCCACAATCCTCGCTGATAGACAGAACTGCTGCTAAAATGGAACCTAAAAATATTGGACCTTTTAAGATTGCACAAGTTTTGTCTCCTACTCAATACCAGTTAAAAGACTTAAACGGAAAGGATTGCGGTCGTTGGCATGTGAGCCACCTTAAACCTGTTGTTAATGGTGAATCAGATTGATGGTAGATCGTTCCTTTTAACCCTCCTCCCTGAATCCGCCGAAACCGAACCGACCTCTTTTGTAACATAGTTTTAGTTTTCAAAAATTCAAAAAGGAATATTTTAAATTTTGCCGGGAACAGTTGCGAAGGGATTGCGACTGCCTTGCCGGTCGGTGACACGACAGTTTTTGCGGAGGTTGCGCCGTTCCATGCTGTTCTCAACGGTTCAAAACGTGATTGTTTTTTCTGCACACATTGGCCATAGTAGCCTCACCTATTTACGGAAAATTATTGTATACTGAAGGAAATTTATGCTTAAATGAAGAAGAATAAGGAAAGCCGACAGGAAGAGAACTTATCCATATAATAAGACGTACGTATATATGTTTTTTTCTGGACAAATGATAAATAATTGAAGTTGTACCTACTATCACCATGTGATCCGGTGACCTAGTACCTACCTATGTTATATATTGTAGCTGATGCGAGCTCCGACGATGCAGGGCTAGAGTAACCTTGATGGGGCGGGCGGCCGCCCGGTTTCTACCTAAAGTTATGTCCTGAACTTACCCTAGACAAAATGCAGTGACCACCATCATGTAAAGTACCTACCCTATCTACTGCCACCACTACCAGCCATCCCCGTCGCCTCTACACTTCAATCAGGTTTTCATAATGTAGCGAAGAGTAAAATTTGCAATCAATAACTATAGGTAGGTAATAAGTATTTTCGGATAACCAATGATCTTAATAACGTATAATTTCGAATACCGGTACCGGCCTAAACTTTTACTTTGTTTCTTTGACAAGTATACTAGGTAGGTACGTACGGCAAGTTATTTTTTTGACTTATATAAACCTTTGCTTAAAGCTACGTAGGTAGGTCATTAATGATTTTCTTCAACAGTTCCTCCCCTTCCTTGGTTTATTTACCTTTTTTGGTTATGTATTATATTTTTCTTTTTCCCAAACCAACCTTGTTCTTTCATTATCTGTGTGCACACACCTTAGGTCCTCAGAATTATGTCCTCGTAACCCCGCCTGCGTTTGAGCTAGCCAGGCAGCGTTACAACTGAGAAAACAATAGTATCGGTCTCCTTCTTACCAAAAATTTTCAATCAACTCCTGCGGGTGCTTCAGTTTCTAATTACTACTTGCCCAGGTAGTTTCTCCCTCTCCCCAATCTCACAGAGTTATTTCCTGATTCCCTCAGGGCCATTGGGTCATCAGGCCCTTTGCTCGCCCCCAGTTACGGCCTTAAGTAATGAAATGAACGTGAAGGTAGGTAAATGACTCAATTAAAGGGCGGGGGTTGTTTGCTATGGGAAAGGTTTACTGTTCCTGCTTACCGCAAAGCTGTGTCTATTTATTAATGCTCGAAGCCCAATTTAAACCACAGCAAAAGGGCTCAGTGGAGAAAATAGATGGTGGAGACTTTAATGTGCGCCTATTGCTTGAACAGGAGGGGTTAACCACTCGTTGGGAATAATTGGAAATCTTTATGTCTTGGAATTTTTTGGAGTGGTTACCCCTTCGGGGTTCATCTTTCTATGAATATCGTTTGGAATCTTTGGAAATCTTTATGGAATCTCAAGGAATCTCTGGAGTGGTTACCCCCTCGCTTATACATTACAAGTTTATACATTTTACATAAATATGTACTTACAATTATTTCCATAAATATTTTGTTTGTATACCTATGCGACCAAACAGAAAAAAAATTGTTCTTGCACCACTTACATGAATTTTTTTAGTCAGAGAACTGATTATATCGCGCTGTCAACGTAACAACTAACAATGCTATAACGATGATTGAAAATGTCTCAGATGAGAAGAACAAATTGACATTTCAGCCTGCAAATTGGTGACTGAAGTTTAGATGACTGTTTCCTCGTTCAGAAATTGCTTTCAGATAAATGAGGGAGGCTTCCAATTAGTCATCCTCGACTGAGGAAGTAGGTTCATTTCGGCATTGCCAAAGTGGACTCTGTTGTCTCGGTTGTCTCTGTCCTTATAGGCATTGTTTATAGTCATTTTGTCAGAGAGAGGCTTGAGCTCCATTGTACAACAGTCATCAGGGACAGCTGATCTCTGATTGGCTAAGTGTGTTGACATTTGTCAGGAAGGTCCGTTGGCTGCCAAGCTGAGTGTTTACCGTTTGTCAAGTATAGCCGAGAGATGGGAAAGCCGCCGGAGTCAGCGATACATGGCTGACGTTTCCCCGCCGGTGATTGTCTAGTGTTAGGAGGACGGGAACAAACAGTGGCTTATCCGGATAAACAAACACTCCGGATATCTGACGTCTGTCACCGGAAAGGGGGGTAGTTCACTGGCGTTGTCATTGTCTTACGTGTTTATGGGACGGGAAGTCATGTTCTCCTTCGTTTATTTAAATGCGTGGGTTGCCTACAAGTGAGTTCTCTTCTAGAAACAGTTGACAATTGAAAACGACAGAAGCAATAGCGTAGGAAATTCGTGTACACCGACTTTTAAACTACATAATCATGATTTCGCAGGCGTAATGAAATACAACATGTACACCGACTTTCAAATTACATAATCATGTTTTTCGCAGGCGTAGTGGAATATACGCCAAATTTTCAAATTATATAATAGTGGGGAAAGAGACACTTGATTTTTTGTATGTCCAACGAATGCAGCTATAGGTACAGATAGAATTATTACACTGACTAGTGCCTCTCAGTGGCCGAGTGGTCGAGGGGTCCGCTTTGTGTCCTGAAAGGTCCGGGTTCGAATCCCGGCGGAACGGAAAAATTATCCGCTTCCGCCTTGGCTGTATTGGCTTCGGTCCACTACTAAACTGGCTTCGGCCCACTCATATTAGGCTTCGGCCACTTCGTCTTCGGCCAAAAACATCTAACGAACCAACTCATTGGCGCATAATATGTTCTCTGAACGTCACACGTAAAAAAAAATAAATAAATAAATAAATAAAAATACACTGCTACGGTATTTTACTTTTGCTTTTGGATCTTCGCATAAAAGTCGTCAAACCCTTATTTTTTAGTTGTTATGGAGAAACTGTCTAAGGGAGAAAAATCTCTAGTACTTTGAGCCATGGCCGGATGACTCTAGAAGTTGTAAATATACTTATTGGACTTTTTAAAAAATTCCATGTGGAGTGGAGCTTTTATAGAAGCTTCACTTCTTATATACGAATATATGCGACAAAGTAAAGTAATTGGTCAGTAGTGTCTCGTTGCCATAATGCATGAGCGAAAGGCTCATTTAAGGCACTTCTTTTTTCTTTTTTCAAAAACCGCTTTTCACACTCGAGGAAACTCCATGGGATTCATAAACACTTTGTTTATGGCCAAACAGAAAAACCGTTAGTAGACTATTCATACAAATTACGACTGTGAGGAGACTGAGGGGAATAATGATGAAAAAAAAACAAAGCTGAATTGCAGACAATTGCTTTCAACTCCAGCCTGCAGGTATTATTGCCGCAGTTAATCCGGTGAAGCCTGTGCAGTAAAAAGTTTCCCAAGCGGTCTCCTCTTCGCGTTTATGAGCTGTCTTATGAGCTCCCGTGATATTATTTACCTCTGCTTTATTTTCACACAGCGAAAGGAAAGCGGATGTAATTTCAAAAAATTAAAAAGTGTTGTTTAGCACGTCAGACTCTTTGTTAGAAGGGAAATTTATTTTTACATCCTGTGCGTAAGTCTTGTCGTGGAAAAAAGTTACTTCGTTATTCAATTCATGAAGTTTAGTGCTTAGGTATATTCAGCACTCGAATAAGCTGGACAAGCATTTTGCGATGCTACTATACGGTTACATGCACACATTATTGTGAGTTTCGTTATTTCGGGACTTCTTCACCTTAAAGTGTTTAGCTATAACTTAAGGGCCACCATACATTCGCTATTTTTTTACGTTTGGACTTCAAACTTTGTGAGAAAACTATTGGATATTTAAATATTTTGATAAATATATGTCTTTTTAACGCCAATACTCATGAGGCTATGTTGTGATTTTACGATCGAGTGATTTTTGTCGCCAAAAAAAATTTCCAAAATTAACCGATCGTGAAATCACCACATGGTCTCATGAGTAATGACACTAATGACGTTAAAAAGTTATTGGTATTATATTTCAGAATATTCATATATCCAATAGTTTTGAGTTTTTGTGAGTGTTACCAGGGCAACAAAATTCCAACTAGAACTCATAGAGCCGATGCGGCACTCAAGTTTAACTTACAAGCAAACACTCCAGGGGAAAAAGTTCCCAAATAACTATAAACTCCCTATTAGAGTCTTTCGTACCGAGGGAAAAAAATTTATAATAATGCACCGTTCGCCATGTTGATCGACAGAAATGCATCATCAGCGAAAGTGGCGACTGGAACCTCCTCTTAATGTTTGCGTCCGTGCTCGTTATCGGGGATTAATATAGAAAGCTGAAAACTTGAAAGAGCACCCGAGCGCTATTAATTATTCATTAGGTAAAATCTCGACGAAAATTCGCAACTAACGAACGACGAAGCTGGGCTTCCTGCAGGTTTTCGAATGATGAACTAACTAAGCCTTCTCTACACCTCTCTCATGAAAGCGGCGAAAGTTGCTGCCGAGTAGCGTCCGACTCATTTAGTTGATTCCATCAAAGGAGTCTCTCTAATCCTACCTAATCCTTTTCGAGAGCCTTCTTCATCCCTTGCTTTCCATGACTCCTTCTTGAGAGAACATCCTACAGACAGCCTTGACGAGAATCTGGGGGGTGTGAGGTTCGTTTACATAACCCAGCAATGTAAACAGTGTTAGTTTCATGGTAACGAACCAACTTCCGGAACTTGCAACTTCTTCAAAGAATGGAAAATAGGTCAAAAATTACAGCTGTTCGCATTATCCCCAGACTATTGAAATTTGCTACCCTTTTTATCTGCACTGTTCTTTCTCTGTAGATTTTCTTTTTCTGAAAATTATGTAGTACGAGGTCCAGCTGTGGTTCGATGACGCACATCCTTGTTTCTTCACTAGTTACAAACGATTTGTCGTTTTTTCTGCGATGAGTCCATAAAAAGTCTCTAAAACCCTTCACCACATCATTTTTTGGTTTTCATAATAATTCTATATCCAGAAGGAGGGGAGGAATATTTCCCCGCGGGATGCATAAGGCGGTGAGTGTAATTTCCTCATCTCGCTGCATCGTGCTTGTAACCTGTGCAATGTTATCCCACATAAGACGGTGAACCGCGTCCCTGAGGACCAACCCGCAGCACCCCGAGAAACGAAGGTGTCTGGCCCGCACGCCGCCGTCGAGACTTATAACAAGTAATTTATATTCATAGGTACAAGCCCTCAATCTCTTGACGCAAAAATCTTTTTCCTAGAAAGGGCTGAAATAAATTCTGACAGATTTACCGAAGGCACCAAAAATTTTCCAGGTATACATTTGATTCCCAGTTCCCGAAAACTCATGAACCCCCATCATTTGAGAAAAACGCTGTTAGAAAGAAATTTAAATAAAAACACGAGAATTCAAGTGTAGAGGGTAACGACTTAGGGGGGATGGAAGAGGTGGCCGGGGGTGCGAAGAGGAGCTGGGGAGACCCAGTTTTTGAATTTTACGCCTTTATGGCACATACGCATTTAGTCCCGGCCTCGGGGTCGACATTCATTTAATGCCTGGGCCCATTCCAAACCTAACAAGGTGGGCATGCATCAGCAGTTAACGGCTCCTCCGCCTCTATGGCCCATAAGCGTTTACTGCCAAGGAGCTTCCCTAGATAAACGTAACCGAGCCTTAACTGGCGTAAAATAGAGTGGCTTTAGATGGGTTGTGCGATAGTTACGGACTATGGTAGAATTGCCTGTCCCATATCACTTTTCTATGATATGCTAACTATAGTTAGGGTTGATTGCACAAGTTACTAAAGGCCACTATAGCCACTAATGTGCCCATAAACTTTATTTTTGGAAGGTTAGTACGCTATTGAGCGTACTTTTAGAGATAAAATAATAATTGAACGTTAGCAGGTTGGGAAAGCCACGTACGATACACCCAAAGTGTGGGTTGGGGTTTTAAGCTGCGATTTTTTTTTGTTGGTAAAATTGGTATTCGCTGTTAATAACAGGCGCTTTTTGCAAAATCCGTTACAGTACACGTTACCTATAGGCAGTATTTTTATTCTCTTCAAGATTTCTGTCAGATTAATTTTGTGCAGAGCGCCACTCGAGCTGCTTACCTCTTCAGAACCAGGTTCAAAGTCGAAATAGGAATTTATGAAAATACGAGTTGAAATTCCGTTAAATTCGGTTTCTTACATGAACTAATAGGAATTTAGCTGGAGTTTAACTGTTAACTGGTACGACACAGCCACCGGTTGGAATTTAACTGGAGTTAACGTTAACCGAGGATGGTGGGACGCACCCTTCGTCTGGTACGACACAGCCACCGGGTGGAATTTAACTGGAGTTTAACGTTAACCGAGTATGGTTGGACGCACCCTAAAGAACATTTCATACCATTTCGGGTTGGATGAGTTACTCGAGGGGGTAACCACCCGTTGGGAATCTCGTTGGGAATCATTGGAAATCTTTATGAAATCTCAGGAAATCTTGGAATTTTTTTTGGAGTGGTTACCACTTTGGGGTTCATCTTTCTATGAATATCGTTGGGAATCTTTGTAAATCTTTATGGAATTTCAGTGTAATCTCAATGAATCTCTGGAGTGGTTACCCCCTCGGAGTTACTGCATATTAAAATTAGAACTCGGCCAAAAAAAGGTTCAGAATTGTTACCTTAGAATTCTTATGGGTTTAATTTAATTTCAATATAAGATAGTCGCTCCACTGGCTTGTCTTGTCCCGTTTTGCTCACGGTTTGACATGAGATTAATGGGATTTAACTTTGTCACTGTGAGGATTTTCCCTTTTTGCGGTTAATCAGTTTTTTGACAGTTTGACACGACCGGCAGTGCCCTGAAAAATTATTAAACCTGGAAACTTAAACCTTTTTGGTTTATTCTTGGGCTTTTCATTTTTTTTTCTCTGTAATGGCTGCTGATGTCCTTGTTGAATTATAGGCTCTTTTAAAAATTTATCATTTACTGTGGAAATCAATAAGTTTTTTGTAAAACATCAGTAATTTAAGGCGCCACCCGACTTACGGAAAATTATCACCCACTTTATGTCAAAAAACATGAAAAAATGTAATCAGTGACAAATTTCTTTAAAATCTCATTTAAATTTAATTCATTCACATTTAAGTTCTTGATTACATATCTGTTATTTAGGAAACAATGAAATAGAAATAAAAATGTAAAGTAATAAGTAACCCGATAAGTTCCTGCAAAGTCCCTACCTACCTACCCTAGCGAGAAGGTAACGAGTTTCTATTCTCGAAGATATTGTGGGATTCTATACCCCTTTCATTCCTTTCGATCCTCCTTTTATTACAGGCTCCTTTTCTTCTCGGGGTTCTTCTATATTTCACGAAGCCCGAAAGGGTCTATTGATCTAGGTCTGCAAAGACGTGCTCTATTGAGGGGGAGGATTGGGAAATTCGGTAACTGAGTTGCCTTCAACTCCTCGAGCTAACTCCTTCCCCTTTTGCAGTACGGTCAGTTAATGATAAACTTAAACCCGATTAATGTTGAACCCATAATCAGTTTAAACTTTCAAAATTTATTCTGTTAATCCTGAGTATCCAGTAGGTATTGTTCAGCAGAAAATAGGAGTTCCGAGGAGTTCTATAGTTGACCGTCATACCATACTCGGTTAATATTTAATCATCCGTTAAATTCGGGTTTTACCGTGAATAATTGGAATTTAACGGGTGTTTAATTATTAACCGTGTATTGTGGTATCTACCCAATAGAACATAATTTTCTGCGTATTTTCTATTACTTTAAAAAGTGTTGATTTACCTAAAGTGTGTAAACTTGAATAATTCGGTTACTTTATAGACTGTAAACAGAAATCATCGCGAGGGGTTAAGCACTCCAGGAATCTCGTTGAGAATCATTGGAAATCTTTATGTAATCTAAGGGAATCTTGGATTTTTCTCGAGTAGCAATCTCTGGAGTGGTAAACCCCTCGAATAATCGTTGAGAAACATCACGCTTCGTTGGCCTCATCTACCGAAATATTTTGAGGAAATAAAACATTTGTCTTGACTTTCCTGTTCTAGTTTAAGATGACGGACGAAGCAGCAAAAAAGAAATTGAACCTGGAAAAAGCGTCCAACTTCATGCGACAGTATAGAGATCCAACCAGTAGGGAACTCAAAAAACTCTCCGCCAACCAGTTCATGGAAGTGTGGAGCCACTATGACAAAGACGGTAAGTCAAAACTGCTTCAAAGAAGGGAAATAAAGAAATCAGAAAGAGTTCAGATCGACTCTTCTGGGAAGAATTTTCTGTTAAATCTATGATGGAGGCCTGAATTGTAAGTGCAGGTATGCTTAGAGCACAGTTAGATACTCCGTGACGTCTAAATACCAAAAAATTGCATTTTTGAAAATGTTTTCAAAGTGAAGCGGAGGAAAATCAAGAAGGTTCTTAGGTTCCAGACGTTATCTCATTTGTCTGTCAAGTATGTCTCAAGATGAAGTCACATCAGCACTTGGAATTCAAGGCTTCTGATTGGTGAGAATGATTTGGCGCCATTGTGAGACCCCATACTTCAAAAGAAAAAACTCGGAATTTGCTGACTTGACAACATTCGAATTCAGTAGCCATTTTCCTGACCCGGTGACGTCACACCAAGAAACATTGCCTCGTTTTGCAGAGTAGAGGTTATGCATGTGGTTAGAATGAATTTCCCCCCTAGTGGATGAGTCCAGGTACCCGTCAGGGGTAGGCAGGCCCATTGGTTTCTAAAGCGGACTTATAAGTAACAGTCATAATAATTTTATTATAGGACTATGTGACACCCACCCTAGGTAGGGTTTAGAAAACAGACCTGAATAGTTGAATAAGATTATAATATAGTGATGGGGATTTGGAAATTCATCTCAACGAAAATGCCACCATCTAATTTGAATCCGCCGAAAGCTTTCATTAGCATGTCATTTAATAATCGAGCTATGTTGCTTTGATAATTAGCAGCATTAGGCGATTTGGAAGTGCACCCAGGCATATATGAATGCGAATACGGGAATGTGAGGTTTGTGATATTGCGAGTTGCCTGTTGCGAGAGCTGTATGAGTGCACTTGACTACTTGACGTGAATGGCTTACAGCACCTGACAACGCTAAACGTCACTCTATTAATTATTTAGTATTTTAAAGCGCTTAAGAGTGCATTCATTTGGGTGCATAGGACAAGAGAAAAACTTGCTTATACTGGGATTCAAACCCATGCACAAAGTCATGTGCCTGACTTTTGTCGGTTTTTTAGGTACCAGAACAATGTATAAAAAGATTTCTCTTCTTCTGTTGGAATCACTTATGAGAATTACTACAAGGCAGAAAAACAGCCTCACAAATAAATGTCCTCTTAAGTGGAAAAAATAATTACTGTGTGCCTGAGGATTTTCTCTGAGGCATTGGTATGTGTTGAAGCGAAAGTGTTGCAAAACTGAAATAATAAAAAAGTCACCTACCATACAAAGACCAAGGTCAAAACCGAGGGGTTAGCCACTCGTTGGGAATCTTGTTGGGAATCATTGGAAATCTTTATGAAATCTCAAGGAATCGTGGAATTTTTTTTGGAGTGGTTACCCCTTCGGGGTTAATCTTTCTATGAATATCGTTGGGAATCTATTCTATGGGTTACTACTGAATGAAAATGTAAACGAAAGAAGAGAATACAATACACGTTTATTATTATTATTATTATTATTATTATTGTTATCTTTGTTGGAAACCTTTACGGAATCTCAGGGAATCTCAAGGAATCTCTGGAGTGGTTACCCCCTCGGTCGAAACAATATTTAAGTAACGGTGGAACTTTTCTGCTATTTTTGTGCGCTTTGTGTAGGGTATGATGAAGAATTATTATAAAGCTATAACTCATGTCGTTCTAGTTAAATTTATAATCGCCTTGCTAATCGGATCTTTAGTATTGCTCCGTATTATAAAGTTTGGATCGATTCAGAAATCACGCTCATGCTTCTCCCTTCAGTTTTATTGGTGAATTTTTCAGGGCTATAAATCAAGGAGATTAGCCAGACGTTCAATACCCGTCGCTGGTTCTTTTATGCTCCCGAGTTCCAGGCGATAGGTAATTCACTCCAGTATTGAAAGGGAAGTTCTTGGGAGCTTCGGCATCCATTCTACGCTGAAAGCTCCCCCCATAAAAGCATGGCAGAGGGTAAATATATTGGGGAGGGATGAGAGCCAGGTATAGCCGGGCTCAGAGGTATGGGACAGGCAGTATTGTTGGATGAGGGGGGTGGGGGCTGTAAACGTCTGACACGTCCTGCCCTCCAAAGTGTTGTCCGTTCCAGTAACGGCACACCTACCTCCTCTTGGAAAAAATTTTACAACCCTTGTTTCCGAGTGTCCATAAAAGTAGAAATTCAGAATATGGGCTTGCTGGTGTCAGAAGTCACGTCAGGATGGCGTCTCCCTATATCTGTAAATTTCTGACACATTTGTGCAATGCAGTTTCAGCTGGATCCTGGAAAATTTTTCATCCTTTGTTTCCTGCTGGTATCCTTAAAAGTAGAAATTCAGAATATGGGTCTGCTGGTGTCAGAAGTCGCGTCAGGATGGCGTCTCTCCCTAACTGTAAATTTCTGACACATTTGTGCAATACAGATTCAGCTGGCTCCTGGAAAATTGTACATCCTTTGTTTCTTGGTATCCTTAAAATTAGAAAGTTTAGAAATTAGAAAATTGGAATGAGAAGTCATGCAGAATGGGACTCTATTCCTATCATTGAGAGAAAAAGAAAGAGCTGATGAAATGTTCAACGTTGAATCAAGCGAAAAACTTTTCAAAAAAAATTATTCCTTATTGGAATAAAAAAGGCAGTCATTAGTACAGTTTTTTATTATATTTTAAACGGCATGATATTGTAGTAATTAGAAAGCGACAAATGAGACGACTTTCCACTTTGAAAAGATGAGCAACTCCAAAGGCCTGAACGATTGAATGAACAGCAACCTCAACAACTGACTTCTTCTTTTTCTGCCCAACCCAGCAACTTCACCATTTTAAGAATTATACACACACAAAATAATACATTTAAATAATTTGTTTTTCAACTGTTTTAAAAAAAACATTGTCAGCTCCAACCCTGAGGCTGGATTTAGCTATTTCGGAATGGAGTTTACCCGAATTTTTTACTTATAAGTTAAGCAAGGTTACCATGCGTTGCTAGGGAAGTAAAACCGGCATTTTATTTCCCTGGCTACGCGTGACAACCTTGTTAACCTTACAGAAAAAATTTGGGTAAATTCCAATCCGAAATAGCTAAATCCAGCCTGACTGTTACCAGTGGCGTGTCATACAGGTATTGATGCACGAAAATTTCTTGTCTTGCTTTTGTTTTTGCATTTGTTGAATGCAAGAACAAGAATAAGAACAAGAGTTGATTTTGGCTGCAAGAACAAGAACAAGAAGTGACTTGCAAGAACAAGAACTCTTGCAAGAGTTCTCGCAAGAGTCTTGCATACACCCAGGCAGTTTTTTTCCAAAGCTTCATTCATGGATTGCAGTCCATATTTTCTACGAAAAACTCTGCAGACTATGCAACGATAGATTGCACTTGAAATGGCCGCTCCGTAGGCATCAAACCACATGTGTATGCAAGAAATTGCAAGAGTCTCGCAGCAAGAACGAGAACAAGAGCAAGAAATGATTTCTACTACAAGAACAATGTAGGATTTTTACTGCAAGAACAATAGCAGGAGTCGCTTTGCGAGAACAAGAACAATAAATGCCGTTTCTTGTTCTTGTTCTTGCATCGTGCAATCGTGTGGTTTAACCTTTCAACTAACGTGTGGGTGTCCTGTTTTCCAGGTAACGGATACATAGAGGGGACGGAGCTGGACGGATTCCTCCGGGAATTCGTGTCCTCTGCGAACGCAACCGACATTAGTCCTGAGGTAAGTTTACATTAAATTGCTTTTGCGTGTTTACGAGTACCCAAACTAACAGTTTGAAATATTATGTCCCCTCTCCCTTAGAAATTGCTTCATTCGACCTGAATCTAGCGCTGCCGTTGGTACCAGTCTGACTTACATAACGTTTGCTTGCATGGTCTTCTAGGAATACTCCAAAGATTGTTTAACTAAGACATTTGTAAGCTACTCCCAAACAATTCCATAATTTCTTATTGCCTAATTGACTACACTACTTGTAGAATCAAACTACCTTATGGTTTATGGTACACCTAAGTGAGTCAAGGTGCCTTGCAGGTTCTCTATATCCCTTTAGCACAGAGGTGCTGAAAGCTACGCTTTTCCTAAGAGATATTGTGAAATTTTGATACTGAGTGAAGGCTGAAATTTGAGCTATGGGTAAGAGATTGTTGAGCGCCTGGAGATATTATATCGTCTCTCCTCGTTACGACAGCAAGTTTTACAGTTCCTGGCTTTTCAGTCTGGTAATTTTGTTTCTCGTGCTATTTTGCATTAAGTTAGCAAATCATAAATTAATTATTATACTAGTTTCATAACAGTGATTTCATTAGTGTCTACCGTCACTCCTTGAGAGTGGTAATTTTGTGGTATTCTTTTGTAAGAACTAAACTAGGGGGAGGGTGTCTATTTCCGATGATTTATAACACCAGTGTAGCCCCTATGTCAAAGGGTAACCACTCCAGAGATTCCTTGAGATTCCGTAAAGATTTCCAAAGATTCCCAACGATATATTCTTAGAAAGGTGAACCCGGAATGGGTAACACTCCAAAAAAAATTCCAAGATTCCCTGTATTTCATAAAGATTTCCGATGATTCCCAACGAGATTCCCAACGAGTGGTTAACCCCTCGACCTAAGCTAACGTCAAGGGGTGCGGAAAATAACAGTGAATTTAAAAAATTCAGTGTGATTTTTTGTATAATATGTAAAGTAAGTGATAAAAAAACGGGAATACAACTAATACCTCTTGAGAAAATCTTAAACTCCTTTTTACACAAGGTACAAATCCCAGGTAGAGGTATCTGTATAATTTACGTCCTAGGCTGTTTGCTGCCCTCCAAGGATATCACACAACCGAGCAAATATACCCTAAAAAAGGCTATAAATTTTTTTTTGTGCCAAAATTTGTGAAAAACTACGGTGTAAAGGGTCCGATTACACCTTACAATAAATATATGATCCTATTTTTATATGATCCTATTTTTTTAGCATCATAAAAATTTTAGAAAAACTGCAATACACTTGACAATAAAAATAGGATCATGTTTAGCAAAGACGCCAACTTGACATGGTAAAAAAATAGAATTTCGAAGATTTTTAGGGTCCTTTTTTGAACCGTTTTAGGTTAAATAATTTCTGCTATATTCTTTCAATTCATCGTTATAAGAAATTCGTACTCCTCCACATTTTCTATTAAAATACGGGTCATTTCCATTCCACTTACCTCAGCCGCCATTTTCAACCAAACAACAACAAACACAAGCAGCATAGAGGAAGGTAGTTGCAGCAGTTATGATACAATTTGTACCGGCCGATACAAATTGTATCATAATTGACTCAATTCACTTTACACCTTACAATTTTTCTTGATCATATTTTTTTATGATCCTATTTGGATTGGAAATTGTAAGGTGTAATCGGGGGCGAAGACACAAAATTCCACCCACTGGTTTTTAGAGCGATAAAAGAGCTGGTCTGATCTTTGTTTTAAATGAAGTGGAAGAAGTAAGAACCCACGACGGAGGAAGGATCGACCCGATAAGACGATATAAGACGATCCGGGCATTGATCCAGCATGTACAATATTATCGGGGATCAGGCCACCCCCTGGAAGGCACTACCAAAAGGTTGGGTCAACAAATCACCCTGATGCCTTAAGGGTTGCAGCTTTGCTGGCTCAGAGATATCTTCCTTTTCCTAAATTTTGCTGAATCCGAATCACAAATTGGGCTGTACCATTGCTTACCACGAAACCCAGTTTCTGAATGTATCCTTTCCCCGTTTTGATAGGGGAAAAATTCAAATTCGACCGTCATATACGACTGAAGTTGGGGGAAATCGAGGAGGAAAGGGTGAATTCTGTTGAAAATCGAGTAATTTTGTCAACAAAAAAAAATTGTCCGAAATTAGCCGATTGTAAAATCACCACGCAGCCTGTTAATATCGACCGTTAAAAAGACATATTATATTTCAGAACATGTCAATATCCAATAGTGTCCTCATAAAATATTCAGAAACAAGGGGTACGACAATTATCGCACAAACTTTTCCATCATTTTGAGACGAGATAACTAGCATGAAGAGGTCTCCCCGAGTATTTTGAGTACCCACATGACATATTTCAAAACCTTCAAAAACTCAACCCGGTGGGGGTGGGGAGGGGGGTCGGAAATGTTTTGAGATTTTTTTGACCACATGACTCGCTTGAGAAAGTCTCCCCGATTATTTTGAATACCCACATGGCATATTTTGTGAACATCAAAAACTGACCCCTTGAGGGGTCGTATCTCCCAAATTCGAGTTTTCCCAGATATACCGCTAATGGGGTATTTTTACCCATAATATGTACTATTACCCCTGAGAAAATGAACGAAATCGTTGGCGCCGATTTTGAGAAAAAAATTAAAAACAAGGTTTTTTGAGGTTTTTGGGGGACTGTGCCTCCCAATTTTCACCAACGGAAAATCTGAAAACAATAGTTTGCGCATTATTTTTTTACACCTGTGTACCAAATTTGTACAAAATCGGCCGGACGGTTTGACCCCTGGCTCTCCGTACATACACACATACACTTTTTTTTGGGTCTGGGACCTCTGATCGGCGCTTTGCGATTAAAACACAAAATCATTTTCTGCACGATCACAATACACAAGAGTAAATAAATACGACTGCGTATAGAATTCCTTAAACATGCGATGTTAAAGACTGAAGCTTCAGTGCGTTTTTTTATCATCAGTTCAATTGATTTGATAGCATCGTCGGTGGTCATTATCCAGCATTCGGTAATTAGGGGGGGGGGGGGATTCGACAAAACCTTTTATATGTACGAGTACGTTCCTTTTTGACTTCCTTTACTGATAACTCATAAATTTTCCTTTATGAAGGTAATTTAATATCCCAGAGGTTGTAGCTGTTGATGTAAACCTGTGTCCCGTATCTGCGCTTTCATTGTAACTTTTTGCTTTTTTGGTAGCACAGGTTTTCCCCTCACCTCGTTGTGGTTAGCATGTGGTCCTGTATAATGAAACAACCCCAATATTCCCACCGATATTTCATCAAAAAATATTTTAATGTAAAGCTGTGCCACCCAGTATTTCAATATGAAACGGAAACGCAATTTATTCACGTGAAAACTGGAAGTGATGAGTATCGGGTATTGATTTTGCGATAGGCCTACATAAATATACTTTTATGTACATACATGGGAAAGCTTTGCCGAGGCCTTTGAGAAAACCAACAGAACACACGCATATGGAAATTTACTGTTATGTGAAGGATTGCGAGTAAACAATCGTTTTTATGGTACAGGATTGGTCACAATGGAATGACAAATGAGGAGGAGGAACAGCGTGGGAAATAGGGGCGAGGGCTAACATAATTATTCGCTTACTACCTCAGGTAATTTTGTATGGAGAGGAGGGAAAGCTGATTTCGACTGCAGTCAACCTACCATGGACGATCAGGCACTGACCTAGGTTTCTGTATCCGTGATCGAAATAGTGTACTTTTCGGTATTTGTGTATAGACGACTGACCTCGTGTCAGCTCTCCAAAATGCCTTACTTAGCCGAGGGGTTAACCACTCCAGGAATCTCGTTGGGAATCAGGCTGTCATTTGAAATCTTTATGAAATCTCAGGGAATATTGGAAATTTCTGGAGTACTTAACCCTTTGGGGTGCTTCTTTCCACGAATCTCGTTGAGAATCTCAGGAAATCTTTGTGAAATCTCAAGCAATCTCTGGAGTGGTTAACCCCTCGCTCTTAGCCTTGGCGGTTGACCCCGAAGAGGTAGGTACTTTAGCTTTCTCCAACCTTTGGCAGTTGACCGCAGTGTTTTTGGAAACTCTGGGTGTAAAAATGATAAGAACCTGAACGGTCGTCCGTGAAGACAAGGATATTTTCTTCCCTCCATTTCGCCAAGAATGGTTTTTGTTGGGAGTTGACGAATTCTTAAAAGAGGTATCTGTAAAACGAGGACCCGTTGAAGTTTTTGTGGGATAACTTTGAAAGAAACTTTGCTCTGTTTGGCTGGCCCTTTGCCACGGCTGGGAGATTATGGGAAATGTGGGAAGATCTTACTTTCCCTTCGGTCGCACTGTATTAAATTTGATAAAACTTAGAAAATTGGTTACAGTGAACTCGGTCCTGCTGATCGAAGTGCTTACTTTAGTTTTATCAATTATGATTTATCTCTTTTACTGATTTATTGATTGGTTGGTGCTGCTCCGGTTGTTGTGGTCCTAACGAGGCAGTAGGCCCTATAAATTATGAAATTCCCATCGCATCAGACATAGCCGCTGTAATTTGCTTGTCAAATATTGCGCTGTTGACGAATGATGTAAGCGGTGACTGATGTAGTATTTTAGTTGATTAGTTGCCACCAGTTACGTTGAGATGTACGTATTGTAAACAAGACCATATTATGTTTCTCTATTTCCTCAAAAGGAATGACGGAGCCTTGAACTCTCTCGAGCCCTCATCCCCTTTCGAAGGTCCTTGCCATTACTGAAGTAGAGTAAGGTACTCTTTGAAAGGCTACCTTGTTCAGCATACCTTCAGAAATAGGGATCCCCTAAGTACCTCGGGTTACTTCCTTTTTGTGAACTCTTTTCATGCCCCCTTAAAAATAAGAATATTTTTCATTTTGCTTTGAAACTGGAAAATAATGGTTGCAGATGCTCTGGGAGTTTCACTGTAGGAATGGGAAGCTCCCAGAAGAATATTACAAGCCTTTCAATTCTGGCCCTGTGAAGAGATAGAAACGAAGCCAGTTAGTTTTCAAACACGGCAGCTGTGCCGTATGGGCCGAAGCCGAGCAAAAAAGCGTTTGATCCCAGGGGGAAGAGTTGCTAGGACTAGTGCCAACGCACTAAATCTCTCGGCCAATTAGTGGGTTTTTGTGAGAAATGCTCTACAATCTTAGAGGAGTTTCTTCTGCACTCCTTTACAGAATTCGCATGCAGAAGCAGACTGACTGCTGTTTTTCCCTGTAGAATCATTAGTGTCATTAAATCTTGTTTGCCAAGACAACCGAGGCAAGGGAGGTTTTTATCATCAAATTCTCATTTGTTTCTCCTCCCTCTCATTTCTTCTTCCCTCTCAGAATGGACTTGATTTTACCTAATGGAACTGCGGCCTTCAAGAATGAGAATCCGGATTTTGATGTTTCTGTGGTTCGTAAGCTTTTTCTTGAGGCCAGACAATACATTTTCTTGTTTTCCCAGCTAATCTTTTTGGCCTGGAGCTGGCTTATTTACCCTCGGCATCTGCGTCGAGATAAAACGAAATGGAAAATCATAACTGCCTCCCTTGCTGATGGAATTTTTTTTCGCCTCAGCCATTAATTTCAGATGTAGCTGTCTGTTGGAAATGACTGGAGAAACATTTTACAAAGCGCGATTGACGAATTATTTGTTGGAAACAATTTGAGTGCCTACTGGGAGGGACAATTCTACAAAGCGAGATCGGCGAATTATTGCTGAAAACGATTACAGTGACTAGCGGGAGGGAAAATTATACAGAGCGCAAATTATTTCAGCGTTCCCTTACGCTCGGCCGAACCCTCAATAAATTCACATTGAAGTGTCTATACTGAAAGCCCAATTTCCGAATGACTTTTTTTTTTCGATTTTTTTTACAGATTTTTTTTACATGATGATTTTTTTAACGAAGGGGAAGTGCGAATAACATAATATATGAGAGGAGTAATACGTCTCCACTGCTTCCTTCTATACTCTTTCAACTTGCGAGTTCCCTACGGCTGTGACTGGGACGTGAGTGAAAGAAATGGATGTAGTGCGAACAGTTGAAAGTTTAATAGGAAAGTTGCAATTAAATTTGGGTTGTTTTGTAGTAAAAACAACACCGCCATTATGAAAGGTGCTAAAATAATTATAATTCTCCTCCGGGGAGACTCGTAGCCCATTACAGCAGTACGTGCAAACCTTCCAGCTATACCTGGTTGTTATTCATTCAGCCCTGTGTATTTCTTATTATTTCCTGGAGGGATATTAACTTTACTATCCACTTTCCGTACCTAGTTTACACTGTTATGGTTGGTAAGCTTTGCCTTGAATTAACTAACTTCCATCCAGATGAGATTGAATTATGTTCTCATTTTTCCGTCAATTACTGCTGAGCTATTTCTTATTCAACCTTGAGTCTTATAAAAGTCGTAATAATATAGAAGCTATTCCATTGCCCAAATTTGCTCATTTTTGGAGAACTGTGTACTAACTGAGTAGAACTTTTGGATTGGAAAATCGTCATTTTCTTCATGAATATACGAGGGGGTAACCATTCCAGAGATTCCTTGGGATTCCACTGATTCCTTGAGATTCCATGAAGATTTCCAAAGATTCCCAACGATATTCATAGAAAGATGAACCCCGAAGAGGTAACCACTCAAAAAAAAATTCCAAGATTTCCTCAGATTTCATTAAGATTGAACCCATGATTCCAATGATTCCCAACGAATGGTTAACCCCTCGTGAATATACAAGCACTTACGGATTGAGTTTCCGAAAAATCCCGTAAGCATGGTAAATTATTAAGGAGGTAGTTCTGTCACTGTCATAATTGAAAAATAAGTAAGCAACTTATTTCTTCCCCTCCAAAACACAGAATCAGCATGGAACTCTACCTTGCAAAAATCCAGATGTTTTTTACTTTCTCGCTAGCCATATATGGCGAGAAAGTATTGTTTTCGTGCAAAATTTCGAAATTGAGATTTTGGGTTTCCCATGATCCTGGGGGTCCCCTGAGTCCAAAAAAGTGGTTTCTGGAAAAAGTCTGTCCGTCCGTCAGTCCGTCGCGACAGCTCCGCGCGTGTTTCTGCCCACTCTCCGTGTTAAAATAATTTTCTGCCCAGGGCAGAAACAGAAGGACCAGCTTAACATAGTGGTTGAAAACAGCGAAATATGCTTGTAGGAAATCTGTTAAGTTTTTTATTAATTTCTCGTATAAACCTTCATATTTTTACGTGATTTTTTTAGCAGCTGCTTAATTATTCATAATACATCTCCTAAAATAATCCGATGTGGTTAACACGATGGAATTCAGTTTTTTGTTACTCTGCCATTCTCATCTCGAGGTCTGGTGTTGGAGTCGTAGAAGTTTCCTATACTTCTCCTTTGGAAAGTTGTTAAAAATATTGAATCTCATCTTCTTCTCTTTTACTTTAAATATTAAGCTCAGATGAAGCTTATAAACTTAATCAGTTACAAAAAAATCAAATTTATAAAATTATTTTCTACAAAAATATCTGAATTTGAACATGGGCGCGCAAATGAATCTGTAAACTGGCGACATTTTCCCCAAGTAGCGTGCACGCGTTGGATAACCTAATTACTCGTAAGGTTAACATAAAAGATCATGATTGTATAAAAAAGCTGTGGATAACCTAATTACTCGTAAGGTAAACATAACAAATCGTGATATTATAAAAACCCAGTGATATGGAACCCATGGATCTACCTACCTATACTCAATAAAAATGACAATTTATCGGTTTAATTTTTTTGCGGGAATGTATTTATTTTATTTAGGGTGCGTCCCACCATGCCCAGTTAAAATTAAACTGGAGATTTACCATGTTAAATTTAACTTTTAAGTTAAATTTAACATGGTAAACATAGGACAAAATCTCCAGTTTAATTTTAACCGGGCATGGTGGGATGCACCCTTATACCTACTCTTTTTTTTCTGAGGTCAGAAAATAACTGAAGGCCTAAAAACTGAAGCTTTGTGGTAATATTAAGCTGTTTATCTTCGTTAAGACTGAATATAGGTACATTCTTTATTTTTTTACGCTAGAACTTCAAACTTTGTGAGAAAACTATAGATATTGGATATTTAAATATTCTGAAATATAATATGTCTTTTTAACGTCATTACTCATTCATTAGGCTACCTAGGTAGCACGAAACTATATTTTCTCATTCAAAACTTAATTCTCTCTAGTGTAGGTAAAGCCGTGTAGTTTCGGGGGGGGGGGGGGGGGGGGTTCACATCCCCCTAACCTCCCCTGGGTACGGCCTTGCTACCGGCACACTTCATACCTTCCTGAGTGCAAGTATGTGCTAAGTGGAGACGCTACCCCTGAGCGTCCTATCCATGGGTTCTATATCACTGCTAAAAACTTGCCAGGCAGAAGTGTCTTTGGGTGATTTCTCGCTTCGTTTTGTAAAAAATGTGCTCTAACTATTTCTTTCGCATAGGCACTGCTCTCTGTGCACAGGCATGTGAAGCCTCTCCTGCTGTTGATAGCTAAGTAATTATGGCAAAGATAGAAATATCCGCGCAGTGACAGCAGTGAAATGTATAGGTACCAACATCGACATACCTACTCAATGTCTATTGACATTTTGATGTTGAATTTTCTGTGCTGGGAGCAGGGCATGGATGTTCGGTTAAAAATATCCAGTGGGGGACTGGGGGTCATAAACTGATGGTTCACTCATAAATGAGTACCGTCAACTGGTTTAACATTGACCCTTTAAAGGTAATTTCGGCCCAAGCGCGGAAAAAGATACTTTTTGAAGTAACTTAGAGAATTTTAATTTTTACCGCGTTTTTGTTGTCCACGTTTATGTTGGCGATCCTGGAACGTGGCATGAGACAAATCTTGTTCGCGACATTATTCCCAACCTGCCCGCGCGATTTAAACTACATTGATCTGACAAAGACTGTGGGCACGAACAGTGAGGCGGGCATGTACGCCATTCCGTAAGTTATACACTGGGCAGACACAGTGAGGGGGCGGGTAGAGGTGCGGGCAGAAACAGTGAGGCGGCCCTACATCCGTCCGTCAGTCAGTCCGTCCGTCAGTCAGTCCGTCCGTCAGTCCGTGCAGTGCTCTAGCGCCTATACCGTTCATCCGATTTTGATGAAATTTGGTATGGACCTGTCTAAAATCACTGCCGAAGGGCATTTTCAAGGATTTTTTGATTGGTCAAAAATTGCGGCCGCTATTGTCAAAAAACCGCCAAAATAATTCAAAAATCGTGTTTTTGGTTACTTAGACAAGCGCCGACGGTACACTTTTCAATCTATAACACTGAAAATTGGTATGTGTGTTGACAAATAGATGCTTCGAGGTCATTTTCAACTAAAATTGAATTGGTTGAAAATTACGGCCGTTCTGGACCAAAGTTCGATCGTTTCGGCGCCATTCACATTTATTGACCGATTGTCATGAAATTTGGTAAATTTGTGTAGAACCATGTAACTTAAACATTTGTCGAACAGAATTTTGTTATCTTCAAAATTACGGCCGTTTTTGTCAAAAAAGTGTCGAAAATGAGTTGAGAATGAGAAACCACGTTTTTGAATGGTCGGAACGCATTTGGGACTACAGTAATAAAATGACAGACGTGAGATTTGGTATGAGTGATCTCAGATAGATGCTCGTGGGTCATTTTCAACCGATTTTCGATTGCTTAAAAATTACGCCCGCAAAAAAATCTCAAAAAACCCAAAAAAAAAAAAAAATCATTCTGGGCGAGAAAGTTAAGTGCGACTGTTGTCGGACCCTTTATTGTAATTCTCCTTTGAAAATTGAAAGAAGTGGAATATTCCTTGATCTTCTGATATCGCTGAAATAACATTATTTTAATTTGATCCTCCGTACTAGAGGAAAAAGGGTCAAAAGCTTCTTAAGAAAATTTCCCATTAAAGTTCTAATATAGTGAGGAGTAATAAACTCTAAACGAACTCTGTTTTATTAAGATGTTTTCAAAGCTCCCTGCGGAAAAGTAATCAGGTAGCTTCTTTGTGCGTTACTAGCAAGAGAAAGCCTTTGTATCCGTCCGTGGGTTGTCTTCGCTGAACAAACCTGAACAATTCAAGCAAGGAAAGAAAAGATCGAAGAAGAATAGGATAGAAAGGGTTATATATATAGCGGAGGGTTGGGAGGGGCAAGCCCAGCAACTAGACCGTTTTCAAGAACTATCCATTGTGCTCAGCTGGCAGCACTACCAAATACCAGCTCCCCAGCCATCGATTATACGATGGGGATCTACAGTTTGAGGTGGATTCTGAACCACCACAGCCTCGATATACATTTCACTTGACATGCTGAACATATCAGAGGTGAATGCCGAGCAGAAAAACTTTTTGGTAGGATCGGGATCGAACCGGTGTGACCCGGCTCTCACTGTTCCTCAAAAGTAGACCATTTAGTCCACTCGGCTATCGAGGCCGCTTAGAAAGGGTTAGCCGGGATATCCCGACGAGAATAGGCTAGCTGGGTCCGTTCTAACAACTACTTAACTTTACCCAACAGAGTATGGACTATTGTAGTCAGTTATTAGGTAACTTTCTCTTCTTGTAGTTTTTGTTCTCATACTA
Organism: Mesopsocus fuscifrons; assembly: GCA_950004255.1. NCBI lineage: Eukaryota > Metazoa > Arthropoda > Insecta > Psocodea > Mesopsocidae > Mesopsocus > Mesopsocus fuscifrons. The sequence goes on from OX465377.1 coordinate 16,839,793, forward strand.
AGCTGTAATGAGGAATGAATGGCGTCTTGTGGGATTTTTTTTCAGTGAAGATACTGCTGCTGGTCTATTACGGACCTGTTAACGCTAATTTAACGACTTGGGTAACGACGAAGTGGTGTAGTTTTACCTATGGTTTAGCATCAGGAGCCTAACGCGCAAGATGTCAACCAAGATTCATAATAGAGCTGCTGGAGTTTACGAACGGACGTGAGATCACATATGAAAGTTCGACGTCAGAGATATAACTGTCGCTGCCAGCTACATGCAGTTTCATGCCAATCTTGAAATATCGTGTCATCTAATAATATCACCTCATCTTTTCTTGATAAAAGTATGCGGGTTCTAGTCATCTGTGAATCATTCTCACCGTACATCTATTTCGGGCCCCATATCAAGACAATATGACGTTACACGGCACGCTATATGGCATGGAAATGTAATGCTGAAGTGAAGGTGCAGATTTATTTGCTTTTTAATACGGGGAAATGGCTTGAAGGGCCCTTAACCGGAACCTTAACTGAAGAAAATCGTACCCCTTCTCGGACACTGAAAATTAGGTTATTTTATACGTTTCTTTAAAATCCCCTGAACAGAAGATTCGAGTCGGTAATTTAGAATTTGTAGCTAAGACATAAGAGATATGTGGTGCCATCCCACTTAAGGTCTAACCCCAAGACCTATAAGTTAGTCCTATAGGTTAGCTTCACAATCTTAAGTAGGAAGTAGGGATAGAAAATTAAACAACATTAAATTGAAATAAATTAGGAGAGCCTATAAAGCTTCTTTTTTGCAGCACTGGCTTGTAATGTCATTTTTCGAAGTAGGGCCTGCTTTTTCGGGGTTTTGATTTTCTTGAAAGAAACCGATGTAAAACCAATTCCCTCTAATCTGATAGAGCATTTGATCCGGAATTCAGATATAGTATTACCAGCTGACGTACTGCAGAATTTTGCCGAGGCTCAAGATCCAGCAAAAGGGTTTGGTTGTTCCCTCTGTTATAGCCCTGCAGGGAAACAGTATGATTAGACGTTGAATTATTCATTAGAATAATAGAGAAATGTCGTGCCCCATTCTTTCGGAAAAGGCTTAACCCATCGCTTACTTCGTCCGACGTCACACTAATACATAAACAACTCATCAGAAGGAAATTCATTTGAATGAAATATCCTGCTGTTTTATCATTTCACACCCGCATTTTTCGTTTCTTTGTAAACGCACTGACGTCAGCATACCTCTCTGTTCGAAGTAAACTCGCGGAAAGTTTGGCATTAATGCGGGGCTTTTTGTTTGCGGAAAAATGTGGCACTTCAAGGGCTGTGTAACTTTCGACAGTTGGGATTTCAGTGCGAACTTTCTCTCTTTCGCATTTCCCAACTATTCTTGCTCTTGCTCTAGGGCTCTAAGGTCTTTCTTATTCAGTTATCATGGCAAATTTTTAGGCAGTTATTTTTTACAATACTAATGCTGATAGTTGTTAGTAGGCCAGTTGACGGCATCCTCCCCCTTAACAGTGTGTTTTTTGTTCGTTTTGGTAACTGATCCCTTCAGTGGAATTTTCCAACTCGTCAGAATGTTACTCGTCCTCGTCCCCCATTTCCCCCCTATTTGGGGATTTTTTTATTTTCACTATTTTCACTCGTATGGTGCTAAAAGTGTCAGGGATTGTTTACATAAGTAACGAATGGAAACGTTTCTCAGAGTGCCCTCTTCTGCCTTCCGCAGTTCCCCCCTTGGGAGTGATATATTTTAATAGTCGCTGAATGTAGCTTGTGGGGTGTTCAGCTCTAACATCCCTATTTTACAATGGGTGACAAAAAAACTCCTTGGCGCGACAGTCCTTGGATGGCCAAGACCTAGTGGGGCATGCCTTTAGTGAGCTCTGTACACAAGGGGGTGATTTGGTCAGAATCACGCCCTACAGCCGAGTTTTCCTCCAGCCAGTGAAGGCCAGATACCCACCAGGGCTGGGTAGGCCCAGGGCCGGGCAAGATTGACCAGAAAAAATTTCGACAAGCCGGGACTAGATCCTGGCTCCTCTTGCTTAATACCTCAGTTCCCTGCCACAAACCTAATCTTTGTTGTAGGTTTTCGGAACGCTTCAAATAACTACTGGACGAGGTCTTCTCCATCCATGTAACCTCTGACCAGAAAAGTCCTTACGAATCAGAGTTTTATGTCCAGTATAACATTTCCTAAATCCAAATCCTGAAGCCGATGATATTGTTTCTGCTGTATCTCATGTTATGAAATGCTAGGATAACATTGAGCCGCTCGGCGAGTGCTGAATAAATATGGAGTCGGAAAGCTTTCGATTTGTCCACAGTCCACACGAAGTTGCTGACCTCGGCTAGCGGTGCCCTCTCGCTGAATTTCAGTCACGTTTGGCGCTTACACGTGAGTGGCATGACCGCGCTCACAATCACGATCAAATTATACCTACAAGTCTCGAAACTAACATTATGAATTTTCTCGCGTTGAGAAACGTGGTGTGCATTTCAGCGATGTCCGTGAGACAATTTTAATCCACTCAGCATTAAAATTAATCTCGTTATATCTACGTTGAGAAATAATTGTACCATGGTATGAATATTAATCGGAACTTAGTTTTACCCGACACGGGATAGAGGGGATTAACTGAGTAAATTAGAACATATTAACGAGAACTATCCACTCGGCATTGCTACCAAATACCAGCTGTCGCGTGGTCTAGTGGTCAAACACACGAGTTGTAATCGGAAGGTCCCGGGTGCAAATCCCGGCACCAGCAAGTTTTCTGTTGGAAGAACGGAGGTCATTAGAAATAATTTCTTGAAAATGGTCAATTTCAAGCTTACTGCCAGTAGCATTTGGTATGGAGATGGATGTATTGTATAAGAAAATCGAAAAACAAAAAAAAACTTAATGTAGTTTTAGATGGGTTTCGAACCACCAGTATACATTTGTGTGGGTCCTAGAGACAAGCATCTAGAAATTCGAAATCATTATCGGAGGTTGGGCTCTTCCCGTTTAAGAATTTAACATGGTGATTGATAATAATTGCACGTTGAGCTCAGACAGTTTCTAAAGTCGATAACAGATAAAACCAGTGACAGGTGCTGATTCACTGGAAGAACGACATAAATAATTGACTGAAAAATTGATTTAAGGGCACCAAATAAGCAGGCCCGTGACGTATTTCCAAGGAAGTGTTTGAAATTTTTTTGTGGCATCAGAAACTGCAAAGTAGGGTATTCCTTATTCCTTACCATAGGCGTAGCAAGGGGGGGGTCTATAAAAACCACCTAGCCACCCCCAGGACCTACACATAACGCCACATAAAGCCATGCCTATACCCCCAGGTGAGGAGGAGGTCCCCCCCCCCCCCCCCCCCCCCGAGGTTTTTGGTCCTGCTACGTCCATGTTCCTAACTGAGTTATGACCATTTCCAAACCCAAAAACTATCCAACTATCCAACCATCCGACTGTGGAAAGATGTCTTGTCTGAAAGAAACTTTTGAAAACAAAACAAAAATCATATCCGGCCCAAGTAAGGGGAAGAGATTGTAATCGTACAGGAAATTGGTTTTGAGGTTTTGGGTTTCCCGTGATCCTGGAGATCCGTGTCCAGAAAAGTGATTTTTGGACAAGTATATTTCTCTAGATCTGTTTGTCTTTTCTCTATGTGACCATGTGACCAACTTTTCATGGCCAATTGTTGTGTTATTTGGTATGCAGACTTGAAGGGACGGTGAAAATGGAGAACCTTAGAAAAGCAATGTTTTTTTTTATTTTTCCCTCGTTTCGACCGTGTTAGGCCATATGGTAATACAGGTATCGACTTATTGGGCTGAAATAGAATGTCTATTTTATGTTATTATTGCCTTTTAATTTGCTGAAGCACCCGCCTAGTAATTTTTTCGTTCCTCGGTATACCTTTATCTGTTGTCATATTATGAGATGACATGACATCCAATTATCTATCATAATTATTCCCCAAGGTGGTTCGTGTCAGTTGGAAGTTGACAGTCAGGGGTTGACAAATTTTTATTCTTCTTTCCTGACGGCGTATTGTGCGAGGTCATGCCAACAAGATCACCTGGCCTATTCTGGATCTGTTAATGACGAGATAACTACGAAGTGATGTAGTTTTAGCGTTAGGAGCTTAACGCGAAATTAACCACCGAAGATCCGGAATAGATCTGCAGGAAACTTTAATCACAGAGGGAATTTTTGGTAAGCTAGAAGATCACAGTCAGGGTGGGAGGCTAGAGTTGTCCATGGAGGAACGCTAGTGTTGTCCATGGAGGAACGCTAGTGTTGTCCATGGAGGAACGCTAGTGTTGTCCATGGAGGAACGCTAGTGTTGTCCATGGAGGAACGCTAGTGTTGTCCATGGAGGAACGCTAGTGTTGTCCATGGAGGAACGCTAGTGTTGTCCATGGAGGAACGCTAGTGTTGTCCATGGAGGAACGCTAGTGTTGTCCATGGAGGAACGCTAGTGTTGTCCATGGAGGAACGCTAGTGTTGTCCATGGAGGAACGCTAGTGTTGTCCATGGAGGAACGCTAGTGAAGGGGGAAAGTACTCACTTAGCGGCAAGCTAAAATGGCCAACTTGGATGCGAGATTTCAGTCTTGCTTCTAAATAGTGGTCGATTTTTTGATGTTTCAGGCTGTTAGTGACGCCATGCTGGTGGAGCTGAAGCAGTGCTTTATGGAGGCTTACGATGACAACCAAGACGGAAAGATTGACATTCGCGAGCTGGCCCAGCTACTTCCTATGGAGGAAAACTTTCTTCTCCTATTCCGCTTCGACAATCCCCTGGAGTCCAGTGTGGAATTCATGAAGGTAACACCCTCCTCAACTTTACCCATTTCGAAAATGATAAACCAGCGATTAAATTTAACTGCAGGTTAGTGTAGTGTTTAGCTTATGGGCCTTGAAATCTGTTTAGGTTGTCAACAAAACTGAGAGTCGCCAAATCGATCTTTGAACTTCGGGGTAAAAAGATTTCGTTTCATGGCGTATCTATCAAACTGAATGGCAGTTTCATTCACAAATAAAATTCGACTGCTCGAAAAACGGAACTCAGTGTGCTGTTTTGAATTTTTCTCTGGTTTTTCGACATCTCGATTTTTTTCCTTTTCATTTCCTTAGAACCCTCGAGCACATTTATTCAAATATTCCACCGCAAAACCATCGTTAATTTTCGTAATTATTCCTCCCAACGCCCGCCCTAATTTCACTTCTGGGTTCTGTTTCCTTGCGACCTTGTTGGATTTTAGTTATGGCCCCTTACTTACGCTAAGTTGAGCGCCATTTCCCGCCTTGTCCCTTGTGGCAATCTGGCAGTTTCCTTTTCCTATTGGGACCGTATTCAGGCAAACTCCGAAAACTTTATTTAAAAACCAGGCATCAGGCAGGAGCCTGTAGGAGTAGTCCAATAAGAATTGATCAAAAATAAAGAGGATATTCACAGTATTTCTCCTACGGGTTTTTGGAAATATGCACACAGTTGTGGCTGTTTTGTTGACCTTGTCCCGCCCAAAAAAGGTTGATTTGAAGCCGGAAAAGGTATAGGCCATAGTCTCAAAGCCCATAAGAATTGCGGAAAAGATGGCGTGACGAACTGAACCTCTGCCACTTGGGGTTATTGATTTATTTCTCTTTTGACTTGACAGATTTGGAGGGAGTACGATACCGATGGTAGTGGGTACATAGAAGCAGATGAATTGAAGAATTTCCTGAGAGATCTACTCAAAGAAGCGAAGAAGATTAACGACGTTTCTGAAGACAAACTCATCGAGTACACAGACACTATGGTGAGAAATCTTTTTTCGGAAACTCTCATCCCGCGCCTTCTCGACTGGAAACGGAACAATCGACATTTCTGTCGTTTTTGAGTCCAGGAATATTGAAAAATCGCAATTTTCTGCAATCAAATTGGCGAAGTCAGTCTAGTCGTACTTTAACCCTGCTTTTATTTAAAAGACGTGTAACAACTACCCTTTTTGTAAATCTATACTTACACGGGGTCTGACGCCTTCGTACAGCCAAGAGATCGAGCCTCTTCAGCTGCTTTGAAAACCTGACTTATTTGGTGTCCCCTGAGGTGTATCAGATTACGTCGATTCCTCGATAATAGCTTTTACAGAAAGTGAAGTCTATCTTGGGATAGATATTAGCTACGATCCGAATAGAAACAGGAACATAAGAACCTGGCACTTTTCCGATAAGGATAGCAATCTCTGTAACAAGAGACGTCTCAAGCTGCTGGCTCTAGGGTCTAGGGGGAGGGGCACTTAGCATACACAAAGGCCTTACAGTCGATAAACCGAAGAATAGGTTTGACTGTAGAACTCCCCCACAGCTTTCACGGGAATACAATAACTTGCCACTGCTATTTTCTTCTAAAGCATGATGGTTTTTATTTTCAGTTGCAAGTTTTTGACGCAAACAAGGACGGACGGCTGCAGCTCTCAGAAATGGCCAAGTAAGATATCTGTTTTTGCCGTGAGACGGTTTTTTTACCCATGACTTTTAGAGAACATATGCGCCGATGAGTTGGTTGGTATAATTTTTGGCCGAAGCCGAATATGAGTGGGCCGAAGCCAATACGCCTATGTCGTAAGCGGAAAATTTTCCGTTACGCCGGGTTTCGAACCTGGACCTCTCAGGACACAATGACCGCTCGTCCACTGAGAGGCACTACGTTAGATTGTTATAAGGACTTATTGTACCTGCTCCTGGTTTTTCTTAGGCAGTTTTTGTTGAGCGGAGTATTCAAGGGTGCGAGCCTATTTCAGTACAGTCACTTGGCCAAAAACCTTGGAATGTGGTACGCAGGTATGTCACTGAACGATTTCTCCCGTCGCAAAATGGGAAGTGGTTCAGTTATAGGTTAGTAGAAGCTACCTCTATCTAAGCAGGTAATCAGGCTAGCATAAAGTTTTTCACTCCAGCGGGAAGTTTACGAGCAATCTTCGTTTTTCTCTCCAGCCAACTGTAGTGATGAAACGCAAAGCAGTAAAAAACTCTATTCACATTCCACGATGAACATTTTTACGCTGAGAAGTTCGTCATTCTCTGGAAACTTTACGGAAACCTTTTCTCAAGAATGGGGATTTTAACAAGGGGAATATTAAATTTTAAAGGCTTGAGAAAAACACGATAATTAATCAGATGCTAAAGCTGGCAATTTCTTTTTTAGGCTTCTGCCAGTCAAAGAAAACTTCCTCTGCCGCTCTGTTTTTAAGGTGAGTCTTTACAGATTAGTTATTTTGTCGTTGGTACTTAACTTTAGTTAAGTTAGTAGGTTTCAGAAAGGCACGAAGGAAAGAAGCCACTTTGTGAAGGCAACACATCACAGTATCATGGGTTCTATAAGCTCAGTTCTCCCACGCTAAGAAGTCTGAATAGTCGCCCTTTCTGAAACCTACTATACCTTGAACCTATAAGTAATTAGTATTTAGATAGGTACGTATCTCTAAATCCTTTATCGAACTAACCAGTAATCAACCAGTTTGCAAAAGGGTGGGTATTGCAAAAATATTTGACATTACTACTATCCGTCTCTTGGTAGTACGGGCTATTTATCGATGTGCTTTTGCTCGAACACGAATGACTATCACTTTTCTTCCCCGTGCGAACTCAATTGCACTTCTCTCTTCTTTTCTATCGCTTCAGTTTCAATAGTAGGAAGATAGGTATAAGGTTGTAACTGTAACACATGATTAGGTGCGTAATAACTTTTTAACAGTTAGTTTCATCCGACGTATTGAATTTTGATTTGGAGCGTAAGATAAAAATATTTTCTTTCCTATTACCATACGAGGGCCTCGATAGCCGAGTGGACTAAATGGTCGACTTTTGAGGAGCAGTGAGAGCCGGGTCACACCGGTTCGATCCTAATCCTACCAAAAAGTTTTTCTGCTCGGCATTCACCTCTGATATGTTCAGCATGTCAAGTGAAATGTATATCGAGGCTGTGGTGGTTCGGAACCCACCTAAAACTGTAGGTCCCCATCGTTTACTCGATGGCTGGGGAGCTGGTATTTGGTAGTGCTGCCAGCTGAGCACAATGGATAGTTCTTGAAAAACGGTCTAGTTGCTGGGCTTGTCCCCCCCAACCCTCTGCTGAGGGTTTCATTACCATACGAGGGCAACCGGGATTGATTCCATCTTGAATTTATTCCTCCTTCCTTATAATCAAAGCTCTCAATCCAAACTTGATCAAGTCAGCATCAAATAAACAAAAGGAACTCGACTTCATTTAAATACTGAATATAACATCTTGCCCAAAAGTTGGCAAACTTCCTGATTACATTTATTCAAGTTCTGATTTCCGCTGCCTTTACCGCAATGGCGCAGTCTCTTCGCCTTATCCCTATTCTCCTCATTGCCAGGAATATTCGATAAAATCAACCCCAGTGATCATAGGTATGATCATTCGTGTGGGATCGAATTATCAGTACGAAATCAAAATGCTCAGGTCCACCTTTATTGCTTACGTTGTTAGGTGTTTGTAAACAAACCTCACACTTTCGTCTTGCGTACCTATTTCACACTAATCCTTGTCTATTTTATACCTTGGGCACTTTAGGAGGGCCTGGAAGTAAGTCCAACATTAAACCCGTTTCGCATACGAACGCCATTGCTGATATTTTTGAATGTTAGTCACTCGTTGTCAGCGTGTGGATGAAACCAAAAAAAAATCTGAGTGTGTCTCCATTGTAGCAGGTTTCATCGGGCGCTGCTCCACTTGCGGCAAGTCTCGCATCACTACAATCGGACATAGCATTATACACCTATTTCGCCTTTAAGAACCGTATAGATATTCGAGAAAGGAAGTATCTACGCCAGTAAATATGTACTTTTATGAGTGATGTGACGTTTGGCCAGAGTAGGGTAGCGCCATTAGCTCTGTTCTCTCTCGAGTATATTGTATGCCTGAAACCATAATAGATGGTCCAAGTAAGTTTCACCCATATTCAGTATCTCGAATTTCGGTCGGACAACTGATCGCCGAACTAATTTAACCTGCTGCCTGAAGATACTTCTTGTTTTTGCAACCTCTGGCTATTGAGTTGACTAATGTTGGTTTGTTGGTTAGTTAAGTAGCTATAGGTCTTCTGCCTATTTCAACCTGCGACGCTTAGTCAGCCCATTTCAAGATATTTTCGGGGTTGTATTCTAATAGCAATCTAAATTGAGCCTAGGTGTACCTTCAATAAATCTTGGCGTCATTGCATTGCTTCGTTTATCCTTCTCTGCCTGTTTACTCGTGTACACCTTTAATAAGGCTGGCCCCACCATTCAAGTTAAGCACATACAAGGGGTGAACTACTCCAAGAATCTTGTTGGGAATCTCTTTGGGAATCTCAGGCAATCATTGGTTATCTTTATGAAATCTCAGGGAATCTTGGAAATTTCTGGAGTAATTAACCCTTCGGGGTGAATCTTTCCACGAATCCCAGGAATCTTTGGAAATCTTCATGCTACCTCAGGCAATCAGAAGCAATCTCTGGAGTGCATATCTCCTATAACTTCCGAAGTTAACGGTGGTTTAACTTTAAACTTGTATGGTGGGAACGGGTCAGCAGTATTGCATGTGCGCTCATCTTACCTCACAGATAGGTTTCTGTTTATCTTACAAACCACAAGGCATTCCTTGATATCTCTGCAAAATTCTTGTTCATTCTTTCAAATTGTGATTGCTCTGTATCCCTTCAAGAGTTTGTTGTATTCCCGCATGTGCTTCTTAAGTCGAGTGAGGAAGCTAGAGAAGCAGCATGCTCTTTGACAGGACATTCATTTATTTTGTTTTATCTTATCAATCTTGTCACTGACGTCCGAAAATGTGTATTTTCAGGGAGCCACAAAACTCACGAAGGATGACATTGAAAGGGTCTTCAATTTGTACGACAGGGTGAGTTTCTTGTTATTTTCCTCTAGTTGTTATAGCTTTTCTCATTTTAATTTTTGTATGGGGTTTTAGAAGGTTTAAGTGGTCTACTGTAGCCCGTGTGCAATTTTTTATCTGATTCTCTGACATCTTTTGAGAGATTCTTTTCCGGTAGTCGCGTTACCTTTTCTTACTTGTGTTAGTTAATACACAAGGTTTGTGAATTCGTGAGGTTTCCTCCCTTGAAGTGAAGTCCTCCTTGTTGAGGATTAGGATTAGCCAGTTAAACTCCAGTGAAATTCCAATTACTGCACGGTTAAAACTGACTTTAACTGGAGTTAACCGTTAACCGAGTACGGTGGGACGCACCCTTAGTTTGTGATGTGGAACTATAGGGAACTTGTTAATTTCACTGACTTCTGCCGATTTCCCGAATACCTATACAAACTTTAATTATCCCATATTTAGGACAACAGCGGGACAATCGAAAATGAGGAGCTACGTGGATTCCTGAAAGACCTTTTGGAGCTGGTGAAGAAAGACTACGACGCAGCAGACCTGGCAGAGTTCGAGGAGACCATTATGCAAGGCGTCGACACGAACCAGGACGGGAAAATCAACAGGAAGGAGCTGACGATGATTCTTCTAGCACTGGCCAAGCATTCGGTTGAGGAGGAACCGAAGTAGAGTCACGTCCCATGTATCACTAGACCTCTCAGCTTCGACCCCATTCAAGGACGCCTAACGGGTCCGGTTTTAATGTCTTTATCAAATCATGCATTTCCACTTTTAAAGTTTTATAAATCTATGCTAACGCAATTGGAGCTGTATTGAGAAAGGTGCTATTTGTCTGTAATTTGTGTGTAAGTATTCTTTCACAATTTTAAGGAAGCTTGAAAGCAAAGTGAGTGTTGTTGGAATATTATGTGATTTTTTTGGTCGGATTATGAAACATGTTTGGACAGTGACACAAGAAACCTAACAGCTATAATAGTTGGAACAGTTGAAGTATTCCTGTAGTACGAACAGTAACCGAATTTGGTCATGCCTAGTCAAAATGAGAATATCCATCAATTTTACGTGTTATCTTTAGGTTCTCCTCTCTTGTACAATTTATTTGTGACGTAATATCCCAGCAATAACTGCTTATTTTCCTTAGTCTAGATTCTTTCCAAATTTTCTTATTTTTGGGGGGGGGGGGTTCGTATATACGTAAAATTGTAGAAGAGTTACCTGATCCCAGAAAATGTATAATTTAGTCTAACCACCCAGGGAAGGGATTAAATAGTCGTGCTCAGTGTGTTCGTTGTGCTCTCCTTAGCCACTTCTCAATATGAGAAGATATTTAATATCTTGTTAGTTTTTCATGATTGAGATTATATTTCAGAAAATTACATCCCACTATTTTCTTTGAGTGTTGCTGAAAAAGCAAAACCTGAAACTCAAATTTAAATGTGATAGGAGTGGTCTCAGTAATCCGAAGTTATGAAATAATTTTAAAAATGTAGTCAGAGCAGGACCATCAACCCTCTAACCTGTAGGTACAGCTATATTGTGTTAGCATAGCCTTTTCTACCCTTATTAGAATAAATGACGGGTAAATCTTCCATATATTGAGAGATTGAGTTTTTATGTCACCGAGTTCTTTGTAAGTACCCACCTAATCTGTCGCCAAATCAGTCACAATTTTATACAGCCTAGGTACTGACCTACCTACTGACCTATACCTAAAACCTAGGTACTTAACCTACCTAGCGTGATATTAGTCTGTCGAATTAGTCTCCCTCTAGGCTGAAAACTTAACCCGTAGTGTTTTTATTTTTTATGACCGCTGAAGATCCCTCTACAATGCTTTTTCTTAAGTGTTTAAAAGTAAATAAGAATTTTGGGAAATTCTTCGTTCTGATCTATAATGAGAAATAATTTCCATGGCATAAACTAGTGGCACCTTTGAATCTTTACTTCTAATGAACGGTGACTTTTTCCTTCTTCTTGATATCCTGTTCGCAGTTCCCGTAAATTACGTATATATAACTAGAGTTCGTGCTGACCTGTGTTATGTGTAATATTGATATGTAGAGGTTCCACATCTATAGGTACACCCGCCAGTTAAGTAGTAAATGATAGCAACCTTTCCTGTTTTAGTAGCAAATCTACTTATCTACAAACCCACTTACATACCTAAACCTACTTAAAATGAACTGAAATCCAGCGTACAACAAAAGCGATGTAGCTACATAACGCACATATCTCGCATCTCAACCTGTAGAAACCTTCTGTTCGTTACAGGTACCAAAGTAGGAGGTACCGAATTTCCATTGTTTGAATGTTTGACTTGTTTGCATGAGAGGCACTTCTAGTATTCTTATATTCACGTAGGCATTTCGTTGTTACACCTATTGTTCGTTTCATATCATCACTGTAAAATTAGAGCCCCCTACCTACCAAAGTAAATTTACTTAATTAAATTGTGTATAAAACCATAACTTAGCCAAGTAGAAAGTGGTGCAAAGATCCATTTACTTATTACCTTCCTAAACATACATTGGTAAGGTTTGAAAACGGTTCGACAACGCTCAGTTCGCGGTATGCAAAAAAGGTGCCTGTCTATCTGTAGGTTGGTACCGATAAGTGTCTGTTAGTATCCTACATAATATAATCAACAGCTCTTTTATTAAAAGCTATAGTACCTAGGCACCAGGGGATGGACCTATCTGCCTACCACCGAAGTTGGTACCAACCTGAGCACCGTCGAACCGAAATTTTATTACATAACATAGGTAACGTAACTACCAAAGCCACTTGCCCTACTGTTGTTTTAAATTTCGTGTTGTGATTGTAGAAATAACTATTCATGTTAAAATATCACCGTGTTTATTCTGTTTTTAAATTGCTTACCTATTCAACGTTTAACACCACCGCTATTGTTATCGTAACTGTTAAAAATTAAAGCAATGTTAAGTGCATATACGTCCTGAGTGATTCTAGTAAAATCCCAAATGTACCTTAGGTACTTAGGTAGATTTCTGTCCTACCTATAAACGAAACGTGATATCAAAACATCCCTCCCACCTAGGTATTCAACTAATGTAAGGACAGGAAAATCCAAAATCTCGTTAAACAAGTCCCTTCCTTCGAAGCATCGAATACAATCAACGGGAAAGTTCATTTTGAAACTGGCGCCAAAATTTAAAAAACTTTTTTTATAACGGTGCTTACATACCTAATTCATAGTTATGCAATAAAACTTAAAAAGTAATTTTATTTATTAAAAATTACTTTAAATATATATTTAATTAATAAAAATATGATGAAAACTTGGAAAGATTCCCTTTTCTATATTTGTGTTATCTGTGGTATTTGATGATATTTTGTTTACATAATTGTACAACATGTGGAAATGTGGATTTTCGCTTTTCACGTCATTTATTTAAAGGGAAATAATTATACATTGAGTCCAGCATGAAACGGCGAAGAAGGAGCTCGGAAACTGAGAAAAAATATCTTCCGAAAGGGGCTTTGTCAAGGATTGAGCGCCTTTTCAATGATCCCATTGATAGAAAATACATTGTAAGTCACCATACTATAACAGCGGTTAGTTTTGAAATTAGAAATAGACCATAGTATAGATATAGATAATAAGTAGCTTTCTCAGTTATTTAGGTAGTTTGGAGTAGCCAGTGTACCCATAGGTACTTAGGTGCTAACCAACCCCTTCATAAGATCATAACCGGCAAAAGGCAAATCTTTTTCAGGACAGTGCAATATCATACCTAAAGCATCAAACAAATAAAAAACAGAAAAAGAAGCCCAAAGCTGAACATTGTATTAACAAGGACAGCTACTGCTCTGCGAAAATCCCTCAGCAAGTACTTGGAAGAAGGGTGATCATTGCGAGAGCGCGAAATACTCTTTTTGTCTCTGAACAGCTGCGGAAAGCATTGCTGCTCCATGACTGGGACTCGGCGGTTAAACTGGTGCTTCTGATCATTGGCAAGGGTACCAGGAAATTCACCCTGCTAATTATTAAGGTATGTGTTTAGTGGATTGGACCTAGGTAGGTACAGAGCTCTTGCCTGTTTCGACATCCATATATCTGCCACTATTTTAACTTGAGAGCGAGCCTGAAATAAAAGTGCATTGATTCTCAGTACTCAGGTACCTAGGCACTTACCTCTACGTTTTGAGGAAATACGTAGGTGGATTTATTTTTCTTATGGTTTTCTGAGCAAACCGTTGAATTTGTTCGGTAGCTATATGTCACTTTGATGTGAATTTATGATGAGTGATTTTTGACTTTGTTCTGGTTTCAGACGTGTTTGGTGATTCTTTTCTGTCATCCGATGGCGACTCCAGAGCTACTGAGTGATTACATCAGGTTAGTTTACCATTTATCTTATATGAAGTTGCTATAACTCTTGAAACGGTCCTGTCAGTGCCCCGATATGGCCCGAATACTGGTCTAGAATCCATCTAATATAATGGATCGTAGTTTTTTATGTTAATTTAAAGAAGCCTCGACTACAGCAAAGCACTTCCTTGTTTAATATTATAGAAATTAAAACCATGGTAAGCCTATAAAAAAAATAAGTATATCGGCCTTGTCCCCTGTTCTTCAGCAAGCCGCAAACAATATTTGCATACCAATGCTAGAACTCGTTTCAGATAAATTTTTCACTCGACTAGACGTACGATGTTACATACTAGAATAGAGTTAATTTTGTTTCAGTACCACGACGGGTTACATGATTGACTCCGACATTGAAGACTTCGTGCTGCTTCTGTTTACAATCAGAAGAACTGTGCTTCCTCCTAGACTCTATATCAATAAGTATAGCATGGAGAAATTGAGTCTTCAGAAAGTGACTGAGGATCCTCTTTACACGTTTTCTCATCCAGTGGATATAAAGGAGGACGCTAACAGCGACGTCTCTTCTTGAAATGGAGACTGGAGTCTAGTTCCACGTTTGAATTTCGGTAACCGAAATTGCTCTGCTCCTCTGGGCCATTTACAGACTAAGGAAGGTAGCGTGATTCACCTCGCTGACGCTGAACATTCTGTAGAATAGATTCTATTGGCAATGCAGAAGTCTTGCAGCCGACCACCTGCGTTTTGTATCTACACATAGAACAGGTGCTCCGCCGTGCCAGTATGGATACCTGTTTATTCTCAGGTAGCTACAGTTTATTTTATTCAAATATCTGTGCCCTCAGGTTGGCATTTGAAAGAAATAAAAAAAAATTACGCCTCACCACACTATTATTTTTGAAACCGTATCTACAGACCATATCCTGAGCTCAACTGACGACGATCCAATTATGTTTCGCCTCGCGCGTCCACGACTGTACTTCAGTACTACAACCGATGCAGTAAAATCACGAAAAACACTGTGTTTGGATAATTTATTAAGTAAACATAGATGGGTTCGAAAGCTATTGTGTTCCTAACACAGGAATAACATCAATACATACGGGTAATTTACTTCTTCCATTCGTTCTTCTCGAAATCCCACTGACTGGAAATTCCATCGATTCTGCCCATACGAAGGTCCAGCATTCTCTTGAGCTGCGCTCGGCGGTTTTCCTCTTTACAAGACTCAGGCAACGGCTTGTAAACTATAAAAAGACAAAAGGAATGTCAAAGACGAATGAATGAAAACAGGTGCCCGTATCTCACTGGATCCAAGCACTGATGAATTTCCTGTCAATAATGAGAGATGGAATGATCAGTGATGAAGCAGTGAGTGTACAGCGTACAGCCTTGCCCACTACCAGACATGTTGGATCATCATATTAGGAAGAATGACACCGGGCCCACGAGGGCTAGCTGGGACAGTAACCAACATATTATCGTGAGGGTTCGGCCAGCATAATACCTTTTTCAAAAACCTACGGAACAGCACAAGCTATCTAGTCGTGTTCCTGCAGGCACAACTATATCACCCAGTAAACTTTCCGATTCTGGGCATGAGGGTAAAAACAAAAGTGGCATCATTTCGCCAGACTCACTGAAAAGCTTGAGGGCCATATAGACCCAGAGGGAGAGTGACGCTAAACCTATGGCAAGGCCAATGCTACTCTTCCATTCGCCAGTGGGAGCGTTGATTTCAGCAAAAGTCTGGCAGAAGCTGGCTCGGTACAGTTTCTTTTTTTCGTCAATAGTCAATTTCTTCCAGTCCCCCTTCTCCTTCTCACGCAGGGCCTGTAATTAGGGGTGAATACTTTAGCAAACCCATCGGGTTACAGTTTGGAATACATTTCATACACTCTATGGCTAAAAAAAATTAGAGTCATGTTGGTGCGTGAAAAAAAACACCTCCCATTTTGACTAAGCTCACGAGGCCAATCAGCTTTGAGGCAAACAACCTCGACTAACTGGTATCCACTCTAGATACTAAGCGATCGATGGAATTTAAGGGAATAATGCCATTCAGGTCACCGATTCGATGCCTATCACAATCAAAAATTGTTTATGACATTCACCTCGTGATCTGAAATGTACATCGAAGCTGCTATGGTTTGAACCGACCTGCTGCTAGGACCCCATTGCGTTCCTTCACGGAACTGGTATGAGGTAGTGCGGCCTATTGATCTAGTGAATTGTCCCTACTATCCCTGTCAAACTGAACCAGAAAAAAAAAGTAAAACTTACCAGAATGTCAGGGGTACTTTCACGGAAACGGATAGCAGGGAATGGATAGTCCAGGCGATCTTCGTAGTTAGCTTGGCCATTAACACCGAAGCCGACCAAGTCTCGGTTTCCTATCCTTGAAGCATTGTGAATGGCAGACGACTGCACCTTACACAGATTCTGCAGTCCGTTGCGCAGCAAACTGCTGCAAACAATCTTGTTCGCAATCATCTGAAAATCAATTACGGAAAACTTATTAGTGGCAAGTACTACGATAAGGCAAGACAACAGTACTGTACAGTATGAAAATTTCGTGGTTACTTCACCTTAATGTTCACATTGAGTTATGCCCAAAGGTCACCGAAATAATCGAAATATAGCAACGGCCATCCACAAAAGCTGGATCTGCATTTAAAGACTATTTCATTCAACTTACTGGTAACCTTCTTATTTACGAAGAGCTCTAAATAATAAATAAAATAATAAAAAAATTTACCTCCGCCCGAGCTGATAAAGATGGCTAACAGCAGACGACACAGAAAAATAAATAAAAATAGCGAAACTTACTTTTGATGGTCGTTATTTATATTATTGTAGTGGAACAGTAAAAAAAACTGCCCAAAAATTTTTAAAATTAATTTTTAATATTTAATTAAATTAAATTTACCGTTCAAACAAAAAATTCTATCTCCTTTGGCGCCTATTTTTAAAAGATTAAGATTCGATGTATCGTTTTGGAACAAAACTGTTTTTGAATCGCCATTTACAAAATATACAAAGGCGCCGTATTAAAAAATAATAGTTTTCTGATTATTCCTCTTGAAATTAAAAACCAACTCCTATTAGATTGTGTAGGGAATCTTTGAAGTAAGTGGTTTTTCTAATATTCACTTAGTTATTTATCGTATATCTGTACTATTCTTTTTTTTCGGCGGCAGAAACTAACCAAACCTTAACTTGGTAGGGATATTCTTGATCCTGTTTTGACAGACACCGCAACAGATAACTCAAAGTTATCGATACATAATAGGAAAGATATGTTGTAGTTTTTGGGCCTAGTACCTACTTATAAATCCTACACGTACTTTCTCACCTTATAGGTTACAATGGAAATAAACGAAGGGAATTTGCGGACTCTCTCCGAATACCTCCTGCACACGCTTAATCCAGACGTGAGTGCTCGGAAGCCTGCTGAAAAGTTCTTGGAGTCGGTGGAAGCAAACAAAAATTACCCATTGCTTCTCCTGCATCTGGTAGACAAACCCGACGTCGACTTGACGCTGCGAATCGCCGGTGCCGTGGTTTTCAAGAACTATGTCCGTCGTAACTGGAAAGTGGTGCGTTCACAGCTGCAGTATGATGATAAAAATTAGTGTAGACAGTTAGGAACCCGCAGCACAACCAGTTTAGTGCTCGAATGTTTTTTTAAACTTTCGAACTCTACTAAACTGATTGTGCTGCGGGTTCCGCCACACTTATGGAGGAAATTCTAGTTGGCAATGCTGTCATTATGATACGTTTTTGCTCTTCGTCACTCATTCAGTAACGGTCATTACCGCTGACGAGAGTCAGAACTGGCAACTGGCCGTACCCAACCAAGCCAGGTGCTAAGGAAATAAAAATATAAGACTTGCGATGGGGTTGTTAAAAATGTTAAACATTTCATTTTGTGGTTTCAGGAAGAAGGAGAACAAAACAAAATCCATGAAGAGGACAGAGTTGCTATAAAAACGTTAATTGTGAATTTAATGCTTAAATCTCCTGAGTCGATTCAGAAGCAGCTCAGCGTCGCTGTCTCTGAAATTGGAAGCCATGATTTTCCCATGAAGTGGTCCAATCTCATCGATGAAATGGTGGAAAAGTTCGCCTCAGGTAATTTAACAGAGGTTCTTTGCTATTTCATTTCATGGTGACTCTAAGGGTTTGGGGTAACACTTTACTGAATAACTTGGTTTCAGGTGACTTTCATGTTATAAATGGAATTCTACAGACTGCGCATTCATTGTTTAAAAAGTATCGGGTTCAAATGAAATCTGAAAAATTGTGGAGCGAAATTAAATTTGTCTTGGATAAATTTGCCAAGCCGCTGACGGACTTGATGACGGTAAGGAACCACTACTTGTCAGTTAAACATTCGCCGTATAAATACTAAATCGCATCTAGTAGAATAATTGCATTTTTTCCCTCATTTCTTATTGAAGGTAAACACTGCTGAGTGAGGTCGGTCTTGCCCGAAATATTTTTTCCCATTTCTATCCAACTTATCTGCTGATTTTCTTTCTCAGGCAACTGCGGAGCTGACCAAGACCATAACGGATCCACAAAGCCTAAAAATAATAGTGTCTAGCCTTACAATGATTGCGAAAGTCTTCTATTCCCTCAACTACCAAGATCTACCAGAATTCTTCGAAGACAATATGAAGACTTGGTTTGAAAATTTCTTGATGTTGCTGGAATACGACGTCAAAGAACTTCACACATCCGTGAGTTTATTAAAGATTTGCAATTGTATATATAGCTGAGGGTTGGGGGGGACAAGCCCAGCAACTAGACCGTTTTCAAGAACCATCCATTGTGCTCAGCTGGCAGCACTACCAAATACCAGCTCCCCAGCCATCGAGTAAACGATGGGGACCTACAGTTTTAGGTGGGTTCCAAACCACCACAGCCTCGATATACATTTCACTTGACATGCTGAACATATCAGAGGTGAATGCCGAGCAGAAAAACTTTTTGGTAGGATCGGGATCGAACCGGTGTGACCCGGCTCTCACTGCTCCTCAGAAGTCGACCATTTAGTCCACTCGGCTATCGAGGCCTTTTGCAATTAAGAAAAGCAAGCACTGATTCTATGCTGACGTCAATAACTTCCGTGGCGTCTTTCATAGGTTGTTTAAGTCACCGTCCCATTTCACCTTAATTCTTGTGTTGTATTCCACAGGATGATGAGGAATCAGGAGTGATTGAGCGGCTTCGAGGTCAGATCTGTGACTGCATCTCTCTCTATGCAGAAAAGTACGATGAAGAATTTGAGCCGTTTCTACCCAACTTCGTAACTGCTGTATGGACGTTACTCGTTACCACAGGGCATCAGCCCAAGTACGACCATGTACGTATCACATTTCGAGAAACATAATGAAGGCCACCATTACGAAAGTATATTCCTATCGGGTCTTCCTAGTGAAGTCATAAAAGTAATTAATTTAATTTTTATTTATTTTTACAGCTTGTCAGCAACGCTTTGGGTTTCCTCAAGAGCGTCGCCGAACGGAAGAGGCACTCTGATTTGTTCCGTAACCCGTCCGTGCTCAGTGAGATATGCAATAAAGTCGTCATACCCAATATGGAGTTCCGTGGTAAGGACCTACTTATACACATTCAGGTACAGGTATATAAAGATTATGGGTCAGTGAGACCGCATCTCATATATTTGTGTACTTGCCAGGTGCGGATGAAGAGTTGTTTGAGGACAACCCAGAGGAATACATCCGGCGTGATATAGAAGGCAGTGACGTGGACACGAGGAGAAGAGCAGCCTGTGACCTGGTAAAGGCTCTCACAGTTCAGTTCGAACCTGAAATGCTTGCTATCTTTGGTCAGTACGTCGAGGTAAGTAATTAATTTGTGGGTGTGAAGAAATACTTCGTTTATTAACTCAGTTTATTTAACCAGTGATATTATTTTTCAGAACAAAAAACATCCAGTTGTGGTCCAAATGGCCTTTCACTCTAGTACTACCATTGTGATTTCAGGGGATGCTGGCCCAGTACATGGCAAACCCCAGCCAGTACTGGAAGTCGAAAGACGCGGCCTGCTACCTCATCACGTCGATGGTGACGCGCGGACAGACGGAGAGACACGGCGTCACCCAAACCTCACAGCTCGTCGACTTATCCTCCTTCGCGCGCGCAAATATTCTACCCGAGTTAGCTAAGGAGGATGGTAAGCAGGAATGTTTTATTTCCGTACATCCTAGAAATTTTGGGCTTCTAGTTTTCGGTGACCTTTATTTTTCTCGTATTTTTCCAGTGAACGCCCTACCAGTACTAAAGGCGGATGCCATCAAGTACATGATGGTGTTTCGATCCGTTCTTCCTCCTGAAATGATCGTCGCCGTCTTACCGGACCTCACTCGGCACTTGCATGCTGCGAGCCAAGTGGTCCATACGTATGCAGCCGTGGCTATTGAGAAGATTCTTCTCCTTCGGTCTGCAGGAGATGTTCCTCTGTATGTTTCATTTTTTCACTGAAAAACTTTTATGTATTAGGCATCTCTTGACATAAACGTGAGAGATGTATTTTCATAACACTTTTGGTTTGTTTCATAGTATAAGGGCAGAGACACTGAAGCCCCTGAGCCAGCCACTGGTTACTGGGCTTTTCAATCTTCTGGATCAGCCGGGGTCGTTGGAGAACGAGTACGTGATGAAGGCTATCATGAGGAGCTTTGGCGTCCTCCAAGATGGCGCCATCCCATTCCTGAACACGGCACTGGAGAAACTCACACAGAAACTCATTGTGGTGGCTAGGTTCGTCTCACTCTGTTCTTTTTACACTGATTTCTATTCCGTTAAGCTCTCTAAGGCTATTGGCTAACTTGATCCATGACTGAAATTGCAGGAATCCAAGCAAACCACACTTCAATCACTACTTGTTTGAAACGATTGGACTGAGTATAAAGATCGTGTGCGCTATATCTCCGGAAGCCGTGCGGACCTTCGAGCAGCTTCTCTTCCCTCCCTTCCAGACCATTATGCAGCAGGACGTTCAGGGTAGGTCATATTGATATTTACATGAGTTATTTGAGAACTAATAAATATCCAACAGTTTCATAAGAAAATTGCCACCAAGAAAGCTAACCGAACAGCATTGTATCTACGGCCTTAACCTTGCCCGTTTCAGAATTCATCCCTTACGTTTTCCAATTGCTGTCGATGCTGCTGGAGCTGCAGCCCGGAACTGAAGGAGAGATCCCTCCCGCCTATCTCGCCCTGCTGCCATTCCTGCTGGCACCGCCTCTGTGGGAGCGGCCTGGATACGTTAAGCCGCTGGTTCGCCTGCTGCAGGCTGGCATCATCCGTGCACCGCTGCAGGTCATCGCTGACAATAGACTGGTTAGTTGCCTGTGTTATACGTTATCCGTTTTTTGCTTCTCAAAGTAACCTACCTACACGTATGTTGGGGTGTACAAATCGAGCGACTTTTGTAAATTCAAAAATCCCTTATCACTTATTTCGGGGAAAAAAATATCCAGCAGACTCTTTGGAAATATGTCATTATGAAATGAAAAATGCAGACTACATTGACTCTTAAAATTACAGAATGGGATTCTGGGAGTGTTCCAAAAGCTGCTTGCGAGCAAAGTGAACGATCACGAAGGATTCTACCTAATGCAGCACTTGGTTCAGTTCCTGCCTACTGAGGTATTGCAGCCCTTCCTCAAGCAAATATTCGTACTCATCTTCACCAGACTCCAGTCGTCAAAGACTTCCAAATTCGTCCTCAGTATCATTGCTTTCTTCTGCTTTTTTGCTGCGAGGTAAGTTAGAGATCGAGTAGCTTAGGTACCTAGCAGAACCTATGATAATAGTTTTTCAGCGTTACGTGGTTTGGCTTGCAGGTACTCTGGGTCTGAGTTAATTTCTATAATCGACTCGATTCAGCCTGGGCTGTTTGGAATGGTGATCGAGAGGGTTATTCTCGAAGACACGCAAAAAGTTTCCGGGGCTGTGGATCGTAAGATAACTGCCATTGGTATCATCAAACTACTCTGTGAAACTCCAGAGGTCGCAAGCGGCCAGTACTCCAAATACTGGTCAGTATCGTATCTATGGTCAAGTTTATCTATATACCATTATACAAAGTGTCAGCAGATTATTTTGGATATTCTCAGTTAATAATTGGTGGTTTTGTATTGTCAGGGTGCCCTTGCTGCAGTGCCTAGTGGCTCTGTTCGAGCTGCCTGAGGACACCACCAGACCTGATAATGAACATTACATTGATGTGGAGGACGCGCCGGGCTACAGCCCAGCCTACAGTCAGCTGGCGTCTGTCAAGAAAGCCGCCTTCGACCCTCTTTCAGGTAAAACTCTTGAGTTCTTGCTGATGTAACAAAAAAAATTACAACTTTTTGTTTTAACGTAAGCATATAATCATGATGTTAGAAAGATGCATTATAATTCAGAATGAGAAGATATCTTTGGAAAGCATTCTGGCGCCTCTAGTATTTTACCGTGGATTTTTCTTTCAGATGTTGTAAACCCTCGACTGTACCTAGCGCAGAGCCTGGCGAAGCTGTCCGCGTCAAAGCCAGGAGTTTACGCGCCTCTCATTGGCTCCATGGGAGAGGCCGAGAGATCTCATTTGTCGTCGTACCTTACCGCTGCCAGTGCGTCTATTTCGTGAACCTGTTTCCGAACTCATAAGAGTCCGTCGCTTCTGTAGCTCACCTTGTTCTGGGACGACACGCTGACCAATTAGAGCGGTTCACCTCAGAGCCCAAAGTTTGTTATTGGTCCAAGTAGGCAACATACCTACCTCATCTCCAAACTATCCAGAAAAGGCAGCATTTGGAATGAAAGGACTTTTACCTCATAAGGGCATGGACTGACCCGAAGAGCCGTACTAGATACGCATTATTTGTAGAGAATGAGACCAGTTTCGTCTGTTTATGGAGATTATGAGAACCACTGGTTGTTACTTCAAGGACAGTTAGCAGTCAGGATAGCAAATCGCATTGCAAAGTAATCTAACTTTCAGTTGACTGGCTGCTGATCGATTTGACATTGGCGTCATTTTCCATAATATGTACGGTCTTTGTTTAATTTAACATTAGCTGATTCTGTATGTTTTAAGTTTTTTAGATTATAGGTATTTTCGTCTTACAAAATTGCAGAACTTTGTTACCTGTACTTTGTCGTCACGCACCCTTTTCAGTGTTTCTAGTTCCGTTGTGGTTTTTTAAATAATTTATTTAAGACATTTGAAATTACATATTTTAAGTGCAGTTTACGAGAAGAGAAGCAAGACAATAGGAAGCGACAATGAGAACATCGAGGGTTGCATACCTAGCTACTGTCGTTTCCATTTTTTCGCTTAAAATTTCGTAAACCTCGCAAGACGTACAAACTTTAGTTTTTAGGAGAACTACTCTGATTTTTTCATTGACGGAAGAATAGGTACAATATTTGATGAGGCAATAAAAGGATACTAGGTCTACATAAAAAAGAAACATCTATGTTTAATATTACTGTTCCACAAACACATACCATCTTCTTAAATCATTATATACTCAGTAAAACAGTAAAATTTGTAGCTAAAATCTAGAAGGATTTAATTATGTATCGAAAAACATCAAAATCATATGATAATGTGAGAAAGTACTTTAAAGGGTTATTTTACAGTGTGAAGCCTAGGTATTTCAGTTAAGTGAAACACCAGTCTATTTACTGCCGCTCAAGGCAGTAGGTATCTTAAAAATCCTTATCTACCCAATCATCCAGTCATTTTCCTTTTATCTCATTTTGGCGGCAAAGCAGTTTGACGTTGGCGCTTGACGTTCAAATCATGAGTGCTTACTTTCAAGGAGAGGGTACGTCTCGGACTTACAGAGGGCCGGGAAGCCCTGATAATAAAGCAGTTCCGAGGTTCAAATCGAGTCTAATTTTCCTAATTCAAGATGACAGTCGGTCTGCTGACGAGTAAAACTACCCCACTTTATGTTAAACCTATTCATATTACACAATTCATCAGTAAGTGTGCCCTGCAATATTAAATTAATATTCAAAGCGAGTAAAAAATATGTTTGCCATGTAACTGGGACGTGTCTCAAGCAAACAGAAGCTAAATAACCTTGTTCTAGACACACCGCGACAGGTTCACAATACGAATAAATAGGGCATACATTTTAACGGGATTTCTCATCCTCCAATCAGTTTTTCTTCTTCGTGTATTATTAATTTATATAAGCTTCTAACGTATTTTTGTTAAAAAAAAACGGACATGCATTGGTTATTTGTTTACGTTTTTTCCAGCCATTTTCTGAGGACACTGTTGGATATCTATAGCTGGATTTCACCACTTTATAGTGTACACTATAGCGTTATCCTATCGTTAAGAAAAGTTAACGGCTTCCACCATCCTGACGATAGCACCCTTATCTAGCTTTCGAGTGGATTTTCCGTGCGTTAGCAATAATACTTTCAAATCATTTGGGTGCGAAACAGGCAGGGATTGTAGTCTACCCAACAATTTAATACCTTTCTCCGAAAAATTAGTGTGTCTTTCACGTTTATTTTCCATTTTTAACTTGAACTTGTTGAAACGTACAAAGCAGACGAATTCTAGTGACACGAAAAAAAAAAACACCAATCATATTCCAAGTTATTACCAAGAATGTAGCTGGATGTACTATAGAATCCATAAACAACAAAAAACGTTAAATATTATTGTGAAATCCATTTTTTGTTTTATAGTGCACGTCTTTTTAACGTCAGTAGTTACCTGGGCTATGTTGTGATCGAGTAATTTCGGATAAATTTTTATTGAAAAAAAAAATCACAACATAGCCAGTTAAATTTTGGATGTTAAAAAGACATATTACATTTCAGAACATTCAAACATTCAACAGTGTCCTCAAAAAATGATTGAAAAAAAAAAAACGTAAACAAATACCAAATATATTGCAAACGTTTCCCAAGCGGTAAAATTTACCTTTAGTAATACAACCATGAGAATTCTAAATGCTTCGAAAACATTCACTTGGATGACAAAAATACATTAAAAGCTCAATATCAGTACCTTAATATAAGTTAGTACCTATTCAAGGAATAAATCTGCTAAGTGACAAGAAACCTGAAGTATCTGTAACTGTATCATTCAACAATTATTTCAAAGGTACAAAAATACACTGTCGTGGTGCATGGACAGTTAATAGCACCCGGTTACACCAACACGGATAAATTATAACAAACCAACATAATCATAAATAATAATACATACCAATTAATAAAAATTATAATCCGAAAAATCGCATGAATAACAAATAATAAGCATGAAATATAGTTAGATTTTACATAACTCACAAGTAAGGCTACGAGGTGTCACCGGGCGCATTTTAAAAGCATAGTCTGAAAATTACCAGTTCAACAATTGCACACTGACAGGTTCCCTACAGGAATACTTTTTAAACACACAAGTGATCTAAGTAAGCTGCGGTGAGAATCTCTTCACGTACACGGGGGAAAAGTGTCTCGGTCTTGGTATTTCAAGAAATAATGACGTTATCCAAATTATTAACTACTGTCGTCCCCTTGTCAACACCAAACTTTGCCTTTTTCAAATAGACAAATTTTGTAATTTGAATTTTTTTGGGGTTTTCATTTTGTAGAAAGTTTACTGTTGCCGCCATCCATTCACGTTGCAATTAACTGAAACAAAACAAAAGAGCTGTTATTTCAAGGCGCCAGCTAAGTCTTCTAAGTCACACACAACTGACTTTACGGTCGGACTGAAAAATAGCCTTTGCGCATGGTTACTATACAGGGCCTTGAAGAGTCAAGACAAGACGGTAGAGGTCCTGCGCTAATTAAAAAGCAAGTAGGCTTGCGTGACTATTCCCAAAACTAGCGACTCTTCTTGATAACGGATGATATCGTGTGTGAGATAAGTATCTTCCTCAGAAACGTGTCACTAAGAAGCGTAAACCAACCAGTATTGTACCTACTAAACAACATTACTTTTAACAAGTTGGCTTGTTGACTTACCGATTTGACAGTGCTTTTGATGAGGTCCTTTTTATGCGTGAGATCGTGTTCAGGGTAGCGGCCATACACTTGCTTGCACACGGTTTTCATGGTGATCTCTTCGAGGTTAGCACCATCCAAGATCGTCTTCACGTACTTCTTGATTTCATCGTCCTGTTTGTAGACAATTCATTATTTCATTAGTCACTCCTCTGTTGGCGAAATTGGGCACACTTAAGAACAGTCGAATAAAGTAAGAGGACATAGTTAAACGGGAAAGCTTCTCCCGCCTTCCACTAGGAAACACCAGGCCACTAAAGTTAACGGCAAAACCTAGATTTTGAGTAAAATACACGACGGAAGTCTTAAGGAAATTTTGTTGTTGTAGTAGCTCGAAAGTATTTTCTCACTAATGCAACTCACACTGGGGAACTTCTTGGACTTCTTCTGCAGAGGCTCGTCCTCAGACTCAGAGGGAGCGTCAGAGTCGGAAGCCTTCTTCTTCCCTCTCTTGGAGGCGACGCGTTTGCTGGACTTGGCAGCTGGAGTGGGCTTTCTCTTCGGGGCTGATCGACCCTTCGCCTTGGCAGGGGTGGCCTTCTTCTTCTTAGGAGACTGAAATATATCAATCAAATCAGTATAACCAGCGCAAGAAAAAGCAATTTCCAGTTGCTTCGTCGAAGAATTAATCAGCAGCAGCTTATTTTTTTAGGAACCCAAAAAAGAGAAAAATTGGCATGTCAGCGTACTGCTGAACATACTAATTCTAACTGAAATTTAAAAAAATGAATCCTACACGACTGACTTACATCAGAGTCAGACTCGCTCGGTGTGAGTTCAGGCTCGGACTCTGCCTCTGAATCGGAGAACTTTCTCCCGCTTCGCTTTGCCCGCTTGTCTTCCTCGGAGCTGGTCTCGTCCTTGTAGCTGGGGCGAGCTTTGGCGCGGCGGCCCGTCGCACGTCCTCGTCGCCCACCCTCATCATCATCTTCTGAGTCGAGGCCAGCGTAGCCGCGGTTGTTGGCCTTGACGGCGGAGGAGCGCTTAGGGCGAGGGGGAGGCACCGCCGGTACGGGCTTCCCCGAGTCTTTCGGTTCCATCAAGAAGTCCATGATCCTCGTCACAATGTCATCTTTCTTGCCCTTCTTTTCCAAATCCAGGACCTCGCAAATGTCTTTCAAGTGTTTGAAGTCCATCCTGCGGGAAGGATTGAAATATCACATCTGGCTTTTCAACTTTGTGTTTATTCGGTAAATTTAAGGCAAACCAACTTTTCACTTGCACGGTGAGTGTCAAATGGGTATGAATCAGTTCATTCCGAATCTTGAATTGTGAGAAATCGGCCTAACTGCGTATTTGCACAGGTAGGACATAACTGCGACTATGATCTAGGTCTAGGAGGTAAAAATTAGATTGTTTGCCGTTCTCGGTTTTGAGATCAGATGGTAAGTTGCCTTAGATAACGTACTTAGCTATTTGCTGCTTTTTCTTAGTGTAGGCGTCGCTCTCGGGCTCGTAGTCGAATCCTTTGAACTGCAGAAGGTTCACCTTGACTTGATCTGGTTTACCGGCCTTGCCGAAGCAGGCTGTGTGCAGCTTCTTCAGCTGGTCAGCTTCTCTCTGCTTGATGAAATGATCAATCCT
Organism: Mesopsocus fuscifrons; assembly: GCA_950004255.1. NCBI lineage: Eukaryota > Metazoa > Arthropoda > Insecta > Psocodea > Mesopsocidae > Mesopsocus > Mesopsocus fuscifrons. The sequence continues at coordinate 16,867,693 of OX465377.1, forward strand.
CGGGCACTCGCCAAACGCTGTGCCTTTTCCGTCCGGAATCTCAATTTCCTGGAATAATGTCAGACTTGAGTCGACTATGAATGGGGATTGGTTTTAAAACTATATCTCTAGGCGCTTCTTTCATGGAAACATTTATATTTACTACCTACTACCCGTTTGACCCATCTCATGTGATCAACAACAATCTGTCGACGTCTTTCCAAGGAATCACCAGACATTTTTTTTTTTTCACAAAGAAAAAACATTCGACTTTTAAGACCGTTGATACAATGCTATTCATTAACGGTTCTTACTGAAACTTCTTACTCACTTCTAAGTGACTTTACGGTGAGACCACAAAATCGCCTCTTTGTATTATATCCGGTTAGCATTATCACTGGTACGTTAACCTGGACCGGGAATGCCATGGTGTTTCATCCTTGGATTAACGACGTGCGCAGATTGATTGTGTCACAGCTGCACGTGAGAACATACTATCTTCGAATCCCGTTACAAATAGTACACCTATGTCTTATCTTTGTTACTCACCTATATTGAACTTTTCAACGATTAAATTACGATAAATTCAATTTTCTAGAAACTAAGATGACGTAAGACCGCTATTCGCTTTTCAAAGGGCACTTCCCTTGACTTCCATCTACCAGACACATCTAAGACTACTTCTGTATTTCACTTTTCTCTGTATGCAGCAAAGTAATTTAAATATGGATGCAACCAGTGCGTCAATGTCTTCCTTCCTCGGTAAGTCAACCTTTTACACCTCCAAATAATAGGCCTGGTCTGGACCCCGGGAACCCTGCGTCATCATTATCAGGCCTGCCTATCCCAAATATACGTAAGACACTATTTTAAACAGCCTCGATAGACAAGTGGTCTCTAGTCGGTTGCCTTTAAATGAACAATGAGAGCGGGGTTAGACCAGTTCGATCCTAACCCTATCAGTTTTTTTCTGATCGGCATTCACCTCTGCTATGTACAGCATCTCAAATAAAATGTATATCGAGGCTGTGGTGGCTCGGAAATCTAAAACTGTACGTCACATGATGGTATTTGGTAACGTTGCCAGCAACAACTATTACCTTTAAACATAAATTTACCTCTTTCTTCTCTTTCTTTTCGTCATCTTTCTTCTCAGCTTTCTTTCTTCCTCTACGCTCTTTTCGAGGCACTCCATTCTTCTTCTCGTCCTCATCGGCGCCTTCTTCCTCCTCTTCATCTTCCTCGTCGTCTTCAGTCTCCTTGTCGTCCTCCTCCTCCATAGCATCGTCGTCAGCTTTCACCGGACGCTTCTTGGCGGGCTTTTTGACCTTTTCTTCTTCCGTGTCGCCATCCCCTTCAATAGATTACAATGGTTATAGGGAGAACAGCAATCATCATCTCAGTGGTTATACTTCGGATAGCACACAAAGGTTGGAGGTAGAGGTTACTGGCACTGACTAGCGTAGGCAACGAACCTTCGTCATCTACTTACCATCAGTTCCCTCCTCGGCTGCAGCTGGGGCCGCTTTCTCGTCAGTGGAAGCCTTTTCTTCCTCTTTCTTCACTTCGGCTTCCGCAGGCTTCTCAGGCTCAGCCTCATCCTGAGAAGACTTCTCCTCCTCCGTCTAATAATAACAAAAATTGTAAGTACACGTCCTCAATATTCGAAATAACAAGCCCAACTTTGTAATCTTCACTTTAGGGGCAAAATACACACGGGGACAGCACCTCTGGCAAAACCTCTATGGCAAACATCTATTGAAAGAGGTTGGGCTTGTGATGTGACATGGTAGAAAATAAAGTTTAATAAGCACTAAAATAACCAATACGAATAAAAGCAACAGCTTAAGCGCACGAGACGTCCTATGGAAATATCAAGGGCAATTCGGTTTGGCGCGTCTCACAACAGCCCTATCTCACATGCCGCCATTTTGCGTTCGTAAGACCTCAAACAGGCTTCGTTTTTTACGACTGATGCTAATGCGAATACGCAAAATTTTACGAAATTCTTTGGTGGAAAATATTCGCTTAATAAAACTACACCTGTTAAAGTATACAATGGATATTTTCTTACCTCAGTATCATCAAGTTTTGGCTTTGTATCGTCGCTAGACATGTTTAATCAATGTTTTTATGAGCGGCGGTAACAACCAAAATGGTCCACTCCACTCTTTGCTTCACTTTTACGTTCTGCTGCCACGATCCCGCCTTTCATCGCGATTTTCTGAAGTTTTACAAAATATTATCCAAATATCAGATATAATAACTAAATTAAATTAAAAATTTGGTGTTTATTTCCAAATTTACATTGTATTTTCTTCAGAAATGTATTCCATAGAACTGTTGGTCATTTTTTTCCTGAAATATAATATAGCTTTTTTACATCAAACCCTATTTTTTTATCTAAAAAAATATGACTTCATTTTCAATTTCAAAGACATTAAATACGTGTATTATATTTGAGAACAAATCTTATTCATCAGTTTCATTGGAAATATTCAAAATGTATCGAAATCTTCTGCAAGGTAAACGAGCTTTTCTATTTTACAAATGGCGCATGTCTTCATCTCGTTATTTTCCTTTTTCATGTCAGAAAATGTGATTTAAAATAAGCTCGAACGATAAAGGGTAAAAAGTAAAGCTCGAATGCAAGCTTTATTCCGAAATGTAATGTTATAAGGACGGTTGTGGAAGCTGGCAAGGTAGGAGTGCTCTAATATCATCCTTTAACGACCTCGACTGATAAGAATTCTTTGTACAAAATTTTGATTGACCCACAAAATTGGACCCCTTATTCTATAATAGCTCTACATATTTAGTGGCTTATATCGTGGGGGTATGGTCTTGAAAAATAATGTAAATTGCTCCCGTTTCTATGCTTGGTTATGCTAATTTCCAACTCCCGGCTAAGCGAAAGTGTTGTGGTCGTTTCAGAGCTCTTTGACCATGGACGAAGTTTTCTTTCACCTGTCCAGGCATTTGGAGTCACTCCAGGTAAGACCTTGTAAAGAGCAGGCGGACCGAAAAAACCAGAACAACAGTTTAGACCAAAACTCCCAGACTGTACTGCACCCGGCCATACGCCCGGAAAATCCTACTCAGAAAATGACGATGTATACCAATGTAATGTCTGCTCTAGGACTCTATCCCAGACACTCAGGACTAAATGGCTGTACTATTCGTTCGTGCAAATGTAGGTACTGCCCAGCTGTAAATATCCAAAGTATTATTTCTTAGGTTCAGTTGCAATGGGGACTGATGCACACTCGGCAGATGGGGCAGGCGTGGGGAGCAGCAGCCATGCAGCAGCTGGACGTGATTCGAAGTTGCCAGTGGGGGGAACAGTTGAAACAACTCACGAGTGGAGCAAGAAATGCTATAATACACGCCTCAACAGTGCTAGCGCAGCCTGCCGAAATGTACAACCAGTTGTATGAACTGGTTCGCGTTGAAAGTAAGTTTTAAAGGTAAAAAAACAAGTTACAGTTCAATCTTCTTCGAAATAATGCTGAGATGGTAAAGAAAATTGGTCTAGGTCTAGGTTGATATGAAGCCCTGTAAGACGAAGCAGTAACCAAGCTCACAGTAAAAGCTTGATAAGGGTCTACCGTTAGTATGATTAAGTATGAGGCTAACGTGGTTTGACTGTAATAACCTATTTTTGATTTGACAGTGCCCATTATATATCCCGGTGGAGCTGGATTTTTAACTGGTGCAGTGATTGGCGTCATAATCGGACTCTCCATCCAGCACGGCGCTATACCTGTTCAAAGAATGAAGGCCGTCGTCTGCATGGCGTACGATGGATTAGACGTAAGTTGAATGAATCGAGGAGAACTCTACCTATTCCCTTAGCAGTTAAAACTTTGGATGTCTTGAGGCTTAGGATACCAAAAATTGTTCACTTTGTACGATAAAAAGACGTCAGGCGATATTATAATCGAATTGCTTCTCTGTTTTCAGTCCCTTTCTTGCATTGATGACTTCATAGTTCCAAGCATAACGCAGAAGAATCAAGTCCTGATCCAAGTGAAGGCATCTTCTGTGGACATAATCGATATTCGAATTTGCGCGGGATACGGGAGAACTTATCGAAGGCTCTTCGGCTCTCAAGGACCCGTAAGTACCAGTTAGAATGTGAATGATAGAAAGTAGTGGCAGTAACCCGATTCAGAAGTATCGGCTTACTCAAGTTAAATTTTTGACCCCAGAAAGCTGCGAAAATAGTTCCTGTGGCATCTCTCATAATTCTTAGTCTGATTACCCTCAATGCTGATCCTGAAGTCGTTTTATTTCTCCTTAATGTTATAGAACATGCGCTACGGGTTCCCCGTGACGTTGGGGCGGGACTGCTCTGGCGTCGTTGTGGAAATTGGGCCGGGCGTGCAGAAGTTGGACGTAGGGGACGAGGTCTGGGCGGTGTCACCCTTCTGGGCTGCGGGAACGATCTCAGAGTTCGTTCTGCTCCCCGAAGAGTTTGTGGCGCGGAAACCGCGCGGTGTGGGCTTTGAGGGTGCAGCTTCTCTACCGTATGCCGGATGTCTCGCCTATTCTGCCTGTCTGCGAGCCGGAATTATTGGTGCTTCGGAACCTGGAAAGAGGTTTTTATTATTTTATTTCGGTGACCTCCATTTCAGACTGTAAGCTCTGTCGTTGCACTTGTGCCGCCACCCTCAGTTTTTCTGGTGACATTTCTTTCATCAGACCACCTCCTGTTTTAGGGTGCTCATTCAGAGTGGTGTGAGCCCAGTTGGATGCATCGTGTGCCAGCTCGCGCGCATCCACGGCCATGAGGTGACGGTCACATGCAGCGCTCTTGGAGCCCCGGTGGCGCGAGCCTTAGGGGCCAACGAGGTCGTTACCTACGGCCAGATGGACTTGGAGGATCAACTGACCAAAGACAGGTGAAGGGAAGAGCTGAAATATTCTTGATTTCGCCGAATACTTATGTAGGATGTGAAAGCTAGGATTAGATGTATCTTAGGGTTGTGACACACGGTTGGTGGACTCCCCTTTGGCTAATGGCGGGCCAGCGTTTCGAGTTTTAGCCATATGAGTGTCGTATCTCGGTGGAAAAAATAGAAAATGCCCTGTCTCCTACCAGAAAAAGAAAATCACTCGCTTGATGGTTTCTCTTGTGCCCTAAAATTTCTGTTCTTTTTAGATTTGACGTGGTTGTGAACACGGTGGGAGGAGTGAGCTACGAGTCGTGCCAGCTACTGTGCAAACCTGACGGAGTAGTTGTCTCCACTGTGCCAGCACCTATTGCCAGCGATCACTACTCCTTCCCTATCTCCTACCTGCACGCGCTCTATCTGAGGACCAAGGCTGTGCTCAAAGTGAGTATTATCACTATAAAAATTTCAACCTAGAAATATATGATACGCCTCAGAAGAAATCTAGCAGTCTCGTTGGAACATTGAATACTTGTGTTTTTACCCTAAAAAATGTAACTTTTTGTTGCAGAGACTTACAGGTAGACCAAACCAGTGGACGGAAGTCGAGTTTTCTGGCTCTGTGTTGGACTCTTTGGGAGCCTTGGTGGACGAGGGCAAAATCCATCCAGTGGTGGACAAAATCTTCGCCCCTCAGGACGCGATTCTCGCCCTACAACACTGCGATTCTGTTAACGCTATCGGCAAAACTGTTATTAGGTTCAGGTACCTAATGTTTATTTGATATTTTCTGCTTCTTGGCCCCTCCCTTAACTGAAGACCTATTTGTGAACGAATCGAATTTTTTAATGATTTCTTTAGCGATGGATGAGTTCAATAATCAAGCACATTACAACCCCTTTGGAACAGGTATTCATCTCATTGTTACTTTTGGGGCGAATTCCACATAGTCTGTACAAATTAGAACCCCAAGGTAAATATGAGCGAATAACTGTTGGAGCATGTTGGGCTTGTGGTGTGACGCTAAATTACTACCGGTCACCATGTTTAAAATGCGAGATCCTTCAGGGAAGGACAACTTGAGAATAAACAGATGACACATAGCAAATTACTATTTTTTTTTAGTGAGAGGAGCGATACTTTCGTATCCTGTTTAGCATGGTCAGCTTATAAACTGAACCTGTCTGTTCAGCCAATGAGAATGGGACTGCTGTTTTCGTCGCTAACGGGTGTTGTGTGTGTGTTTAGATCAAGTTCAAGCTACGATAGCTACAGCTGACGAGCGACGTCTGATGCCGGCACTGACACTCGCAGCTTGTCCCCGCTTTCAGTATTAATACCTGTGTGACTAACACTAAGGTTAGTTCAAGATTTGCATTCTTACTACGGGACTAACTAGCCTGTTTTTAGAACTTACTATACTGAAACATCACAAGAAAATTGGCAGTATCTAGTCATGTTTTGATAACTCTGCTTTCGAACCTCAGTAACTAACTTTATTCGTTTTAATTCATTCAAAAGTCCTATTTACTTTTTCGCAGAGAAAGTCTGTCTGATAGACCGACAGTTTCAGTGGGGAAGACTGTTTTGAGTCAGTTTCTGGCCAAATGATGGCATGAGTGAGTAAATTACATGATATATATCTCGGCTTTCGCAAGAAAGGGTCCTCAGTAACAATATTTCTTCTTTGGACCATTAGTGCATGGCTCGCTCAGTAACATGTCGCGATGATTTTCCTCTTTCTCACATTCTAGTAAATAAGAGTTGTTGATAAATTCAAGGTCATTGTAGGAAGATCCCTATTCCACGGGGTGGTTGATTGTGCACCAAGGTGCTTACTAAAACGGTAGTATAGAATTAATACTTAAATATTTGTTGTTGCGTCTCCTAGTAGATTTCTCTATCGATACTCGATAGAGACCGGTAATTGCAACACCATTTCTCTATAGTCCAAGTCAGGCTAGGAGCGTACCGATTACTCATAATTAGGGTTCGGATTGTTAGGTTGCTTAAAACCGAGAAATAGGTTGCTCAAAAACGCAAAATAGGTTGCTGAAAATAGGTTCCTTAAAATCCAATTTTACCTAGTGCTTAACTACTAAGGTAAGGTTTCTAATAAAAATTATAGGTAGGTAAGAGCAAAAAAGGAAGAATTTTCACATTTGGTTTTATTGCACGACCAAAACTTTTTCCAGATTTTCATTTTTTTTTTTTTTTTTAACGCGCGTAATAGGCGCGGATGTTTTTGACCGAAGCCGAAGTAGAGTACGCCGAAGCCGAAATATGAGTGGGCCGAGGCCAATACATCCATGTCGGACGCGGAAAATGTTTCCGTTCCGCCGGGATTTTCCAGATTTTCCACCTTAAAATTACGTCGCAACTCTGTCAAAGTCCTTTTAAGTGCAAAGAGACTTCTTTCTACGTCACACGAAACGAGAGGCAGAAATTTGAGGGAGGCAACTTCGGTAGATAGGGGAAAGATCGGGCCAGGCCCGTATCCAGAAAGCGGTCATGGGGGGGGGGGGGGGGGTTCGGGGTAATGGGGGGGGTTTTAGCCCATATTTTTTTTTTTGCTTCACGTCGGCGTTACCATGTTAATTTTCTTTCATGGAGGGGGGAGTTAACCCCTTAGGTTACCCCCCCCCCCGTGGATACGGCTATGGATCGAGCAAACGTTTTTTTTTCTGCACTTTTTCCTTCTAATATCTCCGCAGCTTCTCGGGCTGAGGCCCAGCCTGGGCAGCCTGGGTTTCTTTTTAGGGCTACCGCAAGCTTGGTGCATCTGGCGTGTCCTGTGGCTCTGCGCATAGGCACGTAGCATGTACACAGGTCACAGGCATAAGGGTACTTGGTATAAAAATAGAGTACATACCTACTTACCTGGTCTGCGAGGGAGTAATGGGGAGTAACCTCGACTATCAACGAACCTAAGAAAATATATTTCTAATGGTGAAGTTAATGTAGTCTACGGGCTTCTTAGAAAAAATAAGTCTACAAGCTGATTTTATTTTCGTCTGGAAAGATTCTTTTGAAGCGAGCGTATTGTAAGACACGTGTCCATAAGTACTGTTATCTGCAGAATAGGGTAAATTAGGCCGCCAACCAGCAAAATAGGATTTTTTAGTACTTTCAAAGCTGAAATAGGACATTATAGGTCTCGATAAGATTTGGTGTGTGGGGTCGTGGAGGTCCAAAACGCCTAAATACAAAATTTGGCTGAAATCAAACGTAAGGAGAAGAATAGGTCTTTTTAGGACAAATCCGAACCCTACTCATAATTTCTTGCAAATCTAGGGCTGATCAAAACTTCTTCTTGATCAGGGAAATATCTGCTCAGGGTCGGATTGGCATTTTTAGCGTACGATAGGATATGGAACCCAAATCCGGATCGGCGTCAACTGAAAATCTTCAAGAAATTATGGCCAACTGTGTTTAGCTTTTAGAGCAGCCACAGCCAGTGGCGGTATTGCAATTTCCAGTCTCATTCAGTGCCGTAGATTTCTCTACTAGATGTAAATGAGAGTCTGAAAAACATCTCCGTGAGGTTGTCTCCGTTTCCACCATGCTGTCCTGATGATTACTTACTGGCTATGTGATCCATTATCAGCCTGACTGTAAGACTGGCATTAAAATTGTGTCATTTGGTTTCAGGAATAAAGTTGTAGCTGAGACCAAAAGGAAGATTCCTGGAATGTACGAGACAAGTCTGTAATGGTTATTTCAGTTGGGTAGATCGTTTAGAACCGCGCTGCATGCTTTAGGTTGATACAACTTTATCAGAATAGTCAGCTTGCATTCATTATGGTATTCCGTACGATAAGGGACGTAGTTACTTCCTTTTTACTTTCCAGTTTTTTCCAAATGCTCACCAATTCACCCTGGTAAAATATGTTTTATCGAAAAAAAAACAGTGTTTCGAGATAAGCCCGTTATTTTGTACAGAGGACATTGGGACAGGGTCGTAGTTGAATGCATAAGAGCTTAATCGCTTACAGTTTCATACACTATTATTGTTTCTAATGAGGCCTTTGCTGGTTACATAACTTGTTGACGCCAACATTATTTTTGGTGAATAAAAAAGTTTATGAAAAAGTTTAAAAAATAAAAAAAAAATTATTTGCGTATTTCGGTTTTTCCATCACAATGTCTTATCACGAGTGCCGCTGGATGGCAGTTAAAATAAGAAGCACCTGGCTCGATTCGTAAAAGGATAAATAGGGACATTTCCACTAGTATAGTCAGAATATGACACCTACCGTGCTTTCTATTTACTGCACAAATGAAACTGAAACTTTTCCACTGTTTTCGAGCAGTGTCTTATTTTAAGCGGTGCGTGGTTACACCACACCGCTCAAGTTACATAAAAAGCGTTAGTATTGCACTGGCTATCGAGGAAAGATTTTCAGAAAAAAATACTGGTGGTAAGATGTAGCAAAGAGTGGTGATTTATTATCATAACTTAAAATCAGGCTTGTTTTTCATCATCACTGCCCTCCCCAGCGTGTCCGTTCTCCCCTCCCTCACCCTCGCCTTCTCCCTCGGAGTAATGCTGCCCGACCTCCTCCTCGTCATCATCATCGCCCGCCACTTCCTCGTTCTCGGCAGCCGCGCGCTCCATTTGCCGCACCAACTCTGCTTCGTCGAGGGCTGTAACCACTTTCGGCTGGGGAAAAAATACAGACACAGATACAACAATAAATACAGATTTGCTACTGTAGTACCTTGCTGCTGGAGAATACGACGGAGAGTTGGTCAAGTTTTCAGATTTCTGATTTCCTCTGCAAACTACTATTTATGGTTTTAACCGAGGGCTGCAAAGTTAGCTAAAACACTTTTTACTCACCGCCATCTGAATCTGAAAAACACCACCAAGCTTTGTGATAGATTCTTTGATTTGATCAATAGCATCGTTGAGAGCCTTCAGCCCGTCAGCCTTCTCAGCAGTTGAAGTAGTCATAACTGAAATAATTTGGTGGAACATTAGTATCACTGCTAAGGCTGTCGATACAAGCTGTTCATGTTTGTTAATGACATGTTTCTGACGAAGAAAGACGTGAACAAACCAGCACTGTTTCTGCAGCCTGATTTTTTAAAAACGTCTTTCCAAATTAGCGTTTCTCATCATAATAAATAGCCTCGCCGCAAAAACCGACCAAGAACAAGAAAGGGTTCTTATCGTAAGAACAACAATAAATTCTTGTTTCTCCATTGCGAATCACTAATGGAGTTTAGGAAAATTCACCGTAGAGTGGAGGAGCGATGAGATTGATCTTGATAGGAAGTTCCTCGGTGGACAGAGCTAGGCCGGCACGGAGGGCAGTCTTCACTGCGTCAATTCCCTCGTATCCGTAGCACGCCACCTCAATGTCTGAGCGAATCTTCACAGCTTGTGACGTCAGTTTCCGCTGAATATTAGCCATAAGAACTTCTTTCGTCTCATTGTCTAATTCACATTCGTCCAAAATGGAAGGATCTCTGCAAAAATAAAAGCAGTCAGTATACTGAAGTGAAACATTATGCACAATGCTGTCACGGAATTTGTGGCGACGACAAGTCCTCCAAATCCTCCCTTGAGGGCGCTCAAAGACAAAACCACTTAATTTATTAAACCACACCAAACAGAGAACACAATTTTCATATTATCCCTGTCTCTGACGGTACCACGTACCACTAGCGAGAAGGGTGCTGCGGCCCTTCAAGAAAAAAATATTTATCGCACAATGACTATCTTCTTCTTGATCTCGACTTACAGAACGGACTGCTTGAAGTAATCGTAACTGGACGCCTTTTTCTTGAGCTTTTCATCGAAACGCCAAGCTGTTTGCCGGTAGAGGGCTTCCAGTTGTTCATCATTTTCAAAATGCAGCAGCTCAGCGACGTGCCTCAGAATTGAATTCACAGCTTTGGCTTTCGCAAAACGCTCCGTACACTTTTCAACATCTTCGGGGGATACTCGTCGTTTGCTCAAATCAATATAACCTGAAATGCCGTTCATTCATTAGTTGTACAAATCTGCGTAAAGAGAAATCTTTGTGAACATTTTGTAGAGCAATTGAGAAATAATGTGTTCAGCCAAGAATAAATAGTTCAGCATCCAGAAATTTCTGGAAATTGAATACTTCTCTTGCCTATAAAAATTTACCTTTTTCTTTGTCCACTCTGATGACAACGACAGGTTCCGTCTTTCCAACTCTGATCAGCTTATTGATAGATCGAATACGTCTTCGGGACAACTCAGAGAGTAGAATCATGCCCTCAATATTGTTGTACTCAAGCAGATGGACGTAGGCGCCCATTTCTCCAATGCTCCGAACGTTAACCATAACAACGTCGTCGATCTCGGGGTACTTCTCATTATAATACCTACAGGTCAGCGGCATCGTGAAGCTGAGGTCTCTAGAACAACATAAGCTGGTCACAAATTTGAAATTCAAAAGGACATTTTACCGGAGGGTATCAGTACTGTGGTAAACGAGAAAATAATTATCTTATTTCTTACTTCGTCCTTACGGCTTACTTCGTCCTATTACAAATTTTTGACAACATATTTTCTAACCTCAGGCGGTATCCTACACCATGTGGAGATCTAAAACTGTCTCTTTATTAATCGGAGAAACCTGACATTAATGCCAGGTAAATACTCAAAAATATTTACCGCAAAAGTTCCTGTTAAATCCGCAGCCTCAAAAAAGGGAATGATGAAATAAACTTATTGAAATATTACTATATTCTGAACGAAAAGTGTTGACACCATGGCAGAAGTAAGTACACGAAACCATAAGTATGTTTTCAAATTCGTCGCGGTAAAACTGTTGAAATTTTTACATATATTTTCTTGTATTTAAAAATGAATGCAACAACAGGGTTCTATTTCCACGTTGAGTGCGTTCAGAAACCATAAACAACAAATAAAAATTTATTTAAAAAATTGGTTTTGAAGTTTTTTACGGAGATTTTTTAACTGTATTTACGTTAAAATGATGTTTCAGAACCTTTTCAATATGCATCAAAATTAGAAAAGGTATATGCTTAGAAAGATGTAGTATTTGAGACAATAGTCTAAATTCTCCTCAGTTATTTCGAATCACAGCCGAACATTGGTACCAGTGTATGTAAATGTGTTTACGCCTGTGTTCATAGCTTTCATAGCTAAGCGTGAGCTAAGCTCTGTATTTATATTCATAGCAGGGATGTGATTCAGCACTGTGTGGATATTCGGCTCAAATTTTCATTGGGAACCCGTACTTAAGAAGGCTGTGTTACAGATGGATCTCTCAGAAAGTATGAAGAGTCTACTAGGAAAAAACTCGTCCAACGACATGAGTGGGCACGGCAGCGGCTATGTTACTGAAAAGCTGTACATGCTGCTGCAGCTTTATCTTCAGAACAAGGGGTGGAATCCGTCGGTCGAGCTTCTACAATGCTTTTCCGAGCTCAAAGAAGCTTCAATGCTGCCCAGTGCTGCTTATCTTCAGTAAGTAGACTGTTTTCTAACTTAACAGCTAGCCGTCTCCCCAGCTCGCGTGGTGCACGATGAGAGCCTGCTGTTCTAGTTTCGAACTGCCACGCTGTTTCTGTAAGTGCTTACGTTGCATAAGAGCTTGGTGACATGAAAACAAGGCTAGTGAATGTCTCAATGACAAACATTTGCCTCCCTGCTACCCGTTTCCAAGCTTAAAACTGACTGTTTCTTTCAGAATGATGGCGCAGAGAGTGACTTTAGACTCACAAGGGCGTTTGGTGCTTCGCGAGACGGGGAAAATAATTTTGCCGTTTGAACATTTTGCCAACGCCGTGATGCTGAAACACATGAATGGTCCACAAGGTCTTCATCTGGGTCTGGAGGCCACCATACGGGCGGTACGTTTTCCCAAAACACTTTATTCGTCTACTGAAGTACATAATTTTTTTGAGTAATCTCACCATCCGTCTACCCCTTTAGCTCATTATCTTGTTTTTACCAGGTAATGGATTCGTACACCATGGGACGAGAGCAGTTTGGCATGGAGAAAGAGTTCATAGTGGAGGTGGTGCAGAACTGCCCTAACCCAGCTTGCCGATACTATAAAAACCAAATGGAGATGAGCCATCGGTCTCTTTCTCATCTCCCGGCCCCCACATATTTACCTGACCCGCCTCCGAAGAAAGGTAAAGGTAAACGTATCGTTTTGAGTTTTTGTTTTATTTTTCCATTTTTACTTAGGAGACCTAGCAGACGTAAGACTGATAAACTGGCGGTTGCCCTGATGAGTCATTCAGTGAAGATTTTTATTAATCTTTTCACTCGAAGCAAAGGAAGCAAAGCGAAGGAAATCATAAATTAAGAAATTTAGTTGAAATGAAACTGATTTTGCTTTAGATTTCTCTATTTTCATGGGAATCATGGGTACGTTTTGGGCCGTATGGAGGCGCATGTAGTGGTGTTTTCCCTTGCTTACCTACCCGGAAAAAGTTTAACGATGAAGTTAAATGTAGACGTTGTTTTTTATTGTTTCAGCTGCCTCTTCATCGTTTTCCAGCTCTGAGTTCAGTCACCATGCAGTAGATCTGACCCCAACCGAGAAACCCTCGAAATCAAGTTCATCAGCGGCTGCTCAACATGCTTCGGCCACTAGGTAATAGAAAAGCCACATCCTCAAACAGGCCACATCGCTAGCCACATTTAGGAGTTCCAAAATTAGTTCATTGCAGTGCTTGTTTTTCCTTGTTGTATTCAATCATTAGTATCATTACTCATTACTCATTTCCAAACGGTGCCACCTCGGGAACACATATCCTGCATTTTAGACCCACAGGAAGCTTTGTGGGTATTGAACTTATTCATCATGTTTATTTTCCTTATTCAGGGCACAGCTGCTTTCGGCTGTTCAACAAATGGTGGCCGCTGAGAGCAAAGCTGCAGCAGCGCTGAGCAAAGCTTCAAAGCACCACAGCGATATGGCTGAGCACAAAATCGCTGACTTCTTACGCGCAAACTTGGAAAATTTGGAAGGACTAGGAATCTCCAGTTCAAACAAGGTAAAATGGGTAGTCTGCTGTTCGAATCTTCATGAAATTTCTCAGTGCTTAGTTTAAATTTATCAAAAATTAGCTGCTGCCTTTTCGTAACCCAGTAGACGCTCCATCCTTCCGATTTTTTTCAAAAAAATGTAATTGGAATGGACCTAGTGGCGCTAGCTGAGTGAATAGAAATTACAACTCGTTTTTACTCCGGATCCCATGCAGCACTGGATTTAGTAATCGATCTATTACACAACCCTTATTTTACCTGTCCACTAAGCCAGAAAGCCAAGTCAAAGTACATTTCTATTTTCAGGATCTGCTGGCTCTTCACAACGGCGCTTGGGGTAGCCATGAGACTGAAAGCAAACGAATCTCGCTCAGTAATTCCGAAGGTGAGTGATTATAATCTCCATTATAAGCTGCCTCTATTCCTGTTTTAAATCTGCAGATACAGCGCTGTTTTGAGTTTGAAATTTTCGTTTTCACAACGAACAAGAAATGCAAAAATCACTAATGTAAGTCATCTTACATGTATTTCTAATGTGTACTTATTTTTTGTGTTCGGCAGTGGGCCAAGAGAAAATCGTTCGGGCATTCACTGAGATTATGAAGAACATGGCGCGCATGAAGACCTGTATTAGGCCAGCCATGTGCAAACCTTACGGGAAACAATCAGAATCTCTTCAGAAAAGTAAGTTAATGCAACCAGCGTGATGAAGGATTCAGTGGCCAAGTGGTCTGAGAGGCTGACTCATGTCCTGGGAGGTCTGGGTTCGAATCCAGTTATAAGCAAGTATTTCCTTTGTGATCGCATGGATGTTACACTCCTTATGAGGTCCACTCCTGTCTGGCTTCAACCGACTCCTCTTCGGATTCTTTTTGTGGTGTTATCCTATCTCTAGCTAAGATTGCTGCGGATAGTCAAATAAGTGGTCAGAGTAGTCATATTTCTGGGATCAGTTACCTTCGATTTGACGATCCTCAGTTAAGTTTAACCGGAGTTTAATATTGTCTGCAGTTTATAGTCGTTAAACTCAGTTTTCTAACCAACAGTTGGCTGAGGATTATTATATCCTACTTTTTTGAAAATTTGTATTTATTGAAACCCATTTAGAAGCACTTCCAATCTGGGTTTATTTGTTGTCTAGTCTTTTTGTTCGAATTTTGAGGCGGATTTTACTCATTTTTGCAGCTCTGATGGACACAGTTCAGCTGGTGCAGTCACTTCGACAAGTCCTGCCTCCCCCGCACATTGCTGTCAGCTCATGGAAAAACGAGGATAAGCATGGGTACCTAACTAACTGAATAAGAAAATAACAAGTAGAGAAGGATAAAGCTGAGTTCGCCTAGGAGTCACAACACAGTGTACTTGGTCTGTTCTTAAATACAAGGAGTCGTGATGACATTTTAAAATCAGGAACTAGTTTCCAATACCTACATGTGTCAAAATTATACTGATGATTTAATTATAATTTTTCAGTGACTCCTCGCGCAGTAAGGCAGACTGATGTAACGAGCCGGGGAGTTCCTCTCAGGCGGACTCCACGGCGCTCCAACAGCACAACACCGCTCAAGCACAACTTATGTCTTTCCAGTCACGGCATCAAATGTGAAGAGGATAAAAACACAAGCGGCACTAGGCTGGTTTTTCCAACTTAAATTCAAAACTGTTTGTAAAAGCTGTTTGTAAATTCCTTAATGGGGATACTTACAGTAAATTGTCACACACCATAAACTAGTTAAATAGATTTCAAAATCTTGTTTTTTTACTCGTTCTTTACTGCCAATTTTACCACAGTTTATTTTTACTTTCCTAGTGATTTTTTATATTCCAGATAAAAACTAAAATTTCCGAGATTTTGAGTAAAACGTAAACAAATTGTAGGATTTATGTGACATAGTTTTCTAATAATTACAAATTGTGTATTTGTGCTTGGTAATTCTGTTTTTTTAGCTGGTCAGATCAACCTTGGCCCTTCTACTGCTTTGACTAGGTTATGGGATGGTTGATTATGAAATCGTAAAATACCTATCAACTAAACGTTGGCACTAGATATAGCTCATTTTTATTCCCCTTGAGCTGCAGTGCATGGATGGACTAATACATCTTTTAATAATAAACTAGCGGTAGGCTTATCTTATGATGACCGTTGTTGTCCTATTTGCTGGTAAGGTAGAAAGTAGAATTTAAAAAAATAGTAGTCCGCAGGTAAGGTAAATAACAGAGTGAGGTAAACGTGTGGAACGGAACTGCCATCTATAATCTATAATTTATAAAATTTAACTTCACGTCACGAAGTCAATATGCGGATTAAAAAGTAGATTCCTCCTTAATTTGGTTGAGTGTACTAGTGGACACTAGGTCTGGGATAATTTTGAAAATTACCGGGAAAAGTCAAGTTACTAACTTACTAACAAATGTTAAACCACGTTAAGAATAATAAGTGAAATAACTATAAATAACTATTTTTTTTATAATTTTTGTGTACAACAAAGTATACAAAATTTCAAATAATGATATTAAAAATTAAATATCAGTTGCTATTTTGATTTCGCCAGTAACGTGTTTGTTTATTGTGGTCAAAAAGACGCTGCATTTTATTTTTTGGAAAATTTCAGATTTCCTTTAAAATTACGAAATTAAAATGGAGTGTGCTGCAAAAGGTTGTATTCATCATGGCAGTAAAATATCAGAGGACGAACTCCCTGAAAATGTTTCTTTCCACTTGTAAGTTGTGTTGGTTTTGCCGGTAGAATTTTCAGAAGGGTAGGTTTGTAGGTTAGCGCGCGTTCAGATTCACAAGGTACCTATTTTGCCTATAGTTACTTCAAAAGCAATAAAGGGTCCGACAACAGTCGCACTTAACTTTCTCGCCCCGTATGATTTTTTTTTGGGGGGGGGGGGGGGGGGGAATTTTTTTGATATTTTTTTGCGGGCGTAATTTTAAAGCAATCCAAAATCGGTTGAAAATGACCCAAGAGCATCTATCTGAGATCACTCCTACCAAGTTTCATGGCTGTCATTCTATTACTGAAGTCCCAAATGCGTTCCGACCATTCAAAAACGTGGTTTCTCATTCTCAACTCATTTTCAACACTTTTTTGACAAAAACGGCCGTAATTTTCAAGATAACAAAATTCTGTTCGACAAATGTTTAAGTTACGTAGTTTTAAACAAATGTACCGAATTTGATGACAATCGGTCAATATATGTGAATGGCGCCGAAAGGATCGAACTTTGGTCCAGAACGGCCGTAATTTTCAACCAATTCAATTTTAGTTGCAAATGACCTCGAAGCATCTACTTGTCAACACACTTACCAATTTTCAGTGTTATAGATTGAAAAGTGTACCGTCGGCGCTTGTCCGACTAACCAAAAACACGATTTTTGAATTATTTTGGCGGTTTTTTGACAATAGCCGCCGCAATTTTCGACCAATCAAAAAATCCTTGAAAATGTGTCTCGGCAGTAATTTTAGACAGGTCCATACCAAATTTCATCAAAATCGGAAGAACGGTATAGGCGCTAGAGCACTGCACCGACTGACGGACGGACGGACGGACTGACGGACGGACAGACTTTTTCCAAAAACCACTTTTTTTGACTCAGGGGACCCCCAGGATCATGGGAAACCCAAAATCTCAATTTCGAAATTTTGCACGAAAACAATACTTTCTCGCCATATATGGCTAGCGAGAAAGTAAAAAGAAAGAAAGTAAAGGTAAGCGTAGGCAAATACTTAGATGAGACGACTCCATAGACGTGTAGAGCAACTTGAATCCCCATACAAGCAGATTTCAGTACCTATTCTTGTTGTGTTGCACATCGTAAAAGGAAGAGGCTGTTCAAAAATTAACTTGCTTTCCAGGTTTCCGAAGAATCCGACGCTGAGGGCAAAATGGATTAAGCAGATGAATCAGGATGACTTCAAGCCGGTACCTACGAGTGCTCTCTGCTCCATGCATTTTATTAAGGAGTATTTCGTCACCGACGCACAGGGCGTCCAGCATCTCAAGGCAGACGCCATCCCTACAGAGTTTGAATTCGACAGTATGGAAAGTGTACGCATTCGTAGGCAGATCAAGTCACAGAGATACCAAAATCACCTTTTTGCTGTTCTTCTGAATACCAAAGCTCAAAATTGAAAATTCCCTTTGTAACATTTGCTTGTTCTTCAGTTGTCGTAGAGGTCTGAAAATAGTATATAGGAAAAGAAACTGTGAAAAGCGGTGTAATTTCTAGTAGCACGGTAGTTGGAGGTTCAACAAATGACTGATTTCCCAGTATCTGACATTTTACTTACCTCTTAGTGAGTGTTGTACAGCACTGCGATCTTGTCTTAGTTAAACCCTTGAACACTAATATAGTGCAACGTCTGGACCCTGGTACCTGAACCAGCACCATACTATACCAACACACAGACACCTTTCCGTGCAACAAGCGGAAAGAATTATTTTCAGTGGAATTCAAACCGAGATCTCTCAGCTGTCGATCTGCATGAGGTTTTGTCGTCAGTTAGATTTTTTTTAAATCACTGGGGTTGTGTTTTCAGATGGAAACTTCTGCAGACGGTGATGACGTTATACGCTGTTGTGCCTACAAATGTACCAACGTGTACAGTGAAGACTCACCCATCACATTCCATCCGTAAGCTTAGGAAAATTTTATTTAGGACACCTTCAAGTAAATCTGTTTTTTGGGAAAACACTTGTTAACTCAGTGAGGATGCACCAATCGAGTGATTTTAAACTTTGATACAAAATCTTCGATTGTTATGTTCACGTTTGTGACGCTAAAAAGTTATATTTCAAAACGAAGCACGCAGCACATAGCACTATTTAAATAGCACTAATTAAAACCAAACCCTAAACTTTCCCACTCCAACAAATTAAACAAAAATCGTACAAATATCAGTGAAGATATGAAGCAAACCTGAATGATTTCAGATTCCCATTGGACCAGCCTCAGTTGTGTGACCAGTGGCTGCTAGCGATGAACGTGACGCAGGTGGCGGCCCAGCAGGCTGTGCTCTGCAGTGAACACTTTGATGAGAGCTGCTTCGTTGAAGGGGACAACGGGGAACGTCTCATAATGGCTGATGCCGTTCCCTCCATTTTCCTTTACGCAGATGTAAGTAGGAGAAGATTAAGGGTGGACTTTTATAATGGGCTGAAGATACAATGTAGTAGTGTGCATTCAGTTGTTGGCAGTTGTTTACTTCAATACGTCCCCGTACTTTTGTTTTAGAACACAAAGAAATGCTCTCCTAAGCTCACACCCACTAACTCGTATATTTGTTTCCAGGAACCTGAAAATGTTGATGAAGGAGACACACCCATGGCTCTGTCCATTGAGGTAGGGATTTATCATGCTAACTCATTTGCTAAGCTGGTTCGAACCTCGGTACCGGTAAATTTTTATTTTTTTATATAAGTAGATTAACTAATGCACGGCAACTCTCCAACTACACTAAATTCCACAATGTCCATACGGTTAATGTCCACGACTCAGAATTGCCTTCTTTTACAGACCGGAGGACTGAAGTACGAACTGACAGAAGCGTCAGTAGAGTTGGTACAAAAGCATGATGAAGTAGTTTCAACCCTCAACGAAGAAACCCAGCGATTAATGGACTTGGTTCGGCAGCGAGCAAAGCTAGAGAAGGAGAAGAAGGACATCGACTATCTGCTGAGATCAGTGCTGAATAGCACGGCGCCCGACAGAGGAAAGCTGAAGGACCTTCGAACCATCATCAGGGGAGTCGATGATGTCGTACAGTCAATTGTCGTAGATTGCCTTGCTCCGTGCATCGCTCTTTCTCAAGACAGCCAAGAAATGCAGGAATAAATTTATAAGTAGGTAGCGGAGGCCCAATATTGGTACTTGGGGGTTCGATATTTTTCGATAATGGCATATCTATTTTAGAAGATGGCGGAGCCCATTTCATTAGGACATAAGGACAACTTTCTCTGCAGTTCGTACGATCTAACTAAATAGTCCTTACGAATCCACTGTCTGTCCTCACAATATTGTGAGACTGTTTTTTTTGATACTGGACAACTTTCTGTGCAGTTCGTACGATCTAACTAAATAGTCCTTACGAATCCACTGTCTGTCCTCACAATATTGTGAGACTGTTTTTTTTGATACTGCAGTATAATTTGTTCGGCGGCTTTCATACAGTGTGAGAGAGTGAGATACCTAGCTAAAATGAAAGTATATTTTTTTTTTTAAACGTAAAACCAAGCCTTTTACAAGAACTTACAGGACTGCTAAAATATTATATCCTTTCATGTTTCTTTGTTCACTGGTTCTGTGGTTATCAGAAAAATAAAAATAAATGATATTGACATCGTTTTAAGTATTCCTTCTGGTTTAATGGAGTTACTTTTTGCTCTGTCAACGAGGGAGTCTAACCGTACCTATGTAACGAGCCAGCCTGAGAGGTGCTTTGTTATATAAACTACCAGTTCAGTTTTTTGACTAAAAAGGTCGGAAGGAGACTATGAAAACTTCTAGGTAGTTTTAATAGCTAAATACAAAATATTTTGGGAACATTTATGCAGTTAAACGGTCTTGCGGAAACACCTATATTATTGGGACGAAAATAAAAGTAGTATCGGATGGTGCTTAGCTTAAAGAAGTCCTTTAGGATCAAGTGAATTTTCGGAAGTTTTATTTATGGCTATGCTTGATTGCTGAAGCTCAAGACGATGTTCTAACTAGTAAAAAATACACCTAATTATATTTCAGAACAGGAAAATATTGAACGGTTTCCTGGAAACTATTTTGACAAATCTGAGCTTCTGGTTATATATATTTTTTTTTTTTTTGTAAAAAAAAACCTGGCACTAGTTTAATTACTGAAGTAAACATTGAAAAATAGGAGTGATTTCCAAAATGATGAAAATGATTTAAGGTAATGTTCTGAGATACTGGCTCAACACCATTCGGCCCATGCTCTTCTTGACGATAACCAAGGCGAGTATTTCTTTCCTCGCGTCCACCTGTTCTTGCAAAAGATTGATTTTCTCGCTCTCATCGGTGATGGTGTCTCGAATTTTCTCCAGATGAGCTTCGTGGGCTGTTAGACGCTCACTGGTCCACGCGTCCAGACTCTGCTTTCTCCAAGGGAATGGGGGACCTCTCGCGAGCAAATCATGGATAAGAAGGGGCACTTTCTTGCTCTCCAACAGAACCTAGAAGAAAGACATTAAATGGTAAATTAAAATTCCACCACTTCCTGTATTAAAAATACTTTTTTAAAATGTCCTTAGGCTGAATTTCACCACTTTCCGATAGTGTCTTTTAACGATAGGATTTAACGAACGGATTCAAGTTATCGTATGTTTAGCTTACGACAAATGCCTTGCGATCGCACTTGTCGTAAGCTAAACATACGATAACGTAAATCCGTTCGTTAAATCCTCTCGTTATAGACACTATCGGAAAGTGGTGAAATTCAGCCTTAGTCGAAAAAGTCTCTCACGGAAGAACTTATTCAAGTACATTGTTCAATAATCATGATACAAAGAGTTTTTCGCCCCATTTTTCCCCGACTGGAGAATTTTTCCCCAGTGTAGCACAAGGATTGAAATTATGTTCCTTATACCTTTGGTTTCTCCACACTATCATCAAAGGGTTGAGTTTCATCGTTTGGGTTCTTGACTACCAAAACGCTGAGGTTATCTCCATCTACCCCTTCCTTCGACACCAGGGTGGTCACCACTTTCTCTTCGTCTTCTTCCTCCTCATCCGTCGTATCGCTAATGTCTTCCTGAAACATAAACTTCCGTAACAAAGGGCAGAAACTAGTCAACACAATCGAGTAATCTTTTTTTATCTATTGTTAAATTCTAACCTAGTTAGTTTCTGATTCAAGATATATATTTTGTTTCAGAAAAAACCAGTCTTCCCTAAAAAGCCAATTTGGCGCTAAGTTTTTTTTAACCTCAACTTACCGCAGTTGACTTTTTCTTAACGGGGCTTTTACCAGGGTCAACGACAGGCTCCCAAGAAGGTATTGCCGTGCGTCTCAGAGTCCT
Source organism: Mesopsocus fuscifrons (assembly GCA_950004255.1). Taxonomy (NCBI): domain Eukaryota; kingdom Metazoa; phylum Arthropoda; class Insecta; order Psocodea; family Mesopsocidae; genus Mesopsocus; species Mesopsocus fuscifrons. The sequence continues at coordinate 16,889,617 of OX465377.1, forward strand.
CTTGCTATCGTCGTGAAGTCGAGTCTTGTAATCTGTTGATCGGAAATGTTTGCTGCACACAAATGACTTCTCAAATGGGGTGCCAGTAGGAAGCCTGATGGCGGATGCCCATCGGTGACATAAATCTTGGTCGTACAATGGAAACCTGAACAAGGAAACTATTTTTAGCTAAGGGGTACACAGTGTTTGGTAACGAACGAACTGTCGCATTGGCCGAAGCCGGGGGCTAGGGGGCTGAGCTCGTGTTTATCCCCATGCAGGGGCTATGGGCCGAGGAACAGGAAACGCTTTACTTACGGAAAATACTGAACTCGCTCTCCAGCTATGAGAAGTCTGTATCCTTTGCTTGTACAGCCTTCAGCGCAGCACGACCTGATATGCTAAAATGGGGGAACGTAAATTATTAATAGAAAATAATTAATAAAAGTTTGTACAATAGCTAAGTGCTAGGTTGCATGAACTTCGGTAAAGTGAGAAAATCTGTATACAGTGCGAGTAATATAAGAAGCAACCCGTCATATTGCCACTAGTCGTTGATCGTGTAATACCCGAGTACCGACAGCCTACCTATAAACACTACCGTTTAGGTATTTAAAAAAAATCCTACATCTTGGGAAATACTTACCGAAGCTCGCCGCTTCACTGTGATATCCTCATTAATCCACTCTTCCTCCATTTCAGAGCGGAATACAATTTCGAAACTACAAATGTAATAATTAAATTGTTGAACTTTTATTTCAAGAATTCAAGATAATCATCAGAAAAATAAATAAAAGGCGTCACTTCAAGCAACGTGGTAGCAGAAAACAACCGTGGCTCTAGATAAATTGACGCCCTTTCTCGCCATAAGCTAAGCATATGAGTGATATTCTTGTTGTTTCGGCCATTTTGACGTAGCTAAATTGTGTTTTCTGCCTTCTCAGTCTGAGCCTAAATTTTTATCTGCTTATTATTTAATAATCCTCCTGCCTTTGACTGTAAAAACTATACAGATTACCTCTAGAACTAACTCATTTTGATATTTTATACATTAGAAGTGTTTGAAAAGTGTCTTGGTGGTTATATTGAATAAATTGCGCAAGGGTGTATATTTCGGAATCTTCCATTAGCAATGGCTTGCGCGACTCTGAAACGTTCCTGGGAGTTTGACCCGGTCCACTCTCCGGGCCGCCCTAGCAAGAGGCCTAGATGTACGCCTATGTGTGTCTCCCCGACATCCAGCAGCCCCCCTCCGGCCAAAAAATCAGCATTCGACGGACCCAAAATGACCCCAGGTACGTTGGCCTCTGGTCAGCTGTTCTTTGTTTAGGCTGCCAGTACCTCATAAGTAGGAGGTGTAACTTAATTTATTTAGCTTATTTTCCTACTGTGAATGATTCAATTATGCTTTCAGTAGTAGCCTAGACGGAAATTCCAATTTGGACTCAAGTTATGCATTATTTTAATTATTTCGCCATTTTGGCGTCGGCCGTTGGGCAATGGGCAGGACGTTTACCCATGGGAGGAAATGAGTCAGTGAAATAAAAGTCATTTTCTTGCTTAGTAGCGGAAGAAATTACTTTTGTTGTTGTTAAATAGTGTGCTTTCTGTTCTGAAGTTATTTCAGACCTTGCCCCTCTAAAAAGAGAGGAAGTACTTAGTACTCAAGAGTTCTTCCTCATTACTGGTCAATCACCGAGGATTATCCGATAGATTGATTATACCTAGTTTACAATTTGACAAACATTGTTTCATGTTATTTTTAGATCCTATGTTTTTCGTGTCTGTAGGTTACTTTCCTCCTTCCACTTTTCTTTATTAACTTCCCTGATTTCTGGAACAACCTTTGTACTTCGGCACCTGAGGCCATGCTATCGGTGTATTGGTACTGTTTATTTACTAGACGTCTACTTCGTATGCCAAACCCTCTTTATTTTTTAGACTCTTTCTGTGTTTGGAATATTCAGGTTGGGCAGAAGCTGATAAGGAACCGATTGCACGCCCTTTGTCACAAAACCGGTTCTGCCTAGCCTGAATGCGAGACAGTCTAACAGTAGACAACAGTCTTCTACCTAAACCCTTGAACAATAGAAGAACCGTTACCCCCCCCCCCCCCCCTCCTTCCGGCATATCTTAAAAAATACTCAGAATAATCCAGATTCCTTTTAATTCCCTCACCCTCAGGGAATTCTCGAATCCCCAGACTTCCCTCTATCCCCCTTTTAAAGTGCCCATGCCCCCTACACTTCCCTACTGTACGCCCCTCCTCTCTAGCAGGAAAACAAATTCTGTACAGCTGACTATTTTTAAAAGTTTTCCAGGGAAAAAAAAGCACTGAAAAAATCTAACGTCGTCGTTTTTTTCATACTTACTTACTTCTTCTTAGTTCTTTTTGTGGAGACGTAGCATATCTTGTTGCTGACCAATTTGAAATTGCAGATGAAATGGCAGCTAGTATCCGCTTCGAAATTGAGCGACTGAAGCGTCGTCGTCACACCGAGGGTGGGGAGCAAAACCACATGAACATGAGTCCGTCTCACAGCGAGGGGTCCAACTCTGACTCTGACGGGATGCCCATGTCTCCCGATCCTCAAGCCAGCCAGCTCGGCCTCCAGAGCAAGAACAGGAAGAAGACTCTTTTCACATACAAACAGGTGAGCAACCTCTACCAACAAATCAAGGCGTTTTCTTGGTATGAAAGTGAGGGAGAGGCAAGCGAAGATTCTACTTTTTACATGAAAATTAATTTTAAACGGCAGTGTAAGATATAAATGCAACAGTTCACGGGAAATTGTACTTGTTTAGTTAACTGAGTTCAGTTAAAAAATGGGTTTTGTATTTTTTAGGTGCAGCGTATCTGCGCCCGGGTGGTGAAAGAGCGTGAGGATCAGCTGCGCCAGGAATATGACGAGATCCTGAACAACAAGCTGCATGAGCAGTACGACACCTTCATCCGCTTCTCCAGGGACCAGATACAGCGGCACTTCTCCCCAGAGAGCACACCTAGCTGTAAGTTGGACACTTACACCCGTAGGACACAATGCTATTTTTATCGTTAGAAAGTAGAAAACCAAAGAAACCCACCAGGTGTTAGGTCGCCCCAGCTTCGATAATAATTTCTTATTAGCTCCGAGGTGGATAAGCGATGCCCTGGCTTTTCACCAAGCGTTCGTTATCGCTTTTGGACCCATAACATGTAGCAACTGCTATTGTGCTTTCTCTCCTCATTAATTTCAGTGAAACATATCTGAAAATGTTTTTTTGTTTAAGTTATCGATTGGGAGACAGCTGTAGGGATTTTTGTTGACCTTGTTCCTTATTAAGTACCTATTCCTATATTTATTTCTTTGTTTCAGATCTTTCTTAAGATTCAGCTTTTGGTTTGCTGGGCCTGTTCTGCACGGGCGCAGCCGCATAGTCGAATAGGTGAGCCTACCCACCGCCAACTATACAGACATGTTGTGGATCGGGTTAAAAGCTTACAGAGCGGGGCTCGCTAAATGCTGAACGCTCCTCCACTGACCACTCTTGGGCCTAATGCTTGACGTAAGGGCGCGTCCCCATTATAACCCATCACGAGCCCATCTTGTTCAGCAGGGAGTCTCTTCTGTTTACCTTGGTGACACTACGCGGTATTCGCCATAAAGTAAACATAAGCGAAATAATCTGTAATACCTACAGGATTGGGGCTTGTGACGTGCCCATCGTGGGGGCTCGCCCGAACGAACGAGTTAGCGTTTTTCTATTTATTTCTGCGTTATTTCTGCGTTGTTTTAATAGGAACTACCGGATGTGAGTTCCAAAACTGGTTTATCTTCTAAGGTTGATCCGACTGACTTCAGCTAAATTATCGGTGAGCGTGAAGCTCTCTTCCTCCATTGCTGTAAAACACAGGACAAACGGATAGTTTCACCTGAATGTGGTTGGACCAGCCACTTCCTTATTTTCTTTATAACTTAGTAGTGTCCTTAGAAAATGTTTAGCAACTTTTTGTTAATGATAATTTTGGGTTCAGGCTGAAAATACAACACGAACAAAAATAGTTATTTATAGAGATGAGCTTGGAAAATGTTGGGAACTTCGTGTTCTGGTTGGTGATATAACTACTAATTTCCCAATAGTTTTCGAGTTTTATTTATAAAATTGTCCATACATGATGATTCGTCTGAATTTTCAGCCTTAGTGTAAATGTTTCACATTGCCCAAGTTTGGCCAGTAAGAGCCAGTACTTGCAACAACTAAATAGAATAATTAAATTGTGCCTATTTCTATAAAATAATATCTCGCGCTGAGGGCGCGTATTTAGCCATCGTTTTTCGTTATTTTCCTTGTGATGTTTGCTCCGCTTATGTAATAATTGTGGGCGTGGGCGAATTTAGTGGGTGGACACCTTTCGTACTACTCAACGTGCTTTTCTTTTTTGCTTTTGTTGCTGTTACTTAACGTATAGGCTGCTCGTTAGAGATCTTTTAGGGACATAATTTTTTTTTGACTAAATATTCCCGTTTCAGCAAAGATTTTGAAGTACTAAACATTTTCGAAAAGCAATATGGCCGCCCTAGAGCATTAAGAATGTTACCAATTTTCTTGTTAAAAATGTTTTCCGAACTATTTAATGAGGCCTTGTTAGTTTAGTCGAAAAGACTCAGATTCCAGCAGATTCTAAATGAATGTGTTCGTTTTCTTACTGTAAAGAAGTGGAATGATTGCATCGCTCCCCTTGTTGTGTGCTGCGTCCTGGGGTGGAATTTATTTATTTTAATTTATTTGAAAACAACTTACGTCCGTGACAGAGTCAGAATCTGACTGTTCAGTAAAATGCTATGTATGTTCAGACTAATTATCTTTGAGTCACATTGATATGAGTAATACCAGAGTGGTGGTATGGGAGCCATGCAAGGAAGACAGAGCTCATTGACATTGGTATAGTGACGGCTGTAGATAGTGTGCTGTTTGTATAATATGCTTAATAGTTTTCGAGGAACTGTTGGATATTATTTTCTCTGGAGTATATTGTGCTTTTTAACGGCAGAAACTGGTCGATTGTGATTCAACTCTCCTGTGATTTTTTAAATAATCCCTTGATTGTGGAATCACAACCTAATGGACTATTCATGGCGTAGTAAGTCACGTATTTCAGAGCAATCAATTAGCCTCAGAAACATGCCGTGAAGACAGAAAAGCTAGCAGCATTTTATCTACAGTCTCAAACACTGATTGCGTGAAGGTCGTTCAGTACGACTGGTTGTGTGCTCAACATGCCCGACTGTAAATTTGTTTTCTTTTCACCAGTCAGGCAAACAAAGGTATTTTTCATATCAATGGTGCCCCATTTTCCAATTTGGCGCGTACGAAAGGTGTTTAAAATGGTAAAAGACTAATTTTATGTTAATTAATAAATCAATTTTGTATAGTGACGTAAGAGCCCATTCATAAAACTGTCATGTGATCAAGATACTCATCACACTCGAAATTTTGTGACTTTTCTTGAGAATTGATGCGGCGTGCTAATTGTCAAACGTGATTAAAAATTAGGCAAGACTTAGAAGGGCCCTTACTTGAAGGTACTTTCCGAAAAGTAATCTTCCATTGTAAAGGAGAAAGAACACCATTATTAATATTTTGTTTTGCTCTAAGCACTATTATTTTCCACATATGGGGCGTTAAACTTGTTTTTTAAAACGGTATCTATTTAATAAACAAGTATACGGATAATTTTGTTATTCATTTTCACCCTGGAAAAGAAGAGTAGACTCTGAAAGAAAGCTTTTTCAAACTTGAGCCTCAGCGTTTTTTCTGTCATCTTTTGGAAAAATATGTATGTTGGACATATAGTGTATACTAGGGTGCAAGGGATAAGGAAACGCCTCAGGCGACGTTCCAGCAAGTGGCAGGGTGACCAAAGTGTACCGTAATGTAATAGGAATAACCGGTGGTGACGTCACCAGCCTACACAGGGGTGGAGTTGTTTTGGTCACCCTGCCACTTGCTGGTTCGTCGCCTGAGGCGTTTCCTTATCCCTTGCACCCTAGTATAGGTATCTTACGGTATCTTTACTAGTCGGCTACTCAGACGCGTGCGACCGTACCTATAGATAGAATTACTGCAGCTAGCTTTAACTGGGTTTTCGGTTAAGTCAACGTCATAGGTCTATGCTGAAAACCAAGTACGAAAAATTCGTTGAATGTTGTTACAATTGGCTTGCGTCCTAGAATGATTTCCTCAAGTCCGTGGATGATGTTTATGACTATTTCTCAATTATCTGCCCGTAGTAAGAATCTTGAAAGGTGGCCTTTAGATGAGATTAAGCGATTAGGCGAAGTCGGAGATGTGGGTTGTGGGTCTTATGTTGCCGGGTGCCTGTGAACTTGGCAGCCCACATGCAGGATGCCAACTGCACGTGTAGGCCGATAGGTGGCCATGAAGACTGCCCCGTGCTTTGTGATATCCTCCCTGATGCCCACGGGGGTGTTCTACCTTATAAGGAGCCTACTGGAATGTCCGGGGTATGGATAGCCACCGGTATTGGGAATAATTTTCCGTTATCCGTGATTTGAAAATAATTTTTTTGGAAACAACAGACAACTGAGAAAAGGGGGTATTTCTCCAGTTGAGGCTGCTGGAAGTTACCCCTAGTGATGCACGATGCAAGAACAAGAACAAGAAACGGCATTTCTTGTTCTTGTTCTTGCAAAGCGACTCTTGCTCTTGTTCTTGCAGACAAAATCCTATATTGTTCTTGTTCTTGCAGTAGAAATCATTTCTTGCTCTTGTTCTTGTTCTTGCTGCGAGACTCTTGCAATTTCTTGCATACACATGGAATTTTCTGCTGTTAAAATGTGGTTTTTTGCCTACCGAGAGGCCATTTCATGTGCAATCTATCATCATATAGTCTGCAGAGTTTTTCGTACAAAATATGGACTGCCATCCATGAATTAAACTTTGGAAAAAAACTGCCTGGGTTTATGCAATACTCTTGCAAGAGTTCTTGTTCTTGCAAGTCACTTCTTGTCTTGTTCTTGCAGTCAAAATCGACTCTTGTTCTTGTTCTTGTTCATGCATGCAAGAAATGCAAGAACAAAAGCAAGACAAGAAATTTTCGTGCATCACTAGTTACCCCGACTTTTTTCAGTTGTTTGTTACTTCCTATATATTATCACAGAATATTATTTTGAGATCTAGGCTGAATTTCGGGGTGCGTCTCACCATGCCCAGTTAAAATTTAACTGGAGATTTACCATGTTAAATTTAACTCAAAAGTTAAATTTAACATGGTAAACATAGGACAAAATCTCCAGTTTAATTTTAACTGGGCTAGGTGGGACGCACCCTTAAACTTCTACTTTCGTACTGGATCATCTCTTGAAAGGTGAAAAAACACATAGAACATCTCAGATTAATTTATTAGTTAAATAATAAATTAATACTTAATCACTAAGTACAATCTAATTCTCGATGACAGTTCGCAGTTTGGTAGTATCAGTCCTGTGATGTGATACTCACTGATACTGATCCGAAATAGATTGGCTTACATTAGAAACCTATCGGAAATGCCACTGTCCCAAACTAAATTTAAAAGTCAAAAAGGGACATCGGACTTAAAGCTTCTTACCTGAGCCTAGGCCTACGCCTATGCTTAAAAATTAATCTTTATTTCCTATGATAAGCCATCATGTTGGATTGGATACCAATTCAATCGAAAATGCAAGTTTAGTTTGTTATTTGTAAATTTTGTAACGACTTCATTGCAGGAAGAAATTCGGTTCGTTCAGTTCATTCTAATCACCTCTAAGAAATTGGATAGAATATTGAGCTAGGATGTTAGGTAACTATACAACTGATATGGCTGTCTCCCTTTCTAAAAATAATGCTACGCCTGAATTAAGCATGGAAGACGGATATTTACAATACTCATGCCACCTGGATTATTGTAGTTCTTACACATGTAACAGTTCGTTCTTTTTGCTGGCTTTAAGTTAGTGCCGACCCTTATGCCTGCAATAAATGACATAATGGCACGAGATCAGTAAATGTGGGAGATCGTAGACCATTTTCAACTTATGGTTGATATTGTCCCTGGGATACGAGTCCCCATTAACTGAAGCCAGAGTTTCGAAGGTGGAATAATATTGTTCCCGCCAGTGAGGTAACTCATAGGACCACCTCACCAGCGAGAGCTAGTCCCTAGACACTGTTACGATGGTCGAGGATCGTAGGGGGCTGCTTGGTGACCGACGTAACGGTTATTTTTGCGGTGAACGAACCCCCTTCCTGGTGAGGTGTTGTAGTAAACTACCCTGCGAATGCCGAAGGGGTCGACATAGCCGAAACTTCCCGTTCTTTCTTGGCCGTCCCTTGACGACTGTTCTTCATGGTACTGCTTAGGGAGGAAATATCTGCAAAAGTCAAAAATGATGTTTGAGACAGTTTTCAGCGATTCCCGAGGCTAATCTCCGATTTTAGCTTGGATGATGGGATGGTACGATGAAACTTTTCGTGAGGCTGTCACGTAATGAAGGATCGTTGGACCTACTAGGTATCCGCCAACCCAGAACCACAGGTCTTCTCGCTTCTAACTTGTATTTGCTAAATGGCTAGCTATTATTCAACAGTATAAGGTACATTGATCTGATGATCTCATCGAAGATCCCAACAGGTGGAACTGTTACCCACATCCGGGGGATCGGTAATCTCACCTGAACCCGTTCTGGACCGTTGAAATTCCATCGTACTCTTGTTCTGATGGTTTGTAGTCCACAAATCTCTTGTACTCTTGTTCGGCAGGTTTGTACTCCACGAACCTCTTATTGTAGTATCCTCGGTTCTGCTGGTGCTGATAAAACCGCTTGTTCTTTTCTGTTTCTGTGATGAAGTTGTTGGGGGATGCGTACTTCCCAGCGATGGGTGCAGGGCGCTCTATGGGGGAGGGGGTGGACGCGGTGTAGCCTATCGCTGATGCGAGTGGAGACGGGGTTACACTTTCAGGGTGGGAAGATACGTAGTTAACGGCTACTGGGTGAGGGGTTTGGGAGTACACGGCGATTGGTCTAGAGGTCGTAGAGGGAGCTGCCGTTGTCGAAGCGTAGACTGGGCCAGAGTACTTGGGGTCAGCATTAGGATGGATATCTACGACAGGGGTTGAAGATGGGTAGTAGTGAATTGACGATGGGGTGGCCGTGGAAGAAGGGTAGTAGTGAACAGGTGAACTTGTAGTCGACTGGTAGTAGTGCGTGGGAGCTGGTGTTGAAGATGGGAAGTAGTGGTTAGTAGTAGGCGTTGAGGAGGAATAGTAATGGATAGGTGAAGGGGTGGAGGTGTAGTACTGGGGCGAAGGGCTTGACGAGTAGTACTGAGGGGACGGAGTCGAGGACGGATAAATGTGGACTGTCTGAGGTGTGGACGCAGTGTATGCTGCAGGAGTGGGAGAAGGCGTGTAGTAACGAAGTGGGGATGGTGTCGACGAAGGGAAGTACTGCGGTCCGAGGTTCTGTAGAAGCCTGAAGGTTGACGCAGGTGTTGTCCCTTGGCCATTTTCAGGTAGGTTAGGAACATAGATTCTGGTTGCTGCTGGTCTGCTGTAAAGGTTTTGATTTGTGGGGACGGGTGGGACGTAGATGGCTCGGTTAGAGGTGACAGAGTAGCTGTTGAAAGGACTGCTGTTCGGGGACGCCAGCTCCCCACCGGTGGCTGGAACGTTCTTAGCTGCTACTACAGCGTTGCCAACGTCGGCCCCATCCCCGACGAAGAGCATTCTTGACTTGAGTATGCGGTATCCTGCGTTGTCTGCGATATAGTCCCGGAGACGAAGATAACCATTCGGGTCTACCCAGCCGTATGTACCAACCACGGTACCTGTAAAAGGACGAGTTTATATTTAGCAAAAATAAATAATGCGTGTGGGGTATCAAACGATGCGGAATCGTAAAAAGGTGGTGACAAGGACAAGATTTTCTATCTAGAGATTTTCCTTGCATTTATTTTCTTCCTGTTCAAGCTATTTACGTGTTTTGTTAATTACTTCACCCCGTGGAGGTTCTTTTGAACTTAATAGTAATTAGAAACTTACCATCCTGCAGGCGTTTCTCCTTCCTGTACTGGCCAGTCTTGGTTTGGTATTTGAAGTACCGTTCCTCGCCCTCATCAGTCTGTATGTGGTACTGCGTGTCCGGCGCGTCATTCCACCCCCCGTAGCTGTCCACCCTGCTTGATGCGAATTGAAGAAGGGATACCTGCACAAAGAAATTAAAGAAAACATCAGCTCGGAATATTAATAAATAGTAGCAGGGCTCATGGTTAGATGCCCATTCCCGATATTAGCTTAACAATTCGGTTATACGCAACCCTACCCCCAGCTACCCCTACCAGCAGGGGTAGGTACAAACATTATCCATGTATGTGAACTATCACCTGAGTGACAATAGTGAAGTCTGAGTATCGAGCCACCTTATAGAAGTATAGAATATTTTTTGATGGACAACTTTTTTCAGCTCCATGGCGTGCAGGTACGTTCATAGGAAGCGGTAGCCTACTGGTGAAAGTACCTTCTAGTCTAGTTGGTACCAACTAGGTTTCCGTCACCAAAATGGCATGATCAGGATCACATTAAAGGTATCAAGTAACAACACGCTCTAGGGCGTATACCTAAAACCAAACCCAGTCGATGGACGCAAAAAAGAACTTGGGACAATTTCTCCGGACACCGGGAACATTCCAGGAAATGTCCTAGAGACCTTGTGATCTCTACGCGTGGCGCACAAAGGAACGGTTCGCCATCATCTCATCACGACGCATCGTGAGCAATGAAACGGGTTACCGACCGTGCATAGAAGGCAGGTACTTGTTCGGTCTAATCTACCACCCACATCTGAAAGTCGTGTAGCTAGAGTTATGCACAAAGCACATTTTCTATGATGAACCAAAATAGCCGAAGATTGGATCAGAACAACTGTTATTATCTAACAAAAAAGTATCCACTCGTTACGGAAAGATACAACCTTGACCTCGTTCCTTCTTGAAATGGGCCATTCCTAGTGCCCATTCTTTTCTATTAAATAATATAAATCCTCCCGGTGGGCAGGTGGTGCTCGGAACAATGCTGGAGTCAAGGCGCCAACTCCAATGAAATCAATCCGCCTTTCGTTATCGTTCCATCACTCCATCAGCCTTCATTCCAGTAATAAGCTTAGGCTTTTTCTTACTCCATCTCTTCTGTCTGATCGGAATGGGTTGATAGCTTCTTTCGGCTACTCGACAGGCTGGTATATGGGTTACCCATGGACCTACATATTATATTTCAGCTGGAGTTAGCCAACACTCTCTTAGGAGACTCCACCTAGCCTTAAGAGGATGGTCCACTTGCGCGAAAGAGCATGACCGTAAAGCTCGTTGACTCAAGGGGGCACTCTACTGGCGAGTGCCGAGGTGGTTTCAACTTTCTGAAAATAACTGAACAAAAACTGTCTAGTATTTTTTTGAATAGTAGTATTGTCATTGCAAGGTTGACTTTTTGTATGTTTATAAGAATGACGTCTAGATACTCATATAGGCCCACCGTGGGATCCACAATAGGCCAACATTTGGCTCCATTGTCGATTTTCCCGGCCCAAGGTTGAATTTCCTGTATTCACATTCCCAGCACGTCCCTTTCATTCCAACAAGGCTGGGCATTCGGTAATATGGGACATTTTTTGAAGGTTCCGCATTAGTCACGGCATAACAATTCCGTCTTTATGCTCTTCACGTATTAGGGGTTTTCCGTCAGGAAAAGAAGGCCCGGAATCAGACATTGCAGATCTACTTTGAAAAGGAGACCCCCTGGAATTTTAACTAAATTTTGAGCTATTGCACAATATCTTCATCTCTAAACTGCCCTGGTCTGTTGCGTAATTTTCGGTTTACCATTCTTCGCACTTAATCTGATTCTGCGATCTCCATGTATTGTTGAGCTGACTCATAATTCACTTACCAGTCAGATAGCTCCCACATAGAGGAAATACATATATACCTACACATAAGCTAGCTTACGCATTATTTTCATTCATTGAAAAGACGGAATGACATCACACCTAAGATAATATCGCGGTCTCTAGATTAGGATGTCCCTTCGTTATGACCGATCTGTTGCAACAGATCTTAAGATCCCTCCCTCCAAATAAGGACGAATTAAGGTAATACCGAAAGAGGACAGTGTAGTACCCAAATGGTGCAGTTACGAGTAGCAAAGCGATTGCGCATCGAATTTCTCTTTATTTTGGTGTGATTGACTCTTTAGAAGATTTTTATTTGGAAGAATGAAGAAGTGCGTGCAATGGTTGGCTATGTTAAAGGTTTCGAGACGAGTTTTCGCTATTTGGGATTGGGAGAGTCTCTTGTACGTGGCTTGCGTCATGAGGACGTAAAAGGTAAAAAACTCGAAAGAGCTTCTTATTCATAGGCAGTGAATGAGAAATCCTTCCAAAACAGGTTCAGGGAAATTCATGCACCCACTGATGGTGCAATTTTATGTTCGGGATAAAAGATAAAAACAAAAGCGAGCCTCAACGCGGGATTATTAACGCAGGCAAGATTTAAATATAGGTAGGTCGCAGTACTACCGAAGTATTGGTTCCTCTTTGAATGAACTCTTAAAAAGAGAAATGAATTACCTCCTTGAGTACGTATACCTACATTAAGGGACAGATAAAATCGAACTCTCTAAGACCTCTCCAAATATTAATCACCTTGTCAAAGTGCCATTTGATTTGACAATGACAATGAACCTGGTCATTCTGGTATGACTAAATTATTCACCCTGCTGTCAGGTCAGGTTGGGCTAATCAAGGCACGGAGGTCATTTGTATTTTACACGCATGGGATCGGCGACCCTTTATGTTGATTGGCAGGTTCAATGCTGATCTGGATTTAACACAGTGTGACGGAGTGACGCTGTAACGGTTAGAAGATCACAGGATACATGAGAAGGGTCCAGTCTTGTGACATGACAGTGAACGTTAACTAGAGGACACAAAGGTACGTGTGTGAGTAGGTACCACAGGTATATATATGTCCTACTAGAACGTAGATTTATCGCCATCAGACAAATCGTGGAACACTCAATCAATTTGGCTATAAAACCACAGATCTATACATTCTAAAGGTTGCTTTGTGATGACTTGATGGCGCGAAATCGGGGTGACAGAGGATCTTGGAAGCAAAGAACTGTGATTGGTTAGCAGGATATGACGCTATAGGGAAACCCTAACGAAGGGACTCTTGTCACCACTGGTGTGGCTGGGTATCATGTTCGACTCACTGCTGAAGTCGGTTGTCTAAAGGCACTCCAGTTCACCCGGTTTTAGCAAACAGACTCGAAGTAGAACGGGCTGGAACGAATGGCCTCTTCGCGCTATATAGGTATGGTTGTTTACTGTTTAACCTTTCACAAAAATTAAGATCATCTTGAAGGGCAGACGTCGGCATTTCTTTTGCACAGCATCTTTCAGTATGGTCAGTCACAAGCGCTCCATTTCACACCAGCTCCTCGTCGCTACGAACACTTGAATTTTGAATAAAAATACGAAGCTACCTTACCACTTCACGCTGACCTGAAGGTGGGTTCCTAAGTTTAAGTTAACTGCATGTTACTCCAATGTTTAGCTTGATCCTTTGATCCTTGGGTTTTGGGTTAAGCTAACTGACGTTTAACTGAGGAACCCATGCACGCTGAGATCCCAGTTCTGTAAGTCGAGAAGGCAGTGTGGTTACCTAACTGAGATTAGCTCAACTGTTACAAATCACATAAAGCTCTACATTTTCATAAAAATTCCCTGACCGAAAAGGCATAAGTTCGCCCACGAGCGTGCTCCCCAGTTGACAGGTCTTGAGTAACCGGGACGGCCGCTAGCCATCACCTTGGTCAATCTGGGAACCAACCTCGGTCCTCCCACCACGCCTGGCAATCCCACGCAGAACTAAGCTAGCCGACCCGAGCTATCATGTCGCGCGGGCGTCGTGACGGATGGCCGCAGTTACCATTCTTCAGCTACCTCCTAGGCCGCTGAGGGGCGTGGGCGAGGCCCTGGCGCCTCCCTGGAGTAGGTAGCTGAAGATTTGCGAGTGTTACGGTGTCTTTTTCAAGGGTAGCTGGTTCTTGCTTCGTTCAGTAGATAACAATAACGCGCCTGAGGAGCCATCCTGTTCCAGTTCTCTGGTAGAATCTATATGCGGCCTCCTGCTGGTTAGGGAACTTGGCAGTCACAACCGTAGGTCCCGAGCAAATTTCTGTTACCCACTTTTCGTTAGGTTTACGCTTCCCGTTATAACCAAGTTCCGCAGATGCGGATAGCTTTTTACAGGCTTTGCCATATTATACCATCGTGATCTGGGAACAAGCGTGTTCTTGGGAGCGCGTTTATATATCCTTTGGTAATGGAAGACCTTTTACCTGTTGTACACACACACCCTTCAGCGTTTCTTCAACACTCATCACATGTCAGGAAGACGTCTTATTTAGTGACCTATACACGTACTTCTAACTTGACGTGGCATTGGGAACAAAAGAGGTGACCGGAACTAAGCAGCTCACATCATTGCTGTCAGTCTTGTGCTAAATTGTCTTCTCTGAAAACCAACAGCTCATGCAATAGCCTTGCAGCTGTCCCCTTCAAAGAAGGATGTCCGTTTCATGCATTTAAAGGAATGCACTGTCAGAAGAAACGTGCTAGGTACCAAAATTGCAATCATCACTATAAGCTCACGGTACAGTGCAGCTATTTTTTTTTTATACTGACGAAAAAAGGGGGTACTCCTTTAACTAGGTATATCGAAAAATTCAAGCAGCTCTACAAGTATGCTGAGTATACGAGCTGTTTTCACAACCCCCGCATTACCTTATTTCTTCATGGTAATAATTCTTCATCAATAAGTATCATTTTCCAATCTAAATAACTTACAGAGGTATAAATCACTTCCCTAACGCCAACTCATCTCTTTGTTCCTGATAGGCACGTGTCAAAAATAAAAATTATACTAATGAGATGCAACTATTTCAAGTATCCGACGAAACAATACCTACGCACGTAGGTACTGATGTACCTACGCTGGAACTTTGAAATGTAAATCAGGATAAAGAACTCACCAGAATGAAAACTCCGTAGTAAAAGAGGACTGGCTCCATGGTGACTGAAGAGGAAGTTCAAGTTGCAAGTTCGATTCAGCACATACTCAGCTCGTTCGTTAAATGTTCGTATAAAGTTCGTTTTTAGGTGCACTAAGAAAAAGAAAATTGTTTTAAATTTTGTTGACCAAAGTGTGGCTTTCCAAGCTAAGCTGTGGCACGATGGATACCTACAGTCAGTGTTTAGTGCTCATTGTAATTCGCATGCCTGAACGAACAGTTCAGAGCGGAGAACTTGAGGTAAGGTGAATAGCAGGGACTAAGGTATCATTGGGAAAATAGAACGTACCTAGACGTTTTGAAAGGTGTGCGGAAGTAAAAAGCAATCGGTCAGAGTTTGATGGGCATATTCATTCCTTTTAATGAGAGAAAGGTGATCGGTAGCCAACCTATACGTAGGTACAGAAAATAGCAATAGTATGGTTATCGAGAGCAAATCATCTTCAACAGAGTTATCCTATGGTTGAAAATCATAGTAGCCCTATCCCAGTGGACACTCGAAAGTTTTCAGGTACCTTTTCCAGAAATAAAATATACCTCTCGTACCTAAGCGCTAGATGATAGATAAACGTTTCATATCTTCCGGTTCCCCATTAGTACTGCACTGTCTTCTTGTTACCCATGCCCATCACCCATTGCGTCACTAGGTATCCCACTTCAACCATTGTCTAGCCGCTGGCCTACTGCAAACTGGACTCGTGCGGGCTACCGGGATTCATAAACATTATACTGAAGTAAAGGAGTGTTTAATTTTATACGCGGTGCGTACGCGCAGGTGCGTACGATGGAAAAAAACGATGGAAAAAAAGAACAGAAACAGTTCTCAAACCAAATAAGGCGATAATGCGAGCGCGTCACCCGAACGTTCCCGATCGATTAGTCTTGTGTTTGTTCAGTCCAGTAAGTGGTTTGGCACGCGAAGACGAGTGATCTGGAAGATGGCTGGAGCCTGGAAGATGTCTTGTTACCATGTTTGGCAGCGGCTTCACCACCGTCCAGACCTGAGCTCGTCCAAGCTACGCCCAGTACCACCCACGTCCTGAAGAGTATTGCCCGCAAAAAGGGCGATACCTGTTTAGAACATTGCCCTCTTGTTGTGTCTTTCCTCTTTTTTTTAGGATGATACGTCGGTGGGCTCGCCTGACAGGTATAGGTACGGGTATAAGGGAACCAGAGCCATTGAAACCCCGAACACTTCGCATGAGTTCTCTTTTTCGAACTCGAGCGGGTGGTGGTTACCGCAGTGTGTTACCGACCTCCACAAAATGGTTTGCACTTGACCTTGTACACTGGTCTGGGCTGATCTTCTAAAGGCAGTGAAGGTACGAGTCACAAGCCATCCCACAGAGACATGACCGCGACACCCACTGGAGCGGCCCGATACAGGCGCGCCGATTACCAGAAGCTTACGCCTATACAAGTATGGAGTTGGGTGCAGTTCCCAGTCCCAGACCGTGCCATTATTCCGAGTCATTCATGTAAAATGATCTCATTTTACGTACCAATGGTTCTAAACATCGAAGCGAAGGTATGATGGCATATCAGTTTTTAGGGATGCGTATATAGATATTTCTCTATAGGATGCGCCTCACCAGTTCCCAAGAACCCATTGCGAAAAATAATTTTTATTGTGAACGAACAGTTCACATCTATGACCGATATCGGGAGTGGCATCATCAAAACAGTGACAATGCGAATGCCTCAGATAGAGGACAATGATGGGAGTAGGAGTACTACGAGAACAGTGGCAGGAAGCGTGGTACGACGTCGGCGACGTGTCAAAAGAAGACCCTGAGAGTGTTACTCAAGCCACGACCATTGTCACTCAGCAAAATGATACCTATTCTGCTGCCACTAATCATGCCTAAGAATATCGAGGGGTGAATATTAAAAGACTGGTAGGTTATCTTTTAACAATCACTGTGCCACCTGGCATGAGTGCATGCGAGTCGAGTGGGATCTATTGCGGGTTTATGATTGGAAAGAGGTATACTGAAGAACAGATGCGAGGTTTATGTGACGCTAAGGGTGAAGAGAAACACATAGACTCCAGTTCCGAAGAAAGCTATACCTGCTATACTGTTTAGGGCATAACACAACACCACAGGCTGTTCTGGCCGAAGCGGTAAAGGAGCCATATCCACACCAGAAGTGAGGTACTTGCTTGTGACTGTATTTTAACAACCTAGACCTCTCAGGACTCGAGTCAGCTGTCTTCTCCAGCACTGCAAAGCACACAGGCAAAAAGTATAGGTATTGTAGTGCCCTTCTGTACTGCACCGATTGCTGCACTACGTACTTAGATTCAGAAGTTTTGTAACTTAGACTAACAAATGAGTAGGTATATAGGAGATATTGTGCTAACAGCCCGACAGTAATGCAGCATTGCCCCACAGAGTCCACCTGTGCGACCTCGACTTTGCGATCTTAGCTTTTAATGATCACGATTTGGTACGGGCGATTCTGTTATTGTAAACAGAATCGTAAATGATCCATTTGCCCAAGACTGCATGCCCATGGGGTAACTGACCGTATCTTGGAACTAATGCGCCCCTTGCTGTTCGGGAATCATTACGAAATTCGTAGAAGCCAATGCCAAAGACCTCAGGCATCGAAGAAGTTTTCGAAGAGAGAAGGATGAGAGAATTTTGTTCGTAGAAGAGAACAGCCTGCACAAGGTTGATATATCTTCAGACACACTTAGAAAAATTACAGTTCTACATGGGGTAAACATTTCAGGGCTGACCGTACGCAGCGTAAGTAAGTAGGTACCTACGAGATTTTTTGACCAAACTGTCAAACCCAGCAATCTACAGTAGGTACCCACATGCGCATGGAGGGAAGCAAGAAATAACGTCGGTCTAGGCGCATCATAGGTATAGGATGCTAGGAAAGCAATTTCTAGCCCATTATTTGGATCAAGGTATTTAATTTTGAAGCAATGAGTGATTTCTAGATCTAATCGGTGTCCGATGAAAGTAACTCACCGGTCACCACTATACCTATACCCTATACTACAGTTCACTGTCCACCAGTCGTTCGTCGTCCAGTACCTGCTATTAGTCCCCAAGCTTACGCAATGCTAGCCGGTTGAATTTTCAGGATCATCAGTCTTAATAATTTTAGTGTCGTTGGACTCGAAGAGGCCGGAAGTAAGCACGTAGCTATCAACAAAACTATGAATATTGATCAAATTTCAGTGGTTACTTTTGTGTACCACGTTGGGTTGATTTTGGGAACTCTTGGCTAGAATCGCCCAGAAAATTGGTATGCCAGCAAACTTCATTGCTATAGCTGAAACAGCAAAGAACCCAATGTTGCCGAAATATAACGTAACAAAAATGTAATCTGGTAGGTCTGGAGTACAGAGTACAGAAAATTAATCAACCAACATTTTTTTGTTCACAGATATACCTAAGCGATATAGGAGTTTTTTCCAGTCACATGACCATGTACCGCAAGGGGTAGATATCACGTGTATAAGAAGTTCGAGACGTGTGATATCTCGGACAGGGCTCACAGGGTGGAGAACTTCACAAGAAAAAATTCTGTGATCAAGGAAATTAAAGGTGGTGGTGGTGGTGATGATTTTTAAACTAACTGGAACTGAACGTGACATTGAAGTTAACTAAAAATGAACTGAAGATCCCATAGACATCAGTGATTTCCCTCAGCATGCACTTTTAGGATCTACCATTTGCTGCAACTGTCATTGCTGGGTGAAATTTTGTGTACTAGTGCTGTGATTTTATGGCAATTATATTTTAAATACGACGTGTAGAATCGGTGGTTCGACGGTTTCTGACACACTGTCAGCAAACCAGTCGCAAAACCCTCCCACGTGCTAAATAGGCAATCGGCAAAAAGTATATCGAAACCAGAACACATTTTTAGAAATATTCAGAGACCAACCCTTTATATACGCCCTAATTAAGAAGCACCACCACTGACACAACCGACACGAATTCACAATCCCGTAAGTATACGACAAGTACGAAACACGCCGGCTGTGAGTTGCTCTGGACCCGTGTACGTCTTCCCCGGACCGCAGCTCGAGCAATACTGACTGGACCTGGAACCGCGCTGGAGTCTATGGACCTCCAGGCTGTTGGACCACGTGCTGATGGAGAGACGACCTTCGCCCTTCGTTAATCGCCTGTTACCGTTTGTTTACCTTGTTGGTAAACTAGGGTTTCTGCATCGGGGTGTTTCACGATCATTACCAAGTCGAGGGGTTTACGTTTATCCACATCTTCGGGGACATTTTATGTTGATGAGGGACCTCTGGGGAATCATTGCGAAAAGTTGGGTGCTTGTGTCATCGTACACTGATGAAGTTGAGATTGCGTGATGTATAAAAGTCTAGGTTAATTTTAATTTTCGAGTGTTGGTATTACTGCAGAGAGCTTGAGGGTGGGAAGTAGGTGAAGTGAGTAACTACACGCTCAGATGAGAAGAGACACTAGAGAAGGAATTTCGGTTTGCGGTTCTGTTATTGGGATCCCATTCCTGGAAGTCCGAATCTACTTCGCTTTGACAAACAAGACGACTAGAACTGAGGAGGTAGACCACAGTCGACGTTATAGAGAAGGTGAAAAGAGGCTGATGGTCGTAAAAGAAGTTAGTAACGAGGGGTCAGTCCTATAATGGAACAACATGTCCGTTTAAAACTTAGGATTTGGCAACGCTGCCGCTGGTCAGTAAATTCGTATCAGTGGGTAGTTATTGTTGCATCGTAGCATGTAGGCGCGTGGCCAAAGCGGTTCCCCTACGCTCTTCACCACAGGCTTTCAGGGCAGCGATCCAGCCATGGGTATTTGTTACAAACCCATTTTATTTGAAACAACGTATTGGTCCATCGACAACTAGGTACTTTATTTCAAATTTGAGCTATAGGTAGGTAGGTACCTATGAATACGCCAAGTTGAGGACCTAAGAGTCGTTAGGTAAGTATACTTACCTAAGGGAAGCGCATCTAGAGGTCCAGTCACAGAGGTAGTAAGTAAGTACTTACTTACCTATATACATTGTAGCACGACATCTACAAATTCTCATACTGTAGCTTGTACTGACAGTTTCGGGACTTCAATATCCTCGTTGTTGATGTAGGAGTAGAATCCGATCAAGAAGACAGTTCCTGAGGGCTGAAAAATATGCAGAAATAGACGTTAAACACTGGCGCATTTGATTCGTGTTGGCACACCCACTTTAAATGTTTTTGCTATCCAACACCTCTGCAGAAGGTCGACAACCTCTATTACGATCTGGATATTGGATAAACACCTTCAGAACTATTCCTATTGGTACCTTGACTTGGTTTTCCAAATTGAGGGTACAGTAAATGTTACGGGTAGGATGGTGAACTGCAACGGTAGGTATATAGGTAAGTAGGCATTAGGTATCTAACTCATGCCATGTGTCAATTCTTAGTCCAATGCATCAGCGGTGCAGAGACAACAACACAAACACATATCACTGTTGAGCAGTTATGGTAGTCAGTCTATACTGTTGCTCTTCTTCAAAATACAGGTAAATTTACCACATCCAGTGGTTTTAACAATAACAAGGAGATACCTAAAAGATTAAAGACTCGCCACTTACATGTAGAAGGATCCATTTCTTCATCAAAATTAAAATAAGTAGTGGACGATTCTTGCTGAATGGCAAATTCCCGCTTTCGCATGAAATCAGAATCAGAAAATTTGAATACCATTCCTTTGTTCCATAAATCCATTTGTTAGCTTACAGCTTCACCTATAAAGGAAATATCGTAGAAAATTCAAAATACCTTTCACACCATTCCGTTGTATTTTTATTTTTGTTTACATTTTTGAAAAATATCAATTTCGCGGTTTTGATCTGCTGACACGTTTTTTACTTGTTTCCGTTAGTTTCCGGAAAATGGCGGCTTGCAGTTGTGAGTCCTATTCAACAGGTTTTTTTCGATTTTTGTTTTATTTTTGGAATGATTTTATCTGGCTCTATTTCTGTGGTAATTTTATGTGTTTAGCAAATGCTGAATAGTTAGGGAATATTCATTGTGGATATCAGCACGCCCTCGTTTACTGTTGATGAGGATTCCTAAGGATAATCCAAGGGGTAGGTAGGTACCTACCCCCTCCCTAGTTGAGGTACCAATGGTTTAATCATTATTTTATTGATTTTTTGTCCTGAAGAGGTAGTGGAGTGTGCTCTGTGTGATGGAATGTCTCACCAGTACATTTGTCAAACGTATCAACCGCAATTTCGCTCTGTTTATTGTAAATATTGGCGAAATTACCTGTTGAAGATTTGCCGGCAGCCATTTTCTCCCCCAGTCCTAAGGAGGTAACTGACCTCTATAAAATAAAAAATTTAAGGCTGTAGAGTATAGGAGACAGTACTCCTTGTTGACTTTTTCATAATGACACTTTTCTAAGAAAACTATTGCCTATAGGTAACGTTGTGATACAACCGAGTACCTAGGCAATTTTTTTCAGGAAAAAATTAAGAAATTTAATTATTACCTAGGTACTTACTTGATTGAAAGGCGTATTTCAAAACACATAAATTTGCCACAATTTTCGTAGGTAGGAAAAACCATTCTGCTGCCACTTGTGTATATTATTCCGTGGACATAGGTACACTTCGTTGTCACGGTACCGACTACCACTGTAACCCAGAATATTCTTTACAGGTGTTCACGTGAAGTTTACGGTGACAGCAATATTACTTACAAATCTACGGAGAGCTGAGCCCAGAGCATCGGATGAGGGCTAATCCTCGCGTATTGTGGCCCTGCGGTGGACTTGCAATGTTGCGGCTTTGCGGCAGCTGCAGGTAAATAACACAGAACGAGATACGTGTTTGGTAAGCTGAGACTATGAGACATGTCCTGTTAGGCTGTTGTATTCTTGCACGACTTTGACCCTGGGTTTGAATCCCGGTGCTGGAAATTTCCCGAAGGTAGCTTGGATGTCACACCAAATATCTATTTGGCCTCGGTCAACTATCGGTTTCCGTATAGTTATCATCTGTGGCTTTGGGCCAAAGGTATGGGCTGTTAGGACCAGCAGGTGCATGGGCCCTCAACGTAAGAAAAAAATTCCGAGGTAGGGAAGGTACTTTTTGCCAGTACCAATGATAATGTACGAAAATTCCTTGCTCATACTACAGAATGAGTGGAACCACTAAAACACTTCTTTATTCTTGCAGCGTGCAATACTAAAAAGCACTATATACTCCACCTGATCTTTCTGTGTATGCTGCAGGTGCACAGAGGAGGTGAGGACACCTCCTGGCCGACACAGTGCCCTACTGGTAAAATCCCCGACTGGCGGAAGATTCTGGTATCATTGATTTTGGGGAGCAGGCGGAGCAGTGGGCCGATGTCAGTCGTCTTCGACAAAATGGAGAAATTGGGTGAAAAGGGCAATATCAGGACATCCCTTCTCCTGTCGGGGGATTGGAGACCTACTCCGGGTTGTATATTGGTGTTTGCTAGAAGTCCAGTCGAAATTACAGTGCCATGGAGTGAGTGTTTAAAGTAAATATTATAGTAGGGTAAATTTCACCGCTTCTCAAATTATACTATAGTACTACAAATATATCATATAGTATACTATAGTGCGATTGCACTTGTCATAAGCTAAACGTTAAATCTGTTCGATAAGAAACACTACTGTATAGTTTAGAGAAGCGGTGAAATCCAGCCTAAGTGATTCAGTAAGTGTTTCACATGTGATATTATGTGAAATGGCTGTCTTGTGTTCAGTGAAGTGAGTTATCGGTGATTACTCTGGATAACCCTTTGGATTACTCTGGATACTCTCTTCGGATTACTTGGATTAATTGCGGCTCGGAATATCCTGTGGATCTGTAGCAGCAGGTGAGTCTGATTAATCTTTTACATCCCCCACCCTGGTATTTTTCACTATCAACCACGTGACAATTTTTTTTAAGTACGTGTATATGCATGCTATAGTAGGGGTGAAGGGGTGGAATAATCCTTATTTTGTCCACCTCCTGGACCCTACTTTTTTTTAAACCTTTTTTTCCGAATTATTGCAGGCAGGTGCTCTGCCAAGTTTAAGTATGACGTACTCTTTTTATTATGTATTTGTTTTACTTAAAAAAAAAATGGCAGAATTTACTTTTTTGAAATCTTCAATGCTTGTATTACTCTCGTCTAAAGCGTCAGACGATCTGCCTGATTGAGAGGCTGTAAGTCTGATGGTTGTTTAAACACGTCTGGTGCTTTAGATGAGACTGACCACAAGCCGCAGAATTAAGGAGTGTTATGTAGGCCTATTTGTACTTGGTACAGGCTAGGCACAGATGTCTGTGTAATGTTCGCTGATTGCCTATAGGCTAGTCGTAGTCGCGGTTACCCATTCGGGTTCCCATGCAATGTGTTTCTTACAGAGGTGCCTATAATGGCACCCTCATCCCCCTTACCCTTATAGGGCTGTTGTGCCAATTAGTGCGATTTCAACTTACCTGTCAACCTGGCGCTGAGACGTCATGACTGACTCTATAACTGAGGATCGTGTGCACATACTTAATTTATTTATTACTATATTGCTACACATGGCAGTCTATAAAGTGTTAATATCCATGACCTGCCCCTGCCTACGGGAGCTTAGAGTGATTATGGTTCATTAGGAAAATGCAAAGAGTGCCAATATTGTATGCAATTGTGTAGGTTGTTGGTGCTAACAACAATAGGCCCGTAGGTCCTAGAGCTACCTACAGTTAGTAACAAGTACCTAAACGATTTATTAACCGACCTCCTCCTCGGCTCGCAGGTTTAGTGCCGCTTTCAAGAGCTGAAGCAAATTTGGGGATGATGATTTTATGAATGAGAACAAAGCACCCAGATTTACTCATGTCAGTCTATACATAAGGCGTGTACTTTACTATTTACATAACTGGTGACTCCACCAATTGATCTTGGCCTTGAGCCTCCGCCCCTGTGTAGAACCTTGGCCTTCCATCATTCATGGACGTACCATGAGCCAACACGTCTTCCAAAAAGCTGCCTACAAAGTCGAGCACTTGTTTGATTCTGGTTTGACAGGCGTGGGACTTTGCGCGCATACTTAATGATGACAAGATCACACTAGTCGCTAAGTCAGAAAAATTACTAAACTAGGTCTATAAAAACTCATTTGTAAGTGATGTATAGGGTCTCTGTGCAGAAGTGTGCATAGAATTTATTCCACACTGTTGAAACAAAATGTGCACCTACATTATATGTATCGCGATAGTGTTCTTTGTTCCATACCTACTTCTAAGAGAGCCCTGTTGGCATTGTTCTTGCAGCATACCATACCTCTTTCTGTCTATTTGTATTACCGTACATTTTTATTTCGTCTAGGTATGTCATGTTACTATTTTATAAGGTTACATAGTTTTTGTTCTCTATAGACACGAGAGCACTTCATTTTCAGGAAAACGAAAACCCCACGTACTTACTTATGTATTGTTCTGTAGCTCTCCTGGCAGCCACCCAAATAACCTGGGTGAAGAAGGCACGAGCCGTAGGTTGCCCGTTATTAGTCGTCACGACGGCCAATACATTAAAACCTTTTTCAGGGTCGCAGAAAAATAACCAGGATCTGGGTACAAAAGACGCAGGGCGGCGCCAACGCGCACTTTGTTTTTCACGTTTGCATTGATGATTACGAAGGTGGTGGGGATTTGAGTAGGTGCGATGTGTGGGGCTCGAACCAACACTCGACCTACCAAGGCCAGACTTCTGCGAACTGTGCCAAGTACCGGCCTTTGTTAGCCTTACCGGCCACAATCGGCGCTACTTCCCGTGTCCACTAATGAAGGCTTCTTCATTTTCAGAAGTTCGCTTATTTACTTACATTAAAGAGATAAATTACCTGCTTTGTTGTGAAGAGATTCTGATGTTAATATGGGAATCATCCACGTGGGTAGTTCTGCACTTACCGCAGTTCAATAAATAAATAAATAAACTTTATTGTTATATAGGTAGGCAGGTAAGTAGAGCTGTAGGTACGCGTACACACAAACACACACTGAAACCTATCTACCTAGATAACATAGCGTCATACACATAGGTACACATAAGTACACACACAAATACAAATTTAAAATTTAAAATTGGAGCCTACCTCAGCGGCCACTCTGCGGATAAAAATTCGTCAACCGTGTAAAAAGTGTTGTTGATTAAAAATGAGTACACAGAGGACTTAAAAATTTTGAAGGGGAGACAACGAATGGTCCTGGGGACCCTGTTGAGAAGGGTAGCTGCAACAACCAGGGGAGCGCCGTTCCGTTCTTACTTATTTTTATTGCCAATGTGGTTGAAGTTATCCTTGAAAACTCCTCATTGACCGTCATACCTAGTCTTTTTGCTTTTGAACCGATTGAGAGTTCGAATACTAGGAACCTCGGATGAATTCGGTTAGGTACGGACTTAGTGATGCACGATGCACGAAGAAACGGCATTTCTTGTTCTTGTTCTCGCAAAACGACTCTTGCTCTTGTTCTTGCAGTCAAAATCCTATATTGTTCTTGTTCTAGCAGTAGAAATCATTTCTTGTTCTTGCTGCAAGACTCTTGCAATTTCTTGCATACACATGGAATTTTCTGCTGTTTAAATGTGGTTTTGAGCGTACCGAGTGGTCATTTCAAGTGCAGTCTACCGTCGCATAGTCTGCAGAGTTTTTCATACAAAATATGGACTACAATTCATGAATGAAGCTATGGAAAAAAACTGCCTGGGTTTATGCAAGACTCTTGCAAGAGTTCTTGTTCTTACAAGTCACTTCTTGCTCTTGTTCTTGCAGCCAAAATCAACTTTTGTTCTTGTTCTTGCATGCAAGAAATGCAAAAACAAAAGCAAGACAAGAAATTTTCGTGCATCACTAGGTACGGTGTACCTAATTTTGCAGAAAGAGTTAGGAGTCGATATGTGAGTGACCATTTCGAAGAAGCAGTCAGGTGCGCTTCCGATCACAATTTTACACTTTTTGTTTCTTTTCCGCTTTTGAATCAAACGGGCCGCCATCGAAGTCTTCGACAGTGTGGCGAATTCTTATTCGACGCCGACTTCCGAGCCTGTTACAGATTTGTTTGTTGTTCCCCGTGACTCGACCTTGCTTCAGATCTCCACGCCTCACCACCGTCTTCCTTTCTTAATCTCCTTCCGGCTGTAAATTATGCGCAAGGGTCATTGTAGTCAGGATGAGAATGATGTTCAATAGAATGGTCAGAATGGACAGAAGGAAGAAATTCTTTTTCAAATAATTTATTATTCGAATGCTCAGAACTGCCAAGTTTTCCAAAAGCTCCGGAATTGAAAGTAGTAGTTTCAGGACAGATTTTCGTGTCGACATCATGAGGTGAATTTTTCTTTTAGAGGTTTGTTCATCCGACAAAGAAATCTTTCCCCCGACCGGAATTGGAACCAGGTCGCCACCACTTGGCCCCTGTGCCGCCGTGCTTTCGAAAGTCCCGGAATTGAACATTATCTGGAAATGTACGGTTGATTGCTTGCGTGCGTTTTGTTCTGTTAGGCTTCTTTCCTTCATCCTTTTTCCTCTCCGTAAAGATCTGCTGTAAGTACTGAACAGTTCGAGACTTTCATGCCTCACTGGGAGTCACTGCGAGTCATTTTTCAATGCGGCGGGGAAGATAACTATACTTTAAGATTTGGATGATATATGTATCAACTGGGCATATAGGGGCATTTCTGATACAAGGAGCGAGGTGCGACTGATGATTCGGCTTTAGAGTATACCGTTAAACGGCATGCTAATTCGAGTATTCTGACTATTGCTTCTCACTGAAAGAGCTGGGAGGTATTCCAGACGTGACCCATCTCTGCCCTTGTGGCGTCCAGTGTCATTTAGGGCATTATTTGTTTACCGTTGGTCACGGAGGACCGAAAGTCTTCCGCGGTTTGCTCCAGGTTCGGTCGCTTCCTTGTCATCGCCCTATTCCCGCTTCAGAGTTTAGTGTCATCCTAACCTTGACTCTTTCATGCTGCCAATAACTGAAAGTCATTAACTTACCGTTGCTTCTTGGTATTTATTGTGAACTGATTCATAGTTGTTTGTTTTTACCATTTCCTCTTTTAGGCTTCTAGAAAATTCTTGGCCATCGAACTTATTCGCCATGCGTTCGTATGTAGCGCCGAAGGAATGTTGTAATCGTGTGGGGGATTTGGAAGCAAACATGCTACGCACTTTCTTTCCTGAAACACACTGGAGCGAAAATCCACTTAGGCCCCGATCAAAAGCTCACTATGAAGAGGTCAGGTACTCGCTGCCTGTTCGTTCATCCTTCAAAGTGACAGTCTTCTTATTACCTGTTAAGGGCCACCATACATTCTCGACGAACTCCGCCAAAACCACTGTGCGAAAGTAAATATTCGACAAAACTAATGTTTACATATTAGTACAACCGGAGACTGGTAATTGCAATATCGTATTGATTGTGTCTACTCTAAAAGCTAAACATAGTGTGCTATTTGAACGCGAAACGAACGAGTAAAAGTAGGACACTATTATGTTTAGCTTTTACAGTAGAAAAGTAGAGAAATGCTGTTGAAATTACCCACTTCCGTAAGTGAAATAAAAATTGCCAAAATGCAACATGGCTACGGTAAATAGTACAAACATTTATCAAGCTTTTCTACTAAATGTGACGATAAAATCATACATTTTTTAGTCCGAAAATTTTCAAAAAAATATTCCGCATGAGGTAGTGTTGTGTTTCCGCGATCTGTCAAAAAAAACATGTGGACTGGTAGTTGACTGTTTAAAATCGCTCCTGTGGGCTTATTACTCCATTTCATGCAAAAATACAACACTACCTCACGACAAAGAGTCTCATGCAGGTTTACATCCCCCTATAAACACTTTCCACTCGCCCTGTAACTTCGGAGTAGGGCTTGAAGTACTTAGCATTGCGAACCAAGTACGTGTAGTCGACCTTAAGTGACCGTTTTCAAAGGTTAATTCTATTACTGAGATTTTCTCAGGGTGTGTCCCACCATGCCCAGTTAAAATTAAACTGGAGATTTTGTCCTATGTTTACCATGTTAAATTTAACATGGTAAATCTCCAGTTTAATTTTAACTGGGCATGGTGGGACGCACCCTTATTCTCGCAGAGCCCACCCTCTACTAGCTGTTGGAAATGGTATTCTTTGAAACAGATGAAAATCTGAGGATTTCTCTACTCTTCATATGTTGCACCCTACTGAGTGTTATTCTCTCTTCGCCTGACCGTTTCTTCATCGTCAGCGTCGCAGTTGTTTTTGAGTTACCATCTTAAATTGGTGTTGGCGCCTACCGTATCGTATTCTTCGCGTTGCTTGTATGGTAGCAAAATCCATAATAATGAATTTTCAGGCGCAGGCTTTTCACAGCTAACGGTCCGCCAAAAGTTGACTTTACTCTGTCGGAGAGTTTTCGATCATCATCTTTGTACACCAGTATGTTCTTCTATAACTTCCCTTTTCCTTTCAGCTACAGTTGTTTTCAAATGATTTCAAATATAACACCACAGATAACACGTAT
Source organism: Mesopsocus fuscifrons (assembly GCA_950004255.1). NCBI lineage: Eukaryota > Metazoa > Arthropoda > Insecta > Psocodea > Mesopsocidae > Mesopsocus > Mesopsocus fuscifrons. Next base: position 16,918,290 of record OX465377.1, read on the forward strand.
TGGCGCCTACCGTATTCTTCACCTACTTTCATGTTAGCGAAATCCATAATCTTGAATTTGCAGGCGCGGGCTTTTTTCTCAGTGGTTAATCAATACAAGAGCTGAGTCGGGTAGATCCTTTCCAAATAAATTTTTAGTTGATTTTTTTTGTGACGGATATTGTTGTGATTGCATGATTAACTCTGAATTTAAGTTATTGTGATGCTAGGTACCTACTCACCTAAGCTAACTGGCAATGGAATGATATCCTCATGACTGGGTAAGAGTGGTCTTAGATGGATGCTTCTGGGTCATCGGTCAATTTTTGATTCTATAGAGAAGACGTACGTCAGTTATGAATAAGAACAAAGAGAGGAAGCTGTTCTTTTCTCGCTAAAAGTGGTGTAATCATGATATCTCAGGCGTTCCTACTTTTAGTAGTAGATATATACAATAGTTATAGGTACTGTATCCCTACTTATTATCAGAAAGGTGACAGTCACATCTCTCGTTATTATAAAAACACGTAAAAAATTATATTAATCAACAGTGGCTTAAATATTTATAACTTAGGTACGTTTTTATTGCACAATTTAAATTTTCTTTGGCGCTGCAGGTGACCCAGGTCCCGTTCTGCAGTTCTGCAGAGTGATCACAACTAAATGATTGTCTTATCCTTGCTGGTTGTATCGATTCCTAACCTGCCTTTGTGGGGCAGCTTGACTATAGTGGCTTCTCTGTCGACGTTGCATGTACGAGTTGATCCCATAGTCAAAACCTTGATTGACGGGGGTGTACGGCTCCCGCAATGCCCGAGGAACTTTGAATTGCTGACTGACTTCAGTGACACCGGTATAGACAGGCTTGTGGTTGTGGGGAAGTTCCGGCTGTGCGTAAAATACTTCAGGAGCGCTCTCTGAAGGCATTTGGAAGGAACTGCGAGCCTGAGGGGGGTAGAATTCGTCAACTGCTTCGTAAGTTGGCTTCGGGGGCCCATAGACCGGCTTTGGGGGGCCGTAGGCAGGTTTGGGAGCTTCATATTTCGGTGCTTCGTACTTTGCGGTCTCGAACTCAGGTACACCGTACGCTGGCTTTGGGTGGCTTGGAGGGTGGCGTGCTTTGCCTTTTTTGGTGACCACCGCGTTGAATCCGTGTTTCTTGTCAGCTGTGTATTTCACGGTTCGGATGGTTCCGTCTGCTTCTACGAGGGAGTACTCTCCTTTGACGGAGTCGCCTTCTCGCACCTCCCACTGGTTCTTGATGTCTCCCGTGTGGTGGTCTCGAACTCCGTAGTTGAACGCATAGTGAGGAGCGCTCTGAAACAACACAAGAATAATCTGGATTACTTCTGGTTCACTGTTGAGTGATGTAGCTGGTGATGTGAGTGATGAGTGATGTAGCTGGTCGATTGAGAGTTGGTTTGTCAATCTCTTATTTTTGAAATGCAAGAGTGGAAAACGTGGGTTCCCCTCAGTCGCCGGTGCTCTTAATTTTTCCTAAAGTGTGCGAGAAACCCTGGTTCGACTAAGAACTAAGAAGTTTTTTTGATCAGTATCCGCTATCTGCTCACGGCCTGTCGTACTTTACGTCGCTGGTATCCACCTATAGTTTTCATTCAGTTTGTGTGGAACTTCGTGTACGGTTGACTGACACTCACATACTACGGTCAATTTTCCACCAAAGCACACTCACAATGCAGTCCCCCGCAATAAATCATCCCAATTACAGATTACTGTTTCCTCTCATGTCAACAGTACAGTAGACAAAGAACAAAAGTGTACCTACGCGGAAACGTGCCGTGGTGTACCCGTGTGTCATAGAGACACGCACCTTTTAATTGACACTTATTTTTGTAACAATATGCGACAGTATGCACCTGGGTATTGCATATCCGGTTGTGAGAATGAGTGTCGTACTCGTAGTATTTATCCCACTAAATACTGGATTGGAGACTTTCATACAAAGGAATTTGAATGTCTGCCTGCGTATGACTTCGTTCTAGTTGTAAGGAGAAACAATACCGGAATGGAAATTGACTAGCGTCCTTACCCTTCCTTCTAGTCGTTAAATAGCGCAGTGACAGGGCTAGGCACTAGTCCACTTTTTCCTGGAGAATTTTGCTCTGTCCTAGGCAAACCTTTCCCTGGAGTGGACCTGACCCTCACTGGCTACAGGGAAAACTCAACTTTCTAGCATAACTCTGGCCAAACCGTCCTTCGGGTACGAAGATATAAAATGGCGGGACTAGTGCTACTTTTTCCTCGGTTATAAGAAGTTCAATCGGGGGAGGAAGAGTCGCGAAATGCTTACGGAAAACTAAGTGACTATATACGACAAAATGCAAATGAGCCTGCACTGGAAGTTGATGGTTTGATGGTCACAGCAGTAACCGTAAGAGAGGATTTGTTGATGAGAAGTGAGTTGGGTAACTTTTGCTTTCAGCAGTGGTAACCGTTGCTCGCAAGGTCAATGCTAGGATTTCACTTTCGGGCGGGACCTGGTTCACTCCTTGACTGCGTTCACCGCCGTGTTGATAGCTACCACTTGCTCACGATCTCGCTGCAGATGTGGTCATTTTTCTGCATGTAAATGGAGTTCCGTGAAGTCCAGACAATAGGTCAGTTTAGGCAAGGCAATTTGTGACCTCTAATCTGGAGCTCTCATTTTTTGACGGCCGTGCCTGTTTTCCATGTTGCCTATATCTGGCAGAAGTTAAGGCCTATACCTGTAGCGTAATTTGGGGGGGGCGGTCCGCCCCGGGGCCTGCGGGCCCGAAGGCTCCTATGTTAGATTTAAAACAAGAAGTCATATTTTCCTAGCTGTTTTGATAAAATTTTCCTTTCGCTCGCTTCGCTCGCCATTCGATTATACTGACTTCGTTTGTCGGGGTTCAGGGCGGCCTGCCGTAATCGGTTGGCACGGTTTATAAAAGGCAAATGAATAAATAAATGAATGTTTTATCCCTGCTAACTATTTGGATCTCAAATTTTCTTCTCGCTCGCTTCGCTCGCTCGCTCGATTACTGATTTCCTTTTTCGGGGGTCAGGGCGGCCCGCCGTAAGCGATTGGCACGGTTTAGAGAAGGCAAGTGCATGAATAAATAAACGATTTATCCCAGCTAACTATTTGGATCTCAAATTTTTTTCTCGCTCGCTTCGCTCGCTCGGTTACTTGGTATTGTTTTTGGGGTGGGGCGCCTGAAGGGGACGTCAAAGAGGTCTAGCCAAGGCAACTGGACGAAAAAAAGATATATTGCAGGGGTGGGGGTGGGGGGGGCGGGTGGGGTGGGGGGCCCGGTGAGGCTTCGCCTCACCGGGCCCCTTCGAAAATGCTTAGTTACGCCACTGGCCTATACATACCTAGCTCTAGGTGTCTAGGTGATGTCGTTGGATCCATTTTTCTGATGGAAAGGTAGCTCAGTATATTTGTTAGAAAGAGCTGTAGGCAATGGGGTAGCAAGGACTTCGCAATGTGGCGGGATGTCTAACGAACGTACTCACGAGTAATACATTTAAATGTATCTACATCTATTCAGTCGGAAATTTCGGTCATCCTGCCAGTAGGCGTCTTCCTCCTCAATTAGTCCCTAGATTGGTGGGTCTGGTAAAGACTATCTTAAAGCGTGCCCGCTGTATTAGGTAATATTATGGGGCACGTGGGAGAGATACGTCTCTTATTCGTGGTCCAGTGAGATGATATGGTTAGTACCACGTACATTGTTACGACTAGGAACGTTTTATGTATGTGAGATACCAGCACCGGAAGTAGTATTATTCACTTTTATTGTAGACTGTTGTATAGGGGTCGAAGAAAGTGCAGGGATCATTTTTGTGTCTGATGCTTCTGCCAGTGAAATCCAAGTCAAGAACCAAATAGTGTGACCAAGTGTCTCGCAAATTTATAAATTTTCGATATAGTGAATACATTTATTACAATACTCTTTTTGATCTTTTCGATGGCGCGACGTTCAGAGAAAAAATGCGCCGATGAGTTGGTTTATTATAAGTTTTTGGCCAAAGCCGAAGATAAAGTGGCCGAAACCGAATATGAGTAGGCCGAAGCCAGTTTAGTAGTGGGCCGAAGGCCGGAAAATTTTACCGTTCCCCCGGGATTCGAACCCGGACCTCTCAGGATACAAAGCGGACCCCTTGACCACTTGGCCACTGAGAGGCACATGCATAAAATAGAATTGAGTGCTGAGCATGGAAAATGTGCTGGGTGAAATCAGTTTGTCTTACTTAGGCCGAAGCCCATTGTGCCACCCTAAGTCAAGGCTTATAGGTACTCGTGAATGACTGCGAGGAAGTCATTGCTCGACTCATCCCTGCCCAAAAGGAGCCATTTGATGCACCATTGTTCCTTTGCTTTCGTCGAAAGTAGAGATGTATGGTTAAAGCCCGAATATGTTTCACCTGTGCCCTTCGCTTTCTAATTGGTTTGTTACAAAAGAGTCATCGGGTGAATCAGCAAATTAGGTAGTCGTCATTGCTCTTGAACCATACCGCCATACAGTGTACTAAGTCCCGGTCGTGAACTTGCCTTGCTATAGCTCCACTGGAGAAAGAATAGAAACCTGAGAGTCATTGGGATGCTTACTGTGTTCGTATGTGGATCTGTCAAAAAGAAGTGACCAAGTTGGATTCCCAACTGGAAAAAAGGTTGTTTTAACGGCTTCAGGTGACTGTTGGAATTTTTCTTACATATATAAATGGATAACTCTTCATTCAAGAGATCGAAGTAAGAATGCATCCGCGCTGCAGCGGCTTGTTCGGACGAAAGTGTAGCTAACTTATTCTGACGTAGATTCCGTCCGAGGGGGTAACCACTCCAGAGATTGCTTGAGATTGAATGAAGATTTCCAAAGATTTCCTGAGATTCTCAACGAGATTCGTGGAAATATGCACCCCGAAGGGTTAACTACTCCAGAAATTTCCAAGATTCCCTGAGATTTCATAAATATTTCCAATGATTTCCTGAGATTCTCAACGAGATTCCTGGAGTGGTTAACCCCTCGATCCCGTCACTCTCGTAGAAGAGCAAATTTAATATATACGAGCTAAAGCGCAGGCTCCGCCTGCTCTTCACCTCGCCACTGCGTGGGGCTAGACACCTGGGCCTTCGGCCTCATGGTTTTTTTTAATTTTCTATGAAGGTCGTCCGCGGCGCGCTGCGGCTAGATTGACGCCCTCTAAACTTTTATTAAACGAACGGCGTTAGAGCAAATTTACCTCACCATACCTACTTACCTACTTTTTTAGTAAAAAAAAAAAAAAAAAAAATCAAGGGTCCTACAATATCCGCAATTAACCTTCTCACTCAGTATCAAATTTTCGTTTTTTTTTGTGATTTTATTAAGATTCAGTTTGCAAAATGTGTTTCGAGTTTCGACCATTCAGAAACGTGGTTTCTCATTTGGAGGACTTTTTTAAAAAGAACGGCCATAGGTAATTACGAAATTCTACTCTACAAATGTTTAAGTACCTAAGTAACGTTGTTTTAAACAAAAGTACCTACCTATAACTAAATTTCAGAATAATCCGTCAGTAGGTAACTGGGATTGGAGCCAAATCGATCGAAATTCAGTCAAAGACTGCTGTAATTTTTTACTAATTGTAATTTTATTCCAAAGAACCCTCAAAGATCCATTTGCCAACATACTTATCAATTCCTAATGTTATAGATTGAAAACTGAGCTCTTGTTGCTTATCCGACTAATCAATAACACGAATTTTTAATTATTCTTAAGTAATTTTCTACTTTAAACTTAAAAGGATCCCTTGGCCATGATCTTAGACAGGTGTAAGTACATCAAATTTCATCAAAATTGGGTCATCAAAATAATTATATAAGCTGTGTGTTTGTTATAGAGAATATTCGTTATAGAGAGTTTGTTACATGTTAAAGAGAATGTTCGTTATAGAGAGAGACCTCGTTATTGAGGGAGAGTTGTAGATTATAAAGTGGGAATGTTCGTTATAGAGAGTGTTGTAGATTATAAAGTGGGAGTGTTCTTTATAAATTAGGACATCGTTATAAAGAGAAGGTTGTAGATATGTAGATTATAAAGAGGGAATGTTCGTTATAGTGAGTGAGTGTTTGTTATAGAGAGAGTGATCGCCAGGACTTCCTTACCGTATATACTTATCTACTTACCGGTGAAAAAGAAAAAAATGAAATAAAAAAAAAAGTCCCGCCAGTATTCGATCCCTGACCCCCACACATGATAGGCTACTGTTGGAACCACTGCTCTAAAACCACATAGCTAAGTTTGGAAGCCACAGTCCCATATAACCAATAGTCTCTGTCTCATCTGTAACAAACTCACTTTTCTATGACAAATTTTGAAAGGTTAATTTATAAATTGTCAAAAATGCAATAGTTTTATCTTTAGTAGCTTTATTTAATTAAATTTAATTATGTATTTAATTAAATAATATAAAAAATTAAATAGTTTTTATTTTAATATAATTCAAGGTTTTCCAAATTCCTTTGGCATTTCCTTTGACCGCCCTTGGCGTCTGCTAGAAATGGCGCGAAATCAAATATCCGAAAATAAATCAGTTTTTTTTTTATTTTTTAAATATTTTTTTTTCTGTATTTTCTCAAAACATTTTATGCATGTATTGCATATCAAATTGTAGCTTAAACAATGACATCCATTAATATGCCTTTTTATTTCGTTCATCTTTAGAATTCGGTGTGATATGTTGGTTTCTGTAGATTTTTTTTAGTGGTTTTTAACGTATGATGGTCAATAATGCGCTTAGAAATGGATATTTCTTCAAAGTTTGGGGTAAGCTTTGCAGTGTCTTAAAGCCTGATTCATTCCGAATAAGAAATTTATAAAAAACTACAATGTTATCGGTTTGGCGTGTGTTTAAATTGTAAAACTAAACAGCGCTACAAACCAAAAAATTTCCGAGAATCATTTTCCTCAATCAAAAAGTCGTTTATCTCGTTAGCTGGCACGGTTTTGTTTGTGTTAATCTTGTAGTGCATTTCATGAGGAATAAAATGAGCTATTCAGATAAACTGTAGCTCCAAAGATGCAAAAAGCCACAAAGAAACCCCGAAACCCTACACTACCCCATTTTCTTAGAGTTCCGCAACTCGTAACTTTTGCACGGCCTCTTAAGGCTCAGCGATTTTACGTTTATTATAACTTGACATGCGGAATCTCTGTAGTGGCAAACACAATTTTGGGACACCGAGAGGATTTTAATATAGTGGGATACATATATATATATTTATATATATATTAAATTAAATATATATATATATGGCTCCGACCTACGAGAACAACAATTTGCGAATACCAGGATACCAGGAGGAACTAACGAAGTAGTTTTAGTATTGCTTCCGCTGATTGCTCTGAAAACACATTATAAATGGCAACTTGTCAGATCCGGATTATTATTAGGCTTATGTTCTTGCTTTTTACTGGCTCTATGTTTTACCTAGTTGTATGCCCCGCGGGTGGCACTTTCATTTGCCGTTTTATGACGGCGAAATTTTAGGGCTATACCTCGGTATTAATATGTCAGGATAAATAGCAGTCAATAAATCATAAACAGATGGCGGCCTTCCTGATTTTCGGCTCTTGGGGATGGGTAGAGTATTGCAGTGTAGGAATTTCTTTCACCTGCCTTAAGTTGAAGGATCAACTATCAATGACGTCTAATGTTTTTGGAACTACAATGGTACTGGACAACGATCAATTTCAAATTAGCTCTCTGAAATGGTCGGTTCAGTCTTTGATAAGCGGAGCTGATTTTATTTTTATTAGGATTTTTGGCTTTCCTTAGGTGTCGTACTTATACTTTCTCATTAAAAAATTTCATTGCCTGTCACGATTCAGCCGTTTTAATTTTAGGGGCCCTCTCAAACTGAGCTGAGATATTTTCCCAAGAAGCCTTTCCTCTCCCATCGAGATTCCAGGTTTATTAGGATTAGAATTTTTATTTCAGGTTTGCTACAATCTGTGAGCGCCATAATTTGACCAGATGGACTGAAAGCTGTATACGTTATTAAGCTCCATACCCTGTGATGCAGGTATAGGATGCAGTGATCGCGTTAGTGCTGTGATGCAGGTATAGGATGCAGTGATCGCGTTAGTGCTGTGATGCAGGTATAGGATGCAGTGATCGCGTTAGTGCTGTGATGCAGGTATAGGATGCAGTGATCGCGTTAGTGCTGTGATGCAGGTATAGGATGCAGTGATCGCGTTAGTGCTGGCTGAGTGCTTCATTGCCACGGAAGCAATTCGTTCCGAACATTTGGACTTTCTCGTTCATTGACGTTAGGGGCATTAGATATGGCCATGTTCGAAGCCAGAAAGTGATCAGCTGTTGTCTATGGGTATGGTTCCAGATATTGATTGTAATTCTCTCCTGAGTCTTGTGCCAAACGTCCTAACACTTGCTGGGTTGTTTGGGTACTTTCTGACTAATTTTCCTGTTCACAGTTTTCAAGATTGTCTCTACTGGAAATTATGGTACTCACCATTACTGCTCTATAGTTGCTAAACCAGCTAATATTACTGAAACTGGTTTGCACCGCTAGCTTGAGGAAATTTTGGGGATTCTTATTCAATTTTTTGACATGTCGACTTACAGAAACACGCTCATATGGGAATGATCATAGGACAGCCGAATCAGGCCTCCAAAAAATTACCTCCTTTTAAGAGTCAGTTCATTGAGATATTTAACTTTGTCCCAGGTTAGACTTACTGACACGTTACTAAGGATTATAAAACCCACTCTAAATCATCAGCCATACGATAACCGCAGTGTTGATTTTGTGGTCTGTGGTTAACATTTAACTAAAGGTTAGTTCAGTTTTAGTTTACGGACTTGAACCAATGGTAAGGCTTACTAACATTTAAAATATGGTTGAAAATCTTACGTGAGAGTCATGATGGTGATCCTCTTGAAAGTTGTGTGATTGGTGGTGGTTGGGAGGCTCAGGGTAGTAGTACCCACCCTTAGCCGTTAGTTCCTGTTCGAGGTGAAGCTCTGGTTTGGGGTAGTGAAATTCTGCGGTGGTGTGCAAAACGAAAAGTATCAACAGTGCCAGTGTAGTCTCCATTCTGAAACAGGAGAGAAGAAATTAAGCATATTATTTACCCGTTAGAAAGCTTTCTGAGTTTCTGGTGTAGATACTGAGCGCACAGGTGGTTGATTTCGGTATACAGCCACTGGCGAGGGGTTAACCACTCATTGGGAATCATTGGAAATCTTTATGAAATCTCAGGGAATCATGGAATTTTTGGAGTGGTTACCCTTCGGGGTTCATCTTTCTATGAATATCGTTGGGAATCTTTGGAAATCTTTATGGAATCTCAAGGAATATCTGGAGTGGTTACCCCCTCGGCCACTGGTCATAGCCTCGCAGTTTTAGGTGCCTCTTTGGACGAGAGGTCTTGCTTGTTGGCGCTTATTAGTAGCCTGGGTTCAAGTTCCAACACACGAGATTATATCCTGGATGTTGCATGGATGAGTCATGCTTATAGGTCCATTGTTTCCTGCTGTTCGACCAGCCAGTCGGCTGTGGCCCCCGTGGTAGGTACAAATTGCCCGGTGAGGTTCGCTTCCAAAAAAGGAAATCTATTTACATGGTACAGTTGAACTATAACGTTGCTCGTTGGATAAAATTGAGGGGTTAACCACTCGTTGGGAATCATTGGAAATGTTTATGAAATCTCAGGGAATCTTGGAATTCTTTGGAGTGGTTACCCCTTCGGGGTTCATCTTTCTATGAATACCGTTTGGAATCTTTGGAAATCTTTATGGAATCTCAAGGAATCTCTGGAGTGGTTACCCCCTCGGATAAAATTTAAATTAGGGAGCAAAAAAGATGACACACCCATTGATGAGTAGCAAAATCATAGAAAAATTTGTACTTACTTGGGTTGGTTTGAATCCTTTCAATGCGGCAGGTGGGATCAGACTGATGGGCAGAGGGAGTGATATGAACTTCTCACTCCTCCGGTACAGGTATGCAGGTGCCTCTCCTCCTCTCCTGCCCATTGTGCGTACCGTTTGTCCCCCGACAAGTGCCTGAGTATTTATTTCCGGTAGTCACCCACTGTTTGATACGAGGGGAAAGTGGTTCCTTTTTTACGGCTTTTCTTAGAACTTATCTTGAGGATTCTTGGTTAGTTTTACTGGTAGTTTTCCGCTGTTTTGTTGCCAAATAACCTTTTCCTATATTCAGATAGGATTCAGAGTAACTGAAAATCTGGCCCGGTTAATTTGAAAATTTTCTCTTGCGTTTCTGTAATCTTTCTTTGTGACCATTGTAGTAGCATCTCATTGCATCGGGTATTCTCTGATTATATAATTTCTGTTCAAGTTACACATTTCAGCCCTTTAAAGCCTTGGTTAGGAAAAAAAAGTGCAATGTACCTAACCCACTTGAAAACCTGTGAAGCTATACCCCTAAGGTTGCGTTCCACCGTGCCCAGTTAAGAGAAAATGGAAGATATTCTCCCATGTTTACCATAGTAAATTTTGGAGTTTTTCTCTTAACCGAGTATGGTGGGACGCACCCTTAAACCCCTAAAACAAGGTTTAATTTCGAAAATTAATGTTTATTTCGTTTTATAGCAGTGACAAACAAAAGGAATAACAGTGACAAACATAACAATCACAGTCTTAAAATATTTGCCCTTCTCCATAAAATGAAAAGTGCAAATTTATACTAATAAGCTAAATATTGCCTAAATAGGAACCATTTGTAAAGACAGAAGGAAAAACTGGAAAAGTATTTACCTTCTACTTCCTACCTGCTAAAGGAACTAATACAGTATCACAGAAAAAGGACAATTATAGCGTCACGGTAAGTGATTGCTCTCTGCCATCAGCCAACCAGTTGTTGTTGTCGCGCGATGGCATAATGGTGACATTTTATCGAGTGGCTGGCGGTAAATAGTAATGAAACCGATAATGTCCTATGGTGACGGCAAGATGACCGTTTTGTCAATAAAAAGTAACCGGGCTACTGATGGCCTTGTCAATGCCAAGTGAAAGTATTTCTGGATTTTTGTGACGACATTGTTGCGGCGCTCAATGTTTTAGGAAGTTGAGTCTATTGTTCAAAGATGTATAGCGAAACTGAAGGGTAAACACTCGAATTTGATTTTTTTTTTATGACATTTAAATATCCAATAGTTTCCCGAAAAATTGGGAAGAAAAATCATTCTGGTGCCATTTGATTCACGATTGTGTTTTCACAGAATTAAAATTTGAGAAGTCCAAATATACCATGTTCCCTGGAGAAATTTGATTTTGAAGGAAATCCTGAATTAGCGGTGAAAAGGCGCAACTTGAAAAAACTAAAAATTAACTACCGCTGGTGCCGGGATCAGTCAATTGAGAATCTTGCGGATGAGGTCTCGTAAAGAGTAAATCAAGACATTTTTGGTGATTATTTTAACCCTTCTTTGAAATAGATAAGAACTTTTTGGTTTGATGACTTCTTGATTTTTCTGCTTACGACTTCTTTGGTATAAGTGTTTTGGAAGTGTTTTTGAGTAGATACTCGTCATAAAATGTAGTATTTGACCAGTTTCGGTGATAAATATTTCTTCTTGAGGCGAGGGGTTAACCACTCGTTGGGAATCATTGGAAATCTTTTTGAAATCTCAGGGAATCTTGGAATTTTTTTTGGAGTGGTTACCCCTTCGAGGTTCATCTTTCTATATGAATATCGTCGGGAATCTTTGGAAATCTTTATGGAATCTCAAGGAATCTCTGGAGTGGTTACCCCCTCGTGATAGTCGTTGGTAGTTTGAACATTTCTGGTGTGTTTCTCTTGTGTTAAGTGGGACCTCACTTTCCGTAGTAGCTGCCTCCCATGCCGATGCCGTGGTAGCTGACTTGGGGGTGACCGTGGTAACCGTGACCTTGTCTGCGGACCACTGCATTAAACCCGTTGTGGCCATCAGCTGTGTAGTCTACTATGCGGCGAGTTCCGTCCGCCTCCAGCAGACTGCGCCACATACACAACAAGGTGTTAGTCAACGGGTTGAAAGTAGTTACAAATCTTTAACTTAAGGGTCCGCTATACCTGACGGTGCATTTTTTGCCGCCCATAAGATTAACATTGCGAGTGGCGATTCATTTTCAAGGTTTACCCTTGGTTGGAAAGACACAAAATTTTGCCCGTACCTATAGCCCTAACAATGTTCTAGGGAGTGTTCGAAGCAGATTTCCCAATTTCTCACTGGTTTCTTTTATTGCAACTGTTTTGCAAATGCTAGCATCGCATACCTCAAGAAAAGTATTGTATCTCGAAAACCGGTAAAAAAAATGGGAAATCTGCTTCGAACACTCCCTGGAACATTGTTAGGGCTAGGTACAGGCAAAATTTTGTGTCTTTCCAACCAATGGTAAACCTTGAAAATGAATCGCCGCTCGCAATGTTAATCTTATGGGCGGCAAAAATGCACCGTCAGGTATAGCGGACCCTTAACTAATGAAAACAAATTGATATTACTCGTGTAGGTAGTCCGTAATTCGAAAAGTTTCCTGACGATATTTGGGATTTAAGTTAAGAAATGCCGGGATGACCGCAGTTCGAAAAATATTTTTATGAGCAACTAGAAATCAAAGTCGAGTCCTGTTGTGTTTCGATACTACTGGGAAGCCTCCAGTTTGCTAATCTGGATCGTGCTCGAATATAAGATTCTAATTGCGCTAACAGTTAGTATTTCTTTGGACCCTTCGAGTTCCGGACGTGTCTGACTGCAGATTTAGATTTACCTGTAAGAACCATGGACACGGTCCCCATCCCTGGCCTCCCACTGGTTCTTGATGTCGTGTGTGTGAGGGTCATGGACTGCGTACGCGAACTTGTAACGGGCAGGTCCCTGGAACGACATCCAGTACAATCTTATACAAAGTTTCTACCGATTACATTTTCTAATTCCTGCCACTACCTACAGTGACCGAGTAGTCGTACGCGGTAGATTTTGCGCTGCTCGGGTCTTGTGTGGTCTGGGTTCAAGTACCAGCACTTGGTGCTTGGTCTTGGTTGGCATAATTAGACAGAAGAGTTGTTTATTATACGGTCACAAGGAGCACCATGAAAAGGAAATACTCTTTTGCATACTTGTGTACCCTATACAACAATTTTCATAGTACATACATTCGCCATTTTTTTTTTTTTTTTACATTTGGACTTCAAACTTTGTGAGAAAATTATTGGATATTTAAATATTCTGAAATATAATATGTCTTTTTAACGTCAATACTCATGAGGCAATGTTGTGATTTCACGATCGGTTAATTTTGGACAGTTATTTTTGTGACAAAAATCACAACATAGCCTCATGAGTATAATGACGTTAAAAAGACATATTATATTTCAGAATATTTAAATATCCAATAGTTTTCTCACAAAGTTTGAAGTCCAAATGTAAAAAAAAATAGCGAATATATATTCAGCCTTAAGCAACTATGAAAAGTGTTGTAGGGTACACAAGTATGCAAAAGAGTATTTCCTTTTCATGGTGCTCCTTGTGACCGTATAATAATTTATAATTTATTACTCTCAAAGTTTGAAGTCCAAACGTAAACAAATAGTTAATTTATATCAGCCTTAACAGCCTTTAGGTACTAGCTGAAACTTTTAGAGAAAAAAGTAAATCTCGCTGGGAAAGACAGGTCAAGAGTTAGATTTCGTAAAACCGGAAAATTACATGGATCCGAAACATGAACGAACTGATTATCTCACACTGACCAATTTACTATGAACGAAGAAATCAATTAACTATTATGGCTAATCAGTCACACCTGCATGTTGCAGGCCAGCAGCCAGCATTGCCTCGAGTAGCTACTTATGTGCCATTCATCCGATTCTACACTTTCCTACCTACCTATGGTGTAACACTGCAACTCCATGCACACTCTCATGTCCCGAAACCAGCCACCAATCCCTAAACTGGACCCTCAATTACAGGAAGTTCATTGATAATTGGTAGAATGCGTCTCTATAGTTGATGACAAGTAGGATCGAAATCTCAGTTAATTTTGAGGGGGTAACCACTACAGAGATTCCTTGAGATTCCATAAAGATTTCCAAAGATTCCCAACGATATTCATAGGAAGATGAAACCCGAAGGGGTAACCACACCAAAAAATTCCAAGATTCCCTGAGGTTTGATAAAGATTTCCAATGATTCCCAACGAGTGGTAAACCCCTCGATTAATTTGCAGATAGCACTATAAATTAAATTTTGAATTTTAACTTACCTCATGGTAATATCCTGACGCAGCCACTGCGAGGAAGACGACAATGCAAACCTGCAAAAATATGGTATCTCTGTAAAACTGAAATGTCGCTCAGCTGTTCCACATAGAGAACTAGTTACTTCTTGGCGTTAAAAAAACTTTTTACCTATATTTCAGAACAAAAGTTCTTTGGAAATGATATGGTATACCTATTATATACGTATCCTACCTATATGGATTGGTATACATGGATAAGTATGAAGGCAACAATTGCAAGCTAACCCTTTTCTTTTGCAAAGAACAGGCTACTGCCATATAGGGCTCTGTAATGAAATATAGGGAATATTTAAAAGTTTTTAAGATGACCCAGCTTTCATATGGCCCCGGAACCCGTATAGGTCTATTGTATATTCTGTAGAATTATCTTTTTCGCCTAACTGATCGGAAATAAAATTTGAAAATAAGTTGGTATTGAGCATTTCATCAAGTGACATATGTCGTCGAAGCCTTATACAACATGGAAACACAGTGTAGGTGGATGTAACTAGATATCTAAAATTACAATAGTTATGTGACTTACATGTCTTATGCAAATCATAGCAATAGATTCTTACCAAGGTACAATTAATCATAAGCAGGGCAAGGACTCTTTTTGACGTGGGAAAATTTACAGGGATTTCATTGAAGAAAAAGGACGTAACTAGTAGTGTCGGAAAGTTTCTAATTGACATTTGTTCGTTCCGTTTCCGTTAGCTATTTCCTATAGATAGGCCACCTTTTGGGAAGGAAAGGTGTGGTCCTTTCTTATGGGTGCTCTACTGAAAATTGGCCTAGTGTCATGAAGTTACCGTAAAAGTTAAATCTGGATCAGATTTGACCCGAGTTTTTAGAGTGGAGCTCAATGCTGAATTGTGGGCTACGCTCTAGAAATGTAAAAGATGGATTTCAAGCTCAAGAAAAAATTATATCCCAAGGAAACTCACCTCAATCTTCATCATTTTGAATGTTTCTTCTCGACTGCTCCTTAGGCGATGAAGCTAAAACAACTGTTGACTTTCGATTCGTTCCACTGCGATTTATACACCTGATTCAAATGGTGCAACAGCCATGTGCAGTAGGCATAGGAAGGCGACAAAAAAAGCCATAAATTGCATTAGTATTCATATCTCTTGCAGTAACCCAACACCTAAGTTCGCGTGTTCCGTCGCGCTCCGGTACCCCCGAGACCAATATTGGATCGAAATATTTCAAGTGGGCCAATACCTGACCTTGCGGGATCCGACGACCTTTCACTGCCCCGTAGAAGTTTTGTCATCGGACATCAGTCGTGGTGTGTCCAAAAATAGCTCCTGTATGGGGAAATGTGTGGTTAGCCAGGGCTGCCGTTATGGAGAACACCGGAAACGAAGGTCAACTTTCCAGTCCGTTTTTCTCGATTGATTTGAGAGGTTACATTCTTTTGTTGTAACCGTGAGCAGGCTATTCCTAATCAAATAGATACTACTTGTGCCTAAGGATATTTCCGAGGGGGTAACCACTCCAGAGATTCCTTGAGTGAGATTTCCAAAGATTCCCAACGATATTCATAGAAAGATGAACCCCGAAGGGGTAACCACTCCAAAAAAAATTCCAAGATTCCCTGAGATTTCATAAAGATTTCCAATGATTCCCAACGAGTGGTTAACCCCTCGGATATTTCTTTTCAAGAATTTTTTTCATCTTTTCTACGGTACTGCGTTTCCTGAGAGTGTATAGTGGCAGGATCATCTGTAAATGCATCTGAATGAAGGAAGTCTCCAGTATATTCCTACCTATCTCATTCAAAGTTTCCCTTGGACAAAAGTTCGTCATTGTGATCCAGAAGCTTGTCCAGGTCTATAACCTGGAAATGCCTCGTCCATGAGGAAAAGTTCACTCGCAGGCATGTTGATTGCTTGCTAGAAAACGCGCTGTACGATTCTTCTGTGATCAACCTTGCAACAATCTTGAAAGAAAAAGTAAAAAGGAAAGTAGCCGAAAAATGGATTGGACTAGAATCGACCTCCTTTAACGTTAATGTTGTTTGTTGTTCATATCCAATGTATGTAGGTACAGGTAGGTTTATGTATAAGATAAGAATACTGGTAAAACCTGAATTTTTCTTCTCAAAATTTCGAAGGTTGCGATATTGAATCGCTAGCTGTAGGTATGTAGTTTATGAAGACTGAGAGGAAAAATAAAAATAAAATCTTGGTCGCTACCTTCTGCTCCTTTCTGCCTGCTCTGCGTCCTTTCATGATTTTCTCTAACTTGTACTACAAAATTGAAGAAACCGTTGGTCAAAATGTAGGAAAAATTCTGGAGGCAAGTCCATCCAAAATCGACCTGAATTTAGCTAGCAGTAGCAGCTCATGCATAGAGCCTGTAACCAACGCGCCTGCTATTGAACTACCACAAGATAGAGGTACCTGTTTCGTGGTTGACATTTCTTCGGTCCTCGGCTCTGAATAGGTGCAGGTTGCTTTGATAGTGTCTCCCTTCCTTGTCCCTGAAGCCGGTTAGATTCGGTCAATGTAAAAGAGGGAAATAACTATGAAAGTCCTATCTCAGCCCTCTCACATACGAGGTCAAGCTCTCATTTGTTTTTTATCTGGTTCGGATTGATTGAAGTGTCAGTAGAGGTTACCCATTATTGAAAGCACAAATCAGGTTGGAAATCTACTGAGGAGAGACCAAATTAGGGAGTTGAGCTATTTTTAGCCGAAGGAGTCCTGGAATTGGGTCATTATGTTTGAAGTAGAGACAAGAGTAAAGTCTGGAGTCATTCACAGTTGACGGCTAATCATTTGTTTCCCTATACTTACGGACACTGTATGCAAACAGGTAGGTACTATCGACACCATGACGTAGTTTCACAAAGTCGACGCACAAATGTAAATGTTTGTAAACACAACTACCTACGCAAACAATTTTATTATGAAATAAAATGTTACATTTACCTGCATTTACTGCCTTATCTGTTAAAATACATCATGTATTTTGGGTAAGAAATAGATCCCCTGTTTTGAAGTTATTTTTCAGGAGATGGTTTGTAGTTGAGAGATGTTTCACTTATATGAAGACTCTTTTACCTTGTTCGTGGTACAAAGCAAGTTATCGCATATGATGGTAATCTATCTAACTACATGGTTCCTACTATCCTGCCTTTGTATTTAGGTTGGTAGGTAGCTTTTTCTTGTAATTTAGGTAACCTAACCTAACCTGCTCAATTTTCAACGCGTCGTTACTATGGAAACAATGAGTAAAATTTCGCGACAATATGGTGTTGCAATTTCCGTATAATTTAACCCTTACCTATACTCAAGGTCCAAAATATTGGTTTCCAAAGTTGAATCCTTTTCTTTTGGTACAACCAGGTTTCTGGTACAGGTTCTAGCTTCCCTAAATCCTGCATGAGTGCCTTCAATCTATTTACCAACCGTGGGAATATATTACGATGTAATAGCATGATATTGAGCCAAGCAATTAGCATCCTCACCAGTTTTGATCTAGTTCGGAGTAAGTGTGGCTGGACATAGTAACCTCAATGCCGAAGTGCGGAACGCATGCTTCCAATGCGCAACGCCTAACTTCTTCCGTTCGACGCATTCCACTTTAACACGAGTGAAGTGCTAACTGAGCGCATAAGATTGAAGCAAGATGTTAGTATGGCAAGGCCGATTTCCTTGTGTTGTTACCTACTGGGTTCGTTAACTCTGTGGTGCACAGTAATCATTGGAAGTTCGGAATTTCTTCTACCAATCGAGTTTTGTTGTTGCAACGTGTGTGCAGCTCATTAATCTTGCACCCATACCGCACACGTGTAGTGAGATTTATACACTTCTTCTTTGCAAACATTACTTAATTAGTTTATTTACACATGAGATGTTAATGGGAAACTGTTTACCTCACCGTGATTACCGATGCCACCTACTAGAGATTTGTTGGTAGATTTTTTTTTTTTTTTTTTTTACGCGCGACTTTCAGAGAACATCCGCGCCGATGAGTTGGTTTGGTCGAAGCCGAAGACGAAGTGGCCGAAGCCGAATATGAGTGGGCCGAAGCCAATACATCCATGTCGGAAGCGGAAAATTTTTCCGTTCCGCTGGGATTCGAACCCGGACCTCTCAAGACACAAAGCGGACCCTTGACCACTCGGCCACTGAGAGGCACTGTTGGTGGATTCTATTTTCCTCTTCTGCTGCAAAAGTACAAATCATTCAGAAACTTTTCAGTGTGAAACCGGAAATAACTACGTCTCAGCATTCCTAATCTTTATACCGATTCTCGCTTTTGGGATCTACTGGTTGACTGTAGGTATATAGGATATGATTAATTGTATTTCCTGATGAAAGCTACAGAATTCTAAGGTCCATTTTAGATCTTTAATTCAGTAAGCTCGAAATAGGGTTGAGCTTTACCAACATTCAGACGTAGGACGGCTAGGACGTACGTTGCCAACGTAACGTTGGCAGAATAGCTCCCTAAAGTTAACATAGGTATGCCCCAAATTCGGAGCTTGGACGTTCAGCCACGTTCTTAAATTATTATGGATGAAGATTGAACCTAACGTTTCGGAAATCGTTTTGACGTGGTGCTTTCGCACTAACCTGAAGTTACCTTTACTCGAAAAAAAATTCTGCAAGCGGTGTAAGTGGTGGTGACTGATAACGAACCCTCTTTTATCTTCACACTCTTCACTCATAATAGCTGAGGGTTGGGGGGGACAACTAGACCGTTTTCAAGAACTATCTATTGTGCTCAGCTGGCAGCACTACCAAATACCAACTCCCCAGCCATCGAGTAACCGATGGGGACCTACAGTTTTAGGTGGGTTCCGAACCACCACAGCCATATCAGAGGTGAATGCCGAGCAGAAAAACTTTTTGGTAGGATGGGGATCGAACCGGTGTGACCCGGCTCTCACTGCTCCTCAAAAGTCGACCATTTAGTCCACTCGGCTATCGAGGCCATCACTTCACTCATACTCATGCACAGCTGAAACATTCATTTAGAAAAATTATTTTTCCATTTTTTTTTTTAGAGTTTTTAGTGTCTAGGCTGAATTTATAGGTAGTTATTGCATTGAACTCAAGTCAGACATTTTAAGAGACATTGGCTTCGATTCGAACTATCCTTGTAGAATGATCAACAATCTTCTTATCGGCACAACTACTTTCTTTTAAATAAATTATTTTGTCATAGCTAGTTAGGTCTTACGTCTGAAAGGGAATATTTTTCATTAACATAGGAGACCATTAAGCAAGGAAGACCATTTCTGGCTAAAGAAGTGTCATAATTTTTGGTACTCAAGACTCCTCTAGCTCAGTAAAACATGTCGTCTTCAAACCCGTAAAAGTCGAGTGCAAGGCAGCTGCCGGCTGATCGGACTTGGAGGCTCCCCCCACGCAAGCTTCAGGCGCCACAGCTCACAGCGGATATTGTTCAATTGTTCGTGTGTCCAGTACACTGTTTAGCTTATGGCTACTTCTCATGCAAAACAGCATGGACCAAGCTTGGGGTCTGGATTCCGGCCGATAATGTTAAAATATGGGCTAGGTATAAATAGCCAGCCGCAGGTGTTTGTGGTCAGTTCAGTTCTCTCCCTATCTCACGGATACAACTATTTGGATAAACTCCACCATGTGCTCCAAGGTAAGACCAGTTCTCTTAAATAATAATTACTTACTATTGTCTATTAGCTGAATCCCCTATTACGAGGATCCCAGAAAAATTATAGGATCTGCTGGGCCAGCTAAAAGAAGAATACCTTAAAAAGTGGCTACTTAAAGCAACTTCATCCACGAATTCATAGATTACCTGTTCGTTTTTCTCCAATAACATAAGTAGGTACTTACATTGTTGAAAAAATATACTTTTTTTTCCTCTCAGGTCTCAGTTATTTCTCTTCTGGTGGTGGCCTGCGCTGCCGCTATCCAGGCTGGAGGCCACGCCAGCTCCTACGCCAATGGCAACCTCATCTCCCTTGGTGGACACGGAGGGTACGCCGGTGGACTTGGGGGTTACTCTGGTGGTCTTGGAGGCTACGGTGGACACGGACACGGTGACTACTATGTGAGTGTTCTCCTTCTTAACGTTTCTCTATAACGAATGTTGGCTGCTCCCTGTTTTCACACTTTCGTTGCGAGAAAGCAACACGAAAGCTGCCATAGAGCTTCTTTATCTCTGGCTTTATATGAAAAAGTCTTTTCTGTTCCCGATTTGAACCTTCCGATTGTTGTGAAAAATTCCCCGTGGTATCAGGTATCAGTCAGTACCTGATTTATTTGTTCTTTATAGGCCCACCCCAAATACGCCTTCGACTACGGTGTGAAGGATGCCCATACCGGCGACATCAAGTCCCAGTCCGAGCACCGTGATGGTGACGTAGTCAAGGGCTCCTACTCCCTGGTTGAGCCTGACGGCACCACCCGTCTGGTGGAGTACACCGCTGATGACCACAACGGCTTCAACGCGGTGGTGAAGAAGATCGGGCACGCTGCTCACCCTGCCCACTACGGTCATGGAGCCGGCCTTGTTGGAGGTTACGGCCACTATTAAGCGGTGAAACTTCTTCCTTCTGAAGGCTGATTTTTCGTCAGTCTACGGCCATTTCCTTCTACCTTCTTCACCCATGGTGTTCAGTCATTGTTGTTTTATTATTACCAAATGTGGTTCTGTTGATTACTTGTAGATATCTTTCAATATACCTTCGTATAATTTATTTTTGTCTTTTTCTATGGAATTGATGGAAGTAAAAATTAATTAGAGGTTACATTTCAATAAAATTAGACTGTCGCGAAACTTTGGAGGAGAATAAACTTTCTCACTGGCGATACTGCATGTTCGCCCTTTCGAGGGTTTATAGGCAGAACAATTTTTTTTTTTTTTTTGCTTTGATGTCAGTGGAGGTCTAGGTTTCAAAATTATTGACCCACAGACGCAGTTCCGTCGATTTCTGCTGAAAACTTTACTGAATTTTTCGGAGAGTTCCGTCCGCTTTTGTAGTGGGTATGTACAAAAATTGCATCTAAAAACACTTTAGGGGAAGCAAGCAGGCAGAGGACTATCATCTGTTGTCCGAGTTAAGAATTGTTATTGGTAAACCTGAATACAGTAGATACATAACGAAACTACTTTCTGTAAATTAAGCTGTCGGATCAATCGTAAGGTGTTCTAATCGTACGATGGACATGACTTCAATGATCGTAGGCATGTACCTACTTACTTTACACCATCGGGAATGTCTTCCACCATGGAAATCAAAATCCCTATCTAGCTAGCCTATGGTATATCCCGCCGCAACGTAGGCCTGCTGCTTGTGTGTGAAAAGCTCTAAATTAGTCAATATTATAGTCAGTACCTACCTTATATATGTTGCTGATGGTTTTTCTCAGTCCTGACTGATTGAAACTGGAACTTCTGGAAGAAGGCCAAGCTAAACATTTACTCGTATGTCAGAGCAGTGACTCGAGACGGGTGTGTCGCATATTCGGGTACAGAATATTGCGAGGGGGTAACCACTCCAGAGATTGCTTGAGATTGCATGAAGATTTCCATAGATTTCCTGAGATTCTCAAAGAGATTCGTGGAAAGATGCACTCGGGTACAGAATATTGCGAGGGGGACCACTCCAGAGATTCCCTGAGATTCATAAAGATTTCCAATGATTGCCTGAGATTCCCAACAAGATTCCTAGAGTAGTTCACCCCTCGGAATATTGTAATACCTATCACATGTTTGGTAGCTAACACCTGGAGTTAATTCCATAAACTAACCATTGTGTTACCCTGCTTGGAAATTAAATTTTACTGCTGACATTTCTTGCAAGCAGGTGTGAAGAATATGGAATATTCATGTGCTTGTGAGGGTCCAGTGCTACCTGTACAGTGGGTTTGCCTCGGGCGATACCGTACCTACTTATCAACCGAGTATAGCAGCAGATTCCTGCAGTTTGAAAAAAACTTATAACTTATAAGTAAAGTAACCTCAGAAACCTATTCCTCTAATTTACCTTGAGACCTCTCAGGAACAACAGAAATATAAACAAATGTTACAAAGCAAATTTTCAGTTTTTGCTTTGGTAGTGAGAAGAATAGCAGGAGAGGATTCCCTGTCGCGAAGAGTTTTCAGCCCTCTAGCAACCCTAGGACAAGTTATATCTGG
This sequence comes from Mesopsocus fuscifrons, assembly GCA_950004255.1. Taxonomy (NCBI): domain Eukaryota; kingdom Metazoa; phylum Arthropoda; class Insecta; order Psocodea; family Mesopsocidae; genus Mesopsocus; species Mesopsocus fuscifrons. Next base: position 16,940,687 of record OX465377.1, read on the forward strand.
TAGGGTGACTTGATATTCTGTTAAACTCGACAGATCCACTGTTATCTTTCCGAATCGATTAATACTATTTGAAATAATGTCGAGCGTCCCAAATGTGGACTTTCATCAAGCATGTTTGATACCTGGCAAGTGATGCTAAGCTGTGTGGACATAGTAAAGAAAAAATAAAAAACCTAAAATAAATGTTGGGGTCACTCGAAATAATCAGGGGTAGCGTGAAAAAACTCCTCGAAAATCCCCGACGTTGTTTCGAAGAAAGTTGACATATTTCTCTGGAGTTGCTTCTACAATTTATTTTTGAAGAAAACAAAAACTTGGTTCAAATCAATAGATTCTGAAGTATGCTCATGCTCTCCAGTTGCAGTTCCCTGACCACTAACCGTGGCTGCTGGCCATCAACAACACTGCATGTGTTGAGCGACCACTTGGTCGCCCCTCCCACCACAACACAGCTAGACGCCTCACCGCCTTCCCGAATGCTCGGCGTGTTCTCTGCGGATATTGTTCAATTTTTAGTTGCACAGTACTAAGCTTATGTGGCTCGCTATCATGCAAATGCAAATGGACCGAACTCAGCTGAGGATTCCGGCCTATCCAGGTGAAATATGCATCAGGTATAAATATCCTGATAGAAGTGTTTGTGGTCAGTTCAGTGTTAACACTCCTCTTCATCACTTAGCGGATACTCAGTTTTGGATTAAATCCACCATGTGCTCCAAGGTAAGTTGCCACTAATTAGTAGGGTGAAAAGTGATAGTTACTAATTAGAAATTTGAGGGTAAAGAAATTTTATTAAGGGTAAATACAGATTAGTAAATACAGAAGCAGCGCCAGAATGGTTCTTCTAAAACATAATTTAGTTTCTGACTTAAAAAAAAAATATGTAATATATTTCAGAACAAATAAATATCCGATTTTCTGTTGCCCAGATATTACCATGTATTGATAAAATAGTAACGCAGTTTTGTCTCTTTTCCACCAAAATTCCATAAGTAGGTCAGCAGTTAGTGCACTTCCTCTTCCACTTACTTCCAGTTCGAGATAGCTCAGACTTTCGTATATAAATGAGTGGCCTATTTATAATTTATAATTTATATAATTTAATTATATAATTTATAATAAATAATTGACTAATAGCGAGGTTATACCCATCTCTTTTAAAATGATCTGACCTGACCTCACTGCTCATATACGATCAAGTTCAGTTTCTAGACTAGATCATCCCAGAAGTTGAAGTTCTCCTTCATTTCCTGTACTTATATCCTTCTTCTGTTAGTTCACTGTTGCGTCCTTCCTGCTGGTGGCCTGCGCTGCTTCCATAAATGCAGGCGGTCACGCCTCGTCATATGCCAATGGCAATCTCTACTCCCAGGGCGGTCACGGAGGGTACGCCGGTGCCGGTGGCTACGGCGGTCACGGCCACGAAGAGCATTATGTAAGTGTTCCCCAGTTATTCATAATATGACAATTATTTATTAATAACTATACTGTCGCTCTTGTCTAACTTCCTTGAGACTGAGGGTGAGGGTGACTCAAGAACCTCGTCGTTAATGATTTTTTTGAATTTTTTCAGGCCGACGCCCACCCCAAGTACGCTTTCGACTACGGTGTAAAGGACACCCACACCGGCGACATCAAGTCCCAGACTGAGCACCGTGATGGTGACGTAGTCAAGGGCTCCTACTCCCTGGTTGAGCCTGACGGCACCACCCGTCTGGTTGAGTACACTGCTGACCACCACAACGGTTTCAACGCAGTGGTGAAGAAGATCGGGCACGCTAGCCACCCCTCTCACTACGGACATGGAGCTGGTCTCAACGGTGGTCATGGCCACTACTAAGTTCTGGATTTTTCTCCTCCCTGCGTACTGACTGAAATCTGGTATTCTTGACCAGTGACTTGAGCTGACACCTGAGGTGTCATTTGTTTTATTTATTGCCTGTGGTAATGCTGTTGAATATTGTTTATGATTTATGATCTGTCAATACAGTTCTTCCTTGTAAAACCTTTTGTTGTTGCATGTGGAGGCTCCTTGTTTTGTAGTTACTAATCATAGCGCCTAGTGCGGACTTCGACTTCAGTTTTCTTCATGAATTATGGAAGCGATATCTCCCATATTTTACTGACAAGTGTCTATAGTCCAAGTCAGGCTGGGAGCGTACCGATTACTCATAATTTCTTGCAAATCTAGGGCTGACCAAACTTATTGATAGTGAAATATCTGCTCAGGGTCGGATTGGCATTTTTAGCGTATGGTAGGATATGGAACCCAAATCCGGATCGGCGTCAACTGAAAATCTTCAAGAAATTATGACTAATCGGTACGCTCCTAGCCTGACTTGGACTATACATATAGTAAGATCCTTAGTAAAATTCAAAATATTGGTAGCAATAAGTTAAGTCGGGCTTAAGGCTGAATATACATTCACTAGTTTTTACTCTCCTAGACACGAAGTATAATAGGAAAGTATTGTGATCGTGCAGATAGATTTCCATTGAAAAGCGCCGATCAAACGTCCCAGACGCCAAAAAAGCCTTTTGTGTGTGTGTATGTACGGAGAGCCAGGGCCCAAACCGTCCGGCCGATTTTGTTCAAATTTGGTACACGGGTGTAAAAAAAATAATGCGCAGACTCAAGTTTTTCCGACTTTCCATTGGTAAAAATTGGGGGGCACAGCCCCCCAAAAAACTCAAAAAATTATATTTTTAATTTTTTTCTCAAAATCGGCGCCTACGATTTTGTTCATTTTCTCAGGGGTAATAGTGCATATTATGGGTAAAAATATCCCATTAGCCGTATATCTGGGAAAACTCGAATTTGGGAGATATGACCCCTCAAATGGTCAGTTTTTTTATGTTCACAAAATATGCCATTTGGGTATTCAAAATACTTGGGGAGACTTCCTCAAGCGAGTTTTGTGGCCAAAAAATTCTCAAAGCATTTCCGACCCCCACCCCTACCGCGGGTTGAGTTTTTGAAGGTTTGCAAAATCTGTCATGTGGCTACTCAAAATACTCGGGAAGACTTCCTTTGCTAGTTATCTCGTCTCAAAGTTTCTCCGAGGACCCAGAAACAGATAATAGGAAGGGAAAATTTATGCGACCATTGTCGTACCCCTTTAAGGTGTACTTTGTCAGGAAACTATTGGATATTTAAATACTCTGAAAGATAATATGTCTTTTTATCGTCATTGCTCATGAGGTTATGTTGTGATTTTACGATCGAGTTATTTTTGTCACCAAAAAAATTGTCCGAAACTAACCGATCGTGAAATCACAACATAGCCTCATGAGTAATGAAGTTAAAAAGACATCCTGTGATTAAGAGGTCAGGGCGGTAATTCCAGGTTTTTCGATAAACAGCCGTATCCTAAATCATTGCACGTTTGGTGGCTAATCATAGTGTCCTTTTGTGCGAAATAAGTCTTTTGAAGTGAATGCTCGTCAGGGAGGCTTGAACCATCGTTCAGACATTTGTGTCCCTCGTATATACGTAGTTCAAGGTGCTTTAGGTTTACACACTGATACTTGGCAACTGTGGTAGATTGAACACTGTACACTAAACTTACGAGCTCCCGCTGTAGGGCAAGGAATACTGTTGCTCTTGTCCCTCCTAAAAAAGTAGGGTTCATAAAGCCTAGCTTTAGGAAAATCACATATTGTGGATGGAATTCATCTAAATTATGAAATACTCTTGCAAGTAAATATAGGCTTGTAGAAATTTCATAAATATGTATTGTAAAGCTTTTTCAGGTTTGATTTCAAGTGGGAGAGCGTTATTGTATACAAGGTAGGTGAGCACCTAAAGTTTGAGCGAAGGTAGTAGCAAATTTCCCCACCATGCATATTAGTTTCTTAAGAGAAAATTATTCTGGATCCTAGCGAACGAATAATACTTTCTGAATAAAACTCTAATATAGGTCAGTTATTAAAGTGTGGCTACAATTTGAAGGTGTTCCCCGGAGCAAAAAAAAAGGTTTACCCCAGTCCCATAATAACCTACCTCTAAGTTTCGTCCATAGACTTTCGGTTCACTCTTGTCAGACGCGATATCTGAGGTTCCCACCGCCCTATCTGCACGACAGCCAGGCGGTGAATAAGAGTGAGTCTGAGTATAGCCCGGCGCGTGCCGGCTGACCACTACAATGGGTGGCCCCTCCCCCCACACGGGCCCGCGGTTAGGTATCCAGCGGAGGATATTGATCAATTGTTTCTGTGTCCACTACATTGTTTAGCTTATAGAAAATTCTTATGCAAAATACTAGCAGACCAAACGCGGGGCCTGCGTTCAGATTGATCATGATAAAACATCTGTTAGGTATAAATAGCCAGGTAGTTACTTGTGTGGTCAGTTCGGTGCTAGCACTTCTCGTCTCCCTAAGGATTACCTCAGTTTTGGATTAACTCCACCATGTGCTCCAAGGTGAGTGATAAATTATTATCTGTGGAAAAATATCCCTAAAAATATTCGAAGAACTTTCTATATTTTACTTAGTAGGTAGGTACTTAAGACAGAACTAACATTTGCTATTTGTTTATGTTTTTTCCCACCATTTTTTGAGGTCACTGTTGAAATGTTCGGAAATATAATGTCTATTTTTAACGTCCGAAATTAACTGGGTAGAATGTTCTGGTCTTACGATCGATTAATTTTGGACAATCTGTTGATGTTAGCAGGACGTATTATACTCCAGAATATTATTTAAATACTCAACCGTGTCCTCAAAAAATGAGTGGTCGTCCTTAATCGCCTCTCCTGAGTTAGTGAAGTATTGTAGGTTAGTGTTAATAGTAATAGTATAGAATCCCTACTATGTAACCTTAATTATTTGATCTATAAGTTTTGAGTTATATATCAATTTTATGTTTTATTTGGAATTACAGATAGCAGTAGCTTCTCTCCTGGTGGTGGCCTGCGCCGTCACCATCCAGGCAGGAGGACACGCCAGCTCCTACGCCAATGGTAACCTCATCTCCCTTGGTGGACACGGAGGGTACGCCGGTGCTGGCGGCTACGGTGGTGGACTTGGAGGATATGGCGGACACGGTCAAGATTACTACGTAAGAATAATTTACAATATTTATCAGATGAAGTAATATTACTCACAATATTTCGTTAGCTAAATTTCCCCTGTTGTATGAATTTAATAATAACCCAATTTTAATGTTTCAGGCTCACCCCAAATACGCCTTCGACTACGGCGTAAAGGATGCCCACACCGGCGACATCAAGTCCCAGTCCGAGCACCGTGATGGTGACGTAGTCAAGGGCTCCTACTCCCTGGTTGAGCCTGACGGCACCACCCGTCTGGTGGAGTACACCGCTGATGACCACAACGGCTTCAACGCGGTGGTGAAGAAGATCGGGCATGCTGCTCACCCTGCTCAGTATGGTCATGGAGCTGGCATTGGTGGAGGATATGGTGCCGGACTTGGTGCTGGCATTGGTGGAGGCTATGGTGGTTACGGCCATTATTAGAAAGTTTAATAGGTCAAATGTTCCTCTTCTCTGCTGATCTCTGCAGAATCTTGTGAATTTGCTCATTCATTGTTGTGTGCCTGCGATAAATATGTTAATTGTTTATTTATCTGCCAATATAGTTTTGTACTTTAATTGGTGTTTCTGGTCAGAGTACATGCATGTTCCCTAAAGTGCCCTGCACTTATTGTCACTGTCGCAGTCAAGGATAGATTCAAAACGGAGACAATTTCGCTTGTCTCTCTGTGAATTTCTCACACAAGTTAAGCTAAGTAGTTGTGTTTTTGCCAGTTGTACCTCTTATACCCATGCATGGGGCGAGTAATTTCATTAGGGTGCGTCCCACCATGCTCAGTTAAGAGAAAACTGGAGTTTTTCTCTCATGTTTACCATGTTAAATGTCTGAGAAAATCTCCAGTTTTCTCTTAACTGGGCATGATGGGACGCACTCTTAGTAATTTAAAACATTCAAACACTTTTCATGGATCTTTCTTGTGTAAGTGATTAAGTGAAGGTACCCAGCAATTTGAGTAGAGAATAGAAGATGGGCATTGTCATATGTTGCCAAGCAATCTAACAGCTATACCTACAGTCATCATTTTATAGTAGGTTTCAGAAAAGTGGTGTTAATTTGTTATGGAAAATGTTAATATTAAATATTGTGAGTAAGTTCCATACACTATCATAGTGTTGCTCAATACTGAATATGTATATGTATATGTATACTGAATATATGAAACGTGTACGGTTGCCTGCTGACCTGACTGGGCCAGAAGGGGTGACTGTTCAGGTGGTCGTCACGGGTGACTTCTTAGAATGGGAGAATATATAGAGCATCAGCACAGGCTCGGAACCCACGGCTGTGATGCGTTGCTTTTTTGAAGCGGCTTCTTAGACAGAGTATCCTTCCTTGCATGCTTTTCTGAAACTTACTCATACCTATCCAAATGGGTGATAAGCAAGTCACAACCTACCGTCGTTGAAAACTTTGGAAAGATATTAGAAGGCAATGCCAATGCCTCTATTTTTTTAGGGACGTTGTATGTTAAACTTGAAGTAACTACCTAGTACTGTACACACTATTGTGTGCCTGCGGGCTGGTCACTCTGGCCCACGATGAGTATCGGTGCGGCCACTGTGGCTGTGCGGTTACTCACTACCTCCCACAGTGTCTTCCTATCTATAGCCTCGAAGGCGGCCTTAGAATCGACAAAGATACAATGGATCAGCTCAGTGCACAATTTTAGTTTAAAAATAGTTTTATGTTTCCTATATGATGATATTGATGATGGCCTCTGTCTGAGAGGGGAGGAAAGCATATCTAGAGTTACAGTAACCCTTGCTCGGTTGGGGTGCCTGCTTCTTTTTCGTGCCTTTTTTGCCCGTGGACGTTTCACACCTGAAGAGCGAGAGTATTTTATAGTTGGGATGAACCCCTTAGTTTGGTGGGTGGTGGAGTGATCGAGCTGCTCCCAAGTGATACCAGAATAGGGAAAGATGAGTTGTATGTTGCATGGCCATATTGTGAAATATTCCGCTTTAACCTTGTATTTCCTACCGCCCATTTTATTCCTTGTTGAAACACCAGTCGTCAACCTGGTTTACAAAATAAAATAAGGCCCGACACAGGATGGATCCCCAGTGGATCTGCATCATAAGAAATCTCCATTTGTTTCACTTTTAGTTCTCATATACTTGTTCGTAGATAATACAGCCAAGGCAGTCAGTGAGCCGGGAAACTAAGCACCGAAAAACTTCTGCAATGTCAATTAACTCTACCAATTAACTCAAGAATGTATTAAATTAAAAATATAGAGACCGACCACACAGTCGTGTTTGTTTATATTTTTTTTATAAGGAACTATTGGATGTTTAAATGTTCTGAAATATAATAATATGTCTTATTTATTAACGTCATAAAATATGTGGCCATGTTTGATTTTATGATCGAGTGATTTTTGTCAACAACAAAAATTGTTCAAAATTAACCGATCGTGAAATCACAACAAAGTCATAATTTATGACATTATAAAGACTTATTATATTTCAGAACATTTAAATATCCTCATAAAGTTTCTTCATAAAGTGCGCATAAAAAAATTTAAACAAACATGATTTTGTGGTCGCTCTTAAGAGAGTTTAATGATATTTAAAAATAATACTTTTATTTATTCAAAAAACATTTACAGTTTAGAGATAATGTACTAATTGTACATATTACCTACTCCTGAATTGATTGATGCTGACAATTCAGGACTTCCGTCCAGGCCGCATGCACAATGTCAAGCGGTCCGTAATATGCTGAGTTGTGTCCTGAAAGTCTGGGTTCGAGTCCCGGTATAAGCAAGTTGCTAGATTGTGAAGGCTTGTATGTTATACTCCTTGTAAGGCTTCGGTTTACTCCTAAGTCTGGCTTCAGCCAAAACTCCTTTTCAGCTCTTATCTGGTCTTATTGCTCCGTCCTAGGGGCTCACACCCTTCAATTCAGTCCAGCATCATCATTTTACAAGTTAAAAAAACAGTTCTTCAAAAACTTATAGGTCTGCTTTACATCCTGGCCAATTAAATTTGCATGTGAATAAATAAATAAACAACTAACTAATACTTGAACTTGCATGACAGGTATGTCGTGAACAGAAGTGCATAGTCCAGCGCGTGTCGGTAGGCTGTTGCGGTACCTGCCCCTCCCCCAACACGGGCTCGTGCCTAGGTATCGAGCTCTCAAAGGATATTGATCAATTGTTTCAATGTCCACTACAGTGTTTAGCTTATGCCGGCTTCTTATGCAAAATCTTCATGGACCAGGCTTGGGCCCCTTCGTTCAGGTCGATCATGATAAAATACCGATGAGGTATAAATACACAGGTACTTATTTGTGTGGTCAGTTCAGTGCCAGCAGTTCTAGTGTCCTGACGGATAAGCCCAAATTTGGATTACATTCAACATGTGCTCTAAGGTGAGTAAGCCAAGAGTAATTGACTATTATTAACTACTAAAGGTACAGTAAAGCAGTCAAAAGTACGGGAATAATGTAAGCTTTTTTTTATTTGTTTAATTTTCAATCATTGAGACAAATCAGTGACATATTTCTAAGAAAACTGTTCGAAAATCGATTTCTTGCTTGACAAGAGTACTTTTACATATTGTCTGCATTTGCTATGGAATTTCAGATAGCAGTAGCATCTCTCCTGGTGGTGGCCTGTGCTGTCACCATCCAGGCAGGAGGACACGCCAGCTCCTACGCCAATGGTAACCTCATCTCCCTTGGTGGACACGGAGGGTACGCCGGTGCTGGCGGCTACGGTGGTGGACTTGGGGGATACTCTGGTAGTCTTGGAGGATATGGTGGACACGGTCAGGATTACTATGTAAGTAATGCTTATTCTGTATTGAAACATCTATACTCCAGTTTTCTCCCAGTAAATATGAATGACACATCTCGCCCCTTTTATATCATCCCAGAGTCATGGTAAATCCCTGTGTATGTGTTCTAGGCCCACCCCAAATACGCGTTCGACTACGGCGTAAAGGATGCCCACACGACCCCCATACCGGTGACATCAAGTCCCAGTCCGAGCACCGCGATGGTGACGTAGTCAAGGGCCAATACTCTCTGGTTCATCAAGGGAGCTATTACTAGGGGAGATCCCCTTTTTTCCCCTTTCATTTAGTTAAATTTAGACCACTGAGCCATCACAATATCACAAATTATCTCTCTTACAATACAGAAACCAAACGCAGAGAATCGTTCACTTCTCTGGCAAGACTGAACACAATAATATAAACAAAACCTATACGTCATTTTCAGGCCTATCCCAAATACGGTTTCGACTACGGTGTCCACGACCCCCATACCGGTGACATCAAGTCCCAGTCCGAGCACCGCGATGGTGACGTAGTCAAGGGCCAATACTCTCTGGTTGAGCCTGACGGCACCACCCGTCTGGTGGAGTACACCGCTGATGACCACAACGGCTTCAACGCGGTGGTGAAGAAGATCGGGCACGCTGCTCACCCTGCCCACTACGGTCATGGCGCTGGCATTGGTGGAGGATACGGTGCCGGATTTGGCGCTGGTATTGGCGGAGGCTACGGTGGTTATGGCCATTACTAGGAGGTTTTCAAGCTCCGATGATGTCACCTTCGTTCCTATGTTCTGCTGATCTCCGCAGAATTTTTAACTTTGTCATAGTCAACTTTGTTGGCTTCTATGTGTTTGCTCATTAATTGTTGTTGTATGTCTGCGATAAATTTAATTGTTGTTCTGTTTAAGAGGTAATATACTGAAGTATATACAATATTTCTGTTTTATTTTTGTATCCATGTTCCGCGGAAATTCCGTCATTTGAACCCACTTACACCAACGGCACTGCCTATGGAGTTAGATACTTATTGCGGCCAGTGGTGTTTGATGATGTCCCTAGCGATATGCTTAAAAAAAAATTGATTAAGCTTTTTTCATCGCCGTGTGGAAGTAGATAGTTAACGTACCTAAGAGAGGCACTTGTTACCTCGTTCGGGGCCTTCCTGAAATTCACGTTAACTTGGGATTAAGTAGTTTATTGCCAGGACAGCACATAAATATGTACGGGTAAATATGGGAGTGCTGGGAAGACCTTCGAAATGGCAGTATTTTGTTGTGCATTAGGTACTTATTTACCTTATTTAGGCCGGCGTAGGTAGATGGTTGAAAAAAATCTCTCGGGGATTTATTTATTTACCAATAATTTGTACTTTATTGCAGTAGCTGTTACCATACAGTGCACTCGGTTCATAGGCCCCTTCAGAGCGTACACTCAGAAAAATGTCCCGTAGATTTAACGTGAACTTCCTGTTAAACTGGAGCTTACTAGAATGCCCCCTTACAGTAAACGACCACATTCCAGTAAACGGTGCAGTTAAAGTAAGTGAGTCGAAGAAGAAGATTCCATTTAATTTTCAGTCACTTAAACGAAGTGGAGGGCTTCAGTAACAACTGTCAAGTGATGACGTCACGACAATTGTGACATCATCAATTTGTATAGTTACCTTTATTGTCGGGAAGGCATTTACTGAAAATGAATATTTATTTGAAGTGACGGAACCTAGACATTTCCATGAACGGTGCATAAAATTAAAGGAAATGGAGTGCATCCATTATGCGTAAATGAACCCAATCAAACCCTGCTATTAGATGAGTAGTGTAAGTAGATTCGCACAGTAAACTTAAGTAGATGTTTCACAAGGCTTCAGCGAAACATTTCCTAATATTGGAGGACACCTTTAGGGATAGCGTACTGTCCAGTAATACTCGTACCATCCATTTACTATTAGGGTACCTATCCACTACCTAGTATGGTACCTGTCCACTACCTAGTATGGTACCTATCCACTACCTAGTATGGTACCTATCCACTACCTAGTATGGTACCAATCCATTACCCCTACATGGGAAGGTCGTTTAAAGTAACCTACAGCAATCCGGTTACTGCAAGTGGCGCAATAGGGTGCTGCAGGCACCCCCTCCAGGCTAGGGGGCTCCCTCCACAGGGGAAGCAACCCCAATAGCCCTCCTTAGCCATAGGGATGGTACCTGCACGACCCCGATGTAGACATGGCAGCCACATAGCAGTAACATTGCTGGAGGCTACCTCTGGAAAAAAGTATACAGTTATGTCTCCAGTCCAGTGAAACAGTATATTGCAAAAACACTGTGAGTGCGGTACGCAGGATATGGTACAGTGACAAAATACTGACACCCAAAACCGTGACCGACAGTTTTTAGATGACGCAGAAGAAGCTGAAGAGTCGTCACGCTGGGGAGATGGGTAAATCGGTGGAGGCCTTTCTGTCATAAGCGGTAGGTACAGCAGCCCCGCCAAAGAACATCCTTGTTCACCACCTGAGAGAAAAACAAACAAAACAAAAACATTAATAAAATGCTGATAATAAATAGCCGATATGTAGGGGTAACATTATGCACGGTCATGGAAATGGAGGGATGTAAATATGCTTAGAATAAATACCATACATTGTGGTTTGATGGCTGGTCCAGTAACACACTTTTGTTCCACTTGAAGGATGTTCCTCAACTAAATGTACCTACATAACTATTTTCAGTAGAAACTATTCAAAATTTGTTCTGCGATATAATGCCTTTCTAACGCCAGAACGTAAGGTGTACAATAGTACTTTTACTATGAGATAATTTTTGCCAGATTTTTTTTATGGCGTTAAAGACATAGACAACAAGACATTTCAGAACAAATCAACTTACCATTGAGCTTCTGATGGAGGTGTTCACATCCACACGAAGTCAGTGCATCCAGTACAGATATCTCGGCCATGCTCAGTGTCTCCTTCGCTATCACTGTACGCGGGCAATTGATGAGACCCGAAGTTTTTTTTTAGTATTGGCTGGACTTTCATTTACACCACAACAAAAATAACTGTAGGTAAGTATAACAAGTTCACATAACCGCGGAAAGTGGCACTGGAAGCAACAGAACACATTACCCACCCACGGACGTTGACACTTCAAACTGTTCTGACGCCGCTGACGCGAAGGATGGATTTAGGCGTGTGACGCAACACCAGTAACAGCGCCCTTAGCGGGGTGTCTGCAACTATTCCGTTTACCTTAACCGCCTATGTCCACTTGCTTTAAATGGAATAGGGTGAACATTTAAATGAAATGAGCCCCTCCAATAATGTCCACTAAAAGTAATTGGAGCCCGTAAAAGTAAATGGATTTTCCGGGTTTTCCCATTGTCTCTTTTAATTTAAATAGAATTTTGACGTCATGATTGACACTTGCTATGGCACGCAATTTCCTGTTTCATCCACGCGCAAACTAAAGGGTGTCCTTCTCACCATTTTTTAGGGTAGTTATGTGTAAAGGGTAAAACGTTCACTCGAAAACTTCGTCTTCTGCTCTTCCTTTGTTTAAAAACCAAATTTCTCCGCTGTATGGGCTCAAAATAAACAAAACCAGACAATAAGCACCACATGTACGCCATACGTTCCTTCTCTCAGTGATATATCTCGGTGTCGGCTGTGTATGAATCTTCTAAATGCAATTTTCAGAAAAATTTCACTTTCTTTTCTAGTTTTTTTCGTCTACAATGATTTTCCCCCTCCAACACATTGCATAAACTCCGAATAGACCATAAAACACTACAGACGGTTCTCCTTGCAAACCGTTTTCTGTTCCAACCTAACATTCTAAAAAATCCCGTGTCACTTCTGTCCAAGTTGACTCCCTTCGTCCCCCGGACAGTGGACCACGAAAACTCCTGTTCTCCATGTCGCACATATTTATAGTAAAATGCACATTGTGGCCTTGTTTGAACATATTTTTGAGAAAAACAAACACCAATCAACTCATAAAAATTAGATGAATGCGCCTTTAGGGGTGAAAACTTAATCAAATTCCAAATTACTAACTTTCACTTAAGGTCACAGTGGTGAAGATTTTATAAAATTCAAATTTAGCGCCAAAAAATTGCAGGTCACGTGGTTTTTTATTGGATGTACCATTTAATTTAAGTTGAAGCCTCCAATTAGAAGCTCGTGACGTCATGGATCAAAAAAAAATTCAGGTCACGTGGTTTTTTTTATTGGAAATATCATTTAAGTCAAGTAGAAGCGTCTTTTGATGCTGGTGACGTCATGGAGGCGAGATAAAACCGACGTCACGTATATTTTTTATTGGATGCTTCACTTAAGAGAAGTGACTGACTCCATTTACATCTACCTGGATAATATACATTGTGACGTCACATCATTGTTAATTTAACCTAAGTGACAAACTCCACTATGAGGAACGGTAGGGTGCTCCACTTAGTGATAGGGAACCAAAGTTCCAGTAAAAGAAAAGTAAAAATCTATTTAGGGGCCACGTGACCTAAAAGTTCCATTTAACAGAAACGGAGTGTGCCTTAAATGGAGAGTGCATCCTTACTAAAAATGAGCGCTCCATTTCCACTTATTGGCCAAAAATTAAATGAGCTGATTTTGGCCTCCATTAACCAATTATTTTTCTCAGTGTAGGTCCCAAGCTATTGCTTATTTAGCTCAATGCATGGTTAATCCAGCACTGATTAGAGCCGTTAGAGGATTGTATTAGAATCCATCCTATATACTCTCGAGACTACTCAGAATTCTTCCATATACGTACTTAGGCGAAATATCTGTTGAACGAAGTTGGGCTTTTTTATCTTCTCCGTAGAAACTTTCTTACTTGGTGACTTGGAGTTTGATTTATGGAGGTATTTTTTTTTGTCTTTGTGTCACACTTCGCGGGGAAAAGTTCCCAAGTACTAAGTCCACTATTTTAGACTAATTCATTTTTGCAGTTGAGCTATAATTTTGTCTGTTTCTGTATTTACAGTATAAATAATTAGAAGTTACATTGCCTAGCTGTCGAAAAGTGTACAAATTGTTCACAACATTGCTATCAGTTTATTGTTCGACGTCCCTTTAATATCTTATGACCGCACATAGCTGGATCCTGAGATTGCGAATGGAATTAATTCTTCCCGCACTAAGAAAGGGGTGACTGCTCGAGCAGGACAACTCGGTCGCTCATGTACACACTTGTAGTATAGGTAGTATGTAATGCAACTTTTCCTAGGGGGTCTGGATTTCTAAGTGGCTACTGTGGAGTAAAAACGGAATTTTCCATTCAGCATCCGGTAGGTTAGTTAGTTCGGAGGTGCGGGGACAAGCCCAGAAACTAGATTACTTGAAGAATTATCCATTGTGCTCAGCTGGCGGCAATACCAAAAAAATACTAATACCCGAGTAGGACGACGAGGACCCGTTGTTCTAGGCGGGTTCCCAACCACCACAATCTTTATGTAGGTTTCACTTGGTATTCTGAAAATCAGAAACTTTTTTATGGTCTCGGGATCGAACCGTTACAGCCCGGATCACTGTGTCCACCCATCTCGACCACTGGAGGCTATCGAGGCTGTTCGGTAAAAGCCAAGTTCAGCCACGGCAAGCGATGGACGGCGAGCTCTCTGTTGGACTTGGAATGGATGTAGCAGCACCCCCTTTGTACACAGATGAGGTCTTTGTTATTCAGAACCTTGCAGTACACAGCAGGACAGCTATAGGCCGTGAATAGCCTGGATAGGAGTGAATAGCCCGGCACGTGCGGGCTGACCGTTGTGGTAGGTGGCCCCTCCCCCCACACTCATGCTTGAGTACCTGTCAGCGGATATTGAACAATTGTGTCTGTGTCCACCGCATTGTTTAACTTACGGTGGGCGTATATGATGCAAAATCCCCGTGGACCGAAATCGGGCACCTGCATTCACGCTGATCGTGATAAATATCTCCTTTAGGTATAAATAGCCAGCTACTTATTTGTTAGGCCAGTTCAGTGCTAGTACTTCTCATCCAATAAACCAAATTTGGATTACCTCCATCATGTGCTCTAAGGTGAGTTGATATTTCTCCTGTCTCGATTAGCAGTCATTGTTGGTTAAAATCTTCAGCAGTTCTAAAATTACGGAACATCGTCTGAGTGGGACTCAAAAACCTGTAGTGGCATAGTGGCAAAGGCCGCAGTGAGTGAATTGATTAATTATCTTACATCGGGATTCCAGATAGCAGTCGTATCTCTATTCGTGGTGGCCTGCGCCGTCACTATCCAGGCAGGAGGACACGCCAGTTCCTACGCCAATGGTAACCTCATCTCCCTTGGTGGACACGGAGGGTACGCCGGTGCTGGTGGCTACGGTGGTGGACTTGGAGGATATGGTGGACACGGTCAAGATTACTATGTAAGTAATGCTTCGAAATCACCCTTCAAAACTCACCGGGAAACCTTATTTCCATCATCTGTCATTTATTTGTCGTCTCTCTATCAACATCTATGTTCTAGGCTCACCCCAAATACGCTTTCGACTACGGCGTGAAGGACGCCCACACCGGCGACATCAAGTCCCAGTCCGAGCACCGTGATGGTGACGTAGTCAAGGGCTCCTACTCCCTGGTTGAGCCTGACGGCACCACCCGTCTGGTGGAGTACACCGCTGATGACCACAACGGCTTCAACGCGGTGGTGAAGAAGATCGGGCACGCTGCTCACCCTGCCCACTACGGCCATGGAGTTGGTATTGGTGGAGGATATGGTGCCGGATTTGGCGCTGGTATTGGTGGAGGCTACGGTCATTATTAATAAGTCTGATTAGTTATCTTCGTTCCTATTTTCTGTTGAACTCGACAGATCTTTCTGACGCCTTTGTTGTTGTGTAAACTTGTTCATTCATTGTTTTAGTGTTGTGTGATTATTAGTCTGAAAATTGTTGAAATTTATCTGTAAATACCGAGAAATACACTCGTACTGTTTTTTACTTATCTCTTATTTTTTTGTTAAAGATAGGAATTAGTTTGGATTCTGAGGAACTGTTTCGTTTACCTCATTCGCTGTGTTTCGGTTGGAGAAAGATTACCTGGGATATGAACAGCTCTTTTTTCTTGCTCTAGTTTTACGTTATTTCGAAGGTGTTTTCCTGTAAAGATCATAAATTGAGAAATATTTCCAAACTAAAAATTTAAAAGGGTATCCGTACAATTTTCGAATAGTACGAAAATCGCTAAGATCTATTCGAGAGATCAATCATCCATCGATGAATTACTCGTATGCGTGGTCGATTCACGAGACCTACTTATGTTCGAACAGGTATGACATTGTCTGATTAAAATGTAAGTATAGAAGTACAGAGACCTATCATTTCACTTAATTGTCCATGCCCCTCATGCCCACCTGTTTGTGGCCTTATGTAGGTACTCGATCGATGAAGATTCAAAGTTGTTTGACTGGGGGTTTGACTGAAGACGTATAGTCGAGGGGTTAACCACTCCAGGAATCTCGTTGGGAATCACTGGAAATTTTTATGAAATCTCAGGGAATCTTGGAATTTTTTTGGAGTGGTTACCCCTTCGGGATTCATCTTTCTATGAATATCGTTGGTAATCTTTGGAAATCTTTATGGAATCTCAGGGAATTTCGAGGAATCTCTGGAGTGGTTACCCCCTCGGGTAGGTACAATACACTACGTTGAAAACGAAATGCACGTGCTGCTACCGATCGGTCAACGATCCAAGAACCAATATCGCTTATTAGGTTATGCAAGACTGACTTGTGTACGTCGTTGGCCTACCGAAACAATACATGTTAATACCTCCAATTTTCTTTGTGGTCGTGTCTAAAATTGGTATCAAGGCGTTTGCTCCAGCACGTATAGGGTCTTATAAAAAGTAACAGGCCAGTTGAGACCGGGAATCTCCAAGTGAGGTTTATTCTGGTTTTTACTACCCCAGTGGAGACTTCGTGGTTTGGGCCAGAAAGAAAAAGATATCTGTCCTTTCTGAGGAGTTTTATTAATATATTCTTTCCTGATGTTTGTGGGTACACTTTCGAGTAGGACATCGCACGTATGGTTTCGAGGACATGGTTCTCGCGACTTGCGATCATTATGGCTGAACATTGAGGTATTTTGATGTTTTCGATTCGCCCCACCAGTGCTGAAATTGCATCCATCTTGCTCAGGCTTCAACTGCTTAGACTTATTTAGTGATTTTGGAAGGTAAGATGATGATCTATTGTACAAAAAAAAACCTATTTAAGAGGACGCTATACCTGACGATGCATTTTTTGCCGACCATAAGATTAACATTGCGAGCGGCGATTCATTTTCAAGGTTTACCCTTGGTTGGAAAGACACAAAATTTTGCCTGTACCTAGCCCTAACAATGTTCTAGGTCGTGTTCGAAGCAGATTTCCCATTTTTTTTTACTGGTTTTCGAGATACAGCACTTTTCTTGAGGTATGCGATGCTAGCATTTGCAAAACAGTTGCAATAAAAGAAACCAGTGAGAAATTGGGAAATCTGCTTCGAACACTCACTAGAACATTGTTAGGGCTAGGTACAGGCAAAATTTTGTGTCTTTCCAACCAAGGGTAAACCTTGAAAATGCATCGTCAGGTTTAGCGGACCCTTAGTTGATGACATTTCTCTGGAAAGTTACCAAGGGCATTCGTCTTTTTGATATTGATAGTAGTAGCGCAAACCTTTGGACATTGTTTCAGGCAGTCGTTTCCCTTCTGGAGGCTTTCAACATTTATACAGGTGCTGAGGGCTACATGTATTTTTTTTTTTTTTTTTTGGCTGGGAATTCCCTATCCGATTGCTTTCTGAATTCTGACAAATAATTGTCTCCAGCATTTTTAGTTAATAGCATTAGCTGTCAAACTTGTTACCCAATTCCATTCGATTTGTATAGGTATTCCTAATCGTTGTAAAAGATTCTGTTCATGTTCTTGTTTCTGCTTCGTTGTTTGTTACGGCCGCTATATCAAGTACTGCATACAATATAGCCAGTAGTAATTTGAAATAAATAATCACATTTAATTCATCACAACACCAAAGGTACAAAAATACTATCAACTAAGCGTCATCAGTCCAGAAGAGTGACATTAGTATACATGAACAACTTTTATCTTAAAATCTTCACTTCCTGCCATAGCCTCCAATACCGCCGATTCCAGCGCCGTATCCACCGCCAATGCCAGCGCCATATCCGCCGCCAATGCCGCCGATTCCAGCGCCGTATCCGCCGCCAATGCCGCCGATTCCAGCGCCGTATCCACCACCAATGCCGCCGATTCCAGCGCCGATGCCGTAGTGGGCAGGGTGAGCAGCGTGCCCGATCTTCTTCACCACCGCGTTGAAGCCGTTGTGGTCATCAGCGGTGTACTCCACCAGACGGGTGGTGCCGTCAGGCTCAACCAGAGAGTATTGGCCCTTGACTACGTCACCATCGCGGTGCTCGGACTGGGACTTGATGTCACCGGTATGGGGGTCGTGGACACCGTAGTCGAAACCGTATTTGGGATAGGCCTGAAAATGACGTATAGGTTTTGTTTATATTATTGTGTTCAGTCTTGCCAGAGAAGTGAACGATTCTCTGCGTTTGGTTTCTGTATTGTAAGAGAGATAATTTGTGATATTGTGATGGCTCAGTGGTCTAAATTTAACTAAATGAAAGGGGAAAAAAGGGGATCTCCCCTAGTAATAGCTCCCTTGATGAACCAGGATACTTAAGCTAAGGAAGGGCAGATTTTGTACCTATATTTTGGTACCTGTATCGATAACAATTCTTTGACAGCAGATAGAGTCTTTTCTGGAGGATTACTAGGCTAAGGTTGAGCTTGGTCTGTTTTTTGGGGACCCTTATCTAAAATCTTAATTGAGACTTCATTAAGAAGTATTGGTACTTTCATCATCCCTGACTTTTACGTCTTAATAATGCTCAGTATACTCACGTAATGATCATGACCGCCGTAACCTCCGCCGATTCCCGCGCCGTATCCTGCGCCCAGACCTCCGAGTCCAGCGCCATAACCGATGCCGATGCCGGCTCCTCCGTAGCCTCCAGCTCCCCCTAGACCAGCGCCATAACCCAGACCTCCATGGCTGAGGGACAGCAGGTTGCTGTTGGCGTAAGAAGTGGCACCGATGGCTTCAGCGGCTGCGACGGCCACCAAGACGAGGGCTGCGATCTGTTGCCAGGATACAAGTTTCTGTTAGCGAGATGCTAGTTGCTAGATCAGTTTTGTTAGCCTTTCTTCTGCGATTCCTTTAGACTGAAGTGAATTAAACCCCTACCTCTTCGCGTCCTATGTTGGAGTGGGTCTTCAGCTCTATTATGAGTTTTATTGAATTATCCAGGGCCTGTTGTTATTGCAGTCTATGTTTCGAATTTTGAACTTACTACTTACTTTCTGAAGAATGAAGAAGACTTTACTGAAATGTTTATGTGTACACTGAACGAACTGGTTTCACAGAATGGGTGTACGATGAGCCTAACTTGTTTTGTTCCGCATCAGCTACCTCTGTGGTCTCGTTAAGAATACTCCCTGAAGATGGCATTTGATGCAACCAAATTTTTATAACGCAACAAAAAAATTGAATGTCTTATAAAATCGAATTTATGATTGATAGGTTGAGATATTGAGTTTCAAGTAATTTTTGTATCTTGATCTTATAGGTTTCTTTAGGTGCCGTATATAAATTATTTTTTATCTTTCATTCTCTATTGTTTATATTTTATCGTAATTTTGTATAAAGTTTTCCAAAAAGTAGCTAGGTACCATTGAGAATATCTCTTTTTGACTCACCTCCCTAAAGCAGCTAAAAGTTCTGCTGGCCAACCAGTGGTGTATAATGGGATTTGAAAATACTTGGGTGGAAAGACATTATACCTTCGGTGTCTAAATTATTTTAAGATGTCTCAAGAGTCACATTTGCATGAAAATTTCATATCTTAAAAATCACCCGCACCTTTGATATAGCTGTCCTGTTGTCCGGGGGGAGGAACTTTATTTTCTAGTTTTCAAACTTACCCTAAAATCCATGGCGGTGGGTTAATCCGAAAAGGTGGTACTAGGCACTAGGCACTGAATGAACTGATGCTAAATGTCTGGCTGGACAGCCATTTATACTATTGAAGCATTTCGCCAAAGCGGTCAAGCTTTGCGTTCAATGTTATCCACGAATTTCAGCCCTTCGTCATACCTCTAATGCCACAAAGGTGTCCGCCATAAGCTAAGAGTAGGTGTTTTACCCATATAGAGCAATATCCGATCAATTTATCTAGGTATAGAGTAGGTACCTACCTGCGAATTCAACAATTTGTTATGCGAGTGCTAGAACGCAATATCTCCTGAATATTCTTATTGTTATGTTTCTTGACATTGGTCTGTAAGTCAGCAAAGCAGAGTTTATACCTTTCCGATACCCTTTAGTTAGTTTCAGTGTTAGGTTCAGGTTCGGAACATAAATTGGACTTTACCCCAGATACGAGTAAACCTGAGGGGTTCACCGAGATAGGAAATATTTCTGACTTTTCTCATTCGTCAGAAACTTCTTCTAAATGAGTGTATGGTTACACCTCGCACGTCATCTAAATTATAAGAAACGCCAAATTTTCAAATCTGACGGTGGGCGGATTGGCAGAAGAGTACCTTTTCTGTCTCTGTGGCTTTCGTCCATTTAATCCCATGACGCCTCCACATCCTAGCCAATAACCACACGTTGGTCATGATAGAAGACGAAGCGTTTGTGTTAAGGGTGCATCCACACTTCGTGCAAGTTCGGCTAGCTTGCGTGTGGATGTGCATTTACCGATTTTTCGCAATAGGGGAATCTATAATTAAACCAATGTTCCGTACCTTAAGTTTCAAACTATGCGTTCATTGCAACGCATTTAATTAATGATGTAAGAAAACCACTGTCGACCGATAAAGAAATATTTTTAATTAATTGGCTTAATTAGTGCGATCTAACTACTACCCAACTGGTCACTAGTCACCTATTTCTACCTCTATTGTCCTCAGTTTTACACCAGTTTTATTGTCGTATACAATGTCGTGACTAAAATTCTTTTGTCCTGTGTTTCTTTTTCATAAAAAACAAATGTAGGTAGTAGGTTCCGTTCAAGGTTCCGTTTGTTACTCCAGTTGTTTCCCGAATTTTTCGACTATCTCTGCAACAGAAAAGACGTGTGGGAAATTAAACTCTTATAATCATAAGGGATTGTGCCCGTGCCGAACCATTAGATATCCCACAGGCCAAGAAGAAATAGTTAGACAAGGAGTGGATCCGTTTCGCATGGGGGAAAGATTGCTTATTCTGCGACTTGAACTCGGACCCACACCACTAGAACTTGAGCTGTCAGGGGCCAGTATACCAACTCTCCGAGGGGTTAACCACTCGTTGGGAATCATTGGAAATCTTTATGAAATCTCAGGGAATCTTGGAATTTTTTGGAGTGATTACCCCTTCGGCGTTCATCTTTCTATGAATATCGTTTGGAATCATTTGAAATCTTTATGGAATCTCAGGGAATCTTGGATTTTTTTTTTGGAGTGGTTACCCCTTCGGGGTTCACCTTTCTATGAATATCGTTGGGAATCTTTATAGAATCTCAGTGGAATCTCAAGGAATCTCTGGAGTGGTTACTCCTCGCTACTCCCCCTCATGACAGTCATGACCATCCTCAAACTTCAGTTGCCATTCCTTGAGCTTGTTTGTGAAGGTAAGAATCATAGAGGGATCTGTGACAACAGTAATGATAATACCTTTTTAGGTGTAGGTATGATACGATTAACTTTGTGGTAAATTAGTAATTTCAGTGTGGTGGTCGCTACTTCTACGTAAGTAGCGCGAAGGACTTAAAATGAGTCAGAGAGATCTGGTCACCCTTGGATGGACCACGCGGTCGAGGGCTCGCCGACTGTATAATGACTTCCGATTCAAGGTCGAATAGCTCGCGGTCACCCTGTGTGAAAATCTGTAAAAACTGTGACAGTGAAATAGGGGGTTACGTAACGGTATAAGATTTGCCTTGTTATGTTGTTACCCGATTTAACCGCAGATAAACTGAGCTGATTAGTCCAATCCTGTGTGTCTCGGGTGCTACAAAAAATTTGACTGAAAGAGAAGTTAGTTTTGAGGTGTTGCACTAACGTATGGTGAAAAGGGAAAATCCTTGTCTATACTCCACGCGCATCTTGGATGATAGTTAATTCAGACTTATCGAAGGGTCGATAGGCTACAGATATGTGAATTGTCGTTGCTAAACTCTTTTAGATCATTGTGACCCTACTTCTCAAGTCTACTTCTGGTTCTGAACAAAAAATAATTTTGGGGACCCTGCGTTTTTTTTTAAAACAATGTGCGAAGTTACTGTCATCCAAGATCCGCGTGAAGTATAGATCGATTGATTGGCTGGCAGTGATAGCACTGCACGAACCTCCAATTCGTAAGAATAATAATTAACCGGTGTCTTCCCAGATACAGCATAAGGAGGTGCTGCAGCCCCTGTGTAATGTGCGATCTAAATGCTGACCTTTTTATGGGTCGAAGCAAGTACTAAAACTGGAGTAAATACAAAGTAGGTTTGAGGTTCGGAGGCTGTTAGGTACGTGCAGCATCCGTCCCGCGGGCGGAAAATGACAGACATTGGAATATAGCATTGGTACGTGCCTGCCTATAATTCCTACACCCACACGACAACACGGCTACTGCAACATTATGGGTACCTATAGGTATTACATTCTAATACCTAATTACCTCACTATCCGCTCCCATTTCTGTTACACACTCTTGAGGAAGCACCAATTACTTTCAGATTTAGGACACTTGGTTCATTCATCATGCTTTTTGAATGACCTGTTGTGAGAGATTCCTGGCTACCCTTTTCCCTTCTTCTCCGGTCCTTTTAGTCGGGTGGGAGGAGAATCAGTTCAAAGATTCTGGAGCCTAACTCCAGACAGTCTGCTTCAGATTAGACGTCATCCAGCCAAAGAAGTTGAAGATGGTTCGATGGCCGTTCTGCACCCCTCTGGAGTTTGGCCAGGTCCGGGGGGGTAACCACTTCAGAGATTCCACTTAGATTCCATAAAGATTTCCAAAGATTCCAAACGATATTCATAGAAAGATGAACCCCAAAGGGGTAACCACTAAAAAAAATTCCAAGATTCCCTGAGATTTCATAAGATTTCCAATGATTCCCAACGAGTGGTTAACCCCTCGGTGAGGTCCATTCTTTGTTCATGCAGATTTTTATAAGGTTTAGCCAGTTGTGGTCAGCACTACCCGTCTTACTTGTTTCTTCGTTTCTTTGTAAGTACCCAGAAATGCATGACACTAGTGTGTGTTGGTTGGCACTAAGATAATTTATTCAGGACTAATCAATAAGTGAACATCTCTCAAAATGAAAGAGCATGAATCAGGGCGAGAAAGAGACCAATCTTGTTGCTCTTGACTTTGTCTTGTGACTCCGGCTTGTCTAAACAAAAGCTGTAGTCTGGAATAACCTTGAAATAAAGTTACCCAAGTCACCGACTCACAGCTACGTTCCAGCATAGGTAACCAGGCTGACCGCAGGTATTTTAGCAGCAAATAAACACGGACGTGGTTCATCTGAGCTGCACGCGCGTTGCCGCTCACGGCCGTGCCTACGTCCCCGGACCAGGGAAATTGGCCAATCGTCCGCTGCGGCCCATTCTGGTACCTGTAGGTACGGGTGATTGGGGCCCGTGTGTCAATTGCGTTCAAGTGCATTGGAAGCAGACCGTAGCAGCCTGATCGGTCAAACTGGTGGCCACTCAATGCCAATGATCCCTAGACAAAATGGATAGGCGACTTCTCTCAAGTATACAGAGCTTTTCGGCGCTATGATGTTGCATGGATGTTTTTTCGAAAATTGAGCTTTTTTTCTTCTGTAGTTTTCTGTTGCCCTATTCAGCGTGAACTATTGCATAGATTCATGATTACACTTTATTCTAGAAACGAGCAGGTCAAACTATTGAGAGTTTGTGTTCCTTAAGTTCCCGGTGTGAAAACGAGCAATAAATTATGTTGCCTCAAATGTTTTCTTTTACGAGTTTTCACAAATTTAGGTGTCCTATCCACTGTGCATAGATATCACTGTTCAAGGCCCGCTTCGATCGCATTCCATTGAACCTGTGCTGCAATAACAATCAATCCATCAGTCAGTGCAACAATCAATACAATTCCTTGAATTATTTTTAATTTAGCTCTGCTTTTTAGCTCGAAAGTGAAAGCCCAAAAATAGTGTTTGTGTTTGACCTTTGTCGGTCTTTGTTTGGGTATTTCGGTTAATTAGGAATGTGAAAGGGGAGTTTGAAACCTAGGTCACCTCCGCAGGAAGTTGAGTAGAAAAGCAAAGAGAAACAATTGTTATTTTTGTTCATGGTTCGTGTTTTGTTGGAAAAAGTTTGCCTTGAATGAACGTTGTCGGGAAGTCTTTACAGTTTCCCCGTACACGATCTTAGGAATGAAATTCGGCCAAATGTTGGTGGTACTTTGTGGTATTGAGTTTTAAGAAAAATTTTCTTTCCATAAGTAGTTCATGGTTGGATCCTGTGCATGAGCAGATGTAGAGCCTCCTGTAGAAGACGACGCTCAAGAGGTCTCAAGGGTATTTTTGTGGTGGCGGTAGTCGTTAATTTTTTATTTCGAGCAAGGTTTGTCTTAACGACAAGACCACTGTGTTTAGCTTGTATCACAACCAAATGAGTCAATCCTGCGGGCATTTACCGTTGGGAACCTACAGTTTTAGGGTGCGTACTGGTGTAGATGCAGTTTTAGGGTTCGTGCGGGTGTACTTACTGAGTTACTGAATATTTAGGTACACTGTTGTATGTTTCTTAGAGGTTATAAAAAATAAGTAGATACCAGTTATTATTACTCAGTAAACCGTATAGCTCTTAACAATATTATGCGAATTTTACAAGCGTTCGGAGAAATTTAATAGAAACCGGTAAGAAAGGTGCTAAACAGTCCTTTGCGAGGAATTCATAAGTGGCCGGCGCCGCCGCGTGATGCTCCATCCGCATTGTATTGGATAATAGCTGCTCTTAGCCAAATCTTCCATTGTATCGTCAAGTGCCGAGCAATGACAGGTGGTCATCGGGTACCGTGATATAGCAAATGTTTACACCTAACTTGCACTTTCTATCTCACTCACCGTATACCGCCAATAAACCATGTATATAAAACATTCATAGTGAGCTCACAAGCAATAAAATCAGCTTGTTAGGCTTGGGATCACCTGCTTCCGGTTGACATGAGAACACCGTACGCTGAAGCCCAGCGAAACTGTATAATTTTATTACGAGTTATACTACTCATACTAGGTACCCATGTGAACCACTTCCGTTTCCTAACTGTCTAATTTAGAAATTAACCTAGTTAAATTGTTGAAACCAAAATCGTAGTTACGAAAAAGAGATTGTCCGAGTCTGTACTAACTCTATTGATATCAATGACTAGGAATTTGTTACCTGCTTGTTGTTGTTATGCAAGAGTTGTCTAATAAAATAGTGGCTTAATCGGACCAGATGTATGTCGTCTGGCCATCTGCATTACAGTAACTATTAATGCTGGACTGGTCTTCCTGTTTGTATATATTCCTCATCCGCCCACCGGATTCACTAATTGCTAAGCAGTTAATAACTATACGGAGTCTTACCCTCCGGTTTAATCTGTCAATTAAGTTTCTAGTAGTCAGGGAAAAACTGGTTGTAATGTATCCTAGATACTAGTAAACATTTTCTATGTAGGCTAATTTTCTTCAGTTGCTGAGACTCTGAAAATACGTAAGTGAGATAATCATTAATAAAGGAGACGAAATCAACAAGAAACAATTAATTTAATGGTAACAACATTAACAACAGTCAACAACATAATATTGCACACGGTGAAATGCTTGCTTTCAGTCTGGTCTTTAAAATCATTTTTTCATTCTTAAGTTTTGAATCACTACACTATGGACCTTCCACAGTCAGGAAGGAATTTTACGCATGTTTTCCAGTAGCTTGAGTTTAGAGAGCATCACTACTTTAGCCACACCTGTGACAGTTTTCGGCAATTTGCTGACATGGTTGGTCCACACAAGATGTCCGCATTTACCCTGGTAACCCTATTTAACCCTGAAGACTGACTATGAACAAGTTCCAGTGGTCCATGCAGTCCATCAGAAGTTCCCTGAGATCCACAGGATCCAATATAGTACAGGAAATAGGAAGAGCAGTCTTGTGACCGCAAACAGTCAAGTACGGACCGCAGAATCCATCAAAAGAGGACCGCGGTCTTCGGAGGTGGAAGGTCTAGTAGTGACCGTGGTCGCTGGAGACCTCGTGGTGAGGATGTGCTGCGGGAGTCTTGTGGACGACAGCGTTGAAGCCGTTATGCTTGTCAGCAGTGTAGTCGACAGTTCTGATGGAACCGTCAGGCTCCACCAAGCTGTATTGTCCCTTCACGACGTCTCCGTCGCGGGTCTCGTGCTGCGACTTGATGTCTCCCGTGTGGTAGTCGTTCACGCCGTACTTGAAGGAGTATTTAGGGTGTGCCTGAAAAAGAAGAACGTCTAAAGTCTTGGGGTTTGGAAATAGCCGCGTTATTTGACTAAACGGTTGTCTATGAGAGAGGAACATGAGGAACCATGTTTTTTATCCAGTTCACCATAAAAAAATTCACCACTAGTTTCAGCGACCTTCCGTTAAATATAACTCAAGGTTTGGACAAAGTGTAGCTTACGGAATGGTTCCTGAGTTCGCATACCTGACATTTCACTGAAAATAGCGAGACCGACACTAAAGTTTTTGAAATTAGAAATCCTCACTTAATTCGGAGTTCGCATGGACCAAGTCTTAACAGAAAAATTTAGATGACGAATGGGATCGAACCGATGACCCAATCTCTTCTGCATTCACTAGACCACTCTGCTGACAACTAGCGTCGTACAAATTTTCTGAGAAGCTATACTTTTAGTTGGTGCACGGTCACTGCATAATCATGTTTGTGCAGTCATTCGGGGGCACACACTCTAACTTCAACTGGGGTCATGCCTGCGGTCCTATGTTTACCATGTTAAAAACATGGTAAATCTCCAGTTTAATTTTAACTGGGCATGGTGGGACGCACCCTTAGGGTAGCTTTCGCCAGTCCAGTTTTAACTGTTAGTTAAATTTATGAGCATATCACGGATATCTTTAGGTTGGGGGAAGAGGCAAACCCTAAACTTCTATCTTGGATGGTTTGCCTCTGCTCATAACCTAAACGTATGCGTCATATATTTATAAATAAATTTAACTTACCATTTATCTGAAGTGATGAAATTCACTGTGTTGAATTAACCAGAAGTTAAAGCCAGCATTGTTCTAACCTCCAGTTAGTGTATCTATAAGCGTTTCTTTCAAATAGTTTCACTAGTGATACTGTTGTGGTACTTACATAGTAGTCAACGTGTTCCTCGTGGTGTCCGCCTTGGTCCCCGCCGCTGTGGCCGTAGCCGCTGCTGCCGCCCCCGTGACTGTAGGCTGAGTAGTCTACAGCCTGAAGACCTTCATGTCCTCCGAAGTCATGACCGCCTAATTCTGACGAGTAAAGACCTCCTTCGGGGTAGGCGTAGGCAACTGCCACAGCCAGGGCGACCACAAGGACCTGAAATCAGACGAAGGAGGTTAATTATAGTTTAAAGTCACCAAGCTACATATTTTGGTTCAGTGTCTCTCCGCATTAGCGATATGTTCTGTATTCAGTTTGCGAATAAGAAAGATCACCTCCAATAGATGTAACTGAAAAATGAACTTACCGAGAGTAACTACTTAAAATTTGTTAAAACCAATAGCAGTTAGCAGTTAGATTAGGAATTTCAAATTTTAAGCACAGTGATTTGTTGAATTAATTACTTTTTATATTATTATTATTATTATTATTATTAAACTTTTTAGTTGAACATTGACATCTCCTATATGGTAGTATCCTTGCTGTCGGCATTTGCAGTACAGTAGAACAGAGATATAGAAATTTTTGATTAAAATACAGTTTTCGTACTTGTGACAGGTATTGGAGTTTTGTAGTTTAATGCCACCTGAAAACCTCTAAAAAGCGCGGTTGTTTGCTCATAGTTTTGTTTAACGATTTTGATAATATTTTGCAAGTTAATAGTCCTTGCGGGTAGGGGTGAAAAAATGTAGAGGTTATTAACGTATACGGGAAAGTACTGGGGAAAGTACAAAGCACTAGTGTCGCCCCCAATTTTTTTGTTACTTGATACTACATGTCCGATTATTATGATTTAAGAATAATTAGTAGAAGGTGACGATCGTTCCGCCTCGTGAGCAAATATGTCACAGTCACTGCAACTGGGACATACGTAACGTAACGTAACGTAACAGCGCAACATTAAAAGTTTTGTCTAACTATAGTACGACTGTCGCATATACCGTTCATAATGCTATGCTAAGGGTGCGTCCCACCATACTCGGTTAACGTTAAACTCCAGTTAAATTCCAATTTTGCATGGTAAAAACTGAGTTTAACTGGAGTTTAACCGTTACCCGAGTTTGATGGGACGCACCCTAAATGTAATAGCAAGTATATTCTTTTATTAACATTTTTTAATGAACTGGTTATTTGATTATTTTTCAGATCTAAAAATGACCAACTTCTCGGAGTCATTGTGGAATGATAAAAAACTGGTTCGAATGGTGATTAATTAATTTCTTACTTCCTTTCTTGAACTTCTTATTAATCAAATCTCTTCAACTTCCGAAAATACTTCGCTAACATTTGAATGGTTACATCGACTTCGGAAGTTGACTGTTCCTGAAAATCTATCGCCGTGCCGGTAACATCAAAACGTCTCACATTTCTTTCTTCGGAAGTCAACGAAACCTATCTTCCATGTTTCCAAAAAAAAGTTTGAATATACATACCTTGCTACAGACCATGTTGAGAGTAATCCAATGAGGGAGTGAATGAAGATGTTAGAAGAGAGGTCCGTGATGTTATATACGTCCATGCGGCGTCTGCCTGCAGCCGGTGGAGGGGGCATTGCACAACTCATGTATAGCATGTCGTGTAGTGTGTGCTCCCCCCGTACGTACGCCAATGTTCACACGCACCACCGCGCACGCACGGTCCCGTTGCATATGCATGGGAGACAAAATGCACCTGTTGTATGGAGGAGACGTCGGCCAGACGGCGAACGTTCCATTGTGAGCCGCTGAGAACGCCGCTGGTTTCCTTTTTCTTTGTATAACGCGGGTTTATTGATTGCTGGGTTTTTTATACTTCCTGCTTGTTCTGATTTGGAATGGCGGTATTGTTATGAACGGCCTGAGTTCGAGTCCCAACCAACTTGGTCTTAAATGCCAGGATTTGCGACAGATACAGTGTTGGCCAGAACTGAGCTTACGTTTTCTGGACTTGGTATTTGTAAATATTAAAATTTGTTTTTATACATATTTATGCCAAGACGTGCCAAGGTAGTGGTTTTATGACCTATAAGCAGAACCATGATGTTGGGGGCCTTCTACAACTTTTCCAAAAATAGAAAATTTCGCACAGGTGACTTTTCAGTCGATAAGAAAGCTATGATAAGGCGGCTACGGCGTAGGTACATTATTATTGTATGGTGCGGTTTGAAAGACTTTTTGAGATACCGGCCAGACTATAACTGAGGATGGAATTGCTCCAATGCAATGGGAATAAACTACAGTAAGTGATCCATCTTCTGACGACCACAAATGGGGCCATTTCGTTCACAATGACCAATGATGCGCATATGTGGTAAATGGTAGCCTACTTTCGTATTCTTTCCGCTATCTCATCCAGAAACATTTGCTGTAATGGTAAAAATGTTTTTGGAATGCCTGTACCAGCTACTATAAAAAATTTTATGGTCCATACCTATTCCAATGCCTGGCTAATTGTCAGTGTATTGAGAAAATTAGACAATGCGGCTATTGGGGAAATTAAAAAGTTCATTGGTTTATGGAAACATATACCTTTTTTTTAAGATATTTTTTTGATGTTTGCCACTACTTTCTGCAGGTTTACGGTTCTGTTAACGCCAAGTTAACAACTTTGATAATGAAGAAGTGGTGTAGTGTTACCTATGTTTTATTATTAGGAGCTTAACGCCCGAGTTAACGACCAAGATCCATAATAGAGCTGCTGGAGTCGGCACTGGGCAGGACTTACTTACTAGACAATGCTTCACAGATGTTTTAAAAACAAGGGAAATCCTTGAAGGCATCCCAGCAGAGGTATTGGTGCAACTAGTGCACCCAATCACACAAAGGATTACCATTCACAATTCACAAGTTTCTATACGTGGCTCTGACAGTGACAATTAGCTTGTTTCAGGCACAGGTGATGTAAGACCTGATTAGTATTTGAGTCCCAATCGGCTACTCTGTAACTATGATGAATGAACTTGAGAGCCTTCACGGAAACTTAGACTGGTTTTTAGTTATTTTGGAATTTATTTACCCAAAAGAAGGTTGAACATGGTTGCCATGCGTTGCTAGGGAAACGAAATTCCAACCAGTTTGGCACCCATGTTTAATTTACAAGTTTGGGTAAAAAAGTTCCAAAATAAATAAATCCAGCTTGAGTGATTTGTCAGGAAATAACTTACATTCCAGCAGTGGTCCGAAATGCTTCAGACATACTGCCTTATCTGTAACACAGGTTAATTTTTGGCCCTAACTATTAAGCCAGGTCAATAAATTTTGTTTCCAGTCCAGTAATGTGCCGTCGATAGCATAGCAGCCGAATTTATTTCGAGAAGTCACTATTGATGAAAGTTTGACCAAAAAGTCATGGGCCAGTTTTCAGCAAAAAAATTAAAAGCAGATTTTTTGGAAGTTCTATGAATTCTATGGAGCTGTGAGGAAATTTCGTTTAATTGTCTTAATTATTAGAGCCACTTTGATTTTGAGGCCCTCAAATAGTCACTTCCCCTCAAGCCGAAACCACATTTCAGGTTGCACTGGGAACATTTGGACGACACCTACGTTTGAATTCAAGATCATGTATACCCCTAGGAGTTGTCAATCCGTTTGATACTTGATTCATACTTACTAATAAGTAGTGCATAATAAGATTAATAATTGTAGTAGTAAATTACATTCCCATGATGGCATTTCTCCCTTAAGTGTCGCAGATGCGTGATGGACACCTGCGACAATAAATCTAGAAGAGAGAGATAAGTAGTTTAATAACTAAGATGCGGTATATGTCACTATAAAGACAAGTACTCTCACATTACATTCCTCATTATTTATTTTACAATTAAACTGAGAACTCGTACTAAAGTACTTCACCAATACAATAAAGCCAATTTTGAAATGAAACCGGAGGAACAAGATTTTGCGAAATTCTATACATTTGAAAATGAACGTCATTCTTTTTCTTGAGTTTGTTCAACGATGCTCTGTTAAGGGCCTGTTAACTTAATCGGAGGTTAAAGTACATTGTACAAGACTCCAGCCACATGGTTTAACCGTTATCTTGTAGTCGCTGACTTGGTTCAGACCCTGACATGAGTTCGATTTATTGAAGAGATTGGTGTCGAATTATCGAGCCAACCTTGCCCGGTCACCCGGTCAAATTAACATTGCCCTTTGTTGTCACTGTCACGTCTTCTACTATATAAAGACTATTATTCTGTTGTTATTGTTTAGTTACACCTTTCCATTTCGCCTCTATTATATTTACACTCTTGAATTAACGTACCTTCACCTATTTGAGAAATATTCATTAGGTATTACAGACAGAATTTTCAGCGCTGCAGTTCCCAGTAATCATTTCTGCACATTGGAAGATTGAAGTTTGCAGTGTAAAACTGCAGATTTGGTTTTGTCGAATGACGTCGTATGACAATTGCGAGAAAGTCAAGTGCGACCATAGTCCGAACTCTTTATTATGACTGCCATGGTCCTAGGTTATGTGGGCAGTTCGGAATGATGGCTCTGTACAGTAAGTGTCTCAGTCTGGACTTCCGTATGGCTACTCTGGTTCCCTCAGCCGTAACGATACGTTCGCCAGTTCGAGCACCTAGGTAAAGACTGTCCACTGTGTATTACCACTTTCACTCACAAGGCATGTGCATATACCTATACAGTACCGATCCGGAAAAGTGGAGTCCATTAATTATAGCTTAATTACCAACAATGGAGTGACCACAGTACCATTAACTTGTGGGCCATAGTACGCATATACATACTTTTGTATGTGTTGATGAGTGGTAGAACAAAAATACAATGTGTGCTGACGTTAACTTGATGCTAACCCGGTTCCCGGATCCACCAGATATTAAAAAATTCTTAATTCTGGTAATGCCACTGACCGGGGGGTTAACCACTCCAGGAATCTCGTTGTGAATCTCAAAAAATCATTGGAAATCTTTATGAAATCTCAGGGAATCTTGGAAATTTCTGGAGTAGTTAACCCTTCGGGGTGCATCCTTCCACGAATCTCGTTGAGAATCTCAGGAAATCTTTGGAAATCTTCATGCAATCTCTGGAGTGGTTAACCCCTCGCCAGTAAATGTACCTCTGTAGACGGGCCACTCAACGATAGTGGTCAGAAGTCAGAACAATGGAACTGGTTTCATCTTGAAGAATTTCATGCGGAACCCCTTCACTGAGTTCGAGGGCAACAGCGAGGATCGCTGTGCTAGCATTCGTTTTAACCAAAATCGCGTTCGCGCACGCGTGTGTGTTCAAGGCTGTAAAATTATTGTGGTGATTGCTGGTGCAGTTAAATACAAGAGCACACCCACTTTCCAATTACATAATTACGGTTTTTGCAGGAGCAGAGAAATACATATTATACATGTACAGCGGGCTGAAACTACACTTGAATTACTTGAAATACGCGTGTCCGTAAGTAGTGCGTGTAGTAGGTACGTGAGAATACGTTTTTACAGTGCTGAAAGTCAGACAGGAGTGGGCCGAAGCCTAGTGAAAAACTTGTCAGCCTATGAGACCGCTCGGTCACTGAGAGGGCAACAACTACAAAATATTAGTTATGCAGATACGTCACATATAATAACAATCCCATTGCATACCTACAAAATATCAGGTTCACAGAATAATTTACTTTTAAAAAATAAATTAGGTAAGTAGTTTAATCTATTACTAAAAGAGTTTTATGAAATTTTCAGTTTAGTATTAGTTTTTTAATCTCTCCCTTCAACTCTACCTATAATAAGGACGATGCTTGACAGATCCTCTAGATCCCGAAGGCTTTTTGAAGATGACCTCCGTAGCAAGTCTCTGGGAATTCTGAAAAGGATTACTGGGAGTCGCAGAAAGGCTACTGGATACGTCGTTACTGAAATGGTGTTGAGGCCATCCTTCGTCATGTTCGTGAACTGGCGGGGGTAGTTGTACCACTGCAGGGAACTGAATGGGGGTGTACTGGGGGTACTCTATATCGTTCTCGATGTGCTCGGTCACGGGGTGGAACTCCCCTTCAAAAATAGGTGCATCGTCTTGGTGGTGGATTGGTGGCCGAGTTGTTATTTCGTGATGGGGGTGCAGATGCGCTGGAGATGGATTTTCTTCACTTACCCTGAAAAATAAGATACTCAAAATTTTTAATAATCCACCTTTTGGGTCTCTACTAACGGGCCTCACAACCCAAGCCCTACCTCTTTCGTCAGAGTTCGCCTTCTGACCACTCTACTGATGCTATATGCGGAATTCATGACAGCTAGGATGTTAGATATAGGACTGATAAAATATCTGCAAAGTGATTTTGAATTTTTATTTCATCTCAAAATGACAGTTTTATTATAGAGATTTTAGTATGCACTCCTTCATGAATACTATCTGATTCCATTAGCTATTAACCTTACCCACCCACCTTGCTTAACCTCATAACACCTACTTGCCCGTGCTCTCCAATCACTTCATTTCTGAAGATGTTTTGCCATTCACCATTTTTTTACTGATTGATTGATTATTTGAACGACTGAGGGGAGGGTGTGTTCCCCCCCTCCCCTCCACATCCAAATTTTTTGCATTTTCCATCAATAGGGGGGGGGGAACCCCGTAAAAATAATTGTGCCTAACATTTTGCTCGGCTGGCAGCACGACCAACATCTGAACTATTGTACTTGGTTAATGGGGACCTACAGTCTTAAGTGGGTTGTTGTATATTGAACGTATCAGAGGTGAGACTACCAATCAGAAAATTTAGGTGGGACCGGGATCGAACTTAGGCATTTCTCACGTACCTGTACCCCCTAGCGTCAGCAATATAGTGCATGATCCGGACGTGTCCGTTGGGTTCGACATATCCATAGCTGCCGGTAACTGAGCCATTGAGGTGACGTTCTTCTTGACGGAACTGGACATTGTGTGATACGGGGTCCTCAATGTCATACCCGAATGCGTATGTCCCTGGTCCCTGTAACATCAACATGATGTAAGCCCAAAAATAATTGCCGTCATGATACTCTGATTGCGATTTCGTTTACAAATTTCCTGTTGTTGGTGTTCCCTCACGAAATGTAGCAATTTAAAAAATTGCGGCTTGCAAGGGAAATGGTTGTCCAATTTTGGGGAGTATTTTGGAATTAGTTTGCTGTCGTGACTTCTACAAGACTTCCACAAGTAACTTACCGTAAATCTAATTTATAAAATAATTTGTTGCTGTCTTTCCACAAGTTTCCTTTTTGGGAATTTCAGCAAGACTCTAAACTAGAGACAACAAGGACCTGGAAAGTACGTGGGTGATGTAGTCTGTGAATGTAGGATGCTAATGAGTAGTTAAGAATTATAAAATAATTTGATTGCATTCATTATAGACTGCTTTAATTACGTATCTGTCCGCCTCACGGACTCATATCTTTATTGGCCAAATTGGAGACTGGCTGGGTGGCATTTTCTCTTGCTAATTTTTAATGGTGAAAATAAAGTTAGGTACATACCTTGTGATCTCGAAAACTGTAGGACCCCCATTCTGCCAGACTCAGACGGTGTTGCCTTGTGGGAAATCCGAATGAGGTGCTGAAGAGCACCGTCAAAATTCCTACCTAAAAAAAGAAAAAAATATGGAAAATCAATACACACCAATTTTTGTTAGAAAAACTAAGAAAAAAGAAGAATGAAAACAGTACTTCGAAAAGGTGAGGGGAAAATTGTGGCGATGTTACCTGAGAATACATTTCGAAGGAACTGAACAGTGGGCTGTGGTAGTGTCGAAACTTTCGACACCTATCAGGAAATGCGTTTTAGAGGCTCCAAAATCTTAAACCCATTTCAACGGACTTACACCTCCGACGTGTCAATCAAACCTCGGTGGAGTAGGAGTGACCAAAGTTTGATTCAAATAAAACTTCTTTGGGCCGTGTGGCGTGAAAATTGACTGCAGGGATGTCTGTGACAGAGCTTATCGGAAGTGTCAAATCCAAGAAGAAGGTTTAGGTATAGAGAATGGTTCAGCTGTTACATGTATATGCGGCATACATTTTTCTAACCGTTAACTGGACTCATGTCCACCGTTACATGTCGTCTGTCAAAAGACATATTATGTACTAAACCCTTTGTTTACGACATGACGAACGTTTGGTCGATTGTTTCGTCATTGGCTCCAACATCCGTGAGGTGAAGCTTTATTCAGCTTTTTACTTTCTCGCTAGCCATATATGGCGAGAAAGTATTGTTTTCGTGCAAAATTTCGAAATTGAGATTTTGGGTTTCCCATGATCCTGGGGGTCCCCTGAGTCCAAAAAAGTGGTTTCTGGAAAAAGTCTGTCCGTCCGTCCGTCCGTCCGTCCGTCCGTCAGTCCGTCAGTCAGTCAGTCAGTCCGTGCAGTGCTCTAGCGCCTATACCGTTCATCCGATTTTGATGAAATTTGGTATGGACCTGTCTAAAATTACTGCCGAGACACATTTTCAAGGATTTTTTGATTGGTCAAAAATTGCGGCCGCTGTTGTCAAAAAACCGCCAAAATAATTCAAAAATCGTGTTTTTGGTTAGTTAGACAAGCGCCGACGGTACACTTTTCAATCTATAACACTGAAAATTGGTATGTGTGTTGACAAATAGATGCTTCGAGGTCATTTTCAGCTAAAATTGAATTAGTTGAAAATTACGGCCGTTCTGGACCAAAGTTCGATCGTTTCGGCGCCATTCACATTTATTGACCGATTGTCATGAAATTTGGTAAATTTGTGTAGAACCATGTAACTTAAACATCTGTCGAACAGAATTTTGTTATCTTCAAAATTACGGCCGTTTTTGTCAAAAAAGTGTCGAAAATGAGTTGAGAATGAGAAACCACGTTTTTGAATGGTCGGAACGCATTTGGGACTACAGTAATAAAATGAAAGACGTGAGATTTGGTATGAGTGATCTCAGATAGATGCTCGTGGGTCATTTTCAACCGATTTCCGATTGCTTAAAAATTACGCCCGCAAAAAAATCTCAAAAAACCCAAAAAAAAAAAAAAAATCATTCTGGGCGAGAAAGTTAAGTGCGACTGTTGTCGGACCCTTTATTCTGAGTGTTTTGTTGCAGGCTATTAGTATACCAGCAAACCATTCAGGTGTGAGATGCCTCGAATGGGCAGTGATGAGTACCTACTCATACCTACTTATCATCGCAGATTATCCTGTTTTGTGTTTTGTTGTATGGAGGAGGGGTCGTATATCATAGGACTAGCCCATAAGCCCACTAAACCGCCTACGATGTGGTACAGAGTATATTCTTCATGCACCTTGACAAATACA
The DNA here is from genome assembly GCA_950004255.1 of Mesopsocus fuscifrons. Classification (NCBI taxonomy): domain Eukaryota; kingdom Metazoa; phylum Arthropoda; class Insecta; order Psocodea; family Mesopsocidae; genus Mesopsocus; species Mesopsocus fuscifrons. The sequence goes on from OX465377.1 coordinate 16,977,292, forward strand.
CCTTGACAAATGAAGCCGTTTGTTCTGAGGCTAATATCTTTATTGATCCTATCCATAAGGCCATTTGTAAAGGCCCCAACATACTACCAGTTTTTCCTGCCAGTTGTTGCTTTGAAGTAAAGTGTACCATCCAAATGAATAGCTGAGGCGCAGCATTTAACTGTGGTGCTCTGTGAATGGTAGGCATATTGGGGTTTCAGTCGAGGGGTTAACCACTCGTTGGGAATCTCGTTGGGAATCATTGGAAATCTTTATGAAATCTCAGGAAATCTTGGAATTTTTTTGGAGTGGTTACCCCTTTGGGGTTTATCTTTCTATGAATATCGTTGGGAATCTTTGAAAATCATTATGGAATCTCAAGGAATCTCTGGAGTGGTTACCCCCTCTGTTTCACTTGAACAGAACTTGATCGTCCTGATGATACATGGTTCCACTACTATGCGATCTTTTAAGACGGTGTGGCACTTTTCACCGTAAATAAACTTGGATGGAATGTATAAGTTTAAAATTTTCTTTGTATCGGAAAGGGTAAAAGAAGAATTCCCATTCAAAGTTTCGCACTATTCACAGCCGATTACGTGTAAAAGGCTCTTAAGGACAAAAAAAGATGGAATCTTCTGTCCAGCCCTGCTTTGAATCAATAAAAAATAAGTAATAAAAAGTTTGAATAAATTTCACTGCAACTGACCATTTCAGATCCGAGGGATGTTCAATAAGTACCCTCAAAATTTTATCTGAGGTTTAAAAATATATTTGGACAGTGTTGGAAAAAATAACCCCTGAGAAATGCATGTTATGTGCGATGTGTATGCCATGTGTGATTAATATGGAAACCAGTTGGAAAATAAGCTGTGAATGATTAGAGTTTGTAGCCAAACTTTTCACTCTGAATTTATCCCAAGACCCTGCCGTAAAAGGTTGCGGTGAATGCTATAAAAGAAGCTCCTACGCAGGTCGTTTAGGTCAACATAAGTGCATTTTTATACACAGGTACGGCTTTGGTTATTCCGTCAGGTTTTTAATCTAAACTAAATTCTGCCCCCGCTCTTTCAGGCTCGATGACTCCACAACGAATATTTAGCACCTTATTCAAATCACCTTTCATATTGCTCTTCTTTGGAGTTCGAATACGAATTCATTTGGTTATACCTATCTTGTACCTATCACTTATTTTTTCTTCTATAGCAACTACAGCTTTCTTTTGAGCATGTTGTGTAATTGTTACAGCCAGTTACTTAAATAAGGGTTAAGAATGGCCTGGGATTTAATATCCTGGCCAGGGAACTAACTCAAAATAGTTCACCTCTCCATTACAAAATCCTTTGGGGCGTTGATGAGTTATCAGTCACTCACACGGGTGGATTCGATGATTCTCAGCTAAACTTAACTGAAGGTTAGCCCAATGTTTAGCTTACAGTTTGCAACCCCCACTCAGGCTATCCGACACTTAACTGAAGATAGTAAAGGCTGTGCTGTGGTAAAGGATTGTTCCAAATAGGAGTCAGTTCTATTTAACGATTTAGAGGAGTCCATAGGCTTTCTTTGTATCCACACCCTTTCAATAAAAAAATTGTATTCCAAAAGTTTATAGGTACAAAAAACTAATTCTGTACGTATCTTCAATGGTTTTTTTTTTTTATTTAAGTCCTAATAAAGTTTCGAGTTCTCGTAAAGTTCAATAAAGTGAAATATGTTTTCGATAAATTTTTAGAATTTTTTAGAATTTAAGAATGAAGCTGAGAGAAACCGCATATGCATAAGGCGTACCGCTCCCTTTGCATTTCCGCCAAAAACTTCGACTTAAATTGTGAGTTACAACCTACTCAAGTCGTAATGGGTGGACGTATGAAAAATTAATAAGCACGTGGGTTGAATTGAAACTAAATTATTTTTTACCTATCTGTAAATTGATGTTTTTCATTGGACTCAACTGGAGATGGTGATTCATCTCTTTTATACCAACTTATGCTGCTATAGGTGCCTACTTTCCTACTGGAGTCACTAATTGTAAAAGTCTGTAATGACTATGAGACACATAGCGGGGATGGCAATTTTTATCCACCAACTAAGGAATGTCAAAACTTTTGGAGGATTGACTAGTAGGTATATTCAAACTTTTGTAATTTAAATAATTTATGCCACACTTTTTACTCGACTTCTTTCACTCTTCACTTTTTACTATGCAGCTACTTCTTTTGCTAAACTGTACAGGAGTTGTTAAAATGAGCCCTACACACTTTACTGCCTACTGTCAACACTAGTATATATTGTGTAGAAATTTTAATTTTTCCCTATCAGAAATTAGGAGCTTGTTAATTTCACTTACCAACATGTTGTCGGAGATCCAGGCACAATGTAAACAGGCACGAGATAGGTCAGATCCCGCTTGCTGTACGATAAGGGTTATGCCCCCATCGTGAGCCATGCGAAACCTTGAAACCTATTTTATTCCGAAAGCGGTCCCGCCTGTCTGGCCTGATTACAGTTTCTATAGGCTTTACTATGTCCTGAATTTTAGTTTTGGTTGGGTTTCAAAGAATTTTTGACGCAGTAAAATTTTTTTATACTTTTTGGTTAATTTTTCTGTAGTAAGCCGAAACATTATTTTCTTTTGTGGCTTCTTCAGGGGTTTTATGGTGAGAAATTATTATTTTTCGATATACATCTCATGGGTAGATCATAGCTGTCTCAATACGCTACCTAGAAATATATCGCATTTCGCAGTTTCATGGACTATGCCAGTCAGGTGTTTTTGGATGCATCTGAAGGCGCTTTTCGAATACTCTCCATTCATATTTTATTTTTCGAATGCGTCAGAATCACAGAAAATTTTCTCAGATTCATTGCGGACCAGTGAAGTTCCCACGAATTTCCAGCCCAATTAAGTGGCCAGCTTTTTGCGAAAATCATAAGATGAAATTCTAGGAGGAATGCTAGGCAGAGGAAATGTTGCAGGCTAAGATGACTTACTGCAGGTGGGCCGTTTATGTCGGTCCTACGCGAAGTTGTAATGTTAATGCGGCTGCCCATCGGTCATTTCAGGTTTCGAGCCTACACCTGGAAACCTTATGCGGTGTTTGAGATGTTGAGATGAGCCTAAAGCCTCTGCCGTACCTATTGAGGCTTGTAACCTGTATGAATGTACAGGATAGGCGTATCGCGAGCTCGCATCTGCCACCTATGCAGGAAATTGAACTAGCAGGAAAGAAGGCGAAGTTGAGAAAGGTTCCGAAGGAGGAGTGAGCCGTGTACGGAATATTTTTAGATTTGTGATATTTTTTTAGTAATCTTCCTTTTACCTGTGCCTGTGCCTGTGGTAACGCTGTTCTCTGTGAGTGATTTTGTCGAGGGGTTAACCACTCGTTGGGAATCTCGTTGGGAATCATTGGGAATCTTTATGAAATCTCGGGGAATCTTGGATTTTTTTTGGAGTGGTTACCCCTTCGGGGTTCATCTTTCTATAAATATCGTTGGGAATCTTTGGAAATCTTTATGGAATCTCAGTGGAATCTCAAGGAACCTCTGGAGTGGTTACCCCCTCGGGTTTTGTTTTCGTCTTCACTTTTCTGTGACATGCCCCGTTTGTCTTGATATTCCTCGCCGAAAATTTGAAGTCTCCCGGGCAACCAAGAGTAGACAGAGAACAGACTGTTTTACGAGAAGTTTGAGTGAAATAGGACAAAATTAGCTAATAGGCTACATTACATTTCAGTTTTACTTTATAATAATTTTTTAAATAATTTACACTGCATTTCTGCGCCTCATTTTACTTACTTCCTCCGACACTTCTCAGTCAAATCTTACTTATTTTACAGATTATAACTGAAAATCACATTCGTAACCCTCTAGCTCTCCCAAATATTGGGATTCTTCTTGCCTAAAAAAATACCATGCCGTCGAAATGTTCAGAATTTCGTTAGCAGTTATCACATAATGGAATTTTTTTTTTGTTGTTTTTTGATGAAGGATCAGCTGAACCTGGATCGTGTGGCTCGGTCCTTATGTTTATGCAGGGTGACTTTGCTGTGGAAACCTGAGTCGTCTGACTGGTAGCGCACCACTCGGATTTCCCCGTTAGGTTGCAGCAAGCTGTGAAAAATATCACAAAATTTATCAGTTACAATATTTAGATATTTCTCATTGCATAAGGCCGAACATACATTCGCTATTTGTTCACGTTTTTTTCTGAACACTTTATGAGGAAACTATTGGATTTTTAATTGTCCTGAAATATAACATGTCTTTTTTTAACGTCCGAAATAAATTGACTAGTGGGTGATCTTACGATCGGGTGATACTGTCATGCACCAAAAAATTTGTCCGAAATTCGATCCGATGTCCGATGGTAAAATCACAACATAGCCAGTTAGTTTATTGCCTTAAAAATACATCTTATATTTCAGAACATACATAAAATGTGCAGAAAAAAGTAAAAAAAAAAATAGCAAAAGTATCTTAAAGTCCTTGATTAGGTATCTTATATTTATTTCGTACTCAAAGAATAATAATTCGTAACTGGTGTTTTCTTATCACTCTGACATTGATTGTTTCTACTGATAAGCCTTACCTGTAGTAACCCTCCACCGCGTCTCCCAGCCTCTTCTCAGTCTTCTCCTGGTAGTTTTTATGCACGGGATCATGAACTTTGTATCCGAACTCGTATGTCGGGACCTGGACGGGGATGGAGCTCTTTTTGGCGTAGACTGCGACCTGTGCTGAGACTTTTGCTGGCTTGTGGACCCTAAAAGGTTTATCGGGGAATGTGTACAGCTTCTGATAGTGATAGTGCCTTTTCTGAAAAAGGAAATTAACGTTTCTAATTCTGTAAAAAGAAATGGTTCTAACTGGGAAACTTTGTATGTATGGGTACGTACCTGATACTGAACTTTTGCAGCCACAAAGCTGACTGCAACTATCAGCAGCAGGGTGAAGATTGTCCCGCGTAGGTCCATTGCGACCTGAAATCACCATAATTTTGAACCTGAGAAAGCGAGTACAGGAATTGACGTAATGACATTGCTCCAGGAAATTGCTTGATATTATTTCGTTCTGAAATGTAATTACAGTGCAACCTTAATATAACGTACCTCAATATAACGACTTCCTCGATTTAACAAATTCTTCGTAATCCCCTTGAATTGTCCATAAGAGTCAATATAAAATATACCTTTACATTGCGAACATTCTTTGCGTACAACCTCTTTATAACGAATTTTCAACTATCAAGAAAAAGTATTCATACCTCAAAAAGGGAGGTTTGAGTGACGATGTAGTGAAATCCATCACGAAATTAGATTGCGCTTTGGATGTCATAACTCATACCGGTGGTAAACAGACAACTATCAATGACTTTTTTTCTAATCAATGAACAAAATTGAGATTAAGCTACTATATAACCAAAGAACCACCTAACCACCTTATATAACTATTCTTTTACCTCTTTATAACGAATTTTAGACCAATCTAACCTCAACATAACAAACCTCAGTTCAACGAATTACTTGATATTACGAATATAATCTTGTTCCCCTCCGATTTGTTATATCGAGGTTGCACTGTATTATTTTTTTTTACTAGGTAGTTAAAACTAAGATCAAATTTCTCCGTAAAAAAGGGGGCAATTTTAAATTTCATTTTCTTTTCTGTTGTTGGATGATTTTTTAGGTATCAAAAAATTCTTACCTGAGCCGTATTCAGCAACAAGCACTGTAGGATGAAGGAAATGTCCGATGAACTTGTGCGGAGCCACTGACACTTTGGTCATGGTCAATTTACTTTTTATATCGACATGCACGACGAGGGGCTTTCCAAAAGTACACATTTCCAACTCGAGCATTAGGAATCCTAAGTGTATTGAGGTTTAAAGATGTGGGATACTTAAATCTAACGTTTTTCATCGAAAAATGAGTTTTTTTTTCTTCTGACTACGTGTTCATGAATGTGAGAAAGTAGCGCTGTCTCGTCAGTGAAATGTTTTAGTTGTTAGTTCGTTATAATCTGTGTTATTTTAATAAAAGTGAGAGTTATCTCGTTAAAGTTCTTACTATATTCACCTTTGTAGGGTACAGGGTTCGAGTCTCTTCTCATGTGTAGATAATATCAATATCCTCGTAGCTACATTTTGAAATATGGGTTTTTTAACAGACCGTTTTTAGAACATAGATACTACATGTAACATTTTGAGGGTCGTTTTTTAAAGTAACTGTAAACTTATCCATGTGTTATGTTCGAAAAAAGGAAGTTGTTTTTTTGAACACCCCTCGGTGAGATTTCACCCTTACTATATGATTAAATTTGAATAAGCAGGCAGTAGATTCATCTCCTGCATTACCAATTTGCTCCCCTTCCTTCCTGTTAACAAGACTTGCACTGATGGGACAGGTTTGCTCTTTAATATCATGATATTCTATGATTATTTGATAGCATGATATTGTAGCAAAAAGTAATTAATTTATAAAAAGAGTAAAGATATTGATATTGCTCTGAGGCCCTTGGTTCTAATCCTTCTATAGCAGTAATATTAGTGGCCACTTTGAAGGGAGGCATTCCGAAAAAGGTTCCCCTCCACCAGTTCCCTTTCGTGTAGCCAATGCAAGGCTGGCAAAAATCAGAGCCACCCCGAGCTCAACCGAAGGTGGTGGTAACCATCCGGCAACCATTGTGGCCATTAATTCGTTCCTTCGACAATGACAATAATTTTTTTTTTGCGCTTCTCATTTTGTATTCTTACACCAGCTAAAACTCCACAGTTAATGAGGTGTCTTGTTCTGTTCTTTTTTGTTCTCAAATCGCCGCCCCTTTCACTCCCTGCCGCGCTTCTTGGCATGAGTCTCATGTTGTCGTCGTCGGTAGTCTAGACTGGTATAAGTTGGCCCGTTCAAACCGTCGACGTTACAGTTATTAGCCGTCGTTTACTTTCCTCGTGTACAAGAAAATTGCTCTAAACTGAGAAGGGACTAATTGATGTTACACCTTGTGTTGCACCATCTTAGTGCCATAGGTACAGGTTCTCATGCCTGGGACCCAATTGGATGTAGTAAGCTGAAGCTTAGACATGGGCGTAGCCAGGGGGGCACCTGCCCCGCTGAGGCGAAAATGCCCCCTCTAGAAATGCCTGGTTCCTGTCCAGTTAATAAACCTTAAACACATATTATCAAAAATATATTTTCGCAACAAAGTCACAGCAGTGCTTAGGAAGAAGTATCAGTCGTTCGTGCATGCAATGAGGGTGCATCTATAGACAAATGACAAGTGCAACAACTGCAACAAAACAAGGTTGATGAAGAATTTCAGGTACTAACGATGTACCTATCGGCTGAAGAAAGTTGGAACCCATTTTGAGATCATGTCAGTTTGGAAGGGTCGAGGAGGAAGTGTCAAACATAACAAAAGGAGGTAGGAGGGTGCTTCCTCTTAGTGATGGAGTCCAAGAAGGGGAGCTCCATGGGCGATGAGAGGAGCTCCGTGGGAGATGACGGGGTGAGAGGCGTGGCCGGACCTGGAAGTACGGAAGAAGTCAGAAATGTATTGGAGGGTGCGAGGGGCTAACCACTCCAGAGATTCCTTGACATTCCCTGAGATTCCATAAAGATTTCCAAAGATTCCCAACGATATTCATAGAAAGATGAACACCGAAGGGGTAACCACTCGAAAAAATTTCCAAGATTCCCTGAGATTTCATAAAGATTTCCAATGATTCCCAACGAGATTCCCAACGAGTGGTTACCCCCTAGGGAGGGTGTGTAAAGAAGTTTTTGATAACATGGAGTAGGTTTGTGAGCTTGGCCGGTTGGGGCGGCGCATGCGCAATGCGCACTGCTGCTCCGCACTCCCTATCCTACCGCATGCTGTTAAAAACAGTTCTACCTTAGTTCTACCTCTTTTCCAGTGAGTCACTTACTTGTGGACGACAGCGTTGAAGCCGTTGTGGTGGTCAGCAGTGTAGTCGACGGTCCTGACGGAGCCATCAGGCTCCACCAAGCTGTATTGTCCCTTCACGACATCTCCTTCACGGGTCTCGTGCTGCGACTTGATGTCTCCCGTGTGGTAGTCGTTCACGCCGTACTTGAAGGAGTAGTGAGGTGGAGCCTGACAATCAGATGGACAGTTATGACAAAATAAGTAAAAGTGACAAGTCTTCGAAGAAAAACTTGACTTTCCTTTCTAAAGAAGTTGCCTCGTACGGTCTCCCAGTGATGTCATATAATTTTGTTACTGGCTAGAATGTTCTTAATTCATCCTATGCTTTAAATTCCAAAAGGACCTCCACAGAATTTATAAGAAACTCTGGAAGCTTCTTGGAACTCTTCGGATTTTCTTCTAGTATCCTTCAGTAGAACTTCTCTACTCCCTTTCACTTATGACACCGAAGCGCATTATTTTTCGCAGCATCCGAACTTACATAGTGCTCAGGCTCGGCGTGCTTGATGAGGAGGGGTGCATGGTAGGACTGGAGGTGACCCAGTTCAAGGGCGCAAGCTGCTGCCACTACGACGGAGAGGACCTGAACAACAGAAATTTAGACAGAGTTAATGAAATGAAAGATGTGTGCATGGAAACGCCAAGATCTACAGTCATCAGATAGTACCTATTTTAAGTGAATGAGGTGCATTGTAGATAATATTTTCTGACATTACAGAGAAATACAATGGTATTTCCGAACAAAGGAATATACTTCAGTTTCCTGAAGAAATCGACAGAAAAAGAGTTAAGAACCGCAAAAGTGTGGACAGGCTTAAGTGGTTGTACCTTGCTGGTCCTTGCTACACATAGGTATTTGTCGGTTGGTAATTTATGAGCAAATGACAGGCAGTTGCTGTACATCAACGGAAAGAGGCTGGTTGACGCCGTACCTCTAATTAGAGGATGGCCTGTTGAGGAATACTTAAAACGCGTAGCGCCTAATTATATCCATTTGCCAAACAAACGGCGAGATTAAAAATTATTAACTGACTGAAATCGTTGTCGTTGGTCATTTTTATTCGAAAAAATAATTTCTAGATCTACGAAAGAGTATAAAAAAAACTTACCGCAAATCGGAACATTTTTTTTTAGAGTTAAAACACCACTGTGGACTAGTCTGAATGAACTGTGTCTTATCAGCTGGGTTTTCCAATATATATATGTCGGACAGCTTTAGCCAGCACCGAGATTGGCCGAAGTGTGTTACCATTTGCGATTGATTGCGGAATATCCTCATCTTCTAATTACCAAGTCAGTCCTGACGCCGCAATGAACCTGAGCTAATATACTACTTGGCCTAGTGATCTACTGACGTCCCGTTTCATTCAGTTGCTGTATTTGGATGCCAGATTTTTATTAAAAATTTAATTACAAAACAGAACTTTCAATGCACTGCCAAGTGTATGTGGAGTTTTTGATTCTACAAATTTAAATAAATTAGTGTGCCAGTTTTCTGAAAAACTGCTTCAATTTTTGCATTAAAAAAAAAAAAGAACTCTTCCTCACCTTAGAGAATGTAATCCATCGGAATTCCATTACTTGCATTAGACACGTGAATTTTTTGAACGTGCTCAAAGTGCCCACGTGCGTTTTTGCTTTTGTACTGGTGCTTTTTTCCCCTCGTTATTATTTTCACGTGATTTTGTTTTTGCACGTGGTATAGAAGACTTGAATAATTTCCCTCCCTGAAAAAACGTCTGTCTGGATCCGCCCTTGATACCGTTGACCTAATGGGTCCATCGTCGCCTCATATACAAAATTCCAGCTGGCGATGAATTTGCCAAAAAAAAAACAGCCACGATTCTACTCCAATTTACTTTACACCCGCTACTTGGGTGACCAGGCTTCGCAGAGCTCAGCGCATTCCAGACGCAGACGCCACTGCACGCACATGGGACGTAACCCGGCGCGGCGCCCAGTGTAAACAGTGCAGTCGGCCAGTCGCCACTGCTCCAGCGCGTACGCCGCAGGCCAATATCATGTTCCCATTCATACTGATCGTTCGATTTGATCTAGTTTTGTTACTTTGTATCTTTTTCCCCTAATTTTTCATTTTTGAGCTAAACCGTTTTGATTCTCAGAAACGGCATTTCTTGTTCTTGTTCTCGCAAAGCGACTCTTGCTCTTGCTTATAGTAATCCTATCTTGTTCTTGCTGCGAGATTCTTGCAATTTGTTGCATACACATGGAATTTTCTGCGGTTATAATGTGGTCTGCAGAGTTTTTTGTACATGTATGGACTGCCATCCATGAATGAAGCTTCGGAAAAAAACTGACTGGGGTTATGCATGACTCTTACGAGAACTCTTGCAAGAGTTCTTGTTCTTGCAGTCAAAATCAACTCTTGTTCTTGTTCTTTCATGTAAGGAATGCAAGAACAAAAGCCAGACGAGAAATTTTTGTGCATCACTAAGGGTGCGTCTCACCATGCCCAGTTAAAATTTAACTGGAGATTTAACATGGTAAACATAGGACAAAATCTCCAGTTTAATTTTAACTGGGCATGGTGGGACGCACCTTAGATGCACTACCCCTAACTACGAGTTATACCTATAGTTACCATTACCATTAGAGATACTGTCATATTTTAATGGAACAATTTCAGCCGTCTCATTAGCGTGTTCAAGTTTATTATGTTGCCTATTTTGAAAAAGGAAACGTTGGGACACGCGATGCTGGAGATGCGTATAGACGTGGACCTCTCTGATTGGTCATAGTCATCGCGTTTCCCTGTAAAGGACTTCGTAGTATTTTGCGGTTAGAAAATGCTTTAAATCACGACTTAGCGAGGGGGTAACCACTCGTTTGGAATCTCGTTGGGAATCTTGGAATTTTTTGGAGTGGTTACCGCTTCGGAGTTCATCTTTCTATGAATATCGTTGGGAATCTTTGGAAATCTTTATGGAATCTCAAGGAATCTCTGTAGTGGTTACCCCTTCGCGACTTAGTTAACCAGTTTCTGACTTTAAATATATAGATACATGGACTACATTATATTTCAGGACACATAAATCCCCACTATTTCCTCCGAAACTTCTCACTGAAGAACCAAAACTAGGCTAGGATTTTATTGACAGCCTCAAAATGATTTGCAAGTTGCAAAACGTTCATTGAAAAGTTGACATTGTTTCTCATGTACGGTGTGCGATTACTTGCATTTTCCTTAGCTTCAAGTACTTGTTTCACCGGTTGCTTGAATCGTTTAGTCATTTACTGTGCTGTGCCCATTAGGTGACGGCTATAGTGCACCTAATGACAGGTATCACCGCAATGAACGATCAGTATTACCGATAATGATGGTCATATTGTCGGTCAGGGGCCAGCGAGGTTACGCTTCCTCAAACTTTGATTTTCTTGCCTCACGCAGCATTTCTATAGGCAGATTATCTCAGACCATTGGGACTGAAATAGTTTTATGACTTATATGCATACAAATAAATTTAAGCAATAGATATAACTTTGAACTTTGAATTGAAGTAAAGAGGAGTAGTGTGACCCCTAGTATCTACAGATATTTTTCATGAATGGGAGTTGATACCATATATTTCTAGTTGGTCTAGTGATGTCTAGGTCTAGTGAAAAGAGTTAGAACTAAAAGAGGTGCTAAGTAAACATGTCATCAACAGAAATTTCATTTATTGAAATTTTAACAGAAAAGCAATAACAAGAAAGAAAGCAAAACAAAACATCGTAACAACTAAAATAATAACGACTAGTTAACCACAGTAATTTTTACAAATTACGAAAGCTGTTACAAATGATGAGCCATAGACGAAGCCCTGCGAAGTAATTAGACCTAGATTTAGACTTTCTCAATAATTTTCAAACCTAGTTTCGACAGCAAGACAGTTACCAGACTGCAGGTACGAAGCGTATCGCCATGTAACGCCAACCTGATGTCGTCAGGCTCTATTCGCTTATTAACCACTCAACGCACCGAGGCACCGCACCAGCGTACCTGCTCACTCGCGGGTGGCCGGCTCCAGGTTCCACTACTGGAATCGGGAATATCGTACAGCCTGCATCACACGCTATAAATTCTGTGGGTACCTAGCTGGCCAGAACCCCCAATGCCCGAAGAAAGCAAAGTCCAGACCGGGCTGCTTTGAATATCTATCTACGAGGGGTTAACCACTCCAGGAATCTCGTTGGTAATCTCTTTGGAAATCTTTATGAAAATTTCTGGAGTAGTTAACCCTTCGGGGTGCATCTTTCCACGAATCTCATTGAGAATCTCAGGAAATCTTTGGAAATCTTCATGCAATCTCTGGAGTGGTTAACCCCTCGAATATGTACCTCCTAACCAATTTCTGTAGAAAGCCCTGAGGTTATACATTGCTGTTGTTTATCTGCGCGTGCTTGCTGGATTTGCAGGAGTGAGTGCTCTGACTGTTCTGGAGGAAACTATCTACTTGGAATCTTTTATGCCCTGTTAAGAACCTCGTCCATCTAGCCGCGCTGCCGCTATGGGATAGGATTGCGAACGTAGTGCAGCTGTGCACTCTGTGCCAAGCTCTCTATTCTACTCCATGTTATCAAAAACTGCGGTGCGGCGTGGCCAGATGAATGTAGTCCTTGAAGCTTTCTTCATGTTGGCATGCATGTTTTGACAGTCTATAAGTATGTATAGAGATCGGAGAATATTCACAGATAGGAATTTGTGAGAAATTCAAAGACAGCCTTAGTCAAGTATCAAGTACCTAACGAAGAAACTGGTAACAACCATGCAGAAGGAACTAAAAGTCGTGAAAACTTTTAGCCATTTCTTCTGGAGAGTGTACGTAGAGCGTTTACCCAATCTTGTGCGATTTTTCTAGTAGTCGTCATCGTAGCGTCCGTCGTTGTACTGTTGTGGCTGACGATGATGCTGCTGATGCTGTTGATACTGCTGCGGTTGCTCAGGGTACCTCTGGAGAGTGCTGGCGAACCTCGCCTGCTGACTGGCATGCTCCGGGTTGGGCTCAGAGTTGTGGACGGTGGCCTGGAAGCCATTGCGCGGGTCTGCGGTGTAAGTTACGCGGCGGGTGATCCCGTCTGCGTCCACGACGCTGTATTCTCCCTTTACCACATCGCCGTCCCGGACCTCCTTTTGGTTCTGGTAGTTCCCGGTCAGTGGGTCTTCTACGCCGTATGCGAAATGGTAGTCTGGTTTTGCCTGTAGAGTTAAATAGTTTTTACAATGGTCATTAGTCAGTTAAAAACACGGTACTACTTGACTGGCATACGTTTCTCAGTCCGAAAATTCGAGATGTAATGCTGGATGAACGTGGCCATACTACTTACTACTACTACCAATCGCTAGCTCAATTAAGTGAATACCTACAGTTCTACTCTTCCATTTAGTGAGAGTCGGCAGAGGGTCTCTCGCTGACGTCTGATTAGCCCGTCTGGGGTTTTGGGAAGGCCAACGTCTGCCCCCATACAGAATATAAATAGACCTTGTCGGGAAACAGCTTAGCCGAGATTTAGTTTATGAACCATTCCTCGTATGTGGTCCCTGTCAGGTTGCGTGTAGGTATGTCATGTCACTTATCAAGTTGTCACCAGAAGGCGTCACTGGGGCGTTATACAACTTTAATCGTGGTGGAGACCTGGACTCTGGAGACTACATGCATTGGAAGGCTGTTATCTGGTTATCTTCATTATCTAGATCACGGAGCGGAACGTCTTACATAATAATTAACTACAAATATCTCAGTCCGCCTGCAGCTCCCATCACCGAACCAACTTCTGGATGATTTGGTTCACTGGTCCACTCCAGGAATCTCGTTGGGAATCATTGGAAATCTTTATGAAATCTCAGGGAATCTTGGAATTTTTTTGGAATGGTTACCCCTTCGGGATTCATCTTTCCATGAATATCGTTGGGAATCTTTGGAAATCTTTATGGAATCTCAAGGAATCTCTGGAGTGGTTACCCCGTCGCATCAAATTAAGAGAAAATAGAGCAATGGTCGCACTTGACTTTCTCACTTTCCGTTACTAATAAAGTCCTGCCTTCGCCTAATCGGATAGTGTTGAACAGTGCAGAAAAGAGGCAGAGTACGTCAACCACCATACTCCGTTGTCTCCGTATTTAAAAAAAAAAATCTATATAGCTTCACACTTTCCTTTATGGAGAGACCTTCCCCATAGTATGTGCCTAAGAGCCCTTTTGGGTTTCCCTGGCTAAGGCAGGTACGTGGGGATTGAAAAACCTCGCCAGAAGTCGTCAGCTCTCACAAATAAGTTTGATATGACACTAGGGTAGTTTTGTGGAATATAGCATTGAGAGTTTAGCCAACCTTTTCAGGTTCCATTAGACTGCGTCGGTGGGGGGAAAAATACCTCAAAATAACTACCTGGAAAGTGACGCAGAATTCGTCTATGGAACAAGAGAAAGGGGTAATAATGAAATGTGCCTATTTTTCTCGGACTGGAGACTCCAGTTCTCCAGCGATACTGGAATGGCTCTCTATCGGAGAACGCCCAAACTATGCATGGACCCTAGTTTGTTCATTAGCTCAGCAGAGTGCGTAACTCTTATATAGCGTTCCTGTGAATTCGGGCTGCATAAGGGACAACAGAACGGCAGGGACGTACGCAAAGAGGTTTCCAAACTCAAAATCGGTTAGAAAGAAAATTGGTGGGTGCTGGGTGGGAAGTTGTTTATTGACTTCAGGCATGTTTTTGACATCATGGATTTGAAGCCAAATGTTGGACATACCTAGGTTGGTAGGTTACCTAGTAAGTACTTACCTGAACGGAATGGTACCTACTTGTATTTTTACTGGTAAATTTACTAGTAAATTTTTTACTTTCTCGCTAGCCATATATGGCGAGAAAGTATTGTTTTCGTGCAAAATTTCGAAATTGAGATTTTGGGTTTCCCATGATCCTGGGGGTCCCCTGAGTCCAAAAAAGTGGTTTCTGGAAAAAGTCTGTCCGTCCGTCAGTCCGTCCGTCCGTCAGTCCGTCCGTCAGTCCGTCAGTCCGTGCAGTGCTCTAGCGCCTATACCGTTCATCCGATTTTGATGAAATTTGGTATGGACCTGTCTAAAATTACTGCCGAGACACATTTTCAAGGATTTTTTGATTGGTCAAAAATTGCGGCCGCTATTGTCAAAAAACCGCCAAAATAATTCAAAAATCGTGTTTTTGGTTAGTCGGACAAGCGCCGACGGTACACTTTTCAATCTATAACACTGAAAATTGGTAAGTGTGTTGACAAATAGATGCTTCGAGGTCATTTTCAACTAAAATTGAATTGGTTGAAAATTACGGCCGTTCTGGACCAAAGTTCGATCGTTTCGGCGCCATTCACATTTATTGACCGATTGTCATGAAATTTGGTAAATTTGTGTAGAACCATGTAACTTAAACATTTGTCGAACAGAATTTTGTTATATTTAAAATTACGGCCGTTGTAGTCAAAAAAGTGTCGAAAATGAGTTGAGAATGAGAAACCACGTTTTTGAATATGGTCGGAACGCATTTGGGACTACAGTAATAGAATGACAGCCATGAAACTTGGTGGGAGTGATCTCAGATAGATGCTCGTGGGTCATTTTCAACCGATTTTGGATTGCTTAAAAATTACGCCCGCAAAAAAATCTCAAAAAAAAAAAATCACATGGGGCGAGAAAGTTTAGTGCGACTGTTGTCGGACCCTTTATTTTTTTTTAGTTAAAGGGTCATTTTGGGTAAAGCCTTACAATAGCCTCCGTGTTGTCTTTATTCGAATCTATATTTCACGTGTCCATGGACCCTTTTCCTTACCACATAATCGATGGCTTGGCCGACTACTGGACCCCCT
The DNA here is from genome assembly GCA_950004255.1 of Mesopsocus fuscifrons. NCBI lineage: Eukaryota > Metazoa > Arthropoda > Insecta > Psocodea > Mesopsocidae > Mesopsocus > Mesopsocus fuscifrons. Next base: position 16,993,049 of record OX465377.1, read on the forward strand.
GGATGGCTGTGTCTTTGAACTTCCACTCGGGATATGGGCCCCGAAACTGGCCCAGAAAATCTGTTGAAGTGGAAACCTTGCGGGCTGCAGCTGATTTGAGAGATAGTAGCCAGGCAAATAGCCTAAAAAAAAAACGGATTAATACTTAGTTTGATTGTTTTTAGAAAAGTCCACTATAGGTCTAAAAATCTTCTTGGAAAAGAAACAGCGGAAATTTTTATAATGTTCTTTAGTTGCGAGAAGAACGGTAACATAGTGGTCTCTCTGTCTCACTGACTTTCGACAGCCCATAAGGAAGGTTGCAAGCACTTACAATGCAAAGGAAATATTAATCTAAATTAAACCTAATGCCGAAGGAAATAATAACTATTAATAATATTAAAATAAGAAATTGAGGAGTACTCTAGCGACCATAGTAGAAGGGTATTGTGAGGAACTAGACCATTCAAAGAATTATCCGTTGTGCTCAGCAGGCCGTGCAACCTTATAGTTCCTCCTCAGCCATCGTGAAGTAAAGGATAGGACCTACAGTTTTAGGTGGGTTCTCCGTACCCTAGAATTGTCACCGTGAGTGGTTCTGAAGTTAGAACAATCCAAAACACTCGTTCGTATGAAACTGTTCGAATCAAACGAAAAGCAAAACTGGAAACGCCTTGAAAAGTACAGTAGTACCTACAGAATTGCGTGAAAAATTGATGAAACAAAAAATGCATTATCCAAAGTTTTAAATTAGTTGGAAGTTTTTCCCTCTGGACACCCCCTCCCCCCCCACCCCCCGGGTGCTCCCCTCCCGGTTTTCCCTCCACCACTCCCCATTATAACGAAATGTCAAGTCAAGGCTAGATGACTCAACAGAAATTCAATGGCGCTGAAAAATCATATTTCCGGGGAAAAAATGAAAAGAATATTATTCCGTTTTTGATTGGCTTGGTTTGGTTTACTATCATTTGGTAGGTTGCATGGGTGCCAAGGTAATAAATTTTTATGCCTTTCGAACCAAGAGAAATTTTTTAGAGTGCGTCCCACCATGCCTAGTTAAGAGAAAAAAGATTTTCTCCCATTTTTACCATGTTAAATTTCCGTGAAAATCGGAGTTTTTCTCTGAACCGAGTAGGGTGGTACGCACCCTTTCATTATTTGCCATTAAAGAAAAAATAGCCTGAGTTAAGATTGAACTGAGCACACTTATCTCTTATCTTATCTTATCTCTATCTTATTTTGTTTTTCCTTACCAGACCGAATAAATGCGCCATAACAAGACCGGAGACTGAGATCATTCGCACAACAATTGAAACGGCCGATTGCTCCCGGCGGCTTATATCCATTGCTGTAGGGCGCCATTGCAATCGGGTTATATAAACATCGAACATAGGCTCAGGCTGACGATCTGTCGAGATGGGGGTGGGGGGTCAACATGCCATGGGAACCTGACCAGGTTAGGTACAGCCCCGAGGAAGCTGTGTCTATTTGGTAATATTTTGAATATCTGAACATGTATGCACATTTATCCCAATTTATCTCTGAAAGATTATTATTATTAATTATTGTTATGTTATTGTTAATTTCTGATTGTTGTAAGTGTAAATCCCTATCCATGGGAGCCCATTTACTTGTTGCTTCTTCCGAAGCCAGAATTTGGAAAACGAAACTAAATAATTCTTTAGTACCTTGTTTTCTTTTGGTTCCTAATTTAATTGCATTCACCGTTTTTTGGAAATCTTCCTTAGTTACTTGGGACAATGTATAAACATCCAGGGTATGCCTATTTATAATATTAAGATTATATAAGTATTGCGCTAGAAGCTCAACTAAAAAATATGAACAACTATTTCAACCCTGGAGAGATTAAATATCTTTCAGTGCACCTACAGCTGTCATTATTCGCCCTCCCAAATAAACGAAACAAATTTCGAGCACACTTGTTAACAAACTTCTACATTTCCGAGGGGTTAGCCACTCGTTGGGAATCTCGTTGGGAATCATTGGAAACCTTTATGAAATCTCAGGGAATCTTGGAATTTTTTTTGGAGTGGTTACCCCTTCGGGGTTCATCTTTCTATGAATATCGTTGGGAATCTTTGGAAATCAAGGAATCTCTGGAGTGGTTACCCCCTCGTACATTTTACTGAGATCTCTATCTGAAAGTCAAAATTAGGTGTGTACAGGAAGGGTACAAATAATATCCTTTAAAATAAAATCGTCTTTTTGGCGGGAATATCAGTAAAGAGCGAGAAAATTGCATCGCCATTATATCACAGAGGAGTCATTGGTGCGTTACACGGTGATCGCATATTGTGGTCAACCGTGACATCGAACCATCGACGGTAACGTCTCTAGGACCAAAAAAACCCACGATAAAAAACGTTCGGATGAAAGTAGGCACAAGGTGAGGTCACACTGCTCCGTTAATTTGTTTGAGATAGAATGTTACCGATGGTTAAGGGTCCGCTATACCTGACGGTGCAATTTTTGTCGCCCATAAGATTAACATTGCGAGCGGCGATTCATTTTCAAGGTTTATCCTTGGTTGGAAAGACACAAAATTTTGCCTGTACCTAGCCCTCACAATGTTCTAGGGAGTGTTCGAAGTAGATTTCCCATTTTTTTAGTGGTTTTCGAGATACAGCACTTTTCTTGAGGTATGCGATGCTAGCATTTGCAAAACAGTTGCAATAAAAGAAACCAGTGAGAAATTGGGAAATCTGCTTCGAACACTCCCTAGAACATTGTTAGGGCTAGGTACAGGCAAAAGTTTGTGTCTTTCCAACCAAGGGTAAACCTTGAAAATGAATTGCCGCTCGCAATGTTAATCTTATGGGCGGCAAAAAATGCACCGTCAGGTATAGCGGACCCTTAAACCGTTTTGGAAATGTTGGGAGTTTTCCTAAAATGCTGAATGCTCTGAGGCTTACGGTCGCAGTTGCGCTGCGACAGGATACCAATAAGCTATGAAGCTAGGCATCCCATAGGTTCTAGTCTCCAGTTGTCGGGATTTTTCCTTGGTGCATCCTGCCCAGCCCTGATGAGGACCTAGCCTGACTGGAGGAAAACTCCAAATCACCCCCTTGTATTCAGAGGCCACGGAAGGTGGGACAGTGTATCCGACTATAGGCCCAGAACCTACTAGAGCTGTATCGCTAAGCAGTTTTTCTTTTGCAGTATGTAGGGGCCTTTACTAGTTGGATAATTTAGTGAACATTCGTACATGGTATGTTTTTTAAACCTCGTCGATCGTCTTGGAACATTGTTCGGACGTCTATGGGTTATTCCGCGCAAATAGAATCCGTTTAACACTAGAATATAATGTGCAGATACCACTGTAAGACGAGAGTAACCGGGAGCGCTATTTCGGTGCAAGTTAGGCGCTAAGAGAACGGTGATTACCCCAAAGGAAGAGCCTTTAGTTCTCGTCAGAGCCGCAGAGTTCCATGGAACCACCACTGTATTCAAGCTGCATGCTGCATGATCCGAAATTGGCAGACGCGATGATCCCTTATAAGAAGTACCAGTCACGTTCTGCTCTCTTCACTGTGCCACGGGTTGATGGGCCTAAAAGCTCCGTCCCTCAGGGCTGCTCAAAATAGGCAGTTCGGTGGAAAGGATTGGTTTCTTTCGAGGGGTTAACTACTCGTTGGGAATCTCTTTGGAAATCTTCATGAAATCTCAGGGAATCTTGGAATTTTTTTGGAGTGGTTACCCCTTTGGGGTTCATCTTTCTATGAATATCGTTGGGAATCTTTGGAAATCTTTGTGGAATCTCAGTGGAATCTAAAGGAATCTCTGGAGTGGTTACCCCCTTGATTTCTTTAAAATTTAAAAATCTTTCAATTGATGTGCTTGAGCTTGGAACTTTGGTTGAGGTCGGAAATTGAAGTCATCGATTCACATCACACCTCTTCCATCACTCATTTCATTGCAATTTCAAATTTATATTTCTTCGAGAAGTGAAGGGCTTTTGAAAAATCACTGAATCACTGATTCCACTGTACTCATCGGAGTGATAGTTATGACCGAGGGGGTAACCACTCCGGAGATTCCTTGAGATTCCCTGAGATTCCATAAAGATTTCCAAAGACTCCCAACGATATTCATAGAAACATGAACCCCGAAGAGGTAACCACTCCAAAAAAATTCCAAGATTCCCTGAGATTTCATAAAGATTTCCAATGATTCCCAACGAGATTCCCAGCGAGTGGTTAACCCCTCGGTTATGACACTCAGTGCTTGTAGCCAAAAAGCATTTTCTTCCTTAGGGTCGGGACTTCACGAAAAGTACATTATTAATTTATATAATTTTACAAATGACTATTTTATTTATTTATTTATTTTAAAGGGTGATGGCGCATAACACCGCAGGTGTGGAGGTGAAAAGGAATCGGCTGAAAGTTGGATATGACTGGGCCGAAGCTTGATAAGGAGAGTAACATCTGGGCCATAACAAGCGACAAACTTGCAAACACCGGGATTCGAACCCTGACCTCTCAGCGCGCGAGTCAGACTGTCAGGCCGCTCGGACACTGTGAGGCTAATACTTTTCCCAGAGAATGGGCCAAAATAATTGGCACAAAGCAGAATAGTCAAAGTTTTTATGTGTGTGCGAATGGTACTCGTATGTAGGTCAGTTACCAAGGACGTTGATTGAAGCAGCTGCTTGCTTTGCTCTTCTTTAGGTTAAAATTAGGTTGTAACTAAAAGTGAACCTGTGGGCTGTTAGCACGCCTATACTGGATACTGATACCTAGCTATTAGCTAGAATTATTACGAGGAACGTTTTAAAGGCGTCTTCGCTCAGAAACTGGCAGGTGAAACGTAACCTGTATCTACTACAAGTACAAGCAAACTTTGTTACGAGTTTGTTTACCTTGCAACATGCAAGAATGCATGGAAAATGTGTAAGTATGCACTATCTTTGGCAGTACCTGTGAAGCTCACCTGGATGGATTTTTTGAGGAGTTTACGTTTTTTCTGCACACTTTATGAGGAAACTATTGGATATTTAGATTTTAGATGTTCTGAAATATATTGTGTCTTTTAAACGGCCGAAATTAACAGGCTGTATTGTAATCGGGTGATTTTTGTCCACAAAAAAATTTGACCGAAATTAACCAATCGTAAAATCACAACACAGCCTGTGAAAAAGACATAATATTATATTTCAGAACATTTAAATATCCAATAGCATCCTCATAACATGTCCAGAAAAAACGTAAACAAACACGAGTGCTTAGACGCCCTTAAGGTCAGGTACCTCCACTTCTTACTTAAACCGATCTTCAGAAGTCTAAAATTACGGTTATGTTTAGCTTATGGTCTCTAGTAAGCTGACTGATACCTACTTCATCTGATGTACTGAAAATGGTATTGTTTTGTTATTGATTGATTCCAGGAAAAGCATCCGTGTGAACGCAGCTTAAAAACAACAAAAGATCCCGATACGAACGGAAGTCTGTTGAGGCCAAAATTATTGGGATAGGACAAAATACTACGCGGCGGCGTATGGATCTACCGTGCGTTTGGGGCATGCGCAAAAGGCTGCGGCGCGCTTGCCCGCTTCCTCTGGAGCTTCCAGTACATCCTGACGGCTGGAGGAGGAGGGTCGTGAGTGACGCGCCAAAACCACCCGGCCATGCGACTACCCTGGTGCCCGAAACCGTTTCTTTCATAACCTACCAGGTATGTGCCCATTTTCTTTATGTTTATATCGTTAAAATGTGATGATAGATGTAGGGTGTTTTTGGGGGGAGCGTAGTTTCGGGTAGGAGCTCCGAAATTGTGGTCAAACTACCCGGTGTTACCCGAACCCGATTCTTTCATAACGTGCCTGGTCATTATCCATTTTCTTTATATTTCTGTCGTTAGATTGTGATGTTACAGGTAAGGGGTATATGGGAGAAGGGTAGTTTTGGGTGGTAACTTCGCAATCGTGGGAAAACACCCTGTAGTGCCAAAAAACAATTCTTTTCTGAACTACCACAGTCTCGATATGCGTTTCACTTCAAATGCTGAACAAAACAGAGGTAAATGCCGGTCCGGAAAACTATCGGGATCGAACCGGTGTGACCCGGCTCTCGGTACTCAACTCTAGACCACTCAGCTATATGAAACCTTATAATGTTTTTGAGTGAGTGTGGTTTCGGACGTATTGTTAAATACTAAAGACTTTTTCATTTTCATCTGATAAAATGTTACTGCGAGTACTGGGGTGACCCACGACAGAATTATTTAGTATAAACGGTAGGGCCGGTTACCTGTTTGAGCTGGAGGTACTCCTGATACCCAAAATGGGCTATAGGAGGGTCACGACCAAATGATCTGATAACTGCAGTAGCCTATTCAAAATATAAACTATCTATCCTAAAAGTTGCACCTACCTATGATAAATGGAATGTGAAGATGATGAGAAGTAATCTGCAGCTGTATCTGGGCATCGTCTGCAGGAGGGTGGGCTTGGCCTTCTGCTGAGCTTCTTCCTGTTTAGTGTTTACATGGGTTACACGTTACATCCCCATATGCCCATATGCAACGTGTCTTACACATTACTGTGTACCTCTTCCACCAGAGAGCTTGCACACACTCACATCTGCGTCTAATTGCGCAGCCGCTGCCTTCTTAGTGAACAGAGTTGGTAATCAGAAAAATTATCCCTCCTTGTTTTGAAAATTTTGGTGGCATACTCTTTGACGCCACGCTGTTGACCGGCGGACGATGCTAATGGCGGTAGTACTCTCAGAAAACCAATACTGCGTTCAGTGCGTTCTAGCGCTCATGTGGTCTGCCTATCGTTTGTTTAAGAGGACGCTATACGTGAGGGTGCATTTTTTGCCGCCCATAAGATTAACATTGCGAGCGGCGATTCATTTTCAAGGTTTACCCTTGGTTGGAAAGACACAAAATTTTGCCTGTACCTAGCCCTAACAATGTTCTAGGGAGTGTTCGAAGCAGATTTCCCAATTTCTCACTGGTTTCTTTTATTGCAACTGTTTTGCAAATGCTAGCATCGCATACCTCAAGAAAAGTGCTGTATCTCGAAAACCAGTGAGAAAATGGGAAATCTGCTTCGAACACTCCCTAGAACATTGTTAGGGCTAGGTACAGGCAAAATTTGCACCGTCAGGTAGAGCGGACCCTTAATATCAACCGTAATCTCTCTCTATAACGACTTTCAAGGGACCATTTAAATTTGATTTTATTTGTTTTTTGATGTTGTCACAAAATATGCCATGTGGGTATTCAAAATACTCGGGGAGGCTTCCTCAAGCGAGTTACGTAAAAAAATTATTCTCAATGCATTTCTGACCCCCACTGGGTTGAGTTTCTGAAGGTTTGCGAAATATGTCACGTGGGTACTCAAAATACTCGGGGCGACTTCCTCATGTTAGTTATCTCGTCTAAAAGTTTCTCCGAGGGCCCGGAAACATGTAGTATGGGAAAGTTTGTTGTTGGAATTATTTTTATTCTCTATGATAATGTGATTTACTTCAAAAAGTATCCTGAAGTGGAACGGTTCGAAGATGACAGGACGGGGAGGGGGCCTACCCTTCGACCTTCCCATTGCAGCTGTCAAAATGACAACTTTAAAACAATTAAACTCTGTTAGATCAGCCGCCCCAATTAAAACTGTCTTGGTTGATGGGTCAGATGGAAAACTGTTCTTCTGCTACCTGCACAGTGATCACATTATAGAAGGCAGAGCCATATATATCCTCAGTTAAGGGTCAGTTAGTTAAACGGATCCTATGAACTTCAGGAGTATCTTCTAGTTAAATTTGTAATACTGACTATTGTCGAGGATTGCCTGCACTTGGCAGAATAAAATATCCTGATCTGATTTCTTATTGCCAAAAAATAAATCCGACATAACCTCAAACCACAGTCCAAAAAGCATTCAGACACATTCCGTTGTAAAAGCAATAAAATATGGCGGCAGTCTTATTTCCAAAAACCAATAGTCTGAGACTGCGAGTCTGGTTAATGTTGAGCTTATGAAAGTAGTGACACCCGACTCGACACCCGGGCGACATTTCATCTGAAACGCATTAAAAAAATACTGCAAGCTTTTACTCATAAGGCAAGCATGTCATCACAGAGTCTCATAAAGCGGCAGCTTTTTGTTGTTTAAGAACGAAATGAGGGTAGCGTTGCCAAAAATTAAAAAAATGAAATTAAAAGCGACGGCTCCCGAAATAGTGACTGAAGCAGTTACGTTTGAATTATTGGCTTTGTGTTGAAACGACATCAATTAAATGTTTTGGAGGAGCTAGCAGGTATTTCGTGGAGATTTCTTTCTTCGTATTGAACATGGCCCTCAATGAATGAAATTTGGTGGAGATTTGTTGGCACCTCACCTCTCACTCGCTTTTGTGGGTGTTCCCAAAACTTGCCCGTTTTTTGCCCTCTTAATTATTGTGATGAATAAAGTGCCATGGCTTATGAATTCGATTTGGACGAGTTAAACACATTCTTCTGTTGCCGTCTTTGCCGCCGCACTCTGTCGGAAAACTTCCTCCGCCGCCGCACTTCCGAATCGTGAGCCAGACATCACGTTACTCAAGTTGCATACAAAGTAAAAACCTTCTATTCATCATTTCTTACGGTGTTACGGGAAGGCAAAAAATTTGATTATATCCATGGGAAAGTATATTTGCGACTAACCTAGCTTAGGTCGGGGTAAGGTACCCATGGGACATCTGGGAGATGCTATAAATGGTATAGATTTAGATTGAAGCTGCCGGTCACGTCAACTTGAAAAGGACTCCAGGCGGCAGATGTGCTGGAGAATAGGCAACGTCGCAGCACACGTGGAAATACATGGTACAGGCTGTATACACGGTTAACGGATAAATAGTCCCGATCCTGTCCAAAATTGAACGATTCAATGCAGCCAACGTAACAAGCAGCCCCTAGCAATTTCCCTCTCATGCAAACGAGGGTCAATTCACCCTTACCGAAGTGTAAGGGCTGCTACTCCTAATCTGAAGGTTCGAATCGGGACATTATGATCCAATAAAGGGTCTTCTAATGTTTAAAAATATCACGAAATTAAAGCAGATGCGAACTGAAAAGGCTCTTTTTTTAGCACAAAAGAATGATAGCAATGGATTTGGAATTATTTTACGACTGTCTGGATGTCGTAAAAATTTCGAAGTTGATGCAGATTTTATTCGATGTTTGTGGATTTGAGGTGATCATTTCAAAAGTTTCCTTTCTTCGAAAAAATTCGGATCTCTTAAGTGCTTTTGAAGTCGTTTATTTGTTGTTGCTGGAATTTTGTCTGGCGCCCATTTTGTCATTTTTTCCTCAGGCTCGTGAAAGGTCCTCATCCATTTATGGCGAGAAAGTATCGCTGTCCTGGAGAATTGTTGATATGTTGTGTTACCCCTATCCCCTGACTCAAAAAAGTGGTTTCTGGAAATGTCTGGATGTCCTCTCCCGTCCGCCTGGCTCTTCTACATCCGAATAAATAAAGCCAGATTACAGGGCACTAGCAGAACTGAAGTTAAATCGTTGAAACGTGTGGCTCAGCAGTCAACAGAAAAAGTAAAAGTTGTTTTGAAAAACGGATGGAAGTCATGGAACGGATCTCAAACTATTGTCAAGGCCAGATCTATTTATATACACAGTTGTCTTGTGCCCTTTATACTCTAAACGCCCTTTCTCGAATGGTAGGTTATGGCTCTCTAGTTTTTCATTTTTTGAGTAAATTCATCAGGGGTGAAGATTTTGGATGGGTTTCACAAACTGCCCACTGCCGTGTGCCCGTAAATGTCGACCATAGCGTAGCGCCAATGTTTCTGTTTGGAAGGATACCATTAAAGTTAACTTTTAGGTTTTAGATAACACTATAGGAAATTGTGAAAGCCACCTGGGTAGAAGCAGGTAGGGGGGGACTAGACCATTTCAAGAACTATCCAACATTAGCCTACAATTCTATATAGGTGGGTTCCGAACCACCGGAGACTCCATAACGTACATTTGAGATCGTATTCGAGGTGAATGCCGATCAGAAAAACTTGATAGGATGGGAATCGAACCGGTGTAACCCGGCTCTCTAAAAACAACCATCTAAACTACTCGGCTATCGATGCTGTTCCACTCTAAGATTTCGGCTAAACTGCAGAGGAGCGGGGGATGAACTGAAGAGGTACAAGAAAGGGACGAATGCGTTTTGAAATAAAGGGTTTTTAAGATTTTTCCGTTTAGAAAAAACAAGATTAGTGTTTGTTTTGTTGTGTTTGGTTGGCACAAGAGATCCCAAGGCTAGATAGGTGTTGGTTGGCCCGAAGAAATACCGAAGTAGATAAGGGATGAAGTGAAGTTTCTTTGCTGAGTCTTAGGTATTTATCATCGTCACGCCTGTGTTTTTACTTCTACTCTGCTGTATTCCATTCTTTTTTTAATAAAAAAGTAAGGTTTTGCTGATTGTTAGGGTTGATCTTTTGTTGTTGGGTTCTGAAACTTGTTCCAAATCTATGGCTACAAACTTTGAAGAAAAAAAAACATTCCGAAAAAGAGTGCTTCTAAAGGTGGGAAATCTGTGGGGGTCAGTAAAAAAAACTACCTGTGTATAAAGCCTGCTTACTGAAATTTGAAATAGGAGCAGGTACGTAAAGAGTTCGTAAGGTAAGCATCATTTGAGGGACGACGCAGTGTGTTCTTGCACAAGTTTTCGCAATAACGCGACCACCATTCTACGTATAAATAATTGGATCTACGTATTACTAAAGAACCTTTGTAAAGGAAAGAAACATATTCGGGGCAATGTAAAAAGTAGATTTGTCGTAGACCAGGCTAAGCAGCCGGGACCCTGAGGGCGTTTTTCGGCTTTCCCCAGATCGATGCTGCCAAAACCTTACACGAGCAGACGGAAATTTTCTATCGTCAGCAGTGAAAAATGTGGTAAAATCCGATTGTGACGACTGGGTTTTCAGTTGACTAAGGGGTGAAAGTGGAGGAAAGCGCTTGCGCGCCCTTTCTAAAGCGCCATGCACTAAGGGATCAAGTCAAAGCGGTGGTGTTAGCCCTTGGAAATTGAGGCTGCCTGTTCAGCACACTGCTTTTCTTTCCTTTGAGTGCAAGAGCAGTGTCGACGCCAGGTTGGAATTTTCTTTTACCGCCTTGAGCGTGGAGTTTTCAACTTGAATGTTTTTTTCAGTTGGTGTAAATTAGTTTTCCAGCGTACGGCTGAAACCCAAGTCTGGACTCTACGTTTAAGCTATAGTAAACGCTGTGTTCCACATTTTCTAATATAGGTGTCATTTGGAACGAGCTTTAGCAAAACCCGAAAAATATGAAGGAATTAAAGAGGGTGCCACGACAAAAATGTGAAACAGTTGCCGTTGTTTTGGCGGGGGTGGAGTGTTGGGACCGCGCGGTGATTCAGTCCCCGAAGCCGGGAAATCCAGTTATATGGCACGTTCGCATGACTCACCGAACGGCGAACGCACTTGCGTCTCTTCTGCACACACCCACAAATCGATTGGCGAGTGCGTGTCGCAGCACGGAGCGCTGAATGAAGTACATGAAGCGCTCTTTGCTTACTTGCTCTGGACCTCTGTTCCCTTGGAAACCATGCTCTCATCACACCTCAAGGCCTCTTCAGGTCACTTCCTCCTCCCTGTGGGCCTATGGCGCTCTGTAGTACTGCTAGCCCAAATACCACTTCTTCTTTCGGAGTACCACTACTTCTTTCGGAGTAAAACCTTGTGGGTCTCACACATCATAGCATTACGTTTTGGATTTTTGCTTCTATGATTCCCGTTTTTGCGCCTCTCTCTTGTAACCTTTTCTCTTAAGGCTGAATTTCACCACCTCACGATAGTGCCTTTTATCGTTCGAATAGCTATCGATTCGAAAAAGCAGACATCCTCTCGTTAGGTTTTTGTTGTGTCAATAGAATTCGCCTGCTTTGTTTACGTTAAATTTATTTCAACAATTTCAATCTAAAAGTGGAAATAAACGTGAAAAAACCCCTATTTTTTTTGGAGAAAGAAGTTAAAATGTTGATTAGACTACATTAGACTACACCAAATGAGTCGCAGGTATGAAAATTATCGTTTTCGCTAACGCACGGAAAATCCACTCGAAAGCTAACGAAACGGTAACGGTGCATGGTGAAAGCCGTTAACATTTTTTACCGATACGATAGCGCTATCGTGTACACGATAGTCTTCACGTTAAAGTGGTGAAATCGAGCCTAAAAGTCCTATAACTGTCGCAAGGGAGTACCGGACATTGTCCAACCATGTATCAAGGATCGACGAACCCAACGTGAAAGGAGTGACTAAGAAAACTACATGGGAAATTTAACATAGGTACTTCATAAAGATTTCATTCAGGCTGCATTTTATTTTCCTAATGAAAAAAAAAGAATCGTGTTTTAAATAAGATTTCTTTTTCTTACAGATAAGCTGCAGAAGTAGAAGCAGAGAACGAGATATCAAGGACCACCACCATACGGAGTACAAATTTTATACAAAGAAAAATTAGATTTTCGTATAGTCAACTTTTTTCTATCAAACTTTCCCTTTTTACATGATTCTTGGAAACAACACAAATAAGACTGAATTATTTTGTATACCAAATTAGGCAGAAATCAAAAGAAGTATTTTTGTTAAATGTCGGGAGTGCTTTCGTGTGATTTCGGTATTTTGTGCCCATTCGTCAATCGCGCGCGCGCACCTCCGGCTCAAGGCGTACGTCCACTTCAAAAGTTCAAATCAAGACAAATTTTCAAAATTCAAAACCGAAATCTGTGCCTAAAATTAGTGCCATTATGAATATATGGTATTTTTGTATTGGTTTTGACACAAAGTGTATTTTCTAGTCTTGAAATTTCGAGTCAGTTTCCCCAATGCGCTACAGGACGTGTGCGTGAGTGCGCGAGTGTCGCCGTTATGAGGCTCCACGATGAGTGAGGGAGGTGGAACCTCGGCCCCCGAAATCTCGGGGGGCCCTAACTACTCCAGTGGTGGACCGGGGGGCTACACCAACCCCCCCAGCCAACCGCCTACTCCCAGTAGTACCGTGCAAGACCCCCCTTCATACGCCAATGCGGAGTCGGAGTCGGATTCAAAGTCCGGGCTGCACTCCAATTCTAGCAGTGGGCTACCTCCCTTCAGCTCTTTCTCCGCCGCTGACGTAGCGGAAGGTCTCGGTGGTCGCCTAGCTTCGGAGGGGTACCTCAGCTCCGAAGGCATCTCGTCAACGAGGATTATGGAACTCTCAGGGATCTCAGGTATTGAACTTTGATATATTTATGTGTTGGCTTCTTGCATGGTGATTTACGAGACACTACCTGACAAAGAGCTTCAGGGATGACGAAGGGTAAAGAAGAAGCTTACTTACTCATTTTTGGCTAAAAAAAACACATAAATTTCTGTGGAACCTCTTCAAAATTATGATTTTGTCCATTTCTCGCATGGCGTAGCTTGTAGGCAAATGAACTGCCGCATGGATGTATGAGTGTTTGCTTTTTTTTAATATCTGGTGCCAATCTATTATGGAGGTCTCTGAACCCTCAAATACCTAGAACCGAATGTGATAATTTATCCTGCTACCGGGTGGCGTCGTGGCGTTCGAACTTTCTATGGGAAATTGATGGTTTCAATATAGCTGAAAAGGAGGTGGACTTCAATAACTCAGTGAAAACCGACCGACGCGGCGCCGTCCTTGCGGTAACCAGAAATGTATGGTACTCAGAGAAAATAAGGCAAAATACATATTAGAGGCAGGCGAACTTCCAAAAAATTATAACTCACTACATATACGAATGTGAAAAACACAAAACAGCGTGTAGTTCTAGGAATTTGATATGACAAAAAATATGATGAATAGGAAGTCTGGAATGGGTTTTTGCGGGGACTAGCGTCCTCAATTACCATGCGGCCGTTAATTTGGCATTCGCGAAAAAGCCGACCACGCATCGGCGGTTTTGAGAGTTCCGAGTCCTTCTGAGTCCTGCCACCTATACCGCTCCTCCATCCTTCTTCTTACTCATACCCCTACTGCCCCTCTCTCATCCACACACACTCTCTCCTGATGGACTGCTCTCTCTCTCCGCAGGGTGGGACTACTGCTACACGGATGGGAGGTATCTGGACGGGAGAGGGGAGTCCATGCCCCTTATGATCCCGCAGCCCCAATACCGCCCGTGGGAGAGTAAGCAGGATGGTAAGTGCCTCTTGCTGTCTCGTATAACAGTTCCCTACTACATGATGAGGGTTTCTGCAGTCCTAGTGAATGTGGCTCTTGTGGCTCTCAATTTTACGGTTGTTCGATGTTGTTGGTGCTCGTTGTGTGAAAAGTCTAATAAGTTGATTGCCACAATTCTGTTCTATTCCAGCAATGTGGCATCTTTTTCCAGGTTCCAACGAGAGCTTCAAGTCTGGCTTGCCGTCATTTCAGTCGCAGTTTGGCGAAGAGCTTGTAACAACACTGACGACGTTAACGCCTGCAGCCTGCTCCCCAGCGCCCTCTGTCCCCAGTCCCGGTCTGCCCAGCTTTCACACCCTGTCCGCAGTCAACCCCCGGTACCCCCTTGTGCCTGCCCCAGTGCAAGCTCGGGAAATTCCCTCCATTCAGCAGCAGTTTCTGGACGAGCGCCATATCCACCTCTTCCAGGGTGCGCCCGGCCAAAACTTCGCACTGCAACCCCAAAATGGAACTCTGACGTCGCTGAATAATGCCACGACGTTGACCACCCTCAATAATGCTCAATACCACCTGAACAACGCGCAACTGTTGCCTGGAGGACAGATATTAGCCCCTCAAAGCCATATCTTGGGGCCAAGCTCGCAGATTCTCACGAGTAACGGCCACATTATCACCTCTTCGGGTGGCCCAGGCCTGACAGTCGTGAGCCAAAACTCCACCCCCACCGTCCTCACCGTCGTCAAGACGGAACCCGTCAACATAGTTGAACTCAAGTCTAGCTCACGTAAGTGCTGTTCAAATTACCGCAAACGATATGCCAACGCCTTTGTCAAAATGCAACGGAACGTAAGTGGCCATTTTGTTTCAGCAGATCATTCCGGTTTATCTCAAATCCACCATCCCCATTTCCACAACCCGCTGCTTTCTCAAGGACACCATATGGAGTCGAAGTTTGGGCTGGACAGCCCTCCACGGGGTATTGATGGAAGGAAGAAGGAGCGGCGGAAAATCCGAGCTTCCAGCTTAGAAAGCTCTAATGAGAGTGACGGGGCGATGAGCGTGGAATCAAGCGGACAGGTTGCCGCAGTTTCCAGCACCGCGGGCTTCAAAAGCCCAATGAATCCAGGCCATCTCGGCAGTGAAGGTGAGATTAGATACAAATTGTTTTACAGGAAACCCCAACGGCAACTTTTGTTAAGTGGCACTGCTGCTTATCGAGATTAGGGGACGGAGTAGCTGCTGTAGGTGGTCCAGTCTTTAATCAGTAATCAGCCCCAGAAAACCAACTGTTTTATTGCAAAACTACCCACATTCCTCTGCCTTAAAAATCGTTTTCTACTCACAGGTGAAGGAATGATAACAGACACCGGTGAAAAGCAAACGAAGAAGAAGCGGAAAAGGTGCGGAGAGTGCATCGGTTGCCAAAGGAAGGATAACTGTGGCGACTGCGCACCCTGCAGAAACGACAAGAGCCACCAAATATGCAAGATGAGGCGCTGTGAGAAACTCACCGAGAAGAAGGTAGGATTCATTCATTTTCTTAACGACTAACCTGACCTTCTTTCAGATCTTTTCGACGGATATTGACTTCATTGACCTGAACCATTTTAAAATTGTGTCTAATAGCAGGCGACGCTGCGTTAGAAAGGATACCCCGAATGCTGAAGACCGTGACGAAGGGCTTGTTAGGTCCTACGCCACTTGCGGCAAGTTTCGAATCACATCACAAACTTACGTTTTCTTTCGGAATCATGTTTTCTGTGATAGAGCTTTTAGAATGGCATAGAGTCCAGGTGAATAAGGCGTCTCTTGTTTAAGCCAGAGATGCCATGAAAAAAATATCTCCTACATATTGCTGTCTTTTGCTACTGGGTAGATGGGAACTTGGCCGGGCACACTGGGGTTCGCTCATGACTGCGTTTTTTTTGCTGCATCCTATTGAAAGGAATGGGGGAAAGGTTCCAGGTCTCCGCACACTATACTCCACACGCATCTTGGATGATAGTAAATTCAGATTTATTGATGATTTGATAGGCTACAGATGTGTGAATTGTCGTTGTTAAACACTTTTAGATCATTGTGACACTACTTCTCAAATTTACTTCTGGTTCTGAACAAAAAATAATTTTGGGAACCCTGTGTTTTTTTTAAAACAATGTGTGAAGTATAGTCACGGTTCTTCCATCAAAAGTCAACCTTCGCATCGAAGCCTTCTCAGCTAGTTAATGAATTTAAAAACTCTAAATTGCTCACATGCGACCAAGAAGCGACAGGAAGAAAAAAATAGTATTTCCACTTCCGTTGTCGAGCTACTTCCACATGGTGTTGTGGCGATAGGGAAGTCGCGTTCATCGTAAGTGCAACAATAGGAGAACGGGCAACTCAGGCTGCGTGGGCCATGCGTAAGGTTACCATGGATGGAGCGAGGAGCAATTTCCGATGTGGCGTTGCGTCATCGGCAGGAACCATGCTTGCGGAGCCCCGTCCGTACAGTTCTCATACCCCTAGATCTAGCTTGTAGTACCTGGCTATTCTAATGTACCTTCGTGACTGTAGGGCAGCTTAGTCTAGGAGCTGAGTATAATTGCAGTTTAAAGCGGAGATGGGGAACGACTCTTTTGCCCCTTCTTTCACTGCAAAAGCAAAAAAAAATCGTATTCAGATCTCTTTGAGAAGACCATAAATAAATGAGAGCCGCAGTTGAAGGGCTACAAATTTTTCAAAAGTCTAACTCATCTCGGAGAGACTTAGTCTTTTTCGGGTTGAGGAAGCAGCGAAATTTCAGGGGTGGCTGAGACCTAAACGAGTTAACTTCTTTGGTATTGTGCTGTGTTTTTGCATCCCTCTCGCTTCTGCACCCGTCTATATCATGGTAGAATATTTTGTCCTATTGCCTCCAGTCGTAGGGAAAGATGTGTTTTCAAATTGCAAACTTCGTCCTGGTTTTTCTCTCAGTTCATCATTTTTTCAGCTAAAATCTTTTGAAGTATTGATATTGAGGTATCTATCACGGATCGTTGATTGCATGTGAGACTGTATGCGGAAAGTGTGTAAGGGTAAGTGGAAGGAGTACTCGTAAACGCGTGGCGAACTGCGCTGCTGACCTTCAAAGAATTACACGAGCCGGTAAAGGTTATGACTCACTGCAGCCTTTGAAAATGCCGTCTCACCCCTGCTTAACTAATGAGTAGGCTCTGAATTGAACTACTCACGCAGGTCATTGCGACCATAGAAAATTCCACCCCTACAGCAAACTCAGCTGGGGTTGTCCTCTACTTATAGTGAATCCAAATTCGAAAACTTTTATGAGGGGTGCAAGTTGCAATATGCAGAAACATTGCGTGCAAGAAGGACTTTTCTGGATGCGTTTTCCCTCTGTGCTCAGGTTGGTTTTCGACTCAGATGGATATGTTTTTAAGATGCCCCATCTACGCCATGTTAATGGGCTCGATTTTGGGGTTATTTTAAGTTGGAGAAATTTGAGATTTCAGTGCAACACCGGGGGTTACGGCTTGGATCAATAGTCTCCACACTGGATCCTACATTTTTCTCGTCCATTCGATAACTTATTTTTTTGCTATATCAGAACGGCTGCAACACAGAGGTTTTTCAGGATACGAAGATAAGCGATCAATATTCAAGATTTTTTTTTTTTCAACGGCTGTAGGGGTTTTCAATTTTTTAGACCAAATTCTTGGAACCACGTCTGACCTGTGTCCTCAACAATACCATCCAATACATCTACTGAATAAGTGTTAATGAAGTATTGTACTAGACCAGAATGTACCTTCAGCTCTGATAGTTTTTAGTTTCAGTTACTTTTGGTATGAATTTTCTTTTTCTAATCGTACCGAAAACCTAGATCCAGGGCACAATGGCCTGTAGTACTCATAGGGCAATTTTTTTCGCGAGTGACAGTGAAGTAGAGTAGTTGGCTTCCTTATGGTTGTTCTAGGTGGTTTACGAATCATTGTTGAACGTTTCTGCACACGGTCCTGAAGCTTAGACCTCGCCTGCAAGCTGCAGCTTTCGCCGCGTCGGCGTCGGCCCCTTCGCTATGGGATAATGCGATTTTGCAGCTGACGTTCTGGGTCGGACGCTGCTACTGCTGTGTCCGCACACCTTGCCTTTCCCGGCTCCTTTCTTCTTTTCGCCTGAACCTGAAATAGAAAATCGGTCTTACTGTATCTTCTTCGAGCAGATCCAACTTTTCCGTGACTCTATTTTCTTTGAGAACTTGTCTCCCACCTTCAATCTAAGTCATATTGCTAAAATTGACCCTGCTCCGGTCACCAAGTAACCGAGTGTCTGTAAAAAGGCCACTTGCCGTTGCTACTTTGTCCTAAAAAATATAGCGTAGCAACCTTATCGTCTTGCTCAAAGGCTTTTTTTTAGAGGACCACAAGATTTTTGGAAGATTTGGTTCCCAGAGCCTTGAGGGGGTGTAGAGGGCTGGGAGAGGTCAGACAGGCAAACGAGTTTACCAGTACATAACACCCTATAGGCGCCCTGCTGCAGTGCTGCATGAGCTGCCAGCCGCAGCAGCCACGTTGCGACTGGTAAGACTCGTTTACTGCCACCCAACTTCTTTCCAGAGTTGTTTTTCCGCTGTCTCATCTGGACTGCTTCGACTTTACCTGAAATTTTTTTTCATTAGCCCATTTTCTATGCAGACTTACACCTACCTGTCCTTTGGCGGTCGTTTCCCTGAATGGGCCTCCAGCAGAGTTCTCGAAACGAGAAGATACGTTAATTATTAAAACTAATCAATTAAGAATTAAGTTTCTTCGCGAGAACGAAATTTTACGGTGTTCCTTCTGCGAATCTGGAGATTATTTCTGAGTATTTTCCTTAAGAGCGTTGGGTTCGGCTGACTTAACTGTGGGTCCCCTTACAACTAGAATAACCGACCTGGTTCAATTTTCTCAGTTTATGATTTTACTGGGAAGTCAGGCGTTGTTTAGAGGGATACTGGCAAACAAGACGTATGTTGGTTTCCCGCCAGTTTTTGACAAGCTTTTAGTTCCAGCAAAGACACAGGTTTTTAGCTCAAGGCACGCATGTCCTTGCAGAAATAAAGAGCGTGAGGGGTGTTCTGGTAGCGCAGCCTAACGGCCGCGAAGTGGCCAGGTGCGGTGCTGCCTGGCTGCATGCCTGGAGTCCTGGACATGTGGCATGGGACGCCAAATGCTCTGGAAACCACTGGAGCGGCACCACTGCGTATATGTTCTTTGTTTGAGCCCAGGCTTTTCGAGGCCCCGCGTTCTATGGGCACTAAAAATTATGTCGTCATCATTACCTTTTTCATTTGGCCAGAATTTTGTTGGCAGAATGTGCGGCTCTTTTGAACATGATGGCTCTATAACGGTTCTCAAACATTTTTTCAATTCCTGACGTTATAGCAGCCGCTTTCTGTTTTTTATTTACCTAGCAGTTTTCACTACATAAGGTCATTTTTTCCACATTGAGGACTGCATGATAGAACCACCTGGCGCTGTGCTGATAACGCTGTGTTGACTGAGCCAATGTTGTTTGAACCTCACACAATAATATATAATGTGACACGTAGGTCTATGTTAAATTCTTGTATTCATCGAACTTTAGTGAACAGTCTGCACAATTTCACAATAATCTGCTTATAGATGGGAGCAAAGTCGTGGCATCTATTTTAAAAGTAAATTATCCTATACTTGCATGGCGTGATCAAAGCGATTATGGTATATCGTACTGCTTTGTACAAAATGTTCATTGAGTTAAAAAAAATATATGGACATTGTCGTTACAATGGACCTTAATTTCACAGCGTATGAGCTGAGCACTTTGTTAACAAATGCTGCCAACATCTGGACACTCTTGTGGCTCTTTAGCTTGTAATGCTTTCCAATATCCACAACAAGCTGGAATCTATAATTTCGTGATGAGCGACAGACAGCGTGAGCAAGGCCTCGTGCAGCCGCGCGCCAGAGGAAGAGGCTGTAATGACCGCTGAGGACGGAAGCTCTGTAGATTGGGCCTGTGAGAGATAATTTGCTGAGAGGAACTGAATCCTCATTATGTCAGCAACTGCGACTCGTTAGTCAGAGCCAATGAACGAAAGCAAACAGAATCTAGACCAGCTCATGTGCAAAACACCGGCAGTCTCATTGCACCAACGATAGAATTGTCTCTCTTATAGGAAAAGAATGTGTGAAAATGGGTTACTAGAGTCATTCATAAAAAACAAACAGAGAAAGTGAAAAAAGCCTCGGATAACCCGTAACTTAGGTGGTCCCACAAAACCACAGACCCACTCATCCATAAAAACACCGTGAAAACGAGGTTGCTTTTTTTTCCCATTCGAAAAAACCGACAAAATCACGGTATACAAAGAAATAGGGTCAGTGACAGAGGGTTGATTCCCCTTGTCGGACAGGGGTGAAAAAACAAGGTACAGGGGTGGCAAGGTAGCCTGTATAATAAGGTATCACTTAACTAGGGGCGCTAGGGAGGGAAGGGGCGCCACGTGCCAGCCCCTTTCTTTAGCAGAGGGGTGAGTTTTTTCTTTGCCTCACCTCAAGACAACCTGACTTTTGGACCACCCCTACCTGTTCACAGACCAAAAAGATATTTGGCATTTTGAGGCGCACCCCGAAGGTGTTAATTAATTTTTTGTTTGTGGTTGAAATCAGGTATCTGAAGTGTGGATTTTTCTAAAAATAAAAAGTAGTAACTGGTTGTACCACGAGAGGACACTGGGGGTGGACGTCTCGGGTTCGAATTCAGGTTCGAAGTGTCTTTTGCTATTCGCGCTCTGGCCCCTGAACATTCAGCCTTCGGTAATCTGGAATTTCTCTTTGTTCTCTGATTGGATGTTTACACCTAGCCCAATTTTTCTCGCCTCCCTTTTTGCTGATCCAGCAGTTTCGTTCTTCAGTCTACTGATGGGTTGTGTGCTGTTTGTGAAGCCGCGTGGAGAGGTTGTAAGTAAACCAGGCCAAGGCTGGCTAGGAAGGTATGGAAGGGTACTGGGGAGCGAAGGAGGGGAGAGGGGGGACCTTGGGGAGCCGTAGTAAGGTTGACCTTGGCCCTTGCCATGATCCCCCCATTCAGTTCCCCCACTCGCTTTTGCCTCGTGTTTCGCCCCTCCCCTTCGCGCCAAATTTTAAATATAATCCCTCGTGTCAGAAACCGGTTGCCCTTTTTGGGCAGCTGTGGACATTAAATGCATATGTGCCCGGCTCCGAGGAGTACTGCCATTGCTATTGTTATTGCCACATTTTCCTGTTCACAAATTTCGTCTGTTCTATTTTTTTGTTCTCAAATAAGCACTAAGCTTTTAAAGGCTCTACAGGGGTTGTAGAGAATTCTAGCCATACCCAGCTTGTTAATAATTTTTCAGCGACTCCAAAAATCCAAATCATATTTTGCAATACAAATTCGTTTTGTAGGTTGGTTCTCATCAGATCGCTTAGCTTCAGATAAACCGTCCTATAGACCTCACTACCTAATGGAGCTTTTCATAAACTAAACATGAGAGCGCAATATTTTGATAAATCTAACCGTTAAACTGGACTTTTGAAATGCGCCCTTGGGGGTGAGCTGATGAATATGTATATTGGGTTTGATTCCTGATCAGTGACGTGGCTAATAGGACAGGTAGCCAGATGTTGCGTAAGGCGGCACGCGCTACGGGCCCCTTACAGAGGGGCCGCTGATACAGGGGGCACAGCCCCTCCCCGGTATAGTACAGAGCGGCACGCGCAGGCGCCCCGGGTCCCCTCCGGCCCTCCCCCTCATATTGTATAAAACACCGATTTGTGGTTGCCGCCTCCTGGTTTAAAGCCGCTTCCGTAAGATTTAAGAGGGTTGGAAAGTCACTGAGACAGACAGGCCAAACCTCTCACTTCACTACCAAAGCAGGAATAAAAAATCTCCTTGGTTAATCTTAAATTGACCTTCTGGGGTTTGAAAATAATTTTTGGGGTGTAGCGAACAACTGAAAAAATTCTTGTAACACTAATAGCTGCCTCAAATGGAGAAATACCGTCTTTTATCAGTTGTTTGTTAGTTCTCTAACACTTTTCAAGCGTCTGAAATGTCAAAAAGCAGATTTTCGGTAAATTTCTTTTCGAAGAAGTACTCAAAACCACCTTCACCTTCACATGGCACTCTAGAGACTATAGTCTACTGTCTGGACTCTATACCTACTATCTCCAGACTTCGGACGTCTGCGAGGGGTTAACCACTCGTTGGGAATGTCGATGGGAATCATTGGAAATCTTTATGGAATCTCAGTGGAATCTCAAGGAATCTCTGGAGTGGTTACCCCCTCGGACGTCTGGCTGGATAGAGTTAGATCCACTTTCAGCCAGAGCTTCCAAATAATTGTCATTTCTAAACATTTCTAAAATTGGGAATTTTTGAGATTCTCTCTACTACATATTCCTGTTCTCAGGCAGGCGGGGTTTTTTTCCGCAGTATTGTCTGCGTTTCCGAGCATGTCTCATGCTACAATTTCCACCTTACTTTTTTCATT
The DNA here is from genome assembly GCA_950004255.1 of Mesopsocus fuscifrons. Taxonomy (NCBI): domain Eukaryota; kingdom Metazoa; phylum Arthropoda; class Insecta; order Psocodea; family Mesopsocidae; genus Mesopsocus; species Mesopsocus fuscifrons. The sequence goes on from OX465377.1 coordinate 17,015,715, forward strand.
TCTCCGTTTCAGCTATTGTTCGTTTCCTAATTTTCCAGTAAAAGAAAGAAAACTAAGAGATGTATTCACGTGATGTGGATTCTTAACAAAAGAGGCTTGATAACTAATCAGGGCTCTAGCTCGAGAATGGGTTGCTTAACGTCAAAGAAGTAAGCGAAGCTTCAAAAGTTTTTCGCAGTGAATGCCGATGGTTTTTCATCCTACTTATTACCTTGGCTTCTTTCAAAAAAAGTACAGTTTGAGATAAGTTTGCATTGTTACTCAGTCATCTTTGTATAAGTCATCTAGTCAGTGCTCCTTCTGAGGTTTTGAGAGGAAAAGAATAAAACTGGATGGATGTGGCGTGCGGATTGGCTTCACCTTTTGAAAAATATCAACTTGAGGGACACAGCAGAAGAGAGAGCTGGATTCTCTCAGATTTGTTGTCCGTGTGGTGGTATTTGGAATTCCTGAGTCTGAAACATCAATTTTTTCGGCAATCTGTAGAGTTGATCTGCGTAGGGTCCCCGGCCATTTGAAGTCGATTTATTTTCTAACCCCCTGTCGGTCTTAGCTGCAAATTGAGTCGTAAATAACTGGGACGTCCGAGGGGGTAACCACTCCAGAGGTTCCTTGAGATTCCACTGAGATTCCATAAAGATTTCTAGAGATTCCCAACTCCAAAAAAATTCCAAGATTCCTTGAGATTTCATAAAGATTTCTAATGATTCCCAGCGAGATTCCCAACGAGTGTTTAACCCCTCGGTAACGTCTTAAGCTTTGCAAGAGTTTATGGTGCATTTCTCCCTTCGACAAGTTAAGCATTGCATTTCTTATTTTTTCCCTCTGTTGAAAAGAATCAGAGTTTCACCTAGAGCCTAGATGGAGGCTCAGTAATATCCTTGGGATAATCTAGCGAATATTTTTTATATTTCCCCTCTTCGCCCCTAAAATAACTGAGTTAGCCAAAGACTCACTACCAAAGCTTTTGAAATCGAAATGAACCACTGAAAAATCAGGTACACTTCGCTCGATGTGTTTTTCTTAAGGACCTGCAATTGTTCCCCACCAAGTCAAAAACTGAGAAGTTTGACCGGGTCTGTCTAGGTTCTACTGGAGTACGTATCGCGTATTCTTTGTCCATTTTAGAAGGAGTTATCAAGTACATTGACTTGGGTGCTATCAGGCCATTAAGACACGGACATCCTTTGGACTTCATGGCTGTTGGTTCGCTGATATGAGATACCTGTCCAAAATACCTTATCAGAACCTTACACACGATCCGCTTCCTTTTCGTCTGTCATAATCACCCGCTATCTTCGGCGAAGGACATTTTCGTTTCGCCAGTTTCGGTTCATGGTCAAACAGCAACGCCCTTATGCAAAAACCAGTTCAGTCGGGGTTCTATTCACAATTCAGCCCCTTGTTTTGTGAACCAGGCCGACGACATAGGGTGAGCAATCGAGTTGGACGAAAGTTACATGAAGCCGAACATGCAGCTCGTTTCCTGGTGGCTATTTTGCGTATATTATTCTGCCAGTATCCGTAAGCAACTGCATCTGCGGTGACAACCTGAATCACATTTCGAATGCAGAATGCTATACTAGTACTAAGATATTTCCGAATTTAGGCGAAGCTGTTTTTGTCAGTATTGGAGAAGCTCCTCAGTATTCATTTACCCATACGTTCCGCAGCCAGGACGTTTCGGAAACTGCGACCCCTGTCGGTTTCAGTATCCATCAAACACCCCTTCACTGTGATAATGGCACTGAGCCACCCCATTCCCTTACTGACACCTTCTTGTGGGGAAAAGCAGAACTGGGGCACATGCCCGGGTCCAAGGGGCGTAATACGTACTGAAGGGGACCTACCCCCGGCTGAGGCCTTCGGCAAGGTCGTTGAGATAGGGGACTCCCCCGCTTGTATTTTTTGGGGTTCGCACCCTCGACACACTGCAGAAGGGTTAGAGCACCGACAGGTGAATTTCAGCCCTCTTGCTGCATTTCTGCATACTGGGACAAGTGGGCTGTCCGTAGGGGTGCACCCCTCCGATTGATCCATCTTCCGATCCGGAATGTCTCCTAGCTTCCAGTGTTTTATTGTATTATCTGCATTATTTTGAATGGCCTGATGGTAGAAAACAGAAACAGTTTCTCACAACTTCGATTAGAAATTTAGCAGATACTTGAAGAAAACGCAACAGATCTGTAACGCTACACCCTCCAAGGCTCCGCAGTTCACGATAAAGTCAGATAAAAGATTTCAGATTTAATAACCGCCATACAAAGACTATACCCTTGAAGTTGAATTAAATTGTATTGCCATCGTTATGTTGGTAAGCATATACCTACCTTCATGTAGAACCTACATAATAAGAACTTAGAGATTCTGTGACTCTGAAAATAAACCCACCCCTAAACCTCTATACTTTTTATTAATTTTTAGGGGGCTCTACAATAACCTTCTTGTCAGTTTTAATGAAAGGAGCCTATGTGGAGTTCGAAAGGGTCCTTCAGTGAAGTGGCCGTAAAAGAGGCCGATGAAAGTGTTATCTCAGTATACGGTCCTAAAACGCCAAAAAGAAAGCAACCGATAGCAAGAATCAGAATAATTTGGACATATTTTCTATCGCATCCCCCGTGCTATGAGGGGCAGGGGGCGGCTCCCCTTGGTAACAAATAGGGTTGAATGAAGACTGGGAAGGTTGGGGAAAACCTCGCCGCTCCCCTAGTCAGGGGGAACCATCGGGGTAAACCAGGGCTTTTATCCCGGGGGGCTGCGACCTGCCACAACCTATTCGTTCTTAGCCACCGCCCCCTTTTCCCCCAATTGGTCAACCCCTATGAATGATCTTGTCAAGATGTTTTGTAGGACAACAGTCATTAGTAAGCAGCCCTCTTATCAAAAACTTTTGAATAATATGCTGAATCGGCGCTCGTTGTTGTTGGCTTGGAGAGTTTTATGGTGGAAGTGCTGACCATCAGCTACAGACAATTAGTCCCCTGTCTAAATTTTCTTAATATCTGGAAGAGTTTGAGAAGCAAGAAACCCTTCTGTACGGTAAGCTTATTTTCATAGACTCACTCTTTGATTAAGAAACTCCTTTCTTCTTTTTTATTTTGGATTTTCTTGTGCCTCATGGGGTTTTTTGTAAATTTTGCCCTTGATCTTGGTCAGTCGTGCTTTACAAGTAAAAAGCTAGAACAAGAAATTAAATGTCTCGCTAGCTCGGAAAAAATAACTCTCACATCTTGTTATCACTAAGAATAAAAGTGTCAGCGAAGGGAGTCAGCGAGCCTATACTTCCAAGTCAGCGGCCTCCTCCCCCGCCTAATCACTATTTGCATGTCAGTCAGCTGTGGGCAGTGTTCGTGCGTCCCTTCATATCTGGTTAACCATTCTGACCCTCCCGCTGACCTTGACATAGGGGCGCGGGGGTCACTATCGGAAACCCCCGCCCCCCGTGGAGCGTTATTGCTCACCGTGTTGTACAAATGACCAGTGAGAAATCCCTGTGGTGTTTCGATGATTGCCCCGATTGTCACATTTGAGGATTACTGGCGATGACCCTGCACTGATCTGGATTAGTTTGTCAGTTATCGCGTTTTGTAATGGTTGTTTATTTGAAGGGAGTTCCACAAACGTTGGTTACAATTTCGTATTCCATTCTTTTTTGGTGGATTAATAAAATGTTTTGGCGGGAAATATTTATTCATTCATTTGTATTAAATACATATAGGTTGAGTTTTGTGATCGTCTCCTTAGTCCCAGTAAAGTGGTTTTTTCGAGATGCTCTTTCGACTTAGATATAACTGCCCAACCAAAAACTGGAAGCGAAATAGGACTGGTTATAGTTCTAATGACCGGTTGGTCTAAATTTGTATCTTTCTTCGCCCTAAAGACTTTAGTTGGATGGGAACCACCCTGTGCTGTCTTTTTCAGTATAGAGACAAATTTTTCCCTACTTAGTTTAGAAAATAAATTAGAGTCTACCTTATATCCAAAAATAAACAACGTGAAAGTTATCCGTCGCTTCTGTTTCTTAGTTAAATATTCTCTGACATTAGGAACTTTTGAAAGTTTTGTCGTATCGAAAAAGGTTTTGGCTCGGCTGGTTCAGGAGTTTTGGTGGCGATGGCGATGTCACAAGCTGGTGGAGCGTAGAGCCGGGGGTTACCAACTTACCAACGTTGCACGCCAGCTGCAACGTGTACGCTACCAACCCCACTCTTACAAGAGCCTTCGCTACCACACGCAACCCCTAACCGAACCTTTCATCTAACCAAAAAACCCGGCGGCTCATTGTGAATTTACTATTGATCGTCTACGTCACTCAGCCCTTGCAGCTTCCCCCATCTTCGTAGATTAACCACCCTTCTTTTGAATTTGTAAATAATCAGAAAAAATACGTTTTTTTTTCTTTTCTACTTTTGTGCAATTGTTTATGTTCACAGGATCCCGAATCTTGCATTTTTTCTCCCAAAAATTTATGACAGCCCGAACCGTTCGTTTTTGTGCCTATTGTTGGGTGGGGTTCACCGTGCTTTTGTTTAAATTAGGATTTGATTAGATACATAAATTTAAATGATTAATTACCGTTGTGGATATTCAGAACTGGTTATTGGTTACTCATGGGTACATAAAGGGACATTGTTTAAATTGACTGGACTCTCAGTTTAAATGTTAATGCAATACTCATTGCTTATGGATTTTAGCATGTACTTTATCCTGATTTTAAGGTAACTGGTCGAGTGGTCGAATCGGCCCTTAACCAGTTGTACAGGTACAATATAATGCCACCTCTACAGAGAACTGTGCGCAAATTCTGACAAAATGTAACAGAGCATTACCAAATACCCGCTCCTAAGCCATCGTGTTAGTACACTACGAGGGCCTACAGTTTTTGGTGGGTTCCGAACCACCACAGCTTCTGTATACATTGCATTTGACATGCTGAATATATCAGAGATGAATGCCGGTCACAAAAAACTTTGGTAGGATCGGGATCGAACCGGTCACTCGGCTAGCGGGGCTGTTTAGATTGTTAGTAAAACCGGAGGAAGGTTCCAAAGTTGTAAGTGGCCATAATGAATGGATGGAGCATGGTAATATGTGGTAGTTAGACCCCTTGACGTGGCAACTGGGAAGGCTTGCCGGCCTGGTGCAGCTTTGGTGCAGCCTGAGTGTAGTTATATTGAACACCTGGCCAAAAACTGTACAACATATACCAGTCACATATGGCGCAGCCGCTGCCGTTAAAACTTAATCAGATCTATTTTTCAGGTTAGACTAATCTGTCTCCATGTAGATTTTTGTATTCTATGGAACTTTTATGATTTTTGTTTTCTGGGTCGGAACGTACTGAAGTCTATGGGTCTGCTTTGCCTCCTTTTTGCCCTTAGGTCCGTAACAGAAAATTGTCGCTACCGGGTTTTGAATCTGGGAACGTGTCTTGAGGATACCGCAGATTAAATATGCGGAACTGAAATGAGGCTGTTGTTGGTTCAAAAATTCGTCATTTTTTTTATCTGCCAGGAAAGGCAGGTTCAAAGTCACAACCAAGTTCTGTAATTTGATTTTAAGTTAAAGGTAGCTGAAAGGCCCTAAATCCGAAAAATCCCCTAGTACTTGTTTCGAATTTAAAGTGCCTGCGGTACCGAGACAACGTCCAGCTTGATTGACTAAAAACACAATATTCTCGATGTAGTCAGACGCTTATTCTAAAATGAATTAAAAAATATTAGATCCTGTTTCCGACAGATGCCCCATATGAATCAATAGGAAAGCATCTTCTCATGAGAATCAAAATTCTTTACTCATAAACTCATAAGGATCAAGTCGAAATTATTACTAAATAGGTACACCATCATTTTACGGTGTCATTGTACCTAGACATTTTGAAAGTTAGAAATAAATTTCTGCATTTTGTTCTCAAGGCAAATTTTGAGAGGCCTACTCAGTTGTCATTGTCTTATCCTAAAAAGACAAGTAAATTTCTATTTTTGGAGGCCACTGCGAAGTGTGCAATTTTACGTAAGTCTACAGAAAGGTCCGGGGCTCAAACAGCCAGGGGTGCCGTGACAAAAAGAAAGATAACAATTATGAAAGTATTAAATAAGGCATGAAGATAACTTAAAAGTTGAAATTTACATTTTCAGAAACATAAAGGAAACAATGAAAAATTCATCCGAATAGCTTCATTCCTCCCATTAAGAGAACTGAGCATTAAATTTGTACTGTTTTCTTCCATATTAGAACCGCTGTAAATGTAGTGATGTCGCAGAATTATTTTAACCCGACTAGGGAGCCAAAATTCCAGCATCTAAAGAGATTTTTCTCCCAAGCAAGATATCACACATTTTCTTACAATTTTATAAAAAGTGAAACCCATAAAGACTCTCTTAGGGGCGTGGGAAAACGTGATCCCAAGGTCTATTCTTGTCAGTCATTGTCCAGAACACAAAAAAGCTCTTTGAAGTGAAACAAGGCCCCGACAGGCACGGAAACCGAAGCGCTAAACCTGAAAGCCCACGTGACCCCTAACCGGAAACCCGCGGCTGCAACTTGAGCCTCATTGGTCCTTTGCCCTATGGGCACCAGCTCGCAAGCACTCGAAGGCTTGTCCAGTATTCTGGCTGAACCTAATTGAACCTCTTCACCGGATATTAGAGAGCCTTGTCTACCGGAACCCAGCTGTCGGGGTTTCCTCGTCCCGTATCGATAGCCAAGTCGTCTGCTGGTAGTCTTTACACTCACTAGAGGAACACGACTCCGATTCAATCCCACCCATCATCAAAGTTTTCTCATCCCCCAAACGCTGTAGGGTATTTGGTAATGCTGCCAGCTGAGTTCCGAGTCAGTTCCTGAATTGCTCTACTTGCAGGGAACAGGGTGGAATACACGTACTTGTTTTGCAATGCTATACGTACTTCAAGTCCTTCTCCGAAGTTACTGGGCGAGTCAAAGGTGTTTATTGGAGGTACAAACCTGAGACTCTGTGTCGTGAGGCAGCGTTGTATTTTTGCATGAAATGGAGGAATAAGTCCACAGGAGCGATTTTAAACAGTCAACTATCAGTCCACATGTTTTTTGACAGATCGCAAAACCCCTTTAAGAGTAGACACAACCAAGGCGATATTGCAATTACCAGTCTCCGGCAGTACTAATACGTAAACATTAGTTTTGTCGAATATTTACTTTCGCACAGTGGTTTTGGTGGAGTTCGTCGAGAATGTATATTCAGCCTTAAGACTAGATCAAGACGAGACCAGGCCAATCCAAGACCAAGATCAGGTCTTGATCTTGAGAGTGCCCGTCTCGTATCGATAGCTCGGTTAATACTTTGTCGCGTTTCCTTTTGGACCTAGGCCAAAGATGCGACTTATTTTCAGTGCTAGAATACACAGAATTTTAAGCTTCGCTGCAAGTTGAAGAGTTGATATATTTTGGATTTTCTGGCTCATGACATGTATTTTTTATGCATTGTTGTTGTTAGTCTTTCTACTGTTCGGTTTTGTCAGCGAGAAAACCTCACCTTCAGCACTTGACAGTGCCTACCTGTCGTGTACCGAAAAAAGGGCAGTATTGCCTTTGAATCTTTTCTGCTTCCTGAATAATTGGTGAGCATGGTGGAAATCAGTAAATCAGAAAAATAAATAAGGCTTTTCACTGAGAGACTTGGTTCCAGTGGACTGCTGACTGCTTACCCACAGTTCTGAGTATTTTGTAGAAAAGGATAGTTCATTGTTCCAGTTAGTTGCGTCTACTCCTATTCCTGCACCGCATTTCCGTTATACTTTGAACCATGGTCTGGATAATGCAATTACTAATAGCATAGAGCAAACTCGAAAAACATAATCATTATTTTTGGCTCACAAAACCCACTAATAACATTGGTTATGGAACGTGAGTAAATTTCTGCCACTCACACGTGGTGTGGGCGAATTTTAAAATAGTGTCACCCACCCCAATTTCCAAATTTAGGGCCCATTCTTTTTATGTTTCTTCCCCTAATTTACATTTTAATTTTCCAGTATAAATTGGAATGATTGATGCGCTAACAGAGGACTGGATCGTGGGCTCGTTTTCTAAGCCTGATTTCGATCGGTGGCCAGCTGTTTTTCTGGAGCTGGAACCTTATGCCATTATTGGGTGGATGAGGGTGACAAGGGGATATATGGGTTATGCACGCAGCACGCACATTTCGTGCCTGGGAACCTCTCTGACCTGTTTTGAGCATCGTCCACAGTATATAGGTCCTGCGGTGAGATGTCCTGGAGATCTTTATGGACCTTTGGGTATATACAGAGCAGGACTGATGGGTACTTTAGAGCCCGAGAAGGCTGTCTTTCGTACGTGAATTGGTACTATAGTCCAAGTCAGGCTGGGAGCATACCGATAAGTCATAATTTCTTGCAAATCTAGGGCTGATCAAAACTTCTTCTTGATCAGGGAAATATCTGCTCAGGGTCGGATTGACATTTTTAGCGTATGGTAGGATATGGAACCCAAATCCGGATCGGCGTCAACTGAAAATCTTCAAGAAATTATGAATAATCGGTATGCTCCCAGCCTGACTTGGACTATAGACTAGTGTAGTCTATACAGGACCTGATGTCTGCCTACATAGGAAAACGTTCCTATGCCTACTTTCAATCTTGCTTTCAAGCTTTCAAGCTTTCAAGCTTGCTCTGTTGTCTAAATTGGTAAATTTGCTATGAAAATGAAATGCCTGCACTGTATTGTGAACAAGTCTCAACGCCATTTAAAATTGGGTACTTCGTCTACTTTAGTCTGCCAGAATAGTGGATTTTTTTGTTAATACAAATGAATATACCTATACTGATGCACGCTTTCGGCCCATTTGGTCCCGGCCAGTTTAGTATCCGTGAAAAATCTTCTGGGATCGAGCCTCTAGTGTGCGGTCAACAAAATTCGAAATGGGATAAAAATTTGAGCGCAGGGGGTGCAACGGTGGTTATGCCCTTTTCACATGAATTATTTTTCCATAGACATCCTCTGTGAACACAGGACAGTGAACACGGGTAGCACACCGGTCATTATATTTTGTACAAAACATAGGTAGGTACCTACCTAGAACCTACCTACTGCCAGGTATATGAGAGAATTACCCAAATTTTCGTCCTCTGTAGTTTTGATAAAACTTTTTCAAGGTCCATAATACGTCATTGTATGGACATATTCGCACTCTCCTACGACACAAATGCACCTTCAGACATTCAGGAAAGATTATAAAGATCTTGATTATTTTTAAATTCCTCGTTCCCGTTGTAATTATTGTATTTTGAGGCCACTGGACCGAAAATCGTTCCGTTAGAAATTTTCCGATAGCGAAGTAATGATCCATTTCCGCCGGTTCGGCTCCCAAATAAATTGCTTTTCGCGCCTCGTTAATGAAATAATCACTATTTTAATAGGCTCAAGGTACTCACTCGAAATTTTTTATTTCGGAAATTAAGGAGGGGAGTCAAGTTATCGAGATGAAGGGTGAGGGGCCAAGGGTTACCTTGTGCTGTTGGTCGCTACCCATTGCTTTAAAAGGTTCTTGCTACTTTCTACTTTCTCGCCGTTATGAAATAAATTGACTGAGAAAGTTGTACCGTTGCGGAAAATTTTGAATTTGACATTTTAGGATTTGCCATGATCCTGGAGGTCCTCTGTGTCCACTAAAGTGCTGTTTAAGTGCGATACGTAGGTACGTTCTTCTGTAGCGCAGCTAGAGGTCACACCGTTCTACCGATTTTGCTGTAATGTAATGTGTCTTGCATCGGTTTTGTAGGTCCCCACCGTAGATTGATTTCAGGGTGGTGCCCCCACATGAGCACATTGCACAATACTTAATTTTGGAAATGAGTTACTTGTTGGAAAAGTCCCCTCGACTCTTCTACCTATGGTTGTTCACTTCGCTTTCAAAGAAAAACCTTATGAATTTTCTAACTTCTGGAAAATCATACTGACCATTCTAGGCTCTTGTTTTGAATTGAAATAGAATAAAAAGGGTGTGGCACAAAGTTGCTCTGGTCCAGGAAGTGCAAGTTAAGGGTGGTGGGGGCAGGGTGGGGGGTGAGCGAGCCATTATAGCGTCTGAACGTCGCGGCTGCAAATCCTTCACAAAATCAATAATGTTGGAGCCGTTGGGAAAAACTTTTAAAAGAAATTGATGGTCTTGAAGCATCCCATGCTTAGCCCACGTGGACGTGTGTTTACCAATAGCTCCCGTGTTTACATGCGATAGTTCACGTGGGCACCACCAGAGGGGAGCTCAAGGCGGGAAAGCTTACCATCGTACGAGAAAGTTGTGAACTTTTACTTTGGCCTCTAGCGGGCAAACTGTGAACTAGGGAAGTTGGGCTGTACTCTGTGACGCGGGCTTTAGGGGACCATTTTTCTGAAGGAAATAACGATGTAGCTCCGCGCTGGTGTAATGACTAATGACACTAATGTCGTATTCTGTCTGTAGGTATAATTAATTACCATTACTTACGTACCAACTAAAGGCAGCGTTGTAAAATAATTTTTTCATGTAAATTAACAAGTATGGTGCTGACCAGACCGTTGTGTTAGGAGACACTTTTCAAAGAGTTGTGAGTAATTCGGAAATTCTAGGTATACAGCTCAAAATTTTCAGTCATGTGGCAGAATTAACGCATGTTACTTGCTTCCCTCATTACTAAATCCGATCAACTGCTCTGGTTTTCTATATTAAATTTTGCTGAGAAAGTTTCGTTACCTAATGCTTATTTCATTTGATGAAACAGCACAACAGTAATATTGTAAACCAGTTCAGTGCTTGCTAACCATCCTGCATATTTGATGTTGTCCTTGTCAATTTTGTGCCTTGCATCGACAGAGCTGCTGTTGGATCCCTCAGTTTAGTAAAATGTTCAAGGTAGAAGATCGTCAGATTGACCTTAAATCAACAACAAAATCACCTACCTATTCACCGAAGCCGAAAATCTGCTGGCCGAATCCAGATTAGTCAGATTACACATTGGGCTGAAACTTGAACCCATACCTTGATTCGGGGCTCAAGTAACTAGTGCCACTTAGTGGCCGAATATTTTTAAAGCCACCCCTGATCGGAATTTCCTGGAGTCATCGGCTTGCTTGAAATTTTCCCCTCATTTTTGTTCGGATCCAACAGCGGAGCTTGTTTCGCTGACCGCATGGTTGGTGCCTCTTGTTATCGTGGCTTGTTGTGACGTTTGGCTTGTTTGCAGCACCTCCTTGCGTACAACCGCGAGGACGGCGGGACCAATTTCAGAGGCCGAGGACGGGGCCGGGGCCGAGGCTCTAGAGGGGTACGTCAAAAACCTATCGCAATTCGGTGCTGGGTACCTAAAATGTCTATAGATCAGATACAATTTTTCGTAAATTTTGATGTTTTTCTGTTAAAACGTAAATGCAAGAAAATCATTTCTTCCAATTCTTTATCGAATAATTTGTTCTCTCTATAGCGACCGTCAAGGACCATGAAAGTTTGCTCGCTATAAAGAGGGTTTTAGAGATGTTTTCCTTCTAGAAAGTGACAACTGTAGCTTCGATATATTATACATTATTTGATATAACTTCTTATACTGAATTGAAGGTGGAAAGAATAGGGATGTTTGACTTCTAGCAGTAGTAAGAATTAGCATTATTTGTCAGTAATATCTGATCTGTAGTCAAACTTATTTCAAAGTATATTAAGGCTGGATTTCACCACTTCTTTATAGTATACTATAGTGTCTCCTATCGAGCAGATTTAACAGACAGATATGTCTTATCGTATCGTATATTTAGGGTGCGTCCCACCATACTCGGTTAACGGTTAATCTCCAGTTAAATTTCAATTATTGCACGGTAAAAACCGAATTTAACTGGAGATTAACCGTTAACCGAGTATGGTGGGACGCACCCTTAGTTCATGATATGTGCCTTGCGGTAGCACTGGTCATAATCTAACCGTACGATAAAATAAATCTGTCTGTTAAATCTTCGATAGGAGACACTATAGTATACAATAAGAAGTGGTGAAATCCAGCCTAAAGGCGTTAAGTTTCCCAAACGCATGATTTGCCTTGAATGTTGGCCATTTGAAATTTTCATTTGGTGAATTTTTGGCTTTGGGAAACACGCCCTGTGACTGTAGATGGTGGTGGGGTCGTTTTCTGCTTTAATTAAGGGTCCGCTATACCTGACGGTGCATTTTTTGCCGCCCATAAGATTAACATTGCGAGCGGCGATTCATTTTCAAGGTTTACCCTTGGTTGGAAAGACACAAAATTTTGCCAGTACCTAGCCCTAACAATGTTCTAGGGAGTTGCAATAAAAGAAACCAGTGAGAAATTGGGAAATCTGCTTCGAACACTCCCTAGAACATTGTTAGGGCTAGGTACATGCAAAATTTTGTGTATTTCCAACCAAGGGTAAACCTTGAAAATGAATCGCCGCTCTTAATCTTATGGGTGGCAAAAAATGCATCGTCAGGTGTAGCGTCCTCTTAAACCGTAAAATTAAAAAAAAATATCCCCACAAGACGGGGGAAAGTCATAGGCGCGAGAAGTCAATACTGCAAACCAAAACGTTTCACCTGCAAATTTGTGTTTAGACAATTGGGTATCATTGCAGATAGTTAGTGTATACTCGTCTTTTATTTTGCTGTGGGGGTTTTTGCCACCGTACCTGATTTTATGCGGAATTCTCCCTTAAGGGGAAGGTATACCTTTTGACGTCATATAACCTTCAAATTCCATGTGGGCATAAGTTCTAAAACTTACAATGCTTGTATCATAACGACCGAACGCGTCGTGTTCCTTTAAGATTAGTTACGTATTCTGATTGGTGCGGTGTGTAGATTTGGTATTATAGCTATAGCGACAGACTGGGTAAGTACCTACATACTTATGTTGGTGTATATTTTTAAGACACGTGTGAGGTAAGTAGCGTGTGTGGCCTATTTGTAATATATTATGGTCCTGCTTATACTGCTGCATGTTGTCTACCTGCTGAAATTAGATTTAGTAGTTGAAAATAATTATAAAATAACAATAAACAAATTAATCACTTGCCTCAGAACCTTGCCGAGGAGCGTAAGCATTCTAGACCTAGAGCCTTTATTCTAGTTAAAACAATTCGTAGTTGATAGAACTGGAAAAATAGTTCTCAGCTTGAATGTCCTCTTAAAAGAATGCAGCGCAGTCGCAGAGCTAGACGGTCGAAGAGTCTCGAATAACGTTAGGAAACGGGAATGTAAAATGGAATAGGTCGTTACAAGCGTTTACAACACTTTTATCTTCTTTTTACGTTCTCCCGCTGTAAATTTCCGTAAAAAAGGGAAAATTAAATTTTTTGGAATCGTTATAAGAGTAATTTAATGTAATTTGCTTGGATGGCAGCCTTTGGTTTTCTAACGCTGCCTCTTTTATTATTTATGTTTGAAAAATTTCAAACTTTTTGAAAATATACCTAGCCATTTATTTTCGTTTTGTAAGGGAAGTGGTAACGCCTCCACGTACGAACAGTTTAGGTACTTTTGCTGTTCTAAAAATTGTATAGCTTCCGGAACGCGACCATGCAGCCACCATTTACCTTTTTATGCGGAAAACTTTTTTCATAATTTTTTCCCTTTTAGAATTTTTTTGTCCATTGTGTTTCCAATGATGTTACACATGGGGATATATAGTAGAGGGAATTTAAAGCAGGCACAAAACCTGCAGATGAGCCTACCCCCACCAGGTGCCACCGCACTTGTACCTGCTCTCCCATTGGTCAGCCCACTGGAGCTGGGGCTGGGGGTTGATGCAGGTTCCGTAATATACCCAATATAATGGGGCATAAGCCCTTTTAATACTAACTTGGAGTAGGATTCTGCGTTACATCCCCTGCCTCTCCAAGGGCTATAAGGACGTATCTGACAAGATCACAAAAAGGTGTTGACTTGTAACATAACATGTTTTGTTACAGTGGGTATGCTAAGACACACTGCCCTAGGCTCTGTAAGATAACTGGTTCTGGCGCGCTACCATGGCCTTGCTTTCAAAGTGAGGGGAAGAAGTATACCTGGAGAGGGTAGTTTCCCCGCCGCTCCCTGACTCTCAGACCAACGTTTTGTGCCTGCTTTAAATTCCTCCTACTATACCGTTAGGACATTGTTGGTTAACCATTGGCATTGGTCGCACGTATGACCTTTCGACCCTGAGCTGGGAATACGGCCCTGCAGGAAATAAGCCTACTATTATGGCTGTTGCATTTGAATGCGAGGCTTGGAGTCACTGGAACGGAGCACCATTACGATTCTAGCCTCTTACCTATAGTTACCAGTTGAGTCCCAGCTTTGACCTCGAAATAATGGCTCTATAGTCTGCTGGCCCACTTATTCCTATCGCTTTACCAGCAGCTAGCCAGGCGCATCTTTGAAAACGTACCGTAGGGGTTAGTGTGTTATCATTTTCTGGGTGGGAATTTCACGACCTCAATTTTGTGTTGCAGCCAGGAAATTGAGGTCTGAAACCAAAAATTAAATGCGACTCATATCATGTAACCATATACAGCGATAGTTAGCGCCGAGTTATCGTGGGCTGAGCGAAGAAATGCCATTAAGGGTCCGCTATACCTGACGGTGCATTTTTTGCCGCCCATAAGATTAACATTGTGAGCGGCGATTCATTTTCAAGGTTTACCCTTGGTTGGAAAGACACAAAATTTTGCCTCTACCTAGCCCTAACAATGTTCTAGGGAGTGTACGAAGCAGATTTCCCATTTTTTTACTGGTTTTCGAGATATAGCACTTTTCTTGAGGTATGCGATGCTAGCATTTGCAAAACAGTTGCAATAAAAGAAGCCAGTGAGAAATTGGGAAATCTGCTTCGAACACTCCCTAGAACATTGTTAGGGCTAGGTACAGGCAAAACTTTGTGTCTTTCCAACCAAGGGTAAACCTTGAAAATGAATCGCCGCTCGCAATGTTAATCTTATGGGCGGCAAAAAATGCATCGTCAGGTATAGCGTCCTCTTAATAAGGGCTAAACCAGGACCTTCGTATATTGTAGATGCCGCCAGAAAGTTTAACTACTTCCGTCTCCCATTATTTTTGTGGAGCTATCAGAGGGGTCTTCGAGCTACCCTGAGCCTATAAACCTTTTATTCTCTCACTACACTTTTTCTGTGTGTTCTTACAGAATTTTTAATAATTATTTAGATGACAACAACTGAGAAAAGGCCGCACGGTCCAGCAGGCTCTTGTTTTTAGTTTTACAATTTTGCTGTGGTAACGAGAAAATCCAGCAAAAAAAGTGGTTGCGGGACTTCAAAAACACTTAGCCAACCACAGGGGTCTCCTATTGGGTCAAAACCATCCATCTTGATCGTTAAGTTTGAACCAAAACTTTCTTGCCTTCTCTTTTGGAGACGACCACCATGTTCTAATCAATATCTGGCAAATTCGAAAGTTTTCTAGTTTGAAGAACCGTTTAACCTTGATGGTTATAGCCAGCACGTTAGCAGCCCGCAGCCGTTCCTCTGAGCTTCCAAAAGCTCCAGTAGACACGAATTCAACCGACACTGTAGCCATGGTGATTTTCTTTCAGAGAAGAACCACTCTTAGTTGTCCCGAGGCTGCCTTTATTTCCCTATTACAAGCCTCGATTCTTAAGCTCCCTAAACTTTCTTCTCGTAGTTAAATTCTAAGTTGAGCGAAAATATTGTTATCCGAACCCGTAACTACCCCTTGCTAGTTAGAATACCGAAAGCTCGCGGTAAGCCGTTTAGAAAACGCTGTAAATAAGGGATCTTTATCTTGGGTTCTTTGGTCTTTTTACGTTGTAAGCTTCATTGAATTTTTGACGTTGGTTACTACTCTGCAGAAACGAGGTTAAGCTGCCCTCCTTCTAAGAATTTTATTGTTTAGGCTTTTTCGTATGTGAAGAAAGCAAAGCTTTGGAAACGCTATTGATTATGCCTGTTAGACCTTACAGGAATATTCATTTTTTTTTTTTCATTTTTTGGTTGAGAAACTTTTTTGGTGCTATGTTCTCAGGGAAACGGGGAGGTGATTTTTCTATGTGTTGATCACAGTTCTTCTTTTTGGTCAAAGAAAAGGTTTCCCTGGTAAAACTACCCCAAAAGTTTTTTGACTCGCACTTACCTCACTTCCCTCGCACTTTTCACTTAGTCCCTTTGCGAAAAGTGTCTTAAAAAATCAGGAACCGGTGTACTATTCAGTACCTCAGAGCTTTTTCTAGTATCCTGAAGGAGCTTCGTGATACCATACCATGATAATGGGTTTCGAAGACAAGAGCTCAGTCACGATGGACTGCCGTGGTTGCCATCCTAATGTATTTTGTACATACATACTCGTATTTACAGAAGACCCTTTTCTGTAGCCTCTGTATATACTTCTGGCACTTGTGCCGTACCTTCGTAGCTGTTAAGTACTGAATTCCATACTCTTCCCTTCCTAGTTACCAGATATCAGGTACCAGGAAGGCATTTACTATGGGGGCTGGGACGTTGTGAAGCAAGTGGGGCATGCCTTCTATGCCTTGCAAATTCACTTCAGTTACACTGCGGTGGCTGTTTCGTTTAAATAAACGTTTTCCCTCGCTTTCAAAGACCCCGGGGCACATTTACCCCGCACGCTTTACCCCATCTTGTTACGGAGCTCTATTCTTATCAGTCGAGCTTTTATGAAACCTACTGCAGCTTACGTGGCGGTATATGGTTGATAAGTTCTTCTTTGGGTCTAAAATTTATGAGGTATTCGAAACAAACAGATATTTCGTTGTCGAAGTACAATTTTCCGTTTAGAACAGTTTAGGTCAGAGCGGGCTGTAGCGATATTCTCTAGGCTACGGGCGGATGTTATAGTTACAAAATTTTACGGAAATAACGAAGTTTTTCGTTTTTAGTGTGTGTATAACGTAGTGTGATTCGTGAAGTGCCCGTTTTATTTGTTGAATTTTAAAAATATTTTGAAGCTTGTAAACAGTTGTGGCGTTACGTTTCTTCCGAATAGTTACCAATTTTTGAGGTAGGTACGTGGGAGCTCTGAAGTATACCTAACCTCATGAAGATGTTAAGGGTCCGCTATACCTGACGGTGCATTTTTTGCCGCCCATAAGATTGACATTGCGAGCGGCGATTCATTTTCAAGGTTTACCCTTGGTTGGAAAGACACAAAATTTTGCCTGTACCTAGCCCTAACAATGTTCTAGGGAGTGTTCGAAGCAGATTTCCCATTTTTTTACTTTTTTTTACTGGTTTTCGAGATACAGCACTTTTCTTGAGGTATGCGATGCTAGCATTTGCAAAACAGTTGCAATAAAAGAAACCAGTGAGAAATTGGGAAATCTGCTTCGAACACGACCTAGAACATTGTTAGGGCTAGGTACAGGCAAAATTTTGTGTCTCTCCAACCAAGGGTAAACCTTGAAAATGAATCGCCGCTCGCAATGTTAATCTTATGGGCGGCAAAAAATGCACCGTCAGGTATAGCGTCCTCTTAACCTGCCGCGTTATTTTTGTGAATTTAGGTACCTACTACCAACTTAAATAACTTGTTGCGGAGGTAAACTATAGGTTAGCTAGATAGGTAGGTAGGTGGGTACATAGGTATTGGCGATGAAAAATCTCGGTCTTCTACATATGAAAAAAAAAATGTAACTCTGCAAAGGATATCTTGCACCTCCCAATGGGGACGCTTAGGTTTGGTGAGGTGCGGCTGCCCGTAACAAGTAGGCACATTATACATAGGTACTTAGGTTCTTTGGTTTTAAAAGTGCGTAAGTGATTACCTACGGAAAGCTGGTTATCAAGGTTTTCCTAAAGTATTTTTTTGGCGCCCCGATTGTTTGGGAAAATTTTTGAACACTACTTTCATGCGGTGGTACGGAGGTACCTATATACCCTTGATGTTGGACCAGTATAGGTCTAGGTAGCCTACATTCAGTCAGTTAATTCGAGAGGTGTTTCGTTTGGAGATGACGTAGGTTCTATACTGACCTGTCAATGTCCAAGTGTCACCCTTAATAGACAAGCACACCTGTAAAATCCAACTACCTTGGGCTGCAATTACTTTTGGTCTGGGTGAAGGTATTTGTGTTTTCCTTCAGCACTGACCGTTTGCTTTGTTATGTTTGCAGGGTTACAGAGGGAAAGCTCCAAGACCCGGTGCAACGCCCACCCAGTCCAGCTCTGTCTCCAGCGATATGAATTCCAGCTCTACCTTAGGGGTAAGTTTCTAAAATAGGGGATCAACCTCCCGGTACCGTCAAATTTTCTGTTGTAACATATGGTCCCACTAACCTTTCAGCTTCGGCTAGTTGTAAATTTGCAGATTAAGAGGACGCTATACCTGACGGTGCATTTTTTGCCGCCCATAAGATTAACATTGCGAGCGACGATTCATTTTCAAGGTTTACCCTTGGTTGGAAAGACACAAAAGTTTGCCTGTACCTAGCCCTAACAATGTTCTAGGGAGTGTTCGAAGCAGATTTCCCAATTTCTCACTGGTTTCTTTTATTGCAACTGTTTTGCAAATGCTAGCATCGCATACCTCAAGAAAAGTGCTGTATCTCGAAAACCAGTAAAAAAAAATGGGAAATCTGCTTCGAACACTCCCTAGAACATTGTTAGGGCTAGGTACAGGCAAAAATTTGTGTCTTTCCAACTAAGGGTAAACCTTGAAAATGAATCGCCGCTCGCAATGTTAATCTTATGGACGGCAAAATATGCACCGTCAGGTATAGCGGACCCTTAATAATATTAGTACCTGTGGAGTGGCAGCATCAAAATATATCTCTCAAACTTAGATGAACACTGAGAATGGTTGTGCAAGGCCGGTTGGCTGTCAGGTCCCTTCGATTTTATTGGTACAAGTGCAGGTACACCTGCGTAAACAGTGCTTACTATACCCTTTATTAGCCTAAATTCTGCTCTAGATTAAATAACACAGAGCACGTTCCTACAACGCACTCCAAGCCTCATCAGCTCGTGAGCGTCACGCGGAGTCTTTTATGATTCCATTGAATATAATCAGAGGCAACACTAGAGGGAGGGGGAAATAAGTGCTTAGCTGCAGGCTGGAATGGCCAGCTTCGAAAATAGCTTTAACACTGAATCAACTATTAGATTTATATCTCTGAGTCGAATGTTCGTTAGACAGGAAAATTCATATGGAAATCGAACCAGGTAGGTACAGTACCCCTGCTTTTTGTGAACCGAGAAGAACCAAGAATGGGAGGATGTGTTAACTTTGCCAGCTTTAACACAGGATGGCGTCACCAGTGACAAAATGGATGTAATTTGTTTGTGGGGGCCCTTGTCCAGGAAGGGAGGGGGTTGAAAAATTAATGCGCGGTCAAAATATGACTTTTTTCTGGAAACTCCAACTATTTCGGAAAAGCCTACTAGCCCCGCAGTTGAGGCTGTAAAAATAAAAAATAAATATTTCGGAATAAATCTCATTTAGAGAGGGGGATCAACCTTCCCTGAACAAACTTAGCTCCTGTTACCGAAGTTTAAAGGTTTCGGACGTTCTGCGGTTTCCTTACTTCGGTGGAACAACGTCAGGGAGTTAGTGAGTGTAGTTACGATCCATATAGCTGTAGCATGTTCTTGGGAAGACGACGCGAAAGGCGGACAGATTACTCGCTCTTAAGGTGACAAGGGTAGCAACACCATTTCTTTCAGTTACCCATTCTGCTGGTATTAGTACCAGGTATTCCCCGCGCAAGTGATCTGATAATGTTTCACGTTAAAGTAATCATTGCAAATTTTGGTTTCCAGGGACCTTCAGTGAGGGAGAGTGCAAAGTCTGAGACATTACGGGGGAATACAACTCCAATCGCTACCAATCCAGCTATCCCCCCTGCAATGGTAAGTACCTACAATCTTTCTCTCAGGCTTTCAACCTAAAATGGTAAGCGAGCAAGCACCCTGCGGCACCTTCAACGGCAACCTTTTCTGATCTTGATATTTAGGTAAACTTCGATCCACCATCATCCATCTCGTCAGTGTCAGTCTCCAAAAATAATGAAAGCCCCACAGGGTGAAAAGTAAAAGTGAAAATAAGCGAGGAGCCCACACCCCAGAGGTGACTTCACCCTGCCGCAACCCCCAAGGGTTGAATTAGTCACCCAACGGAAATGAAAATTTAGTCCATCTGTCAAAAGCGGATGAAAGGGTGGTGGGGGTTTTTGGGGGAGGGGGTGGTAGCAGCACTAATGAATTTGTACAGGTAGCCTGACGTGCGGGAGAAAAGGCAGACTTGAGATGTTAGGTTGGATACATGGTATTGATCGGGGAGGGAGGGAAGGAGACAGACGTCTGTGCCCCTCAGCTCTCTCGCTCACACCCCTACATCTTTACGCTTGAGTCACGTGGTCGATTGTTTTATGCAGAGAGGGGGGGGGGGGCTGTGGGGGTTTCTGTGTCACTTGCCCCCTCATCTCCTTTCTGCAAAGGTCTGCTATTTTTTGAGGACCCCTCAAGGAGCCCGAAGGGTACGACTTGAGTGTGCCAGCTCATTTTCTCTTCCTCTGAAGTTCATTGTCATTTTCTGTTTGTTAAGAATTTCTGTCTCTTATTCCTTTGGTTCTTATTATGTTGAGTTGAGAATTTTCCAAGAGGGCGAGATATAGCGCTTTTTATTTACTGAGCTGAGAAATTTTCTACCGTCCCTAAATCCATGAGGTAACTCGAAAATAAGTTACCTGCGACTGACTTCAAACACCCTTGCATTAGTCTTCCAGAAATCATTACTACGTCATTTTATTTATATGCACAGCAAAAGATTAAAGTTTTGAAGTTGTTACCCGTTTCTTGTAAAGAGCAAAAAGTCGACCATGTAGGTAATGGCAGCCAGCAGTGCAAAAACCCCCGCTACGATGGTCCGATCTTCAGGGCAGTTATGGTGTATTCCCGAGTATAGAAGCTGAGACGCCGCAAGGATAAGCAGAACTGCTCCCACTCCCGACACGTACATAAACAGGGTCTGACCAGGGACTTCCCCCAAAGCCACCCCAATAATCACAGCAAGACTGATTATAAAGTACCCAAACGCGACGCCGTCCCGATACTGTGCCTGCCATTGTGCAATGTCGCAGGGGTCCTTTATCGTCAATGCAAATGTTCCAGTTGCAAAAATAAGTTCCAGAAAATGAAGAATTTTGTTCAGCTTTTCAGTGTTTGCCATTTTTACGTGTGAATGTTTGTCAACAAGAAGTTTGAAATTCATAGAAACAGAGAACCTTTTTGAAGTGAAAAATTCCGAGTATTTTCAACTTCTGTTCCGTGCGTTGATCACGATGAAATTAAATTTGTCTCAGCGATTCAAAATGATGAATAGGCGAATGAATAGACTCGGTTGCAAAAAATATATTAATTCAAACAATATAAGTTGTACCTAAGTCTCAAATCGATACATACGAGTTTTATCAGGAGACCTACGATATCTATAATTTCGAATAGTGGAGATGAAATCGACTTGACAAACAATGGCCATTGCCACAGCGAAAACTCCTGGAGAAAGTGTATAGCGACACTCGCCTGCCCAGTAGGACCACACGAGGCCTATTCCAGCTGTCAGGAACACACTGAATCCCACGAAGGCTGTAAGCATTTGCAGGCGGGGGCCAGGTACCTCACCCCAGTAAAGCCCGAGCAGCAAAAATGTTTGGATTAGGAAGTAGCAGGTTGTGATACCGTTTAGGAACTGAGACCACGGAATGCCCGTGTTTGGGCAGAAATTGTGGAGGGTTAACAAGAACAGGACAATTAAAGCGAAACAAAACTGAAGAATGCGTAGAAGGGCGTTTTGTTTTTTTGACATTTTCTTCTTTGTTTATGTTTTGTTGGTTGTTGTTTATTATTTGTTGTCTAAAAGAGAAAAAATGGAAGGTTGTTTCCAAGTCAGGTTTATTTTAGTATTTGGATTATGGACCTCTCCAGGTTCACCCAGGTATAAGCTATCGTTACTCTCTATGCCCATGATTATTTGGAAGCACTGTGACCCACGTGCAAATCCTAAGATTAAGACTACTTTTCCAGGCTGTGCCGTTCTATGGAGGGAGTGAGGTTTGGCCTTCCGGCGCTTCAGATACGTGGACTGCTCAGGGGCAGTTCATCCCCCAGATGGAGGACATCAGGTATCAGCACTACCCAGGATACCAGGCTCCAGGTATGCACACAGTACTGGAGTTTACCTCTTGGGAGTATGAAGGAGGGTCTCCAAATGACGTCTTACTATCAGAGGCTAGCACCAGAGCCACTTGACGTTTCCGGGAGATCCTACTTCACCCTCAAATGAGAAATTCTCAGAAATAATTATTTTTTGGAAACGTGAACATATGGAAATCATAAAACTATAGCTCGATCAAACTAACCTGAGGCGACAGATGACATCTGCTTAGCCCGTTTACTGGTAGAAGACCCGTAATTTGTTTTTTCTCTGGTAAAATGTGGATCTTCTTACGCTGCTCTGGCCACCATTGAGGTTGGCTTGGTCCGACTATAGAGTGGAGCAGTTTGTTAGTGAGCCCTCCTTTATTCGGATCTGAGGAATCTCTATGCCAAGACCCACCGTGGCGGTGAAATTATTTAGACCGGCAACAGGTACCCAAAATCGGTTACCGTTTATTTGTTATTTGACAGGTTCGTACCAGCAGAGCGGGTTCAGTTCGGAGCAGTCGTCAGCATTCCAGCCTCAGTACGGGAGCCAGCCTGCGACCAGCCCAGCACAGGGCAGCGCCACCCCCAGATCCGCGAGCTACACTCAGGTCCAACCCCCCACCCCATCTCCCATCGGCTCCAACCCTCCCACGCCTCATGTCAATGGCCATCGAAACGGGATCAGCGTTCACTATGTGGAGGAAAGTGGATATGTCAATGGAAATTCCTTCTCTTCGGTAAGCTTTGGGAGGCAGGACGTAAGATTATTCATTTACTTCTGCCCCATCGCCAAAAGAAAGAAATAATTAGGAGAGTACAGTAGGAATAGAGAAATTGACGCTGCAGTCCATATTATAAATTGGGTGGAAACAGTTAAGAGGCATCTTTGTGTCCTGAGAGGTTCGGGTTCGAATCCCGACGGAACGGAAAAATTTTCCGCTTCCGACATGGATGTATTGGCTTCGGCCCACTCATATTCGGCTTCGGCCACTTCGTCTTCGGCTTCGGCCAAAAACATCTAACAAAACCAACTGATCGGCGCATATGTTCTCTGAACGTGTGAAAAAAAAAGTTAATAGGCATACCAACCAATAAAGAATTCGCAGGCTAACAACTGTCACTTTATTTGACGTGTACACCGACTCTACAATTACATAATCATGAATCCGCAGGCGAAGATCCGAGTTTAATTTTGCAATATCTGACAAGTTTATTTGTTTATTTTATCTGTTGTTGTTGTTATATTTTATATTGTCTGTTAATGTTTCATCGATTCTCTAACCTGTCTACCGTACGGACGATCTTAAAATCGGCTGGAAAGTTGCTCGAGATTGGCCGAGGTTCGTTTCAAATCCTATCGACATCTTTTAATTACCGTTTGGTGTTTTGCTCCTTACAGGAGTCTTCGATGGTGCCGCCTCCCTCCACCACCCCCGCCTCGCGGTGCAGTTCAGCGCATGGTGCCAGTGAGAGCGCCGGCGACCAACCGGCAGTGAGTAAAGCCAGCTACATGTCGGGAAACGATCAGCCTGGGTATCCAGCAAGCAGTCCCCAACAACAGAGTTTATGCAACTCTAGTGGGTACCCAGGGCAATCAGGTCAGTCTGAATACGGGGACCAAAGCTCCAACGGGACGTCATATCAACACAATCAGAAAAGTCCCTACAACCAACCACATCCTAGTCCGGGCTATCAAAACCAAAATTATCAAAACTACAACCAAATTAGTCCAGAGCAGCAACAACAACAGCAGCAGCAGCAGCAGCAGAGGAGTCCTAGTCAAAAACGCGGCTGTTATCCACAAAGTAGCCCTAACCACTTTTCGCCGGCGCCAAGCCCAAGCTATGAGATGTATGAGCAGCGGCAGGGTGGGCAGTACTACGGAGACTTTGAGAAGAACAGCGTGAATGCTCGCATCAAGAGCATGATCATGAGCAAGCAGGGTAGGGGAGACAACCTCATCTCTCCGGGGGGGAAGGACCGCCCTCCGAATGACTACGGGGGGAAAAAACATGTGGAGGGAGCTGACGATTCGAACCATTTTTTAGCTTTTAGCCACCATCTCCGGGAAGGGAGCATATTACACCCTGGAGGTGGTGGCTATCCGAATTGGGGTGGGCCCGTGCCTGCACCCAATCACAACTACGAATCTCAGTACTTTACTCCTTACGACTACAACCAAAACACCAAAGACGGCGTGTCAGCCATGGAAAGGTTTATGAAGTTCGCTTCCACTGACTTTGACAAGATAAAACCGTACGCTCCCGTTGAAATGGGTAAAAAGGTGGCGGAGTTTGACCAAGGTTTTGACTACTATAAATGCCAAGATCCTATTCGAAACCTGGAAGCCAATTTTCCAACGAAGCGAGGTTACGACAGCGTTAACAATGCATCTTACGGATATTACCCAGGCCTTTTGCAGAAGCGTCATCCTGATTGCACAACCAGAAACTGTTACAATTACTGCCCCGACGTCAAATCCGAGTTCCCAGACCTCGGGATATTAGACTATAATAATGTTAAAATTGAGCCAAAGACAGAGGATGAAAATGTGATGGAGGAAGAGAAAACGGATTCCCTGTACCCTAGAATTTCTTACGCGCCAGGGGCGAAGAATATGGAGGTAATTGATCGAAGGTTTGCGAAACTGACGACGGAAGGCTGCGAAAAATGGGCGGAGTACACAAGGAAAATGGTCGAGGAACGGAAGGAGACGAAGGTGAAGGTGAAAGTGGAGGAAGAGAGCTACCCCTATGCGGGGGATGGTGGTCCCATCACACTGGAGGGGTCACTAGGCGCGTGGTGCTGCAGGCAGGGAGGGGTTGAAAAACCCACCCCCGACCATCTGCGGGATGGATGTTGCCAGGTACGCTGAACATCTGTAGGTGTTATTACATATTGTAGGTATTTGCCAAACCTCACTGTTATTAGGTGAGAGCCCATTTAGGACCACCCAAAAAACGGGGATTTTTCAAAAATGGCAGTGAAGGGATGGATGATGCTAGTAGCTTCCATGACGACTACGCTACACAACCTACTTCTAGTCTTCATGCATATCTCGAAAAATTTTCAATTTTTGCGTCGATAGTGACAGGATCAGCGACTTAACAACCCGATTTTTTAATATTTCTAGGGTCTACAAACGGCTGATGAGGTCCCACCCGATCAGAACGACAATTCTTCAGCCCCAAATAGTGGCAGCAATGCGTCGCCGCCTGCAAATAGTGCTGATAAGAAACCTACCGTCTCCGAAACCCAAGACACCATGGAACGGCTGAAGAACAGTCTTCGCTCCGAAGTGCCTGACTGCTCCTGTTTTCCCCCAGATAAAGGTACGGTACCTGTTATAGAAATACAGCAATTTAGATATGAGCTGGGTGAAGATTTTAAACATTCTGTTTACCTTTATCGCTGGAAAACCCTTTCTGGGATTTTCGGATTTTCTTTGTTCTATATATCGGGATGGAACAATCGCGCTGTAAATTTTCTGAGACACAGTTCCTACTTGCCCGCCTACGGCTGCAGGTGTACTCATACTGTTTTTGTTTTTTTCAGCCCCCCCAGAGCCTGGTTCTTATTACACGCACCTAGGGGCAGCAGCGTCACTGAAAGAGCTCAGGGAGGCCATAGAGAAGAGACTGGGCAACAGCGACAAGGCGGTGCGGATCGAGAAAATCTGCTACACGGGCAAAGAGGGGAAGACAACGCAGGGGTGCCCTCTCGCCAAATGGGTAAGTCTGTATTTGTTAGAGCAAAATAAATACCTGAAAAACAAAATGCTTGGAGAGTCTTTTTATCTTTTTTTATTTAGTTTATTCTGAATAAAAATGTATCACCCTTCCTATGGGGAATTAAATTAGACTGCCGAAACTAGACTTAACGTGGACTCTGAATGTTCGGTAGGTGATTCGGCGGAGTGGCTCTGACGAGAAGTTCTTAGCGCTGGTGAAGCAGCGGCAGGGCCACACCTGCGCCACCGCCTGGATTGTTGTCTGCATCATCGCTTGGGAGGGCGTGCCGCCACCGGAGGCAGATAAGGTTGGTGAGCCACAACAACGTTTCAGTTACGGTCGGGCGGTTCGGTTCTGTAACAGAGAAATAAGGGTCTGTTATGCCAGCTTCTCAGTACGAGAGGTGTCACATAATTATGTAACTTTTAGTAGATAGAGGGTGAAAACGGTGCAGGCACTACAGTGGGTTTTTTGTGGTTGCAGGCATACAGTGTCCTAGCGCACAAGCTGAACCGATTTGGGCTCCCAACGACACGCCGGTGTGCCACCAACGAGCCGCGCACGTGCGCGTGCCAGGGCCTTGACCCCGACACGTGTGGAACCAGCTTCAGCTTCGGCTGCTCGTGGTCCATGTACTACAACGGCTGCAAGTACGCCCGCAGCAAGACCGTCCGCAAATTTCGGCTTTCAGTTCGTGGCGAGGTGAGTACCTAGTACCCATTCTTTCAGAGTTAGAGCATACTGGCAACACCAAGGTTGGTTTACTCCACAGGTAGCACTCATTTGTAATATTCTAGAATCTCTGTGCCTTGGTCAACTGCAGGGTAGGTCAAGTTCGAAATTCCGAGAGGTTTTGAATTTGACTCTTTATTTTTTATTTTCCAAGATTCTGAGACTCCATTATTTACATAAGATCTTCTGAGAACTGAAGGTTTTTTGTTTGTTTGAGGGGTCTCTTATACACCCATCTCCATATTGGAAATTACTTCCGCGGGGAGAGGATTAATCAATGCATCACTTAGATTAGCAACGCACTACATCACCAGAAAGGGGGAACCCTCTTATCTAATATTTATTTCCCCACTTAAAATCAGGACTGAAGGTTCAAGAAACCTCAAAATCTTCACAGGTTTGTTTCCGATTGTAGGAGCAAGATGTGGAAGAAAGAATGCACGTTCTGGCAACAGTTCTGAGCCCGCTGTACAACACCGTGGCACCCGAGGCCTTTCACAACCAGACGCAGTTTGAGCGGGAGGCTTCCGAGTGTCGGTTAGGATTCAAACCGGGGCGGCCATTCTCAGGCGTGACAGCTTGTGTGGACTTCTGTGCTCATGCTCATCGAGATCTCCACAACATGAATAACGGATGTACTGTGGTGAGAACATACAATATGTTAAGATGGTTACGATAAAATTCAAGTTATGCAGGCATGGTGGAGGTGTGTTAACTTTCACAAACAGTGAAGTGACAAAATGTTTCTAGCGTTCTCGACACTACAATAAATCAGTTTACCTCCGATATGTGCTATGCATGAGCTCCACTGCACTCGTGCAAGGTGCGCTGATTGCACCCAGGAAAAAAAAAGTTGATTGCTTTCGGCTAATTTCTAACTACTTCACAAATCATATCGCAGTGATGGCCCTGCCGTTCTGGAATCTTCCCTGCGCATGAAGTTCTTACTTTTAGTATTGGTTGCAGGTGGTTTCGCTGACTAAACATAGGTCACTGTCGAAAGCTGAGGACGAGCAGCTCCATGTGCTTCCCCTCTATGTGATGGAGGACACGGACGAGTTCGGGTCGAGGGAAAGCCAGGAGGAGAAATATAAGGACGGGTCCATTGAATGCCTTAACAAGTATGTTCAAGGATTTTTTTGGTACAAGGAAAGATACCACAAGGGGGTTTTTAGTTAGAACCACGCACGACCGCCCAGTTTTCTTCCAGCCTGTAAAGGCTGTGAAGGTGGGGTGGGTAGACCTAGGAACGATTCAACAGGAAAAAGGACTAGGGTCCTCTTCCTTGCAGCGCACTAAGCTAATTCGCAGAGAGTCTGCTCAGTGGTTGAGTGCTGCGTTGTGTGCTTTGTTCTTTGATTGATTTGATTATGTGGTTGGTTGCTCTGTTTCATGATTGGCTGCTCATCTGTTTTAGGTTCCCCTGTGAAGTTCGGATGAGGTCAGTGCCGCTGCAACCATGCCGCCGCCACGGTAAAAAGCGCAGAGACGAAGACCCAGAGGCGTCAGCGGGGGCAGGCAAGGGTAAATCTCCGAGTCCCATGCCATCTGGTGAGGTGCCGAGCCTCTTCGAAAATATGGAGACGCAGCTACAAAGTTCTCAGGTAATACAAAAACAAATTTTGTGATGTTCTGTGGAATCACAAAGGGAAACACTACTGCTAGTTTTGGTTTTTTACCAACAAAGACAACAAATCCTCAAATGAAGCGTTTCAAAAAAAAAAAAAAAAAAAAAATCTACAGTACCGTTCTAGTCATCACAGAAGGTTTAGAAGAGCAGTTATAACATTATTTTACTGTTTTTTTAGGTTTCATCAACTGTGCTGGATAGTCCAGGGGGAGGGATGTACCACGGGTGGAGCTACCAACATCCTGTCTCAGAGAATGAACTCTACTCAACAGTGTCTTGGAACGAGTCCCAGAGATCACAACCGTGGGGATTTTCTGGGTTCGAGCGAGACGTTGTGGACCCAGATAGCACTACCACGCACAACCAAGTGAGTTGCATCCATCACATTTTGGTACAACTTTATGGCATTCTGTGGGCCGGATTCGATTTGTGGCTGGGAACTGAGGTATGAAGCAAGAGGAGCCAGGATCTAGTCTCGATTTGTCGAGATTTTTCCTAGTCAATCTTGTCCGGCCCTGCGGGCCTACCCAGCACCGATAGGTACGTATCTAGCTGAGGAAAACGCCACTACCGGGCCTGATTCTGACCAGATCACCCCTTGTGTACAGAAGTCACGAGAGGCGGATCCTTCTATTCGCTTGGAATGTAAATAATAGTTTTCCTTCATTGTTTGGTATTTTTAGGCGTTCTCACCATGCTCACACAAGAGCCAAACAAGTATGAGCGGTTCGTCAAACACGATGAGTAGCGGCAGCCCCTTGTCTTCCCCTCTACCCTCGCACCAGTGGCAGCCGGGTGGACAGACTAAGGAGGAGGAGAGGGAGGGATGGGGCGAGTACCCCTCCAGCCCGTCACCCATCAGGCAGAGCCCCACCTCCTCGCCCTCTCCCTTCAGGATCCCGAAAGGGAGACCTCCCTCGCGGCAGACCCACATCCCTGAGGCCGAGCAGAGCGAAACCTTCCTCAAACCTCTTCCGAAGGACAATCATTCCCACGAGCCTATCAAGATGGAGCCTCCTTTCCACCCTCAGGGACCCCTAAAGCAATATCAGGACTGTAAACCGGGCTGGGGAGAGTATATGGATGAGCGATACTCAAACTACTATCAGCAACCTTACCCCAACCCTTCAGGGCGATGGGACTTGTACTGCCCGCCGCCACCCTTCTTCCCCACCCCAGCCGAGCCGGCCAAGGCAGAACCGCTCGGTGAGGTGACGGATTTTATCGAGAATGAAGAGTGCTTCCGGGATTCGCAAATGGGCGGAGTCGGCATCGCGCTCGGACACGGAAGTGTCCTGTTTGAAGTGGCGAAGCATGAGCTCCATGCCACTACCGCCCTCAAGCGTCCAAACAGACAGCAGCCCACGCGGATCAGCCTCGTCTTTTACCAGCATAGAAACCTTAATCGCGCTAAACATGGGTGGGACGAATGGGAGGAGAAGATGCGGTTACGAAAGCTGGGTATTACGGCTGATAAAAATGCGAATAAGGACGGTGTTACGAACGCGGGCGGGGACGCGAGCGCGGCTGACGCTCTGCGGCTGGCCGGGCTTGAGAAACCTCCCGGACTCGGGACGCGGATCCTGGACCGAGCGCCCACTCACACCACTACCACCTGGACCACTCTCTTCCCCATGAGACCCTGCATGGTCACGGGGCCTTACCAGGAGGGTGGCGGCGAATAGGCAGCCTTTTAACTCTACCATAAGGTAACCAAATAGCTTTGAGGCAGTCACCAAAAAAGTTCCTCCGAATATTCAAATTCAGCGCCAAAGATACACAACACACGCTACAACAAACACCATTCTCTTGCAAGATGCACGCACCTCACCTGCATTTCACGCATCACAACTCATAAATAGCACTTTAGGAAGACGTTTTAACAAGGGCAGTAACAATCTAGTAGGCAGATTTTAAAAATCCCCTATAGAGTAGGTAATTGTTCTTACGCGTTTACAAACTGGCGCCCTTTGCATTTTAATTATTCCAGCGACAAATGAATTGGACTGAATTCTTAAATGTTTGACTAAATATCACATTTTCTATGGATAAGAGACATTGCTGATTTAGCTAATCAGTCTAGTAAACATTCCAGGCTACGCGGCAAAAACTCCACACACAAAAAATTTATTCAGCTGAAAAACCAATAATAATCGTTGTCAGAATAATCTGTAAGTGCCAATGTATAATAAAGACATATTTGTTTGATATTATTCAAAAAAATAAAATAAAACTAGTAGGTCATATTTTTTAAAAATAAAAGGAAAACATAAAAAATAATAGGGAGTAATTTGTAATGTTTTCGCAAAAAAAGTCTGATGTTTTTGTACCGTAATTGTTGGTTGTTTAGTTGTTCGTAGACTGGTACCTATTTGTCGAAGGAGTTCCACCCTGGTCTGTAAAAAATCCTTGAGCTTATCTCGTTTGAATTGGAAGTAGGGTCTCCTGATGACGTCAAAATACAAGGACTACCAAGGAGACCTTACATATCCCACTGAAACGAGACTACCTCCAGAATTTCCAGGCTTGAGTTCCATCCACAAAAATTGTTGTTTTCAAAACTTAAATCAGAATGAGTACCTAGTAATCAATAGGTACTAATGTGATCTTGTGCCCCAATTGCACAGAATTTTCTAGTTACGATAGAGTCAGCATCCACTACGGCACTGTGTGTTCATGCAAAAGGTGGTACTGTAGTTTATTTATGTAAGCTATATTCTAATCTGCAAAAAATGTGAATTTTCTAGCTTTTTTTGACGAGAAGTAAAAGTTTTTTAAGGTAGGTAGGTTCCTTGTTTCCAAAAAAAAGCCTTCCACGTTCTGTACGTTTTGATATTTTTCTGAAAATTTTTGAGAATAGTAAGTGACTACCATTTGGAGCAGAGAGAACATAGCTTGATAAAATAATGACTACCCTCAAAGCTCCAGACTATATCTGACCTATTCCATAATAATATGAGAGCCTTGTCAGTAGAATAAGATAAATTAAGCTTTATGTACAAAGTGGTTTGAATTTATACACTTTAAGTTACTTAGTCACTAATGGTTTATCAAGACGGGGGTGCCAAACTCATTTCGGAAGTGAAAAGTTTCACCGGTGAGATTCTCGTTTTCATACTGAGAAAAAAGTGAGTCTTTTCACTTACGAAATCTGTTTCACCGCCTAGGGTAGGATTGTAAGTTCCGTCTTGAAATAATTATTGTTTAAGTCCCCATCGATAACAGTCGGGAATCTCAAACTATAGACTGCTCGTAAGTTTCCATAATCGTAGGCTTTTCGTCAGTAATTTGTAAAATTTGTCAAGCGTGTGCATTTTTTTGTAATTCACATTTATTTATTGAAATATTTGTAAACTTTGTCACTAGCAATAGCTACTGCTAATTTTTGTACATTATTATTTATTGCGCTAAGCGCCAGCAAGTCTACTTCCAATTTTTAGTTATCTCTTACTGTGAGGCAGACGATTCATGAATATGAAATAGCGTCTCAGCTGATTTTGTGCTACCTACTTAGATACTGAAAAATTACTTTTTGAAAACCCTATTGAAAGGGCAAGTAGGTATTTTAGGTACCTAAATTTTACTAAAAAAAAACTTTGAAAGGGGGAAATGCAGATCAAAGCAAACTACTGGGAAATCATATAACAACCGAGTAATTTTTCGGGTTTTAAAAAGAAATCATAGCTTCCCAATATATCTGTACCACTCTCAAAACGCCCCTTTTTGGGTCTAAACTCAGCAATTCGAAAATAAAATTGACACCATGACCAAACAGTAGCTATCGTGTCAGCCTCATTGTCATTGGGTATGGAAATACTGAATACTGCAGCTATAGGTATAGGAATGTAACCTGCTGACTGTTGTGGGCGACATTTTTTGATATTATTCCTTGCCGTTGTTTTTCTTGTCTATAGAATCAGTTTAGTTTTCTTTTCAACGAGGAAGTATGCCAAAAATTTTATGTAAGTTTTTCTTACTTAATAAGTTTAGTTTTAGTTAATTTATTCCTGACAGTTTAATTTAGGTTATAGGTAAAAAAGCAAATAAAAAGTTGTACGTTACGTTTAAGCAGTCTACAAGATGTCAAATAACGTAACATGCATGTGTCGTCATTGTGGTTTTGTCATTTGTGAAAATAGTTCTAAGGTAGATAGTAAGTTATTTAAAAATAAAAAGTTATATTGGACATTGGACTCTTTAATTCATAGCACGACTACCCAAACTGTCTGAGCAACCACCGAAACCTGAGGTCAGTGTGTTTCAGAGGATATGACGAGGTGGTGACAAGCCAACAGAGAGCGCCCCTCCTCTGACCTTCAATATGTAAACCTTTGGGAATAAACAGATCTTGTATGGAATCAACGTCTTCCCCAGTTCTGGAACGGCCCTGTGCTATCAACCATCATATTATAGAAATTCTTCACATCATTTCACCTTCAAGTAAATACGCGAAACATGAATGACCCAAGGCCAAGTCGGCTGTTCATCATCTGTGCCTAAGTAAATATCAGTTTACTTGATGGTCAAAGTGGTCCTCAATCTCTTCACTTGAATTAGACGTGAATCAAAAGGAGCAATTAAGGCGAGGTGTACCTACTGCAGTACATGATAGGAAGTTACATCACGGGTACCTATGTAATGTACCTACAATACAAGTAGGCTGGACATCATAAAAAGACGCAGCCACCGACAGCGAGACTAGAGTAGGCTATTACTTGTTATTCTACGAACTTGGAATTACTACGCTTATGTTTAGCTTACACACACTGCTTACCTTGGTGAGCAAATATCGAGAACCTTGGGACCGTCGTTACTTTTACTTCCAGCCTTTTACTTGTTTCCCTAATTCCACTTACTGGACACTGGAGAGGCAGGAAATCCAGGGAGGTTAGTCTACCACAGGTCTTACAAACAGGCCGCTTATTTGTATAGGCGTAAGGCTCTTCCAGCGGCCTAGTGGGAAAACACTTGACTGGCACGACTGAGGCCCTAAGTTCGAATCCTGTTAGGTACAAGCATTTTTCTGTTGGTAGCATGGATGTCACGGTAGACATGAATCCGCACACCCTGTAAAGGAGACGGGGGGTTGGTATACCTGAGGCCTGAGGACACTATTAACTCAAGAGTCTGGTCAGTAGAGGGATGATATGAACAGTAGTAATAGAGTACTAACGAAATTTCAGTTCCCTGCATACAGTTTCAGGTACCACCACCCCTCGATAAATATTTCACTTGAACTGGATAAAAAGCCAATGCGAAAAATGCTTGATAGAGAGTATCGGATTCCTCTAAAGCCAATCATCTTAGACCAAAATGGAAAGCAAAGAGTTCTCAGGAGTTCCCTGCTAGTCCTTACCTATAAGTAAAATTAGACTCAGTCTCAACAACAGGGTATTCCTATTGTCCAAGCCTGAGTGCACTCTCACTTTGCCTTGGGGAAATCAGAACAAACCACTGGGTAAATTAAATTTTATGTAAGTACCCATACCTGACGGATAAAGTCAGTGATTGATTATGTGATTGCGAGTTCCGAAAGACTTCAACTAACAGCAAAAAGCACATGAAGTTTACAACCTAGAGCCAGAAAATACTGCTAATTGTAAAATCATGAACCGAGACGAGCGACAAGTTCACTGTAAACCTTCGTCCACGGTCACGAACTTCAGGCACCACTGAATGGATGACTCACGTATGATTACTATACTGGATAGATAGACGATCAAGAACTGGGTAAATATTGGTGCGTGCAGTTCATTCCAATGTCACTGTCTACGTGCAGGCCCTACGTTTACATTATCCACTGCCTAGGTTGCCTAGGTACTTAATAGCGATCAGGAAGCCGGGAAGTGATCCTGCTTTTCCTAGACCTTGCCCTGTACACCTGATCCGCACCTTAAGAGAGCAGTTCCGACAGGTCTCGCAAGGGCGAGGCTTTCAAACACTCATTCTAATGGAGAGTCGAGAAAAAAAACTTCCACAGGAACCTACCACTGATCAGCTGCTGCTGCCCTTGTAGATTCAGAAATTTCTATCTTTTTAAGTCGCTTTGACTATTTAAGGTTCCTTCCATTTCCCAACCTTTCCGGGCAGCAACTCACTCAAAGTTATTCACAACGAAAAAAAACACAGAAACTCTCCATCCAGGCGAAAAGGAAACAGCAATGTTCACCATGATTCTGATACACCCCTTCTTTATTAACCGGAAAAGGAACAATACCTACCACCTTAAATTGTCAGATTAAAAAGAGCCTCGATCTAATTATAGAAGTGCCCGGTCACGGAAAACTTCATTCCGTCGGTGTGGGTGGTTTGAGAGCAAAGCTCCATAAGTCAAACAAGAGGCTGGAATGAGTCAGCGCACTGGAGAATCCAGGCTTCCCAGTTCCTATATCCTGAAATTGTCTCACCGTATCCAGAGACAGTTTGGAGTTATCTGGTTTCGTTTCTAGACAAAACGCCGATCGACTGCGAATTTTCCGGATTTTCCGGGATCAGGATCAGGGTGGCTGATTTTCCGGAAAGCGTTGAAATAGAAAAGGAAGGACCAATGAAAATTTTTCGAAAATAAAACTGAGGAAATTTAGGTGAGATTTTCTCGTAAATTTCTTTTAAATGAACTTGTATGTTGTTGTTCAATGACTACTTCTATCGTAACTGTACGGAGAAAAAGCTATTATAGTGGGGACGCATATCTTCAGTGAACAAGGTTGGGCTTGTGGTGATATAATGGGGAAGCGCCCTAACAGCAAGGTGAAAACAAAGAACCTCGCCTGGGTTGAACCTGAAAGCAGTTGGCGATAACTATTGGAAGGCGGGAACTATCACCACTTGGTTACATCACAGGGCGATCTTTTGATCTTTAACCCCTCGTTTCATACCGCCACTTTCAGATAAAACTTCCAAGGTCTACAGCCTGAGTGACCACAAACGGTAGCTTCGCAGGTCCAGATTGCTTCCAAAATAGAAAGGACCTGAAGTCACGGTCAGGTCATGAATACTTTTGGTGAAGATTACTCCGAAGATTAGGTGTAGGCAGGCACTTTATTATCCGCAGTGCTACCTTGACCAAAGAACAAGGTTAGAGGTTTTCCAGAAATCAATTCTGGCACTTCAAGCCTTCAGGACGAGCTGTAAAGGCACAATTTTTATTCAGACCAGGGCTTATCAAGAACTGACCTCGCTCGCACCAACTTTTTCGAATTCCTCTGGAGCAACTTCCGGCTATTTATCAATCAACATTCCATCATCCTAAATAGCTTCTTATACGGAACTTGCAGATTCGGTCCCTTATACTCGGGGGTAAAACTCCTCGGCAACAGAGTGGCTTCATCGAACCTTAAGTATTTGTAGACCCTTTCCAATGTTGCTTAAGGGTCCGCTATACCTGACTGTGCATTTTTTGCCGCCCATAAGATTAACATTGCGAGCGGCGATTCATTTTCAAGGTTTACCCTTGGTTGGAAACACACAAAATTTTGCCTGTACCTAGCCCTAACAATGTTCTAGGGAGTGTTCGAAGCAGATTTCCCATTTTTTTTTACTGCATGGTTTTCGAGATACAGCACTTTTCTTGAGGTATGCGATGCTAGCGTTTGCAAAACAGTTGCAATAAAAGAAACCAGTGAGAAGTTGGGAAATCTGCTTCGAACACTTCGAACATTGTTAGGGCTAGGTACAGGCAAACTTTTGTGTCTTTCCAACCAAGGGTAAACCTTGAAAATGAATCGCCGCTCGCAATGTTAATCTTATGGGCGGCAAAAAATGCATTGTCAGGTATAGCGTCCTCTTAAGTTAGGTCTAGGGAGTCCACACTTGGCGGTTCAGGCAACAATTAAAATTACGGAATAATTGCTGAAGTGCAACACTCCTCGCTCCCGCGATGCAAAATACAGCCAGCCAAGGTCAGAATCGCAGGAGATGACCACAAACGGTCAGTGAACAATGCTCCATCCACGGTCAACCCGCTCATAATTGCCTCTGGAGGTCTGCAGCCCAGCCTGGAGTGGCACTTGGACCCTTCTTCCACTCCAGGTATTCGCGGAGGAGTGCTCTTTGCAGGTACAGTGGTAGGTACTGGTGGTACCTACTCCAGGCTGTAGACCTCGTCTGTCTTCAGTCTTCGGCTAGTGCTCCGCAGTTATGTCACGGCAGAGTTTAGTTCCTGTGATGTGAACCCATTGGATTACCACACGTCCTCGCTTTGTGCTCGCCCGGTAAGTCCAAGTGCCTATTGATCTACTTATGTCATTTGAACTATGTGTCAAAAAGGTGAAACATATGAAAAATCTGAGGGTTTGAAGAGTTTGAGCGAAAACAAACGATGCAGCCGGCATTCCGTGATACCTATGTAATTGTACTTAAAAATACTGGGAAGCACAGGGTATGGTAAGCAACAGCAGCAATTGGACCTGTAGAGAGACGCAAGGGGGGGGGGGGGGGGGGACAAAATTACCAACACAAAAAAAAACGTGCAGATCCTAAATCAGCAGTGGAAGTCATATTAATGGTCTCAGCTTATGGACTGAACTGTAATCGACTGAGGACCTAACTCACGGTTCGATTTGATACTCCGGGAGGCCTATCTGAAGATCGTCCACCCTAAAGGCCCTAGACCTTAAGTCCACAATAGCGTTGATGTTGTAAGCATTTAGTCTTAGGTACGTTGAGAAACTAAACCATGTTGATTAAGTGTTGTGGTGATTTCGAAAAAACCTCTAATGGAAATTGAAGGCAAAAAGGTAGAGGCCTTGGGGCGACCACCCACACCGAGAACGTGACGGCAGTTAACAATTTCTAACAATACGAAGGAGAAAACAAACGGAAGACACTCCGGAGTTCTTCCTCGAGAATACCTGCAACTCGCTTATCCTCCTTATTACAGGTACAATACCTTCCTTCTCCTTACAATTTTCCTGCTATCTGCACTGGCAGAAGTACGGAAGTCTTACTGCAAGTGTAAAACAAAAAATTTCGGTTACAAACCTAATCTTCTCGAAGAATACCTAAGCTACCAGATGGAAATTATTTGAAAGATTCAGGGGTGAAAACAATTCCCTAAAAAGGAAGGAGTAAAGAACAACTTAACCTTGCAATGAACTACTTTGATAGCAAGCCCTATAAATAGGTATAATGTCCCAAATGGTGCGGCGACGGTCACGCAAGTGTAAACAAATGATTTACAAGTGTGTGAGAATATTACACAATCAGAATTAGTCTGGTAGGTACGCAGACTGCAGTACTTTTCTTGTTCTTGCTCAGTCTTCTATCACTGTCAAACTGATATCAGGCTTGTAGTGTCTGAACCAGGCCTTCGAAGCATTTGTAACAGTTGGATAGGTCAGTGACTGAGCCTTCAACTCAGGCTCCATACTAGATAAAAGATTCCAATGACTCGCATGGCCAGCCACTCAACAAATTGCAATACCTACTGCCCGACAAGGTCCGCAGGTCTGTAGCAGTCGACGGGGTAACCACTCCAGAGATTCCACTGAGATTCCATAAAGATTTCCAAAGATTCCCGACGATATTCATAGAAAGATGAAGCCTCAAAGGGATAACCACTCCAGAGATTCCTTGAGATTCCCTGAGATTTCCAATGATTCCCAACGAGTGGTTAACCCCTCGGTGGCAGTTTTATCCACTGCAGCTGTGAGGGCCGCCCTGTCGAGCTTTCGGCAACTCACTAGTTACAAAGTGAAGACCCAGACTTTGAAAGTGGTTTGTGTCAATTTATGGCGTTTAACTCTACCTTCGCCCTATTTGGGATCACTCACTCAGGCAGGTCAGTGACAGAGCCTGACCACTGTCACTGAGAGAGACGTGACATGGAACGGTCTTTACTGACAGTTTGACGGGGAGGCTGACACAGAGACAAAGTAAGAGCAGGAACAACTAGGTCGTGGACACCACGACTAAAAGAAAATGGGGCGACCTACTGGAATTCACGATAATCTGATATCGCTAATACGTCTTATCGCCTGCTGTGAATAGTCCACTAAACGTGAAACTTACTATTGAATGTACAAACACCGCGAAACCTCTAGTTATTGAAAATTAAACTAGAGCTCCAGCCGCTGGCCAGTACTGTCCAAGGATTCTGCGAACCGATTGCACCGATTTAACGCTTCAGAACTCATTTACATTGCTTCGACTAGGGCAAACTGGCACAAACACTTGGCTAAGTCATTTGTTTTAGCTTCATAGAGTACCTACCTTCTGTACTGATTAAGGTACTAATTAAGTACCTACTTAAAACTCTTGCAGACACTGAAGGCATGTCTCTGTGGCACCCCCGATCAAGAGCAGGATCCGAAACACCCCATAGTACCGTATTGTTCCCTACGAAAAAATAATTTTTTTAAGGCGGAGTCACCGGGGTTCACCAGGGTTAATATACACAAGGGTCGGGAAAATCGCCGGTAAAAGAGTGGCTACAGCTAAATCAAAATGGTCTGCTTGATCCGTTCTTCAGCTAACTTAGGTATTTTCTAAGGTGGAGAGGT
Organism: Mesopsocus fuscifrons; assembly: GCA_950004255.1. Classification (NCBI taxonomy): domain Eukaryota; kingdom Metazoa; phylum Arthropoda; class Insecta; order Psocodea; family Mesopsocidae; genus Mesopsocus; species Mesopsocus fuscifrons. The sequence goes on from OX465377.1 coordinate 17,054,456, forward strand.
GCGGACAGTGTGGAGGTTCTGAACGCGGATGTGTATGCGTGGAAAACCAGGCAGGACCTTGCCAGCTGGCCTTGCTGGTGGCGCGGGAATGCGATGTCAGGGCCCAGGCGCCTGCCCGGGCGTGAAGGCTCCATCGGGTCACATCTTATAGGCAAACCCAATCATTCTCAACAAGGAGGCATAAAAAAAAAACTAACGCAGTGGCCAAGGCTAGAAGAGGTGCAGGACTTGACGATGTCTGCTGCATCTTGCCCCGAGACAGGTGGTGGAGGGAAGAGAAAGCTTCCAAAAGCTTCGGCCTCCTCTTCTTTCTCGGCTTCGGCAAAAAAAAATACACGGACGGACGCTCACAGCTGAAGTCGGCCAGATGAACATGCGACTAGACGATTTTCAGCGTCCCTCTACAGACAACCGATCGAGGCGCCAAGAAACCATAAAATACAAGAAGAAACTGGGCATGAATGGACGAACACTATAGTCAAAGGTTCGTCGTAATGAACACATCCATCGTCATGAAGCCACAAGCGCCTACATCACATATTGTAGCTGTCATTCTTGAAATGGATGCAAATGGCATGGGAGGAGTGATACCTCCTTCTAGGTAGAAGAAGTTAGGTATATAGTACGCCCACGCCGGCACATGCGGGCTTTACGTAATGCCTCCAGACAAACACAGAACGGTGATGAACACCAGTAAGTAAGTAGAACAGGTACAGAGGAGGGTCATTTGGCCACGTCCGAAATGTTTCTGAAACAGGCAAACGGAGGAGTGCTGCGGAACAAAACTCGAAATAAAGGGCCCGACAATGGTCGCACTTGACTTTCCCGCATTTAGAAGGTACCTTCTAGATTAGCCAGGATCGTACCTAAACCTAGACGGTATGACTTCAAAAAAATCCACTCTCGGCAAACACAAGGCGACCGATACTAGACCGTCCATTAAGAGGACGCTATACCTGACGATGCATTTTTTGCCGCCCATAAGATTAACATTGCGAGCGGCGATTCATTTTCAAGGTTTACTTACCCTTGGTTGGAAAGACACAAAATTTTGCCTGCACCTAGCCCTAACAATGTTCTAGGGAGTGTTCGAAGCAGATTTCCCAATTTCTCACTGGTTTCTTTGATTGCAACTGTTTTGCAAATGCTAGCATCGCATACCTCACGAAAAGTGCTGTATCTCGAAAACCAGTAAAAAATGGGAAATCTGCTTCGAACACTCCCTAGAACATTGTTAGGGCTAGGTACAGACAAAATTTTGTGTCTTTCCAACCAAGGGTAAACCTTGAAAATGAATCGCCGCTCGCTATGTTAATCTTATGGGCGGCAAAAAATGCACCGTCAGGTATAGCGGACCCTTAATAGGTGACACTGAGAAACAGTTGTGCTGTTGTACAGCAATAGTTTTCACAAGCCGGCAATGTTCAACTACCAAAAACACCAGGGAAGGGCAAAGCTATAGAAATGGCACGCCAGGGTCACTAGGATCCATTACAGGCGGGCTCGACCTCTTCGAGGCTTGAGGAAGACGAATGATGCCCAGCTCAGGTAATGGTCAATGCTGAACGTGGCAGCGGACCATCGGACTCCGACGAACGCCATTTCCGTACCGCAAGTCAAGGTTCGGTAGGTCCGGCAAATTATGGAGATGAGAGGTTACCGAGTGCGTAACGCAGAAGGATCGTAGGTTGCATCAGAAGACCCAACCCTGCGACAAAGATGGAAATTTCCTGACATCAAGCTCACCTTCGGACATCCACCTTCAGTTGACTTCGTCGCCGACTGAACTGGAACCCAGCTAGAAAGTCGAATTCTGCACAGCATAACTATATGCAACGCAACTGTTTCCAGAGCTTACAAAAATCGAACCTCAACAGTTTACCTGGAGATATTATGGTTTGTTAACACCGCAGAGACCTGGCTATCGAGAACATCTTGCTTCGAACATAGAAGGTTTGTTGATTTCATGAGAAAACCTACTTAAGTAGCTTGTGACCCAGGAGGAAATTTCCTGGCAGCAAGCTCACCTTCAGGTTATCAGGTATCCAAACTATTGTTTCAGGCACCACACCAGGCACAATGAACGGCTCCTGCATTTGTAGCGTGTGAACATTACACACACCATCATATCTCACCGAAGGGAAAGGAGTATGCTAGAAACCTGCTCGAGGAAATAATAACACAAATAAGTAGCGATACGAGGTTATAAGGTCGAGCAGTTCAAGTCACGGCGTCTCAAAATTTTATTTCGCAACTGGGCGAACTGATAAGTAAACAGCTGGAGCTATTTTCGTAAACCTTAAAGTAGGTACACAGGTGTAAAAGTATAGGTGAACGAGTTGTGGACATCTCGGACGACCCAATTAATGTAACATTCGTGTTACTCCATATATTCGTTAATTCTGGCTCTTGATTGCAACCGTATGCGCAAGGTGCAATAGCAGTAATTGCTACATTTAACAAGATAGTTGTCAAATACTATACTTGTACCAGGGAAGGATGATTGATAGTGTCCTATCCGATAGGCGGGATATTTCATGAACACCCTAAGGCGAAAAACCCAATGTTTACCACGACAAATACAATAATACGTAGAAGACTCTGTCCCAAGCACGTATTGCCTAAGCTAGACTCGTAAGTAAAAGAACGAAAAAGGAAATAAAATAGAATTGCTGGGTAGAAGGGTACCTAAACTAGTCTGCCTAGTGGTTAAATGTGGGACTGGCAACAGGAGTATCCGAGTTCGACCCCGATGGACCGAGATTTTCTATTATCTGGAGCTGAATATATACATTCGCTATTTTTTTACTTTGGATTTCAAACTTTGTGAGAAAACTATTGGATATTTAAATATTCTGAAATATAAGATGTCTTCTTAACGTCACTACTCATGAGGCTATGTTGTGATTTCACGATCGGTTAATTTTGGACAATTTTTTTTTGTGACAAAAATATTCGATCGTAAAATCACAACGTAGCCTCATGAGTAATGACGTTAAGAAGACATATATTATATTTCAGAATATTTAAGTATCCAATAGTTTCTCACAAAGTTTGAAATCGGAACGTAAAAAATAGCGAATGTTTGGTGGCCCTTAAACTGTAGGCCTCCATCCGTTTGGAAGGTTTTATAACCACAGCCTGAACACTTACTAGAGATAATTAGTTCCTCTCGGGAGGGAGGAGTGATCATGCTCTTGCTGTGGAAAATCTCCAGAGGGATTGGTTTCTTCGGGAGTGATCGACTATCGTATACGGACTTCGGCGGCTGGGGACTGGGCAAATTGAACTCACAATGAGAAAAAATAGGTACACCACATTATAAACAGAATGGCGCCAGTTTTTACTAGTTACGTAAAAGTTTCAGCAAAAAAGACACAAAACAAAAAACAACCTTCGCCGTGTTAGTTTTTGCAGGTAGGCTGACGCACTGTCAGACACGGGGGGGGACAGGTATGACTGCATGATCTAATTATAGCTGCTGATATTATACATCAAGGTGGCGGCCAGCATAGTGCACGTGCTGCTCGTGTTCCCACCTCATGCGTCAGGTTCAGGCATACGCGCATGCCCCAACAGCTGTAAGGTACCTTAGCTTATAGCTTAATAGCTGAGGGTTGGGGGGGACAAGCCCAGAAACTAGACCGTTCTCAAGAACTATCCATTGTGTTCAGCTGGCAGCACTACCAAATACCAGCTCCCCAGCCATCGAGTAAACGATGGGGACCTACAGTTTTAGGTGGGTTCCGAACCACCACAGCCTCGATATACATTTCACTTGACATGCTGAACATATCAGAGGTGAATGCCGAGCAGAAAAACTTTTTGGTAGGATCGGGATCGAACCGGTGTGACCCGGCTCTCACTGCTCCCCAAAAGTCAACCATTTAGTCCACTCGGCTATCGAGGCCGTAAGTACCTTAGGCGTCAGGTTTAGGCATGCGCGCATGCCTCAACAGCCACTAGGCACGTCCGAAATGGTGGGTAGTGGTGGCGGCGTAGGAGGATGTGTGTAATCCTACGGAGGCGTACAGGCTGTACAGGTAGGCAGTGTCACTGACACTAAGAACACTTTCCGACGTTATAGGAGGATAGGGAGAGGTGGCATTTGTTTGTGTTCACCTGAACCAAAACAAAGCAGGCTTCTCACAACAGACTCCACATTTTGGATCAGTGGGTTTATTGATGTCGCTATTTTTTACGTTCCGATTTCAAACTTTGTGAGAAAACTATTGGATACTTAAATATTCTGAAATATAATATGTCTTTGTAACGTTCGTCTTAAAGCGCCAGAAAACGATCAGAGTTCTCGCCACTAGCATTTCGTCTTTTCGCTGACTGGCGGTAACTTCAGGCACTTCCTATGGTCATTAATTTCGCTCCTACCGCTAAAACGTAGTTATATCGTCGTTATCGGCGTTAACAAATCCGGAACAGATCTGCTCAATTGTGATCCCATGGAGGATCATCACCCCCAAACATCGACAGAACTTACAAGAAACCTTTCTGCAATATGCGGCAAATTCTGGGACAGGCTATGTAAACACAAGAAGTATCGCATGGCCTACTGACTGAGTTACTCAAAACAAGATGAGCGCGGGACACAGGAAGGAAGCTGATCAGCTGTTACATAATGGTAGTATCGAGCCCTCGCCTTGCGAAGAGCTCGCCGCACTTGTACCTAAGAGAGTGAAAGTTATCGGCCGCAGTCGCTGCACTAACCTAGTCAGACGAAGACCGCTCGAGGCGATAGCCATCATCGGACGCCGCTAAAAAATGTCAACAACTATAGCAATAGGTAGAGGGGTGGGGGGGACAAGCCGAGCAACTAGACCTTTTCAAGAATTATCCATCGTGCTCAGTTGCCAGCACTATCCCAAATACCAGCTCCCCAGTCGGTAAACTATGGTGGGTTCCGAACCACCACAGCCTCGATCTTACCAGAGGTGAATGCCGATCAGAAAATATTGATAAACATCCGGATCGAACTGGTGCTCAGTGTTCCTTCAAAGACTAGGCTATCGAGACAGTAAGTAAAATTGTGAAAAACTGTCTTGCAACAACGCCTTATATGACTTATGACAATGAACCCCTATTCGCTTCAAAGTGTTCAAGCACTTCAAGCACAGCAACGGCTGTGCACTAAGCTCTAACTGTACTGAACTTCTTTCGAGGGTAACTGGGTTACATTACATCCATATTTTTAACTTTAACTAGAGGAATAAAAATAAGGCACCTCCGTTTCTATATCGATCGGAAGGTAAAGAAGTCTTTCTTTAAGGCTGAATATACATTCGCTATTTTCGACTACATGTACTTGGTTCGCAATGCTAAGTACTTCAAGCCCTACTCCGAAGTTACAGGGCGAGTGGAAAGTGTTTATAGGGGGATGTAAACCTGAGACTCTTTGTCGTGAGGTAGTGTTGTATTTTTGCATGAAATGGAGTAATAAGCCCACAGGAGCGATTTTAAACAGTCAACTACCAGCCCACATGTTTTTTGACAGATCGCGAAAACACAACACTACCTCACGCGAAGTATTTTTTTGTAACGATTCGGACTAAAACAGTATGATTTTATCGTCACATTTAGTAGAAAAGCTTGATAAATGTTTGTACTATTTACCGTAGCCATGTTGCATTTTGGCAATTTTTATTTCACTTACGGAAGTGGGTAATTTCAACAGCATTTCTCTACTTTTCTCCTGTAAAAGCTAAACATAGTGTCCTACATTTACTCGTTCGTTTCGCGTTCAAATAGCACACTATGTTTAGCTTTTAGAGTAGACACAGTCAATACGATATTGCAATTACCAGTCTCCGGTTGTACTAAAATGTAAACATTAGTTTCGTCGAATATTTACTTTCGCACAGTGGTTTTGGCGGAGTTCGTCGAGAATGTATGGTGGCCGTTAAATGTCAATTTCCACAAAAACCTAGAAACCTGGAATTCCTTGCATCCAGCCTACTGGCTGACGCAAGGCGGCAGTCTCGAACTGGACAAAGGTAATCTATCCTCACTCCGTTCAATGGTCTCCTCGCCCTTCAGTACAAGGTCTACATATTCTGACGTTGACTCAGATAAGAGAGACTCAGTAGAGAACCCCGATAATGCTGTGACGACACAAGGGCACAAGGGCCATGGACGTCATTAGGAGACCCTATTGAGTTCTCAAACGAGAAAACCTCTATAATTTACAGATCTTGCTTTCAGCCAACCAATCCTCTATCCAGAATTATTGTGGAGATATTATCTGCGGTGGGATTGGCTGGTCCTCAGTTAATCTATAGCAGGGATTATAGGCGCCAGCCCGTCACTGGGTCATCGCATGGTTCTTGCCTCTCGGTATGGGTCTGCTATATAAGATACCTAGTTGTGCAACCGCATGCGCACACAAATTATCAGGTGCTTCATACCAACCCATTAGACGTCAATAAGGAGGTCGGTTACGAATCTGGTCATCTTCTTACGATGTGACATGACCTTCAGGGAAACGACCGTGGGGGAGCGGGGGGGGGGGGGGGGGGACTATATAGTGTTAACTATGTAGTAACACATATTGCTCGCATGGTCTAGAAGCAGCTACCTAGTAATGGTGTGAAGTAGTATGCAGCGGGTGGCGTGCCAAAAAAAATTGTGCAAAAAAGTACAATTTGCACGTGCAAAATATGAAATTGCACGTGCGCAACCATAAGAAAATGCATCAATTTTTTACCAACAACTGTGTTGCAGGCTTGGGCTAGCGAAGGTGCCTTATAAGGTGCACCACCAGTGTGTGGAATGCCTTAAAACATACCGAACATTCAAGTTCCTAATTTTTCAGGTTTCGAGATTACCTCGAAGACCTGTCAGCCTTATCCGCCCAAATCGATTGGGCCACACTTGTGGACATCAACCCAATCAGGAGCTCGGTTACGGGAGTGTCAACAGCAAACTGTTTTGTTGACTTGTACCTGATTTCGGGTGTTTTTGTTTCAGGACATGAAAGGCTGGTTCGATGCGTTCCGAAACGATGGGGGGCCAACACTGTATTCTTACAGCAACCGCACCCCTGTCACAGGGGATGTCAACACGATCTCCATATTACTAGTCTTCTCTACGTTACTCATCGCTTTCCTCGTCATATTTCCAGGCATAAGAAAAGAGGTCAGGTTCTCTCAAATACCGCTAGTTATTTACAAAGTTTAAGGTCATATGTAACTAGCTTCCCATAAGTTAATAATGTTTTTTAACGTCCATTTCTTGAGAAAATGTCGGAGAAATGTGAAATGCCCATATCAGATATAATGACGCCTTAGTGACACCAGAACTCGTAGCTCAGGTCAGCTACTACCCCCACAATACAGGGCTGACCCCATGGTGTCACCCATAGTACTACTCCCCCCCAGTGTCACCCCTCACACCTGAAAATATAGGTCAGGTTTCCTACTACCCCGACAGTGCGCAGGGCTGACCCCATAGTGTCACCCCTGACATCGGGATATGTAGGTCAGGCTCCCACAGTTAGGTACTACTGCCCCCGTAGTGCCACTACAATCAATAGACAAGTCGACGGCCAAGAGTAGCAGAGTTACCACAGGTTCTAATTAACAAGTCCCTCATTACTGCCTCTGCCATAAACCATCACAGCACCACTCCTGCCTAGTCAAAACTAGGGGAGTTAAATGCCGGACTGGCATCACGAGTCAACGAGTTCGAACTCCGGCGGGGCGAGATTTTTTCTCTTAGATTTTCCATTTGGGTAGTGGATAATGGAACAGAACCTAGTGGTTCCGAGCCCACCTTAAACTGTAGGTCCCCCTCAAGACGTACCAAGGAGTGAGCTGAATAAATTCTCCTAGGGAGTGATCACGGCCATGGTGTAGAAAAATTCCAAAGGGAGTGTTTCCCAGGGAGTGGGGAGCCATGGGCTGCCCTTACAGTCTTACCAGGGTACCCCACTTAACTACTGTAGAGTAGTTATACCTAATTGTAACCCCTATTGATAATCCTACCACCCCTAATCCAAGTTTGCTCGTCTAATGATTTTGACCCGTTGAAATCTGTTGCAGCGATTCACAACATTTCTTAGCGTTATCCTCAGCCTGTACACAGGAACCGTCATATTAGGTAAGCACTGCTATTTACTTATGTACAAGTCAATAATTCCAGATTAACCACAGCCAAGGGCTATCGTTGGTAAATTAGGATGAGCAATCAAATGACGCAAGAGAAAAAGAAGACACAATACTAGCAAATCATATACCAATTATTTTGGTACTCAGACACGACGATAGGAAACTCAAAAGTATCTATCGATAATAGATAATAAAAAATAAATAAAAATTATGTAGATAAATTGAAGCCCAAAAACTAACTGCACGCTCACACCATAAGACCCGCCATACAAATTTAGTGTTAAACTCGGTTAAATTCCCATTTTACAATCTGAATTTAAGGGTTCGCTTAACCTGACGATGCATTTTTTGCCGCCCATAAGATTAACATTGCGAGCGGCTATTCATTTTAAAGGTTTACCCTTGGTTGGAAATGCACAAAATTTTGCCTGTACCTAGCCCTAACAATGTTCTAGGTCGTGTTCGAAGCAGATTTCCCAATTTCTCACTGGTTTCTTTTATTGCAACTGTTTACCTCAATTTTTTAAGGGGAAAAGAGCTGTATCTCGAAAACCAGTAAAAAATTGGGAAATCTGCTTCGATGACGACCTACAACATTGTTAGGGCTAGGTATAGGCAAAATTTTGTTTCTTTCCAACCAAGGGTAAACCTTGAAAATGAATCGCCGCTCGTAATGTTAATCTTATGGGCGGCAAAAAATGCATCGTCAGGTTAAGCGGACCCTTAAACTTGTACGGTGGGAATGAGCCTTAAACGGTATTTTGCGGGTGTCTCGGTTTGCGCAGCTGCCAATCATGGATCGTCGTGGCACATTGGAACGACAGAGATCTTCACGACGTACCGGGCGTACACGTCAGACAAGCTCCATGCCCAGCTAGGCGCTTTCATTGGCCTCAATCACATCAACGTCACGTTGAAAGGTAAGCTATATCGGAACGTTACAACCTGACCAAATAGTATACCCTAGGTTCCACAGCCAGGGTGAGACCTGATACTGCACTCTAGAGCAGAAATATGTCTCAAACTGGCTCTGGAGAGCAGTAATAGGTCTCCTGAGCATAGGGTTCGAATTTTTGGTCAGGCTATGGTGTTCCCGGTACATTCTAAGACATAGGTTCTTTTTTTTAACGCGCGACGTTCAGAGAACATATATGCGCCTATGAGTTGGTTTGTTAGATGTTTGTGGCCAAAGCCGAATATGAGTGGGCCGAAGCCAATACATCCATGTCGGAAGCGGAAAATTTTTCCGTTCCGCCGGGATTCGAACCCGGACCTCTCAGGACACAGAGCGGACCCCTTGACCGCTCGGCCACTGAGAGGCACTTAAAGGGGGGAAATAAATCGCCCCCTCCCGTCCTCTCCACCAGAGTGTCTTCAAACTACCATCCCATATAAAAAATATCATGCCTCAACATTGCTTTAAAATATTTGTCAAAAAAGAAATCCAAGGAACAAATCTATGTAGGTATACAAATATGTAGTTAAAATATAGGAACAGTTTACAGTTAGCGTTTTTGGTAAAATCACTAACCCCGATACTAATGAGGAGGCGGCACAGGCCTCGACCTTTTGCCTCCATGATATATCTTTGTATTGTTTCGTATTATCGTATTGTATTATATCTTATCTTATCTAAACAGGTGTGGCTAGTCACAGAGCGCGAAATCCCAGGAGTATAGGTGGCGGGGGTGAGCCTGTGCTTTCACTTTTGGTCAAAATTTTAGAATGAAACTAAATAAGGGTAGTGCAAGATTCACTTGTTAGGAATCCCCTTGAAAATGTAGGTATAGGTACTAGACGGAATATTGAAATAATCCCCTTGAAATAATTCAGGTTGGGAATGGGGATTATCTGAGCTATCGGCTCTCTTGCAATATGTACAAAAAAGGTTTCACTTTAAGGTGTGACACCAGAGCACATACACCATGCTATTTCCTGGAGCAATAAGCAACAGGCCGAAGAATATTATATGCAAATGGTAAAAGCGGGAAAAAAAATGCTGTCTCTGGTACTGGAAGTCTCGAACCCAAACCCACTAAATAATATTAAAAATGACAACTCACCCAGTCAGTAAGCCAGTCAAGACAAGACAAGACACAATCACTTAAAAAAGGAACGAAATTCACGAACAAACTACGGACCGCACGGTACGGGGGTGGAAGGGCGACTGAAGCGGCGACGCGCGACGTCTTCAGCCGTCTGTAGGGTTGCGCTCCCATGTTCGCGTCTGCGCCAATGGGGGCTCCTTTCACACGGGCCCTACAAACTTGCCTTTGAATTTATATTATCAAAACCTGTAATATTATTTACAGGTGTATTCCTTTGAAAGTTAAGGGCCACCATACATTTGCTATTTTTTACGTTTGGACTACAAACTTTGGATATTTAAATATTCTGAAATATAATATGTCTTTTTAAAGTCATTACTCATGAGGTTATGTTGTGATTTTATAATCGAGTGATTTTTGTCACAAAAAAAAATTGTCCGAAATCACAACATAGCCTCATGAGTAATGACGTTAAAAAGACATATTACATTTCAGAATATTTAAATATCCAATAGTTTTCTCACAAAGTTTGAAGTCCAAACGTAAAAAATAGTGGATGTATATTCGGCCTTAGGGTAGGGTTAAAGGTAAAAATGTCTCTTTTCAGCCATGGCCGAGACGAACGAGACACGAGACATCGACTTCAACGAGCGATTCTACTGGATCGGGTCTCACGAAATGGGAAACTCGTATAAGGAATCTCTGAAGAGAGGCCTTCCTTTCCCCATCCTCACTGTGGCAGAGTACCTCAGCCTTTGCCAGGAGGGCTTCAACTGGGGCGCGCACTACAGGGCTGCGGGCTACTACGCAGGCATCACATTATGGTACCTGTCACATTACTCTAAGTTGGTGATGAGTACCTGGATTTTACAGGCACAGTTTCTGACCAACTCACCCCCTTTGAGATCACGAAAGATGGAACCAGTACTCCGCTAGGTACGCCCTTACCTTTCTTATGCGCCAAGGAATTTTTTCAGTTCAGTTTTTAGTCAACTGTCACCTCCCCCCTGTATAAATTTCTTTTTCGTTTCCAGGGCAGCGTTTGCTTCGTGGCTGCTGATGAATCTGTTGCTGATCGCAGTTCCCAGGTACGGGGCCTACCTCATGTCCGCCACTGGGTGCCTCATGCTCCTCAGCAATTTTATTTATTGGTAAGACTATGACAAAAGATGCGTACACATAGAGGTATGCACGGACCGGAGATTTTGCATTTAAAAGATACTGACAAGCTGGGTGGGAGGCTTCAGTCGTAAAAAGATAAAGCCATAGGAGGGACACCCTTCGTCAAGTTGAGACTACGATATCCTCACTTATACACCATGGAAATCTGCATCTGTACCGTGGTGTTATAGGTATGCCTACCCTTTTCGGCTTCCGATTGTTCTAAACTTTTTTTTTTTAGGTATAAACTACCGCCCCATGAACTGATCATTCGCCTGGAGGACTCCGAACTGAGATTCCGCTGCGGTTCCTGTTTTTATATTGTCTTCTACTCAGGTTTGTCAGCAGTCTATTTTTTTTTATCAAAAAATGGCAAGGCAGTGCCGTTTGAAAGCAAAATATAACGGGGAAACAATACCTGCCTACTCAATAATTCGGATAAAAAAATTGAAGAAACATTGGGAAACAACTGAAATTCATGACGATGAGATTTTTTTTTCTTTTCCAGCAATAATTTGCATTGTGATAGGGATGGTGATAGCCATCGTAGACTGTATCTTCCCCCACAAATTCAGCACAGTGCTGGAGGTAGACTACGATACGCCATACGATAGGCACATCATTATAGAAGACAGCCACGAGACGAGGGACAAGAAGAATCAGAAAAAGCTGGAGGAACCGCCCCAGGCTGGCCTGGGCTCCAAGCTACTCCGGTAAGGGTGCATTTCACAGGTCCAGTTAAAAGGATAGACAAATACAGTTCACTAACAGCCTTAACTGATGGCCAGAAGCCGAACAGAAGGTAGGACAATCACGCTGCAGAAATATTACTCAAATCGGAAATCGAACAGACGGAATAACTTGCAGTTTTCATGGAAGGCCGAAAATTCTAAGGATGTAGATTTAGGCTGAATTTCACCACTTTCCGATATTGTCTATAACGAGGGATTTAACGAACGAATTTACGTTATCGTATGTTTAGCTTACGACAAGAGAAACAAGTGCAAGGGCAAGGCATTTGTCGTAAGCTAAACATACGATAACTTAAATCCGTTCGTTATATTCTCTCGTTAAAAGACACTATCGGAAAGTGGTGAAATTCAGCCTTACACTCGCCTTACCAGGGGGGTTATTTCCGTTCACCCAGCGTGAATCTAACGCCAAGATAACAGATAACGAAAGGAAAACAACCCAACTCGGTGTAGGCTACTTCATTCACTGACTAAACCAACCAGAAGTAAACCAAAAATAATTTCCAGGCGCTTGTCAAAGCGAAGTCAACTAGACGGAGTGGCAAACGACAATTTTGAAATGGACCCGCCAAAATCACCATGGCGGTATCCGTTCAGACCCACCGCATTTCCGGCGCTCAATGGTCAGCAGCTGAATGCCAGTCAGCTGGCCAGCCACAACGGACACCCCCTCAACAACCCCAGTGTTCACTCCAGGGACGTCGGAACCAGTCCGGTGCCGCTTCGCAGTCACATACAGCTGACAAGGCCCCCAGCCCGCCTCCCCAAGTACCCGTTCAATAGACAGATGTCTACCGACTCACATGATAGCGTAGCGACAGGTAAGCACGGTTCATCTGCTGTTTGGCAAGGTGGAAATCACAAGTCTGGCACCTTTTCGGAAGGACTAAGCTATAGCGGACTTTTAGAGAACGCTATAATGGACTTTAGTAACTTATGAAAGACACTTACAGTACCTAGCACCCAAAAAGATAATTGAGCCACAGGGATAGCTAAGCAAAGCTAAGTAAGGCCGGGGTGAACTCCCCCATCAGTCTAAAAAAAGTAGCTGCCTGACTCCATAAGCTAAACATTGCACTAAGCTGCAGTTAAATACAACTGAGGATCCACAAAAAACTCTCAAAGAAGAAAAATTAAAGCGCTCAACAAACCAAGCACCATAGAAAAGGAATACGTCAATGAGTTTTTAGGATTTTTCACACCACTTGCTTTTCTTTTTCTTTGATTCCAGACCACTCGGGGTCCAGTCTCGGGCTGTCATTCCTCAACAGAATTCGAGAATCTACGAGAAAACCTCCGAGTCCTTTAGCCCACGACCCAGGAAGAAGAGGGTCCAGTGACCAGAAGAAGGAGGTCTGGTGACCTGTGACTCCGAGTCACAGACGGAACCCGTTAAGACTGCCGATTACCGCTTACATAGAAACTTAAAACGCCTTAAATAAAAACGACTTCATGCCTAATTCCAAAGCCATATTTTTAAACTAGAGGCTAGCAAACTCAATGTTTAGTTTGTGGGTCTTACAGCTTCTCAACTAGCAATGGAACCAACAACCTAAACACTGTGTTTGCAAATATTCCTATCGCGGAGCCAGTTTTATGTAATTCTACTATAGAAAAGTCTGCAGTTTGTAGCGAAACAAAGCCGTTCGACTTTAATAGTTTATAATAATCTACAAGTTACAGCTACAAATGGACAGGAAATCGAAAACATTAATACAGAAGAGCAGAAAACTAAATGAATAGGTACACGTAAAACAAAGCACCTTCCACACATTAGGAGTGGATTTCACAAGTCCAGTTTAACTATTAGTTAACTTTATAAATGTATTCCTCATATCTTTAGCTTACGGGAAGAGACAAACCATTATATCAACCTCCTTCATGGGCGGTTTTTCCCTTGAGACAAGCTAAACATACGCTTACATATTATAAAATTTAACTAACCGTTAAGAGGACGCTATACCTGACGATGCATTTTTTGCCGCCCATAAGATTAACATTGCGAGCGGCGATTCATTTTCAAGGTTTACCCTTGGTTGGAAAGACACAAAATTTTGCGTGTACCTAGCCCTAACAATGTTCTAGGGAGTGTTCGAAGCAAATTTCCCATTTTTTTTACTGGTTTTCGAGATACAGCACTTTTCTTGAGGTATGCGATGCTAGCATTTGCAAAACAGTTGCAATAAAAGAAACCAGTGAGAAATCTGCTTCGAACACTCCCTAGAACATTGTTAGGGCTAGGTATAGGCAAAATTTTGTGTCTTTCCAACCAAGGGTAAACCTTGAAAATGAATCGCCGCTCGCAATGTTAATCTTATGGGCAGCAAAAAATGCACCGTCAGGTATAGCGGACCCTTGTATGAAATGAGAATTAAATTATATTTTATAGAAACCACTCATTTTCGGTAAAAAGAACAGTCTCGCTTACGATACCTAGTGCTTTTCTGCTTAGCTTATGAAAGTCCATGAAAATTTCCACATGCAACCACTAAGGTTTTCTATGAACAGCGCTTGTAGATCAAGCTACTGGAAAATTCCATGGCCGACTAAAACAATGAAACAAAAATGAGAAGCATACCAGACGTGTGTAGGTCAGCTAGCCTTCTCAGCCAGTGGGGAGCAGATCGGCTTCTCTTCTCGGCCAGAGGGGAGCAGATCGGCTACTCTTCTCGACCAGTGGTGAGCAGCAACAGAGCTTTCTTCAGATTGCTGACAGCAGTCGCGACATCGTCGTAATTAAGAGCACTTGTAGCAAACTTGCAAAGCTTCTGGGCTCTCGCCACCACTTCAGGGTTTACTTTCCCATCTGAAAAACAAAAAAATAAAAACATTGCATTCTGTTCACATTTTTTCTTGTTAACAATCACTCAATAGCACACAAAACGTCACTTGTTTTTAGACTAGGTAGATACAGTGCTAGCTTATTGAAGTTTCAGTTATTCTGAAATATATCTTTTTCAAGGTCAGAAACTATTTTTGATTTGTTGTGATTCTATGAGTGAGTTTAGTCAATAAAAATATCTCGATAATCATTCCATTGTAAATCACGGCATAATTAAACTAGTCCCTGTCTGCTAAAGAAGACATACTTATTATGTTTCTTCATAAACGTGTCAGTAAGAAACGTAAACAACCCTACAGGTAAGACAAATTACCATTAGAACTTTTATCTTCAGCAGTGGGAGGGATGTTGAACGGTAGAGGACCTCCAGGACCGCCACCTGAAGGCAAAGCTGACCCACCAGTTGTTGAGCCACTTGGAGAAGTAGGAAAACCTTTAAGACAATAAAAAATACAAAAATAATACGATTTGTTTCATAAAACCACTAGGTTACTAAACCACAAACTTTTGCCATATCTTCTGAAGATAATACACTTAGTCCAATATTTTGTTTTTAAATAATACACCGTGCACTAGGTTAATCTCCAAGGTAAAGTAACTGAAGGGTAAGCTGAATGCTTTCGTAAATATGTATAAATAATTGTGATACTGAAATTAATATACCTTGGCTGGGTATATTTGGGCCACCAAGAAACCCTTCTGTTGGGCCACCGGGAACCGAGGGAAACCCTTGGCTCGGACCACCTGGGAACGAGGGAACTCCTTGGCTAGGTATATTTGGAGCGCTCGAAAAACCCTGGCTTGGAATATTTGGAAGATTGAACGCGTTACTTGGAGCAGGCACCTCATCACTGGCTGAAGGCATATTCACACCTAAAAAATAAAAGAAGTTACTTTGTACGAGCAGTGCTTGATAACAAGGAGTAGAATAAAGAGCTTTCCAGCTGGGGCGGCGCATGCGCACTGCTGCACCGCGTTCTCCAAAACAAAGTAACTGGGGTAGCTACCTTCATCCTCTTCATCCTGTTCTCCACCCATGGGTCCAGGCACTGGAGTTTCTCCATTCTTCAGGCAATTGTGAATGTAAGCAGCCTTCCATTTAGCATACTTTTGATTCTTTGCCACTTCTTCCGTGAGTTCTCCGAAGATTTCAAGGCACGAATATATCATTCCGGCTGTGTAGAACGCTTTCACAACATTTCTGTAACAATGTAGTATAAGTTATTTAAAGTTTATCGGTTGAATCTTATTTCAGTGGGGGCGCAGTGGGGGTATGCTGTATTTTATTCTATAAAATCTAATGCACGGAAGTTATCCTGAGCCTGAGAAACTGTATATACTAAGAACAGTTCGCTTTTGATGATGAATGCCGATCAGAAAAATTCTTATAGGTTCAGGATCGAACCGGTGTGACCCAGCTCTGTTCACTGTCTTGCACTGCACCAAGTACAGAAAAATAAAAAACGTGAATATACTTGTTGAACACCGCAGCTCTGTCTTGCTGGTCAGCCCACAGGAACAGCTTGAGTGCATAATTTTCTAAGTGTGCCTGGGCAGGGATTTCATGGATAATCGCCTCGTTGTCCTTTTGCTTGGCTTTCTCTGCTTCCAACCAGTCCATCAGAAAAAACAGTAATTTCTTCGCCTCCGGGCTCGACTTGTCAATTTTGAGACCTTGCTGAAGGGCGTTCAAACGACCTGAAAATGAAGGTAAAATACTATAGAATTTCAGAAAAGTGTTCGTACGAATGTCCACTGTACAGACAGTCGTCTGACGCGTCGAATCAATATGACCTCAAAACGCTCAAGCATGATCCTGCTATATGACGTCATCCTGAGACCCTACTGCACATTAAAATTGAGTTATCATCCATTTACAGGCCCTTACACGGATTTTTCTACATACTTAGTCATCAAAATAAAATACATTACTTACACCAATAACTGACCACGGGATCTCTAGAATCATGTTCTGAAGCGATAGTAAGAAAGTGCTGTATTGTTTTCAATGAATCTGGGCATGGGGGCATGTTCGGTAACGGCATTTTCGATTAATTTCTTACAAAAGATGTTGAAATGATGTAAGCTCCGTTACTAGAAAACAGTAAACAAACAGGTTATCCAATATGGCAGTTTTCAGGGCTGCCAACAGTAAAAGCGCGGGAAAAGTTTTTATAAGTTTGTCTTGTTTCATGTCTGGTTTCATGTTCACGTTTTTTGTTGAATTGTTTTTAAACTGGTGCTCTCATGCTATTTCAAATATACTCCCACCCTTTCACGCTTATTTTACTTACTTTTACCGACTTCATTATTTATTTATTTTCATTTTAACACAAATACCAACCGTAGTTTAGGCAACTCATGGGTGACTTACGTCGGCAAAGCTTCGATATCCATAGGTGCCCACTTTAGAACCATACGATAAAAATTCATATACCTACTGGTAAATAATAACGTAACTTAATAACTGCTTATATTATGACCAGGTTAGTAGAAGCCCACCCAGGGCCGTCATTTGAGGGGGAAGGGCGAAAATATCCCCCGTGAACCGCAATGAAAATGGAGAAAGAATGTCCGAAAATAAAAGTAAGTTGTAGGTGGGTACATTATTTTCCCATTACCTAGATGTTGGTTTACTTCCCTCCCCCCCCCCCCCCCCCCCCCTCCCCCCCATTCAGTCCTAATTTTCTCCAGCGCCTCTGCTTATATAACTTTTGTTTGCTGTAAAAGTAACTATAGACTAGGTGAGAGAACGATTAGCCCACGTATATTTCCTTCAGGTTTTGGAAAAAGATCTAGGTAATGATCACAGAAGATGGCAGAAATTGAAGGGGAGGCGGAGAGGTGAATAGCCGCAGCTCACAAGTTGAAGGGGCAGTAACCGAATGATTGCGTCGAGACGTCTATTAAGAGAAAAAAATAGGGCACATCCTCGAGAAGAACCTTCCGCACGACGGAAAACTAACGGGCTCTGCCCATTTTTACGATTTCCCCAAAAGAGGATCTCTTTATCCTTTCCAAACTCTATAAACCCTTTTCGGAATGTAATTTAAGCCGGGCCTTCTTAGGTTGAAGGATGACTACAATAAGTTCCCTCGAACTTTATAAAAAGAATTGATTTTCTCCGCATTGTTTAACACAATAGTAAAATAAAATAGTTCATCTAAGAATACCATAACATTTTCATAGATTTTCTTCTCAAGAAAACTCAAGGAACAGTTACAAAACGCTGTATGTCAAGGAACCACGAGGAAAAAATATTTTTCTCGGGACTTTGATGCCCTTTTGAGTGAAAGAATACGGCCTGAAAATTTTGTGGTAAGGTCAGCATAACGCACCTGGCTATAAGCAACTGATACGTTACCAATTATCCATGTTTTTCTTCCTTACTTTACTTTTCTTACCATCTAAAATTATTGAAGCCGATAGTAGGCAACCAATTTTTTGTTTCTGCTTTCGCTTGTACTAGAATAAGGGTAAAAAATAATGGTTTCCCTGCAAAGACCAGAATATAGGTATAGGTAGGTCATTGTAAATTGTACCTATGTATGAGTAAAAACCTACCTGTGTTCCTGTAGAACCAAAGTTTTGTACTACGTCTCGCATCCTTTTTGTGGCTTTGGGCGCGACGCAATGAAACTGAGAAAAAGAGAGATAAGAGTTTTTGGATTTAGGGGTGGTGGCGCCTAACTGGCGCTTCCCAACCTCACATTCCGCCACTAGAATACTACCTTCGCACTTTTCTTTAGGATCCACCGTGGCCTTGCCATTGTGCTGTACAGGGTGTCCACTTTCCACAAGGGTCGCGTCGGTAACGACTCCAGAGATTCCTTGAGATTCCACTGAATTTCCATAAAGATTTTCAAAGATTCCCAACGATATTCATAGAAAGATGAACCCCGAAGGGACAACCACTCCAAAAAAAAATTCCAAGATTCCCAGAGATTTAACAAAGATTTCCAATGATTCCCAACGAGATTCCCAACGAGTGGTTAACCCCTCGGTGGGTAATGAACAGAAAGAAAACGGAGTCATTTTTTTCACAGATTTGATGATTTGAATATCAGGCCACTTCAGGGGAAATCAAAACAATTCTGTTGGTGAAATACTTTGATTTTTCTCAAGATAGAACCGGAGAGTAGTAAAATATTCACAGGTTGGTACAACGTAAGTCAGGTACCATTCCATAAGCCACTGCACCCCTCCTTCAGGGTAGAAGGTAGGCTTTTTTGACTACGGACGTTCGAGATGTTCTTTTCGAAAAAGCACTGTGCTTTCAATAAGCTCCTCGAAGAGCTGTAATATATCGTCCCGGATCATTCTTCTGTAATTAATTTTTCGGCACGTCACGCTTATGAAGTACCTATACCAGACTCCTACCTACAAAGTGACACCAGAGTCACTACCTATATACTTACCAGGGTCATAGGAGGAGGAGGAGGAGGAGGAGGAGGAGGGAGGAGGAGGAGGAGGAGGGAGGAGGAGGGAGGAGGAGGAGGAGGAAGGAGGGAGGAGGGGGGGGGGGTTAGCCTACTTTATACCTATATTTTTTTGCTTTACCATGTTAATTTTCCGTTCATGTGGGGGGGGGGGGGGGGGGTTAACCCGGAACCCCTAACCCCCCCCCACCTACCTTCTGTAAAATTTTGTAGAGGGCGAAACATCCAGTGAATAAATACCTATGCATCGGAATTCCGGGTCAAAATTTATGAACGATATTTTTCTGCTTATGATAAAATGAACTTATCGTTGGTGAACATATAAAAACGAAAACACCCTTTACAGCGAGAGTTTGGAGTTTTTGCCTTCACGCCATGACTGATGATTCAATTTTTCAAGTTGGACGCATCCCCCCCTGTTTTCCAGACAAGAGCAAACATGGAGTGGTTACGGGGTCATTGCTACCAACTTTCGACGTTAAAACTGAAACCACAAATTGTACGAGATCGCTTTCTGAGGGTAGGTGGACGAAGGACGAAGGTCTTCCTGCTAGTACCTATAGGTCGCTATAGTTGGTCTTGGTATATTGGTTGTTAAGGTGCGAGTGCGAAAACGACTTTGGACAGTAGCGTTGCATGGGCTGTCTTTGGTATAGACAATTGGTTGTCTATCGTGTTGATGCTCGACAACAGTAGTTATCTACGGCTTAGGCCAGTGTCTACTTGACATCAAGGCATGCTACCGGGAGACTACAATTATATATAGATAAAACTCATAGATATTTTCGTTTGACCCAGTACTGAATACGAGTATAACTCATTTCATATAGTTAAGATAGGTAAAAGGTAAGTACCCGTGTCCCATGTAAAATGGTTACTTACGTTAAAGTTACATTAAATTTCCGTCGCCAGACTCTTTTTTCCATATTAGTGTAACAGCTTGTATCTTCTGATAAACTTGTTTTTAAGAAATGTTAGTATATTAGTTTACTTTTTCGATCTCCGTCTCGGAGGGTGGGGGAAAAATTCCTTTGATTTCCAGTCAGGGTTCCCCTAGAGTAGCAGTAATATTCCTTACGCCGGGATTCGAACCCAGACCACTCAGGACACAGGTTGGAGCCCTCAACCGCTTAGCCACTTAAAGGCACCCCCAGAAAGGTATTTTACGTGCTTATTGTGTGTCAGGATGGACAGAGAATTTTTGAAAAAATTGGTGACTTCTCCTGCAGATTAGCGGTTATTTAATTTCCCGCTTTACCTTTAGGGGAGGAAAATGAAAAGAGAAAACAACAAAAAGAGACGTCTCAAAAGAGTAGTTGGACCTACCCAAAAATTTCACTCCCCTTCGATGAAGAGACTGAAGGTTGAAGTTCCAGAATATTCCAGAATATATATTCTCAATCATTACTCACAAAATGAATTAAAATCCATAATCCACATGATCCAGCTCTCAATCTGTTTCAGAGTAATAAATTATTCCAAAAAAAAAACTGAAACTTTTATGAAAATCTATCAGAGCTAAAGCAAGACCAAGATTTAGTCGCAATTTTTTTTCCAGCCTTACGGCAGGAAAAGGCGAAACTTTTGGTTGACCCCTCGTGAATAGCGGTTGTGTTTGTAAAAGGTAAAGCCTCGGCGAGCAAGTTGTATAGCAGGCGGCCATAAACGCGTTGGTCTCTCATTTCCAAATGTCTATCTATGGGTCCAAGTCCAAACTTAGGGTGAGAAACCTGCAAATATGTTCTCAAGAGGCCGACTATCGGCCGAGCTTAGACTGCCACTGGAAATTAGTCCAGACAGTAGGTGGCCCCCCTCGGAGAAAAACCTTTCTACTTATCCCCATAATAGCGCTTCCGAGGGGTTAACCACTCGTTGGGAATCTCGTTGGGAATCATTGGAAATCTTTATCAAATCTCAGGGAATCCTGGAATTTTTTTGGAGTGGTTACCCCTTCGTGGCTCATCTTTCTATGAATATCATTGGGAATCTTTCGGAATCTTTATGGAATCTCAGTGGAATCTCAAGGAATCTCTCTTCCTATAATACCTACACCATCTAAATTAGTCTCTCTATAGCGACTGTAAGAAACCGCGAAAATTCGCTCGTTATAGGGAGACGTTCGTTACAGAGAGTGACACATCCAATAGCGACCACTTCCGGTAAAGCTCCTGCCGCTTCTTTACTGCTTACATTGTACGATGCTCAGTCTACAGTTTGTTTACATTTATAGTGGCATTGACATCTTTCCTGCTAATCTGTTGGATTTTCTTTGTTCTATAATCTAAAGTTTCTTTTTACAACACCAGAAACTAAGTAACCTCCATGATTCAACATCTAAATATGATGTTGAGATCTTAAAAAAGACATCTTTATATTCCAGAACAACCGGACAACCGGTTCTTCGAAGTAGGTTAAGTGGGGGTGGGGATATAACTATTCAAACAGACGACCAGAGGACCTATTAAGTCGAATAGCCTGACGTCAAAAACAGAAAGAAAAGGAGACTGATGATTCAATCGAAGGGAAGAATGTTTGTAGGCATCAGAATTCTGAATAAGAAGTGGTCAGTAGACCTAAATAAACAGTAAACAGGAGGGACCATGTCAATTTTTTTTATTTATTTTTTTATTTTACATTTTGTTGACCTTGTCCCACCCAAAATAGGTGGAACTAAAGTATAAAACGCCTGGTTGTCCAGTTAAATTACAAATTGAGAAATCTATAAAAAACATTTTCAAGTAAATACGATGTTAGCAATTTTAGATTTGATTTCTACCGGGAGAGCGTTATATATAGACGAACACCTAAAATCGGAGGACTGTTCAAACGAAGGGAGGTAGCGAATTTGCCTACTTGTATACAATATTTGAACACGACCGGGTTTTATAAGAGTGAAAGTTTGAATTAAGAGGGTTCGCTATAAAGGAAGTTCGTTATAGAGAGTGATTGCCAAGGGACCCTAGAGTTCACTGTAAATTTCCGAACAAATAAATACCCAACAGTTTCCTCATGAAAGTCAGTCTAGGGCCACTTGTGTGTTTAGCCTTAAGGGAAGGGACCTCGAAAAAAGGTTTCCTCGCAGGACGGTTGCGTGGGGGTGTTGGCAGGTTCACCTTCCTCTCTCGCACGATTAGCATTCAACAGTTGTGCAGCTGACATTGCTTTTCTTTTAGTGGCGCCGGGAAACCGAGCGCCAGCGCCAGCGCCACTCTTCACAAACCATACAAACAAGCCAAGGGGAAAGCAAGCTGACGGCTAGGAAACATGCAGTCAATATGGTACAAAAAAAGCACAACCTGACAGGCTGACTCGGGTCCGAATCCCGGAACCAGCAGGTTTTTCCCTACTGCATGGAAATGTCACTCTTTTTCAGTTTTCGGCCCACAGCTTTCTGGGTTACAGCCGACTCCTCTTCACCTGTACATACCTGCGGTGATAATCTACAGAGAGCTACAAGAGGTTAGCCACTCCAGGAATCTCGTTGGGAATCTCAGGCAATCATTGAAAATTTTATGAAATCTCAGGGAATCATTGAAATTTCTGGAGTAGTTAACCCTTCGGGATGCATCTTTCCACGAATCTCGCTGAGAATCTCAGGAAATCCTTGGAAATCTTCATGCAATCTCTGGAGTTGTTACCCCCTCTGAGAGCTACGACAGAGGCTACAGAGCGGATTCTTTTGACCCTCAAGGTTCCTATATACCCGAATCTTTGTCGGAGCACTCCAAGATAGGAGTGGTCCTTGTATCCATTACCATAAATTCGGTCATGTTTGTAAACAAAATGACGTGAAGGACAAGGACACTCACAATGTTTTCCTAGATTTTCCTCAAGCTAGATGGGCGATTCACAGAAGATACATGAACATCCATAAACCAATTTTTAAGTACCTCACTCTTAAAATCAAGGAAGGCATAGCAATAAACATGAACATTTCAACAGAAAGCCCCCATGCGAGAGATCAGACGGCAGAAAAGCGGCCGGCTCTTATGAGGTAATTGCGTGGCTCAACTCTCCACCTAAGAGCTCCAGCATATCTGCAGCTCTATTATGGATCTCTAACGCCAAGATAACGACCAAGATCCATAATAGAGCTGCGGCTTCCAAATCTACCCTACTCAACTCATCCGTTTTTCGTACCTACTATCAACTGAAACTTTTAGTCGGCCATTGGCTAAAATAGTTATTGATTAAATGTATAACAACTATATGAAAATGAATCTGCTCTCAGCAGACATCCAAGTGTTCCAAATAATCTTACTACTCAGCTGTTCAATTGAATTTCAGCTGTTGACTGGGAAAGAAAAAAAAACAGTCGCTTCTCTTTATAACGACAGTACGACACTATCTTTAACGAAAACCTATCTACTCCCTATAACGAGCAAATGCTACTGTCCCATGACAAATCGTAACTCCACAATGCTTTTTACGCTTCTCTCTATAGAGTTAGAAGGGTGTGTTATTTCTGCTCTATTTTCATGAGCTAGCAGCCACCAGGCTATCCTGTCAGAGATTTCCCGGCAGCATGAGAATGAGCGAGGGGGTAACCACTCCAGAGATTCCTTGAGATTCCCTGAGATTCCATAAAGATTTCCAAAGATTCCTAACGATATTCATAGATAGATGAACCCCGAAGGGGTAACCACTCCAAAAAATTCCAAGATCCCCTGAGATTTCATAAAGATTTCCAATGATTCCTAACGATATTCCCAACGAGTGGTTAACCCCTTGAGAATGAGGAAAAGACCAGAAGCCTACTTTTCAAAAACCTCTCTATAGTGAACTCTCTCTTCGTCGTTATAGAGAGAGACGACTAGTTAGAGTGCAGGGGCCCTAACCCAGGCGGAAGCTGGTAAACGACTTGCAAGCTCGCAGAGTAGCAGAGTATAACCAACATCCGGACTGATTGATATTCAACCACTTCTTTTAGTTTAGTGTTCGCGGAATCCCTGACGTCAGCACCATTTTTCAAGTTTGGCAAAGTGCATAGTTTGCTACCCACGAGGTAATGTCTACATGTGGGAGTTGAAGGCAAAAACAATGCGACCCGGGAAAGTGCTACATGAAAACTTGCAAGTGCATGTAGATTCGTAGGTGTAAAGCCCTTATCACACGGTATGCCATACCAGGGTAAGTTGAAATATATCTCGGGTCATCTTTTTTCTTTTAAGAAAAATAAAACCGGTGCCGTTAATTAGATACAAATTTTCTCCGGAAGGCTTGCATGAGGAAACTATTGGATACCTATGAAATAAGTGTCTTTTTACTAAAAAATTATAGCATAGCCCTCCAGAGCTTTAGAATACAAATTCAAAATTAAATACAAAAAGAAAATTTTAACTTTCCTTAGATAGTAAGAGCCGAGGACTGTGTAACATTTCACAAATTCTGGAGATGTAATTTTGCAATACAATCGAACATCGGTTACACGGTAACCGACGAGATAGGGAAACCTGTGTTGGTCACCGTTCCATAATAAAGTCGTGCAAGCTATAGTGGGGGACCGAAAAAAACTGGAAGTGACAAATTTGTAATGTTGAGATTGCCTGTTAGGCTGGTGTTGCACGCAACCTCCACAGCAGCTACCGCCCATGTTTAACTTACGGAATGGGAAACGAAAGCGGCTTTGGCAGTGCTCAACTTACGGACACTTAGTAAGCACACTAAGCACCTTGGTTTGAGGAAACTTCGGATAAGTCAGCCAAGAGGTGGCAATTTATGACAATAAACAATTGGACGTTTTGATGGTATTTTTAGTATTTTAACAATGACAATTACTTGCTCCAGCGCCGGTTGTTTCGTAAACTATCAGACCTCTCCATGCTATCCCGAGACTTTACGGCGGCGCACGTCTGTCACCGTGGGCTTCCACAAATGTCACGTCTTCCACTTTTGATGCTTACCTCATTTCGCTCTCTCTTCGAGTGTAGTCTGATGGCAGATGCATCCAGGAAAATTAGGGAAGGGGATACATTACTTTACAAGCTTAATAAGAGTAAGGTTGGAAGGTAAGTAAGCACAAATCTGCCTGCATTTCTTTCTTGCTCCTGGAGAAGAAGGCCCCCCTTACAGGAAGGTTTCGAACCACTACAGCCTCGATGTACATTTGACTTGAGATGCTGATTTCAACAGAGACCCTTAAGAAGGTTGCCCATCTACAGCCCCACCGTGATCTTGGCCGGCTAGGGCACCGCGTTTCAAATCGGCGCGGCGCCGCGGCTAGATAGGCGGCCTCTTTTAAGCGCGCTATTTTAATTTTCTATTTATAATCCGTAGTAAGTACCTGGGCTCGGCGGATGGTGTACCACACAGGGTGCCATCCGTGATCACCGGTACCTGTACGGCTTTAGTAAGGGGTAATGCTTCTGGAATGCGAGGAAGACGTGCCTTAACGCCGGACATACTACTTACCCAACTTACCTACCACAACTTCGACTCAAGTGTGCCATGCCTGGTGGGTATCTACTCATCCAGTACCGCTTTCTAGGTGCCTATCGCCAGAGGCGCCGAGTTTTCAAAATTCGAAAGGGGAGGACGCAATATTGAGCTTTTAAATTATTATTGAAAATTTCATACGTCATTTCTTTTGATAAATTTTTGCTCAGAAGTCAGAAGTTTCTAGAAAGCCCAGATTTTTTTTTTTTTTTAAGCAGTTTTCGAATTTTCTAGGGGGGTAAAATAAAGTAAAATGATTGTACCAAGATGTCTCAACCGACAAATAGGCTATTCAAGGTATCTGGATTCTAGAGGTGACGAAATGTCTCCTTGCATGGTGTCCCCCTTATACTCGCTCGACCTGGGTGAGACAGAAAGCTTAGTGAATAATCTCACTGTTGACTGCGCGGCTAGGTAGGCGGGGAACTTATCTCTGTAGGCACTTCGCCAGGAAATTACTACGGCTAGGCGTAATATTAAACTTGGTGAAAAAATTAATAATTCGCCAGTCTTCTTAAGAGGACGCTATACCTGACGGTGCATTTTTTGCCGCCCATAAGATTAACATTGCGAGCGGCGATTCATTTTCAAGGTTAACCCTTTGTTGGAAAGAAACAAAATTTTGCCTGTACCTAGCCCTAACAATGTTCTATGGAGTGTTCAAAGCAGATTTCCCATTTTTTTACTGGTTTTCGAGATACAGCACTTTTCTTGAGGTATGCGATGCTAGCATTTGCAAAACAGTTGGAATAAAGAAACCAGTGAGAAATTGGGAAATCTGCTTCGAACACTCCCTAGAACATTGTTAAGGCTAGGTACAGGCAAAATTTTGTGTCTTTCCAACCAAGGGTAAACCTTGAAAATGAATCGCCGCTCGCAATGTTAATCTTATGGGTGGCAAAAAATGCATCGTCAGGTATAGCGTCCTCTTAATTTTAATGGTGATGGCACAGTGCGTCAAGAGCTGTGGTACCTTGAACTCCAATTGGTGAAAGTTCCCAGCTCTCAACGCAAAACTCTCACTGAAAAAGTGGCGAATGTGCAAAAGACTCTCTTCGAAGTAAGTACGAGTACAAGTCAGCCTGGCGATGGATTAGAAAGCACCCCCGTCCTGCTGCGGCGAGTGCCGTCCACTCGCGAACGCATCCGTGGGTTAGCCCCTTTTGCTTCTCTTCTGCTAAGGAGGCGATCAAAGTAAGATAAGCATGGGAGATATTTGTCAAAAACCAACTCAGAGCTCGGAGCAAGTTAACCATGAGAGACTAGCAATTTTTTCAATCCTTCTTAATACTAAAATAACTCAGTTGTTTCGCGGACGGAAGAAGTAGAGTTGGAAATTTTCGACAGAATTCGGGAAACTGAATTGGGTGATTGTGGATAGTCCGCGAAGCACTTTTCTACTTCGACCACTTTTTCGAAAATTGAGCGAACCTTCCCTCACCATTGAAAAAATAAAGTGTACTCCACTCCGTCAAACAGTTATCTTAAGTGCTTTTTAGTGAGTTAATATTAGTTCAAGCTTCCCTCGTGAGTTGTCAGCGAAAGCATTTATCTTGGAGTGAGTGCCTGTGCTTTATATCAAGTTGTCATTGACTTTTCACTCTTTACCAAGTTGTAGAAAGGTGAATACTTATGCTTCTTAAGTGAGATACCTATTTAGATATCAAGACACATATCCAAAACTGTATCACCTTTATTGGAAATTTGTTGTAGGGTCCAAAAAATACAGGTAGCTAATTTCTTGGATAATTCAGTTGTGGTTTCACGGATCAGTCTATAGGGACCCGACTGTACCCAACCAATTGCTGACGGTCAACTTGAAGCTTTGAAACAGTTTGAACACTAAAAAAAAAATTTCGCAAAAAAAACCACCAGGTAGGGGATTAGGTACTTCCTTCAGGAAACTTTTCCTTTTCTCAAAACAAAACAAACATCCGCTTCGCGGTCTGTCTTCAAGAGAACCAATAAAATACCTACCGGCCGTACGGTTTCTGAACGTCCTCTACGGTAGGGCCACCATCACATACACTGAAGGCGAAACAGCTAAGTGAAAAAAGAACTCTTTTTTGGGAAGGTAGAATCACCCTTTTCAAAAACAACCCCGATTAATCTTAAACGAACTGTCGTAGCCCACATAATCGATTTCACCAGTTCTTAAAGTAGACTATAAGTGTGATTGCACTTGGCATAAGCTATAGAGACATACGATATGATAAATCTCTCCGTTAAATCTATAGTACAGTAGAGCCAATACTTCAAGAAATAGTGAAATCTACCTTTAGTCCCACTGGGAACGTGCTCAATTCATAAAACTACATCCACATACACAAATACCAATATAGACATTCTTTCACCAAATATTTTTTCTTTAAATTATTTACCGGTAAACTGGAGGCTCAAGGACTCCAGACACGATCATGTAAACTTTCCCGTACCTATTCCAGGTATGGGAAAGCTAAAAACGTCGCTATTGCGTTGCTAGTTCTTGAAAGAATGGAATTTTCTCGAGACGGATCGAGCGAGAAGTAAAGGAGAAGTCGGAGACTTGCAGTCGCCGGTCGCCGCGGTCGGCAGTCGGCAGTCCGGGCAGTCTATCCCCAAACTGGGACGTAGGACAGAGCCATGAAAGGCTGCAGTCCTCCATTGCAGGGTGGCCTGGTTCTTTTGTTCCACCAATCGCACGCATTATTAATGCTCATAAATTGAGTCAGTGCCGAAGTCCCGGTGTTCTCCCTAAACGGGAAAACCATGTGCATAGAAACGCACATTCTTTGGCTCAGAAATTCTTCTGGAACAGGAGAGTGGGTAGTTCTATCTATTATATGGAGTGCTGAGTGCTCATTTAGAGTAAACTCACTAAATTCTTCTTCTGTAGAATAAAAATCCTCTTATGTGACGAGAGATACTATTGTTCTGACCGATCTATGCGTACGTGTGAATACCAGCATACCCGAGGGGGTAACCACTCTAGAGATTCCTTGAGATTCCACTGAGATTCCAAATGATATTCATAGAAAGATGAACCCCGAAATGGTAACCACTCCAAAAAAATTCCAAGATTCCCTGAGATTTCATAAAGATTTCCAATGATTAGGTCGTGCCTGTGAGTTCTTTCCTGTCGGAAAATTTCCGCGAAACATGAACAAGACCCTTATCCTTATAAATATAAAACTTTGAGGACGGTAATCAAAAGCTCGCCCACTTACAAGTAAATTCCTATTAAATGTTTCTCCAAATGAGAAACCAAGAAAATCAAGGAAAACCAAGGAAAAACGAAAAAGAAATTTTCAGTTGTATTTTTCTTCTGCCCCCAACACTAGCTATATTGTCCGAGATAATTCGAAAATACCTCGTGATCGTCAGCAGTACCCGCAATCTGTCTTTTCTCGCGAGCTGCTTTGCTTACTGAATGTCACGCTAGAGTTTGTAGCAAGCGAGAAATCTAACAGCATTCCTCGCCATTAGTCAGCTTGATCCAACTGTCGGCGAGGCTTTAAAAAAACTGACAATCTCGATCTTGATCTTCGTTCTTTTCGAATGTCGCACGCCCCTGGTTTTGAACTTGATGGAACTTTCTATATGGGGTTTTTGACCTTGCAACTATATAAGTTATCCACGGAAAGGCCCTCATCACATTTGTTTAGCTAGGCACGCTAGGAACACGGGAACCTCAAAATCTCAACAAAAAAAATTAATGACCAAAACCCTTCTACCTACAGAACCGGGATCTGGGAAAATAATAATCATGCACAGGGATATGAATAATCCTTGTTTCCAAACAAGTTAAGTTACTATTGGTTGTAAAGCCTCACTTAAACTCACCCTTTGCTCATCAAGTCATCAACCCCCACACAGAAGGGGACGTGGCGCTCAAAATAAACAATGGCAAGCCCCAAAACACATAGGGTGAAGTCATAACTGTCTCAGCCAAATTATTTACTTGTAAACACTTCGAAGACACATTGAAATACCACAATTCAGAGGTATGCAAACTCTCCTGCGTGACTGTTAAGAACACGGACCTTTAAGGCGCGACTCCACTGTGGGCAAATATCGAAGTGATCTAAATGGAGGAAATATTTGTATTTTTTTGCGATTCGACAGTAATAGGGGGATGGCTCCTTTAGGGCCTCACAACAAACCAATACTTATGTCATAATGCGAGTGATTCGACGTTTGCCGTAAGTGCGGTCGCGCCTTAAAATGAGGCGCTTTTAGGAAAGCTACCATTACCTTCCGGAAGCCACAGCAAAATGGTGGTACAAGGTCCACCAATCACTTGTTTGTTAAAGGGACTTATTGCAGGGGGTAGGTGCATTTGGACAGACCAACCCTCCAATACAAAACAGTATTTAGGAAACAGATGAAATCGAAGCCTGAAAGTCAAAAGTCACAGAGTCCATTGCCCCTGCGGGGTCAAAACAGCAAAGGGGAATGGTCAGTAGACAGGCAGCCACCCCCGCCCAACGCCATCCTAACCGACCGCTCTTAATCAACGTTCTAAATCGGTACAGGATGCTGAACCGAAAGTGGAGTGGAAGCCTGAACGCCGGCCAAGGCTTTGATGACAACCAGCTGCGTGTGAGCGGTGCAGGGCACATGGACAGCTCGTTAGTCATGGTCGTCTGAACTGCTGTCAGTGAACGGACCACGACGGCCGCAGTCATGGAGGCCTTCAAGTTCCTCAATCTCGTCTTGAAGCTCAAATACAAAAAGTTGAAAAATGACTACCTCCATCAATTTAAAATAAGTGAAAATTTAACCTAAAGGAGATACTTAAGTAGAAGATGGGTCGCGAGTGTAATTCGATATTTCGAGAGAACTCGGGACTTGAACGCTTGCCGTTCGAATTAGCTCAGTCAGTAGACGAGATTGCCGGGCCAGAAATAGACTCACCGCGCTCACCAGCTTTCCAACGCTTCCACGCCCGCTTACGAAGGAGGAAACCTAACCAAAGATACCCTATTAAAATACTTATAAACGAAAACGAGGAAAAAAATGAAATCCTGTCGAGGACATTATCCCCGTGCCGTCGACTTCGCGTTCTAGTGTACATGGCGCTGGTCGTGATCCTCCTGGGCCGCGTCATGGGTGTCAGTGCGACGGCAGTGCCGCTGAAGTCCAGCAGCCTGTCGGAGGACAGAAGGGGTGGTTACCAAAGACCGAACAAGAACTGCAAGGAGTTCGACGTAACGTCGCGGGCCTATCTCGCGGACCTGATATTCGAAGGGACGGCGCGGTCACGCAGTCCAGCACACGGTCTGTCCGGCCGTTATGAGGTCACCTTCGTCATTCAGAATATCCTAAAGCAGCGCAACGACGCGGTGCGGCTGTCGCCCAAGTCGCAGGTACGGCTTCACTTCGGCGAGCGCGACCACAGGAGGCGGAGGCCGCGATTAGGGGAGTGCCCCATGGGGAGGGTGAAGAGCACACGCCTAGTCAAGGCGAACGTAAAGACTGGGGGCACGTACTTCGTGTTCGCACACCAGCTCAGCCCCATGAACTACACGGCAAGGGGCGAGCCCATCGTCAACAACCGGAGGAACCGCAAGTCCATCCAAAGCGTGCTCACCAGAAACAAAGGTAAGCTTCTTCAAATACATTTGTTAATAACAATAGCCTCTCTGCTCAGTTCGGATTCACAGGTGTGCAACTTGTGCGCAATCACCCAGCATAGTATGGCTACACCTCTTCCAAAAACACTGAACTCCCTAAGCACTGTAATTTTTAGACTCCTGCAACACACGACAGCTTATGTTCCTTGTCGAAAAATACAGATTTCTATCCACTCATTCTAGCCAATCAAGTCCAAAAGGTGTTTCCACTTTTGATAGCCCTTAACATTCAGAATATCCAACAGAATATCCAACAAGCTCCGGTGCTCGCAGCACTGCAGACAAACTTCCTTGAAATCGAAATCGTATTAGACGAGAAGTGAGATGCTGCTGCTGTCGGTACGGTGAGGCTAGGCCTCAGTGAGACAGAGTGGGAAGGTATGACCGGAGACTGGTTGCTGGTTACTACAGCCGTTCACGCTGAAATTACTTGATTGAGAGCCGTCAGTTAACCTTATGTGACGTCACATTCATTAAATAAAGCACAACCGGGACCTTGGGCTGAGACCACCGCGGCAGGCCCTTCTTCCTCGCAACACCAGGATGACATTTCGTGCTCTAGTAGAAGCCAAATCTTTTAAAATCAATTTACTTTCGATATTAAGGGTACAAACGTGGCACCAGAGTGGTTTCTAACGACGTCTTTTCGAGGAAACGTTCGATATGATTCGTTCTGAAAAATATGACACCTTTTTAGCATCAGAAACAAGTTAGTACCTATTTACCAATCCAGTGATTTTTTATAACTTTTTTGTGCGCTGAAAAACATCCTGTGAATGTGACTTAGTGAGATATATTCCAGAAGAAAAATAAAAAGTAAACAAAGTGGAGTATGTGACCCTTGACCTCAGCCTCAGCCACAATTCGTAACATAATTCAGTCAATCCACGTAGGTGGGATTAGTTACGAATTTCGTGATATAAACATGGAAACCGCTCAGTGGGGAATAAAAGAAAGCCTTATGCACTAGTCCGCACTAGCCGGCCAATTCTCTGATATATAATATAGATTTTTACAACGGCAAATGATTAAAGTTCTGATTCCATACACCTCGACGCAGTAGGTACCTTCTTTACCCACTGTGCAATTGTGTTCTCACCCAAAGATGCCTCGCTTTACCAATTTACTCCTGAGGCAACAGCACTTTCAAATATTGTTTTCTTTATGCGTCTTAAAGAAAATACAAGGGACAGACTAAAAGTTGCACGTGCAGGATAGTTTGTAAGGATGCACGTGGACCCTGTCAGCTCGTAAGCTGATCGGTGGATGTCCTTTGAGCTGTATTGGCGCCGAGAGAGCGACGTGGCTCCAAACTTATTTATACTTCCGATTTTTTATACATTTCTTTTATTACGCACTACTCCCTGCCCTCTATTGCGTCCACTTCCTGCTGGTCACCGGGCTTTCCAATTTGTGTATTACACTTACCCACTTGACAGATGTGCTTCAGTTTTTGTTTGTTTGATTTTCCGATATATGGAGTACAGGGTGATGGTGCGATTTTGAGAATTTGGGTCCCCCAAGTCCAAAAAAGTGGTTTCTGAGAAATTTCTATGCCAAAACTTGCCCGTCCGTCCTGGCCGAAACTACTTCGCCGATTGTCCTTGAATTTCCTTAAATTTGGAAAACTGACCCGCAAGCAAAGAGAAAGGTCAATAGACGATTGAAAAAGTGCCTCTCAGTGGCCGAGTGGTCAAGGGGTCCGCTTTGTGTCCTAAGAGGTCCGGGTTCGAATCCCGGCGGAACGGAAAACTTTTCCGCTTCGGACATGGATGTATTGGCTTCGGCCCACTCCTAAACTGGCTTCGGCCCACTCATATTCGGCTTCGGCCAAAAACAACTAACAAACCAACTCATCGGCGCAAAAAAAAAGACGAATGAAAAAAAATGTGTTATTTTTGAATATTTGCCCTTTTGCGCCGCTTCCTTGCTATACAACTGAGGATAGTGAGGAATGGCAAATCTTGCAGTACTGATAATGGCAGAGCAGGCAAATGCATCCTGATGGACCGCGTGCATCCTGATATTGATGCAGCGAACGGGTCTGCGGCTGAGTAGGTCTCCGAGGACGGATCATCGGTCGAGAAGCTATAATATCTCCATTGAAATTCACAGGTTGTGAGCCGTGTCCTCATACCGGTACCCGTACTGCCTTACTTAGTTCGATCGTCCGCCACTTACGATCTTCCCCGCCTTTCCCGTGTTTCCCTTGTGGGGCGAAACACAACTACCGATCCACCTGTTGAGAGTGACAGACTTTCCTACCCAACTGCGTTTTGTAAAGGATTAAAAAGGACTTTGCCGCTCTTTCGACTGACCATGTCTATAAAAAAAATATCCCATTATTCTTCATCGAGTACAGTAGGTTTTTTCAATCCCCCAGACATTCAGATACATCATTTGGATACAAAACAACTCAGGACGTGTGCGGAGGTTTTCTTTTGCGCAATGGGGAAAAAATACAATTTATAGCCTTACTACTGTCCTGGAAATGTACCGACATCGATATCTCAGCCCCTTATGGTTTCTGAGATTCCTACTTTTGCCCTCTTCAGAATTTCGGGTGCAGTATTTAGATTTGAGTTCTGGAGGCTGTTGCGTTTAGCTTATAGGAAACCCTCTGGCGTTCAGGAAAGCATAAGTTGAGCTCGAACTTTGGAGGGTATGCCTCTCTACAGAGTCTACAGACATTCCGTTGATATCGCTTGATGCGCACCGTGGTAGTTCTTGATTTTCCTGCCATGAGTACCAAGACTCCATGAAGCAACAATACCTGAGAAAATTTTTTAAAGACCTGGGCCCCAATTTTCCTCCTTCGGATAACATAAAAGAGTTTCCTACTTACAAGACTTGGAGTATAGAAAGAGGGCAAGGGAAGGGTAGGGAGCCCATATAGACTCAACATGATCTGTTAGACCATTTGTTTACATCAACATGTATACAGATAGAACAGAGACGGCTTCTGAGAGCCCCAAGGCGAACTCGTTGGGCTACCACGAGTTTGGGTTTGATTATCAATGTCTCCCTTGTTCTTTTGCCATCAAACAAACTCATCATTGGTTCCCATCTTGAATTTTGGCGCCACAACGTTTGCCCCGTTTTCCGCTGCGTAGATTTTGCTGTACCAGCCACTAGGCTATAGATTTGTATATGTATGGGTATATAACTAGGTATTTCTATTGAATATTTACAGCTCTCTTCGGAGGTCTTAAGGCAATTTTTTTACGTTTGGACTTCAAACTTTGTGAGGAAACTATTGGATATTTAAATATTCTGAAATTAATATGTCTTGTTAACGTCATTGTCATTACTCATGAGGCTATGTTGTGATTTCACGATCGGTTAATTTCGGACAATTTTTTTTGGTGACAAAAATCACTTGATCGTAAAATCACAACATAGCCTCATGCGTAGTGACGTTAAAAAGACATATTATTTTTCAGAATATTTAAATATCCAATAGTTTTCTCACAAAGTTGGAAGTTCGAACGTAAAAAAATTGCAAATGTAATATTCAGCCTTAAGGTTTCAGAGAGCTGTTGGGATGGCCGATACAACTGAAGTCCTCAGTCTACTTTGTAGGTACTCACTGTAGGTAACGATAGGTATTGGAGTTACTACTACTTCCATTTGGAGAGTTGTTCCCTGGAATTCATGAGTCCTAATACATAAATTTTGACCTCTGTTCAAGGCTTTAGATACTGACGTTTTTTTTACGTTTCTCAATGACCTAACCTAAAACCTAACCTAACTATTATATTTCAGAAACGGCCACGATAGCCGAGTGGACTAAATGGTCGACTTTTGAGGAGCAGTGAGAGCCGGGTCACACCGGTTCGATCCCGATCCTACCAAAAAGTTTTTCTGCTCGGCATTCACCTCTGATATGTTCAGCATGTCAAGTGAAATATATATCGAGGCTGTGGTGGTTCGGAACCCACCTAAAACTGTAGGTCCCCATCGTTTACACGATGGCTGGGGAGCTGGTATTTGGTAGTGCTGCCAGCTGAGCACAATGGATAGTTCTTGAAAACGGTCTAGTTGCTGGGCTTGTCCCCCCCAACCCTCAGCTATTATTATTATATTTCAGAACAAACAAACAGATTCCTCGGAAACTCTTGCATACTCTCCTGATTCTGACCAAATTACCGCCTTGTGTACAGAGGTCGCAAAAAGTGAGTCCCTGTAACCCACAAGGCCTTCTACAGAGCTGAGAGTTTTTATTTCTCATGCACTTGCATCACACAGCAGTGTAAACGAAGCTTAACAGTCTCTAAAGTGTAACTGATAGCTGTATTAGCGCCAGCAGCAAAATTGCCCGAAAAATTAACGAGGCGCCTTATTTTCATGACTGTAGGTAACCCGTTAGAGTGATTCAGCAGCTTATTGTTGATTCGCTTGCCAGAATATTGATAGTCCTTCGGGCTGTTTCTCTGGCGTATACATTACAGCCAAAATCTAATAATTTTTTAGGTTTTCTAGTCTGAACGATGACTCAAATCAAGCAGACCAGAACGAGACAACATCTATAAAACGTAGATCTTGTTTCCAAGTTTACTTTTTTTGTTCCGTTTGCTGACTGCTCAGCAACTTCCTTGTTGTTAATCAGTCATACATGACATGTGTTGCAGCGGCATGTGCAATGTGCTTAATCGTAAATAGACAATTTCTAAACAGCGGACTGTTTATATCATTAAAATAGCATCGACAACTGCAACTACAAAGGTAGTCTGGGCGTTTCGCATTGCAACTGGAGTTAAAAGTACAAATGTACGCAAAAAGAACAATTATAATAGCCCCTATATTGTAGTATCTCGGACTCTTTTGGCTACCCCCTGAAAATCAAAGAAAGATCAGAAATTTTGACTTTTGTTCAGTAGTCTTTCAGAGCTTTCAGGGTCCGCTTAACCTGACGATGCATTTTTTGCCGCCCAAAAGATTAACATTGCGAGCGGCGATTCATTTTCAAGGTTTACCCTTGGTTGGAAAGACACAAAATTTTGCCTATACCTAGCCCTAACAATGTTGTAGGTCGTCATCGAAGCAGATTTCTCAATTTTTTACTGGTTTTCGAGATACAGCACGTTTCCCCTTAAAAAATTGAGGTATGCGATGCTAGCATTTGCAGAACAGTTGCAATAAAAGAAACCAGTGAGAAATTGGGAAATCTGCTTCGATGACGACCTACAACATTGTTAGGGCTAGGTACCGGCAAAAGTTTGGGTCTTTCCAACCAAGGGTAAACCTTGAAAATGAATCGCCGCTCGCAATGTTAATCTTATGGGCGGCAAAAAATGGATCGTCAGGTTAAGCGGACCCTTAAAGAAAAATAACAAATAGTAGAGCAAATTTCGAGGAATTTCTCCATTTGTTGTTTACTTTCTTCCATAAATCATCTTCAAACCTCTGTAAACCAAACTTAACAATAAACAAATGCCGCAAAGAAAATTTTTAAAGTTTGCTCTGATAACGGAAAAATTAGCGACCCAACCATACATGAACTCTTGGCCGGTCAAAAAAATAAACAATCAGATTAAAAAGTTGGTAGGTAATTCAGAATCACGGTGCTTATGACAAAAAAGATGGACGGTTATCAATGTTTAGATTGCCATCACGAAGATCTCTATTTTCGCCTTCGTCCATGCGTTGTCATTACGCAACAACTTCCCCGTGGTTTTCGTTGGCGAGTGTCTCTTTTTCTTTTCTTGCTCCACTGCCGTCACTGGGCTTCGTCCAGACGGCGATGAGACGCACAGATGACCCCTGGGGAAGTTTGTGCTTTCTCGTACGTATTACGTGGGTGGAGAATTACTGACTTTCTATAATCTGCTTCAACTATAACATTATTGTTGCCCACTTTAGGCCATGTAGCAAAATCGTGAGAGTAGAAGGCGGCGAGCCGTTGCTGGCGCGTGCAGAAGGATTCAAAAACTCCTCAAAGTCAGCGATGACCTTTCAAGGAGCACCTTGGTTCACACATCCATCTAGTACCTCAAAAAGGCTGCGTCATCGCTGGCCCCAAAAAGTCAGGGGTACTCATTGCCCCTTGTAGAATGCCCTTCCCTGAGGAAGGCGGTGAGAGTCCATGCAAGATTCTAGCTGCTCCGGAAGCTCTGAAGAAGGGATTTCTCGTTTTCTGTTGAGTAATGGCTGTCCCTTGGCGGGTCATCGCTGAGAACGTGATTTCCACCACTTCGCCAGTTTCACTTGGCGATGGCTTTTATCTCGCTCTAAAAACAAAGTTGTAACCTACCGATATCCTGTTTAGTTGTTTATTTTTACGGTCCTGTGACTTCAAACTCACCGGACTTAAACGTCATCTTCCTCTCTCCTAATTTTTTCAACAATACATCAAAATAAAACTGAGGTGAGACAATTTCGTAATGTAAGCATCGTTGCAGCCTAAGAAGAATATCATAACATTTAATAATTGGTTATTTTTTTATTTCATTTCAAACATTAGTCAACGTCACGTTGTAAAACAATAAGAAGACGAGGTTTACGGCTGCTTGAAAACGCGTTAGATTGTTTATTTATTTTTCTGGCAAAAGCTCTCTGTCTGCTTGAGTCACTTCGTCTGATACAATTGAACGCGTGCCAGGTCTCCATCGCCGTCTCGGCCTCGCGGAGTTCGGGCCCCGCGGCCCCACACCCCCTGTATCCCGACAAGAACATTGACCCAGGCCTACCCACATGACACCCCCTGTATCCCGACATGAACATTGACCCAGGCCTGCCTACCCACATGACACCCCCTGTAACCCGACAAGAACATTGACCCAGGCCTACCCACATGACACCCCCTGACAAGAACACTGACCCAGGCATACCCACATGACACCCCCAGTATCCTGACAAGAACATTGACCCAGGCCTACCCACATGACACCCCCTGTATCCCGACAAGAACATTGACCCAGGCCTACCCACATGACACCCCCTGTATCCCGACAAGAACATTGACCCAGGCCTACCCACATGACACCCCCTGTATCCCGACAAGAACATTGACCCAGGCCTACCCACATGACACCCCCTACCCGACAAGAACACTGACCCAGCACCACATGACACCCCCTGTATCCCGACAAGAACATTGACCCAGGCCTACCCACATGACACCCCCTGTATCCCGACAAGAACATTGACCCAGGCCTGCCTACCCACATGACACCCCCTGTATCCCGACAAGAACATTGACCCAGGCCTACCCACATGACACCCCCTGACAAGAACACTGACGCAGGCATACCCACATGACACCCCCTGACAAGAACACTGACCCAGGCATACCCACATGACACCCCCTGTATTCCAAGATGAACACTGACTCTATTCGACATTGGCAGTGGCTATACCAACCTATCTATCCATTTCCCACCTTGGCTAACAACAAGTTCCACGAAAACGAAAAAACTGGCATTGAGTGAGAAAGTCAAGTTCGACAATTGTCAGACCTTTATCACTTGTAATAAGCAGGGCAATTTGGCATCGAATCGAACCATGTTGAAAAAGTTAGTCTCGCCTATGTGTCTGTCTGCTCCGTTTTCAACCCTCTTGGCACTTGGGGATGGTATACGAGGAAAGAGGGGGGAGGGGGGAGAGAGGGAGTTCATCGCACTCAATGTCCACTAATTTTGCAGCCCCCATAAAACTGTCAAGTTATTGCTCCTCCCTCTTCATTGGCCGGCCATACTTCTGCCGGCTTTTCCAGAAAGTAGACACTTTAGCTCCATGCACTTCTGGATTGTTCCTAAGAAGCGCTTCCTGCGGCAAAACGTTCTGCTGACTATGCCATACGGAAGAAAAAAAAATCCGTCCGTTGGTGTCACGTTATGGCCAACGTTTCTGGGGACACCCCTTAATGTTTCCATTACATAGAGATCACGGCTAACACACAAAAAACGGCAAACCATATTCAATGAAATGAAATCAGCTGTGATCAAGGTAGGTGTTTAAAAGAAGGAGCTATGAAAGCGTGCGAGCCAGGGGTATACATAATTAACACGTCATTAAACTACGTTTTCGTAACGGATAAAAAACTAGACGAGTTCAATGGGGCTCATCAGAGATAGGGTATACGCCTATTGGCGGTGGTGCCAAATTTACAGAAAATGATGTATCTTTATCTCGGCAGGAGAGTTGGCAACCGTAAGCAAGGCCGCCTCTGTTGGGTAGCGGGTGTGAGGCGGCATGGCGATGGCGCTGCTCTAGTTACCTGACCCATTCATTCACTTGGCTTTTCGCCTCATGCGACGTAGCTAGTGGTCATGCGACTTTTCTGAAACTTCAAGGGATGTCTAATATAACTCCGCTTCCCTACTGCTGACAATGAGCACGAGGAAATAGGGTGATACGGAAGAAAACTTCAATCCACCCGCACAAAATCACGATATCTGCACAGCAACGAGACATAAGCTAAGGGCAGAAGGTGGAAGGAGGCGGAAGGAGGCTGCACCTGGCGATGCGGCTTGTAACTTGAAAAGGCAGAAGTGCCATTGACAAAGAACAAAGGTTTGTCTTGAAGAGTGAGCCACAGTCTTGTTGACCAAGGCTCTTCTCGAGGAGTGAGCCACCGTCTTGCTGACCAAGGCTCGTCTCCAGGAGTGGGCTACAGCCTTGCTGATCAAGGCTTGTCCCGTTAAGTGAGCCACAGACTAGCTGACAAAGGCTTTTCTCGGGGAGTGAGCCACCATCTCTCAGAGATGGTTAGATAGAGTAGGTTAGATACCTACTCCACGGAGTCCACGGAGAAGGTTCTGAACTTTTTCTGTCCATCCGCTTGAGTCTGTTGAGGCGATCAGCTGGCAATGGGCGATGACAGATGACCCCGTTCAGGGAGCGTTTGCTGCCTCATTAACCTTTGCATCTGGTTATGTGCGCACATCCGCCTGTTGGGACTACTAAGACCTTTCATACCGCACAACAACAGCACTGACACAATTTTCATTTAGTTCCTCTTAGCGTGGGTTCCACGACTGTTCTGGGAAGAAAAAAATTCCTCCTACAGTGCGCTGTGTCAGTCAGGAATACACAAAAAGTCACGAAGAAACGGATGCTCACTAATTCGACTCGTTACAACTATTTTAGAGAGTGCTGAGAAAGGCTTAAAGAAGGCTTGGGCCAAAAACAGAACGTGGCCTACCACAACGAAGAGTTCAGTGCCCCAAGAAATATGACACATAACATTGTAGCAATATATCATAGAAGGGTCCCTCCAAAGGCGGTACGGACGTGCTGAAGTCTGAAATAGCGCGAAATGGGGGGCACGACCGAGGGAAAAATGCGTATTTGCGTATTTTTATCCTTTATGAAGGGTAGGGTAGGTCAGTTACCTAGCACATGCTCGTATGCGTCTATTTGTGAATATACTACGGCTTGAACCAATTCGATTCGGCGGGATTCACTGCATGTAAGTCGCACATGCTGCTGCACGATCACACGAGGCCTTTCGGCAATGCGGGATATTTTTCTTGCTGGAAAAATATCAAACTGAATATATTTTTATTTATTTTTTGGTAAAAATATACACCCCATGTAAACAACTGAAGAAACAGGCTCCTTAGTCCTTCCCGGTCCTTCCTTAGCCTGGAAGAATGGAGGAGACCTAACTAGGTTTCGGCATTGGGAATGCCTACCAACAATACTCCTAAGCGAATCACACACTCTCAACAAGCAATTAATTAGCATCTGAGAGAGGCTAGGAACTTTACTTCCGGTTGTAAATTTCGCACCTGCAAAGTGCACCTAATGGTAGATAAGTATAGGTCTGCTACTTCTGCATGGCCTTGAATACTGCAAAGGCTATTACATAAGACTACTAGTGCTGTGACTTGAACCCAGACCACTCAGCACTCGATATATGGAATCGAAAAAATCCTTTATGGAATTGTTCATTCGAAAAAAATAATGAACCTCACATAGTTGAAAGAATTTTTTTGAGTGACCGCAAAAAAATTTGAGGCTGATCAGGATAACCATTTCTATAAACCCCAATGACTCAAAATGTTTCTGCAGTTGCATCATCGAATTCCATGTCACTAAATTTCTTCCGACAGAAAATGCAAGGTTACGTTATCTTCAAAGCATCACACGCATTGCAATGGTTTGCATTTTTCAAATATTAATAGAGCGTGAAAGAGTCCAGTTTGGCACCCAGTCCAGGGATATGAATTTTTTAATGATAAACAGACCAGTTAAAATGAAGCACCACTCTGGTCTCCGGCGGGCATGCATCAGAGACAACTTATGACAGCAACCAGCAGGGCGCACGCCACTTTCGTTCCGTGTCTGCAACATTTTGACGTATTCGCAAGATTTCGCAAATTATGCGGGCGATTAGTTACGTCTGAGGTGGGCTTAATGGCTAAGCTGTCAGTTTCGAAACTCCGAGAAATTTCTGAAAAAGTGAGGGTCTAGCTTCCGATGTTTATGCACGATGTGTTTTGGACGGCCGTTCTTGGCATCCCTGGACGTACCGTTAGTGGGGAGGGAGGGCAGTTTTTTTGTGGGACCCGCCATCCCTGAGTTGTCATTCCAGCCCCGCCATTCCAGCCCCTCCATTCCAGCCCCGCCATTCCAGCCCCTCCATTCCAGCCCCTCCATTCCAGTCCCCCCATTCCAGCCCCGCCATTCCAGCCCCGCCATTCCAACCCCTCCATTCCAGTCCCCCATTCCAGCCCCTCCATTCCAACCCCCCCATTCCAGCCCCGCCATTCCAACCCCTCCATTCCAGCCCCTCCATTCCAACTCCCCCATTCCAGCCCCTCCATTCCAGCCCCTCCATTCCAGCTCCTCTTGGCTAGCTAAAAGCTTCGAAACTCGAAGGAGCAGTTATGACGCCGTACTGACGGTTGGAAGAGATGCTCGTTATATTTTTAGTGTTCTCGATGTGGTGAAAACTTAGTTTTCACTCATGATGGACACGAAATCCATGTCACTCTATTCTGTTTTGATTCGGATGGGATCCATATGGCAGACTCGAGCCAAAGCAGGCGCGGAACCAGCCAAAAACTTCCAAAATGTTTTGCCATATTATACGACGCCAAGCGAAAGGTTTTAAGGGGAAATACACCCATTTGGTTCGCAATGCTACGTACTTCAAGCCCTACTCCGAAGTTACAGGGCGAGTGAAAAGTGTTTATAGGGGGATGTAAACCTGAGACTCTTTGTCGTGAGGTAGTGTTGTATTTTTGCATGAAATGGAGTAATAAGCCCACAGGAGCGATTTTAAACAGTCAACTACCAGTCCACATGTTTTTTTGACAGATCGCGAAAACACAACACTACCTCACGCGAAATATTTTTTTGTAACGTTTCGGATTAAAACAGTATGATTTTATCGTCACATTTAGTAGAAAAGCTTGATAAATGTTTGTAATATTTACCGCCGCCATGTTACATGTTGACAATTTTTATTTCACTTACGGAAGTTCGTAATTGCAACACCATTTCTCTACTTTTTCTCCTGTAAAAGCTAAAACATAGTGTCCTACTTTCACTCGTTCGTTTCGCGTTCAAATAGCACACTATGTTTAGCTTTTAGAGTAGACACAACCGATACGATATTGCAATTACCAGTCTCCGGTGGTACTAAAATGTAAACATTACTTTTGTCGAATATTTACTTTCGCACAGTGGTTTTGGCGGAGTTCGTCGAGAATGTATGGTGGCCCTTAAGGTGCACTTTTCATTATTCACGTAAGGTTCAATATCACCTACTGTTCGCTGACCTTTTTTCATGAGCCATTTTCTAAGGAAACTGATGGATATTCATTTATTCCGAGGGGTTAACCACTCGTTGGGAATCATTGGAAATCTTTATCAAACCTCAAGGAATCTTGGAATTTTTTGGAGTGGTTACCCCTTCGGAGTTCATCTTTCTATGAATATCTTGGGTATCTTTGGAAATCTTTATGGAATCTCAGGGAATCTCAAGGAATCTCTGGAGTGGTTACTTCCTCGATTTATTCTGACTTATAATATGTCTTTTTAATTTTTTATTGACAAAAATCACTCATAAAAGTCATAAAATATCAACGCATTAAGGGCCACCATACATTCTCGACGAACTCCACCAAAACCACTGTGCGAAAGTAAATATTCGACAAAACTAATGTTTACGTATTAGTACCGCCGGACACGGGTAATTGCAATATCGTATTGGTTGTGTTTACTCTAAAAGCTAAACATAGTGTGCTATTTGAACGCGAAACGAACGGGTGAAAGTAGGACACTATGTTTAGCTTTTACAGGAGAAAAAGTAGAGAAATGCTGTTGCAATCACCCACTTCCGTAAGTGAAATAAAAATTGTCAACATGTAACATGGCGGTGGTAAACATTACAAACATTTATCAAGCTTTTCTACTAAATGTGACGATAAAATCATACTGTTTTAGTCCAAAACGTTACATAAAAATATTTCGCGTGAGGTAGTGTTGTGTTTTCGCGATCTGTCAAAAAAACATGTGGACTGGTAGTTGACTGTTTAAAACCGCTCCTGTGGGCTTATTACTCCATTTCATGCAAAAATACAACACTACCTCACGACAAAGAGTCTCAGGTTTACATCCCCCTATAAACACTTTTCATTCGCCCTGTAACTTCGGAGTAGGGCTTGAAGTACGTAGCATTGCGAACCAAATACGTGTATTCCACCTTAACTCGTTTCTGAGTCTGACGTTAAAAAGACATACTATATTTTAGAATTTAAAAAAAATATCT
Organism: Mesopsocus fuscifrons; assembly: GCA_950004255.1. Lineage (NCBI taxonomy): Eukaryota > Metazoa > Arthropoda > Insecta > Psocodea > Mesopsocidae > Mesopsocus > Mesopsocus fuscifrons. Next base: position 17,098,589 of record OX465377.1, read on the forward strand.
ACCCAACAGTTTCCTCAAAAAATGGACATTAAAAAACGTCAACAAACTGCATTGTGCCGACAGCCTTAACAATAAATACAAAGATTCTCACACTGTCATATAACAACGACGATTTAAGTTATTTAGGGCTCCTCTATCGTCACAATGTTGTTCATAACTTCACAACATTGAAATTCATTTTGGAAACGTAAGCAACATCTCCTGGCACGTGATCAAAACTCGTTGGTTGCTAGAAAATCCATAAACTTCACAGTTTATATAAATGAAGAATCCTCTTCGCCGAAGGGCTAGCCAGAAACCTCTCAAAGTAAATTGGGGCAAACAGTCTGAGGTGATTGCCCCGAGAAATCATATCACCATTGGTGATATTACTGTAATAAATAATGGACAACTAAGTATATTGTTATTGTTAAGAGGACGCTATACCTGACGATGCATTTTTTGCCGCCCATAAGATTAACATTGCGAGCGGCGATTCATTTTCAAGGTTTACCCTTGGTTGTAAAGACACAAAATTTTGCCTGTACCTAGCCCTAACAATGTTCTAGGGAGTGTTCGAAGCAGATTTCCCAATTTCTCACTGGTTTCTTTTATTGCAACTGTTTTGCAAATGCTAGCATCGCATACCTCAAGAAAAGTGCTGTATCTCGAAAACCAGTATAAAAATGGGAAATCTGCTTCGAACACTCCCTAGAACATTGTTAGGGCTAGGTACAGGCAAAATTTTGTGTCTTTCCAACCAAGGGTAAACCTTGAAAATGAATCGCCGCTCGCAATGTTAATCTTATGGGCGGCAAAAAATGCACCGTCAGGTATAGCGGACCCTTAAAACAGAGGATCCCATTGCACTCATCGTATAAGCAAGCCCTTGTAAAATTGGTCTGTTTCCACGTGACGCTTCTTAAAATACAAACCTCAGCATTAAGACGCTTTTAGATGAACTCAAAACGACCCTCCTTACTTGTCACTTGACTCTGTCTACCACTCAACTGTAACCATTCAAATTTTTATGACAAGCGCCTATTGATGTCTTGAAAATACAACCAGGTCAAAATACAAATGTACGTCCGGTGTCAAGTGGTTTCCGCTGGCTACCAGTAACCTGATAATGCCGTTAAGGGTGGGCAACAACAGATAATGCATTTCTGCCGCCAAGGAGGTTGGTATTGTGGATTTGTCGCGTTTTGACAGTTAGGTGCTAACATAAAACGGTACAACTCCGTCTTGAACATTTTTTTACATGATTTGCACGGTAGGTACTACGAGTTATTGGGAACGAGTTGACCGAGAACTGGGTTGTTAAAGAACGCCTTACCATTTCAAAAAATTCGCTGAAAGAAGAAACAGGAAAATTTCCATACATGGGAGACCTTTTTTAACGATTTCATTTCCACTGATCTGTCGCCCCCAAAATATGGTCAGATTTAGTTCTTCAGGCAGTTTCTAGCAGGGGCAAAGAACTCATTTAGGTGCAATGGGAACGCATAAATGCTTCATTTGGCCCAAAATGGTTTGAATCTTTTTATTACATACTGACAACAAAATTTGAGTATCCAAGAATCCAAGGTCCGTAGAACTATTTTCTTTTTACAGGCCCTCAATTTTTTTACGATATTTTCTGTCTTCAGTGCTTTTGCCTTTTATTTAACATGCATGTTCTTTGATTGGAAAATTTTATTTCTAGCTAGTTAAAAACTTTTCTTTGTTATTCAAAAGTTTACGAAAGTCTTTCATTTGGACCTGAGATTTAACAACGTCGGGAGACTTTCAGTCTGCAGGAAGAATTTTCAGTGAATTTGGGTATTATACGTGGTAACTACCGATGTCGTTCATTATAGTTTGAATGGACTTCGGCCCGCTCCAATTTGACTTCGGCCCGTTGGAAAAAAGTCTGTCTAAAAAATTTCGTACCTGCACATTTTGAATTTCCCTCCAAAAACACGTTCTAGTGAAAATAACGGTAATTTTGTTTTTGTGTTTAGTTTCAGAAAAGCCGCCTCGGGTGCTGATATCGCGGAATGTATCCTCGGGAGTTTCGTCTCCCTTAAGACTGTCTTGCCAAGTGCGCGGGCTTCCAGTTCCACGCATTACTTGGACCAAAGATGGAACTTCACTCATTCCTACCTCACGAAGAATTATTACCTATTATAGGTAAGTGTGCCTTAAGGTCCTATCAATTACAGGTGATTTAATCCGAAGTTCGTACCTAAGTTCCTTCCGAAATACGAGAAAGTTTTAATTTGAATGTCCCATTAAAAATCGTGTAGGCGTAACTCATAAAGAAAAAGTAAATTGGGAGCGAATGAATGAAAAGAAGCACGGGTTTTTCCAGAGTAGAGCTGCGGTCAGCAGAGGAAAGACAAACAAATGATGGTTCCATAACAACTGACAACGAAAAATAAAACAGCGAGGCAAGACCACTCTAGCCGCGACAGGTGCCAACGATTTATTTCTGTGTTCAAAATATTTATCTAGCCTAGATTATGCCACTATGGTGAAGCGGTCAGTAATCTGGGTCCCAGAAGAAAGGATTGGCAGAGAGACGGGAGAGAATGGCCAGTTCTTAGAAATTAAAGGGTACCCGAGCCCTCTTACGGAGAACTAAACTGTCGGGAATGATTCCCATTTTGTCACCAACGGGGCGTTCACTGAAACCGGGCAATTATCAAAAAAAGTGGATCGAAACCAGAAACAGTGGGCAGTGGCTCTACGACACTATTGGATCTGCTAATGTTCGTCTTCAAGCATATAAAGATACAGACCAGAGCGCTGGATTCAAGGGTCGACAGCTCACTGAGAAGGTTTAGGAGATCAGCCCCGTATATTAGGTCGAGGCCCAAGCCAACTGTTCGGAAAATTATCTATTGAGTCCCACCACGTCTTAGTGGAGGCGTCTGAGAACTGCAAAGGGTGTTTCACCTATTGGCCCAACATTGGCCATTGCTGGCCCAAATCACACAGGCCTATACCGACATGACTTGAATCCGCTCGGGAAAAACGAATTCGTTTGAAATGCATCTACCAAATTTCTGATTAGAAAAACAAACGGTCGATGCTTTGAAGAGATGAGGCAGGTTGGGGCTTCGAAACACATCCAGCTCCACAGCTATAACGAGCGACGGTGGTCTTCGTCCGTCGTCGCCCTACCGCGGCGCCCCTCGCAAAAACCAGCGGGTTATTCTGGGCCCGGTAAATAGAGGTTTGCCGCCCCGCAACGTCTGCTACGGGCCTGACATCTGGGTGCAATTAATTGGTTTTGCGTCCCCTATACAGACCCATACCACAGAGGAAGGAAATCGAGTTCAGAGACTATTTGTGACGGGGGTGACACTCCTCCCACACTCAAGCTTCAAATAAATAAATTTAAGTTTTGGCGCGACTTCGGTCCTTCTCGAGGGGTTAACCACTCCGGGAATCTCGTTGGGAATCATTGGAAATCTTTATGAAATCTCAGGGAACCTTGGAATTTTTTGGAGTGGTTACCCCTCCGGGGTTCATCTTTCTATGAATATCGTCGGGAATTTTTGGAAATCTTTATGGAATCTCAGAGAATCTCAAGGAATCTCTGGAGTGGTTACCCCCTCGGTCCTTCTTGTTCTTCTGGCTAAAACAGGTCCGGCCCAAAACCTGCCATGCAGCCTATATTAGGGTTGGTCCACCTTGAGCCAATCTTCGGCAACAGGGGCGTAGAGGGTCCGCACATAGGCACGAACCTTCATTGTCCCTCAGAAAAGGTCCTTACTTCCACTCTTCCGGAAGAGAGGAAGTTTGAACTATGAGAAAAAAAATTTATTTCATGTACGACATAGTGAGGGCATAACACAGATGAATGAAGTTATTATTAGATTAGAAACGCCTTCATCAAATTAATTATTTTTAATTGTCGGCAGAAAAAATTCGACGATTGACATAGCGTCGTTACGCGTGGAGGACGCGGGAAGGTACAGGTGCCAGGCTACCAGTGTCACAGGCGCCTCTGCCAAAGACGAAGCCTACGTCACAGTCAGCAACCAGCACGTCGAGCGCAGTAAGTAAAGACAGCATTAAGCCCCGAAACACTCGTGGCACCAGAATGATTTTTCTTCCAATTCTTAGAGGATACTTCTGGATATTACTATGTTCTGAAATATAATAAGTCTTTATATCACTTGACTATTTTTTACTGAGAAAAAGTCATTTGATTTTATACTTCAGAACATATAAATCTCCAACAATTTCCTCAAAAAACGGTCGAAAACACATAAACAAACGGTCGTGTGGTGTCCCTTAATTCCTAAGAAGGCGGCATAGTGGCTGAGCGGATGAAATGTCCGGTTTAGTTAGCCGTAGAAGCCAGCTTCGAATCCTGGCCGCTGAAACATTTTCCCCAGCATACCGTAGTCTTTTGGTATAGGTTAACTCAAGTTAATAAGTCCATTATTGCGCTGTTCTTTCAAAAGGGTGGTGCCACGCTATAGTAGATTTTTAGAAGACACTATGGTGGAGTTTAGTAACCTGCGAAACCCACCCTTAAATATTATTCATAGGAATCATAGGACTTTGGGCTTTACAAGTCTGAGAAATTGGTTCCTGTCGAGGAAATTAACATGGTCTTTGTTATGAGTTTCGACCCACCTTAATTACCAGGAAAACCAGAGTGTCACTGTGCTCAGTGCCCTTGACACAAAGTTACTCCTCATCCCAAGTACTTTCAGCTTTCCGAAAGCACACTGTGATTGATTTTGGCCGCTCCCTACGAAGAAAAACGATCAACATCAAAGGCGCAACAAGCAATGACGCGGCAAAGCAAACGATCGGCCATTTAAAAATAACCACACTGCCAAATCTCAATTTAAGAAAAGAAAACACTCTCACACTGTTGATCCGAACTTAATCACAATGATAAATCGGAGTAATAGTTTCACTAAATTAAAATTTTGAACTTCAAAATCGTAAATTTGAAGTCGATTTTTTACTCAGGCCAAGATCAAAGTTGACTAGGCAACCTTGCAAAGGGAAAGCTACAATTTGCTCATTTCCACAGCAACCGATGTGGATAAAAATCTGAAAATAAATTTTTTAAGTACCTACCCTTTTTATTTTATTATTTTATTTATTTTCTTTTTGTTTAGCGACGAGGCCGAGTACTGAGGACTGGCCTATGCATGCTGAAAACTGCCCAGTGGACAACTACTGTCTCAATAACGGCAAATGCAGCTTTATCAGCTCCATGGGGGAACATTTATGTATGTAAGTATCCACATAAAGAACTGCTTCAGCTCTGCGGACTCTTTCGTAGAAAGTCTTTTTCGGGGTATACTTCTTTAACAGTGCTCAGAACCAGTAAAAATAATAAAGAAAGACGAAGGAGTCCTTGCTATACTCAGTAACTGGAAATTTTCCTTTGATACTAAAAAAGCAAAACAGGAAAATGGTACTCCGAGTTTCGCGTCGCCTTAAATCTCAATGGCGGCGCAGCGGATATTCCACGACCGCAACCCTGTCTGTCTTTAGCTTAAGACGAATACACTAATGGGTGTTCTCGTCAGTCGTCATATCCATGCGGCCGCAGCACAACACAAGACTCAGTCTTCCCCTTAATCGCTATGACAATTAGTGATGATTCCGATCGTCAGGCCAGGTGACTCGCAGTCGGGACATTCTATTTTTAAATTCTTTTTTCCAAAACTAACCCTCGAAACTTTGAATATTTCGAGTAATTTGGTTCAGAATTTGTCAGCGCTGTTATGCCACTCCAAGCAAAGAATATTACAGTAAAACCTGGGGAAAAAATCATCTACATTTTGTTCTATTCTATCCGTTATCCGTTATCTATCCGTCATCTATCCGTTATTTCGAAAATTCGAAGGATAACGAAGAATTTTTAATTTTTTCTTTGGTAATAAGGGGAACAGTAAACGAGGATCCAGGTGACTTTGCAACCTCCTTAATAACTTTTTTATTTTCAGTTGTGAGGAGGGGTTCAAGGGGCCCCGATGTGAGCTGAAAGACGTCTCAAGAGGTACTGCTTCCTATTTTTGTGGGTTCAATGTGGGGTACGCCTCGTACTATTGCTAGCAGTAGGAGGGTTTGCACGTGGAATGAAGGTTGCTCGATGTAGAGACAGGCCGTGATATCAGTGTGCTTTTCCGTTGGCTAGTTTCATTTATAACCCATTTACTGAAGGAGGTCGTCCATCAAGACGCGCCGCCGGTTGGGGCGGCGCACACGCACTGCACCCTACCCTACCACAAGCTATCGAAAACATGGATGACCTCTTCGAGAAGCCAAAGCTTTACCTTTCACATTACAATATTAAGGCTGTCGACACACTGTTCTTTGGGGACGTTTTTAAATATCCATTTTTTTACGGAAACTGTTGACGGTTTATATGTTCTTAAATATAACGAACAATAAACATCCAACATTTTCCTCAGAAAGTGGGCGTCGAAAAAAAAAGTGGCTGTAGGTTCCCCCCCCCCCCCCCCCTCCAACTCCATTCCCACTGAAAGCTATGGCTAGTTACAAAAAAGACTCCAGCAGGTATATTCCCACTTTCAAAGCTCATGATTTGCGCCACTAGCTAGGGATACTTCGACATGAACTGGGAACAACACGCCCAAGTAAAGGTAGCAATCATTTTGGAAATTTTTCGACCTTATTATGATGAAATTGGTTTAATTTGTGTTTCAAAAAAGCACACTGGTTTCACAACCTGTTACCTACTTCATAGGTATTGTATCGCTCAGCAGTATTACTATGTTACATTTTTAAATGGGCTCGGGGTTAGCTGAAATTTCATAAACTCAGTAACCAAAGTAAAAGCAAAAAAAAGTTTTTGTTTATTTTGTCAAAAAATTAATTTATTGAACTCGGTGGATTAGCATCTTGTATTGCTGAGATTATTCATCGCTTTATCAACTGGAATGTTTAAAAGTTCCACGCTTCTGATTTGTTCCTTAAGAGTTAACACACAATCATGAACCACGTGGCACCAGAATGACTTTTCTTCCCATTTTTTGAGGAACCTAATGGATACCTATTGAAATGTTCTGAAACATAATATTTATTTTTAACGTCAGAATCACCCGATCGTATAATCACAACATAGCCAGTAAAAATTAACTGCCATTTGGGTCACTCAAAATTTTTTTTGGAATCCTAGACGGACCAGTACTATCACAGCCTTACAGTACCTGCCTACCTTAAATCAGAAGTGAGGAAACTGAGGTGGATGGTTGTTTCGCGGCATGTAAAAGCATTATCATCAACGTTTCAATGGTTGTGGTTTTAAAACTGAAGTTTTTTTTAAAATAAAATAATTCCTTTAAAAAGATGTAAAAACACAGTTGTACAGTTATTGGCGAAATAGACTGAACAGAAAATATAGTTCAATCGTGTTGAAACGTTTCAGATTTTATACCATAGCGTTAACTATTGATATAATGAGATTCATATGTATTTATTTTCTACAGAATTATTCTTTTCTTAAGTAGAAGTCGAAAACCGTTTATTACTGTTTTGGTCAAGTTATTGAAGATGAAAAAAATTAAGCCTAGGCAAGGGCAAAATAAAAGTATGGAAAAGTTTCTTCCTGCATTTTTCGTAAATTATTTTGAGTTCTAGACTGATGCTTGTTGCAAGACTTTTATGAAAAAAAAAAGAATAAAATTTGGCAGCTGCTGGGGAGTATGAGTCATGCTTTAGGGAAATCTCGCACTTTCGTTGCTATGTTTTGTGCCTGACTGAATTGGTCCGTCATAAGCTAAACGTACGTCTCCTTAAGTATGTTCCTACTCTAAAGTTTATTTTCCCTCAAAACGTGAAGAACCAAACAGGACTGTTTAAAAAATTGGATATTCTCTAATCTACCAAATGAAAAAGCGCGAAAATTCAAACTGAGAATTCTTGGTACAAATAATCATAGCAACGACAGTGCTGGAAGGACGAGCCACTTGTTTTACTGTACAATTTGAGACTTCAAAAATGTAAGATGAGTTTGTAAAAATTTGTAGAGGGTGAAAGGTAGGAAATGAACATAACTCTAACACATTGACACAAAATAATAAAAAATAATAATTTCTTAAGGCAAACTGTTTTTACTCCTCCTTTGCAAGGAAATCCTTTTATGTTCAAGACAAGACAAGACTAATTTTCCTTCTCTATCGTAACTAAGATTCATTCAGGGTGCGTCCCACCATGCCCAGTTAAAATTAAACTGGAGATTTACCATGTTAAATTTAACTTTTAAGTTAAATTTAAAATGGTAAACATAGGACAAAATCTCCAGTTTAATTTTAACTGGACATGGTGGGACGCACCCTTAAGCAATCAATCATAAACCTATCTGTTGTAATAACTACTCTGTGGTAAGTAACCAACCAAGTTGGCAAGAGTATTTAGTCTATATAGAAACTACATTATTTAAGGGTATATTCGCCATTCATTCTTATGTTCAGTTCAAGTTCTTATGCGTACGTATGTAGCGTATTTTATTTATTTATTCATGGATTTTTTTTAAGCTTTCGCATGGTACGGGGGATGCGGGGCTTGAGCTTCACGCTTCCGGTGATGGAACCATTCATGGCCATGTCTTGCTTTCTTTCTAGCTATTTTTTTCCTAGAGCAGCACTCAGAGCAGTGGAGGCTGTGACAGGTATGTCCATTCATTTTTTTTACTCTAGGTATGACAATTGGAAAAAAAAAACTGTCGAAAATGTGCCTGTTTTTTTTTTAGTATCGTGAGAAATTGGGAAATCCGCTTCGATGACTACCTACAACATTGTTAGGGCTAGGTACAGGCAAAATTTTGTGTCTTTCCAACCAAGGGTAAACCTTGAAAATGAATCGCCGCTCACAATGTTAATCTTATGGGCGGCAAAAAATGTATCGTCAGGTTAAGCGGACCCTTAAACCTGGTTTCTACGGCTAACCACCACTCGGCCGCTTTGCGACCCTAACAATGTTTCTGATTTGACAGATTGGTTCCCAACCAACTTGGAGGAGGAGCTGATGTTACCCACCCTGAAGAGACTCTACCGCCGGAGAATCCGCGGTCACCCCGGCCTCAGCGAGGCGGAGTATAGAGCTGTCCTCCGAAGTAAGCTTACAATTATCGTCAGCACACAGAGTTTATAGCGGTAGCAGTTTGCAATAGGATTATTTCGCGATCCCCTTCAAAGCAAGGTTTGTTCTGTGCCTGCAAGGCATAAGACCCTCGGAGTGATCAAGACTCTAGTGAAGAGGAGCACTGACAGCTGGGTCTAAAGAAGGTTTAAAGGCGCGTCTTTTTCAGGTATCGGAGACAACAAGAAGTTCCGCCATTGGCTGAGCCAGCAAAGGCACGTGACCCCGGCTCCCATACCGACAGAATCAAACACTGAGCTGGAGGAGTCACCGTAACGGCGGGACAGAAAGACGGGACCCGCAGAAGTAGAAACAGAAAGAACTAGAGAAAATATTAATAGTCACCCAAGCGACACTCAGTATCAGAGTCGGAAGAGAAGAAAAAGGGCTAATCAAACAATGCAGAACTAAGAGCCGGTTAACTTGAACCTTTGGCAATTTTTAGTCCGAGAACTATGTCAGGTTGTGACTTACCTGGTTTTGTATCTCCCGTAATAAGGTCTTAAAATAAACAAAACAAAAAATCTCGAACATTTTCGTTCGAACTGGCAACAGAAAATGCTCCTATAAACGGGGAAAACTAAAATAGGTATCGAGAGCTACCAACTAAAATTATTCCAGACATCCCAAAAATAAAATGAAAATTTAGGTACCTAGGTACATAGATATTGTGTCAGCTATATAGCACATTACATAGCAATCACTAAGCAGCTTTAGAAAATCCAGAACTTTTTAGGATTCTTGTTTTGGCACTCATGTAGCATTTCCTTTAGTTTCAAGTCAGTAAGTCGCGACAGAGTACGAAAGTTTTTGAGTTCCGGTGACATGCTGTTGAAATAATGTAGGTACGTACCTGTTTACTGAGATCACATGTTTTTATGGATTTATGAGCTATTTAGATCATTGCTGTACGGTGTCCATTCTAGAGAATTCCAGTCCTAGGGTTCCACTCCAAATATTTCAATTTTAAACAGCCTAGGAGAAAACCAGGTTTTCCTATATATGTATGGGTGTTACTTGTAGGTTCCCATTTGTTCCATATTTTACAAAAAAAAAAAAAAATCAAGAAATAGTGGCTATATTTTCAAAGGGTAGCTCAATTAGGTAGGGGGAAAATGAAATTCCGATTGAATTAAAATAAAAATGAAATAGGTACCTAACGGAATTTCACTCGGTTTTATTTCTTAAGGCTGAATATACATTCGCTATTTTCGACTACACGTACTTGGTTCGCAATGCTAAGTACTTCAAGCCCTACTCCGAAGTTACAGGGCGAGTGGAAAGTGTTTATAGGGGGATGTAAACCTGAGACTCTTTGTCGTGAGGTAGTGTTGTATTTTTGCATGAAATGGAGTAATAAGCCCACAGGAGCGATTTTAAACAGTCAACTACCAGTCCACATGTTTTTTTGACAGATCGCGAAAACACAACACTACCTCATGCGGAATATTTTTTTGAAAATTTTCGGACTAAAAAATGTATGATTTTATGTTCACATTTAGTAGAAAAGCTTGATAAATGTTTGTACTATTTACCGTAGCCATGTTGCATTTTGGCAATTTTTATTTCACTTACGGAAGTGGGTAATTTCAACAGCATTTCTCTACTTTTCTCCTGTAAAAGCTAAACATAGTGTCCTACTTTTACTCGTTCGTTTCGCGTTCAAATAGCACACTATGTTTAGCTTTTAGAGTAGACACAATCAATACGATATTGCAATTACCAGTCTCCGGTTGTACTAATATGTAAACATTAGTTTTGTCGAATATTTACTTTCGCACAGTGGTTTTGGCGGAGTTCGTCGAGAATGTATGGTGGCCGTTAAATTCTTTTGTCATGGAACTTTGGACTGTAGCAATCGTGAATGTCCACCTTTAGGTAAAATGAGGAATTGTCATTTAGTATATTGCCGCATTGCGTTTAATAGGAGTACCCACTCAACGAAATGGCTGATATAATGAGAAAAAAAATCTTGTGAATCTCCAAGAATTTCATCGCTATATAAAAAGCTCAGGCGATTCTCGGTTACGTCTAACAACATGTCAACTGAAAAAGCCTGAATATACCAGAAGAATATGAGGTTGCCATGTTAAAGAAGATTTTAGTTGTAAGTTCGTAGTTCAGTCTAGTCCCAGTTACAGTACGAAATGTACCTATGCTTTCTGTTTTACTATTTTTATTTTTGTACAGCTTTCCTGCTCCATCATGTGCTCAGTGTAAAGAAATAAAGCTAATATTTAAATGCTCCAGTTTAAAAATTTAATTCAATTTTTCTGAGACAGGTACCATGCTCTAAGAGAGAGAGAAGAAGGAAGTTAAGCGCCCGCCCATTTCAACGGCCCGAAGGCGTATAGAAACTGACCGGGATTCGACCCCAGGACCTTAGTCACGCGAATATAGCGTTTTCCCACTGGCCCGAATCATTGCACATTACACATGACACCGTAATATCACTGTGTGTAGTGTCAAGCCCCCTGATAGGAAGATGAAGAAAACCGAACTTGAAAGCTTAAGGCGACGCCAAATACAAGACCACTTGTGAGCCAAATTCTCAGCCGAACAGTTCTCTTATAGAATTTACCACAGGGCGAATAACAATCACATAGAATGATCAAAGAGCGAGTAAACTGAGACATCTACAGTTAACTGGGTCTATCTAGGAAGGTAAGATACGTAAAATATATACTAGACATTTGACAATATAATGAATCCCAGTAGGTAATCCCAATTGGAGATGTGAAAAAGGGAACATCATTTTTTAATGACTTTTTCCCCCGGGACAGTAACTTTCCACCTGAAGTCTCCGAACATTTTAGCCCAATTCAGTATCAAGAAAGATTTTGCTTACTTATTGATTAATTACCATTTGTACATTTTTTATGTACCTCCTGGCCATCACAAATCGACCAACATCATACCTGGATTAAACAGGCGCAGATACATGGTGGAATGGATGGACCCTCATCCAGTTTAATCTTCTCCAGCGGGGATCGCGTCTTCCAGCCTCTTCACGAATTTAATTCGCAACTCGGTGACACTGTCACCCTTCAGCTGGTCCTGTACGAACCAAGATGACACCTCCATCTGCACCTGAATTCAAAAAGTATACTTTGGATAAAAACCAGGGTATAAAAATTACGGAATGTAGCCCCTAGGTTGAGCGTGTTAGCTCTTGCATTCTGACGAAACTTAAGCAATCTTAACAGGGTTATAAAAACGAACTGGGTACCTGATTCCTGCCAATCTCTGCCTCAGTCACATGTGAGACAGCTCAAAAACGGAGAAAGCTACCGGTTCCTGATCTTTCTGTTCTTTATCTACCTGAACTCCCATTCAAAAGTTTGCTGCATTGGCTTCAAAAGAGGCTCCCCCTGGGCAACGGCCCAAGCAGAGGTGAGGGTGTCTTACCAAACCAGACTGCCTCAAAAGTCAACTGACTTCTTCTCACGCTGACGTTAGCAAACGGGATGTAGACTCAACGTCTGTGCCATTTTGATCACTCACCATTTCGCACGCACCCCGGATAACTCCTGGTAAAATATTGCAGTATTTAATGTTGAGGCAGTGATCCGGCAGCTCCACAAACTCCGTCAGAGGGTTTGAAGTAAAAATCAAAGAAAATTCATCCCCAGCCGCGTTCCAGTTGGTAATATTTGGAGTAACACCGAGGAAAATGCGGAATGCCATTTGGATCTTTTCAGAGGTATCTTTAAAGTCGTAACATCTTCCAGAGCTTGTTCTCGCAAGAAAATCTTCAATCAGCCGTACTCCAATGTTGTAGCCCATTCGTTCCAGTTGCTTGTTGACATCATCTATGTTCTCAAAATCCTTCACTAGCTGTGAGACGAGCGATCCGTAGGTCAGTGTAAACAGCTCAGAATTCTAAAAGAGATTTTTACACATCAGTAGGTATATATCAACACTCTCTTTCTAGGCCAGCATGCCTGGTGGAATAAATGACCCAAGGGTTTGCCGGTAACCTACCTAGCTGGGTTGAGACCCGGGAATTTTCTGGTAAGATTCTAGCTTCCAGCGCAGTCGGAGGCTGAGACCGCTGTACACTTGCTTCTATAAGCCCGCAACTCAATGACTGGACTCCGAACGACTCTACATGATGTTGCTGGGTCAATTTTTCTGACCCCCGGAGCGGCCAGTCCAAATCAGTTCGATGAACGTAAGTATTCACTCTTTCGTGCCGACAAACCCTACAGTTGCCTCCAATCTCAATATAACTGCTCCATGTCTAAAGATTTTTTTCATGTAAAATTGTAAAACCTTGGGAAGTATCGCGATACCCCTGCCTGCAACAGCGACTTAAGGAGTGGATAAGTGCGAGGTAAAGATTCGTTAGACAGGGAGCAGCTAACTTAAAAAGAAAAAGAAATAGCAACGTACCACTTTTTTGGGATCCAGTTTAGAACTTTGTCGTGACATTATATACACAAACTGGCAAAAAAAAAAAGTCACAAAAAAGCGATAAATTCAAAAAATTAAACAAATTTGACAGCGTCAACTAGCAGACGACGCTTGGAAATGTCAATAACAACAAACTCAGAACGATCTGCTGCCACGTAAATTTAACTTAAAGGCAATAAAAATCTTTTATAAAATATAAATAAGTTTTAAATTTAAATTATTTATTTATTTTATTGATAAATATTCATTGTTGATCTGAAAATTTCTAGCTTTGTTGATTGTACTCTGTGGTAGTTGTTTCGAAAAATGTAAAATGGCCGAAGTAAATTAATGCATTATAAATATGTCTTTTTTATAAATTGCCCTTTCAGTTTCGGGTGTTGTTATTTAGTTTATAAAGGGTAAGAAATGTTTGACTGATGTAGAAATAAGCAGGTGCGGGAGAGCCAAAAGTTTGGTCATGGAAGGAGATCATCGTTAACTAATTTGACAGATGCCATTCTTACGAAAGTTGACAAAATGATTTAGAAAGGAATGTCGTTTCCCGCATCCCGTTATTTTATAGTCATGTAGAGAAACCAGCGCCTGAATCTTGCCTCGATACCTGAGATTAAAGGGTATTGTAGTCGGATGACTGACTTAATTTCTTGTGATTTAATGTTCTTACTTAATATTATTTATTTTGTAAGCTTCTAATAACAGGATGTGGTGGTACCTACCTCAAGAAAAAAATCACTGCCTAATGTTAATAAGACTGAAAATCTCCCTGCTTGCAGACTCACCCTTCACTATTACTGTCAGATGTGGGATCTAGCGAACGTCCCACGTAGAGACAAACCTAGCCACCTTTTACCAAACTAGGATTTAGATCACCAACCGCAGAATTTTTACAAGAAGCCCAGATCATTTACAGCTGTTATGACGTTTCAGACTTCTTCCAAATGATGGCCTTCCTCTCCGGTGTCAAGGAGTCCAGCATCCTGAATATTGAAAACAAGTATTTTTGCGAAGAATGCAGAAAACATTTTTCGTTGCTGAGTGACTTCCACCGACATGAGGGCGTTCACGAAAAGATTCGACCCTTCAAATGTAAGCAGTGTCCTCGACGGTACAAGTTCTCGAGTAATTTGCGCGGTCATGAACTTGGGCACGCGCAAGAAAAACCCTACAAGTGTGATAAGTGCGGCAAATCGTATGCGTGGTCTGGGGATTTGAAAATCCACGAAAGAATTCATTCAGGCGAACGGCCGTTCGCTTGCCCAGTGTGTGGTAAATGCTTTACAAGGTCGGCGGATCTTCATATTCACGAGCGCATCCATAATGGCATCCGCCCGTACCAGTGTTCCTTCTGCGACAAGAAGTTCATTCAGTCCGGACACCTGACGGCCCACGAACGCATTCACACTCGACGCCGCCCGTTCGTTTGTCCGGAGTGCGGGAAGGCGTTCTCGCGTTACGTGGAAATGCAGGTCCACCAGAGCCGACACCTCACTTCGCCATGTACCGACTGCACCGCCACCTCCACCTGTATCAAACATTTTAATCCTAGTGCTGTAAATATGGCTAATGCTTCTGTGTGAGAGGAACCTGAAAAGGTTTAGTTGAACTTGGTATATTGTACTGTAGTTAAGCATTCGGAAGTAATGTTATTTTTTTCGCTATAATTGCTACGTCTTATTTTAGCGCTTTTTTTACTTATTCGTCTCCGTACGACGTTGCCATAATGAACGATTTTGTTGAATCTTTCGCTTTTTAAAATTTGTTGACCAGTATTTGGATGGGACATACGGCATCAGTGTAAGAATTTTAACATGTTTTGCTAGTCTTTTAAATATTTTATACTCTTTTACTGTAAATATTTGTTCAGAGGCTCTGTCCCCAAGCATATGAAAATTGATCTGGAACAGTTCTGAAACAACATTTGGTATTTATTTCTCAAGGAACTGTCACAACAGAAAAGCTGTTACTGAGCCTTATAGGGTAGTTGTGAAAACACGTTGTTACTTACTGAAAGTTTTTTGTTACATATTACTGAAGAACCCCGAGTGAAAGCGAGAAAAAAGGGTGTTCGAAGCGTTTTGTGATTTTTTAATAGCACTCAAAAAAAGCAAATTTTTAACGAACAATTACTGCCAAACTATTGGACAGAACAGCGCAACTGCCTTCAGTCAGTGTATCCTGTTCATATAAGGACTAATCATACTATAAGGGTCCGCTATACCTGACGATGCATTTTTTGCCGCCCATAAGATTAACATTGCGAGCGGCGATTCATTTTCAAGGTTTACCCTTGGTTGTAAAGACACAAAATTTTGCCTGTACCTAGCCCTAACAATGTTCTAGGGAGTGTTCGAAGCAGATTTCCCATTTTTTTTACTGGTTTTCGAGATGCAGCACTTTTCTTGAGGTATGCGATGCTAGCATTTGCAAAACAGTTGCAATAAAAGAAACCAGTGAGATATTGGGAAATCTGCTTCGAACACTCCCTAGAACATCGTTAGGGCTAGATACAGGCAAAATTTTGTGTCTTTCCAACCAAGGGTAAACCTTGAAAATGAATCGCCGCTCGTAATGTTAATCTTATGGGCGGCAAAAAATGTATCGTCAGGTATAGCGTCCTCTTAATCCAACTCTGCTGGATGAGAGGTACGTCAGTCATATCTAGGGGAGGATAGAACTCAGAGATGTGAACTGTTCAGGTCATTGTCTTACTTCATGTTCTGAACAAAAAATATTTTTGGAAACCCTGTGTTTTTTAGTCGTTCCCCTCATCCAAGAACGAGGTAGACTATACAACTGGTGATTCTACTGCCTCTTTTATACGCGAATCCATGACTTTGTCTCATTCGCGATTACGATTAAGTTCGGAAAATGGGATAGAATGGATGAACCATTTTCAGCTCTCGCCATGCCAGCTGTTTCTAATTTGAAACTTTTGAGTAATTTCATTTCCGGACTGTTTCTGTCCCACCCCCAATAACTCTCTTAATCAGTCCGCCTCACATGGATGAGTCTTAATCCAATTTTTAATACTCGTCGAAAGCTCCATTCACGTGCTATAAATTGAAATTGGACTCTGCTTTTTTTTAACGTTTAGCTATTGCTTTCCAATAATAGGGGAAATTTATTACTTTCCTCTTTTTCACTGTCAGCTACCGTTAGGTATTTTAAATGGGTTATACGCGTGCCCTACATCCGTACTTTCTGCTGCGTTAGTATTATTTGTTATGTAACGAACAAGAAAACTGATTAGGTAGGGATTTTTATTTATTATGTACCTAAGTATAATAGGTATGACTCCGCAGGATCTCATGTTGTGCCTGCACTTTTTTAAAATTATTTTATTTCCTTCTTTTTGAGAGACGACTTTTTTGTGACTGTATCTAGGATGTGAACATCCTACTTCTTAACTGCTGAGCAATTGGGTGTATTTGGAGTATTTAGTGTAAACTTGTGTAAGCAAAATGTAAAATGCGTTAATTTCTATTTAAAGTTTTCCATGTTTAGTTAAACGTTAGTGGACCCAGCACCGCCTCAACCAGAGTTAGTATTAGGAACCACCACCGAAAAACTGTCAAAAATAACTTAGTCAAAACCCACGAAAAAGTAATAATAAATCCTAAGCGCTTTCGACCTAGACGGTCATCATTAGAGGGGTACAAGAAAGGAAAGAGACAGGTAAACCTACTTGGGTGTTAGCCGGCCCTAAGTAAGTTGATCTGTGCTGCTTAAGACTTAAAGTTTTGTTGTGGGGTGAGTTGGGTAGGGAGCAGCCAGGGGGTGAGTTTTCCCCATCAGAGGGATCTCACCCCTTGACAATTTAACCGATGCCTGATGTGTATTCACACCCAAAAGGGATCAATTGATCTCTGGTGTGTGCTTGACCCTTGTTTTTTGGCCCCCTGGCAGTTATTGATCAATCTTTTGGTTGTTTCTATGAAAATAACATAGTTTACATTGTTGCTTGCTTGTAAACAAACTTCACACTCCCGTCTCGTGAAACCCAGTTTGTAGCTAATGCTTTGTGGGTGTAGGTTCGACTGTAAGAAGCGATATAGATAAGTATGCATGATCCCTGTTCGATCGTTCTATGAATGTAAATTTTAGGCCATATAACGTTCCATATAATGTTCATTCCTGCGATGAAAGACTTACCATAGTGAAATGTACATAGCTAACTAACAATATAAAGCACAATGCGGCATTATAATTATTGAAGCTACTAATTTTTTTAAACCAGTATCTTCAGAAATTTTTCGCTGTAGTGAAGTCCGCTGGTTGGCAGCAGGACGTAAGATCTCGTCTGGACTTTTGGAGATTTTTTTTTTCTAGGTGAATCTTGCGCGGCCCACAACAAATACAGCCCTGATGAGTACCAAGCGTTTGCTGGGTGGGGGAAAAGACTAGAGACTTTTATATAAAAGCATAATACACAATAATAATGTGCTTGTTCAAAGTTTAAAGTAAGATCCCGCCAAAATTTACGTTGGTACCCGTGATATGTCACTATCTCTCTTCCACTAGTAGGTTTATACGGGAATAGTGCGCTCTCTCTCACTCTCTTGAGTCTTCAATCTCGAATCTCGAAGTAGTTCTCGAATACAACACTCGAAATGTCAGTTGTTTGGAAACGTTGGACGGAGGAAGACACGCTTCGGTCCTCCCGCGGAGTGCTGTGTGTGTTTTTCTGATTCAAAATTCCAAATTACCATCGGTTCATTTTCTCCATGTATTCGGCAACGCACAAAACCTAAATCGTCCGTGTTTGTCCGGTAATTTTAATTTTTATCACGCGACATCAGTGATTTTTTTGGCAAAAAATTAGTGCCGGAACCATCTTTAAGCAATTAAAAATAATATGTTGGTGTAAACATAGCCTAAAAGGTTTCGGGGGTAGAATTTGGGGAAAGGTTTGAAAAAGTTTCGAGTGAACTTGAGTTGAACACGTGTCTGTTTTGGTGACCTCTGTAGTCGGCTGAACTGTGTGGGGAGTTTCGCGGACTCGCTTGGTTCTTCCAAAGAAGGTAAGGTTTTGGTCTTTACGTTAATTTTAGGATATTTTAATGCTATTCGAAGGAAATTATAGGTATAGAACTGTTACTTTTGGCGTATTTGTTAGAGTAAATTTGACCCACAAGGCCAAGAGGTTGGGTTATGTATTGGTATGCGCTGGATCACGAGGGTCATGATTCGGAATTTTACTTATTTTCTTTGAATCTGCTTCACCTGGCTACTTGAATATTCTTCGTGTGTATTGGTAGGTACATTCCTTGGTTGATAGTGTGAAGTTGGGACGCGTCTTCATTAGGTACCGAGACAAAGAAAAATAATTACCTACCTACACCTCGGACCTGTGTGAGAATACTATGTAGGTACGTATGTATATATTATGTATTTGTTTTCTTTATTGATAATTTCGCCTTGGTACCTGCCCCACGTGTCCACTGTTACTTCTACCCATTCAAGGTGTCCGTCTCCCTCATTCTACGTGATTTCCGGTAATTCCGTTGATCTGCCTAACTATATGTGATGACGTCAGCTTGTTAGTCATCTGGGCCTACTTAGCCGTCATGGCTGGCTTGCGGTCGGTAGCCTGTTCGTTGTTACTAACCTACCTGTAGCCAGATCAAACTGACTCGCGTTGGTATACTCCTCTAGACGACAGGTTCTAATAGATCAAGCCAACTTCAGGGCTTCTCCAAACAGTCACTGGTCTAAGGATCAATCATTTGGTTAAAGTTGCTTGCCCAGGAAACTACTCTCTTTCGAAGGATAACTGGTGAGTTAAAAATTCCCCTGCTGTCTGATGAGCTCTTCAGGTTCAAAGGTTCCTAGGTTTTTTACGAGGGGTTAACCACTCGTTGGGAATCATTGAAAATCTTTATGATATCTCAGGGAATCTTGGATTTTTTTTGGAGTGGTTACCCCTTCGGGGTTCATCTCTCTATGAATATCGTTGAGAATCTTTGGAAATCTTTATTGAATCTCAAGGAATCTCTGGAGTGGTTACCCCCTCCCAAAAGGTGACTCTATGGATATTGCCCAACACTACAGTTGATTTTGGTGGAAAGTGTACCAAGAGCATACCCAGGTGAGGGAACCTATCTATTTCACCATCCGGTGCAGGTGTACCGACTATTCTTTGGCTGTTTCCGGTCGGCACCGTGGATAATGACCCTAAAAACCTGGTACTGTAAGTACCTTGCCTACACTAATTGAGCGAGTTACAAGTTCTAGTGCAATACTTGAGGGAGGGGGAATTCATTCAAGGCAGGTGGCGAACTCATTTTCTGAGTTTTCTTGGAACCTCATTAGCCGATCGTCTAGCTACTTTCCGAGAGGGTAACTGAGGCTACATTAAGGCTGAGGGTTGTCACGTATTGACGTAAAACAACCACCATAATCTTATCATAAGTAATCAAGCAGTGGTTTCCGATGCGGTCTGTGTCAGGGGGCGCCTGAAAACTTCCGTCTTCAGTCAAACTGGGAAGGTGCGTCAACAACGGTGTAGAGGTTTTGCCTTAGCGCGAGACTCCCCACAACTTTAATCAGCAGTTTTAGTGACTTTGCTTGGAGTTAGGCAGAAAGACGCGATAAAGAACAAGATACTTGCGATCCCCCGACAGCTCCCACAGGAGTCGAAACTTTTCTGCGTCCCCCCTCCACCTGGAACTTACATAATTTTTCGTAGTGTAAAGCGTTCTATAGCACTTCCTTACAATGGGTACGCTTCCTATAACGGTTTGATGACCTTATCTTTGAATGTAAATATGGAATCAGATAATCGACTCTGATAGCTCTTAAAACAAGTTCCTTGTATTTTCGGTTGACACAAATTTACCTTAATGCAGGAAGTCTTGGCATGCGACATGAATGACATGATAAACGAATAGTCGACATACGTAACAAGCCAGGCGGCACGCGATATTTGACTTCTTTCATGTCGATACCGCAACATTCATTTCAATGAGCCTCCTTTCTTGTGATAGGTCGGGACCATGAGTGAGAAGAATAGGTTTTCGAGTTGGTGTCTTAGTTGAGGTGATGAGAACATCGAAGAACTAGCCATCATGCGCAGTTGTCTCAGCTCTGCAGTAGTGATGCACGATGCAAGAACAAGAACAAGAAATGGCATTTCTCGTTCTTGTTCTCGCAAAGTGACTCTTGCTCTTGTTCTTGTTGCGAAACTCTTGCAATTTCTTGCATACACATGGAATTTTCTGCTGTTAAAATGTGGTTTTTTGCCTACCGAGCTGCCATTTCAAGTGCAATCTATCGTCGCATAGTCTGCAGAGTTTCTCGTACAAAATATGGACTGCAATCCATGAATAAAGCTTTGGAAAAAACTGTTTGGATTTATGCAAGACTCTTGCGAGAACTCTTGCAAGAGTTTTTGTTCTTGTTCTTGCAGCCAAAATCGACTCTTGTTCTTGTTCTTGATGCACAAACAAAAGCAAGACAAGAAATTTTCGTGCATCACTACTCTGCAGTTAGGTGAATGCCGGTCAGAATGACTTTTTGGTAGGATTCTCTAAAGTCGCCCACTTAGTCCCCCGCCGCGGCTAGATGGGCGACATCCTCCAAGGGGGTGTTAATCCACAAACGGATAAGTACTGAAGTTGTTAAACCCGCCTAAGTTAGGTACTCACCCTCTGTGGGTAGCGCTAAGAAAGGTACTTACTTTGTTTTCTCCTATTATCTTTCCGGTGTTAGAGTGGCGTTCCCTTTGCCTCGGTTGCAAATACTTTGAGTGCGGCGCCCTGCTAGAGACTGCTGACTAGAGGACTTTGACGGCAAAACTCGTGGCTCAAGTCCTTGCTGTAGTTTGCTCTTCAGGTATCGATTACCACCCCCGCTGACAAGCCTGGTAAAGGATTTAACGAGGTCGGATGTGATAACTTTTCCAGTTTTGTATGGTAACTTGTTTGTAATTAGTTGATGGATCTGTACGAGGCTGGTGTATTTTCAAAGTCATTCTTCTGGTATTTTAAATATTGGTGTAGAGCTATAGTTGACGTAAGGAACTTATGAAACCTACCCTGAGACATTTTTTCTTGTCGCTATTTTTAGTGCTATATAATTAAGAAAGTAGCAGGTCTATTCTGGACCTGTTAAAGACGAGATAACGACGAAATGGAGTACTTTTACCTCTGTTTCTGGAATAAGGGTACTGAAACCCCCCGCAAACTTTTGGTTTCGATTCAACTGTTTTTTTTACGTTTTGTAGGTGGAACTAAAGTATAAAACCCCTGGTTGTCCAGATCAATACAAATTGAGAAATTCCTCTAAACTATAAAAAACATTTCCAAGTAAATAAGATTTTGGCAAATTTTTAAATATTGTTAAACTTTCTTCAGATTTGATTTCAACCGGGAGAGCGTTATATAGACGAACACCTAAAATCGGAGGACTATTCAAACGAAGGGAGGTAGCAAATTTGCCTACATGTATATATGATCACGACCGAGTAACCCTGTCAACTAGCTAAAAGCTACTACCAACTAAACAGTTGTTTCCGTCTTCTAGTTGAACACCAAAGGGATTAAAAACAAATCGGTTGTTCTGTCGATGGGTTACTTCCCCTTTTAATTCTATCCATCGAATAAACAGTTTTGCGACAAAACTTCATGGGAGGGTTAGTCTCCAGTTAGTCGCATTGTTTTCAACTGATTTTCTTGTTTCTGACATTAAATTTCCTGCCGGAAGGGTGCCTTTTCTTTCTGTTGTCGAAGGTGTTAGCTTATTTAAAGGCTCTTCGAAGAAATCCTCCCCTGAGTTCCCCTTCATATTTTTATGCATGGAAAAGAAAACACCATTGAACTGAATTTGAATTGCAGACGAAAAAGTTGTCCCAGTCCCAGACTTGGGTTTGTTGATAGTTTTGTGAGGGTTTGGGCTTCACGGGATGTTGCCTGACCTTTGCCCTCTTCCACATGGGGAAATTTATCCCCTACATATCTCGAAATTTACTTCCTCCTCTCTCCGAGGAATGTATGCTTGTTTGCCTTGTTTGATTTTTTATTTGTGATTCGTTGGTACTAATGTACTACTGAACCGCCCAACATCTGTAGGAGATAACAGGCCTTCAAGTGCTATCTGGTGAAGACTTTTTTCATACTTCGACGCTTCTTTGGAGTCAGCAGAAACACCTTTAGCTTTCAGATGTAGCAAAAATTCTTGTTACGTGCGAGAGTATTGTATTATGTCCGGAACGGTAACCGGACTAAAAATTTTAACCCTAGGCTATACTCCTACCGCTTCTCCACAGCCGGAATTAAACCTTTTACAGCTCTCCAGAGCCAGGGTCTGCTTTCCAGGCACAATCTGTAGATTTGGCCAGTAGAGAGTTATCAAAATAGTGTGGCACAAAATGAAAAAATCTGATAAAAATATTATAGAGCGTGGACTTGGAGATACAATCTGACTTATTTGTGGGTCTTGGTGAGCCACATCCCTAGTTTCCGCCGCAACTCCTTCCTTCCACAAACTCAGCTAGCAGAGACATATTCCCGGCGTGTCCCGGACATAATCTGTCTGACTTCTAGCTTGGGTCATTACGATTTCTCAAAATGCTGGTTTTCCTGAACTTTTTAGAGCAGTTTTTGGTTTTTTGAGCGGATTTGCGGACTGTTCTCTGTATTCATTAATCACTTTTTCGTGAAATTAATCAGGGGGGTGCCTCTCCCTTCGTTACGGAGATGTCACACATAGACAGGCCTGAATAGGGACCGAGCCTGAAGAGACATGATTTACAATATGGCCGAGAGGTTAACCACTCGTTGGGAATCATTGGAAATATTTATGAAATCTCAGGGAATCTCTGGAGTGGTTACCCCCTCGAATATGGCTTAACAGCAAAATTTGACTTCATCTCGAAGCACCATGACAACTCAAAGTCTCTGAACAGTGACACGTGATACGTGTTTGGTTATGATGACGGAAGTCGAACGCTAGTCGAGGAGACATGGACCACCACCCTGGTGAAGGGAGCCAGTAGGTACTCCAGATCTCGTGGCGTGGTCCGTGTGTACTTAAGGTACCCGTGTGGTGGCGGGGCGTGCCTCTTCTGGAAGGCCGTCCACTCTTTGCTCTTGCTCCTTGCTCCCACAGAACTGGATTTCCTATAAGAGGGAACTACTGTTTATTTTTATTGGAGTCAAATTAGTGGAAATTGTGGGCGTCGAGAGTTGGCGGCAACATACGATGCTTCCTGGAAGGCCGTATCGTTAGGAGGAGAGATGGCATTCCAGCCCCTCAACTCCAGGACGCATCCTATGTAACCAGCTTTAACTATGTCGTCTCAGGTACGCTTTCCTCTGTTTCTATTTTCCCTTGATCTCAAAGATGTGGAAGATGCATCCGTGGTTAAAAAATAATTGTAAAATCTCAGATCTTGATTTTTCGAATGAAATTTAATACACAGAATGCGCATCTGGTTTTTTGTGAGAAGTAAAGAAAACCACTGAAAAGTCGTTAAAATTTCGATTCATGTCAAATTATGGGAAGTGCATTATCCTCTTAAGGGTCCGCTATACCTGACGGTGCATTTTTTGCCGCCCATAAGATCAACATTGCGAGCGGCGATTCATTTTCAATGTTTACCCTTGGTTGGAAAGACACAAACTTTTGCCTGTACCTAGCCCTAACAATGATCTAGGTCGTGTTCGAAGCAGATTTCGCATTTTTTTACTGGTTTTCGAGATACAGCACTTTTCTTGAGGTATGCGATGCTAGCATTTGCAAAACAGTTGCAATAAAAGAAACCAGTGAGAAATTGGGAAATCTGCTTCGAACACTCCCTAGAACATTGTTAGGGCTAGGTACAGGCAAAATTTTGTGTCTTTCCAACCAAGGGTAAACCTTGAAAATGAATCGCCGCTCGCAATGTTAATCTTATGGGCGGCCGAAAATGCATCGTCAGGTATAGCGTCCTCTTAATGCTATAGGAACTGTTGAGGGAAGGGTACCTTAATCTAACGACTATGATATCCGTGCGCGTGTCTTGCGCAGGTATTTATATACGTTTGCCTGCGCGGCCTGCGCTTGTCCGGTACCTCCATCACTCCAACTATAGGTAGTTGTATTCTTGGTACCCACTACCTATTATAACTAGGTCGCCCCTGGCGAGTGACCGAGTCCGTGACCCTGTTCCTCTAGTTAGTCTGTCGACAGGCATTGTTTGTCCAGCTACGGTGAAAGAAACATACTCTTGATGACTCCTTCTTGGGAAGGCGTTGCTTAAGAGGGAGTTCAAACCTTTCTCCGGGACCAGGGACGTTTTTGTGATTCTCAAAGAGTTACTTAGCACCCATAGTGATCATCAGTTCAGAGTCCAAAGAAAATTGACCGTTTCCCCTTGTTGTCCGATTCCGAGATTGTTTTCGAGAAGTATATCGATACTGTCGTTAACCAGTTATTGGATTCTCGGACAGAAAGGCTATAAGATTCCTACTAGATTCATTGATAAAACAGGAGAAGAGTAAGCATGAACTGGAATCAACGTGACAGTCCAGCATGTGGCCAGCGATCCAGCTTTCCTTTGAAGTATTGCAACTCTACTGAAACTTTTTATAGGACCCATATGGAAACAATGTTTTATTAATATACAGCCTTTAAATTAACTGACAAAGCACACAGTGTGTTGAAATGGGTAACATGAAACAAAATAAAAACAGCAGCAGTAGCAATCCCTCATAATTTCTCATATATTGTGTTTCATGGTTTGAAACATGATATTCCTATGAGTTGAGAGAAGTCGCGTCGCTTTAAAAAAAAAGCAGAGCAGAATATACGGCCGTATAGCATTGGCGCCGGCAGAACTGAATACTGCGACCCCCCTCCCCAGGGGTGGGGGTCGTAATGTGGAGGGCGCGAAGATAAATTCGAGGGGTGGGGGGGGGGGGGCAAACTTTTTGGAATCGGAGTCCCTTGTGCACATAAATCCGAGTGCGTTCAAAGTGATAGAAATGAGAAATTACCCAAGTCCTCCCCCGCGTCGCCCCCCTCCAAAAACCCATTGCGCCCGCTAACCCTACCCCCCCTCAGCTCCCTTTAAATTACACTTCAATGAGGACGCTTCCAAAGAATTATTCAAATTTCTAGACAGAAGCTCTGGTTATTTTATTGGAAAAGTTGGTGTGATAAAAATATTGTTCTGTTGGTTGGGAAAAAAATACTGTACCTGGAAATTGAAGCTTGACTACCTCTGGAAGCAGAATTAATGCCTTAGCTGCAGATGTATACAAATGTTTTCCAGCGGGAGTTTCATTATTGCACTTTCTTCGTGAAAATGTCATGGACTGCTTCAAGGCAAATTTTCACCATACCCAAAAAAGTTTCTCCGTGCAGCCAAACAATTCGCCGCTCGCAGTGGGTGGTAGAAATGCACTATCAGCTGAAGCAGAGGCTTACAGTGAGACTGCATAAATTCTACCAGTTGCTCCCCCCTGCGCAGTGAACTGACCTTTGAAATAACTGGACTAGAGAGACCTTTGAGCCCGAACCTGAGCCGTTATACAATAGGTTACGGAGATACGTTGGTTTGTTTGCCAAGACATTTTTTATCGGAGCCACACGTCTGTGTCTTTGTTATCCCCCGGAAGGAATGGAAACAACGCTGTGTGCCTGTATTCCTGACTTCTTTATTATACAGAAAGAACCTTGATTGTAGGAAGAGTTGTACGCTCATATGGATGGTATAGCTTTGTGGGCTTTGTGTAAGAAAGCGCCAAAAGGGCAGATCCGTGATATGACGTTGTCGAAGCTGGACTTTCCAGAGGTTGGCTGTGGTATTTTCTTTGTTTCTTATGTTTGGCTTGGCTCGAGGGGTTAACCACTCGTTGGGAATAATTGGAAATCTTTATGAATCTTGGAATTTTTTTTTGGAATGGTTACACCTTCGGGGTTCATCTTTCTATGAATATCGTTGGGAATCTATGAAAATCTTTATGGAATCTCAAGGAATCTCTGGAGTGGTTACCCCCTCGGAAGAAAAGTTTCTAATGGCCAAGTACTCTTTTGCCCATGAAAGCCCGGATAGTAATGGCTGCCCCTCTGTCTGGATAGAAACCTAAAGCAGCTCTCTCTAACGGGGAAGTCTTTTGAATTCCCTACATTAGGTAAAAAGTAAATAGTCCTTTCCCGATAAGCTGCACTGCGGCAATCTTACGGGGCTTTCAAGTAGCTCCCCTCTTTCTTATTTTTTAGCGGAAATTGGAAATGTTGCGGAAGGAAGAAGGAAGAAACATTTAGGAACCGCCAAAGGCTGACAGCTCTGAGCAATCGATTACCCATCTTATCGCTTGCTTATCAGCTATCACATGTTGATGCCGCTGGGATGATCTATCCTTCAAGTCCCATGCTAATTTTGCTCGCTCTATTTTAAGAGCCTGTGATTTCTATAGGATTTTTAGATTAAAATCTTAAGGGTCCGCTATACCTGACGGTGAATTTTTTGCCGCCCATAAGATTAACATTGCGAGCGGCGATTCATTTTCAAGGTTTATACCCTTGGTTGGAAAGACACAAAATTTTGCCTGTACCTAGCCCTAACAATGTTCTAGGGAGTGTTCGAAGCAGATTTCCCATTTTTTTTTTTACTGGTTTTCGAGATACAGCACTTTTCTTGAGGTATGTGATGCTAGCATTTGGAAAACAGTTGCAATAAAAGAAACCAGTGAGAAATTGGGAAATCTGCTTCGAACACTCCCTAGAACATGGTTAGGGCTAGGTACAGGCAAAATTTTGTGTCTTTCCAACCAAGGGTAAACCTTGAAAATGAATTGCCGCTCGTAATGTTAATCTTATGGGCGGCAAAAAATGCATCGTCAGGTATAGCGTCCTCTTAAGTGATAGCGAAGGTATTTATCCCAATTTTATTATTAGTTTTGGAGAAAACTAATGAAAACAAACCTGGTATAGACTCTTAATAGAGGCAGTTAATCTCTTAGCTAACGTTCGTTATGCTTTCCATTACCCATTTTCAATTAAGTAATTTATTATTTTGATACACAATGCCCGTGACTGAAAGGTTGTGTACATTAACTCTGTTGTTGTTTTTGCTCGAAAGGTAACATGGAAACAATCGGGTTGCCTCAAAACAATAGCCAACGTTGACGTAGCTAGATTTTGTGAAAATTGGGAAACAGGCTTTGGTGGGTCGGGACATTACAGTTAACGCCCAAAGTTACTTTTTGGAATTTTTGGCGGGCCTGCCTCATAAATTATTAGTCTGGGTGCGCAAGTCACTGTAAGCGAAATCTAGACACCGGTGGTTTATCTTTGAATTAATTCATTTTACAGTCGTGGCATACAGAAAATTTTAGGCGAAAAAAAATTAACATGCCCTATGGTCAGGTTGTTGGATACGTCAATTCAGGTACATTTTCTGTCCAGAATACCTGTTTTATAAAAATACATAAAATTACTTTGTGCGGCGATATCTGGTTGAGAAATTGCGACCTCCGTATAGAAGTGTGGCGGCTCTGAACGTTGTTCTTTTGATATAAGTAGCTGCATTTTGGGTCAGAAGAATGAATCCAGAGACATCTTCTAGGTTAGTTTTGGTCGGTTTTGGACACTGCCACTGAGTTCTAGGACAGAATGGCATTGTCCAAAACCTAACCCCGATGCAGCTGCTAAGTCTTTTATTGGGTGGATTAATTTGGATACAGCTGACCAGAGTGACTATAGAGTTCTTACCTCTGTACCAACTGAGCGAGCACTCTAATGTGGCATATAACAGTATTTAGGGGCACTTAGGTTTTATTGGTGTTACTTGGTGCCACCATCCTACCTTTAGTCTTAAGAGGGAAATCTGTTGAAACTAGGTGAGTCATTTGAATGAGGCTCAGGCTCCATGACTCGGCAACTCTCAGATTTCTCGCAGTTGGTTGACTTGCAGTTAGTCATAGCCGTATTTTTTGTCAGATTGAGAAACTCCAGTCGGTAATGAAATATTTCTTGAGTGATTTTCCTTCTCTTGGTCTCTTTCGAAACCCTATTAATTTATGCGTTGGGATACCGCAGCCAGAAATCAACATAATACTTCCAAGAACTTCGTTTCGCTTGCAACATCTGGATATTTTGAGATGAGGTAAACAAAAACACCCCAATTCACGCGGTTCTACAGTTGTTGAGATTCAAGTTCTAGTGCTTGTCCCCAAGTATGCGCTTTTGCCTTTATCTATACCTCTTTTACACATCGAATGTTTAGAACCCCTCCCGCTAAAAAGTAACAATTCATTTGGGAAAAAAATTGCGACGGTTTTTGGGTGCATTTCTAGTTCTATTTCACAGTTACCTTTACCTGTAGGTTCATAAATAACTCATCTCATATTCAAATAATCGCTCCATACTCCAACTCATACCTTCATAGTTCTTCTTGAGTTAATTCATGGTAAAACGTAGCTGCCCTTACCCCTGACCCATGGAACTGTTCGTGCATCAAATCATTGAAACCACTTAGACACATTAGGTACAGAGGACTGAATGAAAATCTGAAGGTCAGGTTGGGGGCCAGCAGGCGCAGGCACGGTTGGGCAAGAGGGGCCCCGGCGCCCCGAGCCATTAAGGCCCGTGTGCCTGCATTGCGTAGGCGGGCTACCCAAGGTCGTTCTTAGGCATTATTATCAGTTTC
Organism: Mesopsocus fuscifrons; assembly: GCA_950004255.1. NCBI lineage: Eukaryota > Metazoa > Arthropoda > Insecta > Psocodea > Mesopsocidae > Mesopsocus > Mesopsocus fuscifrons. The sequence goes on from OX465377.1 coordinate 17,127,747, forward strand.
AGATAGTTAATTGGCTAAATATTAATAATTACTATACCTAGCCTCTGATCCTGTCTTCGATTAAATAAATCAACGTCAAATGTAATTATTATCTCACGCACACTCTGAGCTGGTCAATGAAATTGTGATGCGATCAATGGTCACATCACGTTAGTTGTACTATGGTTAAGAGGACGCTATACCTGACGTTGCATTTTTTGCCGCCCATAAGATTAACATTGCGAGCGGCGATTCATTTTCAAGGTTTACCCTTGGTTCGAAAGACACAAAATTTTGCCTGTACCTAGCCCTAACAATGTTCTAGTGCGTGTTCGAAGCAGATTTCCCAATTTCTCACTGGTTTCTTTTATTGCAAGAGATAGGAACGGCAAAAAAGTATGTAGTGTAGTACTGCCGAAATATGATTCAGCTTGCATGCACTCTTAACTCGCGGTTTTGTTGGCAGACACTGAATGGCTATTTGATATCTTCACTTCTAAGCCGACGACTTCTGCGCTGTTCTGGAGAAAAGATATTTAAAAATTGAATGGCTAAGGGAGACAGAATTGTAAAAGAGAGTAAAGTTTGTGGTGATCCATTTTCATTAGAAACATCCGATTCACTTGGAATGGATATCCTTCGAAAGATGGATGTTGGAGTCGTGTTCTCCCCCTTTGAAACAATACTGTTCTGCCTACAGTCCGCTCATTTTGTGGAGAGGTATCAGACGGGAAAAGTGCTATATAGATCATAGCTTACTGGTGATGACTTTGAGAATGTATACCTTGTAGTTCGCAGATGATCATTACCTTCGTCGCAGATAAAACCAGCCGGTAGTTTAAGAGGACGCTATACCTGACGATGCATTTTTTGCCGCCCATAAGATTAACATTGCGAGCGGCGATTCATTTTCAAGGTTTACCCTTGGTTGGAAAGACACAAAATTTTGCCTGTACCTAGCCCTAACAATGTTCTAGGGAGTGTTCGAAGCAGATTTCCCAATTTCTCACTGGTTTCTTTTATTGCAACTGTTTTGCAAATGCTAGCATCGCATACCTCAAGAAAAGTGCTGTATCTCGAAAACCAGTAAAAAAATGGGAAATCTGCTTCGAACACTCCCTAGAACATTATTAGGGCTAGGTACAGGCAAAAGTTTGTGTCTTTCCAACCAAGGGTAAACCTTGAAAATGAATCGCCGCTCGCAATGTTAATCTTATGGGCGGCAAAAAATGCATCGTCAGGTATAGCGTCCTCTTAATGACAGTTTCTTTCTCCCAGTGCCTATCGAAAGTAGCTACCCTCTTCTTCGTGAGTTCCCAAAACCTTTCGTAGTAGACTACTCTTTCGGTCAGCCCAGAATTTTTCGGAAATGGTTGCTCTTAAGGTGGCCACATACGATTGGACGGCGTCCTGGCTCCCTGTGCTGGGATGTTAACTCAGGGACCACGAATTAATGCAAAAAGGGCATATCTTCAACAACTGGACGCCCACCTGGGATGTGTGGAATTCGGTCAAGTTGGAATTCCAAGATCGGGACGGCATCTCTTCAAAACTGTCCATCGCTCCCCGTTTCGAGGCGTCCAAAACGCATCGTACCCACCTTTAAAAGTGGTGGTTCCATTCTCTTAATTCTTTCGTAAGTGCCTGCTCTCTTCTACTGAAAGCTTTCGAATGTGGGTGCCCTTCTCCCAGTACCTTTCGAAAGTGGCTGCTCTTAGACGTGACATCAGGGGACATGCATTGGCTGCAGCGACCTCCGTGCTATGAGTCAGGGTCTCCCATTTGCCTTCTGTCACTTTCGTTCTTATTACACTGGCGATGCAGCAAGGCCGTATGAGCCGGCGTCTATACTCCCGCCCAGAGGTGAAACTCTGGCTGGCACCCACCCAGCTATCGGTCACCGCGGACATATCTCCGTATTATATGTTTATGATGCACTTTCTGAATCGTTAAACATGCCCTATCATGGTTGAGAGCTGTTCTTTCTTGTGTCAAAACAAACTGGAGGGAAAATATATTGCGCGACAACGGTCGTTATTTAGGTTTTCCTGAAAGGAGTGTCGTTGCATTCAATACGGATGTTGTATTTTCTCTTGCAGTTTAAGTCCGCAGACTGTTGATTCCAGTCGTTAGTGTAAAGTCTTTAACTTCAGGATAAGATAACTGGCACATAATTATGCGGATCGTTGTGTCCACTATTGAAGGGCTTGAAAGCTTGAAAGTGACTCTGCCGCTGTTCAAAGTTCAAATCACAATCCTTGCTTCTTTCTTCTTTTACTGAATTTTTTTTTCCACCCCACAATAAAACACCCTGGGGGTGAAGGACCTTATTTATAATAAACCGCTGTATGCGAGTGCACGGAAAGAGCTCGCTGGCAGATCAATCACGGATTTTAAATGGAAAACAGTAAGGCACGCATCTCAGCATTAAAAGTATAGCAATGGGGACAAGGCAATCAGGGTAATCACCCTCAGCACACGCAGAGCAGCTTGCCGGCTTACAGAAACGCATATCCTGTTATGGTGTATGACAGGTTGCGTGACCCTTGCACGGATTCCTGTAAACCCCCACCCCCCAGTGTTCAGGGGGGGAGGGGGAGAGGGGCTTGAGCCGCCGTGCTGTCTGCCGCGCCCCTGGCCTGTCAGTATTTGTGTTTGTTAGATGAACTACTTATGTAGTTTGAACAGGAGTGGTGGGACGAGCCCATACAGAGCAAATAGACTGTTTCAAGGATTAAACAGTGCTGTTTGCAGTTCCAAATTACTTACCCCCTCCTCCTCCCCCCCCCCCCCCCCAGCCATCCTGAGATACGAATTTTTGTTTTGTGATGGGGAACTCTGAGAATAACATAAAAATTCTCTTAGTTCATTCAGGTCGTTGTTGTGCTGCCTCTTGGCAAATACGTCATGTCGATAAATCTGGGACCTACAGTTTTAGGGTCGACAAAGCTTCTATATTTACTTTTCACATGAGCTGAGTAAACGCAGTGCGCACAGCACGAGCTTCGTCATGACCCTTCACCCCGCCCTTGTTGCTGTTTACATTCAGTCCTTATCCTAAGACCTTCCAAGAAGGTAAAACCCTCGATATCGTTATTTTTACTTTGTAATCCCTATATCAGCGTCTTTCGTGACCTTAAGACCTTCGCTAGGCTCTGTTTGACCGAACACATGTCACTTTTTGCTTTGGTAGTGACTTCCCCTGTTCGATGACTTTATAGTGTGTGTAAGCTCGTGGCGCGGAGCAATTCTGATTGGTCACACTAACCAGAAAACCTAATTCGTTTGCCAAATGAAACAACTTTTAAAATAAGTGGTCCCTAGGGTCTTTAGTTCGCGTGATTCTTGTTGGTTCAGCTCAGACCGTTCACAAACGTCAGTCCTTGAGGGAGTGCGGGTTAGAGACACGCTGTCTGCGAGAGACCGGTGCGTGACTGTTCGATTCCATGACTGCTGAATGCCCTCTCTGTCCGCACTCAGGTACAAAGAAAATGACCCAGCTTGCTGTACTAGTGTAGCGTCTAGGACTGTATCTCTGGGTTTCTCTGAACTGTACAGGTACATGACTAATTAATTAATTAATACGATCACTGGGGTCAAATCAGTGCTAAGTGGTTGAGTAAATCGTCATTTTCCAGGAATGCTACCATCTCCTGGAATCTGGAATCTTGTAGGAATTTCGCCCAGGTGATAGTGATTCCACGTAGTGCAGTGCTCTCCCTGCCCGACAGGTATACAGTTGGATTCGGTATTTTGGATTTTGGCTGGTTTGTTTCAATAACCGTTTTCTCTGCCATTCCGGCATGATACTCTCCATACGGGTGAAGGGTGTACAGTATTATATGTATTGTGACATCGACGTAAACAAGTCGTAAAGAAACTGAAAAATTCATGAACATCAATTTTTAAGAGTTTTAGAACGTGGTGTCGATATAACTGCAGAACTTTGATTCTTGGAGTTATGACCTTTTTACTCATTCTTGGTTGCCATGTACGTGTGAAGAGATCGAGGGGTTAACCACTCCAGGAATCTCGTTGGGAATCATTGGAAATCTTTATGAAATCTCAGGGAATCTTGGAATTTTTTGGAGTGGTTACCCCTTCGGGGTTCATTTTTCTATGAATCTCGTTGGGAATCATTGGAAATCTTTATGGAATCTCAAGGAATCTCTGGAGTGGTTACCCCCTCGGATGAGACCGTTAAGGTCGTTACGACGATCCCCCAGTTGAGATGAAATTAGAGCTTGGAGTGATAAAAGATTTAAGCAGACACCTGGTGCAGGTTTGTTCAAGGTTTTGATTAGGTCCATTTACTTACTATTCTTTGCTATTTAGATTAATGACTGGGGACTGACTTCAAGTTCAGCTGAAGCACCTGGCGTTAAGGGGAAATACACCCATTTGGTTCGCAATGCTACGTACTTCAAGCCCTACTCCGAAGTTACAGGGCGAGTGAAAAGTGTTTATAGGGGGATGTAAACCTGAGACTCTTTGTCGTGAGGTAGTGTTGTATTTTTGCATGAAATGGAGTAATAAGCCCACAGGAGCGATTTTAAACAGTCAACTACCAGTCCACATGTTTTTTTGACAGATCGCGAAAACACAACACTACCTCACGCGAAATATTTTTTTGTAACGTTTCGGATTAAAACAGTATGATTTTATCGTCACATTTAGTAGAAAAGCTTGATAAATGTTTGTAATATTTACCGCCGCCATGTTACATGTTGACAATTTTTATTTCACTTACGGAAGTTCGTAATTGCAACACCATTTCTCTACTTTTTCTCCTGTAAAAGCTAAACATAGTGTCCTACTTTCACTCGTTCGTTTCGCGTTCAAATAGCACACTATGTTTAGCTTTTAGAGTAGACACAACCGATACGATATTGCAATTACCAGTCTCCGGTGGTACTAAAATGTAAACATTACTTTTGTCGAATATTTACTTTCGCACAGTGGTTTTGGCGGAGTTCGTCGAGAAAGTATGGTGGCCCTTAAGGTTGCCGGCAAGACAAAAGCTGAGGATTCAGCTGTTCTAGAACCTAGGTCATATCAGCATTATATGTATTCACTCCAGATGACCCGTTAACAATTCAGCCCACTGCAGTCACGATGTATGTGGTATAGAGATGGGTTTAGAACGGTTTTTTATTCAAGTCAATAAAAAACCGTTTTATTTAAACAAAAAAAACCGTTTTTTTTGTTTTTTATTGTTTTAAATCAATTTTCAACGATGAATAATATACAATTCGGGTTTGTTTACGTTTTTTATTTTATTCATGTAGGAACCGTTGAATATTTATTTGTTCTGAAGTATAATGCATCTTTTTAACGTCAGAAACTAATCCAGGTGCCTAAAGTTCCTCAGAAACCAATGCAGGTACCTAAGTTCCTAAGTACCTACCTACCAATAGAATAGTGATTACACGATCGGGTATTTTTGCCAATAAAAAAATTGTCCAAAATCACTCGATCGCAAAATCGCTATTCTACACCTCAGCTTCGGACGTTAAAAAGGTTTATTATTTCAGAACAAATAAGTATCCAAGAAGTTCAAGCCACTGAGGGGGACAAGACTGAAAGCGAGGAGGAACAAGATGCGATGAGTGTTGTATCGGTTGATTATTCATCAGACTCAGACTCTTCTGAGTCTTCTGAATAAAGATTTAAAAAAATTTGTTCTAAATTTGTTCTTTTCATTCTGTTAGGTCAGTGTTTTATCAATATTAACTATCAAAAAAAAAACAAGGCCTCGTGTTTTTTTTGTTTTAAAAACCGTTTTTAAAAAAAAAACAGAACGGTTTTTTATTACCGCCCATCTCTAATGTGGTACCCCTTCTAAACTGCGCTCCAGTCGTGATGAACCTTAATCCTTCTTAGTCGGGCACTGTTCTCCCCACAAGACGGTCGAGGTAGGTTCAGGCTCGATGCTGCAAGCGGCCAGGCCCGTTTCGGTCACTGAAGTCACGTTGTGCGGTATGACGGGGGGAGAGCCCTGGCCGCGTGGTAGTCCGATCGTTACGTCATTAGGATGCGCATCATTGAGTTCACCTGTGATAGCCAGGACTTCTGATTAAAGGAGGTTGAGGTACCCGTCCAGCAATAAGGTACAGAGTAGGACGGAACATTAGAGTTCCTAAAACCCGAACCTCACTGTATGAAAACTCCTTTGTAATTAGATCTATTAAACTGTTTAATTTACTACCATCCCATATAAAAAATATCATGCCTCATCTTTGCTTTAAAATATCTGTCAAAAAAGAAATTCAAGGAACAAATCTATGTAGGTATACAAATATATGTAGTTAAAATTTAGGTACAGTTTAATGAGGAGGCGGCACAGGCCTCGGCCTTTTGCCTCCATGACATCTTTGTATTGTTTCGTATTAATTGTATTGTACTGTATTGTATATCTTATCTTGTTATATTATATCTTATATCTTATCTTATAATTATCTTATCTTATAAATTGTTTAATACCCTCGATGGCCGAGTGGTCCAGACGATTGTCTAGGACGGGTTAAAAAGAGGGAGGGTTACGCTGGTTCGATTCTAGCAAAGAATTTCTGGCTCAGTCTAAGTTCAGCTCTACGGTAACGAATAAATATCCCCTTGTAGGCAAATGACCCTACCTATGTACTGGTACCTTTCCTCTAGGTACTCAAACTTGGCATTTCATTCTCGACAGCTGAGAAAGGTGTGCCCCGTGAACTTCGTTGTTCTACCATGTGGAGAGGAAGCTAAAAGGTCATCTTCGTAACCTGTGTGGAATCTCTGGAATCATATGAATCAGGCTGGAGAATCATGCTATCGATTGCCTAATCATAAAACTGCAGGCGCACCAAGAAAAGAAATTTTCGGGTAGGGCACGAGACACCTGGTCTTTTTATGAAAATGAAACTCACATTCATAATTTTCGTCCCTAAAAGTAAGGAAATTGCTCCGTCTTACGGTCTTGTGACGTCTCACATCTCTTGAGCCTTGTGCCTTGCTATAGGAGCTAACATTCTCTTCTTTAGTTAGTTAATTGAAGAGGTGTACGCCAGTGAGAAATGCTTTAACTTATTAGGCGCTATTTAACAAACTTCAACGAGAAGAACATCGCAGTAACCTTTAAATTTGTGTAAATGAAATGTATATCGCGCCTTATCTACCTGGATTATTTTCAGGATGGGAAATGCAAATCCTGGGGAAGCTGTGGAGTAGCCCGCAATAATCGGAGTTTGGTAGGAGTTGCTCCAGTTAGGAATTTACCCTGATAACAAGGTTGCGCTCGTTATATGAGAATGAATGAAGTGGAACTTGTGTGACGCCATATTGGTTTCAAATTTGGTACAGAAACTGTGATATTTCTAAGGTGCTTACAGCCTCAGCGCAGATGTCGAAACCAAATTTGGTGTGGCATCCATGCTATATCAACAGAAAATTACTGGCACAAGTACTGGAACCCAGGACCTTACTAGTGCTAGTGTTTTCCGAACAGACCACGGTGAAACCACCCTGAGACATAAATCATGATATAAGTCTTCCCGTACCCAAATATTCCCAAAATGAAATAAGCCATAAGCAAGCCTACAAAAGGTCTCACCTCACCTGTCGCAAATAAATCTTCCGACACCCAGAATCGAACCTGGGTCTGGTTGGCTGCTATGAAATTAATTGCCCCAACGGGCCCCCCGTCCTGATGTTATTGTTTAGCGAGGTACAAATATGACAGTCCCTTGTGTTGTGTTAAGCACCAGCAGCTAACGACAAAGTCGTGATAATAACTGCCAGTCACGTGCGTTTACACGTTTCCAACTGATTGTGCTAATTGCTGTCGTAATAAGGGCCGTATACAGAGTCAATGCTGAAAGGTGCTTATAAGATAAATCTCTGTAATAAAAAAAAATATACGAAAATTTTTAGGTTAGGTTTTCGCTGCCATTTTTGTACTGGGACTCACTGGTGGGACATCTTACTTTAAGGAGAAGCTTATGTCAATTTGTCTGGGGACCTACAGGTTTAGGTGGGTTCCGAACCACTACGCCCTCGATATACGTACATCATTTCACTTAAGATGCTGATTATATAAACTCAGATATATCTTTGAAAGGATCGGGATTGGACCGGTTGGACCTGTCTTCCTCTGAAAACGGTACCGTCCCTTGACAAACTCTGACTCATTCCGTAAACCTTTCTACAGTGAACTCTCCGTATAGCGAGCAAATTTGTGTGTTTCCCTGACGGTCGCTATAGAGAGACTACATATTGTCACGTAGGTTCGCTTGGTGGGTACGGGCCTTAGTGTCCTACGCAAATATAGATTTGAATCATTGACGGATACACTGGTTTGCCATTTGCGTGCATTGTCTTGGCCCTGTATATGACCATTAGTCCGGGGCGTTACCCACCTCGGGGAAATTATCGGTCCATCAGCGATGTGCAATGGGGTGAGAGAAATGACCATTTGATAATACAGCAGCCCCCGCCTCCAGTTTACACACGGGTGAGGGATGGGGAGGGGTCGCCATCTTGAATTTCGACGATGTCTTCCCAAGATTTCGCTTACTGACTGAACACAAGCCTCAGCCTAAAGCGTAAATACACGTGGTAGCAGAATGGTTTTTAGTTAGAAAACTGTTGGATATTTTTTATCCTGAAATGTAGCATGTATTTTAGAATCAGGATCTTGGAGTAAGGAGCAATTTGTTTTGTATATAAAACAAGGGGTACGACAATGGTCGCACATACTTTCCCATCCTATCGGGTCACCACTGCACTTGGATGAGTAAACATAAGGAAACCTCACCGAGCATTTCGATACCCCACACGGTACATTTATCAAACCTCTCAAAACACCACCGGCGGGGGGGGGGGGGGGGGAAGCTCGGAGAAACTTAAAGACAAAATATCTAGCCTCAGGAAGTCTCCCCGAGTATTTTGAATACCCGCATGGCATATTTTGTGAACCTACCAAAACTGACCCCGGGTGGGGTTTTAAATGGGATTTGAATTTTTTGACAACATAACTTGTCTGAGGAAGTTCCCCCGAGAATTTTGAGTACCCACATGACATGCATATGCATATTTCGTGAACACGAAAAAACTCACATATTTGGGAGTCATAATCTCCCAAATTCGAGTTTTCCCAGATATGCCGCTAATGGGGTATTTTTACCCATAATATGCACTATAACTCCTGAGCAAATGAACGAGCGCTGATTTTGAGAAAAAAATTAAAACCATGATTTTTTGAGGTGTTTAAGGGGCTGTGCCCCCCAAATTTCACCAATGGAAAATCGAAAAAAAAAACAGAATCTGCGCATTATTTTTTTACACCCGTGCACCAAATTTGATCAAAATTGGCCGAACGGTTTGGCCCCTGGCTCTCCGTACATACACACACACACCCAAAAAAGTTTTTCTTACGCGTTGTATGTGATCTGGGACCTCTGATCAGCACGATCACAATACTCTCCAATATACTTAATACTTCGTATGTATGGGAAAGTAAAAATCACTCATTCTATTTTACCTATACATTCCAGAACAAAGAAGACTTCTATAGTTTCCCATAAAGACGTCATAAAGTAACGTAAACAAACTGTTGTCCAAGGTCACTCTGCGCCTGAATTTCACCACACGGGGGAAAGTTAACTATTTGCGCTCGGCCTTGAAAGTACGAAATAATTTTTTTTTCCCCCGATATCTCTACCAATAAACAGCGATTGTCACATGGGACGTTCCTGTTAGTAGCAGCATATCATTGGGCTTGTTATCTCAATAGTAGGGTATGGTAGATGCAAAATACCCACCTTATTTACATAACGTCCTTTCTATGCTCTATCATGTGCGTATGCTTGGGAAACGCTCTGAGATAACCAAATGGTATCATGTTCACTTCAACATGTTCTTTTTCTAGAGTTACGTAACATAATAATACTGGTAAATGACTACTCCGTGATCTGAGCTTCACATAGTAAATTGATGCGGGATATTATGCTCATCGTTTGAACCAATCATACTCTATCACTATTGTACATCTTGTTAAGGCTGAATATGCAATCGCTATTTCTTCAAACTTTGTGAGAAAACTATTGGATATTTAAATATTCTCAAATATAATATGTCTTCTTAACGTCATTACTCATGAGGCTATGTTGTAATTTCACGATCGGTTAATTTTGGACAATTTTTTTTTTGTGACAAAAATCACTCGATCGTAAAATCACAACATAGCCTCATGAGTATAGTGACCTTAAAAAGACATATTATATTTCATAATATTTAAATATAAAATAGTTTTCTCACAAAGTTTGAAATTGGAACGTAAAAAAATAGCAAATGTATGGTGGCCCTTAAGAATATCTAAATAAACGTTAGAATATGGTTTTCCTGAAAGTTGACGATTAAAGAATGTTTTACTGACAAAAACGACAACTTACTGAACTAGTTTCTGACGTTAAAGGGGTATATTATATTTCAGAATAAGTAAATATCCAACAGTTTGCTTAAAAAGTAGGCCATAAAAACGTCATGGAAAATATGAATGAATTACTCTGTAGGTATTTTAATGTGAAATCTCCCCGAAAAGTCACTCTTTGGAGAGTACATTAAGGGTCCGCTACACCTGACGATGCATTTTTGCCGCCCATAAGATTAACATTGCGAGCGGCGATTCATTTTCAAGGTTTACCCTTGGTTGGAAAGACGCAAAATTTTGCCTGTACCTAGCCCTAACAATGTTCTAGGGAGTGTTCGAAGCAGATTTCCCATTTTTTTTTACTGGTTTTCGAGATACAGCACCTTTCTTGAGGTATGCGATGCTAGCATTTGGAAAACAGTTGCAATAAAAGAAACCAGTGAGAAATTGGGAAATCTGCTTCAAACACTCCCTAGAACATTGTTAGGGCTAGGTACAGGCGAAATTTTGTGTCTTTCCAACCAATGGTAAACCTTGAAAATGAATCACCGCTCGCAATGTTAATCTTATGGGCGACAAAAAATGCATCGTCAGGTATAGCGTCCTCTTTAAAACAATACAAAAATATACAGTTAGAAAACAATTGAGACGAGCAGTGTGCGTTCAATTTATTTTTAACCGCAGGTTATTTCAGCATTAACTGTTTTCCCCGGTTCTCACAAGCAGTAAACCGCTGCCATTCTTTGGTCATTTTCCGTAGTATTTATCGCGATAGAGACCGGTTTTTGTGGCCATTTGAGCGGTAACTTATTGTTTTGTATTGGGAAATGAAATAAACGGTGTAACTAGCAGTTGGTGGCCGTGGAGTGCCCGGTGTTCGCAAAGCCCGCAATGGGCTGTGCGGTCTGCGCTAATTGGTGTATAGATGATGAGGCAGGCATCGTTACCGCAGAGAACCCGGTGACCGTGCTTTGTTGATATTTTACGTGTGAATTTGACCGTTGATTGCAGGTGGAATTGTTTGTCAGATCCGAGGGGGTAACCACTCCAGAGATTCCATAAAGATTTCCAAAGATTCCCAACGATATTCATAGAAAGATGGACCCCGAAGGGGTAACCACTCAAAAAAAAAAATTCCAAGATTCCCTGAGATCTCATAAAGATTTCTTATGATTCCCAACGAGTGGTTAACCCCTCGGTTAGATTATTCTGGTGGTCGAGAAATTTTGTAATGTTGGCTGTTGTAACGCCAGTTCGATCCCGATCCTGTTCAAATTTTTCACCGTCATGTATTGTCACTGCATTGTTGCTGAGCATGATTCATGGATAATTCTTGAAATAGTCTAGCTGTAGGGGTTGTCCTCCCCCTCCACCACCCCTCTACTAACTAACTTCTGGTGGTTGTAGCAACAGCAAGATTATTACTGTTGTATAAATTGACCCCGAGAGAATGCATTTGTTAATTGCACCCATGGTTCACATTTGCGCGCTGCCTGTTTGTACGTATGGGCTTAAGTGCGGTTTTTGGAAATCACGGTATTAAAAGTCACTTGGCACTCTTGGCAGAAGTAGCTTCGGTCACTAGATGATCGATTTTGGGAGGAAGTGGTAGGGGGACGTGTCTGGATGAACTAGCCCGAGCCATTGTTTTGAACTGGCTGATCGGAATGTCAGGAAATCCGATATTAAGATGGGATCACATTGATGAAATGCCTTAGGCTGGATAATGCTGAGGATGATCAAGTTGGATGCGTATTGGTAATCTCTATCGATTTGCTTGTTGTTTCTTAGATACGTGTTGGGACTGTTATTATGATGTAAATTTGTACAGGTACAATGACCAGTTTGTAAAAAAGCAAGGGGTACGACAATGGTCGCACATACTTTCCCACCGAGGGGTTAACCACTCGTTGGGAATCATTGGAATTTTTTTTTGAGTGGTTACTCCTTCGGGGTTCATCTTTCTATGAATATCGTTGGGAATCTTTGGAAATCTTTATGGAATATCAGTGGAATCTCAAGGAATCTCTGGAGTGGTTACCCCCTCGTTTCCCACCCTATTGTTTCCGAGTAGAGGCCAACGCGTCTGGGACCTCTAATCGGCGCTTTGCTATGAAAAATTCAACATTGATTTCTTGCACGATTCTCTCCTGTATACTTTCGTTTGTATGGGAAAGTAAAAATCTCTTTAACAATGAAGCCAGCGAGTGCCACCATGTTACAGCATACCGAACGCTGAGCTCTTTGTAAATTCAACTTTCAGTCCTGAGCTGTGTAAAGTGACAAAAAAGCTTTGTAACGAATGGGAAGCTCATATAATGAGGTTTTTTGCCTCCCCTGTGTATTTAGGTACGTAAGCCAGGCAATCAAGGTATATCAGTTTAATGAGGTTGTTTCGTTCGAGTGCAAGGAACTGAGGTCTTATACCTGTTGGCGTCAAACCACTGTGACCAGTCAGTGTGTATATAAGCGCTGGGAGGATAGAGACGTGTCAGCGTACGTTACGTCACTGGGATACCCTACTTCTCACTTAGTTGTGGTAACCTTTTTATTCTAGCAACCTTGCCGTGTAATAAAGGCTTGATCGTACACACATAGTGATGCCGCCACGTGATGTTTGGTGAGTTGCAGAAACGAAAAAGGGCATATTTTCGTTGCGTTCGGACTCAGCTTTGAATAGCATGATTGTGCGTTTGTTGGTAGAGAGGACCTAGTTGATTATAGGCTGGACCTGTTGGTGTGAAGTATGTTTATTGCAGTGTCACCTCTGAGGAAACTTAGGAGTTCTGCCACCCCATGGGAAGTACAAGGGAAGAAATCTACCTGTTGAACGACTTTGAGATTGGGAAGAAGTATGACCCCACTAGTGGCATTTGTCGAGATCCAACATTTGGACATATGTTTACGTCAGTTTTACTTGAGGTTTTCCGTCTACACTATGGGGAATAAACCCTTAAGGCTCTGCTTTACCTGATAGTGAATTTCTGCCACCCATAAGAGTAACATTGTGAGCTGTGAATTTCCTTCGGTTGAAAAGACTCTTGATTTTCATTTTTCATCCAGTTGTAGCCGTAGTTAATGTTCTATGAGCTAACCTAGGCAGATTCCCTAATTTCCCAGTAGTTTTCGAGATTTCCCACTTTTTCCTGTTACAAAATTAAAGCAATCTATGGCTGGATAAGTCCCTGGACTGCTGCTGTGGTTACATGCAGCTAGGCAGTATTCAGAGTTTCTCCATCGAAGGGGAAAATTAAAAATAATTTGTCGCTTGCAAAATGGTAGAAATGCATCGTCAGGTAAAGCATAGCCTTAACTAAAGACAGACCTAATTCATATTCCGAAAATTCTGGTGATCCCGCCTTATTGTGGAAGCACACCCATACCCCCTCAGCAATTGTTGCTGGAGTGATGTACAGCTCCCACCTGGTTTTTCTCTGTACCCCTGTTTTTATGTCAGCAAACTGTCTGACGCTTCACAAAGCTTGTGCGCATCGCTGAATTTTAATTTACTTTCGTCTGACGTGAATGTGAAATAGCACTCGAGAGGATGTGATCGGGTTTGTTAATTTTTTCCTTTTTTTAATGTGAAAAGACATGTCAGTGGTGGGGGTAGAAAATATTCTGTACTTCTTTTTTGGGTGCGTCAGATTTTTGAGTTTGAACTGTCTTCCTCGAGGTTAAAAAAGGGATGTAATGTTTCATTTAAAATTAACATGGCTTTAACTTGAAAAAGTCCTGGAGCGTTTTGGAGCAGTGCGTGCTTTTTAATAATTTCTTCCCGTCTTCCTGTAGTCCAAATTTTTTATTGTAAGAAGAAAAGTCGTGGTGTATATGTGGTACCGAGTGGTTAACCACTCGTTGGGAATCTCTTTGGAAATCTTTATGAAATCTCAGGGAATCTTGGAATTTTTTTGGAGTGGTTACCTCTTCGGGGTTCATCTTTCTATGAATATAGTTGGGAATCTTTGGAAATCTTTATGGAATCTCAAGTAATCTCTGGAGTGGTTACCCCCTCGTGTGGTACGGTACACGTGGTCACTTCCACATATTGATTGACATATTCCTAGTAGTATAAAGGCCAATTATTTATTTATCTGTCTGAGCTAACCGCCGTCAGGTTAATTGATAATTATTGTTTACCCGTTTAAAAGCTCCTGACTGTGCTTTGATGTAGGGGAATGTAACTATCGAAACAGACGCACAACTGGACGTCTGGACCGCTGCCAAGGAGCTTGCTGCCGGCCGCCTCCTTCCATTTGGCTTCTACCCCTCCGCCTCCACCGATCTCTATAACAAACTGGATAGGCCACCTCCTAAAAGTTACGAGTTTGCCTGTCTGTCTGTACGGTGTCCCAACTCGACTCAAGCTCGGAAATGACCGGATCTTACGTATATTATGGTTAATTACCATCTTTAGGTCTGTATTTCGTGAACAGGTCGAGGGTTCGACTCTCGGCCTCTTGAAAAATTTCGCCCTATACATATTGGCGTCTCTGGAACAGGGTAGGGAGGGTGATCAGTTCTACGGCACGTCTATGTTCAGTCTACCTTATTATAGGCCATGCCAGAGGTAGCCCATCCAGTGTGGATAGAGTTCCTTGGCTTCCTTCTTCCCTATCCTTCCCGTTGAGTGACATCCTCAACCTATACTCGGCTAAGGCGAGACCCGGAAATTTCCCGTTGGAATTGCTGATTCCTTGCTACCAGCTATTCCTTTGTTCGCGCCTTTTAACGCTTTTTTCATCTCTTCGTTTGGGTTTGATGATTTCCGTCGCAATGTCGCTGCCAATTTTTGGATTTTTGAGCTGTTTTGATGGCTTCATCATTTTCTTAAACGTCCAAATTGCCGAAGGTTGAGTTTTACCGGATGCTTTGAAATCTCATCTGCAGTCTAGTCAGCTCTGTGATAGGTACAATATAATTTCCGATTTCAGGTTTGCTTGTCCCTTTTAATCTAGGATATGCAGCTGAGTTTCGTGTCACATTTCTATAATAACGGTGTCTCCTGCAACTGTATGTAATAGTATGTAACTTCCGTGAAAGCACTCACATATGATGTACAACAATAGCAATAAGATATGCAGGAGTGTAATAATCTTGCCGTGGAATTTCATCTGTGAAACCACGCCTTTGAACCGATGTCAAAGAGTAGAGGCTTGTTTGATATGAGCATTGCATTTATATGCATTTGCATTGGCTGATCTACGATTCATAGGTGTGTAGTTTGCTTTAAGAGGCCACTCAAATTGGAGCCTGTTTCGACTGTCCTGTTTTTCTCGATATCAATGGTATTGCTGTTCAGTGGCTGAGGTGTAGTGACGTCACAGGTGTAGACGTGAGATGTCTATGCTGTGAGAAACTTCGTGTACGCCGGGATTCGAACCCGGACCTCTCAGGACACGGGTCAGCTGTCAGACCGCGCAAAGACAGCGGGTGGTACCGAGGGGTTAACCACTCCAGGAATCTCGTTGGGCATCTCAGGCAATCATTAGAAATCTTTATGAAATCTCAGGGAATCTTGGAATTTTCTGGAGTAGTTAACCCTTCGGGGTGCATCTTTCCACGAATCTCGTTGAGAATCTCAGGAAATCTTTGGAAATCTTCATGCAATCTCTGGAGAGGGTGGTTCTTAGTACTGCTGCCAGCTGAGTGAGTCCTGTAGATAATTCCTGAAATAATTCAGCTGCTGGGCTTGTTTCTTCCCCCTCTGCTAATAAACTACCCTGGATTGATCCCGAGATAGAATCTGACGGCGAAAGTGAAGAGATAGAGGAATTTGCGGGTTTTGGGGGTCGGGAGAGGGGGAAGAGTGCAGATCCATGACTCCCCAAGACTCCCCAACTCAAAGAAGCCGTGTTTGCCATCTTCCTCTCCGTGAGGTTTCAAATGCAAAGAGAATGTATATGCAGGTATTAATGCACCTTCCCATTCCCCCCAAGCCCGTGTCGAGACATGAGCTGCTTATTTGTACCTGAATCGTATTTGATGTAGATGTTGCTGTTTTGAAAATGCCGACTTTGTCGCAGTAGCTCTAAACTACAGGAGTTTGCCCAAGCGAAGACTCTATTGACGCTCCACCAATAGTTGAAAAACTTTGGGAGTGTATTTAGGAGCCGTAATTCTTACAATACAGAGCAGTGTTTGGATCCTCAGGGGCTCTACACGAATTCCGAAAATTTAGGTGGTACCCTCTCCTAACACTAATAGGTACCTACTATTGGAGACGGCATCTTATACATCCAGCTCCAAACAGACCAGAATGCCCGCCGGTAAAGGCAGGACACCACTGATTCTTGATATTTACCATTATCGCAACAATTAACCAAGGATGATTATTGAGGCCCACTATAGACATCCATGCTCCCAGCAGAAAATCTTCGCTACCGGGATTCGAACCCGGGACCCTCCGATTACAGGTTCTGTGTTTTGAGGGCCACTTCCTTTCCTTCCGCGTATTTATGGTGCGAAATCTGTGTGGCCCTTCTCCAAACTAAATTTCTATTTCCGAGATGGTATAGAGGTATAAGTAACTTTGAGAACTGTCTGGGTCCCGAAGCTGTGAAGTGAAATTATCCTCACCAAATATAGACCTTCTTGTGCTTCAGCTGAGGTGTAGCTCGTGTGTGTTTTAATAATTTGTCCCATCCCTTGTGTGTTTGCTAGCTCTGTTTGCCCTCCGCGCAGTGAGTCTTCATTTACTCCCTCTATATCGTTGCTAGTTGTGTATCATGTTGGCGTTCCGTATAGGAACTATAGCTTTTAAGAGGACGTTCAAATTGGATTCTATTTCGGCAGTTTTCCTATGAGGGAAATTAAAGTTTTATCCGCAGCATTTCCATTATTAGTTCGGGTTAAGACAGCAGATCCTAAAGAGCGCTTTACTTTGGTTGTCCAACTTATAGTTTTGGTCCCAGTTTTGAGGATTTTTTGTGAAGCGCAGAATATGGGTGGTTATTCACTCCCGGGTGAGTGTAACGATTCTCCCAGAGGTCGGAAGATCGTAAGCAACACTTCCCGAAATTAACCGATCCATAGGTCAAACAGCAAACAGTGCTTGCAAAGGCAATTTGAAGGGTCTTTTCATGTGAAGTGGTTGCAGGGTGTGGAGGGGTTGTGGTGGCTATCACATTAGGTTGACACAGGTGTTTCTGAAAGACTGAAAGCTCTTTGCGGCAATTGGAGTGTTTGACCGGCGCCGTACATCCGCGAACCTTTCTACACGGAACGGTATCTTACACTCGGAAACTGTTGCTACGGAAAATGCTGCTGAGGTGGCGCCGTCCGCCTGGCAACCGGATGTGTCTCGAAAGGGGTGAAGTACAAGCCGTGTACTGGAAACGAGAGACGGATCACCTTTTAGTTGAATGACGTTGACAACTTGTCACCGTATATCCCGTGTCAATAGTTTCTGGCACTCGCTGAAAATTATCAAAGGGAACAAGCAACTCAACAGTTGGAATAGCGTTTATGGAAGTGTATTATTGTAACTCGTCAACGTGACGAAAGCATCAGTTTATCTATATGACTCATTAGGGTTACCAGTTAAACCCCAGTTTGTTCATATTAAAAACCAAATTTAATCGAAGTTTAACCGTTAACTGGGCAAGGCGGGAACCGGTTGTTCGTTAAATTTATTTAGAGGATAATGTAAATGTTTGCTGTCCCATTTTAGCTAACTTCTACGTAAATATTACTGACTACCTAGTGTCAGGCTAACTGCTACTTAACTGACGTAATCAGGGCGATTATGAATTATAGAAATAGTGAATCAGAATCCATTGATCAGCTATCGCTGCAGAGTTTCCAAATCAGGTGGAAAAGGGAAAGGGTTAGAGCTGAAGCTTTGCCCTTTTTCGCTGACTCCGAGTGCGTTTTTGGCAGTGCCATTGCTATTTGCGGGCCCTGAACAAAGAGATCACTTTGCTTCAACTTGTTCCTTTTTCTTTTCTTTTCTCCCTTATTTCTGGCAGCAGTAGCGACGTCGTTTAAGGGGCAATGACCGAAGTACTGTACGGTGTTGATATGGTATCTGGACTGGAAATCTGGAAAGCAGTAAACCGACAGCTCAACGTTCCCCCACTAGGTGTCACCGAACCTGTACATAATATCATTTTGTAGGAATTTTGGAACCTACACCCCAAGGGGGTGACAGATGACTGAGCAGGTACAAGTGCGGTGGTACCTGGTGGGAAGGTTTGAGCAACTTTAAAAAAGTCATTGTTTGTTACTACGTCAGCATTACAGGCTTATTTAAACATAGTGCCTATACCTAAACTAATAGAGATTTCCAAAATAGGTTCATCGACTACAATTTTACCTCATGAAGCGATACCGAGGGGGTAATTACTCCAGAGATTCCATGAGATTCCATAAAGATTTCCAAAGATCCCAACGATATTCATAGAAAGATGAACCCCGAATGGGGTACCACTCCAAAAAAAATCCCTGAGATTTCATAGAGATTTCCAATGATTCCCAACGAGATTCCCAACGAGTGGTTAACCCCTCGAGCGATACCATTCGATTCGATTCGATTCGTTTGAGCGAGGGTGTCGAAAACCGGAGAAAACTGGAAAATCACCGTTCTGTAATAATTGACGTCGAACTTATAGCCCCTTAATATCAAGACCGAGGGGTAAAAAAAAATCCCATAAAATGTTGATCATCATTAAGAATGTTTTTATGTCAACAATTGAAAGAAATGGTGGAAATTGAAAGTTAGGAAGAAGTGATTTTCATCGAATGCCCAACCAAGTAATGGGCTGTGTTCTTGAGGGGGAAAATTAACGGCGTCCCGTGAACTCTGTCATTTTCTTACACAAGTGCCCTTTCTTTTTCTTCTCCATAGTCAGTGATTTTCATAAGTTAATTTTTTTGTTTTAGGTGAATGAAAGAGGTCTCCGCGACTGGTCGAACTCACTTATGTCTTAAGGTGAGTTGTGTATTTATCTGTAAGGAGAATGCTGTACATTCGCTATTGTTTACGTTTTTTTTGCACATTTTGTAAGGAGACTATCGGAAAAAATGTTCTGAAGTATAATATGTCTTTTCAAAGTCATAAATTAACAGGCTATATTGTGATTTCACGATCGGTTAATTCCGGACAAATTTTTTGTTGACAGAAATCACTCGATCGTAAAATTACATCATAGCCGTAGAAAAGACATATTATACTTCAGAACATTTAAATACCCAATAGTTTTCCTCGTAAGGTGTGCAGAAAAAAAGTAAACAAACACGACTGACGTCACTATAATGTAGTTACTTCGATTGTTATATTTATTTGTATGTATATTTATATAATTTTCCTATTAATTTCGCCTTCGTGCTTTCCAGAAAACATTCAACTGTTGGCCATTATTTCCTCAAATGTATACAATGTATTAAGAGGACGCTATACCAGACGATGCATTTTTTGCCGCCCATAAGATTAACATTGCGAGCGGCGATTCATTTTCAAGGTTTACCCTTGGTTGGAAAGACACAAAATTTTGCCTGTACCTAGCCCTAACAATGTTCTAGGGAGTGTTCGAAGCAGATTTCCCAATTTCTCACTGGTTTCTTTTATTGCAACTGTTTTGCAAATGCTAGCATCGCATACCTCAAGAAAAGTGCTGTACCTCGAAAACCAGTAAAAAAAAATGGGAAATCTGCTTCGAACACTCCCTAGAACATTGTTAGGGCTAGGTACAGGCAAAATTTTGTGTCTTTCCAACCAAGGGTAAACCTTGAAAATGAATCGCCGCTCGCAATGTTAATCTTATGGGCGGCAAAAAATGCATCGTCAGGTCCTCTTAAACACTAATGTAGAAACTTAATTCAGGGAGCTTTACGATGGAACGGTGAAGGAAGGGACTAAGGATAATGCCTGGAAATATTGCAAAACCCATTTATTTTGTGAAATATCAGGGATTAACTTTTTCAAGAGGAACCTGAGTGGCTACGAAATTATCCAGCTGCCAGGCAGCGCTAAGCTGTCAGCAACTCTCAGTGGTCACAGAAGAGGGAAAAAAGTTGGCGCGCTTTTTCAAATAATCCGCTCTTAGAACAATGAATGGGAGAGCTTGTAACCCATGGGGCCATTGTCTCAATTATTAGTCTTTATTGCTCAATTTATAATCCTTATGTTGTAATCTCTTTAGTGTTGACAATCTACCAAGTCATGTACATCAATTATGTTTATTAACAATACATAGCACTGCAGATTTAGGATTAGTTGACGTAATTACCATATTTTTATGTTAATTTCACAGAAACTAACCAATCCATTGAAAATAAAACGTAACTGAACGTAATGACTACTTCTGAACTACAGAAAATGAACTCAGTTAATATTGCATATACATTTGCTATCTGTTTAAGGCTGAACTTCACCACCTCACAATAGTGCCTCCTAACGATCGAATAGCTATCGAATCGTTAAAGCAGAAAAAATCGTTATTCGTCTGCTTTGTTTACGTCAAATTTGTTTCCAGTTAAAAATGGAAAATAAACCTGAAGGACACACTAATTTTTCGGAGAGATGTATTAAATTGTTGGGTAGACAACAATCCCTACCCGTTTCGCACCCAAATGATTTGAAAGTATGAAATTTATCCACTCGAAAGCTAACGGTACGATAAGAGTGCATGGTGAAAGCCGTTAACTGTTTTTACCGATACGATAGCGCTATCGTGTACACGATAGTCTTCACGTTAAAGTGGTGAAATCCAGCCTAAGTGTTTTCCGCAAACACTTATGAGGATACTATCGGATATTTACATGTTCAGAAATATAATATTAATTTTTACGATTGTGCCTCTCAGTGGCCGAGTGGTCAAGGGGTCCGCTTTGTGTCCTGAGAGGTCCGGGTTCGAATCCCGGCGGAACGGAAAAATTTTCCGCTTCCGACATGGATGTATTGGCTCCACTACTAAGCTGGCTTCGGCCCACTTATATTCGGCTTCGGCCACTTCATCTTCGGCTTCGGCCAAAAAATCTAACAAACCAACTCATCGGCGCATATGTTCTCTGAACGTCGCGCGTTAAAAAAAAAATACGATTGGTTAATTTTTATATTTTAGAAAATATTGAATAGTTTCCTCGTAAAGTGTGCAGAAAAAACTTGAACAAATAGTGAAGTCGTTTCTCTCTATGAAGATGAACTGTGTTTACAGCTGTTGTTTGTTACATCACCTATCTTCCTTCTATTGACCTTAGAACCTTTTTCATAGTGATGATTGTCCCACCCAGATGCGTCCCACCAAGCCCAGTTAAGAGAAAACTGGAGTTTTTCTCACATGTTTACCATGTTAACTTTCCGAGAAAATTGGCATTTTACTCTTAAGGCTGAATATACATTCGCTATTTTCGACTACATGTACTTGGTTCGCAATGCTAAGTACTTCAAGCCCTACTCCGAAGTTACAGGGCGAGTGGAAAGTGTTTATAGGGGGATGTAAACCTGAGACTCTTTGTCGTGAGGTAGTGTTGTATTTTTGCATGAAATGGAGTAATAAGCCCACAGGAGCGATTTTAAACAGTCAACTACCAGTCCACATGTTTTTTGACAGATCGCGAAAACACAACACTACCTCACGCGAAATATTTTTTTGTAACGATTCGGACTAAAACAGTATGATTTTATCGTCACATTTAGTAGAAAAGCTTGATAAATGTTTGTACTATTTACCGTAGCCATGTTGCATTTTGGCAATTTTTATTTCACTTACGGAAGTGGGTAATTTCAACAGCAACTTTTCTCCTGTAAAAGCTAAACATAGTGTCCTACTTTTACTCGTTCGTTTCGCGTTCAAATAGCACATTATGTTTAGCTTTTAGAGTAGACACAATCCGACCAAAAACACTCCGTGTAAAAAACGCAGCCAAGTTTATAACCCTCCAAAAATTAGCCTAACTCAACAGCCCTTAAAAGGGTTTGATATAAAAAATGTTGGCCAAGTTCTCCACACTCCCGCTATCACTCAGCCCCCAAAATTAGTGATATCACTTATTACAGGGCCAAGTCCTTGGCGCAAATCACGTAAGCGTCACAGCCGGTCATAGACACAGACTAAGGTTGGATGGGGGCTGCGGTCCGGGGGTATTGGAAAGCAGGTATATGACAAACTATGTCGCCAACATCCTTGTGATTCGCGCCAAAGACTTGGCCCTGTAATAAGTGATATCACTAATTTTGGGGGCTGAGTGATAGCGGGAGTGTGGAGAACTTGGCCAACATTTTTTATATCAAACCCTTTTAAGGGCTGTTGAGTTAGGCTAATTTTTGGAGGGTTATAAACTTGGCTGCGTTTTTTACACGGAGTGTTTTTGGTCGGATATCATTAAATTTTTGTGAGGTGGTTCAATAGTTTCTACCAGTAGGTAAAACATCAATTGGCTGTCGAATGGACTCAAGTTTTCTTGCCATACCTGGAAAGTACCTACCAGTACCTGAAAACCAGTTCCCTGTCAACCATACCTACACAAATTACCAATCTCATACCTGAAATACCTGAAAAGTACCTACTCGTACCTGAAAATGAGTTCCCTGTCGAATCCCCACAAATTACCTTCCCATACCTGAAATGTACCTAATCGTACCTGAAAACAAGTTGACTGTCGAATGGAGTCAAAATACCTTGCCATACCTGGAAAGTACCTCCCAGTACCTGAAAACCAGTTCCCTGTCAAATCTATACAAATTATTATCCCGTACCTGAAATGTACCTACTCGTACCTGAAAGTAAGTTGCCTGGCGAATCTACACAAATTACCTGGAAGGACAAGAAGCAGGAGGCAGTATTTGTTTTGTAAATATCTGCCATAAGTTAGTATGGGAACTTTGAATCGAACCTGAACCTATAATACTGTAGGTACTTCGGGTTTGCGATTTTTCTGGGTGTTTTGGGGATGGTACCTACAAGTATGCCGAGTTTCAGCTCTATCGTACCGCTGGAACATGCTTATAATTTGTATAGGTGAGTGAGTGAGTCAGTCAGTCAGTCAGTCAGTGAGTGACCCTCAAAAACAGCTAAGTTTGGGATGTCACTGCTCAGGTACGGTTGGACGTAGAAATTTGAAATTTAATTTTGGAGGTCCCGTGGGACCCTACTACAGGAGAAGGGTACCCACTATTCGAGCCACGCCCCCTTGCCTCCTGTAGAGAGGCACGAAAAGTGCACAACTCTGGTTCCTGTATAACATGCTGGCAGTGCTCGAGGCTTTGTCGCGCTTTCTTTTTCTTTAAAACTTGGCTGCATGCACTGCCGTGCATGTTGATCAATACGATATTTCAATTACCAGTCTCCGGTTGTACTAAAATGTAAACATTAGTTTTGTCGAATATTTACTTTCGCACAGTGGTTTTGGCGGAGTTCGTCGAGAATGTATGGTGGCCGTTAACCGAGTATGGTGGGACGCACCCTAAGAAATGGGACGATTTGATTACATTATTCAGCTATGGGAATTATACTGCTGAACTCGTTCTTAATGGGCTTTCTTCCAAAGTAAAGAAAGTTGGGCTTGTGATGTGGTGATAATGGGGACCCGCCCTATTGTGGGGCCAGCCAATATTCCATTATCATCAAAGTGTGTTCACTCTCATTTGCACCTCCTTTGTTCGGTAGCTGTCTTTCTAGTTGATTATGAGGCGCACATAGCGTGAGGTATGTCTGGAATTTTCTCCTGTTTTTCAGGTACTTCAACTTTTTCTTGACTCCCTGTACTATAGTTTTTGTTCACTGAATAAACACGTTCCTGGTTTTCATACATTGCATTATTCGTCCTTCCACGGTCTGGTGCCTTAGTCTTGAGTTGTGCCATGTCTTTCTGTGATGGATCGGCAATACCTTTTATCGCTAACCTTGAAAAAATCAATAGTTTACGACGTTTTTTGCTGAATATTTTATGCAGGTTGTCCTCGAACTGCATGAGTTTTATTTTTTCATTCTTTGCTTTTGTTAATTTTTCGTTATGAACACGACTGCGTTGACTCCCCAGGGGGTTAATCTCGCTGGGAATCTCGTTAGGAATCATTGGAAATCTTTATGAAATTTCAGGGAATCTTGGAATTTTTTTGTTGTGGTTACGCCTTCGGGATTCATCTTTCTATGAATATCGTTGGGAATCTTTGGAAATCTTTATAGAATCTCAGTGGAATCTCAAGGAATCTCTGGAGTGGTTACCCCCTCGTGACGCCCTTAACACTTATACCGTAATTTCAAATTTTACTCCAGAATCTAGGCAATTGTCTTGGTCCGAAGATATTGTGACCCAATGGTACGTTCCCTATTGTCCCATATCTTGCACTAGTTTCAGTTGGGCGATAAGTAATGCAAAAAATATACAACCTCGTCACCGACAACGCCTTTTACTTCATCTACTTTCGCCTTGCAGTCCCGTAGTAGGTGGGTTGGTGACCCACAAGATCTATTATTGCTATAGGTTGCCACCTTTGTATGTGAACTAGGGTCCTAAGATGACGTCAGCCTCCAGCCAGCGTCATTCATCGAAATCATGAGACACCTCATACTTCAGATTTGTAAACGAACCTATAAAATTTACTTACCTTGGGTGACCCCACGCCCTGTGCGGCTTGGGTTGGTACAGTATAATTATACCGATTGTCTGCTAAAATTAACATAGTGCCCTTATTTAGATTTTCGATTTAGATAACGATTATTTATAATGTTGATTCAAATGCGCGGTAGGTCGATTGCCATGTTATGAAAGAGAATTTTTGTTGTCTGTTTCTTCATATGGTGGCCGTTCAGTAAAGGCGTTCCAAATCAAACTGCCCGTGATGGGAATTTATTTTAAAGTTTTTTCTTGGTTGAAAAATTACTTGAAACTTTGACAGAGCAGATGCTCCTATCAGTGGTTTTTGAGTGTTGCCTCATTCACGCTTAAAAATATGAGTTTGGTCGTATAAAAAAAAATGAAATTTGAAAAACCACGGGGAAAAGTTGAATTTTCCAGTTCTATTGCTAGACTTTTAGTCGAGGGATTAACCACTCCAGGAATCTCGTTGGGTATCTCAGGCAATCATTGGAAATCTTTATGAAATCTCAGGGAATCTTGGTAATTTCTGGAGTAGTTAACCCTTAGGGGTGCATCTTTACACGAATCTCGTTGAGAATCTCAGGAAATCCTTGGAAATCTTCATGCAATCTGCAGGCAATCTCAAGAAATCTCTGGAGTGGTTATCCCCTCGCTTTTAGTAAATCGTAAGAAAATGGGCCTATGTGTAGAATCCTCGTTTCGCCTCTTCCCGACGGTTAGGCATGTGTTGAGATGAGCCATCATATTATTATCTCGCTGAAACGGAGCAATTTTAGCGGTATGAGGCAACTGTGAATTCTTCTTGAGATATGAAAGCATCTGCTCCGGTAATGACGCCCGCATTACCCGTTTGCGTGACTTGGCAATTCATAAAACAATTCCCGACAACGTAAACTGGCTTTGAAGTGTAACTGGGTGAAAACGTGGTGAGCTTTTCGGTGGAAGGGGAGGAGGAATGGCTAAGGCTAATTGAGCTTTGAGAACCCGGCCGCATACTAACGGCCGCCTTCAAAAAGATGCCCTCGCTGCGAAACTCCCAAATTTCGGTCTACGTTATTTACTTTCATCCTTCTGACTTATTCGGGATGTTTGCCCATATCTCCAGACCTTTCTCCGAGGTCCCTTTTTAAATCTTTTCATTCCCCTGAGTTATCCCGGAAACATTCGGTTGGAGCCTCGAGACTTGAGTCATTTCTATTGAATTTGTGGTTCCTCATTTCGAATTCGTCTTCTGATGATCTCGACGTCTTTATCATTTCCCTGAGCCTTGCAAAATTTCTGAGCCCATCTCTCGTTCAATCTAGTTCATTGATTTTGGAACACATTTCCGAAATTTTGCAATCAGTTTTCCCATTACCTGAAACTCGTGCATTTCTTTGTGGTTTATTTTTGGTAGATTACATTACTGACTCTGGGCTGTTCAATTGCTTCTCTCTGAAAGTTAGTAATAATAATAATAGCTGAGGGTTGGGGGGACAAGCCCAGCAAGCAACTAGACCGTTTTCAAGAACTATCCATTGGGCTCAGCTGGCAGAACTACCAAATACCAGCTCCCCAGCCATCGAGTAAACGATGGGGACCTACAGTTTTAGGTGGGTTCCGAATCACCACAGCCTCGATATACATTTCACTTGACATGCTGAACATGCTGAACGGCTCTGAAAGTTATTTATATTCCAGAACGATCCGATATTCCACCCGATCTTTTTTCAAGCTAGACGATATTGGATTTATTATTTTTAATATTTTGATCCACGATTTCTAGTATTTTCTACAACATTCCTACATCCTGCATTCTATACTCCACGCGCATCTTGGATGATAGTAAATTCAGACTTATCGAATCGAAGGGTGTATAGGCTACGGATATGTAAATTGTCGTTGTTAAACTCTTTTAGATCAGTGACCCTACTTCTCAAGTCTACTCCTGGTTCTGAACAAAAAATAATTTTGGGGACCCTGTAATTTTTTGAAAACAATGTGTGAAGTTACTGTCATCCAAGATGGGCGTGGAGTATATCGTACCAACCGAAAATTCAGTAGAACCAGGGGGTCGAACTTGGGACCTTTTCACGATAACCTAACCTGGACACCTCCCGGGAGAAATCCCAATTGCCGGCTAAGGGTGGATTTGAGAGTCCTCAGTCCCAGTAAGCCCAACCAGGGGTTAAAGTCCACAAGCTAAGCACTGACCTAAACTCCAGAATAGTCGAAGCCATTACAAAAAGGAATCATCCTCTCATGAAATTGACTTGACTCCCCAGTGGTCTATAGAGGGGAAGCCTGATGACAGTCAGAGTGTTATAGTGCTCTTCACTTAAATGAAAAAAGTGTTTTAGATGGAATAATGTCAGAGAAGCTCTAAGTAATGTCGCCTTTACACTCAAGTTCAACATTTCTTGTATACTTAAGCCATCCAGGGGTTTCTGCTTCATCGCCGCTGTAAAAGGACTGAAAGTGGTTTTTCTGGTGCTTCAGTTATCAGCGCAAGTTGATCCTTTTGTACTGAAAGGGGGTGAATTTCCTTCTTTTTATTACGAAGGTCTTCTCCGTTTTCATTGTTACCTTTCTCAGCGCTGACAATTTTATAAGCTCTTGGCCGTTTTATACTGATTCACCGATCAACCCCAAACTTCTCCTCTCTGATATAGTCGACCTTTCCTCCGCATACCTGTTTTCTTTAGCCATCGTAAATACCTACTGTGTTATGGGACCCTGGACACTCGTCCTGTATATGGGTAGACCTGAGCAGGAGTTAACCAATCCAGGAATCTCGTTGGGAATCTCAGACAATCATTGGAAATCTCAGGAAATCTTTGAAATTTCTTGAGTAGTTAACCCTTCGGGGTTTATCTTTCGACGAATCTCGTATAGAATCTCAGAAAATCTTTGGAAATATTCATGCAATCTCAAGCAATCTCTGGAATGATTAACCCCTCGGGTACACCCGAAGTGAACCTGTAGGGTCTTCTTGGGTATAACTGAGGTAACTTTAACTGCAGTAAAGTTAACGTTTGTTTTAACGGAGGCTTATCGGATGGTTCGTTAGGTGACACTCATGTGTGGTAGACTGGTGCATGTCTAGAGATGGAGATGCATCTCCTGCGAAGTAGTTTAGGAACTTGCAGGTTAACGTACGCGTACAGACTGTGACGATGCTACGGGTCCTTAGTGTGAATCATGATGGCATTTCAGGCCAACGGACCCAAACCTCTTAGATCCCAAGGTGTGTAGATTCTACAGGTTGTCCTATCTCAATGTGAAGTAGCGTCACCAAATCACTCTCACCAATCACAGCGTGTCACATGGAAACTCTATAGGTATACTTAAAACGAGCCACCTTTAAGGGCGACCTCACAATCGTGTTTGTTTACGTTTTTTCTGCACTTTTTATGAGGAAACTATTGGAGATTAATATGTTCTGAAATATAATGTCTTTTTAAGACCCAATTAAGAGGCTGTGTCGTGATTTTACAATCAAGTGATTTTTGTCAACAGAAAAAATTGTCCAAAATTAGCCGATTGTGAAATCACAACAAAGCCTCTCAAATTACATAGCCTCTCAAATTATGACGTTAAAAAGACTCTACAATTACATTTCAGAACTTTTAAATATCCAATAGTTTCCTCATAAAGTGTGCAGAAAAAACGTAAACAAACACGACTGCGTAGACGCCCTTAAGGCTGAATATAATATATTCGCTATTTTTTCTCGTTCCGATTTCAAACTTTGTGAGAAAACTATTGGATATTTAAATTATTGTGAAATATAATATGTCTTTGTAACGTCATTGCGCATGAGGCTATGTGATGATTTTACGATTGAGTGATTCTTGTCACAAAAAAAAATTGTCTAAAATTAACTGATCGTGAAATCACAACATAACCTCATGAGTAATGACGTTAAAAAGACATATTATATTTCAGAATATTTAAATATCCAATAGTTTTCTCACAAAGTTTGAAGTCAAACGTAAAAAAATAGCGAATGTTTATTCAGCCTTAAGGAACTTTCAAATGTTGCGTAGGTACTGGGGACAGGTTTCAGACCAGGTTGACGGCTGCGTCTATATTTAATGGTGGGTTATCCAGGATCTCAGTGAGGATGGTGGTGGAACCGTTGCAAAGCGCTCTTAATTGCTGTCATTAGTGAAATGGTTGATAAATTAAATCGTGGCGAACGCCTCAAGGGGAAGTAACTTTCAGATGGTTGGCTGCTTGAGTAAGTGAAATTGAAGTGTTTATTTTGTATCAAGTGAACGTATTCTGGTTTATTTACAACAAACAGAATAATTTCTAGTAGAATTTGGAGTTCGGACTGGACAGAGCCATTAGAAAGGTTGCTGGGAACCATGTGCAACCTTAGTAGTAAAAAAAAGTGCTGATGTTAAAAGGGTCAGAAAGCCAAAGCCCGAGAGAAAAGAAAACCACCCTTAGCTATGGCCCGGCTTAGTTTAGTTGATACTTGTCAAAATCTCACTTTAATGTCTAAGAAGACAGACACTATGCTTGAGAAGGAATCAGTGTTCAGGCCTTTTAAAAACTCTAGCCTATTTATTTATAGAATTCTAAGAAGACTCAGCAGTTGTTTTTTTCTCAAACAAAGTGTCTGTCTTCTCAGACATTAGAGTGAGACTTTGAAAAGTATCAACTAAACTAAGCCGGACTTTAGTTCTCACTACCGAAGCAGAAATTAAAAATTGACTCTGCGACAGTTCTTTATTCTTGGGTGTCCTTGACAATCCAAAAAGCTCCACCAAAACAAACCACCGTGCAACATCATTTTTAGATGTCTCTAAGACAACCGTTGAGCGACCACGTAAATTTCCTCGCTATAGAGAGGTGTTCGTTACAGAGAGTGACAACTGCACATTAAATCAAGGTGGCAGTGGTACTGAGCTTTCTCCAGAATCCGAACTGCTCCTGATTTCTGGAATTGTATTTTTGTACATTCAATTCTGAGCGCACCTGTATGCTGTCTGTTGGATTGCATATGTCGCTGTGTGATTTTAAATTTTCACTTGTGTGTTTATCCTGCTCGTGCTGTAGTTTGTCACCGTGCATCAGTCAGCCCTGCGCTAGGTACTAACGAGTCTTTTTCACTCTTGTGATTTGCCATTCTGATTTTGTATGGTTTTCCAGTGCTGTGGGTTTGAATTTTAGGTGTTCTTTTTCCAAAAAATTTGACTATATGTCCAGGTTGACTATAGATGGCGCGATTCCTTATTGGTTTTTGAGGTTTGAACTGTTTTGAACAGTGCTTACGTGGGGTACCTAAATTTTTTTTAAAGGGATATCTCACAAACCATTGGGCAATTCGGAAATCACCACCCGCAGTGTTAGGGTCCGATTACACCTTACAATAAATATATGATCCTATTTTTATATGATCCTATTTTTTTAGCATCATAAAAATTTTAGAAAAACTGCAATACACTTGACAATAAAAATAGGATCATGTTTAGCAAAGACGCCAACTTGACATGGTAAAAAAATAGAATTTCGAAGATTTTTAGGGTCCTTTTTTGAACCGTTTTAGGTTAAATAATTTCTGCTATATTCTTTCAATTCATCGTTATAAGAAATTCGTACTCCTCCACATTTTCTATTAAAATACGGGTCATTTCCATTCCACTTACCTCAGCCGCCATTTTCAACCAAACAACAAACACACGCAGCATAGAGGAAGGTAGTTGCAGCAGTTATGATACAATTTGTACCGGCCGATACAAATTGTATCATAATTGACTCAATTCACTTTACACCTTACAATTTTTCTTGATCATATTTTTTTATGATCCTATTTGGATTGGAAATTGTAAGGTGTAATCGGGGGCTTACTCTAAAATGGCGGCAGAAATGCATTATCGTCTGTTGCGCATTTCTTTGTTGCTCTTATTGGAGAAGTTATTAAAAATAGTGATAGACTTGTAAAGTTGACTGGTCTTTTTGTCCAGTGCGAAGTGTTGCAGCCATGTGTCCGAATAACCGCGCACACCAAGAAAGTTATCAAATGTCCCGCCCATGAATCTCCCAAAACCAGCAGTGTCCCGACCTTCCAGTATAAAGGGGCACCCAACTTGTACCTTTTCAGGATTGTGGCCGGGTAGTTAGGTGCTCAGGGTCAATGTCTGAGTGTGCTAACCAATTTGCCATTGTACGGTGCATTGGTGTGCTAATTCGTAGCACACGGCGCACGAATTCATGGTCTGCTCGTTAGGAGGTTAAAAATAGCACCTGAACCTGAAATTCCCGATTTTAGTGGATTCTTGCGTGTCATCAGCTGCTAATGATCCTGGTGCAATGGCCGGGTGATTAGTTTATGTTAACTGACGGTTAATGCAGCAGTTTGCATACGGACCTGGAGTTAACTGGCAAAGGAAAGTGTAGAAGTGTCTGGTTTTTTGCGTCATCTTCAGGTTCTTGTTTACTTCGCTTCGGGTTGATTTTTATAACAGTATAATTTAGCCGGGAATTGAAGTTAATTCTCCCTGCTGTAGGCTACGTTTTAATTGATAGAAATCGTGGATTTTGAACCAGATTTTTTTTTCTTTTTTTTTTCTTTTTTCATTTTTTCTATAATGCGGGGAAAATTAAAGTTATGTCTGATAAATTTTTATGTGAGAGGTGCGTTTATTTATATCACAATGTTCGTTTATTTGAAAAATTGACATATCAGAAAGGATACTATATGCTCAAAAAATAATTCATTTTATTACTATTTTTAATTAATAAAGTTACCGACCTTGAATTCACCTGTTTAATATGCGAAAATGATGCCATTGAACGCATGGCTAATCTCTGTGACCTAACCTGAAAGTCTGCCTATCGCATATCAAATCTGCAGGATTGTAGAATATCTTGTTGCAGCCGTAATGGAATCTGGGATAAAGAGGAATACGAAGGGGTAACCACTACAGAGATTCCTTGAAATTCCATAAAGATTTCCAAAGATTCCCAATGATATTCATAGAAAGATGAACCCCGAAGGAATAACCACTCCAAAAAATTCCAAGATTCCCTGAGATTTCATAAAGATTCCCAACGAGTGGTTAACCCCTCGGAGGAATATTTTGTTCTGCAATTATTAAAAGCTTGTATAAAAAGAATTTTTTTTCTTCCCTACCGTGAGTGCTGACGTTTTTTTCATGCCCTCTTTTTGAGAAAACTGTTGTATATTTATTTTTTGTATTTTAGGTAAATTCAGTAAAACAGAGAAGGTGCCAAATTGGAAGTTCGAATCCTGATCGAAAAAAAAAAAAACTCACTACTCTTGTACTGATCAATTTCGTGGAATAAATGTGGAAGGTGCCAAATTGGAAGTTCGAATCCTGATCGAAAAAAAAAAAAAACTCACTACTCTTGTACTGATCAATTTCGTGGAATAAATGTACAAATGCATCGGTTATTTGAAACTGACGCATATCCGTGCCTATTATTTTGCCGGCTTTTTTGTTTCCATCATTATTGCATTCATTAGAGATAGGAATTGATATCATTCCTGCCTGATTGGCTATATTCTGCATTGGTTGTAGCCCCATGTTATAATTCTGTTTAGTCTGGATAGTCGCTAATTACTGGTTAGGTGGTATCACGTCGATAACTTTGCGTTATCAGATCCAGAATAGACCCGCTGGTTTCACTCCGAAAAATTGGAATTTTCTAGGTATTTTATTTGTGAAAATCACTGAGATTGCCCAAGGAGTTTACCTCTTTTGAGTGTGATATTTTACAGACACGTTTGACGTACACACGTATTTACGGTATGATGGTGTTTGTATGTTACATACGATTATACGTTACAGTAAGTAAATGATACCATGCTGAAGGAATCCGGTAACAAACGTTTTTTTTTGTTTTTTGCCGAAGCCGAAGTTGAAGTGGCCGAAGCCGAATATGAGTGGGCCGATTAGTGGGCCAAAACCAATACATCCATGTCGGAAGCGAAAATTTTTCCGTTCCGCCGGGATTCGAACCCGGACCTCTCAGGACACAAAGCGGACCCCTTGACCACTCGGCCACTGGGAGGCATGGTAACAAACGTGTCTCAGATCATTTGGACTTAAGTTTAAATATTTTTTGTTAGTTGATTGCAGCGCAAAACAGGTTAGCCTTGGCGAATGTGCGTGACACATTAAATCTTCTGTGATCATGAAATCATTGCATTAAGTTATGCCAAGGTGACGGCTCTTGCATGGAAAGAAGAGTTGCTATTGTGAAGTGATGGAAGCTGTGATAATTTATTCAGTTATTTTTATCACTTTTTTTTTAACCATGTTTGTCAGTGATGCCATCCTTTAACGGAACACTGCATGCGCATGTTACTGTAAGTGTTATTTCCTACATTAACCAGTAATTTTTATCGATATTGCGCATATGCTCGCTGAGCGTCGCGCGTAAATCAGACAAAAAAAATTTCTGGGCCTGTTTCCACTCGAAAAAGCACTGCAAGTATGGTGATTCGTGATGAAGAGAACGGGAATACCCCAGCTGATGATTTTTTTGGTGATCCATCGTAATATTTTCCTCTTGCGGTATCAGTGGTCATAACTATGACCTCAACCTCTTATCAATACTATGACCTCCTCTAACCAAGAACCATGGATTGCAACTTGCAGGCCTTCCTGATAAGTATAGCGACGCGCTCAGCTATTTATTTATTTTTATTTAAGGGTCCGCTATACCTGACGGTGCATTTTTTGTCGCCCATAAGATTAACATTGCGAGCGGCGATTCATTTTCAAGGTTTACCCTTGGTTGGAAAGACACAATATTTTGCCTGTACCTAGCCCTAACAATGTTCTAGGCCGTGTTCGAAGCAGATTTCCCATTTTTTTTTACTGGTTTTCGAGATACAGCACTTTTCTTGAGGTATGCAATGCTAGCATTTGCAAAACAGTTGCAATAAAAGAAACCAGTGAGAAATTGGGAAATCTGCTTCGAACACTCCCTATAGAACATTGTTAGGGCTAGGTACTGGCAAAATTTTGTGTCTTTCCAACCAAGGGTAAACCTTGAAAATGAATCGCGCGCGCAATGTTAATCTTATGGGCGGCAAAAAATGCACCGTCAGGTGTAGTGCCTCAGATACACTTTGGGTCATCCTCAGCCAGTAGGGTGGTAGAGTCCATTGTGTGGGCCAGCATTGGCGAAGGCTGCTTTTGTGGGCCAGAGTGGTACGTACTGGACTAGCTCATCTTGCAGTGCCCGACGATAGGCCATGGTATTCCTGTTGAAGGAAAGATCGACCGAAACAATTTCTTACGTAATATTTCTGCTGGCGTTTTCACTGCCCGCCTCGCCCTATGGTACTCTACCTCCCCATTAGTCGATCATTTGTTTTGTGTATGATAGAGTATAGGGCGGTCCTTAGTGAAAGTGCATGAAACAATGGTACTGGCGCAGTCGGTGCCGGGATTGCCGGGGTACGTGACCGTTCCGATGACTATTAGATCCTGGCATTGGAGCAAGAGACAGTACTAAATCATCGCGAAATTACGCTGTCTTACTGTTAGTGCAGCCCAGAACTTGGCCCTTTTCCAGTCAGATTCACTTTCGAAGGGATGAAAGCCCTTTCAAGGTTTCCCAGTCTTCGTCCTTTTTCACTCGTTTGTTTTGCCACTATTTCTTCCATTGATATTTTATACATTCACGGCGGGTGACCGAAAATTCATTTACTTATCTTCTGGCAACAGTCCCAAAAGCCGGGTGTCCTAGATAGTGGTTTTTAGGAGAAAAGAGGGTTACTCCGGTTCTATACCAATCGTATGAATGTTTTTCTGATCATGCAGCATTCAGTAAGTCAAGTAAAAGACATATGGAGGTTAGGTTCGGGTTCGGAACCCACCTAAAACTGTAGGTCCCCGTCGTGCCTGAACGTGATGGCTGGGGAGGTATTTGGTAGTGCTGCTGTTCACAATGGAAGTTCTTGAAATGGTCGAACTATCGTGCGTTTCCTATACGTGAGCTGAGGAGATGTCGTAAAACTAAAAACGTGTTTGTTTGACCTGTACTGCCGTTTATAAACTGATATTGGCCTTCATTTCTAGGAATAACTGTTTAGTTTTGTTGACTAAAATGGTTAGAAACGTCTTGGTCTGACAAAGAGTCAAGAAGTGTCAGTCCTCCTGTGTAATGATGCCAAGATTGTTCACTTCATGAACATTTCGGACATTTTCTCAATTTCCCGGTGTCTATTTTGCATTCAGCAGTCTATTTTTTTTAAAAAGGAAAAAATGAGAGATCTTGAGGTCTATCCGTGTAGAACTTTACTACAGAGGGAAAAAATTAAAAATAATTCACCACTTGCAAAGTTAATTTTATGAATGGTAGAAATGCATCATCAGGTGAAGCTGAGCCTTAAGGACCGTAACGGCGCCCCAGTGGCACCCCCTACGCCCCCTGCTGTGACCGCGGTACCGTTGTGTCTACCGCACTCGTGTAAGTTTCCGCCTGTGAATATGCTTACTCATGTGAAGGTTAGCAACTACGTATGTTGCCACTTTAGGTCTGCGACCTTGACTTTGCTGGCAACTATCCACTGGACAGAGCGCCTGGAGGTATAACTGACCCCTGCTTTAGCTAGAGCTGGATGTTTATTCAAGTCTCGTGTGTGTAAGTGGCGTCTATGTTGAGCTTAAGAACAATTACTTCGACTCTCCTCATATAGCCACCTGAAGTGGTCCAGTTTGTGGTTCTTTGTCGATTGCTAGCTGTCCTATTAATTTTTCATTCTGAAATATAAACATCGTCACTCGTCACTCCGATTTAGAATTTGTTTACATGATTAACTATGTATGAGAGTTTCAAATTTTGAATTGATTTATTATTAAAGGTGAAAA
The DNA here is from genome assembly GCA_950004255.1 of Mesopsocus fuscifrons. NCBI lineage: Eukaryota > Metazoa > Arthropoda > Insecta > Psocodea > Mesopsocidae > Mesopsocus > Mesopsocus fuscifrons. The sequence continues at coordinate 17,163,516 of OX465377.1, forward strand.
AATAAAGGGTCCGACAACAGTCGCACTTAACTTTCTCGCCCCGTATGATTTTTTTTTTTTTTGGGTGGGGGGATTTTTTTGATAATTTTTTGCGGGCGTAATTTTTAAGCAATCCAAAATCGGTTGAAAATGACCCAAGAGCATCTATCTGAGATCACTTCTACCAAGTTTCATGGCTGTCATTCTATTACTGTAGTCCCAAATGCGTTCCGACCATTCAAAAACGTGGTTTCTCATTCTCAACTCATTTTCAACCTTTTTTTGACAAAAACGGCCGTAATTTTCAAGATAACCAAATTCTGTTCGACAAATGTTTAAGTTACGTAGTTTTAAACAAATGTACCGAATTTCATGACAATCGGTCAATATATGTGAATGGCGCCGAAAGGATCGAACTTTGGTCCAGAACGGCCGTAATTTTCAACCAATTCAATTTTAGTTGAAAATGACCTCGAAGCATCTACTTGTCAACACACTTACCAATTTTCAGTGTTATAGATTGAAAAGTGTACCGTCGGCGCTTGTCCGACTAACCAAAAACACGATTTTTGAATTATTTTGGCGGTTTTTTGACAATCGCGGCCGCAATTTTTGAGCAATCAAAAAATCCTTGAAAATGCCCCTCGGCAGTAATTTTAGACATGTCCATACCAAATTTCATCAAAATCGGAAGAACGGTATAGGCGCTAGAGCACTGCACGGACTGACGGACTGACTGACGGACTGACGGACGGACAGACTTTTTCCAGAAACCACTTTTTTGGACTCAGGGGACCCCCAGGATCATGGGAAACCCAAAATCTCAATTTCGAAATTTTGCACGAAAACAATACTTTCTCGCCATATATGGCTAGCGAGAAAGTAAAAACCCATCCTGTTTTGAGAATGCCAAGCGGTTTAGAGGGTTGACGTTTTGCACATGACCCCAGAGATAGGGGAAGGATTTGTACACGATATTTATTACCGAGGGGGTAACCACTCCAGAGATTCCTTGAGATTCCATAAAGATTTCCAAAGATTCCCAACGATATTCATAGAAAGATGAACCCCGAAGGCGTAACCACTCCAAAAAATTCCAACATTCCCTGAGATTTCATAAAGATTTCCAATGATTCCCAACGAGTGATTACCCCTCGTTTATTACCCAGATAGCCAGGAATTTCTCTATCACAGATTTCCCTCCCACGGTAGAGCCCCCCAAAAAAATGAGAGAAAGGAGTGTGCCATCCTACGCACTACGCAGACCGTGTCACGCAACAATGAAAAATGTGGGCGCTCCTAAAAAATATGAATAAAATGAAAAATGGAATGATACGCACGAAACACTGTGGGTGGTGCTTAGGACGCCTGCTGGGGTGAAGAGCGGCAAAAAATGCTAGGGCCAACCGAAAACCAACATGAATGTGCACTTATCACTCGCCAACCTTACCTGGCTCCTATACCTTGGCTTTTATAAAGTCAATTGGATAATTGCTGCCACCGGGGTGGTCCACTCTTTGACGGGAACGTGAGGATTGCTGGAAAGACAGTTTCAGGCTGCGAGACTGGAATCCCGGATTGAGTCTGTTGGGTTGTTGATTCTTTATTTACGAGGGGTTAACCACTCGTTGGGAATCTCGTTGGAATCATTGGAAATCTTTATGAAATCTCAGGGAATCTTGGAATTTTTTGGAGTACCCCTTCAGAGTTCACCTTTCTATGAATATCGTTGGGAATCTTTGGAAATCTTTATGGAATCTCAGGGAATCTCAAGGAATCTCTGGAGTGGTTACCCCCTCGTTTATTTACCTAGTTAGTAAAAGGGTGGGGGACAAGCCCAGCAGCTAGATCATTTCAAAAATTATCGATTGTGCTCAGCTGGCAGCACTACCAAATACTTCCATACCCGTCATCTTAGTTCACGATGGGGGTCTACAGCTTTAGGTGGGTTCCGAACCACCACAGCCTCAATATGCGTTTCACTCGACATGCTGAACTTATCCGAAGTGAGTGCCGTTCAGAAAAATTTGGATTGGATCGGGATCGAACCGGTGTGACCTGACTCTCTGTGGGTGGGTGGGACACCATTGTTATATGTCGTACCTACCATTTTTTGGCCTCAATATTTTAGTTGTGTTTTAAAAACTCCCGGGTCCGTCTGAATTCCAATTGATGACTGTTCAGAAGAGATCTGACCCGACCTCTTGGATGATAAAACTCATAGATGAAACTTTTATTTATTTCCTTAATGGCAGCGACGTCGGTTTATATCATACGGATGTCCGTAATTTCTGCGGTAGGAATCCCCGTTTACTGCATGCATTAATCATGGGAAATACCAATGCCACGTTGGAGGACGTATAGAAGAATCATTCAGGTAACTAATTTTGTAAATGCAAGTGTTTAGTACAAGGCTATGAAAATGATAATGGAGTAGACATGGACTGAAGGAGGGCACGAAGAAACTTTTTATCAGCGTTGATCTAACTCACTGCCTGCGTAGTATTTAGCCCATTCTTTCAGTTTTCCCCATGGATCTAAGTCTTGTAAAGCGTTCATTATTATATTACTGGTCGCCACCGAGGGGTTAACCACTCTTTGGGAATCATTGGAAATCTTTATGAAATCTCAGGGAATCTTATAGAATTTTTTGGAGTGGTTACCCCGTCGGGGTTCATCTTCCTATGAATATCGTAGGGAATCTTTGGAAATCTTTATGGAATCTCAATGAATCTCTGGAGTGGTTACCCCCTCGGTCGCCACTAAGTATTAAACATTCAGACTGTGGTTTGAGGTGTGTAGTTTTTTTTTTTTTTGCTTCGAAGCCTTGCGTGGAAAACTAGGACCTTGCTTCCGTGACAGTCAGCTTCGAGAATCTAGGAAACTTAGGGTGCGTTCCACCTTACTTGGTTAAGAGAAAAACTCTGATTTTCTTAGCGGTATATGACCCACATTTCGCTTGAGTTATGTGAACAATTTGTAACTGAAACTTCCACATCCATTGACTTTGTATTTCAACCGTTTCGTGGGAAACAAATCTGAAGATGAAAATCTGTGATAATATGGCAAGTAAATAAATAGTAAAAGCTGTCATAATAAATGCCAGGGAACCATGACGAATGGACCGTTTATTTAAATGATTAGAAGTTGCAGACGACGCAGGGTCTTTAAACTCTTGAGGTTGTTCTATGGTGAATATGAAAGGTGGTCCAATTGCAGCCCTAGACTCTGATTGGTTGGCGTGGTTTGACGTCATCAACAAGACTCTAATTTTTTTTGTTCATTGAACGTTCGTACTAAGGTAGGCTGAAGTTTCTTGCCTACCCAGCATCAAAAGAGATATGCTGAAGAAAATTTTATATTCAAGCCTGGGTTCTATCGGATGTCCACGAAGCCAGGGGCAACCTCTAGAACAAAGAGACCTTGCGTATTGTCGGCTCTCTGAGGAATACATCTCACGTACGTCGTCTATGGCGGACGCAAGACCTTTTTACCTATTCGATTGATTCACTGTATCATTATTTCGAAATTGAGTTATGAGTGTCTTTTAATATCGTTTGAGGGGGTCATCAAAATGAAAAGCACGTGGCGCCGCGTATAAGGACCCCACTGTGGGATGTGGGTTGCCGCCATTTTGTATTTTTATTTAAAGCTTCGTCATTAGTCACTGACATTATACTAAAAGCTATAGTGGCCATTGAAAAATTATGCTCTGAGATTTAAACTTCGCCTTAAGAGAAAAAGAGACAAAGCGAGCAATTTTCTCACCACTGCTTTGGTACAACGCAGCCTTAGTGTGTGGTTGGTTTGTATGGTAATATAACCCTTATTAGGGTTCGGCCGACTTCTCTCCAGCTTCGGCCAAAGAAAACTCCTGAGTTTTATGCTCCCCATGAACCTTCGAAAAAACCTTGAAAAGAAATATAAAGCGTGTCGTTAAGATGAAGATGATCCCAAATAATCCACGAAGAAATTCGATTTGCGATCAAGCATTGAAAATGATCGTTTCAGTGCGATGAAAGAAGCTTTTTTTAAATTACTAAAAGGAACTCAACGAAGACCCTAACTGAAATTTTCAGCAGCTTGTCCAGGAAATTAATTAACTTTTTGCATAACTCAGACTCCTCGTTTCTTTCTCGTTTATTACGTAATTAAGTGTGAAAGGAAAAGTCTGGGCCTGTGCGTATTTCTCATTTGATTCCTTCTTTTCCTGAAGCCCGTCAGAAAAGACGCAGGATATTTTTAATCGGCACTGAGAACAAATTCGGGTACCTCAGACAACTCACTTAACCACTCGTCTGAACGTTGTCTAAACGAAAGTTTTTTTTGCCGTAACAAAAACAAAATTTTCAGAAACCTTTTATTATATTATTACTTCTAAATTTATATAACGTTGTTATGGTTATAAAAAGCTGGGCAAGAAAAGCGCGGGAGGAGACGAGGCTGGGAAAATGAGCACGTGGTGGTTGTTTACTTGCGTAACTTCCAGTTGCCTCTGTGCTTTCCTTAGTCCTTTTCTTAAGTTTCCAAGCTCAGCTCCATGATTTTTACTTTCCCGTATATACGAAGTGCATATAGGAAAGTATTGTGATCGTGCAGAATTTTGAGTTTTTCTTTGCAAAGCGCCGATCAGAGGTCCCAAACCACATACAACGCGGAAAAAACACTTTTTTACTTTCTCGCCCGTATGTAATACATGGGCTGAGAAAGTTATGTCTTCGTGCAAAATTTCGATTTTGAGATTTTGGGTTTCCCATGATCCTGGAGGTCCCCCGAGTCCAAAAAAGTGGTTTTAAAAAAATGTCCGTCCGACGTACGTACGTTTGTTAAAACCGAACGTACATTCGCTATTTGTTTACATTTTTTCTGCACACTTTTTGAGGAAACTATGGGATATTTAAATGTTCTGAAATATAATATGCCTTTTTAACGGCCGAAATTAGCAGGCTATGTTATGATTATAAGATCGAGTGATTTACTTGTCCAAAAATAAACGATCGTAAAATCCTGCCTGTTAATTTTAAAAAGACATAGGGTGCGTCCCACCATGCACAGTTAAAATTAAACTGGAGATTTTGTCCTATCTTTATCATGTTAAAGTTAACTTCTTAGTTAAATTTAACATAGTAAATCTCCAGTTAAATTTTAACTGGGCATGGTGGGACGCACCCATAGTATATTTCAGAACATTTAAATATCCAATAGTTTCCTCATAAATTGTGCAAATAAAAACGTAAACATATTGATATTGAATTTCACAGCGAATACATATACAGCAGTTTCCGCAAAGAATGGGCCACAAAAAACGCCTCCAGACAGTATTTTTTTGGACAGACTTAATCCTGGAATAAAAAAGCCAATTCACGTGTCTTCACTTTTTATCCAACTTTCAAGTTGTAAATGAAAAATGAATTTATAAATGTAAAAATGAGATTTTCCGAGACAAACGATGTATCTCTTGAAAGTTTCGCAGAAAGTGAGGTAATGAAAAAGTGGATCTGTTTCAGAAGCACTCTCCCCTTCCACTCAGCTCGGATAGAATTCTCTAAACAAGGTCCGTAGATTCCAGAGGTAGCCTCGTTTGAATTTTAATAGGGGTCGCACGGTGACGTCGCATTGCGCTAGCGACTCAGAGTCCTTGGCCTACATACGCTGAAGTACCCTGATATGCCGTCACCGTGAGACCGATTCGTGTTTACTTGAGGTAACCTGTAGCATTCATGTACCTTGTTCTCCACACTTGGGTAGTTCTGTACAAACACGTTTTTTTCGGGGCATAAATAAAAGTGCGGTTCATAAAGTTTGATGTCAGTAAAATTTATGGTAATTTTATGAAGTGAGGTCAGCTAGTGCTTAGATTAGCTATTTTCTTGTTTATGGATTTTCTGATTATTTACTCAACACTTTTCCGAATAAGTTCTTTATTATAGATATATCTTGTCAGAGTATGATTATGTAGTTAAGAAAATAAATAATAAGAAAATTGTTGCGGATACTTTTGTGAACTACGTGTGTCCACGACGTGTGCAATTGCACTGTATGAAAATTTATTTCAGCTAAGTAGGTATACCTACGAGTTTTCTTACCTAAGTAGACTAAACTGAGGAAGATAGGACACTGTTCCTCTACTGCCGAGGGGGTAACCACTCCAGAGATTCCTTTAGATTCCACTGAGATTCCATAAAGATTCCCAACGAGTGGTTAACCCCTCGTCTACTGCTGTCGTCGAAGATTTGACTCGGAGGCTAAGTAATACTTACGCCAGGCAAGTAAGTTAAAAAAGTAAAATCAAAAGCCACAGCGCGAAGTTGGAAACTTTCTCTTAGGTTCAAAGAATCAGAACATCGGAGACTTGGGTGGGAAGCTGAACTTCATAGCCTCGAGAAGGGTAACTCAGTTAAAACAGCATTAGTAGGTTTGTTGGAAAAAGGGGAAAGGTCTGCAAGTCGTTAGTGACGTGGGTAACCGGCCGCGTGCTTTCTCGCTAACTGCTCAAACTTCTGCTATCAACCGAAGCTGCCCTAACTCGCCTCCAGAGCCCTGTTTCCGCCCTTCCGAGGGCTCACACAACTAAGTGCCGCAAAGTTATACTTCAAGCAGAGAATGGGTCATCCTTTTTCAGTTTCTTACTTCAGCAGACTGCTTTAAAATTTTGAAATCGTCAGGTGGCTCTCAATGAGTCCTAGCTTATTCATCTGCTGATTATCTCTATGTTGTTTACAGTCAAAATGACAAAACAGAAAAACAGAATGGGGAACACAGTAACCCGACAGGATGAAGTACAAGTGTCTTCAAAAGAAGCAGCCAACCGAAAAAAGACCCCAAAAAAATTGAACACACTTCCTATGCTTTCGGGCCTGGAATGCTTGACTTCTGTAAGTTGGCATGCCTGGTGGATGCGAAGCAAGGTGGTTCGAGTTTGCCAGGATGGAGACGTGCACTGCATGCGTGGTGCCCGTCGGAATCGAAAAGAAGTTCGGTTCTGCGGCGTAGATGACAAAGGGGGAATGCCACCCAGTCTGGCCCGGTACAGGAGCAAGGTTAAGTTAGTGGCAATTACAGCCCGGCAGACGCCAACAAAAAACAGAGAGAACCAAGCCGTACCTGGGGGTTATTATAAAGCGCACGTCTTAATTAAGAAGAAGACGACGCGGGAATGTTTGCAAAGCCGTTATGGAGTTCAAATATACTGTCTAGACGAGAGGAGTCTTCCTTTCGATTGTTATAGTTTTTCGTTTACAAAGTATATGGAAAAGTACAGTGATGGTGCAGAAAAATAATTTTGATATTTTTTTCTTACAATGTTAAGGGCCTATTTGTGCTTACAGCGCAGGCGTTAATTAAAGACACTGATTGTTGGGAATCTCGTTGGGAATCTTTGGAAATCTTTATGAAATCTCAGGGAATTTTTGAATTTTTTTGGAGTGGTTACCCCTTCGGGGTTCATCTTTCTATGAATATCGTTGGGAATCTTTGGAAATCTTTATGAAATCTCAAGAAATATCTGGATTGGTTACCCCCTCGAAAAAATCGCTGTTACTGGGATTCGAACCCAGGACCTTGCGAGTCTAGTGTTTACCTAGACCACGGTGAGGATGTATGCATAGTTAGAGCCTAATCTTTTCGGATTTTGTGTAACGCAGGCTTAAAATTGTCGTCCGCAGAGTTTCTTCTAGTGGCCTCTGCAGTCATTCTTACAAGAATTACCACAATCACTGTACTATACAACTATTAACGTCCTAAGCGTCAGAAAGTCCTCGTTAGCGTCAGTTTGTCAGGGCAGAGAATCGAATCGAGTGGTGTGAGGGCCTAACGCCAAAACTGAAAAGAATAGCGTGAATCACTGGAGACACAGTAATACGGAACTCACAAGTGGGAACTATTGTGTTTGGACGGCTGTCATTACTATTATACCATGAATATTCATTAACGCGGCACCGACACACACTCCATCAGTCAACGTGCCGTCAAACAAAGAGATCGCACAATAGGATACCATTACGTCACGGGAGTGAATAAAACAAATACGTAGCAACAAAAAAACACGCAGCAAAAAATGTCCCAAATTAATTTTTACTGCCGGAGGGGTGTAAAGAGCTCAGCACTCGACGCACATCAATCTTTCTTGTCGTAGTGTCATTCAAAGGCTCTTTTGGGGCTATTATTGTCAAGTTTTTTTTTTTTTTTTTTTTTTTTATTAAACAACATTTTTTTTTTGTTTATTAAACATAATAGTTGCGGATGAATGGATTGTGAGATTTTCTGACCGAAGCCGAAGAGGAGTTGGCCGTTGGTAAGCGGAAAATTTATCCCTTACGCCGGGATTCGAACCCGGTCCTCTCAGGACACAAAGCGGACCCCTTAACTGAGACGCAATGTTGCGTTATCACAACTGATATCCACATTTTTCGATGAATTTTCTAAAAAAGAAACGACTTATGGAAATTAAAGTAGCTTCTATAAATTGGGGTGGTGCATTGGCCGAGTGGACATGGTGTCTGGTTAAGTTAGCCGTAAAAGCCTGGTTCGAATCAGGGTCACTGAAGAATTTTCGGCTCTCTTGGTACTGGGATGGATATGGAAACCAGTACCTTGGCTTGGCTTGGCAAAAAATAGGTCTTTTAAGGAGCAGGAACTGCAAAGCTACCAAAGCCAAAATTTGCCATTTGTAGATTTTTTGACTTCGGCACTTCCCTTCCTTCCTGTTGAGCCCTATCATCTCTCTGATTTTTGGCTACACAGCGAAGAGGGACTTGGACGTTTCCTTATCTTGAAAGAGCGAAGTTCTTTTCAAATAAGCCTGAAAAGGTGGCTGAAACTCAAGGGGCCCGTTTTGGATATAGGGAGTTGTTGGCGGTCACAAGCTTTCCCAAAAGGCTCGCTCTGGCTTGACTCGTGCATTATACACAACTGCAAACATTGAATGGGCTTTTTCCCTTTTAAACATGCCCGCAGGGAAATGTTAACCAGTATTCCGTTCACAAAGTATTTTTTTATTTATTCTTTTAGACCTTGTCCCTCATATAGTCGTAACAAAGGTGAGACTAAAGTAAAACGGCTGGTAGATTTATTAAGGCTGCGTCCCATCCTACTCAGTTAAGAGAAAAATGCTGATTTCCTAAGAAATTGAAAGGGAAATTCTGTATGATATCCATACCCGAGGGGTTAACCGCTCGTTGGGAATCTCGTTGGGAATCATTGGAAATCTTAATGAAATCCCAGGGAATCTTGGAATTTTTTGGAGTGGTTACCCCTTCGGGGTTCATCTTTCTATAAATATCGTATGGAATCTCTGGAAATCTTTATGGAATCTCAGTGGAATCTCTGGAGTGGTTACCCCCTCGTCCATACCAATAGAGAGGGTTATTTCAACACGAAGAATCGGAGGACTGTAGACAGTACTGCTGAACTTTCGCTGTTCGTAATCGACAGCATTATTTTAGATATCGGGAAGTCTCCTATTGCCCTCTCAAGTCCCATTGCAGGGAAACCCTAGCTTAGTGTTGAAGTGGTAAGATTCAGCGAGTCATCCGCAATTAAAAAGCCGCATAGGAACATAATGAAGCAGGAGGGGGCAAAAAAGGAAAAAGGATGGGAGTAATTAGCTAGCATGAGAAAACCGCACGGTTCGCTGCCAACCGCCAACAACGCAAGAACCGAGGTACAACCACCGAGGACGAGCGGCGACAAAACCCGGCCTGTCTTTTGCAGCCGGGGACTTTCTAAATAATCCGCAACCAATGGCTCATTGATTCGCATCACAAAAAACAAGATCCACGAACCATATGTCTGAGTTCCCCCTAAATTCCCTTATCTCTCTAATCCTGAAAACGTGGAGGTTACTAATCAGATGATTTACCCAGGTTGGAGATATTTCACTCCTGGAATCTCGTTGGGAATCTCAGGCAATCATTGGAAATCTTTATGAAATCTTTGGAAAACTTCATGCAATCTCAAGCAATCTCTGGTGTGGTCAACCCCTCGTTTTACTCTAACTTGACGAAGCCTACTTATCTATCATGGGACACCTGAATACCTACACAGGTCCAACCCCACTATCATGAAACCTACTTTAGGACAGACCTGTCTATCTGTCTCTATTATCCTAAGAAGATAGACATTTTGTTTCAGAGAAAACAGTGTCCTTGTCTTCTTAAATAGCAGGCTAAGAAGAGGGTCCTAGTGTATAAGAGAAGGGTCTAATAGGGTCACCTTACGAAAAAAAAAGACGGTTAATTTTGTAAGATGGCTCAGTAACTACGGTTTGCTTATTCATTCCATCATTATTCTTAGCCTGTTATTTAAGAACATAAGGACACTGTTTGTTTCTCAAACCAAGTGTTTGTCTTTTTCAATGTCAAATTAGGGGACATAGGCTTCCTGATGGTGAGCCAAAAGCTCAAAACTTTACCGACGGCCTGGCGAGTGTTCGGGCGTGCTATGAATTCCTATAATGGATTTTCGTAGAACTCAAATAAATACCGCTGTAAAGTGACCTCAATCGAACATTCAGTTATAGCAAACCTTAAAAGGCCATAGCCTACTTCCGGAACTATAAAGTTATAAAAATCTAGAGCCGTAAAACCGCGTTATCGGCGAATGGGATTATCATTTCTCCCTGGACAGCCGTGGTTCCCAACTTCTTTTATTATTTTCGACAAAAATGTTTCTGAAGATTCGAACGGACCTTCATTTTCAGTTGTACAAATGAGGAAAAAATGCTTAAAGAGAAAATTGCATTTTTATACTGACTTAAATTGTGGCGGATCTGTAAATCTTAGAAAATGTCACCTTCTACACATGCTTATGAAACTGAAACTCTCTTAAATTGCGTCCCACCATACGCGGTTCAGCGATGTTTACCGTGTTAAATTTTCTCCTATGTATACCATGTTCTATTTCCAAGAAAATCGACGGTTTTCTCTTAACCGAGGATGGTGGGACGCAGCGTAACTGAATACGATTGTAACCTGTGGCGTGATGACGAGAATTTTTATTGTTATTTACTCAAGTGGTGACTGTGTATACGAGAGATAGTGATGTACATGAACACAAATCATCTCATAATCTAGCTGGATCGTGAACAAGGTCTGGAATATTCCAAAGGGATTAGATTGGATATTTTCTCCACCTCTTGCTTAACACGCATAAGGTATCGACATTTCCTGTCGATAAATTATCTGCCTTCAAACATTGCTGAACAAAGACCTCCCCGAATGACTCAGGCTCACCGAAAACTTCGAGAAACATTTTTCTACATTCCAGTAAATTTTCTTGTGAGTTTCCTTGTACGTGTTGTTTCGTGAGCTAAACAATCGATGGACACGTAGACTCACTATGTTTCACTATTCCGCTCTTTTCTCTTAGTCTATTTATGGTTTGACTAGTTAGTAGGGGGGGGGGGGGGGGGGCATGCAGCAACTACACCATTTCAAGAATCATTCTTCGTGCTCAGCAGCCAGCCATCATGTTAGTACACGATGAAGACCTACAATTTAAAATTTTACCAGTGTGTTCCGAGCCACCATAGCCTCGAAGCCCTCGAAATACACTTGACATGCAGAAAAGATCAGCGGTGAGTGAAAAACTTTAGATTGGGATCGAACCGGTGTGGTCCATCTAGCTAGACCACTCAGCTATCGAGGTTTGGTTTGACTAAGGTGTGGGAAAATTTGAAAATGTCACAGCGTATAGAAAGTTTTTTCGTTACTGTTTTGTCAGTTACTTAATTTTGAAATTTCTAAGGGTGCGTCCCACCATGCCCAGTTAAAATTAAACTGGAGATTTTGTCCTATGTTTACCATGTTAAATTTAACTTTTAAGTTAAATTTAACATGGTAAATCTCCAGTTTAATTTTAACTGGGCATGGTGGGACGCACCCTTAGAAAACAGATCTACCTAGATTGCTGACTGATATCAGCCTTAATAACCAAATATTGGTTATCTTAGGGTGCGTCCCACCATACCCAGTTAAGATTAAACTGGAGATTTTCCATGTTAAATTTAACTCAAAAGTTAAATTTAACATGGTAAACATAGGACAAAATCTCCAGTTTAATTTTAACTGGGCATGGTGGGACGCACCCTAAGAAGGAACAAGACGGGTCACCCTATGATTCAAACAGTATAGTGAGACCTACTCGATACTGTCGCTGATACTGTGGCTAGGTCCCATGAGGGTAAGCTGTGTTTTAAAAAAATCGCTGATCCCTGGCTCTCTTTGCTTTGAGCCTAATTCCATTGCGGTGGTGGAGCACTGTAGCAGATAACGTACGGTCAGCTGGATGTTGCGTGGGGCAGCATAAATAAGCGAATATCTCGCAATGGGTGTAATTCCGTGCTTTAACCCATTCAATTTGGCCAACGAGATAAAATCATTGATGCACATTCTAAATTCACGGTCCATCTGTTGCGCTATCGTCAAATCCAAATCCAAGTTCCCTCTGGTTTATATAGTGGCATTATTTCTATTTTCCACTATTGGGTACATACATGGATGTGTTTCTAAATTGAGTTTGCTCCTATCGCTTCGATTTCGGGTTATCGGTTTTATATATATCGATTTTTCTCATTGCATCGTCAGTTTATAGGGTTTCTCCGGTTTCTAGTGTGTTTGTTTAAGGTTACAGTCCATTTACAGTCCACCGCCGAGGGGTTAACCACTTCAGGAATCTCGTCGGGTAGGTCGTTGGGAATAATTGGAAATCTTTATGAAATCTCAGGGAATCCTAGAAATTTCTGGAGTAATTAACCCTTTGGGGTGCATCTTTCCACGAATCTCGTTGAGAATCTCAGGAGATCTTTGGAAATCCTCATGCAATCTCAAGCAATCGGAGTGGTTAAACCCTCGGGTACCGCTATATAGGATATACGGAAAATACCTATCTTGTGATATCGAAATCAGTGAAATTTTGAGCAGAGTTAACTGTTAACAGATAAGTTAAGTTAAGTTGTTAAGTTAACAGTTGTCATTGCTCTTGACATCCTTGATATGATTTACTTGAAAATGTTTTTTTATAGTTTAAGAGGAATTTCTCAATTTGTGATTTAACTGGAAAACCAGGCGTTTTATACTTTAGTCCCGCCTCCTTCGGGCGGGACAAAGTCAACAAAACGAAAAAAAAAAAAAAAAAGTAAACAAGGCCAGTAGTATCTTCTATATAGATTCTAGAAGAATCAACATAAAACCCCGATTAGACTAAACTATACAATCCCCAGTTACCTACGAACCATTTAAATGTGGATGAGGTAATTCGCCTTGGTATCCATCTTTATAAGTTTCGTAACTACACTTTCCCACACTGCGCTGCGACAATGTTTTTTGGGCATGTCCTAACCGCCGAGAGCCACTTATGGTTAAGGTGCCAGAGCAGAACGGTTGAGTAATTTTTATGAAGATATAGCGATGTCACTCGTGGGCATATAATGATACGGTCAATTGAATATCATGCAAAGTACTCGACCGTAGCAACTTCTACGAATGTAATAGCTATTTGGTCTTCTTATGCTTAACCTATTAATGCTGAAAGATGCTCCAGTTCGGGTAACCAGCCTACCGACAAGAATGTCCAACAATAACACAAAACGGTCACATGCGATCAGTTTTGGACGACCGTTTTGGCGAACTGGCATCCCTGGACGTATCGTTACTGGGGGGGGGGGGGGGGGGGGGGGGGGGGAAGCTCGCCACTTCAGACCCAAAAGTCGAGACCGAGGGGTTAACCACTAACCACTCCAGGAATCTCGTTGGGAATCTCAGACAGTCATTGGAAATCTTTATGAAATCTCAGGGAATCTTGGAAATTTCTTGAGTAATTAACCCATTGGGGTGCATCTTTCCATGAATCACGTTGAGAATCCTAGAAAATCTTTGTAAATCTTTATGCAATCTCAGGCAATCTCAAGCAATCTCTGGAGTAGTCTGGAGTGACCCCTCGGTCGACACGTATGTGGCCAGCTTTAAGTGTGCGGCAGACGGATTCCATGAAATAACCGGGTTAAAATAAATTTGTGTTTGTTTTTGTTGTTCCAGATAGGCCGATGGGTGTGGAGAATGTGTGAAGTGGGTGTAGTAGAGCGACGGACTAGTGGGAGTGCATGGCCCGTGGTGCTGGTGCTCAGTCTGGTGCTGAGTGCGGTCAGCGGTCACTACACCCCCCAATGGGCCGTCCACATACAGGGTGGCGTCGAGAGCGCCGACCGGATCGCCGCCAAGCACGGCTTCATAAACCGCGGCAAGGTAAGCGTGCCTCCTGTGTGTGTATTAGGATGATCCTTCTGGCGCAGTATTCACAGCGCTGAGCTCTCATGATGGGGATTCGAATCATGATTCCAGAAACTTCTCTACTGCTACTGTCGTATGGATTGTATGTACTTCCCTAGGTGGAAAGCTATTCTCAATAAGGTACCCTGGGTACATTGGACTGTCTGCAGAAGTACCTATCAATTAAGCTAGGGCATTTTTGGAAGTGCGTATGTTTAGGCGAAAAAAAAAATTGACAAAAATTGAAAAACATACACGTGTCTCTGATCATAAAAAAATGGGAGTGGGCCTTTTTGGAAAATACAAAAATGCCAATCAGTGTCCTTTTCGGGGTTGAGGATTAAACCCACAACTGGAATTTGTGTTAGAGACCGGACTTCGCAGGTATCACGTTGCTGATTGCTTCCCCAAACCATCGGATTAAATTCTACACCGGGTCATTTTCCGTTTTCTCGTCTGTCGGATTGCGGAAAGACTGGATTTACTCTAGGGGGACGACTTCTGACTTGTACATACGAGAAAGTAAAATGTCACCTGTTTACATGCACAGGACAGTCATTACTAATGACTGTCGAAGACGCTTACACGCTGTATTATTTTTGGAAAAACTAGGTCCGAAGTTCCAGAGTTTCGGGGCGTTTCACCCAGAACCAGAGCTATCGCCCAAGGTGAATACGAAACAACTGATTCCGGTTAAAATCAAATGTTTCCGAGGTTTTCTTTTCTGTAACAATTTGGAACAGGTTGAGTAAATAAATATCTCATCTCATGGCTTCCGGGGAAATCTGATTGAACATGTTTATCTTATGGGTTGGGTCAGATCAAATTTAATTTGCTGCCCTTCCGGACTTTTATTGCCTTTTCCATTTTCCATTCATTTTTCATTCATGTTCGTGGTACGGTCGGCCGTGCTATCGATTAATTAAAACTAATTAATATATTTTTATTGGGTTTATTTTAGTGAGGAAACTGGGTTAAATATTTAGTCCACCTTTTTTCAAAAGAAATTCCGCACATTACTTTTTGTGAGGTATAGTTAAAAGTGGTCTAACTGGTTATTGACTGGCTGTCTGTCTTCCGATCCCGACCCCATCAAACTTTTTCTAATCGGCATTCACCTCTGTCTCCAGGTAAATGTAAAAATGTGTTGACCCGGTCGGCTTTCAGCTCGGTAGCCAGCTACAGCGACGTCAGGTGACAGGTAGACAAAAGACCGTAGCGATTTGTTGGAGCTGCCGGGGGGAAAGCGGAAGTCGTCTACATCACCTCCTTCCCTCCTTCCTAAACTGTTTCTCTGAAGGGAAAAGTTCAATCACTGTGATGCCCGTTCCAACCTTGGCCAATATTTATAAAAGCCACCGCAAACTCCACCCCAAGCACTCAGAGCGAAAAAAGGAATTTCCAAAGAGCTCTTGTGTATTGTATACTGACTGAACTATTTCGCGACATCCTGCTGAGGTCAGTATATTCAGCGGGTTGGGTCGTTTGAGTTCGAAGTAAGGTCTCACAGTGACGTCAACGGAGGTTAACCAGTCTGTGTCCTCGGGCTTCAAACATTCTATTGCTTTAATTAGCCGGCTTGGCAGATATTTATGTGCGTACGAGGCAACCTTTGAAATATATAGATCCTGAATTGCAGCGGCCCGGGGAAAGTTGGCCTTGCCAGGAAGGAGAATTCATTCTCCCCGTCCCCGTCAGCGTCCTTTCGTAATTTTAGGCCAATATATCATCCCCTGGACTTTTTGGACAAGTACAAGCTGGGGCAATTTCTTTCCGCCCAATCTGGTAACGCGCCCGACCCTCGTATACTAGATGATTAGTAGCCTACTCCTACTCCCAAAATTATAACTTCAGCAGCAGCAGCTGTTACATTTCATAAATGTTGTTGACATTATTTGGGAGAGTTACGAAAAGCCTTGAAGCCACGGGCGTAGCAAGAGGGGGTCGGGGGGGGGGGGGGGGGGGCTAAGCCCCCCCAGAAACCGTTTAGCCACCCCCAGGAATTTTCTGACCTACACATAACGTCACGTAAAGCCATGCCTACCGCCCAGGCGAGGAGAAGGTCTGGGGAGCTTAGCCCCCCCCCCCACCCCAGGTTTTTGGTCCTGCTATGCCCATGCTTGAAGCCCAAAAAGAAAATGGTGCGTTTTTTCGTCTTATCTGCCGAATGCGCCACGAAAAAAACAACTTAGATTTCAAATTTGTTTGACTGGTTATTTTCTACATTTGTCCGAAGTTCTGTATCTTCTGCCCATCAGCCATATCATTCAGGACAATGCCATGCGCATAGTCATAGTAGGCACGCAAACATAGAGTGTACAATTATTTTCAAAAATATTTCTTTTATTTTTTTCAGGTACATTTTACTTCTAAGATTTTCCTGACTAAATCGTAAAAAAAAATTGGGTCGTGGACTTTCGTCTTCATAGTTGACTGATACGTATCTGAAATAATAGAATTACATCATCATTTAGGGGGAATGGGAATGTGGCTGTATCCCATTCCAGACTAATTTCTTCAATAGTTACGAGGGATTCACAGAATTAAATTAATCTTGCTTGGAAATATTTGTGTGATGTAAACGACAAAAGGACAAAAGGGACCAAGCTTTAACAATGTGGTCGCCAAACCACAGCTCTCAACCTCAGACCCATAATAATTATATGAGCCACGGGAACCGCCGCTCAGGGAACGCCGTACCGCGACCGCACGTCACCCCTCCCAAACCCAATATCATACAATAGAAAAACAGAATTCAGAATTTGCTGACATGGGGTGAGTGTATAATTAATAATTACCTGCTAATCGGAAATTTTCAGCAGTTATTGTATGAATATTTCTTGCTGTTGCATTTTTCTTGTATTCAACGAGGGGTTAACCACTCCAGGAATCTCGTTGGGAATCTCAGGTAATCATTGAAAATCTTTATGAAATCTCAGGGAATCTTGGAAATTTCTGGAGTAATTAACCCTTCGCGATGCGTCTTTCCACGAATCTCGTTGAGAATCTCAGGAAATCTTCATGCAATCTCAAGTAATCTCTTGGAGCGGTTAACCCCTCGGTATTCAAGAACAAGAAATCTAGAAATGATTTCCAGCAGAAGACTTCTATTATTTTTTAGTCACCTAGGCCTCCCTTACTAAAATAGCTAAAACTACACCACTTCGTCGTTATATCGTCGTTAACATGGCGTTAACAGATCGGGAATAGACCCTCTGGAAGGTGTAATAATTTGACTGACCTAGTAACGAACGTGACGGGCAGGAGGGGACAGTGTGTCAGTTGGGATTGCAAATACTGAGGCGGGGGAGGGGGGTGTTGGTGTCTGTGGGCTAATGAGTGGGGGGAGAGGAGGGGGCGAATCATCCCCTTCGTTCAAATTCAGCCTCCCCCGTAATATCGAGCGGCTGTGGGCATAATGCATCACACGTCACCCTTGTGTTCAGGATATCCCGGCATTGCATTACTACCCAGGATTAGTAAATGACTAATGGAATGGATATTGGTAATTTGTCTGTTTTCATCTCTGTTTCGGTGATGAATTTTGTGGTAATCATAATTTGGTATTGTCGACCGGTAAGAATGGGCTGAGAAAATTGGGGAAAGTGTAGTTCGTTAAGAGGGTAGTACACCCTTTGACGTCGTATGTAAGCCGTAAGCCTAGCTACTGACTGCAGAAAATCAGAGGTCTCTGCTTTCTTCTGGTTGCTTTCTTCTGATTTTTCCAAAAAAAATATCCTTATAATTTTTTGTGTTTTCGAAAATCCACCCATAACGAAAGAGACTTCTGGTAGAAACTCCTTTTTAACGAAATTTGAAGATCATATGTCATCATAGTGTATACTACCCTCTTAAATGTTGGCACTGTTCAGAGCCCGAATTTTGGTTTAGCGCCTGTTCATCAGAAAGGTTTTGCGGGTTTGGAGAAAGGAGTTGGAGTGGGTGGGTGGGGGGGGGGAGGGGTGATTAATTACTTTAGCCGCAGTCTGACTCTTCTCAAAAACCAGTGCCCTTTTACTTCCAGTTCCTTCCGTCTGAACAACCTTCCCAAAAGTGGGATAGGGGGTTTTTTTTAGTTAAGAACTCTCACAACGGAGATTTCAGATTTATTTTGAGAAACTAGCAAGTGGGGTATGAAGTAATAAAGTTACTGGATGAATAGTATGTAAAAATCCTCAAAAAGGCACTTTGTGTACTCTTTGTGAAAGGTTCGAGCGTCCTTGTAAATGGGTGAGTTCAGTATCTCTTTGGGTTGGCGTATCGATATACTGAACCCTATTTTGGAAAATAAAATAAGGATTATGGAGTGGTGGTTTCGCTGAATGGATATAACTTGTATAAGGGATGGTTCCCCGACCAACCCTGTACGGAAACTGGGCTAATCCGATTTCAGACCGATTTTTCAGATAAGCAGTTTTTCCGCTCGTATACTGTGTGTTGGAGTTAAGGGTGAATTTTGAAGGGTGAATTGTATTCAGTGAAATCTTTCTGAGCTTGTTTACGATCAAGCTACTTTCGTCCCGAGGGGTTAACCACTCCAGGAATCTCGTTGGGAATCTCAGTCAATAACTGGAAATATTTATGAAATCTCAGGGAATCTTGGAAATTTCTAGAGTAGTTAATCCTTCGGGATGCATCTTTCCATGAATCTCGTTGACAATCTCAGGAAATCTTTGGAAATCTTCATGCAATCTCAAGCAATCTCTGGAGTGGTTACCTCCTCGTTTCGTCCTAAGATGGTAAAAAAATTCTCTTTCCCCATCTCAGGTAGATACTATTACCTTGTGGACAATCTTGAAATCGTAAAGATAATAGATGGGCACTTCTCTGGTTTCCAAAAACAGTGGTAGATCCCCTATTATGGTGTCCTTCTGTTTCATGTGGAGTACTCGTCAATGATAGTCTTAGGCTGAATTTCACCACTTTCTTATAGTACCCGATAGTGTCTTTTAACGAGAGGGTTTAACGAACGGATTTACGTTACCGTATGTTTAGCTTACGACAAGTGCCTTGCGCTTGCACTTGATTCTCTGAGATCGCACTTGTCGTAAGCTAAACATACGATAACGTAAATCCGTTCGTTAAATCCTCCCGTTAAATTCACTATCGGATACTATAAGAAAATGGTGAAATTCAGCCTTAAAATCGTAATTTTATGATACGTACGAAATGTCCCAAATATTTTAGTAGTCAGCACCAGCAGCGCTACGCATAACTTATTTTGCCATCCCTTCCTTCCCACTTCTGTTGTTGAAATTATAATTTAGGGATTTCAGGGGAAATAAACCACCCTGAACGGATGTTCCGTCTGAAATGAACGGGGAAAAGGCGTGGTAAACCCATAGGTACACGATTATGCTTTGCAAATTATTCATTTATTCTGAAATAAAAGTTTCGAAAAAATGGTAATCTCTCAGGGATCCAATGATGGCTCTTCTCGCTATCCCACGGTTTTTGCATCCAATGACTTTTTCATTCGCCCTAAATTTTCCCGAAATAATTCACCCCGCTCCCCCTCAGCCCTCGACTAGCTAAAGCCAGATTAGGAAGCCTTTTTATCCCGGTTTAGTGCGCCTTGGAAATGTTAATGGAAATCTTAATCTAGCTTTAGTTTCATTGCTCACTTTAAGCTTCAATATAATGGAGGTTTTATTAAGTGGCTCCTTGACCTGACCTTCTTTTTTTGCTGTTGAGGAATGACTATGCATAGTGAAACCTATTTTTAAGTTTTTCTTAATGAGTTGTTACATATGTAATTTTATGCTGAGCCATGCCAAGGTACTCGCTTTTCTTCCTAGGCTCAGTGCAAAGAGACATCAACCTATAGGGTGAAATTTTGCAGCGACTGGAGACCGAACCTGGATCTTTAGCAGATCCGATTCCTCTTAAATGTCTTTTAAAGTTGAGGTTCACTTCCAAACTATATGACTGGACATAGCCGCGTAATCATCGAACGCCCTTCCTTGGGAAGTTTGTTGGACGGCCTTGGTTTTTCTCCTTTTTCGAAAGGCTATACGGTGAAAAATAGATTACAAGTAATTTATTCCCTGAATCTTGTTTCCGTCATCAGCTGATTCAGTTTGAATGGGAGTTGAGTCTTCCTTCCCTTATATGGGGCTCACCTCCCGCAGTAAGCATTTGCTGATTGGCCCCTTTGATAGGGGAGGCTGGCAAGGAGGTAGGTGACAAGATTGGAGTAAATGGATGGTGTCGGGCCGCGAGGGCACTCCCTCCCCGTCTCCCCCCGTTGACAGATTTGGGGGTCTAATTACATCAGCCTAGCCTGAGTGAGGCGATTGCTTCTGTTTCTGAGATACCCCTTAGGTCCTTGTAAATTTGGCGCGAATTAAAATGTATCCGTCAGGTTTACCGCAGACTGGTCAGAACTCAGAACTAGTTCCCGCGGAGACTTGACGTGAGAACTAGCCATCTGTTTACTTGCTCATCGTGGGGACTTGGACTAATTGTAAATTCTGGTTTTGAGTAGAGACTGACTAGATTCAATTATCTCGGAAAGGTTGTCCAGGGAAACCTTTGATGAAACACTAATTTTCACAAATAAACGCTTGACTCCGAGGGGGTTACCACTCCAGAGATTTCCTGAAATTCCATGAAGATTTCCTGAGATTCCCTTCGAGATTCTTGGAGAGATTAACCTCGAGTGGTTAACCACTGCAGAAATTTCCATGATTTCCTGAGATTTCCAACTATAGATTCCCAACAAGATTCCTGGAGTAGTTAACCCCTCTCTTGGCTGTGTGGTAGTGGTCTATAATTTTCTTTCAAGTATTGATGGATGATGTTGAGTTGTAAACGGCATTGAGAATTTTCCTTTTAAATTTTTTTTCCAGTAGCATAAATCACGTTCTCATGCTCACTGTACCGCGAAATAAAAATTTGAGTATAAAAATGATAAAATATGCGGGCATATTGAATTCGGTAATGACTTGAAGGGGAGCCGAAATTATTAAATAAAAAAGGGGAGGCCTGAACCCCTGAGGGCCCCCCTCTCCATACAAAGCACTTTAATGCGGGAACAGCTGTGAACTCTAGAAACTCTGCCTCTCTAGGGATTGCCTAGCTCCTCGCTACTCTGCAAATCTCCAGACGCTCAGGGAGCAGTCTCTCCCCTTTGCTGAGGCTAACTTGACGCTAATAGATTGGATACAAATGGGAAAACTTCTCTCTGTTTGGGGGAGAATCGCTGCGTGGCTACTACTGAATCTACAACGACTTACTACTGCGTAACTACTTTTCCTTACTTTTTACGCTCATGGGAGAACCCATCGTATAGTTGTGTGGAAACTGCTTACTAATAATGTTTGGTACAACTTTCACTCTGTTATGAGTTGACACGCAATCGTGAAATACGTGGTAGCAGAATTATTTATCCCCCCGTTATCTGGTGAAACTATTTAAATGTTCAGAAAAAACAACAATAGGTAGATATATATCTTTTTTGGACAAATTTTTATTGACAAAAATCACTGGATCGTAAAATCACAGAATAGCTTGTTAATTTTTTGCATGAAAAATGGTATTATATTTCAGAACGGTTTTTTTTTTTTTTTTCATTAACGCGCGACGTTCAGAGAACATATGCGCCGAAGAGTTGGTTTGTTAGATGTTTTTTGGCCAAAGCCGAAGACGAAGTGGCCGAAGCCGAATATGAGTGGGCCGAAGCCAATACATCCATGTCGGAAGCGGAAAATTTTTGCGTTCCGCCGGGATTCGAACCCGGACCTCTCAGGGCACAAAGCGGACCCCTTGACCACTCGGCCACTGAGAGGCACAGAACGTTTTAGTGTCCTGTCTCCTAATGGTCCAAAAAAAGCATAAACAAACAGGATTAGTAGGTACTCTTAGTACCCATATTCTAGTTTAGCCTTGCCGTGTCTTTCAGACACTATCATAGCCCCACAGTTGAGACTTCAGGATCGTTATCCGTACTCCTGTACCCCGCGGCTCTTTGCTAATTTGTCTTCTTAGTTGTGTCTGGAGGAAACTAGGTTAATAAATATCAACTGGAGGAAAAGCCAAATTGTTTCCCAATGTTGGCGTAATCTAGGAACTAGAAACTATGGCCCAAGTCTCGACTCGAGGGACCTTACCCCCCTCCCCCCCTCTTGTCTGCCACCAAGTACGCTGATAATTTCCTTTGTAATTACAATCCGAAATAATCCGCACAAAGTTATGATAATGAAAATTTCCGGAAAACTTTAACTTTGAGAAGAATATTTTCCATGAAAA
This sequence comes from Mesopsocus fuscifrons, assembly GCA_950004255.1. NCBI lineage: Eukaryota > Metazoa > Arthropoda > Insecta > Psocodea > Mesopsocidae > Mesopsocus > Mesopsocus fuscifrons. The sequence continues at coordinate 17,186,009 of OX465377.1, forward strand.
TGAGTATTAGTATTCTTGAAAGCTCGTCTGGTTGTATAATGTGATACGCGCACTGGGCGACATCGGGTGCCCTGCATAGTTACAGCTTTTACTGCTCTATAAAAACACGCAAGTTTTTAGATTTTCGTAATTTCCTATAAGCTTTTACGATGGCTCCGTAGAGATGACAGTTTCTATTTTTACTTTCCCTTGTTACTGCATTTACAGATGTTGTTATTGGTGTTGTTTCGAGTCATGAAACTTTTTCCTAACTTCGTGTGTTTATTTCAAAACCAAGTACGTCCATTCGACTGGTAAAATTAAAAAAAAAAAAATCCCTGGTGGTGATTGAGGTTTGTTTACGAAGCCGAATTTCAGAAATAACCAGAAAGGTCCTATTTTTATATTAAATCATTGTATAGATTTATACTGAACAGAAAACGCGAAGCAGTCATTAATTTGTGGTACCGAATTGGCTCTGAAAGTTAGCGAGAGTTTTATAAGCCGGAGCCATACAAAAACTAAAACCAATCCGCATTATGTAAGCATTGCTGAGGTGTTTCCCAAAATATTCCTCACTGCAGCTTATACCTTTTCCCCTCCTAGCAATAATGGCCGACATCGCCGAACGATGAGTCGACTCGTCGGTAATTATCGTTAGAGAGAGCAATAATTCGGATCCCCACGCAGCCAAACAAACAAACGAAGCTGGGGATAAATAACAAGACAATAGGGGACGACCCAGCCCCAAGGTCTGTTGATCCTACAAAGGTTGTCTTCCTTCCCAGTGACGTAAGGTCTTTATGTCGAAAAACCCTCCTGACCAATCAAGGCCTTTAGCCTCCAAGCGCTGAAGCAGTTGGTCGGTGTGTTTTAACGCCACCGGGGAACCCTTCTGTATATCCAAAGGAGACCACCTTTTGTAGTTGTAGTCCTTGGCTTTGCCCCACACGGGCAGGGGGGGGGGGGGGGGACAATAAATCCGAGGGCTGGAGGACCCTCCATCTCGGATACCTGCCCCCCAGTCAAGAATCCTTCACCTGCACTACCCAACCGGCGGTTTTCGCGCTGATGAGCAGACGTTTTCGTGGATATGCTTTGTTTTCGGTAAGCCTTTTCGAGCAGGCAAGAGAGCAAAAGAGGTTAAGTACTTCCTTATACCGTGATTTCCCTCGTTTCACCATTTTAGATATTATTTTTTTGTCTCTTTTTTGTACCTACTGTATATAGTCAAATTTTGAGAAGCTGCTTATTTCCAAAATTCTTACCTCCATTGTATTTTAATTGATTGAGAAGTTGGTGTTCTGACTCCCAGATGAAGACATTCAAAACTGTCCTGTAGGGAAGTGCGAGGGGGTAACCATTTCAGAGATTCCACTGAGATTCTATAAAGATTTCCAAAGATTCCAAATGATATTCATAGAAAGATTAACCCTGAAGTGGTAACCACTCCAAAAAATTCCAAGATTCCCTGAGATTTCAAAACAGTGGATATCAAACAAACTAGTGGGACATTTTTATAGATATTTCCGAGGCATAATTTTGAGTTTTTCCAACCAAGCCAAAGAAAATTCTCCGGTGGCGTTGCAGCAGAAGTGCACCAGCTGCTGCTCAGCCAAACCATTACGAATAATCGTGAAAACAAAACAATGGAACAGACAATCGGAACAGGATATAATAATTATACCCGTAATAAAAGGATGCATTGCAAATATTCAATTTATAATATATCCCCATACCCATTGTTGAAAAACAAATGACACGTAATTCAATCTAATTCACACTATTATCACGGCAACTCGACAACTCAATAGCCCCCATCATAAAAATTTAAATTGAGAATGGAGGACATCAATAAGGTATTTAGTGCGCGGGCGTTGTGAAATTAAAAGAGCATGCAATTTCACAGCACTATTGAATTTTTTTTAGTAGTGGGCCGAAACCAATACATCCATGTCGGAAGCGGAAAATTTTTCCGTTCCGCCGGGATTCGAACCCGGAACTCTCAGGACACAAATCGGACCCCTTGACCACTCGACCACTGAGAGGCATTGAAATAACTAGAGAAAGCACACATAGGCGTAGTGTTATAAAATTACTTAAAGTTACTTCAAAATTTTGGACGAATCGAAAGAGTCCATGTGTAGAGCTTCGTTCCAAGTCCAGGTTGATTCCCCAGTTAGGGTTTGCAAAATTTTTGAATTTGAAGAAGCCACCCTGAAATTGGGAGGTCTGTCTCGTTACGTCCCTGAAACACTACTCCGGCTATGTCTAGGCAGGCGATATCTAGAGTGAGAATTGAAAATTTTTTCGCCGTTCGTAATGTTCGTCTTTTGGTTGCCAGAAATACATCATCAGCCAAAGCAGAGCCCTAACTTCCGTGGTTGATTTCTATGAAATCAACAGAAATTTACTGGTCTTTTTTATCTCCTACTCCCATTTCACCTTAATGAGATAATGAAGGGGGGCTATAAAACACGTAAATGAGTTGAACTGGTGGTAGAGTCGTATAATATGTCTTCACTTGGAGCTGATTTGTCGGAGCTTGGGACGAATAGCACGACCGTTGAGAGCCCCAGGGACCGATCGCGGCTCGTTTTTGCTCGCCTTCAACTACCTTCTGATTTACGACAGTTTTTAGGTTATGTTCGCCGACAGGGGCTTAGACGCTGAGCTCCTAAACCCGTGATGGTCACCCATGTCGTTCGTTATCCGAAAAAACTCTCTTTTTCGTTGCTACTTTTTGAAATACGACTCTATACAGTAATGGGTGTCGAAATCTGGACTCTAGCGCTGTTGACGCACCTCTTAGGTTTGTGGGGTAAAATTCCTGGTTCATCTTCGAGGGGTTAACCACTCGTTGGGAATCATTGGAAATCTTTATGAAATCTCAGCGAATCTTGGAATTTTTTGGTGTGATTACCCCTTCGGGGTTCATCTTTCTATGAATATCTTTGGAAATCATTGGAAATCTTTATTGAATCTCAGTGGAATCTCTGGAGTGGTTACCCCCTCGTTCTTCTTGATTTCGGTCGAACGCGTGTTCATTGCTCGATACCTTATTCAGCAATTGTTTTTATCGCTTTTTCCCTTCCTTCCCTTTGTAATTGTTGACCCGATTTTCATGGCAATGAAAATTCATCGATTAAAAAATACAAAAAACGGAGCAACCAACTGCTGTCGCAGTGAGAAATTATTTCTCATCGGAGAGAACAATTGGAAATGATGATGAAATTGCTCTCCCGATACTTCCATTGTAATCGCTTCTGAAAAAGCTTTCAGTCGTGATGGAAGTCATTTGAATCCATGGACTGATAAAATGGCACGAAAAGAAGGTGACAAAAATGGGGCACGAATCGAAGTCACCCGCAATAATTATAGCAGGAAGCAGGAGCGTGTCGAAAATTTTTCCAAAAAATACAGAATGACTCTTTTCCTTTTGTAGGATTTTTGTTCAGTTAGTTCGCATTTTGTAAAGCATGAAGGTTATGTTTTGATACTGGATAATTTTTTAAGTTTTACTTTCTTGCGTGTTTATGTCCAATTCTGATGAAGTTGTTAGATATTTATTGCTCTGAAGACGTTCAGAGAACATATTATGCGCCGATGAGTTGGTTTGTTGGATGTTTTTGGCCAAAGCCGAAGATGAAGTGGCCGAAGCCGAATACGAGTGGGCCGAAGCCAATACATCCATGTCGGAAGTGGAAAATTTTTCCGTTCCGCCGGGATTTGAACCTGGACCTCTCAGAACACGAAACGGATCCCTTAACCACTCAGCCACTGAGAGGCACTTGTCCGATTGTATAAAGTCACAACCTATGAAACTTGTCTGGCACTATAAAAACGTATTATATTTCAGAACAAATATCCAACAGTTTCCCCGGAAAATGGGCATTACGAAACGGCAACAAACAACATTGTGTATAGAAGCCTTCTATAGTGGGCCTCAGGGTCTTGAGTAAGGTTTTACTGTATTTCATAATTGACGAGTGGGGGTAACCTGTAAATTAATAATAGAGAAAGGGCCTGGAAGGTTGGCGGGGGGAGGTGTTTAATTTTCCTGGCAACCTATTGGGGAGGTGCTGACCGTTCCCTGCTGCTGAAGGCCTGATTTATGAACAAAAGCTCCCCCCCCCCCCCCACAAACAGTTATGTTTATGTTGCGTGGTCCCGTGCTTCTCCTCATAAACATCTTGTAACTACGTATGTACAAATTCATAGTTATAGTTGCGGAAAATGGGCGGAAATGAGCGCAAGCGGGTAGAACCTACCCAAAAGTTACACGTCCGACCGCCGAGTGACCATAGTGCGTTCCTTAACCTTTCCTCTCTCTTTGGATGAATTTGTCGATTATGAATTAATACAGTTCTGCTTGTTGACATTTTCAGTGATCCTATGTTTACATATACTTGAGAAATTTTTTACAGGTGAAAATCGCAACCTGCCCCATGACAACACAAAAAAAAAAAAACACATTCAAACTTGCGCTATCGAAATGGTGTCTTACTGGTGAAAAGTAGTTATCACTTTCAGAACACTAAACAACGGAATATGCCTGCTGAAAGTCTTTTGCGGAACTACTGACAAGTCGAGTCCGTAGCTCATTGAGCGAAAGTGCCGGCCCACGACCGTCTTTTGTTATTTTTAACGCCGATGCTCCCCTAAATTAGTTTCATTAACTTAATGGGACATTTAGCGATAGCCAAGTCTGACTTCTCGCTTTCCCCCCTCCCGGCTTTGCGCGAAATGGGCCGGAAAAGGTCGTGAGGCTCTCTTGCTGACAGCGATCTGCAACACCCGATGTCTGACTGTCGCACTTTCCACACTTTCGCGACATGTGCTGTGTTGTCAGCGACATTTGGGTCTTTTCTGAAATGACAAATTTATTGCGGAATTTTTTTCGGATAACATCTTTATATTCTTTGGACTTTCGTTTTGTTTCTATATTTCGGTATTTCCCTCTAGTCTGGTTATTGCCTATGGACCTTCTTTTTTGCCGCTATAGGTATGGTTGTAGACCGAAGAGTTCAGTAGGAGATATCAAGTCCCTTATTACGGCAGTTAATTCCTTCAGCCATAACCGTAATGGGGCCTTTTATTGGTTGATTCAAACAAAAATGTTTTAATAATCTACCGAGGGGGTGACCACTTGAGAGATTGCTCGAGATTCCATGAAGATTTCCTGAGATTCTCAACGAGATTCGTGGAAAGGTGCACTCCGAAGGGTTAGCCACTCCATAAATCTCCAAGATTCCCTGAGATTTCATAAAGATTTCCAAAGATTGCCTGAGATTTCCAACGATATTCCTGGAGTGGTACTGCTGACCGATTTTGGATTTTTTCTTTGAACTATAATGTAGGTTTTTGCGTGAAAAATCATATCCAGTGCCAAATTTCTATCAAGAGCTTGTTTCCGAAACTGTATGGGTAGAATATATTATTTATTGTGTGGGTTGTAGGTATAAATTCCAGACCGAGTTCAGGACGGACTCTAAAGCGCACGCTTTGCTGTTTCTGTTGTACCAGCGGCTGTTTGAACTGCACTGCATTCAGGGGTATATCCTCTTCATATTTTAATATTAGATCTTAGCGAGTAGCCAATGTTCAATATTAGCTGAATCGCTGAGTCAGTGAATCGTATAAAATGTGTTTGCGAGGAAACATCGAGTGGAACAACCAGGAATATCCCTGAAAGGCTGTTTGAACTGCACTGCATTCAGGGGTATGTCCTCTTCATATTTTAATTTGAGATCTTAGCGAGTAGCCAATGTTCAATATTAGCTGAATCGCTGAGTCAGTGAATCGTATAAAATGTGTTTGCGAGGAAACATCGAGTGGAATCGTCTGGAAAGCGATACATAGCGACACTCGAAGATGATTGGAAAATACGCGAACGGTTTTTCCGACTCGGGAATGTTTTTCATTGATACAATAAATTGGACCATCGGGTTTGAAATCCGATCATTCCCCATAAGCCGTGAATTACGGGAAAACCGCGACATATTTCGCGACATTATAGCAACTTTACAAAAGCTAAAATTTGTAGCATTTCTCCGGTGAATAACGCAGAAGCTGTGTTATGCAGGTGTGGCGATGGCGATTGAATAAAAAATATTCTACCAATCTCTACGGATTTTTTTTTTTTTTTTTCTAGCCAAGTTTTCAACGAACATTTCCCGCTAGCTTTTGGAAAATTCATGCACAGTATGCACACTGCAGTTTCCTTTTAATATTGCATTGTAAATCAACAGTGATTGCTGAAATATTGACTGTATTCAGTGCCCTTCTTTTCGATTGTTGATAGGTCGAGTATGACAGATAAATAATTGAATCGGTCCGGTCTTTATTTATTTAATCTAAAATCCCGATTTCAAACCAGTGGGAAAACGGCGTATTGCTATCGTACACAGCTGTTCAGTATTTCGATTATGTAGTCGAGTTGTTTTATATGAACCCTAAATTGTAGTCCCGCCGTTTCACGCCAAACTTGTCTGTACTGACGGGAAGAATTAGTCGTTCGACCAAGACTCCAAATCCCAATGATATAGTATTGGTAACGGCGGTCTCCAAGGTACTTTTGAACCTTATTAAATTATTCAAAAATCGGTCTCCGTCAAACGTGAAGGTGAATACGTATCAAAATAAAAATCCGAGGGGTTAACCACTCGTTGGGAATCTAGTTGGGAATCACTGGAAATCTTTATGTCATCTTAGCAAATCTTGGAATTTTTCGGAATGGTTAATCTTTCTATGACTATCGTTGGGAATCTTTGGAAATCTTTATGGAATCTCAGAGAATTGAGTGGTTACCCCCTCGTAAAAATCCATATTTTCAAAGAGGTCTATTTTACATTTGGGATGCAAAATCTTGAGCTTCGCGAAGGTGCCAAGAGGTAAAACGTATTGAAAGAAAATCTATCTCGCAGAGTACTTGACACAAATTTTCTCGCAGCTTTTATCTGGGGAAAATTTCGATAACTTAAACCACTCTTGAGAAAATTGAATCATTGAGAAAAGACATTTCTGTCCCTCCCGATAAAAGACTATTCAGGTTCTCGTAATAATTTTACGGAACTGAATTGTCAAGAGCCCCATCTGTTCCTGTCATATTCACTCGCTGGCCGCTTTGTTTGGAAGTACCGACCATCAGAAAGGACTCCTGACCTCTTCTGCTTAAGAACTAAAAACCTTGAATGGAATTAGAAGCTTTCCGTTCGCCTGAAAAGTTTTTTGAAATCGACACGTGTGCAGCCTCGCAGTGCCCGAGCGGCCTTACATGCTGACTGGTATGTTGAGTGATCTAGGTTCGAATGCAAGTCTCTTATTTCTGACTTCGGTCGACTCCTAGGTATATCTCTTCCAAAAACCAGAAAAACAAGTGTTGTTGTAGTCGTCGGTGGCTTAGCGAAAAGTAAGTATTTTTACACCAGAGGGATCAGGGGGAGTCTTTTTCAGTTGCCTGGGCTTCAGCCACTATTTTCGGTTTCGGTCTGCTTCGTAAACTGAAAAGACTACTTCTGCCTGTGAACATTCAGCGGCACTCTTTTCTAACTTTAAAACTGTCGGTATTTACGCTGCTTTTTGGAGATTTCGAAACTAGAAAATAAACAAAAATAAAGCTGTATTTTCAAAGGAGTTGAGGTGATAGGAAGCCATTACGTATTGATAGGGACGATCATTCATTATTTGGAGCTGTCAGGGTTTTGAACGTGGAGTAAGTGGCAGACTGCCGAGTGCCGACCGCCTTCATCTTGACGGTCTGGGGAGTGTTTGAGTCATGCTGGGAGAGAAATCGAAAAAGGCTACATCTTAGCGCCCCACACTTTTATCAGGATGTGGAAAAAATGGGTACCTCAGGAAATGATTGGAGTATGTAGTCCGATGAATGACTTAATTTCTGTATTATCGCATTGTAGATTCCGACCACTAAATAAAATATTTACACTCTAAAGTGGCTGGGTGTTAAGTTGGTGTGAGAGGCGAAGTGACGACACCATTTTTTTGTTACGTCGCAATTTGCCAAGCTCCGCGTCTTCTGCTACCTATCTCACTGTAAGCTAACTGTAGGGACCATCACCTAGCGATCGATATAAATATCTATGTATGAAAGTCTGACAAGAACACAACAACTGTACTGTCTCAACTATGAAACCGGAAATCAAAATTTTCAACCCGCTATACCTACGAAGGGTGAAGACCTTTGGAACAAATTTAGAGTTCTGCAAAACCGCTTGGAAGTCCTTTATCGTTAAATATGTATAAATTCTCCAAATTGGATACCAGGCAGCAAGTTCATTGTCAAGTAAGCCATTGCATCTAGAACATTATTACTAAGGTGAAGCCATTTAATGGGAAAATCGAGAGGGTTAAAAAGGTTAAGAGATTTGTTTACGTTTGTAGCCAACATGGCCGTCCTTAGGCTAACCTTAATATATCTCCCTATGCTCGAGGTTCGCTGAACCGTAAAATTATTACATGGAGTTCGAGAGAATTTGAGAAACGGCAATGTCAGCTGAGGTAACAATTAGTTATTGCTAATTAGGAACGAAGCAGGCCCTTATGGTGCTAAAGTAACAGAGCGCGATCGGGTCTGCCACTGACAAACAGTATATTCCCTTTCCTTTGCCTAAAAGACAAGAAAATGAAACCGGTTCGATGACTTAGAATTTGAAAATTATTTAATTGAAATGTGCCTGAAATTTTCTGCGGTTTTTTTAAAAATGTTTTGTAATTTTCTTAGCAACATTTCGTACCTCTAAATTTCTCCTCGCTAATGATGTCTTGTTCCTTGTTACTCCAGACTCCAGGTTATTTCTGTCTGTGTTTCTTGTTGCGTGAAAATCAAATCTTCTCAGGCGGAGGAGGCGTAGGAAGGGGAGTTCCTTGGCCCCCTCCCTCTGAGGAATTGAAGTTGAATACCTGACACCAGTTCAGTGATGGCTCACTGATATCATATTTTATAAAGAACCTGAAATGGTTGGAAACTTTGTGCAGAAAATGAATGCCTGAGAATGACAGTCAGATATTTTTGCCGCCATTTTCTTCCAGTTCAAACCGTTCTGAATACCGCATAAGAAACCTTTAACCATGTTATTATGCAAAATTGGATGAGCTGGAACATTTTATTTTATTTTTTTCATTCCAAAGTATAAAGTTTCTAACAGGGAGGAAATAAAAAAAGTTTGACAAACGAGAATCGGACGAAGGTTCTTTGAAAAGAATTCTTAGGTGGGTGAAGGGGGAGGGGGTGCTGAAAACATTCCCCGAAAGTGATGAGGAGGGGGGGCTTTTCACAAGTCACCGACTGCACCCCTGACCCAGTTCTCTTTCCCAGCCTACCATTTCAATTTAACTTTGCAATCGTAAATTTTAAAAGTCTTACAAAGGACTTTGTTCGTCGAGCGATTTTACATACGGATGTGGCTGATGATGCTCTTATTTTAACTTGGAGTGGTACGCTTATAAGAGCTTTTTTTGTAATTTCCACTGTGAATGAGAGATAGGTATTGTTACTGGATATAAACCTGACCAAATCCAGCGGTGGGGAAGTTACCCTCTCCTGCAGGTGTATTCCCTTTCTTGAACGCCAGCAAACCCACCCAACTAACACCTTCAAAATTTATTGTAAGAAGAACTGTTCTCCTTATATTGCATCATGGCGTGCCTTATCTTCTTACAATAAATTTTGAAGGTGGTAGTTCGGTGGGTTTGCTGGCGTTCGAGAAAGGGAATACACCTGCAGGTACCATTCAGCCGAGAACCCTAGCGATCAGCCTGGGCTGCGTGCCATACTAGGCTAGGCAAGTAGGTATCTCAATCTTACCTTGAGCTCTTTCTCAACAAAAAAGCTTTCAAAATGTTGCGTACCAGAAAATTTCAAAAAAGTCATTTTTGAGTTAAAGTGCGCTACTTCCTGATCATGAACGTGCATGACAACCCGTCGTGGTGGTTTACTGATGGCAAAAATTGTGAAATTTGTGAAGACTGCGTAAAACTTGATACGACTAGGAACGAATATCTCCCTAGAGGCGAATTTTTCTTAACCTTCTATTCCCTCCAGAAAAGGTTGCAGTCATCCATGCAAAAGGTTGATGTGCCGCCTTTCGAAGCTATTACCGTAGCCTTCAGTTGACAGCTCTTTGAACGCTCTTATTCCCCCGTGTAACATGCATGACTTTTGCATCAGTTGTCTCAGTTGTAAATTTAAGGTTTTCTTCAACCCTTTGAGGCAAGTCTCTGCGGTTAAAGAACCTTTTTTCGGAAATACGAAATGTTTTGAAATTTAAATCGCGGTCTGCAAGTAAGATGAGCCTTTCTCGAAAGTTGTTTTTTTAGGGCTCTGAAAATAAAAATTCGCTTTTTCATTTCGACGACTCTGTTATGCTTGTCATAGTCTTAGCTACGTAATCGAGAGCTTTTGCGCTAGTGATAACTTGGCTTCACAATGTGGTAAACCTAAGAGAAGCACTCGTGGTCTTTCATACCGATTATAAACCAAATAAAAATAAATAAAATCACATACGGAGGAAGCTTCTGTAGCTCAGGTGACGACTACCCGAGGGGGTAACCACTCCAGAGATTGCTTGAGATTGCCTGAGATTGCATAAAAATTTCCTGAGATTCTCAACGAGATTCGTGGAAAAGATACACCTCAAAGGGTTAGCCACTCCAGAAATTTCCAAGCTTCCTTAAGATTTCATAAATATTTCAATGATTTCCTGATATTCCCAACGAGATTCCTGGAGTGGTTAACCCCTCGCGACTACCCTTGTCGACGGGATAATTTTTGGGACTCCCTCCCCTGGCTGTTGACGCAGGCAAGGTAGTTAAGGCTAGTAGGACCCTTGAGAAAGGAAGCAATCAAATTTGACCGGATACACCCTAACCCCACTTGAATATTCATTTAAGAGGAGCAGTTGCCCCCTTGGGACAGACCTAACGGCACCTTCCAATATTTCTCGCAGCGCCGACACTGCCGCTGCCCCCTCGGCCACATATGCCATACTTCTTCGTTACTCCGACAAGGGCTGTCCAAATTTACCCTTCTAATTCGATAGGGAGGGAATTTAGGGGGTCATCTTCATAGTTCACTGACGCGGGGGTGAGTGGAAGAATAACGGCTTTGGACCGGGGTGGCGATTCTGAGCCCCGTCACTTTATGTTCCTCACTACTCACTAAGTTGCCAGTTAATATATAATCTGAGGATAAAATCCAGTTAAGAGGACGCTATACCTGACAGTGCATTTTTTGCCGCCCATAAGATTAACATTGCGAGCGGCGATTCATTTTCCAGGTTTACCCTTGGTTGGAAAGACACAAAATTTTGCCTGTACCTAGCCCTAACAATGTTCTAGGGAGTGTTCGAAGCAGATTTCCCAATTTCTCACTGGTTTCTTTTATTGCAACTGTTTTGCAAATGCTAGCATCGCATACCTCAAGAAAAGTGCTGTATCTCGAAAACCAGTAAAAAAAATGGGAAATCTGCTTCGAACACGACCTAGAACATTGTTAGGGCTAGGTACAGGCAAAATTTTGTGTCTTTCCAACCAAGGGTAAACCTTGAAAATGAATCGTTGCTCGCAATGTTAATCTTATGGGCGGCAAAAAATGCACCGTCAGGTATAGCGGACCCTTATATCTCGTAAGATCGTTATGTTCTATGGACCAGAATACAATCAGTACTGTCTCTGTGACACTTCCAGCCTAGAAGCGCTGCTGTAGGAGGCAGGGGGTTAACATGAAATAGGAACAGTAGTGTTTATTGTCGTCCATCTGAACCATAACATAGCACGTCTTCTCACATTAAATTCTTTTAAGAACATAAAGTAAGCAACAATCCATTAAAACGACGTTTGGTTACTTCACAGTGTTTGAAAGAACAAACATCAACAAAAAGTGTTTTTTTGGAAGTTCATTTTTAGGCGCTGGCAAACTGTCTCACTGCTCGATTGCGATTGCTTACTGGGCGCATTGTTATCGAAGCAGGTCATGGTAAATATATACGTAAGTGACCTCTCACAAATAGGTCGTATGCGGATTATTTCTAGCTGTTATCAGAAGTCATAATATAACCCTAACTTGCATCGCCGAATTCGTTACAAAGGATCCACTTGGAGTAAAAAAAAAAAACTTTTTCACCTTATTTTTGAATTTCCTGGATGTGTGGGCCAACAGTTATTTAGCCAGGATGCTGGGAGGAAATTTTCTTATACAAACACTATGGGAAAATCAGAGACTCCTGCCGTACCGTACGCCTTGCAAAAAAATATTCTATGTATCTCTAGAATAGGAAATAATAAAAAGTTGTGTTGTGAATTCTTTTGATGGATTTCACCATTCTACTTAACGGTAAGATAAGTAAACTGTATATAAATATGCCTAGCACATGTTTACCTTATCGCAAGGTTTAAACGATGCTTTGCCTCTTGCAATAAGTTAAACATAAGCTTAGTCCGAGGCTTAGTCTATTTATACAGTTTATCTCATCGTTAAACTTTTCTTTAGCGTGGCGGTAACATTTCTTTACGGAAGGAAGGATGACGCCATAGTCAAGTTTGACTGTAGAAGATACTTGCGAAAGTCATCCTAACTCAATCTGGTAACCTTGTTGACTGAACCAAAGCGAAATATTCAAGATTGACTTATGTGGCGTATATTGTGTATTTATGGCGGTTATTACGAGGGGGGAGCCCGAGGGGAAACCTTAATTTGGGGGAGAGGAGGGGGAGGGGAGAGAAAGATGACACAGACCCTGAGGGGGAGCACGACTCCCCACGGATTGACAAACGCGTGTTGGCGCACCCTACTCCGAAAAAAAGGGGATGTGCTGACCTGAAAAGTGTGTTTGGGGGGGGGGGGGGGGGGTAGGCATACTTGATGATAGCCCTGGGGCTTTCTTCATGATTTGACTTTTGAATTGAGTTGCTGAAGGCAGAGAATTTTTTTTTTTTTGTAATTCAGGTTGGGGTTGTGAAGTTGTGGGGACTATGGTACAAAATAATATATACGTTGGTCATAGTGCAAATCTAACTTGGAAATTAACGCAGTTGATTCTTACATCCCATCACATGCATTATGTGATATCCGAAAAATCGCTTCCTTAAGGACGACTACGCGGTCGTGTTTGTTTACGTTTTATCTGCACATTTTATGAGGATATTATTGGATATTTAAATGTTCTGAAATATAATAAGTATTTTAACATCATAAATTAACAGGCTATGTTGTTATTTTACGATCGGCTCATTTTGAACAAATTTTTTGTTAAAAAAAATCACTCAATCGTAGTATCACAACATAGCCTGTTAATTTCGGCCGTTAAAAAGACACATTATATTTCAGAACATTAAATATCCAATTGTATCCTCTTTTGAATTCAATTACCTGTACTTACTGCTGGAATATTTGAAGAGACGGTTTGAAATTCGCTTGCATTGAGCGAGTGCTTACTTACTGCCTTTGCGTGGGAAGTTTCAGAAACTTGGCTGATAAGTGGTTAAAGGGAAAATACAACAAAGGAATCTTGTGTCGATAAGTATTTCAAAGAAAACTATTCCAGAACAAACGGGAAGCTGTGGGACCTTTTCCGGTACCCCGCAACCGCTTCCGCGCTCGAAAATTCATATTAATCTCTCTGTTATTTTACTTACCATCTAACCAGTGCAAGATAAGGTTGTGGCTTTACTTGGAATTCTTGAAGGAATCTTCACTTAATACCTAGAATCCCTGCAGTACTCTGTTCGTGAACATTTTGGAAGCGAACTAAATCTTTCTTACTTTCCCGCTAAACGAGAAAATGTATTTAGCATTTATTTAGTAATCAAGAGCGACATTATTTTCAAATGATGAAGTTTATTCGTTTTTGGGTTGTTGACTTACCGGGTGAGCCTTTGAGATGCTCGAGGTTTGCTTACAAACATAAGTTACGGAGGCAAACAATAATATGTAACGGAAAATGTTTCCTCTTACGACATGGAATTATTGGCATCGGTCCACTCCTAAACTGGCTTCGGCCCACTCATATTCGGCTTTGGCCAAAAAAATCTAACAAACCAACTCATCGGCGCATATGTTCTCTGAACGTCGCGCGTTAAAAAAAAAAAAAAAAAAAAAAAAACATATATTGTTAGCGTTCTGTAAGCAATATATGATCATACCCTCCTGTGTGACTGTGTCAGTTTTCAAAGTTTTTCCTGAACTGGAAAGGGCCTTGTTGAAAATATTCCATAACTCTGGGCAACCCTTAAAGTTTGCGGTATAGCTTTTCTTCCCTGAAAGAAAGCAAAAAAAAATTGAAGAAATAATCCAACTTATCTTTCAAAATTTTGAAATATGAAAATAGTGAAAGTTGAAGTGGGTTCAGCTTATTGCGCAAAGTGGGTTGAATTGGTGAAATAAGAAGGTATATACGATTGCTGAATCAGAGTAGCGGGAAGATGATTCTTTCTTCTTTTCGGAGGTTTTCATTTTCTTGAGATTTTCTATCTCCGATTGGCAGTGGGATCCTTGTGGTTCAACCCCCACCCCTCAATAAAATGTTGAGACCTCCGTTTTGCCTTCTTTTCGAATTATAGAAGACTTTACCGGGTAAATTTCTTTTCCTTGTTATTTGGTAGGTTTTTTCGCTGTTTGACTCTAAATGCGAGGTTTTACGACTCCCCAATGTGCATTACGTTTTACGTGTGAGTCGTTCCAGGTTGATACGAGTTTTTACTTACTTTTTATTTCTCGCTGTATCTTGCGAGTTTCAGTAGTAAATTACCGTGTTAGTATTTTGTGGAGACATGAATGTTTTTAGATCCTTTCAGTAGAACCCATGAATTAGGTGCACTATTTTTATTTTTCTGTATAGGTAGTATATGGCTGGATATACCACTGTACTATTGTCCGCTTTGTGTCCTGAGAGGTCCGGGTTCGAATCACGGCGGGATGGATTTTCAAGGTTCCAACTTGATATACGTAGCTTCCAGCCCTTCTTAACTGTCAAAAAACACGATTTTTTGCCTTTTTTTGACCATAGCAGGCGCAATTTTTGAGTTATCAAAATTTATCAAAAAACATGTCCAGATATTTACATTAGGTCCCTACACACCGAATTTGAGCAAAATCGGACGAACGGTGTGACGTCCAGTTGTGCGACAGACTGACGTACGTACGTACGTACGTACGTACGAACATGTTGCATGTTGAATTTTGATTTCTCACCTATTTCTCACTTTAGGCTATGCAGCTAATTTTCGGAGGTTCTTCAACTATACCTATGGTTTTCCAAAATAAGTGTAAAACCGTTCAATATGAAATTCTAATTCTTCGAACGTCATATCCAATTACAGGAAGTTCGACAGCTGCAGGAACCTCCAGAATATCTTTAAAATACGAAACAGAAACATTAAAAGCTTTTGTAAGCGAGAAATCAAAGAAAAAACAAAAACTTGGAAAATGGCGCGAGGAAAATGAAACTTCCTGTCGAAGGAAATCGCGATTTTCATCAGAATTTATTAAAGTAACTTTGGATTGTACTGTGTTCAAATTTGTGAGGAAATCCTGGCACTCTGTTTAAACTGGATTTGGTAGGATCCAGTTTAAGACACCAATTGGAAACTAATGTTTTTCTCGATACTTGAGTCACCTTTTCTGTAACAATAGTGTCTCTCTATAACGACCACCAAGAGACCAGGTGAATTTGCTCGCTATAGAGAGAGTTTGTTATCGAGAGAGTTTAAAATGAGAAAGGGTTTGTTAAGGGACTGCAGACTGCAGCATTTTCGAGATTTTCGTTAGAGAGAGTGACCACAGTAATTTAATTCATTTGATAACGACCCGATTACACACTAGCAGGGTTTCTTGATACAATCACTACTAATCCGGATTTTCTTTATTTCAGGTAAGCTACTGATTACGGAATATTGGTACATCACATCGAGAACTGTTCAGGGTTATGTTAAAGGTAATGTACCTAGGTAGTTTTCGACTTGTATTTTTAATCGTGTAAAATTGCGGTAACATTTGGTTTCCATGTATTGTTCTCGATAGGATCATACACGTAGTTTGTATGGGGTGACTTCGGTGACTCAGTGAATAAGGTTGCAATGCTGACTTGAAGAAATAATTTATCAACAAATTGGTTTGCTTTTCGACTCAGAGCGCTGAGACGTCTCTTTCCAAACAAATTTTAACAACTCTTTAAACTTTTAAATGACTCATCATAATTATACGCAAATGACGGGTTTTTTGGATTTTAACGAACAACCCTTACCTAACTGGAGATGGGAAATACTACAAAAGAAACTTAGCAACATCTTGTTATGTCGCTTCCTACATTCGTTGGTGGTTGACGTGGTTGTAGAACCGGAATATTTATTAACTTCTTTGCCAGCTTTTTATATTGTGATCCCAATCAGACGCTTCTAGTGCCACGTCTCCGTTGTAGCTCAGGTTACTGTCGCCGTTAACTTTTTCAACTATCTAACTGTGATAAAACATATTCTTGAATTTACAACAACAAAAAATAACAAACAGGTTTTTGGGAACACGCAATTAAGAAATAAACGAACGGTGTTGTGTGGAGACCCTTAAGTCACCCTTTTGATGTTCCAGTCAGTACCGAACTAAAAACTGAAAATTTACTTTGTGGCTCGGTTCTGTTCTCAATGGTCTTGATTTAACTGGAGGTTAGTGCAGTGTTTATCTTACCGACTAGATACCCTGGCTAAGCTGACCGTCTCGACATCGCTGCACACATCTAGGGCTTTTCTTGGCTCACAGGAACAGATGTTAATTAAGATTGCTGATGGTCGGTAGCCGAATGAACATTGGTGTGACGTCTTTGTTAAGATACAAAAAAAATTCTGGTGTCTGGATTCGAACCCAGGGCCTCAGTTTTTGCCCCTGGTTCTGAGAAGAAAAATAGTGCTTCTGATAACTCAGCATTAGAATTTTAAGGCGTCTGGGCATGCGAGATTATGTGTCTAGAGGGGTGTAATGGCGGCCATCAATCCTCCCCCACCCTACCGCCACCTCTCTGTCTCATACCCTTGTTCTTCCAACCCTTACCACATATTGCCTTAGCCGATGCTCCAGTGGAACCAAGCTATCCATTAATTTGTTGGGAAGGGTGGGGGAACATGGTTCAACCGCTGTGAAGTGGCGAAGGTTATCAGAAAAGAGGCAGAAGGTTGCTGTTTTATTCGTAGACAAGACTTAGGCTGGATTTCACCACTTTATCGTGTAGACTGTAGACTATCGCTAAAAAAAGTTAACGGCTTTCACCATGCTCAGTTATCTTACCGTTAGCTTCCGAGTGGATTATCCGTACGTTAGCAATAACGATAACTTTCATACTTTCAAATCATTTGGGTGCGAAACGGGCAGGGATTGTTGTCTACCCAACAATTTAATACCTTTCTCCGAATAAATTAGTGAGTCTTTCACGTTTATTTTCCATTTTTAACTTGAAACAAATTTGACGTAAACAATGCAGACGAGTTCTAGTGACACGACAAACCTAACGATATGATAAGTTTTGCGGTTACTTTAACGAATCGATAGCTATTCGATCGTTAGGAGGCACTATTGTGAGGTGGTGAAATTTAGCCTTAAGGGACAAGAGACACGGTTGGATATTTATATGTTCTGAAATATAATATGTCTTTTTAACATCAAAAACTAGAAGACTTAGTCAGAAATTACTAGGTTGGAAAATCAGCCCTTATTTGACTAGTTTCTGACGCATATTATACTGTTTCCTCAATATTGGACCGAAAAAACGTCCTGATGTCACTGGCTCTGATCCAATTGAAAAAATAAAGTTTCATCTAGATTTTTCTACCAAGTAGCAGCTGCTGGAGAAATGGAGCCACTTGTTTCCCTCAGAAAGTCACTGAGTAGAATGGTTGTTCAAGGTGTGAAATAGAAATGAACTCCTTCAACTCCCCTCGTGACAATTGTACTTTTCCAAGTCAAAATCTTCGGAAAAGTAATTATTAACGCAGGAATAGAAAGACTTCTGGGCGTCTCACGATAAGAGTGCTTTTCAGTGGAAAACTACCTCGAATGAAAGCTAATTTAACTTTCGTGAATTTATTTCATTATTATCATAACAAAAATAAAGAAAGTTGGATGGAGTGGGAGCTTTGAATGAGTGAAAGTTGACGTTGGAATGCAAATTGCGTGAATGAGTCAAGTTTTGAGTTAACTTTAAGTCTTAAACCAAGTTTCAACTTTGTTCCCAGGAGAGTTAAGTATTTACTCTAATAGCGCCTGGAAAATAATTGAATGACGCCGTGAACAATATTCACTTTTATCAGGGGAAAGTTTTCGTTTCTCGGAATGTCGTAAAGTATGGACAGTCCACAAAACTGCTTTGTTTCGAGTAGTGATGCACGAAAATTTCATGTCTTGCTTTTGAACAAGTACAAGAACTCTTGCAAGAGTTCTCGCGAGAGTCATGCAGAAACCTAGGCTGTTTTTTTCCAAAACGTCATTCATGGATTGCTATCCATATTTTGTACGAAAAACTCTGTAGACTATGCGACGATATATTGCACTTGAAATGGCCGTTCGGTAGGCAAAAAACCACATTATTACAGCAGAAAATTCCATGTGTATGCTAGAAAATTGCAAGAGTCTCGCAGTAA
This sequence comes from Mesopsocus fuscifrons, assembly GCA_950004255.1. Classification (NCBI taxonomy): domain Eukaryota; kingdom Metazoa; phylum Arthropoda; class Insecta; order Psocodea; family Mesopsocidae; genus Mesopsocus; species Mesopsocus fuscifrons. The sequence continues at coordinate 17,204,624 of OX465377.1, forward strand.
GAACAAGAACAAGGGCAAGAAATGATTTCTACTGCAAGAGCAAGAGTCGCTTTGCGAGAACAAGAACAAGAAATGCCGTTTCTTGTTCTTGTTCTTGCATCGTGCATCATTATTCGAGGTACAGGGAGAAGCGGCTTGCTTCCAAGCACTCCTCGCAGTCTGATTGCCAACCGTGGTCTCTATGTGAGACCGAGACATCCCCTGTTCGCAAAAATGCAAAAAATACAAACTCGGCGGTGCCGCTTCTGGCTAAATCTACCACAAGTGTGGTAGCGTAAGCACAAGCGAAAAGGTTGCTTCCTCTGGGAATAGAACTGAGACCTCCCTTGTTTTAAGAACTTCTCCCGACCTTGTCCCTCCAAAAAAGAAGCTGAGACTAAAATATAAAACCCCTGGCTTTCCAGGAAAGTCGCGCACTGAGAAATTCGTCTAACTGAAAAAACCTTGTCTAGCTTACTTCTTACTTTGATCCATCCTCAGAGTCGGTGAGATTTGTCGAATGTCTAGAACTCTTTCCATTGGGACTGATGATGAAGTGATGATGATGAAGATGACTGATGATGAAGTTATGATGATGATGATGACTGATGATGAAGTGATGATGATGATGATGATGATGATGACTGATGATGAAGTGAACTTTGAGTGTTCTTTTCTCCACTTGACGTCAAGCAGCTCCCCACCAAGTCATCTCTCCTCCATTTCATGATTATTTTCCTCAAAGTTAGCTTATTACTGTGTCTCTTGCGCTGTTGATCCTAATCGGAAATGTGTCATGGAAGATGAGAATGAGTGTTCGTTCCGCGGGAGCCAGGCAGCCAAGTGGAGAACGACGGGCGGTGCAAGCGCCAAACTACCGTTAAATCGTTTCATCCCCGAGACTTGAACAAAGTTTTGAGCTTTTCCCGGCAAGTTTGTGGTTAAATTTGTATCGCGAACTTGTCGGCCCGAAGTCTTGCTACTTCCTATTCGTGTCCCACGCACTTCCTCCTCCTGCCAACCCAGATCCGCATGCTTAAATTCTTTTGGACAGCATCATTAATCATTCTCTCCGGCGAAAGAAAAATGGAAACAGAGATAGAAGTGCTTAAGAATTGCAAAAGCCCTGGCTGAGAATAATGTGGCTTTGCAAACTTAGCCCCATCGGTTTGAGGAGGATTTTGTTTGTACTATGCAATGGATGTTTTCCCGTGATGTTGCCGGAAATCGTCGGGGACTGTAGTCGGATTTAATTAACAATATTTTGTGGTAATCTGTTCAATAAAAAATTAGAGGCAATCGAAGGAAATTTCCGAGGGGTTAACCATTCCAAAGATTGCTTGAGATTGCATGAAGATTTCCTGAGATTCTCAACGAGATTTGTGTAAAAATGCACCCCGAAGGGTTAACTACTCCAGAAATTTCCAAGATTCCCTGAGATTTCATAAAGATTTCCAATGATTGCCTGAGATTCCCAATGAGATTCCTGGAGTGGTTAACCCCTCGGAAATTTCTTTTGCCGCGGTGTAGCTGTGACGACTTTCACCTCTAGGTGTCAACGAAACGAATCGAAATTACTTTAGCGGTAGGAGATTTTTTTTACTCAATTTTTTTCCCCCAACATCACTTAAACTCTCGTTCGCGAATTCGGTAACTTGCAAACAATCCATTGATAGTGTATTGAAGGTGAGGTATTGTCGGAAGATAGGTTGATTCCGAGGGGTTAACCACTCGTTGGGAATCTCGTTGGGAATCATTGGAAATCTTAATGAAATCTCAGGGAATCTTGGAATTTTTGGAGTGGTTACCCCTTCGGGGTTCATCTTTCTATGAATATCGTTGGGAATCTTTGGAAATCTTTATGGAATCTCAGTGGAATCTCAAGGAATCTATGGAGTCTCTGCGAGACTTAAGTCGGTGAGCCTCCCCTGAGTTGACTGCTCTATCCTGTATCGATTCTGAGTTTGCATAAGCTCATCCGTAACTCTCAGTGCAGCCTCCAATTCCAATATCATTGCCGCCTTCATCCTCTTACTTGCAACACAATACCTTGAAATGTGTTGTGTTACGGATAATTTACGGCTTCCGTCACATGGATATCATGCATTTGGAGGATTCACTGTAGTGAACTACGAGCTTTGATACTTATGCCGTTCTTACGACGGAACTGGATCACACTGGTAGTTACACGACCGCCAATGGCCCCACAAGCTAAACACAGTCTGTTATTCACACAATATAAATAACACAGTGTGTTATTCGAACAAAAAACAAAAAGACAAAATTGTTTTCTGGTAAAATTCTAACCTGACTTCCATTTCCCGCTTTCTGTAACTTTCTAATATTTGCACGATGAGCAATTTTATATTTGCACGTGCAGTTTTCTGATGGTTGGGTCTGAGCTTTTCCTAAAATTTCGGGGAAAGCCCAGGTGGACTTGATGTTCCGTACGTGATGAATTTTAAAAAATTTCTGAAGAGAAGGGATTGGCAGTGGTATACCGCGAGCTGACTCCCACCGTACGGATGAGGTTATTATAATTAATTATGAAAAAGTTTTACGTGGTGTCTTAAAATTGGATGAATTTGGTATGAACCTGTGCTGAATATTTTATTAGAAATGAAAACCGAAATAAGTTCCTGGCTTTTGATGTACCCTTACGTGTACTCGCACTCAAGGAAATTTTCCCTCGAAAATTTTCGGGGGAAATATTTATAGTTGAATGGGGCCTTTGTCGAACCTTTTATTTTTATACATTTGTCCCTCATGATAGAGGGGCCTAAGAATAAAATTCTTGACCGCGCCACAGGCTGACTTGGGTTCGAGTCCTGGTGTAAGAAAACTTTTCACTAGTACTGGCATGGATGCTACACTCCTTATCTCTTCTGTCTGGCTTGAATCAACTTCTGCTCGGAATTCAGCATGGTGAAATCCTAAGGTCTCCGTGTAAAATTCAGAAGATCTGATAGGCAGGAAGCTGCTGGTGACAGTAAATATCAATTATGAAAGAGCAGCGAATAAATTTGGTAGTACGTTGCTGGAGGGAACTTGTAAACCAGTTAAACTTGCAGGGGCAAAGATAAGCAACCAAATTACTTCAAAGATAACAACTTTGAATTTTTTTTTCAGTTTTTTCATTTGATAAAATTTCTTGTTATCCGCTGTCCTGCGGCGAAATGAAAAACTTTTGTTAAGTCAAGAATCACGTTTCGAACTTTCTTAAAGTCTGGTGACCTTGTGGGAAACCTAGCGGGCTTTTTTGGATCTACTCTTCGTATCGCTCTCAGTCACTTTATTTTCTGTTTGAATCTATTTTGTAACCTAGGTAACTTTTGTCTACTTTTTAGTTTTTTTAACTTCTCCCTTCTCTTTCACAACTGAAGGAATATGAGGAGAAAATAAAATTCTTTTGTTCTTTTTTCCTTCCAAGTATGCCTTGTCTTTCTTGCCTAATTTGTAGTAATAGTAAAATTGTAGCTTGGAAGTTTGTAGGTGTTTTCTTGGCTATTTTGAAATTTTCCTTTACTCTGTAAATTTTTCAAAACCTCATTTTCAAAGGAGAAAAAACGAGTAGCGAGTGGGATAGAAGAAATATGCTGATTTTTGAGTGAACTAATATTGCAGTGAAAAGGCGAATTTTTATCAGTACGCTGTACTCACGGATTAGGTAAATACCTTTGCAATTTTCTTCCATTCAACATCAATTTCATATGAACCTACTGTGGAAAATGATGCTGAATAAGAAGTATTCAGGGAAAGAAAACTTTTATTAGTTATATAAATGCATTTGTGCTTCCATCATTTTCCCAGGCCATTCACAGTTTCACGAGATATACAAATGTAGAATACGGAAAACTTCTGTCGCTGCTTCGGAGTTTTTTTTTTCTGTCACATGCTAAACCCATATGTTGTTGTTTTTTTTTTTTTTTTTTCAACATTACAAACAAGTTCTCTAATTAGCTTGTATTTTGAATTTTGAAGTTGGAATTTAATCACACAATCCAGTTTGTTGGCATGTTGTTTTTTGAGGCAACTGGATATATGTTAAATTAATACCAATAAAAATATCGGAAAACTTAATCTTTTCGGGAGGGTAACGCTGTAGGGTGCGTCCCACCATGCCCAGTTAAAATTAAACTGGAGATTTACCATGTTAAATTTAACTTAAAAGTTAAATTTAACATGGTAAACATAGGACAAAATCTCCAGTTTAATTTTAACTGGGCATGGTGGGACGCACCCTTAGTGAACTTTCAGAGTACACTATAGATATTGGCGAGGGGTTAACCACTCGTTGGGAATCATTGGAAATCTTTATGAAATCTAAGGGAATCTTGGAATATTTTGGAGTGGTTACCCCTTCGGGGTTCATCATTCTATGAATATCGTTGGGAATCTTTGGTAATCTTTATGGAATCTCAAGGAATCTCTGGAGTGGTTACCCCCTCGGAAATTGGTGCAGTCCACCGTGTTTCTTTTGCCTACACTCTTCGGCAGGATCATATTGATCACTAGCCCACACTGATAATTGGTGTCATTATTCGAGGGGGTAACCACTCCAGAGGTTCCTTGAGATTCCCTGAGATTCCATAAAGATTTCCAAAGATTCCCAACGATATTCATAGAAAGATGAACCCCAAAGGGGTAACCACTCCAAAAAATTCCAGAATTCCCTGAGATTTCATAAAGATTCCCAACGAGATTCCTGGAGTGGTTAACCCCTCGTCACTATTATATGTGGAGACGCATTTCGGCATCTAACCTGTTTTCCGAACCTTTGCCAGTTCTATTCCTTTTGGAGTGGCTTTCGAGAAATTCAAATTGTGTTCAGCATTGCACTATCTTCAGTCACAATGAAATGTGCGGAGCCGAGCAGCTTTTCTGGGGCTTAGCTCTTTGCCGGGTGGCTGTCAGCGTGCTTTTCTTTGGAAGGGATTAGACCACAGTCTTATTTTCACATTATTCCTCAGGCTTCAGTCTCTTGAGAAATTAAATGAAATATCACTGAAACCTTTTTCATTTATCTTCGGTGAAAATTAGACTTGAAATTCAATTAATTAGTTGTTCTGTTCCTTCGCGTCTGGTCGGTCTCATCGAAAAAATTGATGGATTAATGTTGCGGCCTGGGTAGGTATCGTAATTATTCTTGTTTACTTTTTGTACTCTGTAATAGTAATAGTAATAGCAATAGCTGAGTTTTGGGGGGGACCAACCCAGCAACTAGACCGTTTTCAAGAACTATCCGTTGTGCTCAGCTGGCAGCACTACCAAATACCAGCTCCCCAGCCATCGAGTAAACGGTGGGGACCTACAGTTTTTAGGTGGGTTCCGAACCCCCACAGCCTCGATATACATTCCACTTGACATGCTGAACATATCAGAGGTGAATGCCGAGCAGAAAAACTTTTTGGTAGGATCGGGATCGAACCGATGTGACCCTCACTGCTCCTCAAAAGTCGACCATTTAGTCCACGCGGCTATCGAGGCCGTTTTGTACACTGTATACAGTACACTAAGGGTGCGTCCCACCGTGCCCAGTTAAAATTAAACTGGAGATTTTGTCCTATGTTTACCACGTTAAATTTAACTTAATTTAACTTAAAAGTTAAATTTAACATGGTAAATCTCCAGTTTAATTCTAACCGGGCATGGTGGGACGCACCCTAAGGAACTATGTCACAAGAAGAGACAATTGTTTCTAAGCCCAGCTCAGCGACACGACAGATGAGTTGAACAAAAATTGATATGTGCCTGAGGTCCTGAGAGAGAAAAATTCTCAGCTTGCTGCTCATGGATTTATTGGCTTCGGCCCAGCCTCTTCGGCTTCGGCTAAACTGTGGTTTTATGCCCAATCGGGAGCTTACATCCTTAAAAAAAGAAAAAAGGAAATTGATATTAAACGCCCTTATACACTGGAAGTCCCATGGAAGAGGAATAAAGGGAGTAGGCTGGCCATTAAAATATGTTTTTCTGTTGACATCCTTCTTGTTTTTACCAAACTTTTCCCCTTTTGACATTTCATTTCGTTTGTGATGTATTTTTGCTCCCGTGCCTGTCCTTCTTGTCGCTCTTCTCGTCGCTCAGTTTCAAAATCCCATAAATTTTCAAATTATGAAAGTAATAGTTTTTTTTGCTCATAAAATGACTAACCTTACTTTTAAGACCGACAAGTAATTTTCTCCGCGTATGAGGCATAAAAATAGAGTTCCATCAATGGTTTTTATGGAATATGGAAGAAAAAGGCGAGAGCTGAAAACTTAGATCCTTTAATCCATGCGACTTCTCGTAAAATGCATTGAAAGGGTGACTAGCGCCGTAACTAAGTGGAACTTAATGAAATTAATTCAAGAAAAGTTGAAATGTTGGAAGAGAGGGACAACCGAGAGAAAGGTTTGAGATTCTTTTTTCCAAAGGACATTCCAACTGATCTGTCGCTCCAGCTTTCGTTGGATTTCCCGAAAGCTTGCTGATGTTTCCTTGCGTTCACCTTATTTTTCCTCAAGATTTATTTCTTGTGGCTGTTCGGAGAATGGGTTGACGTTTTAACTTTTCCTCTTGCCCTTCCTGTTTGAATGAAGGGCTTCATGTTCGGCTTCTATGCTCTGTGTTGGTAATACCGGATATTTGCCAAAACATATCCTAGCCCAACCAACTTTCTACGATTAATCGTGTTTGTTTACGTTTCAGGTCCGAAAGTAACGGATCGTAAAATCACAACATAGCCTGTTAATATATGACGTTAATAAGACATATTTATTATATTTCAGAACTTAAGGACAGACAGATTTGTTAGCTGCACTTTTGCCGTGACGAAGCGATGGTCAAATCTGTATAGCAATCTTTGACTACTCATTATGTCTCTTTAGCTACATAACCAAAAAGAATGCTTCGTTTATTTGTGTGGATATACGTTCTGCTGGCGATGAGGTTTGTTTCTGGATGCGCAGGAACTGAAGCTGAATGTCCGTCCTACTTTTATTGTGATCGTAAAAATTGCTCAAACGGACACTTTTTCCCTTGATGTGGAAAAATTACGGCTGGCTTGTTTGAATAACAATCAATGGTTTGTTGAACGGATCTATTTATCACGCGTGATAACCGCAAATCACTATATTTGCCCCTATTATTCTGTGATAACTTCGTGATAAAAAAGTTCCGTAATAGAGCTGCAGGTTTATGTCAGTGATGCGACCCTTGATGCGTCGTGAATTTTTAACATCAACTGCTTGACCCCCGTTTGAGCACAAGGCACAACGTTGATCTATAAACTGTACAGGTTGCCTCACCTGAACCTGAAGGAAGCTGTTACGTCATGTTTCGTCCACCTATCAGCGCCCTTGATCCTTGATCTTCAAGCTCATTTCCAGGAGCGCAACAACCGGGAGGTAAGGGGGCAAAGGAGAGGTAGAACAGGGGTTTATACACATCTGTAAGGGCCTAAGGCCTCACCCGCCCCTGCCACAGATTCGTCAGTGTAATTTGATATGATCGTTCAAACGAAGCAACCTCGAAAATATAGAGATCTTGTACTGCAGCTCTCCTTCATATGAAGTATTTGAAGTTTGTATGCAAGGGATGAATTGTGGAGTATATACCTCACCATGACAGTGCATATTATTTACACCTTGAAATATTTCTTGTCTAAATTTGTTTGGAGGGGAGCTCGCAAAGTGTAATTTGAATGGCGTGATGCGGCAGAGATGTGGGATCGTGTTTTGTGTTAGTGAGAGTTTTCTTTCGTTGCTGACTTCCTTTTCGTTCATCCAAGTTCGGATTTAGCTGCTTGTGAATTCTATCCAAGTTTGCCTCCTTCTCTTAAAATTATTCTCCTGGATTTCCCTTTTCGAAATGGCTCCATTTCTAGTCAGCCGTGTTTTTATTTAATTTTATTAAGAATTTTTAGTATTCTTTGGATTCTAGGGTACTTTTTTGGGCTATTAGAGAATCTGGTATTGTCTCGGTAAGTTGTCATCCCCGGACGTACGGTTAGTGGGAACGGGTGGGAGCCGCCATCCCTGAGTTGCCATCCCAGCCCCTCCATTCCAGCCCGCCATTCCAGCCCCTCCTTTCCAGCCCCTCCATTCCAGCCCCTCCATTCCAGCCCCACCATTCCAGCCCCACCATTCCAGCCCCTCCATTCCAGCCCCGCCATTCCAGCCCCTCCATTCTAGCCCCTCCATTCCAGCCTCTTCATTCCAGCCCCGCCATTCCAGCCCCTCCATTCCAGCCCCGCCATTCCAGCCCCTCCATTCCAGCCCCGCCATTCCAGCCCCTCCATTCCAGCCCCTCCATTCCAGCCCCTCCATTACAGCCCCTCCATTCCAGCCCGCCATTCCAGCCCCTCCATTCCAGCACCTTCATTCCAGCCCCTCCATTCCAGCCCCGCCATTCCAGCACCTTCATTCCTGCCCCGCCATTCCAGCCCCGCCATTCCAGGACACATCGTATGTGTGTCTTAAAATAAGGTCCAAAATTGATCACGATATTTTGGACCTGCTCCGAAATTATATAGTTTTGTCAGAGCCTCGCGCCCAATACGGTGATGAACAACAGTTGAACAGTTGTTTAACAGTTGAGGAAAGCGTAGAAAGGTTTCTAACTGCTGGGGGCTACCTGTACCGAACAGAACAACTTCCCTCAACAGCGTACCCTCCCGTTCCCGCCAAATCACCCCCCAAGGCCTCCTCCCGTGCCATTAAGCATTGTAGTAATGTTGCTGGGAGAATAATCCCTGCTATTAGACCATTTGAGTAAGTAGACACTTACCCAGTGTGGTTTTTATTTATAACGAATTCTACCAGTTTTTACTTTCTCGCCCGTATGTAATACATGGGCTGAGAAAGTTATGTCTTCGTGCAAAATTTCGATTTTGAGATTTTGGGTTTCCCATGATCCTGGAGGTCCCCCGAGTCCAAAAAAGTGGTTTTTAAAAAATGTCCGTCCGACGTACGTACGTACGTACGTCAGTCTGTCGCGCAACTGGACGTCACACCGTTCGTCCGATTTTGCTCAAATTCGGTATGTAGGTACCTAATGTAAATATCTGGACATGATTTTTGATAAATTTTGATAACTCAAAAATTGCGCCTGCTCTGGTCAAAAAAAGGCAAAAAATCGTGTTTTTTGACAGTTAAGAAGGGCTGGAAGCTACGTATATCAAGTTGGAACCTTGAAAATTTGCGAAAGTGTTTTTGAATAGATGCTTTTAGGTCTTTTACAATCACTTGGAGGTGGGCCAATAACTTGGCCCAGTTTTGGCCCAAACGCGTTGGTCGTCACTCCGGTAGCACTATTCGATCGATTTCAATAAAAATTGGTAGGGAGGTGTACTTTAACCTAGTTTCATGTTTTACCGAACAAAATTTATCCAACATAATAATTATGGCCAATATTGGCATTATCGTAGGAAAATTTTCCAAAAATGGAAATCACGTTTTTGATTGGTTCAGACGGATTTGCAACAACCCTAATCGACAGATTTCCTTGAAAATTTGTGAAAGTGGTCTCAGATAGATGCTTCAAGGTCATTTTCAATAGATTTTCAATTACTTGAAAATTAAGGCCGTGACATGGAAAATAGAAAACACGTACTTTGCGCGTCGAACGACACTCAGTCCGGTAGCACTATTCGATCGATTTCAATAAAAATTGATAGGGAGGTGTACTTTAACCTATTTTGATGTTTTACCGAACGAAATTAATCCAACATAATAATTATGGCCAATATTGGCATTATCGTAGGAAAATTTTCCAAAAATGGAATTCACGTTTTTGATTGGTTCAGACGGATTTGTAACAACCCTAATCGACAGATTTCCTTGAAAATTGGTGAAAGTGGTCTCAGATAGTTGCTTCAAGGTCGTTTGCAATAGATTTTCAATTACTTGAAAATTAAGGCCGTGACATGGAAAATAGAAAACACGTACTTTGCGCGTCGAACGACACTTCACCATTTGACGGATATGTTTGAAATCCGGTGAGTAGCTGCCTAAAATTATTGTCCAGTGTATGGCAAAATATTTTTTAGAAAAAAGTAAAATTTTGGTCCAAAAAAAATAAATTACGAAAAAAAAATCAAAATTTTCGATACCGCTGGCGTAAAAATTGCGAGAAAGTCTAGTGCGACCATTGTCGGACCCTTTATTTCAGGTAGTTCTCATTCTAGAACTCCGTCGAAGTTATTGGGTAAAAACTCAATATCCTATAGAAATTTTTCTTATTCACTTCTGATATAATTACCCCAAGTGAAGTAAGTATCGAGGCTATGGTGGTTCGGAACCTACCTAAAACTGTAGGTTCCCATGGTGTACTAGCATCTCGACGGCTGGGGAGCTGGTAGAACTGCCAGGTGAGCACAGTGGATAAATTCTAAAATCATCAGGTCCCCTCTATCTCTCTTAGGGACCTACAGTTTTAGGTGGGTTCCTTATGAGAGGATTAAAAAATTCCGTGTACATTTGCTCGCTATAAAGAGAGTTCACTATAGAGAGCATGTATTACGATACCGTAACGTTCGTTCGTTATAACGAGTGGGAACTGTAATTTACTTGTTATCGCTGACATTTACCGTCACCCCTTTTAACTCAGCAGTGTCGTAAAATTACTTGACTGCTCTCTTCCGTTGGTTTTCACTTAGTGGAGGTGGAGCACTTATACTTCCACTTAGCCAAAGGTGTAGTGTAGTTTTACATATTACATGTTTCACTTTACATATATCTCCAGACTCAAACGCGAAGTAAAGCTGAAAGGTACCAAGTTGTAGGTACGTCGCTGGAAATTCGTGTTAACTGTATGGTGAAGTTTATTTTCCATTAAATAATTATAATTCCTAAAAAGCGTACTTTTGTACATTTAATTTTCCTGCTTTCAAATTAGAACTTCTGTAAGAAAAAGGAAAAAATTGAGGAGCTGTCGCAAAAACTTCAGACGTCCTTTGATATCTATTACTGGACACTGGTCTTTTATCAGAATTTCGCCTTTACGTCTCAGAATAATAAAATTCCGTTCCTCTGAATGACACTCGAGAGGATGAAGGTATTTACACTTGGTCTATGCTGAAAAGTTTTCGTCTCTTTCGTTTTGGATGGAACTTCCTGGGTTTACTTCCATCTCTGAAAATTCTACCGGATGTACCAGAAATTTCTAAGAGGTTCCCAGTCTCAAAGAACTGATAGAAAAATCGTATGTGGGTATGTCGTATTCGAGAAAACATAACACATAACATATAAACATACATTCGCTATTTTTTTACGTTCCGATTTCAAACTTTGTGAGAAAACTATTGGCTAATATTCTGAAATATAATTTTTCTTTTTAACGTCATTACTCATGAGGCTATGTTGTGATTTTACGATCGAGTGATTTTTGTCACCAAAAAAAATTGTCCAAAATTAACCGATCGTGAAATCACAACATAGCCTCATGAGTAATGTCGTTAAAAAGACATATTATATTTCAGAATATTTAAATATACAATAGTTTTCTCGTAAAGTTTGAAATCAGAACGTAAAAAATAGCAAATGTATATTCAGCCTTAAGTCCTGTGAGTCTGGGTTCGAATCCGGGTATTAACAGAGTTTTCGTTTGGAATGGCATGGATATTACGCCCCATCGTGGAAGGTCGCAGCCTTAAAAAAAGTATAGTTTTGCGAATAAGCCATATCGAGCGAGAAAATGAAACCATTGTATGGGAATAAAAGGCAGCGAGGCCCGCCTTGATAAGATTGGGATCCACTCACTCTGTGTGTTTCAGGTATAGGTTCTCAACATAATGGGACTTTTCTTTCCATTGCCCAGTCAGCTACAAGGACCCTTATTCAGTTCCTTTTGATCTCCGCTTCAAGTGGGTGAAACTTGTTTTCGTCCCGTAAATGTCAGTTGAAGCGAGACGATGTTTGAATTAGAAATAAGTGGAATATTCGAGCGCGCTGGTGATGGAAAATAGCATATTCAACCGTCTCTTTTTGCCCTTTTTCCCCCTTTTAGTTGCTTTTTAAGTGGTACAATTTCAAAGGGTTTCTTTATTCATCACTGAAATTTTAATTGATCATTTATTACTTTTGTTTTTGTTTCGGCAGTTGAATGAACCCTCGTGTGTTACAGTTCGGGTGATTTGGAGCTTTTTGGTAACGTCGACCGGGTTCTAACAGTGTCATTTTAGGTCAGGGAGTTTCTACTAGATTACTTGATAGTGATTTTGGTTCTTACGGGAACCGCTTTCGGGGAAAAGTTCCTAGACCTTTTTTTTGGGTCCTCTGCGCCCCCTTTACTAGACAAAAGTTGGTTATTACGTAACACCTAATCCATGACACAGTAACAGACAGTACCTACGTAGGTTGATCTCTTGCTCTTATCCTAACCTACTTCAAAGCAGACTAAAAGCGTTTAGCTGTCCTGAGTAATACCCTGATCTTTTGAAATTAAAACGGGAAAATTTGAAGTCCGGGCCTGCACCCGCTCTTAGTCTGCTGGCCTCTGAACACCAGGTACGTATCCAACCTAATGTTGCCATATCACCGAATTCTTGCAACAGATATGCCGAGCTCTAAGCACTGATACAGGAACGCAAATGGGGCCTAAGAAGCGTTCGGTACGGCCCTTGCTAGCTAATCCCGACGCGTGGTTCGGAATTAATCACGTTCACGTTCGCTCTGCACGCCCGGCGGCTAGAACGCGCCTGGCTGTTCACGCATTTCTATTGCCAGGCACGTTCTTGCGGAACAACCGAGGGTTCAGGCGTTTATTACTTTCCCATATATTTGAAGTATATAAAAATTTTGTAATTGTGTAAAAAATATAGGTTTCTTCATTTCCAAAGGCGTGTATGTATAGCTTAAACTATTCGACCGTCCCTGTACCTGACACACCTATACAAACAACTTTCGGGTAGTTTGAAAACGATAGCCGCCAAGTTTTTGTGTGAAATTCAGCAGCGTTTTGTCGAGGGATCATTTTGTCAGCAAACGACGGAAAAACTTGAAAAGCACTAAGGGAGGAGGGTGAGGGTGGGGGGTTGGAATATTGAGGCGGCCTGCTTTTGTCAGAAGCTGTACCTGCCTTCTGTACCCCTGCAATTGTTGACTTTAAACTCACTTTTTGTTGACAACCCGATATCAAAAAGAAAAAAAAATGTTTTGCCTTTGAACTTCACTGCGTTTCCTTTTCCTTGTATAAAATTCTAAATCATTGTTGTGAGGTTTGATATTTTTTCTCGAGCGTCTGTTCATCACTAAACAATCGTGCCTCCTTTGGTCTGACTTTACCCGACGGTTAAACCGCTGTTTAACGGTTTAACGACTTGTCCGTCGGTAACATGAATAATTTAATCCTCAGTTAGTTTGGTACATACCTTACCGCCAGCAGTTAGGCGTTATTATACCTGACGATGCATTTTTTGCTGCCCATAAGATTAACATTGCGAGAGGCGATTCATTTTCAAGGTTTACCCTTGGTTGGAAAGACACAAAATTTTGCCTGTGCCTAGCCCTAACAATGTTCTAGGGAGTGTTCGAAGCAGATTTCCCAATTTCTCATTGGTTTCTTTTATTGCAACTGTTTTGCAAATGCTAGCATCGCATACCTCAAGAAAAGTGCTGTATCTCGAAAACCAGTAAAAAAATGGGAAATCTGCTTCGAACACTCCCTAGAACATTGTTAGGGCTAGGTACAGGCAAAATTTTGTGTCTTTCCAACCAAGGGTAAACCTTGAAAATGGATCGCCGCTCGCAATGTTAATCTTATGGGCGGCAAAAAATGCACCGTCAGGTATAGCGGACCCTTAATGGCAGTATGAAAGAAGCAGTTAAGAGCCGAATTACCCCCACCAAATTTGATAGTAACCTACTGCCCATTACCACACGATATATCATCAAAACACAAAGAAAAAAAATTGTTTTCAATTTCAAAGTCCAAGGACACCCCTGTAACTCTTGGTAACACATACAGGTATTTAACTTACAAAGTAAGTTAAGTTGTTTATCCCTGTTGGAAGTTCGTGCCAGAGGAGGAAGCCCTCCGTCCGTAAAGGGATCTTAAGTCAACATCTTACGACTTCCGATAACTAATTTAGTTTCCAAGTGATATTGTAACTTATCCCAAGTTTAAGTAACAGGAAATCCTTGTTATTCTATCTGCTAAAATGGTTACCTCCGTCGAGAGCCATTTGTTAGGGGATACCGGAAGTTCCTGTAATAAACCGTCCGACAATCGCCACACTTTGTCGTATTTTATGAGTAGAAAATACCTTTGTAGAAGTCACTACTGAAATTGGTCAAATAGAGTTGATAATAGTTTTTTTTTGGAACCGTCATCACGAATTCCGATGGGACCACTTTGCGAATTGTTCTAACATTATATACATCCATCTACCAAAGGCGGACGAAGGGTTAGCCACTCGTTGGGAATCTCAGTGGGAATCTCAGGTAATCATTGGAAATCTTTATGAATCTCGGAATCTTGGAAATTTCTGGAGTAGTTAACCCTTCGGGGTGCATCTTTCCACGAATTTCGTAGAGAATCTCGGGAGATCTTTGGAAATCTCCATGCAATCTCAAGCAATCTCTGGAGTGGTTAACCCCTCGAAGATACCTTTGTACAAATCACTACTGAAATTGGTCAAATAGAGTTGATAGTAGTATTTTTTGGGCGGAAAAGATTGCTTACCCTGGGATTCGAACTCAGACCAGCAAGGGCCCGTCCGACACTGTGAGACTGTGAGAAACTAAGGAGAGCGGAGGAAACTCTTCTGCTGAAAGCAATTATTTTATCGTTTTGTATTATTTCACGCGGGAAAAGCCATTTAAAGAATATTATGACACTTATGTGCAGTTTGTATCACATCTTTCCCCCACAATTCAACATTTTCCATCCATTCCGACTAATACGATGTGCCATTTTATCAGAATGGATGACTATTACTCTTCATAACTTCCTTTTGAATTTCTTAGATTTCTTCGAGAACACATGTTTCTGGGATTCCGGGTGTTTGCTTTCTCGCTAGCCATATATATGGCGAGAAAGTATTGTTTTCGTGCAAAATTTCGAAGTTGAGATTTTGGGTTTCCCATGATCCTGGGGGTCCCCTGAGTCCAAAAAAGTGGTTTCTGGAAAAAGTCTGTCCGTCCGTCCGTCCGTCCGTCCGAACACTGCTCCATTCATTCGATTTTGATGAAATTTGGTATGGACCTGTCTAAAATCACTGCCGAGGGGCATTTTCAAGGATTTTTGATTGGTCAAAAATTGCGGCCGCTATTGTCAAAAAAACCACCAAAATAATTAAAAAATCGTGTTTTTGGTTAGTCGGACAAGCGCCGACGGTACACTTTTCAATCTATAACACTGAAAATTGGTAAGTGTGTTGACAAATAGATGCTTCGAGGTCATTTGCAACTAAAATTGAATTGGTTGAAAATTACGGCCGTTCTGGACCAAAGTTCGATCGTTTCGGCGCCATATATGGGGCGAGAAAGCTAAGTGCGACTGTTGTCGGACCCTTTATTATTTTTTTGACGAGTCTGGACCGACGTTAAAGCTATGCTTTACCTGGTGATGCATTCCTGCCAACCAATTTCACCTAGACGTAACCTTAGTGAGACAGATTCCCCCGAGGATTCCCCAATTTCCCGGTGGCTTTTTCGAATTTAACAGTTTTGAAAACGCTAATCTGGCATAATTAAATTTGACTAGGCGGAGTCAAAATTTTCTGAGATTTTGAGGTAAAGAACAGAGGACAGAGGTGTTAGAATACATTTTTTGTTGTGGTTGTTTACCAACGAAAAGTAGGTAGGAGGCGTAGAAAGTTTCTCCGTGCAGTTAGCGGGAATCACGTACCTTCTCCACGTAGGTTTTCCTCGGTTTCCTTCCGTTAATCGAGTTTGGTCAGCCGTTGTTTCTGTTTCATTCTGTAGCCGTGAGTTTATACCTATTGATCTAAATTAGAATCTAGTGTAGAAAATGTAGAAGGGACGGGAAAATGCTCCGAATGATTTATTTTTATGCTGCACTCTTCAGGGGGTGTGTTCCGACCATGCTGGGTGAGAAATTTAGAAGGGTTGCATTCCGCCCTTTTATCAAGAAAATAAAATTATTGCGTCCAATGTACCCATTATATACCAAGGGCAAAATGGTACTGTTTACGGGATTTGTAGCTATGGAGTGCCATTAAAGCCATATTAAATTTCTCCGCTGTCGGAGAAAAAAATTAAGAAAACTCTCTGTGACATTCGCTTGTTTATTTTATTTATTTATTCACGAAATAGAAGAGAAGCCCCATTGGGCGCGGGGACAGTTGTAGAGAAAATGCGAGTTATACGCTGGTGGCATGGTGTGTCCAAGTTTCCCGGTTTGAATACCATTCGATTAAGAACTGCTGACTGGGAATTTTCTGAAAATCTTCCTACCTTCCTTTTTTTTTTTTTTTTTTTTTTTAGCTTTTTTTTTAGCTTTTTTTTTTTTTTTTTAACGCGCGACGTTCAGAGAACATATGCGCCGATGAGTTGGTTTGTTAGAAGTTTCTGGCCGAAGCCGAAGATGAAGTGGCCGAAGCCGAATACGAGTGGACCGAAGCCAGTTTAGGAGTGGGCCGAAGCCAATACATCCATGTCGGAAGCGGAAAATTTTTCCGTTCCGCCGGGATTCGAACCCAGACCTCTCAGGACACAAAGCGGTCCCCTTAACCACTCGGCCACTGAGAGGCACCTACCTTCCTATTATTACAGTAGGTATATTAATATTAAGCTGTCTCACAGTGTCCTAGCGGTGTGACAGGCAAACTCGTGTCTTGAGAGGTCTAGGTTCGAATCTCAGTATGAAGAAAGTTTATTCTCTGTTGTGCCGGCACGGTTGTTACACTCATTTTCAGGCTTCGACTCACTCCTGTCTGTCTTTCAGTGGACTCCTCTTCCACTTCTACCTCTGTGGTATCACACCACTTAAAAATTAGTGAAAATATTGACGGCTAAGGACCACCGTACATTCGCTATTTTTTACGTTTGGACTTTAAACTTTGTGAGAAAACTACTGGATATTTAAATATTCAGAAATATAATACGTCTTTTTAACGTCATTACTCATGAGGCTATGTTGTGATTTTACGATCGAGTGATTTTTGTCACCAAAAAAATTGTCCAATATTAACCCATCGTGAAATCACAACATTGCCTCATGAGTCATGAGTTATGGCTGCAACTAGATTTCTGAGTAAGCTGCTAGCGTCGTGTGGAGCATTTTCCTCCGCTTTCCTTCATTAATTGAGTTTGGCTGGTCTTGGGATTTTCTCCCCTAAGGAAGGTTGTGCGTGCCCTGGAGTGTTTGTCTTGCGTTGGGGTTGGTCTTGCCGTAATTGATTAGGGTGCTGGCTGGGGGAGTTTCATCCCCTAGTCCCTGGAGAGATCTCCTCAAGCTTGCAGATGCGTTTTTATCTGTTTCAGTGGTTAGTTGCCGGGAAAATTGTTTAACTTAGTTACTTTTGAATCACTCATTCGTTTGCGTGGCTTCGTTTGGTCGTATATTTTTTTTAAATCGAAAACCTGCAGAATTTTATGGTTATTTTGGGAGTATAGAGAGAGTTCGCTATAGAGAGAGGTTGCTATAGAGATTGGTCGCTATTGAGAGAGGTCGCTATAGAGAGAGAGTTCGCTATAGACAGAGTTCACTATAGAGAGAGTTCGCTATAGAGAGACAGTTTCAAAATGAGTCAGAGTTTGTCAAGGTAGCATTCACTCGCTATAGGGAGGTATTCGCTATAGAGAATTTGAACTGTAATATACGAGTACATTCTGAAGAATGAGTTGTAGTAAAATTATGACGATTGCTACTGCGATGTTTCAGCTCGGATTGTTATCAATAAAAATGTATGATCCTTTAAAAACCATCAATTTTGCCACGGAAAATATACGATAGAACTAGAGGTTGCTGTAATCTTTATAAAGAATTTCCACTGGCAGTATGCTTTTAGCTATGATTTCTTCATCTTTTGTTCATCATCTACATAACATTTTATTTATACAAATTTCCGTGGAAAATGGATTTTGCGGCTTGTTAAGGGCCACCATACATTCTCGACGAACTCCACCAAAACCACTGTGCGAAAGTAAATATTCGACAAAACTAATGTTTACATATTAGTGCTGCCGGAGACGGGTTATTGCAATATCATATTTGTTGTGTTTACTCTAAAAGCTAAACATAGTGTGCTATTCGAAGGCGAAACGAACGAGTGAAAGTAGGACACTATGTTTAGCTTTTACAGGAGAAAAATTAGAGAAATGGTGTTGAAATTACCCACTTCCGTAAGTGAAATAAAAATTGTCAACATGTAACATGGCGGCGGTAAATATTACAAACATTTATCAAGCTTTTCTACTAAATGTGACGATAAAAATCATACTGTTATAGTCCGAAACGTTACAAAAAAATATTTCGCGTGAGGTAGTGTTGTGTTTTCGCGATCTGTCAAAAAAACATGTGGACTGGTAGTTGACTGTTTAAAACCGCTCCTGTGGGCTTATTACTCCATTTCATGCAAAAATACAACACTACCTCACGACAGAGAGTCTCAGGTTTACATCCCCCTATAAACACTTTTCATTCGCCCTGTAACTTCGGAGTAGGGCTTGAAGTACGTAGCATTGCGAACCAAATACGTGTATTCCACCTTAAAAGCTACCCTATTTTAACGGATAGTGAAGGGCGTCGTTTTTCTAGCTAGTTAAGAGGACGCTATACCTGACGATGCATTTTTTGTTGCCCTTAAGATTAACATTGCGAGCGGCGATTCATTTTCAAGGTTTACCCTTGGTTGGAAAGACACAAACTTTTGCCTGTACCTAGCCCTAACAATGTTCTAGGGAGTGTTCGAAGCAGATTTCCCAATTTCTCACTGGTTTCTTTTATTGCAACTGTTTTGCAAACGCTAGCATCGTATACCTCAAGAAAAGTGCTGTATCTCGAAAACCAGTAAAAAAAATGGGAAATCTGCTTCGAACACTCCCTAGAACATTGTTAGGGCTAGGTACAGGCAAAATTTTGTGTCTTTCCAACCAAGGGTAAACCTTGAAAATGAATCGCCGCTCGCAATGTTAATCTTATGGGCGGCAAAAAATGCACCGTCAGGTATAGCGGACCCTTAACTGGCGATTAAACATATACTAACACTGTAACCCCAGGCCAATGACACTTTCACGGAGGATCTTAGAACCCACCCTAAGTAAAAGAAAAAAGAAAATTTGATTAATGTTTGATAATTTGTTGAGCTCTGATGCTCTGGAATAGTTCCATGTCCTATGGTCCGAAAACTACGGCCGTAGACTCCATTGGTGATGTCTTTTTGGCACGGACCCCGGTTTCCGATGTCTCACCCCCCATGGCCCACATTACTGTCTGCCGAGCCACCAAACGGCCACCACGTACTATAAACACCCGAAAGCAATTACTGTTGCAAGCTAAGGCTACATAAGGATTAATAAAAGTGGTCTGTATCCTCGATTTTTGGAAGAGCAAATATATAATACCGACTGGATTCATTTTGGCGGCAAACCTAGATGCGAGGGGGTAGCCACTCTAGAGATTCCTTGAGATTTCCTGAGATTGCATAAAAATTTCCAAATATTTCCTGAGATTCTCAACGAGATTCGAGGAAAGATGAACCCCGAAGGGTTAACCACTCCAGAAATTTTCAAGATTCCCTGCGATTTCCAGAGATTGCCAACGAGATTTCTGGAGTGGAGTGGTTAACCCCTCGCCTAGATCAGAATACCATTGTTGGGTCACACGGTGACATCAAGTCACTTAGAGACCTTGGGATGCTATAGTTGTGATGCTATGGAGTTGGACTTGACTTAACTGTTAGAGCCGATCCAAAGATCTCAAGTTAAATTTAAACGGAGATTACTGCGATGTTTACCTTTTTTCTGATGATCGTCAAATTGTCCTTGAAAGAGCCTGTTGGTGTGTTGAAAACTGAAAACAATGAAGTATACAGAGTTCCCTAACATAGTATAGTATAGTATTTTCATTATATTTACACAGTTAATTTTACAAATATTTTGCTCCCCTTGAGGTCTAGGACCTTGTATTGGGATGTTTCTTCCTTAAATTTTTTAACTCCAACAATGAAGATTACGGTGCTACTTACTCTACTCGTAAATATAGGTAACTAAGTATAAGTGCGTATAAATGATGACTAACTAATTAATTGATTGATGACTGCCTATCTATTCTCATAAACCTGCATTGACCATTTTTTTACTGCGACAATGTATTTTTTTGTTCCACGAAGAGCTTCAATTTCATTAGGTAGGTCATTAAACATTAGGGGTGATTTGGTCAGAAACGTCGAGTTTTTCCCCACCAGGAAAAATCTCAACCACCCGAGACTAGAACCCGTGTCCTCTTGCTTTATAGCCACTGAGCTGCAGCCAAATTGCTGATGGAGCGATGATATCCTTTTTAAATCCCTCTATGCGTTATATTGCACAAAAGTCAGCGATTCCCCCCTCCTCGCTTTGCTTCGGTGGATGTAGGGGGGGCAAGGGAGGGGAGCACCACAGCCTCCCCCACCTCCCAGTCTAGACCAAGTATCAGCTAACTTTCCAGACACATCTCATTACAAGGCAGAAACAAGGGTTACGGCACATACTGCTCGTACTTCCTCATATGGGTCATACATGGGATAAAATTTTTAGTTTGTACCTTACGTACGTGCATTATTCTATTACTCTGGACATAGTGTGTTTTGTAAATTAACTTTCGGTCTCCAAAACTAGAATTTTGCCAGACGGAGGTATTATTATTTCCCAGCAATCAATAACTGATACTAATGTGTAGTTAAAATGGTTCGGATGGTTCTGCCCACAGCAGGTACCTCATATATGTACTTCTTTGGGTCTAGTACAAGCAGCCTCGACAGCTCAGTGGTCTAGGAGGCCAACTTTAGGGGAACAGTGAGAGCCGGCTCACACTGGTTCGATTCCGATCCTACCAAAAAGTTTTTCTGATCGGCATTCACCTCAGTATGTTCTGCATGTCAAGCGTATAAAACAATGGCTCTGGGGAACTGGGTTTTTGGTAGCGCTGAGCACGATGGATACTTCTTGAAGTGGTCTAATTACTGGGGTTGTCCCCCCAACCCCTGTTTTA
Organism: Mesopsocus fuscifrons; assembly: GCA_950004255.1. NCBI lineage: Eukaryota > Metazoa > Arthropoda > Insecta > Psocodea > Mesopsocidae > Mesopsocus > Mesopsocus fuscifrons. The sequence goes on from OX465377.1 coordinate 17,225,738, forward strand.
GGAAAGAATGTTTGCTGTAGGGAATGGTAAGTGTTAGGTGAAAATGGATTTTGAGGTTGTGCAGTGTTATTTTGTGGAAGTTGGAAGTGTTGTTGAGAGGGCGGGAGTCAGTGGTGCTTGGATAACTCAATTGTATCTCTACCTCGTGGTAATTGTACGCTTACAGATCCAAGTGTGGAGAGCTCATTGTCAGACATAACTCAGCTATGCACTTGCATTTGCAGCTGCATGTTTGACTTCCTATTATGGTGTCTGAATGGACAAATTTATTTCTCGTACTCGTATCTGATTATCTCGTTGTATAGGTATTTATTTAATATCTGGTTAGGCATTCGTGCGTTTCAGTCGGTTATTAATATGAAAGCGTGTTGCTGGGCCGCATTTTCCAGGTTGGAATCCCAATTGCTAAAAAATATTCCCCTACCTATTATTATTTTCTCTTATAGGTAAGAACCTCTTCACCTTTATTTTATTTTATTTATTTTTTTTTTAACGTGTGACGTTCAGAGAACATATGCGCCGATGAGTTGGTTTGTTAGATGTTTTTGTGGCCGAAGCTGAATATGAGTGGGCCGAAGCCAGTTTAGGAGTGGGCCGAAGCCAAAACATCCGGAAGCGGAACATTTTCCTTTCGAGATTCGAACCCGGACCTCTCAGGACACAAAGTGGACCCCTTGACCACTCGGCCACTGAGCACTCTTCACCTTTATGCATATGATGTTAGACCCCTTCGAGGGCGCTGACGCCCCTGTATTAAAAATTTATTTACAGTAACACACTGTAACTGTGTTACTCAAAAATTCACGGCCAATATCCATATCTATTTTACTGTACTTCTCCTTATTCTGGATGGACGGTAGCGGATTGATGCTCATTCCCAATTCAGCCCGCGTGGCAAATGGGGACGAACGTGGGGACCGTTGTTCGTCCCTTTCAATCCTTTCCCAATCATTTCGTCATTTTTTGCCCCCGTGGCGTCCTTCTCCCCCGTCTCCCCTGAATCTCGTCGTCTCAGCATATCGCGGTTCCCCGCTGTTTTGATTTCCAATATCACCGTGTAATTGGAGAAAAAAAGACTATTTTCCTCTCGGTTTGGCTGATATCCCAAATCGCAGAAACAGGACATATTTTTATGATTAGAATTTTCGTCGAGTTTTCGACTTTATTATTCTTTCTTTTATATTGGTTCTAGACTATTTCTTCATTCTCGAAGCACTTTTTAGTAACCGGAATCAGAGTTAAATCTGTTAAATGGAGGACTGTCATAAATGGCAACTAGGGACTGATTTCCAGTCATCCTAAAGTAATAAAGAAAGTTCGCGTCCCTCAGTCTCCAAGTGGTCTAGCATCGTCTTCATTCAGCAAAAGGAACTTTCTTCTCCCTGGCTTCGGCCAACCGATTTTCAGCTTCAGCCCCCCAAAAACGAACTGTACCTATAGTTTTACGAATTCCAAGAACCATTATGAAACATGGGGAATAATTTCCGTATTACGTGGTGAAGCAAAGCCCCTTATTTTTGTTTTGAAACTTCGGATATATTTTCGAAAAGTCAGGTTTTTTTTTCTAAAAGGGAAAAGAATCCCCCCAAGGAAACCCCATTTATCAGAGATAAGGGATAACCCCCAGAGTTGTCGAAATATTTCAATACAACTTCGCGATATTAGACTGTTAGAATTGAAAAGGATATGCCTAGTCATGGAGTCATAGATATGATAATTTGGCAGAGTGAGAGCTAGAATAGGGGGCCGTTCTGTTTGAAGAAAACATTAAAAAACTATTAATTTTGGGGAATGACAGGCTGAATCAATAGAATGATGGATATCTCAAATGTCGGAATGATTAGCTTGTGGAGCTTAAAGAATCTTTCACTAAACCGATACGTAAGAAATCTGGAGGATGACTATATAGTACAGTAATTGGAACCTCCAGTTAAAATTAACTGCAGTGTTACTTATGGATTGTCAAATTGATTGATTGATTGGTAAACCCTTCGTGGCTGGTGACTCCGCACTCGGCCAGGCTGTGCCGAAATCACTCTCAACATTTTGAGTAAAAATCGAGTATTTTAACTTTTTGAAAGATCTGCTGAAAGTTGAAAAGCCTTAGATGAGGTGTCAGTTATGGTTTCCCGGTTGTCAGGTTGCCATTGCTGAATTTGTCCCTCTGTCGCTTTTGAACATCCTACTGTCGGTGTGTCACTGTCACACCCTCATCCTGTGACTGCGTTTTGTCGTGCTTTGTGACTTGTGACACTCACTGCAGGGGGACTGTCCACTGTTTACTGTTGTCACCAGACCTTGAAAGACACCTTTTGAATTCGAGGTCTGGTTTTCCTTCTTGCCCAGTACGATTGCGGGTGGAGTTTTTTCGAGTGATTCGAACCTTTTTTCGGACAACCGAACACCTTTTCCGCTCGGTCGCTGTGTGTTTGTGTCGTTGTAACTGTCTAAAATTTTGCGGGTTTTTCCCCACACACCTGTTGATGCTTATTGTCCATCCCGCTGATTCCCGAAAATACGGTAGGAGGGGGGCTAGAACGTTATTTTACCCCCAGTAAAACAACAAAATTAACACCGAGGAGTGCAGAAAATAACACTGGAATTCGGCGATTCTTTTTTGTTATAAAGTAAGGTGTTAAAAGAACGGAAATACCCCAGGAGGCAATTTTTTGAATTTTTAGAGTATGGAGTGACTGTCGGAAAACTGATAGTGTCTGTTTCTATCCGAGGGGTAACCACTCCAGAGATTGCTTGAGATTGTATGAAGATTTCCTGAGATTCTCAACGAGATTCGTGGAAAAATGTACCTCGCAGGGTTAACTATTCCAGAAATTTCCAAGATTCCGTGAGATTTCATAAAGATTTCCAATTAGTGCCTGAGATTCCCAACGAGATTCCTGGTGTGGTTAACCCCTCGTTCCTTACTCTCCTGGAGAATATAGAGAGACCGGATAAAATTATCACTGGTAGCGGGATCCTAGATAAATATACCGGTTGGCCACAAGGGACTCAGTGGGAACTTGGGTTCTTGAGACTGTGCCGGCGTGAAATACTTGGGTAATATTTATACTGGGCTGTTGACTGTGCTGACTATTGTGTGACAGCAGCCCTCCTCCACTTCTGCTTCCTTGTTTCCATCCTCTCTTTCCCGATTTTCCGCACTAATCTCTGGAAAAGCCCGGGCTAACTCGCGCCAAAACTTGGTCGTTATCTTCAACAATTGATGGAAGAATAATTCTCTTTGGAAGTTTTCAAAATAGAGGGGAAGCGTTTCTTCGCTTTTGTTTTTGTAATCTTTTATCGGCAAATTGATTTTTTTTGTAGGGTAGGGGTGGTTTTACGTAGCTAGCGCTTATGTTTACCTTATGAAGGATGAACTATATTTGTCTCAATACTAGGTAGATGGGAAAACCAGTACCTTGGCTTGTCTTGACTGAAATGTACAAAATTGCTGGCCGTTAAATGAAGAAAGAACTACAGTAGTACCCTCTGTGGTAGTACCATATAACTTGCTCGCTATAAGGAGTGTTCGCTATAGAGAGGATTTAATACCAGACAGGGTTCAGATTCATTCAGTTTCTACCCAACTGAAATGTTTAGTTGGTGGCAAAAGTACTTGAAGCTGAGTGAATTTTAGTTTTCAGCTGCAAAATTGCTCAGCCAAATATTTGCGTCCATTTGTAGCAACTGTTTACTTGACTCGAACGGTTGGATCTGGGGTAGTTTCTAATTCTGTTTCTACCCTTGAGGATTACCGCTTGGATGGGTCTTAATGAAAATAGATTTTCTTGTGAAAAAACCTTTCTGAAAATAGCTCTCTCTCGTGCGTAATATGGTTTTGGGATTTTTTTTTTTTTTTTTTTTTTATGATGAGAAACGACAGGCGTGATTACGGCCCTTATTGCCCCTGGGTCTAGCTCATCAGCGATGGCTGGCGTAAGAGGTTGCTGACGGAAGAGGGTGTGTATGCCTGTTAATGAGGACTAAGGGCCTGTGTGCAGGAGGGCATTGTGTCCCTTCTCAGTTCATCCCTTTCTTTTGACTTTCTCGCTGCGGGACATTTTAAGACAAACCTCAGCTTTACACTGTTCTCCGTTTAAGGAGAAGTGCTGGAGATTATGACATGCACTTTCGTCTTCGATGGAAATTTAGGTCACACGATCTCAAAGTAGAAAGCTGAGCAAAGTAGAAACTGAAAAAGTACCGAGTGTTCAAGAAGTCCTGCTTGTTTCCTGAGATGTCTGGGTTTGACTCCCGGCGTAAGCAGTGTTTTCTTCTGTTATATTCTGTAAATTTTGTTCGAATCTTGGAAGGACGTTTGAAGAATAAACAAAAGTGACGGAGGAAATTTGTAATGTTTGCTTGGGTAGTAAGAGAAGTGACAAAAGAGAGATTTTTCTATCTTGATGATTTCATGCCGAGGGGGTAACCACTCCAGAGATTCCTTGAGATTCCATCAAGATTTCCAAAGATTCCCAACGATATTCATAGAAAGATGAACACCGAAGGGGTAACCACTCCAAAAAAATTCCAAGATTCCCTAAGATTTCATAAAGATTTCCAATGATTCCCAACGAGTGGGTTAACCCCTCGTTTCATGTCCTCTTAACCTTCCAGCAGCCTCAAATGGAGAAATACTGTCTCTTCCCAGTTATCTGTTTTCTATAAATTATTTTCAAACTTCTGACTGACAGCTTAACAATCGAACGTCACGGGTCACGGTTTTAATATGATAGGATCCGCAGAAATATATGTACAGTTTGGTGGAGCTAAGGATCTGATTTGTACGTACCGCTCACAGCGTTTGACAGGCGCTATCGGTCCCAAGAGGCCCAACCTTGCCAACTTACAAACTGCTGAACAGCCAACTTTCGCCAAGTTGGAACAGGGCCGAAAAGTTAGCAAATGCACCGTCTGGTTGAATGAGCTCCATTGAATTGAAAAACGTACATTAGCTGTTTAGAACTCGACCAGAACTTTTCTAAAATGAGCAAACTTGTATGAGATTAGTACATTTATTGTTTATAAGTTTCGGCGTCAGTCTTGATGTGTTTTGTCATTGATTCTGCTTGAAATTGTCATTGTCGGCGAGAGTTGACTATTTGGCGACATCTTTTGGAATTGTATTCTCCGAGGGGTTAACCACTCAATGGGAATCTCGTTGGGAATCATTGGAAACCTTTATGAAATCTCAGGGAATCTTGGAATTTTTTGGAGTGGTTACCCCTTCGGGGTTCATCTTTCTATGAATATCGTTTGGAATCTTTGGAAATCTTTTTGGAATCTCGGTGGAATCTCAAGGAATCTCTGGAGTGGTTACCCCCTCGGTATTCTCCTAACCTAAAATAATAGTTAGCTTACTCAGCAAAGGGGATATGACATGTTAACACCCCCCTAGTTACAATTAATTAAGGCGTCATTAAAGGAACAAAAGAGAAGGTACGAGATGTAAAAGTTTTTAGAGATGATTCATACTTACGTACTTCAAAACTTTCGAGAGATCCTTGTCCAATTTTTATTAAATTTGGTTTGCGTAAAGTTCAGAAGTAACCAGAAGTCATTTTGGTAATTGTATGCCCAGTTTTAGGATCTATAGGTATAATTATTTCTGCTAGTTGTTCTGGCATCGGTTGCTTGACATTGTGTGAACTATAAATTTCCCTCTGAATCAGCATTTCTTTCGTACTGATTCTTTTTCTAATATAAAACCCTTGAAAATTGAGACTTTCTATTTTTTTCCCCTGAAAATGAAAATTTAAAACATCGACAGAAAGGAGATAAGAATAAATCCAACAGAAGGTTCCTTGGAAAGTCCAGCCGGAAGAAATTCCTGTATTTCCATCCGGAAATCCGTAATATCAATATGCTGGAGGATCGCAAGGGGACCGTCAGCGGGTCAGCAGCTGCATAAAACACGATCTTTGATACACCTCAAGGTATACAAAATATACAGGTTGTACCTAACGAATTTGAAGTAGTTATCACGGCGAAGTCCTTTGACGCTGAGCAGTTTAAATATGTCTCTTGCTTTAAGGGCGTCTACGCAGTCGTGTTTGTTTACGTTCCGTTCCGTTCCGTGCATTTTATGAGAATACTTTTGGACATTTAAATGTTCTGAAATATAATATGACTGAAAAATTTTAGGATCGGTTAGTTTTGGGCAAATTTTTTGTTGAAAAAAAACTTATACAATCACAACACGACCTGTTAATTTTGGCCGTTGTAAAGACATATTATATTTCGGAACATTTCAGTATCCAATAGTTTCCTCATAAATTGTGCAGAAAAAACGTAAACAAATAGCGAATGTATGTTCGGTCTTAAGTAGTGATCGTGGTTTGATCTTTGTAGGATCTTAATATTATAACGGAACAACCTGTGTAATTTAAAGATCTTGGGGAAACCTCTCCCACCTCAGCAGAGTAGAAATGATGACCTATCTACTTCACCCTCTTTGCCATTTCTCCCAGTCCGTTTTATGTTTGCTTCTGTATAAAACGTGATGCGAGGCTGAAAACCCACTAAGCTACTTGCCGGTGTGAAGAAGAGCCCCTACACCTTTTCCTTATTTACGGCAGAGTGGGATTTCAAAAAGGGAAAAATAGATATTTTGTAAAACCCTGCTACGTGTGTATCTCCGTTTTAAAATGATTTTCTTCTTTTCTCCATATCTTCCTCGACAACCTTCCCCGCTTTTCCCGAAATTGAATTGCTTTTGTTTTCCACCGACTCCTGGGATTTTAAATTAAGTATTTTTGCCGGATAAAGAGAGTCTTGTTTTATTAAGACGAGACGTTATTACGCCCGCCCTTTATGAACTCGAGCTCCAATCTTAATCGGAGCATTCAGGTTTTTAATGTAAACAATTATTTACTCCGAAAAGTTTTTCGATCTAAATTTAAACAGTTCCTTTTGTAAATCTTGGTTTTAATTTTAACTTCTTGCTTTAGGGCTCCCCAAATTTCATCTCCATTGCTTTGATTTACAATGCCCCACAATAAACTGTTCACGTCAACACGACCAACGATTGCTGATGAGTTTTGGAAATAGTGTTAACCGACTCAGAAAATACATAATCATGAATTTGCAGGCGTTTTCTTGATTTTTACTTTCCCATATATCTATACGAATTATAAAGCGCCTATCAGAGGTCCCGAACCCTATAATTGTGTGTGTGTATGTACGGAGAGCCAGGGGCCAAACCGTTCGGCCGATTTTGTTCAAAATTCGTGCACGGGTGTAAAAAAATAATGCGCAGACTTGCGTTTTTCCGATTTTCCACCAGGTGAAATATGGGGGCGCAGCCCCCCAAAAACCCCAAAAAATCAGGTTTTTTAATTTTTTCTCAAAATTGGCTCCTACGATTTCGTTTATTTCCTCAGGGGTAATAGTGCATCTTACGGGTGAAAATACTCCATTAGCGGTATATCTGGGAAAACTCGAATTTGGGAGATACCTACGACCCCTCAAGGGGTCAGTTTTTTGATATTCACAAAATATGCCATGTGGAGACTTCCTCAAGCGAGTTGTGTGGTCAAAAAAATTCTCAAAGCAATTTCGACCCCCCCCCCCACCTGGTTGAGTTTTTGAAGGTTTGCGAAATATGTCATTGTGGGTACTCAAAATATTCGGGGAGGATTCCTCTTGCTAGTTATCTCGTCTAAAAGTTTCTGCGAGGGCCTAGAAACATACAGGATGGGAAAGTTTGTGCGGCCATTATCGTACCCCTTGTACCTTCCACTGAAAAACGGCATTTTTTTTTGTCTTGTCAGTGGGTGTGTTGACAAAAGAAGGTTTTTATACCGCTTACCGTTTAGAAAATCGCCATCTAGTATTTCTAAAATTTAGATATCCAGCACAGCTTGAAGAAAAAAGGTTTTTTGTTGGTTCAAAGCAATGAAGGGAAAACTGTTTTCTCACTAGGTTCGAACGAGGTTTTTCCATTAGAATCCTATTAGGAATGGCTTTGTTCTAACTGAGACTGCATTTAAGTGCACCACATGAAGCTATTGATCCCCACAAGTTCCAATTTCATCCTTATCCTTCCATTTGAAACAGATTCCCTAATCTCCAGTCGCAATCAGCTTTCTATTTGGGATGAATTATTTCCCTTCCAATCTGTTTTGATTCTTCGAATCATTTTCTCCCTCGTATTTTATGATATATAGAGGTTTAAGACTGAATATACATTCTCACTTTGTGAGGAAACTATTGGATATATATTATGTTCTAAAATATAGTGTGTTTTTAACGACCGAAATTAACTAGCGAGTGATTTTTATCAATACAAATTTGTCCCAAATCAACTGATGAAAAATCACCAAATGGTCGGTTAATTTTGGACGTTAAAAATACATATTATATTTCAGAACATATAAATGTCCAATTTTCCTCATAAAGTGTGCAGAAAAAATGTAAACAACGCATATTCAGTCTTAAGCGCAGACTTTCCTAGTGGCCTAGTGATGTGCCTGATGATGTCATAATTTGACGAAACCGGTTGCCCTTATTAAAATTTTTGTGTGATACAAGTGCTACGTTATTTTCTCTTTTTTAAAAAAATGTCTAAGTATCACAAAGTTACGGTGGATCAAGGTATCAAGGTTTTTCCTAGTGGCCATAAAAATTATGAATTTCAGTAAAAGAAGACTAGTGATGAGATTCGAACCCAGGACCTCCGTCGTACAAGCTCGCAGTGTCTTGACCTCTATACCTCGGGTATTTTTTTTGAGAAGGATGATATAGAATCATCGTAGTCTTAATCATGAACGTAAAGCGTTCGCGAGGTATTGCGTGAGGTTTGTTGTAATTCTAGTGCCACGTGCCATAATATAATAGAGAGGGGGTTTGTCACCCCTGTGCCGTGTGTTCCACTAATTGAATAGAGCAGAAGACCCTGCTAGGGGGCTTGCACGGGCTTGAGTGACAGAGTGGAAATGGCCTCATTTCCGGTGGATGCCGCTTAGAAGACAAATGTCCTACCGTCCGCCATTTTTTTCTAGTGACACGACCTGCTGGTGTTACATACAGAAAGATAAATACCATTGTCCACTTCCAGGACGTGCAGTGTCCGTTAAGGGTCACGACACAGTCCTCTATGTTTATGTTGTTTTTTTAACCATTTTTTGAGGAAACTTTTTTTTTTTTTTTTTTTTTTTTTACGTTTTGTTGACCTTGTCCCACCAAAAATAGGTGGAACTAAAGTATAAAACGCCTGGTTGTCCAGTTAAATTACAAATTTAGAAATTCCTCTAAACTATAAAAAATATTTTCAAGTAAATATGATTTTAGCAATTTTTTAAAAAATCGTTAAACTTTCTTCAGATTTAATTTCAACTACTGAATTAACTGGCTATGTGGTGATTTTAGGATCAAGTGATTTTTGTGCGGACGTGAAAAAGACGTATTATATTTCAGAACATTTAAGTATCCAATAGTTTCCTCTGCTAGGTGTTTGACAATTGTGTAAACGAAAATCTAAAACTGTGGACATTCTCGAAAGAATGATATTGCTGCCCCTATTGCTGATCGATTCGCTATCGTAAGAGCACTTGTGGCTATATTGGCTGTATAGTCAGCACTTGAACAGCAATGCTGGGGAGCGTGCTGTCGTGGACAGCCGTTACTGCCGCTGCCGTTCAGCAATACCTCCACAATTCTATTTCTATCCATGTGGCAATAACCACTTCTTGAGATTAAGGGGGTTTTTGAAGTTACCTATAGAATCCGTTCTTTTTGAAGATTTTAGGAAGTAACGACAATCGCAATCGAGAAAAGCCGTTGGAGCACCACCGTCTTTGCCCAATTGTCCGTTGTTTCCTATCATTTATTTTCAAAAGTCAGAAGCTAGTTGTCATAATAATGTATTTAAAGTCAAACACAACAACTACAGAGTTAATAATAGTGCAGACTTACTAAAACTACAGACTAGGACTAAAAAACTACCACTAAAGTAACCTATAGGTACCTAGAACGTCAACTACAGTTTAGATTGTTCCTAAAGCTCTTTGTGTTCCTAAAATAAATATGTCTACTTCCGAACAAGTATTTCCAGCCACACTCGTAGAGGCGCTTTTCAGTTTCATCTTTGGTAGTGAGATGAAAAGTAAGCTTATAGAACTTATAGAATAGCCGAAGGGGTCCATGATAAACTCTAATAATTAAGTAAGCTGATAAACATAATATTGCGTTCTGCCTAACTTCTTAGAACTTCCGCAAACTTGTGGATGCTTCGAATAGTTGATCCTGGAAGAAAAGCCTTGGAGATTAAAGGTACATCACTTTCACTTAAAAATCCCGAGTTAAAAAATTCAGACATTTTAATTTATTAAATTTCAAGAACCATCTCAGCACCTCTTCAACACCAATTAGTTGTCCGCTCCCTTTCCAGGCCCGGATTACTCTGAAAGCCAATCCTTTTGCACGCCGTAAATGAAAGACTTCTTGGACTTGTAATTAGAACATTTTGCTCATAAGTCTGCTTTCGTCTTTAGGTTCCTCTCTAAAAGCTCCCTTGTGGAGTGACCAGTTTACAACTTAGCTACCTCAGCCCGATTTGTGTCCTGAGAATCCTGCCGTAAGAAATATTTTCCGCTTGCGGAATGGATGTAGTACATAGTGGTGTTATCGTACGCTCACACGCATTTAAAAATAAATAATAAATAAATAGAAAACAACTTAGCAAACTGTTGTACAAATATTAGGTTTGTTGGCAAGTCTGGGGAGCCGCATTGAAGCTGATTTGGTGGAGAGGAATGACGTGTTGATATGCTGGAATCATACTTGAGCTGATAACTATATAACGGTAGTTTTCTCGTTTTTCCAGATATTTGAAGACTACTATCACTTCGAGCACAAAGCTGTACAGAAACGTTCGTTGGAGCCTGATTCTTTTTACCATAGTAATCTAATAGAAGAGCCTGAGGTAAGCTAATTCTATATTTTATGAACTGAAGATTAAGAGGACGCTATACCTGACGATACATTTTTTGCCGCCCATAAGATTAACATTGCGAGTGGCGATTCATTTTCAAGGTTTACCCTTGGTTGGAAAGACACAAAATTTTGCCTGTACCTAGCCCTAACAATGTTCTAGGGAGTGTTCGAAGCAGATTTCCCAATTCAATGGTTTCTTTTATTGCAAATGTTTTGCAAATGCTAGCATCGCATACTTCAAGAAAAGTGCTGTATCTCGAAAACCAGTAAAAAAAATGGGAAATCTGCTTCGAACACTCCCTAGAACATTGTTAGGGCTAGGTACAGGCAAAATTTTGTGTCTTTCCAACCAAGGGTAAACCTTGAAAATGAATCGCCGCTCGCAATGTTAATCTTATGGGCGGCAAAAAATGCACCGTCAGGTATAACGGACCCTTAAATATTTTTATAAATACTCCTGCATGTTTTCTAAACGACTGACGATTTCGGACATCCTTTCTTCTGAGGTCTCCAGAGCAAAACTCCAGTATTGGTATCACTTCTCGCAAGAGGTCTCTTCCTCATTAGTTTCTTTATGTCTTGTAGTTATGTATTCCATTTTTAACCTCCTGTGGTGTGACGTTTGCTGCAGGTAGTTTGGGCTCAGCAGCAAATAGTGAAACGAAGGTCGAAACGCGACCTGATTCCTCTCCGTCCTCGGCAACGGGCCGACTCCTACAGGTTCAGCGATGTCAGATGGCCGCAGATGTGGTACTTGGTAAGCAAACCTTTCGTTTTCTATGTTTATAAACTAATTTGACGTCCAGCAGGTGTATTCCCTTTCTCGAACGCCAGAAAACCCACCCAACTAACGCCTTCAAAATTTATTGTAAGAAGAACTGTTCTCCATATATTGCATCATGGCGTGCCTTATCTTCTTACAATAAATTTTGAAGGTGTTAGTTGCGTGGGTTTGCTGGCGTTCGAGAAAGGGAATACACCTGCAGAAATCAACACAAATTGGTACCTGTCTATAGTATCTATAGGGAACCAAATCGTTTATTTTCAACCTCATAGTTTTCAAAATTCGCTAACTCCCCCTCAGTTTTCCGAAAACTCGAGAAGTCATTTCTTTTGAGAAAAGAGACATTGATACTTAACCCCGATCGTGGGAACACAACACCTGAAAATTGGATTTGGACGAATAATTTCCCGCCATGAGGATTTGCCAGAAAGTGAAAGTGTTGCAAGTTACGAGTAAAATTCAGGTCTGTGTAAGAACAAATCCAGGCACTTGAAAAAGAGAAAAACGGAGCCACTCTACCCTTCTCCTATTTCCTGCCTTTCCTTCACCCAACCTAGTTTTCCCAACGGTAATGTAGCTCTCAGTGAAGAATACTTGGCGGTTTCAAATGCTTTACATTTCGAAGAAGCGCTCGTAGTAATGATACTTGGGCTTCACTACCACTATACCTATACTATAGCATCTTATGCTAGGGGTAGCCAAATATTACATGCCGTAATGATTTTACGTATAAGTTAGGTACCCGTTTTTAACCGATTTCTCCGGTCCAACAGCACGAAAAGAGATTGTTTTTGGATTTGATTCAAGAGAGAATAATGACAAAGATAAAAGCAATGCAAAAACATTTCGCATATACGAGAAATCTACGATTGTATTGTCCCTAAAAGGGGAATAAAAGAAGATTTACAGCTTGACTGGAATGATTCCCAACTTTCTGCTGTGTTGTTCCTGTTCTTGCGTTTAAAATCTAACTTCCTCATCACCTAAAACACACCTGTTAGAAATCATAATCACCCACTTAATTTACCTTACGTAAATTACCCATTCCTGCAGGTGTATTCCCTTTCTCGAACGCCAGAAAACCCACTCAACTTACACCTTCTAAAAATTATTGTAAGAAGATAAGGCACGCCATGTTGCAATATATGGAGAACTGTTCTTCTTACAATAAATTTCGAAGGTGTTAGTTGGGTGGGTTTTCTGGCGTTCGAGAAAGGGAATACACCTGCTGGTGTCTGTGTTTTCTGTTGCTATTAAGGCTGAATATACATTCGCTATTTTCGACTACACGTACTTGGTTCGCAATGCTAAGTACTTCAAGCCCTACTCCGAAGTTACAGGGCAAGTGAAAAGTGTTTATAGGGGGATGTAAACCTGAGACTCTTTGTCGTGAGGTAGTGTTGTATTTTTGCATGAAATGGAGTTATAAGCCCACAGGAGCGATTTTAAACAGTCAACTACCAGTCCACATGTTTTTTTAACAGATCGCGAAAACACAACACTACCTCACGCGAAATATTTTTTTGTAACGTTTCGGACTAAAACAGTATGATTTTATCGTCACATTTAGTAGAAAAGCTTGATTAATGTTTGTACTATTTACCGCCGCCATGTTACATGTTGACAATTTTTATTTCACTTACGGAAGTGGGTAATTTCAACACAATTTCTCTACTTTTTCTCCTGTAAAAGCTAAACATAGTGTCCTACTTTCACTCGTTCGTTTCGCGTTCCAATAGCACACTATGTTTAGCTTTTAGAGTAAACACAACCAAAATGATATTGCAATTACCCGTCTCCGGCAGCACTAATATGTAAACATTAGTTTTGTCGAATATTTACTTTCGCACAGTGGTTTTGGTGGAGTTCGTCGAGAATGTATGGTGGCCCTTAAGGGCTATTCGCTATTTTTTTACGTTCCGATTTCAAACCTTGTGAGAAAACTATTGTATATTTAAATATTCTGAAATATAATAGCGTCATTACTCATGAGGCTATGTTGTAATTTTACGATCGAGTGATTTTTGTCACCAAAAAAATTGTCCAAAATTAACCGATCGTGAAATCACAACATAGCCTCATGACGTTAAAAAGACATATTACAATTCAGAATATTTAAATATCCAATAGTTTTCTCGCAAAGTTTGAAATTCCTGGTTTCAGTGTTTTCTATTTCTATTCACAGCAACTTCTCCATTCTTTCTCTAATTGTCATCCTATCCGCTTTGAAAATACCGAGGGGCTAACCACTCCAGAGATTCCTTGAGATTCCACTGAGATTCCATACAGATTTCCAAAGATTCCCAACGAGATTCCCAACGAGTGGTTAACCCCTCGGAAAATACCTTGTTTGGTGTAGTGACTATAGGGTGTAGGTGATTGGTCTGATCTCATATTTTCATATAATTTACCCATCCCTGGTTTCCGTGTTTTCTATTTCTATTCAGAGTGACTGTAACAAGCTTTCTCAAGTTTTCTATCCCTTGTATCCGGTTTACCCCCCCCCCCCCCCCCCCCACTTCATCCTCCTCTCGTCTTACCCAGACATCTGCAAATAATGACGTTGGGGGATGGGGAATTCGAAGAAGGAATGCTTCCAATGGGTTATTTTGCTTGTTTTCCTTTGAGAATTTGAAAACGGCCAAACGATCGGCAGAAAGAGGTCTGTTCTTAATGGAATGTTGAAAACTTTTGGAAAACTGCTTTTGCTGAGTCTTATTGTATTTGTTAAGAATGTTGTTCGGAAAGAATTTCCTATGACTGCTGAATTGTAGCTTTATTCCATGTTTTAATTTTCAACTTCCTACTCCAGTCAGAATTAAAATCTAATTTCACATCTTGTTTATTATAATATAAATTGTGTAGCTTTAGGGTGGGTTTCACCAGCCCAAGTAAATGGTAAGATTAACAGATGTTTAGCTTATCGGTAGGTTTAGAGATAGGTTTAGAGCCGAGTGGACTAAATGGTCGACTTTTGAGGAGCAGTGAGAGCCGGGTCACACCGGTTCGATCCCGATCCTACCAAAAAGTTTTTCTGCTCGGCATTCACCTCTGATATGTTCAGCATGTCAAGTGAAATGTATATCGAGGCTGTGGTGGTTCGGAACCCACCTAAAACTGTAGGTCCCCATCGTTTACTCGATGGCTGGGGAGCTGGTATTTGGTAGTGCTGCCAGCTGAGCACAATGGATAGTTCTTGAAAACGGTCTAGTTGCTGGGCTTGTCCCCCCCAACCCTCTGCTAACTAGGTTTAGAGCTTCCGCCCGTTAGCTAAATATTTGTTTATAAATTTAACTTGTCGTTAAAGTGGACTGCTGAAAACCACCCTAAGGCTGAATTTCACCACCTCACGATAGTGCCTTTTAACGTTCGAAAATAGCTATCGATTCGAAAAAGCAGACATCCTCTCGTTAGGTTTTGTTGTGTCAATAGAATTCGCCTGCTTTGTTTACGTCAATTTTATTTCAACAATTTCAATCTAAAAGTGGAAATAAACGTGAAAGAACCCCTATTTTTTCGGAGAAAGAAGTTAACATGTTGATTAGACTACATTAGACTACACCAAATGAGTCGCAGGTATGAAAATTATCGTTTTCGCTAACGCACGGAAAATCCACTCGAAAGCCAACGAAACGGTAACGGTGCATGGTGAAAGCCGTTAACATTTTTTACCGATACGATAGCGCTATCGTGTAGACGATACTTCACGTTAAAGTGGTGAAACTTCTTATAGTATACTATAGTGTCTCCTAACGAACAGATTTAACAATCAGATTTATGTTATCGTATGTTTAGACAGATCGTTAATCTGTTCGTTTGGAGACACTATAGTGTACTATAAGAAGTGGTGAAATCCAGCCTAGTTATAAGTGACAGTTGACCTTCATCTCCAAACTCTCAAAAAATGAAGTATAACAGTGCCGGAAGTCCTGTACTGTGTGTGGGCCATCTAAAGTTAATTTGTTGATTCGCAGTCTGAAAAATGGTTAAGGTGGAAATAGTCAGACGATCTACATAAAAAAGATGTGAAATAACTACAGTGTGATGTTTACAATTCCTTGCGCCTTACATGTAAAGGCCCGATATAGAACAAAACGGAAAAGATTTCTTATATTTCGAACACAGCTATTTACGTTATACCTATTTGAAAGCAATCTAAAATTACTCTTCTGTTTGCCTGCACATTATTTTCTCGTTACCATCATAACTGGAAGAAGCTGTGTAATAGAATGAAAATTTTCCGGAGGGTCCGGAAGCGATCGAAAAATCGAACGATGAAATAAATAAGCGATAAATTGAAAGAAGCGGGTAAGGCGTCGACGGCAAGATCGGAAAATTGAATTTTCAAAGAGGTAATTATCTTTGTAATTTGCCGCCTCCTCCGTACTGGAGCAACGTCATGCGGGAAAAGCTACTTTTGTTGGAAAACATAAACGTGGTTTTATAATTTTATTGTTGTGAGGAAATGAGAGAGGCCTACTCACTACATTATGTTTTGCAAATTCGAACCTTGATATAATCGCGTTTAAGACTAGGTAGTACCCTACATTAATTACCGGAGATTACACCTAAAATTACATACTGGATCTGTTACTGCCCCTGAACAGGGTTCTTAAGTTATCGACTCGATTATCGAGAAACTGAAGCCACTCTTTTACACCTCTTCTCTTTCTATAATAGTAAAAACTAGACGACTAAGAAAAGAAGGTATTTCCCCAGATGAGGGCCCTTGAACAATAAGCAAATATCGCTTTGAAAATTTTCACATTTCGCTATGTTAGTCAAAGGAATGGCAGAAGAGAGATTTTCCTATCTCTGTGACTTTCGAACGCCCCTAAAGGTCAGAAAGGGCTTCAAACACAGGCTCCAAACCTTCTTAAGCTTCCCCAGGGTCAAAATATTCCCTGGAGTCACTCAGAAAGCAGCTAGAGATAGAGCTAATGTATATTGTGCCACTCGCTCTTACTGCAAATCATAGGAACCGCAAGCACCCCAGTACCGGCTTGACTAAGCAATTGCGGACTTACCATATCTGCCACGTTGAAGAATTTTTTTCAATCTCGCCCTTGATCGTTTCCTATTAGAAATATCGTCGCTAATAACAACTTAGAGAACGTAAATTCCCTGTAATTTTGATATCACCCCTTCAGGATTCGAACCGGGAACCTCAGTCGTGGGAGTCCAGTGTTGAGACCAGCTGACCACGGCGAGGCCGCGATAGTTGGTGTTTTGGTGCCCTGAAATAACAGACAGACGTAGCGAAATACGTGTATAGTACGGCCAGCCTGAAATGCATTCTGCACTGTTCACCTTACACAGAATGCCCTCGGGCCAGGCATTTCAGGCTGGCCGTACTATACACCCACTATCAAATTACATATTCATGGTTTCGCAGGTGAATGGCAATAATGTGTCTACATCCACTTATCAATTAGGTATCTAGTCATAGTTTTGGCAGTATCTAAAATAAATACTCAGCAGAAAATGTATACCTTAATTTTTCTATTTTTACTGTTATTTCCTTAATTTTGTCAACATTGCTTGACTGGTCTTTGAATTAATTAATAGCTTGTATTAGTAAATAAATAATTTTGGATGTAACTGGGTAAGGGCAGGTCTTTGGATCTCTCGTTTGTGTATTTGGACAGTCCGACCCTGACGCCCCTGACCGTAAGCCTTCCAGAAGCTGTTACATAGGGAACATGCGTTGCGGAACGTTGGCTAGATCAAAGCATCCTCACCGTCTGTGAGGGTTTCAGGTTTACCATCCTATTAGTAAAAGGATCAAGGGGATTTTCGCTGGGTAAATTTCGAGGTTGAACCAAATTTGAAGCACAGGTCATGCTGAGATACCTAGGATATTCTAAAGCAGTGTTTTCCAAGGGTCCACTGAGGTTTTGTGGGGGGGGGGGGGGGGGGGGGGGTCAGAGAAAAAACTCCGAATTTTCACTCGACTTTTCTGTATAACTGTTTGACGTTACTGAAATTGGGCATAAATGATTTCGGCATGGATCTATGACGCATATGACTGTAAGGCTGAATTTCACCACTTTCCGATAGTGTCTATAACGTTCGAATAGCTATCGATTCGAAAAAGCAGACATCCTCTCGTTAGGTTTTGTTGTGTCAATAGAATTCGCCTGCTTTGTTAACGTCAAATTTATTTCAACAATTTCAATCTAAAAGTGGAAATAAACGTGAAAAAAACCCTATTTTTTCGGAGAAAGAAGTTAAAATGTAGATTAGACTACATTAGACTACACCAAATGAGTCGCAGGTATGAAAATTATCGTTCTCGCTAACGCACGGAAAATCCACTCGTAAGCTAACGAAACGGTAACGGTGCATGGTGAAAGCTGTTAACATTTTTTACCGATACGATAGCGCTATCGTGTACACGATAGTCTTCACGTTAAAGTGGTGAAATCCAGCCTAAGTAACATAAAATATTTGCCTTGTCCCTCCTAAATAAATCGCCTGGCTCAGCAAATTTTTAAATTTTGGTTTTGTAGTGAGGGAAACAGCGCATTAGTGGTTTCCTGCGTTATCTGGGTGATATTGGCAGTACCGCTGATATATTCACAAATTTACATGTTAAGTTCGTTGGAAGATCCCGAAATTCAGCCTGAAGCACCTAAACTTTTCCTGTGAATTATACTCATACCTTATTATTGTTTATTAGTGTTATTAGTATCGTTATTTATTAGGATATGCCTCAGAAAAATATTTCGCTCTCGCAATTCTGTTAGGAAATATATCGGCGGACGTTTAAAAGATCACGGCAAGCGGCTGAGAGTTGTGGAGCCTATAAACAAGAAAACCAATACCCCCATACCCCTATACCCCCTACCCCCTTCTCTCCCTCAGTTTTCCCACTCACCCTTTATCGCTTCAGATCCATAAAAATCGAAATGAATCGTTGAGCACCCTCGGCGTTTGCCTTGAATTGTTTTGCGTTTAATCTCAGAAAGCGACTGACAACAGAACTTGGCCACCCATCCATTATCTTGTGTCACCATTACCCTGAGTGGATGGAGGAGAGAGGAATGGAAATGGAGGAAGGGGTGGGCTCAAGATTTTGGTACACTTCCAAAACATTTCGGGCGCGACTTGATAAAAACACAAGCTGTAAAAATGTCAGAAAGTCGAAATCGATATGCTCGTCTGGAAATGAAGAGGGATGACCTTGGGGATGGGAGAGAGGGGTAGTTTATGCTGCTGACATCGTAAGTCAGCCCGCACAGCCTCCGAGGAAATATGCAACGACTCGTACATTTGTTAGAGCGGGCGTGCCATGTTTATTGCGCTGTTATATGGGTTTTAAGTGTATGCGGGAAACTTTTACTCGTACTTTCGAGTTTCACCTGCCAAGTGAAAGCTTTTCTCACGTCTTATTAATGTGAGGAAATGGTGAAAAATATGGAAATACGTTCTTCATTTTGACGTGTTTTTTGTAGTTGTTTTTTGCCTATTTAAGTTATAGAATTCAGAAAAAGTTGGGGGCCTTAGACATACTTCAAGTTCTTCAAAGGGGCAGAAGAAAGAAACTGCCTAAAGATAGAATGTCGAGGCTGCTCCCAGAAAATTGGACCGTTCCTGTTTGCCCATTCAGACTGCTTCGAGAGGTCGGTGTCTTCAGTAGCGGTCGGGTCAGGAATGATTCACCTGAAAAAATCTGGTCAAACCAGGACTAGATCCCGGATCCTCTTGCTTCATACCTTAGTGTCCTATCACTGCTCTAACCCAGGTCATATTCATGTAGGTACAAAATGAATGCCTGGAGGGAAAATCTGCATCAGGATCGATATATACTGGAAAATGTGCGAAAAGGAGGAGAAGAATAGAGCCATTGGAA
This sequence comes from Mesopsocus fuscifrons, assembly GCA_950004255.1. Lineage (NCBI taxonomy): Eukaryota > Metazoa > Arthropoda > Insecta > Psocodea > Mesopsocidae > Mesopsocus > Mesopsocus fuscifrons. The sequence goes on from OX465377.1 coordinate 17,245,312, forward strand.
ATGATGAAAGGGTCGTATCATCGGGGTGAACGTGTCGCGATGACACGTCGTGTGGGAAGGAAACAATTAGAGGGGGTGGGGAAGGGGTAGTTTGAGGGGGAAACACCCCCAGTCTTTAAGAGGGTGGGTGAGGGAGGAGTAGGGCGACAGGCCGCATTCTAATTTGTTTTCCACCACCAGACACGTAACACTCACTTCGTCTTACGAGACACTAACTCTTTTAACCTTGAAACACTTTCCTGTCTCATGTGTCTAATTGGATTTGCGTTTAATCAGATAAGTTGTAGATTTCAAGTAAATTGCTTCTTAGTTAGCGGTTTTAGGTTAATTAAGGCGCCAACCACACATCTTGCAAGTGTCGAATCACTGTTATATGAACACTATCACCTCTTCTAAGTTCGATCTGTGTTCAGTAGAGCATAGGAATTTAGCGAACCTTCCGACGCCAAGTCGAGACAGGAGTAACTAACTCAAAATATTTCTGAATTCTAGGTATTTTGATGTATGTGTGGGACACCCTTATATTCCTGCTAACATGTTTTTTGGTTTTTTCAGAATCGAGGATCGGGGCTCGATATGAATGTGCAGCCAGCGTGGGCGGAGGGTATCACCGGCAAGGGGGTGGTAGTCACCATTCTGGACGACGGGTTGGAAAAGAACCACCCTGATCTCATTAATAACTATGTGAGTACCTACAGTAAAAAGGGCTCCACGTCAGAAAATTAGTTCAGGGTTTCTTCCCTTTTCGCCTCTTTTTACTACATAATTTTTAAATTATACCCGACGGGTTAATGTCTACATTTTATTACTTTTTCTTTGACCCCTTTTTGAAATGAGTTATGTTCGCCTGACCCTGACGAGGTGCCCTTTTCGAAATTGACCCTTGGAAGGGTAATAAATTCCTAATTTTTTGAAACAAAGTTAGAAGCAAATTTTGGCTTTGTCTTCTGATGGTAAGTAACGAGGGGTTCAGTGAGACTCCAGGGGTTAACCACTCCAGGAATCTCGTTGGGAATCTCAGGCAATCATTGATAATCTTTATGAAACCTCAGGGAATCTTGGAAATTTCTGGAGTAATTAACCCCGCGGGGTGCATCTTTCCACGAATCTCGTCGAGAATCTCAGGAAATCTATGAAAATCTTCGTGTAATCTCAGGCAATCTCAAGCAATCTTCTCTGCACTAAACCTAATGCTCTTGACTGGCCACGAGAGTCGGGAGTATGAAAATTCTCGAAAAAATGTCTGGCCGTTTCGATGTTTTTTTTTGTAGAATGCTTCTTTATTCTGGATTGCTAACCCAAGTTGGATTCTTCCATTGAGAAGTTAAATTCGGTTTTTCTTCCCTATTTGTATAATTAGTCAAACAAAGCTGATGCCTCTTTATTGACTGTGAGTAACTTTTGCTATCATCGATGTTTGTTTTTCCTCCCAAAGCAAATAACTCCCTTTGTTCCTCCCAGGTTTCATAACTTTCCCTCCCAACTTTCTTCATTGAAATTCGAATAAAAGTATTCCAGAACTTAAGAGTTTTTTCATTACCTCAGCGACTTTTATTATATTTTTGATAACTTACGTTATTTTTTATGTTTTTAATTAATTCCATATTCAGCTTTCCTTCTCTTCCCTTTATCTTCTTATTAAATCTGTTTGCGAGCCTTCTTCCGGAAAATGGGAAAATGACTTCAGGGTGAGCGACTTTAAAATAAATTCAGATGGAATATCTCCGGTCTGGTTTGTGTATCTTATGACTTTTTTCGTTCTGATCTTCTTTTTTTGGGATATCAATTTTTCAGTGCTTTATTTGTGACTTGGGAATCATGCATTGGTCTACAACTGAGGAGAAAATTTTGCTTGTGGAATTTTTTGCGTTATACCTACATGTAGCTACATATTTTCTCGTTCTGCCTGATAAGTGCCCAATCCACTGACTCAAAAACGTTATACCTTACCTCTAATACCTTGAGGGTCGTGAAAGGGAAAAACACTTTTGAGTGCAGAACTCGAGTTCTTGTGGTTTGGGTAAGAGTCACCGCACGGGCAATCTTTCCTACTTTTGGTAAGGATAAGCTTTCGTCCTGTAGTTGACACTGCAAGCTGTAAAAAACCTAGCAAGTTTTTTTTATCTTCTCGTTGTTGGAAACAAGATGTGAGGAAGATGTCCGATGGTCTTGGCAACGTTTCAAATTAGGCTTTTTTTCAGCTTGAGAAGGCATTTCACTGTTTTCCAGACCTCGAATACTCACTGCTCGCTTTGCTTTTATGATGACTTTTTGAGATTCTTCTTGGTTTGGATATCGATCGGTTCTGGGTCAATGTCTCTTTCTTTACGGCCTTATTGTTCCTACTTTGAAGGCCAGACGTCGTTTATTTTCATTTATGTCACGAGATTTTAATAGGAAGTCTCTGCTTCTCCATATTTTGAAATATGACGTAACCAGACGAAATCTGGATGGTTTTCAAGCTGTAAGCAGTACTTCGGGAAAATTCTCAGAATTTAGATTCAGAAAATCTTGGTGTCCATGGAAAACTTTCTGGGAAAGTACACAGTTTCACATCGTCGACGCCAAAGTTATTTAAAAAAAAAAAAAAATATTTATAGTTCGAAAAAGGTAATTTTTGGGTTTATGACTTTCACTTTCGCCCTTATCCTCCATGTTGACCCAGAGATTATCCGCCAGGGCTCGCTCTTTGGTAATCCGGCTATGTTCAGCAGTGCGTAAGACAGGAAGAGCTGGCAATAAAGGCGGGTGTGCCCAGCGGTAAATAGGAGGCTTGTTAGCAGAGTCGCCCTTGGGGGTCTGACTGGTTACGAACGTGTCGCTGGTTTCCCCGTACAGGTTATCTCATATCCTGCCCCCGGCAGCGCCTTTCCGCCCCGAAACCCCTTCTTTTCGTTTTCCTCGGATGGAGCCTTTGAGCGGAGCAGCCCTTATCGCGATTATCCCTTTATTTCCAGCTTTTGTTTGTCTTTATTGCGAGCCTTACTATCTGAGTCCCCTGTACGGGACTTGGCGCCACAAGGGGTTGTTCCCTTTTTCCACTTTTGAATGTTTTTTTTTTTGCGTGAAAATTAGACAAGCAGGAGGGCTTGTACACCTGTGGGAGAATGGCTGTGTTGCTAAACGTGATTCGATTTCATCGAGAGGTTACTTCTCATTGTAACGGGGCTACCTTTAGGCTGGATTTAGCTAATTTCGGAATGGAATTTACCCGAATCTTTTTTTGTAAGTTAAACAAGGTTGCCATGCGTTGCTTGGAAAATAAGTCGGAATTTTATTTCCCTAGCAACCCATGGCAACCTTGTTTAACTTACAGAAAAAAATTCAGATAAATTCCATTCCGAAATTAACTAAATCCAGCCTTAGCATACGTGGACCTTGAGGTATGGCCACTCGATCGCTAGGCATTTCAGTTTTCAGTTTGAAGATACAACGCCGTTGACCTTTTTTAATGAAACTGTTTGATATTTATTCTTTGGGTTTTTTTTAACGTCAGAAGGTGCGATAGGGTCATATTTGACAAAAATTACTCGACCCCATATTATTAAATAAACTGCAGTAGTTTCTCTTTGTGAATTCTCTCGCTACAAAGAGAGGGCGACATCGTGGAGATCGGGTTTATCAGAGGGAACCTTACCGTTCGCGGGTTATAGAAAGGTCTTTCGTTTTTAATAAAAAATATTTATATTTCAGAACTGCTAAGGTGCGGCTTCTTAGTTCTGTTCTCCACAAATTGACAATCGGCCTACTGCCTTTCGGTAGTATCTACTATTTTTTGGTTATTGCGTTGTATCCATGACTTCAGCTTTCCAGTTGGAATAACTTGTCCTTGCTCCCATCCCCCGGCGCCACCTTTGTGACTGTGTGGGCTGCTGACAAGGTTGCGGTTGTTGCCACGGCCACTTTCCTTCGGATCTGAAAGGATTTCCCAGTAGTCCTCTCTTTGGGGGTTTTGACTTTCAGTCCTTAAAAGCATTTCTGGTTTTCGCCTTCATTATCTTGGAGGTTTCCCTTTAGTCTGTCCTTGGGGCTTTGCCACTTTGCGCGACAATTCTCCGCCTCTTTGTCTCAAGAGCGACGGATGTAAATGTCTGAAGTGCTCTGATGAAATTTACTTCTTTAGTTTCATGCAATTTCGTCCATTGTTTTTCAGTCTCGAAATGGATTCAAAAGGTAGGGCAAATGGAAAGTCAGCTCTTAAATGAAGCTGCAGGGTTTCTATCCTTAAACTTTGTTCAACTTGTTGGATTGTTATCAGTTGTCAGTTTGGCAAGGGGTTTTTAAAAAATCATTAGAGAGTAATTGGTAAAGGTTTTACTCAGTATGTGAAGGATTGTTCTCAACGGAAAACCTTATATGTGGTGTGCTTTCTGCCTGGGGACATTATTTCGCTCCGCCAATTATGCTGGCGCTAGTTGTCGCAATAAGAACTGCAATAGTGCCTCTCAGTGGCCGAGTGGTCAAGGGGTCCGCTTTGTGTCCTGAGAGGTCCAGGTTCGAATCCCGGCGGAACGGAAAAATTTTCCGCTTCCGACATGGATGTATTGGCTTCGGCCCACTCATATTCGGCTTCGGCCACTTCATCTTCGGCTTCGGCCAGAAACATTTAACAAACCAACTCATCGGCGCATATGTTCTCTGAACGTAATATAGAAACTATAACGCCTGAGTTTAACCCACTAGCGCGTCATTTCGGGATTCAGCTTCTCTCTCCCGAACAAATTCCCATTTAATTCGAACACAATAGCCTGTTACCCGGGGGAGCTCGTCACCACTTTCGCTGACTTCACCGATCCAGAAACAGGCTTCACTATTCATTTATAAGCTGTGGCGTATCTCGTTACACCCGTAATTTCCACTTAAGTTGAATTTGAGCCTCCCAGACGCGGAAAACTTTCGCTACCCCCGCAGCGCCACCATTCAATCCGGAACTTATTTATAAGTCAGGAGCAATCCAAGTGATGGGGAGGCTCTCGCAGTGTTTGCGTGTAAACACTGCCTGCGTCGCAATTATTCACTTCTTCATTCCATCCAAAATCGCAAATGGAGTTCCGCCACTATCACCTCACTCTTAACTGACTATTCACCGCTGTATGTTTACTTTTGCTAATGACATCTTCCGAGGAAACTGCTGGAGATATCTTTGTTCTCAAGTTAGAAACTAGTTTTTTGCTATGTTAGGTTGGAGTCACTTGTGTCCAAAAGGACAAGAAGTCCTGTTTGGACTTCAAACTTTGTGAGAAAACTATTGGATATTTAAATATTCTGAAATATAATATGTCTTTTTAACGTCATTACTCATGAGGCTATGTTGTGATTTCACGATCGGCTAATTTTGGACAATTTTTTTGGTGACAAAAAGCACTCGATCGTAAAATCACCACATAGCCTCATGAGTAATGACGTTAAAAAGACATATTATATTTCAGAATATTTAAATATCCAATAGTTTTCTCACAAAGTTTGAAGTCCAAACATAAAAAAATAGCGAATTTATATTCAGCAGAAAAGGTGTCACTAAGAACAATTTTAGAATGACTTGTGGTCATAAAATAGCTTCTAGTGTGGAGTTTACCAGTCTGTTATATTATTACCGGCTTTCTCCAAATTATTTTCAATTATTAGCTAACGTCACTTAGTAAATTTTGAAAAGCAAAAGCGTGGTTCTATCTCAGTTGGCTTAGCGCCCCGTAAACAGCTTCCCGGATGGGGGCCGAGTCTACCTTTACAACTTCCCCGACTTTGTGCGGATCTGCGTCTCATCCCGCCTCCATCCGTCAGTTCCGCAATTCGTCACGAGCTTTTCCGAGTGACTTTTATGAGTTCTCACCCCTTCTTCACCCTTTTCCTGTTGTTCACAAGTTTGTTAAAAGACAAGAGCCTAATAATTTTCCAAGTTTTTCATCTTTTCAAAGGAGCTGACAAATGAAGTGTCTTAGAACGGATAAATTGTGCGAGGATGCTCCGAAGTTGGTTGTATTTCGTCGGTGTCTCTTTTTGTGACGTCTCCCAAAAAGTTCCTCCTGACGCCGAAATGTGCTTTTCCGAAAAGTTGTTGAAGAAGTTTCTACTGAAGGCTACCCATTTAAATCATCTAGCTTTTATACAAATTCTTCGTTATTTTATCAGCTATGATAAATCAATAATTCTACCCAACTCCTTCGAAAGTGGCTAGCCATAGTGGGTTGGTTCTTGTTATATTTCTACCTTACGCACTCTGACTTACGTCCATCTTTTTTTCCAGGACCCTTTGGCAAGCTATGACGTCAACAACCATGATGAAGACCCGATGCCCAGGTACGACCTGATCGACTCAAATAGACACGGGACGAGGTGTGCGGGGGAGGTTGCTGCCGTCGCCAACAACTCCATCTGCTCCGTGGGGGTGGCTTTTGGGGCCAGTGTCGGAGGTGGGTAGTTGAATTCGAAGGAATTCGTCCTCCAGTGAAAGCTAAACATAGTGTCCTATTCGCAGTTTCCTATAGTTCAAATAGCACGCTATGTTTAGCTTTTGGAGCGGCCCGGCCATTGGCGGTCGTGCAGTTGTCAGTTAAGAGGACGCTATACCTGACGGTGCATTTTTTTCCGCCTATAAGATTAACATTGCGAGCGGCGATTCATTTTCAAGGTTTACCCTTGGTTGGAAAGACACAAAATTTTGCCTGTACCTAGCCCTAACAATGTTCTAGGGAGTGTTCGAAGCAGATTTCCCAATTTCTCACTGGTTTCTTTTATTGCAACTGTTTTTCAAATGCTAGCATCGCATACCTCAAAAAAAGTGCTGTATCTCGAAAACCAGTAAAAAAATGGGAAATCTGCTTCGAACACTCCCTAGAACATTGTTAGGGCTAGGTACAGGCAAAAGTTTGTGTCTTTCCAACCAAGGGTAAACCTTGAAAATGAATCGCCGCTCGCAATGTTAATCTTATGGGCGGCAAAAAATGCACCGTCAGGTGTAGCGGACCCTTAATACAGTTCCGTAGTTGTAGCTTTGGGGTGAGAGGGTGATCTAGAACATTTCAAGAATTTATCCATTATGCGTAGTTGTCAGCACTATCGAATACCAGCTACCCTGCCAGTCTAGTTCACGTTTGGGATGAGTTCCGAACCGTCACAGCTTCGAAGTACAGCTCACCAGAGATGCTGAACATATCAGAGATCAGAAAAACTTTTATAGGATCGGGATAGAACCGGAAGGTTCCACACCAAGCAGTGCAAGTAATAAATACCACTGAGAGGCCCGGGTTCGAATCCCGGCGGAACGGTCAACTTTTCCGCTTCCGACATGGATGTATTGGCTTCGGCCCACTCCTAAACTTGCTTCGGCCACTTCGTCTTCGGCTAAAAACAACTAAAAAACCAACTCATCGGCGCATATGTTCTCTAAACGTCGCGTGTTAAAAATTAAAATAAAATAAAATAAATAAATACCACTGTAAGGCTGAATTTCACCACCTCACAATAGTGCCTCCTAACGATCGAATAGGTATCGAATCGGTAAACCCAGCCGTTAAACTTATCCTATCATTAGTTTTGTCGTGTCACTAGAATTCGTTTGCTTTGTTTACGTCAACTTTGTTTAGGTGTACGTTAATTGTACGTTTCAATAATTTCAACTTAAAAATAGAAAATAAACAGGAAAAAACACACTAATTTTTCGGAGAAAGGTATTAAATTGTTGGGTAGACAACAATCCCTGCCCGTTTCGCACCCAAACGAGTCGAATAAGGTATGAAAGTTTTTGTTATTGCTAACGCACGGATTCACTAACGATAAGATCAGGGTGCTATCGTCAGGATGGTGAAAGCCGTTAACTTTTTTTAGCGATAGGATAGCGCTATCGTGTACACGATAGTCTTTACGTTAAACTGGTGAAATTCAGCCTAAGCTGGTTTGGACCCTGCTCAAACCCTTTGATGGCGAGCGGTAATGCGCCCTCTGAAAGCCTGGCCAAATTTAGAAGTTAGTTAGCCTTGTCTTTCTGACCGGTGGTGCCGCATTTAGCACTTCCTGGGTAATGACGCGTGAAGGCCCTGAATGTTTTCGGCTCGAGAGCTCTGCTTGTTGTCTGAACCGTTGAAAAAGGTAAAAAGGTATTTTTAGCGACAGGGTAAAACTCAGTCAAATGACTTTAATTTATCATTAACTTTCCGGGAATTTACCCTGCACATGGGACCATCATTTTTTAGGACCGTTGGCTCCTCCGGAAATGTTTTCATATTTGAGTTCATCGTTATCCTGGGGAATTGAGCACTGCTGAAAAAAATGTTGGACAATGCTGATTCGTATTTTATTTTCATTTTTTTTTTTTTTTTTTTTTTTTCAGTATATTTCGTTGCAAATTTCCCTTTACGTTTTTGCTGACACTTTTCACTTAGAGTTTAGCCTAATCCAGAGAGGCCGAAAACGAATAAGAGTTGGCCAAGGCCAGTTTCGGAGTGGGCTGTGCTGAAAACTGAAAATATCGTTTACGATCTCAGCCCTCTCAGGACGATTATAACTGATGGTATTAGTAATTCTATAAGGTAAAACGTGCTGTTATTAATTTCATAGCTTTGACTTTGAAGACTCCTTTGGAAATGTATACCCTGTTGACAGAGCAGGATTAGTATTTAGTATCAAAGCAGTGTGAAATGAAATTAAGAGGTTAATTACGACAGCTGACTCAGCTGAGTGTCTCGTTTACTGGCAAATATAACAGACTCTTGACAGTTATTACCATTGCAACATTGCTTACTCACCCAACCTTCATTCACGTCGTCCGTCTCTGTCTCATATGAAATATGATCAGCTTAAGAGGACGCTATACCTGACGGTGCATTTTTTGCCGCCCATAAGATTAACATTGCGAGCGGCGATTCATTTTCAAGGTTTACCCTTGGTTGGAAAGACACAAAATTTTGCCTGCACCTAGCCCTAACAATGTTCTAGGGAGTGTTCGAAGCAGATTTCCCATTTTTTTTACTGGTTTTCGAGATACAGCACTTTTCTTGAGGTATGCGATGCTAGCATTTGCAAAACAGTTGCAATAAAAGAAACCAGTGAGAAATTGGGAAATCTGCTTCGAACACGCACTAGAACATTGTTAGGGCTAGGTACAGGCAAAATTTTGTGTCTTTCCAACCAAGGGTAAACCTTGAAAATGAATCGCCGCTCGCAATGTTAATCTTATGGGCGGCAAAAAATGCATCGTCAGGTATAGCGTCCTCTTAATGCGAAATGGGAGCGTTGTATTTGTTTGTTAATATTTGAAAATGTAAACAGTGTTACTGATAAGTTCAAAAGAGCAGGTACTTCACCTTTGAGAATTAAAGTTCTCTCTTACTGTAGTAACTGGGATTTGGTTTTATTTTTAGTTTCTACCCTTGTCTTCATATGATATAGGCTGGCACTCACTGGTACAACTTTGTTACGATGCGTTCTGGTCGGCCGTTCTGGTGAGCTGGCATCCCCGGAAGTATGGTTAGTGGGGAGAAATGGCATCCCCGGAAGTATGGTTAGTGGGGAGGGATGGCATCCCCGGAAGTATGGTTAGTGGGGAGGGATGGCATCCCCGGAAGTATGGTTAGTGGGGAGGGATGGCATCCCCGGAAGTATGGTTAGTGGGGAGGGATGGGGAGGGTGGGACCCGCCATCCCTGAATTGCCATTACAGGCCCGCCATTGTGCCTGGTCCTGCAGCTGAACTGCAGTGTCTGCTTCTGCCTCAGACTTCAGCAGCTATCCTAAGAGATGCGTTCTTCTGATCATTGAGAACCCAATCTGCTGTTGTTGCAGGCGTGCGTATGCTGGACGGAGACGTAACGGACGCAGTGGAAGCGCGCTCCCTCAGCCTCGCCCCTCAGCATATCGACATCTACAGCGCGTCGTGGGGCCCTGACGATGACGGGAAGACTGTAGATGGGCCGGGCGAACTGGCCACAAGGGCCTTTATGGAGGGCGTACTTAAGGTGACGATCCACAACCTTTACTTGTTTTAAAAAATATCGCAGTATTGTTTAAATGACATATTTCAGAACAAAGAAGTATCCAACGTTTTTTCCGAAAGGAAATGTTTTTTAAATATTTGTTTATTTAGCCTTCTTATGTGTCATTTTTCCTCATAGGGACGAGACGGGAAAGGGTCGATCTTCGTCTGGGCGTCCGGCAATGGTGGTAGGGACCATGACAATTGCAACTGTGATGGGTACACCAACTCGATATGGACGCTGTCCATCAGCAGCGCTACGGAGCAGGGGCTGGTCCCTTGGTACTCCGAGGCCTGCAGTTCTACCCTCGCTACCACCTACAGCAGTGGCTCCGCAGGCGAAAAACAGGTGACGTTGCTGGTGTTTTTGTTTTTACCGTGTTTGAGAGCAGAAAGGTTTTTACTGCCCATTTTTTGTGGTGGACAGCGCAAATTTCTCATTTTTGCAGAAAAAGGTTGTGGCTTTCCCTATCTCAGAAGTGTTTACAAATATCTAACAGTATAGTCAACGTTCATTGCATAGAAGCGCTGAAGGGTACAATAATTAAATGTTTACTCCTAGATGTTGGTTGTTAGTTTCTATGAACAAAGCCTAGCCTCAAAGTAATTCATCACAATTAGACGACCCTTAATTTAAATTATACATTTGACGGGAAACAAACTAAAGGGTCTTGCGGGAATATACCGGCTCATTGTCGGGTCGCTGCAACCCACAAGAGACACTTTGACCTAGTTTTGACTTCGGTTAATAATTATTGACAACGTTAGTCTGGTGGAGTATCAACAACAGTTTGAATAACAACTTGTTCTATGACAAGGCAAGCCAAACCCAGACAGACACTAACCGCACCGTTCCTAACTTTAATTCAGAACTCAGCTTCTCTTTGTCTGATACTGCAAGGGCTACCAAATCAATAGTGGTCTGTCAGGAACAATAATTGTTTTCTAGAAAATTCAATTTTAAAGCTTTCCCATGTGCACACACCTTATACCTGACTAAAATAGGGAGAAAATTCAGAGCGGTTCAGCTTCAGGTCGGGAAAGTATTTGTTGCTAAGTGACTTCGAACCTGAGGTATCTTTCATCATTTAAAAAGACCTGTCCAGACCACTTAGCTGTCGTTGGTAACCTATCAACTTTTTTTCGAACAGATTGTAACGACGGACCTGCACCATCAGTGCACGAGCGGTCACACAGGGACGTCAGCATCAGCGCCGTTAGCGGCAGGAATCTGCGCGCTCGCACTCGAAGCCAACAGGAACCTGACTTGGCGCGATATGCAGCATATTGTCGTGCGGACGGCCAGGCCGGCCAACCTGAAGTCCCCGGACTGGAGAACCAATGGCGTCGGTCGTAACGGTAGGAAGTTTAAGTCCGTAGCTAGAAACTGGGTGACCGCAAAGTCGTGCAACAGCAATCGATTGAACAGTCGGGGCAAAAAAATTGACAAAAATTATTCGATTGTTATAAAACGGCTGCAGCTTTGGAAGGGCCAGGTTCTAGTGGGGTACAGGGTGGCAGCTTTCGTGAGCTCTGTACACAAGGGGGTCATTTGGTCAGAATCACGCCCCATAGCCAAGTTTTCCCCCAGCCAGTGAAGGCCAGATACCCATCAGGGCTGGGTTGGCCCAAGATTGACCAGGACAAATCTCGTCAAGTGCGGACTAGATCCCGGCTCCTCTTGCTTCATACCTCAGTTCCCTGACACAGCTCTAATAGTTTACTCTCTAACATGTCACTAAGGTCTTCTGTACAGGTTCTAAAGCACTGAGGAAACCCCTCCGCCCCTCGGAGATAAATAACGGCAGGGGGGGGATTTCAGGCGCTCGCATATGGGAGGATTACACGGCTGGTGATCAGGGACCTTCTAGCGGAAATAAGGAGAATTTCTTATGAGCTGAGGAGGGGGAGATGAGGGGGGGAGGGGGGGGGGGAAGTGTAGCATTACAATGGCTCCCGTCTCGTTACCAGGCCACATGGGACCTTAGGGGTGCATGCCTGATGTTTACAGCTTTTTGCTATTTAAAAAATTACTCCTTTCATATTTTATCCATTCTGAGGAGCGGTTTCATTTTTGTTTTTCAAGCAATGCATGGCTGCGGTTATTTTTTCTTCAGAACAAGAACAAGACTTACGAAAAAGGGGATCACAATGATCTAAAAGAGTTTAGCAACGTTTATCATCCAAGATTGATGTAGCAGTGACAAAAGGCTCCAATTGGAACGTACTCCTGTAGCTTCCTTGTTGAATGCGAAATATTGGTGTTACAGTGAGCCATTCGTTCGGGTACGGGCTGATGGACGCGAGTGCCATGGTGCAGCTAGCCCGCACTTGGCGGACAGTCCCGGATCAGCACCGGTGTGAAGTATCTGCACCTCATGTTGATAAGTAAGTGCAGATTAAGTCAGTAGTTAAGTAGCCGAAACTTTATCTTGCCGTTTAAAGTCCTCTAGCTAATTTTACGAAAAGGCCGCTTTCCCAATTTTTTACTGGTTTTCGAGATACAGCACGTTTCCCCTTAAAAAATTGAGGTATGCGATGCTAGCATTTGCAAAACAGTTGCAATAAAAGAAACCAGTGAGAAATTGGGAAATCTGCTTCGATCACGACCTACAACATTGTTAGGGCTAGGTACAGTCTTTCCAACCAAGGGTAAACCTTGAAAATGAATCGCCGCTCGCAATGTTAATCTTATGGGTGGCAAAAAATGCATCGTCAGGTTAAGCGGACCTTTAACCAACATTGCTTCCATAGACTGATCCCGGTGAGGAGCAAAGTGATCCTGAACCTGACCGTGACGGAGTGCTTGGGAGTCAATTTCCTGGAACATGTCCAGGCGAAGATTTCCCTGTCTTCGTCGCGCCGGGGAGACCTGCAGATCTACCTGACGTCTCCAGCAGGCACGCGGTCCACGCTGCTGGCTAAGCGACCGCAGGATACTTCTCGCAACCCCTTCTCTTCGTGGCCCTTTATGACTGTTCACACGTGGGGTGAAATACCCTTCGGAATTTGGCAGCTGGAAATACATAATGAGGGCCGATTCTTGGGTAAGTTCAGACGACACTTGACGCCCTTTCAGCCCTTTGAAACTACTGCGTGGGCTGACAAGAGAATGCTATAACTTCGATTAATAATTAAGACGACATGGGAAGAGGTGGTGTTTGCTTGTGTTCTCCTGAACCAAAACAAAGCTTGTTTGAAAAACCACATCAACAAAAAGACTCCACATTTTAGATCAATAGATCAATAAATTATTAGTTGATGCTTGGTAATTCAAGCACCCCTCATGTGTGCGAACAATTATATACCCTACTTAGTTTATTTCTTATCTTTGAAGGAGAAAAAAGTTGTTAAATCACGGCACAGTCAATAACTCTACGATTCTAAGGTAGAATTTGTAGGAAACAAATATGTTTCTAGAACAGTTTACTATTGGATGTGATAGGAATTGTAAGTGGCAAGATATGTAATGGAAAAGTGTGAAAAATAAAACAGTAGTGTCTGGAGAGTGTAGCTGAGAGAGAAAATGATGGAAATAAAAATTTTATGAACGGTTGTACGAGTAAATTCGAAAGAATAGAGGTGTAATAATTTATGTTCCCCTGTGTTTTATTTTGCCATAAACGACCGTAAGTATCAGTATCAACATTACTAACATTCTAACTCTTTCTTTAAATGCTGCTAACACCTTGGATTGGATAGGGGTGGCTTCGTTACGCGAGTGGTCGCTCATCTTTCACGGAACCGCGCAAATGCCCGGAGTAACGAACCCTATTAGACCCACACAAAGACCTTACGTCAGCAAAACACAGGCACCGAGCCGGAAAAAAACCAAACCAAAATCCGCGCCGAAAAGTTTCGTGCCGCCCCCATATGCTGTGACGTCGGGTTTGCCTCTGACGATCGTGCTCGGGCCGGGCAACCAGTCCCAAGCATACAAAGTGCCTGCAGCCTTCCAGAGCTACCCCAAAGTGCAGCAGCTGTTCCCCGTGTACGTTACCAGTTCACGGAAGAGCCAGGAGCTGGGAAAGGCTGGTATCAAGCTCGGTGTGGGCCAGAAAGCCGAGCGCCAGGACCCTGGCAGCCCCAGGCCGAAGCCGAAAAAGCCGCAGTCTCGGAATCAAGTCAAGGATAAGGCAAAGGCCTTGCAGAAGAAGAATAACCCGGGGGGTTCTGGGGGGCAGCGCTTGTCGTCTGCTCCAGGCAAGCGGCCGGCTACTGCACTATTTGATGCATGATACCATTACCGCTTTTTATTTACCCACACTACACGGGTGCAGGGTAATTATCTTATGGAGCATTCGTGCGGCCCTCTGTCCACCAGTGCAGTGAATAGAAGGCGCTACTTCCATATATCTCCTGAAGCTATCGTGGAAGAGGCTACAGCTGTTGCGGTAGAATTTAGTTGTTTTTACCACGCATGGATATATTGCAACAGTATAGTTGGTGGCACAGTTTTGCGATCGGTTTTTGGAGTTAGTTGATGTCGCATAACTGCGTCGTATTACTGTACTTATCTTTTTTTACCCACTGCTTTTCTGATAACATTATTATTTATTTCTATTTTGTAGGCTCGTTTTGCTGTGTTCTTAGTTTTAGAGCAGTTGTGCAATACTTCACTGTTTTAAAATTCACTGTTTAAAATATAAAAATTTTCCAGTTTACAATATGAAAGCCCACTTGATTTTTGTAACAACTTGCGAGAAAAAAATCTTCGGAGACGGCAGAGCTAGCACAAAAATAATTTTACGTGAACATTGACATTTTTATGTGTAGGTAACTTCGAAGGCTGGCAAATGGTGTTCTACGGGACGAAAGACGAGCCAAACACAGGCGCTTACTCGCCGCTGCCTCCTAACGGTCTCCCCGAGCTGTCCAACGTCCTGGCGGGGGACCTGGGCGTAGAGGCGGACGTGGGCAATCACGTGGACGGGCGAGGTGAGAAAGATCCGCGGCATGAACGCCAGCGGACGACTACAGAGGGCACGCGCCACGCTGCCGGCCGCACCGCCAGTGGGTGCCGCGCCTCTGCCGACTCCTCCGCGCTGTGCCTAGGTCTGTCCCTCACCTTTGCGCTTTCCGCCTTCCTCCCCTTCCTCTTAAGCTCACTCCAAACCTTTTTTTTATACTTAGTAGGCACTCGGCCGGGTGCGCAATTTTTCCAGAAGACTGATGTAGACCACAGCACGAAGCCCCGAGTCCGGTGGCCGAGCCGCACGTAGGGACTACAGCTGTTGGCTGTTGCTGTCGGCGTGCCCGACGTTGTTGCCCTCCTGCGTACCCGAACATAAATCATCTAGAATTACCTGGCTATGGCCAAGATGAGTCAATTCTAGATGTTGCTTCGTTTACGAGAGAACTAGGAACTCCTAATAATGTTAAACCAGACAACGGCTAGAGTTTACTGATCTTGGTTTATTTTAGGGACGCCATATTGGGTCGGGACAACGGGAAACTATTAATATCCACTCAGGCTGAGTAGTTCCTCCGATTCTTTCTTTAGTTCTATTCGATTACTTATTTTAATTGAGAGAAAGACTCGGAGAAATGCTCAAAATTGCATTTGAGTGGCGGAAACAGTTGAATTGCCTCCCAGTATGACTACCCTGCCATTTCCGGTCTAGTCTAGGTGCCTTACCCGCTCCACCACGGGCCGCATCTCCACAGTACTTATTACAATCTTGAAAAAGTGTAGTCAAATTTTTATACGTATTTCTTAGGGCCAGCACCGTTTATTGCACGGTCTCTGTTGATCAGACATTGCACTGCGACCCGTGACTGAAATAGGGAAGATGTTAATCCCCATACCTATATACCTATAGATAATTGTATATATATGTATATACCTTATATAAATCATTACTTCAGTTTTAGAAAATAATAACTATTAATTAATCATTAAAAAGGCCTTTATTACAATTGCACCGTGAGGTAGATCATTGCTTATAAGGGCGACCACGCTATTTGTTTACGTTTTTTCTGCATACTTCTATGTTCTGAAGTATACCTACTATGTACTTTTTACGGCCGAAATTATGAGGGGTAATTGTGATTTTTCGATCGGTTAATTTTGGACAAAAATCACTCAATCGAAAAATCACAATTACCACCTCGTAATTTCGGCGGTTAGAAATACATATTATATTTCAGAACATATAAATAACCGATAGTTTCCTCATAAAGTGTGCAGAAACAAAGAGCGAATGTGTGGTCGCCCTTAAAACCTACATAGATACATAATTCATATTATCTCAAAACTTCAGTTTTAGGTAAATCAGTATAGGTAACCTTTTCATTAAGAAGGTCTCTCATTGCTGTTCCACTAGATAAGACATTGCATAAAATAGAAAATAGTCATCTTCCCTGTTCAGTCTAGGTGAAAATCCATACATACGCATAGCTAATTTAGTACTTATATTTGTAAATAAATAAATAAATAAGGGATGCATTACCCGGGTGGAGTGGTGCTAAAAAATCTCCAGTGCCCTCAAGCCCTGAGTTGGGAGCCAAAGACAGCCCTACGTCTGTACCAGAATAAAAGAAAATTTTCTGGGACTACTCACTGACTTTGTTATCGTTCTCAAAGCGTCAAGCCAAGCTATCATCACTTTCCATTTGCATTTATTCATTCTGCTTGTTGTAAATAGGGTAAAACAATAAATTACCTATTGTAAAAGGAACGAATTAATGGCCCCAATGGCCGCCGGGTTGTTAACACCACCACCGCCATCGCAAGAGCCCAGGATGGCTCGGATTTTTGCCAGCCTGTCATTGGCTACACTGCACTGTCCACTGCAGCACGAAGGGGAACTGCTACCTGGAAGGGGAACTTTTCTCGTAATGCCTCCCTTCAAAGTGGCCATTAATTGGTTCCTTCACAACAAATTGATTCTTCTGCTTGAAGTAAACCATTCTCGTGATTTTACCGTAAAAACAAGTGCTATCTAACGTATTTAGAACGATAATTAAGTAATTCTCGTGGGCAGAGGGCGCTGTTGGTGGGTACGCAGGTGACTGATGTTGCCGCTTGCATGTTGACCTAGGTACGTTACTTAGGTAATTAAATTTGTAACCAAACGTCCAGCGACGGGGTTTGTCAAGCCTGTAGGATATTTTGTTGACGCTGACGATAGCTGAAGCTGCCAACCGCATCTCTCACCGGTGTTTCGAAACAATCAAAGAGTAGAGAAACCAGCAGGACGTCTTATAGCGAGAAATCGTTATAGAGATTGTTGTTTTATTTAGGTAAATTTTGTATCAGCAGTTCAACTTTCAGGCTGAAAATTTAATAATAATTAGGTAGATATGACAATTTCTTTTTTATTTTACAAAAAAAAATAGTAGGTAACTGCCTAAACTCAGTAACTTACCTTACTTTACTACAGTAAAGTAGTTTTATTTTATTTTTATCACATACTATTGTTTTTAAGGCAGTAAATGCAATGCGCTGTTCGTTTTCGTTTATTAATGACCCCTTTTTTGTGGAAGCTAGTGGATGTTTAGTATAGTATAGCCACTCTGACCTGCCTGACCCGAGGGCATTCTGTGTACAGTGAACAGTGCCGAATGCCCTCGGGCCAGGCAGGTCAGAGTGGCTATACTATACTTAGTTTGCTTAGTTGAAACTTCACAACTGACTCATTTTTGGACCCAACAAATCGAAGAAAATCACTTGGTTGTCAACTGGTTGTTGAAATCAGACAGTAGGTTTAATTCTGAAGAAGTAAATCCGACCAAAAACACTCCGTGTAAAAAACGCAGCCAAGTTTATAACCCTCCAAAAATTAGCCTAACTCAACAGCCCTTAAAAGGGTTTGATATAAAAAATGTTGGCCAAGTTCTCCACATTCCCGCTATCACTCAGCCCCCAAAATTAGTGATATCACTTATTACAGGGCCAAGTCCTTGGCGCAAATCACGTAAGCGTCACAGCCGGTCATAGACACAGACTAAGGTTGGATGGGGGCTGCGGTCCGGGGGTATTGGAAAGCAGGTATAC
Source organism: Mesopsocus fuscifrons (assembly GCA_950004255.1). Lineage (NCBI taxonomy): Eukaryota > Metazoa > Arthropoda > Insecta > Psocodea > Mesopsocidae > Mesopsocus > Mesopsocus fuscifrons. Next base: position 17,263,277 of record OX465377.1, read on the forward strand.
GACAAACTATGTCGCCAACATCCTTGTGATTCGCGCCAAAGACTTGGCCCTGTAATAAGTGATATCACTAATTTTGGGGGCTGAGTGATAGCGGGAATGTGGAGAACTTGGCCAACATTTTTTATATCAAACCCTTTTAAGGGCTGTTGAGTTAGGCTAATTTTTGGAGGGTTATAAACTTGGCTGCGTTTTTTACACGGAGTGTTTTTGGTCGGATATCATATAATTTTTGTGAGGTGGTTCAATAGTTTCTACCAGTAGGTAAAACATCAATCAAACTCAAGTTTTCTTGCCATACCTGGAAAGTACCTACCAGTACCTGAAAACCAGTTCCCTGTCAACCATACACAAATTACCAATCTCATACCTGAAATACCTGAAAAGTACCTACTCGTACCTGAAAATGAGTTCCCTGTCGAATCTCCACAAATTACCTTCCCATACCTGAAATGTACCTAATCGTACCTGAAAACAAGTTGACTGTCGAGTGGAGTCAAAATTCCTTGCCATACCTGGAAAGTACCTCCCAGTACCTGAAAACCAGTTCACTGTCAAATCTACACAAATTATTATCCCGTACCTGAAATGTACCTACTCGTACCTGAAAGTAAGTTGCCTGGCGAATCTACACAAATTACCTGGAAGGACAAGAAGCAGGAGGCAGTATTTGTTTTGTAAATATCTGCCATAAGTTAGTATGGGAACTTTGAATCGAACCTGAACCTATAATACTGTAGGTACTTCGGGTTTGCGATTTTTCTGGGTGTTTTGGGGATGGTACCTACAAGTATGCCGAGTTTCAGCTCTATCGTACCGCTGGAACATGCTTATAATTTGTATAGGTGAGTGAGTCAGTCAGTCAGTCAGTCAGTCAGTGAGTGACCCTCAAAAACAGCTAAGTTTGGGATGTCACTGCTCAGATACGGTTGGACGTAGAAATTTGAAATTTAATTTTGGAGGTCCCGTGGGACCCTACTACAGGAGAAGGGTACCCACTATTCGAGCCACGCCCCCTTGCCTCCTGTAGAGAGGCACGAAAAGTGCACAACTCTGGTTCCTGTATAACATGCTGGCAGTGCTCGAGGCTTTGTCGCGCTTTCTTTTTCTTTAAAACTTGGCTGCATGCACTGCCGTGCATGTTGATATCAGTGGTTTCCTCAAAAAAGACACAAAGACACAGTATCCAAAGTCTGCTGTTAAATTTGAAGAAGAATGGAGAAGTTAGAATTGGATTTCGTTATTTCGGAACTTTACACCCAAAAGTGTGTACCTGTAAGTTAAACATGGGTGCCACATGTTGCCAGGGCAACAAAATTCCAACTGGAACTCATGGAGCCGATATGGCACCCATGTTAAAAACTTACTGGTACTGAAATAACGAAACGCCCACGATAGTGACTAAAAATGACTGAAGCGCACAGTTTTGTTTACCTACCTAGGATACCTGACCTAGGCAGGTAGCCCTGACCTGCCTAGGATACCTGACCTAGGTAGGTAGCCCTGACCTGCCTAGGATACCTGACCTAGGTAGGTAGCCCTGACCTGCCTAGGATACCTGACCTAGGTAGGTAGCCCTGACCTGCCTAGGATACCTGACCTAGGTAGGTAGCCCTGACCTGCCTAGGATACCTGACCTAGGTAGGTAGCCCTGACCTGCCTAGGATACCTGACCTAGGTAGGTAGCCCTGACCTGCCTAGGGTATCTGACCTAGGTAGGTAGCCCTGACCTACCTAGGATACCTGACCTAGGTAGGTAGCCCTGACCTGCCTAGGATACCTGACCTAGGTAGGTAGCCCTGACCTGCCTAGGATATCTGACCTAGGTAGGTAGCCCTGACTAGTTTGATCGTTTGGAAACACCGTGTAGAGATGCATTTTCCATGTGATGTGATTTTTGTTGTACTAAGGTGTAGGATGCCGATTGTAAATGTACTGGTGGTAGTTGTTAATAGTGGTTTTGCGACGCAACTGTACGTCTCGCCCCCATGGTTGTGTTTTAGCGCACCGCCTTGTTCTACTGTTACGGTGGTTTTCACCATCCATTTTAACCGTTAGTTAAATTTATAAACAAGTGACGCATATGTTAAGGCAAATTTTCCTCAAAACCTCATTCTTGGAGGGTTTGACGGTTGCGGTTAGCTAAATATAGGCTTGAAGTATTTGTAAATTATATCTAACGGATAAACTGGACGGGTGAACCCCACCTTTAGTGAAGCACTGTTTCCAACAATATCACTTTGGCCGAAGTCGAAGAGGGAAAAGGGATTTGCCGAAGCTAAGTTCGGATTCACCAATCAATCTGTTTTTCAAATGCAATGCCGAAAATCATAAAAACAATTCCAAGCATTTCATTAGGTAGCACCGCTTACGAGGTTACCAACAGGGGCGTAGCGAAGGGGGGCAGGGGGGGAGGCTCCCCCCCCCCTGCAAAAAGCCTTCGCTACGCCCCTGGTTACCAAGTGATATTGTGGGAACAGTGCTGACACTGCTGTCGGGAACCAAGATGCTATTTCTGACGAAAGTCTTATACAGTTTAAGCGATTATCCGAAATGTTCCTTCTAAAGATTTATAAGAGTTATCATTATTTTCGTTGAGTTTTGTATTTCTTTTTGAAAGAATTCGGCTTCAGAGCCGCCTTGCTGGCAGAACCGCTGATTGAGTTATTTTTTTGCACTTCCGGCTAATATTTTGTATAACTACCCACACAGTGAAGTATGGCCCACCGTAAAAAAAAAAAATAGTAAGAATAATATTTGAAGCCTGCTGATTTGGAAAGTACCGGTGGATATTTTACTACGCCGAAAATCCTACTGCAAGAATTACCTATGTGATGAAATAATCATGAAATTTCCATTTTGTGTACTGACGATTTCGAACCCATTCATCGCTAAGACTCTGTACTCAGTACTTTTTATGATATGCCACTGCAGTACGATCATCGTACCTGATACCACTGATAGCTTGCAAAATTATTTTGAGTAACTAAACCATGTAGTTGTCCAGGGTGCCGCACTTGAGGGTTCGTCACCTGCGCCTTCTATTGGTCAAACTAATTTTCGGTTCTCTTAAAGTCCCATCAGTGGTATAATCAAGTCAATAGGTGTTGGATTGGAAATATTACAATACCTCCTCGTCTCATTGTCATTGTGGGGTTAGTAGGTAAATAATTATGTAGGTACTCCTTGATTCTAAGTTCCTGATTTGTCCGAAAAAGAGGAAAAGCCAAATTGTAATGAGTTATGATTTTTAGTGAATATTGTCTATAGTTATATTATATCGATTTCAATTACAGAGACGTAGCCATTTTTTACATCTATGTCCATAATGCCTACCTAGTTTTTTCATTGGAGAAAAAATAAAAATAATCTTAGCTCCGTGAAGAACTAGGTACACCTTGGCGTGGACTTGGGAGGAGAATGTCGTAGCATGTTGTTTCCTCATGTTAAGTTGGTTTCTTCTCTCATATCCACGGCTATACATCTTCCAACGCTCACCGATTGATTAGTACTTAGCACTAGCACCTAAAACAAAATGGCTACGTTTCTGTTATGAGTGTGTTGAAACATATCCCTCAATTTGTGAGATATAGCTTTATCTCTCGCGGCAAGCTCCACGCCCTACTTTTTTCTCTCGCGGGAATCTCCACGCCCTACTTTTATATTATCTTTTAACTGATCCTATACAGTTGCTTTATCTCGTTTTTAAAATCAGTTTTTTATTAGTGACGACATACGTTTGGGACGTATTTTATTTTGAACATTTTCAGCGTCTTTTATTGAGTAAAGATATTGTAGAAAAGGTACACTTAACTTTCTCATTTTTATTTCAGGCTGTGATACTTGTTGTAGACTTGTTGAATTCATTCTCACACTTGTTGCTTAATTCAACGTCCAAAAAAAGGTTTGAAAAAACCTTTTTTTATAATTAATTTTTAAATAGTGGTGAAATCTTGCCTCGAGGTTTAAAGCTGCATGAGTGAATGTCAATAAGTACTAAATTATATTACTGAAAATGAAGAAAATGAAATTTTATGGTCGCTCCATTAAAAACTGCGTTTGTACCGTAAAAGATTTTTTCGTGAGTAGTATGATACTTGGAACTGAAGTTACGTATGAAGAAACATAGTATTGGGCGAGAGGTTAACCACTCGTTGGCAATCTCGTTGGGAAACATTGGAAATATTTATGAAATCTCAGGGAATCTTGGAATTTTTTGGAGTGGTTACTCCCTCGGGGTTCATCTTTCTATGAATATCGTTGGGAATCTTTGGAAATCTTTATGGAATCTCAAGGAATCTCTGGAGTGGTTACCCCCTCGTTATTGGGCTATTTGTGTGGTGCTGATGGTGCTGAGTAGATATGAACTGGGGAGAGCGTTTTTTGTTCACTGCACTAGTTGCACTAAATATAGTTCGAAATGGCAAGAAAAAACGCTCTGATGAATTAGGTAGCACGATCGCTTCAGGTTTTAAGTTTCTGGTCACCAAGGTACAGTATCTACTGAAAATGTTTAACTTAATTCTGTTGTACTATTAGGATGTACTCATTAAGTATTTATGTAAATTACTTACTTTAAAACTAACTTTAGTTTTTGTAAGCTTTGCTTCATGTTTGTAGCTTATGTCTCGTGTTCGGTGATGAAATACTATTTAAGTTAATTATTAGAAAACCTAAAAATTTGGTTGGTGCCTGATCGCGAGCAGACCAAATAGGTCTCCACTCCAGCGGTTCATTTGAACGGGTCATGAAAGTGCAAAAGTGTGGGAGATGCTAACCTGTTTCGTGTTTGCTTGCTAATGTGTTGTGTTGAGGTTCCCAGGTCGAGGAGCTCCGAGGGGAGGGAGTGCGGGGCCCCGCGGCCTGGGGCCCCCTCAGCTGTCAGGGCCCCGCGGTCAGGGGCCCCTTCGGCTGTCTGCCTCTACTCACCTGGTGTTGGGTCCTTTCGCTTCTCTACTCGTTAGACTCTCACGTGGTAAGTCCACTGCCTCCCCATCCTGTTGACACAATGCTGTTTGTTTACGTTTTTTTAATGCCCTGTTGGTTATATATTTTGTTCTGAAATATAATGTCTTTTTCACGTCAGAAGCTAGTTAAGTTGTGATTTCACGATCGAGTTATTTTTGTTAATATAAAAAACTGTCTCGGACGTCAAAAAGATATATTTCAGAAGAAATAAATAGCAAAGCGTTTCCTCAGAAAATGGACGGTAAAAACCATGCGCTACCACTTTTGTTTGTACCCTTCATGCAAATGGGGATATTACTACATGACAGATCTCTCACGAACTTTCATATATATAGATCATAAGTAGTTATTTTCTTATTTTCGTTCATGCTTGGGAACCTACTCATTTCACCGCAAGAAACACTTTGAAAAAAATTGCAAAATGAAAGAATCACTTGTTTATAGTTACAATTTTTAAGGCTATAAAATACCAATTCATGTTTATTTTTACAGAGTGCGAGCCTGGACTGATTCTGCACGAAGGCGTTTGCCTGGACAGCTGCCCTAAAAACACATTCCACGACCCTGAAGTCAGCGATGGATCAAAATGTCTTGCGTGCCATTATACCTGTTTGACGTGCCTAGGCCCCGGCCCTCAGCAGTGCCAGTCGTGCCACCCTGACGCCGCCCCCGTCCCCGACGTAGCAACCCCTAGCAAGGTCCAGTGCTACCCCATTAGTCTGGCCAACCGAGTCATAGAGTCGAAATGGTACTTCTACCTCACCCTTGCATTCACGGTCAATATTTTGCTGCTTCTTGGAATAATTGGTTATATGTCAGCTAAGAAATGTTGCAAAGCAAGTAACAAGTATAGCAGTCTTGGAAATAATGAGTTTGAGTTGAAAAGACAGTTGGATGAAATAGTTTTGAATTCGTCTTCAGATGAAGATCTTTGATCGCGATAACGTAGGTTGTTACTTCTGTCTAAGCTTTCTTGACGGTCGAGAGCCGGATGATTTTTTTTAACCACTGACTAGGCAAGGGTTGAGTGGGGTTGCCCGCTCACCTCAGACTGAAGTATCAAGGTACCTACTTAAGGTCGACTACACGTACTTGATTCGCAATGCTACGTACTTCAAGCCCTACTCCGAAGTTACAGGGCAACTGAAAAGTGTTTATAGGGGGATGTAAACCTGAGACTCTTTGTCGTGAGGTAGTGTTGTATTTTTGCATGAAATGGAGTAATAAGCCCACAGGAGCGATTTTCAACAGTCAACTACCAGTCCACATATTTTTTTGACAGATCGCGAAAACACAACACTACCTCATGCGGAATATTTTTTTGAAAATTTTCGGACTAAAAAATGTATGATTTTATCGTCACATTTAGTAGAAAAGCTTGATAAATGTTTGTACTATTTACCGTAGCCATGTTGCATTTTGGCAATTTTTATTTCACTTACGGAAGTGGGTTATCATGTTGGGGCGCGAGGGGTATTCACTCACTTTCTGACACCAAATTTATCATGTTGGGGCTCATGATAAACTGTCTAACACTAAAGGAGGTTAAGGTTTTACTCACCAGATGAAGTAGACCAATATGCTCTGGAGACACCCCTTTTATTTGCACACCATTTCGATACACGCACTTAGAAGGTTTAAGGTTCTGCTGGGCGCAGCCAGCAGCGAGATACAAAAGGTAACCTTCGGATGAGAACCCGAAGGTATGATTTTGGATTTAGGACTGACTAGCCGAACAGAGTATTACACCGAGTCGAACTGTATTACGAATTCCGAATTGTGAACTGTATTGTCCTTCTGTGTGGTCTCCCTTCCTTTATATAGGCAGCACGTCCAAGTGAACTTAGCCGTCGGCCATCTTGTTAAGGCAGAGGCTCCGCCCCCTGACCTTGCTATTGCCAGGTGCGACAACAAGTCAGAGGAGACAGTGCCTGCGCCTATAGTGAACTTAAGGGAGACCGAGATTGTTGAACGGACATCTATTTCCGTATTTACTTCCGTATTTACTTCCGCGTTTGCGCTTACAGGAAGTTAGGCTAGTCAGTGGTATGATATGCGATTCGGAGAAATTTGTCTGTGGAATGCACAGCTGCGGTCTAGACAGTGACCTCGAAGTATTGCGTAGTTTAATAATGCTGATCTGCGCTCAGGCTTTGATAGGGTAATTTCAACAGCATTTCTCTACTTTTCTCCTGTAAAAGCTAAACATAGTGTCCTACTTTTACTCATTCGTTTCGCGTTCAAATAGCACACTATGTTAAGCTTTTAGAGTAGACTCAATCAATACGATATTGCAATTACCAGTCTCCGGTTGTACTAATATGTAAACATTAGTTTTGTCGAATATTTACTTTCGCACAGTGGTTTTGGCGGAGTTCGTCGAGAATGTATGGTGGCCCTTAAGGCTGAATATACATTCGCTATTTTTTTACGTTCCGATTTCAAACTTTGTGAGAAAACTATTAGATATTTAAATATTCTGAAATATAATATGTCTTCTTAACGTCATTACTCATGAGGCTATGTTGTGATTTCACGATCGGTTAATTTTGGACAATATTATATTTCAGAATATTCAAATATCCAATTGTGTTCTCACAAAGTTTGAAATCGGAACGTAAAAAAATAGCGAATGTACGGTGGCCCTTAATCATAGATATTTATTTAAGCAATAAAAATGATAGTTATGAAGTTGAACATAGTGTGCCATATGTGCCAAGACTTGTGTCTTGTGTAAGTACTATACATTTAGAGAGCCCCCGTCGTTACAAACGAGACAACCTCTAGAATGAGTAGATCTTGTTGATGCCCTCTGTAGATAATTAAAATGGCATAGGTAACTTGACGTTGCTTTTATTCATAGGACCAAAAGTAACATATGATTGTGATAGCTGGGTTGATATTTGTTGTTTTACCATTACCTTTTAAATACGCACACCTAAAGATTACCTGCATTTGTTTATGGTAGATGCCCATTAAAATAGACTCGGGACTTAAGGCGGAATACACCCATTTGATTCGCAATGCTAAGTACTTCACACCCTATTCCGAAGTTACAGGGCGAGTGTAAAGTGTTTATAGGGGGATGTAAACCTGAGACTCTTTGTCGTGAGGTAGTGTTTTATTTTTGCATGAAATGGAGTAATAAGCCCACAGGAGCGATTTTAAAGAGCCAACTACCAGTCCACTACCAGTTTACTTGTTTCTTGACAGATCGCGAAAACACAACACTACCGCATGCGTAATTTTTTTTTTTCAACTTTCCGGCTAATACATCTAGATTTTATCATCTCATTTAGTAGAAAAGCTTGATATATATTTGTAAAGTTTATCGTCGCCATTTTTTTTGTTTACCCTCTTTTCACCTTCTTTTTGCTAAAAAATGTTTTTTTCAGTTTGACAAATTCTCCTTTAGGCAGCGCCACTGTCGAGCATATCGAATTGGTGCCACGATCCTGCTGCCACGTCGAACTTCAAATATCGAAAAAATGTTTATTTGTTTACCGAAATTGTTTACAAGACAAAGTGAAAAATAATTTTGTGAGAACGAATAATATTCGTTATAACGATCATAATGGTAACACTGTGTTAATTTAATTAAAAGTGTGCGGAATAAAAAATGTGAGGAGAGACAATTTCTTTAAAAAGATAAATTCCTACGACCTAACCTCAAGTGTTGACGTCAGGATTATTGTTTTCGTGCTCTTTTCGGAGGAAACACACAATAAGTCAGACATCGGGGATATACGCATACACAGACTGCAACCACATAGTGACCCTACCCTTTGAAACAGGTAAGATAACCGCAAGTAGATATTTATAATAGTTTGTGTACGTATAACCTAATCTGGACCACCGATTTGTTTACACAGAAAATATTTTGGGTTTTCGTAAAGAGTTATTACAGCAGACTTGTAGGTGGTAGATAGGCTAAGAAAAAAGTGTAATACACCGACCCAAAATATTTAAAAATAGCCGAGATATCAATTTTTGAAAACGTAAAGTTAGTGTAACTCAGCTGTTATAAAATATGTTGAAATAATATATTACAATTTTTTGTTTGTATTAACATTACCTACATCTTTTGTCTAAGAAAGCTTTTCGAAAAAGGTCAAAAAAAAAAATCTTTGAAATTTTGGCAGTCCAACGAGTGGACTCAGGCTCAACGAACGAAATTATTTTTGGGTTTATGAAAAAACTCTTGGGGGAAAAGTTGGGGAATTTAAAGTTACAATGTTGGACTTTTATGTTCGTCTCGGGGTAGACTGGTAGACTCCCAGGAGGTAGGAGCAGGGCCGGACACTCCATAATGCGGGTAATGCGCGGCGCATTGGGGCCCGCGGGCCCCCAGATTTTTTCCCAAAGTATTGTCCTTAATTAAACATCAACTATTTCCATCCATGACTGTGGGGGAAGGGGGGGGGGGTGGAGGGGGCCCGGGAGTGGTCCGCATTGGGGCCCGCGAACGCTGTGGGCGGCCCTGGGTAGGAGTCTACCATTCCAGAACCGAATAACAGTATTTTTTTGGCAAATTAGGAACCAGACCCAAAATCCAGACATTGAGCTTAAAAAAATTTGTAAATTCCTCACGGGCAGCGTAAGGACCCTATTACGTTGGGATCTTTTAGGATTACCTACTATTCTACTATGTGAGACGCCGAGAACCGATTAACAGCCCAGAATCGAGTTGACACGCGAGTAGAATTTCCTAAAGCCAGACTAGGTATGTATCTCCATAAAAAATTGTTCCAACCTTCGATTCGTCTTCCTAGACCCCAGACTATTGAGTCTAGCTGAATTTCAAAAGCCGGTAATGATAGCCAAATGCATGCTCTAACAGCTGTAGGAGCGAAAGAGCCCAGGATCGAATCGACATGGGTGTAGAATTTTCTCTATCCAGAATATTTTTCTGCATAAAGAATAGGTCCTACCTTCGAAGGTAGACAGTTCTCCCTAGACCCCACACTAGTAAGCCTAGCAGTAGTAAGCAAAAGCAGAAAATGATAACCAAACCTCAGGAACCGAAGGATCGATTCGACGCGGGAGTAGACTTTCGTCTACTATAGAACTGTTTTTCTCCATAAAAAATTGTTCCTCTATCTAAAATACGACCCCCTAGGTTCCACATTTTTCACCCTAGCTAAAAAGTGAAAAGTGCCTTAGACAGCTAAATGTTTACTGTACATGCGTTTTGAGCCACAAACCCCGGGATCGAATCCTAAGAGCAGTAAAGTTTCCTCTATCCAGCACACTGCACTGCTTAGTTGAATTTAGAGAACAGTCTCTGACTGCTTAATATGTGCTTTAGCAGTGCTGTGAGACATAGGGTCGACGATCGAATCTTAACAGCAGTAAAGTTTCCCGTAGGTAGGTAAATAGTTGAACATAGTGTAGGGATTCCGCCTACTGGCCCCTACCTTCCAGCCACTCTGTTGGTGTTCGAATTCCTGATTGGAGGTATTTCCTTCAGTAGCTAGGTAGATTTTCGAGGGAAAAAATTTGCCATTGTTAGAAAATATTTTCTAAACAAAAAATCTAGGGAATTTTATTACAAGTAAATAACTCTTATGGATGATTTCAATCTGTTTGAGAACAACCAAGTTATAAAACGTTTTATTTTTCAAATATTTTTCAACATTGTTTTGATTTATTTTGAAAGCTGGAAATGTGCATTTTCCTCAATTTGACTCACACAGTGTTGCATGACTTCCAAAAATTTGGCAACGTCGCCTTGTGGGAACCGGCTGTAGGCTGTGTTTTCCTTGGCTACCTAGGTACCTTTCCATGTATAATGCGCAATGTTCATGGTTACTTAGTTGGGGTATTTTTGGACCTTTTCAGGTGTAGATGATATAAATAGCTCATTTTAGTAGTAGTGAAGTGCGCAACAAGAGAAATATTTAAAAAAAATCTACCAAATACCACCTCCCCATATAATGTTAGTAGGTACCTATATGGTACGGGCCTACAGATTTAGGACGGTATAGTGAACCTTTACACTCTTTACGGCCTCGATATACATTTCACCTGACATTCACAACGTATGACTGATGACAAACTTTCCGATACGACTGGCATGGAACCGGTGTCAGCAGACAGAACGATGTGGTCAGCTAATGATTTTTTATCTGCAGTACTTAGGGGTCTTGAGTGGAAGGCCGCAGCGGCGAAAAGAAGGGAAGACCCGCTCGAGCAGAGATAGGTCGATTCCAGCGAGGCAGAGACTCACGGAATATATCTCAATTTTCTTCAACTCTTCAGCCGCCCTTACACGATCAGTAAATACTGTCAGTACTGGTACTGTCAGTATCGTCCGTATAATGCATCAGTACTTCCTCACCTTAGACGGTCACTATTACTGATCATCAGTATCGTTAGTACATGGCCTGTTGAGCCTCCGTGCAAGTTGTCATCTTAGTTATGGACCGTCAGAAAAGAGCTATTTCACTAATATTTTTGGCATTGGGGATAAAAAAGAGAGTGAAAAGAAAAATTTGGATGAAGCAGTGGCTGAAGAAAAGGGAGAAATTCTCATATAGTTTTGTTGAAAGAGATCAGTGTCACTGACCCCGAAGACCATAAAAATTATTTTAGGATGAATGAGGACATTTTCCAGAGGCTGCTGAAAATGGTTGGGCCATTTTTAAAATGTAAAACCACCAATATAAGGCGATGCATATCTGCTGAGGAAAAGTTGGCCGTAACATTGAGATATCTGGCAATGGGAAGAAACATTGAAATCTGAAGTTCTCTGCCATTACCTATGTCACCATCAGACAGCATAATATCATCAGTCATCAGACATGTTTACGCGTCACTTGCTAAATCGGTACTGACGGTACTGTCACTCCACACCTTACACGGTCACTATACTGATGAAATCACAATACTGATGGTTTCATATCCGAATTTCCGGAAATCTCATCAGTCCATAAACAGTACCATCACTCCACACCTTACACGATCACTAATACTGCCAGTATTGACGCTACTGACAGTGTTTACTGATCGTGTAAGGGCGGCTTTCCACAACAGCCGTATTGTCGGCTCACTTTCTCGCGAGTTCGAGTCGAAAAAGGTGGTTTCTGGAAAAACTCTGTCCGTCCGTCAATTCGTCTGTATATTCCGTGCTGTAGAGCCTGTATCGTTCATCCCATTTTGATGAAATTTATGGTGGGTGCATGGGGAGGTGGTATTCGGTAATGGTTCCAACTGAGCGCGATAGATAATTCTTCAAAGTGGGGAGAGGTATTCCTGTTCCCAATCTTTGAACACCTAAGTCAACACCAGAGGGGTGCGGAAAATGGCATTGCATTTTACAGATCACTCTGTGATGACTGATGACTCTTACCGTCATATTCAGTGTTTTGTGGCATTGATGGTACGGTTCTTGATTAAATTTTTTGTTTGTTAAAATTTCAGAACTGAAACAGGTTGAGTCACCGCCAATGAGTGTAGAAAGCTACTGTCAGTCATATCATCATGAGTAAGTACTTATTATCCTACTCATTTCAATGAAAATAAGTGTCGTAAGAAATAGCAGCTCCCCACCCATAAGTAAGTAGTGTGGATACGTCGTATGAGACGTTCGTACTGGCGAGTTGGCATCCGCAAACATATCGTTCGTGGAGAGGGTTGGCAGTTTTTTTGTGGGGACCCTCCATCCCTGTGTGGCCCATCATTGCAGCCCCTCCCTTTCATAGGAGGTATCGTATGTAATTTTTGGAAAATCAAAATTCTGTTGAAAATTAGTCTTAAACATCTATCTGAGATCACTTTTACCAATTTTCAAGATTATCGCTCTGTTAGTGTATTGTTAAATCCGTTCCGACCAATCAAAAACGCGATTTTCGTTTTTTCCACTTTTTGACATTATTTGGCCTATATTGGCCGCAATTTTGAATCGATTGAAAAGTTCTTCGATTAATAGTTAAGTCATGTTATTTAGCACAAGATTATAGATTTTTGAGAAATTCCGGCGAACACTGTTCCCGGGGCCAAGGTTTTCACGTATGGGCCAATTTGGGCCCGAATTTTCGGCCCATCTCAAAAAAAAATAAAGGGTTCGACAATGGTCGCACTTGACTTTCTCGCAATTTTTATCGAAAATTTGATTTTTAGGTAGATTTCGAAGAAAAATCTACCTATTGTAGTCGTACCAGTAGTCTCACTTTTGAAAAATTTCTTCACAGTTATTCTTTTTATGACCCCTGGATCCCAAATTACCTACCCCAATATTACCTACAACTTTTTTCTGAAAAAGTTTTTCGTCCGACGCACCGTTTAGGCAGGGGGTGGGGGGTTGAATTTTCAAAACGTCATAACTCACTTATTTGGTGAGATATTGAGTTTTATCTTTTTGCTATGAGTTTCTATTAATAATATCTACAACTTTTGTCTGAAAAAGTTTTTTGTAAAATCACTTTCATTTTCTTGTTAAGGGGGGGGGGGGGGGGTGAAATTTCAAAACTCAATTCCTCCGTTTGTTATTGTGTTATCGAGTTCTTTTGTTTTGTAATGCATTTGCCTCAATATTACCTACAACTTTTGTCTGAACAAGTTTTTCGTCCGACGCACCGTTTAAGAAGGGGGTGGGGGGTTGAATTTTCAAAACGTCATAACTCATTTATTTGGTGAGATATTGAGTTTATTCTTTTTGCTATGAGTTTCTATTAATAATATCTACAACTTTTGTCTGAAAAAGTTTTTCGTAAAATCACTTTCATTTTCTTGTTAAGGGGGGGGGGGGGGGGGTGAAATTTCAAAACTCAATTCCTCCGATTGTTATTGTAGATAATGCAATTGGATCAACTGAAAATCTTCTTATCCGTCTTTCTAAATGATTTTAGACTGCTTTTAGTTGATGGAAGTAATCTTCGAAATCTACCTACGCCTTTCGGGGCTGCCGAAAGGGATTTTTTTTTTTACGTGAATAATTGTCAGAATTTTAACTTTTTCTAAAAAGTATTTTGCCTCACACTGGACGATACTTTTAGGCACCTGTATACCGAATTTCAAACATATCCGTCAAACAGTGAAGTGTCGTTCGACGCGCAAAGTATATGTTTTCTATTTTGCATGTCACCGTCTTAATTTTTAAGTAAATGAAAATCTATTGAAAATGCCCTTGAAGCATCTATCTGAGACCACTTTCACCAATTTTGAAGGAAATCTGTCGATTAGGGTTGTTGCAAATCCGTCTTAACCAATCAAAAACGTGATTTCCATTTTTGGAGAATTTTTCCTACGATAATGCCAATATTGCCCCAAATTTTTGGCCCATCTCAAAAAGAATAAAAATGATCCTGTAGCATCTATTTGGGAACACTATTGCGAAATTACAAAGATATATCATAATAACTGTAGTGCCAAATCCGTCTTGACCAATCAAAAACGAGATTCTAGTTTTTTTCCTATTTTTGACTTTATTTTGCCTATATTGGCCGCAATTTTGAATTGATTGAATATTTCTTCGACAAACCTTTAAGTAAATGTTATTAAGCACAAGTTTATGGATTTTTGTGATATTTCGGCTAATACTGTTCATGGGGCCAAGATTTTCACGTATGTGGCCCAAATTTTAGGCCCATCTCCAAAACAATAAAAATGATCCTGGAGCATCTATCTGGAAACACGACTGCAAAATTTGAAGGTTCTAACTTTATTACCGTACCGTGAAATACGTCTTGAGTAGACAAAAACACGATTTTGAATTTTTTTTGACACATTTTTGACAATAGTGGGCGCAATTTTTGAGTAATCAAAATTATATTAAAAAATCCCTTTCGGCAGCCCCGAAAGGCGTAGGTAGATTTCGAAGATTACTTCCATCAACTAAAAGCAGTCTAAAATCATTTAGAAAGACGGATAAGAAGATTTTCAGTTGATCCAATTGCATTATCTACAATAACAAACGGAGGAATTGAGTTTTGAAATTTCACCCCCCCCCCCCCCTTAACAAGAAAATGAAAGTGATTTTACAAAAAACTTTTTCAGACAACAGTTGTAGATATTATTAATAGAAACTCATAGCAAAAAGAATAAACTCAATATCTCACCAAATAAATGAGTTATGACGTTTTGAAAATTCAACCCCCCACCCCCTGCCTAAACGGTGCGTCGGACGAAAAACTTGTTCAGAAAAAAGTTGTAGGTAATATTGAGGCAAATGCATTACAAAACAAAAGAACTCGATAACACCCCTAGGACACAAGTTATGAATTTTTTTGTGCGCAAAACCCTCTTTTTCCACCCCTATTCAACCATTAAGGGTGGGATCAAAAAACGTTACAAAGAAAAGTTGTAGGCAGTACTGTTAGACGACCCTCAGAGAAAACTACGTTTCATTAGTTGCAATATTAAGGGAGTTATGGCCAAAAAACCAGATTTAGAAAAAGTCCCCCCATTTCCCCCCCCCCTTGGTCCGATTTCCCCCATTAACGAACTCGACCGAGATTTTAGTCCCTTATATTTTATTAAATAGTCAAAACCAATTATTTTTCAAAAATACGGCTGCTAGCGTGTTCACAAGGAAGTGAAAATGATATATAGATAGATAGATAGATAGATATATATATATAAACTTTTGAACTGATGGTGGTTTTGGGATCCAGGGGTCATAAAAAGAATAACTGTGAAGAAATTTTTCAAAAGTGAGACTACTGGTACGACTACAATAGGTAGATTTTTCTTCGAAATCTACCTAAAATGTATCTTGGAACTGATTTTAGACATCTATATTCCAAATTTGAGCCAAATCGTACGTCGGACGGACATGACGTAAAAACCACTTTTTTGTGATCTAGGACATCTGAAACGCCTTTTGCAATGAAAATCTCAAAATCGAAATTTCGCACGATAACATAACTTTCTCAGCCCATGTATTACATATACGGGTGAGAAAGTAACAATTAACATGGCACTAGCACCGTGAAACAGCCAGCTATGGTCGAAATGTGGTCCCTACAGAGACAGTGTTCTTGATAAAGAGAATGTTTCTTACAGAGAAAAATATTGCATATTTATACGTTCTGAAATATAACACATCTTTTCAACATCATTACTTATGAGGCTGTGTTGTGATTGTAATACGATCGGTTAATTGTGGACTCTTCTTGTGGAGAAAAAACTCTCGATCGTGAAATCACATCATACCCTCATATAGCTGAGGATTGGGGGGGACAAGCCCAGCAAATAGACCATTTTTAAGAACTATCCATTGTGCTCAGCTGGCAGCACTACCAAATACCAGCTCCCCAGCCATCGAGTAAACGATGGGGACCTACAGTTTTAGGTGGGTTACGAACCACCACAGCCTCGATATACATTTCACTTGACATGCTGAACATATCAGAGGTGAATGCCGAGCAGAAAAACTTTTTGGTAGGATTGGGATCGAACCGGTGTGACCCGGCTCTCACTGCTCCTCAAAAGTCGACCATTTAGTCCACTCGGCTATCGAGGCTGTCATACCCTTATAATTTATGTCGTTAAAAAGACGAATTATATTTCAGAACATAAAAATTAGTGATGCACGATGCAAGAACAAGAACAAGAAACGGCATTTCTTGTTCATGTTCTCGCAAAGCGACTCTTCCTCTTGTTCTTGCAGTCAAGATCCTGTATTGTTCTTGTTCTTGCAGTAGAAATCATTTCTTGCTCTTGTTCTTGTTCGAGAGAGCGCCACTTCTTCCCTCCGCCTGTCGCGATAGGCCGTTACCCACTCGCCCAAAACTGGTTTTATTTGTCTCAATTTATTGCCCGCCTGCTCTGGGCTGTTCCACAGATTTTGCCATTTTGCGTGGGTAAAACTTTTAGCCTGTAGGGATAGATCGGCCCATATCACGACATTGAACGCGGGCGAATGTAATTCGGCGGCCTGGCGCGCCGCGGCATCCGCCGCGTCATTGCCGGCAATGTTAACATGAGAAGGCAGCCAGACAAATTTTACGCTATGGTGAGACAGACCGTCCCACACCCGGCGGATGGCGGTTATTAGGGGATGTACTGGGTAAAGATCTTAGATGCAACGGGAAAAACTTGAGCCGTCCAGATGTAATTATACAAATGAAGAAGGTGATTTAAGTGTTGGGGTGGCAAATTCTGTACAAGAATATACGGGATGGTGTCCGGTCCTAGAGTCAAGAGTCAACTAGACCTTACTGCAGGAGCCCGGCAACCTGTCCTTTGCACGTCGAACGACACTTCACCATTTGACGGTTATGTCTCATATTCGGTGTGCAGGTGCCTAAAATTATCCTCCAACGTGTGGGAAAATATGCTTTTGAAAAAGTTAACACTGTGGCGAAAAAAAAAAAAATATTCAAGAAAAAGGAAACCAAATTTTCGATACCTCTGCCGTAAATATTGTGAGAAAGTCAAATCCGGCCACTGTCGGACCCTTAATTTCATTTTGTATGGTCCTGAGTGTCCCGCCAGTCGAAGAAAGAGGTTTGTGCAAAAAGTGCGTGTCAGTCAGTCAGTCCGTCTGTTCCCTGCTGTTGCCCCCATCCCATTCAGATGATTGTAATGAAATTTAGTAGACACCTTATTACACCTTCATTGCAAGTAATAATGGCGTCTTTTTATTCCAGGAAGGAATTTTACATCACCGGGTCATGAGAAGATAAAGGTATGTGTCAACGAAGGGGAAACGCTCATCTACCGAGGCCTCTAGACCTTGTACGAAGGGCGACTGCATAGCACTAAAGCAAGAACATGAAATCCTTTCATTGAATTTTTCAGTTTGACGTAATTTACTGGGTAATATGTAACGATACGGCGATGTAGCCGGCAGAGGTTTCCGTACAATATGGAAACTGTTGCAAAACCGAGTAAGGAGGGTTAAGACAATACCTAGTCGCAACCAGGTAGGTAACAATACTACGTGGTCGTAAGCATATCGCATCATATTCCGAGTGCGTACGCAGCCCTCGTTCTCGGTTTTGACATGTTACTACCTAACTCGATCATTACGTGCCACTGTACCCAATATTAATGTAGGTACCTGTATCTCTACGAATAGCTGTAGCGATCATTCATTTCGATTTTTCTGATATTTTGTGCAAGAGCCTTGTAGTTCCTTTTTTGCTCTTTTGTTGTTATGGAATCAAAAGTAACTGTGATTCTTGTTCTCGTTCTTGCATTGAAGTTCTGAAAACTGTGATTATGGAGAATCGGGAGATAAATTCATGGGGAGAAATCGTTTTTGGTTGACTGAAAGTTGTGATCAGTACTGGCAAAAAAAAATAAAGGGTCCGACAACAGTCGCAATTAACTTTCTAGTCCCATCTGATTTTTTACTTTCTCGCAAGCCATATATGACGAGAAAGTATTGTCTTCGTGCAAAATTTCGAAATTGAGATTTTGGGTTTCCCATGATCCTGGAGGTCCCCCGAGTCCAAAAAAGTGGTTTTTAAAAAATGTCCGTCCGACGTACGTCACTCTGTCGCGCAACTGGACGTCACACCGTTCGTCCGATTTTGCTCAAATTCGGTATGTAGGTTACCTACCTAATGTAAATATCTTGACATGTTTTTTGATAAATTTTGATAACTCAAAAATTGCGCCTGCTATGGTCAAAAAAAGGCAAAAAATCGTGTTTTTTGACAGTTAAGAAGGGCTGGAAGGTACGTATATCAAGTTGGAACCTTGAAAATTTGCGAAAGTGTTTTTGAATAGATGCTTTCAGGTCTTTTGCAATCATTTGGAGATGGGCCAAGTTTTGGCCCAAACGCGTTGGTCGTCACTCCGGTAGCACTATTCGATCGATTTCAATAACAAATTGGTAGGGAGGTGTACTTTAACCTAGTTTGATGTTTTACCGAACGAAATTTATGAAACATAATAATTATGGCCAATATTGGCATTATCGTAGGAAAATTTTCCATAAATGGAAATCACGTTTTTGATTGGTTAAGACGGATTTGCAACAACCCTAACCGACAGATTTCCTTGAAAATTGGTGAAAATGGTCTCAGATAGGTAGATGCTTCAAGGTTATTTTCAATAGATTTTCAATTACTTGAAAAAAGGCCGTGACATGGAAAATAGAAAACACGTACTTTGCACGTCGAACGACGCTTCACCATATGACGGATATGTTTGAAATCCGGTGAGTAGGTGCCTAAAATTATTGTCCAGTGTATGGCGAAATATTTTTTAGAAAAAGCTAAAATTTTGGTCAAAAAATAAATAAATTACGTAAAAAAAATCAAAATTTTCGATACCGCTGGCGTAAAAATTGCGAGAAAGTCAAGTGCGACCATTGTCGGACCCTTTATTTATTGTTCGAGACGACACGATAGTCATGGATAAATAATCGTCGTAACTGGTGAAAGTGATCTCACATAGGTATATTCCAACACAATCTGGATTTTCTAAAAATCACGGTCGTTTCAAACAATACTATGAACAAGTAGTTGGCCCGCCGGCCAAAACTTCACCGCTCCGTGGATATTTCTAATTGAAATTCGCCATACTTTGCCCGAAATAATTTGCCTACGAAACCGGAAGTATTAAAAATCCAAGCATATAATACCCCCACTTTGCAAAAGGGGGAAGAGCCCCCCGAAAGCACATTTGGAACAATAATTACAAGAGATATACCTACCTACCCATCTGTTGTCTGTAATCGGCTACGTATAACGGATTGGAACAAGTTTGTACGATGTAGGATACAAAATTACAAATTTAACACAATACCACCATCCCACAACTCCCCCGCTGTCACAGTGACCCCTAGGGGATGACTTTTGAGAGTTTGTTCGTAGGTGCCTAGTAGGGCATGAAAATACTGGAGAGGCGACTTTCTCATACATACAATTTGTGTGTTCGGAAACTTTATCCGAGCAGCCCCCGAGGTGTCTTGTGAGAGGTTTTTGGAGAGGTACCTTGCGGCCCATCATAATACTCGAGGACATTTCCTTACGCAAATTATTTTGCCAAGAAGTTTCTCTACAGTTCCGACTCATCCCCCCCCCCCCCCCTCCCGGGTCAACTTTGAAAACAGGTGGTTTTGTACTTTCTCAGTTGATTTTTTTTTTTTTTTTTTTTTTTAAATGCCGACCGGATGTCCGGGACCCGAAACAAACGTTTCGACGAGTCATATGTCTAGGTATGCATATTCACTGCACCTATGCATCTAGTAATGTTAATTTCCCCAGAGAGTAGGTATAGGTAGTAGAGATGCATAATGCAAGAACATGAAATCTTTTCATGGAATTTTTCAGTTTGAAGTACCTAATTTCCTACCATATGTACCTAATGGCCTTTTCACGTGAACTAGACGGCGATATAGCCGGGAGAGGTTTTCGTATAATATTATATGGAAACTGTTGCAAAACCGAGGAAAGGAGGGTTGAGACAATAAGGACGTACCTCCAGGGTAGCCTTAACGGCTTAGACTCAGGAACTAACCCTTCAGAGGGGAAAGGGCATTCCGAGCCTATAGCCTTTAAAGAGGCCCCCTATCTTACTACCTAATTCATTATATTATACGTGCCACTGCCACTGTACCCAATATTAATGTACCTGTATCTCTACGAATAGCTGTAGCGATCATTCCTTTCGATTTTTCTGATATTTTGTGCGACTCACTTGCGAGAAATCTTGTTCTTGCAGTTCATTTTTTGCTCTTTTGTTCTTATGGAATCCAAAACTAACTGTGATTCATTTTCTCGTTGTTGCATACAAGTTCTGAAAACTCTGATTCTGGAGAATCGAGAGGTAAATTCATGGGGAGAAATGGTACTATGTTGACATTGTGGAATGTTTGTACCTACCTATGTAATGTAGGATTTCCAAATTTTTGTCCATGTCTATAAATTCGAATGTAACATGTCGTAACCTGCAAATTATTCATTAACCTGTCCACCGTAACCTTTACAATGCTGACTTCAGCCTTACTCAGAAATAAAATTTTTCAAAGGTAGGTAGCAGGTACCCACCTATAATAGCACTTTTAAAGGTAGCTTCCTGGACGGAGAGGGAAACAACAAGTTCACCTCTTCGACGGCTGTGACCTGAGTAAGCAGGCAGGTAACTACCGAGTACGTAAAATAATAATACAATACAAGGTAGGCATAGGTAACTACTGAGTAGGTATCCAAGTACCCTTGGAATTACCCACCCCTCTCCCACCCATGCACCTTCCAACCTTTGAGTTCGTAACTACTCTCCGCGTTCCACGGACGCTGAAAATCCTCCCTCATGTGGGAATAATAAGTAAACACTGAATTTCCTGGTGATCTTCGATTTTAGCTACTTCCTGACACGTCCAATTTATTTCTTCATTTTGCAGAAATCTGCCTTATAACTAGTATATTTTGGTATAATGTAACTGCAATGTATAATCCCTTATTACATAACTCCCAACTTTACCCTTTGAAGGAAAAAAATAAATCCTGCGTTTTCAAATTTTGTCGAATATTTACTTTCGCACAGTGGTTTTGGCGGAGTTCGTCGAGAATGTATGGTGGCCCTTAATATTTTAGTTTTATGTTTGCAAAATATGTACTTATCCAGGGATATTTTCAGAAAAGGAATAAATTCTTTCTGTTACCGAAATAAATGATTATTTTCTGTCAAACTGAAGTGGTATTTTCATGTAGTATCAGATTATAGATATGGCATGCTGTATTTAGTACGGTTATTGCACCCCCATTTGTAGGAATTCGTTCTCCAGTGAAAGCTAAACATAGTGTCCTATTCGCAGTCTTTTGTTAATAGCACACTATGTTTAGCTTTCGGAGCATATCGGTCGCGCAATTACCAGTCTGATTTAGAACCGTAGTAACATATTATTCAGACATAAGTCCTATGAAACTACTGGAAAATACTTCCTTCTAAATTTAGGTGAGTGAATTCCGAACTCTTCACTGTGGACCGTAGGTATATATCACTGTCAAGTTATTACGTAGTGTCTAACGATGAGTAAGCCTGAGACGTATTGGAGCATCAGGTTTGTTAATTAGAAGAGAACGAACTCCTAGCGAACCTCCCAGCCATTCGAGCGAAAACGTTCTTATTATCTGCAACGAAAAGAAATGAAAATTAGGTTAGTTAGGAGCATATATATGGACATGCACATGCACGGACAACGAACATACGCTGTGACTTCTGCAGATAAAAGTCGACAAATACTTGCTGACCAATGCAAGACTTGTAATCAGGGGTCTTGGGTTCGAGACCTGGTTAGTTGCGTGGATGTGATACTTGGTAGGAAGCACAAATTGGTACGGCCCGTTCTGTAACCTACTTTGATCAGAAGTAGTTGAATATTCTGCTCCGCAAGGCGGCGGGCGATGCATGTGCGTGCGCCATGGCCGAAAGGCAGGGCGAGGTACGGACTGACGGGATCGAACTCAGGTGCGTCTTTCAACCAACGCTCGGGTACAAATTCGTTCGGGGCCCAAAAATATTCCTCCGATCGGCAAACCACTTGGTTTTGTGTCACTACCACAGTCTGAAAAAATAAGATGAATTTTGAAATGAAGCTATAAGTATGTGCTATTACGAAATTTAAATATTGGCTTTTGTTTATCCGACCTAGACAACAGGCTTCACGAAAAGACTGCCCTAAAATGCATTTTCTTTGAACCTTCCTATGTTCCAGCACTTTTATTTTTCTGATTTCCGATCCCTACTGCTCCTTCCACCTTACACCCACGGATTGTATTCCTCACCCCTTTAGGGACATGATATCCCGAAAATACAGCGTCTTCTTGTAGAAGTCGACCGATGCCCACTGCGACAGGATTGAGACGAAGCGTCTCTTTGAGGACGGCCTTGACGTAATGACACTGAGTTAGTGCTGACGCGTCCGCTGACGTCTGCTCCCCCAATACTGACTGGATTTCCTCCAGTAACTTCTGCTGTTTGTCCGGGTGGCAGGCCAAGTGATAAAGTGCGAAGCTACTTGTGTAAGACGTCTGAAAACAAACACCAGTAACAGGTGCGGGCCGAAGTCAGATGAAGAGTGGATCGAAGACGATATGCTGAAATTTTTTTGCTTGCGCCGTGATTCGAACCTTGCCCTCTCAGGCATGCTGTTTGAGCTAGTGGATAGTTTTGAATCTGGGGTAATGAATAAAGTGACATTATACACTTTATGGATAGGTACCTACCGTATCAGTTCCCGCCAAAATCATATCCACCGCCATCCCCAACACGTCCTTGAAGTCTAGCTGTTGAGATCGCAAGTACGTTTCTACTAAGCATGATGGTTCTTGTTCCTGAAGAGAATTTGTTGACTTCTCCAATCTCCCAATGATAGCTCTCATTTCTTCCAAAGCCACCCTGGAAAAAATTAAGCACTGAGTTCAGCAACAATGCCGCGAGTTACATCTTGGGTGGGTGACCTACACTACCTAGTTAGGTCTGCACTTCACTTACTGTTCCATATGGTCGTGTGCCCTTCTGAGCTTGCTATAGAGCGGAGTAGGGAAGCGTTTCCACAGCTGAGGCCCATTGTCCGTCCGTAGAATGCAGGAGTTGGCCTCGAGAGCGGCAGCTATCAGTTTGGTGGTGCGGGAATCAGTCTGAAGCTCTGCAGCTGAGAAGGAGCCGAGTCGCGAGTTGAAAGCGACCACGCCTAGCACTGAAGCAATCATGCATCGCATTAGGTACTTTCATTTTGAAGTAGGTAGGTAGGTACCTATTGTCATAATATTTTCCGGTTGTAGGTACTTTCCTTTCCCAGAAAATGGATGGAAAGCATGGCGGTAGAGGTAGGTTACCTACCTCTGTCCTATCTTTAAGCAAAACTACCTGTAGGTAGGTACCCTGTTAGGTAGGTACCTACTACAATCATACTAGGTACCTACCTATCTATAAAAGAACGGTATAATAGCCCCCACGAAAAGCCGTAACTAAGTACTTACGTTCTAAGAAGAGACGCGATAAATCATGGAGGAAGTCTGAAGGATCAGCAGGGTTGTGGGTACGGCCAACATGATCTAAGAAATCATCCAGCACTGTATTTACTCTAGGGATGAAAGCCTTCACACTTCGTGGAGAACTCAGAACTTTTTGGAATGTGCTTCGAAGTCTCCACCATTCTGGACCATTCCTGAAATGAAAACACTTGGTAAAGATAAATAAGATTGCCTTCTGGAAGAAAGGAGTAGGTATATCTGGTGCCACTGTATATCAAAATATATACGGCGTATGAAGAGGAATTCATCGCCAACGGCCATACCATGTTGAATACACCGGTTCTCGTCCGATCACCGAAGTTAAGCAACATCGGGCGTGGATAGTACTTGGATGGGTGACCGCTTGGGAACACCACGTGCCGTTGGCTTTTTACTTTTTTTTTTCACAGAGCCGGAGCCGAAAAGTAGGCTAAACAATGGACATCCATGCTATCAGTAAAATTTGTTGATATCTGGATTCGAACCCGAGACCACCCATCCAGTGTCCTCCTAACAACTTACGTTGGGAGGAGTCCACCCGTGTTGTAAAGTTGAGACTTCTTCAGGCGAATGTGTTGAATCGCCAAATGACTCCTTCGTTGTGGGAATCGCCCTTCTTTCTTGAACAATTCTTGAACGTCATCCGGGCGAAAAATCCAAACTACCGGCTCGCCCGGGACGATTTCTTCTTTTACAACAGGTCCGTATTTACTGAATTTTTTCGCACCATTCTCATGGAGACGATCGAATTGGTAAGGCCCTGAGGAATAAAATTTTTATCATCATGATTCAAGGTAAGTTAATTACCCACCTGAAGGGATCTATAGGTACTTACCTAAAACACCTGAAGTAGGTAGGTAGGTACTTTAACAAGAAGTCTAGAGGTAAAGTTGATCCCAGCAAGCTAAGTAGTTAAGTTAAAAGTTAACACAGAGTTAAGTGTAGGTACCTAACTTAGTCCATCATGCAGAATCACAATAACCACAGCACTTGGAATTTATACCCAATCGGAGTACAACACCTCTGGATTGAAAACGCCGAAAACGGGAACTCTCGTAAACAACCTCCTATAGTCTCAACTGCCTATCGTACCTATAAGAATAAAGGCAGACTCACCAACAAGGGGCAGGTAGCTCCATAGTGTCCCAATGAGAGGCAACGACCTTGGCCCAGGTATTTCACTGAAGGGTTTTACATTTGACGAAAAATAACGGAACCAAATCTTTTTCATCCTCAATCCAGTTCAGAACAGCAATCTTTCGTGTCTTGTAAATCTTCTCTATTAATACCTCTTATGGTGTGTCCTCTACCTAGGTATGTACCTATCTACCTGCAAATCTGCTGGTTGAGGCAGTACTGAAGAGTAAACAGGCTCAAGACTCTCAGGGCAAGAGGTTCAAGATTAAAACGGCATAACCGTACAACTATACCTCTGTTGCTGGTTTCGTCGTTTCAAGGGGCGATCCGGGAGTACCATAGAAGGGTTCCGAGTACGTAGGGAAAACTACAGTCAAGGTTAGGTTAGCCTCATAAGTACTAAGGTCAACTGTCTTTATTTACGTAATGTGATCCTATAATAACCGTCTAAAACTAGGGTGCAAGGGATAAGGAAATGCCTCAGGCGACGACCCAGCAAGTGGCAGGGTGACCAAAGTGTACCGCAATGTTATAGAAATAACCGGTGGTGACGTCACCAGCCTACACTGGGGTGGAGTTGTTTTGGTCACCCTGCCACTTGCTGGGTCGTCGCCTGAGGCATTTCCTTATCCCTTGCACCCTAGTATACTCTACTGTGTAGATATACCTACACTCCTGAACGATCTTCTTAGCCTGTTATTTTTAGAGTTTTTAGAAGACCCAAAACTAGTTTCTTTCTCAAACAAAGTGTCTGTCTCCTTAAATAGACAGTTTTCGTTTCACTAAGGCTGGTTTTAACCACTTTCTTATAGTAGACTATAGTGGCTCCTAACGAACAAATTTAAGTTGTTTAGCTTACGACAAGTGCCTTGCGCCTGCACTTGTTTCTCTGCGATCGCACTTGTCATATGCTAAACATAAATCCATTCGTTAAATCCTCTCGTTAGGAGACCCTATAGTATACTACAAGAAGTGGTGAAATCCAGCCTGAGTATGAGGCTAACGTGGTTTGACTGTAAATCGTTTTCCGCATAGCGAAGACTGTCATAAAGAAATCTGACAACAAATTCTGAGCGCGACATCCAATTTATTGAACAATAATAATAATTGAAAAGATATTAAGGTCGTGCACCAGGACGCAGACCCGCTTGTGTAAAGGTGCATTAGTCATATTGATAAGTATTACTCAAAACAAATTACACACACATCCATTTTAGTTTCATAGACAGAAATATACTTAACTTTACATAGTATAGCCCTAGCTTTTCTCTGGGAGCTTCTTCGCTGCAAAAACTGAAATAGGCTTTCAGGATTCTAACATTATAGAACTTACCCCCCAAAGTAAAAGGTTTAAAAGAAATTAAGAATAGCAACGCAGTGCAGTATGTTAAGTTACTTAACGAGGAAATGCTGTATATTTTTTAACCAGTTTTAACAACCAAATGATTTTTGCATATGCGAAAATTTACAAAAATCATTCGATTGCCAAATTCTCAGTTCGCTAGTAATTGATTTTAAAAGAATACTTTATACTTCAGAATAAAAAATAAAAAAATATCCTTCGAATGATGGCATGAAAATCCATTCTGACAAAAATGGATGTAAATTAAAAATAAATTAATTAGAATAATAAAGATAATCAAGTTTAATTTGGGTGGGTTCGGCGATCCAGTCAGATATAACTGTCGGTTAGAGCGATGTTTAGCTTATGGATTTAATCCCCCTGGTCAAGATAAATGAACTTGGGGTGCGTCCCACCATGTCCAGTTAAAATTTAACTGGAGATTTACCATGTTAAACATGGTAAACATAGGACAAAATCTCCAGTTTAATTTTAACTGGGCATGGTGGGACGCACCCTTAACCGAGTATCGTCAAACCCACTCTAACGGTGACAAAAAAACAATGCGTCCGGGAATGTGGGGCTGGAATGTCAACTCAGGGATGGTGTACCCACCATCCTGGGAATTATCGAAAACCGAACTGGAATTCGACTGAGCAAGAATTCCAGAGTCGCGATGGGATGCCAGAACGGCATTCCCAGACGCATCGTGTGAGACCACCTTAAGGTTTCGTTACAGTTCGTAACATTTAGTACGCAGGTCCTTTTGACCCGCAACAGCAAAGTTCATCTTACTCATGCGCATTTATAACAAGTTTTACATTTAAATTCGTTACAACAAATCTGAGGACAGCACGTCCTCTAACACATTTTAGATTCAGAATTACTTTTGGTAACAACTGAACTGGATGGATTTAACAGGCTAATTCCAAAGAAGCCTAGTTAAAGTGACAGTTAAAAATAACACTTCTTCACCCTTTAATCGTTATATTAAACATTAAAATGAAACTTTGGTTTTTCGAAACTCAGCAAGCAGTGAAAATAATGTAAGAAAAGTAAGATGTCGCAAACTAAAGCGCAATATACAATAAGTCGTTTCTCAACTCATCAGTCTAACATGTGGGAAAAAAAACATGGAAAAAAATTAAGGGTCCGCTATACCTGACGATGCATTTTTTTGCCGCCCATAAGATTAACATTGCGAGCGGCGATTCATTTTCAAGGTTTACCCTTGGTTGGAAAGACACAAAATTTTGCCTGTACCTAGCCCTAACAATGTTCTAGGTCGTGTTCGAAGCAGATTTCCCATTTTTTTACTGGTTTTCGAGATACAGCACTTTTCTTGAGGTATGCGATTTGCAAAACAGTTGCAATAAAAGAAACCAGTGAGTAATTAGGAAATCTGCTTCGAACACGACCTAGAACATTGTTAGGGCTAGGTACAGGCAAAATTTTGTGTCTTTCCAACCAAGGGTAAATCTTGAAAATGAATCGCCGCTCGCAATGTTAATCTTATGGGCGGCAAAAAATGCATCGTCAGGTATAGCGTCCTCTTAACTATCCCATTCTTATTTTATTACAGACTACTGTCCCAGGTAGCTCGTGCCGTCTTCATGTTTCAAATGCTATGGTTTTTTGTTAAAATCAACTTCCAAGTCAATTTCTTCATGAAAATGTTGGATTTTTTTTCTATATTGTTTCTAATATTTTTCTTAAGATAGAATGAAAAAGCTAGCGGAGTGTGCTACAGTTAGCAAATTAGAAATAATGACGAATAATTTTTTTGGCTAAGAAGAATTTCCTACGGTCCCATTTCTATGTCAGCCATATTTTCAGGACACTGTACAGAACCACTTGGATTGAAATTATTTATTCTGTGACTTAATAATTTCTAAATATATCTGTACATAAAAAAGGCAAAATTGTTACGATAACTGCCAACCGTGGGTCACATTACATTCTCGTTTTGTCGTTGCAACTCAAGTAAACATAGGAATGGGACTGTGAAATATACCTATAAGTGGGCCTACCACATGAATCGACAGTGTGACTCCGAGCCCAGAGGGATGTTATATTTTTGGAATCCAAGTATATCCGTAAGCCTGATTCTGCCTCACATCAGCGCCTAAAAAGTAAAATATTCAAATTTTCAACCTGCAAATGAAGCAAAAATTCCTCACTATACGAGTATGAAGATAAGGTATTATTCTCATGCAAGATATGTATTAACCTACCCATGCCAAAGTTTACATTAGTAACGAAATAAATATAAAGAGGAAAATAACTCAAAATTTTCAGTTTACAAATTAGGTCTTTTATTTAACGTATTTTTTGCTTTACGGCATCAGCGATTTCACTATGATTTACTATAGTTCAGAACAAAAAAGAATCAGCAGTTCTAGCAATGTAACTAAGAGGTAACTCAAATTGTATACAACTGTACGTTTTATTTTAGGATCGGAAATGACCAACTGCTGGGCAACGAGCCATCTAATGAGAAAAAGGTATTTCTACAACCGTTTACAATACTCATAGATGATGTAGTTACGATACATGCAGATGACCCATAGCCCACAAAATATTCTCATACTTTTGTTCCCTTGTTTGAAACTAAAATAAAGAGGAAATATAAAAATAAAGAGGAAGCTCTTAGAGTCTATCAAGTAGGCCATGGAATGAGTTAGTTGCAAATTTAACCACCACCACCCAAAATTGTGCCGTGTGCCACGTTCCCAAACATTCTGGGAAGATTTACGATCGATTCCGATCAAGGAAAGTGCAAGGCTCTGTTAAAATGGGTTTTCGACAAAGCTGGATGGAATGGTAGATGCGAATATTAAACTTACAGAGGCCTAGTACCTGTTGGACTGCTGGTTAAGCTGGGAGCGGATCGTGGCAGCAGCGGCGTCCGTGGCAGCATTACGCACTATCTGATTACCCAGGATCTCTGACGTGAATTCAGACCGAGCCTTGTCCATGCTGGCGGTGGAGCCACGGTAGATGTTCAGCATCTGTACGTCAACACATTTTTTTCATTCATTATTATACTGAAACCCTATATCCCCATGCACCACTAGTACAGACAACCAATCCTAGAGGTGCACGGTGACGAGACAGTCCGTGGCACACCCACTGGCAGTCTGGCACAAGAACAGCCATTTTGGAGAAAACAAAAAAATTAATCAAAGAACTTGTTCTCCTGCCGAAATTAACAAATCATCTTTATTTTTATTAAAAATATATACTGAAAATGAGCTATACGAGATTTATGAGTAAAATAGGTGATCATAGTAGCTCAGTGACTTACCTTTGCCAGCAGAAGAAGCTCGGCAGCCGCAGTGGCGGAGAATCCGAGGGAAATGATGAGGACGATGACGCCCATCACGACATCGCCGGGGGTATTCCCGCTGAAGCAGTTGATAGCCTTGAGGATGCCGCACGTGCCGGAGCCCAGGATCCCCACCGCCATGAACGTCGTCGTCAGAAATTGAAAGAAGAACACGAAGAAGAAGACCATGAACTGGAACGAGCTGTCGTTCCTGAAAGTGATACCAGAGTTCGATAGGAGGGAAATCTAAAAATTATTTTGGTTAGTCGCTACAAACCAGGAATGTTCCACCAAAGAGAGCCTTTAGAGTATGAGGAGACAACATACCTGAAAGCTTTGTAAACAGGACGATACCAGCAGAGGAAGGAGAGCGGGGTAAATAGGACCAGGTACATAATGGCCACGCCGAATGACCCAATTTCCCCGTACTTGATAAGTAGAGCAAACGTCCCCAGCACGTTGATGATAAGCATACATCCGTGCACTGAAAACAAAACAGCACAGTCTTAAGGCCTGGATCTACAACCGTCCGTTAAACTGTCACTTAGCTTCGGTAAAGTTCGGTTACCAGTAATAACTGAACTTACGATAGATAAAATTATTGCAACACCTCTCATTTTACACGCATTTGAGCGTACATTCTGAGCCGGACCGGCTTTAGGCTTCGACAACGCCTGAAGGGCACCCCGAAGAAAAAGAAAGAACGACAGAACTTACTTATCCAGAGGTAATATAGGTATCGGACGATTCGCTGGAACTCGAGTTTAATCTCTACTTCAATGTCCATGTAGAAGCAAGGTGTGAGGCAGAACCCGTCAGGCAGGGGTGGCCAGTTGTTTCGCCGCACTGAAAATTACAAAAAGCAACCTCAATCATTCAAATTAATAAAAAAAATTATTAGTCGTGTACTGTCCATTCCATTACAGTATATACCTACATTTGCTATTTGTTTATGTTTTTCCGTCATTTTTTGAAGACACAGTTGGATATTTAAGTGTTCGTCTTTTTACGATCGAGTGAAAAATTCGTGAAAACAGTGACTCACCATTAAATGTCTGTGTGTTCCTCAACTCTTCTTCCCTCCTCGCCAAGTCGGCTGCTTTCCTGTCTAGTTCTTCTTGCCGCCTCTAAACAACCATAACAACACAAATAATGTCTCTATCTTTTGGAATACATGCACTATTTCCTACTCACACAGTAAGGGGCTAAGTGAAAGCTATCTTACCTGTAGCTCCTAAGCAGCCAGAAAGGAAAATCAAAATTAAATTGGAATTTCAGGTCTATATTTCACCTATATTGACAGAAATTACCTAAAGTACCTTTCGTAATATTTATTTCCGAACCATCCATGAATTTTTTATCTAAGACACAGTACATGGTACAGTTTGGTCTGTCCATCCATGTATCATACACCAATATTAAAAAAAAGGTCGTGCGGTAGTGGATGCTAGGGTACCGAAGGAAAAATGAACTTTTTCCAGCACCCAAACCACCTTTATTCGTCTCTAAAGACTTCCAGAATCAAGGGAAACCTAAAATAGTTTCTCGCCACCCTATCTACGGCAGTGAGAACGTAATATTCAAACAGAGACCTGAAAGTCGGAGATATTGACATTCTGCGTCTGCTGTGCAGTCCTATTGTAGACAGGCGGCTCCTGTGTCGCCTGCATCACCGCCGGGGCCGTCGTGGACGAGGTGTGCATTGGGCTGGGCACGTTCGCCGCGAATGGGTTGTAATCCTCGAGCCCTCTCGAAACATTATTCGCATTATTCGTTACTTGGGTAACTGACGGGTCCTGAAAAAGAGTGCAGGACTGGAGAACTGGTTTCCCAAGCGTTAAACAGGGCCTGGACTTATCGTCATATAAAACTGAAGGCAGGTGCTTCGCACTCTCAAACTCAAAGCTCAGGATTACCAGCAAGTTATCACCACGTGGTGGGCAAATGTCATTAGAAATGACAAACACTGCCACTAAGTACAACAACTTGATGTTTTTTTTTTTTAATTTTTATAACCACAGGTCTATTGTCTGTTAGGGCATGGATAGTTACTAAGAACTAGATGAGATCGGTGGCCTATGGGACTATTTTAACCAAAGCACACACACTGATAAGGGCTTACAATAACCTTCGTTATCTCCACGAACCATTAGCGCATGCGTTCAATAGCCCCTTTGTTTCATTTCCAACATTTTCGCTATACTCGTGCTATACTCCACCAATCTACATCGTTAACAAGAAAGCCCCAACTTAGGACAATCAGGCTCAGATTATGTAACCTATTTGGTACAAACAAAACAGGTAAACCTTTCCGACTCTACTTTCGGAATTCTAAGTATTTAATTAAGTTTGATAAATGGGTTACTCGCCTACACATGGCACGACATTGCCAAATCAATATTAATTGATCGAAAGTTGTCCTAAGTGTTAGGTAGGCTGGTTGGTGAGGCTTACCTCAAAAGGGTTATCCTCGACGCCCGTAAAGAAATTATCCTCAAATCCGTGAGACATAGTTACTTCTTCCCTTTATCCTTAAGATGTGTATTGCTAGCTGATAGCTGATAATAGCAAACAACGAAACACCAGTGACTAATCCTCATACATGACGTCCAAAAAATTTGGACCTGTAAACACAAGAAAATATACCACCTGACGTCATTAATTCACGTGGCATTAGAATTTGAAGAAAATTATAATTTTGCTTTTAAAACTATCAAAAATGGAAATTTGTAATAAATCGCATATAATTATTCTTTATTTTATTATGAAATATTTAAATAAATAATTTAAATGTTAATGAAAGCAAATTTTCAAAAACTTTTATCGTCTGCTAAAGGGAAAATGGCGTGAACTCGACTCGTCAACAAAGTGGGAAATGTCGAAAGAAAATAAATATTCTGCCTAATCTGGATCTCCTATTTCTGGCAGCTTTATCAAAGTGCCTGCTAGTTAAAAAACCAGTATTTAATATTTATTGGTTGTGATTCTGTGAGTTTTTATTGTATGTATTTTATCTGATGGGTTATCACGCATGCTGTTGCCGGGTTGGCTGTTCCTTGACTAAATTTCCTTCATTTCTTGGTAGTTGGGTAGAATCGTTGTCTTGAATAATCCCGACTGATGGGTACCGGTTCGTTCCCCCTCTCATTCAAAGTTTTTCCGTTGTGCATTCAAATGTTCAAATGTCATGGATGGGAAGTGCTTACAGGAGATAAAACTGTCGTTGCCTGGGATTGTCGCCACGGATCTGTGGTATGCTATACCTTACATTTTACATTACATTTTCAGAGCAATGGCGAGTGAACTGAGCGAGGCTGTACTAAAGTTTTTGGCGGAGAAAGACCAAATCGATACTTTGGAGCTGGCTCCACTTCTGAATGTTGATCATCAGCGTGTTATAGGCGCAGTTAAGAGTTTACAGGCATTGGGAAGTATTGTAACAGGTATGACGCAATCAACAACTCACGGCTGGTGTGAACAGAATTGCTTTGAAACATCTGTCTCTTAAACAGGCAGATATAGATAAAATTCTTAACTTTCTTAAAAAATGACAAAAAACACTCGATTGTTGCGTCAAAGCTTCATCCTTCATCAACTAGTTTCTGACGTTATATTTCAGAACAAATAAAGAAACGGCATTGTATCTATGGCGTTAAATAGAAGCTTTTTTTCTTTTAAAGCTGAACAGCGCTCTCAGAGCAAATGGGAGCTAACAGCGGAAGGCGAAGGGGTGGCAAAGGGCGGGAGTCATGAAGCTTTCGTGTACAACGCTGTGCCTGATGAAGGAATCGACCAGTCTGAACTGATGAAGTCTATCCCCAGCGCTAAAGTCGGGTTCAGCAAGGCCATGTCCAACGGCTGGATACTCATTGACAAATCATCAGGTGAGGTTTCTAAGTAGAATCCTAATTTAGGAATGGTGCAGCTTTGAGGCAGAGGGAATCCAGTTGTTTGTGGGTGTCTCTAGAGGAGACCCAGAAAGGAGTTACATCCCTGCCGTAAGTGGAAAATATTAAATACGCATGGATTCGAACCCAGACCTTTCAGGACAAAAGTTGGACCTCACTGAGAGGCACTAGAGATAAACTAGACCCTTTTTGAATTTTAATTTTAATACTACATCCAGTTAGCCTAAGCTAACACTACTTGAACTTGTTTGTCTTATTTTTAATAGGGAAACCACTGGTAAAGAAAAATATTCCAACCATAGAAGACAAAGTTCAAAAATATCTACAACTAGACTTATCAAGCATCCCTGACAACGTAAAGCAGGACTTCAAAAAAAGGAAGCTCATCCAGGAAGTAGTCATCAAAAGCCTGCTGTTGAGTAAAGGTCCAGAATTTAGTCTCTCCGTGCAGAAGCAGGAGACCGAGCTCACCGCGGAATTATTAGCAAGTGGAGAATGGCAGTCGAAAACTTTCAAAGACTACAATTTTGATGCTCTCGGTGTCCTGCCAGACAGTGGTGCGTTGCACCCTCTTATGAAGGTTCGAGCTGAGTTCCGCAAGATTTTCCTTGAAATGGGCTTCGAGGAGGTAAGCGCTAAAAAATATTCAGGTATGAATGAAAACTTCGATTAGTCGCAGAAACCTAGCAGAAATATTACAAAAAAGAGAAAAATAACAAGAAAACTGTTTGTTATGTTTTTCATTGAAAAGCAACTAAAGTTACTCAATTGCTCGAA
Source organism: Mesopsocus fuscifrons (assembly GCA_950004255.1). Taxonomy (NCBI): domain Eukaryota; kingdom Metazoa; phylum Arthropoda; class Insecta; order Psocodea; family Mesopsocidae; genus Mesopsocus; species Mesopsocus fuscifrons. The sequence continues at coordinate 17,297,648 of OX465377.1, forward strand.
CTTGCAAAGGTTTCCTTGTGAAAGCCTACAAGTTTACTCAAAAAGTGTTATACCCTGCTATAAGGATGAAAGTGATGACTGAATTGCAGATGCCTACAAACAACTTCGTGGAGTCGTCTTTCTGGAACTTTGATGCGCTGTTCCAGCCTCAACAGCATCCTGCCCGTGACTCCCACGATACTTTCTTCCTGTCCCATCCAAAAACCAGCTCCAACTTCCCAAGAGAATATCTAGAAAAGGTAAATAGGCGATCCCCCTGTTCAGATTCTCAGGAATATTGGTATTTCCCCCAGTCACTCTATGGGCTTCAATTTGATACATTTTATTATTACTTTCTCGTATATTTTCATTATTCTGTTGTGAAGAGGGGAAGCGTCTCTTATTCCACTACAAACTAATGGGAATGGGAAGAAAAAACACAAAAAGGATTGGTGGACAGTCTTATGGTTAGATTCTACCTTCACTGTTTCAGAAATACTTCCTATATCTCTCATTGCAGGTAATAGTAATTTTCGTGTAGTAATTAAAGCTATCGTTGCAGGTAAAGAAGGTTCACAGTAGCGGCGGGTACGGCTCGATAGGGTACAAGTACGAGTGGAAAGAAGAAGAGGCTCAGAAGAACCTTTTGCGGACTCACACCACGGCGGTTAGCGCGCGGATGTTGTACCGATTAGCGCAAGAGAAAACCTTTAGGCCGGTCAAGTATTTTAGCATTGACCGCGTGTACAGAAACGAAACACTCGACGCGACACATCTTGCCGAGTTTTTCCAGGTAGGTGTACAATTTTCCTTTAAAAGTCATAGTATATTTCGGAACGTTTAAATATCCAACGTTTTCCTCAAAAAAATGGGTAAAAATATGATTCTGCTGCCAGGTGTTTCACGATTGTGTATTAACTCTTAATTTGTTTCTCTTTTCAAAGGTAGAAGGATTAATCGCAGACCGAAATTTGTCCCTGGGACATCTTATAGGCGTACTTAACACCTTCTTCCAGAAATTGGGATTAGAAAAACTTACCTTCAAGCCAGCTTACAACCCATACACAGAACCGAGTATGGAGATCTTCAGCTTCCACCCTGGTCTTAAAAGATGGATTGAGGTGAGAGACTGCCCACTGGTGGGGAGAGTGAACTGGAGCGAAAAGATCCCAGAAAGGAAACCGGATATGTAAGATAGACAAAACTGCAAAAATCTCTAAAGACTCGGGTTTTATTTTTTCAGGTTGGGAATTCAGGTATGTTCCGCCCAGAGATGCTGCTCCCCATGGGGCTACCAGAAGATGTCAACGTGATTGCATGGGGTCTCAGCCTGGAACGACCTACCATGATCAAATACGGGGTGTCCAACATTAGAGATCTGGAGGGACCGAAAGTTGATCTCCAAATGGTCAAAGATAGCCCCCTCTGTCGGTTGGACAAATAAATATCTATCAACTGATTATGGCTGATTTATTTTCTGTTAGACAGAGGGTGCGTCCCACCGTGCTCGGTTAACGTTAAACTCTAGTTAAATTTCAGTTATTGCACGGTAAAAACCGAATTTATCTGGAGTTTAAACGGTAACCGAGTATCGTGGGACGCACCCTAATTAGCAAACCGCTTAGAAAGCGGATGCAGCAAGTCCACGGGTTGAGTTATGGTCTCTGTTCCTTTATTTTCCTCTATATTACCCATGTAGAATTTTGGATGTTGAAAAAATATGTACTTACACGCCCCGTATAGAGTTTGCCGCATTTAAAAATATTTTTAGGTACGTGTGTGCTCGTGATAGAACTATTTCTGGGGGGAAAAAGAATAGATAATTGTTCAGGGTTTCAGCACGTTTCAGGTATTGGGATCTATTATACATAGGTATACCTAGAATTTCTTGCACGGAGGTTATTCATGTAGTTGTAGCTTTATTATTTCTATTTTTAATAAATGAGAAATAAAAAATATTTCAGTCTACGAAAAAATTTAAAAGTTGGAAATGGCGCAAAAAACGTGTCTCCAGAACGTGGTTTTAGAAGTGAGTCGTGGCATTATGCATGGTAAACAAGATGTCGGAAGATTTGTGTCAGATGTGTTGTTCGAAGTGTTCCTTGTGGAATTTCGGTTTTTTGTGAACTTTCTAGTGACATACCGAGCAAAAGCCACTACGGTAAGTCTCTTTTAATTATCTCTTTATTGGTAAATATTTTTGGGTACTGGAATTCCTCAAAAAGTAATAAAAATCGAAACATAAGACTAAAGTAGGATTGCACAATTCCCAGGCAAACGACAAAGGTACGGACATGTTTACATGGTTTCTCTATCTTTAAGACATTTCTGGCATTACGGCGCGTCCGCATTAGTATCACAGTGGAAGCTGAGCCTCGAAAATAGGTATGAACAGGTTCATCTTAGGGGCCAGGCCACCGCTGAAAGAACCTATCAATGAAATACAGAGGAAGTACCTGTTGAACGGGGGTGGGCTTGCGATTAAATAATTAGGTGGACGGACCCAGCCAGTGTTTAAATAAATAGGCGTAGCGGGAGTTTTATTTTGGCGGGAGCTTAAAACATCGGAAAGCTCCACGTCCAGTCGTCTCAGTCGCGTTCAGGGCTCCGTGAAGCGCGGTCGGTAAAAATAGCTTTGTTGTGTTTTCTTCTATTTGACTCGTTCAAAATCTGGTTTTCTCGTGATTTTTGGCTCAGGCGATAATTGTTTATGTTCGTTAAATTGCGGTGCTGTCATAATTTGGTTAATTCTGCCCACAACCTGTCATCTGACGTGTTATGCTGAAGAGGAAAAGTAAGTTTTATTGTCTGAAACCATGACTTCTTTCCTGTTATTATAGCGAATGGTTTGGGGTTTTCCTAGCCAGTAGGAGCTTGGTGTATGGACATTATCATCAGAAATACCTGTACCTGATAACCTTTCCTGCGTGATACCTATAAGTAACAGTAGGTAGGTATTGAGATTTGATTTCTCCCTTCTACCTACCTACCCGTTGAACCATCTTGGGTCTGTGTAGAAGTAATAAATTATGAAAGATTGAAAGATAATTTTCATTAAATTTTAAACAAGAGGAAATAGGAGAACGTACCCTTCTCCCTAGTGCCACCAATCCCAGTTTGGAATTTGCTCTTCTTTTCACTTTCAGAAAAGGATTCAGCTATCTTGAGTATTTTTTCTTTTTCTTTTAATAACCGTTTGGTGTTTCCCTAGATTCTATTGCGATCATGCAGCCCCAGGGTTGGCTGGCTATCTGGATCTACGGGTTTTGCCTTTCTTTTCTCCTCTCACGTCTGCACGCACCCTTGCAGCCTTTCTTTTCTCCTCTCACGTCTGCACGCACCCTTCAGCCTGAACCTTGTACCAGGTGGCAGGTACACCATCCCCAGGTCCTCGAGCTCATTGCACTTCTGCAGGAGGGTAGGACCAAAAAGGTGTCACCTTATGTTGGGTACATACTGCAATTTTGTAGGAATTGCTCCTGTACCTATGTTTCGAGGTAAGGGAGCAGACTTGACATAGTTAGGTTGACAGTCAGTTTGGCTTACCAGGGGCTCAACTTCCATTGTCTGGCAAGCTAGGTTTCATCACGTTACAAGCTGATAGCCCGAGCCTGTTTTGTCACTGTCGAAACTTCAGTCACCTGAATTTCAGGTCTTGGCGTAAAATACATGTGTACGTTTAGACTTAACGGTACAGTGTTAACGTTTTTTAATGGCTCGAAACGTGCTCGTGCAAGTTATAAAAAGTGCACTTGCATATTTTAGAAAGTGCAAATTTTTGGAACTTGCACTTTAAAAGGTACGAATTTTGGAAAATTGTATTGCTTCCTTACCCATCGATTTCCAAGGTCCGTAGTTGAAAGTTAATTCAAGACGTGGAAGTATAACGGTAAAATAACAGACAGGTCGATGATAGGCGATGATTACGGGAACAAGTGCAATCGCTGACGTGAGAGGTCGAAGGTCACCTCAGCGTTATTTATTTTTTTATTACTTACTGATCGAATCGTTTGAAGTCTGAAGAATAGAGACAACAAACTAGAATTGGCGTTAGGTTTGTTTCGAAGCCACTGTACGCCTGTCATTTGCTTATTACTATCTTACTATCAATCAAAGTTTCATTAAGAGGACGCTATACCTGACGATGCATTTTTTGCCTCCGATAAGATTAACATTGCGAGCGGCGATTGATTTTCAAGGTTTACCCTTGGTTGGAAAGACACAAAATTTTGTCTGTACCTAGCCCTTACAATGTTCTAGGGAGTGTTCGAAGCAGATTTCTCATTGGTTTCTTTTATTGCAACTGTTTTGCAAATGCTAGCATCGCATACCTCAAGAAAAGTGCTGTATCTCGAAAACCAGTAAAAAAAATGGGAAATCTGCTTCGAACACTCCCTAGAACATTGTTAGGGCTAGGTACAGACAAAATTTTGTGTCTTTCCAACCAAGGGTAAACCTTGAAAATGAATCGCCGCTCGCAATGTTAATCTTATGGGCGGCAAAAAATGCACCGTCAGGTATAGCGGACCCTTAAAAGGGGGCTTCATATTTTTGCAGCTAGGAGCTAGCCAGTTTCTCGACATTCCCTTGATATGTGGACACCAAATTTGAGCGCAACTTGGTAAAAACTAGTTTCAGTTTATTATATTCTAAGGGTGCGTCCCACCATACTCGGTTAACGGTTAATCTCCAGTTAATTTCAGTTTTTACCGTGCAATAATTGATATTTAACTGGAGATTAACCGTTAACCGAGTATGGTGGGACGCACCCTAAAATAAATACTTAGATGTCCAAAAGTTCGAAATTCGAAATTAACCGTTCGTAAAATTACAACACAGCTTGTTAATTTCGGCCGTTAAAAAGACCTATTATATTTCAGGACATTAAAATAGCCCTTAGGCCTGTATCTCACTATCAAAGATTCTATAAAAGTTTGATGAAAATATTTTCTTTTATAAAATATTTGACAGTGTGATTTGTCATAAAAGATTTTCATCAAATTTTTTACAAAATATAAGCGCTTGCGTTTATCTTTTATAAAAGATTAAATATTGGATGAAAAACTTTGATGAAATCTTTGATAGTGAGATACAGGCCTAAGTATCCTCATATAATGTGCAGAAAAAAAGCGTACGTACACACGACTGCGTTGACGCTCCTAGGATTGTGATTTAGGAGCTACAGTTCCATCCCGTAGTATTGTAGGTAAGTATTGACACTTGACACTATTGACAGCCTGTGACTGATGCCCGCATGGTGACTCACGTCGATTTGGCTTATTCCAGCCCGTGACGTCATCCCATCTTGCACTGAGGTGTGGAATGGGGGGTCAGACGCCCGTGACGTCATCCCATCTTGCACTGAGGTGTGGAATGGGGGGTCAGACGCCTTGCTTTCTGAGCGAACCAGTCTCCGATTTCGGTGATGTCATTCGCTGTGCAAATGTGTTTTCTTTAACGGAGAGTTTGCTTTGTTTGGATGCTTCTTTACATCTTCAATGTGCTGAAGAGTTCAAGGTATTCCGTTTGAGGATATCCCTAATGATACGAGGAGTGTCTGGGATGGCTAACATGTGGCCCTCCGTGGTGTTGTGGTCAACCACAGGACTTGTAATCGGAGGGTCCTGGGTTCGAATCCCGGTAGCGCAGATTTTGTGTTGGGAGCATGGATGTCTATAGTGGGTCAATAACCATCCGTGGTTAATTTTTGCAATACCATCTTTGATAATGGTAGAAAATCAATAATTAGTTGGTGTCCTGTCTCTACCTTGGGCACCCTGGTCAGTAAGGAGCTGGATGTATAAGATAATCCAATAACAAAAAAAAGATGGCTTACATTTAGATGAAGAAAAAGTAAGCAGATCCATTTCTCAGCTGTTGCTCACTGAAGTGGCAATTTGCCCTTCCCGTTCTTAAGATCCTCCTTGGTCATGGTTACGTCTTCTTTGGGAGAGTTTCGTCGTAAAGCACTGTTTCTTGCTTTCCCGCTCTCATTTTCCTCTGCACCCTGACTTCATCCCACACTAGTGTATACCTTCTTTATTGTATAGTATTTGACCCTTTTCTCAGATTTTCCTCATGGCTTCTGGTTACCCTCTCCATATTGCTTCGAACTTGCGTCTGCCATCCAGCAGGTTGTGCTTCAGGAAGGGTGTAGGTTAGTCCAGCTTAGCTGCTAAATGTTCTGAAGTATAATATGTCTTTTTAAGGATCACCATACATTCGCTATTTTTTTACGTTTGGACTTCAAACATTGTGAGAAAACTATTGGATATTTAATTATTCTGAAATATAATATTATGTCTTTTTAACGTCATTACTCATGAGGCTATGTTGTGATTTTACGATCGAGTGATTTTTGTCACCAAAAAAATTGTCCAGAATTAACCGATCGTGAAATCACAACATAGCCTCATGAATGTTAAAAAGACATATTTATTATATTTCAGAATATTTAAATATCCAATAGTATTCTCACAATGTTTGAAGTTGAAACATTAAAAAATAACGAATGTATATTCAGCCTTAAGGGCCGAAATTAGCAGCCTGTGTTGTGATTTTACGATCGGTTAAATTTGAACAAATTTTCTGTTGACAAAAATCACTCGATTGCGTAATCACAACACAGCCTGTTCATTTCGGCCTTTCAAAAGACACATTATATTACAGAAAACTGAAACTACTGCCGTCTTGATGCAGGCTTCGGTCAGCAATATGCAAAAACTTTGTACAATATATCTAGTGTTGGAACTATAGAGATTTCCATGTGAAGCGGAGCTAGTGGGAATAATAGCAGTGACCCGTTATTGCCTGAGTTTTGGGTCACCCGAGTGCTCACACTAGAATGTAACGGCTCAATTGCTTATTTTTCGATTTTTTGCTTCGGGAATTAATGTTGTCGAAGTTTTGTTTTGTTTTATTGCTGTAATTTCCCGTATTTTGTGTTCCTCGAGGTAAGGTACATAAATGGCGCTATGTTGATAGTCAAGGGGGTAACCACTCCAGAGATTCCATGAAGATTTCCAAAGATTCCCAACGATATTCATAGAAAGATGAAACCCGAAGTTATAACCACTCCAAAAAAAATTCCAAGATTCCCTGAGATTTCATAAAGATTTCCAATGATACCCAACGAGATTCCCAACGAGTGGTTAACCCCTCGTTGATAGTGTAGAATTGTAACAACTGTCAATAATATTTGCATAGCCGCGGCTATAGGGTCGGGATTCTTGAGACATCCTTATATCCCAGAATAGGCACTGTTTCTCTGCCAGCTAATATATACACTATCATTTTAATATAAATTTTATTAAAAGGAAAAGGAGGTTGTTAAATTGAAGAATGTCATTTTGATTTCCAATTTTGCTCTTGCCTAGATTGTTCATTCATCAGGAAAGGTGCATGTATCGGGAAAGATCCATGGAACAACAACAATCCAACAATCACAACATACCACAGATGATAATTAAACGTCTTCAGACCGTATTTTCTACCCCTAAACCCCGTTTAAAAAATTACATTCAAGTGATCTATATGATTATAGTGATATTAGTGATCTATTTAAGGTTTCATGACAAGATTTTTACTTTCTCGCCCGTATGTAATACATGGGCATGAGATTTTGGGTTTCCCGTGATCCTGGAAGTCACCCGAGTCCAAAAAAGTGGTTTTTAAAAAATGTCCGTCCATCCGTGATACGGTAACGATTAATAACATGCTGGTAGTGCATTAATTAATTGATAATTTTTATTAATTAATTTACATTTTAATTTTTTGTGTGTTCTGGTTCGCAAGATTTACCTTAAAAAAAAAATAGGTCGATTAAAAAAAGGTTGGGTACCACTGGTTTACAGAAAGGATGAAATAATAAAATTCATAATAGAACTGCGCGCGGCGAAAGCGCGGGAAGCTTCCCCGGGCCGCGCAGCCGGGCGATCGATACTCCCCTCACCCCTCACTCCCCTCAGTCAGCCGCGCTCGCGCCCCGGGGGTGGACGTTCTTTGCAGTCAGTGCGTTTTCGTTATGTGTGTGTGTGTGCTGCTCATGCTTTCTTTCCTTCCCTTCATCAATAAGGTATTTTATACCATTATTTATATTTTACAGTGTCGTTCTTTTAAATAGGAATATTTTTGGGATCACGATGGTGTGTTTGGCCTAATTTTCTAACCAACCTACTATTTTAAAATAATAGCCTTTCGTGACTACCTATTCTTAGAATCCTGGGCTAGTAGGTTACCTTGCGAGGGGGGTTGACCAACATCCAAATTGCGAGAAAGTCAAGTGCGACCCTTGCCGGACCATTTATTTTTTAATATTATACATGCAGTACAATAGAACTTCGAACTTCCTCGTGGTATACCTAATATAAAATGTTTAGGTACCTTTATAAACCATGGCGTTATGCGCCAGAACTCTCACCTTCTTGTAGGTGTGAATTTTTGTTTCCGGCTCGAGGTGGAAGCTTCAATGTTGGCTCTAATATCGTATGGGGCTTTACCCGGCAATTTTGAAAGGAAAATATTACACGGTGTTTTACAACACACCAGGGTTTTCATTTTTTATTTTCACCCTCTTATTTTAATTCGATATTTTCTTTTTCTACTCTTGAAGTTTTAAACTGGGAACCTGGATTTTGCTGATGGAAATTATTTTATTCATGTACTCGGCCTATTTATTAACATTGGTTCTCAATGATACTGGTGGTGCACGGCCATTGGCTGGTCTAGCAGCTAACCATGGTGTGCTATTCTCGCACGGAACAAAATGACTGCGAATGGCACACTATGTTTAGCTTTTACTGGAGAACGATTATTTACAAAGGATGAAGATGGAGGTTCGAAAAAAAAACATTATTGTGCATATTTCAGAAGATCCAACAGGTTCCTGACAAAATGGGCAGAAAAATGATTCTGCAGCCACGTCTTTCATGATTATGTATTTCGCCTTAAAAGATGTTATGAGGAAGAGTAAGAAGATGAATACCTGTTTGGGCTGGGTGACTTTAGTAGGTCATGGGATGGGAGAATACCTGGAGCGACTGCTACTTGTCTAGTCCAGTATATGAATGAAATTCGCAAAACGTCCGCGTACCATATTTCTCATACAGTCACATACGAGACATACAACCACCTCGCACGTTTCTCGTTCATGTCCTTGGCCACCGCGTTATTTCACTGGACTCTCTTTTTGTTACTTTCTCGTATTTTATTCGTCATACTTTTTATTTTAAATTTTCGGCTTCGGCCATAAAACACCTGTGGTGTCCGGGCTCTCACACCTTTATAGCGGAAACATGTCAATCGTCATGGCTGATGACGTGAAAGTACAAAGCAGAGAAGCAGGAATGCATGGGGGGAGTGGGGAAAGCTCAAAGGTACTAATGACGGAAAAGCGTGTTTAACAAAGTGGGGACGAAATCACCATTAGTAGGAAGGACGGTATTCTGTTGACAATGTGCGTGTACGATACGATGTGTTTGAAAACAGTGTACCTATACCTTTGACCCAGTGCCTCTCCCTGGCCGAGCGGTCAAGGAGTCCGACTTATGTCGTGAGAGATCAAGGTTCGAATCTAGAAGTAAGCAAAATTTTCTAACACCTTGGGGAACACCCAAGTAAACTGCTGACCTCTTTTGAGGAAGACGGCTTTTTCTGGCTCTTTCGCTGTTTTCTTTACCCATAACTCTTTCAATGGAGTCCCTTGTGTCGGCACCGGCACGTCAAAGGACGGCCGATATAGCCCGTTCCGGTGCACAAAGCTGTGCCTTCATCTCTTTCGGTATAGGCGTCGGGAGCTAGGAACCCGAGAGCGGTGTGGTGTATGATGGAAAAATATGGGCTGTCGGACGCGTACACATTACAAACACATCCCAAGCCCACCGCCATGCGCCATGCCATTCAAGAGGGGTTTTGCCGAAGGGGTAACCACTCCAGAGATTCCTTGAGATTTCATAAAGATTTCCAAAGATTCCCAACAATATTCATAGAAAGATCAACTCCAAAGGGGTAACCACTCCAAAAAAATTCCAAGATTCCCTGAGATTTCATAAAGATTTCCAATGATTCCTAACGAGTGGTTAACTCCTCGGGTTTTTCTTAATGTTCAGTTTTGGCAGAAGCACCGAGTTAAACATAGACGGATACCTGCCAATGTCAAGGGTTGACATTAATACGGTTTTTTGCCTTAAAAAATAATTGTTAGAATTTTTTTATTCGTATTGTTTTGAATTAATTTTAAAACTATAACACTGATATATATATATTTTTTAACGCGCGACGTTCAGAGAACATACTCGCCGAAGATGAAGAGGCCGGAGCCAGTTTAGTAGTGGGCCGAAGCCAATACATCCATGTCGGAAGCGGAAAATGTTTCCGTTCCGCCGGGATTCGAACCCGGACCTCTCAGGACACAAAGCGGACCCCTTGACCACTGAGAGGCACAACACTGATATAGTATTGGGGTAAACAGAGTTTGAGTGCGAGTCATAAAATTAAAAGTTAGTAGCCTACGTCCATATCATCTGGACGCATAAGCTCAACATTTTGTTGAGGCTAGTAGGCGAACTTTTGGCGGATGTATACCCTCCGTGGTTTGCGTCTATACGCAAATCGTCTGTACTAGAGCTAGAAAACCTTGAATAAATCAATACAAGTTAATAGTTTATTCTCTCATTTTCCCCCTTCGTTTCTGCCCTGTTCCGGTTACCTGCAGGTTAATTTCAATACGTAACTTTAAATGTGAAGATCAAGCATACATTCTCTGTTGGTTTACGTTTTTTATGGACTCTATTTGAGGAAACTATTGGATATCTAAATGTGAAGCTAAGATGTGAATGTGAATCTAAGATGTGAAGCATACATTCTCTGTTGGTTTACGTTTTTTCTGGAGACTTTTTGAGGAAACTATTGGATATCTAAATGTTCTGAAGTATAATATGTCTTTAACGTCCGAAATTAACAGCCTGTGTTATGATTTTGCGATCGAGTGATTTTTGCCAACGAAAAAGTTGTCCATCATACCATACATTCGCTATTTTTTTACGTCACAATTTCAAACTTCGTGAGACAACTATTGGATATTTAAATATTCTGAAACATAATATGTCTTTTTAATTAATTTTGGACTTTTTTTTTGTGACAAAAATCACTCGATCGTAAAATCACAACATGAGTAATGACGTTAAAAAGACACATTATATTTCAGAATAATTAAATATCATATAGTTTTCTCAGAAAGTTTGAAATCGGAACGTAAAAAAATAGCGAATGTATATTCAGCCTTAACGTGTCTTTTCTGCGTGTCCGTCTCGTACGACGCCTCTGCGATCAGGCGTCAGTTCTTAGAGCATTATGTTTGTGGAAGATATTTATGTGGAGTTGTGCAATGGCGCGCTTGGTCGCAGGTTACGACCGATGGGTGTTACTTCGAAGGTGCGGCGATCATTGTCAACGGCTGCTGCATTCTTTCCTTCGTCTTTAAAAACCGTTTAGGCAAGGCCGTTCCGAATGCTTGCACTTTGAAAATGAATGGACTTTTGCATAGTATTGAAAGTTTTTACTGGAATCCTCTTTCTTAAGGACGTCAAAGCAGTCGTGTTTGTTTACGTTTTTCTACACATTTTATGAAGATACTATTGGATATATAAATATGTCTTTTTAACGGAAGAAATGAACAGGCTGGGTTGTGGTTTTACAATCGGGTTAATTTCGGACAAATTCAAGCCTCTCGTAGGTATAGATTTTGAAGGACACTATTTTCAGCCTGAAATTTTGAGCATTCTAGAGGAAGGTTTTAGCTGTATAATTAGTGCAGCGATGAAGAAATTTTATTCTGAAAGTAAAACGGGAACTTTCTGTGTTCTTGACTCCAGTCGTTCTATAAGTGTTATCAAAGATGTCAAACTGAGGGGGTAACCACTCCAGAGATTCCATAAAGATTTCCAAAGATTCCAAACGATATTCATAGAAAGATGAACCCCGAAAGGATAACCACTCAAAAAAATTCCAAGATTCTCTGGATTTCATAAAGATTTCCAATGATTCCCAACGAGTGGTTAACCCCTCGTGTCGAACGCTTCTTGAGGGCTTAAAAATTACACTCCGGACATAGGTATGAGAGTAGATTCCTATCAGATTTTGTTACTTTAGGTATAACCGAAAATTGCCTGTCAGTCATCTTATTTGCTTCTGAAATCATTATTTATTTTGCTGACGTCAGTTTGATGGGAAGGGTGGTACCTATAGCTGAAGCGGCCTTTGTGTTGGAACAATGGCGGTAGGCTTATTTTTCGTACCAGTACACGTAGGGCTTGTGTGACTTTCTTCGGAATTTTTACGTCGTAAAATCCAGTCAACCCTGTTCCCTGTTAATTCCTGGTTTTTTATAGAAGAACATTGAGTACCTGTTAGATCCCGATCCTATAAAAGTTTTTCTGTTTTGTCATTCATATGTTCAGCTTGTCTGGAGAAATGTAAATGAGGCTGTGGTGGTTCGGAACCCGCATAAAACTGTAGGTCCCCCGTTTTATAATGGATCCGGAGAGGGTAACTACTCCTGAGATTTCGCAAAAAATTTGGAAAGATTTCCTGAGATTCCCAACAAAATTCCTGTAGAGATGAACCCCAAGGGGTTAGCCACTCCAGAAATTTCCAAGATTTCATAAAGATTTCCAATGATTTCCTGAGATTCCCAACGAGAATCCTACCCCCTCGATGGATGCTAATACTTGAGTGGTCCAGTTGTTGAGTTTTTCCCCTCACCCGTCAACTGCATACTACTACTCCTCTCCAGACCAAGAGCAGCTTTCACCAGTTCCTAAAGTCCACTATAGCGTTATCCCCCAGAGGAGAAAGGTTGGTGCCTTACGACTTCCTCCCGATAGCGTCCTTCTTATAAATTCAGCTAGTGGACTTTTAAGGGAGTCTACGCGGTGGTGTTTGTTTAATCTTTTTCCTGCACACCTTACGAGAAAACTATTGGATATTTAAATGTTCTGAAATATAATAAGTCTTTTAAATAGCTGAAATTAACAGGCTATGTTGTGATTTTTGTCAACAAAACATTTATAGCACAACTTTTTTTTTATCGGCTTTTTTATGAGTCGTGTATGTAGCGATGATGTCGAGCGTCGAGGAACTCGCCGCTTGCGTGCTATGGAAATGTTTGTAATATTCACACATCCACCCTATTATTCCGCCATCTTGAAATATTTAGTCTTCCTTTCGCATCAGTGTGTAGCTTACTTCAGGCTCCATTGTAGTGAGTAGTTTTAACAGTATGGTATATTGAGTTCCTATGTTTTCTTCCACGTACATCTTTGTTTCTTGTCGGGAACTAAATGTTCTTTTCTTGAGTTCTCTGTTTCCGCCTTGTTCGTAGCTTGCCGCCTCCTGTTGCTGTTTTCTTGATGATCCTTTAAGGCTAAGCAGCAGCTGATGGTGCATTGTCCCTGGGTGAAAAGACTCAAAATTTCGCATAGACATAGCCTAAGTAAGTTTCCTATTGCAAGAGCCTGATTTGATATTTCCATTTGGGGGAAGGGGGGATTTTGGGTAATATTGGCTCAATGGGGGGGGGGGGGGGGGGTAGTTGCTTCTCCTTCCTCCTACCCCTCGTGGCTACCCTGATGTTTCGAACTAATGTTATAGGGTGGGTAACTTTCCTGTAAAATCATTTATCCCTGCTCTATGAACAATGGAACGTAGAGGGGTGGGGGCCTAGGATGAAGTGCTGTTGTGCCTACAGTCGCTTACAGAACCTCTCAGGGGTAGCTCTGTTGTCACAGTCACACCTTTCACCTGGGTGAGAAGGCAGAAGCTTGACTTTGTTCGGAGCTCGGGGAGGAGGGGATGTTTGAATGAAGGGCGCGCCCTCAACCTTCCGCCCTATCAAGGCTGCTCACCACTTCCTGTGCCACTGCAAAGGGAGGCAATCCGATCGTTAGGCCATCGTTAGAATCCGGAGAGAATCCTTTTCGGGATGGGCGAAAGACGTAGGAAGAGCTCGAAGTTTAATTTTGCCTGTACGATCCGTAGGAGAGTTAATCCCTACGTATTCCTGCCGTTAACAACGGAAATGCTTCTGTTAGTCTCCAGTCGGTCAAGGCGTTCGATTTTATGTTCTGAGAGGTCTGGGTTCGAATCCCGGTCGAAGCAGATTTTTTCCTCCTGGGGTGTTGTGGCCAACTGTGCGCTGGCACCTACACAAAAAAAACTTTAATTTGAACCGTATAAAATAGTTATTTCCCTATATGATGTGACGTTTGACTGTATACTCCACGCGCATCTTGGATGATAGTAAATTCAGACTTATCGAAGGGCGGATAGGCTACAGATATGTGAATTGTCGTTGTTCAACTCTTTGAGATCATTGTGACCCTACTTTTCAAGTCTACTTAGCGGGCCTATTACGGATCTCGTATCACGCGAAACACGCCTTTTTTCCACGCAGATATCACGAAAAGTTGATTTTGCGATTACGGATCGGTTTTTGGCGGAAGGCGATCGCCCTTCTATCATGAAAAACTACCGCCACCTCTGCTAGGTGGCGGTAGGAAGCGGTAACAAGGTTTTGGAGTGTGAAAAATGCTATTGTGTGTTTTATTTTTCTATTTTGCATGCTAAAAAAAAGAATTTACAATTTCAAAACTTCAAATACACGCTCTTTGGTTTGTTTTGTTTACTTTCCAGTTTTGGTTAAAATGAAATTAAAAAATGATATTTTAATGTTTTGTACTCAATATATTAAATAATATTACATTTTAAACTTTTTTTGAAGTTAAAACATTGAATATTATGAGTTATTGAAGAGTGGCGACGATTATAAGTGAGGCAAACAAAACACTGTCGCGAAAATGCTGCGGTAGCTACCGCCGGCGTCTTAGTTATCACGAAAAGATCCATAATCGCAGTTTTGAGATGCCCGCGGTATCTAAATGGCGTGTTTTGCGTGAAAGCGCAGTTATCACGACTTTTAGTTCCCGATCCGTAATAGGCCTGCAGTTCTGAACAAAAAATAATTTTGGGAACCCTGTGTTTTATTTTTTTTAAACAATGTGTGAAGTTACTATCATCCAGGATGCGCGTGGAGTATAGCAATGCCAGTTCCAAAGAAGTCAGGGAGTGAAAATGAAGCGGTATGGAAAGGCGATGACAAGGCCGCATCGGGGAGCTATCACTCTCAATCAAAGAGCAATAGACCGTGATGAAGTGCAAGTCGCATCAAGTGGGGGCGCGGGGCAGGGGGCGTGGAGAAGTGTATATGCAAGCTTTTCATCTTGCCGCTTACCGAAGTGTTATCTCTTTCAAATTTGCCGCTTTTGTTCTAACTGCAACAGTGGTTGGAGATTTATTTTTGGCATTCGGGAAGATGTGTGCAGGATTAGCTCAGTGATAGGGCGTTAAGTTATTAAGAAAGAGGACGGAGATTTTTTTTTTTTCACCCTTACTAGATTTCTAAGAATATACAGTAGGTACTACTGTATCAGTATCGTATCAGTAGTCTCAGTTTCGAGCGAGGGGTTAACCACTCGTTGGGAATCATTGGAAATCTTTATGAAAACTCAGGGAATCTTGGAATTTTTGGAGTGGTTACCCCTTCGGGGTTCATCTTTCTATGAATATCGTTGGGAATCTTTGGAAATCTTTATGAAATCTCAGTGGAATCTCTGAAATGGTTACCCCCTTGGTTTCGAGAAAGTTCTTCACAGTTTTTCGTCCCTGGATCCCAAAACCACCAGGAGCTTAAATGTTCTTGTGAACACTGTATGAGCCGTAGTTTTGCGAAAAAATCATCAAGAGCTTTGCTTACAGGGTCCTTAGTGCTGATCGCTTTAAGCAAACAGGGTGTGGCTGTTGTTGCACATGTCAAACACAAAGTTCCACCTGAGTAGTCAGCGTCAGCGTCAGCAAGAGTGAGACAGGCCCTTGAGCCATGGCCGTGTGTGCTGTTTGTCAGTAGCACTGCTCTCTTTCTATTTAACACTAATGATCCCTTTCCTAAACCATGTAAACATTACCCACTGTGCGAATCGAGCTTCCACCAATTTACCCGTAAGAATTTACAATAGGACGTGTCGAAGTATTGGTTTGTTTTTTAAACCAGAGAGGAATGCCGGGAATTTTCTAATTGTATTTTGTATTATTTGAAAGGTTCGTCCCCGCTTGAACCAAGTCACTTGCTAAACGCGAGGGGTTAACCACTCGTTGGGAATCTCGTTGGGAGTCATTGGAAATCTTTATGAAATCTCAGGGAATTTTGGAATTTTTTGGAGTGGTTACACCTTCGGGGTTCATCTTTCTATGAATATCGTTGGGAATCTTTGGAAATCTTTATGAAATCTCAGGGAATTTTGGAATTTTTTGGAGTGGTTACACCTTCGGGGTTCATCTTTCTATGAATATCGTTGGGAATCTTTGGAAATCTTTATGGAATCTCAGATAATCTCAAGGAATCTCTGGAGTGGTTACCCCCTCGGCTAAACGTTAGGTGCTAATGTGTCTTGGATAAGTCACTGCAAAATTCTCCATCATAACTGTCCTCCTGGAAGTTAGGTCCAAGGCTTTTCTTCTGAGTTTAACTGCGTAAGTTGAAGGATATAAGTATAGTTTCCATTCATTTGGTTGCAGGTTTCCTTAGTGTGATACTGAAAATCCAGTTTCATGCAATTTCCGACCTTTTTTGGATTAATTATTTTATTTTCGCTCGTTTATTTTGCTGTGCATGGCCCATTTGATGTCATTTTAGTTGGAAGTAAGTACCCACTTTACAAAGCTCAATGCAGAATTCTATTTTATAGACTACTTGTTTTGTTTAGTGCGCCGTGAAAAATTTATACTAAAGCCTGGAAAGAAAATTGATTCTTTTTCATTTCCAAAAAAGAACCCGACGTCTCTACTTTCATCTTTTATGTAGTAATGAATTTTCTAAGAAATTTTTTCGAACTCTGTTAGGACTATAAGACATTCATGGTTCGGCTTGTAGAGATCGATGAAATTAGGTTGGCGGTAGAGAAGGCTGTGTCAGAACTATTTTTTAGTGTTAGTTAGTTAGCAGAGGGTTGGGGGGGACAAGCCCAGCAACTAGACCGTTTTCAAGAACTATCCATTGTGCTCAGCTGGCAGCACTACCAAATACCAGCTCCCCAGCCATCGAGTAAACGATGGGGACCTACAGTTTTAGGTGGGTTCCGAACCACCACAGCCTCGATATGCATTTCACTTGGCATGCTGAACATATCAGAGGTGAATGCCGAGCAGAAAAACTTTTTGGTAGGATTGGGATCGAACCGGTGTGACCCGGCTCTCACTGCTCCTCAAAAGTCAACCATTTAGTCCACTCGGCTATCGAGGCCGTTTTATTTTTTAGTGTACTAAATTGTTTTTTATTGTAAAGGGAGTTGAAGGCTGAGGAGGGGAAACTCTGCATCGATAGGCTGGTAGGCTTCGCCATGGTGAGTATTGCCTGCATTATTGAGCTTGCTTTGATGAGTGAGATTGCGTGCTACTGCTATCGGCCTCGTCCCTAGGTCTCAAGTGCCTTTCCCACACATCAGTATAGCTTCTCTCTATAACGACTTATCGAGGTACCATGTAAATTTGCTCGCTATAGAGAGAGTTCGCTATAGAGAGGATTTCAGAATTAGTCAGGGTTTGTCATGAGACTGTAACGTTCGCTTGTTTAGGTAGATACGTTTTTTTTAGACGCTGACAACTGTCTCTAATTTAGGGTTGGTACGACGATCCTTATTAAATATTTATAGTTAAACTCCAGTTAAAAATTGAACGGAGGTTAACTTTTAACTGAGTATGGTGGGATCCAGCCCTAGTTCTCTAGTCAGATTTCGAGTTCTGCAGATAGAAACTGATGGTGGGATTATAGGGGATTCCAACTCCGAGGGGTTCACCACTCCAGGAATCTCGTGGGGAATCTTGTCGGAAATCTCAGGCAATCATTGGAAATCTGTATGAAATCTCAGGGAATCTTGGAAATTTCTAGAGTAGTTAACCCTTCGGGGTACATCTTTCCACGAATCTCGTTGAGAATCTAAGGAAATCTTCATGCAATCTGAAACAATCTCTGGAGTGGTTACCTCCTCGTCCAACTCTTTTTCCACGCGTAGTAGTTACTTCGTTAACACCTGGGTTATGCTGGTAGCTTGACTAATGTGAGCATCCAATGCATATTGTTCACCTTGACCAACCACTAGTGGGAGTTATGGGTGGGATAAGATGTATGTAGGAAGTGTGAAGAGATGCCAAAGTCTAAAAGATAAGATATTTCTTCTTCGGTGACTTTTCCTTTCGAGAATTCCTGGGATATTTGATTCCCTTGTATTTGGCATAAGGAGGAAATGCTCCTACCTTACTTTATTTACGGTAGTAACGAACTATTTTGATGCTTGTTTTCTACTGCGAATCCAACTTTTCTTGGTTTAATCAGATTTCTCTGTCCAAAATTTTTATTCTGTAATTTTGTTTTACTGATTCATTCTATAGCAATTTACGATTGTTCTTGGTCGGTTTTTTTGTTTTCTTTGTTCTTTTGACTGTCGAGCGTCCAACACAATACGCCTGTGACGCTGAGTAGGTACTAGTAATGCTATCAGTCGATACAGACGTGCGCCGCGCCGCGAGATAGCAAGTTGCGGTCGCACTTATTCGTGGGAACCGTGTCGTGAAGTACGTGGCAACAGAAATACTTTTCTTCCAATTTTTTGAAGAAACTGTCTGAAATATAATACGTCTTTTTAACGCCCGAAACCAACTGGTTTTTGGACAAATTGGCGACAAAAATCACTCGATCGAAAAGTCACAGCATAGCCATTTAATTTCTGACGTTAAAAAGGCATATTATATTTCAGAACATATCAGTGGAGTTGCAGGCTAAAATCTGGTCAAATAAACAACGGATAGATAGCCTAGTCTGATACTGGCTGAGACTTTCCACCTGTGCGTGTGACCTTCCGCTTCAGTGATGTCAAATGTGCTATTATGTTATTATTTATGCCAGTACTATTTTTGTAATTGTAAGTCCGAGTTACGTAACTCTGTTCATGCATGTTATTTACGTGGTAATGATCGATCCAGAGATGTCCCCCTTCGGGTTTCTTTCATGTTCCTTGAGAGAGCGAGCGCAATGTTTTAAGATACCGAATTACAGTTGTCATTCTACTCTACAATTGTCACCCTACGGTCCCTTGACTATTTCACCCTCTCTATAGCGAACTCTCTCTATAGCGAACTCTCTCTATAACGACCTCACTCTATAGCGAGCTCTCTCTATAGCGGCCTCTCTCTACAGCGACCTCTCTCTATAGAGACCTCTCTCTATAGCGAACTCTCTCTATAACAACCTCACTCTATAGCGAGCTCTCTCTATAGCAAACGCTCTCTATAACGAACTCTCTCTATAGCGACCTCTCTCTATAGCGAACTCTCTCTATAACGACCTCACTCTATAGCGAGCTCTCTCTATAACGAACTCTCTCTATAGCGACCTCTCTCTATAGCGAACTAATTTACATGGGCTATTTGGCATCCCCGGACGTACGGTTAATGAGGAGGGATGGCAGTTTTCGTGTGGTTAACCGCCATCCCTGAGTTGCCATTCCAGCCCCCGGTGGAATGGCGGTTAACCACACAAAAACTGCCATCCCTGAGTTGCCATTCCAGCCCCGCCATTCCAGGACTCATCTTATGTGACCAGCTACAAGTTTGGCATGGTTTCGCCAGACAATAGCAGTTGGCTTAAGCACACATAGCACTAGTCAATGTGCGTGCTAGGAAGTTTGCATAGCCTGTTTCTTGGACAGCCTTTCGGGCTGCAACCCCTCCCCTTTTGCATGGACAGAGTGACCTTCAAGTGAAGGATATTCATGGAGAAGGGTGGAATATCACCAAGGTAGGGTCAATGTGCAAAACGAAGCGACACACCATGTTTGTTTACATTTGGTTATCGATAGTCGATTGATACCGTCCATTGTTATCGTTCGATAATTTTGGTTCTCCTGTGAGAGCTAAACCGGCTAAACCGAGGGCTAAACATAGTGTGTGATTCTCAGTCATTGTATCGTCCGTATTAATAGGTCATGATTTCTTTTTGTCCTGAGAGGTCCGGGTTCGAATCCCGGTGTTATAGAAAATTTGTCCGCTTAAGACTTCTGCTCACTCCTAAATTCAGCTTCGGCCTACTCCTCTTCGCAGTCTATAAAATCATGTTCGTAAACAAACCTTCTTCTAGAATTTCACCTTGGGGTCAAAGGCAAAGAAATAAAAAATTGATAAAAAATAAAACGTGCGTATTACTTACTTTTGTATCTACTGCTTTGGCGCAGTACTGAGGATCTTACCTTGTATTTATACCTCATCATGTATTCCTATTTTTGCGTCCTATATTTATCCGCCAGTTAAACTCTGTTCTTTAGATTTTTTGTCCTTCCCATAAACTCCCTCTATTATGTTTTCATGACATCGTTTTCCTCGAATGCATCGTGCGTATCCAAAATCGAGTATAGTGCTGATTTTTTCACTCCTGCCCTGAAATCGGGAAACCCCTTTGAAGGGAAAGGTAGGAATTTGTCGTGAACTAGCTGAGAACACGGAAGGTTATCATTAGTGGTTGATTACTATTGTAGACCTTCAGCACTGATCAGCAAAAATAAATCGATGACCTCATCGCCGAATATTTTTTTAATTCCTTCCTTCGTTGTCGACAACTTTTAAATTGTTCTCTGAAGTCGCTGACTGATTCCTGGACGAAGCTGACATGTTATCCTTGCTCACGAATTATTTATCGGGCCAATTTTTGTCTCTCTTACTACATGATAGCTCGAGGGGGTAACCACTTCAGAGATTCCTTGAGATTCCATAAAGATTTCCAAAGATTCCCAACGATATTCATAGAAAGATGAACCCCGAAGGGGTAACCACTCCAAAAAAAATTCCAAGATTCCCTGAGATTTCAAAAAGATTTCCAATGATTCCCATCGAGATTCCCAACGAGTGGTTAACCCCTCGTGATAGCTTGTTGAAATGTAAATAGTTGGTTTTGTCATAGCCCACAATTTGTCACAGTGTCACACATCTTGTGTTTTAAGTTGGATTGTATTATTATGAGTCATTGTTGTCGTAACGTTATGAGTCATATAAGATAGAAGTATCAGCTTTGTAAAGTCATAAACGGAATTGTCTCAGCAGTACCGCGGTAAGGTTTGTCTTCGGCAGATAATGTAGGAATTTCTGCCACCCACAAGATTACCATTGCCAGCTGTAAATCATTGGAAATCTTTATAAAATCTCAGGGAATCTTGGAATCTTTTGGAGTGGTTACCCCTTCGGGGATCATCTTTCTATGAATATCGTTGGGATTCTTTTGAAATCTTTATGGAATCTCAGGGAATCTCTGGAGTGGTAACCCCCTCGGCTGTGATTTATTTTTTAATTTTTTCCCTGATGTTCCCGGTGATTTACTGAAGATTTATTGTCGAAGGAACGAATTAATGGTCACTTTGTAGGGAGGCATTCCGAAAGAAGTTCTTCTTCATGCTGGAGTGGACAGGGCAATGCAGCCAGTGATGGTAACCATCCAGCAGCCATTGTGGCCATAAATTCATTTCTTCGACAGTATTAAGGCTACGTCTCTGCCAAATCCAGAGATGAAAAACAATAAAAATAATTTGCAATGTTGATGGCAGAACTGCATCATCTACTGGAGCGCAACCTTAAAAGTGGATTTGTGGATATGCACTGTCTTTTGTCAGTAAGGTGGCGACAGTTCGTGATTTGGAGGCAACGCCCCATTTAATGAGCTGTTTCCGGTGAGAAGGAGGGGGAGGAGGGGTGGATGTCCTTGCTGCCCCTCTGTTTATCCTCTCCCCCTCCCCTATCTACAATCCCCCGCCGATGTTTCCCTACTTGACCTATTTTAACTATTCGATACACTTAACTACCGATTACCGCAGGCGTGGAACGCGTGAGATCCAGGGTCAAGGGTAGTGCTGCACGAAAATTTCTTGTCTTGCTTTTGTTCTTGCATTTCTTGTATGCAAGAACAAGAACAAGAGTTGATTTTGGCTGTAAGAACAAGAACTCTTGCAAGAGTTCTCGCAAGAGTCTTGCATAAACCCAGGCAATTTTTTTTCCCCAAGCTTCATTCATGGATTGCAGTCCATATTTTGTACAAAAAACTCCTGAGACTATGCGACGACAGACTGCACTTGAAATGGCCGCTCGGTAGGCAAAAAACCACATTTTAGTAGCAGATAAATCCATGTGTATGCAAGAAATTGCAAGACTCTCGCAGCAAGAACAAGAACAAGAGCAAGAAATGATTTCTACTTCTACTGCAAGAACAAGAGCAAGAGTCGCTTTGCGAGAACGAGAACAAGAAATGCCGTTTCTTGTTCTTGCGTCGTGCATCAGTACTCACGGGCTACTTGATGGTCCTGCTTTCTGAAAACGTAAAGCAATAATTTTTTTAGGCCGTAATAAAAAGGAACTTGAATTGGTATAAAAGGTTGTCAAGAGGCTTTTAAAAGGTTCCCATAAGGATTATCAGGTGAATGGAGGCGGCGGCTGCGGCCTCTGGCGCCGACGTTCCCATATTATGTATGATGGATTGATCACATCCCAATTTCATTGGGAACGTCTACATTGCTCTTTATACAGAGCAGTGTCTCGTATATGCGCATAATTTTCCATGCTATGAAAAATCAGTACCTCAGGAAATCACTGAATTATGTAGTATGTTTGCTGACTTAGTTTCTATAGGTATATTATCGCGTTTAAAAAGTTTTTAAAAAGTATTACACTCGAAATTGGCCGGATTTTAGGTTGATATGGGAGGTGATGTCATTGGTTGTGACGTAAACTTTGACAAGCTCCGCGTCTTCTGCTACGTACCTCACTGTAAGATAACTGTAGGAACCATCAACTAAAGATATCGATATATCAAAGTCTGACAAGGACACAGCTACTCTACGGGCTCAGCTATGAAACCGAAAATAAAAATTTTCAACCCGCTATATCTACGAAGGAAGAAGGGTGTTAACTCAAAGTTAAATTTAACATGGTAAACATAGGACAAAATCTCCAGTTTAATTTTAACTGGGCATGGTGGGACGCACCCATATAGACTCAAAATTTGATAGCATGCAACAGCCCCATTCTGTCAACAAATCTCTTGTTTTTTTTACAGTTTAAAGATTTATATTTCGGGAAGGTATTGCATGTACGTAAGGCTGGATTTAGCTAATTTCGGAATGGAATTTACCCGAATTTTTTTCTGTAAGTTAAACAAGGTTGTCATGCGTTGCTAAGGTAAATAAAGTCGGAATTTTATTTCCCTAGCAACCTTGTTTAAGAGGACGCTATACCTGACGATGCATTTTTTGCCGCCCATAAGATTAACATTGCGATCGGCGATTCATTTTCAAGGTTCACCCTTGGTTGGAAAGACACAAAATTTTGCCTGTACCTAGCCCTAATAATGTTCTAGGGAGTGTTGAAGCAGATTTCCCAATTTCTCACTGGTTTCTTTTCTTGCAACTGTTTCGCAAATGCTAGCATCGCATACCTCAAGAAAAGTGCTGTATCTCGAAAACCAGTAAAAAAATGGGAAATCTGCTTCGAACACTCCCTAGAACATTGTTAGGGCTAGGTACAGGCAAAATTTTGTGTCTTTCCAACCAAGGGTAAACCTTGAAAATGAATCGCCGCTCGCAATATTAATCTTATGGGCGGCAAAAAATGCACCGTCAGGTATAGCGGACCCTTAACTTACAGAAAAAATTCGGGTAAATTCCAAAATTAGCTAAATCCAGCCTAAATGTATGCACTGGATTTCAGAACACATGTACCTAGGTATATGAGTACTTCAGAAATTTCTACCTTGATTGATAAAATCAAATGCTGAGATAATGATTTTACTGCCTATACCTGTACCTAGCACCTTCATTTCACCCTCTACTGGCTTTGCACGAGCTGGTCGACCCGAGTTGATTGGAAATTAGCTCTGACTTCCGCGTGTAGGCCGGTAAGCTAATGAGACCAAGAGATAATGAGTAATTAATTAGTTGTTCGACATTGTAGTAAACTATTGTTATTTGCCTTTGCTTTTATTTGTTGCTTGTTGTTGTTGCTGTCGTTGTTGTTGTCATTTTGAGTTGTCCTTTCAATAATGTAACTAAATAAAAATGTTGAATATAATAAATTATATTCCAACTTGGAGTCTATTTGAAAATATAATTTTATGTTAGCGATTTGATTGATTACTTCATATTCTTCTGGGTATAGATACTATGGGATTAGTTATGTAATTTAAATGTGATAAAAGTAATTTTTTAATATCAAACAACTTGGAGACCTTGCTGAATAGTTTTCTAGGGACTTGGGGTTGACCTGGATTTTCAGATAAAGTGTACAACTTTCGCAAAACGGCGACCTTTGGCTGGCATTAAACTGAGCTAGATTTTTCGAAATGTCAAACGCTGGATCTGCCTATGTTAAAATTCGAGTCTTTCTTTTAGTAGCCTTGTTTCAAAACTATCGGTTTTGTGCCTTCAGAACTTTTATTCTACATCAATTTTCTTGCATTCTGACTTCTGTAACTTATATAAACTTTTTAAAGTAACTAGAGAATAGGCACCCGTTCCTTAAGGCTGTATATACATTCTCGACGAACTCCACCAAAACCACTGTGCGAAAGTAAATATTCGACAAAACTAATGTTTACATATTAGTACAGCCGGAGACTGGTAATTGCAATATCGTATTGGTTGTGTCTACTCTAAAAGCTAAACATAGTGTGCTAATTGAACGTGAAACGAACGAGTGAAAGTAGGACACTATGTTTAGCTTTTACAGGAGAAAAAGTAGAGAAATGTTGTTGAAATTACCCACTTCCGTCAGTGAAATAAAAATTGCCAAAATGTAACATGGCTACGGTAAATAGTACAAACATTTATCAAGCTTTTCTACTAGGGTCCGGCTTAGTTTAGTTGATACTTTTCAAAGTCTCACTCTAATGTCTGAGAAGACAGACACTTTGTTTGAGAAAAAAACAACTGCTGGGTCTTCTTAGAATTCTATAAATAAATAGGCTAGAGTTTTTAAAAGGCCTGAACACATGAGGTAGTGTTGTGTTTTCGCGATCTGTCAAAAAAACATGTGGACTGGTAGTTGACTGTTTAAAATCGCTCCTGTGGGCTTATTACTCCATTTCATGCAAAAATACAACACTACCTCACGACAAAGAGTCTCAGGTTTACATCCCCCTATAAACACCTTTCACTCGCCCTGTAACTTCGGAGTAGGGCTTGAAGTACGTAGCATTGCGAACCAAATACGTGTAGTCGACCTTAACCGTGCGGATAAAGTTAAATTTATCTTCCCAAATTCTTTCCGTTAAACTTTATGATATAGTCACTATCATCAGAATGGGGAAAGGCACCAACTTTTCTGGATGACTATAGTGGACTTTAAAGTGAAGTAGTCTCTCTCTATAACGACGGATAAGGGACCATGTAAATTTTTCTCTCTATTAAGAGGACGCTATACCTGACGATGCATTTTTTGCCGCCCATAAGATTAACATTGCGAGCGGCGATTCATTTTCAAGGTTTACCCTTGGTTGGAAAGACACAAAATTTTGCCTGTACCTAGCCCTAACTATGTTCTAGGGAGTGTTCGAAGCAGATTTCAAATTTCTCACTGGTTTCTTTTATTGCAACTGTTTTGCAAATGCTAGCATCGCATACCTCAAGAAAAGTGCTGTATCTCGAAAACCAGTAAAAAAAATGGGAAATCTGCTTCGAACACTCCCTAGAACATTGTTAGGGCTAGGTACAGGCAAAATTTTGTGTCTTTCCAACCAAGGGTAAACCTTGAAAATGAATCGCCGCTCGCAATGTTAATCTTATGGACGGCAAAAAATGCACCGTCAGGTATAGTGGGCCCTTAAGGAAGGTCGCTATAGAGTGGGTTTAAAAATGGGATTGAGAAGTGTATTTAAAAATCTGATGTGTGATTTTGTTTCGTTTTGTGTGTTAAGGTGTAACCATCGGTCGGGCAAGCTGATGGCCGGGCCAAGCTGGGACCCACGTTCTCCCAGCTCCCTCCTCCTTCGTAGAATATGGCCAAGAAACTCTCCAGCCGAAGACCCAGACTTCCTAAGAAAGGTAAGAGAGTTTTACATTGGAGACGAGGGGTTAACCACTCCAGGAATCTCGTTGAGAATCTCAGGCAATCTTTGGAAATCTTCGTGAAATCTCAGGGAATCTTGGAAATTTCTGGAGTAGTGGGGTGCATCTTTCCACGAATCTCGTTGAGTATCTCAGGAAATCCTTGGAAATCTGCATGCAATCTCTGGAGTGGTTACCCACTCGACTGTAGACCAGACCTGACGGGACCCTCAGTGGTAGAACTTTCGTACGGGTCACACCTTAAGACCGAACATACATTCGCTATTTGTTTACGTTTTGTCTGTACACTTTATGAGGAAATTATTGGATATTTAAATGTTCTGAAATATAATATGTCCATTTCACGGCCGAAATTAATCGGCTAACTTCGGGGGAATTTTTGTTGACAAAAATCACTCGATCGTAAAATTTCAACATAGTCTGTTAATTTCGGCCATTAAAAAGACATATTATATTTCAGAACATACAAATATCCAACAGTTTCCTCATAAAGTGTGCAGAAACGTAAACAACGAACGAATGTATGTTCGGTCATAAGAGAACGTTATATAGACGAACGGCTGAAATTGTACGATTGTTTGAGGGATGCTGCCTGATCGTCAGTCTATTGTTTCCGACTTCGGCCCACTCCTAAAGTGCATTTACTTCAGCGAATTGTGACACCAGATATGTGGAAAGTTCGATGCAACCTGTGTCATCTCCAGGAGGAAAAGCGAATGACAAAAAGTTTGGAAGTGCTCCGCCAGTTGGCGCGTCGCACATGCTTCCTATAGCTCACTTTCCCCACTTTCGCCTAGCTCCGACATTGAGGCAATGGGGGTTCTGCCGTGTACATTTTTTAACGCCTTCGGCTTCCGGTTCCCCCCTCCCGGAAGAAGGCGTCCTCAATCGGCAATTTTTTAGATTAATATTTTATTTTCTGCGTCATTTTAATCTCCTCAATGAATACTTCAGTTGAAAAATATGGCACTTATGTGGGGTTTGTTTTTAGCCTCATTTCCGTTTTTTTTTTTTTATATATATATCCATACCATACTGGATGATCAGTTGGATAAAAGGATATTGGTCACAATTCTGGGGTTGCTGTTCCTATTTTAGGTTTAAATTGTTAACGAATGCTTGATACCTTCATCATCACTTCGTACGCAGTCGTGTTTGTTCACGTTTTTTTCTGCACATATTATGAGGATATTGGACATTTAAATGTTCTGAAATATAATATGTTTTTCGAACGACCGAAGTTAACTGGCTTTGTGGTGATTTTACGATCGGTTAATTTCGGAAAAATCGAGGGGGAAACCACTCCAGAGATTGCATGAAGATTTCCTGAGATTTTCATCGAGATTCATATAATGATGCACCCGGAAGGGTTAACTACTCCAGAAATTTCCAAAATTCCCTGAGATTTCATAAAGATTTCCAGTTATTGCCTGAGATTCCCGACGAGATTTCCAACGAGATTCCTCGGAAAAAATATTTTTTTGACAAAAACCACGCGATGGTAAAATCACAACGTAGCCTGTTATTTTATGAGTTAAGAAGACATATTATACTTCATAGCATTTAAATATCTAATCCCTCATAAAATGTGCAGAAAAAACGTAAACAAATAATGTTCGATTATTGGTGATTTGAAAATTTCCTGTAATGGGGTGGCGCCTTGTTTGGAATTCTCATTTTATTTTTACCGAAAATAAGTGGCTTATCAGCAATTTAGTTAATGAGCGGTGAGGTTATTCCCTTTGCAGATTACGGGAGATAAAGTAGATTGTATTTAGGGTAGCCTTGGGCGTCAAAAAAGGAGGAAGCTACCTAGAGATTATTATCTTGAGTGGATGTTTACCTTACACTTTCCGTGTTTTCGCGCTGTTGGGTAATATAGCGAAGAATATTACTCAGGAACAAAATGATGGGTTCATTTACTGCTCTCCGGTCTTTGACAAGCTGTTGTAAATTTTGTACTTTTTGGACCAAAAAATGCCTTGATCGGAGGCTCGTTGGCTCATTCCACTGTCCTCTAAAGTTTTCCGTTGTAGGAAGGGGTATGCAAGTGTAATACAAGTATTGTAGTGTACCCAGTGGCATGGCGGAGGGGGTGAGAACGATTTCCCTACTCCTGCTTATTCTATGGCTGAGTGAATGGAATTTTCTTGTGAGCTCAGGTTTCTTTTGAGAAAATCTCGGTATGAGGGAGCGTGGAGACCCAAGAGAAGACGTATTCAAAATTTTCCAGGAAGCTGAAGGTACGAGGGGAATTGTCCAGAAACCCTTTGGGAGGTTTCTTCGTTACCTGTTTTCCTGGGTTTAATTAGAGACTGGTTCTCTTACTATTTTGTGAGTTTTCTTCTGCATCTTACTTTTCAAGCTTGAAATGAACTGAAAGCTACGGCCGGAGCTTAATTAAGCTGTTGGACTCACTGCTTACTGTAACTATCAAAATGCCTTGCGAGTCTCGCGACTGAGTCAGAAGTTCAGACCTCATATTTTTTTCATCCCCCTACAGCTGGTCGCCCCTCGTCGTTGGGGTCGGGTAACTCCTAATGATCACCCTGAACCTTTCCTAAGGGTGTGTGTGGTGAGTAGGGGTGGGCACGGTATGCGTGAGAAGGGTGGCGGATCGATGTGCGGCCGCCGCCAGTCTCCGGTCCGAAGCGCGCGAACGGCAGCGCCGAGCGCATCTTGCAGCTAATGCTCCGCGTTCACCCTGTTCGCCGTTCGGAGTGTGAGTGAGGCGTGCGAGGCCCGCGAGGAGCGGTCGATGCGGCCGCCATACTGTCGCGTTCCGTGCCTTTATCCGTTCATTGTGTCCGTAGCTGCGGTATTGAGTTTTTTTCGAAAGCCCTGGCCTGTTTTTACATCCATTTAAATGGGCGTAAGGTGCTAAAGGTGTGTGGAGTGAAGTTTGTAAACCTGGTCCGTGAGAGAAGTATCTGCCATTATGGAAATAGCAGTTGAAACCGGTGTTTTGGGGGTTGTTTTTTCTTGGGGTGGGTTTTTTTAATCACTCGGGTGAGTTCATTTCATGTGCGAACGGATTATCACTCTTCGTTTACTTTGTATCAATATTTTGGAGTATTCGTGAGACTCTTGCCGCATTGCATTGTTCCCCAGTTGCGTAATTAGCTTTCTGTGACTCAAGCATTGTTTTCATTGCAATTCTTTTCCCTTAAGGGTCCTCTTAAAAATGAAGGGCTGTACTGGTCTTTTCTTAACAAATGGGGACAAGTTTTATTTGGTACTAGCGACACTGGCTGCTAGCCATGTGTGCTGGAGGACGTAGGGAGATGTGCCACCTATTAGAGACAGACCAAACCTTACTTGGCCCGGCGAAGTGACCGAAACCACCATGGCGGCAGATAAGCCATCGAGTCTGGCGCCTATCCTCCGAATGGAGGATGTGCTGGAGATGGACCAGATGCTGACGCCTGAAGGACCGAGCGGGCGTCTCAAAACGGACAGTTCTGCTGACGAATTGTCGAGGCACCATGTAGAAAAAGAGTTTTCTGAAGTGGAGCCTCGGGGAAGACGGCGTCGCCAAGACACCGTAGAAGAATTGCGGGAGCGTCGTCGGAGGATGGGTGGGTCCAGCGAAGAACTGCGAGGAAGGCGAAGACGGACCGAAGATTCCGAGGAGGAGGAGCTTCCTGGGTTAAGCGCTTCTGCAGACGTAGAGATGCAGGGGACCAGCAGCGGAAGCAAGCGCGTTCAAATCGTTTTGGACCGTTACTACCGGCGGCGGTCGGTCGATGGGAAGATGTGCAGGTGCTACAACCGAGATCACCAGAGCGGCGGTTCGAGGTATCACCGTGAGTCCGGCTCGCACCACGGGTCGCGGGGGTACAGCCGCGATCTCAGTGCCGGCTCACACGGTTCTCGGGGTTACTCTCGCGATCTGAGTGCTGGATCACAAGGCTCCCGTGGCTACTCTCGTCACAAATCTCCCGACCACCTTGATGTTCATCCCAGGTAGTGTTGGCCCCCACGATGGCGTCAGATGGCTTGTTCTGGAAACAGCTTAGGAAGAGGCCTCGGTCAAAAAAATGCAGCGTCTAAAATCTGAAGGTACTCTCGATTGAATGAGAGATTAGGTTCCCTAAGAACGTCGGAATATATTCACCAATCAGACCAGGCAACCTTAAGCCCTTCCTCACATCCAAGTGAGACAATCGCCTGGATTTATGGACCTTGCGCAATGTACCTTGCTCTATTGTGGAAGAAGAATATAAAGTGAGGATATTAAATTCGTTAGGTATTGTCATACTTGTGAAGTTACTGCTGATGTGCCTTGTGGTTGAGTCAGCAGAATTTCCAGCCATGAAATTTCCAATTCAGTTGGTGGCCATTGCACTATGAAAGCAGAACAACAGAAGTGAAGGCTCGTAAAAGGTCGGAAATGGGTTAAGTGCAGGACTTAAGTGGGCCTTGCAGTCGCCTTCTAATATTCCCTTCGACCGTTCTTCAGTTCACCTACATATATGATGCCATACGTTCCTGAAATTGAGTCTGGCATTTCGAGAATTAAGAGTGCTTTCAATTGGGAGCCTGAAATAGGCTCTTTCATTTCCGTAGTCCTTTAGAATACTTGGAAATACTGGCTGCAATTTTCTAGTCGTCTTAAAACCACGGTCTCAGTATTGCTCTTAGAATGAGCCCCTTGTTTT
Organism: Mesopsocus fuscifrons; assembly: GCA_950004255.1. Classification (NCBI taxonomy): domain Eukaryota; kingdom Metazoa; phylum Arthropoda; class Insecta; order Psocodea; family Mesopsocidae; genus Mesopsocus; species Mesopsocus fuscifrons. Next base: position 17,328,486 of record OX465377.1, read on the forward strand.
AAATCACTATGCATTAAACTTAACCCAGTTTCATGTTTCCACCTTTTATAAGTGTTTGAAAGCTAAAAGAGTCTCAGAATAAGCTGTGAGATCGGGGTTGCTGTGGCATTAGAGGCCATTTTTATTTTCGAGCGAGGAAAGAAAATCATGGCATTTCAGCAGTGACCTCTTTCGGTGTAAAGCCTACCGTTAAAATAATAGATTAATTTTAGTTCTGTCATTAACAGTATTAGCGAAACGATAATGAGCGCCATCAGTTTTACGCGTTTCGAACAATTTTAATTGGGCTACTCTTCGGATAGGCGTCCTTCCTTTCACAAATTTGTCTCGTTTCTCTGTCCCCTCTAGGTCCTTAACATTTCTAAGAGTATCTCTATTTTGGTGACTTCCTTCTTCGCAACGTTCTTGAAGCTTTTGGTTCAAGGAATACTTCCTAGGAGGGAGACTGAGGAGATGAGTTAAAGCTTTTCGTTGTACCTTCGGAGTGTTCACAGAGTGGTCTGCGCCTGTGTTGCAGATATCCTACTGAGGAACCAAAAAAGTATTTCCCGCTGCTTCAGTGAATTTTTTTCGGTTAATTGACCAACCAGAAAGCTTTTGTCAGCTGTCGAACCTGGTTTTTTGCTTTATTTCCTGAAAATGGTTCATTTATTTTTGAAAAATTAACGCCTCATTACCTTGCTTTGTTGCTGGAGAATAAAACGTTGGTGACGTTCAGTGATGCCTGAAAGCTGGAAAGCTGGGTCTTACCCTATCCCATTGTTTTCTTCTTCTTCTTCTTCGCTAGTCAAGTTTCGTTTGTTTCTCTTGTTGATACGTTAGTTCCATTCATTTCGCGGTTCGTCTCTTGCGCTTCTCGTTTTACGACCTGTTTTATGCTTGTTTCGAGGTCTGGCATTGATTGTGTTGTTGCCTTTTTACCTTTCTCATATACTCACCTCTTGAGTACGTCTTTACGTAATCCAGGTTGTTCTTTTAAAAGTTCATGAAAGAGCGATAAAAAAAGGATGAACTAGAAACTAGATGAACTTATAATTTGTTGAAGAGGTTTCCCCCCATAGTTTTGTGTAACTGTTGAAACGTCTTTCGAACTTTTTTTGGTGTTAGCTCTTTTCCGCCGCTTTCGCTTGTTAGTCGAACACTTGATGTTTTGAGACGTGATTCTTTTGATAGTGGGGGAAATTTCCCGTTACGGAGAGCGCTTTTTCGTATTCAAGTCGGACAAACCGGGAGATCGGCAGAAACCAAAGAAATGCTTCACTTTGAAGATCTCCCATTGAAAAGGTAATCAAGGTAGAGGGGAGAATGACCTCGCTTCACTAGAACTGCTGCCTCTGATTAGTTTCTGATTCGATTCTTCGCTACTCTTGTCTTGGAAATCAGAGAAACGAATTTGTCCACAGGGGATTGAACAACAAGTTGCTCAACTGTTCCCTCAGAAGTGTTTTGATAGTCAAATAGTGTGCAAATTTTCTTGTGTTTCTCAACGTGCCTCAGTCTTCCGTAGTGGGCACCGGTCTGTCACGGCGCGGCGGTGGTCGTGAGTTCGAATCTCCTTTGCAGATGTCTTAACCTTCTATAGTCCAAGTCAGGCTGGGAGCATACCGACAAGTCATAATTCCTTGCAAATCTAGGGCTGATCAAAACTTCTTCTTGAGCAGGGAGATATCTGCTCAGGGTCGGATTGGCATTTCTAGCGTATGGCAGAATATGGAACCCAAATCCGGATCGGCGTCAACTGAAAATCTTCAAGAAATTATGAGTAATCGGTATGATCCCAGCCTGACTTGGACTATAGTATACTTTCCTCCCCCTCTTCCCACCAGCATCACTGGAACCCGTCTTAGAATCGATTTTTGGCAAGTTCGCAATTCTTCTCTTATTCCTCATTCGACTATCTATTGATCCTTCATTTATTAGGAAGTAAAAGATGTCGTCGTTTTGAATATCATGGAATATTGAGAGCTTTTTCCTAACCTTTAGAAATTTCCCCGAGGGAGTAACCACTCCAGAGATTCCATAAAGATTTCCAAAGATCCCCAACGATATTCATAGAAAGATGAACCCGGAAGGGGTTACCATTCCAAAAAAAAATCCATGATTCCCTGAGATTTCATAAAGATTTCCAAAGATTCCCAACGATATTCATAGAAAGATGAACCCGGAAGGGGTTACCACTCCAAAAAAAATCCAAGATTCCCTGAGATTTCATAAAGATTTCCAATTATTCCCAACGAGATTCCCAACGAGTGGTTACCCCCTCAAATTTCCCCTTGAACATTTTAAGCCAGTCTTTGAAGAGCGTCTGTGCGTATGCTTTCATGTATGATTGATGGATTTCTCAGCGGCGTTTTGTTCAGCTTCAGTTGTAGAGTTGCCCATGTCAAAGGACTCCATTTCGTGCAGGTAGAAGCTAATATGAAGATGTAGTTGCTCACTTCCGTTCAGCTGAGTTCGGAGAAGGTAATTAAGTTGTTACGTACTTGTCTACGATTCTCTAATCTAATGCAGTGTTGGAGCTGAATCCATTTGCGTCTGGTAGGTCTAAAATAGAATACATTAGCAGTCTCCCCTCTTTGACCGAGACATCTACACTATTGCGTTCCAATCAGTACGGATAGGAGACATTACGATGGGGCGTGGAGGAAGTAACGCAATCGCTCGAAAATTCGATTCTGAGATTTTGTGTTCCCCAATGCCCCGCGGGTCCCCAGAGTCGAAAAAGAGTTATTTCAAGAAAAGTGTCGCTCGCTCACAATCCTATTCTCTTCGACTGTTTTTGATGAAATTGGGCCCCTCCCTGAACAAGCCTTCTGACGTACCACATCGTGAGGCACACTCCTGAAGCCCACGAGTTCATTCCTTCAGCGATCATAGCCGTGGAAGACGGAGACGGTCACCGTATGAAAGAGGTCGGGACCCGAGGGAGGGTCCAAGCTTGGGGTCCCAAGGATCCCTTCCTGGGCACGCCAGACCCAGCACTCTGCGGGAAAGTCTTCTCACAGTGCTGGGCAAGCTTGTAGTGTGGCGCGGCACCCGCTACACCAGCACTGCACACGAACGTCCGGAAATCCTTCGCGGGAGACGTACCATGCGTAAGTATTTAATTTTTCGGGGCGGGAAATGTGTGAAAAGGAGAAGTAGTTTGTTGTATAGGTAATTTATAGCTCTAACGTCGTCGTCGGGGGATTCTTTGCACGATAATCCACATTGGGTTACCGTCTGTGTGTGCCTTACTTTCCATAGCCTAGAGAAGGATGGGTGTGCCTTAAGTACCCCATCCACCGCGCCGCGCCGCGCCGCACCTGGATGTGGTGGTAGTACGGAGACGACTTCACCTGAACTTCAAGCACCCTTCAAACTCTGAGCTTGTATACTGTATGCGGTTTCTCGCATGTGAGCATAGTTCCTCGTCTTTAATCTAGTTTTCATCCCTCTAGTTCTTTTGTTGAATGGGAAGTCTCTCGGGTTGGCTTTGTAGCAAGCTTGACAGTTGTATGTTCTGGTTGTACACTTGACGTTCTAGAGAGGGGTGGTGGTGTACGTGTGAACGAGTGGCGCGCCCTCGTTACCCTGAGCACCAATTTAGTGACGATTCAGCAGCGTGTACGTCAGCAGTCAGACGACATTGTCAACTGTAGGTATTGTCGGGGATTACATACCAGCTCTTGCAGCCTTCAGTGAAGGGGTCCTACCGTTTTGGGTGGGTTCCGAACCAGTGCAGCTTGATTTATATAAGAAAAACTTTTAAGGTGACTGGGATCGAACCTCATTCCTGTCTAGAACACTCGGCTCTTATGGCTGTTGTATTGTAGATATGAAAACGAAAATGAAGGAACAGCTGCTGACTGGGTAGGGACTGTAAACTAATTTGATGATTTAAATGAGGGATTGGAGAGCAGCGCCTGTGGGTATCCTCCCCCCAGAAACAAAATTACTTCCTAATTAAAAGAAAGGTAGCGAGAGACCTGATTAATTATGAAGGCGGATAAGTTCCGTTTTTCACGATCAAAAAAAATTTTGGTCGATTTTGAGAAGTTGGGCTGAATTTTTTCTGACCAAGGCAGAATATCAAAATTGAATTTTCTGTAAATTTTGGTTCAGTCGTGTGTGTAAACATCGCTCTTAAGACTCGATGACCTGAATGAGTTACGCTTCGTCTATAATCAAGGTTAGTTAGTTTAGCAGAGGGTTGGGGGGGGGGGGGGGGGGACAAGCCCAGCAACTAGACCGTTTTCAAGAACTATCCATTGTGCTCAGCTGGCAGCACTACCAAATACCAGCTCCCCAGCCATCGAGTAAACGATGGGGACCTACAGTTTTAGGTGGGTTCCGAACCATCACAGCCTCGATATACATTTCACTTGACATGCTGAACATATCAGAGGTGAATGCCGAGCAGAAAAACTTTTTGGTAGGATTGGGATCGAACCGGTGTGACCCGGCTCTCTCTGCTCCTCAAAAGTCGACCATTTAGTCCACTCGGCTATCGAGGCCGTTCTATAATCAAGGTAGTACTTAAGTATTTACGGCGTACTTATCTCTAGGGAAATTTACAATATTCACACTTCAGCAATGTTTATTATTCCGTCGGGATTGTGATAATACGCCTGTCTGGTCTGGGTTCCAGTGGCGGCAGGACAATTTTTTTCTGGGGGAAATGTTTCAGTAAATATACCTAGAGTTCGTCCATGGATACTATACTAATTTAGTTGTAGACATTTTCAAGAATTATCGACCGTGCTGAGCTGGCAGCACTACCAGCTGAATACCAATCAGAAAAACTTCCATAGGTTCGGGATCGAACCGGGGTGAACCGGGGATCAGCTGTGAGTCGAAAATGTGGGAAAACGCAAATTACCGGAGGTTCTCTTGAAATCACTGATTACGGATAGACTGTACCGCAGTTGCATGGTAATTGCATTGCTGCCAATCTCCGAGTTCGGTAAACCTCTCTAGTTACGGTTTCCGATTGGTGCAAGAGGGATCGTTAAAAAAGGCTTTCGTTCCAATCAGTATCAGATCAGTATTGAGAGCAGCTAGAATGGTATGTATGGAGTTCTTAATTTTCCCATGAGGAAATCCGGTCACAAGGCTTTTTTTAATGATCAAAATTTAATTTGCTCGGATTTGTCGTCGCAAATTGTTATTGCCAGACCATACCTATCGCAGGATATTCCGATTACGGTGTGGCATCCTGCTATTGGAACATGATTGTGTTAGAAACCTATTTCGACTCTGCCAGATTAGGTGGTCAAGAGGTCCAACTTGTGTCCTGAGAGGTCCAGGTTCGAATCATCGATGAACATTATATACCTCTAGCGACATGGGTGTTGCGAGGGGTTAACCACTCCAGGAATCTCGTTGGGAATCATTGGAAATCTTTATGAAATCTCAGGGAATCTTGGAATTTTTTTTTTGGAGTGGTTACCCCTTCGGGGTTCATTTTTCTATGAATATCGTTGGGAATCTTAGGAAATCTTTATGGAATCTCAGTGGAATTTCAAGGGATCTCTGGAGTGGTTACTCCCTCGGTGATTTCTATGAATATCGTTGAGAATCTTTGGAAATCTTTGTGGAATCTCAGGGAATCTCAAGGAATCTCTGGAATGGTTATCCCCTCGGGGTGTTGGCTTCGGCCAACTTCTCCCCGTTGAGTCACTGTGCCGCTAAAGTGCTCGTTGCCTCAGACACGTGTTCTAGTACTGGGTGCTTGGAGTTTCCTCCTACCTTTCTCTAGTCCCCCCCGCCACAAAAATGTGATTCCGCCTATGGAAGTCTGTGTTGTATATTCGCAGATTGAGTCACGTAACTCAGTTATAGCAACAGGTCCCATGCACTCCCTATGCTGCCAATTAGTATTAAGGTAATGCTGCTCACAGCCATATGGAAATTATTTCTGCCCATGGCCATGACCTCAATTGCTGTTCAGCAGGGGTTGAAATTTTTTTTCGAATTATCTACTTAGTTTCTACCTAGTTGGTCAGTTGTGTTTCCGTCAGTAAATGCTGTTTTTAGATGGGGATACAGGGTGAAAGGAGGTAAGGAAGTGAAGTCTAATAAAACCGCTGTAGTTTATGACCTAGAGGCAAGAACTCGACGAGGCTCAAAAAAAGTATTAGGTCAATGTTTAACTTATTCAGATTATCAATGAATTTTAAATGGATGCCTACCCTTGTGAATTTTTCTTCGTTTTTATCCGTTTTCCAAAAGAGACGGCTACCGATCCTTTAGGGTAGGGCTTCTAAATAGTTGATGCGCTGGATTAGCTCGTGGTAGGGTAGCTATGATGCAAGAGGACCTGGGATCTGGCCGAGACTTCCAAGAAATTTTTTCTAGTAACTGCAGCCTTGATGGAGCCATGACCGAGGAGATACTCGACTGTCGAGGACGATTTAGATTTAAGCTACCATGTTTTGTAGAGAAAGGTGGGACCGAGGGGTTAACCACTCCAGGAATCTCGTTGGGAATCTCATGAAATCTTTATGAAGTCTCAGGGAATCTTGGACATTTCTGGACTGGTTAACCCTTCGGGCTGCATCTTTCCACAAATCTCATTGAGAATCTCAAGAAATCTTTATGCAATCTCAAGCAGTCACATGGAGTGGTTACCCCCTCGGGTGGGACCTGACCCTTCGAGGGCTGTATGATGCGTCTTGGAATGGAGAGGCAGGAATTGCGGGTACCCACAAACGAACTGCCATTCCTCCCCGGAACGGCGATCCAGGATACGCATCGTATCTGGCCGTTAGGTGCTAAAGAGAGCTTTAGCTTTGTATAGACCGACTTCTAAGGGCAACCGCAGCAAGGAACAACTCACTCCTCTTTATCAGTAAAATTATTTGTTCCTATAATCGACGTCTATTCAAAGGGATAGAAATTTTGCAGTGTGATAATTGGGACGCCGGCGCCTGCGCTAGACGGCAATTGACCTGGGAGGTCAGTTTCATTTCCATCACTTACGATCCAGCCTCGTTTATCCAAATCGCTGATGACAGTAGAAATTGATTGATTTCGACAGTGACTAGATTTTTTTTTTTCTGGGTTAGAGCGTTTCAAGACTTTGTGACGTCGCGTCGTAATACCTAGAGTAGTAGTTTGTCAGGTTTTTGGAGAACGGGGGAAATTGTTTTCTTGTTCTTTTTTTTTAGATACTACCGAAACTCTGATTTTTGATTTGTAACGCTCAGTGGTATAGTTCCTGTTTTTGTTAGATTACTTGTGGTGAGCACTGACCGAGGGGTCCAGGAATCTCGTTGGGAATCATTGGAAATCTCAGGGAATCTTGGAATTTTTTGGAGTGGTTACCCCTTCGGGGTTCATCTTTCTATGAATATCGTTGGGAATCTTTGGAAATATTTATGGAATCTCAAGGAATCTCTGGAGTGGTTACCCCCTCGGCATTGACATACCCTCTCACCCCTCACTGAAGGCAGTACTTAATATTATTTTATTCTATCTCTGAGAGGTGAAAATCGGATTTTGAGTTTAGCACCTTGTTTTTGGATGATATTACTGTGGGTTCTTTTTATTAGTATAATTTTTTGGTCATTTCTCATTTCTCTTATCCGATTAGAGCATAGTTCCTCGACGTAGGTTCATATGGGCGCTTGATGAATTATGTATGACCCCCTGCCATTTTGTCATCCACCCGTGGCCAGCACCGGATTTTCCGACCGTTCACTCACTGCCTCGTTACCCCATTTGTTGGCGCGAAATGCGTTCAAATGAGCTGCTGCCCCCCTCCCCCTCCTACCCCTTTCGAAGGGTGAAAATTCAGGTCGATTTCCAGGATCCGACTGTTTGGGTTCTGAAGTCGCACATCCTTGAAGAACAACCGACCTGGTTTGATGCAGAATCTGATGAATCTTGCTTGATATACTCAGCACTGGTGGGTACCTGGCTTCTGGGTTGTGATTCTAACCAAATCATCCTCTTGTGTACAGAGGTCTCGAAAGGTGGAACCTTCTTCAGGCCCAGCAGCACTATTACGGATCGTGTACTAAAAATCGTGATAACTGCGCTTTCACGCAAAACACGCCATTTAGATACCGCGGGCATCTCAAAACTGCGATTATGGATCTTTTCGTGATAACTAAGCCGCCGGCGGTAGCTACCGCCGCGTTTTCCGACAGTCTTTTGTTTGGCTCACTTAAAATCGTCGCAAATCTTCAATAACTCATAATCTTCAGAGTTTTAACTTCAAAAACAGTTTAAAATGTGATATTATTTAATTTATTGAGTACAAAACATTAAAATATCATTTTTTAATTTCATTTTAACCATAACTGGAAAGTAAACAAAACAAACCAAAGAGCGTGTATTTGAAGTTTTGAAATTGTAAATTCTTTTTTTTAGCATGCAAAATATAAAAATAAAACACACAATAGCATTTTTCACACTCCAAAACCTTGTTAGCGCTTCCTACCGCCACCTAGCAGAGGTGGCGGTAGTTTTTCGTGATAAAAGGGCGGTCGCCTTCCGTCAAAAACCGATCCGTAATCTCAAAATCAATTTTTCGTGATATCTGCGTGGAAAAAAGGCGTGTTTCGCGTGATACGAGATCCGTAATATGCCCGCTGGACCTCCTAGGGTACATAAACTTGCAGCAGAAGTAACAACGGACACTTGAAAATTAAAATCTAGCTGTAAGTGAGTAGAAAATTCCGTTTGATACCTTAGTGGAAAACCGCTGAATCTGCAGCTTATTTTAACCCTACTCATCTTTCACGAGGTTAATTGGCTTATCGGGGTCAATGTGTTTTAGCCCTTTTCTCCACGATAATGACATTTATTTATTTATACTTCATTAGGGGAGCTCCCTAATTCTAATTCAACATTGGGTTGCGTGTGTACGTATATCTTAAAAATATACATACAATAATAATATATTAGTTGTTTTTTAATTACCGACCAATCAGAGCCGTTTGCCCTGAGGTCGCCCAGAGAGACCACCTCTTAAATATGTAGACCTTAGGGCTCTACATCTTTAAATTGTTTATTTATTCTTGTTTCCACTTTTGTCTTCCGAATAATGACCAGTGTGGGGCAACGCGTCATAAAGTTGTTTATTTTCCTGACAGGATGCGACGTGAAGGATGCTTCAGATCGTAAGCGGGGAACATACCTACTTCTTCAAGCCGCATACCATAAAATGGTACACTGACGGGTCAAAGACCAGCGAAGGGACGGGGGCAGGAGTGTTCGGGCCCGGCACCAGGCACTCTGAGCCCATGGGGGAGTACCCCAGTGTTTTCCAAGCCGAAGTTCTTGCGATTAAAAGGTGTGCTGAATTTAATCTTAACAAGAACTACAGAAAACGGGACATTGCGATCCTGTCAGACAGCCAGGCAGCCATCAAAGCACTGAGTGCATGGAGCATTAGCTCCAGGATGGTCCGGGACTGCCTAGCACTTCTTAACAGGTTGGGCGAGAACAACACCGTATCCCTCAAGTGGGTACCAGGTCATGCAGGTCTCGAGGGAAACGAGGCGGCTGATGAACTGGCAAGAAAAGGAGCATCAACCCCCTTCACTGGCCCAGCTCCGCCCTGTGGCGTAGGAGAGGCGTTCTTCAGCTCCATACTACGTAAAACGGAGGAGACTGAAAGAGCACGGCTCTGGAAGAACACCTCAGGACTGAGGCAGGCAAAGACCCTGCTCGGGCAGTATGACCGAAAGAGGTTCGCAGCCTGCATGCAACTCACCAAAAATGAGCTACGCATCCTAACGGGGTTCCTCACTGGGCACTGCCGGCTCAGGGGTCACCTCCATAAGATGCGCATCGTAAGCAGTGGTACCTGCAGGTTTTGCAGGGTGGAGGAAGAATCCCCGATTCACCTCCTTCTTGACTGCGGGGCCGTAGCCTGGAGAAGAGCAAGTTGCCTCAACCGGCACCTGCTACAGGAAGATGATCTCCCGTCTCTGCACCCACGCCAGTTCCTCAACTTCCTCAGGGAATTAGGACTGGTTGGCGAGCTCTAAGGCTGGCCTCAGAGCTGTAGTAGGGGAGCACAATAGATCACCTTTGGTCGCAGTGCATTACCCCCCCAAAAAAAAAAAAAAAAAAAAAAAAAAAAATAGGTATTCGTCATGGTGCAAGCGGAGATCAAACATGAACATTTTCTAAAAATCCATGTAACTGTAAATATATTACCGAATGTTGTGGTTCCACACTTGTAGTGGAGCCTTTTTGTTTTCGTCTATGTTTATTTTGCACAGAGAGTTGTTTACTAAATCCCCAAAGTAAACATAGGTGTACACATATTAAGTCCGAATTTTGGTGGTTGACATTTGCCATGCATCTTCAAATGAAATGTGGATAGCCGTTATAAAAATATATTAGTTGTTTTTTAATTACCGACCAATCAGAGCCGTTTGCCCTGAGGTCGCCCAGAGAGACCACCTCTTAAATATGTAGACCTTAGGGCTCTACATCTTTAAATTGTTTATTTATTCTTGTTTCCACTTTTGTCTTCCGAATAATGACCAGTGTGGGGCAACGCGTCATAAAGTTGTTTATTTTCCTGACAGGATGCGACGTGAAGGATGCTTCAGATCGTAAGTTGCTGTGCCTGTTTTGGTATCATAACTTGACGTATTTCTGTGAGAAATAAAACAAAAACGCCAATAAAATTGCTGGCACCGGGATTCGAACCCAGGACCTCTGCCATGCGAGTCTAGTATTTGACTAGAAGTTCTTTTTTTGATGCACTGAAATACATATACACCCACTTATGACGTAATCACGGTTTTCAGGTTATCGGAGATACAATAACGTGTACACCCACTTCAAATTACATAAACATGATTTCGCAGGGGTAGCTAAATAGGTGTACACCCACTTTCAAATTACATAATCATGGTTTTCGCAGGCTGTACCTAATCCAGGTTTTGGTGCTACTTTAATCATAATAAAATGTCTGTAAATGTGCAAAAAACACATGCAATTAATTTTTCATTACGAGGAAGTCGAATTCGGCCCCTTCTTCAATTAAACAACAATGACATTGCTTTTGAGACGTCTTCACGATTTTTAGGTGTCCAGCTAGATGAACACCTAAATTGGCATCAGCATTCGCATAACCTTCGGTCTAAACTCGCTTCTGTTTGTTTTACTCAAAGAATAATTTGTAACTCGTGTTCTCCGTATATCGCACGCATCACTTACTTTGCCTACTTTCATTCAATTCTAAGTTACGGAATACTTTTCTGGGGAGGTGTCAAACAGAATATTGAGCCAATTTTAAAAATTCAAAAGAGATGCATAAGAATCATGGCTTAAGTGCCACCGCGTACTTCTTGCAGGTCACTTTTTCAGAAATTCTCTATTCTCCCTGCTCCTTGTGTTTTCATTTATCAGGTATTATTATTTGTTCGCGAACACCCAGAACACTTCCCTCTTAATTCAAACTTTCACTCTTATAAAACTCGGTCGTGTTCAAATATACATGTAGGCAAATTTGCTACCTCCCTTCGTTTGAACAGTCCTCCGATTTTAGGTGTTCGTCTATATAACGCTCTCCCGGTTGAAATTAAATCTGAAGAAAGTTTAACGATTTTTAAAAAATTGCTAAAATCATATTTACTTGAAAATATTTTTTATAGTTTAGAGGAATTTATAAATTTGTAATTTAACTGGACAACCAGGCGTTTTATACTTTAGTTCCACCTATTTTTGGTGGGACAAGGTCAACAAAACGTAAAAAAAAAAAAAAAAAAAGTTACCCGATCGCATCTTATTTGTAAAAATCCTATCGACCATATTGTTCATTGCAGTATTTTTTATGTCCATTTAACTAACCTGAAATGTTTCTTGGTTGTTTCAGAGACAGAGAGGCGAATCCGAGCCAATGATAGAATTTACAATGCCCAATTTAGATACGCGGTAAGTTTTTACATTTAAATTTCATCTTAAGTTCTGACGCATTTGGCTAAGGAACAGTAGAAACAAGGGGTATGTCAATGGTTGCACATACTTTCCCGTCCTATGCACTGAGCTATGGCTTTTGAGCCCCCCCCCCCCCCCCCCAAAGATAGTAATGGTCACCATAGCCCCTAGGATGAGAAAACTTGCCTAAGGAGGCCTCCCAAGCATTTCGATACTCCACACGGTACATTTCGCTAACCTCTCAAAACACAACCCAGGGGAGGGGGAGAGGGGGTGGGGGAGGGGGAGTGGGGGGCTCGAAGAAACTTTTAGACGAAATAGCTAGCCTGAGAAAGTCTCCCCGTGTATTTTGAATACCCGCATGGCATATTTTTTGAACCTACCAAAACTGACCCCGGATGGGGGGTGAGGGGGTTGAAAATGGGTTTAAAATTTTTTTTTTACAAGACAGCTTGCATGAGAAAGTTTTCCCGAGAATTTTGAGTACCCACATGACGTATTTCGTGAACATAAAAAACTCACATATTTGATTTGGGGGTCGTAATCTCCCAAACTCGAGTTTTGCCAGATATGCCGCTAATGGGGTATTTTCCCCCATAATATGCACTATTACCCCTGAGAAAATAAACGAAATTGTAAGCGCCGATTTTGAGAAAAAAATTAAAACCCTGATTTTTTTGAGTTTTTGGGGGGCTACGCCCACCAATTTTCTCCAATGGAAAATCGGAAAAAATCGAGTCTGCGCGTTATTTTTTTACACCCGTGTACCAAATTTGAACAAAATCGGCCGGACGGTTTGGGCCCTGGCTCTCCGTACATACACATACACACGCATAAAACGCGTAAAAAACGCTTTTTTGGGGTCTGGAACTTCGTGAAAATTATTTGTCCAGTTCTTCTGTTTATACCTATACTACCACTGCCTCTCCCTAGCTTCGTATTGTAGTAAAATAGTTTTTTCCACGAGAGAAACGTCGTTTGGAATCAAGTTAATCAGTTTATGTGAGGTCTGTCCCGACATGTGCTCGGAATAGTAAAGTTCGTGGCCTTTACTACCGTAGAGCTAGTTTTACTTGTTATTTGTAATGTAGCGGTCTCACTGGTAATGAAGTTGTTATGTGGAACGAACTGGCGAAGCTATTCTTTTACTGTCCCGCTCGCTGCTAAAGCAAAAATTAAAACTTTGTTGAGTTTCCTTTGGGATGTAGCATTCAGTTTAAGTCTACGCTTTACCTGACGGTGCATTTCTTCCATCCGTAAGGTTAACATTGCGAAAACTGCAGAGAAATTGGACAACCAGCCTTGATCTAGACTCTGTCTCTAGGCTTTTAATGTTCTGGAAAAGTCAGGTACAGTTAGGTATATTAGCTGTATTATGTACTGTTACTAATGTATTTTAATTTTTTATTTCAGAATAATTACATCAAGACATCAAAGTACTCTATGCTGACATTCCTTCCCCTTAATTTATTCGAGCAGTTCCAGCGATTGGCCAATTTCTATTTCCTATGCCTTCTTGTACTTCAGGTATGTTCCTTCCAGTTCAAGTGATAGGTTTTTAAGTTTTTGGGGGAATTTTGGATGCTTTTTTTAAAGGTACGCTTTCTGTCATAGCTGATGAGAAATGTGAAATGGCTATTTGTCAGCATTCCATTATTTTGTCGAAGAGAAAAAAATCCCTTTTCGGCAGCCCCGAAAGGCGTAGGTAGATTTCGAAGATTACTTCCATCAACTAAAAGCAGTCTAAAATCATTTAGAAAGACGGATAAGAAGATTTTCAGTTGATCCAATTGCATTATCTACAATAACAAACGGAGGAATTGAGTTTTGAAATTTCACCCCCCCCCCCCCTTAACAAGAAAATGAAAGTGATTTTACAAAAAACTTTTTCAGACAAAAGTTGTAGATATTATTAATAGAAACTCATAGCAAAAAGAATAAACTCAATATCTCACCAAATAAATGAGTTATGACGTTTTGAAAATTCAACCCCCCACCCCCTGCCTAAACGGTGCGTCGGACGAAAAACTTGTTCAGACAAAAGTTGTAGGTAATATTGAGACAAATGCATTACAAAACAAAAGAACTCGATAACACAATAACGAACGGAGGAATTGAGTTTTGAAATTTCACCCCCCCCCCCCCCCTTAACAAGAAAATGAAAGTGATTTTACAAAAAACTTTTTCAGACAAAAGTTGTAGATATTATTAATAGAAACTCATAGCAAAAAGATAAAACTCAATATCTCACCAAATAAGTGAGTTATGACGTTTTGAAAATTCAACCCCCCACCCCCTGCCTAAACGGTGCGTCGGACGAAAAACTTTTTCAGACAAAAGTTGTAGGTAATATTGAGGCAAATACATTACAAAACAAAAAAACTCGATAACACCCCTAGGACACAAGTTATGAATTTTTTTGTGCGCAAAACCCTCTTTTTCCACCACTATTCAACCATTAAGGGTGGGATCAAAAAACGTTACAAAGAAAAGTTGTAGGTAGTACTGTTAGACGACCCTCAGACAAATTTTCGTTTCATTAGTTTTAATATTAAGGGAGTTATGGACAAAAAACCAGATTTCGAAAAAGTCCCCCCATTTCCCCCCCCCCCCCCCCCCTTGGTCCGATTTCCCCCATTAACGAACTCGACTGAGATTTTAGTCCCTTATATTTTATTAAATAGTCAAAACCAATTATTTTTCAAAAATACGGCTGCTAGCGTGTTCACAAGGAAGTGAAAATGATAGATATATAGATAGATATATATATATATATATATATATATAAACTTTTGAACTGATGGTGGTTTTGGGATCCAGGGGTCATAAAAAGAATAACTGTGAAGAAATTTTTCAAAAGTGAGACTACTGGTACGACTACAATAGGTAGATTTTTCTTCGAAATCTACCTAAAAGAACAAAATAGTGTCCTAGACCTAGGGTATAATGAAGAAAATACTGTTGACGTTTTTCACTGCCCATTTTTTGAGTAAACCGTTGGATATTTATGTGTTCTGGGATATAATACGTCTTTTTAACGTCAGATTTTACCATCGAGTTATTTTTGTCATTAAAAAATTTGTCAGAAATTACTCGATCATAACATCCAACATAGCTCACCAGTTTATGACGTTAAAAATACACATTATATTTCAGAACATATAGTCAGAGATAGCTGGGCTTAAGAGCTTTGAATCTCAATGCGTAGTTATTGAACTAATTAAAAATAGAAACGAGAACAGGAATATAAAAAGAATATAAAAACCGTTCTCTGAATGGTTTGATTTTTGAAATGCTAACCAATTCAGGCGGCTCAGTGTTGAATTTCCATTTCTAATTTGTGTTCCGACAGTCATTAAATTGTGCTTGAAATAGAGAGCATTTCCGTAATGGGTTAAAAAAAGATTTACATTTACAAAACAGGAAAAAAATATGATGAATAATTGTAATGGGGTTTGCAGGTGATACCGGCCATTTCATCCCTCACCCCCATTACCACTGCAGTGCCTCTCATAGGGGTGTTGTCCCTGACCGCGGTAAAGGATGCCTACGATGACTACGTAAGTGATTGCGCCATTTTTACTTTCTCGTTCACGTATCACGTATAGTAGCGCCACCCTGACCTGCCTGGCCCGAGGGCATTCTCCACGGTTCACTGTTCACAGAATACCCTCGGGCCTGGCAGGTCAGGGTGGTGCTACTATAGTTAGGCTGCGTCCCACCACGCCCAGTTAAGAGAAAACTGGAGATTTTTCCCCGTGTTAAATTCCCGAGAAAATAGGCGTTTGAATCTTAACCTACTACGGTGGTGGTGGTGCCTTTGGGTGCGTCCCGTTAACGTTAAACTCCAGTTAAATTCAAATAATTGCGCGGTAAAAGCCAAATTTAACTGGAGTTTTACCGTTAACGGAGTGTTTATATATTTCTTCGGGTGGATTAAATATTTCAGGTTTTTAGGCAGAGGCAAACCACTGTAGTGAGCTTTTAGGAAACGCTATAGTTCTTTTTAGTAACTTCGGTTGCCATTCTTAGGCTGGATTTCACCACTTTAACGTGAAGGCTATCTTGTACACGATAGCGCCATCGTATCGGTAAAAAATGTTAACGGCTTTCACCATGCACCGTTACCGTTTCGTTAGCTTTCGAGTGGTTTTTCCGTGCGTTAGTGAAAATGATAATTTTCATACCTGCGACTCATTTCGTGTAGTCTAATGTAGTTTAATCAACATTTTAATTCTTTCTCCGAAAAAATAGGGATTTTTTTTACGTTTATTTCCACTTTTAGATTGAAATTGTTGAAATAAATTTGACGTAAACAAAGCAGGCGAATTCTATTGACACAACAAAACCTAACGAGAGGATGTCTGCTTTTTCGAATCGATAGCTATTCGAACGTTAAAAGGCACTATCGTGAGGTGGTGAAATTCAGCCTTAGGGTTTATTTCTCCTAAAGTCTACTATAGTGTCCCCTAAAAGTTCACTATAGTGTTATCCTCCCGATAAGAGGAGCCGCAGCCGGAACTATTCACTACCCTTTCGATTGCGCCCCTTATCATAACGTTAGCTATTGAACGGCAAGATTAAGTTATCGGCTGCTTTTTCGGGAAGGTAAATTTACTTTATCTGCTCGGTAAGGAAATTGTGAAAGACATGTTCTGAGAAAACGGTTGGATTTGTTCTGAATTGTAGACCCGTGATTTCACAACCAAACGATACCTAATTTTCACAGCTTCCTGACTTTCGGAGATATGTCACTAGTGTCGAGAGTGTACCCATTCGTTTGTTTACTTATTGCCTAGTGAGGCACTTAAAAAAAAACCTCGAAATATTTCAAAAGCTTCCCAAACCATGCGTTATTCGCCTTGAGGAGAAATCCTTGTTTGAACGCTGTTTCCCTCTTTCTGAGTTTGACGTTCGCTTTTTCTTTTCGTTCTTTTGTGAGGCACCATAGGGAGAATGAAGCTGTTTAGAACAGGTTCCGAACAGGTCCTTGAAATCTCATCTCGCGGGCCTCGGTATAAAAATGTCGGCCCTCGGCCTCGGAATTTTCCCTTAACATTCCAAACCTACTCGAATTGCCTTGGCATCTTGCCTTTCATCCCCCTCACTCTGAGAATTTCATATTCCGATGAAAAGGGACACCGAAAATTTATTTCCTTCGCTCTTTGAAAAGGTGTCGGCGATTGGTCGGCAGCAGTTATCATTATTGAGGTTCAATTCTGACAAATTGTCTTTTTTATTTTCTCGTTTCTAGTTCGTGTTCTCATCGTTACCTTCTACTAAACTTGATAGCCAAGTGGTCTAGCCGGGTTACGCAGGTTCGATCCCAGTCGTATATAGTTTTTCTGATACGTTCAACAAATGAACTTTGTATCTGTGGTTCAGAACTCACCAAAAATCGTAGGTGTATACTAACAGCTCAGCTGGCACTGCTGGCAGCACTATTTGGTAGTGCTGCCAGCAGCGCCAGCTGAGCACGGTGGATACTTCTTGTGTGTTGTCTAGTTTCTCGGCTTGTGATATATACCTAGCTTAGACTGAATTTCACCACTTTCCGATAGTGTCTATAACGAGAGGATTTAACGAACGGATTTACGTTATCGTATGTTTAGCTTACGACAAGTCCGATCGCAGAGAAACAAGTGCCGGGCATTTGTCGTAAGCTGAACATACGATAACGTAAATCCGTTCGTTAAATCCTCTCGTTAAAAGACACTATCGGAAAGTGGTGAAATTCAGCCATAGTTAGTTAATTTTTTATGTTAAAAATGTACATTATATTTCAGAACAAAAAGTATTTAACAGTTTCCTTGGAATGATGGCCGTAAAAAAAATTGTATTTTTAACCTTTTCCTTGGTAATTTCAGCAAAGGCACCGGAACGACTCGCAGGTGAACAATCGACGATCGAAGGTTCTGCGGGACGGGAGGTTAGTGGAGGAGAAATGGGCCCAGGTTCAGGTTGGGGATGTTATCCGGATGGAAAACAATCAGTTTGTTGCTGCTGACGTTCTGCTCCTCTCCACATCGGAGCCCAACGGCCTCTGTTATATAGAGACTGCTGAGCTGGATGGGTACGTTCCTTTATTTCCTTGAAGGGCCAGGTTCTATTGCTGACTTGTGCTAATTTTTTTCTGGCGAATTTTGCGCAGTCTTACCTAGTCCTAGTGGGTACCTGGTTTTCACCAGCTGAGGAAGAACTCGGCTCTCGGGCGTGATTCTGTCTTAAATCACCCTCTTATGTGTAGAGGTCTTCTAGCTCTTCAAGGGGTGTGTCAGTTCACTTAGAACTTTTTTTAAGTTGCTAGAATTACTGTTTTTCGTTCTTTGTTAAATATACCCACAATAACTGTAAGTTTTGCGGTTGGCAGGGAGACGAACCTGAAGTGCCGACAGTGCCTGGTGGAGACGGCGGAGATGGGGCAGGATGACGCGCACCTGGGCAGTTTCGATGGGGAGATCATCTGCGAGACCCCCAACAACCTTCTCAACAAGTTCGAGGGCACCCTCACTTGGAACGACAAAAAGTTAGTACCTGCTCCTGCTCAGAAAAGCTTGGAAAGTCTGGAGTTCCAAGATCGCCATGCCGCCGTTTCTGGTAGCATGGAGTAGGATAGCACGCTGCACCTGCTTAGATTACATTCCAACGAAACAACCTCACTAATTTACAGCTGTAGCGTAATTTGGGGGGGGGCGGGGGGGGCGGTCCGCCCCGGGCCCGGGGGCCCGGGGCGGACCCGAAGGGGAAACAACCTCACTAATTTACAGCTGTAGCGTAATTTGGGGGGGGCGGCGGGGGCGGGGCCCGGGGGCCCGGGGGCCCGGGGGGCCCGGAGGGGCCCCAGGCGGCCGGGGGGCTCAGAGGGCCGGGACCTGCGGGCCCGAAGGCCCCTATGTTAGATTTAAAACAGGAAGTCATATTTTCCTAGCTGTTTTGATGAAATTTTCCTTACGCTCGCTTCGCTCGCCATTCGATTATACTGACTTCGTTTGTCAGGGTTCAGGGCGGCCTGCCGTAAGCGGTTGGCATGGTTTATAAAAAGCAAATGAATAAATAAATAAACGTTTTATCCCTGCTAACTATTTGGATCTCAAATTTTCTTCTCGCTCGCTTCGCTCGCTCGATTACTGGTTTCCTTTTTCAGGGGACTGACTTCGTTTGTCAGGGTTCAGGGCGGCCTGCCGTAAGCGGTTGGCACGGTTTATAAAAGGCAATTGCATAAATAAATAAACGTTTTATCCCAGCAGCTAACTATTTGGATCTCAAAATTTTTTCTCGCTCGCTTCGCTCGCTCGATTACTTGGTTTTGTTTTTGGGGTGGGGCGCCTGTAGGGGACGTCAAAGAGGTCTAGCCAAGGCAACTCGACGAAAAAAAGATATAGCTTTTTATTCAAGCATTTTTTTACTTTCTCGCTAGCCATATATGGCGAGAAAGTATTGTTTTCGTGCAAAATTTCGAAATTGAGATTTTGGGTTTCCCATGATCCTGGGGGTCCCCTGAGTCCAAAAAAGTGGTTTCTGGAAAAAGTCTGTCCGTCCGTCAGTCCGTCAGTCCGTCAGTCAGTCCGTTCAGTGCTCTAGCGCCTATACCGTTCATCCGATTTTGATGAAATTTGGTATGGACCTGTCTAAAATTACTGCCGAGACACATTTTCAAGGATTTTTTGATTGGTCAAAAATTGCGGCCGCGATTGTCAAAAAACCGCCAAAATAATTCAAAAATCGTGTTTTTTGTTAGTCGGACAAGCGCCGACGGTACACTTTTCAATCTATAACACTGAAAATTGGTAAGTGTGTTGACAAATAGATGCTTCGAGGTCATTTTCAACTAAAATTGAATTGGTTGAAAATTACGGCCGTTCTGGACCAAAGTTCGATCGTTTCGGCGCCATTCACATTTATTGACCGATTGTCATGAAATTTGGTAAATTTGTGTAGAACGATGTAACTTAAACATTTGTGGAACAGAATTTTGTTATCTTCAAAATTACGGCCGTTGCAGTCAAAAAAGTGTCGAAAATGAGTTGAGAATGAGAAACCACGTTTTTGAATGGTCGGAACGCATTTGGGACTACAGTAATAGAATGACAGCCATGAAACTTGGTGGGAGTGATCTCAGATAGATGCTCTTGGGTCTTTTTCAACCAATTTTGGATTGCTTAAAAATTACGCCCGCAAAAAAATCTCAAAGAAATCCAAAAAAAAAAAAAAAAAAAATCACATGGGGCGAGAAAGTTTAGTGCGACTGTTGTCGGACCCTTTATTATCTAATGATTTCTTCTCGCTCGCTGGTAGAAGGGAAGGTAGGGGGGTGGGGGAAATGGCCTCGGTTATTGTTCAGACGAGACCGCAAATCGAACCCAAGAGCCTCCGACCAAATATTCTACTACAAACGCAGCTAGGAAGGCTGTCTTATCTTAACTAAGCATACTTATACTGCAGGGGTGGGGGGGGGGGGGGGCCCGGTGAGGCGAAGCCGCCCCCCCTTCGAAAATCCTTAGTTACGCCACTGATTTACAGATCTTGGGGTTGATTTTGATTAGTGGTATTTGTGAGGGTTATGTGTACACATGGGGGAATAGAGCCCTCATCCCCCTATCCCACCCTCCCTCACCTAATATTTCCACAGCTAAACCACCTCGCTAGTCTCTGTCAGCATTTTCAGGGTTTCCCTACATTTTCTTCCCTTCTATAGCTGAATGGTGGTTGCTTGTGAAAGGAAGGGGTTATGAAGGGGACAGAGAAGTCTCAGAGGTAGGGAACTTAATGTTTTGACGTTAAGACGGAATATACATTTGCGGAATATACATGTTTACGTTTTTCCGACCATTTTTTTTAGGACACTAGGATATTTAAATATTCTGAAATATAGTATGTCTTCTTAAGGTCAGAATTAACTAACGATGTTGAAATTTTGTCTATATAAAATTTTTTTTATAACCGGTTAATTTCGGTCGTTAAAAATATATAATATATTTCAGGACATATATAAATCTCCAATTTCCTCAAAAAGCTGTCGGAGAAGAGAAGAAAGGTAGCAGTGTTAATTTACGCGAAACCTTCAGAAAACATGGCTACAACCAAAGTAGAATTACTCAGAGCCCGTAGGCTACTATTCTTGAACTAATTTTTGTGAATTATAAATTTTAGATACTCTTTAGACAACGACAAGGTGGTGCTGCGAGGGTGCGTGTTGCGGAACACCCAGTGGTGCTACGGGGTGGTCATCTTTGCGGGCAAAGATACCAAACTAATGCAAAACTCCGGCAAGACCAAATTTAAGCGCACCAGTATTGATCGCCTCCTCAACTTTATTATTATTGGGGTAAGTCCCGAGAAAATTGGTTTACCTTTTGTTTATCTTCGTTTAAGTACCTGAAACTTTTAACTTTTTGAGCCTGAACGTTTCTATCCCATTTTCTCTATCTTTATCCCATTTTGTCCATTGTTTGTGGCTAGAAAGTGAAGATGTGAAGTTAACTCTAGTTCTTAACATGTGACCGATAGCAGAGCGTTGAGAACTTTCTCAGAACTAGGAGAGCTCGCTACTTGTTAACTTGTTCAACTTCTCTAGGTTACTCGGGTTCGTTACCAGGGCGCATTACCCGGGTTACAGGGGTTCAAGTTCCCCTTCCTGTACCCGGATTGTGTTGCTTCCTGTAATCTATATCCGAGGGGGTAACCACTCCAGAAATTTCATTGGGAATCTCGGGAAAACATTGGAAATCTTTATGGAATCTCTGAAAATCTTGGCAATATCTGGAGTGGTTACCCCCTTGGGGTTAATCTCTCCAGTAATCTTGTTATCTCGTGAAAACATTGGAAATCTTTATGGACTCCTGATAATCTTGGCAATATCTGGAGTGGTTACCCCCTTGGGGTTAATCTCTCCAGGAATCTTGTTGGGAATCTCAGGAAATCTTGTAAATTCCTGGAGTAGTATCCAGGCAATGAATATATTCTGGATTTTGTTGTAATTTGTTGTTGTTTTTCTCTGTTTCAGATAGTATTTTTCCTTCTCTTCGTTTGTCTGTTTTGTATGGTCGCTTGTGGAATCTGGGAAACCATAGTGGGAAGGTATTTCCAGGTGCGTACTCCGCCTTAAGGCTGAATTTCACCACCTCGCGATAGTCCCTTTTAACGTTCGTATAGCTATCGATTCGAAAAAGCAGACATCCTCTCGTTAGGTTTTGTTGTGTCAATAGAATTCGCCTGCTTTGTTTACGTCAAATTTATTTCAACAATTTCAATCTAAAAGTGGAAATAAACGTGAAAAAACCCCTATTTTTTTGGAGAAAGAAGTTAAAATGTTGATTAGACTACATTAGACTACACCAAATGAGTCGCAGGTATGAAAATTATCGTTTTCGCTAACGCACGGAAAATCCACTCGAAAGCTAACGAAACGGTAACGGTGCATGGTGAAAGCCGTTAACATTTTTTACCGATACGATAGCGCTATCGTGTACACGATAGTCTTCACGTTAAAGTGGTGAAATCCAGCTTTAATATTTTTAATACTTAGCTACAGAAAACCTTTCTCCTAGACGTAGCCTAGAATGTCCCAGATAACTATCGGCACTATTCGAGCTGGGTGTGCAAGAGAATACCCAAACCTACATAATTTTCAGACCGGATATGGACTTCCAAGCCCTATTGAAAACGAAAACAAACGACTGGCACTCATTTTTAACTTATAGGCAACCGCTTTTGGTTCAAAAGTATTGACGAGTCGGAAAACTTTATTCTTCAATTGAGGGATAAATCTAATATTTATTTTTAATGTTGCAGGTGTATTTGCCGTGGGACTCGCTCGTACCTAAAGACCCCCTCAACGGAGCAACAATCATTGCTTTGTTGGTTTTATTTTCATACGCTATAGTTCTCAACACCGTTGTGCCTATTTCTCTCTATGTGAGGTGAGTTATCTTACTTTTTAGCTTATTGCAATAAGAATAACACCAGACCGAAGCCATTACACCTAGGACACCTAGGACACCTTGACCGCTTGGCCACGAAAAATGTTTTTTTAAACGGACTGATTTACTGTATTTTAATTTGTTTTCCTGCTGGTTGATGTTTCAGTGTGGAAGTGATCCGATTCGCGCAGAGCTTTCTTATCAACTGGGACCTGAAAATGTACGACGAGAAAACAAATACCTACGCCAAGGCCAGAACTACCACGCTAAATGAGGAACTTGGCCAGATTGAATACATTTTTTCTGATAAAACAGGAACTCTGACTCAGGTACTGCATAGTCACTCAGGTACTGTATAGTCACCCAGGTACTGCATAGTCACCCAGGTACTGCATAGATACTCAGGTACTGCATAGTCACTCAGGTACTGCAAAGTCACTCAGGTACTGCATAGTCACCCAGGTACTGCATAGTCACTCAGGTACTGCATAGTCACCCAGGTACTGCATAGATACTCAGGTACTGCATAGTCACTCAGGTACTGCATAGATACTCAGGTACTGCAAAGTCACTCAGGTACTGCATAGTCACTCAGGTACTGCATAGTCACTCAGGTACTGCAAAGTCACTCAGGTACTGCATAGTCACTCAGGTACTGCATAGTTACCCAGGTACTGCATAGTCACTCAGGTACTGCATAGTTACCCAGGTACTGCATAGTCACTCAGGTACTGCATAGTCACTCAGGTACTGCATAGTCACTCAGGTACTGCATAGTCACTCAGGTACTGCAAAGTCACTCAGGTACTGCATAGTCACTCAGGTACTGCATAGTTACCCAGGTACTGCATAGTCACCAAGTACTGCATAGTCACTCAACATCTGTATCGACGGGATATTCAACTCAATTGGAAAATTATAACGTAGTAAGGGTCGATGTCAGCACTTCCAACAGTGTCTTCAAAAAAGGTCGAAAAAATGTAAACAGATAAGTAGCAAATGTGTATTCAATCTTAAACGGTTTTCTGGTTTTCAGAACATAATGACGTTCAACAAGTGCTCGATAGCTGGCGTTTGCTACGGGGAAATCGTGGACGAACGGACTGGCGATATTATTGAGGTAACCGAGGTGAGGTCCGCCTTTTCTGCATATTTACAGCATAGGTGCTCAGCTGATTGTCTCCTTGGTTGATAACCCAATAAATGAAGAAGAGGTTTCATACTTTATAGCGAAAACCTCTCTGTAGCGACGGTCCCTTTCTCATTTTGAAAGCCTCTCTTTATAGCGGGCAAATATTTACATGGTTCCTTGGTTCCTCGTTATAGAGAGAGAGACCTTCCCCTTCCTTTTTTTTACCTGCTCTCTTGTTTCATTGCAGAACACGTCGCCGTTGGATTTTTCGTTCAACCCGGACTATGAGCAAACATTTAAGTTCTATGATAAGAAGCTTCTGGACGAAGTGTTGAACGGGAATCAGAATTGTCACAATTTCTTCCGGGTGCTGGCGCTTTGTCATACAGTCATGGCGGACACGAAAAATGGTATGTAACCTAAACATAGATTATGTACAATCATAAGGCCTCGATAGCCGTGTGGACTAAATGGTCGACTTTTGAGGAGCAGTCAGAGCCGGGTCGCACCGGTTCGATCCCGATCCTACCAAAAAGTTTTTCTGCTCGGCATTCACCTCTGATATGTTCAGCATGTCAAGTGAAATGTATGTCGAGGTTTTGGTGGTTCGGAACCCACCTAAAACTGAAGGTCCCCATCGTTTACTCGATGGCTGGGGAGCTGGTATTTGGTAGTGCTGCCAGCTGAGCACAATGGATAGTTCTTGAAAACGGTCCTGTTGCTGGGCTTGTCCCCCCCAACCCTCAGCTATTATTATTATGTAGGATCATACAGACCACATTAGCGTAGTAGCGGGCCACTGAGCCATGAAGCAAGTGGATCTAATCACCAGCTGTGGAAATTTTTCCTAGAGAATCTTGCTCAGCCCTAGGCCTACCCATCCCTGACAGGCACCTTCACCACTCTAGAACTACCGTCAGGGGATGTAAATTCGTTCGTTATAGAGATCTTCGTTATAGAGGGTGGCAGCTGTAATCTGTTTTGTTTGCAGGTACGCTGGAGTACCAGGCGCAGTCGCCGGACGAGGGCGCCTTGGTGTCAGCGGCGCGGAACTTCGGGTTTGTCTTCAAAGAGCGCTCCCCCAACAGTATCACCATCGAGGTTATGGGCAAGCGAGAGGTCTACGAGCTCCTCTGCATCCTCGACTTTAACAACGTCCGCAAACGGATGTCCGTTATACTTAGGAAGAATAATTCTCTTAGGTAAAGAATGTGTTTTAGGCAAATCTTCCAACCACCTGAAATGTGAACGAGGTGTGGGAAAGCTCTAAGTTAAAATGTTTTCAAATGTTTCATCTTTTAAACAAGTGAGAAAGCCGGTATTTTTCCATCTGGGGTTGCTAGAAGTTATGCCGAGTTGTTTATTACTTTCTCCGATTTGTCTTCGAATACACTCTCGACTAATCAGTTGAGTTCAGTAGAAATAAGTGGCAGAATGCAGGGGTCAGTATGTCAACTTCTGTGGCAACTTTAGCGAAATTTCACCTTCTAAATTTACTGGTTTCGTTTTGGTTCCAGACTGTATTGTAAAGGTGCCGATAATGTGATATACGAAAGGCTGAAACCGGGAAGCGATGCTGTGGCGAGTAAAACTCAGGAACATTTAAATGTAAGTACAAGTTACTGCCGTTTAGCTGGCTTCTAGATACTTTACCTTCTTTCGAGTGGGTAACCACTCCAGGAGATTCCTTGAGATTCCATAAAGATTTCCAAAGATTCCCAACGATATTCATAGTAAGATGAATCCCGAAGGGGTAATCACTCCAAAAAAAAATCCAAGATTCCCTGAGATTTCATAAAGATTTCCAATGATTCCCAACGAGATTCCTGGGGTGGTTAACCCCTCGAAAATAACTTTATTTGTTACTTAGAAATTCGCGGGGGAAGGACTTCGAACATTGTGCCTGGCTGTGCGAGATCTAGACGAACGTTTCTTCAATAACTGGAAGCAGCGCCACCAGGAGGCAGCACTGTCGCTGGAGAATCGAGACGAGAAACTGGACGGAATCTACGAGGAGATTGAGAAGAACATGACGCTGATCGGGGTGACGGCCATTGAGGACAAGCTGCAGAGCGGAGTCCCTCAAACCATCGCCAATCTCGCAATCGCGGATATCAAGCTGTGGGTCCTCACCGGCGACAAGCAGGGTCAGTCTTCATCTCTTCACTTAGTGACATACAGGCATCCTCGTTGGTTAAGTTGAAGACAAACTGTTAGGCTTTTGTGTATAGCAACAGTTCGTCGCTAGTCAAAGGAAAACAATTGAAAATAGAAACCTGGGAAAAGGCGCCTTTGCACTAAAAAGTTAAGCCATTACTGTATTTTTGGAGCTTAACTTAAGGCTGAATATACATTCGCTATTTTTGTGAGAAACCAATTGAATATTTAAATATTCTGAAATATAATATGTCTTTTTAATGCCATTACTCATGCTGTGATTTAATGATCAAAAATTGTCCAAAATTAACGGATCGTGAAATCATAACTTAGCCACATGAGTAATGACACTAATGACGTTAAAAAGACATATTATATTTCAGAATATTTAAATATCCAGTAGTTTTCTCACAAAGTTTGAATTCCAAACGTAAAAAAAGCGAATGTATGGTGGCCCTTAATTCACACTAATTACCATATTTTTCTGTTTTTCCGTTTAGAAACAGCAATCAACATCGGGTACTCTTGCCAGCTGCTTACGGACGAAATGACGGATATGTTCGTTGTAGACGCGCACACGTACGACGACGTTGAGTGCCAACTTCTGAAACACAGGGATGCGATCCGGTCAGCAGCGACGCACCCCGCCCACCCCAACATCAGCGTCGTTACTTTCAGGTTTGCAGCCACGCGACCCTCTCGCGCAACTCCAACCAGGTTCACATGCTCTCTCATTCTACGCCCGCTAAGCCTGGGCTGCGGCGCGCCAGTAAACACTTCGCCTTTCTGTCCTGTTGTTCTGTTTCTGTTTGTCCGAAAAGTTGTGTCGTACTCAAGTTTTGTTTGTTGTGGCAGCAGAGTAGTCTCGTATGACGTCTTTCGGGTATTTCTTCGTCCTGATGTGTTTGTATATCGTTAAGTTAACGTGGGGTTTAACTGTCGAATAGCCGAATAGGCAGCAAAAATGCATTTAAAAGCTTTCTAAGGAAAAAACAAAAAAAATAAGAGGGGAGGGGGAATGGTACTTCATGTAAGTGAGGTCCACAGAATAGTCTCTCTAAGATTTACATTTTTATGTTAGGATTTTTTTTTTTTTTTTTCTGGATTAATTTTCATCCAGTTTGTTCTGGTTGTAGTTTTCTGATATTTCCTAAACGCAGGTTTATAAAGTTTTTTATAAAGGGGGGTTGCACATCGATGGCATTACATGGAGAAGGCGGGATTTGTTGATTCTCTCAGCCCAAGAAACTGGAAACTGTGATCCGAAGTCAGAACAGAAGAATGAATGATATTTCTCAAAAAACGAACAACTATTTTAGTGCTGGAGCAATTGACTCGAACTGTAGACACAACTTCGAAGGCAACTTGATCAGTTTCATTGAGGTCAATTCAGAATGAGAATTTCCTCTTGACATTTCAGATGACAAAATTTCTTCTCAACTAACCAATTTGAAGCTTTCGCTCTGATGACTTTGACGCACCAGTGGGTGAATTGAAAAGCACCTTTTTTCTTCACACCTACTTACCTTAACATTTAATAACTGTAGAACCTGGTTCAAATACCTATAGATCTATATGTAGGCTACTTAAAATAGTTGTTAATATTTTGTGCTACCCCTGAAAGTAATTTTGGCAACTCCGCCTTTTATTATGTGAGCCTAAAGCCAGTGCTTGAAGCGCGAAGTCTGATAGGAACAGAAGTTTAATGAAATGACCAGTGTAGTTTGATCTATTGACCTAACCAAGTAAAATCTTGTTGGCCGGTACGGCGCGTTTTTGTTGCATCTCTTGCCTTAAGCTGTATTCGCATTGTCGCGGTTTTGATTGTCGTTTAACCGTGAAGCCATGGTTAGAGCCGTAAGCGTCAGAATATGATCCTACGATCAATGATTTCAAGAAATTGCGCTTGAAGTCGTTACTTCTTATTCTTATGCTAACTTTGGCCTGGCTTTACCGTTCGATAATGTGGTTGAGGCTATTTTTTGTTCTGATGTTTAGCATGGCCAAATTTTCGCTCTATTTTTTTTTTATAAAATCTGCGGCTGTGCTCTTTTAATTATTTCTTTGAAATACCTATCTCTGCAGATTTTAGGGCGAGTTCACTGATTTACCGGTAGTTTAAATTTAACTGGGGATCGTTGAATCCACCCTAAGTGACATTAGGGTGCGTCTCCTCTAACGCAGGAATGTGAGGGCGGTGGAAAACAAGGAATTATCACCCAATTTTCCTTACCTGAACAATCAAAATTTTTTATTAAGACCCTATTGACTTTTGACACCAGCTAATTCTGTGAAATCATTCCATCTTAACAACAATGTTTACGGTTGAAACAGCTCGGAAGTGGACTACCCGAACGGCTGTACGATTGAAGAGCCAGAGCCACCTCCGATGTTCGCGATAGTCGTCAACGGACATTCCCTAGTTCACGCCCTGCACACGCAGATGGAGCATCTGTTCTTGGAAGTCGCATCTGCCTGCCGTTCCGTCATTTGCTGCCGGGTGACGCCGCTGCAGAAGGCCATGGTGGTTGAAATGATCAAAAAGAACAAGAAAGCTGTCACTCTTGCCATTGGGGACGGTGCCAACGATGTCTCCATGATCAAAGGTAGTTAAATTTGCTTTGAAGCGGCCTGAGATTATTTTTCAGTCCCTCTGTAATGACTAATGACCGTCAAGGGACGCTATAAAGAGGGTTCGTTATAGAGAGGTTTTTGTTGAAATGTCGTTATAGAGAGGGAGAACTGTAGGTGATGAAATAGAGCTAACTCTTCCTTTTTTTACCCACAAGGCAAGTTTCCTCAAAAAATTGGTCGGAAAGAAACATAAACAAACAGGACAAGATGACCCTTAATTTGCTTGTTTTCCAGCTGCGCACATAGGCGTCGGGATCAGCGGGCAGGAGGGGATGCAGGCGGTGTTGGCCTCCGACTACTCCATCGCACAGTTTCGGTTCCTCGAGCGTCTTCTGCTGGTCCACGGGCGATGGTCATACTACCGCATGTGCAAGTTCCTCCGCTACTTTTTCTACAAGAACTTCGCCTTTACGCTCGTCCACTTTTGGTTCGCGTTTTTCTGCGGTTTCAGTGCTCAGGTTTGGTTCAGTTTATTTATTCTTTGTAGTATGATATGATATATTATATTTTGCCTCATTTATCATATACAACACAATGCAATACAATAAGATACAATATAGTTAGTAAGAATGAAGGCAATAGGCGCCTCCTCATTTATCTGTAGTTATCGGATGCATGTTAGTAGGTTAGTATAGAAATTCAAAAATATCTAAACAGGATTTTCAACTAAGTGTATTTTTAACTCGTATCTGTATACCTACATAGGTTTCCTTGGATTTCTTTATAGACCATTACTTTAAAACAATTGTGTGTACGGTAGACATGGGCTTATTTAAGAGGCATGGCCTGTGATTCAGCTTAAATGTGCACTCTCCGTTAACTTCACACTGAAGATCAGTGTTATACTCAATAGCTATGCCATTACTGCACTGTCTACTGCGGCACCTGTGCCTGGAAAGGGAACTTTTCTCGGAACTGCCTCCCCTCAAATTGGCCATTAAGAGGACGCTATACCTGACGATGCATTTTTTGCCTCCCATAAGATTAACATTGCGAGCGGCGATTCATTTTCAAGGTTTACCCTTGGTTGGAAAGACACAAAATTTTGCTTGTACCTAGCCCTAACAATGTTCTAGGGAGTGTTCGAAGCAGATTTCCCAATTTCTCATTGGTTTCTTTTATTGCAACTGTTTTGTAAATGCTAGCATCGCATACCTCAAGAAAAGTGCTGTATCTCGAAAACCAGTAAAAAAAATGGGAAATCTGCTTCGAACACTCCCTAGAACATTGTTAGGGCTATGTACAGGCAAAATTTTGTGTCTTTCCGACCAAGGGTAAAGCTTGAAAATGAATCGCCGCTCGCAATGTTAATCTTATGGGCGGCAAAAAATGCACCGTCAGGTATAGCGGACCCTTAATTGGTACTTTCAACTACTATACAGCAACAACGATTCTGGTGCCACTTATGTTTTAATGTTCCAGACGGTTCTCGATCCTATGTACATCGCTGTGTATAACCTTTTCTACACTTCGCTTCCGGTGATGGCGCTCGGAGTTTTCGATCAAGATGTGAGTGACGAGAACTCGCTCAACTACCCGAAACTGTACATAGCGGGGCACCGGAACCTTCTGTTCAACAAGGTGGAGTTCATCAAGAGTGTCCTGCATGGCTTCTTCACGTCTTGCGTTATTTTCCTTGTTCCTTATGGTGAGTACAAAACCTGGCAAAGAAAAGTGTTGTAAGCGAAGGCGAAAGGTCAATTTCCATATTCCTACCCGCTCAAGCTGCGTGTGTTATACCTACAGATATACCTGCACCGTATGTTTACCTACGTGTACAGTGTACTTGTATGTGTACGCGAAACGAACAAGTGAAAGTAGGACACTATGTTAAGCTTTTACAGGAGAAAAAGTAGAGAAATGGTGTTGCAATTACCCACTCCGTAAGTGAACTAAAAATTTGTCAACAGTACCTATATAATGGCGTCGTGAAATAGTACAAACATTTATCAAGCTCTTCTACTAAATGTGACGATAAAAACTAAGTACATGCCCGAAAGTAAAAACAATATTCCGCGTGAGGTAGCGTGGGGTTTTCGCGATCTTTTAAAAAACATGTGGGCTGGTAGTTGACTGTTTAAAACCGCTCATGTGGGCTTATTACTCCATTTCATGCAAAAATACCGCTTATATCCCCCAATAAACACCTTTGACTCGCCCTGTAGTTGATAAAAAGAAAAATTTGAGCTTGAACTTGGACCCTAATGGACAGAGCACTAGTTTTTTGCTTGTTTTCTTGTAGGTGCGTACAGCGACGGAGTGTCCCCAAACGGCTACAACCTCTCCGACCAAATGCTGTTCGCCAGTGTCATCGCTGCTATTTTGGTTATTTGCAACACCGCACAGGTAACACTTCTCAGACTAGCTAGAAATGGTTTGAATCTGAGTGGTTGTTTTGGCCCTCGGCTAACTCTGGCTTCTTGTTTTCGTTTTCCTTGAATATTTTCCCTAAATATCTTATATTCAGATTGCCATGGACACGTCGTACTGGACAGTATTCAACCACATCATGATATGGGGGTCGCTCCTGTTTTACTTCATTCTGGACTACTCGTACAACTACGCGATCCAGGGAGCGTACGTGGGCTCGCTGACGATGGCGCTGAGTGAAAGCACGTTCTGGCTGTGTACCGTCATCACCGTCACGGTGCTCACCATACCCGTGCTGGCGTGGAGGTTCTACTTCGCTGATGTCAACCCGAGCCTCAGCGATAGGGTCAGGCTCAAGCAAAGGCTTGCCGCCCTGCGCTTCAGGTATGTAAATTATCTGCTTTTTGTGGTAATTTTTCTGTCAATTTTTTGGAGGAAACTGTCGGTAATTTTATATGTTCTGAAATATAGTATTTCTTTTTAACTGCATAAATCATGAGGCTTTCACTATCAGTTAATTCTGGACAAATTTTTTGTTGACAAAAATCACCCGATCATAAAATCACAACATAGCCTCATAATTTATGAATATCCAATAGTTTCCTCATAAAGTGTGCATGAAAAAACGTAAACAAACTAGATTGTGTGGTCGCTCTGAACTGTAGCTACATTTTGGCTGTTCTCTCCTTATTCTTTACGGGCGTCACACTGACTTGAATGTTTCAGATCTCGGCTTTCACAAGACGTTCTCAGAACGCCGTCCGCGCGGCGAACGCGTCGCTCCATCAGGTCTGGCTACGCGTTCGCGCACCAAGAAGGCTTCGGCCGACTCATCACCTCAGGCAAAATCATGCGCAAACTGCCAAAGAACCACGGCGAGGGGTCCTCCTCATCCGGGGGGTTCCTGTTCCCCATCCCCTTCGTCCATTCCGGGCGCCCCAACTCCCCCTCCCCGTCGAAAGAACCCCCCAAGGAACCCCCCAAAGAACCCCCTCCCAATGATGATGTCATCGCCCTATAGCGACCGGCCCCTTTCCCGCTGTCAGATATGGAGACCAATATTTTGAATGCGAGTAATCTGGTTTTAAATAGTAACTCACCTGTTCGCCAGTCAGGGTGCAGCTGAGGTAGGCATTGTTTAGAAACAAATTTTTGGCCCTTAATTTGTAACGAAGATTCTGGCACCTTCGAGAAGTTTCACAAGTGTGACGCCATTTGCATTTCTGTGGCTTCTTTCCTAGACAACTGAACCGTGTAGCTTTTCGATTGGAGCTACTCTTTTCCAAAAAAATTGATCTTTACGTCTGACGGAACCTATATTCCCTTCGTCCATGTGACACAAATAATCCCTGAGTGTTGAGTGTTAGAAATATTTGTCACAAACGGTGTATTAGAAAACTGTATTGTCTGATAAATGTTTGGAGTTTCTCGCTAGCCAGGGAACACAGATATTGGGTGTCCTAGCTCTTAATCTTCGTTGGTTTAATTGTGAGTACCTTCGCGTATCTGTTACGGATAATTCAGATGCTAATCCACCTGCCATTTTAAGATAATTCTAATCGAACTTGTCTGTAAAGTTACCTCCACATACAAACCGAGTTCGTAGCAAGACGTCCGCCCTAAAATTTTTCGCTGTGTTCATTGACGTACCTACTCGTATTTAGCTTGCCAACGGGGCCTGTAAGCTAAACGTATAGTTTATACGATGCGGCTTGTATGTGGATGTGCCTTTTTAATTACACAGTATGCTGAAGGGTGAGAGTCGTATTCGAAATCTGCGGAGCTGTGCTTACTTTATGTATGAGTCCCTCAACACTCCATTGGCCCTATAGTATTTCTCAGAGCGCTAGTTAGCGCCTGGTTATAACCCCTATAAAAATTTTACTGAACTGCAGAATTCGGATGGGATCCCTCCCTCCTATGTTGGTGACAGCTCCAAACGTGCCGATGTCTAAAAGAGTGACTGTGTGCGTGTGAGAGTGTACAAAATAAAAATCATGTAAATAATATTTTACACAAACAGAGTTGTATATAGTATTAAAAGATTAGGAACTATTGTTAATTTTATATGGTGCTGGTAGATCTAGATTTCACTGAGGTCTCTTTGTTACCCTAAGTTAGGTGATGTATACAGGTCAGTTCATCTATTATTTGTCTGATTCTCCTAAAAAAAATTGATATTCTAAATATGATATTCTGAATACACAATCGCTATTTTTTACGTTCCGATTTCAAACTTTGTAAGAAAACTATTGGATATTTAAATATTCTGAAATATAATATGTCTTCTTAACGTCATTACTCATGAGGCTATGTTGTGATTTCACGATCGTTAATTTTGGACAATTTTTTTGTGTGACAAAAATCACAACGTACCCTCATGAGTAGTGACGTTACAAAGACACATTATATTTCAGAATATTTAAATATCCAATAGTTTTCTCACAAAGTTTGAAATCGGAACGTAAAAAAATAGCGAATGCATGGTGGCCCTTAAGCGAAGATGACATGACACTGGATCCATTTTTTGGATTCAGTGCTTTACCACAGAGCAAGCGGCCAGTCCAAGATAGGATTTTATAATGTCCGCTTTTTTTTAAGCTGATGAAAAATTGGATGAAATTTCCTGTACATATCAAACCAACTTATGTTATCCTATCCAGTGGACATTTTCTGTTACCTA
Organism: Mesopsocus fuscifrons; assembly: GCA_950004255.1. Taxonomy (NCBI): domain Eukaryota; kingdom Metazoa; phylum Arthropoda; class Insecta; order Psocodea; family Mesopsocidae; genus Mesopsocus; species Mesopsocus fuscifrons. The sequence continues at coordinate 17,362,270 of OX465377.1, forward strand.
TGTGGTTGATTGTCTACGTTGGAAAGATGAATTTTGATTTGTTTTAACTCGGAAAATTGTTCGGTATTGTGCGTACATTCTGCAAACGCTGCAGCCCTGATTTGTTGTCACTACTGAGTGAGCTGCCGAAAAGAACACTTCTGCTCTATTTGGCGCGAAAATTTGATTTCAAAAGTTTCCTTTGAGGAATACTTGGGAATTAAACTCGATTAGTTTAATCTCGAATGCCTCGATTTCGAATTTCGGGCGCCAAAAAGAGGGAATTAGTTCTTTATTCACTGCTACTGGTTTTCCTTGCAATGTCGTTTTCAAATCGCCTTTACTACTGGGAGTGTAACATTGCATTTATGGGATTTTTTTAGTCGATAATTTGCCAGTGATGGAGGAAAGCGGTGTAGGTGCCGGTACTATAATTCTTAAAGAAAAAGACAGGAGTATGTTTGTTATGGTGAGCAGGTGCTGTCAGACATCTCTTTTTGACGTGAGGTGAGAGATTTTACTGAGTGAGCAGAAACCGGGTGTCTATTCTAGCTACAGGTTACGGTTCACTTACTGGAGACTTGAATATTCACCTAGTGGAACTATGTTTACTCTGAATCAACTCGGGAGTTTTCATTTTAATTTCTGGGAAATCTCTCTCAAAGTGTCAAAATAAATTCACGAAAGTTGGGACTAACTTCGTTTCTTGTGTTACAAAAAAAAAATAGTTTTAACAGTTTGTTTTACAATATTTTTACAGTCGTAGTAGTCCCATTATTTGAGAATATGTTAAAAGTATTATTGGCAATGACCTATAAGAAATATACCGCTACTTTTCCAGCCTGTCATGGCTGCCAGTGAGCGGTCTCTTTATTCTACGTCGTTAAATATGAGCTATAAAAACCAGTTCCGGAAAACTGGTTTCTAATTCTGGCAATACCTGTATGTTATTGTTACGTTAGTGAGAAATTGGTTTTGGTTTGTTCGCAAGTTATCAACTATAATAACTAATTGACTGTATTGTATTATTTCCTATCAATCTCGAGAAACGAACACTCTAACAGTATTTGGAAAAAGTATTTGGGGGAGATTTGATTGATAACGTAAATTACATTTTATTTATTGTTCCCAAACATTAGCAAAGGATAAGGGATCCCACCATACTCGGTTAAAGTTAAACCTCGGTTAAATTCAGTTTTTACTATGAAATAATTGGAATTTAACGGGAGTTTAACAGGGATGCAGCCTGAGGATGGTCAGTAATGAAATCTCAATACACAAGATGCAAACGTAATTTTATTTTTAAGTAATTACGTATTTCCAAAGAAACTTTTGGATATTTTTCGTAACAAACAGGTAATTTTTGTCATTCTCTTTGGTAAAAAAAAATCACTTGACTGTACTTATGTAACTAAATAGCCGCTCACCTTAAAACTACGAGATTTCTGAACTGAAAAATATCCGACTGTTTCTTTATTTAAAGAATATTGAGTCGTCAGTCTTAAGGGAGTACCGTAAAAAAACTGTTATAGGTTTCACTGGATCCTTTCGCTTTTGTTTTTTGGCCATAATAATATACCTACTGTCCCTACCATAAGTCACAAGCGCCAAGTGGTCATTTCTCTGACATTAAATTACAATTTTTGTAACTAATTTGTTGATATCTGCCTCTGTAACGGATAGATTTTGCTTAGGTATCTACAGATCCTGTGTCAGGTTATACTTGACCCGAATATTTACCTACTTTGCTTACGGGATTCTTGGGCTAAATACCTTGATTGTTATTCGCTTGACCTTTCCCCTTCTTGCGTCGTGCTGAGTATTTTTGTATTATCTGATTTATTGTTTGTCTTGGATCGTTGTTGGTACTTACGGTTTTTCGGACCACTGAAGGCCCACTGGTGACAGTGATATAAGTTTATTTCAAGCCACAACTGAAGTGTTTTTGTCATCTACAGGGAAGCTGTTCCGGGAGTGTTTTTATTATATTGAAGGTAGCGAAAAACCGGTAGTGTCGATTCGTGTCTGTCTTCGGTTAAAAAATTCGCGGTTCGGTTTTAAATTGAAAGTTTTAAGTGTTTCGATAGTGTTGTGAATGTGGAACTAAGTGAAAAGTTTCAACGCTCGAGCTGAAGACGGCTGACACCGTCTACAGCGGTTTCCCCCGAAGGGGGATCAAGGCTACAACAGCACCCAAAAGGGGTGGTAAAACGTCAGAACCTGAATGCAGGGGATGGACATCGACGGCACCTGTAAGAGAGGGGTGCAGGGTCCCAACGGCACCCAAAAGGGGGTGTAACGCTTCTTATAACATCGGGTGAGAGCAGTCAAAATTTTTCATGGTGGTGGCGGTGGTGGTGTCCGGGTGCTGCGGTTCGATTACGGTGGGCGGAACATTTTCTCTGAGGTCTGCTTGAAGCCTAAAGCAGCGAGAACGTTGGTGTTGGATTGAATCCCTTTGAACATAGTAGGGGGGTTGAATATCACTCAGCGTCTGAATAATTGAAGCATTCTTGCGGTTCCAAATCTTGGGGACCCTTGGCCACTTTGTGGCTAGTTCAAGTTTTAGGTTTTTTATTAAATAAAATTTATTTATTATTATTAGTCATGATGACTCACGAGGGACCTTCACATACTGTTGCTTTGCTATGGTACTGGAGAAACCTCGCAAAATATTCCACGCCCTGTGCTACACAAGATTAAAATTACCTCTTCTGATTCAGCAGATGATGTAGCCTGTTGAACCGGGGTGTTATCAGTTCTATTCTCTTTCGCATTAAAGTTTTTCCACGATGACTTGTGAGCTGGTAGTCGTTAGTGCTGCCAACAGATGACAATGGAGTTCTTGGGCTTTACTGGAAAGATTTCGAACTTAAATTATAAAATTAGAGTCCAAGACATAAATCCATTGTTCTGGATATGTGACTAACTTTTTCTATCTATTCCTCGACTTGATAACTTGCCGCCTATTTGTCATTGCCATTCATTATTAGCTTCAACCTCCTGCCTTCACAAATTAAAGAAGATAACTCAAAGTTTTTTATTAGAATGGGTTTTTATTACAAGTAAATTTATGGGAGAAGTTGTGATAGAAATGTCAGAGTTGAGCAGAGAATGGAGGCCATCTCTCCTCATTTCACTAGAAATGTGAATGGGCAATGAGCAACTTCGAAATTGGAATGGCATTGCAGGCATTGGCTTCGGTGGCTTTTCTTCCATCTTCGTTTGCCCGGCAGGTCCGCAGAGACCGAGCTTTGTACTTGGCAGGAAATATCCCATTAGCCTCGAGTTCCAACTTAAAAACAGAAAATCATGTTCATGATCTCTAGCGACATGAATATTGAGGGTATGGTCATTCGGAACCCACTTACACTGTAGGTCCCCATAGTGTACTAACGTGATGACTGGGGAGCTGGTATTTGTTTGGATAATTCTTATAGTGGTACCTGGGCTCCAGACTGGGCCCCTAGAGACTTATTTGATATTTGGTCCATTCGAAAATGTTATTGGCCTCAAAACATATAATGGGTGTCTTATCTATAAATAAAACAATATTTCCTTGCATTTTCAGTGCTTTATTTAAACGTCATCGGTAGGATTTAACAAATAAGATGCAACGGGGTACGTTGGCGGGAGGTTGACAGTTCTAGCTGACTCGAAGCACCAAAACTTGGATTAGGTACAGAGGATTCTTTATTCAGTCCCATTACGACAAATAATGCTGACATTGAGTATTAGGTGGAGTCATAAGTTGCTGACTTTTCGTCACCAAAGTCGTACATATTGAAAACATTCCCAAACGTCTTATCAAAAGTTGCTAAAACACCGCACGGAAGACTTCCGAGAGAGAACATAAGTTAGTTAGATTCCTGGACCTAAATACTGAGATAAAGCAATACACACAGTTCACTTTGTCACTGACTGGAGGGGGAGGCCTCACAGGAGGTCACTGACCCCTGTACTTTCTGTTTAAGACGAAAAATAAGCAACGTAGAGTGTTATAGAGCAGTGATGGTTCTCATACTGTGTGCCATGCCAAACACATGTCAAGTTTTTTCACTGCGCCTGCGAAAACCTGATTATGTAATTTGAAAGTAGGTATACTCTAATTTCAGCTCTGCTGAAAACCAGCCGACCACTCTTTGACTGCTCTGTGTGTTTCTCTGATATTAAAAAAATAATAAATTGGTAATTTACTGTCAAAAGTTTCCAGGTATTTAACGAAACCATCGTAAAAGTTTTGGGGTTCATGGAAAACAGTCCGACGACCTCTATTTTAGAACAATAGTTTATTTAAAAAAAGTTTTTTTTTCCTTTCGTCACTGTAATCACTGCTTTACCAGTGATGAAGTGCCTGCTGCCAAAAAAGAATAACCGATTCGAGGCCCTCAATTCTCCACCCCCGAAGATACGTTCTACTTCACATCAAAATACTTTGGTCAAATATTATGACCTGTAAAAAAGATATTCTTCATAAACCACATACCATAGACACTCCATATGCCATTCGTTCAACGAGACACCTGTGAAAGTGACCTGTGTGTATGCCTCGAACATAAACTGTTTGTACCTAAACATTTTGGGCTGTTTGCGTTTGAAACAAAGTCATTTGGAGCTCTAAATTTTCGGATTAATAAATCTTTAAAAATGGCGATCATTTCACTTTCATATTTGATTTAAATGTTATGTACAATTTTCTACATTTACATAAAATAGCTATGACAAGAAGTCGCGTTCAGGAAATGAATATGACTAGAATTTCATGAAAACGACTATCCTACAGCTACTTTACGGCCATTTTCACCAAGAGAAATCAAATCGAAGTAATCAACCTTGCCTAGGGTCAATTTTTTGATTCTGAATAAATTTTTCTTGGAGGGAATGGCCTTTAATCACTCGAATTCGAGTTTTTTTTTTTTATTCATCGTTGAATGTGTGAAAGCCCAATCATTTCAGCTGGTCAAGCGTTGATCTGTTGTCAGTTGCACATTGTGCTGAACTCGGATCAACACTGATTGGAGTTGATGAAATGGGCCGTAGCGATCATTCCAGGTCGGTAGGTACCGATACCTACCATATAAAACGACGGGGGTTTAAAGGCGTTCAGGCACGGCCAAGTGACCTAACAACACAATTTATAAAATTTTCTTGCCTTTTTAACATCAGAAACTACCTAATTGAGTAATAAATCTTCGTAGTTCTTGACGTTAGAAAGACAAAAGTACTATATATCCAACAGAATCCTCGGAAGTATGCCAAAATGAAACGTAAACTAACTAGGAAAGACTTAATCTGTCGGACAGTAACTGTCAGTCCTAATAGTTCTCCAGTTTTATACACCTCGCAGCTAGAAGTTGTGAGTTTGCAAAACTACAGTCATTATCCGACAGCTAACCGATGGTAATCATGGGAATTTTTATTTTTCTTCCATTGTTTCATATAGTTCTCTTCTTCACTTGAATGTGCCAGAACTCCTTATCCAATCGACATCAGTTAAGTGGTCAATAAGCTAAGAGTTGCTCTAGCTTCCAATAAACTTAACTGAGGTTTAGTATTTTGAGTGAACTCCCGTGTGATTCGGTAATAGTCAAGTTCGATATTCGTAAGGATCATAAAATAATTGCCGCTCTTTTACGTTCTATATCATTCCTACCTCTGCTTAAAAATTCACTGCAACCACCTTAAAGCGCACACAACTAAACAGCAGCAGTCAATGTCTACAGCCACTTACGTAAAAAATCACGTAGAGATGGAACATTTCAGTCACGACTCACCAGTTGAAGAGTATAAACAATTATTTGTTTACTTACATTTTTATTTGCATTACAACTGGGAAACCATTGGGATATTTCTGTTTTGAAGTATACTATCAAATATTATAATATCAACGGCCTCGATAGCCGAATGGACTGGTCGACTTTTGAGGAGCAGTGAGGCCGGGTCACACCGGTTCGATCCCGATCCTACCAAAAAGTTTTTCTGCTCGGCATTCACCTCTGATATGTTCAGCATGTCAAGTGAAATGTATATCGAGGTTGTGGTGGTTCGGAACCCATCTAAAACTGTTTCGTTTACTCGATGGCAGGGGAGCTAGTCTTTGGTAGTGCTGCCAGCTGAGCACAATGGATAGTTCTTGAAAACTGTCTAGTTGCTGGGCTTGTCCCCCCAACCCTCAGCTATTATTATTATTATTATATCGAGGGCCATTAAGCTGAATCAGTTGAATAGAAACAAAGCTATGGTATATTCTCGAAACACAAAAAATCCCAATAGTTCCTGAGATCTACTGTAAATAAAAATGTTAATTGTTTCGTATATTTACTCTCGTGGGCACGTTTTCGTAATCACTTTAACATACAAAACAGTAAGCAGAAGTATACAGTTTCACCATTGTACAGTCGCTCTTGAATGCAGGTATCACAAAATGGGCCCAAACAAGGCCGGCACTGTCCTTTTCACACCTGACCTTTTGCTGTCCTGACCTGAAGTTCTGGGGGAACGGTCTCGGGGGACGTACCTGAAATCAATCCAAAAATACCCTGTTATTCATTTATTATTATTTTGGGAGGGGACTTGGGACTAACACAACGGCAGTTTGGCCCAAAATCGAATAGGCCGAGTGGTCGAAAGCGAAGTGGAAAATATTGCTTACGTCGGTATTCGAACCCCTTGACCGCTCGGCCATGTAGAGAGAGAATGGGAGGGGGAAGCTTGGCCAGTACAGGAATTACCCATTGCGTTGAAGTGTTATTACAACAGTAAGGGGTGGGGAGTACAAGTACAACCCCAGCAGTTAGACTGGCAGCACTACCACCTCCCCAGGTGTCGAATAAGTATACGATGGGGGTCTAAAGTTTCAGGTGGGTTTTGAACCACCACAGCCTCGATATACATTTCACTTCACATGCCAATAAGAACCACTGTGACCAGGATGTATAGTATAGTATAGCTGAGGGTTGGGGGGGGGGGGGGGGGGACAAGCCCAGCAACTAGACCGTTTAAAGAACTATCCATTATGCTCAGCTGGCAGCACTACCAAATACCAGCTCCCCAGCCATCGAGTAAACGATGGGGACCTACAGTTTTAGGTGGGTCCGAACCACCACAGCCTCGATATACATTTCACTTGACATGCTGAACATATTAGAGGTGAATGCCGAGCAGAAAAACTTTTTGGTAGGATCGGGATGGAACCGGTGTGACCCGGCTCTCTCTGCTCCTCAAAAGTCGACCATTTAGTCCACACTCGGCTATCGAGGCTGTTGACCAGGATGTAAGGGAACAATGTAAAAGACAACAATTTTTAGGTTTTTTTTACTTTAGCAGTGAGGTGAGTGCTCGGCTTATGAAGCAAGAGGAGACAGGATCTAGTCCCGAGTTGTCGAGATTTTTTCTGGTCAATCTTGCCCGGCCCTGGGCCTACCCAGCCCTGATGGGTATCTGGCCTTCACTGGCTGGGGGAAAACTCGGCTGTGGGGCGTGATTCTGACCAAATCAACCCCTTGTGTACAGAGCTCACGCAAGGTGCCACCCTGTATCTCACTAAGCCTTGGCCCTCCAAGGGCTGTACCGCGAACGAGTTTTTTTAGTAGTTAGTTAGGTTTTCTTATCGCTCAGGTAAGGGGGTGGGAAGGTCAGCGAGAAAAGCTATTAAATATTAAACTTTTAATTTTCCACCAACTCTTAGTTATACTGTAAAATCATGAATACTGCGAAGTAAACTAGAAACCTGATCTCGAAAAATAAACCCGCGGAACAAGAAGCTTATTGATTGTTCGCGGACGATCGTCATAAACTCGCACTCAAGAAAGTTTGCAGCCGGAAGCGAGGGCCGGGTGGGAAGAATAAGAACTTGGGGGTAAACATACCTCCACATCCCTAAGAATGTATTGATGGGCTCCACGACCCACGCATACTCCTCCCCCGTCCACCCCCCTCCCTGCCAACCCTCCTATTTCTTTTTGATTTGCTTTCTTTCTGGAAAGTCCATAACTTCGGAACCAGTAGCAACACAGGCTTGTTAAGGGTGTTTTGGCTTTGGTGTCGATTTTTTTATACTCTTCCACGGGGTTTTCATGAACGTGAATTCAGTTCACTTAATGAACATTAATGGCCCTCACGACGATTCTGCCACTGCCAGCAAGGAACACTGAGCAGTGAGATATTGAGGAAGGAACCAATAACTGACCACTTTTGAGGGAACCATTGCGAGAAAAGTTCCCCTACCAGGTACCAGTTCCCCTTCGTGGACAGTGCAGTGTAGTCAATGAAAGGCTGGCAAAAACCCGAGCCACCCCAAGCTAATCCGGTGGTGGTAACCACCCGGCCGCCATTGTGGACAGTACCTGTACACCCACAATAAGTTCACAGCAGAAAATTTTTCTCCAGGGTAGGTTTTGAGGTTAGGAAACCCCTTACCCCTGTACTGATATTAGTGGGCGATTCACTCCTAAGGACTCTAGGGAAAACTGGTACACCTTCGTACCAGACGGTCGTGAGCTCAAGCTTACATTCTAACATGGGAGGATATGCACCTCGTATTTTACTTTATAATACTTATTATGGTACTTCGTGTGTGGCGAAGTAGAAGTAACAGCAACATTTTCCAGTGCTTAGTCACTGAAAAATTGCGTTTAGCGAGCAGCAGTACTCCGGTAAACAATAAATTTGAGTTGTTTACTAAGTCCTCCGAGATGATGAAAGAAAATATTTGGAATTTCTTCGAGTTATTTTTATCAGAAAACCGCAAGAGGGAAATCTATCAAGCCGGGTGAATTTTAAGTTATTTGCTATGTAATTCATCATTCTGACAGCGGGACTTGTGAGAGGGCTGGGAAATTTGGGAAGTTAGTTGTTGACCACGGCGGAGGAAACCACAAAAGTTACCAGTTAGAAATGGGAAAGTTAATTGTAAATACAAGTTGGCAGTTTGGGAATAAATCTGCGACTTGGCGACGCAGCTTTTATTAAAAATATGGCTGACGTGATTTATTTCCCCCATTCAACTTGGTTATGCTTCTGACTGTCTCTTTGCGGCAGATCTACAATCCGTGACGACGGCTTACTTTTTCATCCCACTCTGTGTAACGAATTTACAATGAGATTTTATTCCTCACTCCTCACTTCCCCACTTACTTAGTCTTTCACCTTTCTGGGAGGCACAAGGTCAATGTATGAAGCTCAGTTTTCACGATTTATGAGCAAATTCGCAACCATCCGCGGTGCTATGTTCAGGGCTCTTAAAGTGGAGGTCCTGGGTTCGAATCCCGGTAGCTTCACATTTTATGAAGGTAGCATAGACCTGCCATAAACACCACAACATCTTCCCCAGAAAACTTTTGTACGCAATCCTGATAAGCACTATATCTGCCAAGGCATCAATCACTCGTATTTGAAACCTTCCGTTGTCTACCAATAGAACAACACGTTTCCTTACTTCTCGTTTGACTGGAGTCCAAATTAAAATATTCCCAGGTCCCTTCGCCCATCGGTTAATTAATCCCTGTTAATTTATTGATTATCGTAAAATTTTCAAACAGAACCCCAACGAGGAAAATGGCTGTAGCCGGCGAGGGGTGGAGGGGGTGCGAGGTGCGATGTGCGGCGGTGGTGACCCAATGGCCGTAGCTGTCTCCCGACGGATAAACTCTAAGTTATTGGGCACGCGGTCACGGACTCCCCGGAATGGAATATGCAAAATACCAGATTCTATATGGGATAAAAATCATTTTTCATCGTATTAGTTTTTATGCGAGTGAGGAGAAGTTGACTGCGCTGTCCCAGTTCGCCCCGTTCTACCCTACTTTTTCTGTATTGCTACATATCAGTGTTCTGTGTTATTCATTTTACGGGATATTTCATGGCCTTTTTGCTGCTCTGGTGTTGCCCCATTAACCGTTCTCGCTGCAGTCTGCAGATAAACGAAAAATTGACGCCAGAAACGTTGCAGTTTGGATGGTTTTGTAAAAATGAAGAAGACAAAAGCCCGGGATGCTTTAGAGGGGAGGAGAACGGCAGAAAGCTCTCTAGTTCCGAGAAATTATGTATGAGTAGGTACATAACGCGGCCTAAAAATGACATGAAATGGAACCTCGTGTGGTGGAAAGCAGTCATCCGTCCGTTTCCATTTGCAAAGCTTGTCTGAATATTTATTTGGAAGGATCAGGCGGACCTTTTTAATGTGCCTTCCAATAAAAATCAGACCGTAATTCAGAATTCCAAATCGTAGAAGGCCTCCCTCCAAGGGCACAAGATGAGGTTTTAGGGGTAAACAGCCTGAAGGAGAAGGGAGTATTGGAAAAGACCCCCTGACATTGGCAACTTGACTTGGGACGGGGGGAATGGGGGGGGGGGGGGGCATCATTTGCGTTGGGGCCCATGGGGCTTCGCTTGCTTCATGATGAATGTGATTATTATTTATGTTTCAATTTTTCCCTTCGCGCTTCGAAATTGAAGGGGATGACCCTTTGGTCCAAACTATGACCGGTATCTCCGCCATATTTCACATTAATGGTCCCCAGTAATGGCCGCCTTCTAGAGCCACGCTCTTTCTTCTTTTATCGGAACCCGCCTGGCTCTTTGTTGCCACTCCTTTCTTTTTGGTTTCAATGGCCCGCGGATTCGTATTGGGTCCCACAATCGCTTCCACTTGAATGCCTCGAGAGTTTCGAGATCACAAAAATATCTCCCAATCTAGCGCTATATTTCCACCCCCACCTCCCCCTCATCTTTGGCAATTGTTGGAAGATCCGGTCTTTGAAGGAGCAACATTTTACTCTTGGATTGTTTCCTTTTTGGTTTGTCTTGTGGAGACAGCTCTTTCAAATGATTTGTCTCATTGTTCGCAGCGCTTTTGCCGGAACTGGGATCTGATTGATGGGTGCAGAGGTATTCTTACAACTTCCCCTTTAACCTTTTCCAAATACTTCCCCCTCTATAGGCAACCTGATTATTGTACCCTTCACTTTCGAAAGAACTCAAGCTACTTGCAATTGATTCAAAAACACAAGATTACGAAATGAGCACCGCAGGGGAGATTGCAAACGCTATCGGAGAAAAGCCAATACAAGTAATTTTACAATCGGATCGAAGAAGTAAAGACCGTGGTTTCTGCTGCGGGGTTTGAGAAAAATCTTTGAAATTTCCTTTCCCAAAACTGCCTCATCACTGTTTGTAATATATATTTTATTTTGTTCCCCTTCACTTCAACGAACTTGAGAGCACTATTTTTCCTATGAATATTAGGGTTCATTATATCATTGTGTTCTGGCCAGAGTCCCATGCGCGACTTCAACTGGGGAGAAGAGTTCTAGAATCTCAAAAACGGTTCTAACCCTAGAAAGCTGATTTAGTGACTGGCTGAGGGTAAACCTGACTGTTGGGCGTGATTCTGGCTAAATTACCCTCTCGTGTACCACCAACTAGGTCCTGGCCCCAGCGGCAAGGAGTTCATTACTTAAGCTGACTCAGAAATAAAAACATAGGTACTTACCTTTAAATTGGGGGAAGTTCCCAGTGGGATTGACACAAAGTCTTTGTTGAGCAAACTGTTCATGAGGGGGCACTAGGAACTTGAGGGGACGTCGGCCTACGAGCAAGTCCATAGGTAGACGTGGCTGAACACCGCCAGCATGAGGACCACTTGGGCGACTGTTCGAGGCCGCATGACCGCGCTGAATCCCAGGCCTGCGGAAAGGTGACTCCACCACCGCCCGGGAATGGGCGACGCCGAGTTTTTGCCCCGCTGCATCGCTGCTGGGTGCTCCCCTGGTGAAAAAGAAAAGTGTTGTAGAAGAAAATTTGTGTCACAGGCGTTTGCATGGCCCGTGGGTGATACTTTGGATGACTTTTTTCAGATGGAGTCAGTTCAGTGATGGACAGTGTCCGGTCGGCCGGTGTTTGCAAGAAAGCCGCCGCCTCGCAGCCAACCAGTCGTGCCTAAAATGAAGTCCGCGGTAGCATCGACGCATTTACATTCGTTTCAACTCTAATCACCGTTGCAAAATATCTATTTTCTGTTACCTTACGAATTTTTTGAGATCTAGAGTATAATATAAAATTTTGCCATAAAATTATACGTTCAAAATCATTTCTATGACATCCTTTACCTCATATAACTGGAAGGTTAACAACATAGGTTTATACAGTACAGGTAAACATGACATCAAGTGCGTGGGGGCTGAGGCGTGAAACTTTGGAGAAGTGATTTTGAGGTCTACACCGAAATGGGCTTCTAGACCCGATAGTGCCCACACACGATGGGGTTTACCGTAGAGACGCTAGTTTACGAAATGGGACTTAGCGGAAGGATAGTCTGTGGGCCTTTCAGGTACTCTCAAAACTTCTATCTGATCGTATTCACGTGTACTGGGTAGCTGGTATTTGGCAGTGCTGCCAGCTGAGCACAACCTGCACAACGAATGATCCTTGAAACTGTCTAGTTGCTAATAAGCATTGTCGAAGGAACCAATTAATGGCCATATTGAAGGGAGGCATTCCGAGAAAAGTTCCCCTTGTACCAGATCCTCTTCGTGCTGCACTGGACAGTCCAGTATAGCCAATGCTCGCAAAACCCCGAGCCACCCCGAACTCTTCCGAAGGTGGTGTTGGTGACCACCTGGTGGCCGTTGTGGCCATTAATTCGTTCCTTCTACAATACGAACCTCTTTATACTGTGCGGCTACTTTACTTACCATTGAGGACATGTAGAAGTACACTAGCCGAGTCTAAGTTTGAAGGGCTGCACGTATAGTTGCCCGAGTCTTCCTTCGCAGCATGGAAGAGGACGAGGGTGCCGACCATCGTGTCCGCCCCTACCCGCTCCACACGAATATCTTTGAGACGTCTGTCGTAGTCAAGGACGCGCTCATCGTCGTGGTACCAGAAAATGTAAGACGGGTCCTCCAGAGCCTGCGTGATGACGCATTTGATGCTGACTGTGCTCCCTGACTTGACGTACATGTCTGCTTCCCCGAGGATCTCGATCTTCGGAACTGAAAGAAATATATAAGTACAATTTCTAAAAAAAACTTCCTAGTCTGTCAGACTTGAGCACTGACAGTGCCACTCTGTTACAGCCCTACGTGTTAAACCCCCACTTTTATCATCTACCCTTAGTTGGCTCCGCACCCTAAAAGTTCAGAATAATTTATGCCGTCAGTCGCGAGCACCCCAGTGACACCGGGGGCAACTCGGTCGATTTTGAGGGTAACCTTAACCTTACCCACCTTACTCTCTGCTAGGTACTTAAGTACATCTTAGCCCCCGATTACACCTTACAATTTCCAATCCAAATAGGATCATAAAAAAATATGATCAAGAAAAATTGTAAGGTGTAAAGTGAATTGAGTCAATTATGATACAATTTGTATCGGCCGGTACAAATTGTATCATAACTGCTGCGACTACCTTCCTCTAGGCTGCGATGTGTTTGTTGTTGTTGGGTTAGTCCGTTAAAAATGGCGGCTGAGGTAAGTGGTATGGAAATGACCCGTATTTTAATAGAAAATGTGGAGGAGTCCGAATTTCTTATAACGATGAATTGAAAGAATATAGCAGAAATTGTTTAACCTGAAACGGTTCAAAAAAGGACCCTAAAAATCTTCGGAATTCAATTTTTTTACCATGTCAAGTTGGCGTCACTGCTAAACATGATCCTATTTTTATTGTAAAGTGTATTGCCGTTTTTCTAAAATTTTTATGATGCTAAAAAAATAGGATCATATAAAAATAGGATCATATTTTTTTTGTAAGGTGTAATCGGACCCTTACACTGATTAAAAAGATGAGGACCTTATGAGTACAGACTCTATATAACGAGCAAACGCTATACGGTTCCCCAGAGATACTGATGTATTTAAAAATAGTGGCAGTTGCTAAAGGGACAAATTAACAATTAAAGGAAATGATTATTTAGCTGAGAATGCACTTTCCAACTTCTAATAAGCCTGAAGAACCTGGATAAATGATGGAAACTGCAAACTAAAGGGAAGGGTTTAACGTCGGGAAGGTAATGAAAATCTTGAGCGGTGAAGGAAGGATTTAGTACTCAAGTGCTATAGCGCTATAGCTATTCCTCATTAAATTTAATGAATAAGCGAAGGGAGCCGCGTTGACTGGAACTAACCAGAAAATCTTGCGCAGATCCAGATCCAAGCTTTCGTGAATTATTTTCATTTCTGCATCAGTGAATCAGTGAATCAGTGATTCGAGAACCTTCCGCTACACTGACATAACTTTGGTCTCAATAATTGAGGCAGCAAGTGACGCAAGGAGCTCCTGCCGACGTTCTGAGGGCGTCTACGCAGTCCTGTTTGTTTACGTTTTTTTCTGCACACTTTCTGAAGACGCTATTGGATATTTAAATGTTCTGTAATATAGTATGCCTTTTTAACGTCATAAATTACGAGGCTAGGTGCCATTTTCACCAAGAAAAATCAAATTCAAATCAAGCTGATTTTTGGTAGGATCGGGATCGAACCGGTGTGACCCGGCTCTCACTGCTCCTCAAAAGTCGACCATTTAGTCCACTGGGCTATCGAGGCCGTTGATATTATAATATTTGATACTTTTGGTCTTACGTGGCACTATATTTTGAGGGAACTGTTAGAAATACGTTCTGAAATATAATAGGTAGGTGTGTATTTTAACATCAGAAACTGCCTGACTTATTTTGTACGATCAAATAATTTTTGAAATTTTTTTTTTATTAATGAAAGAAATCAGAGCCAACCAGTTTCTGTTTTTAAAAAGACATATACCTATATTTCAGAACAAATTTTACATGGTCAAATGCTGTGTACAACAAACTGGATATAAATTCGAGGGCATATTTCAGGTTGCTTCGTTCCACTAGCGGCGACAGCACCGTTAACTCATCACCCCTGACACAGCCACCTCATTGGCCAGGTTGTAAGCAAACCACAACAGCGAATTCTACTGCGGCCTCATTTTGATGAGGATAGAGACAGATCCCCTGCAGACCTTCAACCCACACTAAATCTCTCTCTATAACGACAGTGTAAATTTGCTCGCTATAAAGAGAGTCCTCTATAGCTAGGTTTTCAAAATGTAGGAATTGTGAAGGCGCTCGTTATAAAGAGGCTTCCGTTATAGAGAGAGTCATTCTATAGAGAGTGAAAACTGTATAGGTCAAAAACATCAAACTTTCTAACGAGGACTTAGGCTGGATTTCACCACTTTCTTATAGTCTCCTAACAAACAGATTTAACGATAGGATTTTTCCGCGCTTGCACTTGTTTCTCTGCGATCGCACTTGTCATAAGCTAAAGATACGATAACATAAATCCGTTCGTTAAATCCTCTCGTTAGGAGACACTAGAGTATACTATAAGAACTGGTGAAATTCCCCAAGAAACGTCAACTCTGTGTCGAAAGCCTTAAGAGGACGCTGTACCTGACGATGCATTTTTTGCCTCCCATAAGATTAACATTGCGAGCGGCGATTCATTTTCAAGGTTTACCCTTGGTTGGAAAGACACAAAATTGTGCATGTACCTAGCCCTAACAATGTTCTAGGGAGTGTTCGAAGCAGATTTCCCATTTTTTTACTGGTTTTCGAGATACAGCACTTTTCTTAAGGTATGCGATGCTAGCATTTGAAAAACAGTTGCAATAAAAGAAACCAGTGAGAAATTGGGAAATCTACTTCGAACACTCCCTAGAACATTGTTAGGGCTAGTTACAGGCAAAATTTTGTGTCTTTCCAACCAAGGGTAAACCTTGAAAATGAATCGCCGCTCGCAATGTTAATCTTATGGGCGGCAAAAAATGCATCGTCAGGTATAGCGTCCTCTTAAGTACCTGCCCCGTTATATAAGCAAAATCTCCTTCCAAAAGCTACAAAAACGTAAGAAACCCCATTATAATAACAGAAAAATAAAAAAACCCAGCACAAATAAAATAAACTCTTCAGCCTGTTTCAATTGAGTAGCATAATTGGGATCGGGCATAAAATCCACATTTTTGGGCAGGCCGTGGTCACAGACAGTGTCCAGAGCCGTGGTAAAGACCGCGTCCATCAGCTCTGATGATACCTCCGCCGCTCTTCTTCCACAGAAAGTGCCCACTTTGATGTAGTAGCAGCGAATGGTGGCGTTTACTACATTGCATATTGCCTGTTGCGACTGCAACTCCACCCAGTCTCCAGGACCGAAACACTCGTCCAGTTCCGGGCGCAACCTTTTGATACAGACTCTGTGGTCGTCGAACCTATGGTAGGGGTAGAAAATCAAGGATGGTGGCTAAGGATACATTTTTGGGCATGGAGCATAACCCCACTAATGGAGAGGTAAACAGCAAACCAGCTAAATTACGAAGATTGTGAAAAACTTTCAAAATATTCCTCGTACAAAAAGGAGATTTACCTGGACTGAAACTCAGTGTCAGTGCAAATGAAATCAAACATGCAGTTAATTCCAGCAGTCAGCTGTGCATAAAAATCCAGCGTTCTTGTGAGGGAGCATGAGGACATGTAGGTGTCCAGTCCGAGCAATATGTTAGCGACACTTCGACAGGTCTTTGATATAGTTTTGGATGATGCCAGAGTTAAAATAGCTTCTGGACTGTTGACACCCAGTGGTTCCAGAAACTCAATTAATTTTTCTTCCCGACAAGGAGGCGTTGGTATCACTCCAGGCAGGGCAATCAAAACAAGAACTCGGGCTAAAATTATTTGACAATACACCCGCATAACCTGACAAAGTAGATTTAGCAGTTTCCAGGTTTTGATGTTTTCAACTTTTAACACACATGGACTGTCATTCCATTCTGGCGTTGGAGGTCCCAAAAATTCAATTTAAAAGGCAACTAATTGAAATACTAAAAATACTAAAAAAAAAATTAAACAAAATAAATAAACAGGCTCAGCAGCAAAATAACGGATTTAAAATTGGAAAGTTCGGCGCTAGAACTTGAGCCGGTGCTGACCGATACAAAACCCAGTCTGGATGCAATATATTGCAATTGTGCTGTATTGGAAATTTGAGCTTAGGTGGATTACGCAGTTTGCTTTTTTTATCCAGTTTTTGACAGGTTTTCAAACCCAGTACATTTGTTCAAAAGCTGGAAGTTGGATCCATCGAATTTATGGTCGGTTTAGCTGCGAAATGACGATAAAAATTGAGATCGGACGGGTGTCTACCTATATTCTCTGTCCATGGACTATTCAGGTACCTATAATAGAATTTTTGTTAATTAGATTGCTACTGCTGCTGACGGAAAAAGGGTGTTCCTACGCTAACCACCAGAAACACCTCTGAAATACATAGATCTTGGGTTGAGGACGTTCAGTGAACATAATTCTGAACATAAATGTTTTTGGCCGAAGCCGAAGTGGAGTAGGCTGAAGCCGAAATATGAGTGGGCCAGTTTAAGAGTGGGCCGAAGCGGAAAATTTTTCCGTTACGCCGGGATTCGAACCCGGACCTCTCAGGACAAAAAATGGTCTTTGTACTCACCAACTACATTTAAGGTGATGAAGGTGCTCATTTTGGGTTCGGTAGAGACCTGGCACTCGTACTGCCCTGCGTCTCTAGCCTGGACGTACTTTACTTGAAGCGTCCACGTATCCGTGGACTCGACGAGGAACGCCTGAAAGCGTTCGTCCGCGATGAACGTGTACCTGTCCACCGTCAGGATGTGAGCATCCCGTTTTCGAATCCACGACACCTGTAGGCAGTAACAAATAACGTTCACGGTTCTTCTATCGCAGAGGTAACCGAATGGTCAACGTTGCTTGAGAGTACTGCTCGCTTCATAAAGTAAACATAGGTGTAAATATGATGTCCATAGTTGTGACTCGATATTTGCTAAAAGATAAATAGGACCGTTAAAAAAGGATGAAACCTAATAGACCTAATAAAGAGCATGAAATTCATAGTCCTAACTAGCACACCTTGAATCCTATAGATTAGTGGTTTTCTTTTCCAAAGTCTGTCACCTTCAACAAGGTACAGCGTTAATTTTTTTCTCGAATATAGACAAGATTTCAGGTATTTCTCCTGAAACGCACTATAGAAAGGGAAGGATTGGAGAACTAACTCCAGCAGCTCTATTCCCGAGGGGTTAACCACTCCAGGAATCTCGTTGGGAATCTCAGGCAATCATTGGAAATCTTTATGAAATCTCAGGGAATCTTGGAAATTTCGGGAATAATTAACCCTTCGGGGTGCATCTTTCCACGAATCTCCTTGAGAATCTCAGGAAATCTTCGGAAATCTTCATGCAATCTCGGGCAATCTCAAACAATCTCTAGAGTGGTTAACCCCTCGTCTATTCCCATTCTCCTAACGCCAAGATAACGACGAGATTAACAACCAAAGTGGTACGTTGAGCATTACGAACTTTTGATGCAAAGAACCAGAATAGACCAGCTGGAAAATGAAAAATTCGTCATTTTTGATGAAGTTTGCTGAACTTACGGACTTGTTTCCAAGTTGTTTAACTTTACAGGGGAGATAGGCATGTGTGCCCAGTTGTGTTGTGATGTTGGTAGCAGTGCTCGAGTCGAAATAAGGCCCAGTGTACAGTCCCGAAAATCTCTCAATGGGATGAACGGGATTCTGCATGGAGGATGAGCCATCTACACCTGGAGCTGCAACAATCACAAAATAATGAATATTAGTGAATTTTCCAGTGTGGAAAAGATTTGGGAACGGGAGGAGTGCCTGTAGGTAGCCTGGAACATTATTAGATCCTGTTTAGGCTGGATTTTGCTAAATTCGGAATGGAATTTACCCGAATTTTTTTCTGTAAGTTAAACAAGGTTGTCATGGGTTGCTAAGGTACATAAAGTCCGAATTTTATTTCCCTGACAACCCATGGCAACCTTGTTTAACTTACAGAAAAAAATTCGGGTAAATTCCATTCCGAATTTAGCTAAATCCAGCCTTAGACATCTATGGGAATATAGCTACCACTACTTCGTTCCTATAGTGAAGGCTGAAGAGGTACCTTAAGGTATATCCTTATGGTGAAACCGCACAGTGTCAGCAACTGTCAAAACAGCCGCATTCGCCTGTGTTTACTTAAAGAAGGTGGGGGCTCATACAGAATATCACAAAATTAACATTGAATGGGATATAACATATCCAAATTTTGGTGATTCAGCACTTGCCGAAAACGGCGTGGTTAAAGGTGTATAGGTAGGTACAAAATTTCGTCTCTCTCGCATCCGTATATTATAGAAGAAAACGAACCTAGCAACGATATAAAACTTTATTACGTGGCAAAACAATAAAAAAGGTCATTTTTATACTAAAATTATCGAAGCGAGTAATAGTTTGTCGATTTGGAAACTCTATATTATGACCTACATTGGCTCAAATGGGGAAAGCTGGCTGCCTGAAGATAATAAAAAAGAAGACAATATCTCTGGATCACGAACTGTTCTTTTCAATATCCGGATTATGGTGTCAAGGGGCAGAGTTCCCAAACGGCCATGAAAAAATCCGGAAATGGTGCCATCTGCTCCAACTGCCGCTGCCCTACACGCGTGAAAACGGCATTTTTATTTAAATCACCCCTGTTCCCACACCCGTGGGAGAACTACCTTTCCTGCTGAGGAAAAACCTTCCGTGTTATGTCGTAGGTATGGAAGGCGTCTAAAGGCTCGTCCGTACCTGAGCCGAGGCGCTTGCCGCACCGTCCTGCCACAAATAATTCACCTACCTTTAAGGCTGAATATACATTCGGTAT
This sequence comes from Mesopsocus fuscifrons, assembly GCA_950004255.1. Taxonomy (NCBI): domain Eukaryota; kingdom Metazoa; phylum Arthropoda; class Insecta; order Psocodea; family Mesopsocidae; genus Mesopsocus; species Mesopsocus fuscifrons. The sequence goes on from OX465377.1 coordinate 17,381,965, forward strand.
TTTTTTACGTTCCGATTTCAAACTTTGTGAAAAAACTATTGGATATTTAAATATTCTGAAATATAATAGGTATGTCTTCTTAACGTCATTACTCGTGAGGCTATGTTGTGATTTTACGATCGAGTGATTTTTGTCACCAAAAAAAATTGTCCAAAATTAACCGATCGTGAAATCACAACATAGCCTCATGAGTAATGACGTTAAAAAGAAGTCATATTATATTTCAGAATATAAAAATATCCAATAGTTTTCTCACAAAGTTTGAAATCGGAACGTGAAAAAATAGTTAATGTATTTTCAGTCTTAAGTTCGAGAATTGAACACAGCAAAATATCAAGAGTGAAGAGAACGCATGGAAATATGTGTACACCCACTTTCTAATTACATATACATGATTTTGCAGGCGCATTGAAATACGTGTACACCCACTTTCAGATTACATAATCATGGTTTTTGCAGGCGCAGCGAAAGGTACCCAGGTATCTTCCAGAAACTGTGATCCCCTCGAGAAAAACAATACTTTCTCGCCATGTATGGCTAGCGAGAAAGTAAAAAGGTGAGCTAGTTTCTTCGGGCAAAATCTCGACAATACGAGACTTGAACTCGAGACCTTTCACTTCATAGCTTAGAACTTTACCACTGAGCTAACCTGGTCCCTACAGTAAATATTCCAACACAGTCAGAAATAATACGGATGGACATACACGTTTTCGTTATACAGTGAAATAGTATTGAAGAACTAAATCTAAACATCAAAAACTCTTTTTTTCTCATTGCCTTTTGGCTAATGCACTTTTATACTTACACGAATAACATTTCAAGTCGGGAGAAATTTCAACTACAATTTCAACTTGCGAAATACCCAACCTGAAGAGCTTTCCCTATTCCTGGATCTCTACTTTTTTACTTTAATCGAGCATAGTGCGATAGTTGAAGAACTCGAAAAGTTGCCACGTTGTGGCTGCTATTTTCACCTTCCTACCCCACTTACTTTGCTATTTCGGTTTCGGATCCCTTCCCTTCTCTTTACGGCACGCAAAACTTTTAGGCGAAATTTTTCACTTTTTTACTTTTAAAAATATAAATCTATCTGCAGTAGTATTGCAGTAAGGTTGCCTTTATAATGGCAGTTTTGTACCTAAAATGACTTTTCTGAGGGTTTCATTTTTTTTTAGAAATTATAAACCCTCATTTCAAATTTGTTTTTGCCCCGAAACCTCACACATATACGAGAGGATAGGGGTAAATAATTCAACATCCCTTAGTTAGACCGCACACTCTGTGGAATTTGGGGTGCCTCATTTCTCACAAAAACTACGTACCTTGTCGAATGCAACAGTTTCTGAAGGGACAAAAACCATGGTACGTACAAGAACAAGTTTGAAACAGACACAATACCACATTCCCTAACATACGAGTACAACGAATCTTGTTTTAGGTACTTTATCTTGGTTATACCTATATAATATACCTAACTATAGGTTAGTTAGTTAGCAGAGGGTTGGGGGGGACAAGCCCAGCAACTAGACCGTTTTCAAGAACTATCCATTGTGCTCAGCTGGCAGCACTACCAAATACCAGCTCCCCAGCCATCGAGTAAACGATGGGGACCTACAGTTTTAGGTGGGTTCCGAACCACCACAGCCTCGATATACATTTCACTTGACATGCTGAACATATCAGAGGTGAATGCCGAGCAGAAAAACTTTTTGGTAGGATTGGAATCGAACCGGTGTGACCCGGCTCTCTCTGCTCCTCAAAAGTCGACCATTTAGTCCACTCTGCTATCGAGGCCGTTACTAGGTACAAAATTTAATTTAAAAGGTTGTATATGCTTTTCCCTACCTGAATTCGGGGGATGTGAAAATCTGTACACCCTTATAACGCAGTACCTCCCTCGAGAGCTCTCAGAAAATGCTCTGCATGTCTGTATTATATAATCCATCAAAGATGGAAGTGGGTGCTGAGTGGGATGAGGGAGCTGTGTCTGAGTGGGATGATTGAGAGAGATAGGGGAGGTTAGGGGGGGGGGTGAGGGGGGGCTCTGCTGCTATAACAATGTTCAGGTACGCAATTAATGGCAGCTTAGCTAATATTTCAAGTAGGCAAAACACATGTACCTGCTGCACTTGTACCTACACCTAATGCTTGAGCTATTATTTCAGTAATTAAGCCACCACAGTCTTGTTTGCAATGGTACTACATACCTACACATTATTCTCCGAAGTGAAAGGGCGAGTCAAAAGTGTACAGAGGGATATAAACCTGAGACTCACGGAGCTAAAATAAACCCCACAGGAACGGCCTCGATAGCCGAGTGGACTAAAATGGTCGACTTCTGAGGAGCAGTGAGAGCCGGGTCACACCGGTTCGATCCCGATCCTACCAAAAAGTTTTTCTGCTCGGCATTCACTTCTGATATGTTCAGCATGTCAAGTGAAATGTATATCTAGGCTGTAGTGGTTCGGAACCCACCTAAAACTGTAGGTCCCCATCGTTTACTCGATGGCTGGGGAGCTGGTATTTGGTAGTGCTGCCAGCTGAGCACAATGGATAGTTCTTGAAAACGGTCTAGTTGCTGGGCTTGTCTCACCCAACCCTCAGCTATTATTATTATTAAGCGGTTTTAGACAGTTAACATGTTTTTTTAAGGATCGCGAAAACAACACACTACCTCACGCGGAATATTTTCTTAACGTTTCGGACTAAACCAGTGGTTCTCAACCGGTGGTTCGCGAGAGCCTTAAAAGTGATCAAGTAGTCCAAATAGCAAATCAAGAAATAATATTTTCCTAAGGCTGAATTTCACCACTTTATAGTGTACACTTGTAGATATAATATCTGGCAGTTTTGAAATCCCTATAGGAGGAATTGTCATGATCCTTTAGCTTGACAAAACAACCCCCGTCTCCTCATCCCTCTGAGCCAGCCAGGAAATTGGAATCCACCGGCAGACAGCCTTAGAGCTCCAAGCAGCCTACGCTAATTTAAACTGTATCACCCTCAGGAGTTCAAAGTTCACGGGGTTACTTCAGGCTTAAAGAATCTCTTTGAATGTATTATAAACTTACTACACCAATCGTCTGCATTCCATACTACAGGAGGGTAGTTGAGCTTTGAAAGTTCATTTCCCGCTCATTCGGAAGCGTACTTAAAAACGCATTGTTCGATCCAAAAACAGGACAGCCGAGCGTTCTAAACGGTTATTTTGAGGAAGACTAACAGCCAGGTGACGCAGGTTCGATCCTGATCATATAAAAGTTTTTCTGATCGGCATTCACCTCTGACATCGGAAATTTTATATGGAGGAGTTTTTTGGAACCCACCTAAAACTGTAGGACCCTATCGGGTTCTAATACGGTGGCTGGGGAGCTGGTATTTGGTAGTGCTGTAACCTATGGATAATGGATAATTTTTTGTCCCTTCATCTCTCTGCTACTACCCCTATATCCGTACGGCCTCGATAGCCGAGTGGACTAAATGGTCGACTTTTGAGGAGCGGAGAGAGCCGGGTCACACCGGTTCGATCCCGATCCTACCAAAAAGTTTTTCTGCTCGGCATTCACCTCTGATATGTTCAGCATGTCAAGTGAAATGTATATCGAGGCTGTGGTGGTTCGGAACCCACCTAAAACTGTAGGTCCCCATCGTTTACTCGATGGCTGGGGAGCTGGTATTTGGTAGTGCTGCCAGCTGAGCACAATGGATAGTTCTTGAAAACGGTCTTGTTGCAGGGCTTGTCCCCCCCAACCCTCTGCTAATCCGTTCTGGTAAACAGAACAAAAAATTGCGATTTATTTTCATTCGGAAGAAACCGCAGGTAGGCAGAGAGGCAAGGAGCTCCAAATGAGGAAAGTATTTGATGCGGACCGCAAATTGTCAACACCTGTGCATGCTAAACAGTTTCTGCAACTTACGAACTTGGAAGGAGGTTGTTAGAATCAGGCTTTCCTTAACAAAAAGGAATGTCGCGAAAAGTTAATAGACTTCATCGTAAACTCTAGGAAGGTGCGCTCGGTGGGCAAATTCTAACTCTGGCTCTGATTTTTTTTCCACCCGCACTAAACCCCCTGTTTTATGTCAAAAGGTTCTAAAAACGTTCTCCTCCACTACCCGTTTCCGCTGCTTCCGGGAAGATCATTTTCCTGGAATGCAATTTGGCCTTTCCTTAGTGGAAATTCTCGAAGGAAACTCCCAGATTTCTTTGACGTTTCCGCCGCTTGACGCTAACTGCATTTTCTATATTATTTTTCTCAGCAAAACAACAAAGGAATATTTGAAAAAAATACTGAAAAAATTACAACATCCCACGTCTTAGCTTCACTACCCAAAAGGTTAAAATTATTTATTATAAATACGTTTTATTCTTCAGTGTTGCCTCTTTTAGGACGGACGGAGAATGTCAATAAATCATTTTAGAGTAGCCTTTTAAGGTTCTTATCCGTCATGGAATGTACCTACAAAACTGCCAGTCAAAATTCTGAATAGTTGCATCTCCAGTTATAGTTCTCCAAGCCAAGTGGCATGACCATTTTTATTTTTGAAAAAAATTAGGGGGAAGTGTAAAGAAATTTAACCTTTGGGTCTATTGTGCCTCTTTCTTGCACTGCCTTAGGTCCAGAAGGTGAAGGATCCTGGGAAACCCATTCCCGACCTACCAACAGAAAATAGAGCCCAGGACCTCACTCGTCCGTGTCTAGCCTTTTCCCACAGACCCCCGGTGAGAAGACCCATTCATTCCGTCGCCCTTTACCGACAAAAAGGACAAGGAGCCTTTTAACAGCACACAGAGCACCCTTTCCAGAAACATCTCACCCTTTCAGAAAGTCTCTCCAGTTGCCGTCTGCGATACTAATTGAAAATTTTAAGAGGTTCACTATAGCTTTGTCGAAGGTTCTGATTGGCTTTGTACAAAATCTCTAAAAGGGTAAAGCCTTTTTAATTTCCTCTCTCTGTCGAAATATTGGAAAAGTCCGAGCACACCCCTATTTCGTTCCTTTTAGGATACCTGACTTCCTTTGAATAGGACTGCTTTCTCATTTGATTAAAGTAGGGACGGCGTGGCGTTCAGTTTCAGGAGTCCGCTCGTTCCGCCTGTTTCACTCTCTAATTTTATTCGCTTGTTTATCAGCAGGATTTACCTCTCATTTTATTTATTTCAGAAGGTATTTTTAAGCAAATTATCTCTCAAGCTTATCTCCGTTAAATCATAATTCTGTTTTTATTGGCAATTTAGACTTCCATCTCAGGAGGCTAAGGAACCTTTGATCCTTTCTCTTCTAAACATCAAGGACAACTTCCATTATTTTCGGAAAATTTATTTTTGGTAATCCGGTTCGATCCCGATCCTATTAAATAAAGTCTTTCTGATCGACTTCACTTGTGATATGTTCAGCGTTTTAACCTAAAACTGTTGGCCCCCGTCGTGTTAACAGAGCTTATTTTGTTGCGCTGCCAGCTGAGCTTTCGTAAATTAGGCTGGATTTCACAGCTTCTTAGAGTATACTTAGTATACCCTTAGTATACCCTAACGAACAGATTTAACGAACGGATTTATGATATCATATGTTTAGCTTATGACAAGTGCAATCGCAAGACACTTGTCATAAGCTAAACATACCATAACACATATCTGTTCGTTAGGAGACACTATAGTGTACTATAAGAAGTGGTGAAATCTAGTCTAAAAAATAGGATTCTCTCAACTTGTCACCAAAACTAAAATTTGTAAAAAAAAAAAATGGCTGAACTGAGAAAAAGTTTGAAAGTTTTGGAAATAGTCCGAAAGTCCAGCGGGTATTCAGGACGTTTCCCCAAGTCGCATGACATGAGGAAGGTAGGCGCTATTTAAAACGTTGCCATAAGTTATACAAAAACTTAGTTTCAGTAAAAAAAAGTCCAGGTAAGCATCACCAACACCTGCCCGAGTAACATTCCAACTTTTTTACTTTATTTCCCCCGACTGCTTATTATCCTGTTTCCCCAGGGAGGGAGGAAGTCCAACTCCCCTTCTCCCCCATCCTGCCACTCAGATTTACGTCTCCCATCAAATTAAACTCGTGAATGTCGGAAACCTCAGATTGCCCGTGTTTCCCTGTTGGTTCAGCACCAGTTGAGAGTTTCAAAAAGGATAAACAATGCTGAATTTTCACAAGTTTAACGCAGCCTTTTTGGGTTATTTGTTTCCGTTTTTGGAGAGTGAAAGTATTTCGGAGTGCTGAACGAACCCTTCGGACAGAGGGAAGAGACACAACACAATTTTATTTTTATAGTCATCGGGTTTTCACTTTTTGATGAAATTTTGATAGATTGCAAAAAAATTGTACACAATTTATAAAGCAATTATGACGGGGGAATAATTTGAAGAAAAAAAAAACCACTTTTTTGGATACGAGGACTATAGGAAACAGGACTTTTACAGCCCCTGTATAACATCCGGGCGAGAAAAGGGCAATATGTCAAAGAACAACCATTACTTGATTCTCAAGACTTCCAGGTACATACCTAGTAAATTTCAGCAGAAATTAATGAACCCACTCTCACCAAATAATAAGAAAGATTCCTTAATCCAAAACCTGAGAGAAATAATGGCCCTGGAGTAGCCCAACAAAATTCATTTCAGTAAATGGGAAAGTTTGCCAAAAACTGCAGACAGTATAATATGTATGTATGGTGTTGTAGCAAACACAGCGAGTTGATTTGTTAATTTCCTTTACACATAAAATGTAAGCATCCCAAATATTTCAGCAGCTAAAAGACCCCCTCCCCTTCCCACCCCCTTTTTGGAAAGTTCCGTCGGACTTCACAAAACATATGTGACAGATAAATTTGGGCCAGGACACGGGACGGCGACAAGGAGTGAGCTTTGCTTCCTGGACTGGAAATAGAACCCGGGGGGATGGGGGGGATTGGGCGGGGGGGGGGGGGGGGGTCACCCACTGCTCTGCCCTTTAATCCCACCCGGAGAGAATTTTTCTCTCTCGTTCGCTAATTTCTGGTTGTTATGTTCCGCCACCTCGAAGCGGGAAAAGTCAACCGCCCTTTTCCGGTCTGATCAACCGGATATAAAAGATGAAACTCATTATATTACCTTTGTCCACTACTTTCACATATCACCGTTTTTAACTTCACCTCCAAAAACCTAGGTAATAAAATAATAGTTACTTAACTGGTTTCTAGCCTAAAAAGTAATCGAAACAAAAAACAACTGTGAATGACTAAACGGTTCCATTTATATTCGGCTTACGGAAAGTAACGAACATTAAAACTATCTAAGAGTTATTTAAAATACTTTTTGAGAAATTCAAAAACGTTGCAGCAATATTTCGGTGTTCAACAGACGTCAGAAATAATAGACCCTCCAGAATAATTTAGAAAAAACATACGACTATTTTTTCCTGGCGTGAAAAATTCCCTCAAACAGCTTTTCAAAATGAACAGACCCTTAATTCCTATTTTTTGTTCCAATAACCGAATACATCATTCAGCTGTCACTGCAACGGCCTAGTAAAATTTCAAAATTTTCCCCTTTATATAGGTATGGTCATAGCCTCCCCCAGCAGGAAGGGGATGCTGGGGGTGGGGGGTTGTTTGGAAAGCTTGTTTATCTGTCTTTCATTAGCCCCTGTTTGTACGTTACAGTTAATGGGATTTTCACATTCTCCTCTTTTTCCCATGTGTAAGCGAAAGCCTCGGCTTTGTGTACTATCCCATCGCTATACACGATGTACTTTTAAACGCTCATCCTTACACGTTTTCAGTAGTATCAATCTCCATCTTCCCCTATTGTTATTTTAGGGTGAGACTCGCATTTGAGGTAGGTAATATAATAGGTAGTATTGTGTAATATTCTAAAATAGACATTATCATGCCATTCAAACATGTTTTCGATACCTAAATAATGCAATTTCTAAAAGAAGGTGGCGGAGTAGATATCCTGGTAGTAGCCAAATAAATTCCCAAATCGTGAAAAAAGGCAGTCAGGGTTAACCTCAAAATCGGCATCCTTCCTTAGGGTAAAAAACCACACAAGGAATTTTATACTGAGGTCCGAAAATCGCTCAATTTGGAGAGGACCACCAAAAAGCAAGGGACCAACGAAATTTGGTCCAACTCTCGACAAAAGGATGAAAAGAACGAGGGAAGTCTTATAAATTTGCAAAAAGATTTTCATCCATCCCAAAGGCAAGTTGGAGTGGAAAGCGGTGTACTGAAAATTCAAATTCAGGCGGGAAGATGATCCGAAAAGGAGCATGACAGAGTAAGCGGATATCCCTCCAGTCACTGACTCTCAGTAAAGACGTACTCAAAAATAGCGGACTGCTTAATCTTATTCAAAAATAAATAATTGTTGTGTACTCTTTTTATTCTTATTTAGTTAGATGATAGCTTCGATGATCCTGAGGTTAGTTACCCGAAGACATGGCGCTAGGTCAGTAATATACGGACGGACGGACAGGCGTAGGTATAGTTCTCGAAGTTCGTTAAGGTTTAATGGGACATGCAACATGAACCTGCCTCCTCTACTACTCCCATCACCACCACATCAATACTATTCCTACCTACTTCAACTAATCTTCAGTTGTTACAGACATAGAGGAAGATTGTGAGCCTGGTCACACGGGTTCCATCCCGATCCTATCAAAGTTTTACTGATCAGTATCTTAAGTGTATACCGTGGCTGTGGTGGTTCGGAACCCACCTAAAACTATAGGTCCCCATCGTGTTAATAAGGCCCCGACACTACCATTATAGTATAGTCCAAGTCAGGCTGGGAGCATACCGATAAGTCATAATTTCTTGCAAATCTAGGGCTGATCAAAATTTCTTCTTGAGCAGGTTCGGATTGGCATTTTTAGCGTATGGTATGATATGGAACCCAAATCCGGATCGGCGTCAACTGAAAATCTTCAAGAAATTATGACTAATCGGGATGCTCCCAGCCTGACTTGGACTATACAATACTAGTACGGTAACTGAAAGAAGAGAAGCAGTCTCATGACAGACGGAGATTTCATTTGTTCGTGGCTTGTCTAATTCAAGCAGTTGTATTTGTAACGACAAAGACAAACATTCTCGTAAGAACGTGACGCGGAGAAAAAAGAAGAGAACAAATCTTTATTCTGGTGACCTCATTACATAAAATGGGAACCAAAAAGGCTAATTCTGTCCCAGTTCCAGTTGGGGCGAACCGTTGCGATATTCACTGGCTGCAGATTATCACCGCTATTTTCGTGCTTTAGCGGTTCCAATTTAGGAATTTAAATTTAGGTCACTGACTACAACTCAATTCCTCTGATTATAGTTAAAACTAATTTGGAATATACCCCTAGAAAATAAATAAAATTACATTGGAAAAAATAGTTTTTTAAAATTATTTTTCAAAGAATTGTATCCATTTCTCTATTGTAGATATCAGGTAGTCTTTTCACCTACGGGAAGGGGTAGTGAGTTAATTCTGCCTTGAAACGACATTCAACTCTCTCAGTTAACAACAGGGGATATCTCTAGAGGTGTTTCGTATCGTAAGGTGTTTTTATGTGATATTTGAATCTGCTTCTCAAGCATTAGGAGAAATGGAACACTGCAGAAGCCCTTCAACAAGCGGGGAAGGACTGGAACGAATATCACGAAAACCTTCAGAAAACCGTTCTTCAACCTTTTTTAAAGCTCTTGGAACGTCGACTGTCTGACTGATTTGAGCCAGATCATGACAGACATCATGAGCGTAAAAAACACCTATAGATGTAAAATCTCCATTATTTTGCGAAACACGACACCAGCAATGACGAAATTTTATGAAGCGAAAAATGATATACAAAGAGGGTTGAAAACACCGTTCCAGGTGGATGATGTTCCCTGCCGCAAGTTGTTTTACCAGACACCTCAGCCATGGGCGTGGAGGAAGGAGTAAAACGAGGAAAATGCAAATGAAGGGAGAAAAAAATAGCTCAGACCAGCCGAGGGTAGTGAAGCTGGACAGCTGTGAACGGTTTCGGTGACTGACGCCGTGACAGGTTGGGGTGGGTGGGGTGAGATGAGACGAGGTACAGGGTGGAGTAGGGGAGAGGGGGTAATTTGTGCCTGTAGCGCGAACGCTCGACACAGCAGAACGTGAACGAAATAAACAACGCAACTCTCCCGAGTAAATCAGCACTTGTTCAATTAGACGCCTGTATCTCTCTTCGAGTTCCTGGGACAATGAGACGGTCGCCTCCGGCTTGAGGGCGGGAGAAAGGAGAGATATATGATACGGTTGCTTATTCCTTTCTCAAATAAAGTATGAGTTACTGTGCCTCCATATTACTGCCGAACGTATGAGAATCACGTTCATTGCTACATTGCTGGATGCACTGTTTTTAGGGTGTCTCACCGTAAGGCAGGCACTTTTTTTTTAGGTTAAACAAAAAGGGTGCAACCTCTCGTATATACCTCAGGCACTAGTTGTTATTCAAGCCAACAGGCGACCGGTCTAGATGAGTGCCTGAAGAATTTATGGGAGCGCAGCACCGGTTCGATCGAACTAAGCATCAATGTTTTAGCGATACCTCTGAACAGTTCCTTCAGCTCCTCTGCCATGTACATCTGGAGGTGTATTCCCGTTCTCGAACGCCAGAAAACCCACCCAACTAACACCTTCAAAATTTATTGTAAGAATATAAGACACGCCATGATGCAATATATGGAGATCAGTTCTTCTTACAATAAATTTTGAAGGTGTTAGTTGGGTGGGTTTTCAAACGTTTGAGAAAGGGAATACACCCGCAGTGCTGGGGTTCTTTATCGCTCATCAATTATAGGTTCCCATGCCATCGTACTGGAGAACTGTTTGGTACTTCGTTAATACTGCCAGTTGTGCTCATTCAAAAACAACCTAGTTACTCCATTCTCTATACAAGTGTGAAGCAAGGTGCCTTCGTTATTGTGTGGAAAAAACACTGAAGCGTTGGTGCGAGGTGCTCAGAACATACCAATTCATCCCGACTGTAATAAACCCCAGATTCACTGAATAGGAACATAAAAGGTAACGCTTCGCATTGTCAGCAGTCTCAACTTTTGATGAAAAAAATTCCACCTTGCTCCTCTGACGAGTAATTAAAGAGAGAAGTGTTCAATTGTGATCGAAATGGGAGTAAGCAGTGCTTGGGGGAGGCAGACCAAGTGTTGTAGTCTGGAACTGTGCATCCAGCTGGAGCTCTGTTGGCACTGGAACGGGTTTGCTGGAATTCAAAGGAGAAATAGAGCAATTACATTCACTGCAATGGGGATTTATCCCGGGAATATTGCTGAGGAAGCACTATCGGATACCTCGTAATTAGAACGCGATACACCAGTAAATAATGGAACCTCATTCATTCTTCGGCCAGCAGGGGTAACGATAGAGGGGGCAAAGAGGGATCGTAGGAAAAGGCGTGGGACGGTATTCGCAATAAAGAAATAAAATGAAGCATTATGAGAATTGGGAGACGATTATCAAACAAGGTGTGAAGTTTACGGAAAGAAGAAGCCCAACGATTATTTCCCGAATACTTGAAATTTTTCCTGGCGATTCTTGCCCGACCCTGGGCTCGGATACCTCGCTATCACCGGTTACGGGCAACTTGACTATTGGAGGTGATTTTATAATAATAATAGTTGTGTGCCTCTCAGTAGCCGAGTGGTCAAGGGGTCCGCTTTGTGTCCTGAGAGGTCCGGGTTCGAATCCCGGCGGAAAGGAAAAATTTTCCGCTTCCGACATGGATGTATTGGCTTCGGCCCATTCCTAAACTGGCTTCGGCCCACTCATATTCGGCTTCGGCCACTTCATCTTCGGCTTCGGCCAAAAACATTTAATATACCTACCAACTAATCGGTGCATATGTTCTCTGAACGTCGCGCGTAAAAAAAAAAAAAAAAAAAAAAAATAGTTTTGATAAAATCACCCCATTGTGTACAGAAGTCTTAAAGGTCACCAAGGAGAATTTTTATCAAATAAGATATTAGTCCAATATAGGGAGGGCTTATAATCAATAATATTCTTCTGTTAGGGGAGAATTATTAGTATCCGAGTTCTAACTAAAGCCCCAGAAGAAGAGAAGGTGGTAAGTCAAAGTGGAGAATTTTTTTTTAAATCTCAGTGTTCTCTTATAAAACTAAGCCCCCATCCAACTTTTCCTGAGTACGGCACTGTTCCTTAATCTTGTCTTCCGATACCCGCATTATTCCAAAAAAGGAGGGGGAAATGTGCCCTCGTTAACTTGGAGGATAAAAAGCCTGGAACCAGGTAATCCACATTGAGTGTTTCGATTAAATCCCCAGCCTTAAAAAATATTATGAAAAATAATAAGAAACAAACCTGGTTGAGAGACTCCCCTCGGGGTTTTAATAAAGTATGTTAATTCAATATCTTTCAGCCAAAGTCTGTTGAATAGGGCCACTAAAAACTGAAGAGTGAGGGAGAGGTTGGGGTTCGTAGAGGGGGATGTGTCTGGGATGTATGCACAGAAATCCAAGCGGGAGCGCAGATTATGGGGCACCCCTCCCTTCCTTCTCATCTAAAGGGTAAAAAGGTTGCATTTTTATGTCACTACTTCCCGTCGCCGGGTGCCAAGGTTGGGAGAAGGTTTATTACTGGTTTCAGCAGTCGTGAGCTTAGTTTCGGAAAAGATACGACAGCAATTACATGGGGTAATCTCCGGGGAAGGTATAAAAGAATAATAGGTAGGTAAAGCTACGTTCCGCTGCGGTGGCCTTTATTTTGAAGTCATTGATATAAACGCTACCTACTACGACATGAAACCAGCCTCAAAGTAGCACACGCAGAGAGCTGGGTAAGGTTCGGTCCCGACCTTATCAAACTTTTTACTTTCTCGCCCGTATGTAATACATGGGCTGAGAAAGTTATGTCTTCGTGCAAAATTTCGATTTTGAGATTTTGGGTTTCCCATGATCCTGGAGGTCCCCCGAGTCCAAAAAAGTGGTTTTTAAAAAATGTCCGTCCGACGTACGTACGTACGTACGTACGTCAGTCTGTCGCGCAACTGGACGTCACACCGTTCGTCCGATTTTGCTCAAATTCGGTATGTAGGTACCTAATGTAAATATCTGGACATATTTTTTGATAAATTTTGATAACTCAAAAATTGCGCCTGCTATGGTCAAAAAAAGGCAAAAAATCGTGTTTTTTGACAGTTAAGAAGGGCTGGAAGCTACGTATATCAAGTTGGAACCTTGAAAATTTGCGAAAGTGTTTTTGAATAGATGCTTTTAAATCATTTACAATCACTTGGAGATGGGCCAATAACATGGCCCAGTTTTGGCCCAAACGCGTTGGTCGTCACTCCGGTAGCACTATTCGATCAATTACAATAAAAATTGGTAGGGAGGTGTACTTTAACCTATTTTGATGTTTTACCGAACGAAATTTATCCAACATAATAATTATTGCCAACATTGGCATTATCGTAGGAAAATTTTCCAGAAATGGAAATCACGTTTTTGATTGGTTCAGACGGATTTGCAACAACCCTAATCGACAGATTTCCTTGAAAATTGGTGAAAGTGGTCTCAGATAGATGCTTCAAGGTCGTTTTCAATAGATTTTCAATTACATGAAAATTAAGGCCGTGACATGGAAAATAGAAAACACGTACTTTGCGCGTCGAACGACACTTCACCATTTGACGGATATGTTTGAAATCCGGTGAGTAGGTGCCTAAAATTATTGTCCAGTGTATGGCAAAATATTTTTTAGAAAAAGTTAAGATTTTGGTCCAAAAAAAATAAATTACGTAAAAAAAAATCAAAATTTTCGATACCGCTGGCGTAAAAATTGCGAGAAAGTCTAGTGCGACCATTGTCGGACCCTTTATTCCGATCCCCTTAAGGGTCCGCTATACCTGACGGTGCATTTTTTGCCGCCCATAAGATTAACATTGCGAGCGGCGATTCATTTTCAAGGTTTACCCTTGGTTGGAAAGACACAAAATTTTGCCTGTACTTAGCCCTAACAATGTTGTAGGTCGTCATCGAAGCAGATTTCCCAATTTCTCACTGGTTTCTTTTATTGCAACTGTTTTGCAAATGCTAGCATCGCATACCTCAATTTTTTAAGGGGAAAAGTGCTGTATCTCGAAAACCAGTAAAAAATTGGGAAATCTGCTTCGATGACGACCTACAACATTGTTAGGGCAAAACATTGTTAGGGTACAGGCAAAATTTTGTGACTTTCCAACCAAGGGCAAACCTTGAAAATGAATCGCCGCTCGCAATGTGAATCTTACGGGCGGCAAAAAATGCATCGTCAGGTTAAGCGGACCCTTAACTTCTGATACCTGGAACCCACCCAAACCAGGTTACAAAGGCAGTATAAAGTAACCCCTCGAATGCAAGAGTCTCCTAAGACCTCTGCACCTGACTGAAAATAGCTAGTGTTGAAGTTTAGCAGACAAGGTTCTAAAATAGAACAGAAAGTTCAATATGACGCTAGAAGAAAAAGAGAAACAGGTCGGTAGACTGGTAGACTACTAAAAGGGGAGCTGTCAAGTTGAGGGGACGGAAAGCAGACCTGACACTAGTTCTGTCGGAGCTTTCCTCGTACTTTTCTGCTGAGAAATATTTTCTACGACAGGGGTGAAAGACGTGGGCTACATCCTTGTCAAGTCGCAGAAAAAACAATATCCGATTATGGGGGAAATTTATTTATTTGTTTATTATATTTTTATTTTATTTTGTTTGCAGCGTTAGGGACTTTCCTTCGCTGGCAGTGATCTAGACTAGACGATGTGTCACCTACCCTAAAAAAAATTCCGAAATATTTTCCAATAAGGGTAAGATTAAAAAAAAAATACCTCCTCCAGGAGTTGAACCTAAGCTTTGGAATAGCATCCATCATTTTGGAATCCCTTGGTGACATAGTGAATGGACCACCCTCAGCCCTCTACACCCAAGGGCCATTGATTCCACCCAGGTAGTAATCCCCACAAGCTCCAGATTAAACTCGTCCAGTATACACAAAATCCACCCTGAGTAATATCTGAAAGTACGGAACCTTCGGCCGAACCTTGTCTCGAGAGGTTTATTTACCTTTCAAAGTGGGTTAGCCTTCAAACAACTTCCACTTCCACCCACCTCTCTATACAGAATCTGGGCCTAAGATTTGAAATTTTAGAAACTGCAGATCATTCTAGCCCCGAAGCATCCGAGCTGTGAGCGCCCATGGGTCATACCAAAGGTTGAAATTTTTGCCCAGAGCCAGGCAGGAGGGGTATTCCCGTTCTCCTAACAATTTATTTGCACCAAAAAAGCACCCATTATCAGTGGTATTTCCTGCACCTTTTGGTGTTAAATAGGTGCTCCACTGGTGCTTTCATAACGGAAAAACTCCCCCAGGTGTGATGCCTCACCATAGCCAGCGCCGGCCACTAAATATGGGCCAGTACGTATACCCCTCTGGCCCAGGAAAGCAGCCTTCACCAGTGCTACTGCCCACACAATGGACTCTACCACCCTTCTCCATACAGGATCAGAATGGGCCAACTATACTAGCTGAGCTGCCTACATAGTGCTTATCTGAGGTATGATAAGGAGTGCTATATCCCAGCCACAAGCGACAATTTTCCTTCCACCGGGATTCGAACCCAAGACTGAGGCATCGGACGAAAGTTTGGTTCTGTACTGTTGGATAGGTTTTTCAGTGATATGTAGCAAGTGAGGGGGCAAGAAAACTCTTTGTCGTAAAAAGGATACGAGCCCAGCAGATAACTCTTGCCGCAGGCTCCTTTATTAAAGGCAAGCTTTACGACGTCAAGAAATCCCAAGACGTTTCCTTCTTTTACCTACCGGAGAGGAAATACGAAGATACTTAAAGCTATGTGTGGAAAAATGAAATAACTTCAAAAGTCGTAGAAATCTAGAAACAGCCAGTATTTTGGCATGAAAGACTCGCTGCATAGTGCTGACGGGGTTTTTACTGTAAATTTTTTGAGGAAACTCCTGGATATTGATTTGCTCTAAAAGAAACCAATTAATGGCCACTTTGAAGATAGGCACTTCGAGAAAAGTTTCTCTTCCAGGTATAGTATCGCCACCCTGACCTGCCTGGCCCGAGGGCATTCTACATACTGTTCACAGAATGCCCTGTGGCCAGGCAGGTCAGGGTGGCGATACTATACCAGTTCCCCTTCTTGCTGCAGAGGACAGCCAATGAAAGGCTGGCAAAAACTCGAGCCACCCCGAGCGCTTCCAAAAGTGGTGGTGGTAACCACCCGGCGGTCATTGTGGCCATTAATCCGTTCCTTCGATAATGGGTAATCTTTCTCAGCGGCATGTCTGTGAAGACAGAGACAGACAAAATACATGCAGCCATAAAAAGTATTTGAGACAACGGTTTGCCCAGTCACCGCAGTTGAAGTTGAAAAGATAATGGAATATGCATTATTAAGATGACAACATGGTTGCTGTTGAACGGTTCAGTTGAAGGCCATGAAAAATAAAATAGAAAGTCACCCACTTCTTTTGTGTCGAGTCGCAGTGAATCAACAATGAGACCCCCGGCTCTTTTTTACGGTTAAGATTTATGTGGATGATCAGCAGACCAGTAGACCCGACAAAGATCGTAAATCTCCCCCTCCCCCGCTGAAAACAGACTCAGCGATAGGGGGGAATCGCTGTCAACCCCCCCCCCCCCCCCAAACCTGGCCACCGACCCAGTGCTCAACATTCAATTTAGTTAGTGCACTGGTTTTATTTGAACTTGAAGCTTGAAATATTACACATATTTTTACTACAACACGTCCTGAGAGGTCCGGGTTCGAATTTTCGAATCCCGGTGGAACGGAAAAATTTTCCGCTTCCAACATGGATGTATTGGCTTCGGCCAAAAACATCCAACAAACCAACTCATCGGCGCATATGTTTTCTGAATTATCTAGCAGAAAAAGAGGGGGTACACAGCCCACACCTAGGTCGAAAGCAAGGGGTAGAAACATCCCCCAGACTGACCTCCACACGTTACCGAAAACAGGTACCTAGGCAGGTAATGTAGGGAAAATGAGAAACGCAAAAAAAAATATACCTCTCCTATAGAATAGAACTGTAGGTATTTGCCAGGAATAAATAAAAAAAATTATAAATAAATAAAAAATAAGAAAAAATTAACCTACAGATAGGTAAGGGTGTAAAATACCTTATTGAAGAAGGAGAAAGAAGCCCTGAACTGAGCAACACACCGTAACGAACGAGCGAAGGACAACTGGAAAGAACGTCTATCTGCGCGGCGCGTCCGGAAGACACTGACGCGTCGGCCGCCTGCGCGGCCAGTCGGGTCGCTCGCTTCGGGGCGCGCGCATTCATTATCCATTCTTTATTTTCCTCGTTGTTATTGTTGCTAAACGAGCTTCACTGTGACCTATAATTTTTTTTCGTGCGTCTTAGTGGTCCGACTTCTATCCTGAGAAGTCCGGGTTCGAATTCCGGCGTGGGCAATTTTTTCCGCTTATGGCTTGGACTACATTTTTTTTTATGAATGAACAACCCCCCAGCGCAGTCTGAAAATTGGATTTTCACACGAATAGTACCTACCCAATTTCCCGCCATATATGGCGAGAAAGTATAAAAATCCAACGGCAAGGTGAATACAACACGATGGTTTATGTGTATTGTAATTTGTAGTGGAGAGGATTAGCTCGCACGCTTCCCCGGTATGGCCGGTAATTCTGTGAAAGTGGATTTGCCATATTGCTCGACAATAGTGACCCCTGCCCCGTCCAGCCTCATTTTTCCTGTTTCGTTTTTTCCTCTCTCAGGTTTCGCTGTTGCTGAAACGACCCACTATGTATACCTGTTTCAATGTCTGGGATTCCAATATTGGGAAGTGAACCCAAGAGAAAATTGGTTGGAAGGTGTTGGGATATTTATTCAAATGTTTTTGGTGAGGGTAAGAGGTTTCTCCAGAACTGGAGAAAAATTACGATTTCTTCAATCGACCCGAAAACCTGAGGCTCATAAAACTGTGGGAGGCTCCATACTCGTATTTTCCGGAAGTTCAGTTTGGCGCCAAACTGCTCCTCGAGCTCGGAGTAAGGAGAGGGGTAGAGGGACAACATCAGCCACTACTACATCGCGCTCAGCTGGCAGCGCTACCAAATACCAAACCTACAGTTTTAGGTGGGTTCTGAACCACCACAGCCTCGATATACATTTCACTTGACATGCTGAACATATCCGAAGTGAATGCCGATCAGAAAAACTCTGGTTCAGGAAAGAAGGGTTCTGTTCCACTAAAGACCAATGGGCTGTCGTGGCTGTTACTTGTATGGACCTGTACGTGAGAATACTAAAGGGCTCTGTATAACTAGATAGGTGTATGAGACATACTACACAGGTCTCTGGAAATGAAATTCTAAATTGAGTTCCACGGTGAACGAGATTTTAACAGTTGATGTAATTCTATACTCGCTTTCCGTCTCCCTCGAACGTTCTGTAACCCTGCCCTTCTTTCTCGCTCCCTCTCATTCGCCAACTTTATACTTTGATGAGATATTTTATAAGATTTCAAGATAGAAGAGTGGAGTTGGATGTTTTGAAATTGCCGGCAGCTAGTTACACTTTTTGTTCCGGCAAGTCCCAGCCTTTAAATTTGTTCGTAACGACTGCAACTTAGACGGAACCAGAGTTCTACGAACAAGTAATTTCAAGCCATTTAAGAGTTGGGAAATTGGTTGATTCAAATTTTGAGTAATTCTAACGATCCCATTGTATCAACTTTTCTGTCAATGGACAATTTTTGTCTGATGCCCTGACAATTTTTAAACATAGTCTTTTGCCGCTGGATTTGAATCCGGACCACTCAGAACACCCCCCTGGACACAGAGTGGCACCGAGGGTTTAACCACTCGTTGGGAATCTCGTTGGGAATCATTGGAATCTTGGGTTCAATCTCAAAGAAATCTCAGGGAATCTTGGAATTTTTGGAGTGGTTACTACTTCGGGCTTCATCTTTCTATGAATATCGTTGGGAATCATTGGAAATCTTTGTGGAATCTCAGTGGAATCTCAAGGAATCACTGGAATCTCAAGGAATCTCTGGAGTGGCACTAAACAAATTTTTGTATTTCGTATAGTGACAAGAACTTTATTGTTCCAGTTGCCAAGACTCGGTAAATTCCAAACGACCTGAACATGCTATAGTCCCAACAATAACCCAATTGTTGAGTTGTTATAACATAGTTAGCGTAGCTAAGATAAGCTGCATAGTTGGAGAATCAAAACAGTTAGGGCCAGAACATGTAGAAGTGGGATTTGAGTGCTTTCGTCTTGAGACAAACTAAATTTGAGAATTCCATTTGGATTGCTGGCAAAAGCACATAATAAACTCATCTAATTTGCAGGGAAAACAAGTTGGAGACGCCGAGGAAACCGGGGAAGTCAAAGCAAACGGAACTCGAACAGATCAAAATTGTTTACATGGATTACGATCTGCTCTCGAATTCGAAACAGCCCGTCGAGAGGAGACGTACGGGATTCTTGTAAAGGTTCAGTATTACCTGATGGTACATTTCTACCACCCATAAGGTTAACATTGTGATCTGTGCGAGGGGTTAACCACTCGTTGGAAATCTCGTTGGGAATCATTGGAAATCGTTATGAAATCTCAGGGAAACTTGGAATTTTTTTAGAGTGGTTCATCTTTCTATGAATATCGTTTGGAACCTTTGGAAATCTTTATGGAATCTCAGTGGAATCTTAAGGAATCTCTGGTAAATCTCCAGTTTAATTTTAACTGGGCATGGTGGGACGCACCCTAAGTGAAATATAGTCACTCGCATAATATTGTAGTTTCAAACTGAAACTGTGCATGAAGTGAAAAGCATGGAGTTGCCATAAAGCAGCCTGATTTGTCTATTGCCGACGGGCCGTGAGTGCTTCCCGGTTCTCTCCCCTCTTTCAATGCAACATCACGTAATGTGGTGCTAGAAATGCATAGTGCGAAAGCACGATCCCGCGTATAAATTCCGTATATTGCTTCGCGGAAACGAACGGCTCAGAACGGTGCTCTAAATCCTCGACTGTTCAAAGGGAATCCATCTTGTTTCTAAAGTGAATAAACGTTTAGTTCGCCTAATTTGCTATAAAATCTACTTCCATGACATCTGATTGATATTGGTACGTGCACCAACATTAACAAACCCATTCAATAATCCATTGCACTTGTTCAATAAGTATCCATGCATAAGGTATCCATAGAGAAACATAGCGGTTACCATGGAAACTATAGAGGAAACTATATTTGTATTATCGATCGATAATTGCGACAAGATGGAGGTGTACGTATACCGGTATCTATCGCCGATATATTGTTCAATAAGCTATATAAGGCTGAATTTCACCACTTTCCGATAGCGTCTTTTAACGAGAGGATTTAACGAACGGATTTAAGTTATAGTATTTTTAGCTTACGACAAATGCCTTGCGCTTGCATTGGTTTCCCTGCGATCGGAAGGTGGTGAAATTCAGCCTAAGTCACTACTAGAAAGTTTTAAAATTGCAGGTTCAGGTACTAAAATCCAACATGGCGGACTATTTTCAAAGATGGCGGATGGAAACTATCGTGATTTTTGTTGGCCTTTTGTTGGCTTGTATTTTGACTAAAAGAGGCATACTACAATTCCGTAAGGCAGTTGAGACTTGAATAAAGACCGATAGAACCTGGTATACCTACGGAAGTGAAAAAAACAGGTGTGTAGTGTTCAGCTCTGTACCTAAGAATTATTCACAATACTGTGTTGCACCGGGTTGTGGTTTATTTACCTGGAACTGTGCCTGGGGAGGATGACGCAACAAGGGTTCAATAGGTGGATTTGCGGTCAGGAGATTTGGTGTCCTGTGACGTTACTCTGTTCCATTGTTTAGTGCGTCCCCCCCCCATCCTTGATGGCGAAGTGGTCACACCGGTTCGATCCCGATGCTATAAAAAAATTTCTGATCGATAGTCATTTCTGATTTGTTCATGAGAAATTTGTAGGCTGTCATGGTTTGGTGTCCCCGTCGGGTGAAAAGCCCGTATTAGGTAGTGATGACGCTGACGGCTAAGGACAATCTAGGATTCACGATGGGTGACAATAAAACAGTTAAAAAACCTGTAGGTACAGTTCAAAAAATAATAGCGTGTTGCCCCTGCAGCAGTGAACCATATCTAGCCATCTAAACTTCTTTTCCTCTTTCTTTAATTAAATTTTTTAATTATTTGTTTCTTTCTTCCAAAAGCATCCTTTTTCTTGTTAATTTATTTGGATTGAAATTACACCCCAAACTTTAGAAATTGCTTTTTACTTGCTGAAACAGTATTCATCACGTTGGAATCCTCGCATCGATTAATTTCTCAAGTGAAACAAAATGGCAAGGCGGGAGAGTTTCATATTTTTGTTTTATTCATTCTTTCACTTTTCTTCATATTTCACTGTATTTCGAATAAATACTTGGCACTCATAAATGACACAAGAAATTCCTCACGTTTTTGAAAATTTTTACGAAAATTAGGTTTATATTAGTTGGTCATAACGTGACTGTTTGAGAGAGAAGTCGCCCAGTGCCAGCAATTTTCTGTTGGTAGCATGGATGTCACAACAAATATTCATTGGCTTCAGTCAGCAATCTGTTTAATTAACCACTGTGCCTTCGGGCAAATAGGATGAGCTGTAACCTGCGCAGGCCTTTAATTTTAAAAAATTAAACAAAAAAGGGCAAGTTCTGCAGGTAGGCAGTGTCCAGTGTCAAAAAACCTAATGATACAGAGAACATGAAATATCAGACTGGGTCAAGGGTCAATGAGGGTGATAAGTTGTTAGAGGTTATCGAACAATGAGCAGCGATTTATGAAACTGCATTTTGTAAAACTACCATCATGGCGGCCGGCCAATGCCGTCCATCGAAAATCTATCATCCTTCCTGCTGCCAATTCTTTACCCCTAGACAGTAACAGCCTCGATAATCGAGTGGTCTAGCTGTACATGGTTGGTTTTAGAGGAACACTGATTCAAACCTGATCATTAAAAAAAAAATTTGATAGGCATTTAATGCGATAGGTACGTAGAAGGAAAGTGAATGTCGAGGCTGTGGTGGTTCGGAACTCATTTAAGGCTGAATATACATTCGCTACTTGTTTTACGTCTGTACTTCAAACTTTGTGAGAGAACTATTGGATATTTAAATATTCTGAAATATAATATGACTTTTTAACGTCATTACTCATGAGGCTTTGTTGTGATTTCACGATCAGTTAATTTTGGACATTTTTTTTGGGTGACGAAAATCACTCGACCGTAAAATCACAACATAGCCTCATGAGTAATGACGTTAAAAAGTCATATTATATTTCAGAATATTTAAATATCCAATAGTTTTCTCCGAAACGTAAAAAAATAGTGAATGTATATTCAGCCTTACAGATAGTGCTGGTAGGTAGTGCTGCCAGCCGAGTCAAGTGATTTTCATCAAGCATTTTGATACAAGTTGCCATATGATTACAAATAACAACCAATATTCTTTGAGTAAAAAAATCTGCATAACGAGGAAACAAAAATAAAATCAACACCATCTAATAAACAAATTTTTAAAAAACCGCGAGTGTAATAATTATGAACCTCAAAGGAAGTCAGCAATATACGCGAGGAGAATAATTCAAAAACCTGGATACACATTTTGTGCCTTTCCCTTCATAACCATGAAAAAGAAAATGGAAATTCACGTTTATTACCCCGACTGAAGAAGACACAATGAGGTCTTGTGGAAGATTCGTCAGATTTTTTTTTATTTTTTATTACTATTTAAATACGGGGTTGTGGGTCCAAAATGAGATCTATGTATTCTAGCTAGACTAGGTATATATATGCGGCCTCTCGACGACCTCAGGGTACGATGACCAATCGGATACCCTTGGTCTCATGTTAAGGCTGAATATACATTTGCTATTTTGTTTCGTTCCGATTTCAAACTTTGTGAGAAAACTATTGGATATTTAAATATTCTGTCTGTCTTCTTAACGTCATTACTCATGAGGCTATGTTGTGATTTCACGATCGGTTAATTTTGGACAATTTTTTTTTGTGACAAAAATCACTCGATCGTAAAATAATAACATAGCCTCATGAGTAATGACGTTACAAAGACTTATTATATTTCAGAATATTTAATTATCTAATAGTTTTCTCACAAAGTTTGAAATCGGAACGACGTAAAAATAAAGGGTCCGACAACGGTCGCACTAAACTTTCTCGCCCCATGTGATTTTTTTTTTTTTTTTTTTTTTTTTTTTGATTTCTTTGAGATTTTTTTGCGGGCGTAATTTTTAAGCAATCGAAAATCGGTTGAAAATGACCCACGAGCATCTATCTGAGATCACTCATACCAAGTTTCATGGCTGTCATTCTATTACGGTAGTCCCAAATGCGTTCCGACCATTCAAAAACGTGGTTTCTCATTCTCAACTCATTTTCGACACTTTTTTGACTACAACGGCCGTAATTTTGAAGATAACAAAATTATGTTCGACAGATGTTTAAGTTACATGGTTCTACACAAATTTACCAAATCTCATGACAATCGGTCAATAAATGTGAATGGCGCCGAAACGATCGAACTTTGGTCCAGAACGGCCGTAATTTTCAACCAATTCAATTTTAGTTGAAAATGACCACGAAGCATCTATTTGTCAACACACATACCAATTTTCAGTGTTATAGATTGAAAAGTGTACCGTCGGCGCTTGTCTAAGTAACCAAAAACACAATTTTTGAATTATTTTGGCGGTTTTTTGACAATAGCGGCCGCAATTTTTGACCAATCAAAAAATCCTTGGAAATGCCCCTCGGCAGTAATTTTAGACAGGTCCATACCAAATTTCATCAAAATCGGATGAACGGTATAGGCGCTAGAGCACTGCACGGACTGACGGACGGACTGACGGACTGACGGACTGACGGACGGACGGACAGACTTTTTCCAGAAACCACTTTTTTGGACTCAGGGGACCCCTAGGATCATGGGAAACCCAAAATCTCAATTTCGAAATTTTGCACGAAAACAATACTTTCTCGCCATATAATATGGCTAGCGAGAAAGTAAAAATATCGAATGTATAGTGGCCCTTAATTAAATAAATTTATAGTTGTATAGATGAATATTTGGTGTGCCATCCATACTACCAACAGAAAATTGTTGGTAGTATGGATTCGAACCCAGGACCTCAGTCGTGCGAGTCTACAGCGTTTTTTTCCACTAGACCATAGGGAGGCCATAGCAACAGTACAGCTATTTCACGTATTTGAAAAGTAAGGGTTGGAAATAATCCTGTTTGAGGCTGGAGCAGCGAAGTTGATAATATCTGTCAGCATCATGGGTTTCAATTTCCTGGTCCCACTATTGAAGTTTCCTGTGCTAAGGCTGATTCCACAATCAAAGTTTAATCGTAAAACCGAAAAGAAATCTCGGAAGCAGATGGAAAATGTCCCAAGTTACAAAACCCCTTTTAACCTTTGCCCCTTTAAAAATCTTGGTAGAGATTTTTTTCTTAAAGAAATCTTGAAGCAGTAAGTCGGAATATGATTAAAATGTTGTCTGGTAAATGAGCATCCATTCAAACAGTCCTTCATCATCTCGCAGAGAGATCAAAATTCCTCTACGGCTTCAATCGTGTTATTTTGAGGGAATGCAAAAATTGTATTTTAAATTTTAATGATATTATCTACAAGTTTTTTCCGTTTACGAAGTTGCAAGATTAAGTTTACAATTCGTGTTTCACTCGAGGGTCGAGAGGGAGAAGGAAGCCGCTCAGGAATAATAAACTATCCTCCTTTCCAAAAGTTACATTTTCACGACTGCAAAAACATGAGGAAAATTTCAAGTTTTCCGGCTAAATAAACGTATTTTGATAATAATACTTTGTGGCATAAGAAATCATGAAAAAAGAGAACGGAAAAACTGGAAAGTTTCTGTTTCCCAACAACAGTGTTTACGTTCTTTTATTCTCAAAATATAACATGTACTTTTTTACTTTCCCATATGTATTTAACAGAAAAGGACTATACTTACATAGTGTGGGTATTCACGTTTGAATGAAAATGTAAAAAAAAAATCGCTTGAATTTTGTACCAGTCCTAACCTAGGTACCTACTTTAGAGACCTATAGGTTAAGGTGAGAATTTTCTTTCCAACTGTAAGAAGATGAGGTACTATTTTGAAAGCAATTAGTTCATGTAGGTAGTGGATAGTTTTCACTACGTTGACCGCTAATCGCACTTTCAAAACTTTAAATTTTAAAGAAATGAAGCTTGAAATAAACATGAGGATCGGGTAAAAAGTTTTACCTATTCGCAAATCAATACTTAATTAGGAAATGGAACTAATTGGTGGAAGGAATGAGTTAACCCCCTAGACAAGGGTCGCAAAAACGATCGGTTGAATTTCAATAATTCCATTGACTTGGACATGAAATCTATTAGCCAACAAATTGAAGATAATTACATTTGGAATTCGAGAATAGTCTAGATCAAGGAGGAATATCAGCAAATACCTGGGAACCTGACTTCCCGGCTTTCAATATTCATGAGACTGTTTGTGGTGTCACAAGCTCAGACTGGCGATCGCTCAACATTCTCCAGGGAGCCTGACCTAAGTTCAGGCTCCTTACGCTAGAGGAGTTTGGTTAATTTAGAAAAAAATTGAGAGGGAAAAAGGGGAAATGTACTTTTTTGAGTTTTCAGATGGCTGGGGGAGCCAAATGGGGGCCATTTTGAGTACTGGTCGTCTCAATTGTATGTGGTTCCTCATCCGAAAAACAGTGGGACTAATATTTCGGCGAAAAGTCTCCATACCAAATTTCAAAACAGCTGACCCAATAGAATGAGCTGAGAAACTCCAGAGTCATGGTAAGTCAAAAATCGTGAAAACTATTTGTTTCACCTTCAAAATACTTCATATACAAGGTTAAAATAAAAAATTGTTTTAAAATTCTGAAAAATTTCGAAAAATGTGTTTTGGAAATCGGAAACATTTCCTGGTAAGTGGAACAGAGTTGAAGGTAATAGGGCGAAGTAGGATAACAAATTGTGTTTCCAGTAATTTACCCTCGATTCATTGTTCTTCAATTTCCCATCGCAAATATGAATAAAAGAGAGAGAAAGTAAACAGACACCCTGGACTGCTGGAGAGACTGGAGAACAAAATTGAAAAGCCCACACGAGACGGCGTAAACCCCTCCCCCACATTTCACGTTAGCTCGTAAATTAGTTTTTGTATTATTAATGAGTATAGAATAGCATAAATTGATTTATAATGATATATTGGTGCATTAAATCACCATGGCCATCTGCCTGAGGAAGCCAGGAGCGAGCCACGGTGTCGCCTTCAAAGGGTCCACCAGCTGGCCGCTGCTAGGCTTTACTTACCGGTTAATTTATAGGTTTGATTGGGAACACGTCATTTCTGTTCAAATTCGCGCCGTAATCTTTTTATTTCGCGAAAAATGTAACGGCCTGGAGGATGTCAAGTACGCTAAAAAGCTACGACAAATGCTAGCAGCCACTGAAAGGGTTTGAATTCCGGCGGAACCAATATTTATCCCCTACAGTGTGGATGTAGTGGCTTTAGCCTACTCCTAGAACTGGCTAAAATTGTTCAGCTTCGGCCACATCCATAAAAAAAAAAAATATATATATATAAAAAATTAGAAAATTAAAAAAAAAAGCACGGCAGGTACTGGACCAGAGTATGGACACGGCTTTATTCCGGAAAAGGAAACCAGAGAAATTCCATTTTAACCAGTTGCGAAAAATGGAACAGTAGGTACTCAAAACACAATACAATTTTGTAGATCCTCCCTCTGTAATTTTCACAGTATGGGATGGAGAACAAAGTGTTATTTTGTGAGGATTTTCAGAAAGGAGCATTTGAAAATTAGTTTTTATTTCCCAAGTCCTACTGTGAGATAGTACGAATTAGAATTTTAATTTTTGTTATTATGTTAGCGTGTGGGTATAGGTCTCTCTCTTACGGCCCGGATCCCACATATACGGTGGGTGGGGTAGAAATTATATGCAGTGTATACAAACAACGTTATTTCCACATTCTACCAACGTACTTTATAGCAAAGTATTGTAGTTGTGCTAAAATGCTTTGTTTAATATTAATTGACTTTTCCGTCGTGACGCCTGTAAGAGAAATCCCACATACCGCAGTGTTGAATTAAAGCGGGAATTACAATACATAATTCCAAGATCCTGAATATTAAAGTGAATTATAATAAAACAAAGGTTTGATTTTAGATTATATTAATTTATAATTAAGGATAATAATAATAATGATAATTGAATTTTGTATCTCGGTTTTTCTAAAAATGTATGGTGCAAGAAGGAACCCGCCAGTACGCCGTTGTTGTTGTTCACCTGTACTAGTAAGAAATGTCTTGCCTATTAAAACTAAAATAGAAAAGTCCACAGTGTTCTTATTAAAAGTAAAACGCCTCAACAGTGGTAGCAGAGCGTGGTTCGCCAATCAAGATCTCTGTGGCAGTAAAAAAAAAAACTGTGAGTAAAATCGTAAAAACCCCCTAAGATGTCAGACAGGCAGGAGGAGGCAGGCATAGAAAAGTTGAAAGATGCAGAGTCGTACCAAATTTGGAAATTCCAAATCGACATCTTTCTTAAAAGTTCTGGGCTGTATGCCATTGCTGATGGAATGCAAAAGTGCCCCGAAACCGATGAAAAGAAAATAGCAGAATGGAAAAAGCAAGACGCAAAAGTTCAAAAACATCTCGTGACAACTATAGACAAGAACCTGCTTGTGCACTTGATGTCGTGTGCAAATTCCTGTGAAATGTATGTGAAGCTAAAGACTATCTTTGAACGTGATACCGATCAGCAGAAGTGCAATCTTCTTACTAAACTGTACCAGTTCAAGTTCGATGAAAGTAGAAGCGTCGCAGAAAACATAGCCGAACTTCAAAACATCGCCTTCAGATTGACAGCCCTAAAGGAGAACGTGAGCGATTCCATGGTCGTAGCCAAGATCCTGAGTGAGCTGCCAGACAAATACAGACATTTTTCGACGGCTTGGGAATCCACTGATGTTGCTGAAAGGACGATAGCCAACCTGAGTGCCCGGTTGCTGTCTGAGGAAGCCAAGCTGAAAGAAACCGAACCTAATAAGGAGAGTAACGTTTCTTTTCTAGCAGGTAGTAATAAATATAAAAACTATAAGTGCCATGCCTGTTCTGGCTTTGGGCACATTGCACGAAACTGTACCCGTAAAAGTAAAAATAACAATAACAGTAATAGTAACAATGGTTACAAAAAGCCTTGCAATATTTGTAAAAAGACCAACCATCTGGAGAAAGACTGTTTCTTTCGCAACAGAGGTAACAACAATGGTAACAACAGTAAAAGTAATAACAATAACGTGTTTCTAACAAACAATGATTGTTTTTCAGATTCTCATACTGGTTGGACTGTGGACAGTGGAGCGAGCTTTCACATGACGAATAGCGTTGAATTTCTGAAAAATGCCACGCCTAAGACTACTCCTTTCACGGTTGCAAACAACCAGAAGATGGAAGGTGAAGCTATTGGCACGGTCTGTGCTGAGAAATGCAGGCTCAATCAAGTCGCTTTCGTACCTAAGTTAACTGCTAATCTTATATCGGTGGGTCGAGTAACTGAGAACGGTGGTTCTGTTCTGTTTACAAATGATGGTGTAACTATAAGTAAAAATGGTGAGACTGTTTTAACAGGTCGTAAAACGCAGAATGGTTTGTTTACTGTTGATATTGGTAATGTAAAACTTGAGCCTGAACATGCTTTGCTTGTGCGAGACGCACAAATTTTGCATCGAAAAATGGGCCACTTGGGCATTAAAAATTTAAAAAAGTTAGTAAAAATGGCAGATGGTGTAAAAGAATCTGAGTTACCAAAAGATGATGAGTTTCTTTGCGAAGTTTGCGTCAAAGCGAAACATGCGAGGAGCCCGTTTAGTGGTGAATTGCCTAAAGCTACTAGAGAGCTTCAGATAATACATACAGATGTATGCGGCCCCATTGAAACAGAAACGTATGATGGAAAGCGTTATTTCATCACTTTTCTGGACGATTACACTCACTATTGTGAAGTCTATCTTATGAGTAATAAGTCTGAAGTGCCAGAAATCGTAAAAAGTTTTGTAACTAGAGTTGAGAATCAAAAGCAGTCAAAAGTGTGTACCATTAAGTGTGACAATGGCACTGAGTATTTACCGATTCGTGATTGGTGTAAAAACAAGGGTATCACTGTAGATACCACTGCTCCGTATAGTCCTCAGATGAACTCAAAAGCAGAAAGATTAAATCGTACCTTGTGTGAAAAAATGAGGGCTCTTATTTTTGACTCAGGTCTTGAAAAATGTATGTGGGGCGAAGCACTCAGAGTGTCCTGTTACGTCACAAATAGAAGTCCTACTGTCTCGTGCGACGTCACACCCATTCAACTGTGGACCAAAGTGAGACCAGATTTAAGTAAACTAAAGTTGTTTGGCTGTGACGCCTTTGCGAAAAATTTGAGATATACTAAAAAGCTCGATGAACGATCCGAAAAATTGAAATTTGTTGGTTACGCACACAATGGTTTTCGTTTGTGGGACAGTGTAAAAAGAAAAGTGATCATATCACGTGATGTAAAATTTGGAGATGTCTCTCGTGACATTCGTAAAAATGATTCTGTTGTTCAACTTGAGCTTGAGTCAGACGACGGTGTGGATGACAGAGATGATGTTGATGTGTCTCCGGCTCAGCCTCAAGTAGATGAACACAGTACAGGTGATGAGTCTGATGGTGAGGATGGGGGTAATGAGCAGTTGGAGGTGCCGTACCAGCTCAGGCCTCGTCATCAGATTAGACAACCTGACGTCTATGATGATTATCATATGAATCTCACTGAAGTACTTGGTCAAAGTTCTGTAATGTTGACGTTTAGTGATGCTGTGTCGTGTGATGAGAAAAATAAGTGGCTAAAAGCCATCGATGAAGAGAAAAGGTCTCTTTCTCTCAACCAAACTTGGGAGTATGTGCCAGTAAAAGAAGCCAGTGGGCGTAAAATACTTAGCAGTAAATGGGTCTTCAAAGTGAAGGAAAATGGAGTGTACAAGGCACGTTTGGTTGTGAGAGGATTCCAACAAGAGTCTGGTATAGATTACCAAGAAACGTATAGTCCTGTAGTGAACATGACATCCTTGCGTGTTCTGTTGGCTGTGACTGCCGCTAAAAATTTTGTTGTAAAAACGTTCGATGTAAAAACCGCCTTCTTGAATGGTAGATTAGATGAAGATGTGTTCATGCACATTCCAGAAGGTTTTAAAGAGAAAAGTGGTATGATTTGTAAGTTGACTAAGAGTTTGTACGGTCTCAAGGAAGCGCCACTTATGTGGAATCAAACTTTGAAAAAGTCACTTGAAAAATTGGGCCTGAAGCCGTTAAAGTCAGATCCTTGTATGTTTAAAAATGAAGCAAAAACCGTGTACTTGGCCATCTATGTAGATGACGGAATATTGGTTGGTGAAAATGAAGACGATCTGTGTGATGTCTTGGAAAAGCTTAAGAAAATGTTCGAAATCACTGTTGATACAAAAGTGAAAAACTTCATTGGAATGGAGTTGTCTCGTGATGAAAGTGGTCTTCATTTAAGCCAAACCAATTATTGTAAAGATGTGATCGATAGATTTAACATGACTGACGCTAAGGCAGTGGACACGCCTATCGTTCCTGCTCCGAGCAATAAGAGTAATAGTCAAAATGAGATGTGTAACATCAAGTTCCCGTACCGGGAAGCCATTGGAAGTTTAATGTATCTAAGTACGAAAACTCGCCCCGATATAAGCTTAGCAGTGAACGTAGAAGCTCGATCCACTGAAAGTCCAAACCCTAATGATGTAACTAATGTAAAACGTAATTTGCGGTACCTAAAGTCGACGTCTGATCTCGGCGTCTTGTATAAAGCAAACGGTAATATTGATACTCTGACCGTTTATAGTGACAGTGATTATGCTGGGGATTCAGAATCCCGTCGTAGCACTACTGGGTATGTTTGTTTTCTTAATAGCGGTCCGATTGCGTGGTGCTCTCGCAGACAACCTATTGTTGCTCTCTCCTCCACAAAGGCTGAGTTTATTGCAGCTGCAGAAAGTATTAAAGAGGTTCTTTACCTAAAAAGTTTGATTGAAGAAATGATCGGCAGTAAACTGAGAGTTGTCCTCAAAGTTGACAATACTAGTGCTATGGCTCTGATTAAGACTGGAAAGTTTAATATGCGCAGCAAGCACATTGATGTACGCTACTATTTTATTGTAGAAAAATTTAATGAAAGAGTGTTTGAGCTAGAACACTGTGCTTCTGAGAATCAAATTGCTGATGTATTTACGAAACCTTTGCTAGCCAATAAGTTCAAAAAATTTCGTGACGTATGTAAAATGTAAGGGTTTTTTTCTCTCAAGTTGGTTTTTTAATGTACCTACTTACTTAATATGTAATATTCTGGATATTGGAATTAGGAGAGGCTGTTGAATTAAAGCGGGAATTACAATACATAATTCCAAGATCCTGAATATTAAAGTGAATTATAATAAAACAAAGGTTTGATTTTAGATTATATTAATTTATAATTAAGGATAATAATAATAATGATAATTGAATTTTGTATCTCGGTTTTTCTAAAAATGTATGGTGCAAGAAGGAACCCGCCAGTACGCCGTTGTTGTTGTTCACCTGTACTAGTAAGAAATGTCTTGCCTATTAAAACTAAAATAGAAAAGTCCACAGTGTTCTTATTAAAAGTAAAACGCCTCAACACGCAGACTCCGACTCAGGGGTGCCGGAAAATAAGTCTAGGAGATATAGTTTCTCGAAAAGATAAAAGAGACACCGTGGCCGAGTGGATAAAGCAACGATTTTGAAAAGCCAGGTTCGAATCACGGCAGCTGAAAAAATTTCTCCTTGCCCTGAGTGGTCTGGTTTCGAATACTGGCGTAAGCGATATTTTCTGGTTACGGCATGCTTTGACCTTCGGCTTCGGCTCAACTCCTGTGGCGTCACGGCCAACCCAAACCAAAAAAGAAGAAATCTAGCTATAATTCAGGTATGCAGTACTTAAAACTAAAAGGGTACTGCAGTAAGACAGCACTTCTTTTCACCAGGTCTAATATTTAACCAACTGCAAGGTTATATTTTTATGGAGACATTTTCGAGCTGAGAAAAGTGACATAAAGAATCTTGGGGCTTTTTGCCAGAAAAAGGGGAAATGGGTCCTTAAAGTTGGGATTCGGACAGAAAATGTGAAGTTTGAGAAGGGATAAAAAGAGTTTGTGCTGTGGATTAAGGAGGACGGTCTGCTGGTTTTGGGGAAAGCCAGAGATCAGAAAACTCGCTCTTTTCCTAGATAGCCGTGAGGGAAACAATTTTAGCCTTTTATACCTTAATTTTTCCAATTTACTCTTCATAACTACTTTAATTTGTTCAAGGTGGTCAGGAGTTTTGACAAAGTTCAGTTTGTGGCAGGTACGTGCAGTTTTCTTCTGGACTAGAGTTATTTTTATCTACTCTAAACGAATCAACGACAAATTAGGTTTTCATTCTTTTTTATGGGGATACTACCACAGGTGCTCGGCCGAAGCCGAGTTGTTAACCACTCCATGAATCTCGTTGGGAATCTTGTTGGGAATCTCAGGCAATCATTGGAAATCTTTATGAAATTTCAGGGAATCTTGGAAATTTCTGGAGTAGTTAACCCTTCTGGGTGCATCTTTCCACGAATCTCGTTGAGAATCTCAGGAAATTTTTAAAAACTTTCATGCAATCTCAAGCAATTTCTTGAGTGGTTAACCCCTCGGTTACAACAAAAACCTGGTTGGTAGATGGAAAAAGACAATATTCCGATAATCTATAATATCAGTATTTGTTGTCTTGCAGCGTCGATGAAGCTGGAAGTTAAACTATCCAGAGCATTCTCTCCAGAAACCAAACTCGTTAATGACCTCTAGCCTCCATCTCCTTGGGGCGAAACCACCGTCCAGTAATTTCGCTTCCAAGTCGGATCAAATTGCTGATGAGCTGGTGGTAGAACAGTGGCGTAGAGGGCGCAGATGGCCTGGGGGCAAATACTCAACTGTTTAGTCGAAGATTTCGAATTAATTTCCGAAATTAAGACTATACGACGAAACTAGTTCAGTTACGTTGAACTAGGATACTCAATTTTTTTTTTTTCTAATCACTCGTGAAAGAAAATTATATTTCAGATGAAAATATGGAAATTGTTTTGCGTATATTCTTAAGAAGAATTATTGTAACCAGAGCACTTAAGGATCAGATTGCGCCCCTGGTATGGGGTGGGTGGAATATCGGAGAACCAACGCCGACGATGGATTGGGGGAGGCACCGCCCCCTCCCCCCCCCCCCCTCCTGGGATGGAGGATAGGCAATACCGCATATTAATGGACAACAAGGCCCTCCGACGCCATTATCTGTAGGATAGCAAACTAATTACAACTCTCGGTGTCAGGAGGATGTCGGGCATAGGCAGGCAAGTAATCCGAGTAGCTTACGGCCTCGATCCCTCACAAATCAGATAGGTACAGACAACAGGTTCGATCCCGATCTTCTCAAAGTTTTTGCGATCGACCTTTACCTCTTATTAGGTCCCCAAGCTGAATGAAGGGTCCGCTATACCTGACGGTGCATTTTTTGCCGGCCATAAGATTAACAGTGCGAGCGGCGATTCATTTTCAAGGTTTACCCTTGGTTGGAAAGACACAAAATTTTGCCTGTACCTAGCCCTAACAATGTTCTAGGGAGTGTTCGAAGCAGATTTCCCATTTTTTTACTGGTTTTCGAGATACAGCACTTTTCTTGAGGTGTGCGATGCTAGCATTTGCAGAACAGTTGCAATAAAAGAAACTACTATTACTACTACTATTAACTATTAACTACTATTACTATACCGGGGCAGAATGTTAACTGGAAGAAGTATTAACTTCAGGTTACGATACTGGTACCTGAAACCCCCAATAACTTATCTTAATCATAATCCGAGGAAAATGGCCGTCAGACAATACGCAGGCCCCGCGCCAGGCAGATATTTTCAAGTCCTGCTTTCCAGTATTATTTAAATAACCCCTCTCTGTCCCTCCCAGTTTCCCTAATTAAAACAAAATAAACTTAATGAGAAATTTATGAGATGGGTTGATGAAAAAATATTTTAGAGGACGTCTCACAAAAATTGATCAGAATGAAAATTCAAGTCTCTGAGAATAACCCGCATTCCAAAAATTAAGTACATGAAATTACAGTTTTTTTTTCAGTAGGGTGACTGAAACTTCTTTGAGAAGCAGGCTGTACTTTTTTTTTCCGGCCATAAGCATTACTCATGGTTTTTCCTTCATGTGGTAGACTTCTTCCCGAAGACATCCCAATCGGAGAACAGTGGAAAAATCATTTTCTCCATGACACGTATTGGAAAAATTATTGAGTAGTGAAACGGTGAGACTGTAAAATCTGCGTCTTTCCAACCAACGAAAAAAATCGCAATGTCGATCTTATGCGTCGCCAAAATTCATCACCAGCTGAAGCTGCACATTACTTGTACACGTAAGTAAAATTATTTAATATACTGTGCTGGAATCCATATTTTGTGCTGACTTCTCCAGCGAGAAGGGGAAGGGAGGGGGGACGAATTTGATTGATCTAGCAATATCCCCAACAGTCCACGTCCACATTTGCGTTCACGTCCACGTTTTCGCCCGCGCCCCGGAATGTCTGGGGACCCCTCGTACCAGTCACACACGTGCCCGTAATGTTCGCCAGGACCTAACTATTTTTATTAAGTTTCATAAATCAAACTGGACATGCCATTCGGCTCCTGGGCAGTAATGACCTACATTATGACCAAGTGACGTGGCCTAGGCATAGCTATTTGTATTAAATTACAGGTAATATCTATTTTATTGAATGCTGATATCTCGAAAAGGACGATCGTTATCAATAATCTGCATTCTATATCCTGAATCGATAGTCGTGAATATTTTCAATTTGGGATGTGTTTCCTACTTCATACTACCATCAATGATTTATTCTGTTTAATATATTTTCTTCAAATTCGGTCATGTTAATATTATAGGCAGAAATGCATCGTCAGCCATTGTATACCCTTAAACCTGTCTATCCAATCCTGTTTGTTGACGTTTTTTTGTTCCCACTTATGTTCTGAAATATAATATGTCTTTTTTACATCAGAAAATGGGACAAGTTTTGTGTTGATGATAAAATAATTGATTCTCTGACGTTATAAAAGACATATTATATTTCAGAACACCCAACAGTTTCCTCAGATAATAGAAAGAAAAAAACGTGAACAAAGAGCATTCCTTAGGGAGATTCAGAGGAATTTTTCAGCTGGGAGGAAGCTAATGGATCGTCACTGAAAAAATAAATACAAACAATTGCGAAAGAAAAGACAAAGACGGAGGAAAACGATTTGAGGGTTGAGCCTGGAGCCCATTTCGAGACCATTGCAGCCATCTCAGAAATCATATGAATTCTTTATCCATTTCTCTTTCCAACTCATCCTCCCGGGGCCAGGAATCCCACAATAAATTTGTTGGTTCGATGGTCCTCAAAGTGCAATAATAGGACATTTTTATTTTTTCATTTGTGGGCCGGATTGGGGCAGTTCCATGGCACTGGGCTATAAAACAAGAGATCGACCCTGAATAAGCTGAACCTGAAACCTGAAACATGCCTGAAGGGTTTACTTCCTCACCGGCTAGAGGAATACTCGACTGCCCTTGAACTATAGGCATACCTAACAAAAGACCAGATTTTTTCAAAATGGGCTATCATGTGACCTCCTACAGAGTTACAGAGTGTAAAACCCTTCCCTTATGTGTTGTGTGCCATTTAACCCCTTACCTACTTAGAATACACACCAAAAAATAAAGAGAACATCCCAAAAAAATAAATAAAAAATCAGTAGAGCCGCGTTGCAAAGGGCATTGCAGGGGAAGGGGGAGTGCTGATCTGCAGGTGCATTATTGCTGAGCAGGGGGTTGCTGTCATCAGCACAATGGAATCAGCAGTCACTGCTGCGGCGCCGAGTGATTCAAGAGGATGTGATGGGGGCTCCCCACCCTGCACACCGGTCACCGGTCACCGGTCTGCGGGCTCTTTGCCGGCTTCCTCTGCCGGACTGCCCGCTGCCTCCCTTTAACTGTATGCTTTGCGTTCCAACAGTGACTGTGATATTGGAATTGGTTTCGACAGCCAACGCTTAAAGCCAAGGAGATTAAGCTCAGCAGACAGCAGCAGTTATGCATCAAACGGACCCCATGATTGCTGATTTCCAGAGCCTATTATGTACCGTGTACGCACCAAGATGGCCTTCTTTTTCGCCACTTTTTCTTCCTATAATTTAAAGGAAAAGAGCAGAACTAAGATTATTACTTTGGCAACAAACTGGATGCTTGTGATCACCAAACGTACGCCTGCAGATTCATGATTATGTAATCCCAGAGTCGGTGTACACGGATAATTTCACCTGCAGCCGATGTCAAGCATAAAACAGGAAGAAATTGTTAAAATGCGATGGTTCCTTCCCCTTTCAAATTTTTTTTCTGATCCGGTAAAACCTAAAACATTAGGTCTTCATCGTGTTAGTACAGCGGGGAGCTGCTATTCGGCGGATAATTATGTTTCCCCACCACAAATGGACGACCGCATTTGACGAAAATATTTTAAAAAGAAGGAAAACTGAGTAGCCGATATTTAACCGGAAAATGCCATCGTTCTCTTGTACCCTTCGGTAGTTTCTGGTGCTTAATAGCAAAATCTATGGCCATCAACCTGGTGATTTCCCAAAAGCAATAGATAAAGGTAGGCACATGTGTCGTTAGCATGACAGGGTCTATCCACCAAATTGCACCGTCGTATGTCAGCCCTATATCTCATGTCTATACGGCCTTACCCCCTCCCTTCCAGCTTGCGGCAAGCTCCTCATAACGTTCGCTGCTGCCGCTGCTACAGCTTGCTTTATAGGGCACATAACCGCAACGGAGGCGACAACCCCCGGGCGTGCAGTGCTACACATTAGAAGCTGTAAACGCCTTTGGTGCGGCGCCCAGCCTTCTGGTTATTTAGTCTGCGAAAATGTCTTTAGGGTGGTTTAACTCAGCTTGAAATTCGCAGAGATAGGGATACCACTTTGCTTGCCGTTCCTCTTTGTTACTAACGCGAAAAAAATTGCTCTGAAAGTTCTGGGAAATTTGGTTCTCCTTATGTTTCCTTTCATAAGTGAGAAAGGAATTTTAGGTAGTTTAGGAAGTAAGTGAGCCTGCTGGTTTTCAATTTAGGGCCCACGCACCAATTGTTCCTTACAGCCCATACCCTAGGCTGGAAGGCACAGATGTTTATTAAATAATCTGATGTATGAAATTCATGCTAACAACAGCATAGGATTCGAACCCAGGACCTCAGTCGTGCGAGTCTAGTATTCTCCCAAAAGGCTAGACTACGGTGAGGGCACTTCTTAATAACGAACGATCTCGCGGTACTTTTTCACTTTTTCTTTCGTCGTGACGTTTTGTTTTGAGCGTCCATAGTACGACTATAAAATGTTCCACAGCGAAAATTCCGAGAAGTATTTCACGACGAAAAAAAAGTAGGTCTAACATACTTATTTTTAAAAGGAAAATGATGGAATTTTGATCCTGGTTCAGATGAAACGAGTTCTGTATTTCCAGAGGGAGTGGAAGCAGAATTAAGGGCCACCATACATTCTCGACGAACTCCGCCAAAACCACTGTGCGAAAGGAAATATTCGACAAAAGTAATGTTTACATTTTAGTACCACCGGAGACTGGTAATTGCAATATCGTATCGGTTGTGTCTACTCTAAAAGCTAAACATAGTGTGCTATTTGAACGCGAAACGAACGAGTGAAAGTAGGACACTATGTTTAGCTTGTACAGGAGAAAAAGTAGAGAAATGGTGTTGCAATTACGAACTTCCGTAAGTGAAATAAAAATTGTCAACATGTAACATGGCGGCGGTAAATATTACAAACATTTATCAAGCTTTTCTACTAAATGTGACGATAAAATCATACTGTTTTAATCCGAAACGTTACAAAAAAATATTTCGCGTGAGGTAGTGTTGTGTTTTCGCGATCTGTCAAAAAAACATGTGGACTGGTAGTTGACTGTTTAAAATCGCTCCTGTGGGCTTATTACTCCATTTCATGCAAAAATACAACACTACCTCACGACAAAGAGTCTCAGGTTTACATCCCCCTATAAACACTTTTCACTCGCCCTGTAACTTCGGAGTAGGGCTTGAAGTACGTAGCATTGCGAACCAAATGGGTGTATTTCCCCTTAACGTGTGAATTCAACCTATAAATCAAAGCTCTATCATCTTGAATTGACAGAAAGAAGTAATAAGCGCTTTCCGAGGGAAAACGGAGTTCGCGAAAATCAGGGGGAGATTTTCATTTTCATGAAAATTACGAGCTCGATCTGCGACCCTTCGATTGTGCGGGTGTCGTGCTCTAGTGCACTGCTTCCCTATGGTTACATTCTCCCTTTCCCCAATGTTTATCCCCTCTATTGTAAATTTTTTTAATGGCCTGATTTTCTGCCGTTTTGTATTGGGAAATATCGGAATTGTTTCACGTAGGCTTTTGAATCGGTCCAATCGTGCACGTTTAATTTTGTAATCGTGTGATCAAAATTTTAAGCCTCCTTCTTTTTTTCGCTGTTTACATTTACCATTATAGGGCGTCCTATACCCTATAAACAGTAAATGTATATGTACAACAACAGATAGAAAAAAAAACATACAAAAAAGTGCATGGGGTTTTTCGAAAAATCGTTACTCAGCAATCCATGACGAAACAACTGTTTGGTTATTTGCAAGAAGCAAAGAAAGGATGATTCTAAACTACCGTTTGAGTAAAAAATATTTGCACTAAAACACATGACTGAAATTTGGGGGGGTCGCAGTTCAACCATATTTGAACCCCACTCAAATTTTTAAGGCTTTTTCTTTAAGATATTTTAAGTAATATACGTTATACACCGAA
This sequence comes from Mesopsocus fuscifrons, assembly GCA_950004255.1. Lineage (NCBI taxonomy): Eukaryota > Metazoa > Arthropoda > Insecta > Psocodea > Mesopsocidae > Mesopsocus > Mesopsocus fuscifrons. The sequence goes on from OX465377.1 coordinate 17,421,081, forward strand.
AGCGTCATCTGTCTTCAAGAAAAGCCTCATTATTGGAAAAGTCAAAAAGGGAAGACAGATTTTCTATAACCTAAGTGATTGATGGTAAAACCGGTGGAAACTCCGGCATAAGGAGAGTCGTATAAAAAATATAGAAGACATATTCTGATAATCTATTTTCAAGAGGACTAATGAACCATTAGGTAGAAGAAAAAAAGGGATAGAGAAAAGAGACATGGGAAAGTATGAAATCATGTTTTCTCGAGTAACGCTTTAGATGATGAATTTCGTGCCCACAGACGTTTCACTCTTCCCTCATGTCAGCGATTTTTAAGGCGCTCTGCCCTATTTCTTCACTTCCGACGGTCAACATTTGTCTTCGCCTTCTTTTCTACGTGACTATTGTTACCAATTTGAGACGCGGCCAACCGTATGATACCCGCCGTTTCTTTTTTTTTTACTTTCTCGCTAGCAACATTTTACGTTTCCGTTGATTCTGGGTCGAAAAAGTTTGCCCACCCAACAATCTGTTTGTTCCAGCGCCGTTCACCCGATTTTGATGAAATTTGGTAAGCACCTGTCTGAAATCACGGCACAGGTTCTTCTTCGACGAATTACTGAAATTCGAAAGCCTCAGGCTGCTGATTCCGATACAATCTGGTGGTAACAATTCAAAGACAAAACTCGCATCCGAATATAAAGTTTTCAGCTCAGTTGCTTTTGGCTTTCAGTCTTTCCTGAAAAGGAAAAATTTCTTTTGATGTGAAACGAATTGTATAGAAATCGTGCAAGGGGTGGGAGGTGGCAGCTTCTAGATTAGCTGGGAGTTGTGCTGCAATACTTGTATGGCTTCGAAACTGCTTGTAATGCTTCAGACGTTATTTCATGGATCAGCAGTTCTAGATTGGGATGGAAAGTGCTTTTCATTTGTGGCATAACATTTTTTTGAGTTCATTTCTTTTGGACGGAGGCCCATTTTGCGTCTGTCTCGTAAGAGCTTTTTTCGGTACCAACCGAGGGGGTAACCACTCCAGAGATTCCTTGAGATTCCCTGAGATTCCATTAAGATTTTCAAAGATTCCCAACTATATTCATAGAAAGATGAACCCCGGAGGGGTAACCACTCCAAAAAAAATTCCAAGATTCCCTGAGATTTCATAAAGATTTTAAATTATTCCCAACGAGATTCCCTACGAGATTCCTGGAGTGGTTAACCCCTCGGCCACCATCATATGTCCTGGAGTGATTTAGGGGCTTCGGACGACTCCTCTTCGGCTTCTGCCAACTCCTAGCTTCGGCCTAACTCCAGCGGCGCAATAACGAGGTCATAAATAAAATAAAGAAAATTTTCAGCAGGATTCTAGGTTCCCCGTATCCAAACACACACGCAAGGAAAATGTTTTTCCTTGCAAACCACCAGGGTATCGGGGACCTGAGCCGCCCCGGAGCCGAGACTGAAAATTGCGAATTACGTCCCCGTAGACAGCGCGGATGGGTTGGATTTATGAAAAAAGTGATTAAGGTCAGAAAAACATGGTAAGCGCGGGGTCTGACCACACCCCTCTCTTGTTTTTGTCACCAACATCAGGAAAAAACAGTTATGGACGAGCTGCAGGTCCTGATAGTAGGATGCAAGGGCGCCCTATAGGGGGATGCAAGGGCGCCCTGTAGGGGGATGCAAGGGCGCCTTGTAGGGGGAGCAAGGTCCAGATCCCCTCCCAGCATCGCATCAAGTGTGAAAGTCGAGGGGTTAACCACTCGTTGGGAATCTCCTTGGGAATCACTGGAAATCTTTATGAAATCTCAAGGAATCTTGGAATTTTTTGGAGTGGTTACCCCTTTGGGGTTCATCTTTCTATGAATATCGTTGGGAATCTTTGGAAATCTTTATGGAATCTCAAGGAATCTCTGGAGTGGTGAAAGTCTATTTATTTTAGAGGTTTCCTCCAGTGGACACAGTTTAACCATTTTCGGTTCAAAAGTTCCAAATCACAAAACCATAAAAATCGAACTGTCCTATTTTTCGCTACTATACCCTTCCCCCCTGAAATGGGCGCCCTTGGTTAGATGAACGTTATCTCCATTGTTACGTAATTAGGATTTAATTCGTGACGGAAATTGAATTGAAATTAGGAGATTCCACCATTTGGCTGCGCTGATTCTGAATTTGGTTTGGCATAATGGGTACTTATGAATAACTGCTCGTAATGCTCCAAGTGCCACTACACCACACCATCTGTACTTCAAAAAAACCTCGCGCTAATTCAGCAGTAAATTTTTTGGCGTTAAAAAAAATCGTTATCTTGAAAACTATTTTTTTTTTTTTTTTTTTTTTTTTATTTCTAGGTTTATCCAGCCAATGGCTACTTGGGAAATAGGAAAACTAGACGAAAGTTGTCAAGTGAGAGTCGAGTGAGTTCCTGTCCCTTCTGCTGCCACTTCTCTTCTCAGCCTTAATTTTCAAAATAATAAGATATGTAAATTTTTGACAGAGAAGGACAAACAAGAGAGGTTCTTGTATATTATAAATAAGGTTGTCGGCTTGGACAGCTTGCTGCCAATTCAAAAGTCAAAAGAAAACCACGCTAAAGCTGGTGGTCCTCCCCAGATTAAAGTTTTGTTCAACTTTGTGTATTGAGCTGACATCCAGAAGCCGCTAAAAGAAAAACTTCAATGCTTTCCTCAATTTGACTTTAAAAAGCTAAAGCTTCTCCTTTGAGATCAAGAGCGTCATTACTTCTCCCAGCAGAGGTTTTTATCCCGAAATATTTCTCTTTTTTTCTCCGTTTTTATCCGACAGGGACACGCATTGTTTTCATGGAAAAGGCAGCGAAGGATGGATTTTAATCTGGGTAGGCTGCATAAGTATTTAACTTTGACTTGGGACAGCCCTTTCTGCGAATACAAGCACTGAATGAGAATAGGAGTGTGAATTTGAATGAGGGGAATCAGGTTCAAGCCCATTTCGGGTTGCCTTCAGCTGTGGCACGTGTCTTGGTTATTATATTTTTCTCTTTTCATACCTACCCAGCTACCCTTACCTCTTCTCAGGGGAGCTCTACTCTTCTCCTTCCTTACTATTTTCCTCCTTTTTTTCAGAAATAGAAACCAATTTGTTTCATGTTGTCCGAAATGTGCTACAGGTTTTTCCTTTTATCTTTCAAGGCGTGGAGTAGAATTTCTATCTTTTTTTGGAGTTTTTGTGTGATTTTTTTTTTGGTTTATAAAAATAGGTCGAGGAGAGTCTGGAGCATTTTATAGGTTGGGATTTCAACCTGTAGTGCGTTCGAGATTGTTCTTTCAAAAAATTTCACTCCCAAAGTGTCTGTGTCGAAGCTCAAAATTATTCTCAGGGGAGTCTACGCAGTCGTGTTTGTTTATTGAGATTTCAGGTTTCCCATGATCTTGGGGGTCCCCTGAGTCGAAAAAAGTGGTTTCTGGAAAAAGTCTGTCCGTCCGTTTCCTGCTTAAAGTGACAAAGTAAGTAGTAAGTAAGTACCTACCACTGTAAAACCATTTCATTTACATATTATTTCCTTTATCCCTATCTGTTGCTATCAAATGAAAAATTCTTCAGAATTGAAGGTCGTGCTTTTCCAAACCTCTATCTTAGAATTAAAGTCGGTAAAGAGTGTCAAGAAAGTTAAGAGGACGCTATACCTGACGGTGCATTTTTTGCCGCCCATAAGATTAACATTGCGAGCGGCGATTCATTTTCAAGGTTTACCCTTGGTTGGAAAGACACAAAATTTTGCCTGTACCTAGCCCTAACAATGCTCTAGGGAGTGTTCGAAGCAGATTTCCCAATTTCTCACTGGTTTCTTTTATTGCAACTGTTTTGCAAATGCTAGCATCGCATACCTCAAGAAAAGTGCTGTATCTCGAAAACCAGTAAAAAAATGGGAAATCTGCTTCGAACGCTCCCTAGAACATTGTTAGGGCTAGGTACAGGCAAAATTTTGTGTCTTTCCAAGCAAGGGTAAACCTTAAAAATGAATCGCCGCTCGCAATGTTAATCTTATGGGCGGCAAAAAATGCACCGTCAGGTGTAGCGGACCCTTAAACAGATGAGTCGAGTATTCCTAAATACATATAAAAAAAATTACTCAAATGAAATTTCTCAGATATGAATTGGAAAGTGGGTGGGGCTGATGTAATTCCAGAGTAGAGCCAGATTCCATCAGTACGTAACAGCATTCCGAGCGAGACGTGCGTAACCCGCTAAATTGCTCGTTACGATCATTTTTCATTCCCTTAAAATTTTTAATGGGAAACTTTAGACTGTTATATTTTTAACGAGGCTTATTAACAGCCTTCCGTTCTTCGACAAATTGAGGAAGCAGAGGTATCTATTCCAAAATTAACCGATACTAAGACCTTTTTCAAAGTTTTGAACTTTTCGCCCTACGGAGTGGCGCCTTTTTTTCAGGTACCTGCTACCCAGGCTTGGGTTGATTTATCAGAGACTTATAAAATGGCATGTGCCTTTCAGTGATCGAGCAGTTAAGGGGTTTGCCTTGTGTCCTGAGAGGTCAGGGTTCGAATCCCGGCGTAACCCGTTTTTTTCTAGGAGGCAGACCAGACCGCTAGCCGGTAGCACTTCAAACGAAGATTCCTGATTTTAGGGAAGTAGTGAGGGGTTAACCACTCCAGGAATCTCGTTGGGAATCTCGTTGGAAATCTCAGGCAATCATTAGAAATCTTTATGAAATGTCAGGGAATCTTGGAAATTTCTGGAGTAATTAACCCTTCGGGGTGCATCTTTCCACGAATCTCGTTGAGAATCTCAGGAAATCTTTGGAAATCTTCGTGCAATCTCAGGCAATCTCAAAAAATCTCTGGAGTGGTTAACCCCTCGGGAAGTAGCTAGTCAGCGTTTTTATTTAACTCTCGTAATATGGGGAAATAGAAAATTCTCCCCTGCAAATATTTGTAAAGTAAACTGTAGAGATTTATTAATAAAGAAAACCAATTTCCTGTAGATAATTTAGGTCCACATAAAATACAATATCCAGGGTCGAAAAAATCACAAGTTATTGAACTGAATGTCTTCTTTGCCAAGGAACGGGAAAAAGGGTGTTCAAATATACTGTCTACCTAAGTAAAGTTATTCAGCAGGGAGAAAAGGCTTAACCTGGAGAGGGCAAGCGTGGTTCATGACGTAAAATGGGCTTTACGTCACGGGCAGCTTAACCTCCAGGAGCCGGTACACGGCGCCCTTAACTCCCCAATCCTTCTTCCCCTACCCTTAGTAGCCCGCATATTGTTTGACCGTGTTATCCACCCCAATTGATTCAAGACTAGTTGTAAATGCTGACAATTGTCCGTTATTACCATATTTTAACTTCATTTTCATTGCTAATTCTAGTTCAACATTTCCCATCCTACCCCCAGCAAAATCCAAAACTCAGGATTTCGGAAAATCTCGCTTAAATACGCTTTTTAACCAGGGTTTAACTGTTAAACGAGTAGGGTGACATTCACTCTTAGTAGCCGCTTTGAGGAGCAGTACACCGCAAGCCATGGGTTTTATAAGGCTGCGTTTAGGTCCTGAACTCTGAAGAAATCTGCCGTAACGCCCACCTGAAGTCACACATTCTGGCTACTTAGGATACTTTGGAAAGATGTGTGTAACGGAGGTTTTCTGAAACAATATTCAACAAAACCCAAAATCCTGAGATTCCTTGAGATTCCATAAAGATTTCCAAAGATTCCCAACGATATTCTTAGAAAAATGAACCCCGAAGAGGTAACCACTCCAAAAATTCCAAGATTCCCTGAGATTCCAAAAAGATTTCCAATGATTCCCAACGAGATTCCCAACGAGTGGTTAACCCCTCGCTGGGCTCTCGCCGAATCCAAAAGCCAGCCGTGCACATGGTTCTATAAAAATGCCTCCTAACACGAAAACCTTTGACAAAGACTTGGACGATCATGGTTGTATAGTGGCGGTACGGTAGCGCATGCAGCCAAGTTAAAATTTATGTTCCATTTGAAATGTACTGGGCCATTTACACAATTATCCCTATTGTCATGGCTAATCACTTAAGGGTTGTCGCGCTCGTAACCTCTTTCTCATTCTGCTTGGAGCCTGTACCCTATTATTACAGAGCCCCTTCCATGTTCCCTTCGGGCGGATTACAGTTGGCGAACTTTCGGTTGTAAAACGGCGCAGGGTACAATTGGATTTTAGGATTATCCCCCTAGAAGTTTATTTGGCAAATCACCATGTGTTGAATTATATAGCTTTATAGTCTTGGCCCGGCATACGTTACTTAGCCTTTTCGTGAACATGATAATGCTGGTCGGAGCTGCCTAAAATAGGTATCTCCTTAGGAAATTCGCGTTTTAGTTTCGCTTATATACAAACATCAGCCCACGCTTAAGGGTCCGCTATACCTGACGATGCATTTTTTGCCGCCCATAAGGTTAACATTGCGAAGACACAAAAGTTTGCCTGTACCTAGCCCTAACAATGTTATAGGGAGTGTTCGAAGCAGATTTCCCATTTTTTTTACTGGTTTTCGAGATACAGCACTTTCCTTGAGGTATGCGATGCTAGCATTTGCAAAACAGTTGCAATAAAAGAAACCAGTGAGAAATTGGGAAATCTGCTTCGAACACGACCTAGAACATTGTTAGGGCTGTTAGGGCTAGGTACAGGCAAAATTTTGTGTCTTTCCAACCAAGGGTAAACCTTGAAAATGAATCGCCGCTCGCAATGTTAATCTTATGGGCGGCAAAAAATGCATCGTCAGGTATAGCGTCCTCTTAAACGTCTACTTAAGGGCGTCAAAGAAGTCGTGTTTGCTTACGTTCTTTTCTGGAAATTTTATGAGGATACTACTGGATATTTAAATGTTCTGAAATATAATATGTCTTCGTGCTGTGTTGTGATTTTCCAATCGGTTAATTTCGGACAAATTTTTTGTTGTCAAAAGTCACTCAAACGGAAAATAACAGCACAGCCTGTTAATTTTGGCCGTTAAAAAGACAATTTATATTTCAGAACATTTAAATATCCAATATTTTCCTCATAAAGTGTGCAGAAAAAACGTAAACAAATAGCGGATGTAAGTTCGGGATTAAGTCGTAATGTGTCCTAAACCCAATCTCTCCATGTTCTTCTCTGTTTCCCTTTCACAAAATCTCATTTATCCGATTCCAGTACATTTGGTTCGTTAGTATAGTCCAAGTCAGGCTGGGAGCGTACCGATTACTCATAATTTCTTGAAGATTTTCAGCTGCCGCCGATCCGGAATTGGGTTCCATACCCTACCATACGCTAAAAATGCCAATCCAACTCTGAGCAGATATTTCCCTGCTCAAGAAGAAGTTTTTATCAGCCCTAGATTTGCAAGAAATTATGAGTAATCGGTACGCTCCCAGCCTGACTTGGACTATAGTATCAAGGGTTCCCTTTCCACGAAGCCAGAACATGTCTCATAGGAGGTTCCCAAGAAGAAGCCACGCTAGCTTTGATAGTTCGTTCTTAAGATTCTCAAGATTGAACTCAAGCAAAATCGGCCCTGGGTACCTGCGAACTGAGTAAGCTTGCCTGGGGTCACAAGTCAAAGTGAGCACTGACAGAGCTTCTCCCACTTGCAGTGGTTCCCCACCTTAAAAGAAATCAGGTTTCCGATTCAACGGGAAATGAAAAATCAAGGTGGCGTCGTGCCTACAGAATCTGATCACTTCCTATTCGGCTTAGAAGTGAAAATTCCATGAAGTAATTTAATAACTGCGAGCTTGAAGAAACTTTGTGGGGGGAACGAAAGGGGGGAGAGAGGGGATTAACGGGCGCAAAAGGGTAAACAAGGGCTTCCCACTTTTATCCCCACTTCCGCCCCCCAACCTGAGTACTTAGCCCCATACTTGCCCCCACCGCACTTCTTGATATCAAGTATGGGACACCCTTAAGACGATGTCTCTTTTAGGGGTTGTTCTTTGGTTATCCCCCCCGTAGGAAAAGTTTTGTAGAAGGCTAGGTACTGACGATATAACCTCCTTAGGTACTGTCCATCGCAGAATTCTCGTAAAATCAAGTTAGCCAGCGTTCTTCTCTTGTTTGTAGCTTACTGTACCTTTCACAGAATCATTGGACCCCTTCATGAGTAGTTCAGTCGAAGACTTACCTCCTGAAACAACGAGAAAGAAAAGTTTTAGGGAAACTCTCTCACATAATTTAAGGTACTCACGAATAGGTTACTGGACTACCTGATTCAAAATATACCTGTTTCGACATTCCCGCCAAAAAAAAAGTCAGCTGTATTTACCTTTAGGTAACATATTTAATTGATGAGATGAGTCAGACTCCGTCTGATAAATAATAAAGGGCCCCATAATGAGTCTTCAATAAATAATGATAAAATAAAATCCCATTTCCTGTTAAACCTTTAATCCCACCAGAGCAACCAGGGTGTGAAAAAGGTAGGAAAAATTGATAAATCCTCGGAAAATTAAAACATTTACCACTCAACTTAACCGACAGTTAACTTCAAATTTTTATTGGGGAGCCACGCACTGTAGCAAAGTTTTTGGTTTCAATACGAACTGACTCAATCAATTGATCTAACTGTAAGGAAATCGTAAATCGCCCAACCAGGGAGTCAGTTGGGGTTTGAGTTGGAGCAGTCTCTCTCTATAACGACCATAAAAATTCGCTCGCTATGAAGAGAGTTCGCTATAGAGATGGCGACAACTGTAACTCCAGAATAATACTGTCAAGGTGCAATAGTTTTTAGCAGACAAACAAAAGTGCCTAGCTAAAGAAAGTATATTATAGAATTCTCACTACTGAAAATAAATCTAATTTGTTTAAAATAATAGAAAGGAGCCGTCAAAGTGATGGGAAACCTAATTAGAAGCAGTGAATAAAGTTGGGTGTTTGAGAGAAGGACTATTTGTTTGTCATACTAATTCGGTTCGGCATTGGCGGAAAGAAAGAACGGTTTCGAAATCAGCTGAAATTTGAAAAGAAGAGCGCTCTCCGTCAGGAAGCTCTTTCCGAGAAAATAACAGACAAAATTAACTTAGCTATAAAGTTAATAAACCGTTTTATGAAAAGAACAAATAGGGGGATGGTAGTTTTTTCCCCCCGTTTTGGAATCAGAGCTTCAGTGTAATTCGGGTGGGGTTCTCAAGTCCCCCCAAAAAAACCGGCCGGCAGCTGCGCAGAAAGTCAGCCCCAGATAGCTGGGCTTTCGGGTGTTTCCGCCAGCACTCGGCAATGTTCGGGCAGTCAGCGATCGATTATTATCACAGATGAAAGCTGCTGTGATAAGGATCGACTTCTTTCATTAGCGACCACGTGTTTCTCTCTCTCCAATCAGAGACGGATTTTATTTGCTTCGTTTCAATTAAAAGGGTTGCTTAGTTTTTATCATTTCCTTGGATTTTTGGGGAAAGTTTCTAATTAAGGATAAGCAACAGCTGACGGTGCATTTCACTTATAGGACCAAAATTTTAAGCAGCCTGTCCACATAATCCTGTTCCTGTCTATTTTTTTAGGGAACTGTTGGTTATTTAGGTTACGTTTCGAAATTAAATACAATATTCTCTCTCTATAACGACCGTAACATTCGCTCGCTGTAAGGAGAGTTCTCTAAAGAGAGGGCGACAAAAGGGAGATAGGGTTTGCCCTGAGCGTTGCTCGTTATATAGAGATCTTCGTTGTAGAAACTTAGTCTGAAACTAATTGTTAAAAAATAGTAACCCTCTCGCAGTATTCTTCGTTTAGAGACGCATTAATAAAATGATTATGAAGTTCATGACTCGAAATAATATACAAGATACAGAAAAATATGTAAACAACAAATTTTCCACATAGTTTTTAAACTCCACTTCAGAGAACGGATTCTGATGTTAAATTATACTTTACTATATTTCAGAACAAAAAAAAAAATCAGAAGTGTTCTCATAAAGAAAGTACACACTTTTTATTCTAGACGGCAAGACATTTTGTGCATGGGGGATGGGTGTTACACAAATAATGGCCGACAATTCACTGGAGCTTTGCGACAGTTAAAGCAACTATGCGACACCCTCTATTCTATGTGTCAGGCGTGTCGCCTTGAACTGCTCGACGTCTACTCTTTGTTAATCTGGCGACAGGCAAGGTGGCGACAGGTACGTCGCCGCACTGCGCTTTGGCGACAGGCTACGCGTCTTCCGTTTTACTTCCCCGAACTGAGTTGAAGGTGACTGATCTTTTTAACGACCGAAATTAAACCCGAAGGGGTAACCACTTCAAAAAATTCCAAGATTCCCTGAGATTTCATAAAGATTTCCAATGATTTCCAACGAGATTCCCAACGAGTGGTTAACCCCTCGAGGAGACACTTCGTATCCCACTTAGGCTGAATTTCACCACTTTCCGATAGTGTCTATAACGAGAGGATTTAACGAACGAATTTACGTTATCGTATGTTTAGCTTACGACAAGTGCGTTCGAAGAGAAACAAGTGCAAGCGCAAGGTATTTGTCGTAAGCTAAACATACGATAACGTAAATCTGTTCGTTAAATCCTCTCGTTAAAGACACTATCGGAAGGTGGTGAAATTCAGCCTTAAGGGTCTAAAACTCGAACTGACGTTTAGCTCTTTAGCATATCAAGTTTGAATGCAATCGACGATTGAGGGGTTAAGTACTTCCCTACATTCAAGCGCAATTACATTTATATAAATGGAGTGAAGAACTGAAAGAAGCTCATGAATAGCTCAATATTACGGAAGAGGAATATGGGAATGAATAGAAAGGCGTATTCAAACAAACCTCACAAGCACGCCCGATTGACTCCGATTCACCCCCTTTCTCCGGCAAAACTACATCCAGTTTTTTATATAAAAATATTTTTATTCGATCAATTACGTAATAAACTGAATTTACGTCAAGAGTGCAGCCACGCGGAAGCCCTGTGCACCTCAGCTCTCGTTCCCCCTTCTAACGGTACAAGGTGCACCCTCCTCCGGTAACGAAGTGTTTTCATCCTCAAGAGTCTTGCTCTGGGCTTTGAATCGTCGAGAAACTTAATCCGATCGCAGCGCCTTGAGAGTCAAACTTGTTAATCTGGGCCTATTACTGGAGATTTCTGGAATTTCATTCCGCTCGGAATTAGTGGGGCATGTCAATGTGTAATTAAGGTACACGGTTACGCAAGGTATGTTTAAGACGTAAATAAAACCTTATACTTAAGGGCCACCATACATTCTCGACGAACTCCGCCAAAACCACTGTGCGAAAGTAAATATTCGACAAAAGTAATGTTTACATTTTAGTACCACCGGAGACTGGTAATTGCAATATCGTATCGGTTGTGTCTACTCTAAAAGCTAAACATAGTGTGCTATTTGAACGCGAAACGAACGAGTGAAAGTAGGACACTATGTTTAGCTTTTACAGGAGAAAAAGTAGAGAAATGGTGTTGCAATTACGAACTTCCGTAAGTGAAATAAAAATTGTCAACATGTAACATGGCGGCGGTAAATATTACAAACATTTATCAAGCTTTTCTACTAAATGTGACGATAAAATCATACTGTTTTAATCCGAAACGTTACAAAAAAATATTTCGCGTGAGGTAGTGTTGTGTTTTCGCGATCTGTCAAAAAAACATGTGGACTGGTAGTTGACTGTTTAAAATCGCTCCTGTGGGCTTATTACTCCATTTCATGCAAAAATACAACACTACCTCATGACAAAGAGTCTCAGGTTTACATCCCCCTATAAACACTTTTCACTCGCCCTGTAACTTCGGAGTAGGGCTTGAAGTACGTAGCATTGCGAACCAAATGGGTGTATTTCCCCTTAAGCAGTATACCTGGGCACAGGCGCAGAAAGAAAAAATAAACTTATGGAATTTTCCAGTTGTGGTATTACCGTACAAAAAAAAAACATCGTGAACCATCAACATCCAGTGCAATTTTCTGCACCTTTGATGTTAACTTCGATGCTGCGTTGGTGTTAAAAGAACGGGAATAGACCCTCTGGTCTAGTGGGAAAACAAAAGACTCGCAAAACTGAGGCCGCGGGTTCGAATACCGGTACCAACAATTTTTCTGTGGTAGCACGGATGCCACTGTAGACATACCAACCACGAATCCTCTCTATCCTTCACCTCCTGTACGGGAGACAGGCCCTGAGGCCGTTGTTAAGCACAATAAAGGCACAAAACCCATAGGTCTCAGCAGATAAAAAGAACTAGTATCCATTACGGTCAAACTTTTTACTTTACCTGTATACGGAGTATACGTAAGGTAAAGTATTGTATTCGTGCGGGCCAATTTTCGGCAAACGTCAACTTTGAACCGTCATTGCTCCCAGACCTCACAACCGATTGGAACTTGCATATACATTTCGGAAACGTCCATGCCTTCGGAATATGAAAACCAACTCACTTTTTTCATCCGATGAAAAGTTTGCCCCCAGGAATTTTTAGAAGAGGTCAGGTACGCCGTGTCAGTACGTATGTATGTATGTATGTATGTATGTATGTATGTATGTATGTGGCATTGACCTGGACGGCACACTTTTCAACCGATTTTCTTCAAAATCGGTAGTGACCTTTCTAAAATTGGAAGAAATAAAAAACCAGAAGCCCAGTTTCCCCCCTTTAAAATTAAGGGGGGTTACCCCCCTAAAACACCCCCAAAAAGTAGAAAAAAAAATATTTGCTCAAAATCGGCTCTAACGATTTCGATCAAATTTTAGACGATTATAGAACAAATAATTACAAATCCAATGATACCACCCACTACCCCCGCATAACTCCCTGGCCGCTAAAAAGAGGGGGGAAGTCCCCCCTGGACCTGTAAAAGGGTGAAATCAGTGGATTCAGTTGTTTGTGGTATATGAGTAGTTCTGGATATGACACGTGACAACGGCCATACTCGTCACAAATGGTATATGGCTTATCTCGAGCCCCCCCCCCCGGGGGTGGGGGGGGGGAGGGGGGCAATTTTGAGTGACTTTTAAAGTGCGGCTTATGGGGTCTCAAACTGTTCGGGGGAACGTTGTGAAGCAATTTTTTGTATCAAAAAGTTTTTCTGAACGTATCCAAGCACCCCACCCCCTAAGGGGGGTAGATTTGAGTGGTTTGCGAAATATGGGTTGTGTGGGCTCAAAATGATCGGGAGATCGTTCTCAGGCAATATATTTGGTCAAAATATTTTTTCGCCACCCCCCCACCCCCCTTATGGGGGGAGGTTTGGTTACTTTCCAAAGTACGTTGTATGGGGTATCAAAATGCTCGGGGAAACGTTCTGAGGCAATTTATTTTGTCAAAAAGTTTTTCCGAGCTTCCCCAACCACCTCACCTCGTTTTAGGGGGTAGTTTTGGGTGGTTGCCAAAGTACGTCGTGTGGGGTCTCTAAGTACTCGGGGGAACATTCTAGGGCCATTCCTTTCGTCAAAAAGTTTTTCCGTCTCCAATCATTTAACCAAGGGTTTTTTTTCTAGGAATCACGCAAATAAGCAGGTAAAGTTTTGTCCGACCGTGTCGTACCGCTTGTTTCTACTTCTTCCCCGTGGAACGCCCACATCAAGAAAGGCTATCAGACAAACAAACATGAATTTCGATACTCTCTCATTTCATGTGTTGATATTCTTTTTACACACAAAAACGATTTAACAGGCAAGCGGAGCAGTTGGGAAAGCCGGATGCAAATAAAGAGTTTAAAAGAAGTTTGGAACTTTCGAGAAACGAGTTATTAGAAAAGCGTTTCTTTTTTGTGGAAAGCAGCACTGATTTCTTCCCCATTCCGCATAACTACATTTGCCAACCATAATATTTCCAATTTGCATAGACAATAAAACGATGGAGATGAAGAGCAGAGGGAAGAAGCCGCAGAATTTAATCAAGAAAAACTGAATGGATAAGTTGAAGGAGTCTGATTGAATATTTTGGAAGTCAAGATGATGACTATTTGACTTTAAAATCATATTTTATAGGCCCGAAATTCGGGAAATAGGGTGTTTCGGCCCAAGCCTCATTCTACCACATATTTAAGGCAAAAAGGGCTAAAAATTAATGTAGGGGGTTTTTGAGAGAAATGGAAATGAAACAGATTCAAAAAGTTTCTGTTTCAGTTGGAAAAACTGCTAGTTTGGACTGACAATAAAAGGCAAACATTTACACCGAAATTTTTCAAAAACTTTATTTTGGACTCAAAGATCACACATGGGGTCTCAAAATCTTTTTTTAGCACAACACTGCGACTGTAAAATATGTCTACAAAACCTACAAAAAATGATGATAAAGACGGCAACCACTATTGCCATGCGGTGAAAATTTCACCCTCATTAGGGGGACCTTTTTGGCACCAATTTCCAGGTTCACAAGATTGCAAGGTCGTATTTACCCTCTCAGCAGTCAGCAAAAGGGCGGAAGGTGCTTTACATACCTTGACTCTTCACCAGGGACCTTTCAAACATCAGGAAAACTTCCAAGCTCCCCAAAGTCGTTTGCTATGAGCTCAATAGCGTTGGCTCTTTACGTGATCTCATATGTTGTGCTTTATGATTCATGTTCTTGTTCTTCCGTTATTGCATCCTACCCATCACGTTCTCGTTGAAGATGTTTTGCTTTCTGATGAGACCTTGTTTCTAGGTTGTTCTTATGGCTCTAGCAGCATAGTGTGGTGAAATGTTGAGCCAGTGGGCCGATTTAATATTGTTCCTCTCAGGGGTCGGGTGGTCAAGGGTTCCAACTGAGAGGTCTAAGTTCGAATCCCGGCGTAAGGAGTATTTTCCACTTACGACATGGATGTAATGGCTTCAACCAACTTCTCTTCGGCTTCCGCAAAACTCCTGTAGTGTTATGAAAATCTGAATTTTGACCTAGGCAGAACTTCGCCAAATTTACAGCGCGGAGTTACGCGCCACGTAAATGGGGCTCATTTTTCTGCCAGCACAAATGGGGTATTTTGAAACAACCCTCTCCAAACTCTGGTGTCGGATCACTCAAACTAGAAAAGTAAAAAAAAAGTGAAAAATAGACAGCAAGATTTGAATAACAGAGCAGAGAAGGGAGTAATCCATTGGTGGGCAGCTGTGTGCTGACCGTGGAATGTTAATGACTTCTCCAATTCGCTATCGGCAGCCAGAGCTTACACAAATCATCCCTCCACCCCTGCGAGGTTCACGGGGGTCAGGGGGGTAGTTTCACTAATGACCCCCTGATACCGCCCTAATTATATATAATACAAATACAATGCGATATATGTCAAGGCCAGACCAGTAATTTAACGTTCTTGAGGGGAAGGTAATAGTCTCAATGGCCGAGTGATCTCTCACCTAAAACTGTAGGTCCGCGCATGGTGCTGCCATTTGAAATGGTCGCTTATTTATGTTTCTGCATACTTTTCTTCCTCCCCTCACCCTACGTACAAACCAAAGTCCGAAGTGAATCGATTTGTCGAAGGGGGTGGCGTCAAGCCATTCTGCACGCTAGCCAGGAAAAATTGTTGCGTCGGTAATTTCTAATAATCCACATTACCAACTAATTGTCAGTTTGATTGACATTTTTTTTTCAACCAAAAAAGTTTAACCTACTTATTAAATTTACTTTCTATTGTACCTAATAGTGAAATAGCTCCAGTGCTCCCCCTAAACTACCTTCATAGCAAAGAGGGGGGTCTCGGGGGGGCAAAGCCTCCTCCCAAAAACCGTTTAGCCACCCCCAGGTTTTTTCTGACCTACACATAACGTCTCGTAAAGTCGTGCCTACCCCCCCAGGTGAGGAGAAGGTCAGCCCCCCAGGTTTTTGGTCCTGCTACGCCCATGCCTACCTTCAGAAAAAACTAGCACTTAAGGTCGACTACGCCTACTTGGTTCGCAATGCTACGTACTTCAAGCCCTACTCCGAAGTTACAGGGCGAGTGAAAGGTGTTTATAGGGGGATGTAAACCTGAGACTCTTTGTCGTGAGGTAGTGTTGTATTTTTGCATGAAATGGAGTTATAAGCCCACAGGAGCGGTTTTAAACAGTCAACTACCAGTCCACATGTTTTTTTGACAGATCGCGAAAACACAACACTACCGCACGCGCAATATTTTTTTGTAACGTTTCGGACTAAAACAGTATGATTTTATCGTCACTTATAGTAGAAAAGCTTGATAAATGTTCGTAATATTTACCGCCGCCATGTTACATGTTGACAATTTTTATTTCACTTACGGAAGTGGGTAATTGCAACACCATTTCTCTACTTTTTCTCTTGTAAAAGCTAAACATAGTGTCCTACTTTCACTCGTTCGTTTCGCGTTCAAATAGCACACTATGTTTAGCTTTTAGAGTAGACACAACCAATACGATATTGCAATTACCAGTCTCCGGCGGTATTAATATGTAAACATTAGTTTTGTCGAATATTTACTTCCGCACAGTAGTTTTGGTGGAGTTCGTCGAGAATGTATATACAGCCTTAACTTCACCGCAGCTTTTGATTTAAAAGTACACCACAGAAAGAGACATAAATCATCAAATTCATTTTGAACTTATAAAGGTTCTTGCACTTCTAAGGGCTGGCAGGGTGTATAGAACCCTTCAAGGGGTGCTGAAGTTCTCTACACCTCTCCGATGCAGATATAGCACACAGCCCCCATTCTGCTGATCCGAGCCCCCCATTACTCCTGCTCAAGTGTTATTGGGCCGTTCTCGACCCCCCACCACCACCATTTCTTTCAATGATTCCAATTGTCTAGCGATGGAAGTTGAAAGGCGTCGAAGAGGTTGCCATTTGGCAGTCGTTCCAACGCCTTCCCAGAACGTGAAAGGCCTAATAGAAACTATCAATCGAAAATGATTGTCAGTAGTTTCGCACTTCGATGAACCCACTTCTCTTATCTACAAAACACATAAATCAAATCCGGTTTTTATTTGATAGGCTCTTCATTTTTTGTTACTTTGAGTCGCGCGCTCTCAGACTGTCAAGGGATGCTGCTATTGGGTTTGAATACATTTCCTATTTGTTTATGTTTTTTCAGACCATTTTTTGAAACAAACTGTGTCTTTATAACGGCCGAAATTAAATACCCAATAGCATAAAAAACGTAATAGCGAATTTATGTTCGGTCTTAAGGGCCACCATACATTCGCTATTTTTTTTTAGGTTCCGATTTCAAACTTTGTGAGAAAACAATTGGATATTTAAATATTCTGAAATATAATATGTCTTTTTATGACGGCCTCGATAGCCGAGTGGACTAAATGGTCGACTTTTGAGGAGCAGTGAGAGCCGGGTCACACCGGTTCGATCCCAACCCTACCAAAAAGTTTATCTGCTCGGCATTCACCTCTGATATGTTCAGCATGTCAAGTGAAATGTATATCGAGGCTGTGGTGGTCCGGAACCCACCTAAAACTGTAGGTCCCCATCGTTTACTCGATGGCTGGGGAGCTGGTATTTGGTAGTGCTGCCAGCTGAGCACAATGGATAGTTCTTGAAAACGGTCTAGTTGCTGGGCTTGTCCCCCCCAACCCTCTGCTAACTAACTAAATGCCTTTTTATTGTCATTAGTGTCATTACTTGAGGCTATGTTGTAATTTTACAACAGTGATTTTTGCCACCCAAAATATTGTCCAAAATTAACAGATCGTGAAATCACAACATAGTCTCACGAGTAATGACGTTAAAAAGACATATTATATTTCAGAATATTTAAATATCAAACAGTTTTCTCACAAAGTTTGAATTAGGAACGTAAAAAAATAGCGAATGTATATTCAGCCTTAATCAACAATCAGATTTACGTCATTTACTGCCTACATTTCAGGTGTCCGGCAAATCGGAAATTCATTATACCAAGTTCAACTCTAGTTGTTGTCAGCAAACAGATGATAGTCTGCACTGGAGACAGGTATTTGCGGAGTGTTTTTTTTGGTTGGAGCGTCTACTGCTTCTGAGGTGAATTCGAGGGAGGGTAGGAATGACAGGAATGCAGTGCTGTCGCCTCACTGCCAGCCAGCTGTCACTTATAACCCTATTACCATTACCTACCCCAATGGAATACCTATTACCATTACCTACCCCAATGTAATATATATTACCATTACCTACCCCAATTTAATATCTATTACCATTACCTACCCTACCCCAATGTAATACCTATTACCATTACCTACCCCAATGTAGTACCTATTACCATTACCTACCCCAATTTAATACCTATTACCGAGCCTATTACCACATTATGTGGTTTATTAAATGTGCTGTATCTGGATGCTTTTTAATGACACTTTTATGAGGAAACTGTTGGTTATTTATTTAATCTGAGATATAATAGGTGAATCTTTCTCATTTTTGAAACCGGATTTTTTTTTTTTTAGTATATTTTGATTGATAAAAATTACCCAAACAGGAAATACCTAGATACATACTAAAATAATTACCGAACAAATTAGTACACTACAGCAGGTGTATTCCCTTTCTCGAACGCCAGCAAACCCACACAACTATCACCTTCAAAATTTATTGTAAGAAGATAAGGCATGCCATGATGCAATATACGGAGAACAGTTCTTCTTACAATAAATTTTGAAGGTGTTAGTTGGGTGGGTTTTTTAGCGTTCGTGAAAGGGAATACACCTGCTGGTCCCTTTAAAAACGGTCATTGATAAACGTCAGCATGCAGGTTTAATGATGCTGGCTAAGCACTTACCTAAATACTGTCTTTAGTAGGACGTAAACAACTTGAGTCTCCCAACTTCCCCTTAGTAATCCCCCCCCCCCACCCCCCAATAAATAGAGATTATGTTGACCCTAATGTAAACACAACACTGGGAATTCCCATTTCATCCCTCATATGATGCTGATACTCTACTCTATGGATATGTACCTACCTATGACATCGGTCTCAATAACGAACACCTCAATGTAACGTGCAAACGCCGTGGCTCCTCTCTATAGCGAACTCCCTTTATAGTGAGATAATGCACCTACCTGGCAATAAGGCCTTAATAGCTTTGGGAAGATTAACCGAGGGTTAACCGATGGTTTAACCTCCGTTAAGAGGAATAATATCAACAGAGAGTAAACAAAAAATAACACTGTAATAGGAATATCTTGTTTACCATATTGAAGCATCACATTATTCACATTCTATACAGAACACTTTAAGCTTATAAAGATTAGCATATTCGTCAACATATAAATTTTATGCTACAGCTACCTAACTGTTGCCTGCCTGCACTTAAATTTCAGCAGGCAGGTTCGACCAAAGCAGGATGCGTTCAAACACACAATTTAATCTGATGATGGCACATAATTATTAGGCACTATGCTATCTACCGGGGCTGAAAACAGGTCTGCGAGATATGGTATATGAAATTTGAATAACGGGAGATTAGCCCCATGTTTTATGTTTGTTTTCTCCGTTTATCGACTTAGATCTATTCTATTTTCATTAGGGCTATCAGTAGCCCTTGTTCATTCATGTAGCGGTGTTCAGGTGAAGCTTTAAGAGGACGCTATACCTGACGATGCATTTTTTGCCGCCCATAAGATTAACATTGCGAGCGGCGATTCATTTTCAAGGTTTACCCTTGGTTGGAAAGACACAAAATTTTGCCTGTACCTAGCCCTAACAAAGTTCTAGGGAGTGATTTCCCAATTTCTCACTGGTTTCTTTTATTGCAACTGTTTTGCAAATGCTAGCATCGCATACCTCAAGAAAAGTGCTGTATCTCGAAAACCAGTAAAAAAAATGGGAAATCTGCTTCGAACACTCCCTAGAACATTGCTAGGGCTAGGTACAGGCAAAATTTTGTGTCTTTCCAACCAAGGGTAAACCTTGAAAATGAATCGCCGCTCGCAATGTTAATCTTATGGGCGGCAAAAAATGCACCGTCAGGTATAGCGGACCCTTAATAAGGCAATAATCACCGTCCAGACACAAAAGCTCCTACAGCGTAGTGGTCTGAACGGTTGTTTAGGGTAACAGCCGGTGGAACAGCGGTTCGATCCTGATCCTGTCGATTTTTTCTGGTCAAGATTCACCTCTGACATGTCAGGTAAAATGTTCGGAGCCCACCTAAAACTGTAGGCCCCCATCCACCACGATGGGTTGGGTACTTCTGGAAAAGGTTTAGTTCCTATGGGATTTTCCGCCCCTCTACTGCAGCACAGGCAGAAAAGGTCTTTATTTCTCCTTTATTTTTGTTTCGATTCAACTTCTCAGAATTTTCTGTTACCGCTGTGTTGATTTAGGTGGTTAAAAGTTCTTTTTGGAGCCGTTATGGTCTAACCATAATAATGGATTTAATTATTGAAATAACATGGAAGTTACCGCTTCATTACAATCACTATGGAACTCCAGTACAAAACGCTAGGCTTTCCAGTAAAAATTACTGACTGAGAAATATAAGCCATACATTTCTGAATAAATACAATATTATTATGTTATAGGTAGAGACGAACATCAACATTTCAACGACGGTTTGTATATTTTCCTAATGTTACCTATACCAGTATTGTATTTACATTAGTTCCCACCAATTTTCAGCTAGCCCTTAAGCTGTTTGTACAAAACCAGCAACAGTCCGAAGCCCGAGTGACAAAATAAATGAGAATGATACATCGTCCATGTAAAACAACAATGGAAACCAAAAGCGCAGTTCGCCTTTAGCAAAATCCCCATGAATGCAAACGCAAACTATTTCAAGCCAAAATCTACAATTTATGTGATTTCTAACCTCCACAGTAGTATTATCACCATCATCGACATAATAAAGCGACAACTATGATTCAAGCTTTGAGCTATGATTTCTACATTTTATCGCTCGAGAGCGAACTACGGTAAAAAGTGCAAAGACTTACGGACGCCCCATTCCCAAGCTCCCACTTCTGGTGACAAATTATGACGTTAATAGTGGAGGGGGAGGTTTCAACCCCTTCGGCTTCAGAAAAGAAATGCCGGCGATTTCTAGAAATGATCCAAGTCATCAAGAGCCTTTCTCTCTGCAACCTCCATTCCCTATCTTGGCAGTCTTAAGTTTTTTTTTGAAATACACTTGGAGCGGCCACACCTCCTTCATCCAGGTACCCTTAGGCTATTTCCAGTAATGACACTTTTCTCCGAGATAAGAATTTTTTCTTTCCAGAGAAACTTTTTCCAAGTTACCCCGCAGTTTTTGAAGTTCCTGAGTCTACTCGTTTTTACTTTCTCACGAGAAAGCGTTGTTTTCGTGCAAATCCGAATTATTTTCCTAAATAACTCGCTTAATATCCAAGCGCATTCTACCAAAATGTGAGAATTTTGGCTGGTAGAGAAGCCGATCAGGGTTTGCTTATTACGTTTTGTAAGCAATGGCTGGCAGTGTGAAAAACACCCATTTCCTCAGAAATTTAACATGGTAAACATGGGAGAAAATCTCCAGTTTTCGTTTAAATGGGCATGGTGGGACGAACCCACATTATTTCTTGGCCTCAGTAATACTCGAGGGGTTAACCACTCGTTGGGAATCATTGAAAATCTTTATGAAATCTCAGGGAATCTTGGAATTTTTTGGACTAGTTACCCCTTCGGTGTTCATCTTTCTATAAATATCGTTGGAAATCTTTGAAAATCTCTATGGAATCTCAGTGGAATCTCAAGGAATCTCTAGAGTGGTTACCCCCTCGGTAATACTCAATTATACCAGGCCAACGGAAGAAATTGCATGTG
Organism: Mesopsocus fuscifrons; assembly: GCA_950004255.1. Taxonomy (NCBI): domain Eukaryota; kingdom Metazoa; phylum Arthropoda; class Insecta; order Psocodea; family Mesopsocidae; genus Mesopsocus; species Mesopsocus fuscifrons. The sequence continues at coordinate 17,442,719 of OX465377.1, forward strand.
ACGGAGCTCGAACCCCGAATGTTCAAAAAGCTGTGACTTCTCCAACGGGTGGTGCTTACTACCAAAAATATAGTGGGCAGTTGGTCGCAGTTCCTCTGATAAATCTCCCGTATACCCACATCCATTTCCTGTTTGTTGCCGACCTTAACGCCGTCAGATAAGGCTGTCACTTTTGATGAAGGGTGACTGCTGGGTTCAGAGAGAGTAAATATTGGCGCTGTAAACAGCATAACTTGTACTGCTTTCCCGAACCCTTTAAGGGGTTTTTCAGCTATGGAAAGGTTCAAGGCCTTAGAAAAACAGGTCAGAAAAATAGTGCCTGAGCTGAAAAGTGTGAGAAAACAATAAGGAACGTTCAGGTTTATTTAATATGAATATTCTACATATTCGCTATTTTATTACGTTTGTGAGAAAACTATTGGATATTTAAATATTCTGAAATATAATATGCCTTTTTAACGTCATTACTCGTGAGGCTATGTTGTGATTTTACGATCGAGTGATTTTTGTCACCAAAAAAATTGTCCGAAATTAACCGGTCGTGAAATCACAACATAGCCTCATGAGCAACGACGTTAAAAAGACATAAGTATTATATTTCAGAGTATTAAAATATATAATAGTTTTCTTTCAAAGTTTGAAGTCTAAACGTAAAAAAATAGCGAATGTATGTTCAGCGTTCAGCCTTAAGCATTAGCCCACACACTAGCCCACAAACCTTTCAAAAGCAAGAGGGGAAATATTTTCAAATTTTCCTTTTAGGAAAACCCTTTGCCTTGATAGGTGATCGGTATATTTGTGTCCAACGTCTGCATACTAAACGACATGCGTGGTTCGTTAGTGGGGGTTTGTGCGGTGTGACGTGGCAGCAACGGTGACGTGGTAGCAGTGACGTCCCACAGCCCGCTGCTGACACTTGCGTCAATAATTACGCTTTGTGCTTAATTGCGGACGCTGAAGGAATCCCGAATTTCCTATCGGCTCCAATCACGTTCGCCGTTCGCTACATCGGTAGTCTAATCTGGCTCCCGATTAATGTTGCGGATCATGGTATGAATCGCTTCAGTGCGATTACCGATCGTCTGAATCGCGGTTTGTCTTCGACAGGTTGATGAAAAAACTCCCTTTTTTTCTGGGAGATTGTCTAAACTCTATTTAGGCTGAATTTCACCACTTTCTTATAGTATCCGATAGTGTCTCATAACGAGAGGATTTAACGAGCGGATTTACGTTATCGTATGTTTAGCTTAGGACAAGTACGATCGCAGAGAAACAAGTGCAGGCGCAAGCCACTTGTCGTAAGCTTAACATACGATAACGAAAAATCCGTTCGTTAAATCCTCTCGTTGGGAGACACTATCGGATACTATAAGAAAGTGGTGAAATTCAGCCTAAAAATGATAGAAATTGAGAGAAATTTTCTTATATTTTACTATACCTATATTTCCAAGCTTCCCTGAGATTTCATAAATATTTCCAATGATTGCCTGAGATTCACAACGAGATTCCTGGAGTGGTTAAAATCTTTACAATTAGGTACTATAGGTCCTAGGTCCTCAGTACCCTGTCACAGAACGAATCCAACCCAAAAGTCAGCAACTAAGAATAAAGAGAAGCAAACAATACCTGGACAACAAATCCAAAAAGTACTTTTCTCGGAACTTCAGCAAAATAAACAGTTCTACAGGGGTAAAACTCAATTTCCTGCACGGTTTACATTATGTACACGTATATGTAAGTAGAGAACCATTCAATTTTGAACCAAGGTTTGATCTCGAACCTCGATCATGGCCAGAAGGTTACCGAGTGTGTGGGTACCGCAAACAAGGATGCAGAATCAGGTTTCCACAGTAATAATAGACAACGTATTGGACAGGTACTTAAACATCCTGAAAATTCTTACTTCCCTTTTGAAAATACAAATAATCCCTCATGCACGCAGACTGTAAACTTATACATATTTTACATCTGTATAAACTACATTGTGAAAACCAAAGAAAACAAAAACTGAAGGTTCCTTTGTGGGTGAGAGGGTCATATCCGTCCCCCGCCAAATATCACGGTTAATTTCGGAACAACTTCTACCTTTAGTGGATCTACCATTTACCCTATACAGTATTCTATACAGACCGGAATTGTTAAGATTTGCAGTTAAACATTAAAAGCCACCATTCATTCGCTATCTTTTTACGTTCTGATTTTAAACTTAGTGAGAAAACTATTGGATATTTAACATTCTGAAATATAATATGTCTTTGTAACGTCATCACTCATGAGGTTATGTTGTAATTTTACGATCAAGTGATTTTTGTCACCAAAAAAAAATGTCCAAAATTTACCGATTGTGAAATCACAACATGGCCTCATGAGTAATGACGTTAAAAAGATATATTATATTTCAGAATATTTAAATATCCAATAGTTAGCGAATATATATTCAGCCTTCATAGAAATATAATACATTAAGGGCCACCATACATTCTCGACGAACTCCGCCAAAACCACTGTGCGAAAGTAAATATTCGACAAAAGTAATGTTTACATTTTGGTACCACCGGAGACTGGTAATTGCAATATCGTATCGGTTGTGTCTACTCTAAAAGCTAAACATAGTGTGCTATTTGAACGCGAAACGAACGAGTGAAAGTAGGACACTATGTTTAGCTTTTACAGGAGAAAAAGTAGAGAAATGGTGTTGCAATTACGAACTTCCGTAAGCGAAATAAAAATTGTCAACATGTAACATGGCGGCGGTAAATATTACAAACATTTATCAAGCTTTTCTACTAAATGTGACGATAAAATCATACTGTTTTAATCCGAAACGTTACAAAAAAATATTTCGCGTGAGGTAGTGTTGTGTTTTCGCGATCTGTCAAAAAAACATGTGGACTGGTAGTTGACTGTTTAAAATCGCTCCTGTGGGCTTATTACTCCATTTCATGCAAAAATACAACACTACCTCACGACAAAGAGTCTCAGGTTTACATCCCCCTATAAACACTTTTCACTCGCCCTGTAACTTCGGAGTAGGGCTTGAAGTACGTAGCATTGCGAACCAAATGGGTGTATTTCCCCTTAAATATGACATCTTCCAAATACTTAGTATCTTCTATCTGCTGTTGTTATTTTAACCTTCCAAACTTTGAAGATCAGGGTCAGCACATCGATTCCCAGTTAAGTTTCAGTTAACCTAAGGTTTCCCTGAAGTTCGTTAGCTGAAAATAGCTGTAACTCAAAAGACAAGCATAGGCTCGGCTGGAAGGTACAGGGCAGGTCTGACGCGAGGGAGAAACGCCTGAGGGACATCGGTAAAACTTGAACCTCTCTAAATTAGCAAGCCGCATATTTCTCACAGCTCCCTCTAAGCTATTATCTTTCAACTTTTAAACAACTTTTTAACAAGCCGTAGATTTAAACCTGATTTAGGGGAGACTCGCTCCAGTCCGGCGGGACCTGAGGAAAGCTGTGCTATGTGACAGCTCCCCCACTCCCCTCTTTCCCCCCTTGTGCCACTGTACCCTGTCTTCCCCCGAGCGTGAACACACACCCTGATTTATATGATAACTGTAAAGCGAGCTTCACCATTGCGCATAAACACCACTGAAGCTGAGTCAGTTCAAGGGTAGTTTTACTTGGCGTTCTAGGTATGACACTCCCTCTACCACCGAGGGAGTAACCACTTCATGGGATTGCATGAGATTGCATAAAGATTTCCAAAGATTTCCTGAGATTCTCAACGAGATTTGAGGAAAGATGCACCCCGAAGGGTTAACCAGTCGAGAAATTTCCAATATTCCCTGAGATTTCATAAAGATTTCCTGAGATTCCCAACGAGATTCCTGCAGGTGTATTCCCTTTCTCAAACGCCAGCAAACCCACCCAAGTAACACCTTCAAAATTTATTGTAAGAAGATAAGGCACGCCATGATGCAATATACGGAGAACAGTTCTTCTTACAATAAATTTTGAAGGTGTTAGTTGGGTGGGTTTGCTGGCGTTCGAGAAAGGGAATACACCTGCAGGAATGCCTACAGGCAAACCTATCCTGCATACCAAGCAGCAATATCTCTAGTTAAGGCCCCAAAAGCTATTGCTGAATTCAAGGAGGCCTGGGAGTGACATTCACTTCCTTAGAGTCCATTGATGTGTCAGGCAAAGTTTCCTGAAACTAAAATTTAGAATTTAAAGCCTTACAGTAAGGAGAGAATTGATGTAGTCAAGAACTTGTCAAACAAAATCACATGAACTTTACAAGAGAACGAAACTCAATGTCGTCGTATAAGACTTGGAGGATTTAATTAGTGAGAAAACCTTTCATTAACAAGAACCTTCTATTCTCTCCTTTCAAACAAGGAATAATCACGGGTGACATTTCAAAAGATTACAAAAGAAGACTTGAAAAAATATGAGAAAAAATCAAGAAGCTTTTCAGGGGAAAAATGTGATTAAAAGACTCATCCAGTCCCTCCTTCACTCTCTGGCATTAAATTTCTAATTTGAGTCAATAAAAATGACAATTAAAGTGTTATTTATCAGCATTATACAGCCACCAGTGTCCCATTGTTTTAAAATCTCGACTCAAAGTTTAAGTCGATGGCGATTTTCATAATTGGGTCAGAGAAAAACGTGACTTTCCGAAAAATTCACAAAACATTTGCATTGCAATTTTCACTGCATGGAACCAATCATGATAGAGACTTCTGGGTTTCTATAAAGTGCAAGGAAGGTACGAAATATTGTTTCAAAGATGGACTGCCCTCTAAACTACCACCCTATAGGTAGCCGAGTGGTCCAGACTATAGGCAAAAACTGGGAGTCAGGTCACACCGGTTCGATCCCGATCCTATTGGACTTAGTAGTTTCCTGGGTATACAGAGAAATGTAACAAACTGAATTACATATTCATTTTCAAGCTTCCAAAAAATTTCTACACCAAAGCGGAGAACCAATACGGTCATAGATCAAAATCTACCCTTAACTGACGTCCCCCTGACCATCGGGTCGTTATTAAAACAAATGGGGCGGCAAGTGAGGTAAAAGGTGGCAAAAGGCAGAGACAAAGTCATTTTTCAAAATTCTGGCTCGACCCCCAGCGACTGTCAGGTCACTGGAGGAAAACCTCGATTAATTTATATAAAACTGCCCATCTGTGTTTGACGCCCATGAAGTTCAACATCGAGTGGATTCTCGTGTGAAAAACTAAAAAAAAATCATCATGAGGACGGCCACAAGTTCCATCACAACAGAGTCATTTTTTTAAGAAACTGCCGGATATTTTGTAGTTTTTTGTCTGGTACCTATAATGAAAAATAAATCGGCAGGCAAAAACCTAGCATAGACAACTATAATGGCCGAAGTTTTATATTTCAAAAAATATCCTAGATTTAAAAAACTGCACTGAATAGTCTGGGTCTGGGTCAAGAACCACATTTTTGGACCTGGAGGACCTCCAGTATCATGAGAACCCCCAAAACTCAGAATCCACTTTTTTTTCTCGATCCCAAAAAAGATGTGACCGCCTACGATGGAGCATAACATTACAGATGTAGAGAAAGCGAAAAACTTGCCCATACCTGGACTCGAACCAAGACTTCTCAGGACACGAGTCTGCTTCTTAGACACTAACACTGTGAGGGAAAGTTGAAATTAAAAATATTTCTACGCAATGTTTCTGTTTACGGCGGAATGCGTCAGCAGGAGCTGCGTAACCTTAAGACGACTCTGACGTAAGTTTGAGTTAAATGGCGGGAGAGTGCTGATTACGCCATGTTTTGGGGAGCATTGCTGCTTCTGGATGGGAGATGGGTGTACTCCTTCGGGAAATTATCATAATTACTCCTTGCCCGCCATTGTTATCTCTAGAGAAGTTAGCGACTCGTGCACTTTTGATGGATCTACTTCTTCCCTCCGTCAGTCGCCGCAGGCATGTCTCGTGTTACAAATAGCCGTCACCTGCCAGCCTTCTCTCCCAGCCTCAGCTTCGGGAAGGGGCGTGCCGCTGTTTGACGTCAGCACTTTCCGTTACGTTTCCTTGGGAATTTCGGGGCTCCCGCGAAATTTTTGGGGGTTGGAAATCTTTCATTTTAGGCAGCCAAAAAGTTACTTTATAGAGTTATATTTTGGTGCATTGAAGGATTGGGTAAGTTTGACGTTTACCAAACAAATTACCCTCTGATTATTCTCATTACCGAAATTATCTAAAAAACGTACCTAGAAAAAATAAGGTCGGACATCTGTTTGCCAGCAATGCCACCCAATGTTAATCTTACCGGTGGGAGGGATTTTAACCCTTCATCCTCTTCCTAACTATTACCTAAATATGCATCTTAACGTTTCAAACAGAGAAAGGAAAAACTCCGGAAGGAAAAGTCAGCAATAGGGACGTACATTTAGGATGACATACGACAAAGAAATACTACAGATAATCCTCAAAGAAAAATAAAGAGCACGGCAAAAATAGCTTAACTGGGCAGCTAAAATGGCAGAACTTGGTGGGAAAGGGAATTTGGAATGCTGAGCAACGCGCGTCTCACACATCACACCTGAAAATTTATGGCCCTGCCTCTGTTGTTGAATTGTTCTGCTTCCCTCCTTTCGCACATTATAAGTCAGGAAGCAATCAACACAGCTGAAACTGTTTTATTAATACCTGTCCCGTCCCGCCCCGACTTCCTGCTTCACCCAACCTAACTCCATCATGTTTTCAATTTCAAAATTCCTCAGAAAACGAAAAATTTTGAGCTGCTTAACTTTTTCGCGTGGGCGGATGTCAGAGGTTATAAGGATCTTTAGTTCGTGACTCAGGTATCTTCACAGGGCTTGATCCCTTCAAAAGGTTAAGGTATTAGGTATTAGGCACAAAGCTGTTTGTTTACTTGCTGTAGGTAGGACATGTTTTGGAGAAAACTGTGGGGTATTTTGTTTGTACTGAACATGTCTTTAAGTGAAGCGATTTATAGGTAATTTTTGAGAATTTTAGTTCAGTCACCCTGTAAGAAATTCTATGAGCTATGGGTGACCTTGTTTTGGACAGCGTCCTGGCTCCCTGACTGGGATGCGGGGTTTGGCAAGTTAACTCAGGGATGGCTGGTGCCCACAAACGATACTTCCAGACCCACATCCCTGTGATTTTGCTTGGCAGAAATTGATCAGGCCTTGATTTCATTGTGATAATCACAGTGTTTCGTCTGTCTCTTGATATATTTCAATAACTATACTCAAAACAGTTCTATCTGACTACAATTTGCAAATGACACACAAGAAAAATAAAGAACAAGTAGTCGATATAACGAATTAATGCAAAAAAGGCATATCTTCAACAATTGGACGCCAAGCTGGGATGCGTGGAATTCGGTCAAGTTGGAATCCCAAGATCGGGACGTCATCCCTTCAAATCTGTCCATCCCTCCCCACTTCGAGGCGTCCAGGGATGCATCCTCGCCAGGACGCCGTTCTACAAGGATTTCTACAATAATTGTTATTGAAAGAAAACAAGAAAATGTGAAAAAAGTAAGTCGACTATTGACTACGCGGATAAAGTAAAATGTATTTCTCGATTCCCAAAAAGGCCAAAGGTTGGTAAAGTAATATGGTTGCAGGGTGGTTTGGAGTTTTGCCAGCTGCGGGTGTTCTGGACCCTACTTATTGATGACCCCTCGTGGGGTCAAACGCCCCCCTCCCCTCATCAGAAAGCATCAGGGCGGTTATTCTCTCATGGCTCAACCCTTGACCCCAAGAGTGATTGTTTCGAAGCTAGGGTCATCAAATAAATTGCCAATAGGCCATCGGTTATTTCGATTCGAAATTGGTTTCTAATGTTCTTTTAATAAGCCAGTAGCTAAAGGCTGGTCAGCATGATTATAGTGGGGCCGTTTAGATTGATTAGCGAGATGGGGGAGAGGTGGAGACCTATTATTGGCAACTCAGCAAAGTACGTCGAACACAAAATAGTGGTCTCTTTACTGTCCCGAGGAAACGTTAGGTGTTTTATTTATTCTAAAAAAATTGAAGTTTTTTTACAAAATTAGATTCTCAACACATTTGTGATGTTCTCGAAGCCTGGATTTTTTTTTCCAAAAAAATCCAAAATCCAAAACTACCCTTTTTTTACCAACCCAAAACTTCGTTGGGTACAGGTATACGATGGAAGCATGGAAAAAGACCTTTCGGGTTGGGTTCATTATGTTGAGGTTGACCTATGAAGCATTATTTGAGGCCAGAGAAATGTAAATACCATAATGGTCAAATAACGCAAAATGCTGCAGGCCTGCAATCATCGGGGAGACCGAAGTCAATGTAATAATCCATTCACATACAGTACGTATGTCGCTCAATTTGTTACTATTTCTCTACAGCATGACCATTTTCAGGTTTGATTCCAGTTCCAGTGACTTTTTATAAAACTCGTAGAGAATATCTGTAGTCGAAAATGCACCCAAAATATTTTGTTTAATGTTTAGTTCTAGACGAGGAGGTAACCACTCCAGAGATTCCTTGAGATTCCATAAAGATTTCCGAAGATTCCCAACGATATTGATAGAAAGATGAACCGCGAAGGGGTAACCACTCAAAAAAATTCCAAGATTCCCTGAGATTTCATAAAGATTTCCAATGACTCCCAACGAGATTTCCAACGAGATTCCTGGAGTGGTTACTCCCTCGGTTCTAGAAAGGTTTTGTGAGACCTAAAATTAGCCGGGTAAGTTGGGCGAACCAATCACGGAACTTGAATACGGAAAGTAGGTAAAAAAAAATGAAGTAGGTAAAGGACAACTGCAATACTTTGGTGTCGCATCTCGAAATTAAACTTCCTCTATCGTCGAAAACTTGGAATTCGGACGGAAATATTTTAATGCGTAAACCGCGAGGAAGAATTAAAGTCAAATTTTCTAAACTTATGGTCTTCTCCAGACCGTTCCGCCGAAACACGAGATCCCACTTCAAGTTCGAAGTCACCCAAAGTCGCTCAAAATAAAAATAAAGAACGTAGAAGTCATGATCGTTTGTTATCCGGACGGGGTACAAGTCAGTGCATTTATCACGGCGCGAGATGTTTCCACTGGGTCGAAACCCTTAATAAAATCGGGAAACTTTGACAAAAAGTTGCGGGAGCGGCAATTTCCTTTAGAGCAAACTTGGCGTTTTGTTTAAGTGGCGAGGATTTACGGCGATAAGTAATATAATAAGGTAAAATCCTTGAGTCTTTCATCCCACAAGTGAAATATCACCTTACATATTTTCTGGCTCACCCTCAATGGTTGACACCTCATTTCTCAAGAAACAACTACAACTATTTATGTTTAGCTAACGAAAGAATAGGTGAAGTACCCCCGAAAATTTACAAAAGTAACGTTTATTATTAAATAGTTTCTGTTCAAACTACCCAAGATCGGAAAAGTCCCTCCTAAAAATGCAGAAATCAGATATAATTCTTCCAATCCCTCAAATGATCCATACGTACGTCTTTTAAATTACCTACAGAATTTAAGTAGTATAGTGTTTTCACACATTCATTTCATTTACCTGGAGATTCCAAATTCAGCGATAGTGAGCGAATCCGAAGGGTAGGAGGCTTCCATGGAGAAATTACAGTTGGAATTCTCTTTCCCGAGGAATCCAGACTTTAACAATATTTTGAGAACAATTTAACGGATACAGGCCGTACGGTAGAAGAGGAAAACAGAGGCAAAATATCTGAAGGAAAACGAAGCGAGCGAGTTCCGGAAGCGGAGGTGCGGAGTTACCCTTCTGTCTCAGGCCAAAAGAAAGGAAGTCGATCTCCCGTCTCTCTAACAGGAAGGAGCGAAGAAGAAGAACTATCAGTCTTTGATGGAGGAATTTCAGAAGCGAAGAAGCTTTCAGGGCAGAGCCGCAGGAAAGTATAATTTTCAGTGCGTGGAAGGGGCGAGCTCCCGGTGCACAGGGTCCTACCTGGCATCTCAGTTTTCGGTGGTGCGGAGAGGCAGCTAGGTAGACGTGAAACTAGGCACATTTTGGCCCAAAAGGACATTTTTTACTTTCCCGTATGTACGAAATATATAGGAAAGTATTGTGATCGTGAAGAAAATCCATTTTGAGCTTTTCAGATGTCCCAGACTCCAAAAAAAGTTTTTTACGCGTTGTGTGTGTGTATGTACGGAGAGCCACGGCCCAAACCGTCCAGCCGGTTTTTTTCAAAATTTGGTACACGGGTGTAAAAAAATAATACGTAGACTCACTTTTTTCAGATTTTCCATTGGGGAAAATTGGTGGGCGTAGCCCCCCAAAAACCTCAAAAAATCATGTTTTTAATTTATTTCTCAAAATCAGCGCCTACGATTTTGTTCATTTTCTCAGGGGTAATAGTGCATATTATGAGAAAAAATACCCCATTAGCGGTATATCTGGCAAAACTCGAATTTAGGAGATGCGACCCCTCAAAGGGTCAGTTGTCTATGTTCACAAAATATGCCATATGTGGGTATTAAGAATACTCGGAGAGACTTTCTCAAGCGAGTTATGAGGTCAAAAAAATTCTCAAAGCATTTCTGACCCGCTACCCCCACCGGGTTGAGTTTTTGAAGGTTTGCAAAATATGTTATGTGGGTATTCAAAATACTCGGGGAGACTTACTCATGCTAGTTATCTCGTCTAAAAGTTTCTCCAAGGACCCAGAAACATATAGTATGAGAAAGTTTGTGCGACCATTGTTGTACCCCTTGTTTACGGCAATGCTTGCCTTCAGGATGGTAGGACCTTCTGTATATTATGGAGGAAACGAGCTGAAGTTTAAATACGAGATGTCTACAGTCTACGTCCTTAAAATGGCTTAACACTTGGAAATAGTACGGTCGCTCCTTAATTGAATGGGAAACCCAATACTTTGTGACTAATCTAGAAGAAGGAACTCCATAACGGTCCTAATGGAAAAAACAAATTGGAAATTAAAATACTGATTCGCCTTTCAAACGCAAGCTCTAATACAATTGAAAAAGTTTTAATTTTCATTACGTAGGTAAAAGTATTTCACGATTGAAAAATTATTACTCTCCAAGGAGAGTTCCATTGCCTTTTCCTACACTAAACTTACAATTACAAAATTCCGCCGAACCTTCCGTTTGATACGCTTATAGGGCAGATAAAATAAGCTATCTTATCTACCGCATATGATCATGGCAATCTTAGTGTTCCTATAGTACAGGCCCATTATTTTTCACGAACTGCTCAAAAGAAAAATGAACCAAGTGTACGATGTGTACGGCCACTCTGGTGAGTTGACATTGACATTCCTGGATGTATCGTTAGGGATGGCAGTTTTTTAGCATGGGTACCGGCCGTACCTGAGTAACCATTGTATGTCGAGCCTCTCCATTCTAGGTAGAACTTTGGACAATTATTTTTGTGACGAAAAAAAAAAAAAAAACATTTGAAGCCAACCTTTCTCATTTGTATTTTGTTTTCTAAACATAAATAACCTTCAACAGTCTGAAGGACAAGTCAGAAGTTAACGAACGTCACAGAGTAATTTTCAAATAGACGACAAAGAGTACAAGAACAAAATTGGACATGGCCGTGCGACAAATTGAAATTAATGAAAGCCCATATACCAACATCCCTTAAGGGGCAATTTCCCTGTCACCAACAACGGCCATATTGTCCACGAACTCGTGTTCATCGTGGGGGTCAGCTCTGTAATATGGGACTCAGCAAACAACACGTACCTATAGATAGCATCAAGTGTTGGCAACTGCCAAGGGTGCTTAGCACGCACTCATGCGATCAAATTAATTTGAAAAGCACAGGCATGGTAACATGGCGCCAAAAACCCACTTTTGGGACATCTGTAAATTTGCGTGCCAAAAATTAATGACGAAATTTTTTCAGGCAAAGCAGTTTCGACGAATCGTGCTAGGTATTTTTTGTTTTTCATTTTTCTCTGCCAAAATAGTGCTGATAGCCACTTTCTGTCGCTATAGGAGCTGGCACAGACAGAGACTGTTTTTTTCTGATCGGCTCTAGACGCTTCCAAGGAGAAGGGAGATATAGGTACCAGTAAGGTACCTACTTATAAACATTCTAAGGGTGCGTCCCACCATACTCGGTTAAGAGAAAAACGCCGATTTTCTTGAACATTTAACATGGTAAACATGGGAGAAAATCTCCAGTTTTCTCTCAACTGGGCATGGTGGGACGCACGGGTATCTTTTTTCTACATTATTTACGGGCTTGCTACATGGCTACTACTGGGAGTTTACCTAAGAAAAAAAGAGGGAAACAACCTCTGCTGGAGAAACGGTATGCCACTGAAGAAGAAGAACCAAAGAAGCGAAGACAATCCTACAGTTTAACTGGGGTTTTACTGCTTGTTTACGAACAATCTGTGAGGTGTTTCCCAACGTGAATGAAACATGTAAGAGTTTCCACTATCGATTATGTGGACGAAAAAGAACGGTGGTACCGATTGGAGCCTAATGTGAGACCCGCACGCCACCAGGACTCCGTCCCAAGCTTCCGTCTGAGATTAAAATAGGTTATTTGACTTTAGCCCGTAATGGCCGCTGATTTCACCATAATTAGGAGTTAGGACCATAGCATATAATCCATTTGTTAATGCAATCCCCCTGGTAGCGTGCCAGCTTTGATTGTAGTAGTTATCATTTTCGGTTTACTTGGAACCCATTTTTGGTTGTCTCACATAAAACAATAGTCTCTGCATGGTTATGCCGCAGAGAATAAATTTCATGCATGCATGTCTTCATCAGTTTTAAGGGGATTCGAAAGTCGTAGAGGTAGAGAAGACACTATTTTATTGTTTTCCTCACTTCCATGGCAAACGCTGAAGTACACCTTCAGATTTCATTCAGAAGCACTTCAGAGATTCCTTGAGATTCCAGAAAGATTTCCAAAGATTCCCAACGATATTCATAGAAAGATGAACCTCGAACGGGTAACCGCTCCAAAAAATTCCAAGATTTCCTGAGATTTCATAAATATTTCCAACGATTCCCAACGAGTGGTTAACCCCTCGCAAACCTCGTAGCAATTTCTTTTTGCCTCAGTTGCCGAGTAGTCTACGTTGAGGGCTACCAAAAAATTTGACAGGTCTATGATATGTTCAGCATGTTAAGTGAAATGTAGATAGAGGAAGTGGTGGTTCGGAACCAATCAAAAACTGTAGGTCCCCATCCTAAAAATGAAAATAATGTTTTCATTCCTTGAGCCGCCAGAGAAAATCTATGAGTTCTGAAATAATAAACACAAAGCACGTTTGAAAAAGTCGTTACATTTTTGAAGAATGTTTCGGGCACAATGTTGAGTAGAGTGTGATTCATCAATCATCCCTGTCTATCCATCATATCGCGAACATTCCGCTCTGAATATCCATCCTCTCGCACTCTCCTACTGAGAAACTTCTTATTTTTTGACTTTCATTCACAACTCGTTCACATCATGATTATGGGAAACAAACTTTTGTATGGGAAAGTCGAGGGAACCGAGTTTTTTAGGCTTTTGGGTGTCTGGGTGCTCTACGTGTGCTGCGACTACTCTGAGAGGAGCCTGAAGAAGAAGCATGATGATCGCTAGGAGGCTAAGATGTAATCAGTGCCGCATGTACATGTATTTGTATTGTGTTTGGAACATACATTGGAACATACATTCGCTATTTTTTTACGTTCCGATTTCAAACTTTGTGAGAAAACTATTGGATATTTAAATATTGTGAAATATAACATGTCTTTATAACGTCATTACTCATGAGCCTATGTTGTGATTTTACGATCGAGTGATTTTTGTCACAAAAAAAATTGTCCAAAATTAACCGATCGTGAAATTACAACATAGCCTCATGAGTAAAGACGTTAAGAAGACATATTATATATCGGAATATTTAAATATCCAATAGTTTTCTCACAAAATTTGAAATCGGAACTCAAAAAATAGCGAATCTATGTTCAGCCTTAACCTGACCAAAAATTCCGACCCTGGGCTCCCTCTGCCACTTCTCCACAGCCAAGATGAGATATTTTACATTTTACTGCTCCCACAGCCAAGGAGGGACATATTTCTCCTCGGGAGGGCCATGATAGGTCTCGCCCTGGCTTTTGGAAAGTGGTAGGGGGAGCCCAAAATTAAAATTATATCATTCAGGTACAGTACATGCCCTCATCACTTCCCTTGCTATATTCTTGTAAAGAAAGCTATAGGGAGAATTGCCAATCATACCACAGATCTATGTGTCTTTATTCACCTCCGAGGGGGTAACCACTCCAGAGATTCCTTGAGATTCCAACGAGATTCCATAAATATTTCCAAAGATTTCCAACGATAACATGAACCCCGAAGGGGTAACCACTCCAAAAAAATTCCAAGATTCCCTGAGATTTCATAAAGATTTCCAATGATTCCCAACGAGATTCTAAACGAGTGGTTAACCCCTCGTTCACCTCACCTCACGTGCTGGGACAGATCTAGGTGCCTATTCACCTCATCTCATGTGCTAGACGTAAATATAGGTGCCTATTCTCCTCACCTCACGTACTTTAAGTGCCTATTCAAGTGCTTACTTATAACTGAGCCGTGAAAAGGACTCACTTCTGTCTCGCCTCCGTACAACACTAAAATAAATGAGAGCCATCCCAACTTCTCTCGTAAAAATGTGTTATATGTATATACAGACAAAAGTAAAAGCCATATTTTATAGTTTCCCCAAATTTCGTCGCAACACTTTCGTCTAGCATGATCAGCACTTAATTTTTGTAAACCATAATCGTAAAAAAAAGTCAAAAAAACGCTAAGAAGGCACAAGAAGAAGGCCCGACATCCGTGACTCAAAGGAGTTTTACGCAATTGACTTGGAAAAACAAATATAAGTTTTTTGATGAGTTTAACCAAATAGGAAGACGGATAGGCATCAGAAGTGGAAAAGTTTTGGCTCCAGAGAATAAGCCGAGCTCATCTATAACTGCGCCAACTTTTAAGTTTCTTTAAACAACCAACTTCTGTCAGTCGGTTCTGAGTAATACCTTGTAGTTGATGTTTCCCCTTAGGGAGGGATATCTATCCCTGCATTTTCCCTCTATATAGGTACACATTTTCAACTTCAAAATAAAAATAAAAGTGATAAAAACAGCTTTTTGAAGAAATCTGGTTTAAGGGTCCGCTATACCTGACGGTGCATTTTTTGCCACACATAACATTAACATTGCGAGCGGCGATTCATTTTCAAGGTTTACCCTTGGTTGGAAAGACACAAAATTGTGCATGTACCTAGCCCTAACAATGTTCTAGGGAGTGTTCGAAGCAGATTTCCCATTTTTTTTTACTGGTTTTCGAGATGCAGCACTTTTCTTGAGGTATGCGATGCTAGCATTTGCAAAACAGTTGCAATAAAAGAAACCTGTGAGAAACTGGGAAACCTGCTTCGAACACTCCCTAGAACATTGTTAGGGCTAGGTACAGGCAACATTTTGTGTCTTTCCAACCAAGGGTAAACCTTGAAAATGAATCACCGCTCGCAATGTTAACCTTATGGGCGGCAAAAAATGCACCGTCAGGTATAGCGTCCTCTTAAGGAGACATCTCCAGGGTGATGTTTGTTTATGTTCACTTGAACCAAAACGCAGCACTATTTCTCATATTATCATCGAAACTAACCTCCTTATAGCAATAAAAACAACGTATGTACTTATTAAATTCTTTTAAAGTAAGCAAAAATCATTAAAATGACTTTTGGTTACTTCACAGTGTTTGCACAACCAATCATCAGTAAACCCACTAATCCAAAATGTGGAGTCTGTTTGGATGTGCAAACACAGTGAAGTAACCAAAAGTCATTTTAATGAATTTTTTCTTACTTTATGTTCTTAAAAGAATTGACTAAGTAAGTACACTGTTTTTATTGCAATAAGGAGGGTAGTTTCGATGATAACATGAGAAAAAGTGCTGCGTTTTGGCCCATGCAGTTAAGCGTAAATAAACATCAGTCGACCCATTTCATCTTAATATGTATGGTGGAATCCAGCTATGAGATATCTAGTGGAAAAACCTAGCTGCAAATTATGAAACCAAAAATACACCCTTGGTAGTACCTTGACAAAGAAAAGGGCCCAGTGGGATCCAGGGTGCCACCTTGCACGACCCTCTGTACACAAGGGGGTCATTTGGTGAAAATAACGTCCGAGAGTCGAGTGTTCCCCCGGCTGGTGAAGGCATGGAACCCATCAGGGTTGTGTAGGTCCAGGGGCAAGCAAGGTTCACCAGAGAAAAATCCTAATCAGTCCGGACTGGAGCCTGGATCCTCAAGCTTCAATTCAGCGAAAAACAGGAAGGTTCCTAAACAAAGCGCGAACCTCTTTTCCTAAAATCCAGCAAAATGCAAGGTGCCTCCGGAGGAACCCTGGAGTAATTGCTCAGAAAAAGCTGAGAGCTGCAAAGGTAGACAAGAAAACAAGAATCTCTGAACAATTTTAATAATGCACTTAAAGTCAAGAAGAAAGGCTTCATAACAAAAGTTCCTGCGTAGGTACTGACTCGTCACAACAACCTATTTTTAGCTGACAATTTGTGACAATTGCAACTGCAGAAGTAGGATTTTCTGGACAACTTCACGGAACTCATCCTATTAACTTGAATATTAACTTGAATATTTCTTATAGTTTAGATGCATTTCTCATTTTATCCTTTAACCCCAAGTTTTTTAGAAGGGACAAGATCAACAAACTGACTAGTTACCTAACTGGTTCTTTAAGGGCCACCACACATTCGCTATTTTTTACGTTCCGATTTCAAGTTTTGCCAGAAAACTATCGGATATTTAAATATTCTGAAATATAATATGTCTTTTTAACGTCATTACTCATGAGGCTATATGTTGTCATTTAACGATCTAGTGATTTTTGTCACAAAAAGAAATTGTCCAAAACCGATCGTGAAATGACAACATAGCCTCACGAGTAATGACGTTAAAAAGACATATTATATTTCAGAATATTTAAATATCCAATAGTTTCCTCAGAAATCGGAACGTAAAAAAATAGCGAATGTATATTCAGCGCTAATTAACATCTATGCCCCAATACAATTGGTGCGTGGTTCCTTAACGTTAAAAAGGTATAATTTCAGAACAAATTGAACATCCAAGTTTCCTCAAAAAATGGTCCGTGAAAACCGTCAACAAATAGCCTTCTGTGGACAGAGATGAAGCAATCATATTACTAAAGAGAAGTTGGAAAGTTTTGATTAACATTTTCAGAAATTTTGATCGAAAGTGGAGTAGCAGACATCAAGGAGAAGATGGATGAATTTACGAAGAACCTCTTGATATTTTTTCACACCTTAGCTATCGAGAAAACGTAAATGAATTCCCTTATCTATATACGGTACAAACGCCTTGATGGGATTTTAATGGATCCGATCACTCCAAGGAAAATTGAAAGGAAAAGGTCGGAAAATCGAATACCTGAAATGCTGTGCATGATAGAGCGAATCAAGGGTATTAATCTCTGATAGGAAAATCATCAGCAATTTGCGATCAAGGTCGCAGTCAGCAATTAAGGGTGTACTATGTAAATACAAACTATATAGACTTTTGTTATGCATATCCTCATAATCCTGTTTCTTAACTTTTTTGCCCATTTTTTGAGGAAACTGTTGTTCTGAAATATAAGACGTCTTTTTAACTTCATAGACTACCTAGTTGTCTTCGTTGTGGTTTTATTGATGCCCGACTACAAAAAAAATCTCATAAATTAGGCTGCATCAGACCATACTCGGTTTAAATTTAATCTCCCGTTAAATACAGACTTTAACGGAGGTTTAACTTTTAACAGAGTACGGTGGGATTCAGCTTCAGTGTGGATTTCATTGCTTAAATGCACTTGCACTTGTCATAAGCTAAACATACGATAAAATGTATCTGTTCGATAGCAGACACTATACGAGTACTTAAGAGATGTGGTTAAATCCAATCCACCCATTTAGGGTGCGTCTCACCATGCCCAGTTAAAATTAAACTGGAGATTTTGTCCGATGTTTATCATGTTAAATTATTTAACTTTTAAGTTAAATTTAACATGGCAAATCTCCAGTTTAATTTAAACTGGGCATGGTGGGACGCACCCATAGTCAACTAGTTGAAAATACACTAATAAATTCATTGGAATATTTTTAAATAAAGCAAAAAATTCGCAATTTTATACTGCGGATAGTCTTCCGTTTCCTTATGGGACATTCGAAATGAGTAATTGTTAAATTGCGGAAATCCCTGGGCGTAAGTTAAAGCTAGGGTTAGGACACGGAAAGGGGCCTTAATTGGATCTCCGGCTCTCTTGCTCATATCTGAACTGCAGAGAGAACACCCTCAGCCTCACAGGTGCTCCCGCAGTTTAATCGTCTCCTTCTCGGTTCCAAAAGAACCCTAACCTACCCCTCAGAGGTCTGTAAATATTTCAGGCAGTGATAAGTGGTACAGGTACGTGCAAAACCATTAACGGCCATCTTGAAGCGACGCAGCTTTCAAAGGAGCCACTTGCTGGTAAATGTTTGTAAACAAACCCATGGTCTGTCCCCATGGTTTTCCAGTGAACGATCAATTGAGAAACAGTTGGCAAGTACGATGATACCATATAGAAACACAGCGAGGTGCCTCTCAGTGGCCGAGTGGTCAAGGGGTCCGCTTTGTGTCCTGAGAGGTCCGGGTTCGAATCCCGGCGGAACGGAAAATTTTTCCGCTTCGGAAATAGATGTCTTCGGCCACAAAATCTAACAAACAAACTGATCGGCGCATATGTTCTCTGAACGTCGCGACAATGGTGGTGCAGCGGACTTGTGTCCTGAGGGGTCTGGGTTCCAATCCCGGCGTATGCAAATTTATCACTTGTGAAAGCATTGATGTTATATTGCTTGAGAGCAACCATACAATCGTGTTTGTTTACGTTTTTTTATGCACACCCTATGAGGAAACTATGAGACCGGAGCGACAACAAGGTTCGGACACACTTGTAAGAACAAAAAAAGACTTCTTAAATCAAGAAAGAGAACATCTTGTTCTTGTTCTTCCATTACACTTTCCCGGACAACCTCTAAATCATCAAGCAACTTCAACTTCCAAAGTCAAAGCAAACAAATCTGGTTATTTAGTAAGAAGTTTCATTCAACTTGAAACGCTTATGGTATGAGCCCTAAGGGAGTAACATCCCCAATTTGATTGCAATTTCAGATTTAGCGCACAGACGTCGCAACTCAGAGGTGCTATTATTTACGTTTTCGAGACATATTCGATTTTCTTGGTTTGTTCCTTTACAATACTTTAGACTTTACATTCCCAGCTTTGTTACTTTCCCCTGCGGCATCACTATGGCCTAGCGAGGAAACAGTGATGAAGTTTAAACATAGGTATACCAGCGATTTTTCTGCAGTACAGCAAATCGATTTTGAGGTATAAAATAAATAAATAATTAGTCACGTGTCCACGCAGTCGTGCTTTTTTACGTATATTTCTGAACATTTTATGAGAATACTATTGGATATTTAAATGTTCTGAAATATAATATGTCTTCTTAACGATCGGTTAATTTCGGACAAAATGTTTTGTTGACAAAAATCACTCGATTGTAAAATCACAAAATTTCGGCAGTTAAAAAGACATATTATTTTTCAAAACATTTAAATATCCAATAGTTTCCTCATAAAGTGTGCAGAAAAAACGTGAAATAAAAACGAATGTGTGTTAGGTCTTAGCTGGAGAGAGTTGGAGCAACTGCAGACTACTAACAGTTTGAATACCTACCGTACATACGTATTACCAAGAGCTTCCAAAATTATGTTTCGAACAGCCATGGAAACCTCTCGAGTTTAATTAAATACGGCTACGGTTAGAGAGTGAATTAATTATTAACTGTGGGAAAGGATATGTTATCGCAATCCCATTCCTGCATTCCAGCTACACCAACATTCCCAATGCACTCACTTTCAATCTAATAATAGGAAATAACAACAGTAGAGGCGGGGATAAAACCAGCAACTGAATATCCATAATGAATTCCAAATATTAAGGCTGAATATACATTCCCTGTTTTTTTACGTTCCGATTTCAAACTTTGTGAGAAAACTATTGGATATTTAAATATTCTGAAATATAAAATGTCTTTTTAACGTCATTACTCACGGCCTCGTAGCCGAGTGGACTAAATGGTCGACTTTTGAGGAGCAGTGAGAGCCGGGTCACACCGGTTCGATCCCAATCCTACCAAAAAGTTTTTCTGCTCGGCATTCACCTCTGACATGTTCAGCATGTCAAGTGAAATGTATATCGAGGCTGTGGTGGTTCGGAACCCACCTAAAACTGAAGGTCCCCATCGTTTACTCGATGGCTGGGGAGCTGGTATTTGGTAGTGCTGCCAGCTGAGCACAATGGATAGTTCTTGAAAACGGTCTAGTTGCTGGGCTTGTCCCCCCCAACCCTCTGCTAACGTCATTACTCATGAGGCTATGTTGTGACTTTACGATCGAGTGATTTTTGTCACAAAAAAATTAACCGATCGTGAAATCACAACATAGCCTCATGAGTAATGACGTTAAAAAGACATATTATATTTCAGAATATTTAAATATCCAATAGTTTTCTCACAAAGTTTGAAATCGGAACGTAAAAAATAGCGAATATGTATATTCAGCCTTACAGCATCGGGGAACATTTTATAATCGCCTACTCCATTACCAGGAAAGATCTTGAAGAATTTGGAGGAGGGTTCTCATATAATACAGAAAGCGAAGGTAGAGTACAGGGAAAATTTCAAGGCGCCCCTGCCGCTCGGGGCCTCACCCCATGCCCTTCTTTAAATTAACCCGTCATGGTCATTGATGATTCCAAACCCAGAATAAAAAAAAACCAGCTTTACGCCATACGATAAATTTTAAAATTAGCAAACAAATAAACAATAATAATCCGAAACTTTAGAACCCCCCACAGTAGCCGGGCAAAGAGTGAGATCCCGAACGACAGGTTTTTAAACCGTTACAATTTCACAATCCATTCCTATTCCTTGATATACAAACATCTATATATCTTGATTCTTCTAAGCACAGTGCAGACTTCCACATTTCTAAATTATACACATTACATGGCAGAGTAATAAATATCGTAAGCTGTGTAAATAACGCTGACTTAGCTATTAACATTCGCTATCTAGCATTCGCGTGGTGCGACTTGCTTCTATGTCAGCACAAACTTTGTTTTAAAATTCAAAGCACTGTAATTCTGTCAGCACGACCTAAACTTTCTTATACCATATTTCCATAAATTGTAGAAGAAAATGCTATTTCGGTATTACTTAGTTTGGAAAACTTCAGCGCCTTCTTCACTTTTCAAATTCAGTCACTTAAATTATTTAAATGAGTGGAAAATATAATTTTTTATTTAGTTAAGGCTGTATATACATTCTCGACGAACTCCACCAAAACCACTGTGTGATAGTAAATATTCGACAAAACTAATGTTTACATATTAGTACTGCCGGAGACGGGTAGGTAATTGCAATATCGTATTGGTTGTGTGTACTCTAAAAGCTAAACATAGTGTGCTATTTGAACGCGAAACGAACGAGTGAAAGTGGGACACTATGTTTAGCTTTTACAGGAGAAAAAGTAGAGAAATGGTGTTGCAATTACCCACTTCCGTAAGTGAAATAAAAATTGTCACCATGTAACATGGCGGCGGTAAATATTACAAACATTTCTCAAGCTTTTCTACTAAATGTGACGATAAAATCATATATTTTTTAGTCCGAAACGTTACAAAAAAATATTTCGCGTGAGGTAGTGTTGTGTTTTCGCAATCTGTCAAAAAAACATGTGCACTGGTAGTTGACTGATTAAAATCGCTCCTGTGGGCTTATTACTCCATTTCATGCAAAAATACAACACTACCTCACGACAAAGAGTCTCAGGTTTACATCCCCCTATAAACACTTTTCACTCGCCCTGTAACTTCGGAGTAGGGCTTGAAGTACGTAGCATTGCGAACCAAGTACGTGTAGTCGACCTTAAATTAGGTATGGTTTATGACCACTGCACTATACAATATTTATGTATCTAATAGCGTCGAAAATATGTTATGACTCCCACTCCCACAATGATGTTCCTACAGCAAATTTCCATGAATTTTCTGCCATATAGGTTGTCACAAAGGCTTCAGGGGGGTGAAAGTCACCATGGTAGAGAAAACCTCTCTTCCTGTTAAAAGGGAAATTTAAAATCTACCCTGAGACAATTGTTTGTTCCGTACTCATTTTTCTTTAACGCCTCAAGGTAATTTGTGAAAAGTAACAATCAACTGAAAAAAATCGGGTTTGTTTACATTTTTTTCTGCACATTTTATGAGGATACTTTTAGATCTTTCAATGTCTCCAACTCCAACCAGCTGTGGTTTGGCTATAAACGAGGGGTTAACCACTCAAGGAATCTCGTTGGGAATCTTTGGAAATCTTCATTGAATCTCAGGGAATCTCAAGGAATCTCTGGAGTGGTTACCCCCTCATAGAGGAATTACTTATCTACTATACAGAATGGTCAAGTCAGAACTGCTGAGAAGTAGTTGCTGAGGCCATTTTCAATCTTTCCCTGGACGTAACCTAGACCTAGACAACAGCCCTTCCGTAGGAAACGATTCCAAGTTACGAGACATTGTTCAAAGAACGTTTGAACGATAAATTTTTCCCTTTTCCCGAACCCCAAATTACCGCACCTGCTCCAGGTATAAATAGCTCATGTGATGCCCTAAATTTCCGCGGACAATAAATTGGGGATTTATACAAAATATATTGAAATACGAATACTACAGTATAAATTGTAGGGGATAACCTACTAAGCCGGAGAACAAAAAGCGGATAGGCGGATTCGAGCCCTCCCCCCTGAATCTGACTTTATTGCGAACCCATCTCCACCTCCGGCTGGCGCCTGCCCCCCGGGGAGTCGTCCCGTTCACTCATCTTCGAAATATCCCGAGCACTGAACACTTCTTTTTATTTGCCCCCTATACTTCTCTAATATGTTCTTCTTAAAACGTTTCTCAAGAAGGGTGGGGACCTACAGTTTTGTAAAGATGGGTTCCGAACGAGCATGATGTTGATGCTGAACACACCAGAGGTGAGTGCCGATCAAAAAAAATCTTTGATAGGATCGGGATCGAACCTGTGTGACCCGCTCTACAGACAACTCGGCTATCGAGCAGGTTGGCCGAAATAAAAAAACATTTCGGCCAAAACACACGATGGGCATAAGCCGCGCGCTTTCAGACTATTTCGGAAAATAAATGTAATTTTTATTTAAATCTAAAACCAATGAAAATACGATCAATTCGGACAAAAGCTGCCGACACTGCGTACAAGAAAACTCCGTATTAAAGGCATGGCAGCCAATAAAATGACTTTAGGAGCTATTTATCACCTTCTTCGTTCAAGTGCCGTGAGCGCTTTACCCCATTCATTCCATAAATTTCTATTCTTTATTTTATTGGCAACTAATTTCAGAACTGTAAATTAGTGTAGCAAACGCAAGATTCAGCAGTACGTTTCATTTGGAGAACCTAATACCTACCTAGGTACCTATATAAATTTTTCCTTAAAAAAAAAAAAAAAAAAATCTATTGGCAATTTCTAACAGGTCTGGCATTTGCGCTGGTATGCACCTGCCAATAATCCATCTATCTCTAACATGATTTATGCTTCTATCTTGACGTAGCTCAAAATAGATTAGCTAGATTACATTAGCTAGAATAGGGTAGTAGCCCAGCAACTCGACCATTTCAAGAATTATCCATTGTGCTCAGCTGGCAGCACTACCAAATACCATATACGCCCAGCCTCACTTTGAGGTGCTGAACATATCAGAGGTGGATGCCGATCAAGGAAGTTTCGGGGGCTCGGATTCTGAAATATAATAATGTCTTTTTCACGGTCGAAATTAACAGGCGGTTTTACGATCGGTTAATTTCGGGCAAATTTTTTGTTGCAAAAATCACTCAGAACATTTATATGTATATCCAATATAGTCACCTCATAAAGTGTTCAGAAAATAAAGTAGACAAATAGCGAATTCGTTCTTAAACATTCATCTTTACAATAGAGGAAGAAGAATAATGCATCCAAACGTTAAGCGGCGCATAGCAGGTAATGAGCCCCAACTCAGAAAACCGAAGCAATATTTCATCAAGTCGCAAAGTTACGTGTTCATGTTGAAGCTATACCTTCCTTTTGGTAACACATTAGTTGCCATGCGAACTCCGGTTGTTCCAACAAAAGTCAGGATGTATTGTAACAATAAAAACAGTTTTTGCTGTTGGCTTGTGGCATTATCTTTGCGGACAAAAGGTTTGATATTACGAAAGGGTTCTGGGAGTGACATCTTCAACATAGCTCTATTGTACCTCGATTATTGCTCAACCGTATCTATATTTAGTTTTCATTTAGGACGTCTTACTGTTGCGACAATAGAAGAATTTTTTCCTTTTGTTCTCTTGCCCCATCCGGATGAGAAAAAATAATGCGACATTACACAGATTAGACTGGCACCTTTACCAAATCTTCCAAGCCTGACGGGGACCTACAGTTTTAGGTGGATTTCGAACTACCCCAACCTCATTAGAAATTTCAGCTGAGTGGTCAAGGTGGGTCCTGAATAGTGTCAGCATGCATCTTATAATAATACATAATATAATAAAATGGTGCAATGTTATCTTTCTACTTCACATCAAACTGCAAGGTAACTGTTTTCAGTTACTCTACAGTCGAGGAAAAATCACGATATTTTGTGAGAAGGTGATTCAACTCAAAATAAAAAAAAATTAATTGGATGTTGCGGTAGAAGGGCTGAAGGGAAGTGTACCATTATTGCAGTGTGCTAGCTGCGGCACAGCTGATGTTATCAACCACATTTGCCTATATTAGCCCTGATGCCCTTCTTCCAATTACCCTGGACCATCCCCCCCCCCCCCCCCTGGGACTCAGTGATTGCTCCCCCCTTTACCCCCTTGTTTTTCTGCTAAATCAACAAAATCAATGAATATTAAATATTGTATCTCTCTGATTTTTTCCCGCTAGGTTCTGGGAAATACTGAATTTTCCGTTGGAATATGAGTGAATTTCAAAAGTTCCTTGAACGCCAGATGAAGTTGTGATTTTTAACTGGTCGATAACTTTACTATTTATCCGATAAATTTATGCTTATGTGAGACTTAAACCTAGGACATCATCGCTGACTCATCAGAAGTCTACCAGAACAGAGAGTTAAGGGTCCGCTATACCTGTCGGTGCATTTTTTGCCGCCCATAAGATTAACATTGCGAGCGGCGATTCATTTTCAAGGTTTACCCTTGGTTGGAAAGACACAAAATTTTGCCTGTACCTAGCCCTAACAATGTTCTAAGGAGTGTTCGAAGCAGATTTCCCATTTTTTTTACTGGTTTTCGAGATACAGCACTTTTCTTGAGGTATGCGATGCTAGCATTTTTTGCAAAACAGTTACAATAAAAGAAACCAGTGAAAAATTGGGAAATCTGCTTCGAACACTCCCTAGAACATTGTTAGGGCTAGGTACAGGCAAAATTTTGTGTCTTTCCAACCAAGGGTAAACCTTGAAAATGAATCGCCGCTCGCAATGTTAATGTTATGGGCGGCAAAAAATGCATCGTCAGGTATAGCGTCCTCTTAAGGGCCACCATACATTCTCGACGAACTCCGCCAAAACCACTGTGCGAAAGTAAATATTCGACAAAAGTAATGTTTACATTTTCGTACCACCGGAGACTGGTAATTGCAATATCGTATCGGTTGTGTCTACTCTAAAAGCTAAACATAGTGTGCTATTTGAACGCGAAACGAACCAGTGAAAGTAGGACACTATGTTTAGCTTTTACAGGAGAAAAAGTAGAGAAATGGTGTTGCAATTACGAACTTCCGTAAGTGAAATAAAAATTGTCAACATGTAACATGGCGGCGGTAAATATTACAAACATTTATCAAGCTTTTCTACTAAATGTGACGATAAAATCATACTGTTTTAATCCGAAACGTTACAAAAAAATATTTCGCGTGAGGTAGTGTTGTGTTTTCGCGATCTGTCAAAAAAACATGTGGACTGGTAGTTGACTGTTTAAAATCGCTCCTGTGGGCTTATTACTCCATTTCATGCAAAAATACAACACTACCTCACGATAAAGAGTCTCAGGTTTACATCCCCCTATAAACACTTTTCACTCGCCCTGTAACTTCGGAGTAGGGCTTGAAGTACGTAGCATTGCGAACCAAATGGGTGTATTTCCCCTTAACTGAGCGATCTTTCCGGCCATACAAACCTATACCGTGCACTTTAAAATTGAGAATAAAAAAAGAGGTAGAGAATGGGGGTTTAGAAAAAGAAAAAGCCTGGGTATCAATCTTGGCGATCACATGCAAGAGTCTTACGGTTAACAAAAGCGGCAATTCTGAAGTTAATTCAGTTCCCTTGTAGGAGTTCTCCGCAACAATGAAATCTGAACAGTTGCCAGGCACTCAGCCCCCCTCCCTCCCCCTGACGGATGCCCGGACTTTTGGCAGACAGACTAAGCAACTATGTAAAATGCGAACAACGGCAACTTTTCGGTTGAAGTTTTTATCAATAGAATTAAAGACTCAGTTTCGGGTTGTTTTGTTCTCAAGGGTTTTCCATTTATTGGAAAATTGGAGGAGGAACTTGAGTCTCATTTTATATGAAATCTGAACCTATACGTTTCGTCCAACGCTCTCGGTAGCTCAGTTGTCTAGATGGTCGACTTTACAGGAACATTGAGGGCCGGGTGACACCGGTTCGATTCCGCTCCAACCAAAAAGTTTTTCTCATCGGCAGTAACCTCTGCTAACGTTCTGCCTGCCAAGTAACATGATGGGTGCGAGGAGCTGACATTCGGTAATGTTGCCAGCTGAGCACAATGAGAAATTCTTAAAATGGTCCAGTTGCTATTGTAGTAACTTTGTGTACGTCGTTAAAAAGACCATAAGAATAGATCCGGCTCCAGCTGCACGGAAGGACGGACCAAGTACGCACAAACGAATGAACCAAGAGACATTTTCCCGGCGCATAGGTATGCTGGCGAGAAAGTAAAAATTACATCCGGAAAAGTGCAGAATGAATGGAAGTTCCGGATTTAAAAGAAGCACAGTGATCATTCAGTAAGAAAATAATGATGTACCTGTACCAAGGTATATTCCCTCTGTTCAGGTAATAATCCAATTTCACGGGATATGCTATTCGAGCGATATGCAATCTGGATCAGGTAAACTCGGGTAAAGTGACAGTATTTTTGAACGACATCCTTCAAAGGGTTCAAAATTATATTAAATCTTCTCTCAGTTTTTATTGAAATATTGATAGAATTACTTTTTACCCAGCTTTTCCTCATAGTGACTTTTTATAGGTCGGCATGAAAAATGCGGGAAAAGCGAACTTGTGACATAAATTTCCCGCAAGAGTATCACTCAACGGTCTTCCACTAACTGGCAGTTGAAGTCCACAAGATAAACATCGCACTATATTCTCTGGTTAATTGGAAATGAGATTCGTACGTTTGCTCAAAAATTTTAGATACATTTCTCAGTGTGTGATTTTTTTCTATGAAACCATTACCCCCAACGTTTTTTGTAAAATAAAAAAGATTTTTTTTTTTTTTTTTTATGACTATAGGACTTCGAAGTTTGGCGATAAAAAATGTATCATACAATTTCTGCGAAACGTTGGTATTGGAAAGTAAATTAAAACCATCGCTTTGATCATCAATGTAATTTTTTTTGACATACGAAGTACTGCAAAAAAAAACTACTTTGAAAATAAACAGCCGTGAGCTATGTCACTCCTCCGAACCGTATCGATGGCCGACGCGTCTAGGCGGTTCCTTTTAGAGCTTCCACCGGTTCAATCCTGGTCCTATCAATTTTTTTTCTGATCGGCATTCGGTACCCACAGAAGACAATAGGTATTTGGTAGTGCTACCAGCTTAGCACGACGGATAATTTTTGAAATGGTATAGTTGTTGGGCTTGTCCCCGCCGCACCCCTGCATATTTGTTTAGCTAACCGGCTCTTGACTGATGTTGAGGGTGGTAAGATCACCCCTAAGGTGGTAAAGGTTAAATCAGACAGGAGGGTCGGGACACGACAGACAGATTTGTTTATTCCACCCCTACTCCGCCATGGTGGCAAATAAGGGTTGCTTAATTCTGTGGTCTGCGGTACTCGTGACCACAATTACTTTTCTAGGGGACTCTAGTAATTAAATTAGTAGCGAGTAAACAAAGCAGGTGCGGTTAAGGGGCCCGAGAGAGAGGCGGTCGTACATTTCTACCTGCTTTGCTGAATGCTTTTCCACCTCGCTATCACGCCCAAGTGACGCTGACGTCTTCACACCTTCCTCTGCAGTAAAATATACATCAGGCTTTATGCTTTGCAAGGAGTTAGAAAAAGATTTGTATAAAAATATGTAGAAACCAAACGCAAAATCTGTCCGGTTAAGAAGGAATCTAGGCAATTGGTTTACGTTTTTTCAGACAATTTTTTGAGGACACTGCTGGATATTTAAATATTCTGAAATATAAGATTTCTTCTTACTGACTCATGTCCTGAGATGTCCGGGTTCGAATCCAATATGCCGTGGATTTTACGGCCCTTATTCGGCTTCGGCCCAGTCACTTCTTGCTTTCGGCAGACGCCTCTTCACTTCTACACCTGTGACTTTATGTCTCAACCTGGGCGTTCAAAAGGAAGCTGAAACGATGGACTTATTTTCTTACCTGGAATGAGAAAATTACATGGTTTAACTCAAAAAACTTATGTACCAGTGAGGAAATTTTTGGGTTTTTTAGTTCTGAAAAATGTCAAGTGATGTTTGTCATTTTTTTGTGCAAAATAACACGGCCAAAACCGAGGGGTTAACCACTCGTTGGGAATCGTTGGAAATCTTTACAGAATCTCAGGGAATCTCAAGGAATCTCAGCCTCGACTAAAACACTGCACTGAATAGCCACTCCAAATTCTTTTAAGACCTTTATATGGGCAGTTTTGTTAGCCAGCACATAAACATTTTGTTTGAATTTTCTGCTCATAAAACTAAGGGTTGGACGGGGGACAGTTCGAGGTAGCGGTAAGCCACCCCCCAACCCTCTGTCCCTCCATGTTAACGCAATGAACATCTCCATCTCTATTTCAGATGTTATCTAACTTCCAAATACATCGACCAGTGGCGGTTTCTTCTGTTTTTATTTGTGTCTTTTAGTTTTGTGCCACTAAATGAATATGGCACCTAATTACAACCTCGCTTATTCTGTACATTAGGAATCCTGATTTTATTTTATTTTTTAAAATCAGGTATTATAGAGCTAAAGAAAATCATCCTTGATTTTTTGGGGGTATAAAAACCCAACAACAATGGTAGCACGAGCCGCCACTGCTCCCCGTTTTGCTTCAGACAGTCCGGGGTTCCCCCCCCCCCCCCCCACAATCATAGGCTTTAGTCGTACAATAAAGTCTTACCGGTCGTTTGGTCGTTCGGAGTTGATCGTAACATTAAGGATCAAGGAATGAGGGGAGGGAGCAGGAGAGGAGATAAGACAAAATTGAAACCCCTGGGCGGCCGGACCACCCTATCCCTTTGGCTCTGTCCTCTGGCATTGACAAATGACCACCCGCATAGACCAGCCTTTCCTCACAGCCCCTTTGCCACCCACTGGCCTACTGGGAGTTCACCTAATGCCTCCAGCAATGTTTTTTTTCGTATTGTAGTTTCTTAATGTATTACTTTTTGAGCTAATCACCTTATTATTACTAATTTGAGACTACTTGTTTGCGGTCTGTTCATTCTGTTCATTCCAAATTTACATAGCCTAAGCTTCGGTAAGCTAAGAAAATGTCGCCTACTGAAGCTGGAATATCAGGCTAAAAGAAATACGTGTACACCGACTCTGGAGCTACATAATCATGAATCTGCAGGCGTTGCCCAAACATTTCAATTTTTAAGACTAGCAGTCTCGAACTACCATCCACCATAATAAAACTAAAAAATATGTATACTCACTGGCTTTTCAGTCAGGTACTTTTTGCCAAGTTTTTTGTACTTTACGATGATTTTTCGATGAATAAATTATATAAAAAGTTCTAGGTTTCTTTGAAAAATCATTGAAAAGTACCTACGTGAACCAGTGGTGCTAAAGGTCTCTGGTAATTCGAATTTTGGGTGTGCGCCCGGTTGGTCATGACGTCACCGGAGTTTTGGCCGAAGCCGAAAATATTAGTAATGCTTGAATTCGAACCCCTCAGGAGACAGGCGGCCCCTTGACCGCTCGGCCACTGAGAAGCACTCTCTTTGAGCCCTTCCAAGACGTCACGGAAGATATCAAGGTTCCACAGTATCAAGTGGGAAACTTAAAGCAAGGTGGTGTACCAAAAGGTCGGCCCATTACTTCCTGCAGACCCTTAGCCATTGAATAGGCAATAGCGGATGGGGGGGACCAGGGGGTTTTAACGATGGAGACGTGATTTTGGAGGGCAGTCCCTACTTCTGGCCCTTCCGTACTTGTCCCCAGGGACGATGGTTCTTGGGCCCAAGTTGTTGGAGTTTCTGGTTGATGGGAGCTTCAAATTGGGTATATTTACCCACCTTGGGGTTGAATACTGACCCTTTAAAACCCCAGCCGCTAAGAGAAGTCAGTTATGTTTACAGAGTGGGGGAAGTGCGTGTGGCTTCTTTTGTATTGAACCCTTTCGCTGATGAAAGCGAGAGTGAAACTGTCAAGGTTTTCTTTTGAAGAAATAATTATTTCCCGGGGGCGCAAAATTACTTTTCTTTCTCTTGGAAAGCTAAGGGTGCGGCGTACCACCATCTTGACTTCTATGGATGAATTTAGGAACAACAGGGAAGTCAAAATCGTAGTTTGGAAGTAGGTTTATGTTTTCTGAGACGGAAAATCAAAGTATATCGGGGAACCTAGAAAGTTAGGAAGTAACACATTTCCTTTAGAAAAGTAGAGACTTAAATATTAACAAAAATTGGGCTTAAGGGCATCTACGCAGTTGTGTTTGTTGTGCTTCTTTGGTTGCGTTTACTCTGCACATTTTATGGGGGAATATTCTGAAATATAATATGTCTGTGTTTGATTTTACGTTTGGATAATTTCGGAATTTTTTTTTGTCGACAAAAATTTTGGGCGTTAAAAAGAACAGAACATTTAAATCCAACAGTTTCCTCATAAAGTGTACAGGAGAAACGTAAACAAACAGTACATCAAATAAATCTCGTGTGACTACCTACTCTCAGCTCTATTCTCTCAGACATAATTGATTGTCTTATACTCTACTTTAGTGTCTCTGAGTTCAGGCAAAAATGCTAATCCGATATCCTGAGCGAGATTCAGTTTAAGTGAACTGAACACGAGGAAAGGCTACCTCTAGAAAAGGCAGAAAGTCAGGAAGAGAAGAAAACTGATAACGAAGTGAACGAGACAAAAACAAGCTAAGCAAAAGAAAGTAACCTAATTGAGCGGGTCTTGAAACAGAATCATTACCTTGGTAAGCGTAACAAACATCAAATTAACGAGACAGGCAACATCGAAATGAGGCTAACAAATGTCAAGCGGTCCCGAACTCATTTCGCAAATCCTACGCTCGAAACTAGACAAGGTCTATGGATTTTTCAGGTTCCTCTTATTAACTCTAAATACAGCAGCCTCTCTCGATAGCGTCCGTTAAGGGCCACCATACATTCTCGACGAACTCCGCCAAAACCACTGTGCGAAAGTAAATATTCGACAAAAGTAATGTTTACATTTTAGTACCACCGGAGACTGGTAATTGCAATATCGTATCGGTTGTGTCTACTCTAAAAGCTAAACATAGTGTGCTATTTGAACGCGAAACGAACGAGTGAAAGTAGGACACTATGTTTAGCTTTTACAGGAGAAAAAGTAGAGAAATGGTGTTGCAATTACGAACTTCCGTAAGTGAAATAAAAATTGTCAACATGTAACATGGCGGCGGTAAATATTACAAACATTTATCAAGCTTTTCTACTAAATGTGACGATAAAATCATACTGTTTTAATCCGAAACGTTACAAAAAAATATTTCGCGTGAGGTAGTGTTGTGTTTTCGCGATCTGTCAAAAAAACATGTGGACTGGTAGTTGACTGTTTAAAATCGCTCCTGTGGGCTTATTACTCCATTTCATGCAAAAATACAACACTACCTCACGACAAAGAGTCTCAGGTTTACATCCCCCTATAAACACTTTTCACTCGCCCTGTAACTTCGGAGTAGGGCTTGAAGTACGTAGCATTGCGAACCAAATGGGTGTATTTCCCCTTAAGGGCCACCATACATTCTCGACGAACTCCACCAAAACCACTGTGCGAAAGTAAATATTCGACAAAACTAATGTTTACAAATTAGTGCTGCGGGAGACGGGTAATTGCAATATCGTATTGGTTGTGTTTACTCTAAAAGCTAAACATAGTGTGCTATTCGAACGCGAAACGAACGAGTGAAAGTAGGACACTATGTTTAGCTTTTACAGGAGAAAAAGTAGAGAAATGGTGTTGAAATTACCCACTTCCGTAAGTGAAATAAAAAATGTCAACATGTAACATGGCGGCGGTAAATATTACAAACATTTATCAAGCTTTTCTACTAAATGTGACGATAAAATCATACTGTTTTAGTCTGAAACGTTACAAAAAAATATTTCGCGTGAGGTAGTGTTGTGTTTTCGCGATCTGTCAAAAAAACATGTGGACTGGTAGATGACTGTTTAAAACCGCTCCTTTGGGATATTACTCCATTTCATGCAAAAATACAACACTACCTCACGACAAAGAGTCTCAGGTTTACATCCCCCTATAAACACTTTTCAATCGCCCAGTAACTTCGGAGTAGGGCTTGAAGTACGTAGCATTGCGAACCAAATACGTGTATTCCACCTTAAGAGACCATGTAAATTGGTTCACTATAGAAAGTGTGACATTGTGGAGATAGGGTGTGTCAAGATGCAGCAGCATTCACTTGTTATAGAGAGGTTTTCGTTATAGAGAGACAACTGCACCTTATTACATAAGGAAGGCGCTATTCTAGTTCTGCCATTAGTTC
This sequence comes from Mesopsocus fuscifrons, assembly GCA_950004255.1. NCBI lineage: Eukaryota > Metazoa > Arthropoda > Insecta > Psocodea > Mesopsocidae > Mesopsocus > Mesopsocus fuscifrons. The sequence continues at coordinate 17,475,856 of OX465377.1, forward strand.
TTAACACGCTGTTAATATTATTGTTCCTATTTTAACAAGTAATCGCAGATATCTAGTCCCTTAAGGTAGAATATACGTTTGATATTTATTTATTTTTATTCACAGTTGGATATTTAAATATTCTGAATTATAATATGTCTTAATAACGTCCGAAATTAACTGAGGTTTTACGATCGAGTAATTTTTGACAAACGTTTTTGTTGACAAAAATCACTCGATCGTAAAACCACTGCATAGCCTGTTAATTTCAGACGTTAAAAAGACATATTATATTTCAGAAAAAACAAACACGACTGTGTGGTCACCATTAGACAACCTCAGTAACTTGTAGATCTTACAAACTAGCCCCTTTGTCGTGAACTTGCACTAACAGCATTATTTGCTGTTTTCATTGAAAAGCCATCAGGCACGGAGCTTAGTAGGCCCCGCCCGGTCCCGACAGTTATTGCGTTTCTCTATCCCGGCTTTCCCGCCTTTATTTGAATAGATAACATCACTTCTATTTATTCCTTTAAAAATAATTTGTTGGCAAACCCGAAAAGGCTGAAACTCGGTGAAATTGGCCCGCCAGCATTTCCTCCGTCCTCGCTTATCTCTTTTGACTTCCTTCCCGGTTTAATATCTTTAAAACATTTTCGGAATCATGCCATGGGATTTATTTGGAGCAATTATTAATCCTTTAAGCCTATGTTGTCTTGAAATTAAAAAAGTTTTTCCCATAGACTTCACCAGAAATTAAGCAGGACCGAGCAGTCTTACTATTTCGTAACTAAAAGTTAGTGTTTATCCAACTGCCTTTATCCCCCTGTTAAGGTAACTGACACTTTATTGGGTCACAGAACACAATGAATCCCCTCCCCTCCTCCTCAGCGGTCAGCGTTAAATAAAATCCAGGTCACGTGTTGGGGGGTTACAAGTTGTTTTAAGGGTCCGCTATACCTGACGGAACATTTTTTGCCGCCCATAAGATTAACATTGCGAGCGGCGATTCATCTTCAAGGTTTATCCTTGGTTGGAAAGACACAAAATTTTGCCTGTACCTAGCCCTAACAATGTTCTAGGGAGTGTTCGAAGCAGATTTCCCATTTTTTTACTGGTTTTCGAGATACAGCACTTTTCTTGAGGTATGCGATGCTAGCATTTGCAAAACAGTTGCAATTAAAAGAAACCACCGAGAAATTGGGAAATCTGCTTCGAACACTCCCTAGAACATTGTTAGGGCTAGGTACAGGCAAAATTTTATGTCTTTCCAACCAAGGGTAAACCTTGAAAATGAATCGCTGCTCGCAATATTAATCTTATGGGCGGCAAAAAATGCATCGTCAGGTATAGCGTCCTCTTAATTGGTTGTTACAACTGTTCCTCAAGCTTTATTATTACGTACACAACTGCTTGGCTGTCCTTTCAAAAGCTTGTTTGTTATTTTTTGGGTTCTACTAGTTGGTAGCTCACCTGCCATTTCAAAACGTGTTTGTAAAGTAGAATACGGTATACCGCGAACTTTCAGTAGTTTCACTGTTTTGTTTTGTTCTTCTGCAAACACTTTTGTTTTTAGGGGAAACTGTGGAAAAACCACTGGAAAAATGTACCCAGATCTGTCCCCAGTAGTGATGCACGAAAATTTCTTGAACAAGAACAAGAACAAGAGTTGATTTTGGCTCAAAGAACAAGAACAAAAAATGACCTGCAAAAACAAGAACTTTTGCAGGAGTTCTCGCAAGAGTCTTGCATAAACCCAGGCAGTTTTTACTTTCTCGCCCGTATGTAATACATGGGCTGAGAAAGTTATGTTATCGTGCGAAATTTCGATTTTGAGATTTTCATTGCAAAAGGCGTTTCAGAGGTCCTAGATACCAAAAAAATGGTTTTTAGGTCATGTCCGTCCGACGTACGTACGTACGTGCGTACGTACGTACGTACGTACGTACGTACGTACGTACGTACGTCCGTCCGTTTGTCTGTAGCGCGGCTACAGGTCACACCAGTCAACCGATTTGGCTCAAATTTGGAATATAGTTGTCTAAAATCAGTTCCGAGATACATTTTTAATTTAATTTTGATTACTCAAAAATTGCGCCCACTATTGTCAAAAAAGTGTCAAAAAAAATTCAAAATCGTGTTTTTGTCTACTCAAGACGCATTTCACGGTACGGTAATAAAGTTAGAACATTCAAATTTTGCAGTCGTGTTCCCAGATAGATGCTCCAGGATCATTTTTATTGTTTTGGAGATGGGCCGAAAATTTGGGCCAAAATTGGCCCATACGTGAAAATCTTGGCCCCATGAACAGTATTAGCCGGAATTTCACAAAAATCCATAAACTTGTGCTTTATAACATTACTTAAAGGTTTGTCGAAGAAATATTCAATCAATTCAAAATTGCGGCCAATATAGGCAAAATAAAGTCAAAAATAGGAAAAAAAGCTATAATCTCGTTTTTGTCTACTCAAGACGCATTTCACGGTACGGTAATAAAGTTAGAACCTTCAAATTTTGCAGTCGTGTTCCCAGATAGATGCTCCAGGATAATTTTTATTCTTTTTGAGATGGGCCAAAAATTTGGGCCAATATTGGCATTATCGTAGGAAAAATTTTCCAAAAATGGAAATCACGTTTTTGATTGGTTAGGTCACATTTGCAACAACACTAATCAACGGATTTTCTTCAAAATTGGTGAAAGTGGTCTCAGATAGATGCTTCAAGGGTATTTTCAATAGATTTTCATTTACTTAAAAATTAAGACGGTGACATGCAAAATAGAAAACATATACTTTGCGCGTCGAACGACACTTCACTGTTTGACGGATATGTTTGAAATTCGGTATGCAGGTGCCTAAAAGTATCGTCCAGTGTGAGGCAAAATACTTTTTAGAAAAAGTTAAAATTCTGACAATAATTCACGTAAAAAAAAAAAATCAAATTTTCGATAAAAATTGCGAGAAAGTCAAGTGCGACCATTGTCGAACCCTTTATTTTCCAAAGCTTCATTCATGGATTGCAGTCGATATTTTGTACAAAAAACTCTGCAGACTATGCGACGATAGATAGAACTTGAAATGGCCTCTGGGTAGGAAACAAACCACATTATGACCGCAGAAAATTCCATGTGTATGCAAGAAATTGCAAGAGTCTCGCTGCAAGAACAAGAACAAGAGCAAGAAATTATTTCTACTGCAAGAACAAGAACAAGATAGGATTTTTACTGCATGAACAAGAGCAAGAGTCGCTTGGCAAGAACAAGGACAAGAACAAGAATTGCCATTGCTTGTTCTTGTTCTTGCATCAAATGCTACACTGGGCAAGAGCAAGACCCAGAGTCTTTTCAGGATTTAAAAAAAAAATACTCACCATGTATATCTAATGGAAGACAGAAATGCGGCGTCAGGTAGAGCAAACGTCTTGGGGTTGAATCACTCCCAGTGACCCACTTGAGAGAACGTCTATAACTCAACTAGCTTAGGTAGAAAGTGTACGATCCGCGCATCAAAACCCGATAAAATCCGACGGGGTAGTTAAACTTCAACTCCGCTAACGACTTTGAAACCTTTCTCCTACGTGAAACCTATACTATTTCCTTCGGACATTAGCCAGATTTTATGTTATTTTTCTTTTTAGCACCAAATCTCGCTGAATAGGTTGAAAAAGTTTTTAGTGATTGGCTTTTCGGATCCGCGTCGGAGAGAAATCTGTTTTTAGTGCTCGGAGCCTTATGTTTGAGTGGAAGCAGGTCTAACTTCTTTGTTTTCATTGCGACTAAACTTTCACTTTTTTTACTTTCAGGTTGGAGGCAAATTCTATCTATTGTCGATCGGCAGGAGTGACTTCACACATTGATTTCAAAAAAATTCATGGTTCCAAAAATTGTTTTTTGACCAGAACCAGAAGTAAACTTAAGAAGAAGGGGTCACAATGATCTGAAAAGCTTTAGCAACTCACATTTGTGTAGTCTGTCCACCCCGATATAACTGAATCTACTCTTATCAAAGACTGAGGTTGACTATACAATACAAGGTAAGTAGTAATAATACCATCAACCGAGGGGGTAACCACTCCAGAGATTGCATGAAGATTTCCAAAGATTTCCTGAGATTCTCAACGAGATTCGTGGAAAGATGCACCCCGAAGGGTTAACTACTCCCGCAATTTCCAAGATTACCTGAGATTCATAAAGATTTCCAACGATTGCCTGAGATTCCCAACGAGATTCCTGAAGTGGTTAACCCCTCGCCATCAACAAAGGAGGCTTACAGGCAAACTAACTTTAACTAAGCGTTAAACTGGACCTGAGTGTGGCTTTTACTAGTGACTAAAGTCTACTTTAGTGTCCCCTAAAATGTTCACTGTCTACTTCCAAAAAAAAAAAGATTATGCCAAGCTATAGCAAATTTTTCTGAAATCCAGGGAGTCACAATTTTTAGCTTTCCTGAAAGTAAAACGTACAAATCACCGTAAAGGTGAATCTTGAACACAAACAACGTGAGGTATACTCCCGAAACCGCCACAAAGGAGGGCGCTGAAGGTTCACAAGGAAGGAGGGTAGGAGGGCGGAGGGAGACGCCTGACAAGTTAGAAATTTGAAACGGTGGATCTGCCCCAGGAGACACATTCCTCCATTTTGCTTATCATGAAGCCCCCCACCCTAGTCTACTCCCTATTTACCTACCCCAATAGGAGTAAGGGTTGCATTGGGCTTTTGGCTTATTTCGTATTCATACAGTTGTAATTATTGTTTCAGGGGTTCAACCATCCCTTAACTACTGTCAGGGTGGATTAATGTAATAAGTAACTTATATCCTACCTACAGGATAATAGAAGGGTTCAGTTAACTGGAGGTTAGCTCAATGTTTATCTTTTATACCCCAGATAAGGCCAGAACTATATATTTTAGCTGATGCCCGATGACATTAGCCTTGTTTTCGAGGGGTTAGCCACTCGTTGGGAATCATTGGAAATCTTTATGAAATCTCAGGGAATCTTGGAATTTTTTGGAGTGGTTACCGCTTGTTTTTCATGCCAGGAAATAAATTAAACACACCATCATACCATGCGTAATACAAGATTCTATTACGGAAATAATGTAAAGTGGTGCTGCCACCTAATACGTAAGTAACTGATGTAAGTGGGAGAGAACCAAGAGACGAAGAAGACATACACATCCTCGAGAATACATGCCCCATCATCTAAGTACAATTTCTCATATGTAATAGAACATAAATAAACTTTGTGTGTATATCACTCTGTTGACTGCAATAATTTAACTAATGGTGGAAAGCAAGTGAATGCTTTTGAAGGAAACGAGACATCTCTCTGGTTCTTTTCACGGCCGAGAAATTTCCTCAGGTCCAGGTCTATTCAATTCATTTTCTCTTTTTTCCTTCTTTCGTTTCCCCGTCAGTTGATGAAATTCCATAGAAATAAAAATAAGTGTTCACTCTCCAAGTTTTCGTCCTAGTGCACATCACCAGCACCGAAAATAATTTTCTTTTCCTTTTAACCATTTCGCTCTACTCCCGCAAATGGCCCTTGGCTGTCACGGATTTTTTGGTCACTAATTTTTAGTCCGGAAACTTCAGCTTTTCCGGATACGGGTCTTTGGTTGCCAAGTTCAATTTGTACCTGACAATATTCCTATTTTCTGAGGGAAATGCTGGATATTTATTTGTTCTGTAATATAATGTACACCTATGTCTCCTAAAGTCCCCTAAAATAGCATTATCCTGATGTTTGCAGACGCGATTTAATATTTTTTGCGAGGGGGTAACCTCCCCAGAGATTCCATACAGATTTCCAAAGATTCCCAACGATATTCATAGAAAGATGAACCCCGAAGGGGTAACCACTCCAAAAAATTCCAAGATTCCCTGAGATTTCATAAAGATCTCCAATGATTCCCAAAGAGTGGTTAACCCCTCGATTTTTTGCATGCACGTCTAAAAGAAACTATATTTCAGAACATGTAGAACTCTAGGAACATCAACAAACAGCATTATGTCGGAAGTCTTATTATTTTATTTGAGATTGACTAAAATTACACTGAATAAACATTTGCGCTAACTTTCAAGCATATTCTCATGTCTCAGATTTATTAAAGCCTGTTAGCTACCTTGACAGGAAAGTAAGCAATTTCTGCATGAACCTGGACTTGTCAGGCAAAATTAGAAATACCTACGTAACGCTGGGGAAACAAATCGAGCGAATCCGCGTGGAAAATTCGAGGTGTCGGAATTTTCACGCAAATTTCATCCTGTTGGTTTTCCTTCAAGCTGAGCGCTAATTTGGAGATACACATGGCACACAATTCCGTGATCCAAAGTTAGTTTAGTGGGGGTCAACTCAGAGCTTTTGCACACAATGAGGTTGTAGATAAGCTAAATATAAGTGACACGTGGCTCTAGCCGTGCAAATAAATTGGATCGCACCATTTCATGGTCTTCATACCTGAACTCCCCCCCAGAACTTCTATAATTTTCTTTGCATAATTACTGATTATCACTTTTCCCATTTTTTACGTAGCAGGGAAACTATTTTACCTGTACTTATATTCATACGAAGCCAGTCCAAGGTACTGGCTATCCTATACCTAAACAGTACGAAAAGGGCTAAGGAAAATTTTTAGCAGCCGGGATTCGGACCTGGATTCGTCTAACCAAACTGGAAGTTTTTTCCCAAACGGACGTACGAGGGGTTAACCACTCCACAGGAATCTCGTTGGAAATCTTTATGAAATCTCAGGGAATCTTGGAAATTTCTAGAGTGGTTAACACTTCGGGGCGCATCTTTCCACGAATCTCGTTGAGAATCTCAGAAAATCTTTGGAAATATTGATGCAATCTAAGACAATCTCTGGAGTGGTTCCCCCTCGCGGACGAATGAAACTAATCTTTTCATTTAGAAAAAAAAATGAAGACAGTAAGACTTCCCCAGCAGGAACTTATCGATCGGAGGCTTACCTATAACCAAACCAAAATTTATAATATGAAATAATTGATATTGTGGTCCACTAACTGTTTAAGTTTCCGACTGTAACGGTTAGTTTATTTGCAAGGAAACTCATGCAAGCAACTCCCGTCTCGCTGCACCATCCATCTTTCCCGCTAGCACTTCCCGTGTATTTATTCTACCTCTCGTGTTTAATTGCTTTCCGCTCTAATATGTCTTCCTTTTGCATTTACAAACTATACCCTCCAACTAAAAAACTCATTTTCCGCGGAACAAGTTGCTCATCAAGTTTCTTATGTAACTCAGTTGAGCTGAAATTCTTCTTTCAAGGAATTAAAAGCACTTGGATCGAATTTTTTTTTCCCGTCAGCACTCTCTTCTTCTTCTACATAGGATATTAGTGACACTAAATAACTTATGTTAGTAGCAGGAGAGGGGTGAGGGGACAAGCTCAGCAAATAGATATTTTCAAAAATTATCGTCGTGCTCAGGTGGCAGCAGTACCAGCTCCTCATTCACCGAGCTAGTACGCGTTTAAGAGGACGCTATACCTGACGATGCATTTTTTGCCACGCATAATATTAACATTGCGAGCGGCGATTCATTTTCAAGGTTTACCCTTGGTTGGAAAGACACAAAATTTTGCCTGTACCTAGCCCTAACAATGTTCTAGGGAGTGTTCGAAGCAGATTTCCCAATTTCTCACTGGTTTCTTTTATTCCAACTGTTTTGCAAATGCTAGCATCGCATACCTCAAGAAAAGTGCTGTATCTCGAAAACCAGTAAAAAAAATGGGAAATCTGCTTTGAACACTCCATAGAACATTGTTAGGGCTAGGTACAGGCAAAATTTTGTGTCTTTCCAACTAAGGGTAAACCTTGAAAATGAAATCGCCGCTCGCAATGTTAATCTTATGGGCGGCAAAAAATGCATCGTCAGGCATCAGGTCCTCTTAAGGTGAGTTCCGAACCACGAACTTTTTAGCGGACGTTATAGTCTAAAGGGTAGGTTACACCAGGCTAATTAAAAGGTGAGATAAATATAGCAAGCAACTGTCCAAGAGAGAGGATTGGAGGACGGTTCAAACTGGACTTGTGAAAGGCTGATAATTCACGTTTTTGCGTTCCGATTTCAAACTTTGTGAGAAAACTATTGGATATTTAAATATCCTGAAATATAATTTGTCTTTTTAACGCCGTCATTATTCATGAGCCTACGATGCGATTTTACGATCGAGTGATTTTTGTCACCAAAAACGTAGTCCAAAATTAACCGTTCGTGAAATCACAACATAGCCACTTGAGTAATGACGTTAAAAAAGCATATTATACTTCAGAATATTTCAATATCCAATAGTTTTCTCAAACCTTAGGTAAGGGCAACATTGGGAGCGATCCCCAGGGGCTCAAAATTTTCCCCAGACACAGTCTTAGGTAGCAGTTAGCAGAGGGTTGGGGGGGACAAGCCCAGCAACTAGACCGTTTTCAAGAACTATCCATTGCGCTCAGCTGGCAGCACTACCAAATACCAGCTCCCCAGCCATCGAGTAAACGATGGGGACCTACAGTTTTAGGTGGGTTCCGAACCACCACAGCCTCGATATACATTTCACTTGACATGCTGAACATATCAGAGGTGAATACCGAGCAGAAAAACTTTTTGGTAGGATCGGGATCGAACCGGTGTGACCCGGCTCTCACTGCTCCTCAAAAGTCGACCATTTAGTCCACTCGGCTATCGAGGCCGTCAGTCTTAGGTATACTACCATATCATCAGAAGGGTAGCCTTAGAGCAAATAACAAAGATAAGATTGATAAGGATGCTTTGTTGAGCATTTACTGTCGAACAAAGGATGGTACATTCTCGTATTGGTATATAGTGGAATTGATTACAGCCATTGTTGGAGCGGTTGGATTGCTAACTTTGGGACTGAGGGTACCTTACAAACCCCCCACCGTAACCCATTTCCATACAAACAAAACAAAACAATGGTCACGGTCTCTGCGAAAGTTATCGCCTGAATCGAAATCGCTCACCTTTATAGTGGTAGGGCACTGAGCTGTGGAGGAAGAGGACCCGGGATCTAGGCTCGACCTGGCGACATTTTTCCCTATAGCCCTGATGAGTCCCCCTTAACTAATTCTGACCACAACAACCCCTTTTGTAAAGAGGCCAAGAAAGTTGGGGCCTTTCACTCCCTTTTCGGGTTTTCCTAAAAGCTTTTTCTGTGTACCACTCTGGCCCACGTACACACGGTCAGAGTGGGGCCAAATCAGAACCATAGCGGCCAATATACCTATAGTACCAGGGCCAGCCAGATGAGCTGCAATAGCTTAAACTGGCTGGGATCGCTCATTAAGGCTGAATATACATTCGCTATTTTTTTACGTTCCGATTTCAAACTTTGTGAGGAAACTATTGGATATTTAAATATCCTGAAATATAATATGTCTTTTTCTTTGTCATTACTCATGAGGCTATGTTGTGATTTCACGATCGGTTAATTTTGGACAATTTTTTTGTGACGAAAATCACTCGATCGTAAAATCACCACATAGCCTTATGAGTAATGACGTTAAAAAGACATGTTATATTTCAGAATATTATATCCAATAGTTTTCTCACAAAGTTTGAAATCGGAACATCAAAAAATAGCGAATGTATGGTGACCCTTAAGAAATAGTAAACTCATGTCAATGTTTTTCTCGACAAGGTATAATTCCTATACTGTTCTAATTTAAGAGTTAGCCGCAAGGTGGCGGTCGGGGGCAACATGGCGAACGTAACGGCGGAACTGCGCAGCACAGTCTGGTAAATTTCAACTGAGGCGGAAAATGGCTCTGGGCCCATTCAGGTCATTCCGCTGAGAGTTCTCCCTCCTCCAACTCCTTCATTTCCCTTCTACGACTTTCTCACAATTTCTTCTCCCCTTCAACATCGCAAATTTTCTTTTCCCAGCAATATAGGTGGCTTGAATTTAAATTCGGATTGAAATTTAGTCTCCAAATATTTCACGATACTTTTGTGAAATTCTTCAGTGAAATTGGGAAACTGGCCTCCAGTACTGTACCTTAACCTCCTCTTCCTCCTTTTCCGCAATAAAAGTTCGCAATCCGACCTGACATCTGCAGTGCAAATCTGAAAGTAACAGGCTGAACCGATTCTTTGATGTATGACTCCAAAAGTGTGAGAAATTTTAATTTTCTAACCACCTCTTTTTTGCCTTCTCGCAAGCCAATATGGGGAGAAAGTATTGTTTTTCAATAAAGCTTTTCGATAAGTCTCATCGCTTAATGAGTGGTCACCAGTCGAACGTCCCGCACAATATAAAAAATCTCTCAAAAAGTAGGTCAACGGCTTTATTATAGTAACAGTAATAAAAATGTCAATATCGACTACAATTAGAGATGGTCATGAACTTCCTGACCAACGTAATGGGTAATTTGTAGCGGAACCTTTCGCTGGCCCCTCCCAGCTGACAAACGACAAGCTTCGTGTAGAATGTCGTGCTGAATCCATCATAAATTCACGAGCTGCCAGTCCCAGGGTACCTTACCTAATTACCGCTGCTCGTCGTATCCTGCTGAGTGAGCTACTCTTATTGAGTTGTTAATGCCGCTCTGGTCACTTGCGTCAAGTTTTGGAAGTATCCTGAGTCTGAATTAACGTTCCAAGAGCGAAGACTAAGTTTTTTTCTTTCGAGAAAAAATCAATTTTCTTATTTTCTTTCGTTTTTTCGCACACTGCCTTTTGAGGCATGATTTTGCGCGTAGGTGGGCTTGAGTTACCTATAACCTACCCTACTTACCTAAGGTACCCTATAATCAACCTATACCGCTAAAGGGGGGGGGGGGATTATAGGGAGGAAAGGAAGGAAGAGCTGCGATGGGTCATCACCGAACCTAACCTAACCTAACTTAACCTAACCTAACCTAACCTAACCTAACAAACCTAACCTAACCTAACCTAACCTAACCTAACAAACCTAACCTAACCTAACCTAACAAACCTAACCTAACCTAACCTAACCTAACCTAACAAACCTAACCTAACCTAACAGTTGTTGTGAAATAAATCAATTTTATATCTAACTATATTATTGTCTAACGAATCTTGGCCGTAAACTTAATAGTTATTAACAGCTTATCTACTTGAAAATGTTTTTTAGAGTTTAGATGAATTTTCTTTGTTTGTAATTCAACCATTTTTAGGAGGGACAAGGCCGAAAAAAAATATTTTAAAATCTTGGTTAGTTTGAATCGAAGTTAAAGTCAATAAGTATTGTATAAACTTCCAGTTACAGAAAACTAACGACACGCTAAAAAATTCACAGTATTTTGTTTCTAGGGTTCAGTTCCAACCGAGGGGGTAACCACTCCAGAAATTCCACTAAGATTCCATAAAGACTTACAAAGATTCCCAACGATATTCATAGAAACATGAACCCCGAAGGGGTGACCACTCCAAGAAATTCCAAGATTCCCTGAGATTTCATAAAGATTTCCAATGATTCCCAACGAGTCCCCTCGGTTCCAACACAAAACATCCCCCTTAATAAAAATCGAAAATGAACTATCTTCATTCTTCAGTAGGTAAGTGCATTAGAAACTGTTAACCATAAAACAAAAGTCCCAAAGTCAATATTGTTAAACAAAATCATGTCAGCTAACCATTACAACGGTAGTAATTAGTCATGGTGCCCTAGCGTCAAATTATCCTTAGTGATCTTACGAACATAATCATCATGCCCTCATTAAATAATCTCACGATAAAGAGGTTGGGGAAGGTGTTGAGACAATCCCACCAAAATGCTAAAAACCTTGCCGCTACTTTCAAATTCATAATTTCCCCAAGGGTCTTTTAACTTTTCCGCAGCCCGGTTTTTGGGTGGAAAGTGATTTGCATTTGATTACGATGGGCGGGGGTGGGTTTCTAAGGGTGAGCTGCTCTAATTAGCACGTCAGACTAAGTGGATGTCGCTAAAAACGAGTCACGATGTTCATCCAATCAAGATGGGAAAAATGACAAGTTCACCTTGCCCCTGTAATGACATTATTTTATATTTTATACGCCAGGATCGTTTTAATCAATTTATACAACAGGAAAGACCTAACAAAACCTAACCTAACCTAACCTAACCAAACCTAACTTAACCTAACCAAACCTAACCTAACAAAACCTACCCTAACCTAACCTAACCAAACCTAACTTAACCTAACCAAACCTAACCAAACCTAACCTAACCTAACTTAACCTAACCTAACCTAACCAAACCTAACCTAACTTAACCTAACCAAACCTAACTTAACCTAACCTAACCTAACCTAACCAAACCTAACCTAACCTAACCTAACCTAACTTAACCTAACCTAACCTAACCAGACGTAGGCAGTGGCAATTGTGTTCGATCCCGAAGGTCTGTAGGTCCGCATTAATGAGCTGGTGCCAGCTGAGAGCAATGGGTAATTCTTGCAATGGTCTAGTTGCTGGGCTTGCCCCGCCACCCCCCTCCTATACTGTACCTACAGCACAGCAACGGTTTCGGGTTTGGTTAACAGTACCACTTATGAAATATTTCCACCGATTCAATACCGTTAGAAGCACATACGATTAATTGACTTTAATATCGAAAAAGAACCCCAAAACTCGAAAGCAAACATTTCGAAACCTTTGCCGAATATTGCCGGCCCCTTTTTCACTTGAAACAATAAATTATTTTCCAATAAAAATGAAATTGGAACATTGTAATATCGACTAAGGGGCCCCTTTGGTAAAACCCTAAGGGGTGCTTTGGATTACGAATGAAAAAATTTGATACAGGTGAACCTTATCCTCTCCCGTGTCGCCTTAATACTACTTAGAATCAGGTGTTCTAAAAACTGAGTCTCGTAGACAGGAAGAGGAACAGGAGCAGCTACTATAGGCAAACAGCGCCACCAAATACTAAGCTTCGATATACCTACATATCAGAGGCGAATGCCGTTCGGAAAAACTTTTTGGTAAGATAGGGATCGAACCTGGCTCTCATTGTTCCCCGAAAGTCGACCATTTAGACCACACGGCTACAGAGGCTGTTCAAAAAAGCAAGCCTAAGCAAGGCACCTAAATTGGAGCGGTAGCGATAATGCAGGTGGCCTGGCGGCAAAGGAGTGGCAATTTGATTAAGACCCCATTACCTATAGGCCCTTGTAGAGAGGATATTGCTACCAGGCTCTTTCATCTTTCATCAAATTTTGATTAATTCTGCCCTGACTCTCAGGGAAAAGTGGAGAGCCTCAGCAAAAAGTTTTAGGGTTCCCATCCTGAGTCCATGATAATAATTTTATATTTCAAAATTTTGTGGCATCCTATGGCACAAAACAGGTAGGTAGGGCACACCCTACCTTGAGGGTACCAGGTTAGATTTGTTAACAAATTTTCCTTCACAGATTTTCTTGGTGCCACTCAGCTTCGGCAAGCTATTTCATCTGCATAAGTTGAAAAGTGGGGGCCAACAGTTTTAACTAGGGTAAGACGGAAAATTTAGCGCTGTTTTTTTTTACGTTTTATGGTGACACTTTTTTCAGGTAACAGCCCGATATTTTGTTCTGAAGTATAGTAAATGTTTTTATAAGCAGAATCTTTAGTTTAAAATTTTTAAATTTTACGATCAGCACTGTTTCTACAGCCTTATGTAACCATCACAGTTTCCTTAAGGGTGCGTCCCACCATGCCCAGTTAAAATTAAACTGGAGATTTACCATGTTAAATTTAACTTAAAAATTAAATTTAACATAGGACAAAATCTCCAGTTACATTTTAACTGGGCATGGTGGGACGTACCCTTAGTATACTTTTTGGGAGAATTCTAAATATTCTAATTAGAAAAACTACAATGATGTCCGAGTGGTTTGAGCACTCTTAAAGACACCTGCTCCAGAAATAAATAAATAGAACCGTAAAATAGAAAATAATAGATTTCCGACATAATAGAAGCCAGACTGAGGTTTGTTGTTTCGAAGAGGGAGGGAAGAAGCTGGAGAAGCTGGAGAAGCTGGAGTTGCTGCTAACTCACAACTCACGGGGCGGAATTAACTGGATCACAAATTCTTAATTAGTTTTCGCGAGACTGAAGTGAATCAGGGTGAATACAACTACGAAAAACCAAAATAGACCACCATTTCAGATCAAATTTTACTTTCCCGCAAGCCATTTTATAGCAATTTAAAATCTTTTATACCGAGGGGGTAACCACTCCAGAAATTCCTTGAGATTCCCTGAGATTTCCGAAGATTCCAAACGAGATTCCCAACGAGTGGTTAACCCCTCGTTTTATACTCAAGTGGAAAAGAAATACGTCAAAAATGGCGGTTGAAGGAAGATGTTCCTTCTGTCTTCTTGGTACCTTCACCTCCATATACTCGTATATGTAAATTGATCGATTATTAGTTAATTTTTTTATTACTTGACTGATTTTGATGAAATTACGGTTACTGTACAAACGACAACGTTCAGTTAGTACGAGGGGTTAACCACTCGTTGGAAATCTCGTTGGGAATCTTTATGAAATCTCAGGGAATCTTGGATTTTTTTTTGGAGTGGTTACCCCTTCGGGGTTCATCTTTCTATGAATATCGTTGGGAATCTTTTTGGAATCTCAGTGGAATCTCAAGGAATCTCTGGAGTGGTCACCCCCTCGAGTTACTATTACACGTGTGGAACTGCACAACTTCCTTTTCTAAAGCTTGGTTTTTGGATGAATATGCAATTTTTTAAAGTTACACTTTAAAAAATTCAAGTTCAAGTTACACTTGAACCTGCATTAGTCTTATGTGACACATGATATCGACACCACCATAGCCCCTTGTTTTACGGACTAAATGTGATTATCATATGAAATTATGGTGTAGCGTTCGTGTTATTCAAATGCATAATCAGTTTTTATCAGGGATAAATCGGAAACATTTGTTTTTGGTCTCATTCATTGCATAACACGATAGGAGGTGCTGCCTCATGACTATGCACGTTACGAATCAAAAAATTTCTATGAGTCTCACTCACTGTTTTGTGTATCGTGTAGGCACGAAATATGGAGTGTGGGGTATTGAAGTCATCTGGTGACGTTCACTAAGGTTAAGAATAGTCGAAGCCACCACAGGATTCGTTGAATTTTTTTCCCCGTCATTCACAAATTTCAGTTCCAGATTTTCTGCCCCCAATCACGTCATGATTTCCCCAGAGAAATAAACCTGAATTTCCATTTTCAACAACTACAAGCCGTAGAAAGCATAAACCTCAAAAACTAGAGCGGCAGTTGAAGAGCCTACAGTAAAATCCACTCGATGAGGCCAGAAGTATTAGCGAACACGCATTCCCTGATGGGGTGGTGGTTCAGGCTTGAAAGCCACCTGAAATTCTCACTCGAAAAACACAATAGGGCAATAGGGGGTGAGTTGGATTTAGATCAGAGGCATCCGCTGTTCAAATCCAGCAGATTACCAAACCGCAGTTGTACACGCGCATCAAATACATTGCCCCCGCGCCCAACTTCCCCTATTTACCCTATGCCAATGGTTTCCCCTGACCGAAACCTAAATAGAAACGTATGATGAGCCCTTTTTGTGGTGCTGGGTACGACCAACTACTTTATACTGGGTGTGAGACGAGAGGGTTTTTGGAGATCCCTCAGGGGTCGTGCGAGTCCAAACTACCGTGGAGAGGGAGAGATTTCCCTGTAATTTTGCTAAAAACATAAGCTTAGTCGGTAACGGACTTTATTTAAGTCAGGTTGTAGGGAAAAACCACCGGGTAAACCAGTGTAAGATGAGGATTATCCGGTTAACCCGAGGATGTAGAGGCCGGCCCTTTTGAAAGCAACTATAAAGAGATGAATATGACGTAGAGTCAGGAGAAGAGGTCTCATTTAGGAAGTCCTGTGTTCAAGTACCGGTAAGAGAATTTTTGTTGGTTTTTAGCAATAGTGATGCACGATGCAAGAACAAGAAACGGCATTTCTTGTTCTTTTACTTATTCTCGCAAAGCGACTCTTGTTCTTGTAGTAAAAATCCAATATTGTTCTTTCGATTTGTTCTTGCAGTAGAAATCATTTCTTGCTCTTGCTCGCCAGGATCGTTTTAATCAATTTCTACAACAGGAAAGACATAACAAAACCTAACCTAACCAAACCTAACCTAACCAAACCTAACTTAACCTAACCTAACCAAACCTAGCCTAACCTAACCTAACAAAACCTAACCTAACCAAACCTAACTTAACCTAACCTAGCCTAACCAAACCTAACAAAACCTAACCTAACCAAACCAAACCTAACCTAACCTAGCCTAACCTAACCAAACCTAACCTAACCAAACCTAACTTAACCTAACCTAACCTAACCTAGCCTAAACTAACCAAACCTAACTTAACCTAACCTAACCGGACGTAGGCAGTGGCAATTGTGTTCGATCCCGAAGGTCTGTAGGTCCGCATCAATGAGCTGGTGCCAGCTGAGAGCGATGGGTAATTCTTGCAATGGTCTAGTTGCTGGGCTTGCCCCGCCATCCCCCTCCTATACTGTACCTATAGCACAGCAACTTTCGGGTTTGATTAACAGTACCACTTATGATGTTATTATGTTCAAATACCGGTAAGAGAATTTTTGTTGGTTTTTAGCAATAGTGATGCACGATGCAAGAACAAGAAACGGCATTTCTTGTTCTTTTACTTATTCTCGCAAAGCGACTCTTGTTCTTGTAGTAAAAATCCAATATTGTTCTTTCGATTTGTTCTTGCAGTAGAAATCATTTCTTGCTCTTGTTCTTGTTCTTGCAGCGAGACTCTTGCAATTTCTTGCATACATATGGAATTTTCTGCGGTTATAATGTGGTTTGTTGCCTACCGAACGGCCATTTCACGTGCTACCTATCATCGCATAGTCAGCAGGGTTTTTTTGTACAAAATATGGACTGCAATTCATGAACGAAGCTTTGGAAAAAAACTGCCTGGGTTTAAGCAAGACTCCTGCGAGAACCGAGGGGGTAACCACTCTATGAGATTCCTTGAGATTCCCTGAGATTCCATAAAGATTTCCAAAGATTCCCAACGATATTCATAGAAAGAAGGGGTAACCACTCCAAAAAATTCCAAGATTCCCTGAGATTTCATAAAGATTTCCAATGATTCCCAACGAGATTCCTGGAGTGGTTAACCCCTCGGCGAGAACTCTTGCAAGAGTTCTTGTTCTTGCTTCCTTTCAGCTTCAAGATTTTGAATTGCTATTTTTTTTTGTCGAAGTATCTATGTATCTTATCCCTCCCTAAGACTCCAAAACAAACTCACAATTTCAGCACATTTCAGCACTCCACATAAGGTGCAGACATCAAAACACCCCCGCCCCCACTCCTACCCCAGGAAACAATTCAGCACAAGGTCTCGCACCTACTTAGCCCCGTCATAACGGTCTTAAAGCATTAAGTAACTTAAGCAGCTTTCACCAGCAGCCCGCAATCAGGCCAGGCTAATTTAGACCTCGTGACGTTTGCCCTGTGGATCCAAAGCTAGGCCAGCACAAAGTCCCCTGTTCAAAGAGATGGAGGAATTAAGCAGTGGGACATGAAATAGCAATTAAGATGGCGAGTAAGCTATCGCTGGATCAGGTCTCTAGTTAGTATTGATTGACCTCCACAGATCCCGCTAGGCTCGACTGTCCAGTCCCTAATTGCGGTCCACGCGTTTCTAGCTGACTTCCTGAATTCCATTAAGCGTTAAGCGTAAAAGCTGCTTAAGACCGAACATACATTCGCAATTTATTTACGTTTTTCTGCATACTTTATGAGGAAACGATTGGATATTTAAATGTTCTTTTTTTCCGTCCGAAATTAAGGGTCCGCTATACCTGACGGTGCATTTTTTGCCGCCCATAAGATTAACATTCATTTTCAAGGTTTACCCTTGGTTGGAAAGACACAAAATTTTGCCTGTACCTAGCCCTAACAATGTTCTAGGGAGTGTTCGAAGCAGATTTCCCAATTTCTCACTGGTTTCTTTTATTGCAACTGTTTTGCAAATGCTAGCATCGCATATCTCAAGAAAAGTGCTGTATCTCGAAAACCAGTAAAATAAAGGGTCCGACAATGGTCGCACTTGACTTTCTCGCAATTTTTATCGAAAATTTGATTTTTTTTTACGTAAATAATTGTCAGAATTTTAACTTTTTCTAAAAAGTATTTTGCCTCACAATGGGCGATACTTTTAGGCACCAGCATACCGAATCTCAAACATATCCATCCAACAGTGAAGTTTCGCTCGACGCGCAAAGTATATGTTTTCTATTTTGCGTGCCACCGTCTTAATTTTTAAGTAAATGAAAATCTATTGAAAACACCCTTGAAGCATCTATCTGAGACCACTTTCACCAATTTTCAAGAAAATCCGTCGATTAGTGTTATTGCAAATGTGACCTAACCAATCAAAAACGTGATTTCCATTTTTGGAAAATTTTTCCTACGATAATGCCAATATTGGCCCAAATTTTTGGCTCATCTCAAAAAGAATAAAAATAATCCTGGAGCATCTATCTGGGAACACGACTGCAGAATTTGAAGGTTCTAACTTTATTACCGTACCGTGAAATGAGTCTTGAGTAGACAAAAACGAGATTCTAGCTTTTTTTTCCTATTTTTGACTTTATTTTGCCTATATTGGCCGCAATTTTGAATTGATTGAATATTTCTTCGACAAACCTTTAAGTAATGTTATTAAGCACAAGTTTATGGATTTTTGTGAAATTCCGGCAAATACTGTTCATGGGGCCAAGATGTTCACGTATGGGCCAATTTTGGCCCAAATTTTTGGCCCATCTCCAAAACAATAAAAATGATCCTGGAACATCTATCTGGGAACACGACTGCAAAATTTGAATGTTCTAACTTTATTACCGTACCGTGAAATGCGTCTTGAGTAGACAAAAACACGATTTTGAATTTTTTTTGACACTTTTTTGACAATAGTGGGCGCAATTTTTGAGTAATCAAAATTAAATTAAAAATGTATCTCGAAACTGATTTTAGACATCTATATTCCAAATTTGAGCCAAATCGGTTGACTGGTGTGACCTGTAGCCGCGCTACAGACAAACGGACGGACGTACGTACGTACGTACGCACGTACGTACGTACGTCGGACGGACATGACCTAAAAACCATTTTTTTGGTATCTAGGACCTCTGAAACGCCTTTTGCAATGAAAATCTCAAAATCGAAATTTCGCACGATAACATAACTTTCTCAGCCCATGTATTACATACGGGCGAGAAAGTAAAAAATGGTAAATCTGCTTCGAACACTCCCTAGAACATTGTTAGGGCTAGGTACAGGCAAAATTTTGTGTCTTTCCAACCAAGGGTAAACCTTGAAAATGAATCGCCGCTCGCAATGTTAATCTTATGGGCGGCAAAAAATGCACCGTCAGGTTTAGCGTCCTCTTAACAGGCTGTGCGGTAATTTTACGATCAAGTAATTTTGGCAACAAAAATTTGCAGAAAAAAACGTAAACAAATAGGACTGCGTAGACGTCCTTAAGCTAGGCTATGCGCTTCTTCCTTCCGATTTTTCGTAGACACAGTCAGTTTTATCGACGATAGGGAGGTGAAACAGAAATAAAATTCCTAACTGAATCAGGTTCTCAATTCAGTTTTTTCCAAAATTCGGACCATTTCAATCCTCATGCCTACAATAACAATAACTTACAATAAGAACCGTAATAATACAATCCTATAGCAACATGAATGAATATTTATTTGTGTAATGCACCGAATAAAGCATACCGTAGGGAAATGAAATTCAAACCTCTGTCGCTTGAAATCTTGAAATATTTTGACCGCATGGTGAATGCCGACAGAACCGCTGATGAGCAATTGCCTGACCAAAGTGCGGGATTCAGAATCAGCATTCATATACATTCAGCGGTTCCTATCTCAAGGGGTTTTGCAATTTTAACGTAGTTGTCGATTTCGGTAAAGTCGATAATGCCTGGAATTTCAGCAGCTCGAACCTGTGTTGAACTTTCCAATTCCCCTCGTTTGGTGACTGACTCCCACTGGGTCTGTGCTAATGAATCACAGACTCTCCCAACCTAAAATGAGCTCTCCAACCCTCAGGCCAACCACAGCCACGTCACCATATTACCGGCCAAACCAAACGAATTTTTAGAAGCATCGACGTCCAATCTGTCGGCCTGGGGGAGAGTGACTCTTTTAATACCTTCGGACCCTGCTCTCCAATCTTTTTTTTATCCCCACTTTAAAAAACATGATTTTCAAATCTTTCCTCTTTGCGGCGGAATCAAACTAGACTGGCCCATTAATTGAAGAATAAACAAAAGGAAGGAGTGTTTGACATTCCCATTAGAGTGTTTTATTACTGGAGTTGTATTTTTGAGTCCTTTTCACTGTTAAGCTTCGCTTTGAAATGAAACACCACCAAAGTGGAGGTCATGAATTTTAGGTATCAAGAAAATTTTATTTCGCCTTTGTGAAATTGGTGGGCAGGATCAGCAAAGAGAGCTGTGAGCTACAGGACTCAGCGAGGGGGTAACCACTCCAGAGATTCACTGAGATTCCATAAAGATTTCCAAAGATTCCCAACGATATTCATAGATAGATGAACCCCGACTGGGTAACCACTCCAAAAAATTCCAAGGTTCCCTGAGATTTCATAAAGATTTCCAATGATTCCCAACGAGATTCCCAACGAGTTGTTAACCTCTCAGGACTCCCAAGATTCACTGAGATTCCATTAAGATTTCCAAAGATTCCCAACGATATTCATAAAAAGATGAACCCCGACGGGGTAACCACTCCAAAAAATTCCATGATTCCCTGAGATCTCTTAAAGATTTCCAACGAGTTGTTAACTCAGTCTGGGCTAGGTTCAAGTCTCATCTTCCCGTGATTTTTTCCCGGCCCTGGGGCAATCTAACCCTGATGGTAAGAAGCTTTTCCTCTGACGTCAAAAAACAGAGGAGTGCATGGAAGAACTTCAGCCCTTTTTTGACGTAGAGCCCTCAAAATACCAACTAGAGGTATAAATGGATATAAATAACTCCCCATAAAAGTAACACACCAAATACTGGTAAAGAAATCACTTCAAATTGACAGAAAAAAAGCAATAACTCCGACAAACAACTATGGAGATCCGTTTTTTGGGAGCGGGAAGGGTAAGGCTGTAGCTCCGCGGTAGAAAAAAATATTAGATAGGGCGGGGGATTTATTGGTTACCCATGGAAGTCAAAGATTTTTCACGGGCTCGGCAGACTTGTCACGTGGTTCCCCATAAATTCGTTCGTCGTTATTCTGATCTAAGGTTTATAAATTACAAAGGTTCTTTATTTGTGTACATTAAGTAGGACCTCCCAAAAATGTGATATCATGGACCAATCCCACCGCTACCAAGCACCCTTGCACTCTTGTTGATCGAAACGATTTGGATGGTAACGGAAGGTAAAATCTAGAGTTCACTTTCGAACAAAGTACCTTAAAGAATTAATGGACCTTGAGAGAGAGCGGGGCGCCCATTGATCTGGGAATGCGTATCCATCTTCGCCGAAAACCTCTAACCCCTAAAACGGCAAACCTTCTGCCGGAGGCCCCGATTATTGTCAGCGACCGGCCATTTTCATACAAAAGTTTCTTTGTTTGAAACCTCGCCAGTAAATCTTCGAATATTTATTTTATTCTTCTCGAAAAGCACCCGCTTGACTCAGCGAGATGGTGCAGCACTTGTAATAAGCTTTCAAAGTTGTCTTTTTCGAAATTCCTGGCTCTTCCCCTTTTTTAAAGTTTATTTTTACCATCTATTTCCAAACCAGACAAAATACTTGTAGTATTAGATTTTTTTGAATCCATCAACAAGAAATGTCTAGGTCGGAATACCTTTCGATTCATCCAACCCAGTATTTTTTTTAAAAAACTAAAAAGTTTTTCTGTGGTATATCACGATAGACATTAACACAGACCTGTACCAAAAGACAAAAAATAGGAGTTGAAGAAAGTATTAAGTTTCACATAGTAAAGACAAAATTAATTGAAGAAGCGGAGGGTAAGTAAAAAGCATTGCGTCATTTAAACTATCAAAGTTAAAGTCTGAGACAATTTTAAGAAGAGACAAAAACGCCTTGGCTCACTAACCAATTGCAAATGAAGACAGTGTTCAAAACAAAAGTTTCAATATGAGGGGTTTAGATCAAAGGGGAAGGGTGGAAAAATAGCGGTTCTAGATAAATATTCACCGTAGAGCCAGAGGCCTATTTTTTGAAAATTATGGGAGCTATAAAACGAGTATGTAAATGGTGTTTCTTCGGTCTCCCACCCGCCATTTTTACCAGTTTTTCCTGCCTTTCATTATTTTCTTACGATCCCTGCATCTTCTCCTGGGGGTGTCTTTCCCCTTTAGGGATTTCTTGGAGATGGGGTGCGAGGGTGGTTCACATCCTCGGGGGGTGTTTTCCCTAAATTATCATTACGACAACGACTAACAGTTCCAAGGATATTTCCCCATCTTGCTATAAACATCGGATTTTTTTTTCGCAACGAAAACAACGAAATTTACCATTTTTAGATCGGGAAAGAAATTTCGGGAAATTTAAAAAAAAACTCTCTATAATATCTACAATGAAAATCAATGTTCGTAGTAGGGACTTTACGATGTTAGAACCTAGGTAGTTAATTAAGGGTGCATTTTTTGCCGCCCATAATATTAACATTGGGAGCTGCGATTCATTTTCAAGGTTTACCCTTGGTTGGAAAGACACAAAATTTTGCCTGTACCTAGCCCTAACTATGTTCTAGGGAGTGTTCGAAGCAGATTTCCCATTTTTTTTTACTGGTTTTCGAGATACAGCACTTTTCTTGAGGTATGCGATGCTAGCATTTGCAAAACAGTTGCAATAAAAGAAACCAGTGAGAAATTGAGAAATCTGCTTCAAATACTCCCTAGAACATTGTTAGGGCCAGGTACAGGCAAAATTTTGTGTCTTTCCCACCAAGGGTAAACCTTAAAAATGAATCGCCGCTCGCAATGTTAATCTTATGGGCAACACATTAAACCAGTTCGTAGCGTTAAAGGAAAATTATCAGAACAATATCCAACCGTATACCCAGCAGTTTCCTGAGAAAATGGACAAAATAAACGACAGAAACAGCATCGTATAGTTTGGAAAAGTCACCCTTTGAAGAGGCAGGACCAAGTTTTAATTTTTTTGACCCCACTCTGCATATAAACCTCCCTTAGAGCCCAGACCCTAAAATATCCACGTCAAAGAGTAATTGCGGAAAGGGAGATGAAATAGCAAAAGGCAGAGATGGGGTTTCCCAAAGCTGCACAATAACCCATTTCCGGGAGGAATAATGACCTCGGTGTCGCCTGTCGTCTGACGAGCTGCTCAATTCGATATTTTCCTCGTCAAAGCTAAGCCGTCGTTTCCGGAGTTCATCTTCAATTCTTCACAGGGTCACAGCATACCAAATTGGATATTCAAATCTCTGAGAATTCTCATCTTACCCTACGAAAGAGCCTGGGAAACACCCCTAAAGAAAGGTCAAAATGAGGGTAGCAACCTCGATACCTATTAGTGATCCATCACACCGGCTAGAGTCCGATCTTCTCGAAGCGAGGGGGTAACCACTCCAGAGATTCCCTGAGATTTCATGAAGATTTCCAAAGATTCCCCACGATATCCAAAGAAAGATGAACCCCAAAGGGGTAACCACTCCAAAAAATTCCAAGATTCCATGAGATTTCATAAATATTTCCAACGAGTGGTTAACTCCTCGTCTCGAAGTTTTTCTGTTTGGTAGCGCTGCCAGCAGAACACTTGAAATGATCTAGTTGCTGGGCTTGTCCCCCCTCTTATGGGAAATAACACGTGACTGCTGAAAGAGGCTCCTCAGTGAACGCCCCCTTTGAAGGAAAACACACAAGCCTATTTCGTGAAGGTTACAATTTGAGGGAGCATAGCAATGACGTGTGTCGCCAAACCCAGTCTGAAAAGCGAGGGAGCCTTTTGTAGAAGCGTTGAAAAGGCTTATACTTTATCCCGAACGTTAGGAACGTTTTCAAGGAAAGGCTTTCTATTTAATTCGAGGCCTTTGTATAGGCCCGTTTATCACCTCAGTGTATGGGGATCAAAAAGTGAAAACAGTGGTAAACCGGTCTAACGACCACATCAGCAGGAGGGGGCGGGCTCTGGCCCAGACTTTTCCACTCAATTCTGTCATATTTTGATAGATTGTCTCGAACGAACCTTATATTCGCTCAACACCAACAACAAAAACAGATTATTGATTTACAGGGAGTGCACAAAGACCTTTGAGACTTGTCTGGTCGGCGCTAGCTATTTCTGAGTTTCTACAAATCTCCTAAAAAAGTTCAATCAACTCATTCGATGAGCGGGACTACCTGGGACTTTCTATTCCCCTTTGTTTCACTCAGGTGGAAAGTGTTTTAATGGCTCTCCTTTGAAAAGAAAGTTCTCGCAGCTTTTAGCCAACTGCGGAGTTTACTTCCACGGAACGACCAAAAGCTCCATATGCTACCGACTTCTGCGCTCTGAAAAAATTACAGACAATTTTTTAGTATTTCACAAATTTTCGAGGGGTTAACCACTCCAGGAATCTTGTTGAGAATCTCGTTGGGAAGCATTGGAAATCTTTATGAAATCCCAGGGAATCTTGGAATTTTTTTTTGGAGTGGTTACCCCTTCGGGGTTCATATTTCTAGGAATATCGTTGGAAATCTTTGGAAACCTTTACGAAATCTCAGGGAATCTCAAGGAATCTCTAGTGTGGTTACCCCCTTGCAAATTTCCCAACGGATACAACACTGTAGTGACATTTTACATAGGTAACACCAGAGTCGATTTTAGTAACCTAAGAAACGTAAACGAAACAGCTTTTTATTGACGAAAAGTGACGATTTATTTGACAGGTCCAGTCAACATCATCCCTCCCCTCTCCAAATCTTCATCCCCCCAGACAGGAACTAAATGCAAATAGCCACCCCCACCCTTTCTCCTTTGGGGAATGTTCACTAACTTTGTTTGCCCGTCCACAACCCAAAATATGCATAATGCGGCAGTCAAGTAAATACTATTGTAGTTAGGTCTTCCACGCTGGTTGCTACCCAGTTATTAAGGGTTGCATTTTCAGGCATAGCGTTAGCATATTTGTAACAACGCGAAGAAGAGGTTAAATTAAGGTATAGAATTAGCCACTGGAGATTTTCGCAAGAAAAGGCCCTAAGGTAGTGCAAGAAAATATCTCAAAAAGTTTCCGGGGGATGTTTTGTATGAGGAAGAAATATTCAATTTTATCTTTTGATACAAGGATCATTTCAAATATCTAGAAAGAATTAAATCCTTGATCTAAGATCTAAGCTCGAGGGATCATCTTCAAACTTGACTTCGGTTAGTCTTGACCTAGAGTCAACATACTCTCTTGTCATGGGCAGTGAAAAAAACCAATATCCGTGCACATCCAATCAAATAATTGACCGCAGTCAGTGAAAACAGATGACTGGAACGATACAGTGAAGTTTACCATAGGGCATATAGACTTTTGGATTTGCAATTTTCAAAAACCTAAACTTCTATTGGGGACTTATATTGGGGAGGCGGGAGAAAAAAACGAAACCTAAAAGCTTCAGGTATAGAACTAAGCAAGCTCTCAGAATATTGGGGAGCAGGTGCTGCAGAAAGCTGCTCTCGACCGCGATGGAGATTAGCTCGACCTACAGTAATGAACAAAGCACAGCGGTAAGGCTGCAGACACAAGTCCTAGCCGTTGTCTAATTTATAGCCGTCCTATTGGTTTTGAATGCGCCCTCCGATAGTGCTTAAAGAGGTACTGCATGGCTGCTGACTTGTCTGAATATTACTTTCTCGCCCGTATGTAATACTTGGGCTGAGAAAGTTATGTCTTCGTGCAAAATTTCGATTTTGAGATTTTGGGTTTCCCATGATCCTGGAGGTCCCCCGAGTCCAAAAAAGTGGTTTTTAAAAGATGTCCGTCCGACGTACGTACGTACGTACGTCACTCTGTCACGCAACTGGACGTCACACCGTTCGTCCGATTTTGCTCAAATTCGGTATGTAGGTACCTAATGTAAATATCTGGACCCGTTTTTTGATAAATTTTGATAACTCAAAAATTGCGCCTGCTATAGTCAAAAAAAGGCAAAAAATCGTGTTTTTTGACAGTTAAGAAGGGCTGGAAGCTACGTATATCAAGTTGGAACCTTGAAAATTTGCGAAAGTGTTTTTGAATAGATGCTTTTAGGTCTTTTACAATCATTTGGAGGTGGACCAATAACTTGTTATTTTTTTGGCCCAAACGCGTTGGTCGTCACTCCGGTAGCACTATTCGATCGATTTCAATAAAAATTGGTAGGGAGGTGTACTTTAACCTACTTTGATGTTTTACCGAACGAAATTTATCCAACACAATAATTATGGCCAATATTGGCATTATCGTAGGAAAATTTTCCAAAAATGGAAATCACGTTTTTGATATTTATCTTTATCGAGAAACTGTAGGTCCTATCATGTATACTAACACGATTACTGTGGCGATGTAGTACTGCTATAACTGAGCACAATGGATAATTCTTGAAGTGGTATGAGTCCGGTAAATTCAAAACGGACGAGGAACTTTTCACGCTTTTTCAACTACACTAAAGATAAAGGGTATTGTTTGCATGGTCACGTAGTAGTAGGTAAGTAAACACAACTTTACATTCATACGAGTTACGAGAGAATTTTATAAAGTCTGGGTCGAAAAAAAAAACTAGAAAATAAAGAGAAAATTACGGGAAAGGCAATATTTCTTCCTGTAAAATGTAAATCGAGGTTCTTGTACAATCCTATCATGCCCCGTGGTTGATTGATTGCAAAAACATCGGAATTTGGCTTGGCTCCCAAATCAACATCAGAAAAATACTAACGAGTTTTTACTTAGACTTTCATCTCCTCGAGTAAGGAAAGTACGTACAGAGGTAAAAGTTCAGGCCTAGTTGAAGGAAATAATTTGGATATTTGGCAGACTAACAGCACTTGTATGTACAAAGGTCTTTCTTAGGTAGGTATAATGACAGCCAAGGGACCAGGGAAATTTGATCGCTATAGGTCGTTATAGGGAGAGTTTGCTATAGAGAGATCTCGCTACAGACAGTGTTCGCTATAGAGAGAGGTCGCTATAGAGAGAGTTCGCTATAGAGAGAGATCGCTATAGAGAGAGTTCGCTATAGAGAGAGGTCGCTATAGAGAGAGTTCGCTATAGAGAGAGAGGTCGTTATAGAGAGAGGTCGCTATAGAGAGAGTTCGCTATAGAGAGAGAGGTCGTTATAGAGAGAGCTCACTATACAGTTCACTATAGAGAGAGGTCGCAATAGAGAGAGGTCGCTATAGAGAGGGTTTCATAATGAGCCAGGATACGTCAAAGAACCGTAGAGTTCACTCGTAATAGAGAGCTTCTCGTTATAGAGAGGGTTTCATAATGAGCCAGGATACGTCAAAGAACCGTAGAGTTCACTCGTAATAGAGAGCTTCTCGTTATAGAGTGTGACAGCTGTAGATACATAACCGTCTAACAACAGGGATAACAGAGTGACTTTTTATCTCGAATGGGAATTCCGACACCTTTCGGCTTATAAGGTGCGAACGCTTTAACCATGTATCCAGAGTTTTGGCTCCACTTTCGGCTAAGGTCCGGCCGAAAGTCAGTAACCTTACACTAAGGCCTCAATAGCCAAGTGGACTAAATGGTCGACTTATGAGGAGCAGTGAGAGCCGGGTCACACCGGTTCGATCCCGATCCTACCAAAAAGTTTTTCTGCTCGGCATTCACCTCTGATATGTTCAGCATGTCAAGTGAAATGTATATCGAGGCTGTGGTGGTTCGGAACCCACCTAAAACTGTAGGTCCCCATCGTTTACTCGATGGCTGGGGAGCTGGTATTTGGTAGTCCTGCCAGCTGAGCACAATGGATAGTTCTTGAAAACGGTCTAGTTGCTGGGCTTGTCCCCCCCAACCCTCAGCTATTACACTAAACAGAGAAGTCACTTTTAATGTGTTCCGCAGGGTCAAGGGAAATATCAGAATCGATACACGGCAGGAATGGCAGCGGAAGCTGCGATAGCACCTGGCCGGAAATAGAGGTTGGGGAGCGTCTTGAGAGAGTTATAAGGTGCTTAGTCTGCACACGGTATTTTACGTTCGCTGACTCCAATATCCTCGTATCAGAGCAGTAACTCGTCCAAATGCTGGGAATAAAACCGGAAATCAAAACAAGAAAAAATAACAGCGAAACAGATTATTTCTGTCCGATCAACCCAAACTCATGTAATGTCGCTGGTCAATGCATGCTTTTATGTTCCAGTCAAAGATATCGCCCTATTTATTCGTTTTATGGCGTAAATAAGTCAGTGAAAGGTTTTGAATTTTCGGGTTTCAAATAACGCTATCTCATAGAGGGTGGTTTTGGTCCCGTGGTTTTCTGGAATGGGTCTTTTTTCTTTTAACGGACGGCAATTTGATTTTGTTTTCAGTGTCTGTGAACACAGTGATTTACAATCAACATTTATCAATCAGAGTGTCTCTATCTTCCCCTAGGTTTTAAAATCAAGTTGTTTTACTCTATATGTATACAAGAAAGGATTTCTACTGCAAGAACAAGAACAAGAAAGGATTTTTACTGAAAGAACAAGATCGAGAGAGAGATTATAGGAAGGAAGCAGCCGAGGGGTAACCACTCGTTGGGAATGATTGGAAATCTTTATGAAATCTCAGGGAATCTTAGAATTTTTTTTGGAGTGGTTACACCTTCGGGGTTCATCTTTCTACGAATATCGTTGGGAATCTTTGGAAATCTTTATGGAATCTCAGTGGAATCTCTGGAATGGTTACCCCCTCGGAAGCATTTAACGCTATTTTTGTATAATAATCTCAACGAAATCACTTAGCGCTGAGAGAGAAATAAAATAATATTCTCAGCAAATAACCTGCTCTCCTTTTCAAAAATCCAAAGTTTCCCCAAACACAGCAATAGAGTAGAATTTTCACTTGACCGCAACCTTGGGTCTGACAATTTTCCATAATGATCTCCGGGAAAGCAAAGAGATAAAAATCCCGGAGGGCAGAGCTATCTCCAAAGAGAAGACGGCTTACAAAGGCACGGGGCTCTATCTGTCGACGTGTTGGTTTAGGAGAAATGCAGTGACCATGGCAAAGCATAGAATGAAAAGAAAGAAACAACTTTCCCATGAATATTTCAACCTGCTCCGGGAGAAGGTAAATAAGGTTGCTTTTTTCCATATTTCTGTCGTCTGTCACATCAGAAAAAGGCATGTAAGCTTTTCTAAATGCTGAGCCCACAGGTTTTTTTTTTGGACAGTTGCGACCACATTTCTGTTTGTCACGGTAGTTTTACAATTTATAAAATTCAAAATGGCTGCAGAACGTTTTGTTTCTACTTCTTCATCTTGTAGTATGACCTCTTCGCTGCCACGACCTGAGAGGTCTGTGTTCAAATAACGGCGGAAGTAATTTTTTCCACGAGGACCTACAATTTTAGGTGGGCACCGAACCACCACAGTCTCGATATACGATTCACTTGCGATGCTGAACAGAAGATCGATCAGAAAAACTTTGGTAGGCTCGGGGTCGAACCGGCTCCCAGTGATCCTTTAAGGACTATCATCTTGTCAGTGTCTAGAATGGGGAGGCTGGACGCACGTAGACTGTCCGAAATATGTTTCCCTAAGGAACTAATCATGAGCGGAACATTTGGCCGGATGTTGGCAATCAATATCTATATTGGAGCCACAACATCATGTAGGTACACACCATCTCAAAAGCTGACAGCCAAGAGTTAGCCACCCAATTTGGTTACATACCAAAGTTACCGCATTAAGAGGACGCTATACCTGACGATGCATTTTTTGCCACCCATAAGATTAAAATTGCGAGCGGCGATTCATTTTCAAGGTTTACCCGTGGTTGGAAAGACACAAAATTTTGCTTGTACCTAGCCCTAACAATGATCTAGGGAGTGTTCGAAGCAGATTTCCCAATTTCTCACTGGTTTCTTTTATTGCAACTGGTTTGCAAATGCTAGCATCGCATACCTCAGAAAAGTGCTGTATCTCGAAAACCAGTAAAAAAAAATGGGAAATCTGCTTCGAACACTCCCTAGAACATTGTTAGGGCTAGGTACAGGCAAAATTTTGTGTCTTTCCAACCTAGGGTAAACCTTGAAAATGAATCGCCGCTCGCAATGATAATCTTATGGGCGGCAAAAAATGCTTCGTCAGGTATAGCGGACCCTTAAAAAAGAACCAAGTTATACGAAGGTAATGACCTCGGTAATGTCAAAGTTGAACTCGGTATTTCGTTGATTTTAAAAGCTTCCTCCCCCATATTGATGGTAGGGCAAACATTCCAGAAAGTCGAAAAGAAGATGAGAAGCTTGACTTAGACGGGAGAGTTGTTAGAGCTGTTTTGGTAGCAATCGACAAGTTTGCTTTAAGGATAATAACGGCTCTCATAAACCTGCCTCAAGATGGTTAACTTTTTGTTTTGATCTGTTTGCTTTCTAGCATTCAGAATATTTTTAGTGGTCCATGGATTCAAATTCAGTTTCTGAGCCTCTTTCAAGGTTTTGATAGGCCTTAGGTACATGTTGAGCTTGTGATCATAAAATATTTATGCAAAAGCTTGTTCCTTTTAACTTTGCACCGGTCGATGCCTTATACAACTTCGAAAACTTACGACATGGATGTACTGGCTTCGGCTGAAAACCTGACCTTGTTACCATGCCTCGTCGTCACACAAATAAAAAACTAGAAATTTGAGTTCATCAGTAAGGAGGTGCCGGAAACGAGACCACAGATACTCAGAACATAGTTTTTAAAAAATGAGACTGATAAATCTCTGGAAGCATCTGCGGGAGTAGCAGAGTCCTCATTTTGAGAGGAAAACACTCAAAGAAAACACTTTCTCCCTTTGGATATGAATTTTATAAAGTTTCCTTTCTGGTTATTGCGTAGAGCTTGGTGTCGCCCTTCAGTTTTCTCACACTTAAAGCGAAGGAGGTAATGGCCCGGCTCCGCGTTGGCGCCTTTTTTTGAAGCAAAAACACGTCCATTTTAAAATGACAAACTAACCTTGCTCATAAACACAAAAAACTTCAATCTTCTTATGGTCTTTAATTCCATCCAAAAACTTGCCAGCTAAAATCCATCCTTCTTCTCATTAAATTTATTGGTGTTATTTCTCTTTTTATTTTGCTGTTAATTCCGTCAGCTTTTCCTAGAGATTATTTATTGCTTCGTTCTGGTTCACGTCAAACAAACAAAGCTCTCTGACCTATACCCTGTACAGCTATTTCAACCTTTCTATTCCGAGATTTATTTTCTAGTCAATATTTTATATTTTCTTTTTGGCACAACCAATCTCCACAACTTCATCACCGGGAAAATAACAAAATATGTTTTCCAGTAACCTATTTTCATCAATTTAATTCGGAAATGGGGTATTCTAGGAATGTTCTGCATTTTTGTTACCTGTTTACCGTTGATTCTGTTACTGCTCTTCAGACCATGGCTCCATAATACAGGGTCAATAATGATCTTACCTTGAGAATAATAGCAGAGAATCAGCTTAACCTTACCTGTAATAAGGAAACGAAACACTGTAAATCGGACCTAAAACTTTACAAATAATGCCTACTGCGAGAACTACTGCGATGTATAATTACATCCATATTATTTCCGAATTTTTCGACTCTCTTTCGAGTAGCGTGCAACCTGCAGGAGTGATTTTACAATACAGGTTATTATTTTAAGTTATAACGTTTTTAAGGGTCTTCAGGCATTACATATATATATATGTATTTATATTGGTACCCCATTTGGGTATTCAATTTACAATATACCATACCTATGAACAAAACAATACCGAAATAATACAAACAAACCAAAACTATAACTCATTCTGATATTCTACCGCATCTCCTCTCTCTCACCCTTATAAAAAAAATTCCCAATTCCCGTAAACCCACTAAATCGTTCATTCTGAACCAGTGTTTGTAGTTCCAAAATGTCACCCTTCCCTCCAGCGTCGCCCTCTACCCCACTGCAGACCACCAGCATGTGCGCAACGCCATCCCGCCCGGTGCACAGTGGGCACTTCCTCCCCTTCCCACCTCCCTCTGTCTTCACCCCCTGCCATACCCACCCCCCCAACCTTGCCCATAAGTCAAGTATACATGAACAAAAATATGACTGCGAGTAGTACACAATGTTTAGCTTTTGGAGCAGGCTAGGAGGACCGTGTAAACACCCTAATATATTGAGAGGCAGTATACGGGGTACAATAGAAAAGTAGAAAACGCAGGTGTGGAAAAGTGACCACGAGTAAAAGAGAAATATCTTCACAACCATTTCCCCCAAGGTGAAAAGGGGCAAGTGAAATTGTGAAAAAGGGAAGATGATTTACGGCAATGACGAATGTTATTCTGGAATCCCCACCAACGAGCGGGAAAAAGAACATTACCCTCAGACAAAAACCGGGGGATAAAAGAAAAGTAATAAAATAGATAGGCATCGATTTGCCCGAGACGGATTAGGCCCCTGAAACATATCACCTTTCTTCGGGAAGCCATCATTCGAATCGCACTATTTTATCCATATCCGCCGATATTGTATTTGACGGCAACTTTCGTCAGCACTTCGCGAAAACAAATTTGTTTTCCCCACAACCGAAATTGAATTAACGGCGTGAATGGCAGTCAAATCAACAATGCTTCTTGTCAATATCAGATTTAGAAGCTACTTGCAATTTGTTGAAAAAACAAACTCGTTTGAAACTTTTAAGGGGCTATGTTCGCAGGGAAATTTTTACCCTCTCTAAGGGTGCGTCTCCCCATAATCGGTTGACAGTTTAACCCTAGTTAAATTCCAATTGGTTCATGTTCAGAACCGAATTTAAACGAGGTTAAACTGTTAACCGGGACGCAGCCTTATATTATTCTGAACTGGAAATCTTTTTATACTTTTTCACTGTAGCCATTTAAGCCTTTTTTTTATTTATTTATTTTTATTTTATTTCGAAAGTGACTTGTGAAATTATTTTGAGACTATAGTCCTTCCTCAAACAGTACTTTTACGGTACATTTCACAGGTTTCCAAAGTTCCCAAAGAACTGACTATCATCAACGTTTCTTATATGAATGATAATGATGGCCAATTTTTAGGGGACACTTCAAACTATGACGACAACTTCACTATTTCCGGGTTATTGCTAAAAACCATACAAAATTTTAATTGAAGAGAAAATCTAAAAAATTCTTGACATAAGAAAAACTACATAGCCTCTTAAACTCGTTATGAAACTGTAAAAGTTGTGTTGAGACGACACGGTTAGGAAGGTTCACCCCCTAAGTCAGCATGAAAAGTTTAACAAGGTAGGGGCATAATCAAGCAATCTTAGGGGAGGGAACTCCTGCCCTTCTCCAACCCCGCTGCGATGAAAATGTCAAATTCCAAAATGTTACAAACATTCTAATTTGAATATCATGGATATAATTAGTCAT
The DNA here is from genome assembly GCA_950004255.1 of Mesopsocus fuscifrons. Lineage (NCBI taxonomy): Eukaryota > Metazoa > Arthropoda > Insecta > Psocodea > Mesopsocidae > Mesopsocus > Mesopsocus fuscifrons. The sequence continues at coordinate 17,509,416 of OX465377.1, forward strand.
ACAAAATTAAAAAACTTTTGTAATGACTTGATCTTCCCGTTATTTTTTGCATCTTATTTGCGAATTCTTTGTTTTTCCATAGTCAAAATTTGTGAGTTTTGAATCTTGATTGCCAACCAGAGACCGAGGGGTTAACAACTCCAGAGATTGCTTGAGATTGCATGAGATTCTCAACGAGATTCGTAGAAAGATGCACCCCGAAGGGTTAAAGTACTCCAAAAATTTCCAAGATTCCCTGAGATTTCATAAAGATTTCCAGTGATTGCCTGAGATTCCCAGTGAGATTCCCAACGAGATTCCTCGCCAGAAACTTTTAATACGGTTGGGATCGAACCAATATGCTGTGACAATGGAGACCATAATTTTCTTTTCAACGACCAATCTGTAAGTTCAGTGACAGTGACGTCAGAGGGTATACTCCCATCTTAATGTTTTGCGGGGAAATCTACCGTGAGTTTGTTGGATGGATTATTGCGAAAGCAGCACCGCTTGTTTACAATTTCAGCAACAGCCGAATACTGAGGAATATCAACAGAAATTAAGTGAACAAATGTTGACGGTTTGCATGGGTAAAAGGGGAAGCCAGTGTCCGGGCCCAATTAGGAACCAGCCGAGAATGTCAACAAATGTGACGCCCGAAATACAGACCGCTGATTTAGGTGCTATCCTTAAATACAGGTTCCAAATTCTCACAACACAGTAGCCGTAAAGAGAGCTCGCTATACGAGAGAGAGAGGTAGAGAGGTTTTCCACAACTATATTTTGTAAGGAACATATTGTATTCACTGCATCCTTCGGCTTCGGCTAAAAATACACCTACAGTGTTTTGATCCAGGGAGCGGTCTGAGGCCTATACGATGCGTCCTGGAAGTAGGGGCCGGAATGGAGGGATTGGAATGCTAACTCAGGGATGGCGGCTACCCATAAAAAATTGCCATCCCTCCCCACTAACCATACTTCCGGGGATGCCATTCCTCCCCACTAACCATACTTCCGGGAATGTCATTTTACCACTAACCATACTTCCGGGGATGCCATCCCTCCCCACTAACCATACTTCCGGGATGCCATTCCTCCCCACTAACCATACTTCCGGGGATGCCATCCCTCCCCACTAACCATACTTCCGGGGATGCCATTCCTCCCCACTAACCATACTTCCGGGGATGTCATTCCTCCCCACTAACCATACTTCCGGGGATGCCATTCCTCCCCACTAACCATACTTCCGGGGATGCCATTCCTCCCCACTAACCATACTTCCGGGAATGCCATTCCTCCCCACTAACCATACTTCCGGGGATGCCATCCCTCCCCATAATCGTACTTCCGGGGATGCCATCCCTCCTCACTAACCATACTTCCGGGGATGCCAACGGCCTTCCATCACGCGGCCACTGTGTGGCTTGTAGTAAAATCAATCAGAATGTGATGAAAACTAGAATGTAATCAGCGTGCCACGCCGAATCTCGTTGAAAATACGGAAGTGAGCGCATAACGCCCTGCAATCAGGGAACACAACCATGTAATCGCTGACAGACTGAGTGCTCAGCAGCTCAGCAGATGTGGCTCGCCCTGTTGACGCATGTGAGGTTTGCAGGGTGGAGTCAGCTTCCGGTGTCCCTCAGCTTTGCCAACTGCGTGTAAAGTCCATTTTTATTTGTAAACGGTTTAAAAATCATACATAGCAGTCTCTCTATCTATAACCACCGTCAAGGGACTATGTACGATTGCTCGCTATAGTGCATGAGATTTTCGTTATAGAGAGTGTCAACTGTATACCAATATACTGATAGATTCAAGAACTAGAGGAGGTATCGGATATAGGGGATTCTTTCAGCTATTTCTGCGGTTCCAGCTGGATTCCAGTTTACACATAAGGTGAAGCCAGAGAGGGGAGAAATTTGGGACGTTAAAAAGACTTATTATATTTCAGAACATGTAAATCTCAGTTTCATCAAAAAATCGTCGGAAAAAACATAAACTATGGTTAAACCGCGATTCCGTGTTACAAAGCAGCTCAGATAGACGTGGTCCGAGAAGCCGGTCAGACCGAAGTCTCGGACGAAGTCACGGCCGGCCTGCATCAGATTTCGTATGACGGTCCACGATTTCTCTCATTTGTTTCACCGCCGTTTTTGTCCCCTCCCGCTATTCTTCATCCTTAACGTCCTCCCGTTTGTTAAGAAAAAGCTAATAGATTTTTTCCAGCCCCGCGGGCTGATGTGGTTCATTAATTTGCTGAGCATCTGCGCGGGAGGACTGGAAAGGTTTTAGGAAAGGTTTACGGTCTCTCACTTCATGAATTTCAACTTGGGTTTCCGCCTGACCTGTCTCGCGGTCGCTTCTCTAAAGGATTCCCTAAAAACCGGCCCTTACACTCAATTATTTCGTCATTAAAGTTCATTTTGCTGACACCCAAAGTGCCCAGCTGTGTTTTTGAGTAGGAGCTTACCAATGAGCTAGTTGCATGGTACCGAATTTGGAAAATCTATATATCTATCAGCCGCGATAAAGACCTTCCAAGTGGTTTTTTAAAACTCTAAATTTGTTCCAAAGGTCTTCTCCATTCGTAGATATAGCGGGTTGAAAATCTTGATTTCCGGTTTCATAGTTGAGACAGCAGAGTAGCTGTGTCCTTGTCAGACTTTGACATATCGATCTTTAAGTTGATGGTTCCTCCAGTTAGCCAACAGTGAGATAGGTAGCAGAAGACGAGGAGCTTAGCAAATGGTGACGTCATTTTCGCCTTCCACTTTCGAGTACAATAACAACTTTTTATTTATAGTGGTCAAAATCGACAGTGCGACAATACAGAAACTAAGTCAGCCATCGGGCTACCAATTATTTGCTGAGGTACAGATTGGTCGGGAGTAGAGTGACGTCGTTTTACAAGGAAAATACTCTGAGTTTATCGGAAAAACACCAGGTGATGGATTCAGTTTTATCAGCAATATTCACCAAGTTTTTCAACTTTCGAAGTGGCTCGACGGTGTTGGCTCGAGTGTATCGACATAAATATCGGTATAAATATGTACAGAATGTATGTAAATACACTCTCAATATGTCCCACCTAAATTGGCTTCTCACCCTATCAATGACTTCAAATTAGCGCGAAGTTACAGAGCGAATGTCGGCCATATTTAAATCACGAAATAGGTACCCTACAAAGCGTCAGTCGGAGGATGGATCCTCTGCAAAATTTTGAATTTTAGAGAGGATATTTGGGCGACCTTTCCAAATTGGCCCTCGCTAATGGAAAAGGCAAGGGACACGTTAATTTACTTAACCGAGATTAAAGCAACTTCTCGCACTCATTAACAACAATGCTGAGATCCTGTTGCCCGTACACCTTTACTTCTATGTAAGGGTTCTTCCAGAATTACCACCTCGGATAATGAACCTACTAATTATTTATCATGTTTTCTCGGCTACCCTAGGTCCACTAAATTTAAGCGGGTCTTCAATTTTGACTTATTTAAGTAACTAACAGCCAGACTAACCTCAGACTTTGAGAACATGGTGCTTACAGAGTGCTTACACTCCTGCAGGTGTATTCCCTTTCTCGAACGCCAGCAAACCAGCCCAACTAACACCTTCAAAATTTATTGTAAGAAGAACTGTTCTCCGTATATTGCATCATGGCGTGCCTTATCTTCTTACAATAAATTTTGAAGGTGTTAGTTGGGTGGGTTTGCTGGCGAATACACCTACAGAACTGTTTTCTTAAAATGTTACTTTAGAAGACACGCAAATGGTGTCTTTCTCAATCAAAGTGTCTGCCTTCTTAGACATTCTAGAGACAGATGTCTGAGGTTAGTTTGACCGGACTATAAGAGCGGTGGGACAAGAAACTTAAATAGATCTGCTTCTGCAGAATCCGTCCCTGTCTTTTAACCCTTGTCAGGGTGAGTGAAAGCTACTACGGCGTACTGTATTTAGTACGGTAACAGCACCGCCATTTTTATCTTTCGAAGGAATTCGTTCTCCAGTGAAAGCTAAACATATAGGGTTCTACGGGCAACGGGCAAATTTGAAAAGGCACTGGCTCGACAGCCGAGTGGTCTATGAGGTTCCCTTGAGAGGAACACTCAGAGCCTAAAACTGTAGGTCCCCATCGTGCAGTTAGGGAGCTGATATTTGGTAGTGCTGCCAGCCGAGCACAAAGGATAATTCTTGAAATACTTTTGGGTTCATCCCAACACCCCCTTCCACCAAAAACAGCCGCTGTAAGTAAGGACCTATAGGTATAGGGTGTTATAAAAAATAAAAATTACGAAAAAATTTCACCGATGGAAAAGGTGTCTTGGTTTTGAATAAAGAGAAACATTGAAAGTGGAGGCCGCTACTTCCGCAGCCTGGAGATGCAAAGCCACCCTTGGTCCCCCAAGTCAATCCTCAGTGTCGAATACGAAAGATAATGACGGGAAGAGCATGAAGCGTGAACTGAAATTTAAGACTTTTCATTATCAAACTTGGGGTTTCCCGTGCTTTTCGCGTAAGCTAAACGTAAAAAACTGTTCCTTCAGGTTTCTGTACCTTAGGAAAATGTCTCTGTAGCGCTTTTTCTCTCAATTATTTCGGTTCGAATTTAACGCGACAGTGGAACCTGCTTTTTTTTAGTATCTCTGGAAACCCATTTGTTTCTAATTTCCCTAGTATCCAATTGTATTTGGAAGCAAATATTGTGACTACTTTTTATATAAATGTAGAAAGAGGTCATCAATTATTTCGACATACCTAGTAAAAGGCTATTTTCATCCCAAAATGATACTGACCCATAAAATTTGGTTCGATCCATTAGGTCAAACCTTGAGTACCTATTCTAGACAATAAGTACTTTATAATTGAAATAAATACATCGTTAACCCTTGGTCAACTCTTTTAAGAACCAAACATCAACAAATTGAAAACGTAAACCAAAAGCGAATGAATATGTTCCGTAGAAAATGGGCGTTGTAAAACGTCAACAAACTGCATTGTGTGGACAGGCTGGAAAGCATTGGCGGCGGAAGGGGGTGCAGTGCACCCCCAGAAAGTTTAAAAAAAAGCAACTATAAAAAAAGCCTTCATAACGATATAGCAGTAAATTTATCGTAAGACGAAAAGAAAAAATATTCAACCCTCTCCCGAAAAAAAAATCTAAAGGGCACATGCACCCCCCAGGAAAGTAGTCTTCCGCCGCCAATGCGGGAAAGGAACGGGAAAAGATGCGTACCGAACTTATGTCGAGATACAAGGATTGTGGAAAAGTATGAACAAGGTCTGAGAATGTCAGCAGCGACGTGGATTAGGAAAGTAGGGCAAACTGATCTCCTGTGTCAGCTATCAGCCGTGGATGACGCTGCCGCTCCCCGTCTCATTCTGCGCGTGAGATATGCTGAATGATGGATGTTGGGTTTTCCGGAAAGCTCCAGAATACATGGACCATTCAATTCCAGCACCAAGAACGTTGTACCGTCGCAAGCTTTTTACTTTACGGCATGTAAGAAGTGCATAGGTATAAAGGCGCATTCCCAGGGCACCTGCAGGTATATTCCCTTTCTCGAACGCCAGAAAACCCACCCAACTAACACCTTCAAAATTTGTTGTAAGAAGAACTGTTCTCCATATATTGCATCATGGCGTGACTTATCTTCTTACAATCATTTTTGAAGGTGTTAGTTGAGTGGGTTTTCTGGCGTTCGAGAAAGGGAATACACCTGCAGGTGCTGCCCCACTTTGGTGATGATGATGATTCTGTGTCGATGACCCAAGCCGCCATGTTCGGCCCACTGTCATTCTTATGTTGTTGAATTTTTACGAAGTTCATGTATGTCCGTGTGAGGAGAGCTGGCCGCTCGACATATTATATTTCAGAACATATAAATAAGTACATAAAATACCAATACCATCACCGACGCTTACAAACTAAGGCTGGATTGCACCACTTTAACGTGAAGACTATCGTGTACACGATAGCGCTATCGTATCGGTAAAAAATATTAACAGCTTTCACCATGCACTGTTACCGTTTCGTTAGCTTTCGAGTGGATTTTCCGTGCGTTAGCGAAAACGATAATTTTCATACCTGCGACTCATTTGGTGTAGTCTAATCAACATTTTAACTTCTTTCTCCGAAAAAATAGGGGTTTTTTCACGTTTATTTCCACTTTTAGATTGAAATTGTTGAAATAAATTTGACGTAAACAAAGCAGGTGAATTCTATTGACACAACAAAACCTAACGAGAGGATGTCTGCTTTTTCGAATCGATGGCTATTATATCGTGAGGTGGTGAAATTCAGCCTAAGTCTTAAAGACAGACTTCTGAAAAATGTCGGTAAAGTTAAAAGCGCTTAATAGACGTAAATTTCGGGCAAGAGAAATTGAGTCGAAGCACCGAAGGTGAAAGGGAGCTCCAGGATGCTTATAGAAGCAAGACTGGAATTCGGAATAAATAGTTAAGTAAGGGGAGCTATAAATCTCGGGGTAGCTACGAAACCGTTTACGATAGTTGCAATATTCAACACTACCCCTCCCTCCCCTAAAGTCCCAGGGGAGCCCTCTTTGTCGATAACACAAAAATCATCTTAGAGCGAGACGTCGAGATTTTCTCGAAAATAGTTTCCATCAACTTCCTTCGACGGGGCTGCAAAATATCAAATATTTTGTGAAGGTGTTTCAAAATGGGTCATGTTTTTGACAGGGGAATGTATCGTTCGCTAGTTACAGTGAGATGTTCGTTATATATAGTATCGTTATAGAGAGTGATAAATTTTCCTAACTGCAATTTTCGGTGACATACCTAATGGGCACCTACCGGGTGTAGTATAGACCGAGACCGAACAATTGGATAATTTAATGTTCTGAAATATAATATGTCTTTACGAAAAAACAATTAGTCAAAAATTAAACGATAGTAAAATCATAACACAGATTGTTAATTTCAGCCGTTTAAGAGACATATGTTCCTGGACATTTAGGGTGCGTCCCACCATGCCCAGTTAAAATTAAACTGGAGATGTACCATGTTAAATTTAACTTTTAAGTTAAATTTAACATGGTAAACATAGGACAAAATCTCCAGTTTAATTTTAACTGGGCATGGTGGGACGCACCCTATGATATCCAATAAGTAGTACCCTCATAAAATGTGCAGAAAAAACGTAAATAAACACGACAGCGTAGAGAATATACAAAAGTACAGGCTATAAGAAAATAGCCCAAAATTGGAGTTCGAACAAATCCGTTGGGTTTTGCTGAAACTGACTACGGATGGCTTCACAGCACACCTATACACTTTGCAACCGGGAGACGTAACTAAAATGTAATTAATACAAAACAAAAGAGAAAGCTGATTGTTCTCAACTCACCGAATCCCTACTACCCCATTAATTCAACAAGTTTCAATGGGGGCATGCAATGCCGCAAGTTGTAGCTCCAGCAGTTCCAGGTGGACACTGCTGGAGGCTGTCCGTGTCACCTGTGCTAAACCCAACTGAGTCAGTTTTAGTTGTTGCAACCGTTCCCTTAGTTCGCTGAGTCTCTAATGGGGAATGGAGACATAGCTGAACTGTCACTCTGAGTTCCACGACTGCTTTCACCAACTGGTGATTTCGTCCATGCTCTCTGTTCAAAATTGTTTACCGAATAAGCAAAAATTAAAAATCTGCGTTCGAGAAGATGTAAATCTGCTGAAGGTGCATGACATCAACTTTCGCTAGTTTGTTTGTTTGTTACTTCCGTAATCATCGTCATGCCACTGAAAAACAACTGAGTACTAAACAATTTTCACGAAGTAAATTTTCAAATTTTGTTTTGGTATAAGATCCCGCTGACTTTCTAACCCCCTTAACGTTTTGGTCAAAAGCTCGGTTCCCGAGGAAAGGCTGGAACGGGATTTTTCTGGCAATTATAAAAATAAAGGGTTCGACAATGGTCGCACTTGACTTTCTCGCAATTTTTATCGAAAATTTGATTTTTTTTAACTTTCTCGCTAGCCATATATGGCGAGAAAGTATTGTTTTCGTGCAAAATTTCGAAATTGAGATTTTGGGTTTCCCATGATCCTGGGGGTCCCCTGAGTCCAAAAAAGTGGTTTCTGGAAAAAGTCTGTCCGTCCGTCCGTCCGTCCGTCCGTCAGTCCGTGCAGTGCTCTAGCGCCTATACCGTTCATCCGATTTTGATGAAATTTGGTATGGACCTGTGTAAAATTACTGCCGAGACACACTTTCAAGGATTTTTTGATTGGTCAAAAATTGCGGCCGCTGTTGTCAAAAAACCGCCAAAATAATTCAAAAATCGTGTTTTTGGTTAGTTAGACAAGCGCCGACGGTACACTTTTCAATCTATAACACTGAAAATTGGTATGTGTGTTGACAAATAGATGCTTCGAGGTCATTTTCAGCTAAAATTGAATTGGTTGAAAATTACGGCCGTTCTGGACCAAAGTTCGATCGTTTCGGCGCCATTCACATTTATTGACCGATTGTCATGAAATTTAGTAAATTTGTGTAGAACCATGTAACTTAAACATCTGTCGAACAGAATTTTGTTATCTTCAAAATTACGGCCGTTTTTGTCAAAAAAGTGTCGAAAATGAGTTGAGAATGAGAAACCACGTTTTTGAATGGTCGGAACGCATTTGGGACTACAGTAATAAAATGAAAGACGTGAGATTTGGTATGAGTGATTTCAGATAGATGCTCGTGGGTCATTTTCAACCGATTTCCGATTGCTTAAAAATTACGCCCGCAAAAAAATCTCAAAAAACCCAAAAAAAAAAAAAAATCATTCTGGGCGAGAAAGTTAAGTGCGACTGTTGTCGGACCCTTTATTTTACGTGAATAATTGTCAGAATTTTACTTTTTTCTAAAAAGTATTCTGCCTCACACTGCACGATACTTTTAGGCACCTGCATACCGAATTTCAAACATATCCGTCAAACAGTGAAGTGTCGTTCGACGCGCAAAGTATATGTTTTCTATTTTGCATGTCACCGTCTTAATTTTTAAGTAAATGAAAATCTATTGAAAATCCCCTTGAAGCATCTACCTGAGACCACTTTCACCAATTTTGAAGAAAATCCGTCGATTAGTGTTGTTGCAAATGTGACCTAACCAATCAAAAACGTGATTTCTATTTTTGGAAAATTTTTCCTACGATAATGCCAATATTGGTTAAAATTTTTGGCCCATCTCAAAAAGAATAAAAATTATCCTGGAGCATCTATCTGCGAACACGACTGCAAAGTTTGAAGGTTCTAACTTCATTACCGTATCGTGAAATGCGTCTTGAGTAGACAAAAACGAGATTCTAGCTTTTTTTCCTATTTTTGACTTTATTTTGCCTATATTGGCCGCAATTTTGAATTGATTGAATATTTCTTCGACAAACCTTTAAGTAATGTTATTAAACGTCGTCTGAGTTGTTCTTGCGCCCCCAGGCCACGTTGGAAAACATTTCAGTCAGTACGGATCTTTTTACTAGAAATCTTGAAGTATTTCATTATTGGAAAAAGGGAGTTGAACCGAATTTCATTCCAGCTAAGGCATTGTAGGTGCGTATCATACAAAAGAAGAAAGAAATTTCTCCCCAAGTCATTTCCTTCTGTTGTTGGTTTTACCTGCGCCCATTTTTTCTCGGGAAACCCTATTTTTCTCAAGAACAGTAGCTTACTAGGTATATTCACTCCTTTTATTTATTTTTAGAAAAGGAAAACTGAAGTTTTCATCCGTCCATCAGTCATAGTCTGAGACAGATTCGAATGTTAAATTTGTTATTGGAAACAGTCAGTCACGGAACCACTCACAACCGGAATTCCAGAACTCCACATCTACAAAATGCAATAAATGCTATAGGAAATACTTGAGAAAGATGCATTTAAAACTGGAAAGAACTGAAAGTGCATAAGAAAGGAATAAGTTTCTTGTTCCATCTTAGAAAGTTTGAAAAAGCGCATTTCTCAGCAATACAGTGCAAGACAACTCCCAAAGAATCGACCGGAACGAGTTCAAAATTAAGTTTTTATTTTTCCACATATGCAGCACTTTTTTGAACACCGGATTTTCCTTTTGGTGAAGATACGTACCCCTAAATCTAGTCAATTTGTAATATACATAGGTGCCGTAATGAAAATGAAGGAATTTTCAATAAACAACAAAATAATGGAGGGCTATTTTCTTCACTAATTTCGAAATTTCCTGCATAAATAGCGTTCTTTTAGAAAAGTTTGCTCAAATACCAACTTGACCACCTAGAACCTAGATTATGATGAAAGGAACAGGAAAAGAAAAAGTAAATCGGACAACAATATCAATCAGTAACAACAACTGTTAGGCGACTTTCGTCCGAGATCATCATTACGTCTCAAAATTAGCTGTTGTGTACCTGAAACTATATTATATCTCCTCATCGATTCATCAATTACAAAAAAAAGCTGCTGACCCTTTCAGCGCTCACCAGGGGGGGGGGGGTTGGCCCTATGCCCTCGGCGGGCAAAGGCCAAATCGTCAATCTTTCCCTTGGGGCTCATGACATGGTCTAGGCACGAGCTATCAGAGATGATTTATTGAAGCACTGCATCACCTTCTCACCCCCTTCCCCCCTCTGTCAACACCTCCCCATACCTACAGGTTCAATCACTCGAAAAAAAATTACTCGACGAATTTATTTCGAACCTGCCCTCCTAATAGCCTTTTGATTGCTGATGGAGGTATTTTCAGCATTCCAGCCTTTGGGTATAATTTGTAACTGGAACCTGAGGTATCAAGGTATGTAGGTACGTATACACAGTATGTCTTCTCAAAGTCAGGGAAAACCAGAGTCTGAAAAATAAAAGCCCTCTTTCCAAACAATTATTTCCCTTATTATGTTTATAAATTATAATATTGTTATTAAAGTGGACAAATGAAATGAGGTTGTACCAATGTTTTCTCATGATTACAATAAGATTGCTTTCACAAACACTCACTAATTGAAAATTTCCTTTTTCGTTTGAGCTTTCGTGATGAAAATGGAAAAACTGAAGGTTATAAATTCATTTCCGGTTCTGCCAACTCTCCTTTAAAGAAATAACTATTATTATAATATAATAAACTAAGGGTGCGTCCCACCATGCCCAGTTAAAATTAAACTGGAGATTTTGTCCTATGTTTACCTTATTAAATTTAAATTTTAAGTTAAATTTAACATGGTAAATCTCCAGTTTAATTTTAACTGGGCATGGTGGGACGCACCCTAAGGGTGTGTCCCACCATACTCGGTTAACGGTTAATCTCCAGTTAAATTCGGTTTCTACCGTGCAATAATTGAAATTTAACTGGAGGTTAACCGCTAACCGAGTATAGTGCGACGCACCCTAAGATAATATTCGGTGGATAGATATAAAACCCTAGGGGAGGTTGCAAGTGTCGTATAGAGACGGAGTTCCTACAGTTTTGCAAATAGGCAAATACCACTTGAAATATTGAACATGAATGACGATCAGAAAAACTTTCATAGGATCGGGGATCGAACCTGTGTGAATTGGCTCTTTATTATTATATTATATTTTGCCAATTGGCGTAAATAAAGTACACTTCAAAAACAAAACAAAACAATATAGGTAATTACGCTTCTCCTTCCACGTTCCTTCTCTTTCTTTCCATTCTTCTCATCCACTGCACCCCATCTCCTGTCTCGGTCAGCATTTCGAGTACATCTTCAGCGATTAGATCTTCCTGGCACTCTCCTATCATATGTGATAAAGTCTCTGGTGCCTGACCGCACAGCCTGCACAACCTTCTTTCTTCATCTTCCCAATATTTATTTGATTTTTCCGCGCAACCACACCGATACCGAGCAATTATTTTCTGGCTGCCTCCTCGCCCCCTCTCCATCAAATACTTTGGCCTTTCTTCTGTCACCAGCTTCTTATACAGTGGGTTGTATCTTGTCTTCCCCAATGCCTCTCGGTCTTCCCTTCTTTGCACCTCCCTATCCTTCTCGGTCAGCTCGTAGCTCCATCTTAGGTCCCTTTCTCGCGCTCTCTCCTTCAGCTCCTCCTCCGTCGTGCCGCATCTCTTCAAGTATCTTTTCCTTTTCTCATCCCATTTTCTTCCCCCTCCTCTTCTGTCTAGTTCTTTGTAGCATTCTCCTAGTATCTTTTTTTCCTGCTTTCCTCTCGCCTTCATCTCGAACATTACAGCTCTCCTCCCAGCTTCTATTCTTATCTTGTCCGTTTTTGTTTCTAATCTCACTATATAGTGCGGCGTGCATCGGTCTAGCTCCAGCGTCCACCTCATGTACCTCGCCTGTATTGCCTCCACCTTTTCTGCTTCCTCCCATCCCCATACTTCCGCACCATACAGCATCACACTCTCCACCAACTGTTTGAATAATTTTTCTTTCTTTTCAAATTCGTCGTCGAACCACCTTTTTCCCATCCCCCACGTTCTTTTCATTGCCACCACTGCTTTCCTTATTCTGTCTCTCAGATGAGCTTCTGGTCCATTGCTCCGCTGGAAGATGTACCCCAGATACTTAAATTCTTGTACTTCTTCGATTTCTCCGTCTCCCCACTTCCACACTTTCTTTTCCTTCTTCCCTCTTCCTCTCTTGAATGTCAATATCTTCGTCTTGCTTACACTCAGCTCTAGTTTTTTCTTTTTCGCCCATTTTTCCATTGCTTTAATCATTTCCGTCATTTCCCCTTCTTCTGTGGCCACCAGTGCGATGTCATCCGCGTACGCGAGACTCCATACCTTTCTTCTCCCTATCACCACACCTCCCGATCCTCTTCTTTCTAGATATTCATCAAGGTCTGACGTGTATATTGCAAATAACGTTGAGCTCAGCGGGCACCCCTGCCGCACTCCTTTTCCCGTCCAGAATCTCTTCGATGTCAAGAAGTATACCGAGAGACCTGCAGCAGAGTGAAAGTGCCGGAATTGGCTCTTGTGTTCCTGTAAAAACAACCACCAAGACCACTCGGCTATCTTCTGCTACTTCACAAAATTAGTAGCAATTTCCCTCAAAAATATTTCTTCGGAAAAGAAATTGATAGAGTTAATCCGCTTACGCACTGGGATTTTCTGTACCTGCAACCTTTACCCCCAACCTTCAACCTTCTTTCCTCCGCATTGTGGCCCGTAATCCTCAAATACCGTTACATCTCTAATTCTGCTCCTCATCTCATTTTGTACCGTCGGATTTGCTGCTAAACTCCATTCCTATGTAAGGAAAAACCTTGTAGATGTTTTTTCCTTTTCTGTACAGTGGGCTTTGAGAAAAGCTGAATACATGTAGGTATATAGGACGGTCGAGTCTGTATCGTGTAAGTCTCATTTGCTGCGATTCAAAAGCTTTCACCCTTTGTTCTTCTAATAGATAAACCCCTTTTGTTCTCGGTTCTATTATCATATTCCTCTACGCATGTTTCTTTTGTCTCCCAAGACTCGATTGCCATGGCTATCACAAACTCCTTTTGAATTAACGTTTTGGATAGTTTCCTTCTGAACTTGACACCATTTGTTCTGATCGGGGTGAGTCATTACTTCTGACAACGTAGACAACACAACACAACTCCTATCTATAACTACGTCTTTTATGCCTTTATATCGCTTATGTATGTTTAGCATAACGATCCCGTTGCCGATTTTCTCTTTACAATTTATTTATTTATCTTTTCCCTGGTGAGCTGTAAAAAAGACTACAAGTATTTTTTTTTTATTTAGAGAAAATGGATATTGTGTGCCTGAAAAACCCAAAACACAAAAAAAATACAGATAAATATTGTTTTGTACGTGCATGAGGTGGTACCCACTTTTACGGTACCAAGTAATCTAACTTCGATTTGTCGCCCTGATCCCTTGAAAAGCATATTATTACGGAAGTGCCCATCACCGGAAGTTGCGACAAAATTATAGGTATGGAAAGCATTATTGCCGGGAAAGCACCCATCATCAGGGCTTTTTTTACACCCTGGAAACTTTTCCTCTATACTTTGTAGAGCTTTTTAGCATCGATAGCCTCGAACGTTCTATAGTCTGTCTGATGTAGCCACCAGAACACAGCAAGATTCCCGGATATGAAACCTATGGGTCAACGGAGAAGATGAAGGATCTCGTAGGATTCATGGCTGAGTATGTCCATGCTCCAAAAAAAAAAAAAAAAAATCCCTTTCGGCAGCCCCGAAAGGCGTAGGTAGATTTCGAAGATTACTTCCATCAACTAAAAGCAGTCTAAAATCATTTAGAAAGACGGATAAGAAGATTTTCAGTTGATCCAATTGCATTATCTACAATAACAAACGGAGGAATTGAGTTTTGAAATTTCACCCCCCCCCCCCCTTAACAAGAAAATGAAAGTGATTTTACAAAAAACTTTTTCAGACAAAAGTTGTAGATATTATTAATAGAAACTCATAGCAAAAAGAATAAACTCAATATCTCACCAAATAAGTGAGTTATGACGTTTTGAAAATTCAACCCCCCACCCCCTGCCTAAACGGTGCGTCGGACGAAAAACTTGTTCAGACAAGAGTTGTAGGTCATATTGAGGCAAATGCATTACAAAACAAAAGAACTCGATAACACAATAACAAACGGAGGAATTGAGTTTTGAAATTTCACCCCCCCCCCCCCTTAACAAGAAAATGAAAGTGATTTTACAAAAAACTTTTTCAGACAAAAGTTGTAGATATTACTAATAGAAACTCATAGCAAAAAGATAAAACTCAATATCTCACCAAATAAGTGAGTTATGACGTTTTGAAAATTCAACCCCCCACCCCCTGCCTAAACGGTGCGTCGGACGAAAAACTTTTTCAGACAAAAGTTGTAGGTAATATTCAGGCAAATGCATCACAAAACAAAAGAACTCGATAACACCCCTAGGACACAAGTTATGAATTTTTTTGTGCGCAAAACCCTCTTTTTCCACCCCTATTCAACCATTAAGGGTGGGATCAAAAAACGTTACTAAGAAAAGTTGTAGGCAGTACTGTTAGACGACCCTCAGACCCTACGTTTCATTAGTTGCAATATTAAGGGAGTTATGGCCAAAAAGCCAGATTTAGAAAAAGTCCCCCCATTTCCCCCCCCCCCCTTGGTCCGATTTCCCCCATTAACGAACTCAACCGAGATTTTAGTCCCTTATATTTTATTAAATAGTCAAAACCAATTATTTTTCAAAAATACGGCTGCTAGCGTGTTCACAAGGAAGTGAAAATGATATATATATATGTATATATATATATATAAACTTTTGAACTAATGGTGGTTTTGGGATCCAGGGGTCATAAAAAGAATAACTGTGAAGAAATTTTTCAAAAGTGAGACTACTGGTACGACTACAATAGGTAGATTTTTCTTCGAAATCTACCTAAAATTGCTGAAACCAGGATTCGATTCTGGGACTAGTGGGACTTCAGTTGCGCGATAGTGTCTTCCAGACCAAGGTGAGGGTTCTAGTCCTGTCTTTTACAGTCCTTATCGATGGGTTTTATGAAAAATCAGTTCCTCTCGGACAAATTTGGAATTTGCGTGATGGGTGTGCGGCACCTTCCTGAGCCATTGTGCCCGCAGGGCGATCGATCAGACCGGAAGGGCGCCGGAAGCTGTCGGTCCTCTGCTCCACTTGGCCATCACACAATGCTGCCCATATTCCAAACACGCAATACGAATCGCAGTGCGTGAGTGTATGTGATGCGAGTGTTGGTCGTATATTTCCGCAATAGCTATGACTCGCAAAGCATAAATCTTCCATTTCCGGCGTTATGAACGGCACTAACGGCAGTCTCTCTCTTACTCCACCGTCCTATTCATTAACGACTTCACATTGCACATTTGAATTTCTGGCTTTTGGAGGGGGCCATGTACGAAACAACTATCCGACTACCCCTGGAAACACAGTTATATGAACTCACGGGCCCCATAGATACACCATGGGCCATCCTCAGCCAGCCAGCAGCTGGCGATGCTACTGCTTTGACCAGTATGGTCCTATATGACGGCCCCGATAGCCCAGTGGACTAAATGGTCAACTTTTGAGGAGCAGTGAGAGCTGGGTCACACCGGTTCGATCCCGATCCTACCAAAAAGTTTTTCTGCTCGGCATTCACCTCTGATATGTTCAGCATGTCAAGTGAAATGTATATCGAGGCTGTGGTGGTTCGGAACCCATCTAAAACTGTTTCGTTTACTCGATGGCAGGGGAGCTGGTATTTGGTAGTGCTGCCAGCTGAGCACAATGGATAGTTCTTGAAAACGGTCTAGTTGCTGGGCTTCTCCCCCCAACCCTCTGCTATTATTATGGTCCTATATGGCCCACTCTGATAGTGTACGGGGAAGGGTGCTAGAGTCCATAGTGTGAGCACCAGCACTGACGAAGGGTATTGTCGGAGGAACCAATTAATGGCCAGTTTGAAGGGGGCATTCCGAGAAAAAATCCTTTTCCAGGTACCAGTTCCCGTACTGTAGTGGACAGTGATAAAAGGCTGGCAAAAACCCGAGCTCCCCCATTTTCTGGGTAGCTACGCTCATGGTTTGGGTCCAAAGAATGGAGCTCCGAGCGCTGGAGCTAGAGTTACCCTGTTTTCCCGTATGCTATTTACATTGCTGATATCACGAAAATCAACGGGCAATGGAACAAACATCATTATTGCTTCAACAATGGCTCATCATAGGTGCCCATGTATGAGTGATATTGTTTTAATTACAGGGTTGTTTTCTGTAATGAGTCTCTGTTATTCCCATTTTGATTTTAGGGAAATCATTTTGATTAGTTAATTATATGATGAAATGTATGAAATAAACAGAACTGTATCCTCGAGAAGCATTTTAATTTATATATATTTTTAACGACGAAAAACTACAATAGGTTAGGTTAGAAGGGTGGGGAGGACAATCCCAGTAACTATACATATATGGACCATTTCAAAAAGTTACTATTGTACCTACTCAGCTGGTAGAACTAACTGAATATATCAGAGGTCAATGCTGACCAGAAAAACTATGGCAGGACCGGAATCGAACCGGCGTGACCCAGCTCTTAGTGTTCCTGATGGGTTCGGTATACTTCACGGTAAAGTTCAGAGTTAATAAATGCTGAAACATTTGAAATTGCGTGCCTTTAATTGCTCATGACTTTCATTGCAAGGCCGAAATTTAATTTCAATGATGGAGAGATTTATTTTTACATGAACTTTCCCCCTGTATGGTGATTAATTAATTCTGAATTTTATTTCAATTTTGCGTAGGCTGTGTGATTAAAGCGCTGATATAGCGGCTTGCAAAACTAAGTCCCTTTCTCATTGATATCTACATGGAACCGTGTCTAATCTAGTGAGAGTTGCACCTTTCAAGTCGAGTTTTCCCCCGGCTGGTGAAGGCCAGGAAAAAAATTTGGACAAGCCGGGAATTGATCCTGCGTCCTTTAGCTTCACAGCTCAGTGATCTGCCACAGCGGTAATCCGGCCCACCAGCCAAGATAATGGAGGGTGATAATGAGAGAAGTGAGGTGGCTGTCCGTTCTAATTGAAACTTGCTGACTCCCCCCCCCCATTGACAGACTTCCAACTTGTCTCTTATGCCGCCCTATTGTCCTACAGCCCTGGAGTATGGGGCGTAGCTTTAGTAATTAGGCACTCCAAAGCGCAACATCAAAGCTTTACTACAAATTATCTTCTCTTCAGTAGCAAAAAAGGTCGCTAAGGCCTTTAGCTAAGGGTTGACTTAACTAGGAGATCGAGGGGGTAACCACTCCTGAGATTCCGTAAAGATTTCCAAAGATATTCATAGAAAGAAGAACCCCGGAGGTGTAACCACTCCAAAAAATTCCAAGATTCCCTGAGATTTCATAAGATTTCCAATGATTCCCATCGAGATTCCCAACGAGTGGTTAACCCCTCGTGGGAGATAGGAGATAGATCTGTGTTTAGCTCATAAAATCAACCTCTAGGTAGCCTATTCGAGAAATGTCACTGTTTAGAACAAATTGATAGGGGCCCCCCCAATATTGCCCAATGTGAAATCAGCGACTTATTTTACGACTGACATCAGTACAGTGAACTGACGGAGAGCCGACGTAAATTATTCGGAATAAAGACCTTGTTCGGATTTTTAAAAAAACACCACTTCTTATAGTAGACTATAGTGTCTCTTATCGAACAGATAGCGTAATAAGCACTACTAGAAATAGAAAGATTATACTTCATCATTAACTATGTTCAACGTACCTTGTTTTAAACAAAAGCCTTCAAAATTACTTTTCAAGTATGTTAGTAACACCGGTAATACATTATCTGAAAATGCAGCTTGCTTTCGTCATTGTTTTTACCGCTGACAAAAAAAAATCCTATTTCTCGTGAAAAGACTTGTAGAGAAAAGGCAACAAAATGAATGACGTGGTCAGTCAGCGAGCAAGCAATTACGGAAACAATCAGCGAAAACGGTAAAAGAGTGAGCAGTGAGCAGGTTTCTAAAGCTACTTCACCGTGAAGTCTCATTTCGTGCCTGGAACTCTTTTTTTCCCTATGGGGATGAATGGTCCTCCGGAAGGATCGTACAAGATGAATGACTTACAAATAATCTCCGAGCTGACAGAAAATCATTGATTACGTCGTTTTCACCAGGGAATCCTTTTTTCAAACGAATGGGTTCTGTGTTACCTTCAACTCGAAATACTCGTAGGGGGATTTTCCCCCGAGAACTCCTTTCCTGACCCGGTTACCGCTACAAGAGTCCGGGTGGAAAATCCATGGAAATTAAATATTTTTCCGAATTTTTCATTACCTCCTATTAACGAGCGTATAGGCAAGCAACTTCCGCCACTCTCTATAACGACTGCTGTACTTCCAAACGGGAACCTCAAACAATATCTCAAATAAAATATGATTACAAAAGTCTTTAACTTATTTAAAGGAACGGCTTCAATACACCCACAGCTGGCTCCTCCAAAGACGAATGATGCAAGCTTAAGTTTTTATATAATGCCGTAAGACTGAGTTACGTTCGGATGAAGAATAAAGATTCCCGAAAAATCTTGAATTACTTTTCTCCCGAGGTTCTAAATCAACTTTTTTCTCCTTCACAGCCCTAAGGCAAGATCTCCAGAAAGAAAAAATCTGCCCAGTTGATGAGGTTCGGCCCAAACTATGCATAATTCAAGCCAGGCCTAGCAGTTATTATTTGCCTCTCTTTTGGCCGGGGCCGTTGCTGCGCTGCTGAGGCAAATACTACCCTCTATGTATTATTCATGATGTAAATCAATTTCCCCTCCCTCCCGTCTACTTGCCTTTTTGCTGCTCGCTCTTGCCCGACTTCTTGCGTTTACTCTTCTCTCCAGGTGACAAGAAACAAGAACTATTGTTATATTATAGACTCTTCAGACTTTCGAACGATTTTTTTTTGGTTTTCACTCATCGTTCGTACCTACATGAATAATATTGAAAGAAAAGTTGAGAATAGGGTATCTACCTAACTTAACCTATTTTGCCCAGTACCATATGCCTAATGTCTACAATGGGCCCCAAATGTTGACCTTTTTTTTTTTTTTTTTTTTTTTTTTTTTTTTTTTTTTTTTTTTTTTTTGAACTTACGGCACTTTTGTTTGGCCAATTTGTTGATTATTATTACTTTTTTAGTGACTAGCCTTTTGTGCCAAACCAGCCAATAAGGCACACGTGCTTCTTCGGACCCAGCAACAAGAGAACAGGGAAAAAATTTCATGGAGCATTGTTTATCGTAACAGTATTTCGCTCCCCCATGAAAAAAATTATATACGTCTCTATCCAGTAATGCTTTCAATATTATACTGAGAAGATAACAATATTGAGATACTTGAATAATATGGGAAGCGAGGTAGGGGAAATGAGGGTGGGGGTACTCGGGACAATATTCAGCAACAACCCCCCACTTACCCCCCCCCCAGCCCCCCATGGCCTCACAGAGCAGCGAGAGGAAATTCCATGGTTCCTTCAGATTTTCAATTTAGATTCAATTTCATAAAATGGATCGATTTTTCCCCGGGGGTGAACTATGACGACACCTTAGTGCAAAGTGCACCGCCTTGATATGTATACACATAATCGTATATGTATATCAAGGAAAATACCCTCGATACTTGAGTAGTCTAGAGTCTAGACCGAGGGGGTTATCACTCCAGAGATTCCTCGAGATTCCCTGAGATTTCATAAAGATTCCCCAAGATTCCCAACGATAGTCATAGAAAGATGAACCCCCAAAAAAATTCCAAAATTCCCTGAGATTTCATAAAGATTTCCAATGATTCCCAACGAGATTCCCAACGAGTGGTTAACCCCTCGGTCTAGACTCTACACTCTAGACGGTTGTTTTTAATGGAATACGGTTCAATCCCGAACCTATCAAAATTTACCCATTCGCTTCTTACTTCCAATTTCGTAGAAACGATTTTTCCTCAATATCTCACCTTTTATAGCAGGTAATGCTACAAAACTTGGTACACCGTCTAGCTATAGAACACTTAACGTCTGTATCAATTTTCAGCTATGTGGGGCCAACGACCTCCGATATAATTACATAAATCCTTAAAATGATTGATTTTCATCAATAATTTTTTATTCCCTTTAATTTATCGTGGTCACAATCAGTCCTGTTCCATTCATCTGCCACTATTTCTATCCAAAGTCTTATAAACAGAAAATGAACTTGAAATCTGATGGCTGGTGATTTTTTCTCCCTCAAGAAATATGAACAAACATTATAAAAATGAGCCTTTTCCTTTCTTAACCTCCCCTTGCTTCCTCCAGGTTCTCTTATATTTCCTCCACTTCCACTTACTCCAATAAAAATAAAGAGAGCTCTACCTAAGGTATGGTGCAATATAATAAGAAATTGCCAGGTAAAAAGGTTAAAACGATATGCCATCTTGAAACAAGCTTGATATAACTGCTATACTTACATTACATTATGTGAAAACTCAAAATCTCTCCCCTATTTAAGGGCCACTATTCCTTTAAGTTCCGATTTCAAACTTTGTGAGAAAAATATTGGATATTTACAGATTCTGAAATATAGCATGTCTTTTTAACGTCATTGTCATTACTCATGACTCATGAGGCTATATGTTGTGATTTCACGATCGGTTAATTTGGACAATTATTTTTTGTGACAAAAATCACTCGATCGTAAAATCACAACATAGCCTCATGAGTAATGACGTTACAAACCATATTATATTTCAGAATATTTAAATATCTAATAGTTTTCTCACAAAGTTTGAAATCGGAACGTAAAAAATAGCGAATAGTGGCCCTTAAATATTTCTCGTGTGTGGCGTTTAGGGGGTTCCTTACTCCCAGTTATCTCAAACTAGCATTAGAGTTTCCCACGAAGATGGTGATGATTAAACAATCTCGACTTTTGGGGCTTTACCAGCTAAATCCATAGTACGGCACAGACTAGCTCTACAGATAAGTTGGCTGCACATAGGGAAGTTTTGTTCAAGTAGCGGGATGGGGGCGTCTTTGTCAAGTTTCTATACTTTCCGTGTTTTCGCCCTGAGAACAAGCTAAACATAGACGGAGCAGTTCACAGCAGTTTCCCCCACTCAGCCATGTACTGAGTGATTTGAGGAATGAAAACGTCTATTGCTTAAGGCGGCAAATTGCTGAATTATTATAAATTGTCTCAAGTGTCTTACAATCTTATACGGAACTAAGAATCGTGTCAATAGCTTATTATTATTGTATTCTGTATGAGTAGATCACCATCACCATCTGTTCATTGTGATATGACTTAACATGATATACAACGTTCCTAGTCTATAGTTTTAGTAAGTCAGCACTATTATTAACTCTGTAGTTGTTGTGTTTGACTCTAAATACACATATACATACATACATACATTCCCGAACTTTTTTAAACTCTATAATTTTATTGGGCACAAATTTAAGGTCGACTACACGTACTTGGTTCGCAATGCTACGTACTTCAAGCCCTACTCCGAAGTTACACGGCGAGTGGAAAGTGTTTATTGGGGGATGTAAACCTGAGACTCTTTGTCGTGAGGTAGTGTTGTATTTTTGCATGAAATGGAGTAATAAGCCCACAGGAGCGATTTTAAACAGTCAACTACCAGTCCACATGTTTTTTGACAGATCGCGAAAACACAACACTACCTCATGCGGAATATTTTTTTGAAAATTTTTGAACTAAGAAATGTATGATTTTATCATCACATTTAGTAGAAAAGCTTGATAAATGTTTGTACTATTTATCGTAGCCATGTTACATTTTGGCAATTTTTATTTCACTTACGGAAGTTGGTAATTTCAACAGCATTTCTCTACTTTTTCTCCTGTAAAAGCTAAACATAGTGTCCTACTTTCACTCGTTCGTTTCGCGTTCAAATAGCACACTATGTTTAGCTTTTAGAGGAGACACAACCAATACGATATTGCAATTGCCAGTCTCCGGCTGTACTAATATGTAATCATTAGTTTTGTTGAATATTTACTTTCGCACAGTGGTTTTGGTGGAGTTCGTCGAGAATGTATATACAGCCTTAAGCTTTAGCTAAATAATAAAAAGTTCCGGTGTGCCACTTAGTAGCCTAAGGGTCAAGGGGTCCCCTTTGTGTCCTGAAACGTCCGGGTGCAAATCCCGGCGTACCCAAAAAAATGTCCTTTTACAAGATGGGTGTATTGGCTCCGAACCACACCTCGAAACGCCTGCAGATTTGTGATTATACAGTTGTACAATATAATGAGACTAGGCTCCAGGATAGAAGGGCGTTGTGTTGTTTACTTTTTGTTTTCCAGTATACAACTGTGAACAACCCCCCCAGTGGGGTCCTACTGACCCTTCTTATTAACCCCATTAAAAACAGACTAAAACCAGCGAGGAGTCCCCCAAAAAGCCGGACTGGAAGTGATAGGGCAGAATAAAAGGGGGACCTAATTTGTAGGGCAAGGGTGGGGTTACCGAACGGAAGACTTGGGGGCCTTGTTGGACAATAGGGGAGGGTTGGGAAAGAGGGGACAAGGGAGAAAAGCATCTGTTCTGGATTCCCCTTCCAAGGATTGAAAACTCCGAAGTGAGAAACTGTTTTTGACAGGTCCTGCAAAAAGGGGACGGTGGTTGTCCACAAGTAAGGTACATCTATTCCGAAGGTTGCTCCCCTCACCAAAAAGGTAAATTCTTCCGATGACGTTAAAACTCTCTGACCAATGTCACTGCTAGAGCGTAGGGAGGTGTACTCAGCTCTGATTCGACAGAAGAATTAATGTCGTTGGGAAACTTCATTTTATTTTCAATGTGAGTAACCTCTTGAATCTATAGACCTTAGAGTACAAGTTTGTTCGCACAGTCTCTCAGGTCTTTCCGTGCTGGGTATGAGTTATTCTGTCCCCGAGGGAGTGGACCATTGACGTGTCTATATAAAAATCCCCTGTCGAATTTGCCGCCTTTGTTGGTGTGCTGACTTTCCATTTTTTTTTGTGGCTGTGACATTGTATTTTTTATTGTTTTGATGGAAATTGTGTCCCAACAGATTTATATCACAACAAATATTGTACGTGGATACTATAAAAAATAAAGAAAAGTTTATCGCAGTAGAAAGAGGCGTTGCTAATCAGCGACTCACCGTAGAACGGGAAAAACTTTTTTCTCGCTTGCCTCTACTTTTTTCCCTGCAGTTTTAAATTTTACATTTAGATATCACTCATTATAAATAGTCCCTTGACAAACCTAGACTCATTTTGAGGCCCTCTCTATAGCGAACTCTCTCTACAGCGACCTCTCTCTACATAGCGAGCTCTCTCTACAGGGAGCTCTCTCTACAGCGAGCTCACTCTATAACCAGCTATCTCTATAACGAACGTGATTTTACATGGCCCTTGTCAGTCGTTAAGGAGAGAGACCATACTGTATTTATGTAAGACCAATTCTGTAACTTTCTTCTATAAAATAAAAATGATATATCCTAGATATTACTTTTTCCGAGGGGTTAACCACTCGTTGGGAATCTCGTTGGCAATCATTGGAAGTCTTTATGAAATCTCAGGGACTATTGGAATTTTTTTGGAGTTGTTACCCCTTCCGGGTTCATCTTTCTATGAATATCGTTGGGAATCTTTGGAAATCTTGATGGAATCACAGGAATCTCTGGAGTGGTTACCCCCTCGACTTTTTCTATAATTACTGCTCTAAAAAGCTACTAACGAGAACTGGATATTTATAAATAACTCCAATCCATAACTGTCTGGGTTTCAGCTGTGAAAATAATAGAATAAATGCAGAAGTAACAATAGGAAACTGCCAGCAAATTTCATCGAACGGCATCCACCACAACAAAAGTTTCAGTTTTTGTATTCGATGAAAAATAAAACCAAAACGTGAAGAGTTTTACAAAATGTGAAGCTGCAGTTTTAATTACTCTGAATAGGAAATACAATTGAAGGCAAGGTATATTACTTCCACAGGTTACGCCGCAAGGTATACGACTGACAGAGGTTCGCTCGTCTCAAAATGAAGAAATAGCAGTATTCAGTTTAAAATTTGGATGGCAGACGAGGGAAAAGCTGGAAGGCAGCTTTGAGCCAAGGTCTACGTATTCTAGAGGTTCTCGCGTTTCACGGAGAGTAGGCCCTCTCGATGACGTTGAATTATACGTCGACCAATCAAAGTATTCGAACCCTTAGTGACAAGGCTTCCGATTGGCTAACGAGATGTGACGTATTTAGGAAGCGAACAATATTACCTTTACAGTTGTGAATACCTTGGGTTTGAGTGACGTTGGAGGACACCAAAACCCGTCACCTTCCCAGACAGCAGAAAAATCGAACCAATCAATTGGAAAAAAACCTCGGCTCTATTTTTGAAAAATATGAAATATGTTCCCGGGACACATTTCATGGCAATTTCTGAATTCTGAATAATGTTTTCGATAGCTACGCTTTTTAAGTATTTTATAATCTTATAGGGGGAGAAAATATGGTCTGAAAATATTTGTTGTCTGTGCTATGTTGTGACGTACTTGGATTGTTATTTAGTGAATCTTTCCCGACACCGTGCACCTTTACTGATGAATGAACAATCCAGGGACGTCACACAACGTCACTTTATGAGGAAACTATTGGATATTTAAATGTTCTGAAATATAATATGTCTTTTTAACGACTGAAATTAACAGGCTATGTTGTGATTTTACGATCCAGTGATTTTTGTGAACAATAAATTTGTCTGAAATTAACCGACCGTCAAATCACCACACACCCTGCTAATTTCAGACCGAGGGGTTAACCACTCCAGGAATCTCGTTGGGCAATAATTGGCAATAATTGGAAATCATTATGAAATCTCACAGAATGTTGGAAATATCTGGAGTATTTAACCCTTCGGGGTTCAACTTTCCACGAATCTCGTGAAGAATCGAGAATCTCAGGAAATCTTTGGAAATCTCCATGCAATCTCAAGCTATCTCGGAAGTGGTCAACCCCTCGTTTCAGCCGTTAAAAAGACATATTATATTGCAGATCATGAATATATCCAGTATTATCCTCATATAATGTGCAGAAAAATAAAGGGTCCGACATCAGTCGCACTTAACTTTCTCGCCCCGTATGATTTTTTTTTTTTTTTGTGGATTATTTGATATTTTTTTGCGGGCGTAATTTTTTAGCAATCCAAAATCGGTTGAAAATGACCCAAGAGCATCTATCTGAGATCACTCCTACCAAGTTTCATGGCTGTCATTCTATTACTGTAGTCCCAAATGCGTTCCGACCATTCAAAAACGTGGTTTCTCATTCTCAACTCATTTTCAACACTTTTTTGACAAAAACGGCTGTAATTTTCAAGATAACAAAATTCTGTTCGACAAATGTTTAAGTTACGTAGTTATATACAAATGTACCGATTTTCATGACAATCGGTCAATATATGTGAATGGCGCCCAAAGGATCGAACTTTGGTCAAGAACGGCCGTAATTTTCAACCAATTCAATTTTAGTTGAAAATGACCTCGAAACATCTACTTGTCAACACACTCACCAGTTTTCAATGTTATAGATTGAAAAGTGTACCGTCGGCGCTTGTCCGACTAACCAAAAACACGATTTTTGAATTATTTTGGCGGTTTTTTGGCAATAGCGGCCGCAGTTTTTGACCAATCAAAAAATCCTTAAAAATGTGTCTTGGCAGTAATTTTAGACAGGTCCATACCAAATTTCATCAAAATTGGGTGAACGGTATAGGCGCTAGAGCACTGCACGGACTGACGGACAGACTTTTTCCAGAAACCACTTTTTTGGACTCAGGGGACCCCCAGGATCACGGGAAACCCAAAATCTCAATTTCGAAATTTTGCACGAAAACAATACTTTCTCGCCATATATGGCTAGCGAGAAAGTAAAAAACGTAAACAAACACGACTGCCTGCCCTTGATTCCTAAACCAAAAAGTTTTGAAAAAATATTTCGTTGCAACTTTTTTCTACAGTTAATTTGTATAAAACCCGCTTGATTGCGACTAACCCGGTTCCCATTTTCCACCTCAATGAGCCTATTGAAATTAACTCTCAAATCCCTTTCAAGCTATCTCGTTGAAAACAATGTGAAGTAGTTGCTGGCAAACGACAAAATAATATGCACTTATTTTGCAAGTGTACGCCATTCATCCCGTACACCTATAACCATTGAGATCACCATGGGTGTTCTGCAAAACGGGTAGTTCACAGTTTTTATGTTATTTTAATGATCATTTTCCACGATCGTTACGGCCGAGATACAGGTCGTTGTTTCTATCTCGGCTTAACTGAGCGTTTAATCCAGGCAGACTCTTTTAAAACCTTTATGTTATAACATCCGACATCCAAATGAACCAGCTGTGTATCTTTTTAAGGCAGAGTGAAAGTCACAATTTTTTCGTGCCTGCTAGTCTAAAAAAAAACTGTGCGAAATGTTTACTGAGGCAATTTTTCACAGTTGAAATTAAAAAATTGATATCGAGGGGAATCTCGTTGGGAATCATTGGAAATCTTTATGAAATCTCAGGGAATCTTGGAATTTTTTTTGGAGTAGTTACCCCTTTGGGGTTTATCTTTCTATGAATATCGTTGAGAATCTTTGGAAATTTTTATGGAATCTCAAGGAATCTCTGGAGTGGTTACCCCCTCGATTTATATCCTATCCATTATTTATATAATATCTTTACAACAAAACTCCGAGGCTAGTTAGAGACAGATTAGGGAAGCGCCATCGTGAGTGTTTCACGCCGCCTTAACAAAGATATCTGTTGAAGCGTTCAAGAGGAAATACTTGGGAGTTAAGCTGCAGAAACTGCAGTTACGATTTAAGTATTAGACTCAACCATTAGTTTCAAATTTGGCAACACGCGAAATGTGCTCTTAGTCTTTTGGATGACTTTGCACGACTGTTGTGGCTCTTTATGAGCTTTACAAGGCGATATAAACATTGAATATTCGTACTTCATTCTCTCCGAAATAAGGGGTGAACTTTGGAATACGTTTTTAGGTCGGCTAATTTTTTTTAGCTTCTTCTAGGTACCTAATAATGTGTGTATTACTTTCTTATAGGTCACCACTTCAAGAACTACAGAAAACCAGCTCTCTGGCCGTTCATAGGTGGGTTCCGCACCACCACAGCCTCAATTTGCATTTAACTTGACAAAATGAGATCGGAGAAATTTTAGTAGTGAGAGAAATCGAACCGGAGCCTGACAAGATAGTTTTGGTACAGCTATACGTTGTTTCCTAGGGGAAATAAACGTATTCACGGAGAAGTCAGCACCACTTTTCTAAACATGAAGTCGGGGTTGTCGAGGCGAAAAAAGAATCCAATTACACATAGTGACGCATTGCTTACTCACTCGCTTATTGAATCAGAGAGTGTTCACACTCTCCCCTACTTCCCCTACTTTCAGCACCCCGCACCCCTTGGTTGGGGGGAGGACAAGCCCATTTCAAGAATTATCAATGTGTTCTGGTGGCAGAGCTACCAATTAACCAGTTACACAGCCATATTTGGAATGCTGACCAAATTAGAGGTGAATGCCGATCCGAATAAGGCCTAGATAGCCAACTTAGCTGTGGACGGATATTTCAATAAAAAATAAAAAAAAAAAAAGTTTGATAGGATCGGAATCGAACCTGTGTGACCCGGCTCTCCATCCGACCAACAAACCATCCAGACTACTCAGCTATTGAGACTGTTGACGCATAGCTTACTCACCCTCTTATTGAATCAGAGAGTGTTCACATTTTCCCCCACTTCCCCTATTTTTAACACCCCTTGGACCAGACGTTTTTGCCACATGGATGCCCCCCTTCGAGGGGACGTGGTATGAAACGTAAAGCAGTGCGATAAAATAGATGGTGGGAACGGGGGCACGCTGCCTCCCCCGGGGGGAGAAGGGGGGGGGGGGGCGCCAAGCAAGGGTCATTAAATTCGAATAAAGAAAAAGGGAAAATGGCGAAGGAAGAGGGTGAGATGTCTCTGCCCCTTCTTTTAGCCCCCAAGAACAAGATTCAGCATTTTAATGTCAAAAACAGTTATTAGGGGTCCCACGAGGATTATTTGGTAATTGACCTGTAGGAAGAATTAAGCTGGAATAAATGATTCTTATGAAGAAGAGATCTTTACTTTTCCCACTGAATGGTATAGTGGCCAAGCGGACAAAGCGTTCGGTTTGGTAAGCAGTAGAAGCCAGGTTCAAATCACACTAAAAAATCAATTTTTTTTTTTTCAACTAGGTACCTATAGTTATTTAAATCCCTAATCTTGGACTGAGTATCGTTATTCGACACTATGTTTAGCTTTTGGAGCGGCTACGGCCGTTGGCGGTCGTGCATGCACCAGTATCATTTCGAAGTCGTAGTCATGGAGTACACCAGACTGAAGTTAATGTCGGACTGATGGAGTAATGACAGTGATTCCGTCGTCTTCGCAAGTCCTTCGGGATGAGAGGGATCGAAAAGGGGGAGTTATGTGACAGGCTGGTAGGAGGTATAGGGAGGGGGATGTCAGACGCACTGATAGAATCAAAACTGAAGACGGATGTCGCAGGGGTTATTCGACAACATCATTTTATCCCGCTCTCAATGGTTAATCTATCCCAACCCCTCAGGATCAGAAGACTTTGCAATTACCATTTTAAAAGTCTTTTGAATTTCAAGTTTTGAGGAAATACAAAAGACTCTCAGGGAAGAAGTTTATTGGCAGCACATGCTAGGGGTCTCAGTTAAAGGGCTTTCCTCCCTAAACTTTGTGTTATTCTTTCGAAACAGGCTGATCGAGAACTTGTAGAGATACTTTTCTGTCCGCAGACTTTTTCGTTTTGAATTTTTGGAACTGAGAATTCGTTATTGCTGTTGCTACAGTGACTGCCATGCTGGAGGTATAAAAGACCCAATTTGGAACCTACTACAGTCCTAGCGTTATATCTACATCTTCATGAGCTCTGTATACAAAGGGATCATTTGGTCACAATCACGCCTGACAGTCGCGTTTTTCCCCAGGCGACGATGACCAGGTACCCGCATCAGGGCTGAGTAGACAAAGATTCACTAGGGTAAATAGACCGGGAGCCCAGGGGGTCTGTTCCTGACGAAGGGGTGGAAAAGCCCCAACGGCGGACAGTTAGACTCAGGTTTCCTGAAACTACCAGCGCCTCCCCAATACTCTACGGGCTCAAACATTTTCGACCCCTTCGTCAGGAACCGACCCCTTGGGCCCAGGTCTAAAATCTCGAGAAGTCGAACCGAAAACCTTTAGCTTCTTACTATTGAGCTAACTCACCCAAGTCGATAACTGACAACCTCCTTCTTAACTCTATCTTTGAATTCACCCACGATCGAAGATTCAAGGACTTGTGCGTGATCCATCACCCGTTGCTGAAAACTAGGAGTTAACTAGCAGAAGTAGGGAGCTCGCCAAAAACTTAATGTAGGTACGGAGCTGCCCTAACATAGAAAGCAAGGAGCAGGAATCAAGCTCGTGGAATCCTGCCAAAACGAATTATTAGAGATAACGCCAAAAGAAGAAAACGTGATTAACTTCAGAGGTTTATTGGCTCTGAAGAGCGCAAGTCGTGTTTCCGCCTCCATCACATAAGGCCCCAACTACAAAAGAAGAGCTGTTCAAAAAGGATGTGCAGTTAATTAACAGAAAGGTTGAGAAAATCAGGTTCAGGCTTGGAGTGGTTCAGCGGTGCACATCCCGGGTTACCTGCCGGAGATGCCAAGTTGAAATCCCAGAGCTGTGTCATGTCTAGAATTAAGTTTTATTGAATGATGCGATCGTGTGCAGGAAACCTAGGGTACCTAGTCCTGGATGAAGCAGAGCTCTCAAGTTAAACATGCTTAATGCAGGTTAGCAACTCCCAGCACACTAAATCCATCCTCAGCACGGCAGCGTCTCCAAAGGGCGTAACACAGTTAGGTTTGTGCATAGTGCTGACGACTCTCCTGGTAAAATCAGCAAGCGTCCCGGCGTCGGAGCCCTAAGGGATAGTGGGGTGGAATGTTAACGAAGTATGGGAAGGGGGGGGGGGGGGGGCATGCCGGCACCTTCGAGGTAATTCAAAATCCTCTGTCTGCTCTACTAGGAACACGTCAGTGACGTATCGGAAGCATGGTCTACTAACCACATCCTGTTCTGGATAGTAAGGGAAATTCGGAAAATTGTGCTTAATGAGTGCAGAAGATCTTGACTAGATCGTTTGCACTAATCTCAACATAAAGTTAGAGGCGAGATACAAAATTTCTTCCTGAGCTGGATACGATACAGGGTGGTTCCGAATATGGCATACTGAATTTAGTACGGTATTGGACCACCATTTGTAGGCATTCGGTAGTATTTGTTCTCCAGTGAAAGCTAATAGCACACCATGGTTGGCTTTTGGAGCAGCCCGGCCGTGCAATTACCAGTCTGATTTTGAACGGTGGTTCAAACCACCCGTAAACCAGTGACTATGAAAAGCGGTCACATTTTTCAAGAAAGTCACACAGAATTCTTTCTACGTCTACCACCCTGATATATAAGAAGCTAAGGAACTGAATGATGTTCTTGTAGAAATTTATTTCCGGGTAAATTTTGCACATTTCGTTTCCCAGAGCAAACACAACACTAGCATTCCCGTAATTCCACCTAAAGACCCAACAGAACATTGGTTGGCACAAACATAAATAACGCATGCGGGAAGTCTCCCCCAGATGTGGTAAAAATGCCAAGCATTCGAGATCGGCCCCATTCAGTGACGACGGGGTCACCGGTCTGATCCTATTGGTTGCCAGCCAGTATAAATCTAAGAGGGGCGTGGTCCTGATTTGGCCCTGTGCCCTTCTGCTGAAATATTTGGAAGTGTCCCGCCTTTCACCCACTGGTTCGGTGTCAGGTTTACTTGACAGCGAACGCAAACTACCCTTGTGTAGGAAACATAAGGGTGAAGAAATAATACCTATTGTAGTCGTACCAGTAGTCTCATTTTTTTACAAATTCCTTCACAGATTCATGACCGCAGGATCCCAAAACCACTATCAGTGTACTTTGTTGCATGCATCCAAGGAAATAACTCTTATACCGCAGAATGAACTGGAAAAGAGCCAAAGTAATCGTTCACCCAAACAATGCAAGGCAAAAAGTCGAAGAAAATAGGTAGGAAGGAAGAGACAAGCGGGGTGCAGTCTGGGGGCTGGGGGGTTGAATGCCAAGCTCCGTGCATCATTGCCTGCATAATGTCCGAGAAAGAATGGCTTTTACGCCTTCAATAGACCTCCTTACCCCCCTTATTTCTTGTCTCTGATAAGTCACACCATCGTCATTATGACCTGATCAAAGGTCACATCCGATACTTAATCATTCCTGGGAGTACGATGACACGTATTTGGTTCGCAATGCTACGTACTTCAAGCCCTACTCCGAAGTTACAGGGCGAGTGAAAAGTGTTTATAGGGGGATGTAAACCTGAGACTCTTTGTCATGAGGTAGTGTTGTATTTTTGCATGAAATTGAGTAATAAGCCCACAGGAGCGATTTTAAACAGTCAACTACCAATCCACATGTTTTTTTGACAGATCGCGAAAACACAACACTACCTCACGCGAAATATTTTTTTGTAACGTTTTGGACTAAAACAGTATGATTTTATTGTCACATTTAGTAGAAAAGCTTGATACATGTTTGTAATATTTACCGCCGCCATGTTACATGTTGACAATTTTTATTTCACTTACGGAAGTGGGTAATTTCAACAGCATTTCTCTACTTTTTCTCCTGTAAAAGCTAAACATAGTGTCCTACTTTCACTCGTTGGTTTCGCGTTCGAATAGCACACTATGTTTAGCTTTTAGAGTAGACGCAACCAATACGATATTGCAATTACCAGTCTCCGGCTGTACTAATATGTAAACATTAGTTTTGTCGAATATTTACTTTCGCACAGTGGTTTTGGTGGAGTTCGTCGAGAATGTATGGTGGCCCTTAAGTTTTTTTCTGCGTATTTTATGAGGATACTATTGGATATTTTAAGGTTCTGAAATATAATTAACAGTCGGCTAATTTCGGACAAATCTTTTGTTGACGAAAATCATCTCGGTCGAAAAATCACTACACGGCCTGTTAATTTTAGCCGTTAAAAAGACATATTATACCTCGGAACATTTAAATATCCAATAGTTTCCTCATGAAGTGTGCAGAAAATAGCACAGAAATAGTGAGTGTACAAGTATGTTCGGCCTTAAATATAAAAGTTATGATAACATTCATAATATTTTTTCTTTGGAAACCACTCAGCCACTAAGCTACCTTATTCTTAAAAAATGATAGGTTTCCCTAATGAAGAACAATAAAAAGAATAAGAAAAATAAGTACCATTTTTTTCCTTTTCCCGACATGATTCCTATAATGATTCCAGAGAATATTTTTTTGGTTTTCTCAGGCCATAATTTTTACGGTTTTATTGTCGCCATTAACAGACTTTCAGAATAAAATTTTTAAATAAATATTTATGTAAGTGGAAAACCACCCTGAAAACTTCCTGCTTCAATTAATATTAGGTACACTTGGTCTTGTTCTATAATGGCATAAAGCGGGGACGTCAGGAACTTGAGAACTCTTTCTCTCCTCTTTCACAAGAATAAACGGAAGAATAGATGAAAGAAAAAGAAGAAAAGATCAAAGAGTCTCCCCCTCTTCAAGGCACCGTTATTTTAATTCTCGTCTCAAGTTTATCTCTACACCTCTGTCATCCTTTCTTTCTCAATGGGGAAAAACGTTTAAAATGACTGATGAATTTTTCGATTGCTTAGTTTAAGGATAAATACTTTTCCACGTAAAGCAAAAAAGTCCTCTTTCTTGTAACGTCGCTCTAATTCTAATGCATCAATTTTACTGAGGCTTTTTGGAGGTATTTCGTCGATGACCTAGGTATGAATCCAAGAAGGTGGTTGGGAACCTACTAGAAATAAAAATTCAATGGAGATTGGAGTAATAACCAGTCATCTTGCAATTTTCCACGAAAACCATTCAAACTCCAGAACCAGAAAACTCCAACCCAGAAGTTCGTCAGAACGAGAACAATGGCGACAAAAATCAAGCAACATTGAATTGACTCGGAAGTGACATAAAATGTGAAATTGGAAGCAGTGGAACAAAGAACCGTCAAGACGTCGAGTTAATCAAGTTCCTTCTAAAGGGGGCAAAGGAGCAGTGTTGGTGGAGGAAAATGAAGTTGGAAGTGCCGCACTTACAAGGGAAAAATTACTACGAAATTAGAATGCTTTCAGGCGTGTAGTACTAGGGTGAAC
This sequence comes from Mesopsocus fuscifrons, assembly GCA_950004255.1. Classification (NCBI taxonomy): domain Eukaryota; kingdom Metazoa; phylum Arthropoda; class Insecta; order Psocodea; family Mesopsocidae; genus Mesopsocus; species Mesopsocus fuscifrons. Next base: position 17,543,183 of record OX465377.1, read on the forward strand.
GGAGGGCTCTACCACAATTTAAGGGGTGATTTCGGTTTCAAGGGGTTGCGAAATTCTCAATGGCTTCAGTAAACGAATATTATTTCTTGAATTATACCTTCAAAATTATTACAATGTGGGACGGCTAAAAGTAATAATTTTTTTTTTAATACCTATCTTGAGTTGGTGGTTCGGATCCCACTTAAAACTGTAGGTCCCCGTTGTGGGGAGATGGCTTTTGGCGAGGGAGTAACCACTCCAGAGATTCCATAAAGATTTCCAAAGATTCCAAATGATATTCATAGAAAGATGAACCCCCAAGGGGTAACCACTCCAAAAAAATTCCAAGATTCCCTGAGATTTCATAAAGATTTTCAACGAGATTCCCAACGAGTGGTTAACCCCTCGGTTTTTGGTATTGCTGGTAGCTGATCTGAAGTCGCCTAATTGCTTGGCTTGTTGTCTGCTCTACTAGGTGACTGAACATCCAAATTTTCTGCCTTACAAAATGAAAATTGGTTCTAACTCATACGGTGGCTCGGTAGGGGTAATACTGAGGGAGGCATGTTTGAATAGAGGGTATAATTATATCCCTCTCCCCACCATTCAGTGGCCTACTCTAGGGAGGGGAGTTAGCGTTTAAATCCATCTCAATTCAAACAGTGGAGCTATGTAAGCTTATGCATACATAGTCAGCGACCCGGGGAAAACGTGCCAACTCAAAGCAGGGCCGTACCCATCTACGTTACAACATTTTTGAATCGATCTACTTTTTCACTCCCCCTGTGTATGGGTATACGGACGTCGGAGAGAAAACTGTAATGTAGCTGGACTTTCTGAATATATAGGTACAAAGCTTAACTGAAAGCACTGAAAAATGAAGGTATGACTCCAGTCGAAGCACCCAGGCTATCCGCATTGTTACTGAAGTTTTCTATCTCATGTAATAACTCATTAGTTCGAAAACACATTCGCTGTTTGTTTGTGTTTTTTCTGTACACTTTATGAAATAACCGTTGAATATTTAAATGTTCTGAACTGTAATAAGCTTTTTCAGCGGCCAAAATAACAGGCTGTGTGTTGATTTTACGACCGAGTGAATTTTGTGTAAAATTAACCGATAGTAAAATCACAACATAGCCTGTTAATTATTTCGGCCGTTAAAAAGACATTTACATGCCAGAACATTTAGATATCCAGTAGTATCCTCATGAAATGTGGAAAAAAAAAGGTAATCAATGACAATAAATTTTCAAAATAAAATTGTCATAATAGCAGATTTTAAATTTTTGTGTTGAAAAGAAGAGGAGCAGCAAAGGGATGGAGAAGGACTTTCGAACCCCATAGACGTTATAAAATATCGGCGCTTGAATAGAACGTAGGTGAGATAAAAGGCGTTGCGCCTGAAGCTGGTAAGCTCCTTGTGTTAGTTTAACCAAAAACACGGACCCTATACAAACTAATCCTCAGCAAACAACCGCTTTGACTCAACTCATTCAAAGGAAAAGTTTGAAGCCGAAAACGAGGTCCCGATAAATCTCACGGTTTCTTCTGTTTTTGCGTTAAATCTTGGAAGCTCAGGAAGGAGAGGAGGGCTCCCGCTGCGTCGGGGCGGCTCGCGCTGTAAACACTCCCCGTTCTGCATGCCCTTGCAATTTATGGCTTTATTTTGCTGTCGTGTAAAATTATTTGGAATGTTCTTGGGAAGTTCGCAGTGCATGAATGACGATGTTTATTTAGCAAAGAGGATTCCTGCTGAAAATATCGAAGTGGTTTTCGGGAAAGTGATTTATACGGCCTAGGAATGGGCTCCGTCTCGCTCTCGGCCGCTGTGTGGTTTCACTATTGTTCTCCCGCCTACCGCTGCTCTCGTAATGCTGCGGTACGGTCTTCATTGTCTATTATATCCCACTATTCTTTATTAGACCGTCTCGCTCACTATTTTACTGCAATCTCAATTTTCTTCCAGTCTTTAACCATTAACGTCAAGGCGCCTAGACTGAAATTTTTATCGAAAAGTTACAATTTGATTTTTTTTTTCGTTTCTTTTTTCAGTGCTTACGGCAAAGTGGGACCTGCTACTAGGACATTACTGATTATACCCAGGGAAGTCATAGATCGCAATGTTAACCTTATGGGTTGCTGAATACCGATCAGCTGAGGGGGAAGCCACTCCAGAGATTCCTTGATATTTCCTGAGATTGTATAAAGATTTCCAGATATTCTCAACGAGATTCAAGGAAAGATGAACCCCGAAGGGTTAACCACTCCAGAAATTTCCAAGATTCCCAGCAATTTCATAGAGATTTCCAATGATTTCCTGAGATTGCCAAGGAGATTCCCAACGAAATTCCTGGAGTGGTTAACCCCTCGCTATCAGCTATATTTCCATTATTCAAGGGAATCAGCAGATGACCAGGCTCCTATAGTAATATCCTCTTAGCAATCGAAGTATTAGACTCAGCTCTGGTTCCGAAAGAAAGGCTTTTCAATCTTACATTTTCCTTTATATTAGTGTGAGGAAAACATCCCTCTCTGAAAATCCTGTCTAGACTGAACATTAGAGAGATCACTGAGACTTCTGCGAGTAAATTATCCGAGGAAGGAAGAGGAATAGGACACCACAGACTGCTGACTGCTGACTCACTCTTCTCTTCCTTTAATAGAAAATGTTAATGACTAAAATTATCTCAGTAAAGACTGCGATCCTTTACTTAGGGATTGTTCTGATTATTCTTTGCTAGAGTTAGAAAATATATTAACGTGATTTGTTGAATTAAAAACTTTTAAACGCTCATTGTTATTTCCCACAGTAAACAATACTCAGTTTTCACCGAGGGGTTAACCACTCGTTGGGAATCTCGTTGGAAATCTTTATAAAATCTCAGGGAATCTTGGATTTTTTTTTGGAGTGGTTACCCCTTCGGGGTTCATCTTTCTTTGAATATCGTTGGGAATCTTTGGAAATCTTTATGGAATCTCAAGGAATCTCTGAGTGGTTACCCCCTCGGTTTTAACAGAAAAATTACATTAAAAAACTTTGGTTAGATCGTCGACTATTTGCGTAAAGTCATTAGCCAATTGCAATTGGACCAAACACTCCCTAACTTTTTCTTTGACAATTTTTCTTGTTTCTTCTATAAGACATCGCTCTAAAACAAATAAATTTTAAAAGTAATTATTCCTGACGTAAACTTTTCTTACTTCGTTTATTTTCTAACTTTTTTTTTCAAAGACTTAATTCTTCTTCATGGGAAGAATAGCCTCTCGCGCTCTGCCCCAAGCTATTCCGCCTTTACAGACCGCTTTTATATTAATTTTGTCGTCATCCTTTTTGTTTGAAGTTATGAAAGACTCAGATTGCAATAAGTCCGGTGCAAAAGTAAGCAGGCAGACTTACAATGGAACGGGAACAAGTGCAGACTGATTCTGGCTCTGGGAGTTGTCCTCATTTTCAAAGCGCCTAGTTAGTCCTAACACCGACGGCCTCGATAGCCGAGTGAACTAAATGGTCGACTTTTGAGGAGCAGTGAGAGCCGGGTCACACCGGTTCGATCCCGATCCTACCAAAAAGTTTTTCTGCTCGGCATTCACCTCTGATATGTTCAGCATGTCAAGTGAAATGTATATCGAGGCTGCGGTGGTTCGGAACCCACCTAAAACTGTAGGTCCCCATCGTTTACTCGATGGCTGGGGAGCTGGTATTTAGTAGTGCTGCCAGCTGAGCACAATGGATAGTTCTTGAAAACGGTCTAGTTGCTGGGCTTGTCCCCTCCAAACCTCAGCTAGTCCTAACACCAGCTTCAAATAGCAATAGTATACTTGGTGATAGCTTACCTGGGAGTCTAATGAACACTCGGTGATATTTTACTCTCTGGTAAGTATAAGACACAAATTATCTGTCAGTTTAAAGGGAAAAGAGTCTATCTGAAGAATATTGAATTGCTAAAAATTCGACGACATTTCCGCCAACTCACTAAGGTAGTTTTAAACCTATGATTATATTATAAGAAGTTATAGCACATTATTATTATTATTTTTTTACGCGTGACGTTTAGAGAACATATGCGCCGATGAGTTGGTTTGTTAGATATTTTCGGCCGAAGCCGAAGACGAAGTGGCCGAAGCCGAATCTGAGTGAGCCGAAGCCAATACATACATGTCGGAAGCGGAAAATTTTTCCGTTCCGCCGGGATTCGAACCCGGACCTTTCAGGACTCAAAGCTTGACCACTCGGCCACTGAGAGGCACTATAGCATATTATTAATACTGTATTATATATACCTGATATAACAAATAGGAACAAACACTTACCTGATGTTCGGCGTACCAAGAGCAGGACTGGAGACAGCACCCACAGTATTCGCCAATAGTCCCTTATTTCCATACCGAACCAACAGTTAACTCGAACCTGTGAAAGAACAAAGTTACTTATTAACAATCTTCAAATCCTACGTCAAAATTAAATTATGAAAATACGCAGAAAAGAGTCCCAAAATGAATCAACTTGAACGAAAGCAAGTTAAACTCATTCTTATTGAAAGTCACGCGAACGTGAAATTTGTTGTGGAAGAATATTATTCATCACAAATTCCCATTAGCGAATAAGAATAAAATTGTGGTAGGAAGAAATAAGGCACGCAACACTTAGGGTGCGTCCCAACATACTTGGTTAACTGTTAAACTCCAGTTAAATTCAGTTTTTACCGTGCAATAATTGGAATTTAACTGGAGTTTACCGTTAACCGAGTATGGTGGGACGCACCCTTAGTTTTTTTTTTTTTTTTTACGTTTTGTTGACCTTGCCCCACCAAAAATAGGTGGAACTAGAGTATAAAACGCCTGGTTGTCCAGTTAAATTACAAATTTAGAAATTCCTCTAAACTATAAAACACATTTTCAAGTAAATATGATTTTAGCAATTTTTTAAATATCGTTAAACTTTCTTCAGATTTAATTTCAACCGGGAGAGCGTTATATAGACGAACACCTAAAATCGGAGGACTGTTCAAACGAAGGGGAGGTAGCAAATTTGCCTACATGTATATTTGAACACGACCGAGTTTTATAAGAGTGAAAGTTTGAATTAAGAGGGAAGTGTTCTGGGTGGGTCACATCTTTCATAATCCTAGTGATACTCTACCGACTTCTACATCACCTCGATCGTCTCGAATCGTAAAACTTTCGTCAAATAATTTTCGGGAGTTGCTGGTTATTTTATGGACACTACACGACAGGAATTTGGCCGAAGCCGAAAAGTCACACTGGAGTGGTCCGAAGTCAATACATCCATAACGTAATCAGAAATTTTTTTCCTTCCGCCAGTCACTGAGAGACTCCCTATTGTATAGTTAGTTAGAAGAGGGTAAGAAGGGACAAGTCGACACCATTTCAAGAATTGTCAATCGTGCTCAGCTGTAACACTAACAAAAACCAGCTCCCCATCCATCGTACACTTACGAGGATCTACAGTTTGAGGTGGGTTCCGAACCACCACAGCATCAAAATACATTTCACTTGAGATGCTGAACATATCAGGGGTGAACGCCGATCCGATAAACTTTGATAGAATCGGGATTGGAGGCTGTTTCCAAAAGCTAATCTGAAAGGTTAATTTTGTGGTATAGAGCAATTATTAATTTTCTCCGGAAAAGTGGAAGAGTTCACTCATGAATAATTCGGAAAAGCCTTCTCAAAGAATACAAACGCATATTCAAGCAGATGTCTTCAGGCTCAAACTGGGGAAAAAATCTGTAAGACAAGAAAAATGAAAAGTTCTCTCTTACTGCCTTTTTCGCCTCTTAGCCCCCCCCCCCCCCCCCCCTGCATGAATAAATATTTTCCGTGGGTAGGAAAACTGTCCTTCTAGGAGCAAAAAATTTGCGGACAAAATTAGGTTCACTGAACCAGTAAGGTACACGAAATTCTTCCTACAAGAGCCTCCACCGTGGCAAAGTACCTCACCAGCAGCTCACCTTAATAGGCGCATACAGTGTACAGTACTCTCTCTATAACGACCATATAAATTTTCTCGCTATAAAGAGGTTGATATTCTGGAGATAGGGTTTGTCGAGGGGTTAACCATTCCAGGAATCTCATTGGGAATCTTAGGCAATCATTGGAAATCTATATGATCTCATAGGGAATCTTGGAAATTTCTGGAATAGTCAACCCCTCGGGTGCATCTTTCCACGAACCACTTTGAGAATCTTAGGAAATCTTCATGCAATGTCAAGCAATCTCCGGAGTGATTACCCCCTCGGGGTTTGTACAGGTACCGTACAGTTCAGTCGTTATAGACAGTGTATACATGAATTACACTACATATTTCTGTACACTATGAAATTGGGAAGAAAAAAAAGTAAGACGGTTGGTCCAAAACCCCCACTTGTCTCTTCCGTTTTTACGGCGTTGGGCTGGGCCAGGTCGGTATCATCAAAAGTCTCATCTTTTACTTTGTTTCTGTTAGCTTTTTTATTTCAACCGTGCAAATTCGTACATTTTTCAGTTGACTGTTTTTGCTGATAAAACAACCCACGTCCTGGCCATAATTACCCTTTCCGTCCCCAGGCGCGCCGCTGGCTCCACCATTTTTAATGTTCAGCAATTTATTCTGAATTATTTTTCATGAATAAGGGATGATATCGTAAACACGCAGGAGATTTATGCCATTTTTATTTGCTGAAGCAAATACGCCTATAGAAATAAACAGAGCTCCAGAGCTATTTTTTGACGGCCCATATTTTTGTTTAGTGCTTTCCCAATAAGGAGCCTGGATCTTTGAGGTATCCCCCTCTTCACCTTACAGCTATTTCTGGAAAAGGATCTGGATAAATTATGTGCCATAAATTAAATACTATAGGTACTGTTGCTATTTGTTTACGTTTTTTCAAAACTTTTTTGATGATACTGTTGGATACTCAAGTGTTCTGAAATATAATATGCCCCAACTGGCTTTGTTCCGATTGCAAGATCGAGTGATTTACGTCAACATAATTACTCGATAGTGAAATCAAAACATCGTCAGTTGTGGACGTTAATAAGACATTATATTTCAGATCATTTAAATATCCAACAGTGTTTTCAAAAAGTGTTTAGCAAAAAACGTAAAGGAACACGATTGTGTCATCGCCATTCTTATTATTTAAGAATAAATAAATATCCAATAGTATCGTCAGAAAATAAACGGGAACAAACGTCACTGTGTCTTTAACTTTAACCAACATAAATAACATTGTACCTACCTACTTACAAACTCAACTTGAGATTCTAAGTTATAAAGCTGCTGTAATTTTTCTTTTTACTGGCAAGTTTTTCATTCTTTAAATCAAGTTTTATCGTTTCTAAAAAAAAGTTTTGAGGATTTAAATTTGAACGCAGGTTCAGGTGGAAAATTCGGTTCGCAATTAGCTCCAACACCTTTTGCCTTTCAGCCGTCAGTCAACGCCAGTCTGCGTGTGCAAAATAGAATCCTGATTGCGGCTTTTACCGTAATTGCCTGGCGAGTTCTTACACGAGTTTCTGTGCTGTTCGACAGGCTGCATGTCGGCTGAGGTTACCGCTACGTCACTTCTCATCACTCTTTCCTGATGTGGCTTCAACGCATGGGGGAACCAGAAACTTAAACGCTAAGGCCATGTAATGATCAAACCGAGGGGTTAACCACTCCAGGAATCTCGTTGGGAATCTCAGGCAATCATTGGAAATCTTTATGAAATCTCAGGGAATCTTGGAAACTTCTGGTGTAGTTAACACTTTGGGGTGCATTTTTCCACGAATCTCGTTGAGAATCTCAAGAAATCTTTGGAAATCTTCATGCAATCTCAAGCAATCTCTGGAGTGGTTAACCAACATCAGCTCAGTCTTGTCTATCCTTCTTCATTATCCTAAGAAGACTGACACTTTATTTGAGAAAGAAACAGTGTTCTTGTCTTCTTAATAACAGGCTAAGAAGACTGATGGAGTGTATAAGAAAACAGTTGTTACTACCAGATTCCTCTCTTATATACACTAGGACCCTCTTCTTAGCCTGTTATTTATAAAGGTAAGAACACTGTTCCTTTCTCAAACGAGGATAATAGAGACAGATAGACAGGTCTGATCCAAAGGTAGTCCTGTTGAATTTAAAAACGAGAAGGCTGAGAAGATCGTTTCAACTGGCAAGGCGAGATCACATGCAGAACTTCATAGATGCCACTGATGGAACAGGTACATGTTCTATTATTTTTGTGTACAGTTGTTCTCAGGAAATATCATAAAGAACGAAAAGATAAGTTTCACTGAGCAACCAACTGGCCACAACAGTATCATAAAACAAAATATCTTATATTTCAGAACATAATATGAATCTCCAACAGCGTTCTCAAAAAATGCTCAAAAAAACGTAAACAAATGTATTATTCCATCTTAAGGTTGCACTGTCCCCATTTGAATTAACATTGCGACTTTCGAAACGTCTGTCGTGGTTTCTACTGAACGTTTCTTCTTGAAATTTCACACGAAGGTAGATTGAATAAATATCTAGAACTATATTGCAGCCGATTTTTGAATTTCCTTTTGGTTTTCTAACAAAAAATTTTTTTCCAAAAAGAAGAGCTGCAAAACACTGTTCACAAAAAAACGCCGTGCCTCAATACGACTAAACTGAAGACATTGAGATTATCGGAATTGTAAACAAGAAGGTTGCAGGTAGAACTATATCGAAGCCGTTTTTTCAATTTCCCTGTGGAACAAAAAATATGGCGGTTTGAAAACATGCAAAAATCGCAAAACAGCCATAAAAAGCCAGTGCACGGCTTGATGCGATTAGTACCCGACCAGCTGCCCTAGGAGACGCACACATTGCGTTCACCGTACTCCACAATTACCGCACTTCGCACACTCCTTCTTATTGAAGACTTCACCTACGTTGTTTATTTCCAATGAAAGATAACAAGATGCCATTGTTGTTTTTACTTCCAATTTCTTAGAAAGAGACTATTTTTTTTTTGCATTTTGATTTTAGATTTTTCTTTGAAATCTACCTATTGTTAGGTAGTCGTACCTACCAGTAGTCTCACTTTTGAAAACTTTCTTCACAGGTCTTCGTTTCATGATCCCTGCTGTATTCCAAAACCACCATCAGCTCAAAAGTTTACCTAATTGTACCTATATATATGATATATTTCACTTTCTTGAGAACAAGCTGTGAACAGTAAATACTACCTACCACTTTTCTTGTAACGTTTTTTGATCCCACCCTTCATGATTGAATAAGGGTGAAAAAACAGGGGTTGGCGAAAAAAATTCATAACTTGTGCCCTAGGGGTGGTATCGAGTTCTTTTTTTATATAGATTTGCCTCAGTATTACCTACAAAACTTTTGTCTGAAAAGTTTTTCGTCCGACGCACCGTTTAGGCAGGGGAGGGGGCATAGCCGTAGCCGGGGGGGGGCTTAGCCCCCCAGATACCGTTTAGCTGGCCCCAGGATTTTTCTGGCCTACACATAACGTCACATAAAGCCATGCATGAGGAGAATTCCCGGGAGAGGGGTAGGGGGGGGGGGGGGGGATCCTGCTACGCCCATGGATGGGGGGTTGAATTTTCAAAACGTCATGATCGTCCCATATGATCCTGGAGGTTCCCCGAGTCAAAAAAAAAGGTTTTTAAAAGATGTCCGTCAGACGTACGTACATACGCCACTCTGTCGCGCGCCAGTACGTCACACCATTCATCCGATTTTTCTCAAATTCGATATTTAGGTACCTTATGTAAATATCTGGATAAATTTTGTGATAAATTTTGATAACTCAAAAATTCCGGAATTTTTTTCTTACGCTTGGATTTGAACTCGGACCTTAGTGGTCTCCGCTCGGCTGCTGAGGAGAATGAGGTGTTCATTTTTTTTTTTTTTTTAACGCGCGACGTTCAGGGAACATAAATACGCCAATGAGTTGGTTTGTTAGATTTTTTTTTTTTTTTTTTTTATTTTTTTTTATCGAAGCCGAAGACGAAGTGGCCGAAGCCGAATATGAGTGGGCCGAGGCCAGTTTAGGAGTGGGCCGAAGCCAATACATCCATGTCGGAAGCGGAAAATTTTTTCCGTTCCGCCGGGATTCGAACCCGGACCTCTCAGGACACAAAGCGGACCCCTTGACCACTCGGCCGCTGAGAGGCACTATATTTTGTTATTATCAACCTGAAGTAGTAAACCCATTCTGTCGCAATGTGAGGATAAATTTCCTAAAATATATAGGAAAAGCTAAAATTCATTTCTTGCTTTCTTCACTCATTTTCATATTACTTACCTATACTCGGTTTTTTTTTGTGGGTGTGAGGGCACTGAGGGCCAAGATTGGCCCAAGTTTTTGGCCCACCTCCAAATGGTTTCACAAAACGCAAAAACATCTCCAGTCGCACTAGGTAGGTACCTACATACCGAATTTGAGCTACTCGATGAACGGTAGGACGTACTCCACAGGTTGCGCGGTCCTGGCAGAGTTCCAGAGCATCAGTACCTATTACTGAGAACTGGCATTAGGTAAAGGTGATAAGAAACTGCTAACACAGGTTTGCTAAAACCCTCCCGTTTTGGGTCTGGTCATGGACACCTGTTTTGAAAACCATCGTGGGAAGACCCATAACGGCTCTACGTCGGCTCCTTCAAAACTATATTTTAATATAGGTACCTACACCCCTTTTACCCTTTTCTCATTTTCTCAAATTTCGGAGGAGGAGGGGGGAACGTCCTAGGTGTGTATAGGTATTTCTGAATACGTTCTTGGTTGCTTCTCATGGTCATCTAGGAACCATAGCCGTGTGTGGGCTGGTAGGCATGAAGGAGGCATCATAGTTGTATCCGCGGGAGGGGGGTGGGGGTTAGGGCGTTAAACCCCCCCCCCCGTGACCGGAAAATTAACATGGTAAGGCCAATGTGAAACCAAAAAATATAGGCGAAACACCCCCCCTCCCCTCCCCGTGACCCTAAACCCCCCCCCCCCATCCAGGATTTTTCTAAACTACACATTACGTCACATAAAGCCATTCCTACCCCTCCCCCCCCCCCCCCCCCCCCGGTGAGGAGAAGGTCTGTGGAGCATACCCCCCCCAGGTTTTCGGTCCTACTACGCCCATGAAAAAAAACGTGGGTGCAAAGATGAACTCCAGAATCATCCTGGTACCTGGCACCTGGTGACGATGAAAGATTGAGTATTGAAAAGTGGCGTCGCTTACACGGGACTGGGATGAGATAAGAAAGTGCACAGTAAGCTGAATCCACCTGGCTAGTTAGTTCAGCCATAAGAAGTCAGGCTTACGCGCTCAGGCTCATTATAGGTTCATAGTCGCTCCTTGCGGCCGCGCTGAGTTGCATCGTCATCGATTAGGGCGCCTTAATAGAATGGAACGATCTCGTAATCTAGAGACTGACGCCTTTAAGGAACAAGAGGCCATGTATCAAAGCTGCTAAAAGTACATACAATGCTGTTGCAACAACTGACAATAAATCACGACCTCCGGCGCGGTATCGTGCGAGATAGGGGTGCTAGGGGTGTTAGGGGAGTTACCCTTAGGGGTCCACAGTTCCGGGACACCTTTTGTTACAAATCAATCTGCAGCTACACTCCTACTGTTCCAGTCTTTTCTTTTATTTACCTTCCCGCATTTGGATTTCTAGATTTTTTTTTAGATTTATGGGAACTGTGTGTAAAGGAACTGCCCGCAGCCCACCCTCCTTAGTATCCAGGGAAGAATCTGACAATGGTTCCACTTGGCTTTCTCGCAGTATAAAGTGTATAAACCAGTTAAAATTATGACCTATTTTTATTTATTTTTTTAAATGGAGGCACTTCTCACGTTTTATACCATCAGCACTGCTCAAGAACGCGGTCTATAAATTCTTACGTGTCAAGAATATTTTTGGTCTCTATCCGATCTGCAATTTTTGTCTTAACGTAAGGAACCCTGAATTTTCTTTTTGAAGGAGCTCAATTCCTGCAGCCACAGGACTTATTCAAAACTACTTGGCCAATATTATTATTTGTACTACCTAGATTCTATATGTATTGTATTCTCTTAGAGAGACAAAACCATTACAGAAATAGCAAACACACCACGGCGGAAGGAATTTAACGAGGGGTTTACCATTCCAGGAATCTCGTTGGGAATCTCAGGCAATCATTGGAAATTTTTATGAAATCTCAGGGAATCTTGGAAATTTCTGGAGTAGTTAACACTTTGGGGGAGAATCTTTCCACGAATCTCGTTGAGAATCTCAGGAATTCTTCATGCAACCTCAAGCAATCTCTGGAGTGGTTACCCCCTCGGAATTTAACTACGTATCAAGGGATTAAACTACCTAGAAACCTCAGCAGGGTTTAAGAAATTTGTACAATTTCAACCATTCTGTGTAATGCCCAACTCAAATTAACGATTGATGGAACGGTGATCCCCAATAGGTCAAAGGGAAGTTAAGGAAGTAAAGGCGTACCAACTTAACCAATAACAAATTAGGAACTTGAGTGAAACAAGGTGGCAACTCCTCTGACGGTCTCAAACTTTCACTTTGGGGGAGGGAGGCAGCACGAACGTTTTGTCCATAAAGATGTTCCAAACTTTCTTCGATTTTTTAAATTCATCCCCCCCCACTCCCGTTAAAAAAATACTTTTCCACTAATTGTTTTCTTAAGGGGCTATTATGAAAGAAAGCTTTATTTCCAGTCTGGCTGTGGTATGAAGACGAATACGTGGGCCCACGGGTTCGAATCCCGGCTGTAGAAATGTTTCTGTTATGATCGTGAATTATCTGTTTACCATTCTAGCTTCAGCCCAATAGATACTCCTCAGGTAGCCTGGAAAAGCTGCTAATGCGTTTAAGGGCCCGATTACACCTTACAAAAAATATATGGTCATATTATTATATGATCCTATTTTTTTAGTATCATAAAATTTTAGAAAAACTGTAGGTAATACACATAACATTAAAATTGTGATAATATTTAACAGAGATACCAACTTGACGTGGTAAAAAAATAAAATTCCGTAGAACCGTTTTAGGTTAAATAATTTCTGCTATATTCTTTAAATTTATCGCTATATAGAAATTCGTACTCCTCCACATTTTCTATTAATATACGGGTCATTTCCATTCCACTTTACCTCAGCCGCCATTTTCAACGGACTGACCCAACAACAACAAACACATCGCAGCATAGAGGAAGGTAGTCGCTGCAGTTATGATACAATTTGTACCGGCCGATAAAAATTGTATCATAATTGACTCAATTCACTTTACACCTTACAATTTTTCTTGATCATATTTTTTTATGATCATATTAGGATTGGAAATTGTAAGGTGTAATCGGGGGCTAAGGCTGAATATACATTCGCTATTTTTTTTTCGTTCCGATTTCAAACTTTGTGAGAAAACTATTGGATATTTAAATATTCCGAAATATAATATGTGTTTTTAACGTCATTGTCATATTTCAGAATATTTAAATATCCAATAGTTTTCTCACAATATTTGAAATCGGAACGTAAAAAATAGCGAATGTATGGTGGCCCTTAAGTTTCAGTAGGTACCTAGAATGTTTTACACCTATCCATGATCGTAGCCAAGTTCACTCTCCTGCTATAGAAAACATACAATAATATCATCAAGTTTGTTTCCAGTATCTGGCGTATAAGTTTATTTGCTCACTGAGAGATAATTCCATGCGACACACTGTTGGATAGTTAACTGTTAGATATTTAAATTTGTGAAATATAGTATGTATTTTTATCGTCAGAAATAAACTGTCTATGTTGTAATTTTACGATGGAGTGATTTTTGTCAACATAAAGTTTGTCGAAAATGTCATAAAATCACAAAATGCCAAGTATCTCACGACCATACTGTCACCTTTAAGGAATATACACTATTCAAGCTTTTTAAAGAGTCTTTGTCACATCCTCTTAAATAGAATTCCTTGAATTGTCAGGTTAAATGGAATTGAAAAGGAGGCCGCCCCGTTTAGCCGTTTTACCCGGTTTCCCAGGCCATTAATTACAGCCTTTCTAGAGTTATTTTTTCTACCGCTCCGATTCTCAGAACGCCGTGACGTCAGCTCGTATATAAAAAACAGACCCGAACAACAATTATTTTCTTTCATTGATTAATCGATTTTCCTAACCTAGTTTATTAGTGAGTTTTTAATTTAAGACAAAATTTTTATAGGTCATTTTTAGTACAGAAATATTGAAACGAGCCCCTAATTTAGGGGCCGTTGTTATAAAGTATTTTTCCACGTACAGATTCTGTGGAATCTTAGTTAGGGTGCGTCCCACCATGCCCAGTTAAAATTAAACTGGAGATTTACCATGTTAAATTTAACTTAAAAGTTAAATTTAACATGGTAAACATAGGACAAAATCTCCAGTTTAATTCTGGGCATGGTGGGATGCACCCTTAGTCTTCTATTTATTTACCGCTTAGTATTGTAGCCTCACAGAAAACATAGGTGTAAAATAATATTTATGTCCAACATTTGTGACTCGGCAAAAAAAAAATTTAACCTTAAAAAATTCGAGTGTGTCAAGCTAGCAAATTCAGGATCTTTTCAACTAAAAATAATTCGCCGTTCGCAATGGTAATATAATATAATAATGGTAATATCGTGCATCGTCAGCTGAAGCAGAGCCTTAAGGGCCACCATACATTCGCTATTTTTCTATGTTCCGATTTCAAACTTTGTGAGAAAACTATTGGATATTTAAATATTCTGAAATATAATATGTCTTTTTAACGTCGTTACTCATGAGGCTATGTTATGAATTTACAATCGAGTGATTTTTGTCACAAAAAATTGTCCAAAATTAACCGATCGTGAAATCACAGCATAGCCTCATGAGTAATGACGTAAAAAAGACATATTTATTTTATTTCTGAATATTTAAATATTCAATACTTAGTTTTCTCAGAAAGTTTGAAATTGGAACGTAAAAAAATAGCGAATGTATATTCGGCCTTAAGGGTAAGCACATGATTTTCCATCGGTAGAAAACAGAATAAACCGGGAATCAGTATAAAACGATGAGACGCAGAACTAGGTATTCTATCCAACAGACATTCCTGCCTGGGATGGCATTCCCGCCTGAACGGTTTTTGTCACCTTCACCAAACAAACACATTGTTTGTCTAATCCAGGAAACCCACTTGTTTATGTTTGATTTGGGCCCGCCTAGTGTTGCTTTGATGTTTTGTTCGTCTAGTTCTGATACGGGACGCAATGTTTACAGTATCCCACTCTTGTACCCACTCCCCCTCTAACAGGTGAACTTCTGCTAGCTTCGTTTTGCTGACCTTGCCCCCTTCTGATGAAGGTTATGTTTAGAAACTAAACTTATGGAAAAACACCAAATAAATACAGCTTTCGAAGCTAAAAATATTTTAGAACGTGGAGCCTTAAGAAATATGTTTTTCTTAACGACATTCACCCCTTGTAACTATATGTTCATGATATCAAATTAATTGTATATGAAGGATGTGGTGGTTCGGAACCCACCTAAAACTATAGGTCCCCATGAGAGACAAGGAGCAAAAGACGTCGACGAGCGGTTAACCACTCCAGAGATTTCTTGCATGAGATTGCCTGAGATTGCATGAAGATTTCCAAAGATTTCCTGAGATTCTCAACGAGATTCGTGGAAAGATGCACCCCAAAGGGTTAAATACCCAGAAATTTCCAAGATTCCCTGAGATTTCATAAAGATTTCCAATCATTGCCTGAGATTCCCAACAAGATTCCAGCAGGTGTATTCCCTTTCTCGAACGCCAGCAAACCCACCCAACTAACACCTTCAAAATTTATTGTAAGAAGAACTGTTCTCCATATATTGCATCATGGCGTGCCATATCTTCTTAGAACAAATTTAGAAGGTGTTAGTTGAGTGGGTTTTCTGGCGTTCGAGAAAGGGAATACACCTGCTGGAGTGGTTAACCCCTCGGACGTCGAGTATGTTAAGGATCTATAAACGGGCAATCTTACCACTCCACCGAGAATTACACAAATACACATAGCATCGCAATTCCATTGTAATTTATTAGGGTTTGGGAGCATAAATAGAACCAGTGATAGAATTGATGTGCCGATAGTGCGGATAGATTAGAAAATAGGCAGGAGAGTTAGCACCAACCGGGAACGCTAATTTTCCGCTCGGTTTGATTTAGGTAATGAAGTTGTCACACTGTGGAACATGTGGCATTCAATGCCGGCAAAACCTATCAATTAACATAACGGCTAAATCAATCAAAGAATTAGTTCCCACCGCCATGTCCATTTCACCATGAAAACCACAGATTAGTAAGCCGTCAACGTCGAAGTAGCCCCAGGTTACGGTACTTAGAGGTGCCTATAGGTCCTAGGTAATTTCACTAGCGGGAAAAGACACCAACTAAAAGCAATTAGTTCCCGCCGTCCATTTCGCCATGAAAACTACAGATCACTAAGCCTTCAACGTCAAAGTGGCCCCAGGTTACGGTACATAGACCTATGTTCTATGTAATCTCAATAGCCGGAAACGTTAACAAAACAGCAAAATCAATCAAAGAATCAGTTCCTACCGCCATGTCCTTTTGATTCTGAAAACCAACCAAGTAGCCCCGGGTTACGGTACCAGAACACATCAACTATACTCCAAGTCAGGCTGGGAGCGTACCGATCTCTCATAATTTCTTGCAAATCTAGGGCTGATCAAAACTTCTTCTTGATCAGGGAAATATCTCCTCAGGGTCGGATTGGCATTTTTAGCGTATGGTAGGATATGGAAGCCATATCCGGATCGGCGTCAACTGAAAATCTTCAAGAAATTATGAGAAATCGGTACGCTCCTAGCCTGACTTGGAGTATACAATATTAAAACACTTTCGAGGTACAGACACTACAAAAAAAATAAAAATCTACCTCATAGACAACAGGCGTGCCAACAGAATGTATGGTAGAATTACCGTTAAACCATAAATAAAGTTTTGAAGAAATAGTCATAAACGGCTCATTCACGGTAAGCAGAGGACGATTTACAATGCTTGGTATGATATAGACGGGAAAGGAAGCTTTCAAAGCGGGATGCCAACCACGAATCCTGCTTTAAGAGGCCATGCGGCCTCAACGTGGTCTAGTAGGAAAATACTGGACTCGCACGATAGAGGTCCTGGGTTCGAACCCCGGTTTACCAACATTTTTCTACTGGTACAGCAGGTGTATTCCCTTTCTCGAACGCCAGAAAACCCACTCAACTAACACCTTCAAAATTTATTGTAAGAAGAACTGTTCTCCATATATTACATCATGGCGTGCCTTATCTTCTTACAATAATTTTTGAAGGTGTTAGTTGAGTGGGTTTTCTGGCGTTCGAGAAAGGGAATACACCTGCAGGTATGTCACACTAAATATGGCTCTGGCCAACAGTCAGTTTCTTTTCTTTAAGAGACAGTTGTCAAGGATCTCCATAGTGAAGATTTGAAAGTGAAAATTGTTATCTATATTTTTTGCACAGCTACAGTTCTCACTCTCTATAAGGAGCAACAAACCCTGACTGATTTTTAAACCCTCTCTATAGCGAGCACATTTACATGGTCCCTTCTCTCTATAGCGAACACATTTACATGGTCTCTTGAAGTTCGTTATAGACTGTAGGGACAGTACTGTATTATCATCATCATCTGTTGGAGTCACTCAGAAAAACACAGAAGAGGAGAGGAGTGGTTTGGATCAAAGCTTTGATCGAGGTTAATTAATGAAGAAAATAACGATTTTTTTTTCTGTAAATTAATGACTTTGTTTACATGGACTCTTAAGCTATTGTATGGTATGTTCCTCATTCAGTCAGGCCTCAGACACTGACCAGTCCATTTTACTGAGGCCAGACACGAAGGGTTGTTTGAATAAAATCTCCGGTTTTGCATTTGCAGCCTTTCAGGCTCCAACTCATTCTGAGCGCTGAATGCATACTTTCCTTACAACTGCTGAATGCTTCCCCTAGCCTTAAAGGCACATGTTTTCCCTAAAGGGAAATTCAGCTCCCGTTTTAAAGTTTGCTCCATTCAGTTCACAGTATAAATTAAAAGCTCTTTTGCAATGGACGATTGAATTCGCTTCATAGGTTGAAATAAAAATTTAAAATACAACTTGACCAAAATGTTGGCGCACTGTTGTGAGTCTTCAAGAGCACGTAAATTCACTCGTTATAACGAGAGTTTGCTATAGAGAGGTTTGTCAAGGGATTATCGAGGAACCGTAGAGTTTCGTAATGTCCGGTACTTTAGAACTTCTACGGCAAGGCAAGCCCTGGATATCCTACATAACCAAGTAGTAGGCAGGGTGATATTTTTCAGCCAGTCCAGACCAAAATTTCTCTAGGTATGACCAGTGGAATGGGGATGAGGATGCGGAATGACACGAAAACTGGATCATTAAAAAAGGCCTCAATAAATGCTGTTTGATCTGTTCCAATCACGGTTCAATCAGCATGGAGAGTAACTATCGTGATAGGCAGACACTCTGGCGCTCATGGGAAAAATCTGAACACAAAGGGCCTTTTTAAATGAAAAAAAAGGAAGACTACATCACTGCAGTAAAGAAATTATAGGTGATTGTTGGTTTAACCGTGCATGAAGATATGCGACATAATATTCCAATTTTTATAATGCAGTTTGCAGATGCAAATCTGAATACCCCGTTAACATATTAGACCTCAGCACGCTAGAAAAATTACTTCGAATTCTAAACATTCCACTTTTCGCTCAGCTGAAAAAGCTGAAGTTCTGGGAGCCATCACGTTATGAATACTTGCCGTAATGTAAAGATAATTCTATTTATCATGTTAATCGTAAACTCTGTACTACGTCACGACATTAAGAACACTCGGGAAACCAGACTGCAGTTAAAATTAGTTAAGACTTCACGTCTCTTTACATTCAGGACAAGAACGACGATTTGTTGGCAAGAAAATAGGTCATCAGTTCAGCAACGTAACCAAAGTTTTTCTGAACGGTACCTATTTACCTGTGATATGTTCAACATATCAAACTGTGGTGGTTTGAAACCCACCTGAAACAGTAGGTCCCCGTCGTGTACTAACACCTGCATCTGAGCACCATAGCCAATGGTCTATAGACATATAACCACTCGTTGGGAATCACGTTAGGAGTCATTGGAAATCTTTATGAAATCTCAGGGAATCATGAAATTATTTGGAGTGGTTACCCCTTCGGGGTTCATCTTTCTATGAATATCGTTGGGAATCTTTGGAAACCTTTATGGAATCTCAGGGAATCTCAAGGAATCTCTGCAGGCGTATTCCCTTTCTCGAACGCCAGCAAACCCACCCAACTAACACTTTCAAAATTTATTGTAAGAAGAACTGTTCTCCGTATATTGCATCATGGCGTGCCTTATCTTCTTACAATAAATTTTGAAGGTGTTAGTTGGGTGGGTTTGCTGGCGTTCGAGAAAGGGAATACACCTCCAGGAGTGGTTACCCTCTCGGGTCTATAGTAGCTCTACTAACTGTACTAACTAAGCGTATATAGTCGTAACATACGTCCTAGCGATGGAGGTCTGATGTCTGACAATGGGAAAAAATCTGTACCTCAGAGAATAATAATTGAATTATGGCATTTTAGATTCTGACCACTAAATAAAAGGCCGGATTATAGGTTTGTATGGGAAGTGATGCCATTGGTTGTGACGTAAGCTTTGGCAACTTCTGCTACCTATAGGAGCCATCAAATAACGATATAAATATCGAAATATCAAATGTGACGTACGTCTGACAAGTACACCGTTACTCTATATCTCAACTATGAAACCGGAAATAAAAAATTTCAAGAAAGAAGACATTCGGAACAAATTTAGGTTTCTACAAAAACGTTTAGATGTCCCTTTATGCAACAGTATCATTCAAAAAAGTGGAGGTGCGTCTTGCCAGCATTCCCATTTCAAGTTTTTCGAATAAAAATATAGGAACTGTATGAAATACAATACAATGAAAATGATAAGTCCGTAACTCCGGCTTTGTTCAGAATTGACGAGGGGTACTCCTAGTATTGGATTATTTGAAGAATCAAGAAATACAATTTCACTTTTACGGGTTTTAAGCTTTGAGGGAAGGAAAGAAAAAATGGCTGCGTCTGCAGAAGTTGGTATCGGGGTTCAGTGAAGCGAACCCCCCCCCCCCCTCCCCCCCTTCCCCCCTTCCTAAACACCCAGCGCCTCTTTTGTTCTTCATCCATCTCCGTCATGTTATTGCTTTCTCAAAGGCACCGTGGTTTTATGGAATTTTTTATTGTCTTTTTTGGGATGAAACGTTAGCCTGACCTAAAAGGAAATGAGATGCGTAAAAAAGAAGTTGAGGATTCCAGTGTTTCTGTCGTTGAGCTTTCTCCGGATTTATTTTTGCTCCTCTCAGTGATGAAGAGAAATCACGATGACCACGTATTTTGTTTTTATAGCTCTTCAAAGATATGAATTCCGAGAATTCTGTTGAAACCAAATTGGTTTTATGGGAAATCTGAAATCATTTCACTGATTTCTCCAGAAAATAAAATAATAATAAAATATCCCGATCAAACTCTGGTGGCCAGATGATTCAATTTTCTTTGCGAAAGTAAGGAATCCTAATCATTTTATAGCTATTTCAGATTTCTTACTCCAGTCGGCATGCGACTTGTTAAGGGTGTTAGAAAGTCTCCAAAATAGGGTAACGACCCATAAGGGAAACCTCCTCATGCACTACTAATTTTAATGAAAAGCCTGGCGTTTTATACTTTAGCCAGTTTAGCCTAACCTTTTTTTTTGGGGGGGGGGGGGGGGTATAAAAATTTCAAATCTTGCTTTGGTGTAGTGAAGTTAGGTGCCTTTTCGTCATTCGTGATAGTTCGCCGATTTTTATACGAGAAAAAAATTGTTAGTACTTGTAACTACCTACATAATAACTTAATGGGATATTTTTTGGAATAGAACAGCGGGAATGGAGTGCCCTTCGACCACCCCTATTATTGACAAAACCTTTAAGAAAAAAAAAACTCATCAAAAACGAAATAACCGTTTACGAATGGGGAACAGTCAAAGGGCAGAATGTGGCCATTACCGAATGCCCTTCGCGCAGCCATTCACTGCTAGACAGGGGGGCAACTATACAACCAGTTTAGTGCTGTTGGTGCTTAAGCCTATGCTTCAGCTGACGATGCATTTCTGCCACCCCTATCTCCCAGTAGCTTTTGAGATCTCGGACTTTCCCCCTTACAAAATTAGGTGATGCCGTATTAGCGTTTGCAACACTGTTGAAGTCAAAAATTGGGAAGGGAAATCGGCGATAGAATAGTCCTGCCACGCTAGCCTTGAACTTAAGAACATGTCCCTCTTAAGGGTCCGCTATACCTGACGGTGCATTTTTTGCCGCCCATAAGATTAACATTGCGAGCGGCGATTCATTTTCAAGGTTTACCCTTGGTTGGAAAGACACAAAATTTTGCCTGTACCTAGCCCTAACAATGTTCTAGGGAGTGTTCGAAGCAGATTTCCCATTTTTTTTACTGGTTTTCGAGATACAGCACTTTTCTTGAGGTATGCGATGCTAGCATTTGCAAAACAGTTGCAATAAAAGAAACCAGTGAGAAATTGGAAAATCTGCTTCGAACACTCCCTAGAACATTGTTAGGGCTAGGTACAGGCAAAATTTTGTGTCTTTCCAACCAAGGGTAAACCTTGAAAATGAATCGCCGCTCGCAATGTTAATCTTATGGGCGGCAAAAAATGCATCGTCAGGTATAGCGTCCTCTTAAGTAAAAAAAGACAGACACTTTCTTTTAGAAAGAAACAATGTTCTGGTCCTCTAAAAAGAAACGTTCTAAGAAGATTGATCTGGAGTGTACTTTTTCCGTAAGATGCCCCATCAGACATATCTCTTATACACTCCAGAGTTATCTTCTTAGCCTGTTACTTCGGCTGAAATGCACCGTAAGCAGAAACATAGCCTTAACTACGAGCTAGACATGGGGGGAGGAGCTTCAGAAGCATTTTAGTGCTGTGACTAGCTGTGGATATTTAAGGAAATATTTTAATGGCGCACAGCAGTAAATCGTGAAAACGCAGCTGCACAGCTTAGGTTGTTACGATTAATAACTGGATCCAGTCCGTGCCCTACTTTCCGAATACAATTATGGTTCTTAAGAGCAGTCTCCACCCAACTGACCTTGATATTATAAATTATAAAGACGTTATTATAGTATAAGATACAAAAACCAACTCGGGGGGAAGAAGGAGCTATTATAGTTCTGCCATTAGTTAGCGGAAGTTTCTCCCGTTGGTTGGAGAAAATCTGAATTTCTTTGTAGTGTTCCAGGGACGTTTCTAGACAGATTATTCAATTTTTAAAAGCAACCACACAATCGTGTTGGTTTACGTTCTTTTATGAGGAAACTACTGGATATTTAAATGTTCTGAAATATATTATGTCACAAAAAATTGCCCAAAATTAACTGATCGTGAAATCACAACATAGCCTCATAATTTATGAAGTTCAAAAGACATATTATACTTCAGAACATTTAAATATCAAGAAAGATCTAGATTTAACACCCCTTCTCAGGTTACAGCCTAGCCGATTTCAGCCGATTACTCATCGGCTTCGGCCACAATACACCCTTAGTGTCGCCACATCAGGCTATCACACCATAGGCGTAGCAAGGAGGGGGGGTCTGGGGGGGACTAAGCCCCCCCCCCCCCCCCCAGAAACCGTCTAGCCACCCCCAGGATTTTTCTGACCTACACATAACGCCACATTAAGCCATGCCTACCCCCCAGGTAAGGAGAAGGTCTGGAGGCTTAGCCCCCCCCCCCAGGTTTTTGGTCCTGCTACGCCCATGTATCACATCCATTAAAATAAAAATGGGATGCCTGGAATTATCTGGCGGTTAGATTGGAAGCAGAATGTGCTTACCAACAGCTCCATTACCTGCCATTACCCCCCCCCCCCCCCCCCCTCGTGCTATACCCGCATCCTAATTACTGCCACTCTTGTTCTAATTCCGCTTTATGAACCGTGAAAGCAGGCATGATAAGGTATCAATGTTTTTCCAGCAACAGTACGGTTCATGTGTCAAAACTGAATGTCACCTCAATATCAAAATATTCAGCATATAAAACAAAGGGTTAAATTTATTAGCTAGAAATATGCATATGTAATATGGCTAGAGTAAAACTATCCTATAAACCTCCACAATAGGATGATTGCCTAATCAGTTTTTTTTTCTAGCTATATTTTCGATACAAAACCTTTTTTGATTACTTAAGCCCTTCAGCAGTGCTGATTGTCTCTAAGGCATAGATACTATTGGATCTTAAAGACGTCGGTTTCGTTGCCACGGCAACCAAACAGGAAGTTATGTAGGCCAGCAAGTCCAACTTTCGTGGGACAAGATGTCTGGCGCTGTCATTTGCATTTCTATCGGGAAAATTATTTAGAAGCTTTTAGGAGTTAGGTCGGTACGTAGGGTGACACCCCAATAGCCAAGTGGTCTAGCTAGATGATTATCTACCTAGGAACACTGGTTCGATGTCGATCATGCCAAAAAAATTTTGACCACCATTCACCTCTGATATAGTCAGCATCTCAAATGAAATGTGTATCGAAGGTTCGGAACCCACCTAAAACAGTAGGTCCCCATCGTGATGGAATGGAATTTCTCCCATTACTAGGTATTTTCCTTGAAATATAGGTCAGTGAGGTACAGGAATGGTACACATTATGTGGTGGAGGGACTAGGGAGGACTGTAATTAGAACGACAAATTGGCTGCACTGCTTTACACTATATGCCGGGACCGAGACATTGACAGATCACCTCATATAGAACAGCACACTGTTTTGCCTAATATTTACACGCATACTTCCATTTCGAAATTAAATCTGACTAGTTTAACAATAAGAGAAAACTTTTCTTTTGACGAGATTCGTGCCCAGACTTCCTGGATACTTTTTACTTTAAAAAATTCAATTTTTTGCAAAGGAGACAAGTTAGCAGTGGAACTTCAAATCAATCAAAAAAAAAATCTCTTAATTGACAATACTTGAAGAATAATTTATATTATTGCTGGAAGGAAAAAGCTGGAAACAGGCTGGCAATTTGTTGGTTGTCATCACCACCCTCAACCGTCAACTTTTTAATACAAGTTTCAAGAGGTCGATTACCGAACCAACCACTTTTGCAATTTTCCGAGGTTCTTTGTATAACGTTAAGGGCGTCTTTTTTTTTTTTTTTTTTTTTTTACGTTTTGTTGACCTTGTCCCACCAAAAATAGGTGGAACCAAAGTATAAAACGCCTGGTTGTCCAGTTAAATTACAAATTTAGAAATTCCTCTAAACTATAAAAAACATTTTCAAGTAAATATGATTTTAGCAATTTTTTAAAAATCGTTAAACTTTCTTCAGATTTAATTTCAACCGGGAGAGCGTTATATAGACGAACACCTAAAATCGGAGGACTGTTCAAACGAAGGGAGGTAGCAAATTTGCCTACATGTATATTTGAACACGACCGAGTTTTATAAGAGTGAAAGTTTGAATTAAGAGGGAAGTGTTCTGGGTGTTCGCGAACAAATAATAATACCTGATAAATGTAAACACAAGGAGCAGGGAGAATAGAGAATTTCTGAAAAAGTGACCTGCAAGAAGTACGCGGTGGCACTTTAGCACTCTGTTTCTGCACACTTATGAGAAAACTATTGGATATTTAAATATTCTGAAATATAATATATATTTTTAGTGTCATAAACTGAAGGGGCTATGTTGCGATTCTACGATCGGTTAACTTTGGACAAATTTTTTGTTGACAAACATCACTCGATCGTAAAATCACAAAATGGCCGTTAAACACAACTATTGTATTTCAGAGCATTGGCGGCTTCAGGTCTAGTGGGAAAATGCTAGACTGAGGTCTCTCCTACTATCTCCTACAAGTTAACCTGCTATTTTCGGCAGTACAGCGCTATAGTGAACTTCTAGGGGACTCTATACTTGACTTCAGCAACGTGTGAAACCGTTCTTAGACGTACTGATTCAAATAACACAGTATACTTGCATGCTAAATGCTAAGGTTAGATTTCACAACTTCTCAAAAGTATATTATAGTGTTCTTAGAAAATTTAGGTACATATAGGAAAATAAAATATGAATACCTTTCATTCATTGATTTGCATTTGAGGTTCTCTCAGGGCAGTCATTCAAAACACGCAATCTACCGATTGAGGTTACGTTGAGGTAGTAATTAATGCTTCATATGCCATTTTAACTCTTTAAAGTCGTCGTAAAAGCCGATCTCTGTGTCATTTATTTGAGGTCAGAAATCAAGTTTAACTGCTGGAGAAACTACAACCACGCTACTCAGATATCCAACCTTTACAAAGCTATGCACCTGAGTCTAGTACTAGTTTAACGAGGAGATAGATGGAAAGTTTTCTTTATCAGATTTGAGTTATCACGAACGCCCTTATTTCTGCAGGTTTTTACCCTTAGAATAGCTTCACCCCTATCCTGTCAGTGATTTACAATTCTACTTTTAGAACATTTTTTTAGGAGCTGTTACTTCAAAAATGTTCTAGTTAGTAGTCGGGGGATAAGTCCAGCAACTAGACCATTTCAAGATGTTTCAACCTTGCTCAGGTGGCATGCAGCACTACCAAATACAAGCGAGTAGCGAAATGGACCTACAGCCTCGCCGTGGCTGACTGCAGATCGAACCTGTTTTCCCCTGAAGGCAACCATGTAGACCACTCGGCTATCGAGCCTGTGAGAAGAAAATTACATGGGTATAAATAACATGTAGGTAGAATAAAAGTAATAAATCGACAAAAAGCACAGGTACATACGTGATTTTTAATCGAAGTGCACTCAAAGCTCAATCCCAACAAAACCTTTAATATATTTCAGTTTAACACAAAATGCCCCGAAACGTTAAATGGAATGACCAAATTCACGGCTATAGAATAGGCTGGAGTCAGGTTTCACCCATGTTTAACTTAGGGCAACCTCGTTTTGGTCACGAAAGTTTCAAGCTACATTTAAGTAACTTACTGGCATTATTTTTATACGTACAGGTTGTCAGTTTAGGCGAAGAGCAGGAGTCTCATTTCATCTATGTTTAACTTAGGTCAACCTCGTTTTGGTCTCAAAAGTTGCGAGTTCAGTTTTAGGTAAAAGTAATTGGGTGGCCGCCATTCTCTCACTGGCATTATTTTCTCAGCCTGCAGGCACTAAACTCGCATAAAGTCAGAACAAGTTATCTTCTCTGCAAATTGGTGCGAGCTAAACCCATGCCTGAAGCTACGTGTTCGCGTATGTTGCCGGCTTAAGAGATTATTTTTTTATCTTCCGAGTTGTTTCTCATTTCCCCAAGAGCAGAAAAGGGGGAGTCAAGGTTTATATATTACAAAGGTTTACTCTCCCTACCCCCTTTAGGCCTTTATTTATCACATATCGTTCGCGAACGAAACTCAGTCGCGTTTTATGTTCAGGGAAACCCTCCTTATAGTGAACTCTCTTTATAACATGGTTTCTTGACGGTGGTTATAGATATAGAGAGACTCTACTGTACGAAGAAAGTTTATTTACTTGAAAGCGGTAATTAAATTTTAGATTCATTCCGCAATATGTGACCTTATGGGGAAGTCAGGCGTTTTATACTTTTCGTCCAACCTTTTTTAGGAGGGGATGATGTAAATTAGGGTATCTCAATGACGTCATATTTATGTTTATCAGAGCCTGAATCCTCCAGATACCACTGAAACACCTAAAAAGGACACCTGTGTAATTTAAAGACTTGGGTGGGGGAATGGGGTAGGTGTATGGAAATGCGTTTTTTGAAATGATCGCCCGAGCAGCTGGGAGTCCAGCAGCGGGCGGAGCTGTTGTACCGTCTCCATGCATATTTATGGCAGCTCCCTGTGTTATTTACCAACAAGTTCATTTTTCTGCTTTCTACATTCTCCCCAAGGACTTTCACGTCAAGAAAACATGAGATACATTATAAACATACCCACCACTTTCTGATACTCCTTTCCACGTTATACGGTCTGCAAATGTGAGATTTTCATTGAAAACGTTAAGTTTATTGTATTGTATGTTTCCTGAATCACTTCTGTATCAACTGTAGTGCAATTTTTACGACTTTTCGATTTCCTAGCAATGAACAAACCGCTCCATACAGAAGCTATTGATTGTCATTTTTGTTTTATTGCATCCAAGGGGTTAACCACGCCTGGAATCTCGCTGGGAATCATTGGAAATCTTTATGAAATCTCAGGGAATATTGGAATTTTTTGGAGTCGTTACCCCTTCGGGGTTCATATTTCTATGAATATCGTTGGGAATCTTTGGAAATCTTTATGGAATCTCAAGGAATCTCTGGAGTGGTTACCCCCTCGATTGCATCCTTCGCTAGTGCAAGTTCTTCTGACGTCTCAGTGGCCATAATCGGTGGGTTTTGGACGGCCATTCCGGGGAGTTGGCATCCCCAGACGTACGTTAGGGGGAAGGGGGGGGGGGGGGGTGGCGGTTATTGTGTAGGTACCTGCCACCGCCGCTTTTTACAGCGGCTAGATAGACGAGGTCCTTCTCACGGCTGTCTGAAATCGTGATTTTAAATTGCGACACTAATGGGAAAACTGACAAAACGATGTTGGAGTTTTCGAATCGCATCACATTTTTCCACTGATATGGGGAAGAGGAGTAAATATTTTTCCATCAGCCTATCTTCGGAGAAGGGGGGAGAGTCAGAGGAGATTGGGGGGGAGGGGGTAATTGATCACGAGAGATGAGATGAGGAGAGGCATGATGGCTTGTTCGACGCTCCGCGGCTCCGTCAGCGTTGAAAGACCGGGTGTGTTAGAGCTAGCTTCAAACAATCCGTTCCCGCCACATCATAAGCCCAAACGCCGCGCCGAGCGGATAAGGTTTGGCAAGCTGTACAAGCCAGGTTCAAATCCCGGCAGTTGAAAAATTTCCCCCTACATTTTTTTTTAACGCGCGACATTCAGAGAACATATGTGCCGATGAGTTATTGTTACATTTTTTTGGCCGAAGCCGAAGACGAAGTGGACGAAGCCGAATATGAGTGGGCCGAAGCCAGTTTAGGAGTGGACCGAAGCCAATACATCCATGTTGGAAGCGGACAATTTTTCCGTTCCGCCAGGATTCAAACCCGGACCTCTCAGGACACAAAGTGGACCCCTTGACTACTCGGCCACTGAGAGGCACTTTCCCCCTACATACAGACCAGACCCCCCCCCCCCCCCCCTACAGGAAGTTACTGAAGGGTGTACGAGTACGTGATCAGCAGCACCGAAACACTCAAAGAGAGGGATGAATGCATGACCTATCAGAAATCTTTATAAACTGCAACCCTCACCCTCGGAGCGAAGATGGGGCATTAGTTCGAAGAAGGAAGCGTGCTGTTATCTTCAGATCAAGTTCTCTCCAGAGCTCCAGTCAACTGACCTAGATAAGAATTTGCGTAGAACTTGAGACTTCTCGAGGACTGGAGAAATCCGTAATATCAAATCGATTTAACACTAGCCATTTTCAGACCTTTTTGAAGTAGAATCATCCATCAGTTGGCAGCACTACCACTACCACTCAGCCTCATCAGATGTGAATTCCAAACAGGTACGTCAACCTAAAGCTGTAGCAGAGCTGTAGGGGACTAGCAGCCCATTTCTTGTTTCCCGAATAAAGTTACATAACCACGAAAAAATTCAATCCACAGTATTTTAATTCCAAGTTTTCCAAAGTTATACATAGGATTTCTCTGATCCAATCTGAAAGCGTAAAAAAAGGAAAAGAGGACAATCGTTTTCTAAACCGTAATTAAGGAAAATTTTATTAACGAATTTTGTTTTAACAAAAAAAAAAAGTTCCGCTAGCAGAGACGGCTGTGGGCCGTGGAGGCGGTAAATCCACCACCCGTGATAATGTGGTAGGTAGGGGTAACTTTTTATTTTATTTGTTTTTCGAAAAAAATATTTCCCATGAAAATGAGAGAAAAGGCCAGGAACATTGGGTGAAAATACTGCGGAATAATCCTTTAATGTAGGTACGTAAGACCGACCCGTAAAAATATCGAGGAAATTGTTCTATTTAGGCATGGATTTCACCACTTGTTAAAGTATATTATAGTACTATAGTGTTTTGCACTTGTCATAAGCCAAACATAAGATAAGATAAATCTGTTCGATAAAGGAGACACTACAGAGCCCAACCAACTCTTGGGTGAGCCTATAAAAACACAGGGTTCCCAAAATTATTATTTGTTCAAACCAAGAAGTAGACTTAAGAAGAAGAGGTCACAATGATCCTAAAGAGTTCAGCAATGATAATTATTCACATCTCTGTGGGCTACCCATCCCTGGATATCACTGACATTACTCTCAGCCAAGACTGATTTGGACTATAGTAATAATAATAAGCAAATGGAACTTACCGAGTAGATGGTGCTGTTTCAGAAGAAAACGGGGCGGCGTAGCAGCTCCCCGAAGATAGTTAGCATAGTCCATTAGTGGTATCCCATGTTAAGTCCGAAATACCCACCCCCAGCCATTCCTGCAACCATATACCACACGTAATGTCATGCCAGAGAGGAACTAACCGTATTAAGGTGGCTCTTAAGGCCGAACATACAATCGCTATTTGTTTACATTTTTTCTGTACACTTTATGGATATTTAAATGTTCTGAAATATAATATGTCTTTTTAACGTGGGAAATTGTTAGGCAGTGAGGTGATTTTACGATCGAGTAATTTTTGTCTCTAAAAAATTTGTCCGAAATTAACCGATGGTAAGCTTGCTAATTTTAGCCGTTAAAAAGACTTTTTATACTTCAGAACATTTAAATATCCAATAGTATCCTCATAATGTGTGCAAACGCAAACAAATAGCGAATGTTCGGGGCTGGGTTATTCTGGTTTTTTTCTTACCCAAAAAGGTAATTTTCTTTTAGGTATTCAAAACCAAAATTCAGTCAAAAAAAAAATTTCCTCTCAAATCAACTCCATGGTCTAAAAGCCTCAAAAAGCATGAGAGCGCGTCAGCGACACGGCCTAATTCACGGAAGCGGCTCTTTGTTTGGTGGAATTCCCATTGATGACGTATGGTTACGACTATCCAACACACTGATCTAATCCATTACGTTATGAACAATTGGCTGCTTTGATAGGTCCACTGGTTATAGACAATTAGGCCAAATTAAATCAAAATTAATCAGCCGACCATTGAATCTTACAATAAGGCAAACATGGCGGCTACCCCTGCATGGCCTTTCAACCATCTTGTGTATACTGTTTACTTAGTCAAGCGTCTTAGCAGCCCTGATAGCCGAGTGGACTAAATGGTCGACTTTTGAGGAGCAGTGAGAGCCGAGTCACACTGGTTCGATCCCAATCCTACCAAAAAGTTTTTCTGCTCGGCATTCACCTCTGATATGTTCAGCATGTCAAGTGAAATGTATATCGAGGCTGTGGTGGTTCGGAACCCACCTAAAACTGTAGGTCCCCATCGTTTACTCGATGGCTGGGGAGCTGGTATTTGGTAGTGCTGCCAGCTGAGCACAATGGATAGTTCTTGAAAACGGTCTAGTTGCTGGGCTTGTCCCCCCCAACCCTCTGCTAACTAGTCAAGCGTCATAGGCTGAATGTCACTTCTTTCCTTAATAATTGGGTCCTTTGGGGGCTTAAATCATTCTTCCTTGCGAAAAATTATAGCATTTTCCTCAGTGAACCCAGTAAACCATAATCAAGATACACTTACTAACAAATCCAACTTATTAACAAATTTCACCTCACTATAGGGCCTCCTAACGATTGAATTGTTATCTTATCGTTAAAGTAGCGGCAAAACTTATCCTATCGTTAAAGCGTTCACTATAAAACACAAATGGCTAACTGTTGTTTATGGATTCTATAGTACGTACATCCAGCTCTGTACTTGGTGATAACTTGAGATATGATTGGTGGTAGGTTTTTTCGTGGCACGAGAATCCCGTTACCTAGGAAACCGTCAACTTTGTTTATAGGTGTATGATTCAACAATTTCATGTTCAAAATGGAAAATAAACGTGAAAACACCCTAATTTTTTTGGAGGAAGAAGTTAAATTGTTGCTTAGATTTAAATCCCTACCTGTTTCTACCAAAAGGTTGAAGGTATGAAAGTTCTCGCTATCACTAACGCACGGATAATCCACTCGAAAGCTAATGATAAGATAAGGGCGCTATAGTCAGGAATGTGAAAGTCGCTACGGTTTCTTAACGGCAGGATAACGCTATAGTGTACACTAGAAAGTGGTGAAATCCAGCCTTATAGGTACACGTACTTGACAAGCCTAGGAACAGCCTTGATAGCCGAGTGGTAAAGATGGTGGACTTTAGAGGAACACTGGGTCACACTTGTTCGATCCCGATCCCAGGTACTATAGTCCAAGTCAGGCTAGGAGCGTACCGATTACTCATAATTTCTTGCAAATCTAGGGCTGATCAAAACTTCTTCTTGATCAGGGAAATATCTGCTCAGGGTCGGATTGGCATTTTTAGCGTATGGTAGGATATGGAACCCAAATCCGGATCGGCGTCAACTGAAAATCTTCAAGAAATTATGAATAATCGGTACGCTCCCAGCCCAGTGATGGGGGCTCGGAAAATTTCCGGAAAATTTCCATGGAAAATTTCCGGAAATTTCGGAAATTTTCCAAATTTCCGGACATTTCGGAAATTTTCCAAATAGTAAAATTTCCTTTCCATGACTTTTTTTTTTAAATCGAAAAAAATAATCATATAAATTTTTTTAACTTAAAATATTTGAATTTCGCGGGGTTTTTTACTGTCACGTTTGCAGCTGGGGCTATACCAGTCGTTTATTTATATACCTGAAAATCAACTACCGTTCACAGAAATCTTAAACCGTTACTTTAGCTATCTTCAGAATAGCATTCTGAACTAATTATTAATACACTTAAAGACTCCAGAGCTCCAGTTTTGAGCTTTTTGGTGGCTTCTTAGACGCGGATGATACTTATCAGAGATTAAGGGGTCGGCAACTACTGCGGCATCACATAATCCACCAGTAGCTAAGCGTGTTAGGCGTTATACAGCCAATCAACACTAAATTTCCAACAATTTCCACATTTTCCGAAAATTTCCGGAAATTTTCCATGGAAATTTTCCGAAAAAAAATTTCCGGAAAATCCCCCATCACTGTCCCAGCCTAACTTGGACTATACCAGCTGAGCAAGATGGGTACTTCTTGAAATGGTCTAGTTGCTGGTCTTGTCAACCTGTGTCAACCCTATTCGGAATAAGCAAGAGATAGTTCTCTTCGATACAACAAACAATTACCCCGTTATCCGGTTTGTGTCTGTATGGTGCATCCACGTAGCTGTATACTAAAAAGTTTTCCTCGCAAGAAAATTTAGGTCACAAAGCTATTTTCCATAAAGAGCATTACTCTCCCTGTGAGTGATTTAGAAGGGGAATAGGAAATGCAGTCTTTTGTGTTTCCTCGGATATACAGTCGAGCATATGATGTTTGTCTACGGTAAAGGGGGTAAAAGGCTATCCCTTTTACTGGGAGCTTTGCCGCACTTTACTACGTGCACGGAGTTAAGTATAGCTTTATTGGAGAATCGATCTGAAAGAAGAGATTGCTACTGTTTTATCGTGTAGCGATTGTTAAGGCCTTTGAAAAGAACCTTTTTAGTGTATAGGAAATCCCCCTACTTTAAGGACAAGTGACTTCTTTGAAGATTTTCAATTTAGTTACCATGATTTTTCGTTTTAGTTGCCTCGGGCAATGAAACATCACATAGCTAATCACCCCCGAAGAAGCTTAATCCTGTAGTCTTCCCAGGAACAGGTCGTGCCCCAAGAGAATCAGGTATTTCACTCAATCTGTGGGTGCTATAGCCATGGGGAGCACTCCCGAGAGGAAGTGATCATCGCTGGTATATGCTCAAGCAATGGCTACGAGGGGGTAACCACTCCAGAGATTCCTTGAGTATCCAATGAGATTCCATAAAGATTTCCAAAGATTCCCAACGATACTCATAGAAAGATGAACCCCAAAGAACTCCAAAAGATTCTCTGAGATATCATAAAGATTTCCAATGATTCCCAACGAGTGGTTAACCCCTTGAATGGCTATCAAACATCCCGCACAGCTTTGATAGGGACTTACAGTTTAAAGTGGCCACCAAATCCCATTATCCACTATAAATGGAAAATCTAAGGGAAAAAACTTTGCCCACCGGAGTTCGAACTCTCAAACGCACTCCCCAGTGAGTCACTCATCTTTAACAAAAGAAGGGAATATGGAAAAATCGTCTAGACTAGGGGGTAAACAACCCTTAAACAGCCACTAAAAAGGGTAACGACCTTAAATATTGCTGTAAAAAGAATAGAATATTTATTCGCGCGTATAGCGATAGAAGAAAGCATTTCCTCTCAGGTGACTCGCTTCAACCGTGCAACTTTTAAAAGGTTTCATGAATTTTGGATTCAGGTCTCCACCCACCCTCTAAATAATGCAAAATACATTATACGTACCCTCGTCATTTAAAACCATATCATTACGGATCCGCTACTGCGGAAAATGCCTTGGAAAATTCGGTATGTACAAGTACTTATAATACTGGAAAAATAATTTGAAACATAGAACACTATGCAGAAGAAAAAATCTAGCCACGGCAATTTTGCTGTCTCGAAAGAAAGAAGGTAATAAATAATATAGAGTAGAGTACAGACACTTATTATATTACAAGATTCCAGCAGACCTATTCCCTTTCTCGAACGCCAACAAACCCACCCAACTAACACCTTCAAAATTTATTTTAAGAAGATAATTCACGCCATGATGCAGTAAACAGAGAACAGTTTTCTTACAATACATTTTGAAGGTGTTAGTTGGGTGGTTTTGCTGGCGTTCGAGAAAGGGAATACACCTGCTGGAGTGGTTAACCCCTCAGAAAAAATATAAACAAACAGCAAAATGTTTACTCCGGCTCAACTATAAACAGATGGAACACTGACCTTTCCCCTACGACGGAGGTGATGAATTACCGTCACCATTTTCAAATAAATCACCATTACAGATCGGCTGTATCTCCCAATTTCTCTAGAGAAACGTCAAGAGACAGCGAAGTGTCATCAGGGGCTGGCAGAGCGACAAAGGAGACCTTTCAGACAAAAAGACAGAAAGCTATTCAGCTTCGATTCAAGATTGACTGCTGAGATGTAAACACAGAAATATGCCCCTCGGCTTTCATTCTTATCGAAAACTGAAATCTAGTTATTATTTCAGTTTACCAATTTTTTTTAGAGAGCAAACAATAGTGAAGTAGCTGAACTGTCAATTTCTTAGTTATTCCTGAACTATTTCCTGCGCAAAATATTGTAAAAGTACTTTAGGACCTCCGTCGGCAAATTTTTATGCGGATAACTTAAGGGCCACCATACATTCGCTATTTTTTTACGTTCCGTTTTCATATTTTGTGAGAAAACTACTGGATATTTAATTATTCTGAAATATGATATGTCTTTTTAACGTCATTACCCATGAGGCTATGTTGTGATTTTACGATCGAGTGATTTTTGTCGCAAAAAAAAATTGTCCAAAATTAACCGATCATGAAATTACAACATAGCCTCATGAGTAATGACGTTAAAAGGACATATTATATTTCAGAATATTTAAATATCCAATAGTTTTCTCAAAAAGTTTACCCAAACGTAAAAAAATAGCGACTCTATGGGGGCCCTTTATGGGGCGTCAACCCATTTCGATCAACAAAAAAAAAAACTAAGAAAATCGATTCAAATTAATAAATTTTGAAGCCTATACATTCTGATCCGACCCTAGTTACAAATTATCCAGGATGGTCGGTTTTTCTTTTCAGTGTAACAAAAAATGACAATAAAGCGGAGCCAGTCAGCAGTCATCAATATTCATCAGGGATATCGCGTCCGTGAGCTGGGCATCAAAATCCAATTCTGTCCGGAAAATACGGCCTCGAAAGAGACACTGGATCGGTGATCCAAACACAGGATCTACATATTTTAGAAGTTGCGTTGTTTGAATTATACAATAGTTAGAGTATCATAGACCAACCAAAGCATAGATGATGCAATAACTCAGCGATATTCCAACGCTAAGGACCCTATACTTTTCATTCAGTTCGGCTACAACTTCTACGCAGGTGACCACTAAACAGTGTTCGTTAGTAGTTCCAGGTGGGTTCAGAACCACCACAGTGAGGGGTTGACCACTCCAGAGATTGCTTGAGATTGCCTGAAGATTTCCGAAGATTTCCTGAGATTCTCAACGAGATTCGTGGAAAGATGCACCCCGAAAGGTTTACTACTTCAGAAATTTCCAAGATTCCCAATGATTTCTGAGATTACCAACGAGATTCCAAACGAGATTCTTGGAGTGGTTAACCCCTCGCACCATACCCTCGATATAGAACTAACTTGTGATGCTGACCAATCAGTGGTCAAATGGCGATGAGAAAAACTTTGATAGTGTTGGGATTGAACCTGTGACCTAGTGTTCCCCTGAAGACAACACCTGGACCACTAGGCTATCGAGGCTGTAGCAGCCACATGGCGCCTTTTTTACACACTAGAGATAATTCACAGTGACAATTTTATTAGGGCTATAAAAAAATAGATGGATGCAAAACACCGCAGGTACTCTGCTCCTTTCAGATTTGACCTTTATCACCCCATAAAGTATAAACCATTTGTTTTCTTTTACCAGAACAGCTGAGTCCCCTTTCCATGTGTTTATCAAAACGACAATGGGATCAAAGCGCAAAAACAAATCTTGTTAAAATGTAACATGCTTAGTTATCAATTTCCCAGCATGATGGACCCTTTATAAGCCTGGTGGGCTATTCCCGGTCTTTTAACACCAGCGGAACATTAAAGTTAACATCAAAAGGTGCGGAAAGTAACACTGGGTGTTGGTGCTTTCTTGGTGTAAAGTAAGACGGAACGGGAATACCCCTGCTGCTAGACTCCAAGGGCGTCGAGTTAAGGGGAGAGGGTACAGTTTGCCCCTCCAGGAATGGGAAGAAGGTATTTATTATTACAACTTATTCTATAAAAACATTTGCCAATACGTCTGCCAGTATTTTACAAAACTATTTTTTTAGTTTAAAGAAAGGAAATTGGTTTGAACGACCAAGAAACGAAAATTGAGCTCTTTCTCGAAAAACAGGATATCCCACCTGGGGGTACAGGCGATGATGCATTTTGTAATAATTTTGAATTTTGGCCCCCTACTACGACCCTGGTCACTTCAACGATGCCATCCCAAAACGCCTTCAACAGAAAATAAAATAAAAATCAAACCGGACTGCACGGGTGGGGGGAATCCTTCCGGCAAGGAACATGGGAAAATATAGGCCAGGACTGCAGAAAAATAATAAAATAAAATATGATATGAAGTACGTGGTGAAGCTGAGCGACGTTATCAGTAATGAATAATAATCCCCATACCGCAAACGGACTTTTCGAACACCCTCCCCTTCATTATGTCTGCAAAAGGATACACATCGCAGGTTTCATCAGAACAGGGATGAAATATGCAGAAAGTGATAAGACCTGTCAGACTGAGTAACACGCACGCACAACGCTAGCCGCAGGGGCGGGGGCCAGCGGAAATACCGCGCCTGCTATTTACCATTCACACAATAACGTCCTTTTAATATGGGTTACTTGGAAATCCAGTGAGTCAGTTCGGGCGACCGGTTGTGGGTAGTGACTTTTCGCTGGCTATAAAGCTGGAAATTGGTTGCTGTCATGTTCGTATATAAATAATAAAAATTTCAGTTCTCAGAACCGTTTTCATTCGAAGGCGCCACGTTATAATCGAACGCTTACAACTCTGGGTCCAATTACTTCTGGAAAAAATTCTATAGCAATCTAGATTTCTACAGCTCGGTCAAACCTCTCAAGAACTGCAAAAAGCACTCAAAGACTCAATTCGTTTACGGTTTATTTCGACCATTTGCTGAGGACACTCTTGGGTATTTAAATGTATTCTACTGAAATATAATATGCCTTTTTAACGTCAGAAATGAACTGGCTATAGCCAAGTACGTCAAATTAGGCTGGATTTCACCACTTTTCTAAAGTATAATATAGTGTCTCCTAACGAACAGATTTAACAGACGGATTTATCTTATTGTACGTTTAGCTTATGACACTATCGCACTATAGTATAGTGTTCCTAGTTTTTCCTAGCTTTCTCAAAAAATATAAAAGAAAAAACCATTTTCCTAATTCTTTCCGGCCTTCTCAAAAAGAAAAAGTGTGGAAGTTCTTTGTAAAAGTAGGTACGGGAAAACCTCTCTGATATTTTGCTCGTTATCCTTAACCCGATAATTACACATTATCTCATAACCTTAAATTAAATTTTTAAATCTGAGGAGTAATAAACTCAGGCACAGAGGAATTCCAGACACGTAAAGAATGCAACAGGGCTCGTGATTCCTAGCCAAGGAAAGAAAAAAGGAGGATTTTCTCTCACGTAGACGTATTAAAAACGGCGTAAAGCGAATAAATAAGGATTCTCAGTGTGGCTTGAGGTAACCGAGCACGCCGTTAGCCCGTTATCTACGGGAATGACCGCTATGTTCTCGGCCTACCTTCTGCTTTTAATGTTTTTAAGGCTCGTACCTTCAAGGCTAAAAAGCCAAGTGATTTTTTTCTGCTGTACCTGCGTTTTTTGATACGAAGATTGAAGACTACCCCAGTGACATGGCTCTGAGCCCTGGTGAATCCAGCCCGGCTCTGGGCCAACTCAGCGCCAATGGGTACCTAGCTTCACTGGCTGGGGGAAAAATCGACTGTCGGGCGTGATTCTGACGAAATTACCACCTTCAATACAGAGGTCAATAGTGGGACCCGTATCATCATGTTTACAGCGGGGTCGAGCCCTCGCCAACATAAGTTTTAACAGGTATCATGCATTACATACAGGTCAACGTACCTATAGGTATAGTGCATATAATAATAATAGCTGAGGGCTGGGGGGGACAAGCCCAGCAACTAGACCGTTTTCAAGAACTATCCATTGTGCTCAGCTGGCAGCACTACCAAATACCAGCTCCCCAGCCATCGAGTAAACGATGGGGACCTACAGTTTTAGGTGGGTTCCGAACCACCACAGCCTCAATATACATTTCACTTGACATGCTGAACATGTCAAGGTATATATTTTTTTTATTTATTTTTTTATTTTACGTTTTGTTGACCTTGCCCCACCAAAAATAGGTGGAACTAGAGTATAAAACGCCTGGTTGTCCAGTTAAATTACAAATTGAGAAATTCCTCTAAACTATAAAAAACATTTTCAAGTAAATATGATTTTAGCAATTTTTTAAATATCGTTAAACTTTCTTCAGATTTAATTTCAACCGGGAGAACGTTATATAGACGAACACCTAAAATCGGAGGACTGTTCAAACGAAGGGAGGTAGCAAATTTGCCTACATGTATATTTGAACACGACCGAGTTTTATAAGAGTGAAAGTTTGAATTAAGAGGGAAGTGTTCATAGAAGTGTATATAGTAGGTATAAGGTATCTTTAACTTTGGGTAAGTTCCTTCGAATAAAAAATGTATAACCGGCGCCGTCTTCAAATGTAAACTGAAAAAAATAAGAGAAACAAGAAATCATAAAAAGTAAAGAATGCAATAAGTGGTGTCCATTTGGGAGTGAGCGATGATTGATGCGTCTCATCACCGAGGGTCTCTGACTGCTGAAAAAAATTTGGCAGCTCCGTCAAAGTGTGTTTCCCACCTAATAGACAAGAAAGTGAGTTTTTACTAGCCCATAAAGTCAGCGCTGGTGTATACGTCAACACGTCCCTCTTGCATCGATCGGTCGGATGCTCCTTCGCCTCTCGTCTCCATCCGCTTTCAAATTCTCGAAACGTAAATGCAGCAATTCTATCGGGAGGATTTGAAGGTAACTCTTGATATTTGCATGTCTGAAGCCACTCGGGACCAATCCTTGACTGATGTTTTTGCAACTTGAACGAGATGTGGGAGTTCTAGAGTGGTTCTCATGCTGTCTTCCACCAATTTTAGTATGGTGAAGTCGTATTTTAGTTGTAAGGTTCGGGAAAGGATTTGAACTGTAGAACTACGATATCGATATCTACCTAATGGTAGAAGTAGTAAAGTTAAACCTACAAATAAGAACAAAAGTGAGGTTTAAAATTGATATCTCTTATTGATACTGCTGGATCGGGTATTCAGCGCCGAGGCTCATTTTAAAAATATTAATACCTTTGGCTGGATTTCACCACTTCTTAAAGTCCACTATGGTGCGATTAGCCTTGTCATAAACTAGAGTATACTTTAGAGAAGTCCCTATAATATCTCCCTAGAAGGAACAGAGCTCAGTGGGACACAGGTTCCAACTTTTTATAACCTTGCTGCAGTAATGTGGTCAGGATCACGCCCAACAGTTATAACCTTGCTGCAGTAATGTGGTCAGGATCACGCCCAACAGGCGAGTTTTCCCCTTGGCAGAGCAGTGCTTACCAAAAAAAAATTCGCCAAGTTGGCACTAGATCCTGGGTTCTCCAAGACGCTTTTGTGCGTCGAAGATCTAGAAGGCAGAATTACAAACCCAAAGGTTGCATGGATGTGGAAAAGTGGAATAGGTATATTATAAGGTGCTTCCCACGGCAAATAAGAGGGAAAAATAGGCCTTTATGATCCACTCAGCAATAAAAAGGTCTCCTCTGACCTGAACCAACCCCTACTAAAATAAAAGAACAAAGCAACAGTGGGAAAAAATTCATGTTTCCAGGAACTAAATAATGCAAAGGGTTTGGAATAACCTGGCAGCAGGGCATCTTGGCGTGCTGAGAGCATATAAGCCGGCCTGGAAATGCCTGTGATTAGGTGAGTAGGGCACTGGAGTGGAAGGACTGGACGCCGGCCGCCGGAATTAGAGTCAGCAAACGCCAAATTACGGGCGGTGCTCCAGTTCTCGCGTCATGGGCGCAGGAAAGGGGGGGAACGCCGCCCCCACTTACCTCCCTTGAGGTGCACTTACCCCCCTTTCGCAAGGCGAAATTGAATATCAACTGAAACTTCGAACTAAGTTTTCGACGAACATGAACCGATCGATTTCGCCTGCATTCGGTGCAGATTCGTCAGATTCGACGATAGCCATGCAATGCTTTGTTTTTCGTCAAACTTCCACTGCTGCAAAGGTCGGACGTAGCAACTCCCTGCTATTTGACATCCCGCTATTTACAATCTACAGTTAGCGATAAACTAAAAAAGTCGTGAAACAAAGTTAAACTGTCAGCAGCGGTCGCAGCACAAAGCCAAAACGTATTATGTTCCACGAAATGAGCACAGCCCCGGAAATCCGGGAATAAACTTTACCAGGCTTATTAATTTCTATAGGAGTAGGATGTTGAGTCTTATGTATATTGCCCTCGAGACTACCGCTTAAATTATCATTTAAATACTAAGCTAGACAACTTGCAGTCAAAGCTGTGGACATCCATGCAACTTTCCCAACTGCATTTATTTCCTACCCAGTTCACCCAGTTAATATTCGCTATGGAGGATTAGTCTACCAGTGCAGAAATAACAGTCAACTTTGTACTGCACAGGGTTTAACTAGTCAGACGGATTAATTTTCCAACAGTCGAGCTTCAGGGTAGATTTTTAATTACATACATGTCTCAGTGCTGGACGAATACTGGGAAATATCAATGGCTGAAAAATTGTTAGAACCCTGAAATACCCCAAAGGCACACGACAATGTATAGGTACTTCGATTTTCACAGTTCTCTTTGTTTTTAGTAATGAAGTGACTAACACCACCATAGCTGTTCCAAAATGAAAAAGAAAAAAAAAGAAAATCAGAACTGTTTTTTTTATAACTTTGAAGATAATTCAGGCAAATACACTTCACTTAAGATGCTGAACATATCAGAGGTGAATGCCGATCGAAAAAAAATTTGACATCGTCGGAACGGAACCGGTGTTTGTTCCTTTAAAGACGAAGGGGTGACCACTCCAAAGATTCCTTGAGATTCCCTGAGATTCCATAAAGATTTCCAAAGATTCCCAACGATATTCATAGAATGATGGACCCCGAAGGGGTAACCACTCCAAAAAATTCCAAGATTCCCTGAGATTCCATAAAGATTTCCAATGATTCCCAACGAGATTCCTGGAGTGGTTAACCCCTCGTTTAAAGACAAACACCAATACTATACCAATCGGTTATCGAGGTTTCGGTATGTAGGCAGGTATTTTTTTACGTAAGGGAACAGGAGCGAAGCAACTAAATATTTTGATAAATTTCAAATTTGATTTCTGGAATTCTGGTACGTTTAAAAATTCTCTGTTGAGGGCAAAATATTTTATGAATTTCCGGCCTATTTATAGGGAATTTATTGTCATAAAGACAATAACAAATTAATTATCGTGTAAAATTGAGGTTTTGAGAAAGGTATTGTAATACACATATTAATCACTTATTGAGTGTCCTACGTTAATTAAAAACGAAGCGCGCAGCAGTTAATAACATACCTATTTGATTAAATTATGTTAAGGGTCCGCGTATGACACTTTCGGAGCTTAAGTTCAATGAAATAACGTAACCAGTATGACTACCCTCTTAAGGATCATCCTCAAAGGATCACGTCCATTTGACTCATACGTAATTAACTGTATGTGGCAGAGAACTAGTAATGACTAATTCTGAGTTATACGTTGAATTACATGAATGGTATGAATAGAGATTAGAATACATGGTCTATGGTGTTGAGAGAAATATATAAATTCTCTTTGAATGGCAAAAATATAAACTATTTGAATTTTGCGCGCGCAGAGCATTTTAGTGTGGCAGCACTGATAAGGAAAAAAGTCTTTAAAACCGTTGACCAAATGATGTCTTCGCTCATTCTGTTATATCTCTCTCTTGTTATAGTTTTGTCTTGTGAAGTACTTTGAAATAAAATATGTGATGTGATATGTGGTTCCTTCATACCATCAACTTCCCTACTTTTAGCAGGTTATGGGCCCAGCTCGGCAGCTGGTGATATTTTGGAACCCATGAAATAAAAAATATAAAGACTATTGAAATCCGGTAAAAATGTGCGACATCAAAGCACAGTTGGAAAAGTTACAAGACGGGCAGCGCTGGGTGCAATGGAGGCGGCAGATGGAGCTCTATCTTCGCAGTAAAGATGTCTGGAAGTTTGTGGAGCCTACCGCCGAAGAACCTCAGCAGTCTACGTCGGGCGAGACCAAGTCGGGAGAAGAAGCAAAAACGCCAGGTGAGCCAGCTTTTGATATCAAACAAGACTCTCTCACCCAGTTAATTTTGCTAACCCACTTGGATGATAAACATTCGGACATAGTGTCATCTTGCAAAAGTGCGCGTGCTATATGGCAGAAACTTTGTTCTCTCTACGAACAGTCTAGTGCGCAACGTTTGGATAGGTTGCTGGAAAACTTCTTTCGGTATTCTGCAAAAGAAGGTGAACAGCTAACAGTCGTCATAGGTGGCTTACAGAGACTATTCTATGAAATAAATAGCGAGATGCTGTCTGAGTGCAAAACGCAGCTACCAGAACTAGTGCTAATGGCTAGGATAATGTCAATCCTCCCATCAGGCTATTTCGAATTCAAGTCCGTGTGGGAATCAGTGCCTACAAAGGATCGTACTGTAGACAAATTGTTGGAACGTCTACGCCTGATAGAAATGCGTTTGGCTAACAAAAATGATGATGGGGCCGAGTCCAGTGCTCTTTCGGCCATCACCTGCTTCTTGTGTAAAAAACGCGGTCACAAGCAGCGATTCTGTCCTATGAAGAAAGGCGGGCAGAAGAACGAGTTTCGGAACTCACAAGGAAATCGTCGAGACAACCAGGAAAAAACCGGGTCACGACAAGGTGGTGCAAGGAAGCATCCGTCATCCGTCATGTATGCAGAGGCCTGCAGTGACATCGCCGGAGCGGAAGGTCACAGTGAGGTGACATGCAGTGACATCGAGGGGACCAGGAAAAGTTCTACATCTGCGAAGAACAAGTCTTGCAGTGCTGTCAATCAACACAGTTATCAAGCGGCTTCTCGTCCTGAAGAAGATTTCGTCCTGGATTCTGGAGCTTCCAAACACATGATTAAGAATTTGGATCTTTTGAAAAATAGAGTGAATGCATCTGGCCCTGCTATTAAAGCAGCGAATGGTGGCCTAATGCATTCTACTCATAAGGGTGAAGTCATTATGCGGTCAACATCAAAATTTCCCGGTAGCTCTGAGCTTACCTTTAAAAACGTGTGCTATGTGCCAGACTTGAATGTTAATCTGCTTTCAGTATCCCGCATCACAGATTCTGGTAAAGTAGTTATC
Organism: Mesopsocus fuscifrons; assembly: GCA_950004255.1. Lineage (NCBI taxonomy): Eukaryota > Metazoa > Arthropoda > Insecta > Psocodea > Mesopsocidae > Mesopsocus > Mesopsocus fuscifrons. The sequence goes on from OX465377.1 coordinate 17,586,618, forward strand.
TTCAAGCAGGATTACTGTTCTATACATCTTCCAACACGCAATGGGAAGGCCGGTCAACTGATAGCAACAGGTACTAGGCGAGGTAATGCCTACATCCTGGACGCGATCCCTGACCCTTCTACATATCAAGGTGAGTCTATTTCCAAATGTGAAGAAATTGTGTACTCGAATTTTGACAGAAATTCGATCGCAAGAAATAAAGATTCGCATTTGGAAAAACCAAATATCAACACGAAACGTGGAGCTAGAATTCAAGATGGCCGCTTGTCCCACGACAAAAATGAAAGTAAACAAACAGAAAAAACTAGAATTTGGGTTGATTCTGAAAAATGTGATAACCAAAAATTATGGCATAGAAGGTTGTGTCATTTGGGGTTGAAAAACATGAACAGACTGAAGAATATGGCGTATGGTCTGAAGTACAGCAACAAGTGTTCAGATAAGTGTACCCATTGCATTTCAGGAAAAATGACTAGATTGCCAAGGGATAATATTGGTACTCGCAGTACCTCCAAATTATCTCTTGTGGTATCTGATATTGCAGGACCCTTTCCTGTACCAAGCCTCAGTGGGGCAAGGTACCTATTGGTGTTCTGTGATGATTTCACAAGGCAAGTTTTTCCCTATTTCATAAAGAATAAAAGTGATACTTTCGAAAAATTTCAGGAATTTAAACAGCTTGTAGAGAATCAATCGCAGGCGAAGATTCGTACTCTTCGGACAGACGGTGGCGGGGAATACGTCAGCAAAAGGTTCAGCGAGTACCTGAAGGCACACGGTATACGGCACGAACTTACGGCGCCCCATTGCAGCTTTCAAAATGGAATCGCTGAGCGTTGCCATCGAACCCTGGTCGACAAAGCCAGGACAATGCTACTGGAATCAGGTTTGGGACAGGAGTATTGGGCTGAAGCCATTTATACTGCTGTTCATCTCAAAAATCGAAGTCCTACCGTAGCTTTAGCGGACATGACACCCCATGAAGCATGGACGGGTAGAAAACCCAACCTTAGCTATTTACGTACGTTCGGTTGTGCTGCGTATGTACATAACAAAAATGTAAAGGGCCGTCTCGATGCCCGCAGTACCGAACATATAATGGTAGGGTATGCCGACAACAGGAAGGCATACCGATTGATTGACATGGATAATCCCACCAGAATTGTGTTTTCTCGTGATGTAGAATTCGTCGAGAACCTCTTCCCAGCTAAGAGGCGCGAGACAGACCATCCGGTGGACCCTAACCTCCCGTTGGTCAAGCTACGACCGCTGCAACCTCCCGCTGAAGATGAACAGCGGCAGGAGCCTAAGGAACAGTCTCCCACACCAAAAGGGAAGCAGAGTCCGCAGCGGAAGCGTGCTGAGCAACCCACTCCGACCCGGGGAGCCGTCCATCCGTACTGCAGGGACGGGATTGGTGATGCCGGTGGCAGCACACTGCAGCATCGGATTGTGGACGGGTCTTCCAACGCCGAGAGTGCAGAGACGGACGGTGACCTCATCGACCTCAGCAACTATCAGCCGTCAGACGAGACGTTGAAAAGTGCTGAAAAGGGCGCGAGCGAGCGATCACCGTATCCTCTGAGGAACAGGAAAGTATTCCGCAGGTATGGATATGAATCCCCATTGAATCAGACTTTTTCTGAAAAAGCAAATGATGATGAAAATTCTGAAACAGAAGACACTGTTGACGATATCCTAGAAGAAAGTCTGGTAGCAATGGAGGTTAATTCGGAAAAGAATATTTCAGCTGAAGAAGCCTTAGCCGACAAAAAGTGGCGAGATGCTATGGAGCTAGAGATGCAAGCAATGCGTGAAAATAACGTTTGGAAACTAACTGAGTTACCACCCGGTATGAAACCCATTAAATGTCGTTGGGTATTCAAAATTAAAAATGACGCAGAAGGCAAGGTCGATCGCTATAAGGCGAGACTTGTGGGCAAAGGGTTTTCTCAAAAGTTTGGTATTGATTTCGAAGAAACCTTTTCTCCTGTAGTAAAACAGGAAACTATTCGCATGTTGCTTGCACTTGCTGCTCACAAAAACTATAAGGTACACCATATGGATGTTATCAGTGCTTTCCTACACGGTGACCTTAAAGAAAATATTTATATGGAGCAACCCATTGGTTTTGTTCCTCGAGGTCAAGAGTCAAAAGTGTGTAAACTTAATAAGTGTATCTACGGATTACGGCAAAGTGGAAGGGCATGGGATTCTAAGCTTAGATCCGTTCTTACAACTATTGGTTTTAAATCTTGTGCAGCTGAACCTTGTTTATTTTACGACAAATCAGAGTCAGATTTTTCGGCAATAGCAGTATTCGTCGATGACCTAGTCATTGTTAGTTCCAGTGACAGTAGAATAAACAAGATCAAGCAGCTTTTAAAAGCCCAGTTCAAAATGCACGACTTAGGAGAATTGAACAGCCTCCTAGGGATGCGTGTCAGGCGTGACGCATCCGGTATATATGTAGACCAAGAAGCTTATATAAACGAAATATTGAGAAAGTTTCAGATGAACAATGCAAAGCCCTCAACAATCCCGATGGAGCCTGGGAGTGTGTTAGAGGTGGAGCAACTGGAAGAAATCGACAACGTTCCATACCGGCAGGCTGTCGGAAGCCTGATGTACCTCGGCCTAACCACAAGGCCGGACATATTGAACAGCGCAGCCAAGTTGTCGCAGTACAACGAAAAGCACGGTCAAGTCCATTGGTCGGCGGTAAAGAAAGTATTACGATACTTACTGGGAACAAAAAACTACTGTTTGTATTATTCCTCAAAAATAAAGAAAATGTCGCTCATCGCTTATAGCGATGCAAGCTGGGGCTCCAGAGAGAGCCAAGGCAGAAGTTTCTCAGGTAGCATAGTAAAATTATAGGTACTGGGCCAATAGCGTGGCAATCTAAAAAACAATCTTGCGTAGCACTAAGCACAGCGGAAAGTGAATTGATGTCACTAAGTGAGTGCTGCAAGGACATCAAGTTCTTAAAACTTGTATGGGAAGAAATACAGGGGCCGTTGGAACCAGTGATCACGTACTGTGATTCTCAATCGGCTATAAGCTTAGCGACGAACCCTATCGTCAACAAACGTACTCGACATATAAATATTAGGTACTATTTCTGCAGGGAATGCGTGGAAGAGGGTACAGTTCTCTTGAAGTACGTACCAACAGAGACCAACGTAGCAGATAGTTTAAGTAAGCCAGTGCCAAAAAGTAAGCACGAGTTCTGCGTCAAAGAGGTCCTACATACCGGTTAGTGTAGTACTATACTTGGGGAAATAGTTAACTAGTGTGTGTATATATTTGCCATGGACGGGTGTTGAGAGAAATATATAAATTCTCTTTGAATGGCAAAAATATAAACTATTTGAATTTTGCGCGCGCAGAGCATTTTAGTGTGGCAGCACTGATAAGGAAAAAAGTCTTTAAAACCGTTGACCAAATGATGTCTTCGCTCATTCTGTTATATCTCTCTCTTGTTATAGTTTTGTCTTGTGAAGTACTTTGAAATAAAATATGTGATGTGATATGTGGTTCCTTCATACCATCAACTTCCCTACTTTTAGCATATGGAGCCTTGCCTGACGATGCATGGGAACCTCGATATGCTTACCCGCCGCACGAAACTTTGAAATCACCCCTGACGCCTAATTCATTTATTTCTTTAATGCTTGACGTTTCACGAACTCTGTATCAGATTGAAGTAGTGCAGGAATTGCAAGAGTTAAGGGCCACTATATATTCTCGTCGCCGGAGACTGGTAATTGTAATATCGCTATTGGTTGGGTCTACTCTAAAAGCTAAACATAGTGTGCTATTCGAACGCGAAACGAACGAATGCAAGTAGGACATTATTTTACAGCTTTTACAGGAGAAAAAGTAGAGAAATGGTGTTGAAATTACCCACTTCCGTAAGTGAAATCAAAATTGTCCACATTAAACATGGCGACGTAAATAGTAAAAACATTTATCAAGCTTTTCTACTAGGTACTCCGAAAGTTAAAAAAAAAAAAAATCCGCGTGAGACAGCGTGGGGGTGTTGCTACCTGTCAAAAAAACACGTGGACTGGTACCTAGTTAACTGTTTAAGACCGCTCCTGTGGGCTTATTACTCCATTTCATGGAAAAATACAACGCTGCCTCACGATAAAGAGTCGTTTACATCCCCCAATAAACAACTTTGACTCGCCCTGAACTTCGGAGAAGGACTTGAAGTACGTAGCATTGCAAAACGAGTACGTGTATTCCACTTTAAGCACCCAGTCCACCGGAAAACATGAGGGGGCCCTACAGTTTTAGGTGGGTTCCGAACCACCACGGCATCAACATACATTTTATTTGACATATTGAACGTATCGGAGGTGAAAGCCCATCAGAAAAAAATTTCGGTAGGGTCGGGATCGAACCTTTGAGACCAGGCTAGAGACCAGGCTTTGAGACCAGGCTAGATGGACGGGGCCCTTAACACACCCATGCCTAAACCAAAATGCTTAGGAACCGCAGATACAAGGTAACAGTGTTATACTATACCTCAGCAGGAGAGCGTTTACATAGGTAGAATATGAAAATTGAATTAGCCAATCACGTAAGGCCCTGAAGTGTTTATAAACCCATTGAAACTGTTTACACAACGTACAAGTGCATTGACATTGTCAGTTTGGTTCAATCAGTAGATTAATTAGGTAACTTAAACTGCCAATTTAATTAACTTCCCGTTATATTAATTAACGAGAGATTAAATCAGTTGACGGATTGGTGGCATGATACTCGTAAATCACTTCTAAAGCTATCGCCTGGTTCAACGGTAACCACCAAGGTATTTATCAATTCTTTGTAGTTGAAGGGGGTGGGCGCCAGTGCGTGAGTAATTTTATAATGGATCCCTTAATTAAATCCCGGCAACAGAACTTGCTCTTGGAATTATTTTTTTTTTTTGGACTAAAGTGTAGCAAAATTCCCTGCATTCATACAGCAGTTTCTCTCTGTAGCGATGGATCCGTGTAAGTTCGTTCGCTATAACGAGAGTTAACCAAAGAGGTTCCCACTGAGATGGCTTATTATCTTATTAAGCAGTTATACAGGAAGTACAGCTGTGTGAATAGGAAGTCAGTTATCATTAATTCACTCTAAATTAGTGACTATAGAAATACGTAGAGTCCTACAATCATTTATTTCTAGTCCTAGTAGGGTCCTACATACCTTACCTATGAACAGCCTCGGTAGCTAAGTGGTCTAGGAGGGTATACCTACATCTACCGCGGTTCGATCCCAGCCACAACAAAGTTTTCTGGTTGGTTTGACTTATCCAGTGAAATGTGTATCGAGGCTGTGGTGGTTCGGAACACACCTAAACTGTACGTCACGGTTACATTGCAATGGATATATACTTAATACTTGTAATGGTCTATCTATCATGTTGTCACGTTTAATTTCCCAATTTTTCTAAGGCTCAGCACCTACCATGCCGACAGCTGATGTTGATGTTACTGTTCTGAACATCAGGTATAGGGTCGCGACAGTACCTACCACCCCTTTAACCTAACCTTGACACACGTACCGTTAAAAAATAAAAATCCATAGCCAGAACGAATCCGAAAGGAAATCCAAACCGGTACTAACTCAGGAATGGGTCAACAACCCTCCGGGGCACGTTATCCAAAGGGGTTAACACACAGCACCATCTTGATAGCACTTAGACACAGATGAAACGACGCGAAGGAAAGAGGGCGAGGGGTGACGTACTCCCTCCTGCGGACAGCGAACTCTGGCTCGGACTGCGGGCTGGCGCAGGAGTCTCGCCGAAGGCGGCGGGGTGCTGCGCGCGCGCACCCCCATCCCCAACCCGAATCTCCGAGCAGCTTCTTTTGGATTCTCCCACAGAGACACTCCTGTCCATATCATACCTATTTTATGTGGAGGTGTAAACGTAAGCGCAACTACGGGGAGAATAGTTTTGGAGTTGTATAGTAAATCGCGGGATCCACAAGCAGAGACAACATGTCGGTGCTGTGCTGGAGTCAGAGCACAAAAGCAGTGTTTATCTCCTCTATGAAATTATACTTCGCAGTCCTACCCCCTTTACTTTTTTTTTTTTTAAGCTATTTAAGGCCAACCCCTAAAACATTTCAGGGGGGGCGCGTGCCCCCTTGCCCCCCCCCCCCCCAGATTACGTCCATGTCGGATACTATAAGAAAGTGGTGAAATTCAGCCTTATAGGCGGACAAGAAAGTTTACACAGACTTCCCAACGCGATATGAAACAAAGCAGAAAATGTCAACATGCAGGTAATATTAAATTTTTCACATGTGGCTGAACCATTTGCAACGCTAAAGGGAGCGATTGGCAATGAATTAAAGAGATAGGCGATTTCGACAAAACGATATTACATGCAAATATATGAGAGATAAAATTCAGTCTGCTCACGCACTGCGCCGCTTTATGCAGATTTTGGGACACTTCCTGCTCAGCACTGCTGGCAACCCTCCCCGAATTAAAGGTGGAATCGAGATTTTAGTTTATGGTTTTCAACTGATTGATATGTGGCTATGTTGGCACGATGGTTTGATCCATGTTGCGCCAGGAATGTTTTTTAGGTGGCAGAATTTTTCAGGGACTCCCTCAGCCTGCGGTATCTACTCGTAAAGGACGTTGTATCAAAATGTTTGCGGTAGGAGTTTTTACGACATTTTTCTGAGGTATCAAAAGGATTCCGTCCACCTAGCCGCACGGCTACCTGTGCCTCTGGATTCTGTCACTTATCTGTTCTAAAATATAGTACGTCTTTTTAACGTCACAGCCATATTACCTATATATTTCACAAAAAACAACATCCAACAGTTTCCATAAGAAAGAGTTATTAATCAGTATCAGCATATAGGGGTTAGAAGTAGGTTATATTACAATTCTGCATTTTCTGCAATGCCAAAATCCTCGATGGTAAAGTTCGCACATAAAAAAATTGAACAAAAAGACCGTCCAAAAACTAGGGCGTAAAAAAGTTCGAACGACTTCAAAAGAAAATTCCGCGCGCCCCAGATAAATGCTTTGACCCTTATAGGGGTTGATTTGGCAACAACCCTGGCCGGACAATTGCACCAAAACCGCGAACAGGGCCATGGTGGGGATGAAAAGTATGAGCCATTTATAGGGGAGGGGGTTGGCCATCCGCCAAGTCGGACACAACCCCGAAAGAAAACTCATAGGACCTATTCCTGAAGAACTCTTCAGCTTAAAGTGGTGTAAATAATAGGCCCGCAGGCCCCTGCCAAGTCCTTCTGAATGCAAAGTATGTAAATTATGGAGGTTTATTTATTTTATGGTGAAGTATAAGGTCTCCCAGTGACGTCAACTAACTAACCAATGAAACCACCAGGTCATGTAAGCACATAAGGGCTCCGATAGGCACATATGATTAGAGATGACCAGGAGTACCTACTTTGATTTGATACTTGGCAACCTCGCCAGTTCATAGATCTTATTTGTATGGTTTTATTACTACGGAAATGATGATTGACATATCTAACTGTTGGTTGTTCTCGCGTCTAATGTCTTCATTTCTTTTCAAGTCATTTCTTTAATGGCCAGTCATATGATGAAGCATCAGCAGTCGATACTGGAGCCATGTCAGCAACTTGCCAGTAAGTTTTCTAAACATTGCTGTAACCTTTGGCAATAATAAATGTAACTGAGGATGGTCGCACCCACCCTTACAGACAATGATCACTGAAGGTCAGCACTTTTGAATTGAGCGACCACCGGCCATTCAAATTTGCCCTCTAACTGCTCTATAAGTATAACCCATAAACATGATTACGAACAATAGAAGGGGGAAACGGGGCAAATGGGACAGTCGTGAAACCACCACAGACGGAAGGTCATCATGAAGTTAGCTAACATGAAGGGCGCTCTAAATGCCCCGTGAAATTAAGCACTGTGTCAGCTCAAGGCTATCTCCACCCCTCACTGATGAGCCCTTCCGAAGGGCGCTCAAGTGGAAGCCGAAAAATTGAAAAATTATTACTTGGAATTGGGAATGGAGTTACTGGTTGTGGAACTTTTATGTGAAATATCTTCTGGCAGTTTTCTTTGTTCTTGCACGCAACAAAATACTTCTTTGCGCTAGAGCCTTAGGAAGGCCAGGGCATAGGTGAAGAAGACAGACACTTTGTTTGAAAAAGAAACAGCTTTCTTGTCTTCTTAAATAACAGGCTAAGAAGAGGGCACCCTAGTGTATAAGAGAAAGGTGTGACAGGGTCACCTTACGAAAAACAAGACAGCTAACTTTGTTTGCTTAGCCTGCTATTAAGAGGACAGAACACTGTTTTTTTCCCAATCAAAGTGTCTGTCTTCTTAGGATAATAGAGACAGGTCTGCGCTCAAGTTGGTTCTATCAGAGACCAATTAAATAAATATTCATCCCCTGCCGTCGGGTGAGTCCACAATGGGGACCTACAGTTTTAGGTAGGTCCCGAACCCCCACAGCCTCGGTATACATTTAACACGACATGCTGAACAAATCAGAGGTGAATGCCGAACAGAAAAGTTTTGGGAGCTTCGGGATCGAACCGGTGTGACCTCTCTCAGTTCTTCTACTCTAGACTCTATATTCTAGAGCACTCGGCCATGCACCCGGTATGTATACAAGTGTTTGCGCAGCCCCTCCCCGGGGTTTCGGCCGGGCCGAAAGGGGGCGCCACCCAGTCGGAACGGATCGCCATTGTATTGTTATTGTATGACTATTGTTAACCGTGATACGCAATTAAGATAGTTTTTTGTTGCGTTCAAAGAGGAGGGGCTGTTTTAATAACATTGCTGTTTCTTATCTACTTTGATTTCACAGGGGTGAAAATTTATAGCCTTTATCAGATGACTGAATCGTTCAGCAACCTTTGTTTTTTTGTGTGTGAAGATTTCGAGTTTTCTCGATTATTTTTAGACGGACACCTGACGGACACCTGAAATTTTTGAGAACATTTACCTCTCAGAGTCTCAGGACACAATTTGGATATCTGATAATATATCTGGTAATTTAATAAAGATAGGCAACCTTTTTATTTTATACATAAAATAAAGTTCCCACCCTGTCCAGTCCTTTTGGTTTTGGCCACAATAAAGTACTGTTACAAAGGGGAAATTCGTTAATTTTCAAGGGTAAGTAAGGTTCTAGAAAAGTTCCTTTTTCAGCCTGAAATGAAGCAATATACGGCTACCACCGAACCTGTGCAACTAAACCAAGTGTAGGTCAAATCGGAAAAGCTATAATTATTTTTCTACCGTACTCTTTACAACCAATTTTATCCGGAACGTAAAGTAGCACTAAACCTACTAACGGAGACCCTCTTGGCAATAATTTTACAGGAAATTACAACGCAAAGAGAAGCTCAGGCTTTTAATAAGCATTTTTTATTTTGGCATGAGAGAGGGAAGAAGAGAGGCATTAAGGGGGATTATACGGGGGATAAGCTCGATTGAAAGGTCTGGGTTGCGGGGGACAAAAATAAAAGCTACCTTATCCACAGCCTTAGCAACGGACAGGTTAAGCATTACAAATTGGAGCACCTCACCGCAATATATTGCTCCCGAGCTTCCAGGGATCCCATTCCTACTATTCCTATCTATTGTTGCCCAGAATTTCTTAAATTAAAACTATAAAATGTTTTATTTTGGCTTTTTGTGCTGTTGAATAGGGAGAATTTTGGGTAGGTCCGGAAGATACAAGTACAACACCTTCCCCAAACTTCCCCAAAAAGGGTAAAAACACAATTTTTCTTTATAATAGGCACAGATAAGTACCTACATGAATTCAATAACTACAGCAAGGCTGTTTACACAATGCAATTTCTTGACGTTTATTAATGACATTTTTCAGAGCTTTGATCGACTGTCGAATGATCTCTAAAATCATTTAAATCCTAAAATTTTCAACTGCTAGCGAAAACCATTCTGGTGTCTTTTCTTAAGCCTTAAGCTGAAACCGCCGCAGGGTAAGGCCCTATTTCAGTAATGAACTAACCAACTTGGACGGGAGTAGAAAGATGGGCAGCTGAGGCCCTTTGACTAGGCCGCCGGCAGCAATGCCGCGCCCCATTGCTGTTTGATCATTATTTACGGTCAACCAGTGAACTCGACAAAAAGTTTGGCATTCGTCTATCACTCTGTTTCATTCATAGTGCGGACAGTTGATAGATCTGACACGACAGTTGGACTTCTTCAACGTCTGTCATACACCTCTTCTTTCGAAAAACGTTTTCTTAGCGAATATGACAGAGTTTTGCGTCGAGGGGTTAACCACTCTAGGAATCTCGTTGGAAATCTCGTTGGGAATCGTTGGAAATCTTTATGAAATCTCAGGGAATCTTGGAAATTTTTTGGTGTGGTTCCCCCTTTGGGGTTCATCTTTCTATGAATATCGTTGGGAACCCTTGGAAATCTTTATGGAATCTCAGGGAATCTCTGGAGTGGTTACCCCCTCGGTAATGCACATTTCAGGATCAAGGAGCTGATGCCTTGTCATTCCATTCAAGCCTGTCAGCGCCTAGTTGGGCGTAATGCACACCACAAAAGTTCGGTCGAAGCCGAAGAGGAGAGGGCCGAAGTCATTAGATGACTAGCGTAGCTAAAAATATTGGTTAAGTCAGGATTTGAACCGAGACCCATGATGAAACGAGTTGGACCCTTGTGCCACCTCTACCTACACACTTTAATCTCATCCCTCTCATGCAAGATACCATCCCCCTGTTTTCCTTGGACCTATGAGTAAGTAGGGCGATTGTGATTGGACCGGCACTTTAACCAGACAAGCACGTGTGCACGTGCATAACGTCGCACGTGATAGCTGGCAATATATTCAACCCTTCTTGGCGCCGTCTTCCCTTCCAATCAACCCCATCCCTTATCCTCAAATAACAATTCAAGTAGTTCAAGTGTTCTTCTGAGCTTCTGTGCTCTGTTTGATTAATGCTTTGTACTTTCGGGTGCTCTTGAGCGTCCTCGGAAAACAGATGCTTCACAAGACTATGTAAGCCGCAGAATCTATTAGAATCAACCGAACTTGAAAATGATACAAGTACCCCTTTACTTGATCTTACCGCTTCCTGTGAAACTAAGGACCTATGTCTAGGTACAAGTAAAATCATCAAGGAAGAAGTGAAGCTCGAACGAAAAAAATTTCTAGTCAAGCTGAGACCCGAACCTCGGTTCTCTGGATTCAGCAAAAGTGAATGGGAGAATGTGTCGAATTCTCAGCAGCGCAGCGCTTCTCTCAAAAGCATTCCGCTCTGGTCGATTGGGATGATTCGGCAGTTCCTGCCCTTAAATCTGTCTCTCTTAAACAATTTAAAATAATTAAGATTAAGTATATTTAGGAATTTACGCAAAGTCGTCAACAAATTGAGTCGTACAGGTACATCAGACACCTTTCTGATGGTTACGTGCATTTTTCTTGTTTACATATGTCCAGGTGCAAGTGCACGTGTACTTTTCTTACGGTAGCACATGCAACTGTCTTCTGACTGCACTCCACGTGAAATTTTCATAAAGTTGCACGTGCTCATTTCCTATGGTTTGCACGTGTAGGTATATTTTTCCACATACAAATTTACTTTATTTGCACGTGTAAAGTTTACTTTTTTGCACGTGCAAATTTTACTTTTTTGCACGTGAAAATTTTACAAATTCTGTTTTTAATTTTTTCTATGGTTGCATCCTATGCACCTTTTGGACAATATCACAATATCATATAATCACGACGCTTTTCGGCGGTGAAAAGTAATGTAAATTATGGGTTTACTTTAAACAGTGCCAATGGACGAACGAAGTCTTTTTATGGTACAAACAATTACCAACCTTTTCCGAAGTAAAATAAAAAATGTGTTGCAAGTTAGAAAAAATGGTTGAGAAGAGGTAATCTGAGTAAGAATTAGGTCAGGAAATTATAATCTGTGGAACCACCGGCGAAGCCTCTCAACCGTGGATATATTTTTTTAAACGAGGGTAGGATAATGATGACACTTTTCTTGTCCGTCCCGAGAGTAAATAGAAATGAGTGACAGGTCAGCGGTGTGGAATTTTTCATCATCGCTTTTTCAATTTTTAATTCGTTCATTTTTTAATAACTTGTAAACTCAAGTACCACTCGCACTGATTTGAAGCGTTTATCGAGGGATAAGTATTAAAACCTACCTTGAAAACAGTTAAATCCTTTTTATTGGGCCGGAATTTGCAACATATGAAAATTTTCAGGGGTTCATCGCGGAAAATCCCCGGGTTAATTGAGCTGGAGTTAAATTCTATGTTTACCTTGTAGAACAAAACCTCAGGTTAAGCTTAGTTGTAAATATACTGAGGTTGGTCACATCAACGGTTAATCCTCCAAAGCTCTGGAATTACAGTTTCTCCTAGCCTATAGGTGATTTTAACCAAAATGTTCCGATATAGAACAGGATCATATTTCCAGATTCCCCTTAAGAGGACGCTATACCTGACGATGCATTTTTTGCCGCCCATAAGATTAACATTGCGAACGGCGATTCATTTTCAAGGTTTACCCTTGGTTGGAAAGGCACAAAATGTTGCCTGTACCTAGCCCTAACAATGTTCTACGGAGTGTTCGAAGCAGATTTCCCATTTTTTTTACTGGTTTTCGAGATACAGCACTTTTCTTGAGGTATGCGATGCTAGCATTTGCAAAACAGTTGCAATAAAAGAAACCAGTGAGAAATTGGGAAATCTGCTTCGAACACTCCCTAGAACATTGTTAGGGCTAGGTACAGGCAAAATTTTGTGTCTTTCCAACCAAGGTTAAACCTTGAAAATGAATCGCCGCTCGCAATGTTAATCTTATGGGCAGCAAAAAATGCACCGTCAGGTATAGCGGACCCTTAAGACGGAATCTACATTTGCTATTTGTTTACATTTTTTCTACACACTTTATGAGGAAACTATTGGATATTTATGTGTTCTGAAATATAATACGTCTATTTGAAGTCAGAAATTAACTGGCGACTTTACGATCGATAATTTTTTATTGATAAAAATCACTCGAATTAATTTTGGACGTTAAAAAGACATGTTATTACTTCAGAACATACGCGCGGTACAGAGTGTCCTAAAAAAATGGTCAGGAAAACATAAACATAAAGGATACATTTCACAAATAAGTTTTGTATACTGCAATATTTTTAGCTCAGTTTAATGTCAAAATTATTTAGAGAGTAAACACATGGTACACGCGTGTTTTGGGATCGTGACCCATCTGTCGCTAGCTCAGCCATTTTCTTTTTAACAAAACACCGTTGCAAATCAGCCTAGTGCGAGTGACTTTTTGTGTCAACGCGCAATAAACGCACACTTTTTAGTAGCCAGAAAAGCCGTTAAAACAGTAAACACATCTCCCTATAGCCAACAAAAAATTTCACAGCCGAACGGGCTGGGAACTTGCGGCCAAATCGGCACTGTGCCAAGTCTTTCAACAGCAAGGGATATTGCTTGCTAGGGTGGAAACAAGAAATTTACTGCTACCCTGACGTGCTATGAGAAAGGTCACTTCGTGGCCAATGTAACCTTAAAAGGTTACGCAAAGCACCGTGTCATTGTTTAAGAGGTCTTCCAAGTCCCAGATATAAATACCAGAGGCGAAGACGAAACTTCCAAGGGTGGAGTTTTCTACGTTTTAACATCTTCGCTTGCCTCGGTCATCTCTATCGTAGTGACGTCATCAGGTACCTACACGTGGCTGTCAGGTGTGATTGATGCCTTGTTATTACTGCACTCCATCACTTCAACTCTCCATTCGGAAGCATGAAGGTTCATTTTAAACCTTTTTCAAACCTTTTCTACAGCTGCCTCAAAACTTGACTTTAAGACTGAACATACATTCGCTATTTTTTTACGTTTTTTCTGCACACTTTACGAGGAAACTATTGGATATTTAAATGTTCTGAAGTATAATATGTCTTTTTAACGGCCGAAATTAATAGGCTCTGCTGTAATTTTACAATCGATTGATTTTTGTCAACAAAAAAATTTGCCGGAAATTTCGCCCGTTAAATAGACATAAGTATACTTCAGGACAGTTAACTATCCAAAGGTATCTTCATAAATTGTTCCGAAAAACGTAAACAAATAGCGAACGTATGTTCGGTCTTAACTCAAAAAGAAATCTCAGATTAAAGGCGAGTAAACGAAAGTAAAATTCGCTGGAAATTCCGTAGCTATAGTAAAGGATGGTTAATCAGAAATGAATAGCTGCATACAAAGGGAAGCAGTACAGCAGCAATGTAGGGGAAGGTGGGGTGAAGTCAGCATGTCGGCAAAGTGAACAGAGCGTGGAGGCGTGCGAAAGGCCTCTTCATCAATCTTCTTTTGTGGCATAGCCTCTCGAGGGGGGCCGTCAAGCCTAATTAAAAATACTACAAAATACTGAATTTCCTTCATATTACATTAGAAAATATTTCCCGTGTTTTGCACCTTTTCTTCCCAGTCGGGGTCGGGGCGAAATTCTTTTTCCGTACCTTAGTTTGCTTTTCGCAGTATGTATTGTCCAAGTCAGGCTGGAAACATGCTGATTAGTCGTAAGTTCTTGAAGATTTTCAGTTGACGCGGTTCCATATCCTACCATACGCTAAAAATGCCAATCCGACCCTGAGCAGATATTTCCCTGCTCAAGAAAAAATTTCATCAGCCCTAGATTTGCAAGAAATTATGACTTGTCAGTATGCTCCCAGCCTGACTTGGACTATTGTCAAGAGGGAGCTAGAAAGATTTCCCCAAAATATATCCATGGTCTAGCCAAGGCACGACAGGAACCCATTACACAAAAAAAACCTTACCCTCACCGTAAATCCCAAAATTTGTATAGTACAGCTATCGATAAACCGAAAAATTAGAAAGAAGATTCGTGAGCACCTTGTATATACCAACAGTCGGATCAGCACCACACGAGGAGTAACTGAAAAGAAAGGTAGAAAAGATTGGGTAAACAGAAAGGATCGTGGGTTGGGCCCTCGGGAGCCGTCCGTTGGATGGGGGAGCACAGGCAATTCGAGCCTTTCCGCCCTAGGTAGATTACCAAAAAGATTTCTGGCTGGTAATTGTGACGTCATCAGTTTCCCAGGACCTGGTTTTTGCGAGACGTAGTGCTGGTACAGCACCAGGCAGGCTTTATAGTCCGACACTCCCCCTCGTAAGTCGCGCTCCCCCCTGCAGCGTTAGGTTTTTTGCCCTTCTTGTCTCACATATCAAAGGCTTCCCGATCTTCTGTCCTCCCTTTCGTTCAAAAGAGAAACTGATTCCAAGAGAATT
Source organism: Mesopsocus fuscifrons (assembly GCA_950004255.1). Classification (NCBI taxonomy): domain Eukaryota; kingdom Metazoa; phylum Arthropoda; class Insecta; order Psocodea; family Mesopsocidae; genus Mesopsocus; species Mesopsocus fuscifrons. The sequence goes on from OX465377.1 coordinate 17,601,924, forward strand.
CATTTTACTAGAACCTGGAATCGCGACGTGATACATTTTCGAATGACAAAAGAACATCAAACAGATGGATGTCATACCCATAGTTTTTCAAGCCTGTTGAAGGGTTTTTCCAGTTGCTGAAAAAATGTTGAATATTTCTTTGTTTTGAAATCTAATATGTTAAGGCCGAACATATGCACTATTTGTTTACGTTTTTCATGCACACTTTATGAGGATACTATTGAATATTTAAATGTTCTGAAATATTAATTACGGGGTGTGGTGACTTTATGATCGGTTAATTTCCTATTATATTTCAGAACATTTAATTATCCAATAGTTTCCTCATAAAATGTGCAGAAAAAATGTAAACAAACAGCGGATGTAGTTTGGCCTGATCTAATTTGTAATTTTACTATCCAGTGATTTTTTTTAGTAGAAAAAAATCGCCAAGAATCACTGGAAAATCATAACTCAACGCGAGGGGTTAACCACTCGTTGGGAATCTCGTTGGGAATCATTGGAAATCTTTATGACATCTCAGGGAATCTTGGAATTTTTTTTGGAGTGGTTACCCCTTCGGGGTTCATCTTTCTATGAATATCGTTGGGAATCTTTATGGAATCTCAGTGAATCTCTGGAGTGCTTACCCCCTCGACTAAACGTCAAAATTATCCTAGCGCTACTTGTCTGTTTACCCTTAAGGGACAAGATTCGAATCGTGGAAACTCCCAACTGGTTACTTGACAGTGTCCCTACACAAGACCATTTAAAGACGCCCCCTAACACGCTAGATGATGTAGAAAATGGATAGACCGCCTGATGGTCCAACACGGACATGACTGACTGGGTGCTGACTAGGTTCATCAATCACTGCTGATGATTCACCCTGTGATCTACCCCCCCCCCCCCCCCCCCCCGATAGAAGGGGTAAACTTTACCCTTCACAAACACGTGCTCTTTTATGAATATACAGCCTTGATAACCGAGTGGTCTACATCGTTGACTTTATAGGTTCGATACCCATCCTATCGAAAAATTTCTGATCGGTATTCACTTCTAATATGTTCAGCATTTGAAGCGAGGCTATGGTAAAACTGTAGGTCCCCGTCGATTATTATCAGCAACTTAAGGCTGAATATACATTCGCTATTTTTTTACGTTCCGATTTCAAACTTTGTGAGAAAACTATTGGATATTTAAATATTCTGAAACATAACATGTCTTGTAACGTCTACTCATGAGGCTATGTTGTGATTTTACAATCGAGTGATTTTTGTCACCAAAAAAAGTGTCCAAAATTAACTGATCGTGAAATTACAACATAGCCTCATGAGTAATGACGTTAAAAAGGCATATTATACTTCAGAATATTTAAATATCTAATAGTTTTATCATAAAGTTTGAAATCGGAACGTAAGAAAATAGCGAATGTATATTTAGCTTAAGCGATACCTTAAAGATCCTAAAGTGTACTATAGTGTCCCCTAAAAAAAAAAAAAAAAAGAAAAGTTGGTGCCTTTCACCTTCCTGAAGACAGCAACCTTATCATAACTGGAGACAGCCACCCTTAAACAGGTGTCATAAGCTAAACATACGATAAAATAAATCTGTTCGTTATAGTGTACTATAAGAAGTGGTGAAACCCAGCCTTAATCTACTCGTATTGATCCTATAACATTAAATGAACAATGAAGTATTACGGCTTCGCTGTAGGTAAAGTTTGTAACGTAACCCAAAAGCTAGGTCTATGAGAAAATAATAGAGCTCATTGGTAGGCATGGGTAATTCGCACCCCATGCCTGTTTTGTGAACTCCGAACTTCTTGTTCTGTTTACGGTCCTTTGTTCATAACTTCAGGTATCTCTACCTCCCTCGCACCTTCTCTCGTACATCTTATTATTTACGACCTCTGTAATTTTACCACTCTCAGCATAATGTACCTTATACTATAATTTTCAAGTATTTCCCGTTTCTTGTCCTTGGTTTAAAGCCAGAAACACTCTCCATTTGATAATGAAGTGTGCACAAGTGCTGATTATCGTGCTTTCCACTGCTACTTGACACTATTTTCACGGGTAATTTTCAACAAAAGGATGGGAAAATGAATTATAGTTCTTACGTTCCGAAATACATAAAATTAATTAATCGATACACTGGAAGCATGATATAAAATATTTGCTTGATTGATTGCTCCCGACTCAGTGCCTATTCTAGTGTTTGTTAAAGCGTGTTGTGTTTTTATAGCGGTTAGGCCCAAATAAGTGTAAAAAATTATCTGACTGTGATAAGTGATAAGCTAAAGAGGCATTCTATAGAACAAACAGACTGCAGAAAGCTATACCGACTCGGCCCAGATCTTAATTGGTTCCTTTAATTTACAGTGTAGTGCCTCTCAGTGGCCGAGTGGTCAAGGGGTCCGCTTTGTGTCCTGAGAGGTCCGGGTTCGAATCCCGGCGGAATGGAAAAATGTTTCGCTTCCGACATGGATGTATTGGCTTCGGCCCACTACTAAACTGGCTTCGGCCCACTCATAGTCGGCTTCGGCCACTTCATCTTCGGCTTCGGCCAAAAACATCTAATAAACCAACTCATCGGCGCATAATGTTCTCTGAACGTCGCGCGTTTAAAAAAAAAAAAAAAAAAAAAAAAAAAAAATACAGTGTAGTATCTCTGTATAACGACCACCAATAAGAGACCACGTAAATTTACCGGCCGGTTCAAAATGAGTCAAGGGACCGCAATAGGGTGCTCTCGTTATAGAGAGGTTTTCGTTATAGGGAGGGAAAACCATAGACGCACAACTAAATAATAAACAAAATATCATTGAGAAAAGTTTCAATTTTTGCCTTCGTAGTGAGAGGAACGGCAGAAAAGTAGCTTTCAATCACGATGACTTTTCAACCCGAAAAATATGAAAGTTCTGAGTCCGCCTCTGAAGGATATTCATCGGCCCCGGGCAACTTGGACTCGCCGTGATGACGGTATCGCGTTGGTTTTGATTCCGAAGCCATATGTTTCCCCAAGGGAGGGGCGGGGGCGGCTAAATCTACCACTTGTATGGACTCCGTATATAGCCGGGATAAGCTCCCCCTAAAAAAAACTGATTTGCTTTCAAGAAGTCCTTTTTCATTTCACTATTTCCACAAACTTTTATTTTGCTTCGGGCGTTTTTGGGGTTGATGTCTAGGGATTTTTTTGGCGGACTGCTGTTATCTATCAATAACTTTTAGAGATGAGAAAGGGAATGTAATACTACGAGTGCTGTATTTTTGTTCTTTGATATGGTAAGAAAAACTAAAAAAGAAGAACCTCAGAGAAGGCACAAAATATTTGAGTGGGTATAAGGCGACTTGGTGAGGCGTGGAAATCAGGTTCGAATACCGGCCGCTGAAAATTTTTATCCCTAGATATTTCTGTCACTTGGTACCTATACTGATTGTTAGTTAATTATTATAATAATGGTGGAAATATCCGAGGGGTTAACCACTCGTTGGGAATCATTGGAAATTTTTATGAAATCTCAGGGAATCTTGGGATTTTTGTGGAGTGGTTACCACTTCGGGGTTCATGTTTCTATGAATATCGTTGGGAATCTTAGGAAATCTTTATGGAATCTCAAGGAATCTCACGAGTGGTTACCCCCTCGGAATAAACAATATACATTGTGTAGTTCAGAGTTCTATGTTCCCATTTATTTATTTCTATTTTTTCAGTCAGCTTAGATATATATAAGGGACAATCTTGTAAACACGATTACATTGTTAACTTGACTAACTCGGTTGATGGCGGAAGTCTTTACCTGGTAAGGAAAGTTCGGTCCAGTAAACTCTGAACAAGAACAGGGCAAGCTTGGTTCATGCTCCACGGAAGCTCCTCAACTTTCTCTTCTGACCCGTCCGAACTTCAGCGGACTTCGACAACTTTCACAAAACAAGAAAAGAGCCCAAGTTTAATGTATTCTTATCACCTTTTAATGTTGATAGAAAATAAAGTGATATTTTTACTTTCTCGCTAACCTTTTTTGGCGAGAAAGTATTTTTTTTAATTTTTGCTCAGGATGGGTTTCACCAGTACAGTTTAACGATAAGTTAAATTTATAAACAAATGACGCATATATTTCGCTTACGGGAAGATGTAAAGATCTTAAGTTTACCGGATTGGTGGATTGTGGTTCCAAGGTACTCATAACTGCTGACTTGCTTTAGCTGCGTCCCATCGCACTGTATATTTATATCATGAACTTGGTCATCTGTCCTTGCAACAACCATCACCTGGCTCTTCGTCTTATTTGTGGTCATGCCTCTCTCCTTCAGTGTTTCATTCCATTCTTGCACTGCCTTCTGCAGTTTCCTCTCAGAGTCTGCTACAAGTACAACATCGTCTGCATAGATCAGAGCTTGACACTGAACTGGACGCAGGTTTCTCATCCCCACCAGTGACCGGTCAGTTCTTGCGTTACAGGTTTTCACAACTTCGTCCATAAATATTAGGAAAAGCAGAGGGCTGAGACTGTCACCCTGCCTTACGCCTTTCTCCATTCTGAATGTCTGTGATATTTTTCCATCCAGTCTGACTACGCCTTCCACGGTCTGGAACAAGGACCTGATAGCTTTCACCAGCTTTTCTGGAGTGTTTTTCTTTTCAAGGGCTTTCCAGATTTCCTCCCTTGGCACCTCGTCGAAAGCAGAGTGCAGGTCCAAAAAGGCCAGGTATCCCACCTTCCCTCTACTGATCCACTTGTCCGTGATAGTTCTCAACGAGAAAATAAGGTCTTGTGTCTGTCTGCCAGGTCTGAACCCCGCCTGCTCCTCATCTAACATTTCTTCTACATGACTGCGCAGTCTTACTTCAAGTATTCTCGAGTATAGTTTATATACCACCAATCCGGTAAACTTAAGAAAGAAATAAGGAAAAGGGTAAAGAAGGGAACAAATACGTATTACGCCCTCAGTAGCAGCCTGTTCGGTAAAAACGAGATCTCCACCAGAACCAAAAAGCGAGTGTACACGGCTGTAATAGAACCAATACTCCTGTACGGCGCTGAGAGCTGGACTGCAAACAAAAATGAGATCAGTCATGTGAATGCGACCCAAATGAAATGCTGCAGACGAATTGTGGGAGTGACAAGAAGGGATCGCATTCGGAATGAACGGATCCGGGAGCAGGTGGACCTACCCCCAGTCAGCAGACGAATTGAAGAAAGGCAGCTCTCGTGGTTCGGACACGTATCAAGAATGGACCAGCAGAGAAAACCGAGGCAGTACATGGAGGCGAGAGCGCAGGGACGGCGTCCGATAGTTAGACCGAGAGTGACTTGGGAGGAGAAGGTCAGCCAGGTCGCGGCGAGCCGGGGGAAGACGCTGACCCAGCTGCGTGCCATGGCAGCCAACAGAGTCGCATATAAAGACTGGATCCAAAGCTCCTCCCTCACGCTGCGCTAGTGGCACAAAGAGGGCAGATGAAGAAGAAGAAGAGAAGAAGATGTAAAGATGAAATGGGTCGACTGATGTTTATTTACGTTCCCCTGCTCCAAAACGCAGCACTTTTTCTCATATTATCATCGAAACTAACCTCCTTAATGCAATAAAAACAGTGTCCTTACTTAGAAAATTCTTTTAAGAACATGAAATCAGCTAAAATTCATTAAAATGACTTTTGGTTACTTCACAGTGTTTGCACAACCAAGCAGACTTCGCATTTTGGATCAGTGGGTTTAGGTACTGAGGTTTGGTTACGCAAACACTGTGAAGTAACCAAAGGTCATTTTAATGAATTTTTGCTTACTTTATGTTCTTAAAAGAATTGACTAAGTAAGTACACTGTTTTTATTGCAATAAGGAGGTTAGTTTCGATAATAATATGAGAAAAAGTGCTTTGTTTTGGTTCAAGTGAACATAAACAAACAATACCCTGGGTATGTCCGCTTCCTTTGTCACTGGCCATAAGCTAAACGTATGCTTTCGACTTTATAATTTCAACTTATCGATACACTGCTGAAATCCAAACTTAGGTTAATTCAGACGATCCTTATTTCCAGGCTATTGGTTGGTTTACAATGTTTAGGCTGAATTTCACCACCTCACGATAGTGCCTTTTAACGTTCCAATAGCTATCGATTCGAAAAAGTAGACATCCTCTCGTTGAGTTTTGTTGTGTCAATAGAATTCGCCTGCTTTGTTTACGTCAAATTTATTTCAACAATTTCAACCTAAAAGTGGAAATAAACGTGAAAAACCCCCTATTTTTTCGGAGAAAGAATAAGTTAAAATGTTGATTAGACTACATTAGACTACATTAGACTACACCAAATGAGTCGCAGGTATGAAAATTATCGTTTTCGCTAACGCACGGAAAATCCATTCGAAAGCTAACGAAACGGTAACGGTGCATGGTGAAAGCCGTTAACATTTTTTACCGATACGATAGCGCTATCGTGTACACGATAATCTTCACGTTAAAGTGGTGAAATCCAGCCTTATTAGAAAAGAAAAAAAACTAAAAAAATATGTAAAAAGCGATTGTATAGGTATATGCAGATTTCTTGTGGTTGCACGTGTACCGTTTGTATTTTCTCTGTATTTCAGTTGTACAAACTTAGCCCGCAACTTTTTCAGACCCAAATCCCAAATAATATCTCTTTGAAGTTCTCTGTAATCCAGAATAACAGAAATTATGCAAACCGGAAAATAATTAACATTTCGGGGCTGATTACTTGATAACCTCGCTTGTTGACATGGCTGCGGGTCGAAAGTTTGAGTTGAACTTAGCCTAGGCATAAAGCCTTCTTGGGAAATGATCTACCCAAAACTAAGGAGCTCCCCCCCGCCCTGTGTGATTGGTAACTCAATCTGCTTCTCTGTCTCGGGAATATATTAAATCCCCCCCTTTCTCGCTTGTCGTACCTTAGAGACAATTTTAATATGCAAGTCTCGAACGAAGACATAAAGTGGGGCAGAAAAAAAGAAGATATTTTGGTAGGTATTTTTGGTTCTGCGAACCCGTAATGACCTACAAAAGCTCAAAAAAAAATCTCACTATAAAGTGAGATAAAGAGAGTGATAAAGACTGAATTTTTTTGTAACATTTTTGGATATTTAAATGCTCTGAATTATAATTAGTCTTTTTAACGGTCAAAAATTAATTTCGAGCAAACTTTTGTTGACAAAAGTCACTCGATCGTAACATCACAACAGAGCCTGTTAATTTGAGCATTTATAAGACATATATTATACTTCAGAACATTTAAATATCCAATAGTTTCCACAAAGAAAACGTAAACAAATAGCGATGACTCAGTATAAGGGGGAGGTTAATTTTCTAGAAGACGAAGGCTATAGTCGATTACCCTTTTAAAAACTCTAAACTGAGAATGTCAGGTCCTTTGCAGTCATAATTAGGCATATTAATATAACACTCTGAGGCTTCCATATTTCGCTTACATAAAACCTACATTCGTTTTTGCTAATTTTCCTCCCTTTCTTCCCTTCTTTGAAAAATTTATAAATTACTTTTAACTGTTATGTTGCAAAGTTTGCGGCTGTTAACGATTTGACTTTGCCTAGCTTTTTGATTTATACGACGAAAGTTTAAGCGTAGAATAAATTGTTTGAGTGCAGTGATTAATACTGCTCTTGGCTGCGGAGTCAGCCTGCTTTCGGCCTAGGGAGGCAATTGGAAGCGGAGCAAAGATTTATAATCAAGAAAAGACGTACCACCGCACCTCATGTGACTTTGGAAAATGGTACTGTTACAAATTTCAAGGAACGATAGGGGGTAACCGCTCCAGAGATTGCTTGAGATTGCATAAAGATTTCCTGAGATTCTCAACGAGATTCGTGGAAAGATGCACCCCGAAGGGTTAACTACTCTAGAAATTTCCAAGATTCCCTGAGATTTCATAAAGATTTCCAATGATTTCCGGAGATTCCCAACGAGATTCCTGGAGTGGTTAACCCCTCACGAAAGAATGGCCTATATCAATCCAAAAGTAGGCTTGGCATTCACCTGCGAAAATACATTCGTTACTTGTTTACGTTTTTCCTGCACACTTTAAGAGGAAGCTATTGGATATTTAAATGTTCTAAAATATAATGTGTCGTTCCGGTTGTGTGGCTCCTAACGCTTCGAAGTTCGTCACTAACTAGGCACCTATAAAGGTACCTTCAAATGTATTCTTTACCATTCTAGGAAAGGTTGAAGAGAATCCCTGCAGCTCTTCAAATCCATTAGCCTCCTTTCTAAGGTATGGATTTGCTCGAAAGGAATTACTCATTTTCTGGATAAGAAAGCTATATTTTAAGCTGCAGGCAGCAATTTTTCATCATTCTTATTTCTTTTTATTTCGCCCCAAGATTCGTCTCGAATTAAATTAAGTAAAACTGTGTGAACTTCCTTTTTGTCAAACTAACAAGCGCGACTATAGTGAACGGTACCTTATCCAAGAAAAGCGTAAACTCAATCCTTCTTCGACCAGTGGTTCCCGAGATAAAGGCAATCATTCGCTTCCGGGCACATTTACCCGTCAAATATTATCCCAACACAACCCCCTGTTAGGTACCATTTTTCCCAGGACACCCTGTATTTGCCGTAGAGCAGTGGTTCTCAAACTTTTTGGCTGGCGGAACCAAATTTAGTCGGGAATTCTTTCGTGGAACCTTAAACATTGGATCGTCGATTTCACAGGTTTTTTAGGAAACAACAACAATACATTTTTCTATTTTAATTTTTCTAAACTAAACTAAAATTGTATTCCCTGAAGCTCGGAGAAGGCTTCGCGGAAGCCCAGCAAGGCTTCGCGGAACCAAATGGTTCCGCGGAACCCAGTTTGAGAACCACTGCCGTAGAGCATGTCAAGTGAAAAATATTTTATATCACCACTGTGGTGGTTCGGAACCCACCTAAAACTGTAGTACTTGTACTAACGCGATGAATGGGGAGCTGGCATTTGGTAGTACCGCCAGGTGGGCATATAGATAATTCAGGGGGTAATCACTCAAGAGATTCCTTGAGATTCCACTGAGATTCCAGATTCCAAACTATATCCATAGAAAGATGAACCCCGAAGGGGTAACCACTCCAAAAAATTTCAAGATTCCCTGACATTTCATAATGATTTCCAATGATTCCCGACAAGTGGTAAACCCCTCAGATAATTCTTGAAATGGTCGGGTTGCTGAGCCCCCCCCCCCCCCCCCCCTACTCTGTATTATAGGTATTACATACATAACAACATGAAACAGTGAAATCCGGATCGTCCACATAAATATGGAGTAGAGACCCCTATAAGCTGTACCACAGCCACATTATGGAAATGTATTTCGCCTCGTTCATTGATCATCCCCTAAACGGCACCAAGCAACAAATCGTAAATAACTACCCCCCTCCCCCCTGTAAAGTCTTGTATGACCCGTACCCAAGTACAAACGAGCATGGCGGGCGCTAGGCACATTAGCACAGGCTCAACAATAGCCGGACAAACGCTTGATTTCCGGCCTTGAGAATCCGCCTACTTTTTCAAAGTCTGTTCGGTTTGTGTTTCGTTTCTCGGTCAGGTATCTTTTGCTGTGGAGTTTAAATTTTCATTTTTCATAGCACACATATTCATAACTTAGCCGAGCAGCAGAAAAGTGTGATATTCAGTGCGTGGAATAGGGAAGCTCCCGGCAAACGGGGGTACCAGGAGGTGTATTCCCTTTCTCGAACGCCAGCAAACCCACCCAACTAACACCTTCAAAATTTATTGTAAGAAGAACTGTTCCCCGTATATTGCATCATGGCGTGCCTTATCTTCTTACAATAAATTTTGAAGGTGTTAGTTGGGTGGGTTTGCTGGCGTTCGAGAAAGGGAATACACCTCCTGCTATCTCATACTCTTGTTAGATGGACGATGACAATGTACCTAAAACTTTATAAATGAAACGTCGGGAACTAAAATACAAACTGAAGCCTTCACATTCCTTTCTTTGTGAATTATCTGGCTGAGGGTGATTTCACCAGTTTCTAAAGTCTACTATAGCGTCCCCTAAAATTGTCCAAAAATTAAGGGTGCACTATACCTGACGGTGCATTTTTTACCGCCCATAAGATTAACATTGCGAGCGGCGATTCATTTTCAAGGTTTACCCTTGTTTGGAAAGACACAAAATTTTGCCTGTACCTAGCCCTAACAATGTTCTAGGGAGTGTTCGAAGCAGATTTCCTATTTTTTACTTTTTTTACTGGTTTTCGAGATACAGCACCATTCTTGAGGTATGCGATGCTAGCATTTGTAAAACAGTTGTAATAAAAGAAACCAGTGAGAAATTGGGAAATCTGCTTCGAACACGACCTAGAATATTGTTAGGGCTAGGTACAGGCAAAATTTTGTGCCTTTCCAACCAAGGGTAAACCTTGAAAATGAATCGCCGCTCGCAATGTTAATCTTATGGGCGGCAAAAAATGCATCGTCAGGTATAGCGGACCCTTAAAGCACCTTCCTACCGATAGCACCGCTAGAAAGTGGACTTTTAACGGTAAGGTGGAGTATGTCCGGGGAGATAAATTTACCTAGCACTCACTTCATCTGAAAAATAAGGAATTGGTGAAAACCGCCCTTTATAAAATAGGAAACACCGGTGGGAGATGTTTCCTCACGGGTCACCTCCACCGGCACCCAACAGGTGCATTACCGAGATGAGTAACGGGAAAAGGGACGCCGGCCGGCATTCCTTCCTTCTCCCCATAATTTAATGGCATTCCATGAAAACAATCTGCGAAAAACCGTGGGAGATAGTTGGAATTCCGTTATTATGAATCCTAGATTAAGAAGGAAAACTCTGTTTAAGGGGGGTATTTATTAGTGATGGTGAAGCACAGGCGTAATTAGACTATGTGGGAGCGTGCAATTAGTTCAATCTGTGGCCGCACGCCCCCCCCCCCCCCCCCCCCCCGTCCCCATCACGCTCGACGCCTAGCTTCGCAGCTTCTGAGTGCTTTTGTCTGCAAACGCGAATAATGCTCAAGCGCAACCCCTTACCCCCACTTTTCAAATTAAAGCAATAATAATAAAATACCCATAAAATATTAAGGTTAGACTTTAAGGGTATGCAGCAGCTGGTGATGCATTTCTGACGTCAGAAAATTATTATTTTTCCTTCACTGGAAAAATAAAAAAATTCTTATTAGAAATTGGATTAGGGGCGTCTACGCAGTCGTGTTTGTTTACGTTTTTTTCTGCACATTTCATGAGGAAACTATTGGACATTAAAATGTTCTGAAATATAATATAATGTCTTTCTAACGGCCGACAGTTAACAGGCTATGTTATTTTTGTCAACAAACAATACATTCTGTTAATTTCAGCCGTTATGAAAACAAAGAAATACATTGAAATTCGTGTAAGTTCACCATTTCACATTCCAAATGTTATTGATTCCATCATGAAAAGGACGATACTTCAGCAGGAAAAGTCTGTCGAACTGAAGAACATCCAACAAATAATACAAGTAACTTTTGGACGTGGCACGTCGACATTTCTTCCGAAGTTGTTTTCTTCGGTCTGCCAATGTTTGCTGACTGCTTTGTCCATGCCTTTTGTCGGGGAACAAACTCCCATTCCTGTGTTTGTTCTTAAGAAATTCTTCCACCTACAATAGCATACCATACTGTTCTTTGGAAGCTATTGAAATTTATTCCTTTTTTTATTTATTCCACAATTTTTACTTTCCCATTCAGGTACGAAGTATAGATATAGGAAAGTATTGTGATTGTGCAGATTGCAGATTATGAGTTTTCATTGCAAAGCGCCGATCAGAGGTCCCCAGAGACCCCAAAAAAGCGATTGTGTGTGTATGTGTGTATGTACTGAGAGCCAGACGCCAAACCGTTCGGCCGATTTTCTTCAAAATTGGTAAACGGGTGTAAAAAAATAATGCGCAGACTCAATTTTTTCCATTTTCCATAGGTGAAAACTGGGGGGCGTAACCCCCATAAAACCTCAAAAAATCATGTTTTAAATTTTTTTCTCAAAACCGGCACCTACGATTTCGTTCATTTCTCAGGGGTAATAGTGCATATTATGGTTGAAAATACCCCATCAGCGGCATATCTGGGAAAACTCGAATTTGGGAGATTACGACCCCCAAATGCCTTCGTGAGTTTTTTTATGATCACAAAATATGTCACGTGGGTACTCAAAAGTTTTGGGGGAACTTTCTCAGGTAAGTTATGTTGTAAGAAAAATTCTAAACCCATTTAAAACCCCCTCACCCCCCATCCGGGGTCAGTGTTGGTAGGTTCACAAAATATGCCATGCGGGTATTCAAAATACTCGGGGAGACTTCCTGATGCTATCTATTTTGCCTAAAATTTCCTCCGAGGTGCCCCCCCCCCCCCCCCCCCCCCGTTTGTGTTTTGAGAGGTTTGCGAAATGTACCGTGTGGGGTATCAAATTTTCTCGGTGAGGCTTCCTTAGCCATGTTTTCTCATCCTAGAGGCAGTGAGTGTTCGCGGGGGGGCTCGAAAGCCATAGCTCAGCGCGGCTCAGCCCATATAGGCTGGGAACGTTTGTGCGACCACCATGTAAAGAATACTTGTATAGGTTCTCCTAACGAAGAGATTATTTATCGTACCATATGTTTAGCTTATTACAAGAGCAATAGACTTATCGTATACTATGGTACTGTAGTGTACTTTAAGAAGTGGTGAAATCCATCCTATCGTAACCGACGTTGCAGGAAAAACGACAAGAACCTCAGCGCGATTATATCCCTGACGAGTGACCCTCCGAGACCGAGTAAATAGCTATTTCCTGGTTTCTTTTAGACTCCAGTGCTGACAGATCCACTCTGTTAGCTTAGATTTCCCACGAATGTGTGCTTAGGTGGTTGTGTGCTCTCACACAAGAAAAACGGACTTATATTTTCCCAGCACAACAAATCTGACAGTTATAGCTTAACGAAAAGGCTGTAGGGATAGAGAAGGGTTCTGCGAGCGCAAAAAAAGGTGAAAAAGGTTTAGAAGATAAATTTGGCCATAATGACGGCTAGAAGTGAGCTGTTTGGCAGCCAGCCCACACAATATACGGACGTATCTCTTCTTCCGGTCCAACATGTACCCACCAATTCCCTGTACTTCGTCTATACTTTCTACCTTCCAATATAAGAAAATAGTGAAGCGCTCACTGTGGTCTATTGGGAGAACACTAGACTTTCACGGCTGAGGTCCTGGGTTCGAATCCCGGTTCCAGCAATTTTCCGCTGGTATATCATGGATGCCACACAAAATTTTAATTTGGCTTCGACCAACAATCAGTTTCTTTATTTATAATATCTGTAGGCCTTTAGAGGGGCGAACCAGGAAAAGACTGATAGGATCGGGACCGGTGGACCCAGCTCTTCCTGTTCCTCTAAACACGTTCATCTAATCTGGAGACCACTTGTCTACTGAGGCTGCTCTAGAGACATAGGTAATGGTAATATCTTTGATCGTCAGGTTAGATATGCTTGCTATGTAGGTGACTTTTCCCAACCAGTGTGGGTCAGTGACTAAGAACTCCCAAATTCATTCATCCGAACTAATGAACTGTTTGTTAACCCTACTCAGACTGTAACGGTAAAATTCATCTTGCAGTATACAATCACTTCATGAAGAATGGTAGGTATATAGAAGGTTTAGAAATGAGGATTTAGATTCCGACAGCGGCAGAATGTAGACCATCAGAGACATCGTGGTTAACGGCTTTGGGACCACAACCAGATATCTCATTATGCTAATTAGTATTAGTTCTCCTCCCATCGGTATAATTGCTGTAAACCAGTAATAGCAGATTATGTACTGTTTCTTCCTCTATACGGCAATGGGTTCTGTTCTGGAAGTATTCGTGATTGCTTCGGGAAACTTTTCCGGCATTGCTGATTATGTATTTCTCTTAAAGTTATCGCAGACATGTCTACCTAATATCTCTATGTCGAAGGAGTCAAACACTTCGTTTGAGAAAGATACAATTTTGATGTCTTCGAAAGACGCTGAAAACAGGTTATATGAAGATCGTTCTGGATCTTTTTTTCCGAGGGGTTAACCACTCCAGAGATTGCTTGATATTGCATGAAGATTTCCACAGATTTCATGAGATTCTCAACGAGATTCGTGGAAAGATGCACCCCGAAGGGTTAACTACTCCAGAAAATTCCAAGATTCCCTGAGATTTCATAAATATTTCCAATGATTGCCTGAGATTCCCAATGAGATTCCCAAAGTGATTCCTGGAGTGGTTAACCCCTCGTTTTTTTCGTAAGGTGACCTATAAGAATCATCTACTTTACACTCCAGAACTATCTTCTTAGTCTGTTTATTTTAGAAGGCGGAAATTGTTTCTTTTTCAAACAAAATGATCTTCTTATAGAGAGAGATAGATAAGTCTGGGACCACATTACCCGAACCTCTAGTTAAACCTCCAGTTAATGTTACTCGAGCATTGTCGTGTCCCCTCTGATACAACAGACGTTTCCTGTCTTTCTCCACTTGTTCCAGTTTTCTACAAAACAGACTAACTCCGCTTCTATCCGTTCGGGCACGCGGGAGAAGTCTGATGGGTCGGGTGATTTGGTTTTGATGTTCCGAACGTGAGGACCGTCGTCAGAGCTTGCAGCGCCATTTGTCCAAGTTGCGGTAACTTTGTGCAACTTACGCTAAGTTGCCGTTTCTCGCTCAACTTTTCCCATAACCCTGGTCGGGCCATCCGTCTGCCGCAGGGGTGCTACCTCCCCCCGTCTGTAGTTCAGAGTCTTGTTGTTTTACAGTAATCCCCGCCCAACTTTTGTCTTGGCCCTTAAATCCCTCGTAGTTTGATATTTACTCCGCTTAACTTTCGAAGAGAGGATTTCTTTTATTTTAGTTGTAGTTAAGATAGCAATAGGGAAGGAGTGAGACTGGCTAGACTGCTTCTATATAGAGTTTTTCTTTTGTGGTGACTCCAATCGAACTCCCTAGGACCTGACCTACATAAATCAGAATCGCTCCTCTCCTTCTTTTCTCTCTCAACATGCCTTTCCTGCACGTGTTCTCCGTGCGAAACGGCCCAGTCAACTCTTACAAGGAGTCCAAGGTTTCAATTAGTTCTTACATCATCCACAGAACAAAAATAGAGAAGGTATAGTCCTGAGTAAGGGCGAGCACGCAATCGTGTTTGTTTAAGATTTTTTTTGTGCCTTCTATGAGAAAACTATTGGATATTTATATGTTCTGAAATATAATATGTCTTTTTAACGGCCGAAATTATGAGGCTATTTTGTCATCGAGTGATTTTTGCCAACAAAAAAGTGTCCAAAATTGACCGATCGTGAAATCCCAAATATCCTCTTAATTTATGACGTTAAAAAGGCATATTATATTTCAGAACATTTTAACAGCCAATAGTATCCTCATAAAGTGTGCAGAAAAAAACGTAAAAAAAATAGGAACCCGATCAAAAAAATCTACTCTCCTTCCCCGAACCCGAACTGTCCTTTTTAGCGAACCTCGAGGCCGATACCTAAATTATAAAAACCCAGAATCGGTTCTTATACAGTTCTCTCATTAAATAATTAATTGTTACGTATTTAAACGGTTTAAATACCAGTAAATATCGATAAATTACGGCAGAAACTGACGTACTCTGGTTATCACGCTGAAGCTAAAGTCCTCAAATGAGTCCGCCCGTACATGATCAAATCTTTAAAATTAGACAATTCTGGAAGGCTGCAGAGGCTCTAGGGTGCCTATTTCAGTAGGTACGCGAGACAGATGAACGAAGATTGGTGAAACATTGGCGGCACTCTCGAGACTTGTCAGTGACTCTGACTAGAATAGACACTCGAGCTTGGAAAGGTCTCTAGTTCAATCACTCGCTCCTTCTCTTGATGGAACCCATTTCTCTTTCTGAGTTCCAATTAAACAACAGATGGGTTTAATATCTGGATTAATTTTTATAAAAAATTTCTTATTCCTTTCAGAAAGCAATTTTCTTTTATTATTTTTTAGAAGAGAAAAGAATGAATTTATTTTTGTAGCTTTTAGGAGTTCCCCCGAAGTGGTGGTTTTGGAAGTTTGTGGTAAAAATTTTAGGGGAAGTTTTAAGAATATATAGGGCACAAACAGAAATTTACGGATACTATATCTACTTTAATGGATCCATATTAGGTAGATTTCGAAAAAATACTACCTACTGGTGTCGTACCAGTAGTCTCACTTTTGAAAAATGTCTTTAGGTTTCTTCGTTTAATGACCCCTGGTTCCCAAAACCACCATGGAAGGCACCAGCACCAACGTTTCTTTTCGGCTAATGTGTACTTTTAGGGGATGCTACAGTAGACTTAAGGGATTGAAGAAAACCACCCTACGTGGAGTAAACAAATTCTGGTGACTTCAGCTGAATATGCAAATATGCTATAACAATTCAATGCTGACGTCATAGAGATAAGTACAAACTATTAATACACCGACAGTAAACTTTTAAAAAATACACACTAGGAGTCGGGAAACGTCCTTGAGTCACGGTAGAGTCATTGACGTTACAGCTAGACCAAACATAACAAATCATTGAAATCATGGAGATTGAGCAGAAAAAGAATATGGCAGTTAATAATGGGGCTGGTGATATGGCTCAAGATGGCTATCACGCAACTAGCTAACTATTAAGTACGTAGTTACTTTAAATGGGTTTTGCGATAATGACGTCACCGGGTGTACGAAGGTTAAGACGTCAGTGAATGTCGTGGTAAAGTCGTAAGGGATCAATGAAGTATAAAGGTGGCCACATATGAAGCGTTTTGGACGGCGTTCTGGCGAGGGTGCATCCCTGGTCGCCTCGAAGTGGGGAGGGATTGACAGTTTTGAAGGGATGCCGTCCCGATGCCTCCAATAGTAGTTGAAGATATACCCTTTTTCCATTAAATTCGTCATGTCAACTATTTTTCTTGTGTATTTTGAGTAGATTTGTTGAAAAATAATATATCAAGAGACAGACGAAACACTGTGATTACCACAATAAAATCAAGGTTTCATCAATTTCTGGTAAACAAAAGACAAATCACAGGGATGCGGGTCTGGAAGTATCGTGTGTGGGCACCAGCCATCCATGAGTTGACATCCCGAATCCCGCATCCCAGCCAGGAAGCCAGGACGCCGTCCAAAACGCCTCGTAAGTGGCAACCTTCATCCAAACTTGTCGAAATTTTCACGGTATATTTTTGCCAGCCCTGATGGGTACTTTGCCTTCGCTGGCTGGGGGAGCGTGACTAGACTGAAAGGGTGGGACCCTGTATCCCAAAAAGATCTTTAAGGGCAGTAGCGCCAAGCAGTACCTTTTCTTTATTCACCTAGATCTGCTTCATCGATTTATTCAGTTTATTTCAAAAAGGGAGGAAACGTAAAGACCATCAAAGGACGTAAATGGACAAAAACAATGCCGAAAGCTCGCCTCCTATAGAAAAGCCCGACAAGGTGAAAGAAAACCGCAGTTTCGAAGAGAGGAGAGGACGGACTTTCATATGTTGGGTGTCCAGCCTGGAACCTGATCCTAACTGTTAATGGCCCCTTCCTTTCTTCCCCTCCCTCCCCCCACCCCCTCAAAGTCCTTTTCATTGCTATTGATGACCCCCGATACTTCCGGTCGGCCTGAGTGTCCCCCCCACCCTGTTTGCTTTGTTCTCAGCTCCAGTACCCCAAACACTCCGGGCAGTTCAGTTTCACCCTTCTATACATTTTTCCTCGCGATATTTTGCGCTATTTTAGGAAAAATTGTAGCACGTAAAAAGACCTACAGTTTGGAATAAAATCACTAAAACGTATTATATCAAACCGCTGCCCTACTGTTGTTTGGGGCATCCTGAATTGCAAGTTACCAGTCGCCTGCAGATTCATGATTATGTAATTATAGAGTCGGTTTACACGTCAAAAATATAGCTGAGTATAATATGTATAATTTACAAGAATTTCTCAGTTATTGATATTACTTATCTATTATCTAGTGTCATCTTTGTAGTGAAAGTGCGAGGGGGTAACCACTCCAGAGATTCCTTGGGATTCCGTAAGGATTTCCAATGATTCCCAACGAGATTCCCAACGAGTGGTTAACCCCTCGTGAAAGTGCTATGAGGAACCGAGTTAAATAACCGAACGAGAAGGACCCATTCACGTCGAAAAGCATAAAAAATTTATAGAAATAGGAAGGTTGCGTTTCTAGTGTCGTTTTAACAGATGGCTTATTGCTTATTAATGTACTACACGCTAGAAATCACACTAAAAATTGATTTACATGACCAATCCAACAAATGTCCAGACGTCTAGTCGATAAATTTTTGATAAGGTGCTTTTACGGTCGTTCCACTCAATTTCCACAATAGCTCTTAAATTGTATGTAGGTTGGTATTCAAATAATTATGAGGCTACGATTACAATTTCCGTGTGAAAGCTGTGAACAAAATTGGAGAGTCGCTCCCACTGGTTACAACTCATGCATAGTAATATCTTAATACAAGGAAAGTTTTTTTGGTCCTAAATATTCCCTAAGCTAACCTAACAACGAGTACGGAAAAAATTAAAATTTTTGAGATTTTGGGAAATACATGTTATTCCTGAGGTAGAAGCCGACGACGCGACGCCTGCATAACAACCGACTACCGACACCGACAGGTAACCGATCAGAGACACACACTGTACAGGTGTACCTCTTCCAGGTTTCTTACTTTACACTAGCAAAATATAAATATTTTTTTTTTGATTTTATAGTTTAGAAAAACGCTTTATTTGGAAATACCTGTAATCTGTTTCAGACACTTTAATTGTCTTGAGGGAGGGTCAATTTGAGGTTTGATTGGTTAAAAAAAAATTTAACCTTGTTCTTGTTCGGATTTTTTTATTTTATTTTTTTGTTTGTTCGCTTTTGATTTAACGAATCGCCACAGGATACCGAGCATGGGACCGTTAAAACAGGATCCTCAATAAAAAACCTTCTAAGTAGCCTTTTGCCTTGCAAACAAACGATTGATTTAATTTCCCTAATCTTTTTTACGGTTCAACAAATTTCATTTCCTGGTCAAAATGCACAAAATCGGATTTCAGGCTCTCCCTTTCCAAATCCCTCTGATCACGTCCTACCCCTCCCCCATCGAATTGCCCTCCCCATCCCCACCAATCCCTCCAAACTCCCCGAAACTCCCCCTGTGGGCACGTAGCCTTTTTTTCGATATCAGCTCCTCACAACTTGAACCATTTCCTGTTCAAGTCCGACCCCTTGTCTATCAAAATCCAGTTACGCCAAAAGTTCCAATATTTATCTGTCTACGTTTCGAAATTAGTTTTGAAAGTTGGTCTGCAGGATTCGTGACATTCGAATCTTTTCCCATTACTGAATCAGAGCGTGTACTTTTATGATTTTGTCCTTCGAAGCAAAAGCAAAGTGATTAAGCGACGTCTTGCTATGTTTTACGGATGATCGCACTCACGTTATAAATAAAAAGTTATTGCCATACATGAATCGTTTTTAAACCCTCAATGATATACCTGGACCTGTTTACAATACATAAAACTTAAAAAACAATGATAGTATTTTATTGTTTTCTCAGTTGTTTAGGATATTCTCTCGGAGGGACAGATTTTAGCCCCATAAACGTTAATAATGAGAAAAGATAAAAAAAAAAATACTTTAAAAAATCACCACTAATTTTAGGGCCTTACTTTAAAAGACTGAATGAATCGTAACCCCGGTTCCATACCTACAGGTATACCTACGTTCGAAATTAACCCACATAGCTGAAAGAAAGTTTCCTTCAACTTTTTGAACTTTTCACACGAACCGTCATGGATAAACGAATTAGGTCGAAGTATAAAAACAAAAATCTGACGGGAGGTGCGCCTCAGGCTCGGAAGCTGAGCCATGTAGGCACTTCCTCCTGACTCATATAGGGAAAAACAAACAAGAGCGCAGCCAATGTTTGCTTCTGGAATAATCAAATAAATGAATCGGTTCGAAAGGATAAGGGGAAAAGGGAAAGCCCCCAGGCAAGAACACTGTAGCCCGTCCACCAAGAGGTAAATGACTTGCCCGATATCGGAGACCTGTTTCATTATTTTTAATGATCCAGAAGCGTAATTATGGGGAAATTCCCCCTCCCTGCTCTGAATTCCCCTGGCTCACAATTGCATCTCTTAGGATCCCCCAGAGCCATCTTCTGTTCCCCCCTGATGTTTTATGCCGCGATAAAGCGCATGATTTTCCGCTTCATCACATGAGTTCAGAAGTTTGACCTCAAATGATACCTCACAGACACGGGGCTCTTTCCATAATTTCATCTCGTTTATTTTCGAAAGTACGGTGACTAAAAGTCTGAAAATATGGTCAAAACAAAGGACTTCTAATCGGAGGGTCCCGGGTTCGAATCCCGGTAGCGCAGATTTTCTGTTTGGAGCATGGATGTCTATAGTGGGTACCAATAACCATCCGTGGTTAATTGTTGCGATAATGGTAAATATCAAGAATCAGTGGTGTCCTGCCTTTATCGGTGGGTATACTGGTCTGTTTAGAGATGGATGTATAAGAGTATCCAATAACAAAAAAAAAGCTGAAAACTGACTACACAGGTATTTATAAAATTCTGAACCGATTTTTTCCACAGAATTCTGTTTCGAAAGAGTGCACTTTCAGGATGGTACCTACAGGGTCCTCCTACCTTTCCAGGTCCTCACTAGGGCCGGGAAAATTTCACCCGGAAAATTCTAGACACCTGAGTCCTCTTGCTCACTTCCACTGCATCCAGCCCCCGGCACACCTAGAGATGCAGATAATTACAGTCGGGCGCTGAAGTAGACAAACAAAGTACATGCTCAGCTAGCAGGGGGGTCACATTAATCAAGTGCGGGGTTCAATTTCGTCGCCGAACTCACAGCCAGGGAGGCCGCAAGAGATTCAAACTCGGACACGGAGTAATGACCCCTCCTTCTGCCCACCGCAGCCCGCTAGTGCTGACCAACTGTCCTGGTCAAGAAAGGGGTGGCGATGGTTACGATCCTAATATCTACCCTTTTTCGAACTTCGGCGTAAGCAAAATTTTCCGCTTCCAGCTCCCACTCGGCCGGGGGGTTAACCACTCCAGAGATCGCATGAAGATTTCCAAAAATTTCCTAGAGCCCTATTATGGATCTTTTTGTCACGCGTGATCACGCAGTTATCACGAAAACATAGGAAAAATAACATTGCAAATGTTTATCACGCGGTTATCACGCGTGATAAAAAGTTTCGTAATAGAGCTGCTGGGATTCTCAACGAGATTCGTGGAAAGATGCACCCCGAAGGGTTAATTACTCCAAAAATTTCCACGATTCCCTGAGATTTCTTCCAATGATTGCCTAAGATTCCCAACGAGATTCCTAGTTTGGTATTCCCTTTCTTGAACACCGGCAAACCGACTCAACTAACACATTAAAAAATTATTTTAAGAAGATAAGGAACGCCATGATGCAATATATGGAGAACAGTTCTTCTTACAATAAATTTTGAAGGTGTTAGTTGAGTGGGTTTGCTGGCGTTCGAGAAAGGGAATACGCCAGCAGGAGTGGTTAACCCCTCGTCGGCCAATTTCTTATGCCAAACTGCCAAAAAAAGCTGGACTGCTAAGTCCTGATGAACAGCTGATGTACCTCAGAATCCTCCGAGAGTAGAGGCACGTGAACTTACTTAGAAGTTAATGCAACTTAAATACTTCAACGGCTAAGGGCATATCAAAGTTGCATCGAATATTGCAGGAGCAATCAGGGAAGTAGATAAACAAGATACTCTTTTGAATAATGTTTGCGGAAACGTTGAGAATTGAACAGAAATACAGACAGAAAAGTAATTTCTAACTTGAGAATAAATGGGAATACGTATTTATCAAGATTTACTCCCATCTTCTTCCATCTCATCTCTTTTTGTAATTAGCTCAAGTTAATTGAACCTTACCCTAACCACACGCCTGCCCACGGGATTACTTCCTACGAAATATTACCAACTCCACTATTTTGGCAATTTACTTTCACGTAAACAGGGCGGAATTGCCCACCATTTCTTCCCTCGTTTTGTGTTTTCCTCCGAATGACCCAAACCAATGTGACTCACAGGTTACCTATAGGCTGGTACAGTGGTACAGTAGCCTCTCTCTATTACTACCGAAGGATTAAGACGACGCTATACCTGACGATGCGTTTTTTGCCGCCCATAAGATTAACATTGCGAGCGGCGATTCATTTTCAAGGTTTACCCTTGGTTGGAAAGACACAAAATTTGGCCTGTACCTAGCCCTAACAATGTTCTAGGGAGTGTTCGAAGCAGATTTCCCAATTTCTCACTGGTTTCTTTTATTGCAACTGTTTTGCAAATGATAGCATCGCATACCTCAAGAAAAGTGCTGTATCTCGAAAACCAGTAAAAAAATGGGAAATCTGTTTCAAACACTCCCTAGAACATTGTTAGGGCTAGGGACAGGCAAACTTTTGTGTCTTTCCAACCAAGGGTAAACCTTGAAAATGAATCGCCGCTCGCAATGTTAATCTTATGGGCGGCAAAAAATGCACTGTCAGGTATAGCGGACCCTTAACCACTCGTTGGGAATCATTGGAAATCATTATGAAATCTCAGGGAATGTTGGAATTTTTTGGAGTGGTTACCCCTTCGGGATTCATCTTTCTATGAATATCGTTGGGAATCTTTGGAAATCATTATGGAATCTCAAGGAATCTCTGGAGTTGTTACCCCCTCAATTACTACCGTCAAGGAACCTTGAAAATTTGCTCGCTGTAGAAAGAGTATCAAGTGAGTCAAGAGACCGTACTGCTCACTCGTTATAGAGAGGGAACAACTGTATTGGACAATGAGCAGGATTAGTGCAGTGGCACCGGGTTCAAGCCCCGGCTTTTTCCTCGAGATTTTTTATGGTGTCTGGCCTTCATCGGCTTGGGAAAAACTCGACTTTCTGGCGTGGTCTACCTTGTGTCCTGAGAGGTGTAAAGGTTCAAACCCCAGTGTGATTAATATTTTCCTGTGGTATTCCCAACCACACACACAAAAAAAAAAAAAAAAAAAAAATGAAGTTCGCCGAAGAGATATCAATGTACCTAGAGTCGGAATATGGGGTTCAAAGAGAACTGAAATTTTATTTCACCTCAATCTGCAATAACGAAGCATATTGCATAAAAATCTGTGATATAATCGATTCAAGAGCGTAAATCTCAAAAACTTACAGCGTAGCGATCAGCCGTACAAAGCTCAGCGATATTTTCATTTCACGCTTTTGATACAGTCAGGAAATTTCAAATTTTCAAAAGCGTAGCAGCAGAATTGTGAGGCACACGGCAAATATTTCCCATGAAATCGTATTATCTTCTTCTCTTTGACGATAGATGAAGCCGAACAAAAGTTATCAGGAAATATGCGCATGCCAAGTTTTGACTAAGTTAAATCAGATCTACTGATTCACAGGTATGAGTTCTAGAGAAGGAGAGGAGACGACGAAAAACACGAAGAAGGTTAGAGGAGTTCAAAAGAAGAAGATAAGAAGATAACCAGCTGACAGAAATCATGTCAAGAGGCTAAAATAATCCAAGATATAATTTGACTTTCTACCGGCCGAAATTAGCAGGCTGTGTGGTGATTTTACAATCGGTTAATAACAAATTTTATGTTGACAAAAATTACTCCGTAAAATCACCACATAGCCTGTTAATTTCGGCCATTAAAAATACTCATTATATTTCAGAACATTTAAATATTCAATAGTTGCCTCATAAATAAAGTTTGCATAAAAAATAGCGAATGTACGTTCAGTCTTCAGGGTCTGATTTTTTTTTTTTTTTTTTTTTTTTTTGTTCTATTGCATGTCTGCCCCGATACCGCCTGTACAGTCCGTATCGTCTGATTTATTAAGCAATAAAAGGGAAATGGCAATTTGGAAAGTTTGGTTTTCGCGACTTAACTTCTCAATGTGTCTTGCTAATTGCGCGAAACTTTTTAATCTCCGACTCATAATCTTTCCCTCCAAGCCCACCATACAAGAGTTTTACGTTTAAAAATTTAAAGCAAAGATTTTTCAATGTTTAAGTTTAATTATTTTTTATGGGGATTTTACCCTCGAGCCAGTGTTGTGCCCCCCTCCATTTTAGTTCGTGTAGCTGCCAGCAGGACCCCCGCCGCCTTCACACCACCTTATTTCCGGCACAAGCATGCAAACTGTTCGCAAGGATGTTCCATTACGAGCCTGACCTAAAAGCTTTCGATCTGGATAAGGAGAAACATTTTTTTTTTAGTCTAAAAACGTTGAAATTCATCTACAGCTCAATATTTTGATAACGTAATACTGCCCGACGGGGGGATCGCCTAACGATTCATGATTATGCAATTTAATATCATACAAGATAATATTGCATATACACTTTTTATACTTAGTAAAAACCGCCTGATTTTTTTTTTTTTTATTCTCCTTTGCTTCTTCACTAGATAAGGTTTCTCTAAAGGCCCCAACACAGAGTGGGTCATGGTAGGCGATAAAGTACCATGATCAACAGGCTAAGAAGTGGGTCCTAGTGCATAAGAAAAGGGTCTGATAGGGTCACCTTACGAAAAAAAAAAAAAAAAAAAACTGTTACCAATGTAAGATGGCCCAGTAACAACTGTTTGCTTATACACTCCATCAGTCTTGTTAGCCTGTTATTTAAGAAGACAGGAATACTATTTCTATATTCTTAGGATAACGGAGACAGATTGACAGGTCAGCGCTAAAGTTGGTTCCATCACAGCTTCAGTCAGCAAAGGTACCACCATAATGGCGAGACCCGAAGGGGGTTAAAGACTCAAGGAATCTCGTTGGGAATCTTTATGAAATCTCATGGAATCTTGGATTTTTTTTGGAGTGGTTATCCCTTTGGGGTTCATCTTTCTATGAATATCGTTGGGAATCTTTGAAAATCTTTAAGGAATCTCAAGGAATCTCTGGAGTGGTTACCCCCTCGGCGAGAGCTGAGTCTGGGGGAGGGTCGCCCAAAGAGACACAATGGACCACTCTGTTATCTAGCTGTGAGCTGTGAATGACCTTACAAACGCATAAATTACATATTATTAGCAATGAATGATACCCACACACTGAAGGAGGGAAATTGCTGCCGAAGTCAGCTCATTTACTACATGTTAGCAAGTTTGAGCATTGACAGCAGCGGAAGTCATGGTTCGTAGTGAGGGGAACTAAAGAGGCTCGGAATTGATTTCCGCATGTAGCAGCCTACTTTGTGGCTTCCACCACTTCACCTTAAAAATAACTTTTAACTTTCCAAACCTCCGCCACCTTCCACTTCGGGGAACATTATCAGAATTCAATTTTCTCAAAAGACCCACTTCTCGTAAAATAATCAACACCATTAAGGTGAACAAGAGTCGACTGCGAGATAATGGAAGTACGCAGAATAAAACCAATCTTGCGTTATTTGAAAATTCTCTTGTTTCTGTTCAAAACATCTTGAGGCTTCAGGCTTCATTCCAGGGAAATAAAATAAAAGACATAGTAATTTTTGGAACACCTGCCTCTTTTAATCAACGGCGTTCTGGTGGGGGCAAAATTTATAGTCCAGGCTTATTAGATTTCTAGTTAGTTCCCCCTCCCCCCGAGCGAATTGTCCATGTCAATAGCAATTCATGCTTTCAAGTTTCTGTCAGTTACGTTATAACCCAATACAATTCATTGGTATAAAAATACTCTAACCACAGATTATGGTAGTTCGAGACCTAAAGGAAGGAATTCTCAAAAAAAGGTCTCTCTAAAAATATTAGTCAGTATCTCAGATACTTCTCGACTGAAATAGAGAGCGTTCATCAATGGCCCTGGCCCACAAAAACTCGGACTGAGGGGAAAATAAATTTGGGGGAAAGGGAAAGCCGTCTAATGCCTCCCAATTGAGCTGAGCCCTAAAGGGATCAGTTGGGAAGAGGAGAAAAACCACGGGATGAATGATTGAAACCCCAGCGCCGCATCGCTGACTGCTGACTCAGACTACTGAGCTGACTGTGCTGTGTGAATTCGACCGAGGAGCCGTACCGCACCCGCCCAACTGTTATTCCCGACCTTACGTGCCATCCTTATGCTTAGTATATTATTGCTGATGTCTAGCGCTTCCGACTATGATCAATATTCTTTAAGGGTGTGAGCGCTACATCTCAGCTATTTTTTTTACTTTTTTTTACCCAAGGAGGAGTGTGCTGGAGCTTTATAAGTAGTCGAGGGGGTAACCACTCCAGAGATTCCTTGAGATTCCACTGAGATTCCATAAAGATTTCCAAAGATATTCATATAAAGATGAACCCCGAAGGGGTAACCACTCCAAAAAAATTCCAAGATTCCCTGAGATTTCATAAAGACTTCCAATGATTCCCAACGAGATTCCCAAAGAGTGGTTAACCCCTCGTAAGTAGTATTACATCCAAGCTATCACAAACGAGAAAATTTCTGATATCAGGATTCGAACCTAGACCCCTCAGGACACGAGTAACCCTTTTAGCCAGCTCGGACACTACGATGAAACAATGACCTATTTGATTGAGAAATTGTTTAATTGTTTAATTTGATTGAGCAATTGTTTAACCGCAGTTGCTGGCACAATTTTCACCACCTTTTCTACTACCTCTATTACACACATTAGATTTAAATAAATGTATGCAATACATAAAAGAATCTAACAGTGTTCCTGGCTTCTTAAATAACAGGCTAAGAAGACTAATGGAGTTTATACGGAAACAGTTGTTACTGGGCCATCTTACAAAGTGAACCGTCTTTTTTTCAGACCCATCTCCTATACACTATATAGGACCTTCTTCTCAGCCTGTTGTTTAAGTAAGACAACAACACTGTTTATTTCTCAAACAAAGTGTCTGTCTTCTTAGGGTGCGTCCCACCATGCCCAGTTAAAATTAAACTGGGGATTTACCATGTTAAATTTAAGTGAAATGTTAAATTTTAACACGGTAAACATAGGACAAAATCTCCAGTTTAATTTTAACTGGGCATGGTGGGACGCATCCTTAGAATAATAGAGACAGATTGACAGGTCTGCGCTAAAGTTGGTTTCATCATAAAGGGATGCTCTCTCATCATTCACCAAATACGAACGTGCACGACAGGGAACCTCCACTTCCATAATTAAGTAAGTGCCCCTTAGGTTGGCCAGCGGGATCACATCGAAGAGAAATTTTATCTCCAACAGAACCTATACCTTTCCAAAGAAGCACAGTGAAAAGAAACAAAAAAGTCACAACGAAAACTCCAAATTTGCGGAACAGTATATACTGTACAGCTGTGCCCCTGGGCGAAGGTAGAAAAAGTGTAAAATACAGAAAGTTGGTACAACGGCCGTAGGCCCATTATTCTAATTCACTGATGTCTCTTTCGCATGCATTCTCAATTTCTCAAGAAAATGGTGAAGGGTTTCCTCCTTCATAAAACAACACAACGGAATTTCGATTACGAAGTAAATTTTTACGAAAAGTTTGAGAAATTGGAGTTGATACAAGTTGAAAAAGTGTGGAAAAAAACATGTTGGTTTTCAGTTGGGAATCATCTCTAAATTGAAAAGAAACGCGGTCGAGGTTGGAAGGGACATGCTGGTTTTGCTGAGACCGCTGGGAGCAAGGGCACATCGTTAGCTTACCGGCCTATGCGTCACGCTCAGCCCACGAGTCCCCACAGAGGCCTCCCCCCCCCCCCCCCCCCCCCCTGACTGAACGTGAGGACTGTTGTGTTAAATCTTCGTAGACTTGCGGATGATTTTTATGTGAAAAAGAAGCTAGAAACATCGGAAGACTCTTTGTTTGTTAGTGTTTCAGCTTTAGATTGGTCGGCAGCAATCTTCTCAAAGCTTGGCTCTACCTGACAATATAAAAATTGGCCTACTAGAACGACTGAGGTCCTGGGTTCAAATCCCAATAACTTTCTACTGGTAGTGGATGCTACCCGACGGGTTAACCACTCGTTGGGAATCTCGTTGGGAAATAATTGGAAATCTTTACGAAATCTCAGGGAATCTTGGCATTTTTTGGAGTGGTGGTTACCCCTTCGGGGGAATCTTCGGAAATCTTTATGGAATCTCAAGGAATCTCTGGAGTGGTTACCTCCCCCCCCCCCCCCCCCCCCCGATGCTACCCCAAATATTCATTCGGCTTCGGCCAACAATCAGCTTCTTTAACTAATAATTATCTGCGCCTTTGCACTACACAGTTAAGTACCAATAGGATCGTGAGCCCTTTATTATATAACATATTAAAATAGTTTTTTTTTTTTTTTTAATAATATTCGGTTTAAAGGGAAAGAAAAAATATCGGATAATTACAGCTGAGTACAAATATGTTCAGCAGTGGGTAAACATGCGAGTAAGGTAATTGGAAATCAGTCCTGGAAACCAAATTATCGGGATTGCAGCCGTTCGCAAAACGAACCTTTTCGCTAGTTAGTAAAAATACAGCCTATTTTAACTTTTTAAACATCTCTGTGTATCCTGATTACTGTTTCAATAACCGCTTCATAATGGTTACTCGTGATCGACTCTGCTTAAATAATTAAGAGGACGCTATACCTGACGATGCATTTTTTGCCGCCCATAAGATTAACATTGCGAGCAGCGATTCATTTCCAAGGTTTACCCTTGGTTGGAAAGACACAAAATTTTGCCTGTACCTAGCCCTAACAATGTTCTAGGGAGTGTTCAAAGCAGATTTCCCAATTTCTCACTGGCATCTTTTATTGCAACTGTTTTGCAAATGCTAGCATCGCATACCTCAAGAAAAGTGCTGTATCTCGAAAACCAGTAAAAAAAATGGGAAATCTGCTTCGAACACTCCCTAGAACATTGTTTGGGCTAGGTACAGGCAAAATTTTGGGTCTTTCCAACCAAGGGTAAACCTTGAAAATGAATCGCCGCTCGTAATGTTAATCTTATGGGCGGCAAAAAATGCACCGTCAGGTATAGCGGACCCTTAAATAATTAAGTCATATCGAAACCATACGATAACCATCTTCGATATGTATCGATAGGATAGTTGCGAAAATGGTGGTAGAACACCAGTATCATTGACAATCGATAGCCCTACCCTACGCAGTTTCAGAAATGAAATTTTTTTTCAGTCTTCTTCAAACAACTCTGCAAACAGACATGTACAAAAATATCTAAAAGCACATATTTCAATCATCAATCAAAAAATCTCAAATAAAAACAAAATAAGGTTCTACATTTCAGACATCCGCATGCGGGGGCTTCGGACGAATCATGATTTCATGAATATTTACATTATGGTGCCAGCTGATTCCGATAAAAATGGGGGGGAGGGGTTGTATGTTGTAGGCTGCAGGGGGGGGGGGGGGGGTAGAGTTCGTTCACGACCAGCCTGGCTATATGCGTCTGCAATGACAATTAGCCCACATATACTCTGTTCTCAGTTTGCGGTACAGCCATGGGCGTACCTGTAAAATAATTCCCGGGGGGAATATAAAAAGTGAACTCGAAAAAATTTTCCACAATGAACACGTTCCAGGAAATTCTTTTCGAAATCAATGCCTAAACATACCTCTACATTTTCTCTTACAACCTCCAAGGTCTGGAATGTTCGGGTATTATGAGAGGGGGGGGGGACAAGCCCAGCAACTTGACCATTCCAAGAATTATCCATCATGCTCAGCTGACATCCCTAGGCGTCGTCCTATAACAAGGCGGGGACGTACAGTTTTAGGTGGGTTCCAAACCACCACAGCATAGAATCGGGAACGAACCGGTGTGACCCGGCTCTCTCAATGTTCCTCTACAGACAACGAAGACTAAAGACAACGAGGGGGTAACCACTCCAGAGATTCCTTGAGATTTCATAAAGATTTACAAAGATTCCCAACGAAATCATGGAAAGATGAACCCCAAAGGGGTAACCACTCCAAAAAAATTCCAAGATTCCCTGAGATTTCATAAAGATTTCCAATGATTCCCAACGAGTAGTTCACCCCTCGAAAGACAATATCACTCGGCTATCGAGACTGTTATTTGGGGGGGGGGGGGGGGGGGTAATTATCCCTAACCCCATTGATGCGCCAATGTTTTTTTGGGGGGGGGGGGGGGTAATTGCCCCTAACCCCATTGATGCGCCAATGGTTGGTCAGTGCTGTAGCACTGCTGGTACAGTGTCATTTGGCGCTCAGGCTCGCTGATCCGAACTATGACATGCCTGGCTGCATTTACGCTCCATGGATTATCTCTCGTTGTTACATTTGGAAAACTTTTAAATCTTTTAAAGCAATTACAGTTGTTTTGTTCGTTTCCAAATGGACTAGTTGAGTTTTATGGTTTAGAGTTACTAGTTGCTGACAAATGTTAAAGAGAGATCGTTTAAAACTGGACTGTCAGAAATCGTGAGGGGGTTTTTTTTTCTGTACAGAAACTAGAAAGGAAAATTTACCCTGCGTTGTGTGTCTAATTATAAAAGACGTCAAGGAGTCTGACTTGCGTCGAGAAAGTCTGGGCTCAAATCCCAGCGTAAGATTTTTTTTTTTTTTAACGCGCGACGTTCAGAGAACATATGCGCCGATGGGTTGGTTTGTTAGATGTTATTTGGCCGAAGCCGAAGACGAAGTGGCCAAAGCCTAATATGAGTGGGCCGAAGCCAGTTTAGGAGTGGGCCAAGCCAATACATCCATGTCGGAAGCGGAAAATTTTTCCGTTCCGCCGGGATTCGAACCCGGACCTCTCAGGACACAAAGCAGACCCCTTGACCAATCGGGGACTGAGAGGCACAAGCAGCGTAAGAAATATTTTCCACTTTCGGTATGAATGTAAGCTGGCTTCGGCCAACTCCTCGGTCGGACTCCAGTGGTGCTATCCCCAGCCAGGTCGCTCATACTAAGAAAAAAGAAAAAAGTTTGTATTGCAGCATCTATACAGCATCTAAACAATAGATATACAATAGAAACTGTAATAACTGACATTCAACTTTGTACGGCCTGAATAGATAAGATTTTGTAATAGAGTTAAAATTGCGAGCGAGACTTGGAAAGTTTTCGAGGTAACCGATGCTGAGGAAACATATCCATTTTCCTTAGCGTGTTGGGAAGATACTGTTGGCTCAGTTTTATGAAACTTTCCAAGTTGAAGTAAGTACTTGGTAAGTTGATAAAAACGTTATTTGTCGCCTCGGAATTACGTTGGATTGGAAACAGGGTGCACTGCTGACTTGGCTGTTTGTTTACTTTGCGATGATTCGTTTCGAAAATGTTCGCACCCTCGCATGTGAACAAGTTTTTCTTCTACGCCAGCTGCTTGGGTTCTTTCTGATCAATATTGCTCGATGTTTGGAGAAGGGGTAATATAATTAAAAGACACTTATGGGGCAGGTCTTTAAGTAACCTTTTCCTTCCGCCTGCGTCGAAATTTTTGCTCGTGTTTTTGATCTTTTACGGCTCTCCACAATGTTTTTTTCACGTTTTTTTAAAGCCAACAGAAAGCCAAAGAAACAGCGCTAAAAAGACTTTATATTTCAAAACAGCTAAAAAGTGCAGCCTTAAGATCTCTTTGAAGTAACCAACCCCCATTTTAGAATTCTTACATGCTGTACCATTTTCGTAGAGCAACAGCTTCACTGAAAGTGAAGTTCCTAAAAATTGAAGGGGTTGCGTAGACTCCAAACATTTCTTCATAAATCACATCAACAACAAGAGGTCCATTTATATCTTGGAAACAATAGAAGGTCATAAAAATATGATTTCTCAGTTGGAGAAAAATATTTCCGAGGCCATTGGGTCTGTGATGGACGCCTTCAAAAAGCTTTTCAACTTTCTTGTGCCACGAACCAACTCCCCCCTCCCTCCCCTTCCCCCCTACATTCCCCCCTACTTTTGGCAACTTGGACGACAGAATTCACTCGTGTTTCTCCGCTTTCCCCCCTTATGTTTTTTTCACAACTTCTTTTCTCTTTCTCGATATTAAATGTGATTGCTCCTAATCGAAAACTATTTTGGACTGTTCGAGCAATTTCCCGTTAACAGTGTCTTGATATCTTGGATCCTGTATTTAAATTTAAAAACCACGTCTACTCCGCCGCGCCATGGAAAAGTAAGATACCGGATATAAGTCCTACACTTTTTATTCAGAGCTCGGCAAGATTGAGGCGCACGGGGTACCTGGAGTGATACCTAAACTACCTGCTAGACGCGCAACCTTATCCCCAAGGCAATGCGGGCTAAAAAAAAACAGTTCTATTTTTGTAACCGTCAGCTCGTACAGCAGGATGCCCTTAACCCAGTAACGGAAAAGGAAATTTATAAGGCACTGTTCTTGTAGCGAAGGATGCTTTTGAATGAGGAATCTGATACAAGTGAAACCTTGGAATGCTGATATTGGCAGAGGGGCCCATCTCCCTGTCTCTTTGTCGTGAAAAATATTTTTCTTCCTCATTCACATTCCTTGTTCTGAATTCCAGGAAAAGGGGGCCATGGCAAAAGAAGGGCTCTCAAAAAGTTACCAACATCCGGGTGAAAAGGTCTTTTTGGGTCTGCCTAGGCCTTTGAGCAAAAAAATTGAATCTATTCGAGGACGTTTGGCTTTGATCGCCCTTTTTGACCCAGATCTCCAAGAGCAACAGCCTTTCGTGATTTCCCAGGGCTCTGGAGAAACCAGCCAATGGAATTATTTCTTGGAACCCATATTAAGGGTGGTTATGCCGAATTGTGAATATAATGATATACTTTCCATTTTTGGGACAAGACCATAACCAAATCATACGAGGGGTTAACCACTCGATGGGAATCACTGGAAATATTTATGAAATCTTAGGGAATCTTGGAATTTTTTTGGAGTGGTTATCTAAGAATATCGTTGGGAATCTTTGGAAATTTTTAAGGAATCTCAGGGAATCTCTGGAGTGGTTACCCCCTCGAAATCATACAAAAATCTAAAAAAGGTATCTACTAAGCAACCTAATTTCAAAAAAAGTAATATTACTCTGGATGCGGCCTCAGCTCAGTCAGCTGTATATCAGATGAAGAATTATAGTGAAACCTGATGGGGCTAAACCAATTACAGGCAACACTGTTTGTTCAATACAACTCCGAGTTGTTTTCAATCCACCTAGTCTTCTAAACAGTGAGGCTGCGGAATTCAATTTTGCCACCTATCTCTCTTTCTGTATTTACTATTTAGCAGTTGAAAGATCGTCTGTTTGAAAAAGCTACTCCTAGAAATTCTTAGAAGAAAATGTTGGTTCAGAAACAAAGGGAAAATAGCAAGTACCGACACTGTGTTTGATACCGGTTTATTCCGAGGGGTTAACCACTCGTTGGGAATCTCGTTGGGAATCATTGGAAATCTTTATGAAATCTCAGGGAATCTTGGATTTTTTTTTTGGAGTGGTTACCCCCTCGGGGTTCATCTTTCTATGAATATCGTTTGGAATCTTTGGAAATCTTTACGGAATCTCAAGGAATCTCGGGAGTGGTTACCCCCTCGGTTTATTCTATGGCTCTGTGGTTTCCATGGCAGTGTCGTACTCAGCAAGAATCATTTATTTATCACACCGAAGGGGTAACCACTCCAAAAAATTCCAAGATTCCCTGAGATTTCATAAAGATGTCCCAACGAGATTCCCAACGAGTGGTTAGCCCCTCGCTTTCTTTAGTTGCAGGGTAAGTTAGGGTACGGAACTGGATAACACTGTCAATTTCACGTCCTCCCATGGCCATGGCTGCTCTAAAAGCTAAACATAGTGTACTATTTAAACGAACAACAAATAGGACACTATGTTTAGCTTTTAGTGGGGAACAAATCATTCGAAAGACAGAAATGGTGGTGAAATAACGTTCCAAATACAGTACGCCATAGGGGAAATCTCAGAAAATCTACAAATCATCAAAATTCCAAAGGCATGGAGAATTCTCAGTGAAGTCTATATATTTTGAGAGCTGGAATTACGGAATTATCAAGAGTGAAAGAAAAATGTGTTGCCTGGAATTAATTTTAATTAATTTAAGAATCGTTAATCATTAGAATCTGAACACGTCAAGAGTCCTTGTTCCCCACGGTTTCACAAAGCGAATTTTGAAGGTCGATTCAACAACATTCTTGGCTTTCCGAACACTTCAATAAAGTTTTAAGTTTTAACAACTCTCTCGAGTTTGTACACCTCCTTCACCTTCAAACAGCCAGGAATTTGTCGGAAAAAATTGGTTTGGAAAAACCAAAAACCAAAAAGGGAAAAATAGGGAATATGCAGTGCAATGATATTTCAGCTTAGCTAACACCAAAACTCACATGAACTTTCTTAAATGAATACCATCCCCAGACGAACAACTTTCAATCCTTTGTACATAAAAAAAAGAGTTTATTCTGAAATTGAAAAAAAATAAAGGGTCCGACAACAGTCGCACTTCACTTTCTCGCCCCGTATGATTTTTTTTTTTTTTGGGTGGGGGGATTTTTTTGATAATTTTTTGCGGGCGTAATTTTTAAGCAATCCAAAATCGGTTGAAAATGACCCAAGAGCATCTATCTGAGATCACTTCTACCAAGTTTCATGGCTGTCATTCTATTACTGTAGTCCCAAATGCGTTCCGACCATTCAAAAACGTGGTTTCTCATTCTCAACTCATTTTCAACACTTTTTTGACAAAAACGGCCGTAATTTTCAAGATAACAAAATTCTGTTCGACAAATGTTTAAGTTACGTAGTTTTAAACAAATGTACCGAATTTCATGACAATCGGTCAATATATGTGAATGGCGCCGAAAGGATCGAACTTTGGTCCAGAACGGCCGTAATTTTCAACCAATTCAATTTTAGTTGAAAATGACCTCGAAGCATCTACTTGTCAACACACTTACCAATTTTCAGTGTTATAGATTGAAAAGTGTACCGTCGGCGCTTGTCCGACTAACCAAAAACACGATTTTTGAATTATTTTGGCGGTTTTTTGACAATCGCGGCCGCAATTTTTAAGCAATCAAAAAATCCTTGAAAATGCCCCTCGGCAGTAATTTTAGACATGTCCATACCAAATTTCATCAAAATCGGAAGAACGGTATAGGCGCTAGAGCACTGCACGGACTGACGGACTGACTGACGGACTGACGGACGGACAGACTTTTTCCAGAAACCACTTTTTTGGACTCAGGGGACCCCCAGGATCATGGGAAACCCAAAATCTCAATTTCGAAATTTTGCACGAAAACAATACTTTCTCGCCATATATGGCTAGCGAGAAAGTAAAAATAATCGAAGAAATGTGATAGAGGTATACGTAGGTATAGTATCGCCACCCTGACCTGCCTGGCCCGAGGGCATTCTGCACTTTTCACTGTTCACAGAGTGCCCTCGGGCCAGGCAGGTCAGGGTGGCGCTACTATACTTATTTTGATCACATTTTTTTTTATTTTTACATCCAAATAAGGTCAAACGATAAAAAATACACGAACCTAACTGTCGCAAGAAAACACACAATTGCGAAACACAAAAGAAAAGAACAAGTAAAATTAACTTCCGATTTCAGCAGCAGAAAATGTAGAAAGGCCGTACATCGCCGAAAAAAGGCAGAGAGCGGTGAGGGAGCGAATTTCTAATTCTTCAATTATGAATAGATTATAAATCTGAGTGGAAGAAAGAATTCAATGAAGACTGAAAGCAGTCTTTGAGATCTGGAAGAAACGATCTTGGCAAGAGATCGCTGGAATGAGGCCAATAGGGATGCAGCCCGTATATATCTCCAGTCCCTCCAGCAAGAGCCACGGCGAATTTCCGACCTTCTTCCTGTAGGTTGCCCTCGCGTTACTACTTCTGCTTTTCGCTTCCAACGATGGAAACAACCTACAGACGGAAAGACACAAAATTTTGCCTATACCTAGCCCTAACAATGTTGTAGGTCGCCATCGAAGCAGATTTCCCAATTTTTTACTGGTTTTCGAGATACAGCACTTTTCCCCTTAAAAAATTGAGGTATGCGATGTAGAGATGGGTTTAGAACGGTTTTTTATTCAAGTCAATAAAAAACCGTTTTATTTAAACAAAAAAAACCGTTTTTTTTGTTTTTTATTGTTTTAAATCAATTTTCAACGATGAATAATATACAATTCGGGTTTGTTTACGTTTTTTATTTTATTCATGTAGGAACCGTTGAATATTTATTTGTTCTGAAGTATAATGCATCTTTTTAACGTCAGAAACTAATGCAGGTGCCTAAAGTTCCTCAGAAACCAATGCAGGTACCGAAGTTCCTAAGTACCTACCAATAGAATAGTGATTACACGATCGGGTATTTTTGCCAATAAAAAAATTGTCCAAAATCACTCGATCGCAAAATCGCTATTCTACACCTCAGCTTCGGACGTTAAAAAGGTTTATTATTTCAGAACAAATAAGTATCCAAGAAGTTCAAGCCACTGAGGGGGACAAGACTGAAAGCGAGGAGGAACAAGATGCGATGAGTGTTGTATCGGTTGATTATTCATCAGACTCAGACTCTTCTGAGTCTTCTGAATAAAGATTTAAAAAAATTTGTTCTAAATTTGTTCTTTTCATTCTGTTAGGTCAGTGTTTTATCAATATTAACTATAAAAAAAAAACAAAAAAAACAAGGCCTCGTGTTTTTTTTGTTTTAAAAACCGTTTTTTTAAAAAAAACAGAACGGTTTTTTATTACCGCCCATCTCTTGTCGCGTGTTTTTTTCTGGGGATACTGTTATAAGTATCCAAAGTTTTCTAAAACTATTGGCAAGTTCAGAAAGTTTTGTGTGGCGGGAAGCGGGCTAGTGCCACGTCGCTACGTGCCGCTGACACGATGCGCGGCCACCATCTTATTACTCGGCTGGCCATGGACTTGGAAGGACGTTCGCATTGAAAATTTTATTTTCGGGGCAGTACTCCCAAATTCTTATTTTATAATGAGTAATCCATCGCACTAGACTTCCGTCCATCTACACGTTGAACACCAGGTATGTGATGCGCAGATTTAGTTGGTTTTTCCTAGGTATGCACTTGTCAACACAGACTAGGGACCTACAGTTTTAGTCCCAGCGTGAGTTTCGGCTCATTTAAGGTACGAAAAAGGGTTTCGCTGATCCCAGCTCGTTTTTTGGCCATGCTAAAGTGGAGGTTTTCACGGACTCTTCCCGAAAAGTCCTTAGTGAGGTGAGCAGGTCTTAGCGCTGTTGCCTTTTGTCCAAACCGGTACTGACCGGGGTTGACTTGTATTTTCCAGAAATAGTTCCGACTTTATATCCGAGGTACTGGAAGTAAGCCTTGCCATCAGCAACAACCTCCTGACTATCTGTCATAATTTGAAATCTTGACAACCTTTTCGGAATTATGGAAGCTCAACTAGTGGTGGAACTCGGAGGACTGCGCTCAGTGCCGTCGCTAGGCCGAATGGGCTAAGTCCTCAGCGATGTAGGGAAGCCCTCATCAAGATGTCAAGCTTGCTAAAAGGGATGCTGTAGCCGAAGGGATCCTGAACAAGGGATTCACGAACTCCAGCTATGCTCATGTCAACTGTCGCCTCGTGTCACTACGTGCAGTCAACGCGTCTCAACGTATTACTTCCTGTTGGGTAAACCAACTTTACAGGTACTTACCTAACTGTTTTTTTCCTTACCTAAGTAGAACTTTTAAGCCATTTAATATTTTCCTGGCGGTGCTCAAAGCACCTACCACTTTCGTTTTTCTTTTGATGATTCCATATAATAGTTTCTGATTACCTACGGGTATACTTATTTCCTGAAAATGGATAGTACCTAGGTACCTATTGATACTTTTCGGTCCCTAAGCCGATTTACCTAGGGTGGCGTCCGAATTGAATTTACATTTTATCTAATTGCTTTTTTTGAATTTACTTGAACTCTGGAAATACCTTTCTGAATATTAAGGTTGAAATACCTTCTTTACTTTTGGAAACTTTCACCCTTTGGTTAAGCCGGCTCTAGTTATGATTGCTTCTTCTTTCTTTTGAAGGTAGTGCAGTGTTGTGACTCTTGTCTCCTGCCTCCTTACTTTGTCTTTTTTTGGAAGGTAGTGCAGTGTTGTGACCTTTTGTCTCCTGCCTCCTTACCTACTTTTTTCTTGAAGGTAGTGCAGTGTTGTGACCTTTTGTCTCCTGCCTCCTTACCTACTTTTTACTTTCTCGCCCGTATACATGGGCTGAGAAAGTTATGTTATCGTGCGAAATTTCGATTTTGAGATTTTCATTGCAAAAGGCGTTTCAGAGGTCCTAGATACCAAAAAAATGGTTTTTAGGTCATGTCCGTCCGACGTACGTACGTACGTACGTACGTACGTACGTACGTCCGTTTGTCTGTAGCGCGGCTACAGGTCACACCAGTCAACCGATTTGGCTCAAATTTGGAATATAGATGTCTAAAATCAGTTCCGAGATACATTTTTAATTTAATTTTGATTACTCAAAAATTGCTCCCACTATTGTCAAAAAAGTGTCAAAAAAAATTCAAAATCGTGTTTTTGTCTACTCAAGACGCATTTCACGGTACGGTAATAAAGTTAGAACATTCAAATTTTGCAGTCGTGTTTCCAGATAGATGCTCCAGGATCATTTTCATTGTTTTGGAGATGGGCCAAAAATTTGGGCCAAAATTGGCCCATACGTGAAAATCTTGGCCCCATGAACAGTATTAGCCGGAATTTCACAAAAATCCATAAACTTGTGCTTAATAACATTACTTAAAGGTTTGTCGAAGAAATATTCAATCAATTCAAAATTGCGGCCAATATAGGCAAAATAAAGTCAAAAATAGGAAAAAAAACTAGAATCTCGTTTTTGTCTACTCAAGACGCATTTCACGGTACGGTAATAAAGTTAGAACCTTCAAATTTTGCAGTCGTGTTCCCAGATAGATGCTCCAGGATCATTTTTATTCTTTTTGAGATGGGCCAAAAATTTGGGCCAATATTGGCATTATCGTAGGAAAAATTTTCCAAAAATGGAAATCACGTTTTTGATTGGTTAGGTCACATTTCCAATAACACTAATCGACGGATTTTCTTGAAAATTGGTGAAAGTGGTCTCAGATAGATGCTTCAAGGGGGTTTTTAATAGAGTTTCATTTACTTAAAAATTAAGACGGTGACACGCAAAATAGAAAACATATACTTTGCGCGTCGAGCGACACTTCACTGTCTGATGGATATGTTTGAGATTCGGTATGCAGGTGCCTAAAAGTATCGCCCATTGTGAGGCAAAATACTTTTTAGAAAAAGTTAAAATTCTGACAATTATTTACGTAAAAAAAAAAATCAAATTATCGATAAAAATTGCGAGAAAGTCAAGTGCGACCATTGTCGGACCCTTTATTCTTTTTGGTGTTGCAGTGTTGTGACCTTGGTCTCCTGCACCCTTACCTATTTTTTTCTTTTTATACCTAGAGTCGGCTCAATCATTGTGTTGTGGGGTTTCACAATTTATTGAACTTTAACTGACTTGGACAGTTACTTTAACTGTCACTTTTACTTTTCTTTGAATTTAACTTGAATCTACCTACCTACTTACAATAGTTGCCTGCGAGGAGGTTCATGGACGTCGAGTCCTTCTCAATTCTTGAGAGGTCTCTCTAGAGGGTTAATTTTAAACATTGGGGGGGTTCCATCTTCTCTAACCTTTGCCATTTATCTCGTGAATGATAGTTATTTACCGAGTTTGTGAGGTGGGGAAGAATGGTTAGAGCTGTCGCCGCATGCGCGGCAGTGGCGCATTTTTCCGTCCATATCCGCTCGAAGAAAGGGGAGGGTGGATTTATTATACTTGGATTAAGATCTTTCTTGGGATCTAATCGGATGTGTTTTGTTCTGATTAGGCTTCGAGATATCACTGTGACATTGGTTCAGGAATTTGTTTGACACTCAAGAATTGGGAGGGCTCGAACTACATGAACCTCCGAACAGCTTATATGTTATATATTATGGTGTCACTTAGTGACCTACTTTCGTGGTTGTCCTTGGCCAGGGCACCTTTATCTGTTGAATATCTAATGTCTGAATTCTCAGGTAAGACCTATATTTAGGAGTACCTAGTTTGGGTTACCTACTTAAGGAAGTATCAATCAGTTGACTTTAACTGAATGACAGGTTGGCGTTCTATAATTACTTCATCGTTTCTTTGAGCATCATAGCATGGCACAGCATTTCCTTATCTTTTACTCTAAATTATATCTATTCGTACTTGGAACTGAATTCATGGCGTTGGTACTTCTCCTGACTCTCTGCAAAGCTTCTAGGTCGACTTCTCTCTTCTCTCTCAACTACCGATGTTTTTCTTGGACCCTTAGACACGTAAAAGCTGCCGACTACGAGCTTCGGCACCCTCTTACTACTCGTTCCACCACTTGGTGAGCGAGCAGTAAGACGGTCCGCCATCGTTGTCGATCTCGGTTTGGTCTCTTACCAAATCGAACGTGACACTCTAATGCGATGCTAGCATTGGCAAAACAGTTGCAATAAAAGAAACCAGTGAGAAATTGGGAAATCTGCTTCGATGACGACCTACAACATTGTTAGGGCTAGGTATAGGCAAAATTTTGTGTCTTTCCAACCAAAGGTAAACCTTGAAAATGAATCGCCGCTCGCAATGTTAATCTTATGGGCGGCAAAAAATGCATCGTCAGGTTAAGCGGGCCCTTAATCCTTACAGCAGCATAGTACTTGTTGGTCGAGGGTGAACTAACTGGATTTCTACTGAACCTCTTCCACTTCTTCCGACCTATACAGACCGCCTCGATATTGGTGACCCACCATGACTGTTTACTCGACGGCCGAATCTGCGGGGGGCTATGGGAGTTCTCAAAAAATAAATTTCAAGGGTATTTTACGAAATACCAGAAAATAAAAATTTGAATTCATCTTCCACATTTCTCGAAAAAGAAAAATATCAAATATTGGGGATGATAAATAGTAAAAACAGATTCCATACGAAAAGGGAAGTGAAGGGAATAAAGAAGAAATAAAATTGAGCGTTGCCTTAGGGAGGGGGTTAGGGAGCAAGAGGTCAAGAACTTCTCCAAGTGCAATTCTCAATATCATTTGTAACGTAGAGGGTGGTGTGCCGCGACCCTCGTATATGGAGTATTCCATTTGTGTAAGGGCTCAAGGCTGATACTTGCTTTCAAAAATAAGGACCACTTCTTATAAGCCTGGGGGAGGCATTCAATGTAAGCTGAATGCGTGTTTTTTTGAATCAGCGTTTTCAAAGTGTGCGGTCAGGGGAACCCCCCTCAGGTTCTTCAGAGTCATTCATTGGGGGGATGGATTCTTTTGAAATAGCTTGTCAAATTTATACGGAAAATTGGGGAGTTAACCTGAATGAGAACGTAATATTAATATTAAGGGGTCAGGATGATTTTTTATAAAATATAGATATAGGTAATGCTGGTTATTAGAAACCTCAAGATGAAAGCTTTTGATGCAAATAAGAACTCTGATTTCTGAAGAAAAAAAAATCTACTTGAAGGATTTCAAAATAAATCTGTTCTTACATTTCCTGTGATGTAGGTATAGACTTCA
Organism: Mesopsocus fuscifrons; assembly: GCA_950004255.1. Classification (NCBI taxonomy): domain Eukaryota; kingdom Metazoa; phylum Arthropoda; class Insecta; order Psocodea; family Mesopsocidae; genus Mesopsocus; species Mesopsocus fuscifrons. Next base: position 17,643,450 of record OX465377.1, read on the forward strand.
AAGAAGTAGGTGAGATCTGATATCTTTTAGTAACAGAAAAAGAAAATAAGATTCATAATGATATTGATTTTCTTAGGTACAATCGGGTACAATATATATATATATTTTTTTTTTCATTTTCAAGTGGTTTCGACGGTTGGGGAGATGGTATTTGCTGTAGTGCTGTCAGCTGAGCACGATGGATACTTCTTGAAATGGTTTAGTTGCTGGGCTGGTCCCCCTCTCCCCTCTACTAACTACGATTTGAGAATTCTAGGATGGTTTCAATACAAGCGAAGCCTTCCAGCAATGTGACGGAAGAAGGTCAGTAGGTCAAAATGATCTTGGGTTAAAACCGAGGGGTTAACCACTCCAGAGATTGCATGAAGATTTCCAAAGATTTCCTGGGATTCTCAACGAGATTCGTGGAAAGATGCACCCCAAAGGGTTAACTACTCCAGAAATTTCCAAGATTCCCTATAAGATTTCGATTTCATAAAGATTTACAATGATTGTCTGAGATTCCCAACGAGTGGTTAACCCCTCGGTTAAAACCTACCTACTTCCGGAAAAATTCAAAATGGTTCGTCCGTCACCTGCGTGTTCTGTTTTCAGGCCCTACATAAATAGAAACTCTCTAATCAGAATAATCAGGTCATTTCTATTCTTTTTCCAGTACAAAGTAAGGGAGCAAACACAAAATTTTGTTTAAATTCATATTCAGGGGTTCTTTATTTTCTACCTGGGACAACTTATTTACGTTTCAAGGTTTTTCTTTCTTTTTAACGGTCAATTGTATTAAGCAGTAACAGATTTCCGCGAACTGGTTTCATTGCAAATGTGCCTTTAGCAAGCAAAGTTACATTTGGATGTTTCTCCACAGTAATCAAGTTAATGTTTTCTTTGAAGACTTTGGAAGGAGGAGAGAGAGGGGGAGACAAAGCTTTGTTTATTGTGAATTACATTACATTTGTAAGCACTTTCCCCTCATCCTTTCACTTTGATTTTCTTTTTTTCACTAAAGAGGATGAGTATTCCAGGTATGGTCTGGTAGTTCGGCGTTCGGCGGTTTAATGGCATCGACGCAGTCCTGTTTGTTTACGTTTTTTTTTAAATACGAGAATACTATTGGATATTTAAACGTTCAGAAATATAATGGATCTTTTTAACGGCAGAAATTAACAGGCTGGGTATCGAGGAGCGGCAACTCTCGTGGTTCGGGCATGTCGCCCGGGTGCCAGAGGAGCGAGGACCACGGCAGTTCCTCGAAAGAGACATCCCAGGGGCCGTCCACGGACTACTTGGGAGGAAGTGGTGTTGCAGGTGGCGGAACGAAGGGGCAAGACGATGCGGCAGCATCGATGAACGGACTACTTATAAAGACTGAAAAGGGTAGACTAGGGAAGAAATTTTTTTTTTTTTAAACGCGCGACGTTCAGAGAACATATGCGCTGATGAGTTGGTTTCTTAGATGTTTTTGGCCGAAGCCGAAGTGGCCGAAGCCGAATATGAGTGCGTGCCGAAGCCAGTTTAGGAAGGACCGAAGCCAATACATCCATGTCGGAAGCGGAAAATTTTTCCGTTCCGCCGGGATTCGAACCCGGACCTCTCAGGACACAAAGCGGACCCCTTGACCACTCGGCCACTGAGAGGCACAAGAAGAAGTTGTTATTTTACAAAAACGATGTGGGCAGTCTTTGCTGAAATTTGAACGTTCGGTACCGTCAGCAGAAGTAGGATGTTATTTATTTACGCAAGCACAGCTCTCTTGGCTGCCGGGCCAAAACCTAAGCAAAGGAACTTATGTGGTGAGCCGTGTACGTACAAGCAGATAGCTAAATAGATTAATTCTAAAGCATGAGTTTAACTATTTGAAATCCCTGATGGAGCCTTCAGTGAGCGCTTGGGGGACTAATGAAATTGAACCCTATAAGGACGTAATGGGCAATTCATTTGCAGATTGGTCTGGACGATCCGGCTGCTGCCTCTATTTCCATGTGGGGACCATGGGTCACAACTGCGCTCGCCCTCCCGCCGCGCGCCGCGTCGCTACGTGACCCATTCAGCTGGACGTGGTCATCGCCGAGTCGTACCTCCCCGACTTAGGTACGCTTCCGACCACACTCTGGATCGGGCGCTTTCTTTTTTCAGGTCCAAAAATATCGTGTATGTTATAATTTGGCAAGGCTGCGCTAACGTTCTGAGCTCCCACGCTAAGAAGTGGCCTTGACAACCACCCATGCATGCTCACTCTTCGTACCACTTTACGCTTTTTTGGACGGCGTATTTCCACCGTTGTTCAAACATGTACCTACTCTCCGATGTACCAGGTACCAGGTATTCTCTGGCATGGCCCCTCCAGGACCACTAACCGAGGGGTTAACCACTCGTTGGGAATCTCGTTGGGAATAATTGGAAATCTTAATGAAATCTCAGGGAATTTTGAAATTTTTTTGGAGTGGTTACCCCTTCGGGATTCATCTTTCTATGAATATCGTTGGGAATTTTTGGAAATCTTTATGGAATCTCAAGGAATCTCTGGAGTGGTTGCCCCCTCGCAACTAACTGTATAAACATGGCTAGGTATAGGGCCCTCATAAAAAGATTGTACATACTGTAAAGGTATAAAGGAAATAACTCGTACTGTTGTTTATGATCAGGTATCAGGGGTAACCCTCATGCCGCAAGGTGTGAGCAAAGTACCCATCAGTCTTTTCACAACGTTTCTCTAAATTTCTAGCTGGTGGTTCGGGTTTGCCCTGGAATGCTTTTCCCTGCGGTGCGGCGCGGGAAGCCAAAGCATTTTCCATCTCATTTAAAGCTCATAGAGACCTCCCTTGTTTACCCTTCACAGTGCATTTAAGAGGGGTTTTGTTAATTCTGATATTGTCCGAATTAGCGCAGTTGCAGAGCGTTGAGCTATGAAGTAAGAGGACTCAGGATCTAGTCCCGAACTGTCGAAATTTTTCTTGACGAAAGACCAGATCACCCTCCTTCGGTACAGAGGTCACAAAAGGTGGGATCCTGTAGGCCCTGGCCCTTCCAGGGCTGTAGCCCCATTGAGTACCTTTTTTTTGCATAACTAAGTCAGGATGATCCGAGGGGGTAACCACTCCAGAGATTCCTTGAGATTCCATAAAGATTTTCAAAGATTCCCAACGATATTCCTGGAGTTGTTAACCCCTCGGGATGATCAGACTAAAACGTTTGCAAGAATCTAAGTATTGCCTTTCCCTCAACTATAGCAATGTACTCGTATGTTGCACAGAACCTTTTATTCGTTAGCTGAAAGAAATACTTAAAAAAATTAATGTTTCTGCGGTTACAATACAATTCACTTCACTCGCGTTGGAAAAGTGAAAAAGTTCAAGGAGTCAGCTGAATTTGCAGTAAGCAATAAACTCCCATATCAAACGAAATGGAGAGGATTGTTCACATATATTCCCACCCCAGCAATATCGTTCGGATTTCTTAACCTGAGACCATGTGAATGCCCTGATAGCGCACACATAAAATATAGAAAAAAAAAAAAAAAATGAAAAGAAAGCGTCAAACAATCCTTTTGGCAAATATTTTCTCGTTCTCGAAAATCAATATAAGTTTTCTTTTTTCTCTATTCGGGTTTTCCTGCGGGATAAACATGAGAGTGGCTGTTCAAGGTGCCGAATTGAATTTAGTGGCGCGTGTGCCGTCGACATGCAAACATGCCAGCCCACGATGTTTGTTTTATAGATATCTTTTGGGTGGAACCACTTTCGAGAAGACTTTACGGATAAGTCTGCGCCAAAGCTGGAGAGAACCGAAAGGGGGTGCGATGTACCCCTCGCTTGACGCCCCCGGCCCCTATCGGCTCATACGCACTCTCTCTAGTCCTATTCACCGTGCTTAATCACATTTGGTCCGAATTGAGGCCTTCCCCTCCCAGTCTTAACGCTTTACCTGACGATGCATTTCTGCGACCCATAAGGTTAACATTGGGGACTCTCAGATGTATGTTTTTTAGAACCCGAAAATAACAGGCTGTGTAATTAATGATTTTACGATCAAGTGATTTTCGTCAACGAAATTTTTTTCCAAAATTAACCGATCGTAAAATCAACACATGGCCTGTTAATTTATGACGTTAAAAAGACGCGTTGTATTTCAGAACACCCAATAGTTTCCTCAAAAAGTGTGCGGAAAAAAACCTAAACAAACAGCGAATGTGTGTTCGGCCTTAAACCCCTACAGAACCAACGGACGTTAGAGAGAACACATCTGCATATACCAAACGAAGCATGCGCTGTCCGAAACAAAGCTACTAAAAATATATTCCTCTAGTTCAAGCGAGCAATACTGAATTTTACAGAAATCTGTGTGTGAAGAAAATTGGCCCTCCGAATGTCACGCTTGTTAAACTTCCTTCAGACGGTAAATCCATTCGAATTCACGGCCGCAAAGGGTTTCTTTACGTTCCCTCACATGGGGGGAAAGACAAACGACAAAGGGGTGCGTAGGGGGGGGGGGGGAGGGGGGGTGGCGTAGCGCGACGAATTGGCTCCGTCAATCACAGGGACCTCCGAGCCCTTAGCGCACATTACGCTGCTATAGAGTAACCACTAAGGGGGCCCTTTTTCTGCCCCCGTGTGACTAATGCGATGGGAGGTACCCCTATAAAAGAAGGGGTTTCAGGACCCGAAGGCAATTATAACTTTGTTGTTCACTCCATGAATTTACTGCTAACTGACCGAGTGAAAGCAGGTAAATATTTCAGGAGTATTCCCCTAAGTTGAAGCCTCTTTGGTTGAAGGTTGTAGGATCCTGTTTTGCTCTTAAGAATTTGTGTACAAAACAAGCCAAACAAATAGTGATGCACGATGCAAGAACAAGAACAAGAAACGGCATTTCTTGTTCTCGCAAAGCGATCTTTGTTCTTGTTCTTGCAGTAGAAATCATTTCTTGCTCTTGTTCGCGTTCTTGCATGATGCGAGACTCTTGCAATTTCTTGCAAATTTTCTGCGGTTATAATGTGGTTTATTGCCTACCGAACGGCCATTTCAAGTGCAATCTATCGTCGCATAGTCTGCAGAGTTTTTTACTTTCCCATATATACGAAGTAAATAGGAAAGTATTGTGATCGTGCCGAAAATCGATATTGAGTTTTTCATTGCAAAGCGGCAATCCGAGGTACAAGACCGCAAAAAAGTCTTTTTTATGTGTGTGTGTAGGTGAATGTACAGAGAGCCAGGGCCCAAACCGTCCGGCCAATTTTTTTCAAATTTGATACACGGGTGTAAAAAAAATAATGCAGAGACTTACTTTTTTCCGATCTTCCATTGGGGAAAATTGGGGGGCGCAGCCCCCCAAAAACCTCAGAAAAACAGGGTTTTAATTTTTTTCTCAAAATTGGCTCCTACGATTTCGTTTATTTTCTCAGCAGTAATAGTGCATATTATGGGATAAAATACCCCATTAGCGGCATATCTGGGAAAACTCGAATTTGGGAGATACGACCCCTCAAGGGGTCAATACGCCATGTGGGTATTCAAAATACTAGGGGAGACTTCTCAAGCGAGGTATGTGGTCAAAAAAATTCTCAAAAGATTTCCGACCCCCCCCCCCCCCCCCCCCACCGGGTTGTGTTTTTTAAGGTTTGCGAAATATGACATGAGGGTACTCAAAATACTCGGGGAGATTACTTCATGCTAGTTATCTCGTCTTAAAGGTTCTCCGAGGACCCAGAAACATATAGGATGGGAAAGTTTGTGCGACCATTGTCGTACCCCTTGTTATACAAAATATGGACTTCAATACATGAATGAAGCTTTGGAAAAGAAAACTGCCTAGGTTTATGCAAGACTCTTGCGAGAACTCTTACTAGAGTTCTTGTTTTTGCAGGACATTTCTTGTTCTTGTTCTTGCAGCGAAAATCAACTCTTGTTCTTATTGCAAGAAATGCAAGAACAAAAGCAAGACATGAATTTTTCGTGCATCACTACCAACAAGCCTGCAGAGGCTTTTCGGATACCGCTGGAAAAAACCCCCGGCCTTTGTCTGACCTGTTTCATCACCACAAGCCAGGAGAGCCACAACAGGGCCTCTTCTTAAAAATAAAAAAATCCCGGCAAGATCTGATTGCGGGGAAGTGTTTCCGGCGATGATCGACGGTGATGATTGTATGAAAAGGTTTATTAGAACCCATAACTCAGCGAGAGGGAGGTTTTTTGCGAGCGCTCAGAGAGAAACGACTTGAAGGAGGTCTGACCGGACACACCGAGCCCGAGGGAAGAACGTCTTGTTTTGGACTTCTTCCAGAGAGGGGGAACAGCCCCTTCTCCTCTTCCCCCTCTCCCCAGGCTCATACTATCATCACGGAGAATCATTTCCGACCTCTCTTTGTTTTCCCTAGCAGTTTTCGTGCTGATTTAAGTATAAGAATGAAAATATTGCTGCGTTGGTATTGTTCTGAATTTTCAATTTTCAAATTTTCATCTCAGCGAGCTCACGCTAACATATTTATGTTTTAAAATAGCAGTGCGTTTGTTTTTTGTATGCAAGATTATACTGGGGTCTGTTTGTACAATCTACTTTTTACAGTATGTGTACGAGATAGGATGTAGTGATCAATTGCCGCACAGGTGATCAGCTGACCGATCTCAGTTTCTGAAGTTTCTGAACGAATGTTACGAGGGGTATAGTAACCATATAAAGTAGTCTCTCTATAACGACTCTCTAGGAACCATTAAAATTCGCTTGCTATAAAGAGAGTTCACTACACAGAAGGTGACATTATGCGGATAGGATTTGTCAAGGACCGTACCGCTTGCTCGTTATAGAGAGTTATATTCTTGTTATCATTAAAGTTCCGCTACGTGTGCACGTGGAATCTCTGTCATCCAAAAGTCCGAGCTTCGGATGAAAATGAGCCGAAAGGAAGGACACGGTATCACGCCCATAACTTGGCCAACTCGTTCACCTCAATCATTTAAATGAGGCTAAAGTAATCGGCGATGGAGTGAAGTAGAGGGGTAGGTAACTGGAGAAGTTGAAATCGTCTCTAGGGCACTTGAGCAACTTGCTTCATGCGATCCAAGTTCGCAGAAAGCACGTGGTCTAGTCCCCTAACGGCACCGGGCGAAACACATAAATTCCACTAAGTACGTTGGGGTGGGTATCACTGCTATAACGGGGCAATGAAAAAACACAATTTTCAATTTAATAGCTGTTTCTGAATGCGAAAAGGGCTTAAATTGGGGCCTTTGGTGGGGGTAAAAAGCCCTTGTGGTCTGGAAGTCTGTGCCGTATGTTTTCTATGTTAGTAGCTCACATTTTGAAGCTGGCTCAGTTGAGTAACCTTCCCAGTACATTTCAACAGCCGTGACTCAAATTCATAATCAACCAACTTTATTTTTTCCTCAAATCTTATTTCAGCCCCTTACTTTTTTCCTGTTGAAAAGACAGGTACAATAGTCTCTCTCTCAAGGGACCATGTCAATTCCCTCGCTATAAAAAGGGTTCGCTATAGAGAGGGTGACGATATAAGTACAACATTTTTTATTTTAATTGGAATTAAATGGCGCTAGCTACTGGTATGAGTACAACAGTCTCTCTCAATGAGCCACGTCAATTCCCTCGCTATACAGAGGGTGACGATATAAGTAAAATAGTCTCTCTCTCAAGGGACCATGTCAATTCCCTCGCTATAAAAAGGGTTCGCTATATAGAGAGGGTGACGATATAAGTAGAACAGTCTCTCTCTCAATGAGCCACGTCAATTCACTCACTATAAAAAGGGTTCGCTATACAGAGGGTGACGATATAAGTACAATAGTCTCTCTCTCAAGGGACCATGTCAATTCCTTCGCTATAAAAAAGGTTCGCTATATAGAGAGGGTGACGATATAAGCAGAACAGTCTCTCTCTCAATGAGCCACGTCAATTCCCTCGCTATAAAAAGGGTTCGCTATACAGAGGGTGGCGATATAAGTACAACAGTCTCTCTCTCAAGGGGCCACGTCAATTCCCTCGCTATAAAAAGGGTTCGCTATAGAGAGGGTGACCTACAAAAAATCGAACGAAACCTGTGACATCCATGCTAAAGGCAAAAAAAAACTTGCTCAAGTTTGGATTCGAACCCACAACTCTAATAAGAAGGGAAGAAACATCTTTCTACTGCCACTACGTGTATTCCGTCTTTAAAGGTTCATTATTCGTCATTTAACGTGCTATATTGTTCAAAGTTCGGAAAGCAAGAAAGAAAGAAAAGGGAACTGTTTCCACTTGACAATCACATGGTTATTCCAATAAAATGTGAAACTAAAAAGCGTGTGTGCTTCTGATAAAAATATTTGGAAATCGTGATGCTCTGCGCTTTTCAAGCAGGCTTTCTGCTTTTCCCGGCTTTCTGCCGAACTACTTTCCTTTCACTTTATCGAGCTATAAAATATTCATAACGCATCGCCCTGCATTTCTCTTTTATCCTGTATATTTCTCAGATTCAGATAGGTCTCAAATCTTCCATTTACCCCAGCAGGGATGGCACTATCTGTGATCTGTGAATAACGCATACAATCGCATAAATTTCAAAGTTTCCCTTGAGGGATTAACCACTCCAGAGATTGCATGATGATTTCAAAAGATTTCCTGAGATTCTCAACGAGATTCGTGGAAAGATGCACCCTGAAGGGTTAATTTAATCCAGAAATTTCCAAGATTCCCTAAGATTTCATAAAGATTTCCAATGATTGCCTGAGGTTACCAACGAGATTCCTGGAGAGGTTAACCCCTCGGTTTTCCTGATCTCTGATTTGTTCAGCCTGTCAAGTGAAATGCATATCGATTTCACCTAAAACTGTAGGTCCCCGTCGTGTACTTCCACTATGACTGGGGTGCTGGTATTAGGTAGTGTTACCAGCTGAGCACGATGGGTAGTTCTTGAAATGATCAAGTTGCTGAGCTTGTCCCACTATCCAAGGTTGAATTGAAGGTGGCGTTGGGGGGTATGAAAAAATAAATAATAATAATAATAGTATTCATTAGTGGATTTCTGTTTGCATAAACGTATTTGGATGGGAAATGGTTGTATTATACAACAAAAGGCTTCGAGTGCTTTTGAGCTTTTTTGTAAAACGTTCGGCTAGACGTGTGACGAACAAGCGAGGGTTGTTGCACTCTACAATTTCAATTAAAACTTTTCCCTTTCTGTCCAGGAATTTTCCTAATTGAAGTTGCTGAACTTGTGTCGTCCTCGTTTTTACTGGTTTTCTCGTTTACTGAATCGAACTCAGCAATCTCATTCACTTTCACTATCTTTTAAGCTTCTTTTCTCCCTTTTCGTTCTATCGTAAGGTACTTAGGTACGTACGTATTTTTGTCCCAGGTTTTGGAGAATCAATACAAAGAAGAGAAATAAAGTTTTTTTAAATCTCCGGTGGGTTAACTGCGACTCAAAGAATAATTTTCCAATTTATTACGCCAATGATTGGTAGAGCCTCTTCTGTTGTAAGCTAAATACCCTCATTGGTCTCAAGGTACAAGATACAAGGGGAAAACATCTAGGTATTCTACAGCCTGTAGAAGGGGCAGGGCCCGACAGTCCAGTATTCCTCTTGGTAAACATATAAAACTGTAGGTCCCCATCGAGTACAAACAGGCTAGCCGGGGAGGTGACATTTTCTGCTGGGTTGCAAATAACCATTTGTTATCAGCCTGTTTTCAGTTGTGTACTACCTACCTAATTCTTATTCTAAAAGGTGTTTTGAGTATCTAGCAGTGACCTGACAGTCTATAGTCCAAGTCAGGCTGGGAGCGTACCGATAAGTCATACCTACTAGGGCTGATCAAAACTTTTTCTTGAGCAAGGAAATATCTGCTCAGGGTCGGATTGGCATTTTTAGCGTATGGTAGGATATGGAACCCAAATCCGGATCGGCATCAACTGAAAATCTTCAAGAAATTATGAATAATCGGTACGCTCCCAGCCTGACTTTTCACGCAGTCACAATAAGAACAGCAACAAGGTTTAAAACTGAACGCCTCCGTAATCGTCGCTTCCACCCTTTCGCCTCTTCTGGAGAGATGTGTGAGAGGTAGGAAAGTGAATTTAGCTTTGAACTCTGCTAATGGAGAACGGAAGAACGGATCGAGGTGCCGGAATCATTAGCGAAAGGTGGAAGACAGACCGGGGTAGAGGAAAGGGTAAATGTTACTTTGTTGCAGGGACCCAGCCACCCAAGCCCGCCCCAGCCCTTTTGTTGCGGGCACCGTGCCTTTGCAATATTTATGCCCGGCTCTGGGTAATCGTCAACCCCCTCTGTATCCGTCGTGAGAAAGTGTTAATGCCCTGGTTCATCATTTATGAGCTAAACTAGCGGGACGGTGCGAGCAGTCGGATTTTAAATTAACAACGGCGACCGCAACTGCTTCTGTAAAGGCTGTCTTCTATAATATTAAAAAAATATTTTTTTTTACCTGTGTGGGTTACATTCTCTCTCTCAATGACGTAACAACAGAGTCAGGGTTAACCTCCTCTTTGTTCCAGATTACCTTTTTGTTTTATAATCTTTAGACTGTTGTGGGGCCGGATTATTGCACTGGCAGTGCAAGTATAGGGTTAGGCCACTTGGCTATTTAAGCTGTTAAGTTCACAGGGGTTAACCACACCAGAGATTGCTTGAGATTGCATGAAGATTTCCTGAGATTCTCAGCGAGATTCGTGAAAAGATGCAGCCCGAAGGGTTCAATACTCCAGAAATTTCAAAAATTCCCTGAGATTTCATAAATATTTCCAATGATTGCCTGAGATTCCCAACGAGATTCCTGGAGTGGTTAACCCCTCGAGTTCACGGTCAGTTCTGGAATTAATACCTTGAGAAGACTTTTCCGTCTCTCAGTTCTGTTTGTGTCACTCTGGAATGGGTAACAAAATAAGATCGAAAAGAGCTGTGGAGGCAGCGGGCCGGTCGCTGTCCCGCAAGGAACCTGCAAACGACATTTCAATAGACAGTTCTAGAACAACTCGGGCTGCCTGTCCGCCACGCTGGCTGGTGAGCTCCTGCAGACGACTTTAACTTTCTAATTACATCCACCCCCACCACCCCCCCACAAACCCCAACTCTTTTTATCCGCGGCAACCTCCCGCGGTAGCACACCTCGCCGTTATGATTAGTTCAGCAACTTGCCGCGAGATATCGGAAAATCGGTTTTCTTTCCGTCTGTCTTTTGTGTCGAACCTAGAGTTTTCCGAGTTCTTTGTCTCTACCTGTCACTCCGGCTGACGGTGGAGCCGTGAATGGAAATTGGGACTAACTCTCAAGCTTTACTTTTACTTTTGATTAGATGAGACGGATTGCTGAACTTTCAAGGGGACTCCATTTCGCAACAGTTTAGGGTGTTGGAACGTCACAAATGAAACTTTTCTCTGTGACATTTGTTTATTATTCAAATGTCCTTCAGAGGTGTCAAGATCATTAAAGGAAATAACATAAACAACTGAGAAAGTACGTGTAGTAACTTCGAGGGGGAAACCACTCCAGAGATTGCATTAAGATTTTCAAAGATTTCTTGAGATTCTCGACGAGATTCGTGGAAAGATGCACCCCGAAGGTTAAACTACTCCAGAAATTTCCAGGATTCCCTAAGATTTCATAAAGATTTCCAATGAGATTCCCAACTAGATTCCTGGAGTGGTTAACCCCTCGAGTAACTTCCAGCAGACTAAGGGTGCGTCCCACCATGCCCAGTTGAAATTAAACTGGAGATTTTGTCCTATGTTTACCATGTTAAATTTAACTTTTAAGTTACATTTTACATGGTAAATCTCCAGTTAAATTTTAACTGGGCATGGTGGGACGCACCCTTAGCGTCTAAAGATGAACTGTTTGTTAGCAGAGTGGTGGAAGACAAGCCAAGCAACTAGACCATTAGTCCCAGTGACAGTCATAGTATACGATAGGGACCTACAGTTTTAGGTGGGTTCCAAACCATTAGAGCCTCGATACACATTTCACTTGACATGAAAAATATTGCTGGATGCGAACCTCGACCTATCAGGACACAAGTCAAACCCTTTAACCACTCGGTCACCAAGGCACAGACACCAAAAATCAACAAAGATTAAGCAAAAGAATTTTAATAAAAAACTAAGCAATATCCCATACTAAAGCTATTTTCCACAGAAACAAAATTGTTTTTCCGGGTAATAGCTGATTCGCTCATATGCTCTATCAAATTAGACATATCGGGAACCCAAAATTACGTTTCTTGCGATGCAGTGGGAGTGAGTGATCCTGTATTTGCCTTATGTCCTCGTCTTTTACTTTACAATGTGAAATGCAGACATTATTGGTTTCCAATAATGAACTTGTGAGTCCAGAGGCAATTCTCGTTCAACAGAGAATGCAACTCTGACATTTTCTCCTGGCCACATTTTGCTACACATTGATTAAATTGCGGAGAATAGTAAGGGCGGATTTCGCCAGCCCCTAAAGTCTACTATAGTGTCTCCTTAAAGTTATTTATAGCGTTATCCTCCCGAAAAGAAAAGCTAGTGCCTTTCAGCATCCTAATGTTAACTAGCAGACTTTTAACGGCAAGTTTTCCGCAAATTTTTCGTAAACACAGAAAACGGCCCTCTGATTTTAGGTTTTCACAAACCTCTCCAAATTTAAAACAAATCTGAAGAAACAAAAAGAAATATCTGCTTTGCTCTACTGTCTCAACCGAGGGGGTAACCACTCCAGAGATTCCTTGAGATTCCACTGAAATTCCATCAGGATTTCCAAAGATTCCAAATGATATTCATGGAAAGATGAACCCCGAAGGGGTAACCACTCCAACAAAATTCCAAGATTCAATGAGATTTCATAAAGATTTCCAATGATTCCCAACGAGTGTCACCCCTCGGTCTCAACCATGAAAATCAAAATTTTCAATCCGCTATATCTACGAAGGGAGAAGACCTTTAGAACAAATTTAGGTTTCTAGAACACCGCTTAGAAGCTCTTTTTTGCGGGTGATATAAATATACGAGCTCCAAATTCGATATCATGTAACAGGCTCTTTGTGTCGTGTACACCGACTTCACAATTACATAATCATGAATCTGCAGGCGATGCAAAAAAATCCCGAACATGACGCGAGGTAAATTCTATTTTCTCATCTGACATAACTACATACCTCACTATATACACAAAATACATAAATAACTACGGACCAGTATGACCAATAAAACCAAATAGCGAGCTATACGGGAATTGCTTTGGAGTATGGGGTACCCATTACAAATAAAACAAAATAAGCACCAAGCACAGTTAATTTCTGTAAAAGGAAACTCGGGGTACGACCAGTCAATCAGTTGATTACATCATTGATTTGATTAGCCTATTTACTACCACGTTCACTGATAAGAGGGAGACACTTGAAATCGTCTCTTTGATTGATATGCAAAACGTAAGTGGGGTTGGGGAGGGCGTGTTGGCTTCAGGAATGGGGCAGATCTTTAAAGTACCCCTAGGACACATAAAAGCCCCCTCCTTTAAGGCCGTCTTACACGTTTTCATTTTTGGCTAAAGGCTCAGTTATACGATCATATTTTTCTTCATTTGTACAGTAATGGTGGGTTTAAATTTAGTGCCAAATCATGCAAGAAGGAGGTTTATGGGGGATGTAGTTATTTTTTTATTTTTTCACCTTTACCTTTAAGTTTTAAACATGGGTGCCACATCGACTGTATGAGTTCCAGATGGAATTTTGTTTAACTTACAGAGTGGTGAAAAAATCCACAATAACTAAATCTACCATTAGAGGGTAGTTTGTTTCTTTCAATAAGCTAAACGTACGCGTACGTTAAAATAAATTGATGCCTCAGAAGGACAATACCCTAGACGACAATATCCAACAGTTCCTTAAAAAATGGCATTAAAAACAGCATCGCTCGACAGCCCCAGTGGTCCAAAAAAAATCCACAAAATTTCAAACAATTTGGATCTATGCAAGGTTTACTGAAATTTCACTTTCCTAAACAAACTAGGTTCGTGAAAACTCCGCTACCCCTTAAGGCTGCGCTTCACCCATTAGATTACCATGTTATCTTCTGAATTTTTTTTAATTTTTTCGGGCCGACGGATTGCCTTGAAATTTTGTATAGAAGTAGCTCCAGTAAATGTCTAGGGAACGTTCGTAGCAGAATTTCGAATTTGTTCTCGGATTATTAGAAATTAATTTTTTAGTAAATTAAAAATCGTGAAACACGGTTTTTTCAAACGGCTAGGGAGCGTATTTGACTGGGAATAAAAATTTCGAATTATTACAGTTGTTATGTAGAAGGTGTAACTTAGTTCGTGACCGAAGCAGTTTTTTGAATTTCTCCTTAGGTTGGCAAATAATAAATGATAAATATGTGTGAAAAACACATTTTGAAAAAAAGTCATGGTGTAGAAACAACGCGCGGTCACAGCTCAGTATGGTTTGAGCACTTGCGGGGAGAGGTTCTCACGTCCTTCGCCCGCACTACCTCCGGCCGGAAGATCGCGACCTGTCTTCTTATGTCTGACATGTCGATTGGTTGATATGAGCTGCTTTTGTGTAACATCCTGTCATCTGAGAATCGTAGGTGTCGTAGGACAGGACTCGTAGGTAGGTATAGATTGGGTGACTTATGATGACATCTACTGTATTGGGGGATGGGTTGCAATTTGCAATTAGGTAGGTACCTACCTACTTATCTAAATTTTGTAATACAGGAGAGACCCTTATTCTGTGACTGCCGTGTCGTGGGTAGGTATATAGGTAGGCTGTATACTTACCTACCTATCTGCCACATTCTGTGGGCATAGGTTTATCTAAAAAAATGATTTTTGGATTTTATGTTATGTTGGACACCTATTGCATAAAATGTGGATCGCACATCAGTCAAATCACTAGGAGGTACGTAGGTAGGTACCTACCTAATATTGGTTTATTACACGTACCTACCTTCCTATGGTGTGGGTAGGACCTATTCCGCAATTTTCTGTTTACCCATAGGTTAGGTTAGACTGGTGGGGGGGGGGGGGGGGGTGGGGGGCAAGCCCAGCAACTAGACCATTACAAGAATTATCCATTTTGCTCAGCTGGCAGCAATACCGGTAAAGGTCTACTCATCGCACTTCCGTGCACCAAGCGGCAGAGTGAGCCGCCGCTAGAGGTGAATCACAGGGCTGTTCCATATATATAAAAAAATATCCTCCAGTCAGTGCGACCCGTAACCAGGTGCACCAAGCGGCAGAGTGAGCCGCCGCTAGAGGTGAATCATTCTGGAAAATAAAAAATTCGAACCCCATCCGCCAGTCAACGAACATTGGGAACAAGTAAGAAGTACACTCCGATAAGTAGTCGCAGTGTCACGGCCTCGATAGCCGAGTGGTCTAAATGGTCGACTTTTGAGGAGCAGAGACAGCCTGGTCACACCGGTTCGATCCCAATCCTACCAAAAAGTTTTTCTGATATGTTCAGCATGTCAAGTGAAATTTATATCGAGGCTGTGGTGGTTCGGAACCCACCTAAAACTGTAGGTCCCCATCGTTTACTCGATGGCTGGGGAGCTGGTATTTGGTAGTGCTGCCAGCTGAGCACAATGGACAGTTCTTGAAAACGGTCTAGTTGCTGGGCTTGTCCCCCCCAACCCTCTGCTAACTAAGTCGCAGTGTCGTGCGACAATCCGAAGCAAGTATCGGCGGAAGTGCGATGAGTAGGTACACCTTATCCGCAATACCGAATACCAGCTCCCCAGCCATCGTGCAGTACACAATGGGGACCTACAGTTTTAGGTGGGTTCCGAACCACTACAGCCTCAATATAAATTTCACTTGAAATGTTGAACATTTCAGTTGTGAAACCGGTGTGATTGTTCAGTGTTCCTCTATAGAAAACCATTTCGACCACTCAGCTATCGAGGCTGTTCTGTTTACCCATAGATATGACTGCGCTGAATGAAGAGTAGTTATTGTGGTGGTGTGGGGTGCATTTTTCTAGGTATTTGTTTTGTTTACCTCCTGGAGGGATGTAGGCACCTACCTACCTACCTAGACCGATCTTTTCCTATTTGGCGTAGGACCTATTAGGCACCTAACAGTTTGTTCTGTAGTGTGACTTATTAGGTAACAGAAAGCCTCGACAGCCGAGTATATTGTAGGTATAAAAATTTACACATTATCTATACATTCCTGTATGGCAGTCAAGTCAGACATTGTACAGCATTTCCCTATTACTCCAATACAAATTTCTGACATGTAGGTTTTGCCTACTATACCTGCCTCCACCTGTACCCACACCTGGTACATATTTTGGGTCTATGAATAATGTTGTTTGGAAATGTATTGTATTTTCTCGTAATTTGTATTGTATCACGTATAGTATTGCATTTGAAATAAATCTGAAAAAATAGAATTGCCTAGGTAGGCACCATACCTACTTACGAACAAAGATTTCAGACTTTCCCTGCAGGATACTTACTATACTGCCACTGGACGTCCTCTGAACCAAAAATAAACGGTCATTCGGTCATAATTTCACAACAACACATAAGCGAAACACAGAGGGCCTTCACTGATTCACCGGGCCCTCCCAGATGTTGATATAATTTCCTATCCAAAATATGGTGCACCGGACCGCGCACCGAGCCGATATCATGGAACTAACCTTTACCAAAGTGAAGGACAAAAATTCCAAGACCACTTGTGCACCGTCAAGTAAAAAAATTTTTTTGAGCGGGTTTTTTGGGGGTTTTCCCCGATCTGAACAAAAAAATACCGGCCATCCCCCCCCCCCCCCCCCCCCCCCCCCCCCGGGAAATTGTGGGTTGGCTGAACTCTGGACGTGAATCGCCTTATGAATGGTATTAGTAAAGTGACAGCAGGTACTGAGGACCTGGTATCGTCACGTAATGCAGAGTAAGCGAAGATAACAGAACCCGCATGCAGTTGTACCTACCCAGTTGCTACAGCCATAAGAAGTCAGGGTCTCTGTAATCACAATAGCCTTCTTCACTCATATACGCTTCATCTCGCCTCGGAGCCAGCGCTGACTTGCACCGTCAACAGAAGCGTCCTCTTAATAATGCCCCCAGGATCCATAACGCCCCTTCTCCCTCAATGACACGTCTCTGGGGCTGGGGTGGTCCTTCCGAACTTTAAACAGCAATTACATACAGCTCAGGTGTTCGAAATGCACAAACTTCTCCCTTTTAGATTTAGTGTATTACCATTCGGAGTACCTATACCTCTCTTAATGTTTTGTACATTTGTACCATCATCTCTAATGTGTTATGGACCCAATACTAGAAAAATTAGGCGGATAAAAAAATACTGGGGCTGCGGCAGCGGACGTTCTCAAGGAATGGCTTACACTGCAGCGTCTTTGAAACTTCAAGAATTTCTTTAAAAAGGTGTCATATTAAGGTTAATTGTGTATAAAAAAAATTGCTGATACCGTGATTCGAACCCAGGACTTTATTCATGCGACTTAGTCTTTGGTCAATAGACCACGGTGAGGCCGCTATCACCCTGCGTTCAAACTGGCGATTGCACTGATAAGAAAATTCTGTACTGGCCCAGCGAAAATACCTCTCACCCGCTGGACCAAGTCTCCATAGGAAAAAAACCTAATTGATTCGAAAATTCAGCTCAAGACTGAAAACCACAGGGAATGTTACAGTCTGATCCGGAAAGAGAGATGATTCTTCACCCATTTCAATTCCTCCTATTGTCTTAACCTTCATTGTGTCCGTAGGGGTAGTTAATAGGGTGTGTTAGGCAATAGCCACCCTCGTGGGGCCATACAAAATTTGAAATATGAAAAACGACAAGAACGATAATAATTACAAGAAGGAGCGAAGCGAGCAAGAAGGAAGTTCTCCCATAAACATTTAATCATTTAGCTGCCCTAAATGCAAAAAACTCCGAAAAAGAAAAAATGACCAAACAATCGCTCTCTTTTCACCTTTTCACATTACTGTACCTACTATATTTTTGAAGGGCAGTAAATATAGAGGTACTAAAAAGCAAAATAAAAACAACAGCCTCAGGAAAGGGTCGTCGAGTCTTGGGCAGATGCCTCCGAACGTCAATAAGAACTGCTATAGCACTCCCACTGAGGTGCTTAGCAGCTTGCCGAGGTGTATAATGTGTACGCGTCTTCCCATGAAGGCTCTCTTCATGGCCTTTATGGGTCTTCATATCGACCAGACATCTCCTCAACTGTTACAAGAAAGGTTTCACATTTTTTCTGTCCGCTAAATTTAGTCCTTCATTTGTCACAACGTTAGGTACTTATTATTGTTTACGGTGGCTTTCACAAGACATGGGGACCCAGACCTCCCTATAGACCTAACAAGACCGTGGCAGATTGTAAAGCAGGCAACACACAATAAGTAGGTACCTACGTCCTGAAGGCAGTTCTGGCAAGCAGTTTTTACCTAGGTAACCTGCCATCCTTGAGTTGCCATTGTAAGCCCCCCATTTCCCAAAAATTATTACCGGCTAGATAGCGAAAAAACTTCCATAGAATGGAGAAAATTGCACAACAAGCCCGTCCAAACAATCTTGTTTGGTGACGTTCTGTTCCAATTTCTATTCTGCCTGTAAGTAGAACAAGCACGGCAAATCTTACCTTTGCTGTTGAAGGCTGGGAACGAAAAACCATACAGCAGACAGGATTGTTGATGCTGCCATGGTATCCACATGAACTAAATAGTTTTCACTACACAGTTTGCCACAATAATCAGCCAAACACTTGAAAATAGACGTGATTACCAACCCTTTTGTAGGAGAACGCGACACGCAGGCGCGAATGAATACACATGCGCAAAGAACGAGAAGCACGCAGTGACTGAGTGACTGCTGAACTGACAGCCCGCGCACGCGCACTCTACCGGACTAAAAATGGCGGCTCCCTTTCCCGCGGAAATTACTTCAACGACTTTTAACTTTCTATAGTGCTATAAAAAGACCAAAATAGAAAAGTCCTCATTTACAATTAAAGCTGAATATACATTCGGTATTTTTTTACGTTTGGGCTTCAAACTTTGCGAGAAAACTATTGGATATTTAAATATTCTGAAATATAATACTTATGTCTTTTTAACGTCATTACTTACTCATGAGGCTATGTTGTGATTTCACGATCGGTTAATTTTGGACAATTTTTCTGGTGACAAAAATCACTCGATCATAAAATCACAACATAGCCTCATGAGTAATGACAATGACGTTAAAAAGAAATACTATATTTCAGAATACTTAAATATCCAATAGTTTTCTCACAAAGTTTGAAGTCCAAACGTAAAAAATAGTGAATGTACCTATATTCAGCCTTAATTGCTGGGCACTGATCTATGATGGAAGGGGGCCCTGGTTCTAGTACTGACTTACCGAAATTTTTTCCGTCATTGGTCGGGGAAATACTCGACTGTCGGGCGTGATTCTCACCAAAATACCCCATTGTGTAGAGAGAACTAAAGGTGGGAGCCTGGTCTCTGGCCCTTCTAGTAGGGCTGTACCTAGCGCCACAAAATTGTTGTTTTCTTATGCAGTAAGCAGTAGTTAGGTAACTCATTTCTCGATATAGAAGTGCTCTCATCCTCATCACGGAAGAGAAAAGGGAAGGAAGGGCCCAGCACAGAAACGTAGATAACAAACTTTTGACAACGTTTGATGCATGATGTGAGAAATGAAATGATTGAATCAGCAGCACACTCAGCACAACAAACTTTTACCGATAGCACACATTTTCCCTTATTTCCAACTTCCTGATTTTCCTGGTGATACCATCTTCTTCTGAGCTGCAACCTTTTTGTTATGTCTCTCAGATTGAAAACCTCAAACTCAGGTCTTCTTCTAGCATTTTTACGGCTGTAGTTTTCCTGGCTGTGTTGATCAGTTATAGGTACTTTATGAAGAAGACCGTAGGTATATGGAAAGGGTAGGAGAAGGAGAACCATATCAGTATGAATGATCACGTCTGAAACCATGATTCAATGAATATAAGTACTAGTTTAATATAAGGTCAAAAGACAAAAGCGCGTCAAAAGCGGAAATGAAACCTAGTAGCCTCTTCACATAAGCTTCGAACAGGAAGTGGGTTTGAGAAGCATCCATGCACAGCAGGATGAAGAATTCAAGATGGCGTAATCCAAGATGGTGTCAGATCGCGCTGGCGGCTCACGAGAGAGACACGGTGACGACTAATTGCTTCTGTCGAGAGCTTGCAAGTTTCCCAACAGTTCCCCATATGAGTTGGCGGGGTTGATAAATTTTGTGATATGACAAGGGGAACGGGATGCCGCGTCAGCTATACGTGCGGCAAGATATAGCACAGCTCAACAACCGATGAAAATTAAACACGTACCAATACATATCATACTCCTCAGATAGGTACTTCATAAGAACCAAAGCGTGTATCTACAATCTACACCATTCGGTGCAACAATTCAGTCGTATCACTGTATTATGTACACACTAAGTACCTACTCAGGTTGTTAGACACTGAAGTAATAAAAACACTGTGAAGGTTCTATAATGATTTCAGAGAGGTCCGGTACCTAGAACCTAACGTCAATCACGCACCAGATCTCAAAAAAGATTTATTTGGAAGAAAAAAAACTAAAATACAAACAATGCGGATAAACTTCAATAAAAACAAGTCGTCATCCCGTTGAAAATTTTGAGGAAACAGTAAGAAAGTTAAAATGAAATGGACATATCTTAAAAATAGTGTGTACGATCTTCTAACGCTTGTAGGGGTGGTAGTTTGCCGCCCCAGCTGCGCCTGCACCACGAGCTCCTGCTCCTCTGCGATTGTAGTCTCGATCTGAAAATATTTACAAATATGTAACACTAGAAAAGTCTAGAAAACAAAGCGACTGCGAATAGGACACTATGTTTAGCTTTCACTGGAGAACGAATTCCTTTGAAAGACAGAAATGGTGGTGCAATTACCGTAGTAAATACAGTATGATATTGGAGAATGTAAACAAACCGCACTGTATCTATAGCTTTGACCCATTGGCTGAAATTAGACCAATACGGGCCGTAGACACTCACTTCGAGAGGAGGGACCAGGGCTGTCATCCGAGGTAGTGCCCGAAGATGTGCTGATGGAAAGTATTTGGGACTGGGACACATTCGTGGAGAAAACGGGGTCATTTGTTGTTTTTTCTAGGTAATCTTTGAAACAAAATCTAGCAGCATTTGCATCGGGGGTTTCTGGAAAGTACAGGACAGGGTTTAAGGATCACGGAATTCAACTGAAGGTTGGAGTGACTGACGTACATCGGTTACGTCATCAGATAGCGCTTAGGTAAGTACCCGCCCACAACATTTGTCATCACATGGCACTGAATATCTTTAAGGGCGGATTTAACGAATTTTTCAGCGCCTGCAAAACCATGATTATGTAATTTTAAAGTGGGTGTACACGTATTTCACAACGAAAATTATTATGGTAATGTCCACAATAGTCGACTATAAGTTTCTTTAACAGATAGGTACTTAGGCACATAGATTTAGGTCGGTGAGAAAAAAATATTAAGAGGTTTCCTTAAGTGTTTTGTGAACAGTCAGTAGGTATGTCAGAAATACGATGGTTTGTACATCGAACAGCTTATTTTTCATCTAAGGGTCCGCTATACCTGACGATGCATTTTTTACCGCCCATAAGATTAAAATTGCGAGCGGCGATTCATTTTCAAGGTTTACCCTTGGTTGGAAAGACACAAAATTTTGCCTGTACCTAGCCCTAACAATGTTCTAGGTCGTGTTCGAAGCAGATTTCCCATTTTTTTTACTGGTTTTCGAGATACGGCACTTTTCTTGAGGTATGCGATGCAAGCATTTGCAAAACAGTTGCAATAAAAGAAACCAGTGAGAAATTGGGAAATCTGCTTCAAACACGACCTAGAACATTGTTAGGGCTAGGTACAGGCAAAATTTTGTGTCTTTCCAACCAAGGGTAAACCTTGAAAATGAATCGCCGATCGCAATGTTAATCTTATGGGCGGCAAAAATGCATCGTTAGGTATAGCGTCCTCTTAACTGAAATTTGGTACAATGGGTATTCCCCCGAATACCGGTTTTCTTGACTTGGCCAAGCTACAAAACAAGGAACGTCTACATCCGGCCGTGAGTGTAATATCTCGAACGGAAAGTGAGGGAAACCGCGCGGGGTTGGCTGAGGTGCAAACAAAGGATATTTGAAATTTATCGCCCAACGCTTTAAGCCCCTCTAAAAACTAACCATCCTCACAGAAATAGGCAATAAAATAAAAGTGGCGACATGGAGCCACGTGGCGCTAAGTGGTAAAGTTCCCCCTCCCACCCTCCCCTCTCTCCCCCCAGCCCCTCCTCACCCGCTCAAGTGAGTGACGGAAAACTCCGAACACTGTTACAACTTATTGTGAAATCTACGAGAGGTTCTGCGTTCCTGCCGAATGGGGTTCGCACATCCAACTTCCGAGAACGTAAAGTGGATATCTCGTTCTGACTAGAGAGAATAGCTCAGTATTTGAAAAAGGGTTTCTCGCATATGCCCATCTTGAAGAAGCGAGAAGTTTGTGGTATAGTTACGAGATATAGTGTCAATGACGCTCTGACTTGTACCTCTGGGATGTAATGTTGCTATTCTGTGTTATGTAATTTTGACGATGTCTTATATAGCTGTCCGGACTAGCAAGGTCGGGGCAGTGATTTTTCCGACAATAAAATTGATTTGATCTCACCAATCGCACACCATGTTACGAGTATCTAACCGGTAGCCTGAACTGGGGAAATTTTCCCTCGCACTGAAAGAGTAAAGGAATCCTCGAATCTTCCACTCCAGGAATCTCGTTGGGAATCTCTGGAAATCATTTGAAATCTTTATGAAATCTCTGGAGTAGTCTTGCCTTACCCTCTCGGAAAGAGTAGTCTTTCGAAGGCTCTATAATTCGGTGACCCTCAAATGAAGAGTTACCCAGGACGTTCAAAACCTTATGAGTATTTAAGGAAAACTGAAGGAAATTGTCTCGTAAAGGTTATATAACAGATAGACGTACCTAGGGGATGGGAAAAAGGGCGAACATACGTGATGAAAAGGGAAAGAGAGCATTTGGGAAAAGGGAAATCAAATTATGGATAGTTTAAAGGAATTCAGGAAGGAGCGTTAACGTGAAGGGACTCGTGCGTCACCCAAATTCCAAAATTCAATTTACTGGCATTTTATAGAAGCGGCATAATTAAAATTTGGAGGCAGTCGTGCTGATAAAGGCGCAGAGCTAAGGGAAATGGGCCCATTTCACTAGTTGTCACCGTTTTGTTCAACTTTTCCTACGAGCGCCACAAGGGACGTGCGTTCCTGCAGTGGGTGGATGATTAGCAAGTAGACAAACTTTCCAAATTCACTGGTTTACCCGTTTATTTATCCAGGATAAAATTGGTTGGTAGGAGACCCGGAAAGTAGAATGGTGGACACATGGTGCAAAATACATAAGTATGTATAGGTATTTAGGCACTAATGTAGGGGGCGATCGAGGGGTTAACCACTCGTTGGGAATCTCGTTGGGAATCATTGGAAATCTTTATGAAATCTCAGGGAATCTTGGAATTTTTTTTGAGTGGTTACCCCTTCGGGGTTCATCTTTCTATGAATATCGTTGGGAATCTTTGGAAATCTTTATGGAATCTCAGGGAATCTCAAGGAATCTATGGAGTGGCTACCCCCTCGGGGGCGATCTACTACCTATCTCTGCTACCTACCAAAAGAAAGTAGGGGAATCAAACCGAGCACTCTGACTTCTTGTAAAGGAAAAGGAGGCACCCTCAACATAGATAATCACTACACGCAAGAATCTGAAGGGAAACCAACGAATCTCAGGCTAATAAAAATCTCATTCCGAGGGGTTAACCACTCCAGGAATCTAGTTGGGAATCATTGGAAATCTTTATGAAATCTCAGGGAATCTTGGAAATATCTGGAGTAATTAACCCTTCGGGGTGCATCTTTCCACGAATCTCGTTGAGAATCCCAGGAAATCTTTATGCAATCTCAAGCGATCTCTGGAGTGGTTTACCCCTCGTCTCATTCTGTCTATAAGAAGGCAGACACTTTCTTTGAGAAACAAACAGTTTCCTGGCCTTCTAAAATTTGAAAAAGTAAACAGGGCAGAGTTTTTAAAAGAGAATATTGATCTTTTTCAAACAAAGTATCTGTCCTAAGGTTCGTTGATTTCCCTACAATACCTGTGTAAAGATCAAATTTTCCGAATAAGGGATGTTAAGGTCTTAATAGGAGAAATATAAATTGCATGTTTACAAGTAAAGGGCTACACTACACTAGTTCTACGATTAGTTGCCTTGACAACTAACCGCAGATTAGTCCCTTCATTTGTAACTTGTTCAACTTAACTACGGTTAAGTAACTCGTGTAACAAGGCCTTAATAGTCAGAGCCCGGTGCCTAACACAGAAAGCGCTATTACACACAAAACGTATAAAAAAACATGGGTACAACACTCAAACTCACCGGCAAGTTCAGTTGTGTCGTAGGATTCTTCTTCTTCTGCTGCTTCGTCATATCGTCACATGAAAAAGAAATCACAAAAATCTACATCTAGGTAAGTAATAAAAAAAAAACTATTTTTTTTACGATTAGGGCTGGTTGACAGAATGCTGTTTATAAGAGTTTTTAATGCCCATTTTCTGAGGTTGTAGTAAGATATTCAATTATTCTGGAATATAATATGTCTTTTTAATCCCAGAAACTAGTTTTTAACGTTTAAAAAAGGCTAGAGTTCAGAACAATTAAAAGTTAAGTAATAAACAGCATTGTGTTGTGCTAATGATAAAGTAGGTTTATATAAGGTAGGTATTTTAATCTAACAATACGGTAATAATGAAAATACCTTAAAAATGCAATCCAATGAATGGAGATGACTGTGAACTTAGTTGCGGGATGAGGATAACCTCAAGATAATTTTTAAAGAAAATAAATTAAGGGAGGTGATACAATAAATAACACTAAAACTTCAGATCTTATTTTTTAGAAACCTGAAAGTACCCGCGGTGCCCTTTCGTTAGCCTGTTCGCAATTTCAAAATTTTACTAGAATTCCTTCTAAAATGTGGCTTTACTACTTCAAGGTCTCTCTCACTGATGAAGTATGTAGGTAAAGGACAAATCACCCCTCAAAGTACCCCGTTCACCTAGCCGCGTCCCGTCACGTACCGGGCACCCCGTGCGCCTCGATCTCGTCGAGCCGCCGAGGGGGAGGCGCGGCTACGTGGTCGGAGTACTTAGCCCCTCCCACAACAAAGGCATGGGAAAAGTAAGGGCAGAACTAATTCCTAATTTCTTAGGTTTAGGTATTATACTTAACATACCTGTTTTAGATGAGTTCTAAGGCGAACCACTGACCAATTTTTTCTGGAAACTATTTTCAATGAAGTTAAGGTGAATTTCCAGTGTGAAGTTTGTATAAAAATGACAATCTCAGCCTGAGAAAGGCGAGGACGTAATAAACCTAAATGGGAGTAGTAGGGTATCTAAGTCGACTCGCAGTCTTCCAAATTAAATTTTTTTTCACCGGTTGAAGATAATGAATACAGATGCTACTTCTTTCAATTTCTTTTTGAGGGTCCGATAGAAATACGCTCATTGCCCATTGTCACAGGACTCGGCCTGATTACATCACAAGCCCAACCTCCTTCTCCCAGGTTTAGGGATGAATTCATAGGTACATAGGGGCTGGGTTTGTTAAGGGTAAAATCATACACAAGTGGCACCAGAATGGTTTTTATTTCCTGAGGAAACTATTGGATATTGTTCTGAAATATAATATTTTACTATTGCGTAATTTTTATATTTAAGAACAAATCAACAGTTTGCCTAGATAATAGAAGCTTACGCGATTTCCCGTTAATTCATAAAATTGTATTCATAGAAGAAAGGGGTTAAAAAATCCAAGCGTTTTTTGTTTGAGCTTTTTAATGTGTTTACCATTTCATTGAAAGAAAGAACTTATACTGCACACTACATCCCTAAATCTACTTCAAAGACATAAAACAAATTCTTTTTTAAAAAATCAACCCTTAGTTTTTTCTCCGAGTATCTCTACAGAATATACTTAGTTGATTACACATTACACTTTATACGGTTAAATATATATAAGGCGACAAAGACATAAGAAGTAATATTATATAAGAACTAAGAACGCTTAGATTGTGTGTTATGTTAAAAGGTTGAAAGATTAGCCGGATACGGAACACCGGAAGTGGGTATCTATACTTCCCCCCACCCCCTTTTACATAAAGTGGGAAATTTGCTGTTTGTTGATGTTTTTTTCCGACCATTAAATTTTCTGAAATATAACATGTCTTTTTAACGTCCGAAATTAACTGACCAGTTCATTTCTGACGTTTGAAAGACATATTATATTTCAGAACTTTTAAATATCCAACAGTCGGAAAAATGCATGTGCAAACAGGATGGTGTGGTGTTCTTTAAACCCGGTATGTTACCAGACTTTCGAAGAATTATTTTTTTTTTAAAAAAGACTTTAAAATGGAGACACTCATCGGGAGCCCTATCTCCTGCGTCAGGTACCGTAACAACTTAGACTTGGTTTTCTCCAGAACCAGAAATTGGGACAAGGAAAAAGTTGTGCTTTTCCCCAAACTAGAGGGCAGTGAGAGCCGCTTTTGACAAAAACATCTGACGCTTTTAGGGCAACGTAAAAAAAGGTGAGTCCTTTCCATTGGCACGAAATTATACATCGCGCTTGCAAACCAGCGGACATTTCTAAACTCGCTTCAAATCTGGGGTTCCCTATAAATTCGTATCAACAGTCACTTTCACAATTTTTTTGGTTTTAGAAAAGCTCCCGCTGTTAGGGAACTGCCGAAATGTGCTCCCAAATGAATGCCCTCTCAAAAGTCTCCCACTGTGACACGTAAACCTCCCACATACCTAAGCGTTCTTAATAATTTTTAAAAATTAAGGTTCTTACAAAAAATTAAAAAAATGATTCAGCGCTGGGTACAACCAATGTGTTAATATACACAAAAAACAACACATGACTTAAACCAAGGTTACGTTAGCGTTTGTGGCACTACATTTTCTTACGTAGTATAGGGGGCTAAAACAATCATAGTGCTATTATATGTTGTCTTTCTCTAGGTATTTTACGTCTTACCAAGTCTATGAATTAATTATCAAGCTTTGACACTAAAAAAAACTAAGTTTACGTAGGGGGAAAAACAGGAAATTCGCAGCTTGAATCTAATAACGTTTTGGTTTGTTTCGAACTTATCTACAGCTTAAAAAATAACAGTTTTAAGTCATATTTAAGTTATAGGTAGACCTACGTACACATTCTAAAAATTATTAAGAACGGTTTTGACACCCATGACCGAAAATTCTTGGAAATAAGTGACACGAGCCTATTACTATTGTTTCCAACAATTTCACGATTGTCCAAAAACAAGAAATAGAAACCAAAAAAAAAACAAAATCCCCTTAAAGTATAAATACGTTATTTCTTTGAAACAGTAATAGATTTAATACTTATAACAATCAACAGTGGCTTGTGTATTTAGATCTTATATGAAGAGGGTAATCCTACATCACAACTGGCAATTGCGTCCAACGAATAGATTTTTTTCAATATACTTTCCTAGGACAAATTTTTTACAATATGCAGAACACACAGGCTCATAAGAGCCGACATGGAAATCTAAAGTAGTAGATAAGTATCTATCATTAATTGGTTCTCTATTAGTTTCTGGTTTTAAATTATTCAGTCGAAGATAAAAATAAGAGAACAATTAAATTATTTTTATGTTATATTGTAAATTTGTATATCTATCGAAACGCAAAAGGGCAGCTGTATTCATTTTCTTAAAATCAATTTTGTGATTTTCGAGCGAGTCCACGTGTGAGATTTACGCCAATAGTCACCAAGTCATAAGGTCAATCCCAGAAGTCGAATTCCAAGTCACTTGTGAGATAAGAATACCAAGTGAGAAACAAGCCTGCAGTCTGAATTTTGTCTAAGCTGTGACAGAATGGTGTCAGTGTAAAAATCGTAAGAAATATGGAGAAAATTTCCCAACGACACCATTTTGTGTCATCAACAAACTGATTTTTACGACTGTTTTACATACCACTCTAGACATTCAGCTGAGATAAGACGTTGAAATAATTTGGTTAGAATATACAGAATTCTATTTCGAGGGCCCCATTTAGAATTAGAAGGAACTGTAATGCGTGACGTCTATGGTCCGACCTCACTAACCTCAAACTACTTCAGATCTCCCTGAAATGGTAGAAGACAGGTCTCCTAACACTATACGGGCTAAGCAGAGGTTCTTTTAAGAATAATCAAGCCAGTTTATTGATAGAATTATCCGAAAATTATTTTCTTTCTCGTATTTGTCTTCTTGCCCACTAGAAAGAGATCTGAAGAAGTCCGAGGTTACCATGGCCGGACTATAGACTGCAACGTCACTTCTTATCGGCAACTTTATTTTTTAATCCTCCGCCTAGCAGCTGTTAAAAATGAAATCATAGTAATCGGGCAGTTGGAGTGGCGCTATCGGATTTCGTTTAAAATACGGGAAAGTCATTGGCCATCACACATGAAAACTTTGCCGCTCCGCTCCGCTAGAACCAATCAGCACGTCCCATTCACCGCCATATCGTCAAATAAAAGCGTGATTTTGATTGGTTCGGGTTTAAGAACGGTAACGTTATCAATGTCATGGCGAGAACTACAAACTAAAGGCGATTTCTCATATTAACTGAACGCGCACAATTCTGTTGTAATGTCTTATCAACCGACCAGTGAATCAATACTTGAATCTGTCTTGCGCTTAAAAATATCTAAATCTTCTAATGAGTTATGCTTCTTTTTTGTTCAACTAATATTACACTTGAGCAAGGGTGATAGAACTCTATAAGGCATATTATGTTACTTTTATATGAATTTAAAATTAATTACAGGAAGGGCTATTTTTAGTTATTTAAAAATTTAACAGAGATCAGTTATTTTATAATAATTAAAAGAAATTAACAGTCGCAATAATTTGGTGCAGAACTTACAGAGATTTAACGACAACTACAATCCTTACATCCTAACAACTTCAACCTATAAGTTAGCATTTTGTACCATTGTTTTCTTTACATTTGAAAAAGAAGCTTAAATTGTTTACAGCTTAAACAAATAACCGTGTTTCAACTCCTAGGGAATACTCAGTCCGGGCATATAACTAGCAGTATCTTCGATTGGACATAATCTATTTTACTACTAAACTTATTTAGGTATGTCTATGCTAGTCCAATACCACCTCTCACCAGGTAGTTCAATTATATTAAAAGTATAATTTGGCTAGTAGTATTATAACTGCGTTATGTATACAGAGATGATTGTTTAAACATTAGAAGCGTAAAACAAGGAAATAACTCACAAAATTTACACTCTGTATACGACCTGATTTAATAAAAAGATAGCTTATCTGTTAGATCGCTTATCTGTAACTTAAATGCCAAGGTTTAATTAATCGCTAGACACAATAGATGATTTTTACATCCCTTTTGTCCAAGACCCAAAAATATACACCCTGTAGTTGTTTCTTTAATTAAGTTCTTCTGCAGCTTCAAGTATTGATGTCGATTGGTACGGTTTCCTTTATATATTAGCCTACTGATTGCCAAGCCGATCCGTTCCCAGTAATACTATTACTATCTTTAACGTTTGGGTTAAAATGGGTTTCACCAACGCTTAGGAAAAACTAAATAAATGTACAATAAGTGGTTAACTATGGTTATACTACGGTTATTTTCTACTATAAGATTATCTACCATCAACACGCAAATTGTATTTAATTTTAATATATTCAGAGCTGAATTTGTAATTTTTTACACGATTATTTAGGTCAGGTCCGCAGCGTCATAGTCGGTACATTGTCAAATAAGTTTCCCCCTGAATTCCCTGTTCTACATATGTGTATGAACACTATAGCTGAGGGTTGGGGGGGACACGCCCAGCAACTAGACCGTTTCAAGAACTATCCATTGTGCTCAGCTGGCAGCACTACCAAATACCAGCTCCCCAGCCATCGTGTAAACGATGGGGACCTACAGTTTTAGGTGGGTTCCGAACCACCACAGCCTCGATATACATTTCACTTGACATGCTGAACATATCAGAGGTGAATGCCGAGCAGAAAAACTTTTTGGTAGGATCGGGATGGAACCGGTGTGACCCGGCTCTCACTGCTCCTCAAAAGTCGACCATTTAGTCCACTCGGCTATCGAGGCTGTGTATGAACACTAAGACGGTATATACATTTGCTATTTGTTTATGTTTTTCCGACCATTTTTTAGGACACAGTTCCGAACTATGTCACTTTATTATTAGAACTAGCTATGTTTTGATTTTACGACCGAGTAATTTTGTACAAATTTTTTATTGACAAAAATCACTCGATCGTGAATTTACAACATAGACAGTTATTATACATCAGAACATTTATACCCAGCCGTGTCCTAAAAAAATGGTTGAAAAAACCGTAAACAAAGGCAAACGTATATTCCGTCTTAAGTATTCCCTGCTATTTCCCGTTTCGAGTTCCCGCCATAATGTACAGGTAAGTCCGTAAAATCAAAATTATGAAAATAATTTTAAAACCTAAAAAAAAAATCACACCAACCGATTTCATCTCTGACGGTCTTCATTTTGTATTAAAATGTGGGGTAGGTTTGTGTAGGTGTAACATAGGGCTCCAGCGGAACGTTATAATTAAAATTAAAATCTGGTGGATTAAGGGTGTCTACGCAGTCGTATTTGTTTACTTTTTTCTGCATAAGAGGATACTACTGGATATTTAAATGCTCTGAAATATAATATGTCTTTTTAACGGCCGAAATTACCAGGCTGGGTAGTGATTTTACGATCGGTTAATTTCGGACAAATTCTTTGTTGACAAAAATCACTCGATCGGATCGTAAAATCACAACACAGCCGTTGGAAAGACATTTTATATTACAGAACATTTAAATATCCAATAGCTTCCTCATACAGAAAAAACATAAACAAATGTATGTTCGGTATGCTGGATTTTTGGTCTCTTGGTCTGTTTATTGTCTTTCCGACACGATTTTACATTTTTTTTAAACGAAAGCTTATCCCTAAACGACTGTTTATGATTTTGTCAAATAGCAAATTTGTAGCAGCGGGCACGCGAAGGCGTCAACAGGAAAATGAAAAAGGGGATGGTGTAAGCAAGTGTGACTTCAATAAAAACAGTAAAACACTGCTTTACGACCGGGCCCTGCTCTGTCATCAAATCACTCGCCCCGTATTATATTTTTACAGCTCATAACAGTCACATGGCTCGCTGGGGAGCCGGGCTCGACGAAATATAGAAAACGGAGCAAGATTTTGGCTGGGGCCTAAGAAAATTAGTCGTAATGTCAGAGTCAATGATATCGCTAAACTTAAACTGTAGGCGAGGAACCAATTCGGAATCATTACTAGCATGTTTTAAAAACTATAGCTAACAGGCTAACATACTTAACTTTACAGCCTTTTGCATATTAGTCAAAAATCCTAGCTTGTTAAAAAGGGTTGTCCGAAAAAAAAGTCGTCAAGTCAAGTGGGGGTACTTCAGCCGGGGGGCTTTTGTCTACTTACAATTTTATCAATAGATTATTATTATTGATTTTTTATTTCGAAGTAGATCTGAAATTCAGTGGTATGACTTAAGGGTCAGAAGTATCGATCCTAGTTCTGGACACAGCCACCTAGGCCTGAGTCAGCAGCGCACTATACCTGGGATCTATTCAACAGACCACTAGAGGGATATAGAAACTCGGGACACATACAGCTAACGACTATGATACACTGAGGGGGCCCATCACTATGGTGACTGCTTACAGCTCGTCAGAAGGGTAAAAAGGACTCAAATATCTCCTTTCCCAAGTGAAGGACTTCGTACGACAATGAGGTCAAGGGGTCAGATCAGTTCAGACGATAACTCCCAAACCAAAGATACCTGCAGCGAATTCCCACTTAGGCCCTTGATTATCAACTCGAAGTCGGCTCGAAATTTTAAAAATACGGTCACAGAGCAATTTTCAATTTTAGGTAGTGAGAGAAATGGCAAGTGACTTCCCAGCCCCCTTAATAGTAGGACAAACTTCCGAGCGAGGGATTCGAAGCTCGGAGGCTTCTGGGTCCAGCTGGATCTACCGCTCAGACCGAAAGTTATACCACTGTTTGAGAAATCTACTTCAAGTCAAAAACCCATGTCATTATATAACACACAGAACGAGTGAGCATGAAGCAGTGGATTGCTTATAGAGACATCAAGCTTCTCTCCATAACGAATTACTCAAGGTATTTACTTAAAAGAAACATAATTTATTAACTATTTTGATATTTCACGGGATTGACACTAATTATAAGGGTATCAGTTCCAACTACGGAGGTAGAAAACCGCGTTCCTCAATTACTATGACCAATTTACATTAACTATAGGCTATAGGTATATCACGAAGATGCAAAGCCTCACAAAAAAGCGAAAGCCCATCCCAAAAATTCTAATATTAGACTTCAACTAAATTTAAAGGTAAATTTGGTGTTTCAAGTCAATGAGAGGCGTCCCTCCGAAGTAGTGAGGCACACCAACTAAGTAAATCAACAAGTAGATAGGTACTTAACCGAATTAAAAATTATTAGAGTAACTTACTCCTAGCATTATCGCCTACTGAGTCCCATCAATGAACCGAAGTCACTTAGCGTAATCCACTGCCCATGCCGTCCACTACTTTAATTAGTTAAGAATACGTTTAAATAAAATAACACTCCAAAGAAGCATGGTTATGAAGTAAAAATAAGATGACGGTGAAAGAATAAAAAAAATCCTTTACGATGAACATAACAAAGTCAAGTGTAAACAACTGGCTAAAAAATACACAAAGGGAGAAAATAATGTACAAAACTTCGGGTCAAACATTTTGCCGCAAACGCAAGACAAAATGAATAAAAGCAAATAAAGAAAAAACCCTCACCAAAAAAAAATGATTATTTAAAATAGGGGTCAGTGACGACACAAGGGACAGATAGCAAAGATTCGTCACTGGCTATACAGAGCCTACACAAGGGAAATATTTATACACTAAATTATACGTAAATTAATCTACGGTTAACAGGGTTAACGTAATTCTGACTGATACAATTAAAATAAAAGGAAGGTGGCGAACAAAAAGTGTTCGAAACTCCTAAAATTAGAATAAAATATTAAAATATTCTAAATTGCACAGGTATTTCGAAAAATGTAAAGAGTTTACTAAATGTAACGTAAAATTAGGTTAAAACGAAGTCAGCGTACTACCTGATTTTTTCGTAATGTTAAAAATTTGAACTTGTATAATTTAGAAATAATAAAATAAATAAAACATTTCCCTTGCGCCACGAAGAATATTTACAGGTCACTAGCTTCAAATAGTTTATAAAGGGCTTACCAATTTCCCCCAAGTGCGGAGCAATAATGGCGGACACCAAATTCTGTGTCCTGCCCAACGGATCTTGGAGCCTGACACCTCTGAACCTTACAGTTCTGACAAGGTGCGTACCTTGTTGTACGAGAGGCATTTATCCCCTTCCTAGCCGCCTTTTTAGCACTATAAGACGCAGGGATATTGTGCTACTTTCACAGGTTTCAGGCACCAGGTTAGACACTGTTGAGACTTCGAAAGTTTTCTGGCAGAACGACTGGGAATAAAATTGCACTGAATATTCTATGAATAAATGAAAGTCTCTTTTCAGGGGATAAAATTTATTCCCAGTCTTAAAAAAATTCATAAAGAAGAGCAGTACATTATTCGCGCGTTCCGATCATCGTGATAATAAAATGATGATGCGAACCACTCTACCAAGAGCATGATAATTCTCTTTTCGGGACAGAGAAACCAATTTCCAGTTTCAACGCCGAAAACGGTCGCAACGTATTCTTTACGTTCATAGATTTTCTCAAGCACTTGTATATATTTAGTAACGCCAGGGGGAAAATAACATTTTATCCGAAATTTACACATAAATGATGACGCCTAAATTTGAAGCTAGTGACCTGGGTCGTCTCCGCGGGCTCAGTTCTCGAATCCAGTTGGGCCCCGAAATGGGAATCATGAAGTGGGCCATTCCTTGTAATCAAATGATTTCTGACCTGGCACGGGGGGGTGGGAGGGGTAGCCCGCAGTCCCGTTCCCGCTGCCCGAACTCCCGTCCGCACCGTAGTTCCGCCCCTGCGCTCCATACGTGCTCGAGTCCTACAAACAACACTATTTGTTAGAGGGCCATAAAGAGAGCAGTGGTCACTATTGGATATTTATTTGTCCTGTAATATTATGTCTTCGTAACGTCTCAGAAACTTGTTTCATAGGTTGTGATTTTACGATCAAGTTGTTTTTGACCAATATTTCAGTGATAAAAATCACTCGATCGTAAAGAAAGGTTAAGTTGATCATACCTGAGAGTAGCCCCCATAGTTGCCATAGCTGTATTCGGGGGTCTTGGCATTGGGTCCCGAGCCTGGGGGGACAGTTCCAGCAGTGCCAGGCGCACCAGTGGAGGCCGCACGGGAGTAGATGTCTCCCTGAGGCCCCGCCTGATTAGGTCCAGGGCCCCCTTGCGGGGCGCCGCCTGATCCCTGGGGCATGTTCCAGTTCCAGTTGTTGGAGTAGCCGCTCTGAGGCCCCTGCGGGGGTCCGTAGGACCCGTAGCTCTGCTGCTGCGAGGGGTAGTTGGAGCCCCACTGAGGGGGTGGCATCTGCTGGCTCTGGGGGCCCGGGGGAGCTCCCCACTGCTGATACCCGCCGGACGGGGTGCCATAACCTGAAAAAGACAAATTATTTATCGTCAGCCTTTCAAAAAATTTAGTGCTGATAGGAAAACGCTAGCTCTACGGCAAGGAAGGAGAACTAGCTTAGTAGGAAGAAACAAAGATAAATTAATCAAACAGTTAAGGCGCTAGTCGTTAGTCGGTCGGAAAAAACGGACACATAATGGAGTAGCTGAACAGGTACTTAAAGAGATTTTTCGTACCTGACTGAAGTATTATATTTGCAACGGTACACTGCACTGTGTAGGCTAGTCAGCAACTATACCTATCTGGTTGAGGGTTCTATCCACTCCAGAACCTACCATTCATAGTCGAGGGGTTTGAGGATCCCCACTGACCTGAAAGAACACGGCAATCAGCGTCAATGAGCAGCTCATTTACAACCCATTACTACGAAATTCCAGAGTTGAGACTACCTTCCCTATAAAGTACCTCGTTCACCTAGCCACGCCGCGGTTTTCGATAGCATGAAACAGGATAGGGAACACGGTACATCAGGGAGCATGCTCCGCGGCAGCGCGGCCGAGCTCTCTACATGAGGGAGCATGCTCCGCGGCAGCGCGGCCAAGCTCTCTACATGAGGGAGCATGCTCCGCGGCAGCGCGGCCAAGCTCCCTATCCTACTCCATGCTATCAAAAACGGCGGCGCGGCTAGACGGACGCGAGGATCTTCATTTACTTGTTATTTTTGGGCGGGGCAGCCTAGGTCTGTTGCTCTGTCCCCTATCGCTTTTACTATTACTCAAGCCGTTCCAAGGCGATAGGATGGCAGGAGAGGTGTTTAGTGGGCATGATCTAGCTTCATCAATGACTCTACGGTGAGTTATAATGAAGAACTTAGATCAATTATCCACTAACTAAGTAGCTACTCATCATAACTTTGTTTAAGAAATTATAAACAAGAGAAAACCTCTGGAAACATCATGAAATTTTAGAGTACTCATCTTATAAAGATGATGTGCAGTGCAGTACAACTTGGAAACCATATTGAACACCTTGGGTAGGACGGGTAAAACAAATTTTCTTTCCAGACATCCCGTGGCACTTGAGGCCTTATGGCTTCTAAGTTGCACTGAACTGTAGCAGTGTAGTGACGTAGTTACCTGGATAGGCGGTGGATGCGGGGGGCGTACCCCAGCCCTGGTACCCCTGCATCATGTTGCCGGGGGGCATATGACTCAGTCCGCCCATGGGTCCTGACATCTGACCGTTCGGACCGCCCATTCCCATACCCTGAGAATAAATAAAGAAATTTATAACTGCAACTACATAAAATGGACAAAGGACCCGTGAAAAAACAAGATCCCACGGCACTTAAGGGTCCACTATACCTGACGGTGAATTTTTTGCCGCCCATAAGATTAACATTGCGAGCGGCGATT
The DNA here is from genome assembly GCA_950004255.1 of Mesopsocus fuscifrons. NCBI lineage: Eukaryota > Metazoa > Arthropoda > Insecta > Psocodea > Mesopsocidae > Mesopsocus > Mesopsocus fuscifrons. The sequence goes on from OX465377.1 coordinate 17,679,695, forward strand.
CATTTTCAAGGTTTACCCTTGGTTGGAAAGACACAAAATTTTGCCTGTACCTAGCCCTAACAATGTTCTAGGTCGTGTTCGAAGCAGATTTCTCATTTTTTTACTGGTTTTCGAGATACGGCACTTTTCTTGAGGTATGCGATGCTAGCATTTGCAAAACAGTTGCAATAAAAGAAACCAGTGAGAAATTGGGAAATCTGCTTCAAACACTCCCTAGAACATTGTTAGGGCTAGGTACAGGCAAAATTTTGTGTCTTTCCAACCAAGGGTAAACCTTGAAAATGAATCGCCGCTCGCAATGTTAATCTTATGGGCGGCAAAAAATGCATCGTCAGGTATAGCGGACCCTTAAAAACATATCATAGTGGAACAATAGAGATAGCTTACCCCACCCATGCCCATCTGTGCCCCGGGAGGTGCTCCCCATGTATTCGCCCCGTCGTTCATCTTTCCGGCCACGTCGCGCGGCTCTGCTTTCTTTATTTCCACCTAAACAGGAAATAATACCATGTGAAGGCAAGCGGCAAGTACCGGGGTTGTATTTACATATTTACAGTAGATCTCAAAAGGTATGTATGTTTGTGACCTGCACAGAACACAACGCTAAGGAAATAAGTAAAACGCACATCAGTATGGAATGAACGAGCTGTAGCTCTATGGCTGAAGCAACAATTACCATCGATATTTGGCCGTCAGATACACTCATTAATTTATTTATTTGCATTAAAGTAATGACAGGACTGACCTGTTTCCCATTCAAGTTGACGAAATGCTCAGACACACATCTTTCCACGGAGTCATCGTCTTCGAATGATAAGAACCCAAACCCTGAAAACAAAAAACAAGAAAAATAAAATATTAGAGCCTCTCAAAAAGTCATGAAGATCACCTTTATTAAAAGTAGTGGATAAACGAAAAAAAAAAATGAGATAAAAAAAAGTGGGGTTTTGACTTGGCAACACTTTTTATACATTATGGCCCAGCGCTGGCCACTAAAAGGTGGCCCAGTAGGAACCACTCTGGCCCACGAAAGCAGCCTTCGCCAGTACCGCTGCCCACACACTATAGGTGGGCCATATAGGACCACAACGGGCCGCCTAGTAAAGCGATGGCTTAAACCGACTGAGGATAGCTTACAGTGCGTATAAGACATTAGAAATGGGAGAAGCTACTTACCCCTCCGACCCAGAACCCCTCTTGCATCAACGGCGAACTCACCTCTAGACTTCTTTTTCTCCTGGTCGTACATGATGACCACCTCCATGACCTTGCCATAGCGCATGAAAAATGTTCGGAGGTCTGTCTCGGTGACGTTGGAGGGCAGCCCGCCCAAGAACACCTTCGGGTAGCCGTTACTTCTTTTCGGCTTGGACAATGTGCGAGGGTTGCACGGCTTTGGGTCAATCTGCAAAATAAACGTGAAATTCAATCAACACTCAACGAACTTGACACCTATGATAGATTACTGAATATTTAGAAAGAAATAGTTGTACCAGCCGACACGAGATGCAAAAGAATCTTAAGGGCTAACTACTTAGGCATTGGTTCAATGTAAAAAAAAATGTTTTTGCGTTATTTCCTTTTTTTACATTCCAAAATATTTCTGTTCACTGCTTCACTGATAACCACTGCCCCAGTTTGTGAAAATCAAATGGCCGTGCGCCCACCAGAATCATTCACTGTCGACAGTATAACCATCAAGTAAACTTCCGGGAACAAAAACAAATGTCACTAGCGCAGATCCTGAAGATTTCTTATCTACTCACCGTCCTGCCGTCGAGCACATGGGGTCCGCTGGAGAGGACGACGGTGACATTAGCAGGGTCGGCAAAGGTGACAAATCCGAAGCCACGGGATCTGCCAGAGTCCGTGTTCTTCATCACCACGCAGTCGACCACGTCACCATAGCGCTGGAAGTATCTCTGGAGCGCTTCTAAACATACCAAAACATACAGAGTTATTGATGAGATCCAGCCTAACAAGTCATCATAGCGCTGGAAGTACATCTGTGATGTGCCGCTGCTAAACACCAAAACATATAGAGTTCTTTGTTTCCTTTTGAACTTTGAATGTTCTGAAGTAACTTCAGTCTTCCAGTTGCCTGAATATCCTCAACAAAAAATGTTATTTTTGGAAAGCACGCCAATAAATGCCAACGTAAGAATTTTCAGAAGCACGGAAGTTTGTATTTTATTCGAAAGATAACACAGCCTCGTTTTATGAGCAGCCAATAAGTCACGCCACAATATAATAAAAAAATACGAGCGCTTACCTTGGGTAGTTTCCCAGCTCAGACCACCAACAAACAGTTTGCTGAAAGAACAGAGAAAATAGGGGTTAAAACTATCGTTTTTAGGCAGAGCTTACGACAAACTTCTTATGACTCTTTAAGGGCTTTCAAAAGCCACTTTCTGGTACTCCTCTCTCTTACGATGGAATCTTTATCAGGCCTAAGGCCACCGGCCTTAGAAGTAGATGTGACCTGTGACGTACAAAGTGGCACCAGACGATTGCTGCCACTGTATGACTTACAAGCTGCTGCATGGTCTGACTGAGTCTAGCCGAACCAATACAAAGTTAAGTGAGCTTTTCACGGACAATTACGTTTATGCCACTTTACAGTAACGTTATATGACCCATAGTTTTGTAACTCCATCACTGAGTTCTGGAGGAAAAAAAATGCTAAACCCGTATTTACTAGAAAACGTTTTTTATAGTTTAGATGAATTCCTCAATTTGTAATTTTACCGGAAAACCAGACGTTTTTATACTTTAGAGTTTAGCCCCACCTTTTTTAGGCAAGACAAGGTCAACAAAACGTAAAAAAAACAGGAGCTTTTCCCCTTGTAAGATTGGATCCACTTGGATCCAACGGACCCTCAGCTTTACCACTGAAAGTATCTGAAGTCAGTGCATAGCCTCCTGTGGGGGAGAGTATCCATGGTTCGTCTACCCGACACCGCGACTCACGCATGCCTGGAGTGTGACTCCCGCTCGGAACGCATACGATAAGGTTTTCTCAGTAGCACACGTGTTGTACCTCTCTTGCCTCATGTGATAACACACTCTCTACCAGGGTGGTAAGGGTTATTCGTAAGCCCAACGCAGGCGCTACGGACTTCAAGAGATCTGAATAGACACCCAGTCATAGACTCGATATCTAATGAGTCGAAATGAATGATTACACACATGATTATGTTCTGTAGCCCTGTAGGTACGGTCTACATATGCAAGAGGTTGTACCTCTATTGAAGGTGAAGTACACCAAAAAAACCTGTTGCCTTCTAACTCGACCTGACTTGTGAAATCCGTCCTAGATAGATGAGAGTATTTCGATAACAGAGAATCTTTCCGTGAAAATCTGTATAGCAATGCTGGTAAATTAAACTTAAATGAACATTCATGGAACTCCCTCAAGTAGAAAATGGAAGGAAAACCACAGATAAGATGGCTGTGACATTTTCGGAATGCCCAATAAAGTTAAATTTAGTCGGAATTTCTTCCAAGACCAAGACGGTATACAGTTTTGGTTTTAAGACACACTTATACCAAAAAAAGACACATGAATACATGAACGAATGCTAAGGGAACAAGAATTATCCAGCTGGCAGCACTACACAAAAACCAGCTCTTTAGCTAATTGCACACGACGGGGCCCTACAGTTTTAGGTGGGTTATGAACCAGTGTGACTCAACTCTCAGTGTTCGCCCAAGGACAACCTTCTCTAGATGGTGAAAGATGAAAATATTAATGTGATTCGAAAATCGCCGAAAGTGGAATTGCGCCCTTATCCTCAAACGTACTGTCAGCAAAATGGAACATCATATCCCATAATACTAGGGCTGTGTCAAAAAAAAAGTTTTCCTTTGTCGTTCACCAGTTTCTACCGAGCGGTTCAAAAACGATCCAGAAACTTCAGAAACCAGCCACGAACACTCGAACCAGGTCATAACAACGACAAAACCATCTACTAACATAAATAATTCAGAAGGCCATGGCGATGAACAAGAACCTCCTTTAAGTTTCCTCGTGATGTATACAAACGCAAGGAGCGTAAACAAGAAGAATACTGCCACTGGGAACTGGGGTAGGGCGCATGCGGATGTATCTTACATGTACAATATGTATTTACAGTTACATACATCACAAGTACATGTATGTTCCTGTATATTTACAGTTACACCACTTCAGGAAGCATTAAGCATGCCAGTTTGCTGTCAGCCTACGCCATCCATGAGGAATACGGCCTAACCTGGCCTAACCATTTTGTCAGAATGTAGGTTATTCTACATTTGCCATTAATGGGGTGGCGTTGTTTTATTCCTATTATCATGGGAGTTCTACCACCTGAAGAACTCTGTCTGTGTACCTCGCCGCGGAGAGTAAGATACCAGCAACCCAATGGACTCAGCCGAGACGCAGAAAAATGTGACGCACAGTTCGACGTTCAATGGGCGAGATCCCCCTTTCCCGCGGCACAGCTAGGTGGTCGGAGTTCTTGATACCTGCGCTGGATGAGATTGAGAGTCGGGTGTCATGGTTTCATTCTGACCATAAACTAAGTTTAGTCCTATTTCTTGGGGTGAAGTAAACGTCAAAGCGAGGTCTCACTAACAAAGTACACGGTGCACATGCCCATCAGCAACACGTAGGTCACATCTCACCCAGCCTGTACACAGCCTACACCAAGGCCTTATCAGGGACCTTTCAATTGCCGCCAAGCGCAGCCGCAGTAATCGGCTGTTATGTCTCGAGCAATCTGAAGGGAAACCTACTCATTGAAACAGGTATTGATTCTGATTTGTAAGCAAGAGCTACCAGTCTACCACCCGAATATCTGTCTCAGAAAAATACTCTTACAATAGAGAGTACTATTGAAAATCACCCCTGAGCAGTTTTTTGAGCAAAGAGGTTTGTATTTACTTGTACCCGATGCTACATCTCACACAAACAAAATAATAATTTTGCTCAATTCACCGTTTAGCGCAGGAAATATATTGCGTTAACAAGCACAACAGCGAATAAGGAACAGTACCCTTTTATGGACGACAAAGCCCAGTTGAAAAGTCGGGAAAACTTGAAATCCAGAGGGGAGTCACAATCACGGAACATTATGTCCCAAAAATTGATACAAATGTCGAGAATATCCATGAGGGGCTTATGGGGCGGCGCGCGCTGGCACTCCACAACACTCACTGAGAGGCAGCGCTCCTGCGGCATAGCTTAGCTCCAACCAAAGGTCTACAGACTCCAGAAGTTTCCACCATGGGGAGCCAAGTTAGGTCTCCTCATGACGCAAAACTACAGTGACCAGTCAAAGCCATTCAACGTCTGATTGGTCAGCGGGGACGACGTCACATGGAGACCTTACTTTGAGCTGAAACGAGACAACCTCGGGAGCCTACTCACCTTGGATACGACTTGCCTCCAACCTCATGCTAATGCCCATGCAAGTCTAATGGTTGGTCGCCCTCATGCCTAGGGATGACGGCAACAAGATCAACGGACGTATATGAAGAGGAGTTAAGCCAGAGCCACTATGATCACAGTAGCAAGAGCCTTCAAAGCGTCAAGCCTGTACAAGCCACATCGCCAGCTGAACACCAACACAAAGTAATTTCGCTTACGGGCCCGGTTGCAAGGTAACTATGTGATTAGAATAAAAAAAGTAAGCCTATGCTTACCAACAACGTCTTCAACCAAACCAAGGGTGCTGAGGTTAGGTTGGGTGTCTATCTTAAAAAGAAATAGGTACATTTCGAATATCTATCTATCATCCATCACCCATTGCATTAACACAGTTCACGGTGAACTTTTTGGTTTTTTCCCTTGGCAGGAAAGGTCCTAAATTTTTCCAAAATTGTTCAGTGCTCTTCCAGTTCTAATTCGGGAAAAATCAATTTTTTAGAGAGAAAAAAGGGAAGATCTCGACAGCCACTGGGAAACAAGGGAGGCTAGAATACTACTGAGGCTATATACGTCTAGTCGAAATTTTGGTTCTTTTTGACCTAAGGAAAATATTAAAAAATGTATGAGTGGAAGAAGTGCATCATCACCGGCTAAAGTTGAAATTGAAAGCAAAAAGAATTAGTTCAAAATTGAACCAAAGTAAGCAAAAGAGTAAGTTTCATCAAATATGTTAAAAAGATATCTAGGTAAATATTCTCCAATAACTCACAGCTACGTCGCAGCACCGATGGATTTACCTATTTGACTCCACTATTTCCCTCAACAACTGCTGCCAACCGAACGTCCCCATCTTCGCAGCTATTTTTCTACACTTGAATCTGTGATATTTGAGTAAGACTTTTTCAACCGTCATAAGGTCTGAAAATTGTGAAGGATTGCTGTAGCTTTACCGACGTTTCACAGCTTCTTGTAAAACTTATAGCACAGCGCTATGAAAAAAGCGTGGGTGTGGTTATTTTCCGGCTTTGATTATCGAACTCGTACAAAATATCGCGAACAACTACAGTAGGTAACAAGTAGCAGCATCTAGGTTGGACAATCTGTGGAAGTAGCTTTCCAAAATGAGATATCTCTAATGCCCGCCACATAATGATACGTTCTGGCAGTTTTTCGTGGACTACTTACCCAGAGTTGGCATTTGGAGGGGTAGCACAGGAGCCATTTTTTATTCTGACCACCCCCTCCCCAAAAAAACTGGATGACGCCACTGTGTTCATTGTGAGTGCCATCAAATCCATCTACAGATTACCTATTCATTTTTAAAATCGGTCGGAAAGTGAAATTTGATTTTTACGCCACTCCCAAACCCCGTTCAATAGGTATGGAGGTATGCTACATATATTTACCTACCTAGAAACCTTTATCACCATATTGCTCATATGCCCCTGTAACCTCATGATGAGGAAGCGCCATAAACAGTAATGAGAACGGTTACCATCAGAATGATAACATTTCGACACAAGGATATAAAATTAAGATCCATACGTGGTTTCTAACACTATATTCAGCTAATTTTCCGATGGGGTTACAGATTAGTTGAAATTTTAAAATATTTCACACCAAATCAATAAATTACCGAGCTATTTGTATCAAAGAGAGACGCAAACAACTTGTCATCTTACGCTAAACACGGCAAAAGCCGTGACATTGCGCATCAAGCCAAATTGAATGAAACCTGTTATAATAGAATAAATAACGTTTCCAACCATAAACCAACACTTTCCAGAGGGTAAATCATCATAATTTCGCGGCACACAACTTTTTATTTCCAGTTTTCTTCTATAGAAAATCGATGGCGTTCTCACCACGATGTGTAAAAACCAAGCGGTGGATACAAATGTTGGGCTTTTCTAACTGAACTAAACTTAATATTGGTGAATTTTTTGGTTATTTACTTACCCTTTTTCGTCCTCGTCCATTTCGATCTTGCCGCGCATAGTCCGAACGGCAGATGTGAAAATTTTGGACTCTTTTGCCCAAGCTGAAGAGTTGTTGTCTCAAAATGGCCGACTTTTCTGCAAAGGCCGCGTCCGCATTCTCATTTGCCGCCTAGTTTTGTTCCCGCCAAAATTCAAAATTCTCGAATCTATATTCTTTCTGAAGCAAATCATTTCTTTTTCGTGTTTTTATTGAAATAGACATAAATAGACATAAAATTTGATAATAATTGTCATTTTAATAATCGCTCTCAACTACTTAAATACTACTGCTATTATGTAGATCCCAAATGTGATACACACATTAGACACATCCCTGCTACACTAACTAGATAGGTATGTATGTACCTACTATACAGAATGATTCAGGATGAATGGTACATATTTTTAGGGTGGATAGAGGGGTCCATTTAGATGATATTTGACTTATCAATGGGTGTCCGGAAGTGAACCGTTACTGAGATACAGGTGCGGAAACAGGTAAATCTCGCACTCCACCATTACAATTTAGGTATCTCGGGAACCACTGGTCGGAGAAGGTTGAGGTTGACACTTTTAGTAAGGTTTTTTGGTATGAGCATTCCAAATCCATCATCATTTTCCGGAAAATCAGTCCAGAACACTGAGAAACCTGTGTCACCCTAAAAATATGTACCATTCATCCTGAATCACTCTGTATAGCAAAGCATTCTGACCTGACTGCTGAAATAGCCAGGTAGGTAGGTAAATAGGTACTCTGAAGTGGTGCGAAGGATGGGTTCATCGAGAACTGTGTGGTAAGTAAATAAAAGCCAATCCATACAATATGATAGGTAGGTACATACTATCAAATACCTGTACGGGTATCCCGGATATCTAGAATATCTAAATACCTACCACTCAAAAACCCACCTGACTGCAAGACACTATTACTAAAGACCTCGCTTCCGAAGTAGGTACGTACCAAGGGTAGGCGTCAAGTCACAAAACAATCGCTGAATTAATGAAAATATATTCCTCAATGCCCTGTTGATAATAAACACGACAGCGAACCAAAAGTAAATAAACAGCAGAACTGAAAATAAGTAAATGATACAAGCACAACAGCAATAAGAACCCAGTTTTCCCGTCAACTACGTGAAAGCGTTGAAAACAGGTATAGGAAGGTCGTTTTTCTGACTGAGCACAGTGTTCAACTAGGGGGTAGGCAGAGCATAATATACAGTTATAATTGAAACTTGATGCAATGTGGGTACCTAAGCTAAGAATACACCAATAGCTTTAGAGAGGCAGGTAGCACACATATAACCTCAGGTAAGGAGGAACACAAATAAGCGAGAAAGCTAGAAAATGAACAACCCACACGAACAAAATAAAAGTGGATTTTTGGTGAGTCAGTGAAAACTTCTCCATGACTCGGATTTTTTTTTATCTTTTTCATTTCTCAATCCTTACTACCTAAAGGTATCAAGTTATGCCTGTCACTCAATAGGTATCAACGCGATCGTGATTTAAGTGTGAGAACGAATCTCGCAATGAACCAACAGTTAACGATTGTATCATATAAAATGATGTAAGAAACATGAAGTACAAATACAAGATAAACACTTTATCTGTTGATTTCATGTAAGATAATCAATTTACTGAAGTTGTAACAAAATAATTAGTTTTTACGTCTTCAGGGTGACCACGCCATGGTGTTTGCGTAAGTTTTTTCCGGCAATTTTTGAGGAATCGCTTGGAGGTTTATATTTTCTGAAATATAACATTATAAGGTAGAAAATGAACTGGCTATGTCGTGAATTGAGCAATTTGGACAAAAATTTTATTGACAAATATCACCCGACAGAAAAATCACAACGTAGCCAGTTCTAACGCTAAAAACTTATATTTCAGAACATTTAAATATACAAAAGTGTCCTCAAAAAATGGACGGAAAAACGTAGAACAAAAAACTTCTACAAATGATTACCCCTTGTTTATATCATCTCCTCTATCCTCAGCAAAATAAAATAAAAAATTCACGACCCAGCTAATTTGGTGATAGTACAATGACAGCTTCGGTACTTCCTGCAAATTTCTTGAAACTTAAAGCGCGAGCCCTAGATTTTAAAAATTGCACCGAGACAAATTTTGCAACAACCATTATTAGTCTGCTAATAATTAGGTTGTGTGTGTCTCATAATCAGCCCACACTGGCTAGCTTTCTGACCGTTTCTTGTCACTGTTACTTACTTTGCGACAACAAACCAACTGTAATACCGCTTTCTATTAATCTGCCCTCGGTTTAGTTCCAAAAGTGCGGCGGAAGTCATTTTTCAGAAAATCTTTTCACACCGTGATAGCTGAATACAGCTTTTGGTTGTGACTTCCTGAAAGCACCATCAGCAATGTCACTTGGTAAATCGTCACCGATTTTGAGTTACACCGATACAGTGAATAGAAAGCGGTACAAGTTATAAAGGGACAATGCTCCTATAATTTGACCAAAAAGTCGCTTTTTGAAATGTTTCCATTTTCGGATTCCCAAGCCATTTCCTCCAATGGCACTCCTATGTATAGTAAAAACAGATGGTAGTGGCAGCAGAATCAGCAGATCCCTCCACAGAGATGTGATCGTGGCACGAGATCGTCGCGGTCCCAGGCCGCCGCGCGCCGGGCTGGCTTCTCCACGTTTGCGCAGTGTGGCGTTTGTGCAGAGAGCTCCCGCACCTTCTGCACGCCTAGCCGCCTCAGTACGGCTAAATAGTAAACAAATAATGAATAATATACATCAATATACATTCGCTATTTTCCTACGTTTGGACTTCAAACTTTGTGAGGAAACTATTGGATATTTAAATATTCTGAAATATAAAATGTATTTGTAACGTCACTATACATTATATTTCAATGCAAAATCATTCACTTCTACTAAATATAGGAATTCTCTGATAATACCGAAGGCATACAAACGAGAAACGTCATTGTTAGAAAGGGAATGTCCGTTTTCTCCGTTTTCCGTTCCAGGGGGTAATCCGACATTGGATCAACTACGGATGACAATACAAAGTCTCCGTCGTCAGCTATAGGACCTTTTCTCTTATGGTAGAACCTACCTGTGAGAACTGTGCTGGATTGGCATAGAAGCCGGACCGGTCTCCCTGGTAGGTGGAGTCCTGGGAGAGAAGACCGTCCATCTGTGACTGGAAGTCGCCGACGAGGCAGCTGTCCTGCGACAGCTCTGCCTGGGAGAGCGACATCCCGGGCTGCGACATCCCTTGCGACATGCCGGGCTGCGACATCACACCCTGGCTGTAGGGCTGAGTCGCGTCTTGCGACACTGTCAACCCTTGTCCGCCCATTTTCTTGTTGGGTTTGTTTGGTCGCCCCAGCATCCGGTTCCGTTGGTTATGGCGCGCTGAAAAGCAGAACAATTATACTTCAGGGCATATTTACTGACATCTACTCCAGCGGAGTTTTTGAACCCGATCGGAGACTGTTACCACTACTACTTGCTGTGAAGAAGAATCAGAGTGTGTGCCAAAACAAAATTGCTGGGAATGTTTAGCGTCGTGGCAGCAACGTCTAGGCGGGAAAACAATCGACATATTCAGTTTACTTCCGTAAAGATAATATCGTTCAACTGAGATTACGAAGTTACGTATTGGCAGGTCCTTGACAAGATATATGTAGGTAGGTACATACCGAGCAGAGCCTGCTGGTGCTGGTTGTAGAAGCGCGGCGGAATGTGCGACATGTTCATGAACATGCCCGGCGGGACGGGAATATTCGACATGGCGGCTTGAGCGCGCTCCGGTGAGATGAAACTCATCGGGTCATGCGTGCGGGTGTACGGGTCCAATCCAAGCCGTGCACCTAACAACAAACAAAGTGTTAAACAAAAATCATGTAGCCAGTTCATTTCTGATGTCAAAAAGACATATATTTAGAACATTTAAATATCCTCAAAAAACGTAAATAAGTACGACTGTGTGTTGGTCCTTAACAATCTGGTCACTTACCCTGGCGCTGGAAGTACGGGTTGCCGTTCATCGCACCGGCTCTATCGTACACAGACCCAGGCACCATCGCCTCACGCGCATCGTACATGGTCGTGCTCATGAAGTGCGTCCCAGGGTTAGAAGAGTTGACGATTTTTTTGGGCTTCATGAACTGAATCGCAGACTCCTTCAAGTTGTTGAGCGGGCCCTCCACCAACACCTTCTGCTCCTTGTAGAAGTTGAGCAGATGGTTCCAAAGTTGTTGCTGAAATAAATAAAGAGAGAGTTCGAGAACGGTTCTACTTCAGTTTTCACTTCTGCTTTTAGGATTTAGGGTGGATTTCACCAGCTCCTAAAGCCTACTATAGTGTCCCCTAAAAGTTCACTATAGCGTTATCCTTATGATTTATGATTCAAAATATCAAGCAGATTCCTCATAAGAAACGTAAACAAAGAGCATCGTATTACTTGCTTACCACCTATCAAAGTATCATGTCGGTTATGCCTTTTTACTTTCTCGCTAGCCATATATGGCGAGAAAGTATTGTTTTCGTGCAAAATTTCGAAATTGAGATTTTGGGTTTCCCATGATCCTGGGAGTCCCCTGAGTCCAAAAAAGTGGTTTCTGGAAAAAGTCTGTCCGTCCGTCCGTCCGTCCGTCAGTCAGTCCGTGCAGTGCTCTAGCGCCTATACCGTTCATCCGATTTTGATGAAATTTGGTATGGACCTGTCTAAAATCACTGCCGAGGGGCATTTTCAAGGATTTTTTGATTGGTCAAAAATTGCGGCCGCTATTGTCAAAAAACCGCCAAAATAATTCAAAAATCGTGTTTTTGGTTACTTAGACAAGCGCCGACGGTACACTTTTCAATCTATAACACTGAAAATTGGTATGTGTGTTGACAAATAGATGCTTCGAGGTCATTTTCAACTAAAATTGAATTGGTTGAAAATTACGGCCGTTCTGGACCAAAGTTCGATCGTTTCGGCGCCATTCACATTTATTGACCGATTGTCATGAAATTTGGTAAATTTGTGTAGAACCATGTAACTTAAACATCTGTCGAACAGAATTTTGTTATCTTCAAAATTACGGCCGTTTTTGTCAAAAAAGTGTCGAAAATGAGTTGAGAATGAGAAACCACGTTTTTGAATGGTCGGAACGCATTTGGGACTACAGTAATAAAATGAAAGACGTGAGATTTGGTATGAGTGATCTCAGATAGATGCTCGTGGGTCATTTTCAACCGATTTCCGATTGCTTAAAAATTACGCCCGCAAAAAAATCTCAAAAAACCCCCCCCAAAAAAAATCATTCTGGGCGAGAAAGTTAAGTGCGACTGTTGTCGGACCCTTTATTTACCTTAGAGAGGACCTTTGGGTTGCCCACAATGATGATGCCATACTTGGCACGAGTGAGGGCCACATTGAGACGTCGAGGGTCATTCAGGAATCCGATTCCCTGATGTTCGTTGGAACGCACACACGACATGATGATAATGTCCTTTTCACGGCCTTGGAAAGCGTCCACGCTCGCCACCTCGATCTCCTGGTACAGGTTTGTGTGCAGGGAGCCGTGGTACTGCATGTATTGCACCTAAAACACGACCACGAAAATTATAGTATCCCTTTAAGCTTGCCCCACAAAATTTTGCTTTCTGGCGTTTATTAATGACCGTTCACTCTTGTATATTGATTTATTCTGAAATATGTATAATATGCATTTTTAACGTCAAGAACTAGTCAACTAATGATTTTCTTCAGCAAGAAAAACTGTCAACTAAACTAGTTTTTGATGTTAAAAGAAGGATACAAGGATACAATTTTTTTTTCCAAAAAAAAAAACGACATTTTCCTACAAATTGTTGACTAACCTTTCAACTTTTTTCGATTTTTTTTTTTTGTGTCACTTGAAGGCAATGAAGTCCACGAGTTCAAAATGATACTGTTCTGAATTCAAACTCATTTCTGAGATCTAATTACTTACCAGGTAAGCACGCTGGCCTTCGTAAGGCGTGATGACGCCAATCTGTTCGGGTTTCACATTAGCCCGCAGGAATTTGGTGACAATCTTCTCGACGTTGGAAGCTTCCGTGCGGTTGAGATAGCTAGTTCCGGAGCCCGCGATCTCTTCCTGTCCGGTGGTTACGTAGAATAACATCGGCTTGTCCGCTGCTGGCCAAGGGAAGTCCTTCTGAAGCTTTCGCTCCTCTGAAAATGATGCATACATAAAATCATACAGCTGCAGGGGTTGCTGTAGACACTGCCCAAAATATGCTCAAGTTTTCAACTTATCCAATAAGCCTTTTTTTTTAAACACAGGAAAACAGCTAACTATAAGTTAAGCTCTTTGAATTACTATTAGGGGCTCTGGTAAAAAGCTCAGTATTTTTACTCTTTGATCTCTTAGTTCTCTCAAATTATATAAGAAAAAGAAAAGTCTGATTCAAGTTTGTAACAGAAATCTTTTAGCAAAGTAAACTTTCCCTATAGGGTGAAATCACAACAGGAAAAAGAGAAACAGAACTACGAACCAGCGCAGACGCCATTCTGCAGACTGCCCTCGTAGAAGAAGTCGGAGGGGAAGCGGGAGAGCTCGGGATGCATCCGATACTGCACCTCCAGACGGTACGGGCGGATTCCAACCACCACGAGCCGCTCAAACAGAGACTGCGACAACCCCGCGCGAGCTGCTTTCTTACACATCACTACGGGGCCCAGCTGGCAGTGATCGCCCACGAGAATCAGCTGGAAACAAAACGTGGAATTTAGGAAGGTTTACCATCCAGACACAAAGAAAAAGCAACGCTGATTCGGAATCAGAGTCGAAGTTGACCCTAGCTTCTCCAATGGCAAGGCTCAAATTTGTTGTGATACAAGTAGTGTCAAGCTATTCTTTACCAACAAGTCAAAGTAACACAAAGTTACGGTGAAGACCATGATTTAATTATCGAGTCGATAAAAAAAATTTCAGAAAAAAATAAATGCGTTTTCTCACAAAATGGACACATTAAAAACCATTCTGGTGCCACTTGTTCACTGACCCTTAAACTTCTACACACCTGGCGGGCGCCCAGCACAACAGGGACCATACACTCGGGCTCGGTGCTCTGCATGCTCTCGTCAATGAGAATGGAGTGGAATTTGAGACGGCTGAGGCGGGGGTCCCCCGCACCCACGCACGTGCAACAGATGACGTCAGCAGCCTCCAGCATTTCCTTCTCGGCTGCTTTCTTTAGCATGCGGTACCGCTTCTCATCGCTGCTTGACAGCTCCCCAGTCTCCTCCTTCAGCTGCTGTAGCTTCTTCAGCTCAGTGTTGCTGAAATAAAAATAGGTTTTATAGATATTTAGGGCGAGCGATTTAACTTGTGCTTAACTTCTAGTTTCACTTAGCACCCATTTTCAAAATGATAATGTATGGATGGATTTGACTGACAGATTTTCTGGCACTTTTTCTAGAAACCACTGGATACTTTTTTGTGTACTGAAATATATCATGTTATTCCGCTAACAAGAGTCAAGTACTATGTTCAGCTAAAGAGGGATACATTTACTTCCTGAAAAAGTACGAAGGGTTCCCAGTGACCCTTACCTATCCATATTGCGAATCTGATTGTGAAGCGCGAGGAAGCTGACAGGGGAGTCGATCGCCTCACGACTTTTGGCGCAGAGCCGCACCACCTTCAGCCCAGTACGGTGGATTTTCTCTGTCAGCTGGTCGACAGCGATGTTGGAGGGTGCGCACACCAGCACAGCTCCGGTAGGCTGCCGCGCCAGATGGTACACGATCGTCGCTGATGTCACCGTCTTTCCCGTACCAGGCGGGCCTTGGATCAACGACAGCGGCCGTTGTAGGGCTTGCTTCACGGCGTAAACCTGCAGAAAATAAATCGCGAGAAATGATCAACTAAAATAATAATAAAACCACTTCTGCTAGCTGATAAGTATCAGCTGAAACACAATTTCACTGCCATTTTTCTGAAATTCGGACCATATTTAAAAATGAGTTTCAAGAACAAAATAATGCACTAAAATTTTGTCTGTAAGACTATTCTTCGAAGTTGCGACAAAAATGAAACCTCTTCATCATGTCTTCTTCTTTTACCAACCTGAGAGCGGTTGAGGTCAGGCAAGTTGGGGGCAGAGAACTGCTTAGGGATCTGCACTCGAGGCAGCAGCACCTCTTCAAGGTCATGTCCCAGCAGCCGATGGTAGATGTATCCCGACACTGAGGAGTCGTCTACCGCGAACTTACGGAGACCCAGCTGCATCCTAAACAACGGAATAAAGCCATAAGTTAAGAGTCGCAACTATTCCATAAAGCGAAATAATGGGCTAAGGATAGCAAGAAGGTGACGAAGAAGGCCAGTTTCGAAAAATATAAAATTTTCAGTTTTTTGGGCCCAAAATCATCTGACTGTTAAATTATAACTCAAATAATTTCTGACGTTAAAAAAAATGGGTTACCGATCAAAAGACGTTGATTTCCAGACGAAGTCGACGAGGAAGTTGGTGAGGCACTCGGTAGGAGCACCGCAGTTCGCTTTCAACTCAATTCCAATCTCCTCGCCGTAGTTGTCGGGGATTTTGATGACGTGGCCCACCCCAGCCCATGGCTTGTGGAGTTCTCCCAGGTAGCGCAGACGGAGTTCGTCGCCATGCATTAATTTCATGTCTATAACAAAACAATACTGCAGACCTCTGACCCCTTCCTGTAGTTACGATGGATGGGTATATCGCTAACCATACGGAATGGCAACTACTCAGCTGTCTTGGGCTTGCCTATCCCCATTTCTGATGAGGGAAACCTACCAAGATTTCTCTCTGAAACAGGCGAATGATTTCGAAATGGCGACCACAGTAGTATATGCGAAACAAAATGGCGGTGCAAACGACTTGTCGCCAAAGGTACTCACCACCGTCCTGCTTGGCCAGAGTGAAGTAGGCGATGGTTTTCTTATTCAGGCCGACGTCCCAACGAACTTCCACGTTGTCCTGGGTCTGGGACTCTTTCAGCTTCTTGTCGTAGTCTGCTTCGAGCTTTACAAGAGGTCCAAAGATGTTTTGGTATTGATAACCGTCCTCGTATCTGTAACGTCGAAAACATGGTTCACTTTGTTAATGGTTCTTGAATTTTTGGGACTACCTGTGTTTTTCCCCTCACGCAGCAGAACTGACTTTTGGGAGGAAGGAGTCTATTCCTGGAAAAAGTCTACAACTCACCTCAGGAGAACCTGCTGGGGTTCCTCATCGACACCTGGCTTCTCCAGGTCCTGGAACGTGGCCTCCTGGTTTTCTTTCCACAGCTCTTCCAGCTTGTTGATTTGCTGGGCGGAGATTTGGCGGGCTCGGCTTTGTTCCTGCTCGCTCGGCGGCTTCACCAGCCAGGTGAGGAAGCTTCGGTCGGAGATGAGCGGCTTCCACGAGTCCTGCTCCCTAGAAACAGACGAGGAAAGTTAAAAAACAAACATAAAACGCTCTCTTGGACGAGATTTAGGATCCCGGATGAATAAAGTTATCTCAACAAATTTCCAGAGCAACCGACACGTATTTGCTAGCGAATGGATACCACATTGAAACTACCAAGAATTATTTAAAAACAAAAAGCTCTCATACAACGAATTACGAACGAAGTCTGTTATCTCAAAATAGCTATCAACGGTAGTACGAACTGAGATAAGGACTGTTTCAGCTCTTATCTTAACTGTTTCCACCAGCGTATGGTCATTTCATAGAGAGAGTCAAACGGAGCAGTAATCCTTATCTGGGCCGTGCGGCATTCAGTAAAAAAACGGAATCTTACCAGTTCATGTCCTTCAGGTTGGTCTGGGAAGCGCAGGGCTGACGACACAGCAACACAACAACAGAGTCCGCCTTGGCCGGTATGAAACCCAAGACGAACACGTTGCGGACGCCACACGCGTAGCACTCCAGCACAGTCTCTCCTAGCGGACCGTCCTTGTGGAGAGTCACTTCCTAAACACGAAAACATTCAAAACTGAAACAGAGCCACTGCGATGGGACTAAGCCACTTAGGAGCTGCTACGGCACTCGGCCCTTTTAAATTCGTGCACTAACGCAATAAGAAATTATTTGCTGCCTGTTAGCCCCCATTTTTCAAGAACTTCCAAATTTCTATAACTATGACCTAGGACCTAAAAACTAGTGGGGAATCGGAACTTAACTACTGACTTTAACCTCCTCATAAGAAATACACAGCAGTACCATTACCTTATGCTTAGCTCGTACAAGATGGTTAATAATATGGGAGCCGGAAGTGTTTCCCCGCCCATTGCAAAACCATTTCTTGCAGACGTTGCACATGATGACGCAGTTAGGGTCATGAATGCCGCAGTACTTGCAAGCGTGGGCGGGAAGCTCCTTCGAATAAAATGCTTCGTCGTCCTCCTCCTCGAACTGAAGGTCACCAAGGCCGTGAGTAACAGCGGAAACGTCGCCTACCATGCTCACAACAGCGGGCCCGGATATTCCATTGATCTGAAACCAACAGTCTCGATTCATTCATGCTATTTACAAAGCATTCCAGTCTAATACACAATCCCAAGGTCGACCGTTTACAGAGAAGTCTTACTGGGAGTGACGCAGACATACCTAGCTCTTTGCCTTACCCTTGTTCCCGTTAAGCCCACCTCGAGAAATAATGGGCGTTATTCGACTTGGATAGCCCAAGCCAAGGACAATGGGCAAGTTATTCAAATCTGGAACATAATCAAGCTGTGAAGCTTGAATCTGGTTTCGTGATAACATAGTATGAGCTGATGGAGACAAACCGCTTTGATTGGTCAGCGTGGGTAACGTGTCTACGTCATCTCGGAATGAAGAAACCTTGGGAATCAATGATCGTTGCCCGTAATGGGCTAATAATTGTTGATTAGAGTTTCGGCCAGCCCAAGCCAAGGACGATGGGGGGAAATTGCGCCATGTGCGATTAACGACTGTAATAGCTAACTTGGGAGACTAAAAAGGAAGTAATATATACCTGAATGCCTGAAATATGGCCAACTTGACTATCAAGCTGGGAAGCTTGAGTCTGGCTTTGCGATGGCATGGTAAAGTCCGTGAAGTCAAACTGTGAGCCCTGCGTGTCTGCACCGATGAGGTCCCCTTCCTCTGTATCGAGGAAGGTGAGGGTTTGCGAGCTTGGCCCGTAAGTTTCGACGCTCATTGTCGTTTTTTAAGTTTTATACTTCGAAAATATTAAATAATTTAACTAGAATTCGAGCAAATTACATCCAAAATGAAAGAATATTAAAAACACGATTCATTTGTCAGCAGCGACAGCGGCCATGCCGAAAAAAGGTTGCGTCACCAGTTGTCGCCAATTTAAGTCTGCTGCCACGGATTTTTCTTTCGGCGACAATGTTTCCCGCCAAAATGTTTGAAATGTTAACTCCACTTTTTGTACTATTTTTTTCGTGAAGATTTTTAATAGAAAAATAAAATTATAACAAAAATTTAAATATTTTTTATCGGTAAATCGAACTACAGAAAAGAAAGGGCAAGAAACTAAACTTAAACAAATGTGATACACACGGAGTTCAGCAGCAATAATTTTTTTATCGCCTATTCATATTACTTCGGGTACTTCTAGCAAGATAAGTAATACCGTTTTAACGAGAAACAAAAAACAATTATAATATTTACCACCATTTGGATTCAAAATTTTCGTAAAGTAAGATAATTTAGGATATTTTTCAATCCTAGAACAATAACTAACACTTTGTAAAGATGTAAAAAAATATCTTCATTAGTCTTTCATTTTACTGCAGACGGCAAGATTCTGAAACAAAAAAGAAACTCTCAAAATCTCATGCAAGCTAAGGCACATTATTATCTACGCATCGCCTCGGTTAACGTTAAACACCAGTTAAATTCCAATTATTGCACGGTAAAAACTGACTTTAACTGGAGTTTAACCGTTAACCGAGTATGGTGGGACGCACCCATAGAGTTATAGATAGAGATATTATGATCCCTACTACGTTATGTTCCTTCTAATACTTAGATACTGTATAATTCCAATTATATATTCCATTACCTCCACGTTCAATAACGTTGTTCGCGTCGTTGAGATCAATAGCAGATAAGAGAGCCTTCGTAGTTTCAGCTTCCTTCATCCAATGCCGCACCTAGGGAATTGCCAAGATATTTATTTCGTGTATATACCTGAATTCTGTACCAGTGAAAGTTGTTTCTTATAGGCTGGCTCCCGAATTTCTCCTTTTGGGCAGAACAGACATAGCTGAATGCCAACCCAGTCGGTCTTCGGATTACGAGACGATTCTTCACTGCCATATTTTCAATAATTTTCAGGTAGTTTTAATTGTGTACATACGAGTCCATCAATAACTTACTGACCTGGTTACAAAGAAGTTCTCTTCGCCGACCGGGAGGCTCCTCACTGAGAGCTATCATAAGAGTACGGATACAACTTTGAAATTTATCGAGAGCCAATCGATAATGTCCCTCCGCGTTTTCTTGCTCAGCATTGCAGCCCTGCTCCAGCACTTCACACAGAGCTGAGTCCTCAGCGCACAACATGTCTGAAAAATTAATAATAAACAACCAAAAGGTGGTGGCATTATTCCTTTATGGCGGGAGATGTCTATTTCTTCATTTGAGGCTCCTGTAGGTATCAACTTGGTTGTTTGTTACTTCAAATAGGTACCTGAAGGAAAACTGAAGAATAAACAAATCCCACAGAGAAAATGTTTAATACTGCTTATTTTGTAAGCTGTCCACTATCCTGGTGTGAACTATAGATGAAACTATTAGATGGAGGTGAATTAGTTTTTCACATACTTAGTTCCCTGAAAGCGGCCCCGGTGGTGATGTGAGTGACAGACTTATCGTTGGGCTTTTGGTTTTCCTTCCCATTGCTCTCTTGGTAGACGTACTTCTTCAGGTTTTCCGCCCGCGTAATATATTCGTTGACTTTGGCTCGCAGCGCATTTCTTTTCTTTACATCATTTTCAGCTAAAAATTCATATTTCACATTTCAATCACAAGAGTGACGAGCTATATTTTCAACTGGTTCCAATATCAGTTTAGCAGTTCCTTACTTTTATCTTTTGTTACGACAGGAAATACTCCGCTATGCTTCTGCAGGTATAGCAGTTCTCTGAATACTAAATGTCTACACGACTTTATTATAATTTTATCAACTTACTCTGAATCAAAGGAACAAAATATCGTAGAGCTTCACAGTAGTGATTGAAAGCGTCCATGTAGTTCTTTTCTTTATCACAAGTCACCGCTTCACAGACAATATCCACCGCCTTGCTGTAGGACTGCGGACTGGGAATGTGCTCCAAATCGAGAAAAGAATGAGCAAAAAATTCTTCGAATGATATTCGCTGCTTTGGATCATGTTGGAGGAGACGAGTGAGCAAATCGCGGCATTCCGAGCTAATCCCTGAGTTTGGTGGGATCTGTAAGAAATAAATACTGAAAGGTAGCATGTTGTCGAGATCTTCCTCGGCCCTGGGCCCAGCCCGGATGGATACCTGAACTTCACCGACAGCAGAAAAACTCTACTGTCAGGAGCGATTCTGACTTAAATCACCCCCCTGTGTACTGATGTTTGGAATGGTGTGACCCTTTATTTCTAAATTTAACGTACTAACCTCAATAACTTTTTGAGCCTTTATCTTCTCCGTGAGTTCTTGCACGTTGCTACTTGAGTACGGGGCTTTACTGAAGAGGCATTCGTACATGATGACCCCAACAGACCAGAGATCGACGGTGGCATCGTAGTCCTGCAGAAGTAACATCTCCGGAGCCATGTACAGTGGAGATCCGCGTAGCGTGTTGCGGCGCTCCTCCTTGCTAAGGAATTGAGAGAATCCAAAATCTGAAAATGACAAGGATTTTGTTGCTTTTTATCCACCTTATGAACAGCACAAGTCAGATACTTCAACTGGCAGCGCTTCTCTTCTAAGCATTCCTTGAAATTCTTGGATCTTATCTAAAAATTACATTTTGTAGGAAAATAGACGATTTGTCAGTGTCTCCAAATATGACTCATTAACATGTAAACTACCTATTGGGAGTTGAATACGACTGACCTGCCTCTAGTGGCAGAAAATGGAACTAACGGTAGAACGGTAACACGTGTGTAGCAGACGACGCTGTACCGTTAGTTCAACTCCGGTGGGAGTTGAATACGACTGACCTGCCTCTAGTGGCAGAAAATGTAACTAACGGTAGAACGGTAACACGTGTGTAGCAGACGACGCTGTACCGTTAGTTCAACTCCGGATAGTTTCAGCCAGGATGTCGATAAGTCCTCGTTGTAATCAAACTGATTAAGCACGTAACCATCCAATCACTTTAATAACTAATGTTATCGAACTTTTACCTGCTAATTTAAGGCGCAATATCGGTTTAGTACTGAGGAGTAAATTTTGAGGTTTGAGATCCATGTGACAAACATTATTGTTTCTCAGGTACTGCAAAGCTTGCGCGAGTTGTTGAAGAAATTTTTTACAAATAGTTTCTGGCAATTTTCTTCTCTTCTTGATAAAACAGGATAGGTCCCCACCGTCACAGTATTCGAGAATAATGTAGATAAATCTATCGTCCCAGCTAAAATCTCTCATCTGGACAATATACTCATGTTTCAGCAGCTTCATTAACTTGATTTCAGTGATGATGTTGTCAGCTGCTGTGCCCTGAAGTCTACTTTTCTCCACACATTTGATGGCAACAGTTTCTTTATTTCCAGTCTGAAATAAAATTTATTAGTTTACTACTCAGACTTCGTTTATTTTATTTAATTTAAGCGTGGGAAGATAGGGAAAAGTCAGATCCAAACCTTGCTAACTGCTTTGTACACAGTCGAGTAGCTTCCCTGGCCAACTCTTTCCAAAACTGTATATCCCTCGATTCGGGGCAACGAATTGCCCCTAGTTAAACTCATTTTGGTCTTTCAGAACGGAAAAAATCATAAAATATCTTATTTACACAAAAATCAATTTCAAACTGTTGTGCTCAAAGCAGACGAAACTTTTGTTGTCAAATTGGTTTCGTGTCACTAGAATTTCTTGTCAACATGGCTCTTTCGCATATGTAAAATGTCCGGCTGATTTGTTATTATAGAAAATGAAGGTAAATCTACTTATTTACGATATTTTAAAGGGTAGTACTGTCATAATTGAAATTTCCACCTTTCCTCAATATTCCTGAGTGGTTAAGTGCAATTTTCTCGGTAGGATTGTCGAGATATTTGAGGATAGAAGTGTCGTGGCTTGGGAAGTTAGTGTGTGCTTGATTAGTTGCTGGAAGGAGTTCATAAGTTATATTCTTAATATGTGCTTTTTATGTGCTTACCGTGTGCGCCAAGGTTTGGACCAATGTCGCATTTAATAGCTTGTAGTTTTTTGGATAAGAAAAATTTTACCTGTCCCCTTCTGCGTACACTAACCCTCCTTTCTCACCAACACCAACCACACTCTGCATCCCGAGCCTTTACATGGATTTATTTCTCTATTCTCCAAGAAAGGACTTACCCTCTAGCTTTCCTGGGGAGTTTTCCATTGTAATTCTTAACATTGTACTGTACTTTCTAGTTGAACGTCTCCTACCCAGCCACTGGCTGTCAAAAGCTGATTGAAATAGTGGACGAGCATAAGTTACGCGTCTTCTATGACAAGCGTATGGGCGCCGAAGTGGAGGCGGACTCCCTGGGAGACGAATGGAAGGGCTACGTTGTTCGTGTTGCCGGTGGCAACGACAAGCAAGGCTTCCCCATGAAGCAAGGAGTGCTGACCAATAGTAAGTTATTTCTCTGCGACTGTCCCAACTTTAACGAATATCTTACCTTCATTATTACTTCACTGTCAACGGCAAATGGAAGCATTAGGTAGTCATACAATGATTGTTTGCCCAAGTGAGTAGTATGCGTGGGTACCTTGAGTAACTACCCCTCATTCCTCTTCTGCTGCTGCTGTCCCCCCCCCCCCCTTCCATTGCTCCGACGCCAACTTCCTCTAGATCTAATTTGGAACCTGTCCTCCAATTCCTGTTCCTGTTTGCATTGATCTAAACATTGTGTTTACTAATCTCTTACAGCCCGTGTGAGGCTTCTGCTGAAAAAGAACATGTCCTGCTACCGCCCTCGTCGTGATGGTGAGCGCAAGAGGAAGTCAGTGCGTGGATGTATTGTCGACAGCGCGTTGAGTGTTCTGGCTCTCGTTATCGTCAAGAAGGGAGAACAGGTGAGATTTAATTTTTGGGGAGTACGCATGTTGTCGTTGATTTGGTACACTGTCCATTCGTTCGATAAGGCAAATTTTGTACCCACTGAAATAGCTCACTTCCTTTGTGGAGGCTGAGTCGTCGCTTGTGGGAAAAGCAAGTATCTACTGTACTGACCTGTTGCTGTTCAAGCATCACGTTTCCAACTGTAGAGAACAGTTTCGCGGCAGTCTTGTGTGTGAACGTCCACTAATTCAGGTTGAATCATCGTTAAAAAGACATCTTTCTGAGGAAACTTAGGTAGGGCTTAAGGCACTTTTCACTTCGATAGAGTTGGCTAGAAACTAATTTATCAGCCACCTGAGTAATACCAGATTTTGTAATAGTTTCTGGGTTTTACAGCACATTCCCGGTCTGACGGAGACCCCAATTCCCCGCCGTCTGGGACCGAAGCGTGCGTCCAAGATCCGTAAGCTGTTCAATTTGACAAAGCAAGACGACGTCCGTCCCTACGTCGTGAAGCGGCCTCTTCCTCTGAAGGAGGGCAAGACTAAGCAGCGCTTCAAGGCTTGCAAGATTCAGCGTTTGATCACACCTGTTGTTCTCCAGGTTGGTTCCTTTAGGTTCAACTTTAGGATTAAAGAGCAAGCTTATATTTGAGAATGGAGTGGTTGTGCTACTTTTTCGACTGTTGTCTTACGTTTCCTTGAAAAAACTAAGGTGCTATCGGTGAGTTTTCTGAAGTTACTTGTCGAAGTGACATCATCGCCCTTAAACTAAGTAACAAGCCCACTAATTTCCATCTTTTTTTCCCTTTTCAGCGTAAGAGGCATCGCCTAGCCCTCATCCGTCGCCGTATTAACCGCAGGAAAGAGCAAGCCGCAGAGTACGCGAAGTTGTTGGCTCAGCGGCAGAAGGAGGCAAAGGCCCGCCACCAAGAGGAGGTGAAGAGGCGAAGGTCTGCATCTATGCGCGACTCAAAGTCATCGAGTCAGAGCGCTCCTACCAAGTAGACAGACATTAAATCTTTTACTTAACCCGTCATTAAATTATTACTAGATAGTGCCTTTCCCTAGGCTGGATGGAAGAGAAATCCGAGAGTAGTAGATAGGTACTGGACATGTCATTGTATAAGACTGGAGAAATAAGAAAGATCCAGAAAAAACATTTGAATTCTGTAGGGAGCTTTCTTGAAAAAGAAGTCATCGATGTAGTGGCATTGGTTGGACAACGTGATAGACGTCATTGGGCGACCCTATCACACAATTAAGGCAACCGCGCCATTGCATTGCAAATTTGTAACTCTGGAACTCACCCTTCCAGATTGTTGGTATACTTCCATAGTTTCCAATTCCAAGGAACGCTGTATGAGATTTCTTAAAATCATAATTTTGAACTTCCCTCCAAAACTTTGAGAAGTCTAGTGCCACGAATATGACGCATTCCAGAGATAAATGGAAAATAACAGAAGGCGCTGAACATGGAGTCGATGGTGTGAAAAATCAATACTGCAATTACCCATTAAATATTTTCTTTCTTTTACAAAAATATCCCTAATGTAGTGCGTATTGAATGGTTTTTATTTGGTAAGTTTCATACATTACTTAAATTTGCACTGAAATTTCCATGTAAGAGAAATTACAAACCAGAAAATACATTGTTTATCATGCATACGCCTTCTACCTATTGTGTTTGGATTCTCCTAACTAGTTTAAAATTATAGTTCTAAATATGGATTGTCTATTAAAATACGTGTAGATTGTGGTATTGCAGTTTGAAAGGTAGCTATTTTGTACGGAGTGACAATGTTTACAGCCGTAAGGGAGCGTTTGTGTTGATGGAGATAAATGTCTCTTGCTAGAGGAGTAGGTGTTAATTGGACCATTGTGTCATAAATCAATTAAAAGGGCCATAAAGAATATTATGTTTAATCTGAACGCACCAATTACTCAAATTCAGTCTTGTGTTTTGTCTGGGATAGTGCACTGTGTAAGTTGTATGGAGGTGGCTCGGTGCGTATTACATGACTAATGGCTAAATGTGAAAAAATACGTGTAAGTACAGGAATAAAGTATGTATTGAGAAATTCTTTTTACAAGGTATGTGGGTATATCTCCTTACCTGCACCACAGGGCGAGGGGTATTGGTATTGCTGTCCTTGGTACCTAACCCTTCACTTAAGCCTCAGCCATGGTAAAGGTTGAATATGCTGCTTGAAAAGACTCCTTTTATCGAAGGGATTATTTATAAAGTGTTTTTGTTAATCTGCTACTTTTACTTCCTGCATCTGAATATGCTAAGGTACTCGTTATCATCCTCAGATTAAAGTTCATACGCAGTTTGATCGGGCTTGTATTTACCAACAGTTAGTGTACACTGCACCAGTGGAGCGCGTGTATCCCACTGTGCTTCAGGTTTGGAAATTATTTTTAGAAAGCAAATAACTGAAAACATAGGTTTTTCTGAGCCATTTTTGGTGAGATGAACGGTCAATGAGTGGTTTCCAGCATCTCCAAGCTAACTGATATGCATTTATTTGTGTACTGTTCATTATTATTTAGTGCAGTGCAGTTCCACCGTTCGACTAATTTTTCCCTTTTTCCATAGCTGGGACCCGCGGGGTTGGTTGGTTGACGACGGCGGCGTGTGGCGACATGGGGTCGACACCACAGGGTGAAATTCGGGTTGGTCCCGGGCACCAAGCCCGGCTGCCTGACTACCGGCCCGGCCTGACCGATGTAGACATCCCGCCCGACCCAGAGTTCAGCAAGAATCGGGAAGAAATCAAGTGGGTGCCGGCCCAAACTCTTGACGGGGATCTGCTTATGTTCCTACGCGCCGCGCGCTCCATGGCTGCCTTTGCCGGAATGTGCGATGGCGGAAGCCCGGATGATGGCTGCATCGCTGCGTCGAAGGATGATACAACCATTAATGCTTTGGATACTGTAAGTCCAAACCTGGTTTTTAGAATTTTTATATACCTCGCCTTGGTAAGGTATGGAGAATTTGGCAAGTTACCATCTTATAACTCCAAGGGTCCCCTTAATACTCGTACATTACCTAACCTTCGGTCACTTAACTCAGTTGATAAACATCTGTTATCTCAGATTCGCATAACAGGAAAAAGGAAGTAGTCACTCAAACCGATTAGAGGAAGTGAGAGGAAGCTAATCTAAAGTAACGAATTTTTTTTTTACTTTTTCCAGCTCCACGCGTCTGGGTACGATCCAGGAAAGGCACTTCAAGCGCTCGTCAAATGTCCTGTGCCGAAGGGCATTGAAAAGAAATGGTCTGAGGAAGAAATTGTAAGTATTAAAAAGTTCGTGCTGAAAGACTTTTCTGGCTTGTTATGGCTAAGTTTAGTCTTGTTTGTTTACGTACGTTAATGACGTGGATTCTGAGGATATTTTTTTATTTCTGAAACACGTCATTAATGAACGTAGACAGCATGGTACCTGCTCCAGGTGGGGGTTTCCGAGTCATTTCTTCTTTTGTTAGAGAACAGGTTTATTTACCAGATCCTTCAGCTCTAATAATTATCTTTTCAACGAATTTTAATCAGTATGTCGATCGTTTTCAGAAACGTTTCGTTAAAGGCTTGCGACAGTTTGGGAAGAACTTCTTCCGAATACGTAAGGACTTACTACCTCACAAAGATACGGTAAGTAAAGGAACGTTATTTCCACAACGAATTCAACTGATAATTTGGGCTACATTTCTGTCTCCAAAAAATTCAGTTAACATAAATAGTCATTGTCTCAGAAAATATGTCTGTTAAACGCGAAACCACAGTCGTGAAACACATGAAACTGCAAAAACGTAAATAAATAGCAAATGTAAATTCCGAGGTGATATTATTCTTCTAGCCGGAACTCGTGGAGTTCTACTACCTCTGGAAAAAGACGCCTGGAGCGAATAACAACCGTCCTCACAGACGGAACCGACGTCAGGGGTCGCTGAGAAGAATCCGAAACACGCGCAACACACGTGGCCAGCCCAAAGAGGACAAGGAGGGGCAGACGAGCGCAAGACCCTCCCCGAACCCCAAAGAGGGAGGAGAGGGAAGTTCGGGCTCCGATGAGGATAACTCAGAGGATGACTCGGACTCGCGAGATCAGGCCATCTGCTGCCATCACTGTTACTCAGCCAGTAAGTTGCGGCATTTTCGAAAATTGACTTCGGTGCTCGAAATCTGCATGATCTGTTTCGATGATTGACTGTATATTTCCAGGTTCGAGAGATATACAGCAATGCGGCAAAGAGCGGCAGATGCTGTGCAGTGACTGTCGCGCACACTTCAAAAAGCACGGGGAACTGCCGCCTCTGCCTGTGGGGGGGAAGCCTGGTGACAGCTATCTGTTCCGCCCGGTACAGAGCGAGAGTCCCGACAGTTCGCCTGGGCGCATGCGCACACGTGGAAAAACAAAGGAACAGGTATTTTACATCGTATTTTTAGTTACCGACTTGCAGGCTATCCTTGAATATAGTTTTTAAGGGCAAACGGTAAAGTTGCATTTCTCGGTCTCAAAAAACTTGCTCACAATTTGTTTTGCTACAAAAAACATGTTTTGCAGACTACCCCTGGAAGTCGGTCCCGTCCGAAGCGCGGGAACGGTACCAGCACTCCGGAAAACGACGTTGACAAAGAGAAGAAACCGCCAAAGTCACCCGCCCTGCACGGGTCTCTCAGCGAAAAGAAAAATAAGTCCAACTCCAAAGACACTCCGACAAAAACTCGGAAGCGAAACCAGACCGAGTCTGATGAGCGAGCCGGCGACTCGGAGCGTGAGACGCCGAACAAAAAGAAAAAGAACAACAGCAACAGCCATGACGATATGGATAATAATGATGAGAGTAATGATAACTTCGAGGAGAAAACAATCAAAATGGACGAGGAGAAGGAAGAAATTCCGGAGAAGGGTCAGGAAGCGGTTCAGGTCAAGAGTGAAAGTTTGACTGCGGAGGAAAAGACAATGGATGTGGATCCGTTGAAGATTGTGCCGATGCCGATGTCCCCTGTCGCTGTCCTGGTGGCCAACACGGGAGGGCAGGACATAACGCCTAAGCAGGAGGTGTGTGAACCGGAGGAGGAGCCACCCAAACCGCCCAAGTCGCCGCAAGAGGCGCCGGAGGAACCGGAAAAGGTGATGACTATTGACCCCAAGACGGGGCTCATTGGCGCTGACACCAGCTCTCCTGCGCCAGTGCCCATTCTCAATATCCCTACAAAGGTAACATTTAAAAGTGTAAATAAAATCGACAGTGGCAGCAGAATTGTTTTCATTGCCCTTTTTCTAAGGAAACTCTTGATTGCACATTGGTTTGTTACTTCAGGTGATAATGGACGATATCAAACAAATGGAGATACCTAGCCAGCCTCTACTACTGGGGCCCCCGGTGCTGTCGCTGCCCCCTGGGCCCCCTCCCCAGTCGACGCCTCTGCCGGCCACCAAGGGCATGACCATTATCGTTCCTCAGCCCAGCTTTCTCAACCAGCCTAAGGTCAGCCCTGTTCCGAAGCTGCCTCCTAAGCCGATTATGCAAGATCCTCTCACCATTAAGGTAAGGTCCTGATGCTAAATAGATTTTAATGTTATATTTCTGAACAGAAAAAAAAATATCCATCTGTTTTCTCGGGAAGAAGTTTTGTGTCTCTTTTTTGCCATTATGTAGTTCATACATGATGATAGAACTTGGAAATGTTTTAGGTGGAGCCGAGGGAAGAGGAGCCAAAGATGGACAAGCTGCCAGAACCAGAGTTGGATAAGCCTTTTAACTTTTCCGTTGCAAAGCTGCAAGAAGAGCCTCCGGAACCTGAGGATCGCGGAGGTCCATTAGGTATGTCGTTATTGAAATTTTCCTCTGGGAGGGTTTGAGCCTCGGTCAGCCGCTTACGAACTGCTTCGAACTATTCCGTACTTGCGTTTCCACCCTTATATTTACACCGTGGATTTAGATTAATTCAAATTAATTTGACTTTTGAAACTTCTTTGTTTTCAGTTCGAGAGCCTCCTGAGGACTTGGTTCTTGCGAAGGACCCGGCCTCAGAGCCGCCAACTCTGACGCCGAGCTTGCCGCTGATGGGAAGCCGCCGCCCCGATGGCAAAGAGCCCCTGCATCAGGGACTGCTTATGCCGCCCCACCTGTCAATGCCGCCGCACATGACGCACTTCAGCTACCCGTTCAACACGCAGCCTCGTGGTTACCCGCCTCCCGAACAACCCCAAAACCTTAAGATTAAGCAGGAGGTGGGTTTCTTGGTGAGAATCCATCATCCAATTGCTTGGGTGTGGTTAAACTAGTTTCTTCCGTTTTCCTTTCTGTCTTCTTCGGGTGTGGGGTGTGGGTTCAAACTAATAACACGATATTAACGAAGGTTTGACGGTGGCTGTTATAAAAAACTAATTGCTTCTGTTATTAAGGCTGTAGATACAAGCTGCTTAAGTGGAAGCTGTCGGATATTAATTGTTCTGAAATATAATGAGTGTTTTTGTCGTTAGAATCAAGTTCACTAAGTTGCGATTTTTGAAAAATGGTTGTTAAATCCTTCGATTGTTAAGTCTCAACCTATTGCAATAGTTTCTGACGGTGCATTATAATTCAAAACAACGAAATATCCAACAGTTTAATTGAAAAATGCAGTTGAAAGCATTAATGTTGCCATTGGCTTATTAATTTCCAAATTTTTGCTGATTTGCATGTTTTTCCCGGAGTTGGTGGCTGGCTGTCAAAATTGAGGCCTACTGTGACCTATTCTTACTTACAAGGATAAAAGATGCTCTTATTTTTATAGTTTAGATAGTGTGTGGTAGATACAAATTTCATACCTCTATATACAGGTACAAATGAACGACTCATTCGATCCACTTCAAAACCTCAAAGACCTGAAAGTGCCAGGTCAAAATGACAGACTGCCAGGCCCGAGCATTGACAACATCAAGAAAGAGCCAGAGCCGAAGATGTCCCCACCTGAGCCCCCCATGACTCCGCGAGGAGAGCGCGACAAGGAGCGAGTCCCGACTCCATCCGACCGCGACATCAAGCCGCCGCCCCCCGAGGAACCGTCTCACACGCCGCCTCTGCCTCCCCGACCTCGCAGCAGTCTTCCGACGCCGCCTACCTCATCTAGTGCCGGGTAAACAAACTTAGAAATAATAATTGTATACGATGGGGACCTACAGTTTTTTTTAAAAACTTAAACCTACCTCGTAATAGAGGTGAGACAAAGAGACAAAAATTGTCAAGTAATCGATAGGGACCTACAGTCGAAGTTCTTTAAATAAAACGGTATTCTAGACCACTCGCCTTAGTTTATCTACCCTTCATAAGCTCATTTGTTAATTTCCGGTTGGGATTCCTGAAGATATGGCACCATAATAATCAGGTACCGTTTATTGTAGATCGTGTTCTCCGTTCGTGGCGATTCCCGCTTCGTCGGGTGGCGGTTTTCAGGCCACGTCTGTGCCGCCCAGACCCTCAAGCTCCTCCAAGTCCCGCGAACAACACCACAGCCAATCACTGGTGTCTCCCTCCCATCTTGCAGGTATGCCTGTCTGGTTTGGAATTCCGATATTAGCTCGAAAGGGGACCTTAAGAAGACATAGCGGTCCATAGCCTATGGACTGTGAAGAATTTAGAATGGCTACGTCGTATTCTTCCTCACTGTTATTTCGATGTAATTAGTTACTTACCAAATGCAAAATCCTTTTTTGGGATATCAGTGCAAAGGAGAGGAGTAAACAGTTATATGGAGGAGACGGGGAGTTAGAAATTGCAGCAGAAAGTGTTACAATTTTCCGTTTGTTCTAGTATCGAGCCACCTGATCCAGCCATGTCCAACGTCAATCCCGGGGCCCGTGATGCATCCCTCTCAACAACCGAGCCCCCTCAGTCGGATTTCCCCCGCTCACCACCCCGCAGCCTTCCTTCCTCCCCACATCCCCCCGCATCACCCCCTTGTTCAGCATACACTGCCCCTATTTGCTGCAATGCACAACCCCTATCACCCGTACGCCGCCTACCCCTTTAGCTACCCCTATCCATACCCTATCCCTCCGCCGCAGATGAAGGAAACAACCATGACACATCACTCCTCCAGCTCGGTCACCACTCGAGTGCGCGAGACTGATCGCATGGATGATATTGGTAAGAACCAAAAGCAGCCTCATATAAAAATAGGTTATAGATGTAGGTCCTTGTTCGAGTTATTCCACTCAATCCGATCTGCTGTGGTTGGCCGTACCTGGTTCTCTAGATTTAACCACTAGTCCGAGGTTTTCTTTCATACTGAGGACGCTATGTTTAACAGGGGATGGAGGCTCCACTGAAACAACCATGCTCCACCACGCAAGTGTACACCACTCCCACTCCAGCTCAGACAAACAGCAAGGCATTCACATCAGTCACTCAACAACCAGTTCCAGTACAGCCAGTTTGAAGAAGCAGAGCAGCGCCACCCGAGTCTCGAGCCCAGTGGCACATATGAGCGCTACCATGTCACAAACTCAGTCAACTAGTATATCACTAGGTGGAAACAATCATCACCATAGTCATCATCACAGTCATCACCACCAGAGCGGTAAGGATAGCTGTGTCTGATAATAACATTGTATATACTGGATTACATGAGAAATTTGAAAAAAAAAGTGAAGTGACCACGAGAAAAAATTTCTGGTTGACAAGATGTGTATTGAATTGTTTAGGTGACGTGGTGATGGGTTCGAGCCCGGGTCGTGTGAAACCTCATCACGGAATGATGGCCATCCCTCCTATCCATCCTATGTCCTCCATGTCTTCAATGGGTCTGCCACCCCCTGCCATGCCGGGCAGCAGCCTGGAGGCGCTAAGGGCCCATGCCGTCGCTGCGGCCAACATGCAGCAACCTCCTGCTCATGGTACGTCCCACTACAGAGGACATTTGGCTTCCTATTTCAGACAGGTTGGAGACCTGAGTTGTCCAAGAGGTAACGCTAAAGAAGGGAAACCTCCAGGCTACAACAGCCAGTTTGTAAAACAATTCACTTTATCTTTGGATGATCCACCCATGGTCTCATTTACAATTTACAGTGGAAAGTTAGTGTAATGTCTCGCTTACGGACTGCATGCGAAGACTAACTGACGCGATTTGCTTGAATTTTTTTATTTATTTATTTAGGTCAGCACCACACTTCCCGACACTCATCGGTCGAGGAGCTCAAAAGCGAGCCTACGCCTGACCCGGAGCCCCTGCCCGAAGAAGACGAGGGAAGCCCGCAGCATATCCCTAGAGGGCCCAGCCCGGAGCCCAAGATAGAAGACAGCGAGTGCCACCGCAGCCAGAGCGCCATGTGAGTTTGCCTCTTGAGGCGCCAGCCCACTATTGACCAATGCCGAATCATCAATATTTATTACGCTTGGCGTTGCTCACCTTCCAGCGCTATATACCAGCGGGTCGAGGACCGTGGGATTCGAACCGGCTCTCAGGACATAACTCGGACCCCTTGACCGCTCGGCCACTGAGAGGCAGTCTCATTGACTGTTAAAAAATAAAACAATCTCGCTATTTTCAGATTCCTACGGCACTGGAATCGTGGAGATTTCAACTCGTGTACGCGGACCGACCTAACGTTCAAACCCGTCCCGGAGTCAAAGTTGGCGCGGAAACGAGAAGAGCGTCTCCGTAAACAAGCCGAGAGGGAGCGGGAAGAGCGGGAAAAAGCGCAGCAGCAAGCCCAGTCCGTGAGTGCTGCTTTCTTATTTCTTCAAAACCTTTACCGCGACTCCTTAAATTTCCTGTAGATACTGAGAATGAGGATAGAAATGACTTGTGTAGAGGTATAGGTTCAAAACATTTTAAAGGATTGTTGTTACACCTTTTCGCACCTCTGTCGTAGTAAACTGCCCCCTGGCATTTTCTCGTTTTAGTCTTTTTTCCTTACCTCTCAGAATGTGTTTGTTTGTAGCAGCGGAAAGTTGCGAGCACGCCCGAGAATAAGGAGTCGACCTCAAAGCCGCCGTCGCGAGGCCCGATAGAGACCATCTCATCTCCATATGATCGGTTTGCACAACGAGGGGGCTACCCGGATACCCCCGCCCTCAGGCAACTAAGGTTAGGCACCTTTCAACGCCCTATACCCATTCATGTAGTTGATAAAAAAAAATACACTCAGTATGTAATAATCAGTACAGAAAATAGTATAATAGCTAAAATAGCAGCAACAAATTTTTCACCTAATTTCACAACTTTTTGGGCCATCTTTCTGAAAAGAAAAAAAAAATTGATTAAAAAAAAAGGAATTTGATAAGCAAAGTACTTGCCTCCACTGACTTAAGTTGGTTTTTATTGTTTAGTGAGTATGCTCGCCCTCACGCAGGCTTCTCGCCGGGCAGAGCTGCAGCACTGGGCTGCCTGGACATGATTCAGTACCAGTTCAACTCCATGTACGGACCGAGAGACAGGTATGACATTAGGTAACATATTGCTTTTTTTTCTAATAATTTATCCTGTATAATTTCCAGTAGCCGCAAATGGAGAACTACTGTCTTGTGTTAAATTATTTGTTACTTCCTTCATTTTCAAACCTCTGTAGGAATGCTTGTACAATTACGTACTTATTGCAAAAAACTAGTGTCTCTCACTTGTTGCTTAGCAACGATTTCGTGCCCCGTTAAACAAAAATACGTTAGAAAATAGAGCTCCGAAACACCAAAGTTGTCATTACAAATGTTGATCATTGTACTGACGTTTCGAGTCGTGGTTTTGATGAAGCATCCCAATATCCAATCTCCCTGACAATATCGGATATTATGGATTTTGCGATCGCTTGTCCAGGATGGAGCTGGAGCACCTGGAACGTGAGAAGCGGGAGCGGGAGATGCGTGAGCTGAGGGAAAGAGAACTCAACGACAGACTCAAGGAGGAACTGATGAAAAGTGCGGGGGCGCCGCCAGGGGCTCGTATGGCTACGCCCCTCGACCCTCACTGGCTGGAAATGCATCGCCGCTACGGGGGACCACCTCCCCAGTTTGGACTTTACCCCTCCCCTGGCCACCCTGGTATGTTTCTTAGTTACTTTTATTAGGATGAAGTAAACGAGGCATGTGACTTGCGTCTCAAGGCTTCAGACAAGGACACAAAAGAAGAAGTACAAACTAGGTGGGATTAAAAAGACACTTTAGTACAAGTTTTGAAACTGCGCAGTTTTACCGCTAGATGAAGGTTGTACCCAATGACTTAGATTACAACAGACCGCTTGAAAATAACTGCTTTCACATCGAGAAATTATCCTTCTTTTCAACAATTTTAAATTCTCTTTATTTGCCAGGTGGGCCACCCAGTTTGAGTCAGCTGGAGCGGGAGCGACTGGAACGGCTAGGGATTCCTCCAGGGGCCCCTAACGCCCCTCAAGGACCCGGAGGGCCCAGCCAGGGCCACCCCCACCCCTCTTCCGTGGCCGCCATGGAGGCGGCTGAGCGGTTAGCTCTCGCTACTGACCCCATGGTGCGGCTACAGATGGCTGGTGCGTACCTCGTGCTGTGTTTTTGTTAGGAGTGGGTTTAGGTGGCCACTTAGTGCACATTTCTTACGAGGAAAAAAGTTGTGGCACTAGAATGGTTTTTAGTGGCATATTTTTAATGGAACTGTTGGATATATTTGTTGAAGAAATTAGTTGTTAAATTAGGGTTTAATCGTCGGGTGATGTTGAAATTTTTCCCATAGATGTCATAAACAGTTGATCTGTAATAACGTTTCCGGGTGTTTTGCCCTGCCGCCATAACGTTTTGAGTTGTTGGTTTTCACTTTGTGCAGGAATTTCTCCAGAGTACCACGCGCACACGCATGCGCACACGCACGCGCATTCGCACACTCATCTGCATCTGCACCCCAGCCAGCAGGCGCAGGCACAGCAGGAGGCTGCTGCCGCAGCTGCGGGCTTCCCTCTCCCAGGTGCGTTACCTGCAGCAAGGAGCGTAGAAAATAGATAGAGAAAAAGTGTATTTTAGGGTAGCCGTAGAAGCCTTGTTCGGATCGCTGGAAATTTTATCTTTTGGTACTGTACCAAAAATAAGGTTTGTATGCATTCGGTTTTGCAGCGTCGGCGCCTCCTGGGTACCCACGGCCGAACCTCCTCCCGCCGCGGGACATGGCGCTCGGACTCCATCACCCTGCTGACCTGTTGGGCAGACCCTATGCTGACCAGCTAGCCCAGCAGGTACTGCGATTCGCTCGTCACGATGAGACACAGCCGTCTCTGAGATTTTAAGGCTGTAGTTACAGTGCTCTTTTTTTATGCCTCTTCGTGCCATGAGAAACCTTTTATATATTCATTTGTTCTGAAATATAATAATATAATTCAGACAAAAAATGACCAATGTCACGTCACTGTTCATTCACAGTTTAATCAATTAGTTTCTGACATTGTGACGTGTTGTATTTCAGAATTAATAAATATGGAACGTTTTCCTCGGAAATATAAACAAACAGCATTTTTTATAGTCTTCAGGTGTAGTCAAACTACGTTAAATTTAAATACAGACTACAGCGCTGTTGCCACCATAGGAGTACACACTGGTTTGCAAGGCACACTTATTTTTGTCCTCGCCTCTTGAAAGACTAGTCATAATTCAGGTGGCGCGCAGTACCGTGCCTATTACCCTTACAAAAAAAAAAAAAAATTGAAATGATGAATGTTTTTTGGCGATCCAGGCCGCGGCCCATGAGCAGCTACAGCGACAGATTATGCTGGAGCGCGAGCGGTTCCCACATCCGTCGCTGGTCGCGCAGCATGACGAGTTTCTGCGCGCACAAAGGGAGCGGGAACTCAAAGTCCGTGCCCTTGAGGAGGCGGCGCGCGGCGGCTCCAGGAGCTAGGCGTAAGTAACCGCCTTGTCTTTCCAGACATGGCAGTAGAAAACAGAAAAAATTCTGTCAAACCTGATTCAAACCTTTTCTTTTGTTCTGCTGGTGTGTAATATATTTTAGCGCTGGAGTCACCCAGTTGTTTTCAATGAACTAGTTCTTCGTATGGTATGGGTTATTTCGGAACAAAGATCTTGAAGTAACTCTGTTATTATTATTTGCAGATGTGCGGGTCGAGTGCATCCTTCACGCAACTTGTAACAAAAATAAATTAAGTAAAATATTTAAGCTTTAATGAATATTATTTTGTTTAGTGAATACCGAAAGCCACCGATATACGAAAAAATAAATATCCCCTTTTTGTAATATTTTTAGAATTGTGTGCGTGTGTATAGGAATTTTTTCAATTTAAGAGGACTTCGAGACAATTATGAGAAACTGTAAACTTATCTTTCTTTCCTTCCTTAAACGTAGACTGCCAACACGTCAAGTGCATATTTTTTGTGGGATGTTTTTCGATATAATCGTTCATTATTTTTTAAGAGAACGAATGTTGCGAAAGTGTGGAACTTGTCTCGATGCCCCGAAAACGTATTTTGAGAGGGATGGGTGGGAAGTAGTAGCAGTTCGCCATTTGTGGCTTTTCCCTTTCCCAGTGGGTTTTTTGCGTGACCTGATACTCACAAAAGTGGGAAGGTTTTGACTATGAAGTTTTAGACGGGGTACGATGGTTGCCGAGGTAGGGTAACCACTCTTTAGTAGTTCCTCCCCCTACCTATCAGAGGGTTGAAAAAAATATAAATATATGAAGCACCTAAGAAAATAAGATATTTCTCCATTTGAGACTACTCGAAGTTGTACTGAGTTTTCTCAGGTGCAAATCAGAAATTTTTTCTTCGATAGAGAGGGGATAACTGTGTTTATACTGATGATCCCCTAAGGCTTCGTTCTTTTGTTGCCTCAATTAGATAGTGGAGATCTTGTGGCCAACAGTTTCAGTGACATTTTGAAACAATTATTTGAGTACTGGTGTACACGCAAAAAACCCATTGTCTTCGTGTAATCTGCTTAAGTTGCTTCTTAGATTGCTTCTTTTTCTTTTACATCCGTCCCTGATCAAACTTTGCACATCGGACCGTTTTTTTAAACTGACATTTCGTTTTTGTAGTTCCCTGAACGAATTCGAATTCGTTTTTGGGACCCGTCGCACTTTGCAGTCAGTTGGTACTCACGAAAATGTGCTGGGATAGCGAAAACTCGTCCTTATTTCAATCTCGAATTAGCTAATTTCATTATCATATCAAACCAGATATTTACTTAAAGAATTTCTATGCTGCCCCGATGACGTGGGTAAATATTTTAACGAAGTCAGGGATTGGTAAATTTGTGACTGTCAGTATTTTTACTTTTATGAAATCTTCAGCCATGTAATTCTCTAGAAATTCAGTTATTTATTGCTGAGGGAAAACACTGAAGAGGTTTTAGCTGAAAGCCTTATCTATAGACGTGTTTCCAAGTGAAAAATGCTGCTATGGCGGTCCATCCGTCTCGATTCTATTCTAAATAACTGCTGATTTTATTATTTTTCTTTTAGTCTCTGAAACTGATGAGATACAGAATTTTTTTCTGTAGGTAACGAATTTCAGCCAGCTGCATAGTGCATTTTTCTGTAAAAGCTGTGTTCCTAATCCCTCAGGTACCTACTGCACGGTAAAAATTTTCATGATTGCCATTCTTAACTAAATGAGTGCAATATGCAAAAGGCACATCTCTAGATGCTTAGCATGTGGAAGCCGCCATTACCACAATTCGGGTCGCGATGCGGATTCTGTTGACCCACAAAAGCTCTGACGGAAGTCGAAGAAAGTAGTGGCATAACGCTATTTTTACCGTGTAAGAGGCACCTCGTATAGACACTTTCTGTCCTTGGCAGTACAAATAATTTTATTTTTAAGTGACTCAGAGTGAAGCTGGTGATAATGACCTGCGTAACCCAATACCCAACATCGCATTATGTTGTTTCATAACATTGTATATTCCCCTTTATTTGTATCAGCTAGGACATTTTTTAACATTAAAAGTAAATTATTTGAAATAAATTTTAATGTCGTAGAGACCCTTTGAAGCGTTTACATAGCCTTTCTAGTAGATATGACTACTATTTCCTTAGAACACGTTACCTGCCAGTATGCCACAGAATAAATGAACTCAGGAACCAATATTCCTGAGGTTATTTATTCTGTGGGCCTGTGTGTAGGTACCTATATATCTACGGTATATCTTATCTTATTATGTAAGTAAGCTAGCTAGGTATTAATGTACGATGGGTTCTTTACATTTTGTTTACATTTATTAAAACTGAAGATACAGCGTTGTTTACTGAAGTTTTTTAGTGACACGTTTCTGTTGAAACTTGGATACTTATATGTTTCAGAGAAATAAATTTCCTACAGTAAAAAACGTCAGTAAATAGCACCGTGTGACATCTGACATCTTTCTGGGGAAACTGTGTGATATATTTTAGTCTAAAATAAAATGTAACTACCTATATTTTTATAGGTCAAAACGCGATAACTTTTAATGTAACAGTCAAGTGATTTTCCGGCAGCAAAAAATGACAAAAATAATCTTAGTTTCTTATATCCTGTTAGACATTCGAATTATATTTCAGATCAGTTTCCTTAATAAGACGTCGTTAAGAGTAACTTGGGTTTTTAGGTTTGTTAATAATTTACTATAGGTAGTATGAGATAGGGCGAAATCCAAATCGTGCTATGAAACCGGATTTACATACCTAGTGAAATACTGAAAAAACTGAAAAAATTGCCAGTTCGAATATTCTTCTAGTATGCACGGGTGTATTTCGTGAGTGACAAAAATTATTATCTCGGTGTAAGTTCCACAGCTTGTTTCTGCATAATTAGGATGGCTGATGTCGGAGATTAGGGGTGGGAGGTATTAGCCTGAAGATGAGGTTCTCTCCTCATGCGGTAGATGAAGATGAAGATGAGGTAACCTCATCTTCTGAGGACGGCTCGTAACCCGATTGATCGTCTCGTCGTGGGCAAGTTGGAGTAGCCTTCTGAAACACATTTCATTTGCTTGTTAGATAGTAATGCTACGATTGACAGATGTGAAACAAAATTAGTGCATGTACTGAGATACAAAGTCCTGGAGGTGTATTCCCTTTCTCGAACGCCAGAAAACCAACCCAACTAACACCTTCAAAATTTATTGTAAGAAGAACTGTTCTCCGTATATTGCATGATGGCGTACCTTATCTTCTTACAATAAATTTTGAAGGCGTTAGTTGGGTGGGTTTGCTGGCGTTCGAGAAAGGGAATACACCTCCTGTTAGGTCACCTGAACAAGTTAGCAATGCCCGGTGCACTGTGGGAAAGCAACTCATCCAGGTAAGGTCATCTAAACGGGTAACCTGCCGTGAAGTCTGGACTACAAAAACCTTTCGTTCATTTTCTGTTGACCACTTATTCCACCGATGAACTATCCTGTCCTAGTCAACAATGAGAATTTTGCACCCTTGTTGCGATGTGTCGGGTACTGTAGCCGGAGTTTTCCTGGTACATTATCGTAGTCAAGTTAATTAATTTTTTAGCGTTGGGTTTACTTACAGTTGAAAAATATTTCCCCCGCTTCCTTCGTGGTCTCCTAACTTGGCTTGATCTGCGAGAGATTGTTCGTGATTGGTCACTGTGAACAAGAAAAAAGTTTTAGGTACCTTTCATTTTAGAACTAACTTGTAAATATGTCAGAACAAACTGTTCTAGTCCCGTACCTTGTCATGGGGCTGGTCCTGGTGGCAGGGGACCCGTTCGTGGTCGGTAGGTACTGCACTACCTCAGTTTCAACCGTTTTCTGAAGTACTACAGTATCGTACCTGCAAATTTAACCGTATGGCAATGTAAGCGAGGTGACAACAGTGTAAGCTGGAACAGCAAGTAGGTAAATAAATTTTTTAAAAGACTTCTTCCACGCAGCTGCCTGTACCTACTATTGGTAACATTTTAAAAATGTTTCAATAAAATGGGCATGACACCCCAATAGGTACGCAGTGCGGCGCAGAGTAAAGAGAAAGTAACTTACAGAAGTGGTGAGGATGTGATGGGGTCGCATACCACGGGGGAGGAGGGGCTGGTGCGATGTGGCGTGGTTTGTCTGTAACTTCTTGTTGACGGTAAAGAATTGCCATCACTTGAAATATTTGGCGGTTCATCTGAATCCTCTCCATCTGGTTGATCATTTTCCGATCGTCCAAATCTGTTAACGATAAGGCGTATTTTATTAGGTATTGTACGATATTAGGATAGGTAGGTAAATAATAAAATACACAGAATATAAAAGTAATTTTTTTAAACTTATATCAGAAGGCGTTTTAAAAAATCTCACAAGGAATAAAAAAATGACAAAAATAAAAATAAAGGGTCCGTCAATGGTCGCACTTGACTTTCTCGCAATTTTTACGCCAGCGGTATCGAAAATTTTGATTTTTTTTTACGTATTTTTTTTTTTTGGACCAAAATTTTAACTTTTTCTAAAAAATATTTTGCCATACACTTGAAAATAATTTTAGGCACCTACTCACCGGATTTCAAACATATCCGTCAAATGGTGAAGTGTCGATCGGCGGGCAAAGTACGTGTTTTCTATTTTCCATGTCACGGCCTTAATTTTTAACTAATTGAAAAACTATTGAAAATGACCTTGAAGCATCTATCTGAGACCATTTTCACCAATTTTCAAGGAAATCTGTCGATTAGGGTTGTTGCAAATCCGTCTTAACCAATCAAAAACGTGATTTCCATTTTTGGAAAATTTTCCTACGATAATGCCAATCTTGGCCATAATTATTAGGTATGTTGGATAAATTTCGTTCGGTAAAACATCAAATAAGGTTAAAGTACACCTCCCTATTAATTTTTAATGAAATCGATCGAATAGTGCTACCGGAGTGACGACCAACGCGTTTGGGCCAAAACTGGGCCAAGTTATTGGCCCACCTCCAAATGATTGTAAAAAACCTAAAAGCATCTATTCAAAAACACTTTCGCGCATTTTCAAGGTTCCTACTTGATATACGTAGCTTCCAGCCCTTCTGAACTGTCAAAAAACACGATTTTTTTGCCTTTTTTTGACCATAGCAGGCGCAATTTTTGAGTTATCACAATTTATCAAAAAACATGTCCAGATATTTACATTAGGTACCTACATACCGAATTTGAGCAAAATCGGACGAACGGTGTGACGTCCAGTTGCGCGACAGACTGACGTACGTACGTCGGACGGACATTTTTTAAAAACCACTTTTTTGGACTCGGGGGACCTCCAGGATCATGGGAAACCCAAAATCTCAAAATCGAAATTTTGCACGAAGACATAACTTTCTCAGCCCATGTATTACATACGGGCGAGAAAGTAAAAATCTGGGTGGCAGCCAAGGCCGTAGGTAACCTATACCTACCCAGGAAATTATTTCGGTTGGGGGGGGGGGGGTGGGGTTAGATATGCCTAGGTAGCTATTATAGAAATTATATTTTCTCTAATGTAAAACCGTGTAGTTTTCGGGGGGGGGGGGGGGCGTTTGAACCCCCCCCCCCCCCCCTGGGTACGGCCTTGGTGGCAGCCATATGTTGTTTTTGTTGGTTGCGTGGCTTGGCTTGGCTCGAAAAAGTTTAACAAAAACATCTTCATGCATCTGTGGTACCCACTCCTTATAATAGTTGGGCTGCCGACGATGCCTACGAGAATCTGCTGGCAGATTGAGCAGCAGCAGCAGAGCATCTTCCACATCATCTTCGCGTTCTCGTTCTCGTTCGCCTTCCCAAACCAAACCAAACCACTCTCGCATCATAATCTTTCGCACTTCTGGAAACACTGAAATTGTTGAACGCAGCTTCATGCTTAGAAGTTCATTTTTTATTATGTCCTCCATTTAAAATAACTTCCAAAAACTCCAAAAACAAAATAAGCCAACCAAATTTTCGCGCTTCACTGGCAGACGACTTATAAATACAAACAAAAAGTTAAAAATTTATTATCCAACAAACCTGCCGGAGGCATAGAGGAACAGGCCGGAGGTTGGTTGCCTTTGGACCAGGATAGTTAAAAAAATCGTCTGCTAAAATCAACAAGCCCCGCCTACTTTCCAATAATAAAGTGACAATAGTTGAATACTTAGTTGAGTTGATATTTTCAACTATCCTACGATCGTAGAATAATAAAATACGGCCATTATTCATGAACTACTTTCCACCTTCATGATGCACAAAACCA
The DNA here is from genome assembly GCA_950004255.1 of Mesopsocus fuscifrons. Lineage (NCBI taxonomy): Eukaryota > Metazoa > Arthropoda > Insecta > Psocodea > Mesopsocidae > Mesopsocus > Mesopsocus fuscifrons. Next base: position 17,722,414 of record OX465377.1, read on the forward strand.
GGATAAGCTCCAGTTCAGTTGAACAAATGAAAATTCCAGGTATAGGTATGTTGTGGTACCTGGTACCTACTTTTCCCGCCGCCTAGAAATAATCATGTGTCCAAATTCTTTGGAGTCTGTATTCCGGTCCGATAATATCGCGCCTTAACAATCTATATCCTGGTGCCTATTCTTCCCTTCCCTCGAAAACATCGCGAGGATTTATTAAAAAATTTCTAGCGTCCGGGATTCGAACGCCTTCCTTACAGGTACCTAATGCTTATGAGTTTTCCCACCTGTAGAACTGAGGCGAAGACATCGGCTTGGTGAGACTCAGGAACTGGTGCTGACCATCAGTTGGAAAGGTGGGGGCTTTCATAAATTCGTCCAAATTAAACGCGGTGCCAACGTTTGTCTTTGCTGCTGCCTCAAAGACGCCTGCATCATCAGAAATTTCGGACGATAGTTCAAGCAATGGCTAGAAACAAAGTATTTAATTGATACTTCTTTCCTCGATAAGTATTTTAGAAAGTGTGCGTATAGCAGCTGTAATGTGTGAAAGTTAAAAACAACTAACCGACTTCATCAAAACTGTGTCACCAAGTCAGGTGACTACCTCCCCTTAGTCCTCACCTGTTGCTGACTGATACTCAAATGGTCACTGGCGTTACTGATCGACTGGTTTTCTTCTCCTCCGCTATAGCAACGTTCACTTTCATTCGAAAGAGCTTCTTCCTTCTCAAGGTATCCAGTTCCAAAGGATTTCAACAAACCACTGCCTTTGACAATCCTTCGAACACTAAAACTTGGATCGATGCCTAGTTCAGTTTTGACCGGTCCGTACGTTGACATCATCTGAGAAAAGAGTTGTTCGCAGTTCTTCGTCATTCCTGAGGTGTTTGTATCAACTTCAGAAACAGCTGACTTTTGTTTGACATTTCGGATAGGCGTCCGCAGTCCTCCAGTCCAATTATTGTAACTTCGGGGGAGTTTCAACAGACTTGTATCGCACTCTTCGTTTTTGGGATTCGGAACCCTTCTTGATTCGTCTTCGCTGTCCACGGAAGCTAAAAGGTAGGTAAGATTAAATAGTTAGGGAGCTCAAAAGTAGGTGGAAGTGGAGTTGGATTCCTTCTAAGGTGGGATGACCAAATAAAGCAAGGAGATTTTCGAATCTACCTACACTCTTACCTTTAGCTTGTGGAGTGCTCCTTACCCGTACAACAGTCCCAGAAGAAATCATTCTGCCAGGAAGATGACCAAGGTTGCAATCACTTCGAGCTCGGTTTTCATCAACATGATAAGAGGAGAACCCGTCTGGAATAATAATTGTAGAATTTTGTATTTTCCTCTTAAAAGTTCCAATTTCAGTTATATTCAATGACCTTTCTCCCATTTTAAATAAAAAACTTGATTATTTTATCAAAAAATCCCTAAAACTAACAACTCAACTGTTATGTCTAAAAAAATTATTGTCTCCTGCCACGACATTTTTTGTTCTGTTGGCAGCCGTGGGTGGAATGTCAGCCATTTTTGTTTTGATGTTTTCACAACAAAGCCTGAAATGAATAATTTTTTGTAAAAAGCCTAATTTATAAAGTAAAATGCGTCGACCCATGGAATTAGATGTTTGGGCCGGAGACTGGGGATTGCCGTCTATAGATGTAAACTGCTTACAAGTTTTGGTAAGCGTCAGTGTTACAACTTCAACTTCCGTTGATCGTGTACTACAGAGTGGCGATAGATGGTTACGGTGCAATGTTATTTTTCCAGGTATATTGTAAGTTTGCTGGAGCTCCAATTCAAGTAAACAAAACAAGCAATCCATATCGGACTACCCTTCCTACGTTCCGGCACGAATCAACTACCTTGAACAGTCTCGGGGATGTTGTCAGCTTCTTGAAGGGGAAAAATATAAATGCTGACTATGCACTGAGTGTGTCCCAGATTAGTCAAGTGGATGCTTATAGCGAGTTCTTGAAGGAGAAGCTCTATCCTGGGCTGCAGTATGTTTGGTAAGAAGTAACGCTAATTGCATCATATGATTTACAACTATCAAGGGCAATAAACGTGCGGTAAGACAGTACCTAAGGTAGAACTACTGTGAGGTATCTACAGCTATTTCATTGCTTTTTAGAGTGTATGGTCTGAAAACAGAAGTTTCCTTTCTGTTAAAAAAAAAAAAAGTTTTCTACCTCGTGGTGATCTTGAACAAAGGGTTTCACCCAGTGTCTTCCTTACTACGAGAAGATTTCATTGGTTTTGCTGCTTCCAGGTGGGTGGATAGTCGGAATTATCAGGAGCTGACGCGACCATGGTACGCGAAAGCTCTTCCGTTCCCCCTCAACTACTACTACCCTGGCCGTTACGAGCGAGAGGCCAAGGCGCTGATAACTGTCCTGTACGGGTCGTTAGAAGATGATCCCAGTGCTGTCGAAACTCAGGTATTTTGGCTTAAAACTTTTTACTTCTCTCCCGTTATGCAGAACCATTTCTTTGGGAACTTAGCCAACCGTCATTCGCCGTACTTATTACGGCCTTTCTTGGCAGGTACCCGATTAGTGACTCCCCCACGTGGGAGGGTCGAGCACTAACAGCGCAACAGCCTTAGGAAATCTAGCCTGCAGTTGGTGTGCTGTAAATAGGTATACAGGAGACCTCCCCCTTCATTGTGACAAGCGGCACTATTCCTTGTATTTATTTTTTAGGTGTACAGTGATGCGGAGAAATGCTTGACGCTGCTGTCCACACGGTTGGGAGACGCGCAGTATTTCCTGGGAAACAGCCCCACCTCACTAGACGCTATAATATTCTCCTATTTAGCACCACTTCTGAAGGCTCCGTTCCCCAAAGCTACTCTTCAGAACCATCTCAAAGGCTGCTCTAATCTAGTCGCTTTCGTGCACAGGATCATTCAAAAATATTATCCTTCGTTGAATAATGGTGGGTTTAAGTAGGTAATACTGAAATTTTGGTGATTATGTGTGATGTTAACTCTAGTCTTAAGTACTAGGAAGACTCGATATAAGCAGTTAAAAATAATCCACCATTTTCAAACCTTTGTGTGCAGAGTACCAGAAACAAACAGCCGAGTCCAGTAAACGTCAAGATTCTGAGACTGATTTCCCACATAAGCGGCGCAACCAGTTCATCTTTGGAGTTTTGGCGACGGCAGCCATGGCCGGCTATGCACTCTCCTCAGGTATACTGCAGGTATGATAGGTTTTTATAATGACTTGACATAGTCATATTTTAAGTATTCAGTAATCATACAACTTTGTATTAGTATACGGAAACTGGAAAGTCAAACGTTCCAGTAATATGTCGCACACTATAAATATTTTGGCTTAATCGTACGTTGGGTTTGTGACGAGATATTTAGCCCCATAGTGACGAGGTAACAGTAGACTATGTTCAAACCCTCAAGATATGTCCGGATTGGTTATCCGGTGGGGTGTGGGGTGAGACGTCATGGCTGTGTAACGTACAGCCTTAGGCTGTACCTAGGATAACTTGTTGGTTTATTTCTAGGTCTCCATCACGGACGACGACGAAGACTACGACGATTATGATGTGGATGAAGCTCCGGCGCATGATGACGAATAGGAACGAACGTGGGCAACACAGCTAAATAATGTTGACCAAATAGGCAGAATAAGTGAAATCCGTTATGTAGTAGGTAAATGTAGAAATGTTTTAGATTGAAAAAATCATGCGTTGGGGCGAAGCACACAAGTGGTACCAAAATAGTTTTTTCCGAGGAAACTGTTTTTTTTTTGTCTCGAATTGATAAATCTTTTAAATACCAAAAAGTGGTTGATAGTGATAGTCGAGTGATTTTTGTCATTTGTTTGCCCAAAAAAGACCTGTTAAACCTTCATTTATTTCTGATCCTACATAGACTTATAATAGATACCTATTTCATAACAAAAAATAACTACCTACAGTTTCCTCGAAAAAAGTGTAATTAGAAAATGAAAGCGATCTGCGTCGAAGTCGTTACTGAGCCTGGCAGCACGTGTGCACGTTTCTTGTGGCCCATTTTCTGAGAAAACAAATTTTCCACCCAATCGTTGACGTAACACCACCGTATCCGTGCTGGGTGCAGGGTGTGTCGACGTAGGCGAGAACAGATAGACCAATGAGTTGTTTGTTTTTTTCTTGCTTTTTTGTCCAGTTTTGTAGTGGTGTGTTGAATTGAAACATTATTTTTTCAAAGTTTCCGATTTGGGCCATGAAAAGTAGCAGAAAATCCGAACGTAACGTACCTGTATAGTTAAGCTGCATGGTTGTCTCATTTGAAAGATTACTGTTCATCCATTTATAAATGGTTTATTTTCAAGTTCAGCGAATTTTATTCTCCTATGGAGTGGACCTAGGTGAAGTCTTAGGTACTGACAGTGCCTTGGTCAAGTTTAAGGTTGATTAGTGTGTGTTTTTTGTACGGAAGCCCCATTTACAGATAACTAGGTAGGTTAGTCGAGATACCAAGTGCAACGGAACGGGCTATCGTGGGAACAAAACGCCCACTACGGAGCAACTTATCATGAGACGATTACTCTCTAGTAGGGTGATCGCAGCCTCGTATTTAAAATCAACTCGTCGGATGTGCAGGAGCGAATCGAACTAGGGGGCACGGCGGCACGCCCCCACAACCGGTTTCTATATACCTATAGTCCAAGTCAGGCTGGGAGGGTACCGATTATCCATAATTTCTTGAAGATTTTCAGTTGACGCCGATCCGGATGCGGGTTCCATATCCTACCATACACTAAAAATGCCACTCCGACCCTGAGCAGATATTTCCCTGATCAAGAAAAAGATTTGATCAGCCCTAGATTTGCAAGAAATTATGAGTAATCGGTACGCTCCTAGCCTGACTTGGACTATAGCAAACTAGGAAAACCTTTCTTCGAGCTGCACCTTGGTAAGGCAACAAAAGCACTTGAAGCGCCTGGTGAGAAAATAGGATGGCAATTTTATAATATGGGGTAAGCAAACCTACGTTAGGTACCTACCTATTTAGTTCTATTTTATCATACTACTTCTCGTGGGTGGCTGACCCTTTCAATCTAAATCCGTCTATGCCCAGAACTACAACGCAGTTAGGTACGACGTCTGTGACGCCCATGGCCGATGTACCTACGAATGGACTAAAGCAGGTTAAACTTAAAACCTGAACTGTAAGAACTAGGGTAGGTTGGACCAATTATAGATCTCTAAAAAATATTCTTGAATCTATACTAAATGGGACATGCATAATTTGCGTGGTGTAAAATGATTCCCATGGTAATCATCAAGTCACCGACCAAACTTGTGGGAGCCTTGAATTTGCGCGCCAATTTTTTTGGCGACTTCCGCTAGCCTTCCCGCCACCATAAGGTAAGTATGGTGAGCTTATGTATTATACAATGAAGACGTTGTATATGAATTTTGAGCGTGTAGCGCGGTATTTTTAGAATTTAACTATGTCAGTGGTTTCCAAAATTTCAAATTTGGGTTCTTGCAGCAAAAAATAAAAAGGTAAAATCTTGTTTTGCTAGGAAAAAGAATTTTGAGAGCTTGAGTACCTACCTAAATTAACTATAGGTTGTTACCTTATGTACCTACCTAGGTGTCTTCAAAACTTTTGGATATTACCTCCCACCTAAGTTTTTTAGAGTGAGAATAGGTAACTGCGCCATTCCCCTTCCTACCAACAGGAGTTGGTTTGGTAACACTATATTTCAGAAAAATAATATCTGGGAATTTAAGTAGGTACCTATAAGCAGAATATTCTCTTTACTTATGACCTATGTTGCTAGGTAAATATACCTACTTAGGTAAGAGGTAGGTACCTACTTGCATACCTAAGCAAGCTGTTTTCAGTAAAGTACGTAGTCACTACCCTAAGAGTAAAATAAAGTAAGTAAAAGTAGGATGCGGCTAGAGGGAGGTGCCCAAAAAATTTCTATTATTCTACAAAAACTAATTTGTGGCTCACAAAAGCTTTAAAAAATTTAGACACTCCTGAATATGTAATTTTTGTAAGGTGTGGTAGCCGGTGGTAAGCTAAGTATGGGAGAGACGGGCCATGCCATTTGTGTTCGGGGTCTGCTAGCGAGCACATGGCAGTCGCTCCGCAAGTTTCAAGCCCGCAATGCCGGCAGACACATCGCGCGCGTAGCACTTCCCTACTACTGCGATTTTTTATTTTTCTACTGTGTTTTCTATAAAATCCATACTTTTATATAAACCAAAAATAGTGCTTCTGCATCATAGATATTTTAAGTGTTTTCATATTTTCGTATGGTCGGTGGATTACTCAAAACTACGTGTTCTGTTATGGTGGAAAAATTTGTTACAAAAAGGTTCTTCTAGACATTGAAGGAGCCAAAATCACTGTCTCCGTATCCTTTGGCAATAAATATTGAAGACTGGTGAATTTTTTAACATGCCTGCTAGCCTGTGTGACGGATCTTTGGAGAGCGACCGAGCTCTCCAGCTTGCCATTGAGCTCCAGCATCTCATGTCTCTGGGGGACAATTCGGGCATGCCAGAGGACCTCAGCCCCTTCGCCTTCTTCCAGCCAAATCTTGACGATGTACGCAGCAAGAAGAGCCAGAATATGACCGAATGCGTTCCGGTTCCCAGCTCCGAACATGTTGCCGAAATTGTCGGCCGTCAAGGTAAATTTTTCTCATTTCCAGCTCGTTTTATAGGTCCTAACAATCCGATTCTGAATTTGAGAACGATTTTTCTCAAGGAATACTGTATTCTGAGAGAAAGGTGTTTGTTTTTGTCTCCTACGCATGAATTCAAAACTCAGTTCATTGATTAAACCCGATACGCCGCCGCCATTGACGAATCCACTATACAGTTCGTTCAAGAATTTTTTCCACTCAAGAAGTTGCTTTGTCGTATTTGTACTAGCTGTTTGTATACCTACCGTAGATCTAGATAGAGGTAACTACGCCACAATTAGGATTACCTAACCTACGTTTTTACTAACCGGAGGTTAAAATTTGTCCGGATCACTGTCACATCAAAATCATCGTCCATTTTGACATATTTTGATGAAAACTTCCATTTGCTGCTGAGAACATTTCTGAGTTCGTTAACCTGTAGTTTTGCGATTATGCAATTGTAACACGTTCTGTTTCTCTGATGTGATCGGTTTACTTGATCTTTCGTCGCCGAAAAGAAGATCGAGGAACAACGTTGTTTATTGTCGAAGCTGTCTCATATGAATTTTGAAGGAGGGTCTCCCAAATCCCTGTCGAATCACTCTGACTCTTCTCCCTTCAAAGAGCTGTTGAAACTTTCTGATTCGTTTATTGACGTTAAAATGAGACATTATATTACAGAACGATTTCAGAAGTTTCCTGAGGGATGTGGCCTTAAAAACACAGCATAATTTCTAGAGACATTGTATCCTTCAAGTTCAAACGAGACTACGCAGTTAACAGATCTTATTTGGGTCATTGGTTCCAGGATGTTGAAAATATTGGAATCTATATTGTGGAGTTACTGTGTGTACCTACAGGTAGGTGGTATTGCAAGTTCAACAATCGCACTGAGGTCACTGAGATACCGTCATTGCCAAGGTTGCCGAGCAATTACTAGCCGATGCCGGGACTGCTCACTGTCTGACAATCTCCAGCGGTTGCGAAATACCTGAGATGTGTAGGTTTCTGCTTATCCCGAACAGTCTTTGTGAAGGTACAGTCCTCCAGATGTGATTTGCTATACTCTGCCTCTTGGAGTTCCAGTGCTGTTGCCGCCTGGAGAACTATTTAATTTTCCTATGATCATCATCGTTTTTCGTGTTAGAAAGCTGGAAAAAAGATAGAACCTCTCTTGCCTACAAACCACCAGAATATTACCTGAACCATCTTAGAGAGTAATGAGTCCTCTGACGTACTGTTGAGCCTACAGCGATGGCTGTTCTAGGTGCTCGAGAGCGGAAGGTTGTTTGGTTTCCTCAGATGCAGAAAGGCTCGCAGCATGCCTGTTTCATTAGTTCCTTGCCTCGCAGATCTATAGTGACCTTCTAGGGGGCACTGTAGTAGACTTAGAACTTAGTAGAATTCCATGCACCTTTTAGTCAGCACTTTACAAAAGTACCGGTCACTGACCAAGGCCGTTGTATGGTTGAAGAGTACAAGTTATGAATGGAATTTGGCGGGAAGCTGTAACGGAAGACACCTGTCAAAAGTGTCCCTGTATTGTCAAACAGTGCGAGAGAGTGCTAATGCTAATTTGTTTGTCTACTGAGCAATGCCGTCTCTTAGGTCGAAAGCCCGCGGCACCAAGGTCGCAGTCGGCCGGCTCGGGCGGCCGAATTGGCGCGAAATCGCGGTACACGTCATATACACGTCTTTATATACCAAGGTGATCCACGGAAGGATCGTAAAAGACAGACTGTTTTTTTAACAGTTATAAACGGCAAAAGTGGGCTGGCCAGATTGGATAGAACTTGGTGTGTTTGCAGGCACTTTCTTCCAACTAGAAGGCGGTCTTTGTTTCAAGAAACAAAAATCTAATCTAATTTGTACTGTCAGTCTTTCAGGCCTTCTGCCTTCTTCTTGGGTGTACCCCTTCGGGTCATTAGAACTCACCTACGTGACCTCCCTACTAACTGCAGGGTATAGACGCGCATATCCACAATTCACTTGCAAGCTTTTAAATACTTGCTTGCTATCAAGTTAACTCATACCGCTAAGGAAATCACCACCTTCTTATGCAATTTGCACACTGATGAACGTGCTTGCTGCCGCCTACCCGATTCATAAAACAGGTTGGCGCAGACACGCAAAAAAATTGTGTCCCTAACTGAATAGAATAGTTTGTAGGACCCCGAAACGACAACTTTCGATGATGGCATATTTTATACAAAGCTCCAAATTAGTCCAAATTGGATTAGCGAAATAATTGTAGAGGTGAGAAGAGCAGGTGGTCGGACCGGACCAAAATAGATGGTAAATTGCTCTCAGGTTGTCGCGGACTCGTGGTGTGTTGAGGTGAAGGAGAAGGGGCCCTGTGTAGGGACCAGGCTCTGAGACCAATCAGCTGATTCCCGACATTCCGGCCAACCATAACATCCTAATGCAGTAATGGTCCATGGACCACCATTTTAGGACTCCGGGGTGCCTCTCTGAAGGAGGGCCGTGAAAGGGCACGATTCATCATCCCTTACCGAAACAGTCCATCTAGGTTCTGGTGTTGTTAGATCTGGTTCCAGGAGCCTGGGACCCGAGACCCAAAGATTTCTTATACTTACGTTTCTGGATGTTGGTTTGTGTCTTTCGGCTACAGCGTTTAGAGTTTACATTTTGTTTATAAAGCATTTCCATTTAGCTTGTAGCCTGCTCTTCAAGTGTTCTTAAGGTTCCTTGCCTTGATGATGACTCACAAGTTCTCGCTTTAAAACGATACCAGACACGCGGGTATATTTGGGAACCCCACTAAAGAACGCAGAAAACGTATGAGACACTCAAAATTTCATATAACCTAGAGTTCCTTGACACAGAAAAGGACAAACAGGTTTAATCCTAATTGACAAAAAATAGACGAAACTTGTTGTCTCGCGAACTGTCGGCCGGAGTGAGATATATAGGTTTGATTGCAAGGTACGGCTCTCCAAACTCCAGACGAGGCTGTGGGAGGCCCATGGCGGATGTCATCAGTCGGCTATTTCGCGATTAGGTATTATGTTTCCCCTACATCCTCCGAACCTTCGTGCCCATGTGTGGGCGGCCTTGTCTGTACTAGTTCAATACCCGTAGGACCAGACGACCCATCTCCAATTTGAAAGACCCACTGGAGGTTAAGCCTTCAGACAACTGTGTGTGGGTGTTAACGGAAATCGATCTGAGCGTTTTAAGCACAAGAAAGTCACTTTTGTTTTGTTGTATTTGGATGGGCTCCTGCAGAATGAGAAGTCTCATTACCTGCATGGCTGTGCGGTAAGGTGAGAGTGCATCCAATACGAACATGGCTCGCCCTTGAGATGGCCCGAGCAGTAATTGAGGTACCTATTACACAATTGAAGGTTCGGGTGTCCGCCCCCTTTTTTCAGGCCCAGGCTTGAGGAATGTCCGGTACCCTCCGTACAGTAAACTGTAGAGGTTGCCTTTGTTGAACTACGAAGAAGCTTGGGATTTTTTTGGATCGAACCAACCACTCTGACCGATCACAGCCCATGACCTCACAATAATAACACTGTTCAGGGTAATTTGACGTCATAGAGAGGCATTATTTCACAATCAAACATGACAACCTCTGGAATCTACAGACCTTGCATTGCTGTGAGTCAAGTAGCAGCTGGAAATCGAGCTGGAAAATCACTCGACAGGGTCAAGATCCTGCGGACATCCAACTATGTAGGTACGCTCCAGCTCATTCCAGGCTCGTCGTTCGCACGCCTCCAGGCCTCATGAGAGTCCCGACGACGGAGCCTGAGACTCGGTACCCACTTTTGCTTTCTTCCTTCGCTTTTGCTTGCAGGTCGCTTTCGTTGGCGTCAAGTAGTGAATGTGTTATGCGCATTTCTGGTATTGATTCTGTTCCACGGCCGAGGTTTTAGGATTTTTTTGTTCTTTCGGTAAGAAACCTTACGTTGTTGGCACTTAGTCTCTGAGGCTCTTCGCAGTTTTCTTTATAGTGTTGGTATTGCTTATTGCAGAGGAAAATGGCGTATGACGTGTGAAAAAATGAAGCTTCTGATTCTTCCAACCGTAGTCTGTCTAGTTTTTGCCCCAGGAGAAGACAACAAGAATGCAGTGGTTGAATTTCCATATTGCGTAATAAGCTGGTTGGTGGTACAGCTCAATTAATTTTGCTTAAAAAAATAAATGGCATCCTTGTCCTCCTGGAAGGTGGGCCGTGGTATCAACTGACTCCTACGCACTTGTTACCTTGTAGTTAGTCGTCTTACCTGCGGCGGTAATGTATTCCGTGTGGTTAGGTCACGGGTCATGTATTGCCATGAGGCTATTGTTTGGGATGTCTTGAGATGTTGATGACCGCAGCCAGTTTCGGACATGGGTCCTGCTCTGCTAGTTCACGTGCCACGTGTTTGACTTCCTCAATTTTGAACTTCCTCCAATTAGGGTTTCCTCGAATCCGGGAGTTGTTTTTGGAAGAAAAAATTTCCCGATCGAGAATTTTCTAACGTCGCTTCAAAAACTCAGCTGTGTCCCAACCAAGCATTCAGGAAAAATTACTATAGGTACTTTTGGGGATAAAATATATTGGTAATGTATTCTCCCGGGTCAGACGATCTCCGGGCGAAATGGAGGCTGCTCGGGAAAAAATTCGTTTTGACAAGGGTTTACTGATTGTTTTCTTTTCCTGTGGCTTACGGGGTAGTGGGTGTGGGTATCATCTCGCTTTTCCGCGTAGGGGCTCAGCTGTGCTGACAAAGACCGTGAAACTTACTAACTGCCCCGTCCTTGAATTAGAGACGAAACGATTCGATTTGGGAGAGAACACGAAGTAGTGTCGTTTTACCTCAATTACAGCTCCCCTATAAGTAGAATGGATGGTGCCGTGTAGTTTTTGAAAGGGCGTAGAGAAGCTTTCCCACCCCTCGGTGGTTTTCCCGTTCCATCCCCCCAGAATCCCTTATTCTGGAGGGACGCCTCGTCCTCCCTATTCTCCCCTTCATCTTATTCCACTTACGTTTGCTTTTGCTTCTCTTTTCCCGGCAATTCCCCCTCTCAAAATCATTATTTCCTTGGACCACACCCTGTTTCCTCTTTGTCTGGCTTGAGTCGCGTTTGCTAATTTTCTACGTCCTTGATTTGCCTGATTGTTGGGTACGGTAGCCTCCAGGTTCGTTTTTAAGCTGCTGAGTCTGTGATTCGTGTGGGATGGTATTAGTCGCAAACCCAGTGGTTCCCAGGATGTAGCCTTTTAGTCTTCGCCGGAGATTGGTTCTTATCTTGATGCAAATAACGCGATTGTTTTTAAAAATAGTTGACCTTGTCCTTTCTAAATAAAGCTACAGCTTTAGGCTTCTTTGGTAAACATCTAAACTACAACTATTCGAATTTCGGACACATGAATAGGTATTTATAAATGAAAAGCTTTGTAGCCTGTTTTGCAATGTTTTTTATTTATTTTCTTTTGATTTTCAACAGGCAACATTTCTCAAGTTGCTCTCATAATTTTTAAATGCTTGCCTATTCTGAGGTATTCGGTCCTTGTGCCAGTTCCCTATGCTAATCTCCCCGAATTTGGGTTTTAATGCCCTGCTGTTGCGCCGAACTGTAGCGGTGAATGGCACACCTTATGCTGATTTTGACCACGTCACCCAGTCTTAACAAATTTGTGGTTTATACGTGTCCCAGCCGCATTTTCTCGGATGACTGTGATTGCTGCGGATTACTTATTGAGGGAGAATTGCGTATGTGTTTTGACTTTTGAGTGATGAAATGACCTCGGGTATGTCGCAGACATTCTTACTGAAAATTTGAGGCGGGCAGCTGACAGGTATTATGGGTGTTCTGCTTGTTTACTTTTATAGAAAGAAACTCATTCCTTTTGTCTGTCACCTCAACGAAGGACTATTCTGATTTTGGTCGAGGGAGCTCGTAGACGTTGCTGTTTGGAGAGTGTTTTTCCTTTTTAATAGGCTCCCATATGGGGCTTTTGTGACGACATACGTACTTATCCTCGCTCCCAATCCCCATCGTTACTTTTGTGACTCAGGTGTTAGGAAATCAGTCCCAAAACCCCTGCCGCTCTGAGCCTAATGATATGTAATAGGCACTGGGAATAGAGAGAATAGGCCTGTACCTTCTACCCACGAAGGTACGTGCCCCCAAATTGTTTAGTAGAGGTAGAACCGAGTAGACTGGTCCCACGGGCGTTGTCGAGATTTATTTTTTGGAGAGTAGGTGTTGTCTGACAATGCTTTAAATTTGCTCATAGCTACCTTCCTTCATTAATTTGTCTGTTCGGTGATTTACGTCACTTTTGAGTTTTTCCATGTCTCAAACTTTTGGGAATTCTCTTTTTCCGCTTATTTAAGTTTTTTGTAGTGAATGCAAGACTTTCTGAGTCTTCTCTTAGCCTGAGGTCCTGGGGAGCCTAGCTCACCTTTGTTGCTTCCTTGGCGAGGGGTATCACTCTTTGGGAATCATCGGAAATCTTTATGAAATCTTAGGGAGTCTTGGATTTGTTTTTGGAGTGGTTACCCCTTCGGGGTTCATCTTTCTATGAATATCGTTGGGAATCTTTGGAAATCTTTAAGGAATCTCTGGAGTGGTTACCCCCTCGGTTGCTTCCTTGGCGATATGAACTGAGGCCGAGAGGTTATGGCCCCGGCAGGTGATGTTTCGGTGATAATGTTATCACTAGTGAATGACACCCCTTGTCCTCTTTAGAGGAAAACCTTCGTATGTGTGCTTATATGGTGTGACCAACAGACTGGGAGTCCTTTGATTGGACTCTGTCCTCGATCTCAAAAACCATGGTTATCGTGCTGTGTTACCTCTTGCTTGACTGCTACAAAGTGAGCCCATTATTTTTAAACACTTTGCCTGCGGATTGTTGCAGTGTTTGTTATGGTGTGGTGGCGCCTGATTTCTGGAGCCGCCTGGGGCTGTTGCTATTTGTGTCTAAAATGGAAACAGTCATGTGGAACCTTTATAAAATGGGTTTCTTGGGAATACCTTTCGGCGCCATTTTCAGAGATGCCGCTTGCCGCCTTTATGGGCTCCGACCTTGGGAGCCTCCACAAGTTCCAACTGGGATGTGGAATTCGAGGAAGGTTGTTATTAGATGCTGCCCCGATCCCCTGCCTGTGTTTCCGGGCTAGGGGCACCCCTGCTCCAATTAGACCCGCTTATATAGGGTTCCCTCCATTCCTCCCTTGTTACTCCTTACTCAGATCTTGTATGAACTTGGCCTTGCCTGTTTTGATGATTCCTATATTTATGAACCATATATTCGTAGTCTTCCTGTTCTTCTTGAGCCGTAATTCATGTATGGTATATTGCGTTGAGAGACCTTTACTAGGTCTAGGGACCTCGTGCCTGACTGCCTGAGATTGGGTAGTCTGACCGGTGTTTTGCCCACTCAAGGCGTGCCGTCTGCCCTTGCCGAGCGCAGACGGCGTTGACACGACCAGGCTACAAAAGTCGAACAAAGCCGGGGAACCTGGGCCCGTGAGGGACCACACACGCCTGCTGGCCTGCTTCGCTTGCGGCACTCGTGCTCCGTCCCTCAGAAGTTTATGTCCCATTCCGTCCGTTGTGGACGACCTACTCTTTCTCAACCGCACGCGAAGCCAAAAGAAGCCGCCACTCAATTTTGCAGTTAGAGGGCCCCTGTCTGGGGGTTTTAATGTGCTTTTGACATGGGTGTAGGTTCCGGCCGCGGAGCTCAAGTCCCCGTTGCAGACGCACTGCTGCTTTACCGGCCATGCAGGCGGTCAGGTGGAGGTGTGGGAAAGTGATGGGTCGCATTCCAGCATTCCTGGTCTGGAGCGGTGAGCGTGAGTCAGCGGTTCTGCTGGAACTGCCACCCTCAGCCTCATCCAGCGGCCCATGCGGCGAGCGCCGCGCCGGGCCATATGCTGGCAGGATGGTGAATCCCGCCCGTTCCCACGCTTAGCTTACCGCCAGCCGCGATCATTCATTCTCGGCGCGCCACTGTCTTGGGTCCCAGGGCTTTAGCGTCCTATATGTTGTGTTATGACCCGTTTTCTTTTCAATAGCTTCCTCTCTCCCCCGTCCCCGATCTATCTCAAATTGCAAGGCTTTTGTGCTGCGTCTCTTGCATTGCTTCATCTTTATTCCGACGTTTCATATTGGGTAATGAACCCTTCCCTTGTGGCGAGCCTTTTGTATTGCGTAGTAGGCCTGGGCGTCGGTGAGGTAGGCAGGGTTGGGTTTCAGACTCTGTTCTTTTACCCTTTTCCATTGTCCTGCGTCAGCCTTTCGCAAGAGGACTCGTTTTTGAAAAAGAAACAGCTCTTACCCCCAGACTGAACTAACCAGATGAACAAACTTGTGAGTGACCCTCCGTCTGGGCTGGCGACCTACCTATATATTGGGTGTGAAGTTAGAGCGACGTGCCGTGATCGATTTGTTCGCAACCCTCATGGGGCTTCCCCCCCCCCCCTCCCCCGGCGTCGTATAGAGCTGAGTCTTGTTCGCAATTAGGGGTCCCCTCCCCCCCACTTACTGCCTCGCCATTTCCTGCGACTGACAGCCTTCTCTTTGTGTTTCCAACGAAGCTAAAAGAGCTTTTTAGCTGCGAATGAATTTTTTATGGTTACTCTTCATAGGAGCTTTCATATTTTCCACCATCTGACGCAATTGCTGTTAAAATCGGGATACTTAGCGAAGAGAACACTTCACGGTGCTTTGTCGCCATTGTTCCTCCATGTAACCCTTTCATTTTCAATCCGAATATTGAGCTAAATGTTGCACCCTTTCAACTCAACGTTTGTTTGGGTCAGAGTCAAATACATCATGAGGGGGCAGCGCAGATAAAAAAGAAAAAAAATCTGCTGAGAACTTCCAGCTTTCAGGGCAGAGGTGGTCTGTACTTAGAAACAAAACTGACCCCCCTCAGACGACGTAATCCTGACAGCCATGTGGTGGACGTCAGATGGAACCGGTGACCGGTACCCGGTGTTACATAAAAGTGTGCGCGATCGATTGCAGCATCGTCCAATTTCTGGCAATGAGAAACAACCATCAGGTACCCGGCGGAGGAGCGGGGAAAGTATGTTGACCTTGAAGTGATGTCACGGCGTGCACTTGTCAGTCACAGCGGGCTGCACGTGGCCTCCTACCTATACCTGGTACCTACTGTACCTACCTACGTACATACGTACCTATACAGCACCTCACCTAGGGCATGAGACCTATCAGTGCCACACTTCCACTCCCTAATCTTGAAGAGTACGAGAGCAATCAGCTGAGCACTAGCTCCATCTGTTGCTCAATTCTTGACTGACCATTCTGTCCCCCTGTGTTGCTCCCCCCTGTGTCAGGCACTTGGTTCGCCCCAGACCGCAGGTTCTTGGCTTAAACATCTGCCATCAATAGCCCCAAACAACGAGCTTCCGCTAGCCGTCCGCAAGCTTAGCGTAGGAACTACTTCTATGTTTGTTTCCCGCCGTTTTTCAGTCGCTATACTGGTTTCCGGCCAGCTGTTGAACCATTTTTGTCTCGCCTAGTTCATTTTTCAGTTAGAACTTCACCTGGTAGAAGACACGACTGACTGGTTTCTTGATTAGCCCTCTTGTGTTTGATCGTTTCCTTCTCAGGGGCTCTTTTGTCCTTTGGGTCAAAGTGCAGTTGAACGCCCTCCTAAGAACGTGCTCAGCAAAAGAAGTTGTTGTTTTCTTTTAGGGGGTTGCCTGTCTGGGTAATTGGAATTTATTGGGGCTGAAGGAAAAGGAGTGATCCCCCAAATCCCTCTCTTACTTATACATAAGGAACTCAGCTTGCCGGCTGTCCAGCCTTTTTCGTGTGGTATCTTCTTTATATTAGGTTTATAAACTCAAATTTGAATTTATGTAGTTATACCTACCACCGAGAAAATGTTCAAAAATTGCTCACAAGTAACGGGGAGTCCAAACAGCCTCGATAGCCGAACGGTCTAGAGATGATTGTCCTCCGGAAAAAGGGTTGTCGGTTCGATCCCGAATCTGCCAAAAGTTCTCTAATATGTTAGGCAGGTATTAAAATAAAGGGAAATGTATGACGAAGTCACCTTAAAACTGTAGGTCCATCGACTACTGGAGGGCTAGTATTCATCTATATCAATTTTAGATTTTAGTTGAGTTTTCCTACAAAAACATTGAAAAAATTGAAGGGAATTGGGGTTAGTGCCGTCAATCAAAGTGACCTGTTTGAATTGTTCAAGTTGTTTTGACAGAGCTAAGGCAATTTTGAAGAGTCCTATCCTGGGGGGCTGTTGTTGAGTTTCTCCTCTACAAAAAGGTTCACAAAAAACACATTGTGCTCAGTTCCAATGTTCTTGTTTACTCCTGCGACCCCACTATTTCCGAGCCTATTTCGTTCCGTTCTTTTGTAGGAAAAGTTTTGTATTTTTCTCGTGTTTGTCTTTTATGCACAAAGCACAACTGGTGAGATATTGTGTATCTACTTGATTTACATTAAGGGCAGAGTAAGAATATACTGAAAGAAATACCCTTTTCGAGCTTTTACGGGAGGTCTGCTTCTTATGCCTTTTGAGATTATCACTGTTTTAATTCGGAAAAGTAAGGCAGACTCGGGATAGTAGTCTCTCTATAGCGACCGTCAAGGGTCATGCTAACTTGCTCGTAATAGCGAGAGCTCGCTATAGAGAGAAGTAGTGTGCGGAAATACCTTTTTGACAAAGTGTGTAAAAAATAGTCAAGGGTCAATTAAAAGTTTCATTTTTCTTTGACTGAGACTGTCTTATGAAGCAGTATGCGAGAAAGCTAGGTTCAGCCATTGCCGGACCCTTTATTTGACTAAAGACCTCTTCATCCGTCTAAATCAATTTCAGTTGGGATCGTCTCATTATGATTGAACTTGAAGTAGTGTCGTGCTGTCGGATAACCAGTGACTATTCTGGTGATTGTGATGCGTGTGGCATGCACACGTTTTTTGGCCCAATCCCAATCCCCCTCAATCGCCTTCGAACTGCTCTTCTGTCTCTTCCTGCTTCATTTTTATTGCGGCCCCATCTCACTTTTTCTTTTATGATTGAGGGGGGGGGGGGGGGCCAAATAGACTGAAAATATATCTTACAGTTCAGGCGTCAATTTTTTTTTTTTTTTGGGGGAAAAAGTCGCTTACTTCTTCAGTTTGTGTGAGGCCATGATGGTGGTTTCTTCCCATTCCAACTAAATAATTCGGAATACTTATGGCTTCGGCTACTCAAAACGTTGAGAGGTGTCACCGTTATCTTGTCCATGACCAGAACAATTATTTTGCGGGTTCGTGAACTTGCGCTATCACAAAGAGCGCATTAGTGCTACATGAAGAGTGGAGAAAAAGCAGATAGGGGCAGCTGGGGTATTTTGGGACGCGCAGGTAGAGCAACAACAAAGCACTCTAGATGGGCCTCGCTGTACCGTTAGGCCACCTTACCCTGCCGGAGGGTGGCCTTGTCCACTATTGTCCGATGGTTACACCCTAACCTTTTTCATCTGCCCCGTTGCCAAATTTCTTACAGCGCCATGTGTCATAAGGTGGTGAGGCCTTTTAGGTTTTAGGTTTGCTTCAAAATCAAGATCTATTAATTCGAATAGTTGTATTGAAGCAAGCTGGATTGCCCCCATAGTTTGTTGAGTGAGTGTTCGGCCACAGTATCTATACAGAAAATTCTGCAAAAATTTTCATTTTATAACGATCGTGAAGGGACTCTGTAAACGTGTTCGCTATAAAGAGAGTTCGCTATAAAGAGAGTTCGCTATAGAGAGTGACAGGGGGAGAGGGGAGCTGTCCCCCTCTATCTACGCCCATGTCAGTAAATACCCACGTGTTGGCAACCCTTTATTTGGACACATGGCTTAGGCTGAATTTCACCACTTTCCGATAGTGTCTTAACGAGAGGATTTACGTTATCGTATGTTTAGCTTACGACAAAAATGCCTTGCGCTTGCACTTGTTTCTCTGCGATCGCACTTGTCGTAAGCTAAACATACGATAACGTAAATCCGTTCGTTAAATCCTCTCGTTATAGACACTATCGGAAAGTGGTGAAATTCAGCCTGAGAAGTCTTCTTTTCTGCAGTCCCGAATTTTTCTATGGAAATAATTTTAAAAGTTCGCATCTCTACGTCTCGAAACGATTATCCGGCTGAGTGGTTGTATTTTGAGTTAATTGCTTCCTCTGCCTTCCATATGTACATGTTCGTCCTTGGAAATGTACGCTCACATACCGTAAATAATTACCAGGTGAGGGCGGTCTTGTCTATTTCTGGAACTCCTTTTCAAATTTGGACTTCGAGTTCGATGTTCTTTTCTGCGACCTTTTGTTCCATATTTGTCTTGGCATGTTATCTCTACCTGTACCATTTCTGATTCCATTCCGAGAATACCTTAGACTAAAACCTCTTATTTTCAGCCTGTTTTTGAAGTTCCGTTCTTCCACATTTCTTGACATAGTGTCTGCTTTTCTAAGAATACGCGAAAATTTGAACCTACATACTTAATAAATACCTGGCAACCTCTCCAAGGATTCTGAATTATTTTCGTTTCAGAGTTTGGTGTTCCTACCTGCTCTTTTCTTACGGCAAGAGTATCTATGCCGTGTTCAGCCCCTTTTCGAAATTTCTGTATTCTCCTAACTTCCAAATTCGGCAAGTTCTGGGCTAATTAAGGTCTTGTTGATGGTTTTTTTTTCAGCCTTATTGTTTTACTTTTATGATGCTATTTCATTATGTATTTCCATTTCTTCTAGTCACTTTTAGTGATATTGCTGCTCCATTCTACAAAATTGGTTGCACACTCCATACATCATCGACTTTTGCTTGATACCTTCGAAACGTAAGATGGTACAGAGAGGTATACTGGGTCTGTTGTTATGCGCACGATTGTGCTAAGTTTGCCGATCTGGTGTTTGCTATTCTAATTCAGGTGGAGGACGGTTCTTGCTACATCTGATGGAGACAGCGCCTGTTTAAACACACAACACACACATTTATTTTAGGGGTGATTTCTTCAAGGGGGATTAAGTTTTTATCGGTATCAATCTGAGGATCAGTTGGTAAGGGATCAGACTCTTGATCCTCCCCCTGACTATACCTTCTCTATAGCGAGCAAATTCACATGGTTGTTATAGAGAGAAAGCACCTTGTAGTAAACAAAGGTGTAAAGACTTGTCCAAATATTGGTTGTTGACCCATGGCATTCGGTTTAGTGTGGTGGCGCCGTTACGAAGTAGCATTGTGTACCTTACTGTGGATAGGCCCTTGCTGGTGACAAGGTATACTACCTAGGTTCGGTCTGGTGTCCGCCTCATTAGTTTCCAGGCACACGGGTTGGGGTTTTGGGGATGGTGTTACATGAGCTTCCTGTGGGTAGGGCCGGAGAGCCTGCGCCGCCTGGGGCACTAGCGTGTGACGTTGCCCTAGTCAGCCTGCGGACTACGTATATAAAGCTCTCTTCCTAAATCTGGTCCTGTCACGTAGATTTTGTACTTTTACCTGATTAAGCCATAAAAAAGACTGTTGATAAGAACTTGGGTAACTAGAAATTCTGCAATCCTTTGTTAATCTCCGTAGGAGCTAAGTGTTTACAAAAACCCGAGGGGTTAACCACTCGTTGGGAATCATTGGAAATCTTTATGAAATCTCAGGGAATCTTGGAATTTTTTTTGGAGTGGTTACCCCTTCGGGGTTCATCTTTCTATCGTTGGGAATCTTTGGAAATCTTTATGGAATCTCTGGAGGGGTTACCCCCTCGCAGAAACCTGAAAGTCAGGTCCTATAGAATAAGATAATTTTTCCCGAACTAGTATGACTCATATACAAGAGTAAAATCCATGCATAGCTATACCAATAATTTTTGAGAAAAAAAATTTCAACTCAGCAACTAAGTATTTATCGTGAAGTAGTTTGAGTGCATTGTCGATGATTAGACTTGGTGTTTGTATGTGTGGGTTCCGCTGGCCGCCTGTTCAATGGTGTACCTATAGTGAGTGCCCGGGTTGGTTGGCCTAGGTCAAGGCTATATTCCTGGTTCCAGCACGTCTGCCCTTTCAGAGTTCCAGAGGCATGTTGCTGCCTCTTAGTTCCCACACCTTCCTCCAAGTGCGCATATTTACTTAGTCCTCCCGGCACCAGTGAAGTCTTCCGCCCACCTAGCCGCGCCGTAGCAAGGGGGTGGTCCTTTTTATCCTTCCTGACCAATGACAGCGCGGTCAGCCAATCAGAACAATGGAACCAAGTCGCTTGAGTTTTCTAATTGGCTGGATGTATCGTAATTTGTCAGGAAGTGGATAGAGACTTCTTTCTTGGCCGATTTCGTGAACAGCTAACTTCGAGTTTGTGCTAGTGTCGCTACTCTAACCCCTTTTGCACCACTATAGTGGGTTCAGACAGTCTGAGGTCACTGATTCCTCAAGAATTTGATGCTGTTCCGTGTCTCGTTTCTTAATACGGCCCTTGTGATCTGTATCCTAGATCCTCTAATGTCGAAAACCTCCACAGAAAGCTCATTTGTTTATTGTTGCACATACAAGTTGTTTACATTGCTTTGGGTCTATTGCGCAGCTGTGAATAGAGGACAGTTCTGTTCCTTATTCTAGGTCGAAACGACAGATTAGCCATAGTTTACTTCTATACTCTTGAGGAAGTTTAACAAGCCTCTTTTTCTTACTTTCGAACACCGGATGGGACGCATAAACACACGTGCGCCATAGCCGTTAGTTGTAAATCAAGAGCCCGCAGTCCGCGGTTGCCTCACATTGTGCGGACGTTTCCAAATAAAATCAGTTCCCCCACCGGTCTGCTTCTCATGAATTTTCAGCTGTCTTTTATCGTATGTAGCTAGGACATGCGAACCAAATTCTTTAAATTCCACGTGTCGCAAGTTTGAATGGATTCCTATTTTTCTCGTCGAAACTCTAAGCCTGGAATTTTTGTAGTTACAAAGGCCATATTACCACGAATCAAGGTCCAAAGGTTACTTCTCAGTTTGAAAGTGACCAGTAAAGTGTACGAGTGCTCGGAGACGGACCGCACTGATTAGGTATCGTATATTCCGATAGGACTACCTGTACGGAATTAAACTACCTTGGCGGCGACTGACGTGCCGTTCTTTTACGTCTTTCGATGGCTTGTTAATTGCGAGTATCGCATTTCGTGCGATTAAATAGGACCAGTCGTTCCATGTTAGTAGGGGCGTGTATCTTTTGGGGGCCTGGAATGTGGACAATTGCAGAGGAGACAGAGTGTGGGACGTCCTGGTCTATCTGGCGCTTTACGGCTCGGGAATGATAGAGCACCCCATTGAAAGCCTATATCTAGTTTTCGATACCTATCTTACACTCCCATCTGACGCACCCTTGGAACTAGTGGCGTAATAAGACATTCAACTCTCCTGAAGGCTTCATTCCTTGATTTGGAGCAAGGAGTCAGCAATGGACCCTATAAGGGGACTGCCCTCTCCCTACTACACTAAAAAAAATGGCATTAAGAGGACGCTATACCTGACGATGCATTTTTTGCCGCCCATAAGATTAATATTGCGAGCGGCGATTCATTTTCAAGGTTTACCCTTGGTTGGAAAGACACAAAATTTTGCCTGTACCTAGCCCTAACAATGTTCTAGGGAGTGTTCGAAGCAGATTTCCCAATTTCTCACTGGTTTCTTTTATTGCAACTGTTTTGCAAATGCTAGCATCGCATACCTCAAGAAAAGTGCTGTATCTCGAAAACCAGTAAAAAAAAATGGGAAATCTGCTTCGAACACGATCTAGAACATTGTTAGGGCTAGGTATACAGGCAAAATTTTGTGTCTTTCCAACCAAGGGTAAACCTTGAAAATGAATCGCCGCTCGCAATGTTAATCTTATGGGCGGCAAAAAATGCACCGTCAGGTATAGCGGACCCTTAAATGAAATTTTTAGACCTAAATTTTATAAAAATAACTGGACAGGGTTTTGTGTTAGATTATATTAATAAAATAAACGAATAAAAATTTGGGGGACCTCTAGGATCGTGGGAACCCCAAAATCTCGAAACTGAAATTTAATACGATGGCGTTACTTTCTCTGCAGTTCATCTACCTGGACCTTTTGTTGGCCAGGCTTAGTTCTCTTCTCCTTCGCATGTAATGTACGAGAAGTCTTTTCTTGCAGTATAAGCCTGACCAAAATAACTTGACCTGTCCAACTGTACCTGTAGGTGCGCGAAACTGAATTTGGTGATGCGTGCGATCTTTAATTCGCTATGCAGGCGGGGGGCATAATGAGAGAATCATGGATGAAATTGATGAACTAATGATAGTAATGACTAGTCGGCTCCGCTTGTTGACTTTGATGTGAGTGACGAATCAGCGATCGGCTGCTGAATACCGATAAAACATCTTTCCTTCCATTTTAGAAGTTGACAAATGACCGGGCTAACATCCCATTATAAATCTTAGGAAAAAAATCCAACGTGTCGTACATCTTTCTTATCTTCAGGCTAAATCTAAATTTCGTTTTCATCGGGAGTGCCGATCTTGGGAGAAGTGGCGAAAGAAAAAATACTTGAGGTCCCTAGCGTTTTCCTTCACTCGCGTTTTCTTTCACTTTACACCCTTTTCCCATCTTCTTTCTTATATTACCGTCACTTCTCATCTGCGTCATCGATCAGTCTTCGTCGCCTAGCTGTCAGCTGAAAAAGCTGGCGGTTCCCGTGCCCGCCCCTTCTAGAGTTGCTGAGCGCCTACTGCTGAGAAATTTTCCTCGTGTCTTCGCATCCTCACATCCATCAGCAGAGGTCGTCACTATGTTCAGGTGTTTCTTCACTTCCGCGATTGATTACATTCTTGCTGATTTGTTCGGCATTTGAATGTGATAATCGGATAAGCAGCGTCCGTCGTCCGTGGTCGAATGTTCGCTCGGCGGCGCGCTCTACGCTTGAGCTCGCGAGAGTTCCATGAACTAGCGAGGCCAAGCTCTCCTACCTAGTACCTAATTGCTCCGTTGCACTTGATTCCAGGCAAGCCGGGAATGTCAAGATCCGTCTCAAGGCGAGGCGGTCTGTGGGGGGGAAGGAACTTCAGCGAGAGGCACCGATGGGGGGCAGCAACGTCCGGACGTTCACTGTCAGGGACTTGCGGGTCGTTTAGGGGCGAAGGCGTAAGAAAGGATTCGCTGATGATGATGCGGCAGTGGGGGTGAATGCAGCTCTGTTGTATGGAGCTAGGCCCTTGTCCTGAAGGGGGGGGGGGGGGGGGGGGGGTGGACAGAATATTTCAGGCAGGGCACCGAGCTTGTCGGAAAATCTGAGCTGTGACAAGGAGACTCACGGCAGAGGTATTTAACCTACCTACCTACCTACCAAAAATTCTTTTTTCTGCTGATTGCTGAAAAGCAGACTCTCATGGATTAAGGAAGACTGCCTTGAATTTTCTAGTAAGACATCAAGAGGATGTAACGTCTAACATAGGGGAACGGTCCCAAATTTCGGGATGGGGCTTGAGTAAATAATGTGGGCCCGAAATAATTTATGATTGTGAGCTGGTTACTTGACTCCTCGGGGTTGGTGTCGCTGTCGTAAAAGTTGGGACATTTTTCCATTTAATAATTTATTGCGCTTCCCTTCTTTCAACATATCGCCTACAGTTCGGAGGGTTATACGGCCTGTGCGTGCCGGCAATGCTAAAATCATTTCATGACCTTTTTTTATCAAGTAGACCCCCGCTAATTCCAGGTTCAAAGGATCTTTATGTGTTAATCTTTGTGTCGTTCCCAGTGGGTTGTTACTCGTTTTACGATGTATTTGGATTTTGTCAACTAAGTTCCTACTGACTTGATGTCTCATATACTCGTACCTGTGTGATAGTGATAAGGTAAATGTCAGCTGCTGAAATTTTGAATTTTTTTGAACCATGGGAAGAATTTGAATCGAACATCGAATGTGTATTTGTTACGAAAAAACGTTTCACAGCGCAGGATTTTGACAGTAGGCAGGGAACAGGTGGGACAACTCAGAGCCGGGGAGTTAGATAATAATTATAGAAAATAGACATGGTAGAGTACGCAAGCTGAAAGTGAAGGTATGTTTGGACGTCGGGAGGCATGGAGAGTGATTGTAGAGATGCCTTATGCCCGTATGCGACCTGCGCTCTGCGCTTGAGCCTGGAATGTGCTGCCCGCCTTCTCCACCACTCGCTATCGGTAATCTTTTTCTTCTTTTATAGAAACCTTTGTCCGATGGCTAGATTTAGTGTTTCCTACAGTTTCGCCGTTGCATTCGCCTGCATGACGAGGGGTTAACCACTCGTTGGGAATCACTGGAAATCTTTATGAAATCTCAGGGAATCTTGGAATTTTTTTGGAGTGGTTACCCCTTTGGCGTTCATCTTTCTATGAATATTGTTGGGAATCTTTGGAAATCTTTATGGAATCTTAGGGAATCTCTGGAGTGGTTACCCCCCTCGGATTTAAGAGTTCTTCCTTGCAGTAAAACGGGGACGGTGTAGCTATTAAGCTAGTCACAAACGATGCGTCCTAGAATGGAGGGACTGGAATGTCAACTCGGGGATGGCGAGTAATCACACAAACACTGCCATCCTTGCCCACGTCTTAGGATGCCAACTCCCTAGAACCCCCGTCCAGGAAGCAGGGGCTTTGTAGGAATCATGAGTCCAAAGTTGCGTGGTGTTTGGGGTCTCTTTTCCCAAAGTTACAGAACTGAAAATTTACCTTTCGTCTTATCCGTCCACACTTCTGTCGGTGGTTTTGTTATTTCCGGGCACGTCGCTGTATTCCTCCTCCCACTGGCTTCCGCCGTCCTCGGCGGATCGGTGCGTTTCGGCTTCTGGGAAACGTCCTCCTACGCTTGAGACGTGGCTATGCCGCTGCCAGAATTTTATACCGATGTATGGACAATAGGTCAATGACACGACTGTTTTTCATTCAGAGTTGACCTCCTTCCCGCGATGAAAAATGCAAAAGTTTCAGGAAAAAGTTATTTGCTCGAACTTTTTTTAAAAGAGAATAGCGCTTTTATCGCTAAATAAATTATTCGATGATGCAAGTGCTAAGTGGTTTGGTTTTAAAACTGTCCAAGTATTGCCATGTTTCCATGGGGACTAATGTTTATACTATAGTACACTGCTCCTTTGTTATGATATGAATTCTAGGATGGCTATGTGGCTCGTCATAACATAAAATGTCTGTATGAGATATTTTTATAAGTTCAGAAGCTTTTTACTGTAGCTTTGTATGTATAAAACACCTGTACCTATACATAGTATGGATTCCAGCCCTCATGACTAGAAGCAGCTGATTGCCAGAGTCCGGAGTGGTTTGTCAGATATTCGAAGTATGAGATTTTCTTCTAATAGAGACGGTGATAGGCTTGCACGAGGGGTTAACCACTCGTTGGGAATCTCGTTGGGAATCATTGGAAATCTTTATGAAATCTCAGGGAATCTGGGAATTTTTCTGAGTGGTTACCCCTTCGGAGTTCATCTTTCTATGAATATCGCTGGGAATCTTTGGAAATCTTTATGGAATCTCAGTGGAATCTCAACGAATCTCTGGAGTGGTTGCCCCCTCGGGCTTGCAGTATCAGTGTTAACCTCTCCTTCGAGTTGGAAGTTTAGTTTTATGATTGGTTCTTCTCGTTCTGAGACTACCAGCTTTCAGTGGTGTTTGTCGGAACCTACTGGTGATAACTCAGTGTTAACTAGGTGTTATGAGGGTGGGAACAACCCTTTTCCTAACCAAGAAGCCGACGAAGGTTCAGAGTCACATCTTTCTAGTTTTTTTATCTTTCTCTCAAGAAGGAATTTCGTAGGTGACGAATACAAAGCAAGTTACGTGCCGGTTATGTTCCCTTTATCTACAGGCCTGTCTGACTCATCGGAGAACGACTTATCTCACACTGTAGACTGTAGGAATCACAGTACCTTGCTAGGCTGGGAAGTTCACTGACCGTATTAAAACTACAGCTGTTGTGGAAAGCGGTGAAGCTCGGATTGCAGTTTAATCGTCTGGTTTGGCGCGCAAAAAGCTTGCGGAAACCTGAGCCTTACCCGTCTGGGTATCTGGATATATTAAGGTCCAGCTAGGTATATTCTGCCTATAGAGTCAATTTTAGGTCTCCTGGTGACGACAAAATAAATGAATGAAGAGCCATTCGTATCTAAGAAGCGCTTTTATTGGTCAGCGTCATCGCAAAAATCTTGGTGGGTAGGTGGTGGAACTACTTATATATACCTTTTTCAATTTTTGGGTAGAGTTGTCTACCGTTTGCTTCTAATCGGAAAAAGGCGGACAAAGCTAGGGTTCGAGACCTTGAGGTATTCATAGAGACGCCGTCTGAGGTCTGTGTAACTAAGTAGGTTGATGAACATTCATCTCGCGAGCCAGCCTTATCTCGCCAAGTCCCTCTGTGAGGAGGCTATAAAACCCTCTGGAATCTGTGGCGTCGGCAAAGCTTGTAAAATAGGTTTATGGTGTGTAATGCTACACCTATGGAGAGCCCTCATAATAATGCTGCTTGCCTCCTTCATTATGTGTTTTAGTTGAAGACATAGTATATTTTACTATGGGCGCTTGCATTGGTGGGATGAAGACGCGTCCCCATTATTAAAATGTTCAACATTTGCCCCAATTTTTAGACCCTGGATCCCTATGACCCTAACACCACACACGTTGGGGTGGTGTATAGAGACAAACGATAGTGCATTTTTTTTCAGTTCATGTATTTGAAAAAAAAAAAAGAAAAAAATTGCCTTCAGTTGTTATCAGTGGATGCCCCCGTTGCCATAGCAACCGCCAGAGAGTTGATGGGAACAAGGTGATGTTGATGTTCACACGATCTGCGTAGACACATTAATTAATTCTTCTTGCGCAGCAGTGAGGAGTCTGGGAACGGCTGGCTTGTCTCGTTCCCACGGCTCAGCAAAAAGTGATTGCGCCCATGCTTTGCTTACTTATCGATGAACTAAGTCGAGGGGGCTGGAAAGATCTACCTTTCCACTTACAAGATGTTCGCTGAGTAGGAGGAAAAAATATTAAAAAATAAAAATAAAAAAATATAAAAGTCTGGAATTGTAAATCATGCATATTCATTCATAAGTCAACTCCTTACGGGGGTGTGACATTTGGCCAAGACAGAGCCTCACTTCAGTTTAACCGGAGGTTAGCGCAATGTTGAACTTACAGAATTTAACCTCAGGTTAAGAGGACGCTACCTGACGATGCATTTTTTGCCGCCCATAAGATTAACATTGCGAGCGGCGATTCATTTTCAAGGTTTACCCTTGGTTGGAAAGACACAAAATTTTGCCTGTACCTAGCCCTAACAATGTTCTAGGGAGTGTTCTAAGCAGATTTCCCAATTTATCACCGGTTTCTTTTATTGCAACTGTTTTGCAAATGCTAGCATCGCATACCTCAAGAAAAGTGCTGTATCTCGAAAACCAGTAAAAAAAATGGGAAATCTGCTTCGAACACTCCCTAGAACATTGTTAGGGTTAGGTACAGGCAAAATTTTGTGTCTTTCCAACCAAGGGTAAACCTTGAAAATGAATCGCCGCTCGCAATGTTAATCTTATGGGCGGCAAAAAATGCATCGTCAGGTATAGCGTCCTCATAAGCTAACAAAAACATTTAGTTAGATGTAGGTGAGTGGGTCTTGCGTCTTATAGTATCAGCAAAGCCATTCAATGAATGGAAGAAGTGATGGCAGAGAAGCAGCGAGCGATGTGGCGACGTACGGGTCATATAGCTAGCTGGCAGCTGCAGTCTCAGGTATCGCCATCACGGCGCCTTTCTGCCAGTCCCATACATTCAACGCTTAGCTTCTGTACGCTCGCAGTGTTTCATTCAGCAATCGCGGCTAAAGTAAATAAAATGGACTCTAACAGTGTCCACGCAGTCTTGTTTGTTTACATTTTTTTCTGCACACTTTATGAGAAATTAAGAGGGTATGTTGTGATTTCACCATCGGTTAATTTTTGACAGTTTATAACCTCTTAATTTCGGTCGTTAAAAAGACATATTATATTTCAGAACATATCCAATAGTTTCCTCATAAAAGATGCAGAAAAAAAAAAAGGTAAACAAACACGATTGTTGGGCGGCGATGACGTCAGCTTTTACACGAATAGGTATTTTAGGGTTTTTATTTTACTTTGATCAGTAATGGCTTTTTAATGGAAATATCTTACAGGGGGAGGGGGATAGTTGACACATCGTGCTTTGACCCTTTACGTCACATGGCCCATTCGGAAACTTGTGGCGCTTTCAGTGAATTTTCAAACACCGGGCATTTCTCGAATAGTCATCTTGTTCCGTGCCTTTTTGTGCGTGTTGCTGACTTTGTTTCCTTGGTCAGGTTCATGGGCACTGCTGTTTATATGGGATAGTAAGCAGTATAGCTGGCTCAAGGTTGTTTGATCACCGAGGTAGCATTTTTTGAACCTCCTTAGTCAGTGTTCCCTGCCCTGCTCGTACTTCGGGGGGATATTTCTGGTTGCGACCACAATAACAGATGAATGATGACAGTGTGCAGGCTGTAGGTATATACCGCGGTCACAGACGAGGACGGGCCATTGCGCCTGGCCCGCATTCCCTTGGCCGGGCAATAGACAAAAGAATCCCGGGGGAGCCTTGGCTGGTTGTCCTTCATGCTGGAAGTTATAAATACTTGTTGAGGAGTAGAAGAAATGCTGAGCGTGCCCGGAGAACTGATGTAGTCCGAGGTTCGTGCGCAGGGAATGAATGGGATTCGGGCAGAGGCCGGGCTTCCGGCGGGCTGGGGACCTGCGGTTTGGGCCAGGGGCATGCGGACAAATACCTTTCTGGGTACGTAACCCAGTTACCCTTTGGTCAGTGGTGGTTACCCATCGTTTCCGCTAATTGTGGGCATTATCACTTAGTCCCAAAGGCGCCGGAAATATGTTCTGGTTTGGCAGGATTGAATAAAATTGAAGTGAAAGGGAGGCTGTTGCCTTTTAACCCACTGAACGCATCTTCCCTAGACTTTTTTACCTCCTTAGTAAGGGGGAAGGCGAGGGGTTAACCACTCCAGAGACTGCATGAAGATTTCCTGAGATTCTCTGCGAGATTCGTGGAAAGATGCATCCCGAAGGGTTAAATACTCCAGAAATTTACAAGATTCCCAACGAGATTCCTGGAGTGGTTAACCCCTTGGGGGGAGGGAACTATACAAATAATTAACCAAACTTAATATTCTAAGATTTTTTCTAAACTACCTGCTATAGAGAAGGTTAGGGAACGGGACTCTGAATAGCCTGTTGACCCTGTGCTGGTTCAAATCCTGGTGCTGGCAAATTTTCTGCCCATGGCTATATGAGCGAAGCCCAAAAATTAGTTACTCGAACCAGCTGAACAGCCCGGGGAGATGTATCTTTCAACAATAATTATTATTGTTTATAAGATTTCTAAAGAAATTAGCATAGTAACTAAAGCAAGAAGGCAATAACCGTTTGAGAGGCAGAGCCTCTTATCCGTCAGTTGTTGACTCAGCAGTGGATCAGAGACTGAGAAAGCATTTGCCATAGTTGCTGTCAGCGGGCAACACTCTCTCGTTGTGTACCTCCTTTCCTTTAGTCATCAGTTACAACCTAGATAGCTGAGTAGACTAGCTAGATGATTGTCTTGAGCATTCACGTCGGATATGTTCAGCATGTCAGGTGAAATGTATATCGAGGCTGTGGTGGTTCGGAACTCACCTAAAACTGTAGGTCCCCATCGTTGCTGAGCACAATGGATACTTCTTGAAATGGTCTGTCTGCTGACCACTAGTCATCTCTCATCAATTACCTCATACTAATGATTTTCTCTTTATTGTTTTAGGTAAGATATCATTCAACAATTCACCAACTGACTGATCTATGGCTGGGTCAGCGTACCAACATACGGTGAGGTTGTTCTTATTTTTCCACACAAAAATAGAATCATCGAATATTCTATCAGTCTTTAATTATTCTGAATATTCTATATTAATTCATATTGTGACATCCCATACGTAACATCAACAGGTGGTGGTTCTAGGCTGGAGAGTCCAGCAATCTGTTTCAAACTGTTGATAAGCTAAATATTGTCATGCGGAAGTAGTTTTTCTTCTGAACCAACGTTTGAAACAGACTAACGTAGTAAGCCACAAGTCGTTGAACGCAGAAAGTGAGAACGTAGCCTGGCGTGATATCTTGGGCATTTGCCGGTGGTTGGTAACCTGTGCCTGCGGTAAGGAGGGTGTAGTTTTACAGTTCGTCAACATCAGCAGTAACCTACCTCACCCTGAGTCAGGCTTATCACTACTTGACTCATTATCATTCATATACCACCGTCATCAACTAACATCGGAAAGTTTCTTGCTATATTGCGCCCCAAACGGTAGCCTGATCGAAAATTCCAACCTGGGGGAACTGTTTCTGCTCTCGACAGTGGCTGTAGAAAGGTGGTGGCAGGAGCCTATTATAGGGCTGGAATTTTTGATTCGGTTAGCGTTGTTGGCACGGCGTCAAGGTACTGTCAAGCGCTCCTTAGGTCATTTTTTGGACCTTCCTTCCCATAAGATTAACATTGCGAGCGGCGATTCATTTTCAAGGTTTACCCTTGGTTGGAAAGACACAAAATTTTGCCTGTACCTAGCCCTAACAATGTTCTAGGTCGTGTTCGAAGCAGATTTCCCAATTTCTCACTGGTTTCTTTTATTGCAACTGTTTTGCAAATGCTAGCATCGCATACCTCAAGAAAAGTGCTGTATCTCAAAAACCAGTAAAAAAAAAAAAATGGGAAATCTGCTTCGAACACTCCCTGGAACATTGTTAGGGCTAGGTACAAGCAAAATTTTGTGTCTTTCCAACCAAGGGTAAACCTTGAAAATGAATCGCCGCTCGCATTGTTAATCTTATGGGCGGCAAAAAATGCACCGTCAGGTATAGCGGACCCTTAATGTCCAGTTGGAAGATCGTGTGAAAAGTGCAGCAGCGGCAGCGCAGGGTTCTCTACAGCGGTTAGCTCGAGTATACCCTGGAAATAAACTGCGAAATTTCCATTTCTCTTGTGTAACTTCTTGTTCGTATGTTCTTCCACTTGCGTAGGTTTTTCAAAAATTTCGTTTCTAGAAGAGTTAGTCAAGGTGATTGCTGAATGATAGGTTGTGCCCAGTAATTTGTAGTTTATGACAAACCTTCTGGCGTTTATTGACCTTCTAAAGAATCTGCGACCACATCCAATTTTCTTTTGGCATGGTTTTGTGGGAGGAATAACAATATATGATGCTCCATTTTCTTATTCAGGGCAAATAGGTAGTGTTTCTTTGTCTTTAGGGTTAGGCTTAGGGTGCGTCCCACCATGCCCAGTTAAAATTAAACTGGAGATTTTGTCCTATGTTTACCATGTTAAATTTAACTTTTAAGTTAAATCTCCAGTTTAATTTTAACTGGGCATGGTGGGACGCAGCCTTAATGTATTCTATAGTATACCATTGTACGATTGCACTTGGCATAAGCTAAACATACGATAAGATAAATCTGCTTGATTGGAGATACCCTTAGACCCCAAGGTGAAATTGGCTGCCGTGAAATCTACAGCAAGTTCCCGTTGCTGTGGCATTTGGCCTGTCAGCTGTCACTCTCTATAACGAGCAAAGGACAACTCCTGACTCATTTTGGAACTCTTTTTGTAGCGAGCAAATTTACATGAAATGGACATGAAATAACTTAAAAATTGTGTCTTCCACCTTAAGCTGGGTTTTAAGATCAAATCTCTGTTGTTTCCTGTTAATTCTGTTTATACGTCTGGGCTGATGGCTGATAGAAGAAGAAAAACTATTCCAAAAGAAAAATAACTTTTGTGTTGATAGTCGGAGAAAATATCTTTGTGAGTGTCGAGCCACCTTAAGCCTTGTTTGCAAGTCGAAATCGACGACTTGTTGAATGGACATTTATTGTGTAACAAGTTGTCACCAATCTGAATATTAATGAGCAATTTCTTCGAAATGAACCTAATAAACGCCTGCAATTTTGTGATTATACTGTCTTTCATACGGTGCACACGGTACTGATTACAGGTCTCCAGCCAATCTCTGAAAGCCTGCACTAGAGTGAAGTGAATAATTTTGTCTGACCAGTGGGTGGCTGAAATAGTAATAATATCAAATACCATTTGATTTCTGTGAAAATTGTAAGGGTGGGTACAGCCATAAGCTATGCTTTTCTCTAATCTACAAGCTTTGGGCCGGATTATGGTAGTGGCAAGGGGATCCAGGTTCTAGTCCCGTCTTGTCTAATTTTTCTCGTTGAATCTTGCGACTGGACTGGCAAATCAATACACAACAAAAGCACAAGTATGTGTTTGGCCGGAGCCAGTGACAATTCAGCTCAAGTCTGAAATGATATACTACATGCTATCTCATGCGAAAAAATTGCTCCAACCAGGATTCGAACACAGACCTTTCGGGACACGAGTCAGCCTGTCAGACTGCTTGGACAAGCATACTTCAGTATGTTACAGGTCACTTTCTGTATCGTCACTTGACAACCCCTGATTCATTTTGGAACCCTCTCTGTAGAGAATTCTCCTTATAACGAGGAGATTTAGGTGGTACTTTGACAGTCGTTATAGAGAGAGACTCCTGTAGTTAAATTTAGTGGAATAGCGAGGGGTTAACCACTCCAAGAATCTCAGGCAATCATTGGAAATCTTTATGAAATCTCAGGGAATCTTGGAAATTTCTGGATTATTTAACCCTTCGGGGTGCATCTTTCCACGAATCTCGCTGAGAATCTCAGGAAATCATCATGCAATCTAGAATAGTATTAATTCACGTTGCTAGGTGGTATAAACAAACGTGTAACTTCAAACAACGATAGTGAGTTTGTTGGCCTCATTGTTATTAATGGATGGGGTGTGGGCTGAAGGAAGAATAAGTAAGCAGCAGACAATGGAAAGGGCTTGAGGTCCTAACCTCTTAATCTACTCCAATTCGAGTTGAAATTAACTAATTAGCCGTTAACTAGATATTTGAGTGCGTTCAATTTGTGGACCCACAGGGCGGGCCGACTGTCGCCTGAGTGTCACCACCTACTGTTTGGCACCCTGACACAGTGCGAATTAATCCCACATAATATGATGCGTCCCGGACGGCCGTTCTGGCTTGGCATCCCCGGAATGGCAGTTTTTATGTAGGATGCACGCTACAAAGTAATAGTTTGACGTTAAGGGTCCGCTATACCTGACGGTGCATATTTTGCCGCCCATAAGATTAACATTGCGAGCGGTGATTCATTTTCAAGGTTTACCCTTGGTTGGAAAGACACAAAATTTTGCCTGTACCTAGCCCTAACAATGTTCTAGGGAGTGTTCGAAGCAGATTTCCAATTTTTTTTACTGGTTTTTGAGATACAGCACTTTTCTTGAGGTATGCGATGCTAGCATTTGCAAAACAGTTGCAATAAAAGAAACCAGTGAGAAATTGGGAAATCTGCTTCGAACACTCCCTAGAACATTGTTAGGGCTAGGTACAGGCAAAATTTTGTGTCTTTCCAACCAAGGGTAAACCTTGAAAATGAATCGCCGCTCGCAATGTTAATCTTATGGGCGGCAAAAAATGCACCGTCAGGTATAGCGGACCCTTAACTGACCATGTTGTAATTGTATACGATCAAGTGATTGTTGTCAATAAAGAATTTTTCCTTCGCTAGTAAAATCACAACATTGCCAGTTCATTTGGGACGTTGATGAGACGTATTATGTTTCATTTAAATATCCAACAGTGTCTTTTAAAAATGGTCGGAAAAAGCATAAATTAATAGCAGATGTATATTCCATCTTAAATTCAGGTTGTTTATAGACTCAGGGCCCCTGAAATATACTGTAACTAATAATACAATGTTACAGTAATTCACCATTCTTCAAGGTGTATTGCTAAATTAATAATAATGACTTTGCCTTTGTACTGTAGAATTGTGTTTTAATTAGGGTTTACGATATTTAGTTACATAACCATTTGGTTTGAACATTGAACGGTTATTAACTTTTTGTTTGGGGACGTTTATTTTTAGCTAGACGTGAAATCTGGAATCATAAATCTTGATGGAACGCAACAGACTAGGAGGCTGATGGTTATCATTTTCGTTTCCAAATTCTTAGGTTGAGACAAGGCCCACTTCGTTCACTCGCATTCTTACCGTGAAAAAGAAGACCTAGTTCACCCTGGGCCGATACCCGAATCGATTGGGCAAGAAGGGAAGAAGTAAAAAAAAATAGTCAGTCTCTAATTTATGGGCAAACAACCCAAAATGAGTGAAGACAATAGCAGCTGCCCTCCCTGCCTGAAGAAGGCCATCGTCTGCGCTGAACCTTGCTTAGCATAGCATACCTGGAATGTTTACTGGACTAATATATACAAAAATGTAGTTGCCAATCGCTACCATTGTGCACAGGTAGCGAGACAAAGACCCTGCCGAAGCGACTGGTGATTTGTAGAGTCCAGTATAGGTACTGAGGTATAGGGTTTCAACTCCCCTCATCGGTCCCCAGGCACGAACCTACGTGAATTCTACCAGGTTTGTCCAGTTTTCATCTTGATTCAACATGGCAGGCTACGAGGGTTTCCCTCCAAAAGTCGAGAAGCTTTTTGTAAAACTAAACATTCCCTGTTCTTACGTAATACAGTTCCCTCGACACATGGGCGAAAACAAATGATCCCTGCGAACTCGGCCAAAATGGGTCGGTTCGACGTAAGCGTCAGTTAGCCAAACTGGAGGTTTTGTCTCTAAGGTAATTGAAAAAAATGATCAGTTGTCAGTTAGCCAAACTGGAAGTTCTGTCATCTAACCTTACCTTATAAGGTAATTAGGTAAATTGGCCCTTTGTTATCTTGAACTACAGTGATCGTCGAACCCGAGGGGGTAACCACTCCAGAGATTGCATGAAGATTTCCTGAGATTCTCAACGAGATTCGTGGATAGATGCACCCCGAAGGGTTAGCTACTCCAGAAATTTCCAAGATTCCCTGAGATTTCCAACGAGATTCCTGGAGTGGTTAACCCCTCGGTCGAACCTATACCTATGGTTAAGAAACTGTCTAGGGAGGTCTACGGTTAGTTTCACCACTATTTTTTGAGTGAGGGCCCGAAAAACGGACTGTGTGTGTCCTACATCCAATACCCATAAATCTATCTAACACAGTGTGAAAGAAGTTTCAGTTCGAAACGTTCGCAATTTTGTGACGACCCTGATTTTTAATACCTGGTCCTATAATACTTGTGGTCAGTTGGACACAATGTATTGTGTAATAAATAATACTTGAACATAATGATGTAGCAGCTTCAAAATGAAACGCTGATTGGAACTTAAAAATCGTCTGCAGACGGCTGGGCTATAAAATGAGTAGCCTATAATAAAATGCGGGGCGTCCTCGCTTTCGGCGAGAGAAAGCGGGCTGCTGAAGGACATGCCGAAGGTTGGGGGGGCTTGGACTCGGATCGGGATTTGGGGGCCATTTGGGCTCTGGCTATGCAGACGGAGCGCGCCGATGCACCGTGGGCTAATTTTAACATAAAATGCCCCTTCGTGTCATCTATTTCAAGTTTGTTTTTATTTTGTCGCTTTCATACACAATTCTCTTCCCTCGGGGAAGGTCGATGCGGCCTTTCCATATCGTTGAGTGGTATTTTGATGATTGGTTCTGATTTCGTATAGCATGAGGACCTCTTATTCTCCGTTTTTCTATCCCTGGTCTGTCTCTGTCGGACTGTTTACGTTTCAGTATCAGTGTATGGACACTTATCAGAGGAAGAACAATTGCAGACAACTCTGCTTCGCACAAAACCAAATTGTTGTTCATGACGACTGATTAGACTACACAAAGCCTGGATTAAAATGGCGTACACAAACCTAAATCATGCCATTTTTCTTTGACCGTGAAATATAGCATCAAAGATTTCTTTGAAGTAAAAAATCCAAGATGGCGTCATCAAATATAGGGACTGAAAACTTTGATGGAATCTTTGACCGTGGAATACTGGCCAATGGCATGGCTCAAAGAAAATGGTGTAGGTATGTGTTATTCATCGAAAGTCAAGTATGAAACGACGTTCCGATTTCAAACTTTGTGAGAAATCTATCGGATATTTAAATATTCTGAAATATAATATGTCTTTTTAACGTCATTACTCATGAGGCTATGTTGCGATTTCACGATCGGTTAATTTTGGACAATTTTTTTGGTGACAAAAACCACTCGATCGTAAAATTACAACATAGCCTCATGAGTCTCAAGACACATTATATTTCAGAATATTCAAATATCCAATAGTTTTCTCACAAAGTTTGAAATCGGAACGTAAAAAAATAGCGAAAGTTTGGTGGCCCTTAATTGACCGGTAGCGGTTTATCGATCCTTCCAACAAACCCAAAACGAAACCTTATTGTTAATGGGTAGCCAAGTGGGATAGATCGACGTCCTTTCCCGAAATGTTATTTTAACCAGTTGGAAAAGATTTTTAGGGTTCTCGCGTTATCCAATGATATGTGATAAGACTGATAAGAAAATAAGTTGTGAAGTGCAACTGTTTAGTTAGAACTATGGCCCATTTTCACCAAGAAAAATCATATAAAAATCATAATGTTTCGAATCACTTTGATTTTTCTTGGTGAAAATTGCTCTAAATATATGCATAAATCCTGCACCGACTCCGCAGTTTAATTGGATATAAATCCTATAGGGCACTTTGGATTCCGACACAAAATAATTGGATCCATACGTCCCTATACATTGGCACTGCTAGATTGTGCATAATAAAATACAAAATATATTCTCCCGCATATTATAGGCCCATAAAATTGTAATTAGCTGCATACTTATACCTGAAGGTACGTTGATGTCTATTGATACGATAATTGACACGAGGATGAACTGGAGTCGGGGAGCGAGGCCAGACAGGTCAGACAGTCTGCTATGAATGTGAGTGTTGTGAGTAGGTATACTTGGAGAGCTTTTTACGTGATTTGCATAGCTCCGTGAATCATACACCGCATACTCGGTGACGGTCCCCGACCAACTCAGTCTGGTTCAGTGCACTGTTATAATTACCGCAGTTAAATTCTGGTATCCAGAGTAAAGACATGAATGAAAACTCGAATGTAGAGGAAGCTCTCGGTGCAACTCACCCGAAGTAAGTGGGGCGGAGAAAAAAGATGCAACTGCGGTAGCTCGTTTCGAGAAACTTATGACTTTGTTTAGAGGGAGGGGGTGCATTATGTTCCTGCTCGGAAAAGTGCTTACCTCTACTTTGTTGTTTTCGCTTTTTTGCTCCTCAGCCGTTAACGGTAAAGAAGGCCGTTCAGCGAGATAACTTGGTGCGATTAGTCTGATAATGTGCTGACTGCTAAGTGCTTTAGATGAGGTTGTGAGGCCTCAGCTGGATTCCTGTTGGCCTGACAATGAACATCCCATGCCTGGCGAGGCGCAGGCGGGTATCAGGGCTATCAGGTCCGCGCGTGGAGGTGAAGAGCCTTGCCAAGGTGATGTGCCTATGTCTATGGCCGGTCGAAGGACACTCACAGCGCCGGGCTCTTTGTCCCGCCCGATGGCGATCGTTTCCTACCTGCTGTACCTTCTTAGGTAGGTAAGACGGTCCTTCTCGGAAGAGGAAGGTTGTCTGCTGGCGCTATGGGATTTTGTCCTGGTGTTATGGCCCTTGCCAACACTAAAAACCTGGCTATTTCCCCGTGGGCATCTTTGGGTAGAGGCGGCGAACCTTCTTCTCGAGCCTGCTTGAAATTACAAGAGTGTTTTTATGGCACCGCGCAACGGTGTCGGGTACCGCCTCGAAATGAAATTTTGTCCGCTTAAATGTATAGGGTCAGGGCCGTCTCGCCCACGAACTCTTCCCCGAGACTTCCTGCTAGACGGTGCATAGACCATGTTGATTAGAGTTAGTGGAGCTATAAACATGGTGCGGTCGGACCGTGGCGGCTGGGTGCGCTCACTCGCGGATCGGGGTCGGGACGGGGAGGGGACGTCTGCCGTCTGGAGCCGTCGGGGCGCTCGTCACAGAAGACGAACTAAACTTGACTGCCAGTCTGCATCGTTACAGACTCAGCGCCTGTGATTGAGGCTTTTATAGTGACACGACCTAGGCCCCTTCACAGGGCCAGGGATGGCGAATGAGCTACACGGAGAGGGCGTATTCAATTCATTTGGTTAATGATGCCCTCGCATTCTTTAGCTGTAATTTCGAAAGAAATTTTACTCGTCAAAATGGCCGTAAACTGTGTGCCTGGGATTCTGGAGAGTTCGAGAAGGCTCCCTCTCTCACTCAGACAAGTTTCCTTTACGAAGCCAGTGATGCACGGAATGCAATAAAAATGGAATGCTCGGGCCACCCTTTTAGGCGAAGAAGTGGTGGTGTTTTTTGTTCCCCCACTAAATTCATTTTCAAGTTGTAGGGGTTCTGTTTGTATTATGTTATGGAATGCAGAGCATGGGTATTTATTTTACTGTGCCACCACTGGGTGTGGTGTAGTTGGCGTTGTTATGTATGTCAACACTGCAGCCTTTCTGGATGAGTTAATCTCTCGTACCTTACTACCAACCTCTTCGTCACCTGCTCACTTCTCCTGGCTCTGAAATATCTTGTGATAAAAGATGGGAACACAACTTTTATTTATTTTCGTGATTACTCCCCTTCAGTGGCAGAAATAGCTCTGCAGTTTATATCATTTTAACAAAATGGTTTTTTGGGTATCCTATGCAACAAGCTATGTCAACCAGAGGTTTTGTCACAAAGTAAATTTTCAGTCTCTTCGTTAGTGAGAGGTACTGGGGAAGAATAGCTGCCCTATCTTGATGACATTATAACGCTGATTGAGAGAAAGATACGAAAAAAAAAATCCAATATTGCGCCTGACTCATCCCGTTAATCTATTTCCGTTATTTTATTATATTGCGAGGCCTCTGGACTGAGATTTATGGAAATATAGGAAATCGTGGGTAGATCTTACCTCCTGAGCTCAGCTGTGTACAGTCCGGGCTCCAAGAGAAGGAGTGTTCTCGCTATATCGGAGCTTTTAGCTCTTTAGCTTATTTTCTGTAGTGCAAACTCCAAAGGCGTTTCCAGGCTGGATCGTGCTTGCCAGCTAAGAGCCCCATAATTTGATTATCTCGTCTCAGCTAGCAATTAGGGCAATTCACAACTTAGTCATTTCGCGCTTCTCTTTTTTACTCATCTTTGTTTTCCATCCAGGATCTGACGTGAACGCTTTCTCATAGGTTTGTTCGTTATCTGTTGCTTAACCCATTCGTGTTCACAGGCCTTGAGGTGGTTAATGGCTGTTAAACTATAAAATCAACACCTCTATCTGGGGAGGTGTTGTAGGAATAGACTAAATTCAGATAACTGAGATCATTAGATCAAACAAAGTGCTCAGGTAGTCGAACGTGAAGGCCTGCCTTGTTCCTGCCTAACCATAAATTGTAGCAGGGCCGTAGCATGCGACTACAATAATCCTAACAGTCTAGACAGACGCGTGTTCTCCACGTCCTCGTGTCACTGTTCCATGACCGTGAGTAAGTCTTTCTTTTCTTTCTTTCACAGGCTGCAAGATCAAGGCGCTGCGAGCAAAGACCAACACATACATCAAGACGCCCGTGCGCGGTGAAGAGCCGGTGTTTGTAGTGACGGGCCGCAAGGAGGACGTGGCCAAGGCGAAGCGAGAGATCCTCTCTGCTGCTGAACACTTTTCACAGATTCGTGCGTCCCGCAAGAGTGGCCTCATGGGGATGTCACCCCCCGGACCGCCCATCAAGGTGCCTGGCCAGATCACAATCCAGGTGCGCGTCCCTTACCGCGTTGTCGGCCTCGTGGTGGGACCCAAGGGCGCTACCATCAAACGTATTCAGCAAACCACGCACACTTACATCGTGACGCCGTCGCGTGACAAGGAGCCTGTGTTCGAAGTGACCGGCATGGCTGATCAGGTCGAAGCTGCACGCGAAGAGATTGAGGCACACATTGCCGTTCGCACGGGTAGCGTCAGCGGCTCAAATATGGCTGACCTGTTGCCGCAGCCCCTGTTCGATGAGGGCCCGGACCTCCTTACCGCCATCTACAAGACTGGACTCGGAAGCCTTCTCAACATCCTGGAGCCGCATCAGACGAGCGCAGTAAATGACCCGCTTGGGATGCTGTCCTCGGCCTCGGCCTCCTCCTCGTCCGGCGCCTTCAGTTCCTCAGGTTCCATCAGCTCCAGCTCATCGTCCTCAGGTGGCCGGCTGGCTGACATGGGGTCCATCTGGAGCTCCAGCTTGGACCGCGACGAGGGTATCGGTGAGTCTCCCAGCCTAGACGGGAACATCTGGTCGTTCCCTTCGACTCGACCTTCACCCACCGCTTCCGCGTCCCCCACAGAGTCCATCAGCAAGCGGGAGTGCCTGCTGTGCGTGGAGCGTGAGGCGAATGCGGCGCTGGTGCCGTGTGGACATGCCCACTTCTGCTACGACTGTGCTTCCCGCCTGCGAGAAGGCCAGAGCCCGGTGTGCCCGATCTGCAACACGCTGGTCAGCCAGGTGCTCCGCATCTTCGCGTCCTAAGCTAGCCAACCCATCCTCCTCATCAGTCTACTAGAATCGTTTTCAAAATGATTGTGTTCCTATAAAAGACTACTTATTTAACTGTTCAATGACACTCGTCAGATTGAAGAATATGTTTTGTTTGAATTACTTGTTAATTTTAAGTCTTATTTTGTTGCAAAGAGTTTCCGAAGTTGGATTTCTTTGGATTTTTGCTCTAGTACCAGAAAAATACTGTACTTAATTTTCAATTTTCTTTAGTCAAGTACTCTTGTTAGATGTGTAGATTTGAATGATGGGAAAATAACTCAGTCTGGGACAGTGAAGGGGGAAGAACATAAGTGAATACCGATGATGTACAACGAAACTATAAGACATGTATAAAATAAGTTACAAGAGTTACAAAGTATTTCTATTTTATGTTGTTCAAGATTGTTTTGTGTAGTTTGCATAAATTGTTTCATTTTAATGATTTTCTTGTAAAATAACTGTATATTTTTATAAAGCAATGCACTTATATTTTTCCTCTTGAGCGGCCAAAATGATTGAGTATGTACTGTCTTTCAGCGCGTTTTTTTCCCGCAGCTGTTGCCAAAAACGACATGGAACACTTATGATTGGCCTGAATACCATTTGAAAAGCAAGTACAACAAATCTCCCCCACTATTACGTGGTGTAACATTCGGTTACCCACAAAACCAGAATGTAATGAAGATTCCATTCCGTCTCCATGCGTCTCCTGCCTTCGCCGTTCTTTGCAAGAGTTGTACATTCAGAACTGTGAAGAAAATCAGTAAGTGTAAATGCGTTATTAGCTGTTTTATATCATTATGATACTATCCTACCTATAGAAAATTTAGTGTTTGACGATGATTCTCATTGGGAGATGATATTCCTTTCTATTGGTGAGTGGAGGGATGCACTTTTCTCAGATTGCTTTTTATTTGCTGCACTAGTATTAACCGGCGAATTGCACTGAACATAAGTTCGAATACTCTAGTGCAGTGTACAAATCGCTGTCAAATTTCAAGTTTTTGTTGTTTATTTAAATAAAATAGTGGCTATCTGAGTGAGACCACCCCCTATACCTACAGGTGCAAGGACCTGTGATTCAGCAA
Source organism: Mesopsocus fuscifrons (assembly GCA_950004255.1). Classification (NCBI taxonomy): domain Eukaryota; kingdom Metazoa; phylum Arthropoda; class Insecta; order Psocodea; family Mesopsocidae; genus Mesopsocus; species Mesopsocus fuscifrons. The sequence continues at coordinate 17,764,732 of OX465377.1, forward strand.
CGGGCTCAGGTACATTGATGTTGATGCCCGCTTCCAAAGCTAAGTCTGTGCCTGCCGTCTATGGAGTTATTTCGGCTTGGCTGTGACACACCTACCTACTGCCATGTTCCACTCGCTACCCCAAAGTACCTTACCCCCCAATTCCATTGCAGATCTGTTAGATATATACTTGTGTATGCGTAGTACTAGTTGCTTAGTGTTGGTGTTATGCACTGATAAAAATACTATGGAAACTGCGTCAAAATTTTGTAACCTACTCCGTATAAAAGGGTAACAAGGAACTCGATTTTTTGGGGGTGAAAATCATCATGGGGAACTTCTAAAATTTTATCCCTTTGCCAGTTCGTTTTCTATGATGTCTATGGTTGGATGTATTGGTTGAACAGAGTCAAGTGAAACAATTGATTTGCAGTTAAGGACATCAGTTTCAACCAAATACTAGAAAATGAAAACCCTCCCAATTTCATCTGGGACCCGTAGATAGCTTAAAACTGAAGACGGAATATCTAGCTACATTTGCTGTTTGTTTACGTTTTTTTCGGCTAGTTTTTGAGGACACTGTTGGGTATTAAATATTCTGAAATATAATGTGTTTTTTAACGGCAGAGATTAACTGGCTACTGTTGTGATTTTTTTCAGTAAAAAATTTGTATAAAATAACAACATAGCCAGTGAATTTCGGACGTTAAAAAGGGATATTATATTTCAGAACAAATAAATCTCCAACAGTTTCATAAAAAAATGGTCGGGAAAAACATAAACAAACACTGGCACAAAAGAACCCTAGAACTGAGTGTTGGACACCGTTTTTCCTTGAAAAATTTAGTTACTAAGCAAGTTGACAACGCACTCCAGTATGGCGTTGGGCTTACTTTCCATAGTATTTTTGTCATTGTATTTGTATCCTTGGTGTTAAGTGGTCACTACAGTATTGTGGAAGTAAGGTGCAGAGTAGCAAGGCTACCACTAGACAGTAGAAAAACAAATCATTTACTTTGATGTTAAAAGCCTATTTGAATATTCTAACTTGTATTGGCTGGTCACTAACCTATGTATATTCTCAATCGTCTTGTGGTTTGGATGTACCTCAGCAAAGAGTTGTGCTTTTCTTTTTTTCTTGAGCCACAAGATATGGTTTAATTAAAGACTGTTACAAAAGTAGCTTCTTCCCCTTGAACAATAAAACATACATATCCCCTAATTATATAAAGAAAAAAAAGAGTTAAAAAAAGAAAAAAAAAAGTATTTGTTAGCTGTTTTTTTTAATGTATTGTTTATTGCGGTATTATAATTGGTATTTGGATATTATTGTGATAGGCGGATATAGCCATAAGTTTTTGATACCTACTTAGATTTATCTTAAAAATTTTGATGTTTTCCTTTTTTTCTATTCACTGTAGACTACTTAAATTCTTTAGTGTTCTGTTCCCAGTGTAATGGAGTGTAGCATACGTTTCATCTTAATTATTCTAGGAGAAAGTTTTTCAAGATGAAGTGTGTGTTGCACCTTAACGCAGTTACTCCTCTCACTTAAGCATCATTGAAGCAGCATCCCTCTGAGCGCCATCGTTACTTGATCTTATCCGCTTACTCGCTAAGCTATATCTATCTGTAGATAAATTCCGTATACGCGTTTTTATATCGACACATAGATAATAGATCATAGAAAGAAAAGTTATAGAAACTTTATAATTTTTTACGAGTGTTTAAAATTAGAGAATTGTGCTCAAGAATTTAAGTATATTTGAAATCATGGGACATTATTAACCATTTTTAATATAAAACATAATTACTTACCTAGATTTTTGGTACTTTCAGCTCTCATAGAAGTTGAGAGTGGTCTGAGGAGATGCAAGGTATAAGAATTCTCTGGCAGAGAATGGTTGCGGTGGGGGATCTAAATATTTGAATTGAGCAGCAGGCATTTTTTCACTTTCAGCCACAAAAAAAAAAAATATAAAATTCTAGTAATTACCGTTTATCTTAGATAAATGTTGTTTTCTTTTTTATTTTTTTACTTTTTCACGATAATATTAATAGTAAATACATTTATATTAGAAGTAACGTGGTAGAGGTAGGAATGGATGGTCCTGCTTGATGATCTGTTGTGTGGTATGTACCTATATCGGACTTTTTCTCTCCCCCTTTGTGCTTGGCCGGTTCGCCTCTCCTGTTCGAAAAAGTTTAGGACCGTTGGGAGGCGACCCTTCGCCGATGATCGTTGTTTCTCACTTACCGTGTCCAAAATGTGACAGCCGCAGTGACATTTATTTTATATAATTAACCATTGGAGAAGTATTTTTATCTGGGAACGTGACTGCTGGTGTCGTGAAGTGGGCATTGGGAAAAATCAGTTTGAATCTTCATTTTTGTTTTCAAGAATTTAAGTTATTTATTGGGTAGCTGTAAGTAGAGTTGTACTTCAGATTTCTCTCTTATTTGTATCGTGTGAGAGGTTTTGCACAATACTAAAAACCATAAAATGACATTCTGAGACTACCTATTCGCTAGTTAGTGTTTTTCTATTTTTATTATGACAGAATTGAAGATGTTAATTGTAATCTATATTACTTTTAGCTTATAGATAAGCCATAGATCTGAATCAAAAGTCATGTTGATTAAAAAGCTCAGAGATATTTTGTCGGAAGAGAACTCTCGTGGGCCGATGTTTCGAATTATGGTCTAAAAATAGAGGTGGTTCTTTTTTGCATTAATTTGGTTTTGTTTTTTTAGTTTGCTATTCATTTCCTTTTCGTTTTTATTCATGAAACTGAAACTACACCCAATACTTAAGATTGCATTTTGTTGTTTTTTCAGTTTCATCGCTTTTCAATTATTTCATTAGGTGTCTTTTTGATGTCGCACGCCGTATGATACTGCTATTTTCATTAACTTCTCGTACGGCCTGTGACTTCAAAACACTTAGAGGTGCACAATTCATAAAAAATTAGTTATTTAGAATATTAGAAGCAATTTGGAAAAGGTGTTAAAATTTGAAGCTTGACAAAGGAATGCGGAAGGTTTCTTCCCTTCTAAAAAGTCCTGGACAGCAGAATTTCACGGTTTCATTGAGGAGCTCTTGAAACGGACAACCTACTGCAGAGGGAAGGAATTTGTAACATCTATATTTATAGCGACTTAGATGTAGAGATTGTTTTGTCTGGAAAAATGTTCTAGGGCTCTGGAAGCAGTGGTAGTTAGGGAATGCGCATTATATCTAGTTAATTACGTAGATCGTGTCGAGTCCTGGGTGGGTATTGGAGTCTCCAGCGAGAAGCTACTATCTCTTGAACCTTTGGGAGTCACTGGAGGCTTTGAATCAGCACCCTGCTCATAACATTTGATCATATTGTAATGGTCTGTTGGATACCTCTACGCAGATTTTGAAGGGTAGCCGAAGGAACAGTGTTCAAGAGAAGACCCCTCTGTGAAAAGGTTACTCTCGTGAAAATCAGTGAAGGTCCGTAGACCTTGGAAAATCAAAAAGAAACTTCTTCAAAACAACAGCGAAGTAGTTAGGCTTTGTGGCCTCTTCCAAGTCTGCAGGGTGCCGGACTGGCCTCTTCTCTCGAGGAATCAAGTTAGAAATGTCTTGGTCAGATGGCTAGGTTCCTATCTAAGGCTTGGTAGCACAGGGAATTGCCGACTCTGATGAGGTCTAAAAACGAGATTGTGAAAAATGAAGTTCCCGGTCGCAAGGTCTACTATTTCTATCGTAAGGTTCTAGTCAGCCGGAGCCTTTGGCTTTCAGCCTTTTCGATTGGTCACCTTGATAGGACCTTCACGTTCAGACTACCTTAGTACTAGTTAGTAGATCTTGGTGTATCCCACCTTGTAAAATTCAGCTCCTGAGAGGACTCGAACTGTTTTCGACTGCTCCAGAAGCGAATAGTCGAAATGGGAATTTTTCACATCGTTTGAAATTCGAAGAGTTGAGTTGGTTGGGAGTAGGGCACCGGGCCACTGCAGCACAAGTAGGTCTTCCCTGCAGCTCTGCCGTGTAATGTTCCTTCACCTATTTCTTCTATTACATAACATCCCGTTTGACCAAAAATCAATCTGTTTAGTCTGTGGTCTGTTTGAGACGCATTGGTGCTGGATATAGGTAGTTTAGTAACAGTTTCCACCTCAAAGCCCTCATCAGACAACCTTAACGATACCTACTTATATACTCCAAAAATGTAAGACTTAAAATCTATAACCCTAGGATTCAAGAAATTCTTTTGAGTAGCTCCCGCGCTTGTGTGAAATGGAAACGAGTCAGCATTAGGTACAGAGGTAGGCACCTATACCTTAAGAACTCCCACAGGCTCGGTCAGCACTTTCTTGTCTAGCGTAGGTATGGTACTTAACCTGTAGCTGTCCGCATTGCATTCACGACTGCAGTTTGCTTAAAATTAAGTAAGCTGCCATATTTTCCATGGAAAGTATGGTGGCTCATATTGTTCGAAGCTAATTTCTATATGTGACACTCAGATTGGTGTTGTAAGAATTGAGACGGGTTCTGGGATTTTAATCTAGGTATAATTTCATTTCGTCCGCGAGGGGGTAACCACTCCAGAGATTCCTTGAGATTCCCTGAGATTCCATAAAGATTTCCAAAGATTCCCAACGATATTCATAGAAGGATGAACCCCGAAGGGGTAACCACTCCTAAAAATTCCAAGATTCTCTGAGATTTCATAAAGATTTCCAATGATTCCCAACGAGTGGGTAACCCCTAGTTCGTCCAAAAAAATCTCCCTGTTGAAGATTCCATTTAGTTTTTTGGAGAGTTTTTCTGCTGGAACACATTTGCACGTCTATACCTTGAAGCTTTCAGCACTTAGCAATAATTTACGATCTAAACTGAAGCGCAAAAAAAAAAAAAAAAATCACAAATCCCAGGACCATGTGGTATGTCGTAGATACGTTAAGCTTTCTATCTGTAGATGGTATTAGCATGCTCTGTGAAATCTGTACAGCGTTACTTTGTCATATATAATTATTTGCCTATTGTTATTAATTATTCAATTTTTAAATCTTAACAAGTTGAGGTAGGCCTGTCGAACTGATTTATTTAAATTCTGAATGTTCTATAGATGTGAAATGTATTGTCAAGAAAGCTATTTGTAGGTGACTCGTAGGTACCCTTAAATAAGGTTTCTGGGTACGCTCCTGGTCAAGGTACCTACTAGCCAACCTATTCACAAAAACATTCATATAGATATCTAAGTAGATCATTCTCAGTTCAGTCCATCAACTAAAATTCAGGTGAAAAAAACAAGCTCACGGAAAATTCCCTAATTAAAATAAAGTTGAAAATATCAGTATTTTCAATACACAGGTAAAATTTTTATGTAATAAAAAAATCTAGACTGCGTTCCTGTACGTAAAATAATAATAAGAAAATCTTTATTCTTGTATGAACCATCTGGCCGATTACTGACCCGACGGGGAACCCCTGCAAATTCGTGTTTAGATATTTTCGAAGTTGGTTAACACGCTTTTGCTTCCCACGACGCTGCCTCTGAAATAGGTCATTTGCGTTCTCACACTCGCCCAGGACCGAATTCAAGCAATAACTACTATATTATTATTGTAATATAAAAATAATCGTATATAAAAAATATTTTTGTTTTCTAAACTGGCTTTGTACTGAATTAAATGGGGTAGCGGTGCTTTTTTTTGTGTCATGCAAACCTGCCATTAAAATGTTCCTGGATGGATAGACAGACCACAAGATACGTTCAGACGGACCCAAGTAGATTCAACCTAGGAATGTTCTAGAAAAGGTACAGCTGTGATCTTTTTACAACTAACCTGTCAGCCGCAGTCAGTTCTGGCCCAAAATATTTTTGGTAGTGACTCACAATCCTGTTTGGCACATAATTGACATTAATTATCCAATTTTACCCGAATATTAAAAAAAACGGAATTAGCATTATTCAGGCGGCTCGTGACTTAAATCGGTCAGACGCCCCAGTCTACAAAACCTTGGAGTCTTATGCACGCCAAGGTCGCAACTTCCCTAAGCCCTACCATGCAAATTACGATTCGCAAGAGCAGGAACATGTAGGGGGGTCGACCCTTGCTCGCTAGCGCCAGGTGGCTGACTATTCTTGACAAATTTGAAACAGGGTGCTGTTTTGAAGAATGCCGTCCACCTAGCCGCGTCGCACCGCCGTTTGTTAGGCGAGGTCCTATCAGCTTTATTGTTGGCGCCGAATACAACATTCCCTTGATGCACAGACGGTCAGTTATACATTATCTACCTAGAACTCTATAGAGAAAATTATAAGGTATTTTTTTCAGTGCAAGGCCAATACCTCTAACCCCACCCCAAAATCCCACAATCTCCCTACTTTCATAAATCCACTAGTTTTGTAAAAAAAAATAAAAAGGTAACGCTAAGTAATCTTGATCTTCCCAATAGTGTGACAATCATGTTGCTACGTGAATAAAAAAATGACGCCGTCCGTCCCTTTCCGCATTAACTCAAGGACGGATCACATTCAATCACATAAAGGCGGCTCCCCATACAACGCAAACATTTGTCCAAACGTTCGTCAAGTTGCTCCCTGGATCAAGCTTACGAATGTTGGGTGCGATACTCGTGTAAAGTGGGGAGTCACTTAAACAGTTATCGGCCAGTTGGAACCCATAATTCACAATTACTAGACTTAAACAAATTATTGAAAAATATGCGTGTTGAAGATAATACATTTTATTTTTCAAGTGATGTCTGGTGTCAGATTGTTGCGTTTGCGTAGAGCAGTGGCGTAGTAAGGTTTTCAAGTCATTATCTAAGCTCTTCTGGGTCCGGTGTAGTGGCAGAGGCACTACAAAGAGTTTCTATATACCTGCCCCCCTTTGCTATACCTAGACCTGCGCCACTGCAGTAGAATTTAGGCCTACCTTCTGACCGCTCCTTAGCCCTGCTTGGTCGTGTCCGTTACCTCCTTTTCTCTTTCTATTTGCTACTGGACTGAGGATATGGACTGTATATTTTGATTCTAAGGCAGAGCTCAGAAGTGGACTGCATTTTGTAGTTCGTATTTAAATATATTTCAAATTAATGATAATTTTAATTATATTTAAAAGATGAAATGATTGTCATTTGTATTGGAAATAATAAAAAAAACAATAAAACATTGGTTTTCTCATTGAAGGTCGAACCCAAACGTCTTCTATTCGCTATAAACAACTCTATATGGACAAAGGGAGACCAGCGCCAATATTTACTGACCCCTTCTGTCGCCGTTTCTGTCCCTTCTTTGGGGTATCCAAGACTGGGACGCCACGGGACCGTACCCTTACACCCAAAGGGAGAGAGGTATATTTTCAAAACCAAGAAAAATGATTGAATATCTTAGGGAGTAAACAAAGAGCATGAGCTTGAAGAGCACGACACATTTCGAGACATTGAAGAAAAAGTACCTGAACTAGGCACCTACAATATATAGGTAGGTAGAATAAAATGGCTCTTAGTAGTAGCAGTGTATTATTTAATATTATTATGATATAGGAACCGATTTCACAGAATTTGTAGGTAGGTAGGTAGGTAGATAGCTATATACGTAAAGCAGATGTGCACATAGGTACGAGGAAGCACGCAAGGATGTCAGAGATACGTCGAGTTGTCAACGTCCAGAAAGTTTTGTTTTACTGCCAGGATGAGTCACTATACACGAGGGCAATTTGGGGGAGCAAGCACCCTCCCCCCCCCCCCCTCCCCCCTCCCAATCTGCATAATGGGGCAGCTGCAGGTCGGTGCCTGACGCTCGGCCTATTCTGCCTGCCAGGCAGTCTCATAAATTTAGAAGCGGATCGATGACTGTGATGTTTGCGTGCGGACAGGGGAGGGGGCTGAGGGGTTGAGGGTGCAGTAGGGGGGGAGGTGGACAGCTAATATTGTTTTTGTTTGGGGGTGGCTGTTTGCTGAGTTTTATCCTTATACCTCTGTACCGAAGGGCTGGTCAACCAGAGATTGAAACTTCCTCCAGTTAAGGGCCACCATACATTCTCGACGAACTCCGCCAAAACCACTGTGCGAAAGTAAATATTCGACAAAACTAATGTTTACATATTAGTACAACCGGAGACTGGTAATTGCAATATCGTATTGATTGTGTCTACTCTAAAAGCTAAACATAGTGTGCTATTTGAACGCGAAACGAACGAGTAAAAGTAGGACACTATGTTTAGCTTTTACAGGAGAAAAGTAGAGAAATGCTGTTGAAATTACCCACTTCCGTAAGTGAAATAAAAATTGCCAAAATGCAACATGGCTACGGTAAATGGTACAAACATTTATCAAGCTTTTCTACTAAATGTGACGATAAAATCATACATTTTTTAATCCGAAAATTTTCAAAAAAATATTCCGCATGAGGTAGTGTTGTGTTTTCGCGATCTGTCAAAAAAACATGTGGACTGGTAGTTGACTGTTTAAAATCGCTCCTGTGGGCTTATTACTCCATTTCATGCAAAAATACAACACTACCTCACGACAAAGAGTCTCAGGTTTACATCCCCGTATAAACACTTTCCACTCGCCCTGTAACTTCGGAGTAGGGCTTGAAGTACTTAGAATTGCGAACCAAGTACGCGTAGTCGACCTTAAAGGGTTTGAAATTTGACTGAACTTACCAGAAGCGAAGCAGAGTCGGAGTTGCTTTCATTTTTGCACCGTTCATTATAAGGTATAGCTATACCTTCGATCTGTTCAAAAAATAATTCACGAGGAAAGGTCCTTATTGCTGAGTGCTGAGAGGTCACTCTTTACGTTCTTAATTCAAAAATATGCTGATGATTCAGATGCAAGCCTCTTTCCCCTAATAAGTAAGTACTAATGATTTACGAGTGTCAGTTATACGGGAGGGTGTGGCATAGGGAGCCCCCCTCAAACGTCATATTCAGGAGGGAATGAATCAAACAGAACTATACCGTTAAAGTGCTAAATAGGGTACGGACTATTTCTAGGCATAGAGACCTGTACCGTAACGGCCTTTGTTTCTTAGTACAAATTACGTTCGAACCTCAGGACTGAAAAAAACTTCTGTCAGTGCCATAAATGTTCTTACAACTATTCAACTTTTCTCTGACTCCATATTTTTACTCGTTCTATCGAAGAGCTTTTGAGGAGGGGGGGTATATAGCCAGTGCTATATGGGAAGATTAAACCAGATCAATCTTTCTAAATCTACTCAACAGTGATGTAAGAGTTTTTAGTGCGCCAAGGCTTTAAAAAGTAACGAACTAACGTCTAACGGCGTATAAATTAGGCTCGGGCGGTTGTCGGGTGCCGGGTGGTGTCGCAATGCTGCAGGAGGACCGCGCTACGGGGCGGGAGATAACAGGGCGTGTCGCCGGTCTCCGATCGATGCTCACCCCCCACGTGCTCCGGTGCTCGTGTACTCTAACCCTATACCGACTCCCTACCCTCTAGCTGCTCCTTACCGGCTCCCTACCCTTTACGTACCCTCTAGCTCCTTCTTACTGACTCCCTACCCTCTAGCTCCTTCTTACCGACTCCCTACCCTCTACCTACCCTGTAGCTCTTTCTTACCGACTCCCTACCCTCTACCTACCCTGTAGCTCTTTCTTACCGACTCCCTACCCTCTAGCTCCTTCTTACCGACTCCCTACCCTCTACCTACCCTGTAGCTCTTTCTTACCGACTCCCTACCCTCTAGCTCCTTCTTACCGACTCACTACCTGCCACCTAACCTCTAGCTGCTCCTTACCGGCTCCCTACCCTTTACGTACCCTCTAGCTCCTTCTTACTGACTCCCTACCCTCTAGCTCCTTCTTACCGACTTACTACCTGCCACCTACCCTCTAGCTGCTCCTTACCGACTCCCTACCCTCTACCTACCCTCTAGCTCCTTCTTATTAACTACCTACCCTCTACCTACCCTCTATCTGCTCCTAACCGACTCCTTATCCTCTTTACGCACTCCCTACATGCACTCCCTAGATGCATTGATACAAGACGTCACTCTTGCAGAGTGCCAACACCGTTGTCTAGTAGTTAGACGTTGGGTTACAGTGTCAGGAGTTTGCTAGTTCGAACTCCAGCAAACTGAAATTTTTTCGCTCAGATTTTCCATTTATCTTTGGTATATGGATACTAAAACAGTGCATACCTGGTACCTAGTTCAGAGCCCATACCGTCCCCACCAGATGTCATGGCCACGGCGTGGATTGCTGAGATCTACAGAGAACCCACCCCCACCAAATAAATAAATAAATAAAATTAATGTACTAATACATATCCATCTCGCAAAAACTTTTCGTTTCCAGTCAGTGATCAAGAGGCGTACGTATGGAGTTTCAGAACTCTGCCCCCGCTCTTCCCTTGATTTACTGAAATGCGCTATAACGCGGCACTGGAAATATAACTGCAGAGGCAGAGAGAGGCTGGGGATAGGGAAGTACGGTCGTTCACTCGTTGGCTACGGACCAACTTATCAACTTATCGATACCCCCACCCTCATGATTTATCCTCTCTGTCCGTTTTATTTAAAATGATTTCAACTGCATATTGTTATAGTCAGCGTAATCCCCAGATAGGGTGCCCCATCAGAATCTCAATTCAAAAATTAATAGGTACCGCAGTCATTTTTAATACTATTGGCTTTTGGCACTAGTGCTGAATATAAATCGAGATTAAAACGTATTATAAACGTGTATGGTTTCATTTTAAGGGCAACTACATATTTGCTATTTGTTTACGTTTTTCCAGCACACTTTATGAGGAAACTGTTGGATATTTAAATGTTTACTTGACTGTAAAATAACAACAGAGCTGTGCCACTCAGTGGCTGAGTGGTCAAGGGTTCTGCTTTGTGTCCTGAGAGGTCCGGGTTCGAATCCCGGCGGAACGGAAAAATTTTCCGCTTCCGACATGGATATTTAGGCTTCGGTTCACTCTTAAACTGGCTTCGGCCCACTCATATTTGGCTTCGGCCACTTCGTCTTCGGCTTCGGCCAAAAACATCTAACAAACCAACTCATCGGCGCATATGTTCTCTGAACGTCGCGCGTTACAAAAAACAGAGCTAGTTAATTTCTGACGTTATAGAGAGACATATTATATTTCAGAACATTTTAATATTTGACAGTGTCCTCAAAAAGTGGTTTAAAGAAACAGAAAGTACGGAAGTACCTACCTATTCCTGCACATTCCCTTAGTTAGAAGTTACAAGTCAAAAAAAAGTACTGCATATACTAGTGCCCCCACATGAAATTTTCAACATTCTTTTGCACCCTAAGGGCGTCACTGCGGAGCTATTGTCAACCTGAACAAAAGATGTCAACACTCAAAGTTGTGATTGCCAAACTGAGTATTGTGCGTGCTCAACTTGACTGTTTTAACATTATGTAATACGAGCTGCCAAACAGTACGGAAAGGTGTACGGTGTATGCCTGCAGGGTGTTAATGAGGGACTTGCGGCTTGACTCCCCTTCACAACACATAGGGAGCTTTCCCTCTTAGTTTACCCCGTGCACCCTGAAGGAAAATACAAGGACTGTCGGTACCGTAGCTGGATTTTGTTTTTGGATGACTAGAAAACCTGGCTGTTGCATACTAGAAGGGGCTGCAGGACACCTCAGATGACCCAAAAAAGAGGTCTCTACTTCAAAAGGGCGTCCTGTTTGTCTTTTTCTGCACATTTTATGAGGATACTATTGGATATTTAAATGTTCCGAAATATACTGTGTCTTTTTAACAGGCCGTGTGGTGATTTTACGATCGGTTAATTTCCGACAAATTTTTTGTTGACAAAAATCACTCGATCGTAAAATTACAGCACAGCTTCCAATATATAGATTCCTCATAAAGTGTGCATAAAAAACGTAAAGAAGTAGCAAATATATGTTCGGTCGTAACAAGAACAAGAACAAGAAAACCTCGTTAGTTGTATTGTAATAGCATATAGGTATACTGCTGAACTCTGCGCTGAGCACAGTGAGCACCGCAGCCGTTGTTCCGGACACGGTAATAAATGGGACCTACTGCTTCAGCTGGTCTCGACCATTGCAATACATTTATCAGTTGGTCAGCAAACTTTCATTATTTTTCTAAAAGGGCAACTAAGCTAAGGGTAGGTTTCACCAGCCCTCTAAACCTTGCGATTAGGTTCTATATAGAGTCTCTGAATCGAGACTGAGACAAGCCATCCGCAAAAAATACTCTAAAGACAAACTAAAACATCAACCTGCTTCTCAGCCCATTTCAAAAAAAATTCACCATACTCATAAAAGGCCAAACAACTTCTAGAAATGTACAAAACTCAAAATCTGCCTTATTTCGAACATAAAACGCCGTTGGAAGCTGCATGAGCCAAGGGGGAAGAAATAGCTGAGAAAATCCAGTGCCCCACCCCTCGAAGCCCTCCTGCCGTTACCCGGCCGTTATTTCGATTTGAATAAGAATTGTGCATGAGAGGGTTTCCTCATAGCCCTAACGGCTGTTCTACACCGCGTCTTACCCAACTGGTTCCCCCCTATTTCGTAACTGTCTGTCTAGACCTAACCTTACATTATTCCCTCGTTTAAAGGGTGCTAACAATTACTATTTCAAATACTATTACAATCCATTATATTTTCCTCTTCGCCAGTTTTGTATTGCTTCCCGAGGTACAACATTATAAACTCGTGGAAAATTTCCGACCCATGGCTGGCTGAGCTGGAGAGATGTCAAAAAATTTATGACATACAAGCTATAGACAGGTAATCTAAATTTTACCTTACTTGCTTGAACATAAAATGAACTGTTCAGTAGAGGAGACGGAAGCCGAGGTTCTCAGCCAATGGGAGGTTTCACTATAAGGGCTGCAGATAAGCAAATATAGAGATATTATCCTTTGGCTGGATTTCACCACTTCTCTAAAGTATATTATAGTGTCTCCTATCAAACAGATTTAACGAACAGATTTATTTTTTGGATGTTTAGCTTATGACGAGTACAATCGCACTAAAGTACATTGTAAGAAGTGGTGAAATTCGCCCCTATAGAGTCGTTAGTCTCACTAGTATAGTTTGGGAAAGAGTGCGGATTCTTCCACGACCGCAAAACCTTACTATTTTATTCCCAACCTCTCAGCCAATAAAAGTTACGTCAGCAAAAAGGCTAGCCGAATTTTTTGTTCCTATTTTCCTCAGACCTGACGGAGATAGGACCACCCGAGGGGGTAACCACTCCAGAGATTCCTTGAGATTCCACTGAGATTCCATAAAGATTTCCAAAGATTCCCAACGAGATTCATAGAAGGATGAACCCCAAAGGGGTAACCACTCTAAAAAAAATTCCAAGATTCCCTGAGATTCCGTAAAGATTTCCAAAGATTCCCAACGAGATTCATGCCGCTGACATTTATCCCCCATCAAGTATCGTCGCCCATGCACGCGACTCCTTTTGTTTAAATAAATTCTACCTATTTTGAGCAGGTGAGGTATTGATAATCACTATAATCAGTCCCAATTTTCGAGTAAATAATAATTTTAATAACACTTCACCACTTTGTGACCTCAGACAAGTACCCATCTGGGCTGGGTAGAGCCAAATTCACCATGCAGAAAAAAACTCTCCAAATTGGGAGTAGAACCTGGCTCTTCCTGCTTCATAGCTCAGACCTATGCCACTGAGCAAATTCAGCCCCTACAAATGGTGTACTGGATTGTGACATCCACAAATACTAATAAACTTCACGCACTTTCGCCGGCGACCATGTATTTGTATGGAGCCACCTGAACTTTAAATGCCACAGCGGTATTTGTTCTAACACATATAATGCATATGGCTAATGTTTAATTCATAGAAACAGACGGAATTAAAGAAGCATAGAAAATTCAGTAGTCTCTCTATAGCGACCTTGCAAATTTTCTCGCTATAGAGTTCGCTATAGAGAGGGTACAGGGCTTGTCAAGGGTCCCTTAGCGGTTTTTCGCTATAGAGAGTGACCCTTGACGCAGTGCAGCCGTCCGAGCTCTCAACGTTCTCTCTAAGCTATCGAAATCTTGAGTCTATAGTTATGATACCTATTTATTTTCTATATTATCTTCTTCCCTGTTTGATTTCACACAAATCGCAAAATATGATAGATAAAAAACGTCAGGAACATTATCTAGATTTTCACTATATTTTTCAGCAAGGAGAATGAAGTGAAAAGATTGGTATGTGAAGTAGGCGATATTGAAAACCCTAGAATAGGGTGCGGGACCCAAAACGAGCCTGAAAGGCTTCAGGTAGTGGAGGCAGAGGGTTCGGTTCGGTCTCTTTTGTATCGCGATGTCCCCTATGCCCAGACCCCTCCTCATATATCATTTATGTTTGTTAACGCTGCCAGGAATATGCGTTTATGATACTCCCCTAAAAAGAGCTAACCATTGATCGGTTTTAATCCTACAATCCAGTTCTGGCGTGTGTGCCCTGTCCGATTATCCTAATTTAAGCGTTTTTGAAACCTTTCTTGTTGAGATAGAGGTTATCTCCAGTATTTTGGGTAACATGGTAGGTAGGTACCTAGGTAGGAACAAATTCGACTATAGTCCAAGTCAGGTTGGGAGCGTACCAATTACTCATAATTTCTTGCAAATCTAGGGCTAATCAAAACTTCTTCTTGAGCAGGGAAATATCTGCTCAGGGTCGGATTGGCATTTTTAGCGGATGGTAGGATATGGAACCCAAATCCGCATCGGCGTCAACTGAAAATCTTCAAGAAGTTATGAGTAATCGGTATACGCTCCTAGCCTGACTTGGACTATACCAAAGAATGAAGTCAGAACCAGTGATCCTGATGATCTGCGACTCTGTAGGAAGATTTATAGCTAGCCCTTTTCGACGCAGATCCGGATTGAGTACGGGGTACCTACCTAAAAAGTTGCTGAAGAATGCCATTCATATTCATATTACTGCTTTCCATGCGGGCTACTGGACATCATCACACGATTACCCCAGGCATTTTGGCGGTAAAGAGAGCATTATACAAGGGTAAATACTTCCTACAAAATTGACTGTGAGCTATATAGGAAAAGGTTACCCTTGACGGCGGATTGCCAGTAAAGTAAATTATACCTACATCTCCCGAAATTCACTGAAGCGTTCGGACTTCTCAAAAAGCACCCTGGATAAAGATAGGGGTACGATAGTAGACAACGCCGTGGACGAGTCGATGAAAACCTGGAGATTCTCCAGAAACGAGCACAGCGGGATGAAACTTAAAACTTTTGAGGACGGGGGCAAAAAATTGGCATGGAGGTCACAGCTACCTGAAGTGATTTCCGAGGTTCCTCTCCAGCTTCCTAAGAAATGTTTTGTAGCGGATGTGGTACCTGTATGAAGAAGTAGCAGACCTGTGAGGGGGTAGATGGATATCCCGCACCCTGCTTCTGACCTTGGATCCTCCAGAGGCGCCTCATCAACGCGTGTCAAGGTCAGAAAGGGTGCCCATCATTTTGAATGCCATGCAACCCATTTGGATTTTTATGTCCCTCATTCAAGCTCGCGAAAGGGCGTCATAATAATTAGGACACCAATGAAATGCCAAATACTGACATAAACTAGAAAATTGCTGTTAAACCCTCTGGCTACTCGCCCTGACTTTTACGTTTGTTTTTTCGTTTCGTCCAAAAGGGATGAAGTTCAAAGAACAAGGGAACACTAAGGGAGAATCTTGCATGACAGATGATACAATTTACTAATTTTTGAGGGCGATTTTCGGAGAGACTACGGAATGATAACTCAGGGATGGAGGGTTCTCCATGCCAACTCGCCGGCCGGCCAAAACGCATCGTACATGGCCACTATTATAATAAGGATACTTCAGGTTTTCAGCCCTTAACAAGGCGCTACCCTACTTGTGGCAAATGTCGAATCAAAAATTGGACTGTATTGCCGAAGGAACGAATTATTGGCCACAATGGCGGCCGGGTGACTCGGGTTTTTGCCAACCTTTCATTGGCTCACTGCACTGTCCACTGCAGAACGAAAGAGATCTGCATAATACCTGGAAGGGGAACTTTTCTCGGAAGTTTTTTCCACGTGTACACGAATACAGATTAAAACGGATTCAGCAACCGTTTTAAAGATTTTTTTTCGTTGCAGTTCTCACGTACATGGATTATGAATGGAACGCACCCTGAGACGAATGAGGCCTCGCACCCCAAGGGTGGCTAGAGATGTTCCATCTCTGCGGCTCATTCATCGCGAGGGATGGGAAGCAGCACCAGGTGGCTTGCCGCTCTGCGTATGACCTCGAACCGAAAAAAAACATAACGTGGGAATCTAGCTCGAAAACAAGGGGGACTGGAACTCTCAGACTAGCAAACAACTCCAGTTTTAAATAACTATACCGCAAACAGCTTGCATGAGAGTGCGGCCAGACCATGTTGTTAATGTTAGAGGGGAGTACTCCAGTTTCCATGACTTTTTTATGGCTGCTAGGTACTTTATTATAAACACCAAAGCAAGCGCCAAACCCTGTACCAAGGTAGTATATAACAGATTTGTAGCGGAAATTTTCAAGCGACCTGGCTTCCACACCTACAACTTTCAAACCTGTTCTTGCAAATTTGATCTCTCTTATTATTCGTCAATTTCCTCAAAGAACAGTCATTTTACTGTCCATTACGTTATAACCGGCACCGAACTGACTCAGTATAAAATTCTGGCATTCGTTCGAGGGATTAACCACTCGTTGGGAATCATTGGAAATCTTTATGAAATCTCAGGGAATCTTGGTATTTTTTTGGAGTGGTTACCCCTTCGGGGTTCATCTTTCTATGAATATCGTTAGGAATCTTTGGAAATCTTTATGGAATCTCAAGGAATCTCTGGAGTGGTTACCCCCTCGCATTCTTTCTTCATGAGTAGGTCGTGTAAATAATTTTTTGCACCTTCGTAGTGTAAACAACTCAAGCAAGAAAATACGAGAACCAGTAGGCAGCATTTTTTGGTTGAAAACCCCGAATGTTATTCGCTGACTGAATTCAGCTATCTGAGTTATTTCCAGTTGGACTGAAATTTACGTTTCCATCGACAAAATCAACAAAAAGCGTTTACGTCAAGAGACATTTCACGTTCAATTTCCACAACGAAAGAATTTGTGTTTGAAATAAAACCCAACCACTGAACTAACACAAATTCTCTGGTCATGTGTATGAGCTCACCTTTACAGGGGGAGTTCTAAATCGGGTGCATTGAAAACTTGACAATTGTGCAAAAATAAGCTGTGCATCTTTGTGTGCATTCGACGTTATCTTGTTTTCCAAGTTGTCTGAAAAGGTTCCAGATTGAAAGGTTTCTTTGTGGGCCGCGCACCTGGAGCCGAGAAACCTTTGGGTCTGCGTACACTTCTTGCAGCTGCTTCGCCCAAAACACAAACAAGATTCCTTGAAGGAAAATGTAAACGTGTTATCAGTCTTATCACGTGTGCCAGCTATTCGTTTCTTCACCGACAAAAGGGGCCGTAAATACGATGGATCAGCAGGTTCGGTTACTGGGAGAATCAGCGGGGATGTAGGGGCAGAATCTGTGGATTGAGAGCCCGATAATTGCTCTCTCTGTACACTGTATAGGTAATTACCCCACCCCTATTTACTGCGGGAATAGATAATTACTACTGTATGCCTAATGATCTCTGGCACTGTGGGAAATGGGGTTTGACTATACGGAAAATATGAACAGTGGAAATGGAACTGTGGGGAATATAGCCACCTGCAGGACACCGTGGTCCAAGGGGTTAACCACTCCAGGAATCTTGTTGGGAATCTCAGAAAATAATTGGAAATCCTTATGGAATCTCACGAAATCTTCAAAATTACTGGAGTCGTTAGCCCCTCGGGGTTAATCTCAATCTCTCCAGGAATCTAGCTGGGAATCTAAAAAAAATGTTCGAAAATCATCTTGGAATATCAGGAAATCTCTGAAGCGGTTACCCCCTCGCCGTGGTCCGACACTGTATAGTTAGTAGAGGGGTGGGGCCAAGCCCAGCAACAGGACCATTTCAAAAATTATCCATCGTGCTCAGCTGGCGGCAGCACCAAGTGCCAGCTACCCAGCAGGATGGTGTTGATCAGAAAAACTTCGGCAAGATCGGGATCGAACCGGTGTGACCCAGCCGACACTGACGTCACTCAATATTCAAAGTATGGTTGCTTCGTGAGTGTTCCATCCCAAAATTCTTGCACTAACCCCCTGTGCCTCCAAAAATTTCCAATTTTGAAGTGTCATCAACATGCACGGCAGTGCATGCAGCCAAGTTTTAAAGAAAAAGAAAGCGCGACAAAGCCTCGAGCACTGCCAGCATGTTATACAGGAACCAGAGTTGTGCACTTTTCTTGCCTCTCTACAGGAGGCAAGGGGGCGTGGCTCGAACAGTGGGTACCCTTCTCCTGTAGTAGGGTCCCACGGGACCTCGAAAATTAAATTTCAAACTTCTACGTCCAACCGTACCTGAGCAGTGACATCCCAAACTTAGCTGTTTTTGAGGGTCACTCACTGACTCACTGACTCACTGACTCACTGACTCACTCACTGACTCACCTATACAAATTATTAGCATGTTCCAGCGGTACGATAGAGCTAAAACTCGGCATACTTGTAGGTACCATCCCGTGGACACCCAGAAAAATCGCAAACCCGAAGTACCTTCAGTATTATAGGTTCAGCAGGTTCGATTCAAAGTTCCCATATTAACTTATGGCAGATATTTACAAAACAAACACTATACCTCCTGCTCCTCGTCCTAACAATAAATACCTACCTACCTACAGTGTTGTGAAATGTGTATATGTCTCCTTGTTCCTGTCAGGTACGATCAAGTACTACTTTCAGGTATCAGGTACGAGTAGGTACTATACTTTCAGGGATGGGAAGGTAATTTGTGTAGATTCGTCAGGTAACTTATTTTTAGGTACGTAGGTACATTTCAGGTATGGGATAACAATTTGTGTAGATTTGACAGGGAACTGGTTTTCAGGTACTGGTAGGTACTTTTCAGGTATGGCAAGATATTTTGACACCATTCGACAGTCAACTTGTTTTCAGGTACGAGTAGGTAAATTTCAGGTATGGGAAGGTAATTTGTGGAGATTCGACAGGAAACTCGTTTTCAGGTACGGGTAGGTACTTTTCAGGTATTTCAGGTATGAGATTGCTAATTTGTGTAGGGTTGACAGGGAACTGGTTTTAAGGTACTGGTAGGTACTTTTCAGGTATGGCAAGAACATTTGAGTCCATTCGACAGCCAATTGATGTTTTATCTACTGGTAGAAACTATTGCACCACCTTACAAAAATTATATGATATCCGACCAAAAACACTCCGTGTAAAAAAAACAGCCAAGTTTATAACCCTCCAAAAATTAGCCTAACTCAACAGCCCTTAAAAGGGTTTGATATCAAAAATGTTGGCCAAGTTCTCAACATTCCCGCTATCACTCGGCCCCCAAAATTAGTGATATCACTTATTACAGGGCCAAGTCCTTGGCGCGAATCACAAGGATGTTGGTGACATATTTTGTCATATACCTGCTTTCCAATACCACCGGTCCGCAGCCTCCATCCAACCTTAAAGTCTGTGTCTATGACCGACTGTGACGCTTACGTGATTTGCGCCTAGGACTTGGCCCTGTAATAAGTGATATCACTAATTTTGGGGGCCGAGTGATAGCGGGAATGTTGAGAACTTGGCCAACATTTTTGATATCAAACCCTTTTAAGGGCTGTTGAGTTAGGCTAATTTTTGGAGGGTTATAAACTTGGCTGTTTTTTTTACACGGAGTGTTTTTGGTCGGATATACTCTAATAATACACGTCAGAGAAATCGTCACCTCTACTGTTCCCACAAAGTTCAGGACCATTGTATTTCTAAATTTCTTCCCTAATAGTTCGTCACTCTGGTGTCACCCGCCGTGATGGATGACGATCTTTTCTTGAATGGCCTGGAATTTCGTTCCACCCGCCAGCGATCTTATTTAATTAGCATCGACAGAACGACAAAGACGTTTTTTTCTATTCTTTCGCTTCGGGGGAGATAAGGGACAAAAGGAGGCATACGAGGTGGAGTATTTAGCCTCGGAGGCCACGGGGACCACCTTGAGCCGCGAAGGTAGACAGATGTTCGGGACGGGTGGCGTGCGGCAGACAAGCTAAACATGAGAATATGTTGGGGATCCAGAGGCCCCTGAGCATGTGCCCAGGTTCCCGAAGAGCACCTGGCCCCGCGTGCAGCTTGCGCAACTCAGCCGGCTTCCAGGTACTGGGGAAGAAGAATTAGACTAGAATAAAGGGACATGCGTGCCCTCCAGACGGTGATGAACGAGAGATACAGAAGATGCAAAGATTGCAAAGAACAGACCAACCGTAACAAGGTAAAGAAGAAACCTTAAAGGTCCAAACCCTATCAAGGTAGGGAAGGTCTGTTACTTTTCTAACGATTAGGTACAGCAAATGAACAAAATGACAAAACGCAGAGGTAGGTAAATAGCAGGAGAGAGTTGCCGTAACTTGACTAGTAAAATAATTAAGACTGAATTATTGTACGTCCCACGAAATCATGGGTTACACCAGGAGCAATTATCCTCGCTGCCATAACGCAAAGAGACAAAAATGAGATTTAAATAAAAAGTACTCGTAAATGATGACATTGAATTTATATCGCCACTGAAAATTGCATTAAACGCAAATTCAACCGATCCAGTGACTGTATTGTGGTGCCAACAATGGGCGTAGCAGGACCAAAAAAACCTGGGGAACGGGGGGGGGGGGGTAAGCCCCCAGACCTTATCCTCACTTGGGGAGGTAGGCATGGTTTATGTGACGCTATGTGTAGGTCAGAAAAATCTTGGGGGTTGCAAATCGGTTTCTGGGGGGGAGGGCTTAGCCACCCCAGACCCCCCTTGCTACTCCTATGGTGCCAGCAGGACCATTTAAAAATCTGAACAACAAACCATACAGTAACACTTTGCTATGCAAAACACGTGTCCTATCAAACGACGTATGAAGTGCCGCAGCGCAGTGGTAGTGCGGATAAGTTCACAGCAACCGCAGCATCAGAAACCCATGCGACACCGCCTGCCGCCTGGCAACAACTCAAACAGCATTCGTTATGAAACCGGGAAAACACTATTTCTCCTATCCATTGTAGTACATGCCGCCGGCATCTTACGTGGGAAGGAAGAAAGCTGGAGAAAATAGGAAAATGTGACCTCAGGCTAACCACTATACGGGTTCTATCTTACTTACTCATCCGTGCTAACCTGACTACTGTTTAGGGAAACATGTCTTTTTATTTCAGGATGGAGAAGGTTTGGAAAGAAGAAGCTTACTACGTTTGGTATCTGCCTGACCTCCCATGCCCTGTTAATTAACTTAGCTATCTGGTTGTAGTGACCCCTGCCCTTTGCTGGTACCGCCCATGAAAACCACGATGACCTTGCCTCTCATAATTTAGAACGAAAGGAGTTTTTTTTTCTTTATTAAAAAAGCCAAGGACCAATAAGAGAGACAGCACTACTAGTATAGGTATACAGTATAAGGGAAATTTTTCAGCAAATATGATTCCACCAGTAAATATAGGTTAGGTACATATAAAAAAAAAAAAAAAAAACTTAGAAAATAATATATGAATCGTGATTTCTTCAAGCTAGAGATAAACTGTGTCATTTTTTCGATTCCCGGAAGGGTGAAGATGTACGGACAGCCTCCGCAGAGTTTGGTATTTGTGCCCCAGAGACGTTAGAAGAAGAGGTCAGTCAGCAGAGGTCAGTATTAGTCTCACGCAGGAGTCTGAGGACACCGGACTCTCCCTTCAGAAGTTCTCTCAGGTTCGGTGGGAATTTTTGTTAATAGCGTGTGAATCTTGAAACTGCATTCCCTTAGGGGCGCTCAACCTACGACAACATATTTTTGTTTTTAAAAACCAGAGGCGTATTTTTTTCACGGAAGAAAGGGAGGTCTCGAGGTTCTCACCAAAAATTTGTGAAAACAAAGGAGGGCCTCGGACAGGCGGACAGGGGCCAGAAGTGCCTCAGCGCCAGTATCGGAGGTCATGTGCACCTGCCAGCTGTCTCACCCGGCAGATGCTAAAGTAGTCCACAAAAAACACATCTAAATTACGTGAATGCGAGAGGCTCAAGGCGATTAGGCGATTCGAGCGGTCTGGGTCCTTCATCGGCACATGGCACCCAAGATCTGTAAATTATACAAGTGTCTCGTCACTACCAGAAACAGGGTCACCCGAAGACGTCAGAACACGTGGACGAATCAGAGCGCTTGGTGATCGAGGAAACCAACAGGCCAGGGTAGTTTGACGCAGCTGGGAGTCCCAGATTCACATTCGAACGAGACAACTTACGAAATTGATAGATCTGGCGTGGCACCGCCAGCCTTTATGCCACCGAACATTTCAAAACTCATTCCGAGGGTTGGGTTGCCTGTTCGGAGCACGCGAACCTCGAGTCGGATCCTGATGGTTCTTTATATCTTCGAGGGATTTCATCTTTTCATTGCAGTTATAAAAGCATCGTCAAATTTCAAATTAAAGTTCTTTCTACTGAAATACTGTCATGCTATAGCCACGAACCATCAATAGATATGCGTGCCATTGCGCCAACCCGCAGTTCCCAGTATATGCATAGACCGAGGGGGTAACCACTCCAGAGATTCCTCTAGATTCCATTGAGATTCCATAAAGATTTCCAAAGATTCCCAACGATATTCATAGAAAGATTAACCCCGAGGGGGTAACCACTCAAAAAAATTCAAAGATTCGCTGAGATTTCATAAAGATTTCCAATGATTCCCAACGAGATTCCCAACCCCTCGGCATAGACGTAATAGTAATAGTGCTTTTAATCGAGTAATTTTAAATATTTATTATTTCTTACCAAATTATAAGTATGAAATCTATTTATTTACAAATTGTTTGCAGGAGCTCGGCGTATGTCAAAATAAATTTTAGCTTTTTGTACTTAGGTACAAGTGCAACTATGAGTCGAATCGATCTATTGCCAGTTCAACTGCGAGTTGTATGTAAGTGAAGGATAGATCCTTCACTTACACCACTTACTTAGGGTGCGTCCCAACATGCCCAGTTAAAAGTTAAATTTAACATGGTAAACATAGGACAAGATCTCCAGTTTAATTTTAACTGGGAAACTGGGCATGGTGGGACGCACCCTTAAAGAATCAACTCACACAAATTAAAAATAAAACTGAATATAAGAAGTAAGGAGTGTGTGACACTTCTCACACCAACACCATGAGAACTCAGCAAACGGAAAATAAGGGCGCAGTAAGATGAAATTAAATCCTCGAGTGTGCGTCGAAGCAGGTCAAGAGGTCTAGGATGAAGGGATTAGTCACAGAGCAAGTCAACCTATACACTGAATGTCAGATATTAATTCGAAAGGGCGGAAAGAGGCTGAACCAACCCCTAATTTTCGGAAAAGGAGTCACAAAAAACATTCGGCATCCGTGGTGTTTCATATACGTTTGGATTATAAACTTCTGACTGAGGTGAAAAATTATTCGGACAATTTTACGAAAAGGAAAAAAAAAATACTTGAAAAGTACCTAAGTATTGTATATCCTGAGAAATGAAGTCACATTTTGACTTTCTAGGTACCTAGGTTACTTTAGTGGTAGTTGTAGTTCCTAGTCTGTAGTTTTTAGTAAGTCAGCACTATTATTAACTCTGCATGCATGTAGTTGTTGTGTTTAACTATATAGGTACATTATTATTATTATTATTATTATTATTATTATTATTATTGACAGTGATTCGGCTGCTGCTTTCTGAATGGATCGAGGGGTTAACCACTCGTTGGGAATCTCGTTGGGAATCATTGGATATATCTTTATGAAATCTCAGGGAATCTTGGAATTTTTTGGAGTCCCTTCGGGGTTCATCTTTCTATATGAATATCGTTTGGAATCTTTGGAAATCTTTATGGAATGTCAGTGGAATCTCAAGGAATCTCTGGAGTGGTTACCCCCTCGGAATGGATCCTTGTTTTTTCCACTTCTGGCATAATAATAACGTGGTCTTGGTTTTCTCTTGAACGAGAAGGGAACTGCGTGATGTACAGGAAGAGAAGGGCCTGCACAGTTCTCCAGCTCGTTCCCCCTAGCACCCTATTTGAAATTTCAATGCCACCCACACAATGCAAACACCAAAACCCTTTTCAGAAGAACAGAGGAGCAAACCTACACCAAAGACAATGATTCATAAAAAAACCAAGGGTAATCTAAGCTCTGAAAACCTGAATTAAATCTAGCATTCAATGGCACCCCGTCTTTCAAGGTACATCGACGAGCGGTAGGTACGTCGGCGGGGTCGGGAGGAAGTAGGTTTTTACCAGATGTCTATGCCTGTTATACCTGTGTACCGGCACGCGTTCTTCAGTCTACCAGAACCAAATCCCCCTACAGGGCCTGTCGGGCGTGACGCGATGGGGATTCGAACAAGGGTGGGAATAAGACAGGAGGGAATATGCCTCCAAAAAGAGTGGCGTGAGAACCAAAGTTCAAGCGGCATATGGATTATAGTTTTTATATGGGAACAAACTTAAAATTTTCGTGTGAAACATGTTACGATCACCTATCCAGGAAAATCGCAAGAGCTTAAAGCTGCATATACATTCGCTATTTTTTTACGTTTTGACTTCAAACTTTGTGTATTGGATATTTAAATATTCTGAAATATATTATGTCTTTTTAACGTTATTACTCATGAGGCTATTTTGTGATTTCACGATCGGTTAATTTTGGACAATTTTTTTGTGACAAAAATCACTCGATCGTAAAATCACAACATAGCCTCATGAGTATTGACGTTAAGAAGACATATTATATTTCAGAATATTTAAATACCCAATAGTTTTCTCACAACGTTTGAAATCGGAACGTAAAAAAATAGCGAATGTATATTCAGCCTTAAGAAGCTGTTACGTACCTTAGGTACATACCTACTGTACAAGTGGCCAACGGCTGTAGTTGTTCGGAGTATAGCAGTCAGATGCGTGGTAGTAGACCGGAAGTCTATCGCACGATCAAAAAATGAAAATCATTGAGAACCTCTTATACTTCCTACCACGAAGTTTTATAACCAGGGTAGTTTCGTAGAACCTGACCAAGAGCTTAGGCTCCCTGCTAGACGCAGGTCCAGTCTAACATCGCAAAATTCCACCTGCTACATCAGTTGGACCTCCGTCGTCCACTACACTGCGTTATTCGAACACAAAATAAAGGGTCCGACAATGGTCGCACTTGACTTTCTCGCAATTTTTATCGAAAATTTTGATTTTTTTTTACGTGAATAATTTTTTTTTTGTCAGAATTTTAACTTTTTCTAAAAAGTATTTTGCCACACAATGGGCGATACTTTTAGGCACCTGCATTCCGAATCTCAAACATATCTGTCAAACAGTGAAGTGTCGCTCGACGCGCAAAGTATATGTTTTCTATTTTGCATGTCACCGTCTTAATTTTTAAGTAAATGAAAATCTATTGAAAATGCCCTTGAAGCATCTATCTGAGACCACTTTCACCAATTTTCAAGAAAATCCGTCGATTAGTGTTATTGCAAATGTGACCTAACCAATCAAAAACGTGATTTCCATTTTTGGAAAATTTTTCCTACGATAATGCCAATATTGGCCCAAATTTTTGGCCCATCTCAAAAAGAATAAAAATGATCCTGTAGCATCTATTTGGGAACACTATTGCGAAATTACAAGGATCTAACTTAATAACTGTAGTGCCAAATCCGTCTTGACCAATCAAAAACAAGATTCTAGTTTTTTTTTCCTATTTTTGACTTTATTTTGCCTATATTGGCCGCAATTTTGAATTGATTGAATATTTCTTCGACAAAACTTTAAGTAATGTTATTAAGCACAAGTTTATGGATTTTTGTGAAATTCCGGCTAATACTGTTCATGGGGCCAAGATTTTCACGTATGGGCCAATTTTGGCCCACATTTTTGGCCCATCTCCAAAAAAATAAAAGCGATCCTGGAGCATCTATCTGGGAACACGACTGCAAAATTTGAAGGTTCTAACTTTATTACCGTACCGTGAAATGCATCCTGAGTAGACAAAAACACGATTTTGAATTTTTTTTGACACTTTTTTGACAATAGTGGACGCATTTTTTGAGTAATCAAAATTAAATTAAAAATTTATCTCGGAACTGATTTTGGACATCTATATTTCAAATTTGAGCCAAATCGGTTGACTGGTGTGACCTGTAGCCGCGCTACAGACAAACGGACGTACGTACGTACGTACGTACGTACGTCGGACGGACATGACCTAAAAACCATTTTTTTGGTATCTAGGACCTCTGAAACGCCTTTTGCAATGAAAATCTCAAAATCGAAATTTCGCACGATAACATAACTTTCTCAGCCCATGTATTACATACGGGCGAGAAAGTAACAACGGTGAATTTTCTTTGACCAGGTGCCACAGGTGAATTTTCTTTGACCAGGTGCCACAAACGACTTTTAACTTCTAACGTTATTGCTTACAAAAATGTTATTGATTTTGAAAGAAGCCAAGAAACCTCCAAAGGGACAAGAAGAAAGAAAAGAAATTCCAGTGAAAGGGAAAGCCAAGCCCGGAGAAATACTTCGCTAAACAGTTTCATCGAAATCCAATTCTCTATACTTCTGCTTCTTCAATTCTCATATCTTTTGAGGAATTCCAGGTACCTAGAGCTATTGAAACTCAGCATTCAGTTGTCCAGGTTGTCTCAAGGTCTATCAGATGTCTCAGCTAGAGGAAAACCGACTTCCAAACTCTGGTACTTCCAACTAAACGCCTGATCCCACCATCGAAGCTCTATGAGTTAGTGAAACTGCCAGAATGTTTCCTTTAAAACTTGATGATCCAAAACTTCCCTAAAATCAACTTGATACTTAAAGGTGAAAATCTCCTATAAGCGAGGACTCCACCGACAACAAAAGACGTCCTATCCCTCCGTTACCCTTCAAAGAAATCCTCAGACACTAAAACAAAAATCCGGGGTACAAAGAAAATAACGAACAAAATTGCCATCAACCCCCAGATTTTTATTCTTTGGAAAGCTCCCCAGCTTAAGCAGAAAGCGTCTGGCAGGTTATTCCTCCTTCGCAGGTACACAAAGGCTCTCGAGACTTTCCGGAAAAGTGAGGGCTGAAGAGCACCTGACTGCTGACGCTGTGTCGCTGTCGCTGACGCCGGAGTTCCCGCCTCATTGAGACAGGATCAATGGCTGCCGCGGCGTTGCCGGTCGATAGAGGAGGTTGGGGGAATAGGGGGGGACCCTCCCTTTAACGCACTGCGTCGTCTGCAATGTTTGTAAACTTCACCCAAGCAATCGTAAAAGCGCGGTAAATTTGCCGGTTTTTATTGGGGGTTCTTGTGTTACAAATTGGATGTTACTTTACCACTCTTAAATAGGAGTTTTATTTATTGCTATCGGTAACTTTATACAATGCTTCACCTGATCTTGAGTGATCTTTCACCTGTGCCCAGTAATGGGGGGCGACAGCCCGAGTATACAATTTAAAAACTCACCTATTACAAGAATAATTATTATGTAATTAACGCCACGTGTTTCCCAGACGCAGAAATTATCCAAGAGCTATTTAAAAATTGTAGTCAGAGCAAAAAGTAGACAGCTGTGGAGCCCGAAGACCTGGTGATGACCGGTACCTGGATACGGCAGGTGTGGACAGCAGTCCAACTGTTTGTATACGTCCTGTCAGCTGCGCGACTAAGGTGCAGGTGCGGAAAGAAGAAGCAGGTCAATTAGACATCTTTTTCCGGGGGGCCAGGTGAAGGAGGAGTGCCTTGTTTAATTGCCAACCATGTGCATGATTAGGGAGGAAGCAGAGACGCTCATAAGTGCCCTCTAGCGCTTACTAGTCTTTTTAGCTCACCTAAGTTTCTTTAAAAAGAATAGGAGTTTTCAGTATTGAAAAGACTGAACTAGCAAAATCGTAAGCAGCTGAAATGATAAAACATCTCTTTAAATTTGTTAACGCAAAGTTAAAGACAAGATAACGACGAAGTAGTGTACTTTTAGCTGTGTTTTAGCGTTAGGAGCATAACGCGAAATTAACGACCGAAGATCAGAAATAGGAATAGACCATATTAGACCCACTGGAAGGGCTAGAAGCTGCAAACAGGGTCCGACCTTCTGTGACCTCCGTACACATGGGCGTAATTTGGCCAGAATCACGACCCACAGCCGAGGTTTATACCCATGCAGGCAGTGAAGGCCCGGTCCCCACTATGGCTGCATGAGCAGGCCCAGAGTCGGGAAATTTGTCCAACTGTCCTAAATTTTGGAATCGTTCTCAAGTACCAAGTGGTATGGGCAGTAGATACTACTTGGTGTTAACTTGTTGTTAACTGGATGCTAATTTTGGCCTTAAAATAACGAGAAAAACTTTGAGCCTGAGCCACCTTACAAAGCGAAAATTTTCACAGTTGACGTCTATAGCTAACTAGCCATGACAAAACAAAATACAGGAAGGGTGCAGCATATGATCCGTAGTGTACACACGGCTTATAGGAGAAGTAGCAAAAACATTGAACTGATGGAGAATAAAAGGGTGGAGGGGTGAGCCACCCTGTAGGCCCGGGGGAGGCTCGGAGAGCTGCCAAACCCCCTCCCTATTTTCCTCTTTGAAAAAGAGCCCCACGCATTCCAACCATTCTGATTTCAATTGCCAATAGTGCTCGCAAATGTGACTTCTGACGGTTTCATATGGATTTATAGTACTCTCTACTGCTTATACTTTTTAGCAACATAGGGTGGAATTTACAAGTTCTTAAAGTCAGTTAAAGTTCTGGCTGAATTTCACCACTTTCCGATAGTGTCTTTTAACGAGAGGCTTTAACGAACGGATTTACGTTATCGTATGTTTAGCTTACGACAAATGCCTTGCGCTTGCACTTGTTTCTCTGCGATCGCACTTGTCCTAAGCTAAACGTACGATAACGTAAATCCGTTCGTTAAATCCTCTCGTTATAGACACTATCGGAAAGTGGTGAAATTCAGCCTTAGTGTTCCCTAAAAGTTCACCATAGCGTTATTCTCCCGAAAATAAAAGTTGGTACCTTTCACCATCCTGCCGATAACGTTTTCGGCTACTTTATCAGCATGATAAATTATACTAACATTATTTGCACAGCTGTGATTGTGTATCGAGTGATTTTTGTGACAAATAACTCGATCGTAAAATTACAACACAACACAGCCAGTTAATTTCAAAAAATGTGAAGAAAAATCATTCAGCTTCCACGTGCATGCTTCACGTCCCACCATACTCGGTTACCGGTTAAACTCCAGTTAAATTCAGTTTTTACCGTGCAATAATTGGAATTTAACTGGAGTTTAACGTTAACCGCGAAGGTGGGACGCACCCTGAATCGAAGAAAAAACAAAATTTTTCAAAATTGAGGAAAAAAATTAAACCTCCGAATATTTTACACGTTTCCCTAAGTTCTACGTCTCACGAACATAATAAAGATAATATTATTCAAATCTACAACATAAACATAACCTGCGAGAAATGGAGAGGAGACAAACAAGAGAACTCCTGAAACCTGAAACCTATTTTAAATGCTAATTATCATCAACACCCGGGAGAAAACTCAGCATTTAAGGCTGAATATACGTTCGCTGTTTTTTTTACGTTCCGATTTCAAACTTTGTGAGAAGGTTAAGAGGACGCTATACCTGACGATGCATTTTTTGCCGCCCATAAGATTAACATTGCGAGCGGCGATTCATTTTCAAGGTTTACCCTTGTTTGGAAAGACACAAAATTTTGCCTGTACCTAGCCCTAACAATGTTCTAGGGAGTGTTCAAAGCAGATTTCCCAATTTCTCACTGGTTTCTTTTATTGCAACTGTTTTGCAAATGCTAGCATCGCATACCTCAAGAAAAGTGCTGTATCTCGAAAACCAGTAAAAAAAATGGGAAATCTGCTTCGAACACTCCCTAGAACATTGTTAGGGCTAGGTACAGGCAAAATTTTGTGTCTTTCCAACCAAGGGTAAACCTTGAAAATGAATCGCCGCTCGCAATGTTAATCTTATGGGCGGCAAAAAATGCACCATCAGGTATAGCGGACAATTAATTTTGGACAATTTTTTTGGTGACAAAAATCACTCGATCGTAAAATCACAACAGAGCCTCATGAGTAATGACGTAAAAAAGACACATTATATTTCAGAATATTTAAATATCCAATAGTTTTCTCACAACGTTTGAAATCGGAACGTAAAAAAATAGCTAATGTATGGTGGCCATTAAAAGTAAAAATCAGCGTTTGTAATGGGTATTTTAAAAATGTATGGCCATGAGCCATGAACACCCTCTTTCGCTGACGTGTATGAGAGTTTATCGTGGTGATGCAAACACTGACTCATTGCACTCCACCCCCGATAGACCTCATATATGGATTCATAACGTCCGTTTGACTTTGAAATATATTATGCACTGTGCTGCTGTTTGTTCTGGATCATTAAGGGCCACCATACATTCGCTATTTTTTTACGTTCCGATTTCAAACTTTGTGAGAAAACTATTGGATATATTCTGAAATATAATATGTCTTTTTAACGTCATTACTCATGAGGCTATGTTGTGATCGAGTGATTTTTGTCACACAAAAAAAATTGTCCAAAGCACAGCATAGCCTCATGAGTAATGACGTTAAAAAGACATATTATATTTCAGAGTATTTAAATATCCAATAGTTTTCTCACAGAGTTTGAAGTCCTTAAACCTTAAAACAATAGCGAATGTATATTCAGCCTTAACACACGGCATGCCTTCGCCGCGTAACTGCCCCACCCTACATTTACAACTCTAAAGAAAATAATAAAATGTTAACACCCCCCCCCCCCCCCCCCCCAGAAATCAAATAAAAACTGGATACAAAACTCTCTAATGCCGTTCTCCCACTACTGACAATGCTGACAATACGTGTGAGTTTCAACCATATTGGTATAGAAAAATTAATAATAATTTTCGGCAGCAATATTCCGAAGGGTTGATACAAGGGTTCACCGGCAGAATTGTGATTATGTTATTGTTTACATTTCATCCCTTTCCGTAAACAAAATCAAAATAATGTTATCCAGGAAATATTTCTGAAATTTCATCCTACCAGTGTCATCACCCCCAGCAAAAAATAAAAAGTTTCAAGCGAATTAATTAATTGAGAATAGCATGGTTTCGACCCTGAGCGATATGACCTCTAATATCGGAAATGGCAAGCCAGCTTCATGAGAGGGGACGTAATCCCCCTCTCTCTCCCCACCACAACAAAGACAGGGGAGACAATATTCACCCGATTCCTGCCGGGGGGCGGGTGGGGGCACTAGACAAGGGGCAACATCAACCCCGAGGGTCACTGCCTGTAGTGCTTATTAAGCTTGAATTGTCACTGAGTGTAGGTAGTAGGCAGTGGCATATCCAGGCAGTCAGCAGTAGTAGGGGTGTGAAGAGGACAAGCCCAGCACCCCACGATGGCTTACAGTTTTAGGCTGGATTTCACCACTTTAACGTGAAGACTATCGTGTACACGATAGCGCTATCGTATCGGTAAAAAATGTTAACGGCTTTCACCATGCAACGTTACCGTTTCGTTAGCTTTCGAGTGGATTTTCCGTGCGTTAGCGAAAACGATAATTTTCATACCTGCGACTCATTTGGTGTACTTAGTCTAATCAACATTTTAACTTCTTTCTCCGAAAAAATAGGGGGGTTTTCACGTTTATTTTCACTTTTAGATTGAAATTGTTGAAATAAATTTGACTTAAACAAAGCAGGCAAATTCTATTGACACAACAAAACCTAACGAGAGGATATCTGCTTTTTCGAATCGATAGCTATTCGAACGTTAAAAGGAACTATCGTGAGGTGGTGAAATTCAGCCTTAGCTGGGTTTCCTACCGCACCACAGCCTTGATATACATCTCACTTGAGGTAACGAACAAATCAGAATTGTATGCCGATCAGAAAAACCTTGATACGTTCGGGATCGAACCGGGGTATCACAGGAAATTAAGAAGTGATAAATTACGGAAACCACGCCCTCAAACTGAGGGCAAGAAAACCAAAATTAAATTAGGTCTCTTAATTCCTTTTGGAAATTGGAATGATTGTCAGAATCAGTTTAGTCTTCATTAACAACCGAGGTTAGAAGGAAAAAGAAGAAAATCTTCGATCGCCGTTGACTAGAATCCAGGTACTCTCGCTTCGAAGCCCATACGTTGGAAGGTCGCAGGGCTGAAGACCTTTTGCGTCTCAGTTTCTCGCAGGGTTCAAGACAAAAATGTCCCGCAACGAGACGAAGCGCCGCGGCGTGGTGCGTGCGGCTCGCCGGCCGGGAGCGGGGCGAGCCGCCGCCCAGCACCGGGGATGAACGGAGCGTACGCGGTCAATCCCCCTTCATCCATCTCCCCATCTCTCCCTCCCATCGACCCAGGGAGGAGAGGAATGCGGAAAGCCCGTGCATGCGGCTGCGGCGCGCGCGCCCGGCCATCGACCCGTCTACGACCGGGGCGACGACCCCGCGCCCGCCGTACTACACCCCCACCCCCTCGCTGTACCTGTCTCCAGACTTCCCGCCCGAGCCTATTTGCAAGTCCGCCATGTCTAAAATTATTCAAGACGATGGCCCCCATTGTTACACAAATCACTGCTGCATATGAATTACTTCCGTTTCCCCTCCTCCGCCGTGTACCTGTTCAACCACTTTCCACGAGCTCTGAAATTATTCAAGAAGATGACCCATTTGAAATTAATTAATAAATCATTGAAGCCAAACTCACCTACCCCTCACTCCTAAAGCCCCAAACCACACCTCTCGTACAGGGTCCTTCGCGTTTCAACTTCAAATACCTTCTCCATATGAACATGCTCCATACACGAAGGCTGTTCTTCTCAAGCCCACTATACTCGTATACTTAATAGGATGATGAAGACTGTAGTACTCTAATGCTTATTAGTTCAGTCTTAACGACAGTTTGAGTTAAACTTGCTCACTGAAATATTTTCCTAGTAGTTTGGTACCTATATCCAAGTATAGAGGATTGAAAACAGAGTTCAGAACGAGGGGGTAACCACTCCAGAGATTCCTTGAGATTTCACTGAGATTACATAAAGATTTCCAAAGATTCCCAACGATATTCATAGAAAGATGAACCCCGAAGGGGTAACCACTCCAAATAAATCCAAGATTATCCCTGAGATTTCATAAAGATTTCCAATGATTCCCAACGAGATTCCCAATGAGTGGTTAACCCCTCGGTTCAGAACCACGGGTACGGCGACAGAGGGAAGCAAAAATCCAAACAGCAGACGTGGAAATCCAATAAATATGATGTAGCCAATAACAAACAAAGGCATTACCTAGAGGGAGGGGAAAGCGGGGTAGCTCGGGACAGGTGTCATAGCACTGATATGCGGAAACGACGTCGCCGGGATTAGTTTCCACGAGTTTGGCAAACCCAACATCCGGGAACTGACATCCCGTTATAGGGGAGCAGGGGGTAATTTGCTGATGACATAGCTTAGCTCTAACTCACCCCTAACACACGGAACATCTAGGGCCGTAAACAGGAACTAGGGGTGTCTCGATAGACAGGGGGTCTACCAACACACTCAGCATAGGGCCTATAATTTTGTACTTTACAACCAACCAAAACATCCACCTTTCATCTTTACTCTTTTGGCTAAGGATTTAGAGGAGGTACTGAGCTGAACGGCGCAATTTAGAGCTGACAGAAGGTAGCACATTTCCGATGGAAAAAGTTCTTTTAGAGTCAACTTCTGTGTGGGAAAAAAGCTCCTACTGGTTTTCCCCCCTGGTTTGGAGAAAATCTCATTTTTTACTTTTGAAAACTTTACTGCTTCCCCTAAGACTCTTCTACCTATGTGTACACGTATATGAATAACATAAACACAAGACAGAGTTCCCACCCTTAACCTTTTCGCAGGAAGGATCACATCCCTGCGAGATTTTTCAAAGGCATCCGGCTGCTGTTTTAAACTTAAATGATGTACCTACCTACTTCCACCTTCAGCAGAAATAAAAGGCAGGATATCTTCTCCGAATTAAAATTGAAAGAAATGTCGGTGTCGGAGAAGTAGTTCTCATTCCGGATGCGTCCCGCCTAGATTTATTTATTACCCTCTGCAGGATTTGTGAAAGTCGGAGTCAGAGCTTGCCAACGGCAATCTGTCAAGTCCCCGGCAGAAAACCGTGTATGAAAGGTCAAAGGGTGAAATGTGATAAAACTGTAGGGCCTGTAGGGATGGAAGGTAACAGAAGGGGAGAATAGGGAGGTTTTTCCCCCGGGGGTGCTGGTTACCGCTCCAAATCATTATGGATTCCGGCAGCCATTGCAGGGACGACTCCAGACTCCACCTTATTTAACTCGGTATACCCAAACTGTTCTCTTCACTACTGAGTCAGTGGTGACTGGCCATTTTCACCAAGAAAAGTCAAAGTCAATTTGAATCAGTTGCTATTGTAATCAACAAACTCGATCCTCGCTATTGGTGTTGCTAGGGTAAAATTTGATTTTTATTTCAAATCAACGTTGATTTTTCTCTGTGAAAATGGCCCTATAGGAAATGGGGTCTACTGCTCAAGTTCTTGCTGAAATAATTTCTCGTTCTTGTTAGGTGTTGTCGTTCTTACGGCCTGCACTTATCGGTTCATTGCCTCATATAAGTTACCGCCACCATACGATCCAATATACCTAATCATCGAGTACGATATTTTTGTGGGGCGACTTCCAGTTCTTGTTTCTACAGCCAAGAACCTACAGGGATTTTACTGCTCCTCTCATTAATTGGGTGAGTAGTATAAAGAGCTGCTCAGAGCGACTCGGTTCAAGTCACAGTTCAGACATTTTTTTCTTGGGGTCATAGGCTACGGCTATTACGTATTACCACAAGTCTATATTTTTGGATGATTACGATTTTCCCCTTAGTTAATACTAACCAGGACCATCAGCACTTACCACTGGCTAAAGATAAGCGTAATATAAAGTTATCCAACCGTTAAGGGTCCACTATACCTGACGGTGCATTTTTTGCCGCCCATAAGATTAACATTGCGAGCGGCGATTCATTTTCAAGGTTTACCCTTGGTTGGAAAGATACAACTAGCCCTAACAATGTTGTAGGTCGTCATCGAAGCAGATTTCCCAATTTTTTACTGGTTTTCGAGATACAGCACTTTTCCCCTTAAAAAATTGAGGTATGCGATGTTAGCATTTGCAAAACAGTTGCAATAAAAGAAACCAGTGAGGAATTGGGAAATCTGCTTCGATGACGACCTACAACATTGTTAGGGCTAGGTACAGGCAAAATTTTGTGTCTGTCCAACCAAGGGTAAACCTTGAAAATGAATCGCCGCTCGCAATGTTAATCTTATGGGCGGCAAAAAATGCACCGTCAGGTAGTCAGGTATAGCGTCCTCTTAAGCAGGGTTGGAACCCACCCCAAATCAAATATTGCTTCTGGTTAGCTTACCCCCCCCCCCCCCATTCATATCACGCACGGTTTCATTTGCCAGAGTCGCGAATTTACTTTATGCTCGAAATTTTCAAATTTGAGAAGGTTCTGTGGTATTTGTAACTGCTACCGACCCTGTCCTCTGTTTTCAGAATGGTTGAGTTGTGGGTTGGAGAGGTTTTTGGAATGAGCGGCCAAAAAGAGAGAGAGAGGGGGGGGGGGGGGGGGGTCTCGTTTCCAAACTCAGTGATTCCTGGAACTGTGTGGGTGGCTATGAGCCTTGTGCTCATTCACTATAGAATGTTCTAGAATAATATAGAATAAGCATGACTAGTTCAATCTCTGCAGGTGTATTCCCTTTCTCGTACGCCAGAAAACCCACTCAACTAACACCTTTAAAAATAATTGTAAGAAGAACTGTTCTCCATGTATTGCATGCATCTTCTTACAATTATTTTTTTAGGTGTTAGTTAAGTGGGTTTTCTGGCGTTCGAGAAAGGGAATACACCTGCTGGTATAGTTCCCGGAACGATAACCTGACCCAATATTCCACCCCTGCAGGTGTATTCCCTTTCTCGAACGCCAGAAAACCCACCCAAGTAACACCTTCATAATTTATTGTAAGAAGATAAAGCACGCCATGATACAATATACGGAGAATAGTTCTTGTTACAAAAATTTTTGAAGGTGTTAGTTGGGTGGGTTTTCTGGCGTTCGAGAAAGGGAATACACCTGCTGGGCTCCTGAGACATGCTTTTGCTCTGGACAGTAATAGGTCTCACCCTGGGAGATCCCAGGGTTGGTCCTTCTGTTCAGATTAGCGTTCCTGCAGGTGTATTCCCTTTCTCGAACGCCAGCAAACCCACCCAACTAACACCTTCAAATTTATTGTAAGAAGAACTGTTCCCCGTATATTGCATGATGGCGTGCCTTATCTTCTTACAATAAATTTTGAAGGTGTTAGTTGGGTGGGTTTTCTGGCGTTCGAGAAAGGGAATACACCTACTGGTGCAGAACAAATTATCATTAGCATTTGTAAGCCCACTTACATACCTATATTCACCACTGACTCTTAAAGTGACACTGCTCTGTAATCAATGTACAGTGTTTTATTTATAAAATGGTAATGCTGAGCCAATAGCTTCACTAAAAGTTTTCCACAGTACGACTCGAAAATTCAGGTATCCTTCACCATCAACAAATCTGAGCACCCATCTGAACGGTACACAGTATCGATTCTTTATTAATACCGGTATTTGCACGGCCATCTTGTCGTAAGTTTTGCGACACTCTCCAAGATGGCTGTTGTGGCCGTGCATGGACTGGTATTACTGAATACCCGTCAAACACAGTAACGTCCGATGCATGGACGACTTTAATCTCTAAAAATCTAAGCCTCTAAAAATTTAATTTTTGTCGCACTTTTGTCAATGATGCATGAACGAATCTAAAAATTTAAGAAAATAAATAATGATTTAACAAAAAGTCGTGTAATTAGAATAACGATAATTTAAAAAAATAATTAAAATATATTATTTGCATTTAAAATATTTATAAGAAATTATAAGAATATCAGAATTTCCCTTGTCTAGTGTGGTAACGTGGAAGTAGACAGGAATGGGATTTTGTTGTCTTGAGCTTTGTGCCTGATTGTGACAGAAGCATACCGCAGAACTGAGACATTTTTATTCAGTACCTACCTACGATGGAACATTCGAAAATTTTTAATGAGGACGCGTTCCTGCACGTATCCATCCTCGATCGATTTAGAGGTCTAACGCCCCATCTTCTCCCTTGTCTCCTTCTCTTTTTAGGTAGATTTCGAAGAAAAATCTGCCTATTGTACCTAGTCGTACAAGTAGTCTCACTTTTGAAAAATTTCTTCACAGTTCTTCTGTTCATGACCGCTGGATCCCAAAACCACCATCAGCTCAAAAGTTTATCATATATACCTAGGTACATACCTATATCTATCTCTATATATACATATACCTAGGTATCTATATAATTTCAATTTCTTGTGAACACGCTAGGAGCCGTATTTTTGCAAAATAATTGGTTTTGACTGATTAATAAACCACTTTTCTTTGTAACGTTTTTTGATCCCACCCTTTATGACCCAGAAAAAGAAAAAAACAATGAATAATTTCAAGCTTTTTTTTTTCAACAAAAAACAGCATTGAAAAATCTAAATTCTCTTTGTTTAAAGATTATCTAACCAAAACCAAAAAACACACGCGAATAATACAAATTTATAATAATAATACGAATAATAAAACACAAATAAGCCTTTTTTTAAATAAAAAACCTAAAAAAATTTAAGAAAAATCTAAATTATCTAATCAAAATAGAAATTTTAAATTTTGTAAATAAAGGAGAATCTAAGCAGACGACGTTTCCATGGTGGCGACAAAGGAAAAATTTAATATCTAACCTCGGCGACACGCCGTCTTCTTGAAGTTTTAAAGCACTAAATCACTAAATGTTCCCGTAAGCTAAACATGGCTCATTTTAGAGGCTTAGATTTTTAGAGATTAAAGTCGTCCATGCTATGGAGCTAGATTAACAGGTACAATCGACACCATATTCACCGCCTTCAATATGTGGCGCAGTTTCACAAAGTCGACCTCAACCGCCTTCTATATTCTTGTTTCTTGCTTGTAAACACAAACACTGGCACGACTTCAACAAGGCATTGCCCTGCTTAGTTCTAAATAAATACACTTCGCAATGAACTACTTTTGAAACACAACAGCACATCCTAACTCATTTCGAAAACCAGCCAAACAAGCGGTACGACACGGTCGGACAAAACTTTACCTGCTTATTTGCGTGATTCCTAGAAATAAACCCTTGGTTAAATGATTGGAGACGGAAAAACTTTTTGACGAAAGGAATGGCCCTAGAATGTTCCCCCGAGTACTTAGAGACCCCACACGACATACTTCGGCAACCACCCAAAACTACCCCCTAAAAGGAGGTGGGGTGGATGGGGAAGCTCGGAAAAACTTTTTGACAAAATAAATTGCCTCAGAACGTTTCACCGAGCATTTTGATACCCCATATACAACGTACTTTGGAAAGTATCCAAAACTCCCCCCATAAGGGGGGGGGGTGGGGGTGGCGAAAAAACATTTTGACGAAATAAATAGCCTCAGAACGATCTCCCGATCATTTTGAGCCCACACAACCCATATTTCTCAAACCACTCAAATCTACCCCCCTTAGGGGGTGGGGTGCCAGGATACATTCAGAAAAACTTTTTGACACAAAAAATTGCTTCACAACGTTCGCCCGAACAGTTTGACACCCCATAAGCCGCACTTTATAAGTCACTCAAAATTGCCCCCTCCCTGGGGGAGGGGGGGGGGGAGGCTTGAAATAAGCCATATACCATTTGTGACGAGTATGGCGGTTGTCATAGGTCCTATACAGAACTACTCGTATAACACAAACCACTGAATCCACTGATTTCACCCTTTTACAGGTCCAGGGGGGACTTCCCCCCTTTCAGGGAGTTATGCGGGGGTAGTGGGTGGTATCATTGGATTCGTAATGATTTGTTCTATAATTGTCCAAAATTTGATCAAAATCGTTAGAGCCGATTTTGAGCAAATATTTTTTTTCTACCTTTTGGGGGAGTTTTGGGGGGGTAACCCCCCTTAATTTTAAAGGGGGGAAACTGGGCTTCCGGATTCTGATTTCTTCCAATTTTAGAAAGGTCACTACCGAATTTGAAGAAAATCGGTTGAAAAGTGCGCCGTCCAGGTCAATGCCACATACATAGCTAGCTAGCTAGCTAGCTACATACGTACTGACACGGAGTACCTGACCTCTTCTAAAAATTCCTGTGGGCAAACTTTTCGTCGGAGGAAAAAAGTGAGATGTTTTTCATATTCCGAAGGAATGGACGTTTCCAAAATGTATATTAAAATTTCAGTCGCTTTTGAGGTCTGGGAGCAATGACGGTTCAAAGTTGAGGTTTGCCGAAAATTGGCCCGCACGAATACAATACTTTACCTTACGTATACTACGTATACAGGTAAAGTAAAAAGGCAAAAGGAAAATGGAAAACCTTGAAAGCACTCACTTGTTTACTTTTCAATTTCAATAAACATAAACAATTTTCAATTTCAGGACGCCAACCTATTTTTTCTGTTACGGCAATTGCGACAATAATGTTGTGGCGACAATATGGTGTTGCAATTTCCATATAAATACAGTGCTTAGTCCATGCATCGGACGTAAATAACAAATAAATAATTACAATATTGCCACAAATTTAGCTTTTAGGACCAGCCTCCAGTCATGGCCCCAAAAAAGGCGCCTGCAGATTTGACAAAATCATTCGACACTGACTCTTTCTTCACTTCTTTGCCGCGCTGTTTTGCCAATTTACTTGGAGACTCCTCTTTTTTTCTCGCACCACCACTGGAGATGGGAAGTAGGGGAAACCACGGTACGTCGCTGGACAGAGGCAACACATTGGGGTCCCCAGATGAACTGCTATTAGTTTGCGGACCGGCTGCTGCTTTCAAACTGTTCAAGACCGCCAGTTTTTCGCCCAAATCCACCAGTACTCCAAATGTACTCTGAAAACGAAAAAGAACTACATTAGTCACTCTTTTCTTTTTAATGTAAACCCCTCTACAACTACTGAACACGATCCTTCTTGACAAAACCTAGATTCACAACCGACTCATTTTAAAACCCTCTCTATAGCGAACTCTCTTTATAGCGAACAAATTTACATGGTCCCTTGAGGGTCGTTACAAAGAGAGACTACTATATTATGACTATTAACAAAAATTGTGACAATGACATTGTGGCTGAATGGTTGTGTGTAAAATTTTGCTGTTTTTGAAAATTTTAAGGAACTACTGGCCAACTGTTTTCAGTTTAAGAGTACCGCAGTTCTTTGGTAAGCAATACCACTACGTCGTCTCCAGTTCTAGGCAGTCACTGACTAGTAATACCTAACTCATTTGTCAGGGAAAACCGGAAACAGTGCCAACCTGTAGTCGAATAACTGACTTCCTAACATTAGCCTGCAGGTACGGGTAGCAGACATTTAGGTCGAATGGGTCGATAAGACCCTCTAGGCGAGCACACAGCGTCTGTGACTGGGCCTGATTATCACGTGGCAGCAGCAACAGTGTCAGGAACCGGACATCGAGCAGCAGCTGCCACGCGTGGCTCTGGTAGATCGTGTCGCTAGAACTGAGCATGTCGTAGTGCCCGAGGATCAAATTCACGACCGTTTCTATTATTTCTAAGTGGATGACTCTGAAATAG
The DNA here is from genome assembly GCA_950004255.1 of Mesopsocus fuscifrons. Classification (NCBI taxonomy): domain Eukaryota; kingdom Metazoa; phylum Arthropoda; class Insecta; order Psocodea; family Mesopsocidae; genus Mesopsocus; species Mesopsocus fuscifrons. The sequence continues at coordinate 17,805,558 of OX465377.1, forward strand.
AAAGAATAAATGGTTCAATAATGGGCTCATTTGACTTTCTCGCTGGTCAGTGTTAAAATTTATGATGAAATAATTTCAGGGACGAATTTGTGATACGAATAAATGATCCACCAACTCCATTGGTTCAAATCCTGACGTAGCAGGATTTTTTTTTTTTTTTATTACAGGAGCAGCACTGCTATTGTCTGTAAGTTCTTACCTAGGTAGAGTATGGACGGCGACAGCATTGAGTCTCAAACAGATTTGCAGGAGAAGTTCTTGGAGAGTGAAACTTGGCTGTGAGGGAACCCGCAGCTGTGAAGTTACCGCCGAGTTGTCTTCCGTTTCTTCTGTGATAGTTACAATTTCACAAGCCTGTAAAAGAACAAAAATATTGACACTACTACCTCCCATATTTTTAAAATTTTTAGTAATAACTACGCTATAAATTCTTACTGGTCTTGAGAGGAGGAAGGTAGTGACTGAAACATCAGGGTCCAACTTGTCCTTGATGAGGGATATGAAGTGAGGGGTGATATTCTTGTGCCACGACCGCCACATCTCTTCACTGGCAGCACACAACATGGCCACCATCTCCGACCACGTCCGTCCACCATTGCTGCCCTAAGGATCAAAACGAAGAGGGTGCAAATATTATGGAGGATGAAGAGAATAAGAAAGATACTGTCAACTGGCTCGGAAGGCGGTGCCTATTGTTACTCCGTCTACGGTAACTTGCTACATGAAGGACCGTCACCATACATTATGAAATCACGAGCATCCGGATTGGTTGAGAGTAGCGCCATTTGTAGGGAAGGATGTTTACCTGAGCGTCACTCTGTCGAAGACATTTCCTCAGGTTAGGGCACTGTGACGTCATGGACTGCAGCAATCTAGCCCGCACAATCACCGAAGACTCGTTCATTGCTTTCCTACGCACCCCATCGTTTAAGTCTTTCGTGAACCTGAAAGTACAGATTTGATTTTCACAGCCTGAAACTTAAAATATACAATTTCCGGTTCCAGTGTGCCACACACGAGGTTGTAGACTGTAGGGCTGCTTATTACGACATAAAAAATACAGTTTCTACTTACTTCTGGATGGTATCATACGAGCATGAATTGAGAAACTCCAAGAGAGGGCCCTTATCGGTGACGTCAGAAATGAACGTGGTGACGTCATCGAGAAGAGTCTTTAGACGCTGATCGAAAGTCTGGCAAAGGTTCGCCACACGCGGGGTGCATCCTCGCGCCTGTAACCCCACTTCATCGCTTTCCGTTTCTTTCCATATAAACCACCGGATGTTGCTCTCAGACTGATTCGTCCTGAAAACGTGAAAAAATGTCTGAAAATTCTTCGGAAGTCACACGGTTCGATCACGCCAATTAGTTTTTCATATCGGCATTCACCTTGGTGGTGGTGGACTGCTTGCTAAGCTTGTCCCCCCACACCTCACGGGACTAACTCTATGTTTGGTATGGATGGGTACACTTACACTTCCTTTCTTTCTTTGGCAAATTCCTCATCAATGGTAGCTAAAGTCGTATTGACCGCACTGATAGCCTCACTCCACACTCCTGCCACGAGTTCAAGCGTTCTTGCTGCCACGTGCTTTTCAACTAGAGACTCGTAGACGTGGCAGGGACCCAAGATTGCTTCCACGGCGCTCCACGTGGATGGAGTCGGGACTCCTGACACGCTCTCGCGTACAGCCACGACGCTCCGTAGGTTGCTTACTACTCCCAGAAGATCGGCCATTTCAAGTTCGAGGCTGCGTTGAACCTAAGTGAAAAAAAATGCAAAAGCAAAAGTTAGAATCCCCGAAACCGGTAGAAATTTTCGACGTCAGCCAAAGTATCCTTGGAAAGATACCACTGAAATGACTCTGGTGCCACTTTGTTTTAACTCCCCTCCCCCCCCCCCCCCAAACAAAAGAAAGAAAAAAAGGCAACAACTCGCATATTGAGGCAGCTTTTCAATGCATCACCTTTTGTATCCAGGCTTCGATAGCAGTGCGGACCGCAGAAGGAGACAAGCTGTTTACAGGTCGCGAAGTACTTGGCTTGAATGTTTTGATTACTTGAGATAGACTCTGGTCGGCAAGAGGCGACACTGGAGGGAATTTGCTCAGGGTGGTCGCAGCCTCTCCTCCGGTAAGGTCCAGCACTTTCTCCTCAATCAGCCCTTTCTTTTGTTCACTTTCTGAAAATAGGTATAAAAATAAATTACGGATGAATTTACCGAACAATTTTTACCTTTTTAACTTAACTGTCAAGAACTCATGCAGGCCAATTTTCGACTAACCTCAGCTTTGAACGGTATTCGCTCCCGCGAATGAAACTGACGCAGGCATTTTCAGAACGGGCAATTCCCCAGATCAGGGAGAAACCGAAACTTTAATTTGGGACGATAACTTTGGCTACTACACCCCAAGGAAGAGAACAGGTACACCGAGGCGGCTATGTATGTAGCACCGCTATTTACTACAAAATTTTTGACATCAACAAACCTGAAAAGCAAAGGCAGACAACGAGAAGGGTGTGCTGAACCAGCAGCACAGCAGCACGGAGTTTATCTTTTACTGTCGGATTGTCATCACATTTAAGAACTTGCTCGAATGCTTCTTTCCTGAGGTTCAGGTAGTCGTCAAGAACTTCACTCAGCGCTTTGGGCTCCAACAGGATAATACCGGTAAAACAGTCGCTGGAGTCCTATAAAGAAGAGCAGGTTTACAGGTTAAAAGCAGAGCAAACAGTGACCAGTCACTGAAAAACGAAAGAATTCGGCTTACCATTGCCGACAGAGTAACATTACTCAGGTCGTTTTGAATTGTGTCGAGAATAGCTTGCCGGCACCCTGCCACCGTGTTCCACTGGCTGGCTACAAGTGGGTACTTTTCTACAGCTTTGGTGACTTGTAGTCCAAGGTGAGTGTGAGCTGCAAGAAGGAAAAGCTCAGCCGCGAACGCAAACTGCTTCTCATCCACTGCCGTCCATATTCGTTCCGGCATAGTCAGCAACAGTTTGATCTCTAGAACCTGCGATATTTCCTCCAATGACTGTAGCTTTCTGAAATTTAACAGTAAAATGGTTTAAGTATAAAGTTTATGCTCTTATTTCATGGTTGTATCTTTACTTGTTTTGAAATATAATACGTCAAAAAATAGTTAATTAAGTTTTGATTTTATTACCTAGTTGCAGAGTTTGGTTTTTCAGAAATTTTAAACCCGATGAGGTGTTTCTCCTGTAGCGCCTGACACAGGGAAGTAACAGCATTTATAGATGTCAACACAGTATGCGCTGTATCCCTCATTTCCGTTATTGTGTCTGCAGCTTTCAGTAGGTCTCGGTATCTCTCTCTAGAATCAAGTTATCAGAAATGAGTGGTAGGTACAATGACGGTAAGACGGTCCTAGTCCGGAAAACTTTCCGAAAATTTCAGTGTATCTTTATCTTTCTCGTGCCCCAACCCTAGTAAATGACTAGCAACACATTGTGCTGCTGCCCCTTAGAACTTCAAATCAGCACAACACTTTGCTGCAAGTCTACAATGCTACATCAATACAATAGTCGACGAAGTGTCAGGCATCAGCTTATGGAACTTACCCAACAGTGGCCCGCAGTTCTTCCCTTTTCTTCTCAATCTCTCCTTGAATTTCTTTCTGGACATTTTGTAATTCTGATATGGAATGCTCGCGAAATAATTGATCCGGGTCAATTTCAAGTAATTTATCAGCATCTATCTTCATTTTGTTTATTGTTTACGTAGCATGGGTTACCAACTATTCAGAGTGAAAATGGAATCTACTGCCACGTGTTCTGGCGGGAAACGAAAAACTTTTAAACTAATTCTAGCGGGAAACGTAAAAAACTTCTAAACTAAGTTTTGAGTGCTTTAATTATCTGAATTGATTTATTATAAGAGCATATGTAACTATGGTTCCCACCATCTGCAACAAAAACAAGGTATGAGATCTAACTACTTATCGTTTTTTGAAGGTTCGTAGGTACTTCAATTCAAGACTTACGGAATAAATTAACCCAAAATCCAGCTTAAAGAATCCGCACGCGTCGAAGCTAACATCGATCTGATAAAGTTGGAGACTGAACGTTTCAATCTGAAAAATGGAAATAGGAAGTTAAATCACACTAAGGGAAAGAGTAGACAACAACAAGAGCCTAAACTATTGACCCATAGGGTCAAAATTATTACTGAGTACCGTAGCCAGTGTAAAACTGGCAAAACCTTTCTGAAGAACATAGCGTGGTGGCAACAACCCAGCGGCCAACAATGACAAACATCGTGTGCCTATAAGTATATTATATAAGTATATTAGTATATTATATAGTATAGTATATAAGTATATAAGTATATTATACTTAATGTACAGATAGGCCTTTAGGGACTCACCTCGCGAAGGAGGTCCTCTGAGTCAGTTAAGAAGCTGACCTCCTCTAAATACTTCGCTGTTTCATGGACCTAAAACAATAGTTTTAAGTAAGTAAGTAATAAGGTACTAACAATACTTAGAAGTACAAATCCATAGGAAGGTAAGCTGCGAATCCTAATTTCCCCCCACCTTTCTCGTAGGCTCCCAGCACCCGGAAACAGTAAGCAGAAAATCAAAAGAGAAGAATCCGCACCAAAATATCATGATGAGAATCATCAAATACCTTTCGTCGGGAGTGGTACCTTTAATGTAATTGACAGCAATGACACACTGACTCGAAATATTAGCAGCCTTCAGAAAATTCGCAATAGTAAAGTCGGTATTGATTTTCCGCAGTTGACAAAGATACTCCAAATATATTTTTCTTAACTGCCTCATACGAGTTCCCTTGAGACGTCCAACTCGGTTAAAACTTTCATCGATAGCAGACAAAGTTTTTAGTACTTCTCTGGTTACTCCGAGAAAGAAATGAGTGCATAAAAAACAGTAAAAGGCCAGAATAGTAAAAAGCAAACTTTGCAAAAGAATTTCTTCCTCCATGATAGATGGAATGTAGAAGGCGGCTGCCCCAAAGAGGAAAATCAAGGGTGCAAAGTTAAAAAAGGAGGTGGAGTTTTGCGAGGCGGTTTTCGAAGAAAGAAGCTGGCGCGTGCCGATCATTCGATTGATTAATTCACACCAAGCTTTCCGTTTCGAGAATAAAATTATCAGTGTAGCGATGCAAGACGCTCCGATAATGACATTGTCAGTGACGAACGCGATGACACCATATTTGTTGCGACCATGAGAAAAACTGAGTACGTAGCAGTAGATGGTCGTCAGAGACGTGATTATTCCGATGTTATATCTCACTAGAAGAGGACTGACTGTCCAGCCACCGTCTTTGCTGGGACAAAAAGGAACAACACCGAAAAATCTAGGTATCTTAAAAAACTCCGCCATAGCGGCAATTCTCACTTCACTCAATCGCACGGAATGGGAAAGTGAAGAGGCATGCACTTTCAGAAACTCATGGAGTATAGAAAAGGTAGTTACTTAATTATTACCAACCTGAAAGCATTTTTCAATGTTAGCCCTTTATCAATAAGGCGATCACATGATAAATTATGTTGCCATCCGGCCATACTTATCTTATAACTGCTACCAATTAATGCTTATTAACACGTCAATATTAAGACAGGAAACTGATAGCAAATGACCTTAATATAATACAATCATATGAAACCAATTTCGTTGAAAGTTCCTAAGAAGATTTCATTAAAAAATTCGGGTTGAGTGCAAGCGTACATAGGGAAATTGTAAGGAGACAAGGCAATGATTGCTTTTTGATATAGGTACCTACTCGTAGGTTTGTATAGCCTTAACCTACCCACGTACCAACTATTTCTCTTAGGCTGAATTTCACCACCTCACGATAGTGCCTTTTAACGTTCGAATAGCTATCGATTCGAAAAGCAGACATCCTCTCGTTAGGTTTTGTTGTGTCAATAGAATTCGCCTGCTTTGTTTACGTCAAATTTATTTCAACAATTTCAATCTAAAAGTAAAAATAAACGTGAAAAAACCCCTATTTTTTCGGAGAAAGAAGTTAAAATGTTGATTAGACTACACTAGACTACACCAAATGAGTCGCAGGTATGAAAGTTATCGTTTTCACTAACGCACGGAAAATCCACTCGAAAGCTGAAGAAACGATAACGGCGTATGGTGAAAGCTGTTAACATTTTTTACCGATACGATAGCGCTATCGTGTACACGATAGTCTTCACGTCAAAGTGGTGAAATCCAGCCTTAGTTCTTACTTTTCTATAACATGTACAAAGTAGGTAAGTAGTATACAAAACAATGTTTTTAGGGAATGATATGAGCTTGGACTCATAGGAAGGTAAGTGGGAAATGTGATACCAATTTCTACTATTACCGCACCTTCCTCGTGGGTTCCCAGCATCCTGATACAGTGAGAAAGAAATCAACGGAGAAGAAGCCGCACCAGAATATCATGCCGAGGATCATTGAAAATCTTTGGTCAGCAGGCGTACCAGCAATATAATTAACAGCAATGACACACTGACCCGACACATTAGCAGCCTTCAAAAAATTCACAACGGAAAAGTCAGAATTGATTTTCCGTAGCTGACAAAGGTATTCTAAGTACATTCTTCTTAGATGCCGCATCCGAGTTCCGTTCACACGTCCTTCTCGATTAAAATATTCGTCTATAGCCGACAGCGTATTCAGTACTTCTTTGGTTACTCCGAAGAAGACAAGAGTGCATAAGAAGAAGTAAAAAGCTAGAAGAATAAAAGCCAAACTCTGCACGCAAATTTCTTTCTCCTTGATGGTAGGAAGGAGAGCGAGTGTTCCAAAGAGGAAAACCACGGGTGAGAAGTAAACCCAAGAGACCGAGTCTTGCGAGAAAGATTTTGAAGAAAGAAGGTGACGCGTGCCGATCATTCGATTAATTAATTCACACCAAGCTTTCCGTTTCGAGAATAAAACGATGAGTGTAGCGATGCAAGACGCTCCAATTGTGATATTGTCGGTTAAGAACGCGATGACACCATATTTATTGTGGCCGTGAGAAAAACTGAGCATATAGCAGTAGATGACGGTTAGGGACGTGATGGCACCGATGTTACCGCCCACTAGAAGAGGACTGACTGTCCAACGCCCGGCTTTTTCTTTGTTGGGACAAAAAGGAACTACACCGAAAAATCTAGGGATCTTCAAAAACTCAGACATGGTAAAAATTCCCACACTACCCCGACTCTACTGAATGGAAGAGTGACCCAAGGATTGAAGAGGCACTATCGGGAATGAATGGAGGACATAGGCAAGTACTTATGTACCAGCCTAACACACATTTCAATTTTCGCCATTCAGCAAGTCCATTACATGATCAATAAGCTGTCAACTGGGTATATTTATATAACTATCAATATTTATATGATGAAGAGTGACCTTAACTTTGACTTTGAATAAAACCAATTTCGTTAAAAGTTTCTATGATGACTTTCTTATAAAATTTGGGTTGAGTGCATATACCTATCTACAGGAAATTCTAATGTATAAGTAGACTCGGACGGTGACAAATGATTATCGATTATTTTAGGTACCTAATTTATACCCATAGGCGTAGTAACGGGGGGGGGGGGCGCTAAACCGTCTAGCCCCCCCCCCCCCCCCCCCCAGGATTTTTCTGACCTACATATAACGTCACAAAAAGCCATGCATGAGGAGAAGGCCTGGGGGGGCTGAGCCCCCCCCCCCCAGGTTTTTGGTCCTGCTACGCCGATGCCTATACCTCCTTGTATACTTGACAAAAATCGGATAGTGAATTAGAGTGAAAACTTACGAATGCGGCGGGTTGAGCTGTTACCCAGCAAACAACTCCTAGACGAAGGAAAAAAAATCCAACGGCCAGTAGTCCATAAACTAACGAATTGAAGTTTCGTGCACGTAAAAAGTAGTCAAAATATGTGACCAGTTGAAAGAAGCAATTTAAGGCCAGCAGCAGGCCATACACTGCAAACACATTATGAGTACCCCTTATGTTACATACTGCTGTCAGAGATATCGCTTTCAGTTTCTTTAGATCAGTGAGAGATGGGCTAATTTCCGTTTCCAGCGCCAGTTTTTGTTTCTGAAGCAGACACTGCAAGATTTCTTTGTTGAAATCATATAGGATTATAAACATCAAGTCAATGAGCCATAAGTAGCACAGGGATAATATATAGCACAGAGCGGATAAATAAGAACACTTAGAAAATAATAAATTTGAGGCAACAGTTAGCGCACTTATCGTGCACACAAGTTGTATGACAACAATGGCGCCGATCGAATTTTTGTTTGGACGCGGCGTGAAGTTGACTTCACGTAACAACGACACACTGACACACAGCGCACGGTACAGGGATTTTCGAAATATTAGGAGAACTGTGACGTTGCACGGTACTGATCCAGTGAAAATGATGGCGTCTGTCAAAATATACAAACTATCTGAACAAACACTTCGCGGGCCAAACCAAGACCACCAAGTGTTAGCAATGACGGAAATAAAGAGCCAGGCAGCGGTGAATATGGAGTATCTAAACATCCATTGCGATGTCATGCGGTTTCCATGTGGGCTATGGACCTTGCATGCACACTTCCGTATGAACGGGAACTTACCCCTTTAGATGGGTTGTCGGATGACCGGAGATGTAGATGTTGGGGTTTGTATAGAGACGGCGATTTAGCAGACTTCGAGACACATTATATTTGCACATTCACTTACACAGATTAGACAGGCACATCACACAATATATCACACCGCATTACGTACGCACACCGCATATTCGAAATTAAAAGGGCCGAGATTTTGGTTAGCACCGGCAGAGATTTGTTTCACGACTGACTCCTGAGTGCCTGTGCCCTTAGGTTATATTGACCATTATTCGGGTTGCTGACATTTCCCCTCGAGGAATGACCCGTGTGTTTGTCGACCTCCTTAGCCTTCGACCATGCAATTAATTGCAATTAATTAGCTTACTATTCTGCTAACAGGCTCAGGCCCAGGCCCAGGCCGTAGCTGGCGACCTGCTGACGACCTGCTGATGGTTCCTTTATTTGGCGCTTGCCCCTTATTCGGCATCCTTCAAAACTGCCTGGGTACCGTCAGCTAGCGTCAGCTAGGCCTGTGCCCATTTGTGTTGTGACAAACAACTATTTCGCAGCGCGTGCGACCTCATCGTACCCCGAGGTTATTGCGCTATTACTTATTCCTCCCAATAGATCACTGATATGGTACCTGGATGATTGTTGTCGAGGGATTTATGACAGCACCCCACAGGTTTGAAGACCACCGGGTCGAAAACCGATAAATAGAGATAAAGCTCGAGACGACAATCAACCTTCCCATATTAGTGTAGTCACAACAATTGAAGTGCGGTGCGGTAAAATGAAACTTAACTTAGGTATACCCATCTTAAAATTATAAAGTCACATATAGTTTGTGGTGATATGGCTTAGTGTCACTATCACGGGGTTGGGTTTCTTGGGGCACACTCTCACTTTACAGGCTCTTTGCACTGTCACTTTGGGTATCGGGCACTCTTTGCAGAAGGGGGGGGGGGGGGTTTGTTGAACCGACGCTGCCTCTCTACTGCTTGGCTCTGTAGTCGGTACTTCGGACCGGCGTGGATCAGCTTGGCTCATCCTGACGTGACCTTGGCTCGGCTTATTGGCTCAGCTTTTCTCTGCTGACATGACGTGGCTCGGCTTGGCTCTTGGATTCAGCTTGGCTAGTTCCCTCGGCTCGGCACGTCTCCTCTCAGCTTGGCCTGGCTTGTCTCATCTTGAAACTCCTTGGCTCTCGTTCGGGAAAGTTCATTAGAATGATCTCGTAGTGATGGGCGTATGACATATCGTACGCAAATGAAGTAAGGTGCGTTAATGAGTCTATTCTGTTGACGCATCAAACACTGATTCATGCTGAATGGCAACTTGGGACGTCACTGAGTAGCTTGACGCATGGCAGTAGTGACGTGTAATGGTCATGGGATATTCATTGTCACAGTCTGTACTGCTGACTATGCGCCGCTAAGCGCCGCGTTCTCACTGCATCACCTGCCGTAATATTGTCTATGCGCGCGAATGGTTTATTTGGTTTACCATTCACACTGCAGGTTCTCACTTTCACGTGTCTCGACATTTGATAGTTCGTTCAGGGGTTCTGCGGCCGTCGGGACCCGTTGGGTAGGGGTCCACCGCAACATATTCAAAGCCCATCAACAGCGATTGTTATGGGGTGGGGTCTTCGCTGCGGACCACGGGCTCGTTCGGTAATGCCATTGTAACAACAACTAGTCCTTGGAGTATAGAATGTCCGTTCTCGGATAGTTACTGAGTGGCGTTCACTTAACGCCTGGGAACGGTCTGCGTGCTGTGGCTCGTCCTGGGTTTGGTCCCACGTGCCATCTAGTTGAGTAGCCGGCCAAAGAGTGCCATCAATGTCATCCAGGGTTTGCCACCGTACAGCCGCCAGAGCTCCAGCTTCTCGCAAGTCCGGCGAAACTCGCATGGGGCGCCGTGACGTGGGTCAGCTGGGCTTTGCTTGCTGGGGTCGGCTGTGGTATCCCTGATGTGGTGATGACTGTCTGCAAACTCAAAGTGCTAGCGTGAGGTGTGGCAATGGGTGGGGTTTACAATTATACAATATACATTCCTTTACCGTTTTAGAGTTCACAAATTATGACATACAAATTCTTACTCCTAAATTTCATAGGCAAATATCAATTGATAACAATGTCAAAACATGTCTTCTTGGTCTAGTCGACCTCAAATTGTAAAAATAACAAACCCAAACAATGCAATATTTAAATCGTAACGCAATTTTCATGTCTTTAACATGATCCCATATGTAAAGTCTACATTGCAAACAAGTTATTACTGGATATGCCCAGTCAGGCTGTCAGGCATTTGTTTCGGAAAATCCTCTGTATGATATGATGTATCTATATATCGCACACTCATGGCGAAAATATGTCAATATTTGATACCTAAGTTGGTACATATACTTTATACCAAATATTAATTTATCCTTAATCCCGATTTACGTAATAATCCCCGTATATCTGAAATCTGCTATGACCCAAGATGTGCCTTTCGATCTGTCTTAAATCATCCATATCCATATGATAAGGTACTTTTTAATAAGTACAAATTATTCAACCCAAAGTAAAAAATTACGGAAATAATTCCAAGAAAACTGAGAGTTTATCCTCAAACTCTTAAAAAACGAAGTATGTAATTGCAATGCAATTATTTCTCTGGCCAAACGTAAGTAGGTTAGCTCTGAATATTATAGTGAGCAGTGCGTGTGTCTGTATCTACCACTGCCGCTGACTCAGCGACAGGCACCGCGTTTCGCTTCTCTACATGGGCATCCCAGCGCCCGTAAGGTAAACATTCATCGACACCTAGCCGGTAGACGCTGATGTCTACAGCCTTATTTCACTTTCCCTTATGATTGATTTATATCAATGTGAAGGAAAATAAATAACTGGAAATTCTCTTAATTACATTCTTGAAACTGTGGGTCTTTTTTTTTTTTTCGATGTTCATCTCTTGTCGACTGGGGTGTCTGCTCTTTTTTTGTCGAATGATAGTTCTCAGGGGAAAACATACGGTTCGAGCGTGCCTCTTTCCTGCGACTTTGTATTTTTCATTTCTCTATTCTCTCATATATCTACTTCGGTAGATACAAAATAAGGAGAAAAACTGAGGTGTAAGATTCTTCCCTTCTTTCTCGCTAATTAAAAACATTGCGTTAATTGTGAGGGATACTTTTGGTTAGGTATCGTTTTATATGAGTATCTTTTAACGACGAGAATGTTTGTGCTGACTCTAGTCAGCAGGTTCATGGACCAAGATGGCGGTACTCGTGAAACTGAAATATGAATGTTTTTTTTCTTCTCGCGAATTTTGGGAGTTTTCTGACTGGTGGTAAGTGAATATCTTTCAGAATTCTGTAACTCAAAATTCTTTTCACCTTAAATTGTTCTTTTGTAAAGATTGCGCGTAGCGTTCTGTATTTTTACCACTGAAATACAAACACAGGTATTATAGATACCTGTAGAGTCAAATCTGTCCAACTCATAAAATCCTTTCAACTTACTTCTTTCTTACAAATGAGAAACGAGATCTTTTCTTGATACTGATACTTTGAGATAAGATAATATTCGAATCTTAAATATTTTCTATCTTCCGATCTAACTTATTCAAGCAAAATTTTTTTTTTCTGACGAGAGTAGGTATGTATGGGATTTTTTTTTTTTTTTTTAAATACGACCACATGCACATAGTGGTGCTTTGTTAAATATCTTGTCCTTAAGGACTGTATCTTTTTATGCTCTCGTAGTCATACATTAATGTATGTGATCATCTCAATTAAGTTTGGCGTTATACATACCAAATTATGGATCCTTGTAGGTACTCAACATGAGATATTCCGTGTCCCTCACGGTTGAACGGTAGTCAGAGGGCTCGTGCGGGTACTTGGATACTTACGACTGAAATTCGTGAGATTTCTCTTGCCTAGACCCAACGTGAGGCTTATCTCACAGACTGTAGTTTTAGTCTCCCTGCTGAATTAGGCTCACTATATAAAGTGACTTGCCTTAATTATTCTTGAAGTAGGTATCTGTCCACATACAAAACATCGATTAAACATTTTTTTCAAACAAACATGGCGGCTGGTAAGGAATATCTTAGACTAAATAATTATCTAGGTACTTTCGATCTTTCAACAGACATAAAGCATAAGTGCGAAACGTTTATCCAGCAGTATCTTGCTGGTTATTTCTCTCAACTTCTGCCAGCCACGTCTTTGCTAGTCATCCTTCTTTGAACTGAAATCTGTTTCTCTTTCCCTTTCTTACTATCTTCAAATCTGAAATCTGATTCCCTGGTTAGGTTACAGTCGCGACTGATTTTAATTGTCAATAGTCATGTACCTTATTGATTATTTTACTTAATATTTACTTATTCTATGTCTTAAAAGTAATGGTACCAATTCATGCACACATATTCATGCAACTAACCTATAGGTTCTTACCTGTTCCTAAATTTAATTTTCTGATCTATCTTAAATTATGAATTATTGTCTCTGGTAAACATTTAGTAGTGTCTCCTTAATTTATTTAAACCTAGAATAAACTAATTGTCTGTCTTTTGTCTCCAGGGTTCTTTAATATTTTATCGCGCGATTTATTTTATTGATCGATTTCTTTCTGATGTCTAATTATACTTAATCTTGTTGATAACTGTCCCTTATTTCGTCTAAATCTTTTGAGATCACTTGTGCTTCAAGAACGAGATCTTTTCGTCTCAATCTAATCTCATCTATACCATGTGATTCAACTGCATCTACCTTAAGTAGGAATTGAGTGATGCTTTCGTCTAAGAATTTAAGCTCTTGAGGCTTCTTTTGTGGACAATCTGCCAACTCACACATTGCATATCCTATGTCTTGTAATTCGTCTCCATATTCATCCAAAACTCTATGAGTTTGATCAATTACTGCTCTGTCCACTAAGTACTGTGGATTTTCCTCCTGTCTTTCTATGGATTTGATAAATTGAGAAATTTCTTGGGCCATTAAAATTAGGTTTCTTCGTTGTTGCCTAATCTCGGTGCTCCCGTGAGATTCTGTGGCATCTATTCTAAATAACAACTGAGTTATATTTTCATCTAAGTTGTTTAGAAATTGAATTTTCTTAGGATCCTTACTTAGTTGCGAGGCCAAGTTATGTGCCTCATTTTCGATTCTTCCAAGTTCATCTGTATACTGATCCAGTATGTGTTTACTATCGGGGGGTATGTAACTCGGTTCTGAAAAGTGAACATTCTTATTTGGCTTCGTCATTGACCTCGTGACTGGCCTTGACGGACCTGCCTGCGGTATATTGCCTACTCTGCTTTCTTTTTGAGCTGACACTAGGCTTGACGTTAGAGTAGGTACCGGCACTGGTTCTTTCTCTACTTTGGTTTTATTGCTACTCATATTTCCTTGTATAGTGGACGAAGGGGGATTTACTATCATGCTCCCACTGTCCGTGTCTGGGGTGGGTTGACTACTTTTTTCTGGAGCCTGTGGCTCTTCTTCCAATGGTAACCTGTCCGTGGAGGGAGCAGCACGGAGGTGTAGGGGTGATTTTATTCTAGTCTTACTTACAGTTGTCACTTTCTGCGTGGTCAAATCTTTGATTTTTACACCGTACGCGGTTTGTGAAATACAAGTGAATGGTCCCTTAAATCTTCCTCTCATATACCGACTTTCATCCTTTTTAAGTGGAGCGTCTATTTTTACAAACACTATGCTACCTGGAGGAATATCTACGTATTCCGTGTGGTACCTATTGTCGAAATCTACCTTCATCTTCTCATTATACTTTGAGATCATGCCTGATAACTGCTGGTAAGAAGTGTCAAATTGAGCTAACTGTACTGCTGTGTTATCATCAGTGTCAAAATATTTCTTTCGTGCTTTGAATGATAACTCCGTTAGAGGTACAATTGGTCGGGCGTAATGGATTTCCATAGGTGTGAGATTAGATCCCATCAGATTTCGAGAATTTAACGTCGCTAGGGCGAAGTGTAAATAATCTACCCAATCATCTTTCTTGTCCAATAAAAATGCCGTCAGTACATTTTTCAAAAGACCTATGTGCTTTTCTACCAATCCCTGGGTAGTGGCCATGTATGCTAGGCCATGTCTGACCTCAACGTTATACAGTTTATAAAACGTGGTAATGTCATCACTGACCAGGTTCTTAGCATTGTCGCTTTTCACACAAAGCGGGGCGCCAAAAATGGCGAAAACTCTAATTAGTGCTTTAATAATAGTCGAACTTTTTGAATCTTTCAGAGGCTCACAGAGAATAAAATGACTGTACTGATCTGTTAGAATTAACCCATATGGATACTGGGTATTATGCAATAACGGACCCATAAGATCTATTTGCCAAACCATATTAGGTCTAGTGACTCTATCAGGGGCGGCTAATGGCAATTTATATGGTCTTTGCTGGGTTTTGCTCCTAAGGCACACTACGCAAGTAGAAACTTTTTCGCGAACTAATTTTTCTAACTGCGGGATGTACGCGTTTCTTTTAATCAAATTATAAGTCTGAGTTATGCCTAAATGGTACGACATAGGGGACTGATGATAAAAATCCACAATTTCCTTATGCATCGTTGATGGAATTACCATTTTTGGTAAGCCATACTTGTCATTCCGGTACACTATTTCATCGGCGTCTAAGAAATATTTCCTGGTTTTACCTTGCTCAATGTCCCTAAATATCTGTGCTAATTCGGGGTCCTCCCTTTGTTCTATCTTAACTCTGTTTCTGTCGAGGTGAGGAATCCTAATGTCTGGTTCAGATCGCTCGTCTGACGCAAGTACCACTTCTTTCTGGTGTAAATTATTATTTTTCATGAAGTGTAGGAAAAGCTGGTACTGGTTTTCCTCAGATTCTTGGCTAGTCATTTTTACCTGATGCTGCCGATTATTTTTCTTTTTCTTCTCCCGATTTTCTTCTAAAAATTTTTCGTAAAACTCTTGAAATTCTTCGAACGAAACTGTGTGGCTATCTGCCGTAGTATCCGGTACGAAAACTACCTGCCCGTTCTTTATTTCTAGTCTAGAAAATAAATCAGCGGGGTTGTCCTGACCCTTCACATAGCGGACTGTTAGGTCGTATTCGCTAATTTCAAGCATCATTCGTATAAGTACGGAGGGTAAATTCTTCGTGCTAAATAGGTATATCAATGGCTTGTGATCTGTGTACAAGTCTACCTTTCTACCTATAATGTATGATCTGAATGCCGTCAAGGATCGATGTATTCCGTAGAGTTCCCTTCGGTATGTACTCATTCGTTGATGAGATTCAGATAATTTCTCAGAGAAAAATGCTATTGGTTTTACGCTATCGCCCTGAAATTGCCCTGCTGAACCTCCTACTGAAAAATTCGAGGCATCAGTGAATATTTCGATATTGGCTGCGCCAGGGCTAGTATCAAGATACGCAAGTTCTGTGGCACTCACCAGTCTGTTTTTCAGCTCCTCGAAACATTGCTGATGTTCGTCTGTCCACTTAAATGGTACTGCAGGCTTTGTCAACTCATATAGTTTAAAGCTAACCTCAGCAAATGCCGGTATACTTTTCCTATAGTAATTCGCGCTGGCTAAAAAAGATTTTAATCTTTTCGGAGTATTGGGCGCTTCCATAGCCTTAAGTAACGCAGTTTTTTCTGGGTTGGGCTTGTATGAGTCTCTTGAAATGATATATCCAAGAAATTTTAACTCTTGTTTGAATACTTCTACCTTCTTCGGATCTATCTTAAAATTTGCTACCCTAAGCATTTCTAACATGTCACGTATGTGCTTTAGGTGGCTTGCTGTGCTATCTTCCCTGCTGTGCACCAGCAAATCGTCGACGTAGCTTAACGTGTTCTCCTGTATTTTCGCTCTTGATATTGCGATCGACATAGCTTCGTTAAACACATGACTGGAGTTACGGTACCCCATTGGTAACCTTTTCATCCTATATGTTTTGTTAGGGGTAGTGAACGAAACAATGCTCCTTTGGCTCTCATCCAAAGACAATTGGAAAAATGCCATTGCTAAATCGAATGACGAGAAGTACTTGGTTCCATGGAGGATGTCCAAGCTGTCCTTTATCGTGTTGGTCGGGAATGACATAGGTTCCGTCATTAAATTTAACTTTCGTAGGTCAATTACTACCCTCGCTTTCTTTGGGGGAGGGCGTGGCAAAATCAAAATATTATGGTTCCAACGCGACGGTCCTGACTCCTCAATAATGTCTGCTTCTAGCAGATCCTGTATGGCCTCCTCCAGATCTTGTCTTTTCGAAAGTGGAACTGGGTAAGGTCTCATATAGAAGGGTTTCGTACCTTCCTTCAAGGGTATGGTTGCTTCCAGTACATTAGTCACCGGTAATCTGGCTCCTTTCTGCACGAACACATCTTGGTACTCGAGTAATAATTCTTCTACTGGTTGCCTGGCGTCCTCTGGGACGTGAGGTGCGTTGGCTATTTTCCTTAATAACTCTCTTACTTCCTCCTGTGGTTCGGTGGACTTTTCTTCAGATACGAGGTTAATATTTTCCCTCTTCCTTTTGTCACTTATGCAATCCTGTATGCTTAGAAGCTGATGATTGTCCATCGATGAAAGAGTACCCAATTTATCTCCTTTCTCTAACACAACAAAATCCTCGCCTGAATTTCTCAAAACAATATTAAGCCTATTCCTGCGTTCCAGGGTATAGATGCTGTCCATCATCTCGATGTTTTCTTCGTCTGCCTCTGGTTGGAATAGAAAATCACCTCTCATTGACTTATTAGTCTTAGCCTTAATCATGACAAATTGACACGGAGGTATAGTTATTTCCTTCGTACATTTCACCACGTACTGTTCATCTTCCTTATTGTCGTGGTCTTCGTCTGCCTTCTTGTTTTCCTGCTGGACTGAGGCCTTCTTAGCCATGGCAAAAACTGCACGTTGAAGAAGCCGGTCTATCTTTCGTAGATAACCGAGAAATTCGCCCTTACTTACAGCCTGAGGTAAGCTCGATTCGTTAGTAACCTCTATATCTATTGTCGTAGTGCCCTTTTTTATGTCCTTCAGAGCGCTGAGTGGCTTCAGTGGAGCTCTGTTATGTGAAGGAATGAATAGGTAACCTCCTTTCACTGTGTCAGTAACCTGACCTTGAATCATTATTGTCGATCCAGGCTGAATCAGTTCCTCACTTGCACTGCATACACCGTGTTGACGAAAATTATGTCTCGGTCGGTAGTCATCTTCAGCTCCTATATCTCCAATATCGAAAGTTTCGTATTGAGTTGCTTGACTTTTCGTCCTTACTTCCCTTCGGGATTTTTGTGCTGTGATAACCACTGGTTCCTCTATGTGCTCCTCCTCAGATGGGAGGTCGGATTCTTCATCTGACTCTAAAACCTGGAACCTGTTACTCAAAGGTACAGCTGCATAAGCCTGTTTTTCTCGCTGATACTCTTGCTGTCGTTTTCTATTTTCTTTCGCATTATTGTGAAGAGATTCTACAATACGGCCTATTTCGTACACTCGAGTACACTGAGTGCAGGTTTTCCTCGTCCCTGCACTGTCCTGGTTTTGTGGACGCCTAAACCTTGCTGGTTTTTTCTGCGTCCAGAATTGCTGACCTCTATTATGCCTCATACTCTGCGGTTTTGAAGGTCGTTGAGCTACTTCACTATATGTTGGAACTGAGCTATAGCTGATGACCTTGCCAACTGGCATTGGTTCTAATTTTACTGACCGACCCTTGTACAATACATGGGTGTTTCCTCTCACAAACCACATGCGCTCCTTCTGCATTGTGTTTCTACCAATAATACCATCTACTCGAAGTGGTGAATTCTCATCTGGCACAACGTCACAATAAATTCTTATTTTTCTACCTCCCATAGTCATGTTGAGATTAACTGCACCGATTATTTTCAAATTTTGACCTGTCACACCTGAAATTCGTGCTTTCGAAGGTTTCATTGCCCTCTGCTGTTCCTTACTAAGACAAGAAAATCTGCATATGTTACAGGTAGCTCCAGTGTCGAGTAAAAACTGATAACTCTTGTTGTTTACCTCTATATCGTTCATAGTGACGACACATGGTGCGTCATCTTCTGGGTGTCCATTGTTGACATCGGCAATCATCTGTCCGCTGGGGTCCCTCGTTATTTCTCCTGTTGGTCCCCGAATATTTGTAGGTGCTCGCACCGTTGCCTGTTGCTTGTAACTGTGGCTTTTAGTTTGCTCTACATGCCATGGTTCAGTAAATTCTTCGTATTTTTTCCCATTTTGCTTGTAGTAGATCGTTCTTGCTTGATTTATTCTCCTATTCTTACTTCTGCGAGGACGGTCCCAACTTCCTGGATTATTCTGGGAGTTGTCCCAGTTGTACTGCCTCTGGTATGTATTCCTCTGGCCATTCTGTAGCCTCCCGCGGCTCCTGGGGTAGGCGTGATCCCAGGATTGGTTGATCTGGTTTTCCCACGGGATGTTCTTCATCGGGAATGCCTGATCATCCGGTAAAATCATTGAAGATCCATCTTCCCCTGGTTTTCTCTGATTGGTAGACTGCATATTCTGCAACATCGCCGTCATCTTCTCCAGCACTCTTTTGGTTCCTGTTTCCTCTATGAATTTTTCTTCGCACCCCACAGGACGATTATACTGCCCTTCTAATATTACTGCTGCTGCCACAGCTGCATCCAGTGTTCCTACGTTCTGGAGCCTGATTAAATTACCATTTTGTTTCAGTCCTGATAGGAAAATATTAAGGGAGTCCTTTTCTATCTCCGCGCTGAGAGAATCAGCTTGCGGGTCTTCTGCGCTACTATTTTTAACCTTTTGAGCTAAGATTCTGAGTCTATCAGCAAATTGCATTGGCGTTTCTCCTGCCCTTTGGTGACAGTTAAAAAATGATCGTTTTACAGCATCTACAGTGTAGGCTGGGGAGTACCTATTAAAAACTGCCTTTCTCAGAGCCTTCCAGGTAGATCCCTCACCGTATTCTGGTAGCAATCGGATCACCTGTTTCACTGGCTCAGTGACCTTACATAGCAGTATGAATTTCTTAACTTTATCACTATACGCGGCAAACTTTGCTACATCCTCTATGTTATTTATTAGGTGGTCAATGCTGTAATCTAGATTGAGTGGGTCGAAGATAGGTATTTGATCCATATGGAGAAAATTGTTTTCCGTCATTTTTTTTTTTCAACCTGGCTTTGGCTGCTGTAAGTGCGCTACTTGTCGCGGTACCTATTCTCGTCTGAAGGCACCTCTCTCTCTCTTATTTTCCAAATTAGTAACAGTCCTCTAATTTTCTTAGAATTTATGTTCAACTTTTCAATATCGTAAACAGCTTTAAAGCTTCCCAAAATTGTTATTATTATTATTATTTTTCTAACCTCTCGTAGATAACTATTGTATAACCTAATTTAAAATTACCTTAACCTACGATAATCTCGATGTATACCTACCTTACATTGTCTCAAGCTATTCGAAAAATCCCTAGATTTAACTTAAACTGTTTCATTATATCCCATAAAATTATCGTTCGCTGTTTCATGTCCTCCATAATTTTGACTGAGGAAAAACAGTGGCTCTGTTCCTATAAAAGTCCGTTAAATTCGAATGGTTAATGTTTTAAGTAGGTTTCGCATCTTTCTATGCTTGAACGAGAAAATGAACTGCTGAAATATCCGAACGGTTCCTTAGATTCAACCCAAAATGCTGTTATTGTATAAGTAGATAGAGAAAATCAATGCAACTTGACAACTATGTCCTGATTTCTCCCATGGATGTCTGGAACTACTATCTGCCCAGGTACTGTCATTAAACAGCCGTAAACACATCCGTCACTGTACTCAATTGTAATTTGAATTACTTGAGGCACCCTTTCATGATCCATTATATTCCCAAAATTAATTAAGACAAAATTAACTGTTCATTTAAAATAAACCCAACAACTATATTACCACATTTTAAATAATCCCAAAATCTAAGTGTACTAATTGATTCATTTATGCATACCTATGTTCCCTTAGGGTTGGGGTTATTAGGGACATCCTGAAAATAGAAACATTAAATCGTGGCGTTCGAACAGAAAAAAAAATTATGACTTCTGACACCAATTATGTCATGCGGTTTCCATGTGGGCTATGGACCTTGCATGCACACTTCCGTATGAACGGGAACTTACCCCTTTAGATGGGTTGTCGGATGACCGGAGATGTAGATGTTGGGGTTTGTATAGAGACGGCGATTTAGCAGACTTCGAGACACATTATATTTGCACATTCACTTACACAGATTAGACAGGCACATCACACAATATATCACACCGCATTACGTACGCACACCGCATATTCGAAATTAAAAGGGCCGAGATTTTGGTTAGCACCGGCAGAGATTTGTTTCACGACTGACTCCTGAGTGCCTGTGCCCTTAGGTTATATTGACCATTATTCGGGTTGCTGACATTTCCCCTCGAGGAATGACCCGTGTGTTTGTCGACCTCCTTAGCCTTCGACCATGCAATTAATTGCAATTAATTAGCTTACTATTCTGCTAACAGGCTCAGGCCCAGGCCCAGGCCGTAGCTGGCGACCTGCTGACGACCTGCTGATGGTTCCTTTATTTGGCGCTTGCCCCTTATTCGGCATCCTTCAAAACTGCCTGGGTACCGTCAGCTAGCGTCAGCTAGGCCTGTGCCCATTTGTGTTGTGACAAACAACTATTTCGCAGCGCGTGCGACCTCATCGTACCCCGAGGTTATTGCGCTATTACTTATTCCTCCCAATAGATCACTGATATGGTACCTGGATGATTGTTGTCGAGGGATTTATGACAGCGATTCATAGAAATCGCCTTTTTTGAAAGCAAGTGGCAAAACCCCGAAATACTGGGTAAAATACATAATTCGAAACATATCGATAATTTTGATCAAGTAGTCAACAGGACACAAGCGGGAGCTCCATAAGACTGAAGTAATTTTCGGTTCAGTGCGGAATAGGTGTACCTATCAGCATTGAAAGGCATGCACTTACAAAATGAACAAAATAATACGTTTCTTTTGAATTAAAAGCAATATCTCAAAGGGTCTGTTTGCGGCGGGTGGATAGTTAGGGGCAGTAACCTTTCAGTAACTCCATAGGAGGTAATAGGTACATAGGTAGGTACATTCTTTGAGAGGAAAACTGCTCTTTTTACGAATAGAAAATTAGTTCACACAGACTCCTATCTAACACCTAAGCAATGTAGTCAATTATATCCCATAGTTACGCAGGAACTAAAGTTAAGAGGACGCTATACCTGACGATGCATTTTTTGCCGCCCATAAGATTAACATTGCGAGCGGCGACTCATTTTCAAGGTTTACCCTTGGTTGGAAAGACACAAACTTTTGCCTGTACCTAGCCCTAACAATGTTCTAGGGAGTGTTCGAAGCAGATTTCCCAATTTCTCACTGGTTTCTTTTATTGCAACTGTTTTGCAAATGCTAGCATCGCATACCTCAAGAAAAAGTGCTGTATCTCAAAAACCAGTAAAAAAAATGGGAAATCTGCTACTAGTACGTAGACTAGTAGTGAAAAAGTTCCGAAATAAACTGAACTCTCATTAGAGTCTACACACAATGCACTTTGTTTCCGTTTATTTCTGAGGTAGATATTATTATTTGTTCTGGAAAATAATATACTCTTTTACCGGTAACAGTACGATACGGTCGTTTTCTTTCCACTCCCATACTTACGTATTTTAGAGGTTGAGCTGTGACCCAGCAAGCGATGGAAATACGAAGGAACTCATAAGCAGCTAGATGAAGCCCATAAAGTAATTTATCCAGATTCGGCTTATGAATGACAAAGTCGAAACATCCGACAAGTTGTACAAAGTGACTTAAGGCAAGCAGTAGTCCGTAAACTCCAAATACATTATGTGTATCTTTCATGTTAAAAAGTGCAGCTAGGGAGGTTTCCTTTAGCTTCTTCAGACTGGCAAGCGATGGCCTACTTTCATTTTCCAGTTCCAATTTTTGTATATGAAGAAGGCACCTTAAACTTTCACTGTTGTAGTTGTAGAGGATAAGAAACACGTTGTCAAAGAGCCACAAATACAACTGAGTGACTAACAGAACGAGCACAGAATATCTCGAGCATTCTGGATTTGATGAGTCGTATTTATACACGTTAGCCATAAAATACATCCCGGATAATGTGCCCAGAGTTTGTGCGAAGACCACGGAGTGAAAAGTCCTGCTACGTGGTGGAATAGATTCAACTTCACGTAGAGAATAGCTGACCAGTAAAGTGTGGAGCAGAAATTTCCGAAGTAGCCAGAGGACTGCGATGTTGCACGGTGGAAGTATAGTGTATGTAATTGTGTCTGAGAAAAAGTAGAATGGATCACTACAAACAGTATTAGCTGGCCCTAGATAGACCACCAACACGTTTCCAACCACGACAAAAAATAACCACGCGGATGTGAATAGGGAGTATCTGGATATCCACTGAGATTCATAAAAAATATCCTTTTTGAAAGCGAGAGGTAGCACACCAAAAAACTGGGCTAAGAAAAGGTAGGGTAGCATTATCGAAACTTTTGGGAAAAAAGAACGCTTGCTGCACAACACCAGAACTGCCAAGGTAAATGAGCAAACAGCACTCACAAAATTTGTTTTGATCAATAAGCAATTTTGTAAGGAGTATGGCGAGACTTTCAATTAGTTTTATGACAAGGGAAATGATTAGTCAAAACACTTTGTTTAGCGGCGTGTGCGAAGGCTTGTCCCTATTATGCAAGGTAATTCCATTTAAGGACCTTGCGAGGGGTTAACCACTCGCTGGGAATGTCGTTGGGAATCATTGGAAATCTTTATGAAATCTCAGGGAATCTTGGAATTTTTTGGATTGGTTACCCCTTCAGGGTTCATCTTTCTATATAAATATCGTTGGGAATCTTTGGAAATCTTTATAGAATCTCAGTGGAATCTCTGGAGTGCAACTGTGGGGTAGTGTGGAAATGTACAAGTATAACGAACTTTATGGGACCATGTATAAATTTGTTCGCTATAGAGAGGGTTTCAAAATGAGTCAGGGTTTCTCAAGGGACTGTAGCGTTCACTCGTTATAAAGAAACTTTCGTTACAGAGGGTGACAACTGTTAATTAAACAAAAACTTGAGGTAATGCTTGCGGGACCATATATTTGATCAAATTTATTTTCTCACACCGATGTACAAAGACAAATCGAAACTTTATTATTAACTAATAAAAAAACAAAAATAAGTAGGTACGTACCTGTCTCTAGGTAATACCTACACCATAATTTATTCCACGGGGCAATATCTCAGCTATCCTACTTTGAAAATGTGGAATTTTATCTGAACTGCTCAATGATGATAGCGTAGGTAACGATAGTTCCCACCATCTGAAATCATATCGGAAAATCTATAAAACTAACGATTCAAACATACCTGCGTTATGAATATTACTTAAGAGGACGCTATACCTGACGATGCATTTTTTGCCACCCATAAGATTAACATTGCGAGCGGCGATTCATTTTCAAGGTTTACCCTTGGTTGGAAAGACACAAAAGTTTGCCTGTAATCTAGCCCTAACAATGTTCTAGGTCGTGTTCGAAGCAGATTTCCCAATTTCTCACTGGTTTCTTTTATTGCAACTGTTTTGCAAATGCTAGCATCGCATACCTCAAGAAAAGTGCTGTATCTCGAAAACCAGTAAAAAAATGGGAAATCTGCTTCGAACACGACCTAGAACATTGTTAGGGCTAGGTACAGGCAAAATTTTGTGTATTTCCAACCAAGGGTAAACCTTGAAAATGAATCGCCGCTCGCAATGTTAATCTTATGGGCGGCAAAAAATGCATCGTCAGGTATAGCGGACCCTTAATCCAGACACATAGACAACTTCCCGCCAGCATACTTTGCACAAGAAACCAAAGAAATACTTACAGAAGAAATGACTCCGAAATTTAACTTGAAGAACCCAAAAGCATCGAACTCGACATCAATCTGATGAAGTAGCAAACTGAATGTTTCAACCTGAAAATAATGAGGTACCTTATAACTATAACTTATAACCACTTATAACTTATAACCACAATAGACTACACTTAGATTCTTTAAATTTCTCGGACCCTTTGCCTACTTAAGGTCGACTACACGTACTTGGTTCGCAATGCTACGTACTTCAAGCCCTACTCCGAAGTTACAGGGCGAGTGAAAGGTGTTTATAGGGGGATGTAAACCTGAGACTCTTTGTCGTGAGGTAGTGTTGTATTTTTGCATGAAATGGAGTTATAAGCTCACAGGAGCGATTTTAAACAGTCAACTACCAGTCCACATGTTTTTTTGACAGATTGCGAAAACACAACACTATACCTCATGCGGAATATTTTTTTGGAAATTTTCGGACTAAAAAATGTATGATTTTATCGTCACATTTAGTAGAAAAGCTTGATAAATGTTTGTACTATTTACCGTAGCCAAGTTACATTTTGGCAAGTTTTATTTCACTTACGGAAGTGGGTAATTTCAACAGCATTTCTCTAATTTTTCTCCTGTAAAAGCTAAACATAGTGTCCTACTTTCACTCGTTCGTTTCGCGTTCTTATAGCACACTATGTTTAGCTTTTAGAGTAGACACAACCAATACGATATTGCAATTACCAGTCTCCGGCTGTACTAATATGTAAACATTAGTTTTGTCGAATATTTACTTTCGCACAGTGGTTTGGGTGGAGTTTGTCGAGAATGTATATATAGCCTTAAGCTTTACAGGCGAAATGACAAGTCTTTCCCGTGCTGAGCTTACCTCGAGGAGAAAACTGTCTGATTTAGTTGATGAGCTGATTCTTTCTAAACACTTGGCGGTGGCGTGGATCTAAAATATTGTCAGAGATTAGTTCACCATTACTAAAAATTAGGTACGAGATCTAAGGACTAGGTGTCAGCACTGTCAGCTTCCCAAAATAAGCATCTACAAATAAAATTTTATATTATTCGCAAAAATCCCTCAGTCATATCGTTACCTAGTTTTTCACGATAAAGTGTGCATAAAAAAACGTAAACAAACACGACTATGTGGTCGCTCTTAAGTTACTCCTCCCTTATACCCAGATAGACAGCTTTCTGATCGAAGCAGTTAAAAGGCCAATAAAGTAATTATTACTAAACCTTTCTTGCAGGTCCTCGGCACGCGTAAACCGTCAAAAGGATATCATAGAAGAAGCAGGTGCACCAGGACATCATGCAGGCAACCATTACGGGTTTTTCATCGGGGGAAGACAGGGAAACATAGGTAACCGATATCGCACACTGGGCCAGCGCCAAGGAAAACTTCAAAAAATGGACGAAAGAAAAATCCCTCGAGATTTTCTGTACCTCACAAAGACATTCTAAATATTTGCCTTTCAGCTCCCGTAAGTAGCTTTCCTTGAGAAACCCGAAGCAAAGGATACACCCATTGATCACGGACAGAGTGTTCAAAATTTCGTCGATGAGGCCAAGGAAAAAGAGAGAGGGCATAGCCAAGTATATTGAAAGAACTAGAAAACAGATATTTTGCCACATGAGTTCAATTTCTACCGCGTCGAAAATGGCGGACGATAAGCACAGGAGGGTAAATGGGACGAGGTGGTAGGTGACTGAGTACCCGCGATGTTTTTTCGACGAAAAAGGAAGTTGTCGACGAGTCACAATAACCGAATTGACCAATCTACACCAAGTCTGTGCATTCCAAAGTAGATTGATAAAGGTGACAATGCAGGAAACTCCGATAAAGACATCGTCAACCACGAATGTTATAGGTCCGTATTTGTATCCATGAACGGAATAGCTCAGAAGACACTGATGGATCCAGACCAATAAAAGAATAATCGCGATATTGTAGGCCAATAATATTGGGCGGACGGCCCACAAGCCCCCTTTCACGGGTCCAAAAGGGACGACACCGAAATATCTGGGTATCCTCAGCAGCTCAAACATGGCACGGACTACTGGAGGGAAATCCAAATCGTACTGAGACCCGCCGGCATGGCATATTACATTAAAACAATGGGCGCTTGAACGACGGACATTAACGAATTGCTGTACACTTTTCCACTTTAATTTCCTGAGTACTTACATTCAGTAAAGGACAGGAAAACAATCATATTAACGCCTATTTCTCGAACGGCAACTGACGGAGCCTTCAAAATAAGGGCCCTCAGCGTAGACGTGCTTCAACCAAAAGGGCTTTTCAAAGTCAGCTGGAACGCTCTACTTTGAGTGAAAGCTTACAAATTTATTATTGAATGTACAAAATGCCACCCGAATAAAACAACGAAATGACATTCAAGGCGAAATTAAGTAAGTGGTTTATTTAAAAACATACAATAGCTTTAATTTCCAATAAACTAATTTAGAATTCTTTCTAGTGTATATTTAACATCAAATTAATTATTAACTGTGCAAACATCCCCAATTTTGCATCACAATGTACAGAAATGAGAAATGCCATAGTTGTTGAGGCAAAAATCGAAATATTTAATAAATTGGAGATCATTATCGATATCATTTCATTGAAGTATTGAAGTTATTTATTACTTGCGAGGGTATAGAAAATTTTACCCACGCTTACCCTATGAGTTACGACAATATTACTCAAGCACGAAAACATTGTCGTTCTATAAATAATAGCCCCTATTCTTTGGTCATACCTTAGTAAGGTAGACGAATGAAGTGAGAACGAATGTATTGACGTTGAATGAAGCAGCTTACGACTCGTGACTCACTCGAAACAGCTCTTCCTTGTCAGCATCACTCCAGCCTTCTAACTTCTCATCCAGTAGCCTTCGGACTGCATCACTACAGCTTTCACTGTCGTACCTGATGGCTTTCTGACCCCTGAAAAGAAAAGGAGGAAGGTACAGTCACCCAGTGGCTTATAAAAATATAACATATAAAAATAAATTGTTCTCGAAAACTGCTGATTGGATAAAAATCAATGAGTGATAGCTTGATTAACTGATTGATGTACGAGGCAATGCAAAAAAAAGGCTTTATTTTTCTTACCCTAAGGGTTAATAGCACCGGAGCTGTTTTTACTGTCCATTTTCTAAAGAAACTAGTATATTTTTATTTATTATTATTATTGTCTTGACGACCATTTTCCAGTGAAAACCATAAACTGACAAAATCATCTTGTATCATTAAACAGGTACCAACCGATGGTTTTCCAGAATTTGTTCGAGGCCCAGCTGCTTGAGTTCCTCCTTACGGCACTGGAGCTGGACCTGAATGTCCCTCCGTCCATCTGACTTGATTCGGTGAAGCTCGCGAACGGCTCGACTCCACTGTTCTTTGAAGAAAGCTCTCGAATTGTTTGCATTCTCCAGTTTTTCTTGAAGCTTTTTCTGAACAAAAGAAATAAATCATGATAAGGGGATTGAAAAGTAGGGGGTATTTTCACTCATTGCCTCACTTTACGATACCTTGTAAGACTCTGAGAGCGAGTGTATGCAAGGGTGAGGAAACTTTCCCTCGTTTCATCACCCTTTACTGAAAGCTACACGTTGATACTTCTCACTGGAGAATCTCAGCCAGCTCATCTTAGTCCTAATGGGTACAAAACCTATCTTAGTAAACCCCAACTGTCTGACCAAATAATCCCCTTGTGAGAGAGGTAAGAGAGACGAGATCCTGAAACCCACTCCCCTTCATATGGCGCCAAAAAATGAAGCCGAGGTCTGACGACATATTTTCGTTCGGAAGTTTGGAAAAGTCAGGAATTACTTACTAAAGAATCACAGACATGCGAAACTGCCATCGAAAAACGTACTATGATCGATGCACATACCAGCCTGAAAGTCCAGAATAAAGGCCGATATATACCAAAAACACTAAAAAATACCAACCATATCGAAAAGTAAGGCTTCCGTCTGTTCTTTGGTCAGCGACCCCACCTTCTTGGTTTCCGTCGCCAACTGATGCCTCAGAGTCTCTACTTCTTCCTGAAGACTAGAAATTATTCCGTCCTTTTCTTTTAGTCGCTCTAGCAGCTCCTCTCTCAGAGCCGTCGTTTCTTTCTTCGTATCTGAAAACATTTCAATAAAGACAAATAACAGTCGTGAAAAACGTGGCAGTAGAATGATTTACTTCCCAATTTATGAGGAAACTGTTGGATATTTAAATGTTCTGAAATTTAATGTGCCCTTTTAAAGACTATGTTGTGATTTTACGATAGAGTAATGGGTACTGACGTATATTATATTTCAGATCATATAAATCTCCAACAGCTTCCTCAAAAGATAAAGAACAGGAACTGGCTTACCAGCGACTAGTTGTCTATAACCAGATTCCAGCTCAGTCTTGGTCTTCTCCAAAGTAATTTCTTTCTCTTTAACATCATCCATGACTTTCTGGAGTTCCTCACTGAGACTCCGGCAAATTTCCATCCTTTCGGACGCTTCCTTTTCAAGCTCTTTCTCACGAGCCCCCCACTCAGTCTGCAGTCTGGCGATTTCTTCTTTCAGTCGGTCATTAAACTAGAAAGCACAAAAATTTAATTTGTTGCTCTAAAAAATACAGAGTATACAAAACTATTTTTTGGTTCAGAACAAGAAACAAACTTCCGAAGTAGGTGTCACAATGATCTATAGTCTATCCACCCCTGGATATGACCGAATTGCAACAAACCTCTAGTTGAAACTTTTCCCGCTCTTTCTCCTTCCACGTTTCAAGTTCATCTTTCAGGCGCTCGCCCAAGAAGTCCTCACCGTCCACAACAGAGAGCTGGCGGACTGTTTGCGGGCCCTGGTCAGTGAGCCTTGCACTGAATGACAGAGTGGCTAATCGCTCCATTGTGATGATACTCGTCACATCAGCGGACTTTTTCTCCTCCTTCTGAAAAAAGCCATGCGTTATTTTATTATTAATAACTGATGGTAAATAAGACGGTGCCTTCGACGATCCTCGATGATTAGAGACTTAGTAGAGGGGTGGAGAGGGAGGGGACAACCTCGACATATATCACTTGATCTGCAGAACATATCAGAGGTGTCCACTTTGAGGGGGAGTTTCCTCCACTCTATTCCTCACAATACGTCCGGGGATGGCAACTCGTCAGAGCGGCCGTCCAGGACCCATCGCATGTGGTGTAACTACTTACTCTCCCGAGGAAGGGAGCAGACAGCGCAGCTTTGCCCAAGACCTGTGGGCGGCCCTGCCGTGTAGTACACACGGTTAAAGTGGGAGGAACATTAGCTAGAAGAGTGTCTACTTCTGTGGGAGATTCAAGAAATAAAAGCCGCGCAGACACATTTTTCAAATTGGTAGCTGCTCCTGGGAATGTTTCTGGAACGTTTTCATGGGCAGACCAAGTCACTTCCCCTCGGGCATGGTGGAAACGGAAGTGGACGTCTTTCATTGAAGTCAGCCAGTTTATATCTATTAAATTTATCTCCAGCATATAACTGTGAAAGGCCTGAATAGGTCGGTTGTTGTCTCCTCCAGAATGCCCAGTATCTGGAACTGGAAATGTAAATTTTAAACAAAAAATATATTAAAATTTTTAAAGTACCATGACACCCAGTGGCTCAACAGTGACTCATCGAGGACTCAAACCTACCTCTAACCAAGAGACAGCAATCTAGCAATAAGAGTCACACCCTATACTTACCTCTTGGAGCTATTTTATTCGAGAAGTGCTTAGGAGTCGTATCTGGATGTTCCTTTGCTACATTCATCTCAAGTGTCTTTCCAGTCGTTTGTAAGATAATTGACGATTCAGCAGACTTGCAGGTTACTTCTTGAGGCACTTCTTGTTTGCTTGATCTTGCAGAAAGGATATCGTCATTTTCTTCAACGTCCTGAATTCTGGAAAATGTAGGACAGGTGACTATATTAACACCTCAACAACAATATTTAAGTCCACCAGAAAGAGAGGAGGCCAGATTTTCCTCTAAATAACTTTAAAGAGACCACTTCCTGCGTTGCTTTCTCTGCTTTCTCACCTTAAAGACAACACCACCTGAGGATTTGAGCCCTTGGCTTCCTTTCCTAAGCCGCAAACCTTATACGTCTCCTCCCTGATGGCGACGCATTCTCCTTTTGGAAGATATTGTGCGGATTTTAAAGTGACTATAACATAGCCGAAGGATTTTGGTTGTTTCTGACCGTCGAGGATTTTGTAAAAGTCAAGTCGAATTGGCACTTTATAATTTTTCATTCTCTTGATATTCGATTTCGTAGAAGCCCATATGAGCTCACTATTGAAATTTACAAGCTGTCCACAGCTAAAAACGTTTGTTTCTATATCATTGTGATCAAATGACGCCACGACAAGGAAATCAGAGTTGATGAAGCCGAAATCTTGCCCTGCAAAGAGAGATCATTACTGAGGTTACAACCACACTACCATTTCGTGTCTTCCATCCTACTAAGGGAAAGTGAGCTGCCGCACTGGCTTTACGTTCCCATAATACTAAATTTCCAATCCCAACTTAGTTCGAAAGGGCATTTGCTTATGGGTTACTTTCTGAGTTCTATCTACCTCACTACCGATACCTACTATGGGAAATTTGAATCTGAAATAATGTACGAGGTACTCAGGGATAGAATAAGGTGCTCTTACGCGCCGAAAATGAGCTGCGTTAAATACAACTGACGTTACCTTCATTTAAAGAGAGAGCCACTTCCAGATTGGGACCAATCAGTCTCTCCATTTTAAATATTTGGTAGATTTTTAAAAAATTATAAAGAAAAGTTGAGAAATTAAAAAAAAATTAAACTCGCAGTTGTCTCTGAATGTTTTCCCGAACATAAACAAGTAGTATCGTGGCAGCGGATTGAAAGGAAACTCATTCTAGTGCCACTGTGTTTTCATATCAAAATGGCGTTTTATTGATTTCAAAATGCGTTCAATCTCTAGTAAGCGTTACGTTTCGCTTATTTTAACGCTAGTATTGATGGAACTGCTGTAGCTGTTGTAATAATCCCCATATTACGAAGAACGTTGTCATATTAAGGAAGAAAGGTTCGTAATTTCTTGTTAATGCATGGAACCGTCTTACGGCATTTTCTGACCATTGAGGTCAATGCCTGTGTAGCTTGGAATGCACACTAAAAAACTGTCGAATTTCTTTTAAATTTGGTTATTCATGTAATTTCTGTGCTCCGCTAATCCCGTAGTGATAGTTCTCTATTTGTGCTGGGACGCGCAATTCCTTTAAGGAAGGAGGTCAGTGATTGAGCCTTGAACATTAATTCGTCCATTTATACTGTTAACGGTAAAATAGCATTGCGGCGGTAACATGAACACAACCCCTACCTCGAGTCGTAAAACAGTGATTCGCCTGTGTTTGAGGATTTTATCACTGCGTAATACATACCTGTTTAACGGCATTTGTTGAGATGGAAATGTATGTGAACGTGCCTTAGATCTCGAAATATACCTAAGTCCTACGCCACTATCACCCAATCGACCCTTAACACACCCTAGAGAAGTGAAGAGTTTCTTCATCTGGATTAGTGCTAAAAGACGGGATTGAACTATGAGATGATTTTTAGAATTATGCTACAAGGTTCCAACGATTACCTTTTGCCAAGGCTTCAAAAATCATCTGTTGGTTTCAATCTTGCATCTTTTTTGTACTGTTCCAGGTGAAGAACCGAAGGAACGTACCTAATGAGTAAGACAATCCTCCGTGATAACTGGTGAAATGTTTAACAAGTTTAAAACAGCGTTTTTCACCGCCGTGGGAGGGCCTGAGGCTGGTGATGGACTCATAGCAAGTGCTTATAAGTACGATTACTGTCGCCCCACCTTCCTCAAATTTAGTGATGAAGAGGTGAACGCTGCGTCGGACACTCGGGTGCGGCCGTTAATCCTCCCGAAAGATGTGTCCTTCCCCTTCAAAGCTGGCTACTGTGAGTGCATTAACGGGGGAAAGTCCCGGCATAACGAGGATCAGGCGGCCGTGTGGCGAGGAACGATTGGTAACGACGTCCCGTACACAGGTTTCGCTGTGTTCGATGGCCATGGCGGGCCCATGGTCGCAGTGGCCGCTGCCAAGGAAATCGAAGATTTACTTAGGAAGAAACTTGAAGATGTTCAAGACTTGCTGTTACCTAGTTCTAATTCGAATGTCAAAGAAGTGAAGCC
This sequence comes from Mesopsocus fuscifrons, assembly GCA_950004255.1. NCBI lineage: Eukaryota > Metazoa > Arthropoda > Insecta > Psocodea > Mesopsocidae > Mesopsocus > Mesopsocus fuscifrons. Next base: position 17,838,262 of record OX465377.1, read on the forward strand.
CGAAAAAAATGGTGTCAAGTATCAGATAGACTGGCGGAAACCGGTGAGTGCATCGCAGCTGATTGTCGGCGCTCTGGAAGCAGCTTTCAAGGAACTGGATAAACGAATAGGGGAGGACAAGGAGCGGTACCATGTGCGGGGGGGCTGCACCGCTCTCGTCACTCTTTTTATCCTAGGTCGCGTGTACACGGCGTGTGCGGGGGACTCGCGTGCTATTGTGGCTGTAGGGAACAGCGTAGAACCGTTATCGCGCGACCACACCCCAACATCAGAACGAGCGCGCATCTGCCATGTGGGCTTTCAGAAACCTGAGTTGTTGAGAAATGAGTTTACACCTAATATTTACTATAAGCGTCCCACGGTTCATGATCTGGGGAAAAAAGTGCTTTACCGTGATCCAGAAGGCTATGGTTTCTCTTACCGCAAAATTGAGACCGAAGATTTGAAGATGCCTCTGATCACCGGGAGCGGGAAGCGAGCGCGACTCATGGGGACGATTGGTGTGACGAGGGGGTTCGGCGACCATGAGCTCACCGCGCTCGCCACTCCGTACCCGATCAAACCATTCCTATCAGCCGTGCCTGAGATTCGAATCCTGGATGTGCGGCAGCTGGACCTCAGTAACGCTGACGTCATCATCATGGGCTCAGACGGACTGTTTGACGTTACGAGTAATACGCAAGCCGCGTCTGTCGTTCGGAGCTCCTTCACTAAGATGACCAATTCGGACGATAGGAAGTACATGTGCGCCGCGCAGGATTTGGTGAACTACGCGCGGGGGAAGCTGAAGTCTGCTACCACGTCGCGGGCGTGGAAGAAGGCTGACGGGGAGATAGCGTCTGTTGATGACATCACGGCATGGGTGATTCCCCTCCTGCCGTACCAGCTGGAGTTTCAGCAGTGGCTGCCTGCTCATACGGAGGACGCGATGGAGCCGTGCCTGCTGCGGCTGAGAGAGGAGGGAGAGCGGCTACCCATCACGTGTGTGGATGATGCGCTTCTCAATGATGTCGACGAAGGGGAAGCTATTTTGTCGTTGCAGTGATTTTCTGATAGTCTAGGGCCAGAGTATAATCAATTTTTATTACCGGATCTATGACCATAGCATGTAAGGGCGATCTGAAACGCAAGTTGAGAGCCAGTTAAAATAATTTTCAACAGTATGAATGGTTATTCCCGTTCTGAATTTAAAGGCCTTATTACATGAGATAGGAGATCTGGATAAGTAGAACAAGTAGGAAGAGAATAGCCCCTTAACTCATAATTTTTTCATGTTATCTGGGTTTGTGTACCGTGTGAGAAGGCGGTGGGGCGTTGAACTCAGGTGCTTTGAGAACGGTAGTCACTCCTCTGGATTCCCTTTATAATCACTACGCGTTGTTATTTTGACGTAATACGACGTAAAACAGTGACTTTTGGCACACCTTGTACCTTGACGTCAATTTACGTTTTTTTTGTGTGGGGTAAAAATCCTTCAGACTACCCCTGAAAAGTAACACTATTAATCTGCTTTCTTCCCACCTAAGTAGTTATATCCAAAGTTTATGTTCGAAAGATTCTCACATGAGAAAATGACCTTTTGGTTGATTGATTTCTTATGAATTCCATTCATTCAAAATTTGTAGCAATGCCTACCAATCTACTTATTAATAGTTATTTATACTTATACTTATTTATTAAATATTGTACTTCTAGATATAATTTAAATTCCCGGGATCTTGCTTTAGGTCAGTTTTGTTAGTTCTTGTTTATATTGCGGCTATGTTTTGTGTATCCCATATCCCTCTTACTATTTCATTCCTTGTTAGGTTGAAAACCTGTATTTATAGATACCAACCTGTATTTATATTAATATTAATTTTATTAGGGCTTGATAGGTTTATGACAACAAAAAGCACATCTGCAAAAAAAAAAATGATGGGAATTTTTTGCGAGTTATTTGGAGGAAGTTCATTAATTTTAGTAATTAGTAGTTTTCACATTACATTGCTGTTTCTGCTTTCCAAACTTATTCCACCGATTCCTAGTAATTCCTCTTGTAATTTTTACAGATTTGTGTTGTTCCGTTTTATGTTTATTGTAGTTTTAAATATTTTTATATTCGCACTAATCAATCGGGTCACTGACCAATATTGTAAGATCTATATACAGACGTAGGTTGTACACTTGTATCCGCATTTCCATGTATTTACACCCTTTGCATTATAGCTCTTTAACAACGGAATTATTTATTGATGTCTGGGGTGCTGTCCTAGTCCATGCTATCAAAACTGTACCCAGTGGGCTGAAACTTCCAATAACAAAAGACCAAGAAAATTGAATGTTCTCTCTGCTACATTGTCCCTCGTACTACTAGGAGTTTTGTTATGTGGCCAGATGATGGAGGCTTACCAGCCATGCTCGGATTTGAGCGATCTGACGGAGCTCTCCATGCATCAGCAGCTGTACCTGAAACCTGAGGCGAGGCTCAGCATTACGGTCGCCCTGCCTCCTGTCCGGCTCCCCGGCAAGACTATCAGCAACTGGGAGGTATGCGAGACATGTTCGTAGTGATAGGGGATGAAAATCCCACGGGGATGTGCCTTCTTGCCAGGTATTGATAGTTAGCCCTATGTGTTGAAAATGGAATTTTCGAGTATAGAGTGATCATTGATCGTTTATCGACTGTTATTGGCCCGTAAAAACGAATCCTTGTAGGTGAGCTCTGTACACAAGGGGATGATTTGGTCAGAATCACGCCCGACAGCCGAGTTTTCCCCCAGCCGGTGAAGGCCAGATACCCATCAGGGCTGGGTAGGCCCAGGGCCGGGCAAGATTGACCAGGAAAAATCTCGACAACTCGGGACTAGATCCTGGCTCCCCCTGCTTTGTACCTCAGGCCCAATGGTCTCTGTCTCTTATGACAATTTTTTGTGTGTTAGGTAATGGAACGGTTACGACAAGCAGCACAGCCAGACGAGTTCCAGTTGATCAAAGTAAGCAAAAGCACGCTGGAATTCATTCGATTTGATGGAGAACTCGAGAACCGCAAACAACTTCAAGGCGTTATAATTCGTCTCGATGGGAAAGTCATTCGCCTAAGTGGCTTTCCAGAACCTCTCAAGGTACGTATCCTACCTGGGGTACATCTACCTGTAGAGGTATATGGCTACCTATTCTATCACTGCCTTAAAAGGAGAAAGAGCCTAGCGTTACCTCTACACGAAAGGGTGATAAATATGTTCTTTATATTTTTAATTTCTGCCCCAGTCTTCCTGACTCCCCGGATGATGGTGCCTTCAACATACATCTTGCCCTTCACTTTTTATATGCCTCCCATTAACGCATCACATATAAATCCCGCCACATTCCCCCTAATACCAGCCCCACCTGCCAGCCTTCCCTGGCCAGATAGGTTGACTGGTGGGTGGTAACGTTGACACATATAAAAGCTCAATATCCACCCGCAACAACAACAAAAATTAATTTCTTCTTTTAATTTTTACCCTCTCATTCTTCTGCTTTTTCCCTATTGTCTTCTTTGTCTTTCTTTTGTTGTGGGGGGGTAGAAACTCAACAGCCTGCCTCTGGGTGCGGCCCTGATTCTTGGCCTATCACTACACCTAAATATACTTGGTTTAAAAAAAATAAAAGTAATGAGGTGGGTATATCTTCAGGTGCGAATAGCTGAAGCAAAACCGGATTTTCCGACTCGACACGACTGGGACAAGTATTTCCGTGATGCGAAGAACATGAACGAGATGAAGCCAGGAGAGCGGCCGGACACTGTTTACCTTCAGGGTCTTCCCAGCAAATGGTTTGTCTCCAAGCGCGACCGTCGCAACGGCTCCCTCATCCCCAGCGAATTCGCCCTGCAGAAAGTGTTCGAAATCTTTGGAGAAGTTCGCTGCGTCGACATTCCTATGCTGGATCCCTATCGGAATAGTATGAAGGTAGGTTTCAAACTACCAGTCACCTTGAAGGGACCATCATCAAGGATGAAAACACAAGTAGCACCAGAATAGTTTTTAATGTGAAGGTAAGGGTGATCACACAATCGTATTTACGCTTTTTTCCGACTATTTTTTTAGGAAACTCTTGGATATTTATAATATATGTTCTGAAATATAATATATCTTTTTAAAATCATATGTAGGCAAATTTGCTACCTCCCTTCGTTTGAACAGTCCTCCGATTTTAGGTGTTCGTCTATATAACGCTCTCCCGGTTGAAATCAAATCTGAAGAAAGTTTAACAATATTTAAAAAATTGCTAAAATCGTCTTTACTTGAAAATGTTTTTATAGTTTAGAGGAATTTTTCAATTTGTAATTTAATTGGACAACCAGGCGTTTTATACTTTAGTTCCACCTATTTGGGCGGGACAAGGTCAACAAAACGTAAAATAAAAAAAAATATAATAACATAGCCAGTTAAGAGGACGCTATACCTGACGATGCATTTTTTGCCGCCCATAAGATTAACATTGCGAGCGGCGATTCATTTTCAAGGTTTACCTTTGGTTGGAAAGACACAAATTTTTGCCTGTACCTAGCCCTAACAATGTTCTAGGGAGTGTTCGAAGCAGATTTCCCAATTTCTCACTGGTTTCTTTTATTGCAACTGTTTTGCAAATGCTAGCATCGCATACCTCAAGAAAAGTGCTGTATCTCGAAAACCAGTAAAAAAATGGGAAATCTGCTTCGAACACTCCCTAGAACATTGTTAGGGCTAGGTACAGGCAAAATTTTGTGTCTTTCCAACCAAGGGTAAACCTTGAAAATGAATCGCCGCTCGCAATGTTAATCTTATGGGCGGCAAAAAATGCACTGTCAGGTATAGCGGACCCTTAGACGTAGAAGACATTTGTTCTTATATCAGAACTATTAAATATCCAAAAGGTTTCTGAAAAAAATGGCCGGAAAAACATAGACAAACACGACTGTGTGAATAAACTGAAATGAATACACGTTTCCTCCAAAACTCTCCTCATATTTTTTCTAGTAGTTTTCTTGTTTGCCTGTTCACAGGCCAGCATATCCGGTATCCGGACTTTCTCCCATACGACGGACGCAACGTTTGATGGGTACGTGCAGTTCCGAGACTACATCTCATTTGTGAAGGCAATGGACACCATGCGGGGGATGAAGCTTGTACATAGAGATGGCGTTAAGGCCTTCTCGGCCTGCATCAAGGTAAAACTGGTGCTGCCGCCTTGTGAGTACCTACGCACTATTCAATGCACTTTGTTTAAATTTCTTCAGGACTTTGGAAACTCACCGAAGTCTTTTCCCGTAGCAAAAACTGAAAATTTGCTCAGAGACAGCTGTGTCACTCTATAGAGATTTGAAGATAATATGAAGGAAGTACAAACAACAGAGACGTTCATATAATTTCCAGAAACCTGAAGTATGTAAATTGTGTTTTTTCTGAGTTTTTTGCTCCCTATAAATTAGTTTCGAATCTCTTAGGGTGCGTCCCACCATACTCGGTTAACGGTTAACCTCCAGTTAAATTCGGTTTTTACCGTGCAATATTTGAAATTTAACTGGAGATTAACCGTTAACTGAGTATGGTGGGACGCACCCTTAGAGTGACTACACAATGTCGTTTGTTTATGTTTATTTCCGACCATTTTCTGATGAAGGTGTTTGAGGTTGTTATGTTCTGAAATAACCAAATTTTCTAGATTGTTCATTGAAAAAGTCACTTGATAGTAAAATCACAACGTACCCCTGAAAAAATAGTCGGTAAAAACGTAAACAAATAGCAAATGTACCTGTATTCCGTGGACAACTGAATGGTAAACTACCACGGTAACTGAAAAATAGAGATTTATAATTTTATTTTATTCTAAGTTTTATACTACTTAAATTCTGGCTAATCTCACAGTCATCAGTTTAGCCGATGGTGGCTGAACTGTCGATTGTGCCTCCCTTCTGTCATTTTACAGTTTTCTCAAGTCTTTCTTTCTTCAGATTTCTTTACATATAGGGAGTATGTTGGTAAAATTGAAATTTGCATTGTTGAAAAAATAATTAACCCCTTGGATGGGTTCTGAACACAATATCAACACTCCAAATGATAGGTGGACTTCGACAAGACGAAACATTTAAGTGACATGTCCGTCCAACGGCGGAAAATCGAGCGGGAAAAGCTGATGGCGAAAGAGCGGGAAAAGGAGGAAAAAAAACGGCGCGAGGAGCAAGTCTTGAAGCATGCCATGGAGCAAGACCAGTGAGTTTTCATACTGTCGAGGCCTGAACCATTCAGCCCCTTGAAATATTCACTGAAACACTAAACGAAATCCGTCTGAATTCAGGCTTACTAAACAAGAAGAAAAGCGGCTGAAAGGGGAACGAAGAAAAGAAAGAGAGGAGAAGAGGAAACAGAGAATACTCAAAAAACTCAAGAAAAGGGAAGCTGAGCAAATGAACATCAAGATTGCGATTGAAGAAAGAAAACTTTTGATGGCGCAGAGAAAGCTGGAAAGTATCCGCCTTCTTGATGAGCTGTTTGAGCGCGTCAAAACTGAAACTCAAAAGGAAGTCACGAAGCAAAAAGAGAAAGAGCTGGAAACTCAGCTTTCCAAAGTCAAACAGAAAAAAGAGGCGAAGCTCCGGAAAAAAGAGGAAAAAGAACAGAAAAAGAAGGATCAGTTGGTGTTGAAGGAAAAGCAACTTAGAAAAAAGTTGGTGAAGAAAATAAAGACTGCGCAAGAACAACAGATGGAGGAGAGAAGGGAGAGGCTGCGCAAAACCATTGAGGGCAAGATACAAATGAAGAGTGTGCTTAAAGCGAAAGATGGGCGGGAGATTGTTGCTGGTCACGAGGAGTACGAGGCGGGGCCGTATGGAGGGATGGAGTACTCCACGCCCTACGAAGGTTACAGGGGTGAGTCACCACTTTTATTCAGTGTTAAGACGGTCCACGCAACTGTGTCACACGTGGCAGCAGAATGATTCCCCCCCCCCTTTTTTTTTAGGAAACTGTTGAGTATAGAGAATAAAATGTTATGGTAAAACAATGGGGTTGATTCGTTCCTATTTCACCAGCCTCGCCACCCTTGCTGTTTTGATTCCAAGTTGTTTCATATTTTGGTGTGTTTTCAGGGTACGGGTACCGTGATTGGGTGCCTCGCGGCAGTTTCCGCGGCCGGTTTTACCCTCGGCGACCATTCCGTGGCTACCGCGGTTCTTATCATCCCTACCCTCACTACCAAGATACCCGTATGGATAGGTCAGTATATTTTCATTCTTAGTATTATTTTTTACATTTGGTTTCGTACACCTGCTTAAAGAGCCTTGGAGTGCTGTCAGTAAAATATGAGCAGAATTAATTCTTTGGATTTCGCTTACACTACAGAGGTGAATTCCAAATACTGTGAAGATCTTTTGAGTTTACTTCATCTTGCATTTCAGTGAGTGGCCGACGGAGCAGAAGAAGTCGAAGCAGACAGGCGCTGATGACGTAGAAGAGATCTCCAGTAATGCTGAGTCTAGTGCCACTTCAAAATACTCTCACCTCAACTCCAGTAGTGAAGACGAGGACAAAAATAAAGGTAAATCATGGCATGAAGTGATTTGTCAGAACGTTAATTGTGTCTATTTTTAATGAATAAACTCAGGGATGTATTCGGCTCTGAACCTTGATTGACTGAGTTCGTACCTCTCAGGTGTCCGGCTTGTGTCCCCAGAGGTGTGAGTTCGAATGCTGGTGTAAGCAATATATCCACCTACGGCATGGGTGCAATGGCTTCGCCACTTTCCTGTTTGGCTTTGGTCAGCTCGTCGTTCTTTTCAATTTTGATTTAGAGTGAACAACTTGAACTAATTTTTACAGGGGCTCAAGAGAAATGGCCCGGTTACGAAGGAGGGATCCCCGCAGAGGCAGGCTCCACACACCCGTGGGGTGGATACTCAGACTACTACAATCCTCGGTACATGCGCCGAGGGGGGCGGCGCCCCTGGGGCCAGTTCCGAGGGGGGTACCGGGGTGGTTATGGGTCTGGTCCTAACCCCAATGTCCCCACCAACTCCTTCTATATGCAGTCCATCAACGAACAGTACTACAGGTAAGTATCCTTGTTTGTAGTGCTTTCAAAAGCCACTTATGTGACTCACCATCCTGTAATAGTTATAGATTCTTGAAAATGATAATACCAAGAATGATTCATTCAGCCTTGCCTTCTTTGTTTCAGATACTTCAATAAGCTGACAAAGGGAGGGGACAAAGAAGAGAAGCAAAGTCGATCAAGGTCAAGAACTCACTCCAGGGAGCGCGTCGTATGTAGGAAAGTCCTCAGTCGCTCGCGGTCTCGTGGAAAGTCCTACTCTAGATCTAGATCGCGTTCCCGCTCGTCAAGATCTCGATCACGGTCCCGGTCCAGGTCAAGGTCGCGACGCCCTTCAAGATCCCGTTCACGCTCACAACGACGTTCTTATTCGAGAGAGAAACAGAGTCGAAGCAAGTCAAAGTCTACTCCCCGACGTAAGGAAGAAAATTCAGAGGAGGTGCAAGTTAGAGAGGAAAAACTAAAGGAAGCTACAGGTCACGAGAAAAGACCTGAAGCTGTAGAAGGGAAGAACCTGGATGAACCGAGGCGTACAGAAGAGAAATTGGACATGATACAAGAAAAGCAAGAACAGCTTAACAATGCCAAAGAGAAGAAATTAAAAATAGATAGGGCGAAAACGAAAAAAGTTTACAGGAGCCATGAAAAACTTGTAAATGAAGATAGTGATGGCCGACAGAAGAACAATCATTCCCGGTGTGAATCGCCTAAAGCTGAGGAACGGGAAGCTTCTGACTGGTCTTTATCGTTAAGCGGGTCAGGGGGTTGGTCTTCCCCAGAACGAAAAGCCAAACCTTTGGGGAATCCTAACTGGGAGCCGAGTGATAACCGGCGCTACCCGCGAGGCAGAGACTACATGTACGAAGAACAATACTCCCGCTCCAGATTCAGACCTCGCTATGAGTCACGTGAGTCGCAACAGGTTAGAAGTCTTGTGTCACACCCGACCGCTCGGTCACGTTCCCGGTCACGAAACAGGTCGTCACGGAAAGAGCAAGAAGCTGGGCACAGTCGTGATGACGACCGGAGATCTGTTCCTTTGAAACATACTCCCGAGAAGAAAGCACGGGATGTTCCATCAAGGCGAAATGATGATGAGAAACCTTCGACTACAGTACCTTCCCAGGTTACTCGCCGCGTTCCTTCCTCTGAAGATAAGTCAAAACACAAGAAGGAAAAGAAGAAAAAGAAAGACCATGTGAAAAAAGCGAAAAAGAAAAGCTCTCACAGTCGGAGGACAAGTAGTTAGTTGGTCCGCTCTTGATCTTCTGTCTTACCTGTAGAGTTTTGAAGAAGTAAATTAAAACTACCTTAATTCTTTATATGATGAACAAGAAACTTACTAATTTTATGACCCTTGTAATAGGCGTTGACTTCTAAAGGATCTCGTCCATCTGACCGCGGCATTCGGAGCGCTCCGATCCTGGCTAGGCAGTGGCTTACCGAAAAATATATCACTTTTTTGCGAACCGAGCGGTGTGGACAGCCGCGGACAGGTGAACGAGGTCCTTGAACCTCGGCTACCCACTCGTGGTTAGTAGCTGAGTCTTTAAAGAGGTAAGTGTGCCAAAAGGTAGGGGGACGTGCTGCGAGGAGGATAAAAAAATCTAAAAGATTGACGTGAAGTACTATGAGAATTGCAAGTGCAAGTTGAAAAAGCGCGGGAATATAGTTGAATCTGATTGGTCATCTTCTTATTTTCATTTTGAAATGTTGGCCAACCTGAGTTTGAGACGCTAATTTTTTTTTTAAATGACAGAAATTTGGAAATCCTTACCTAATATTTTCTAAAAAGTTAAAGTCAAATCCTTTACCTACTACTACGGTAACTCACCTATTTGAAAACTTCAAAATAGTCCCCTTTCTAATCTCATCTTCGGGAATTGTTCTGTCTAGTGTCTACCCTTGGTGTAAGTACCTAGGCAAATTTACGGTAGTAAATTTTCTATTTTAGCTCTGTTCAGTCAGCCCGCCATGAACTACTCGCTAGAATATTTTAAATGTCCAATAAACGGCCAACACACTTTTTATAATGAAAACAGATATTTAAAGCACATTTATAAATGTCAGCGGAAACACCCAAAATGTAAATTGTACCAGTGCCCCTACAGTGCGAGGCACTTTGTGCCAGTGGCCGAAAAAATGGACCATTTAATGACCTGCCCGTCTAGAGTACCCCTCTTAGCTCTGACATCGGGACAGCATTTTACATATGTTGAGACCGACAGCGAAGCACTTAATGCAGAAGAAGATTGGTCTGACAATACGCCGATATCATGGCGTGCAGAGCAAGAGGCCCAAGCAAGAGAGAAAGCTATTGAGGAGGTTAAAAATGAAAAAGGGTGGGAGGGCTGGAATGTTGAATGGGAAGATGAGCCAGACTGGTGGGATTTCGGGGAAACTCCTCCTAGCAAAAGAAGAACCATGCCAAACAAATTAGTGAAGCCAGGTACAGAGTCAGATGAGGACCCGGAAAATGAAGACGATAATGTTGTTTCTCTGGAAGAAATTTTGGCCAAGAAGTGTAAGGTCCAAGACCAGCCGGCAGCAAGTAAGTTCTGGCGTTTACCTGTATTGTTAGGTTAAAAAGGTGCGCAAGATATTAGTAGAAGAGTAGGCCATGGCGTAAGCGGAAAATATTGCTGACGCCAGGTCTCACAGAACACTAAGCGGCACAGTAGTATTGATACCATAGTAATAGTAGAAAGTATTTTTCTTAGTTCGCGCAAAAACCTAGTTAGTTGCTTAAAAGTACGATTTTAAATTTCCTATTTGTTTAACGAAGCTGACTACTTTGGATAATAGTTTAAGTATAAATACCCAAGTAGTTGTTGAGTGTACTGCAAGTAGTCACCATATTATGTATTGAGTCCAATGAACCGAAGCAACTTAACCTAATCTGGTTGACTTGTTGCTATGTGAACTGACCTGTCTCTGCCGCTCGGTAAGCAAATACTAAACGTAGCAGCGTAACGTAGTTGTTGTTTTACAGCACCTACCTCTCTTTGCCGTGTAAGAAACCAGATTTTTGTTTAGATTTTCAGAATAATTTGAAGAAAGAAGTCAGCCCAGATTCGGAACTAGTTCAAGGCAGGCCGAGCTCGAGTGTCATGGGCTCGTTAGGTAAGCTAAGCACGCGTTTGGTTGTGATTGTGGCTTTGTTGTGGCACGTATTTGGCACATACAGGACCGTGTTTGATATTCCTTGTTATAATCAGGGTTTTTGGTGCTTTGAAGCTCAAGTATTCGCATGATAAGATAAGTTCATCTGTTCACACGGTATTGTTGAGACTCGTTCTATTTCGTTTCAAATAATTGCCACGTTCTTCCCTATCCACACCCTTGTCAGGTTTGTACTATAAAATCATACATTTTTGTTGTTTTACTACAAGGTCTGTATATTCCAGAAGTTACAAATTTGGTCAGATCACGTTGGCTAGTTCCTAGTTAGTTAAAAAGCTCAAGTTTTCTGGTTGAACCTTCCCACTGAACAAAGTAATTCGATGGAGAGGTGACTCTGTAGCTAGGTACGTTAGAAGCTAGCTCTGTTTGTCCTAATGATGCACATAAAGCGTCATAATTATACGGGAAATTCTGTAACCTCACGAGGGTAACTAGACCTACCTTCTACGATACAACCCTTTTACAGATACAAGTAAATATTCTTGGCTCCAGTAAACGGCTGTGGATCAAAGATTTGTGCCCATCGGTAGGCACTCTATGAAGCCACTTACTAAAGTCACCAAACAGTATGGGTTTTATGAGGCTGTGCAGCTCTCATCAAGGTTAGAAGTCCATGCCGAGATGGCCACCTGATGTCACCCGTCTGGCAACTTACGATACCTTGCAAACGAGTGTGTAAAAAGAGGGGGAACCTTTGAATCAAATATTTTCCCTCGTTCCACGGCCGTTTACTGGAGCTAAGAATACCTACTTAGGCATACCTATTTTTTAATCATGCTCAATATTTTAGCCATTAAAAGCACTATGTGTGAAGTTGAAAAAGCATCGGCGACGCCTCTGACACGTGTTGAGCTGCATTCCCATTTGGACGGTTCTGTGCGCGCTGAGACAGTGTGGGAATTGGCCAAAGCCAAAGGCGTAGCGCTACCGGGGGACGGTAGCTTCCGCGCCCTTAAGGTTAGTCCGTGTTACGTAGGTTTAGGGAAGTAGGTACCCAGTGGCTTGTTTAAATATTATAGCCAAGCATATGATCGCAATAAGTAAAATAAAGATAAGTCTAAACCACGGTTGGGCGAACGTGACGTCATAGGGTGTACTTTCCCCTTAAGGGTCCGCTATACCTGACGGTGCATTTTTTGCCGCCCATAAGATTAACATCGCGAGCGGCGATTCATTTTCAAGGTTTACCCTTGGTTGGAAAGACACAAAATTTTGCCTGTACCTAGCCCTAACAATGTTCTAGGGAGTGTTTGAAGCAGATTTCCCATTTCTTTACTGGTTTTCGAGATACAGCACTTTTCTTGAGGTATGCGATGCTAGCATTTGCAAAACAGTTGCAATAAAAGAAACCAGTGAGAAATTGGGAAATCTGCTTCGAACACTCCCTAGAACATTGTTAGGGCTAGGTACAGGCAAAAATTTGTGTCTTTCCAACCAAAGGTAAACCTTGAAAATGAATCGCCGCTCGCAATGTTAATCTTATGGGCGGCAAAAAATGCATCGTCAGGTATAGCGTCCTCTTAAAGATTTTCTGTTTTTATTTGACAGGACACACTTGTGATTCGGGACCCCATCGACTTGGCCCACTTTCTTCAGCCCTTCCGTATCATCATCCCCTGCCTACAAAATGATCTGCGAGCCCTGGAACGCATCGCCTACGAGTTCATCGCGGATAAGGTTTCTACCTTTCACTGTCACCATTTAATGCTAATTATTGCTGACAGTTGTTGGTGATCTTTTCGAAACTTTTGGTTCCAATGGATAATAGTTTTTTTTTACATAGAAAACTAGTTAGGACTCTTTTTTGTTTTCATTGATTGAAACTGAACTGAACATATATTTTCCAGGCACGCGATTCGGTAGCATACGTAGAAGCACGATTCGCCCCGCACGCGCTGCTCACAGACTCGATGCGGGATATGCCGCACTTGGAGGGGGTTGTAGCGGCCGTGTCTCGAGGCCTGGCGCGGGGACGCGAAGAGTTTGGAGTCGATTCACGCATCTTGTTGTGCTCGTTGATCGGCCTTGACACGGCAGAGGAGGTGCTGGCGTTGTGCGAGCGTACCCGTGACTTGGGCGTGGTGGGAATTGACACGGCGAGTACCTGTGACGGAACGACCAAGCGGGATGAGGTTCCAGAAGGTGGCAGGGAACAGGAGGTGTTTCAGCGTGCGGCTCAGGTATGTATATATATTTATTTATATTGGCACCCCATTTGGGTATTCAATTTAAAATATACCATATGAACAAAACAATACCGAAATAATACAAACAAACCAAAACTATAACTATAACTCATTCTGATATTCTACCGCATCTCCTCTCTCTCACCCTTATAAATTTTTTTTCCCACTAAATCGTTCATTCTGAACCAGTGTTTGTAGTTCCAAAATGTCACCCTTCCCTCCAGCGTCGCCCTCTCAACCTCTACCCCACTGCAGTCCACCAGCATGTGCGCAATGCCCGGTACACAATGGGCACTTCCTCCCGAAAACTCTCACCTCACCTCACCTCACCACAGTTGTGGCAGCACAATGATTTTCCTTCCCATTTTTTGAGGAAACTCTAGGATATCTAAATGTTCTGAAATATAATATGTCTTTTTAACGTTAGAAATTAATTGATTATGTTTTGATTGTACGGTTGAGTAATTTGCCACAAATGAAAACAATCACTCTGTCGTTATATCTTAACTTAGCCAACTGATTTCAGACGTTAAAAAAACGGGTTTCTAAAATAAAAATAAATTTCGTATTTTTTTTTTCGTAGATCGGGCTTCATCGGACTGTCCACGCCGGGGAGCGAGGGCCTGCTGAGATGGTGCGGCGTGCGGTGGAGCTTTACCGCGCTGAGCGCATAGGACACGGCTACCGTGTGGTGGAGGACCTGCAGGTCTATGCCGAAGTGCGCAGGGACAACATCCACTTGGAGTGTTGTCCCTGGTCCAGTTTCCTTACGGGAGCCGTACCAATGGGAATTCGCCAGCATCCAATTGCCAGGTATTAAGGCTGAGTGATTTTTGTCACCAAAAAAATTGTCCAAAATTAACCGATCGTGAAATCACAACATAGCCTCTTGAGTAATGACGTTAAAAAAAGATATTATATTTCAGAATATTTGAATATCCAGTAGTTTTCTCACAAAGTTTAAAGTCCAAACGTAAAAAAAATAGCGAATGTATATTCAGCCTTAAAGGCGTCTACTCAGTTGTGTTTACTTTTTCTGCATACTTTATGAGGAAACTATTGTATATTCAATGTTCTGAAGTATAATATGTCTTTTTGACAGCCGAAATGAGCAGGCTGTGTTGTGATTTAATTTCAGAATTTTTTTTTGTAAAAAATCGGTTCCAAGTTATTTTTCCTAGCATTGTACCCTTTGTTTTTCGTTACTTCTACAGTATTTAAATATGAATATCCACTGAAGTCATACAGTGCCTACATTTCGCTCATTATTTGTTTTAGGTTTGCCGAGGATCAGATCAACTTCTCGGTGAATACGGACGACACCACCGTTACGGGGCACACATTGACTGAGGACTACGCACTCTTCGAGAGCTGGGGTCTCACCGAGGCCCAGTCCCTGCGAGCCAGCCTTAACGCCGCAAAATCCGCCTTCATCACTGAGAATGAGCGCCGTCAACTTGTTCAGCGCATTCTCAGCCAAATAGTACCTGAAGAGCGATAAAGCGATGAAGAGGTCATTCTGCGGATGCGTTGTCCCTAAACACTCTCTAAAAATCGGGGTGCTCTCTAGACCCTGTGGTAATGTTAGAATTTTGATTACTGCTTAATATTATGCTTTTGCTATTTATATATTACTTAACGTTTTTACGACATTGTTGGATATTTAAATGTTCTGAAATATGTAATTGTAACGTCCGAAATTAACTAGCTATGTTGTGATCTTACGACCTAGTGATATTATATTTCAGAATATTTAAATAGCCAACAGTGCCCTCAAAAAGTGATCGGAAAAAACCTTAATGCGAATATCAAATGTAGATTCGTTTTTTATTTACAGCTTCTTTTAGGAATAAGAAATAATTATTAGTCAAATTTAAATTGACAAAGGTGTAGTGTGTCTGCTTGTTGAATCCGACATACCGACTACCTATACCATTCAATTTCTAACTTTTTTCGAAAAATTTCGAGAAACTTTCAGCAAGAAAATCACAGGTACCGTCAGGTGCCAATAAATGAGCTATTTATAAGGCCATCTAAGTGAACACTTGGGTGGACACAGCAAGGTAGTTTGCCCAGGCCCATGACAGTGGCTTTTTTTTGTAACTTTTTTCTATACCTATAGTACCTACTTAATTTTCCAGTGTGTTGTTCTTTAAAAATTAAGAATAAATAATAGTTTTTCCATCACTCAGTCTTCTATGATCTCAAATCTAGATAGCGACCCTCTGGAGTTTTTTCTGGCTGAATTTTCTGGAAAGGAAAATGAAAATACAGTGGAAAAACTAAACCGCAGCTAATTGCAATTTTATTTTTATTGCCATCATTCTAATCTAAATGTTATTACACCGAAAAACTCAACCCTGTATCTACAGAAGTTGGAGGTAAAAAAAAAACAGTTCTGATGCATCCAATGCTTGGATTGTTACTAAGATTTTCGGTGGTGTAGGCAAACCACTTACAGCCATACTTTCGTTTTTCTTACACGAAATTGGATAGTTACGAAGTTACGAAAAAGCCAATGTTTTTTCGTTCTAGATCGACTGCCGAAATGGCCGATGTAACCAGTACGTAATCACCTAATACTGTATTTATTCCCGTATTTGAGAAATGTTTCTGCCTACGGCTTGGCTCAAGGTATGAACGGTGGGGAGATATTGGACGGTTTCGATGGTGCCGACAGCTTTGGTTTGCATGTACATCCACTCTCGACAAGCACATAGTCCTGACCCGTTAGCGTGACAGGCCCGAGTGGTATCACCAGGAACAAGTAGGGAACGTAGGTCTGTGTACACTCCCCCCGAACTACTTCACATTCACTGGACCTGAAACAGAAGAAAACGTCGGTTGCGCACTGCTTTTTTGGACACTATCGCAATTTCTGCCCAGTTTACTGGGGTGGCCCTTCCCTATTGTGTAGAATAGAGCTTCCTCTAGAGATTTCGCTGAGTTCCATTTTGATTGGCTTGGGGTGTATCGTGCGTCCAGCGATCTTCTGTATTATTACCTATATTTAACTAAAGGGTTGTCCAGTGACTTGATGCTCGAATTAGTTAACTGACTCTTAACCCACTGCTTAATCTTTGGCAGTGATCAGGATAACACTTACTCGCAAACTTCAAACACGACTTGCTGTAGGAGGTCTGGAAATTTTTGAACAATAGTGACGGGTTGTCCGCTGGTGAGGGAGACCCCATACATGGGCGCAGTCGTGTTGTAGCGAGTCTTACACAGGCGCGCCGGACCCCCGCAGCTTTCTTCTTTTGCTCTGCCTGGAACGAAAATGATGAAGACAGTGAGTGAGAGCATTAGCCAGAAAGGACCGGGACGAGAGAAATTTTTTAGTCGTAGTCTACTTAGACTTAGTGATAGATGGGTCGTCAAGCAATCTTCTTGTAAGGTTGCTCTCTGTTTTGGAAGAACTTTTTTAAGCTCGAGCCGTAGGTACCTATTATTTCAAGATTTAGTCGACTTTTTGCTCCTGGTGAAAATTTCTGGAGCAATAGAGTAGAGCTGTTAGTTGCCCGAAAAGCCTTTCCATTTTGTCTTTGAGTCGCTGGACAGTGGCTGGTAAGTACCTGTCCTGTGAGGAGGAACACCATGATTCGCCTGCAGGTATCCACGAACTAGTGCTTGCTGAGTCCGAAGCGGATCGAGAGTATGACCTTCCAGCAGTCGTCCCCGTCGGTGACTGCGCCCAAGCTGCTCTTCACTGGCCCTGATTGCACGAAGCACCTTCTCCCTGGTTAAAGAAAAAAATGGTATTTTTTTCCACGGATTTATCATACCCTACCCTACAACATGTTTAACCTCATTCTACACGTGTTAGCCTACCTATTTACCTTTATAGGCAAAACTCCTGCTGAACGTGCATGTTTTTCTGCAACTGGGATTTGAAAATGACTTACTAAATAAGGCAACACCTTGTGAGTTCAGCTATAGATAAAATTTAAATCATTTCGTAATAAAATTCATTTTTGAAGATAGTCAAAACTTTTTCGCGTCAAAATATTACCGGCAAGCCGACAACTTCAAATCTAGTGCCACGACCAACATGGCTGTTGTATACAAACAACGCCAAAAATTTGTCCTTTCTCAAATTCACAAAGTGCGAGATTAAGGGAAAATACCACTAAAAATCAAATATCCTACCATACCTTGGATAGGGGGTTCCATCAGGACCCAAGCAGTTCGGGGAGTCGGTAAGTGCATCTCCATATGTGTACTGAAGAGGTCGGCTGCATGCCGGAACGGTATTGTCCCCAAAACTGGCAAGTGTGCCAACGCCCTGCGTTAAAATCCACAGCAACACCTGTTAAGAACAATTCCGTTAGGTTTTGCCGATTCAGGTAGGAATCCGCGGGCATGCCAAGTCGCGGAACGCCGGGCGGAAGCCACTATTTTGCATAAGTGCGGTTTGCCTACATACCTAGTGGCAGTACCTGTACCTGCAACTCAATTATGGTTTTGAGGCCTACCGCAGCCGCATCCTCTCTGCAGCATGCAACCAGAAGCTGTGTCTCGTTTAACAAATAATGTTCATCTATGTTCAGGTACCTCCCGAGGCTACAACCTTAAACTTTTGGTAGGTATGCTGTGGTTGTTTTATTGTGGAACCTTATTTTATTTTCAATATTTCAGCATGTGCTGCTAGACTTCAAAAAAAGTTATGACAAAGCGAACAAAGGCCCTTTGGTATTCGGAGACCATACAAAGAAGAAGTGGGACCTAATGGCCGTACCCACATACACCATGCTCGTCACGGCTTGGTGTTTCACGCAACAGGTACGAATTTAGGCATTGTTCATGTACACACGTATGTATGTAGGTCTTATGGAAAAACCGGGTTCTAGAATAGTCTTTCAAGATAACTGGAAAGTTTTGTTAAAGACTAGAGAAATGTTAATAATAGCCCGGCACAAGGTTGTGATAATTACCAATTCAATAGCGTAGGTATTTAAAATTAAATCTTATCCGTTTTTTGTATTTGTGAACGCTGCCACACTGAATGTTGCCGTCGATAGCATGGAGTAGGATAGAGATGAGCTTGGCTAATCAAAAGGGAGCCCTACCCCTTCTGTACGTAAATAACCTTAAACAAACCCAGGGCACATCTCCAGGGGGTTGGGGTAGAAAAATTCAAAGGTACTTACTTTACAAAATAGTAAAAATGTATTCATAGCAGGGCGTAGAACTATGTACGTTTGTGAAGCACTAAAGGATCAGTCCGCATTATCCCATGTATTGTATATCACAAGGATTACGTTGCAGTTACGTTATTATGTGACACGTGACACATTTTCACCCTCCACGTCACAGCTTTTTGATTTTTCACTTTAAAAAAAAATTGCTACTGTTGTGAACTAATCAGGCACTTTATGTAATAGCCTGCATGAAGAGCACTGGTTTAGGTTCACTGTCGATGTTAGAGTGACACGCCACTGATAGGGGTGTGCACTTGCCACTGTGTTGTGTGGCACTGAAACGTCGCACTACTGACCTAACTGTCCACTTGCAGGCTCGCACTCGCTGGTGCCTCACTGACTCATACACTACTCATCTCCCCAACCACGGGCCACCGTCTCAACCTGAACCTTCTAGGGTGGCCAAAGTTTATTTGTCTATGTTCGATGAAAAACCTCCAGGTACTCTCAAGATGCCTGAGGATTGTAGTAAAGGGGTGGGGGACAACCCCTACAACTAGACTGTTTCCAGAATTCTTATCCTTAGTGCTTAGCTGGTAGCTGGCTCCCCAGTCACCTACTTATAGCTGAGGGTTGGGGGGGGGGGGGGGGACAAGCCCAGCAACTAGACCGTTTCAAGAACTATCCATTGTGCTCAGCTGGCAGCACTACCAAATACCAGCTCCCCAGCCTTCGAGTAAACGATGGGGACCTACAGTTTTAGGTGGGTTCCGAACCACCAGTCTCGATATACATTTCACTTGACATGCTGAACATATCAGAGGTGAATGCCGATCAGAAAAACTTGGTAGGATCGGGATCGAACCGGTGTGACCCGGCTCTCAGTGTTCTCTAAGATGACATCGAGGCCACTTATTGGTTGTCGAGGTAGTTATTGTCTGAGGGTAAATTAGGGACATCTTAGTTCTTTAACCTTGTGTTCGATATTCTGATTCTCTTTTGAAATATTGAAGTACTGCCCCACTTAATACTGTGCAGCTAGTCAGCGTGTCTGTAATCCATTCTTGCCTGTAACGAGCGGTAAATGTTATTTTTGGGCTCTTGTCCTCCAGGCTTTTATGTTAACTTATTAATAGTGACTATCAGAATAGTTTGTTTATATTTTTAATGACGTCTTTTATGGGAATTTGTTGGAAATTTTTGGCCCAAATTCCACTCGATTGTCAATGATATTAAACTAGATTTTGACGTAAAAATAAAAACCATTATGGCGCCACTTGTGTTCTACCCTAAAAGTAAACTTATTCTTGCAGTTGCGGTTCTGCCAACAAACGAATATAAAGGCTGGAGCTGGAATACATCAAAGATGAAAAAGCGCTCCCTTCACTCGTTTCCAGCAGGTACTTTTTACATAAAAAATTGATTTACTACAATAGGAGATACTTGAATCCGAAAATCTGGGTCTTGATGACTTCCGCTATGCACTTGGTACCTGGAAATTTTGGCCAGCCCTGGGCTGGAGCCGATACCAGTAATGAACTCCAGGACGGACTGTGAGGGAAACTAAGGTGACGATCCAGCCTCATAACAATGCTTGTGTAAGTGTCTTTTCTTAGAAGTTTTCCTGCAACGGTTCTTCTAACGGGAGTCCTTAACAAGATCCCATTCACCCAATTAACAATGATAATGTCTCACCTTCTTAAGATTCCCAAGGGCCATTCCATTCCATGCCAATGAACCTGCGACCATTCAACATTTGGCGGTGCTCGACTTACCAATCACTCATTCAATCATTCACGATTTAATTGTTTATCATTCAGTCATTCACGGTTTAATTGTTATCATTCAGTAGGTTGTTGTCATTCTTCAGTTAGGCAGTGAATGTTAGATTTTTTAATCGGTTTGTTGAAGGGGATGATTTCGTCAAAATCACGCCTGACTTTCGAGTTTTCCCTCGGCCCTGGTCCTCCTGCTTCAGAGTCATAACTCACTGACTCGCCACTGCGCTATCTATGATCTATGTACCTGCAAAAAGGTGGTATAGATACCTAACCCGGTTGGGAAAGCCGTGAAGGAACCAGGCTCATTCAAAAGATCTAGTTTTCGTAAGATAGACTCAATGAAAAATTTGTCTGGTGACCCAGTGCAGGGGGCAACGGGTGGTGCCTGACTGAGATATACCGGTAGGCTTAGTAAACTGTCAGAAGCCCCATATTCCCATCTTTCACGAAAAGCAAGGCCTGAAACAAAGCTGAACGCTGGAGAAACCAATTTCGGTGCTGTACTGTCTCTCACGGTAGTTGATGGTATTTTATTTCGGGCACAGCGGTTGCTCTTGCGAGGCTTGCATAATCAGAGTGAGTGATGGTGGATATTTATTTCTGTGGTGCCCCCTGTAAATACTGGACCAGCCTAGGGAGGTTTGGAGGACAATTTGGGTAATAAATATCTACGTACAAAGTATAAGTTTTGTGGACACCTTGTTCAGGCTAAGGTTCCAAAACCAGTGCCTGGTTTCTGGGCCTGTTCCAGCTGTTGATTACTTTGACTTGTATCCATCACCCAATAATCCTTCCAGTAATTGATATTCGAGGCATTAGGTACCCAACAATAGACCGGGAACTGCGAGTCAGCACTCGGGTGGGGGTGCGCGAAGGGGTGTAGCGTTGCTAAGCTATTTCTGTGTGGCTGCTATCGATTCTGGCATAGCTCAGAGTTCGGTGGTACTGCTCCCTGCTGCTTTTTTCTCTCTTAAACCAGTTTTGTTCAGTTGTTTTATCCCAATTTGGTGAGTACACGTAACTTCCGATATAGCAGGTTCGAGGTTGAACAATTTTTTTCGGTAGGTTTTTTCGGATTGCATCACTATAGTGCGTTCTAGTTTTTTGTAACTTGGTGATTGTATTGCAGTTGTTGTACATAACTTTATACTGCACTTAAAATCGGTAGGTGAGTAGGTATAGGTATATGTGTGGGGCAGGAGCTGGACAGGTTTTTAAGGTTCCCGCTAGGTTGGGCGAAGCTTGACGAGCTGTGTGGCCTGCGACACCCATAATTTAAAAAACATAAAAACATTGCTTATGGGTTCGATTGTTCTCAAGTTGAAACATCGTATTTTTATTTAGAACAGTGGGTGTAGTTTCTTTCACACGAGAGTGAAGGAAACTTTAGCTGTAAGGAAAGTTGAGATGGTTGGGCTTTCTGGTTTCTGGCTGTCTGAAAAGAACCTACGTCGTTGTACGTGAAAAAATGCCGAACGCATATCAGCGTAAAAATGAACCGTTATAAAGGAGCGTGCACTTGGAGAAACCACTCTTATCTTTACCTGTTTTACCTAGTCTATGTTGAGTCTGACATTAGACATAAATATTACCTACTTATGCAGATAGCTAGTCACGTTTGAACTACTTTTTGATGTGATTTCCTCGACCTTCTGTGGTGCAGTAGGTACTTAGGGGCTCGAAATCGGGCAGCTTGACTTCTCTGTGTTTGTCTAAGTTCTTAGTCCACCTTTTTTGCCTGTTCCCGTGCGAACGATAAATTCGGCGTTCATTGTAAGTTAAGGGTCCGCTATACCTGACGGTGCATTTTTTGCCGCCCATAAGATTAACATTGCGAGCGGCAATTCATTTTCAAGGTTTACCCTTGGTTGGAAAGACACAAAATTTTGCCTGTACCTAGCCCTAACAATGTTCTAGGGAGGGTTCGAAGCAGATTTCTCATTTTTTTACTGGTTTTCGAGATACAGCACTTTTTTTGAGGTATGCGATGCTAGCATTTGCAAAACAGTTGCAATAAAAGAAACCAGTGAGAAATTGGGAAATCTGCTTCGAACACTCCCTAGAACATTGTTAGGGCTAGGTACAGGCAAAATTTTGTGTCTTTCCAACCAAGGGTAAACCTTGAAAATGAATCGCCGCTCGCAATGTTAATCTTATGGGCGGCAAAAATGCACCGTCAGGTATAGCGTCCTCTTAAGGTGAAGGATATTATCATTAATAAGAATGGTTCAGGGACGAGAGGCATTTACAAACTACGACGTACTTGGAGCGACACAGATCGATGCCGTGCAGATCAGTCATTAAGGTGTATCATATCTGGGTTAATCACTGCCATTTGGAATATGATTTTTGTGCTCTGTTATAAGCTGAAGCAGTTCATTTGCTTATAAATTGTTTCCTGGCAAACGGAAGTAGCGTCAGCAAATCACAGGGCAGCGAAGGGCTCGGGGGTCAGGAGCAACCCATAGATTAGCGGGTGATACCAATCAGATTCGAAAAGGGTACTACTGGTACTACGTCTGTAATCGCCTGCTCCGATGTCCGGAGAGATCTTGTAATTTTATGGAGGGTTCTCATGTAATGATGGAAGATTTTGAAGATTTTAAAAATTTTGTTTTACAGACTGATAGAGGCATTGACGTGCTATTATTTAATGTAGTTAATATTTTACAGATTAGTTCACAACATTGAAAAAAATAATTTTCAAAAAAATAAATATTGTTGAAATGCAAGGTGGTCCAACTCAATGTCCCAGGGTTGTACAGTCTATACTACTGTGCCTATTTGAAGGAAGGAGTTTAGTTATACATTGGATATGTCCTTGACACTATCCTTTGTAGTACGTGATCGCATATCCCATTCCATATAGGGAGCAAAAACCAACACGCACATGTAGCCTTGTGTATAGGTACAACTTACGACCTCCCACCCCCTCCCCTAGTCATGCAAGCAACTGACCGGTGCGCGGTGGCTAGGCAAAAATAGCTATCAGTGGTTTTCCCTGAACTTACCATGCACAACCTAGTAGTCAAAGTACCTGTAATATTAAATTTCTTCGTAGCCTTCGGTAAAACTTTTCCACTTTCGTGTCCGTAGAGTGAATTGGATAGATCGTTTATTTCGGCTCTTGAAGGACTCTGAAGTCCGTTTTGCGAGGTACGAGTGGTACAACCGTTATACCTAGGTATAATACCTAATTTTAAATGAATACGTATAGTTCCGTATCCCTTTTAGGTACGTGAACACGTCGTACATGTACACCTGATATCTGGAGGTTGAGCATTGAGATAGTGATTTACGGATGAAACATTGGAAGTCGAGACAATGGAAATTTATGTTCGAAGTCCGAAAGTGTTCTGCTGGCCGAATAAATGTCCTACCTAACTGCTGTTCTGCTTCGGTGGATTGTCAAAGGGTTCAGTTGATAATGCTGAAGTAATACCTACTCAAGTTAAATATTTTTTTCAGACGCCGATGCAGCGACATGGAGGGAGCGGTGAAAAGCAAGACAGCCAACGCGATGCCATTCTACGTCGCGCCGCAGCGCCTCAGCCTGCAGACCCCGTGTGAAATCATCCGGGAAGCTCGGGCGGGCATGATGGGTGGACGAGAGGGGCGGGGTCTACGTCCCGTACCCACCAGCCGGCCCTTCACGCCAAAAGATCGAGAGCGCGTGCTGTTTGGTGCAGCACGGCGAGGTGCCCGCCCACCTAGTGCAGTCAATTTGAGCTATCTTCAGCGCACAGAAACGGCGGCTCTCAAACTACCGTCCATCCCTACTCGCTCCAGCCTGCGCGCCGCAACGTCCCACCCCCCGCCACGTGCTGTCCTGTCCCTCGACAACTTGGTGGAGGAAGTGGAGGGAGATGGAGTGGAGTGGAGAGATCGGGGAGGTCTGGGGGAGGGAGAGCTGCCCGGCCTCCGCAAGTCCTACTCCAGCCCGCAAGAGCGCGCCCCGTCTTCCCGTCAATCCACCCCTGATCTACCGATGGGTCACGTGCTCCGAGACCGCTGGACCACTGAATCGAGTGGATTAGAGAGCTCGTTACCCAGGCAAAATAGCGAACCTCGAATACAGCTGAAGAAAGTTCACCGACTGCAGAGCCTCCCAAGCAAGGGAAGTACCGATCTCGGTCAGGAAGAATCTACCCATAAAGTTTCTGTTGAAACTGGACAAAAAGACGAAATTCTCTTTGATGATCAAGATCAACGCCCTACAGAACAAATACCAGTCATAGACAGTTCTGAAAAACCCGCTGGCGGGTGTAGCACTGTCGACGTCAAAACAAAGGACCATAATCCAGTGCCTTTTACCGAAGTTCAGGATATTAAAAGCCTGGAAGTGGCTGAAGAGGTCACCAAAGAACCAGGAGGGATTGAGTCTAGGGCACAGGAATGCGTCACAGATAATTCAAATTTAACGAAAGAAATGAAGATGGTTGAAGGCGAAAAGTCTACTACCGATGAGAAGGAAGGAGACATGATAGCTGTTCTGTCGGACGGAAAGCTTGTTTGGGAGGCTTCGCCCCCAAGAAAACAACCTCACGTTGAGGATTACGTTGAGACTCCAACTCAGCCACGCTCACATGCCGTGTCTGGCACACATCTGCACAATCTGCGCCACAACCTGACTCAGGTACAGGGCCGGATGAACGACTTGCACACACAGATAGAACAGCTGGGATCCCGAGTGGCCAGCGGCCGTGCCCAAGCTGCAACCAACGGGACCTTCCACATGAATAACAATAAGAGATACCACGCGAGCAAGACCGGAAATAACGCTGGCTCTGGGATGAAAGCGTACCGGAAATGGTCGGAAGCGGCTCAAGAAGACGAAGCAGAAGCTGCGAAGGCGGCGCCGCTACCCAGGCAGGATGCCGCGGGCTGGGATTTCTTCTGGAAGAACAGCTATTTCCGGTCGAAAGAGGAAACGCTGCGGCCTGAACTAGAACCTCTTGCTGTCGTCTTAGAGGAGCTTCGAACTATGCACACGAAGGGTAAGGCATATCTTGTTCAAAATGTGTAGTCTCCTTTTTGGTTACAGAAATTTCCTGATACGCCCACAATGACATTATTTCTGTTTAGATGTGAACCAGCTGGACTTACCAGGGACAGAAGTTCGGCTGGAAAAACTCTACGTATCGCTGAAGGAAGTGGATGGGTTCAGTCAAGGAGGGCTGCCAACATCGTTCAAATCGAAACTTCTGCAGACGCTATACATGTACGCTGATGACGACAGACCCAAGCTTCTTCTTCTCATCGCCAGGCTTGTCCTGGCGTTACGGGTCGAATCAGGACTTCCAGCTGCCTGCAAAATGATTTTCAAAGTGGCTCGCTCCGATGTCAATGACCATCTCTTTTTGGATATCCCCGATATTTTGGGTAGGTACATACCTATTTTTGGATGGCTTTTCAAAAGGAGATTTTATCTTAGCTGGATGCTTGTAACAGTTGTGGAATTCGTGGCAGCGGAATGATTTTTTTGCCCATTTTTTGAGGATTTTTAAATATTCTGAAATATAAAGTGTCATTTCGATCTGTAGGTAAAAATATTAACGGAAGGTTCTTATTGGTTTCCAGAGTTGTTTTTGGATGGGATAGGCAGAGCATCTCCACTGGACGCAGCAGAGAGCTGTATCTATGGTTACGGGGCCCTCAAGTTCCTCACTGTGAATCATCTTCTGCTTGCGCATGCGCTGCATCTTGGCGCCCTTGACCTGGTCACTCTGCACCTCAAAATGGCCAACAGCGCACAGCAAGATGGCTCCAAGGTAAATGTCTATGAATGGCGGCATTACTCAAAAGGTTATCCCAACCGTATAATCTTCTGCTTGACAGAGGTTACCATGTACCTACTCTGTACACCCACTTCCAGATTACATAATCGCGATTTATGCAGGCGCAGCGAAATACTTGTACTTATCAGAGCAGATAAATATCCAGTATTCTTCGGCTGCCTGGCCTCTCAAGTGTCTCATAGTGATCAGTTCGAATGTTGTCCCTATCTATTTATTTGTTTTCTAGGTGGGGGAGCAGACACAACACGCCCTATTCCAGCTGACTGGAGCTCTGAGGAACATTGCTGATGGAGACGGTATCGGACCACTATTTCTCACCACAAACTGCCTCCCTGCTCTCCTGAAGGTAGTTAAATTTATCTGAGAAGTATCAAGTACCAAAGTTTAAAGGTGAAAAAAAACGTGGCACCAGATCGATCACAAAATCAGAACATCGCCAGTCAGCTTCGAAAGTTCAAAAGAACCCACAAGGTTTAAAAAAATGGGAAGAAAAATCATTCTGTTGCCACGCATTTCACGATTGTGTCTTAATTTTTATTTTTCAGACGCTGGTGCTGTTCCGGGCAGACGAGGAGATAGTCAGTAACATAGCGCGGACTCTCAGCACTCTGTCCAGTGACGAAGACCTAGCGCAGGTGCTTCTTACTGTGGATGACCTCACCATTACCCTGGTGGATCTGCTAAGGCAGTACCAACACAGCGACCAAATCGTCATACGACTCGGGTACACGCTGGGCAATGTGCTGGCGAGCAGTGATCTTGCCCGTGTACAGGTACTTGAACTACCTGTTGGTAATGTAGGCAAATAATAGAGATTTCACTCTCTAGTATTGTTGTATACAATTACTGAGTATGGCTGCCTGACCTCTGATTGAGAGTGACGGTTCAAGCAATTTTTGGGTAAATCTCTGAAACTGTTCGATTTTTTTCCTTTCTAGAATGTAGGTACGACATTTTCAGTTTTCCAATGTTTCTGCAATAGTTTCTTTGTACTAACGTCAGAAAAAGCTAATTTGATATCACTTTTTTTTCTTTTTTCACAAAGATTCCTGTACATGTATCTGTACCCAGTATCAGCGTCCGGGGCAGGTAACACCTGTAAAGTTTCAAAACCGATATCTTTTATTTTAGCTTTCAAGGAACGAGAGCTGCCTACCGACTTTGTTGTGTCTTCTGCAGTTGTACGTTGAGAAAGAAGCGGGGTCCAAGGAGGAACAAGAGACCACTGATGACGTCATAGTTAAGGTACTCTACGGGAATGCTTGAATCACTCATGATGTCATAGTTTATAACTGACAACACGTCCTCAGACCAGTAAAGTAATCAGAAAAATGTCATTGTTACTTGTACCATTAATACTGAGAGCAGGCTGCTTCCATTTTCTGACTAGCAGACGCCTCCTTTAAGACACAGGTCAATTGATGTACTTACGTTCACTATTTTAACAGGCTGTTTAGTTTCGCGAAGTAAGTTCGGTTTTCTCCTTTGTTTACTAAGGTATCTTCCCTAAAATGTTTTCCATTTCCGCAGATGGTTCGAGTGGTGGCCAATATGTCAATGAACCCTGTGGTAGGGAACCACTTGTCAGGTTTGGCAGCGCAGGAAGGACAGTTGGCAGCAATGTTGCGGTGTCTCGTGACGCGCAAACAAGGCGCCGTGCTGTTGGCAGCCCTGGGATGCCTTAACAACCTTTCTTACTATGTCCAGGCTCATGCCTGCCTCCTGGACGTCACACAAGGTACCTACTGGACAGCTCCTCGTACAAGCCGGCTTACATTAAACTAGGAGCCTCGACAGTTAGGTTATCCTTCGTAGTTGTATACGGAAAAAAAAAACATGGCTGCGAATAGCACACTACGTTAAGTAGGGGCTCCAGGGGCCTTGCAGGCATATTCAGCCAAACTTGTAGTAGATACGTTTCAGTGGCAGGTCTGTAATGGTGCTTTGTTTCAACAGGAGTGCTAGCCGTGCTGGCGAGCCGGGGTTCGATTCCATCGCAGGACTGCGTGGTGGAGGCCTGTAGAGTGTTGGGAAATCTGACTAGGCACAAACACACCCGCGACCTCATATTCACCGAAGGAGGTACGTATCTGCTATAAATCTGACTGCAAAAGGAAAGGGAAGTCCCTGCAGGTGCGTTTCGTTAGTTTTTAGTTCAGTGAATAAGCAGAAGTGTTCTTTATCAGTGGTACTTCTTATATTCCAGGGCTGGAAACTCTGGAAAGAGTGCTCGGTTCAGGTTCGGGGTCTGGGTCGGTAGCTAGATCAGTGTGTGGCGTGCTGGTGAATATGTTGCTTGACCAGGAGACGCGCCATGCCTTCCTCCAGCACCATGGCATTGACAAGTAAGCTATCCATGTCGCCGTCTCTACTTAGGTATATCTAGGTACACACGTGCGGTAACTCTCCTAGTGTTCACTCTTAGTTTTCTCCAGTTATTTCCTCCTTACCAGAGAGCTTGCCCTCGGTATTTAAAATCTACCTGCTCCTTCCAACCAGTTCGTCAATGAGTGTTTTTTCTGCAGGCTGGTGTCGACTCTGGAAATGTACCCCGGTGACTGGCTGCTAGCGGGACTGGTGTGCCGCGCCATTTGGAACGCGTGCGCTCCCGATATCGCTCTGGCCGTCCAGCACAACGATATGGACCAACTCCTTACCACTCTCGCCAATGGCTTGGGTACGCTTATTAATAGAAATTATAATGGCTAGAGTCTGCAACGTGCGATTTACAAGAATAAACATTTGCAGGTTTTGGAGGGGTTTTTGAAAAACAAGGTATTTTTTTAATACTCCATGCTATCAAGAAAGGTGGACAAGGTTCTTCATAGACCTCTAGCTTTTGGTGCACCGTGCACCCCCATAAAAGTAGTGCTTATTTTTTTTATTATTTCAGAGGAGGAAAACTGGGAAGATGGGGATGCTGAGTGGGAGGAGTTCGCTGGAATCGCGACTGATTTACTCGAGCGATTCAATGCCCATATTGAATCTTCGAACTAACGCTGTAATATTACACTATTCCTTAGTTACTACGCTTTGCGTTTTTGTTTGTATACCTAACTGAATTGAAGAGGCAGGTAACAACAATAAGATGCATTTCATTCAACAATTGTACATGAACGTATATTTACAGAGGTCCTTTCAAAAGTCAGGAATGGGGGACTGACGATAGTATGGACAGGATAATATAATGGACACGTTCATATCTCGCGCCAAAAATGCATCTCTAGTGCCACGACAGCATTACTTTTGAATTCGTAAGGACGCGCCACAGAGTACTATAACTTCTTATTCAGAGCGGGAAGTTCCATGCTTAACTTAGTTTTCGTTGCCAACAAAACAAAAATAAGTTTTAGGTTGGCCATCTTTTTTTCGTCCAGCCAATCAAATGGTTTCGCGCCTTTTTTAAATCCAGCCAATCAAATGGGTTCGCGCCTTTTTTTTCTTTTCTCATTTTTATGGGAAAATGATCCTACTGTCTTCAACAACTTTGTACTGTTCGGATTAAAAATCCTTCTCGTGTAGGAAATGATGTTCGTAGGTACCAAAACATTTGGTGACGAACGGCATTTCACTCCTACGAGACGAATTTTCATTTCGAACATTAAGTACAAAGTTGAAGAACAGTGCCATTGTAAATTGTCTACCTAAACTATCCTATTAAGAATCAAAACTACTAGGTATGATTGGATTTACAATAGGTATATTAAAAAGATAAATGTAAATCTAAATCCAGGAACTAATAAACGAGAATATTAAGTTAATGTTATTAGGTAGGTACGAGAAAATAATAGTATTTACTACAACGTTAGAATATATACATAAAAGTAGTGAAGATGCTCGTAATTACAACTACCTACCTACTATAATCATTTGATTTACAATACATTTCAAATATAAAAAATGTAAATTTGAATCCAGGAATTCAACAAATTAATTAATACCTAATTTTACGAAAAAAGAAAAATCAGTATTTACGAAATAGGTAGGTACATAGTTGCAAAGGAAAATATTGCTTATGTCTCATTTATCTAAACCAGTTTACAAAGTACCTAACTATCTAATAAGCGCAAAAACATATTGCATAGTAGTCAAATTAGGGAAACAAAAGTAGAAAAACGTAAATCACATTGATCAGTCGAAAAAGGAACAAATTACCTACTATTTAAAGATGTCCTCCTTGAATTCTTTATGACTTATGACATGAGACTTAAAAACGATTAAAAAAATTCAGTAGTTATTAAATACGTTAAAATATATAGATATGGGTTTAACCTACGGAATTTAAAAGGAAAATATTGCTTATGCCCTATTTACCTAAATCACTTTAAAATGTAATAACCGTAAAAACATATACCTACCTACCTATTTACAACAAATAAGCAAATTAGGGTGCGTCCCACCATGCCCAGTTAAAATTAAACTGGAGATTTTGTTCTATGTTTACCATGTTAAATTTAACTGAAAGCATGGTAAATCTCCAGTTAAATTTTAACTGGGCATGGTGGGACGCACCCTAAGAGGAACAAAAGACAAAAAATCTAAATCACAATAATCAGTCGAAAAAGGAACAAATTACTATTGAAACCAGCGAGAAAGTAAGAACTCCTCCTTGGATTCTTCATGACACTTCTCCACTGAAATTACGAAATAATACAATTAGTATTATTCAAAGCTGTTCTTGAATAAAGTGTAAAGGTAAATTCTAGAAAACTCCTAGACAAAGGACGATTTTTACAACCATATTTCGGCTCAACGGTTACGCCTACTTCAGAACAAATAAAAATTCAACAATTTGGGGAGAAAAATGTCATAAAACACGCTAACAAAGAGCACTGTGAGGATTAAAAATAAAAGAAAATGATGTTGGCTATCTCGTATGCTAATCCTTCGAATATTCTAGATTTTTACTAGCTCCTCACCCTTTTTTAAGGTAGGTACGTAGTTATTGACATGTGCTGAGCGCATCCTCGTTAGATCCTCGTTCCAGTCCCCTGGTGCTTCCTCTGCTGAAACAATAGCAAACCAATTTGGCAGTCTCATGTTCTATGGGAGTACTAAGGCAGATTGAGTTTCTAATATACCTAAATAGGTATTGTACATCGATTGTGTATGAAAAGGGAATGGAAAGAAATTGATGCAAACTGTATAAAATAAAGTAGAGTTGGTGCTACAGTGATGTCTCAATTTGAAAGTTATACCTTAAGGGTGACCACACAATCGTGTTTCTTTACGTTTTTTCTGCAAACTTTATGAGGAAACTATTGCATATTTCTATAGTTTGAAATATAAGATGTTTTTTAACGACCAAAATTAATAGGCTAGGTATGTTGTGCTTTTACGATCGAGGTATTTTTGTCAACAAAAAATTGTAGAAAATCAACTGATCGTGAAATCACAACATAGCCTCTTAATTTATGACGTTAAAAAGACATATCGTATTCAGAACATTTAAATATGTATCCAATAGTTTCCTTATAAAGTGTGCAGAAAAAACGTAAACAAATACGACTGCGTAGGCTCCCTTAAGACCCCGTTAACCCGGATCATGGCATGAATCAATGGACATCTGAGTAATAAATAAAATTATAAGAAAATAGTCATTTCACGCGTATGGTCTACCATGTTGGATTAGTTGCAACTCCGAGCTTACCCACAGAGCCTGTGAGGGCGGGAGTCGATCAACTTTCCTCAGGCATTTCAAGTGAAAGGATGTTCAGTAAGAGAGCATTATAAAATAATCGGTAACAAAGTTGAAAGAGGTGCAGTACTTTTAACTGCTGTTTTGATATGAAATGATAGCAGAATGTTCCAACAGGCAGTCCGAACTAATTAAATTATTCAAAAAATAAAAATTTCCAACCTAAAACATTGCCGAAAGGAAACAGAACCCAGAAAAGCCTTGTAAGACAAAGTAATACACCATGCAGACACGGAGACGCAACTCGCACATCCATTTTCTACTCTTTCACTCAGGGCGTATAAACTTGGCATGCCTCACGGCCACTGCCAAAGCTTCGCCAAAAAGGACTCGACCTCGGTCATTCAAGTGAAGTTTGTCCTTGCGAAACAGTGCGTGGTTCGCAGGGAAAACTTCACTTGATGAACCTGAGATGAAACGGGGACTCGTGTTAGTAAACCTAACATTCCGCCCATAGCGCTGACATAGGCGAGACAGTAAAGAGTTTGCTCGCACGATCTCCGCTTTTAAGTTTTCATCACTTCGTGGCAAAACGGCTGACACCACAATGGAACAGCGCGGAACAACTTGCAGCTCGTCCAGCAGTTTCGCCATCTCTTGCACGTACTCGTCAGGAGTCTGGCGAGACTGCCTGTTACGTGCCCCCAAGTTGTTCGTACCAATGTGCACCAGTATAACTGTGAACAGTGCCCTCCGTTTTGCTACGATTTGAGAAATCAGACTTCTCCGGTACGAGTCCATTTTGGCGCCGCTCCAACAATGGACCGCGTGGACATGCCCGTTTAACGAAACACCCCGCACCATTGAATCTCCGAACACCAGCACTTCCTTTTGCAGCATCTAAGACAGTGCAAATAAAGCAAAAGTGAGAGGTAGAAGGAAAGCCATGGAACATAAGACACAATTATCAACTCTATAGAACAGTAAGTATGAAGTAGAAGTCAAGACAGGTCGGAAAAGATACGCTTACTTTCCTCATTTTCACCAGTGATAGAAACAAAACGTTAGGAAGTAGAAGTGAAGACAGGTAAGAGAAGATAAAGTGAAGACAGGTAAGAGAAGATAACTAGTACTAGATGATAGTTCCGGATGTTCACGAACAAATAATAATACCTGATAAATAAAAACACAAGGAGCAGGGAGAATAAAGAATTTCTGAAAATCGCGAAAACGCCTCAAAAGCAATGTCATTGTTGTTTAATTAAAGAAGTATGGTTAATTTAAACGAAGTGCTAGCCAGTAGAAGTGGTTAATTTAAACGAAGTGATAGGCAGTAGAAGTAAAGACAAGCAAGAGAAGATAGTTACTTTCCTCGTTCTCATCAATGACACTCTAGAATGAGCGAATACGTAGAGAACAACAACTGTACACTTGAAATACGCAGCATATACCTATACACTCACTTCCAGATATAGTGGAGGGCTATCCTAATGACAGAAGAGAAGAGAGTGAATCACAGTAGGTTTATAAAAGCAATAAGTGAATTTTTCTGGGTCTCTGTTCCATTGTCTGTGAAATCGTATGAGTACCCCCCGGCGCAGCGGCTTTTATACTTTTATGAACAAGAAATTAACTAAAAAAGGGAAAACGAGCCAAGGAAATGAACAACTCTTAAGGCTGAACATACATAAGTATGCCATTTTTTACGTTTCTCTTCTAGAAATATTATGTTCTGAAATATAATGTCTTCTACACGTAAGAAAGTAACTGGCTATGTTGTGATTTTACGATCAAGTGATTTTTGTCAGTAAATAATTTGTCCAAAGTTTATATTTCAGAACTGTCCAAGTTTCATAAAGAAAAAGGTGTTTCTTTCTTTCCTAAAACCATGCAACTGAAATAACATGTAAACAAGCTAGTAACAAGATTAAAGATTAAAAACAGACAAGACAAGGACACCACCACTACGCAATGGCAATAAAATTTAGGCTGGAAGTTGGTTAAGCCTGTCGGCACAATGCTACCACTGACGTTTTGTTATTGTCAATTAAGGTTAAAAATAATTTGATGCATTAAAATCTTTGGAAAGGTTTCTTTGGCTTGACTAAAAGGTTAAACCGCTTGCACCAGTGCTTTAGCAGGAGATTCACTGTCAGCGTCAAGAATTCTGTTATGACCCCCTCCTTGTGTTCCGAACAGCTCAACCACGAAAAATCTATTTCGTTGCGCATTCTTTCGATCATGACTGAGGTTACGTTTCGCTGCGAGTAGCTCCTCTTATCAATCTCAGGAGGCTGACCTTTCTCAAATATTTTCTGACACATCATGGTGGAAGTGATGACCTGTTGGGAAGGATATTTCAGGCAATTGGTATCATCTTTATACTCTCTGAAACTGATGTAAAAGTGGTCCGGTAAAAACTCGCTCGTTGTCAGAAGTGACTGACAAGTCAGACACTTCTGAGTTTGCGGCAACAAGCGTTTCACAAGGTATCCTCCCACATAAGCAGTCGCCATTGTCTCTGCATTTGTCAGAGCTGTGACATCACGATCATCTGGACACGGGTCACACACGGTGACAGAGTCATCGCAGGAAGGGGTCACATCAGAGAATCTCGATGTACGTGGCGTTTCCACGATCGTTTCACCTGCTGACGTCACATGTGTAGGCGGGTCCACATTGCTGCTTTCACGGGAATCGAAAAATACTTCCAAGTCCAGTAGCATCTGGCGGTTGTCTTGCTGACAGTTGGAGTTGGCAGCTTTTGCGTTTGCAAGAACTTTAACTAAAGACGTTTTCATGGCAGCTGCAAACTGAACTGATGTAGGATTCGTGTTGAAAGCACCAAGTTGCCTGATTGTGCTGAAAAGGTTTTCCAGAGGATCCTGGTTAAAATTGCAGGTGGCCAAGTATTTCATGCCATGCTCGCCGCTCAGAAACTCCCAAAGACCGAGCATAGCCTTCATGGTTACGATCCAGCCATCCTGTGATCGAGGCCTCGTAATGGACTTCTTTGATTCCGGATCCAACGGGAGAAACTTCCAACTCTCAACTATGGGAATCATCTTTTTCCAAAGCTCAACGTGTTTGGAGTTTGCGTGCATGCACGTTCTCATATCTTTCCCACATTTTGGTTCCTTGGTTTTCCCGTTAAATGAATCGAAGAGCTCGTCCATGGATTTTACAAATTCAGCAGTGTGAGCGGCTGCTTGGGGCAACTGCCCACACATCACGTAACACAGAAGGCTTGCATAGACGTGGTGACTGAACACCTGGGCTGCATACTTCACTTTCATTTTTGCCTTTCCTTCAGGTTCGATATGGGTCTTCGTGAGTTTCTGAGCCATTCTCAGGGTCGCTTGGTCATGACCAAAGAACTGTCGGATGTGGTCCCATCGGGCGGTTTTGTCATTTTGAAATTGAAGTCCGTAACTCCTCAACAAATTGCGGGTACTCTTTAAGAGGTGAGGGGGGTCAAATATCGTGAAAACTTTCCTGCCTTTATGAAGGAAGTACTCTGCATGTCGGCCAACATCTCCCCTGGATGTCTTTATTAGGTGTTTGATTGCACGGCAGTTGGTCGCCCCCTGGTCACAAATAGTAGCCACGACAACAAAACCAGCTTCCTCCATAAAGTCAATGATCTCCTTAATGAGCTTTACGAGCAAATCATATGGCGCCGTCTTACTCGTAAAGTAATATGCTACCGGCATTTTCCAACTCGCCCTCACCCCCTGAGCCATGAAAACTAAAGCATGGTCAGCAACTCGGTCCGTGCGTTCTCCATCTCCGAAATTGGCATAGCCCTCAAGTTCGTCACGGGCAACATTCAGCTCTAAGTGTTTCACTATAGCCATTTCATCGAATGAAAGAACGCACAGCCTGTCACTGGCGTCCATCTTTTTTGCCTTTTGCTTCAGGCACGTAGCGACTGATTCATTCAGACCAACATTGAACGGCACTTTTCGAAGGTGCTGCAGAACAGTAGATTTGCTAGGGAGACATAGAAGTTTCGCCATTGCATTATACGCGCGAGGTGCCGTCTTATAA
This sequence comes from Mesopsocus fuscifrons, assembly GCA_950004255.1. Taxonomy (NCBI): domain Eukaryota; kingdom Metazoa; phylum Arthropoda; class Insecta; order Psocodea; family Mesopsocidae; genus Mesopsocus; species Mesopsocus fuscifrons. The sequence continues at coordinate 17,874,091 of OX465377.1, forward strand.
AGAGCAACTGCCAGTGCTTTCATTTGCCGGTTCCATCTGCGGCCTCTCCCAGGCCGATCCAAGTTCTGCAGTTCTCCTGCTACTATTTCGTATGTTAAAGGATTCAAGTTCTCTTCCAGAAATTTACTGATTTGCCGTTCAATGGTGTCAATTTTAGACTTTAAACCGACCGATTCTGCGCACTTCCGAACATATCCAGCTCTAAATGCTTTTCCAATCTGCATCAATTTCTCCTTTCGAGGTGTCATGTCCTCTCTCAGCAGACCCAATGCCTTCAGCCCAAAACTTTTCTCTTTAAGGAGCTTTCTCTTTTTCGCGTCACTGTCATTCGCAAATAGAGCGCGTTGGGTGTTAGATCCTCGTTTCCCACTGGACTGATACCGTTTTGGAGTAACTGCGGCTCCGGACTCACCCACAGAGCCTATGGGGGCGGGGGCAGACAAGCTATCCTCAGGTATCTCTCGAGTGAGAAGCGTATCTATTGCCACAACTCTTTCATCTTCTGCAGGGGCTGAAGTTGGTGGAGAAATAACATGAAAGGTCTGTGAAGAGGTGTCCACATCTCCTGAATCCACCTCCATTGTTTCCTGACTTTTTTGTGGGACGACTGTGGTTAATGAAGGGAGGGTAGAAGAAGTGCAGATCGATAAGGGAGAAATAGAGCTGGAAGTCGATTCAGTGGAAGAAATGACGCTTGACGGTGCTGAAAAACTTTCGTATGTACTCGATATTTCAACGTGGCGAGTTGGATTCGAAAGGCGCGGCAATACGAGGGTTGTGTTATTTTCTCCGAAAGAAAGGACCGGAAGAGTTCGCGATTCAAAACTGATGAGCGATTGAGGAACCGGCGAAGATACTAAAGATGAGGGGAGTAGAAGTGAAGGTTTAGCTCCAATGATCAAGCGTTTACAATTGGGATAATCTCGATACTGGGATTTCGCAAAATGATTTGTACAAATATAGGTGGAACGTTTCGGTTTTTTAAGAAGGCAACAGAGGCTAGCCCACACTTCAGCTTGAGCTTCGTTTGTAGGGAAGCGGTGCATGACAACTCCGCTCCCTTCACGAGTGGGACAATCCCCTACACAACATCTCGCCATACTGAAATGTATCAGAAGAATATAGAAGAAAAAAGAAAACAAAACTCACCGGGTCCCTGGTTAACGTCTCAGATGAGGAGCACTAGGACTTATCACTGCGACCTTCCCTCTAATGCCTCTGGGTCAACATCGCACTGAAATAATATTAAAAGAATTGCTATAACTTGGCCATAAATACAAGGGCGCCTAAACAGTCGTGTTTCTTATCGTTTTTTTTTTACATTTTTTTGAGGACACTGTTGGAAACTTCAATGTTCTGAAGTATAGTAGTAGTAATCCTTTTAAAGTCCGAAATTAACTGTATTGAATTATTTTTGCGGGTTTTGCTTTCTCGCCCGCATGTAATACATGGGCTAAGAAAGTTATGATATCGTGCAAAATTTCGATTTTGAGATTCTCATTGCAAAATGCGTTTCAGAGGTCCCACCAAAAAAGTGGTTTTTAGGTCATGTCCGTCCGACGTACGTACGTCCGTCCGTATGTTCGCCTGTAGCGCGGCTAGAGGTCACACCAATCAACTGATTTAGCTCAAATTTGGAATATGGATGTCTAAAATCAGTTCCGAGATTACTTTTTTAATATAATTTTGATTACTCAAAAATTACGAAGACTATTGTCAAATAAAGGGTCCGACAATGTTCGCACTTGACTTTCTCGCAATTTTTACAGCAGCGGTATCGAAAATTTTGATTTTTTTACGTGGGTTATTTTAGGTAGATTTCGAAGAAAAATCTACCTATTGTAGTCGTACCAGTAGTCTCACTTTTGAAAAATTTCTTCACAGTTCTTCTTTTTATGACCCCTGGATCCCAAAACCACCATCAGTTCAAAAGTTATATATATATATATATATATCATTTTCACTTCCTTGTGAACACGCTAGCAGCCGTATTTTTGAAAAATAATTGGTTTTGACTATTTAATAAAATATAAGGGACTAAAATCTCGGTCGAGTTCGTTAATGGGGGAAATCGGACCAAGGGGGGGGGGGGGGGGGGAAATGGGGGGACTTTTTCTAAATCTGGCTTTTTGGCCATAACTCCCTTAATATTGCAACTAATGAAACGTAGTTTTCTCTGAGGGTCGTCTAACAGTACTGCCTACAACTTTTCTTTGTAACGTTTTTTGATCCCACCCTTAATGGTTGAATAGGGGTGGAAAAAGAGGGTTTTGCGCACAAAAAAATTCATAACTTGTGTCCTAGGGGTGTTATCGAGTTCTTTTGTTTTGTAATGCATTTGCCTTAATATTACCTACAACTTTTGTCTGAAAAAGTTTTTCATCCGACGCACCGTTTAGGCAGGGGGTGGGGGGTTGAATTTTCAAAACGTCATAACTCACTTATTTGGTGAGATATTGAGTTTTATCTTTTTGCTATGAGTTTCTATTAATAATATCTACAACTTTTGTCTGAAAAAGTTTTTTGTAAAATCACTTTCATTTTCTTGTTAAGGGGGGGGGGGTGAAATTTCAAAACTCAATTCCTCCGTTTTTTATTGTGTTATCGAGTTCTTTTGTTTTGTAATGCATTTGCCTCAATATTACCTACAACTTTTGTCTGAACAAGTTTTTCGTCCGACGCACCGTTTAGGCAGGGGGTGGGGGGTTGAATTTTCAAAACGTCATAACTCATTTATTTTGTGAGATATTGAGTTTATTCTTTTTGCTATGAGTTTCTATTAATAATATCTACAACTTTTGTCTGAAAAAGTTTTTTGTAAAATCACTTTCATTTTCTTGTTAAGGGGGGGGGGGGTGAAATTTCAAAACTCTATTCCTCCGTTTGTTATTGTAGATAATGCAATTGGATCAACTGAAAATCTTCTTATCCGTCTTTCTAAATGATTTTAGACTGCTTTTAGTTGATGGAAGTAATCTTCGAAATCTACCTACGCCTTTCGGGGCTGCCGAAAGGGATTTTTTTTTTTTTACTTTCTCGCCCGTATGTAATACATGGGCTGAGAAAGTTATGTCTTGTACAAAATTTCGATTTTGAGATTTTGGGTTTCCCATGATCCTGGAGATCCCCCGAGTCCAAAAAAGTGGTCTTTAAAAAATGTCCGTCCGACGTACGTACGTACGTACGTCAGTCTGTCGCGCAACTGGACGTCACACCGTTCGTCCGATTTTGCTCAAATTCGGTATGTAGGTACCTAATGTAAATATCTGTAAACATTTTTTGATAAATTTTGATAACTCAAAAATTGCGCCTGCTATGGTCAAAAAAAAAGCAAAAAATCGTGTTTTTTGACAGTTAAGAAGGGCTGGAAGCTACGTATATCAAGTTGGAACCTTGAAAATTTGCGAAAGTGTTTTAGAATAGATGCTTTTAGATCTTTTTCAATCATTTAAATGATAAACATTACCCTGGAGCATCTGTTTAGGAACACTACAGCGAAATTTCAAGGTTCTAATTTCGTAACTGTACCGTCAGGAGTGTCTTCACTAATCACAAACACGATTTTTATTATTTTTTTTACACTTTTATGACAATAGTGGGCGTTATCTTTGAGGTATCAAAATTAGATGAAATATGTATCTCGAAACTGATTTTAGACATCTACCTAGGTATATTCCAAATTTGAGGAAAATCGGTTGATGACGTCTATCCGCGCTACAGACGAATATATAATGGACTTGACCTAAAAATCACATTTTTGGTATCAGGGACCTCTGAAACGCATTTTACAATAAAAATCTTAAAGTCTAAATTTTGCACAGTAACATTACTTTCTCCGTCCACGGATTACATGCCAACGCAAAAGGCAAATGCATATTTATTTTTACCTCCGGATAAAAATTATTAAATTAATTACTTAAAACTCTTATATTACGTGCACTTACCGAATTAGGAGAGAACTATGACGAGTAGCAGGAATGTAAGTAGGTATTGCTTGTTGATCCTATCTGCAAATATTAAAAAACATGTGTGAATAAGGGAGTACGAGAAACCTTCATAATACGAGAGAGTAGGGCAACTAATTATGCATGACAGACATTGGAAGTCGAGTGCACATGTGAAAAGACTTCACAAACATTTTTCAACTTTTGACATTTTAGTGTTCAGTTCCTAATGAAACTGCCGCTTTGTATCTCTGTTGACGTTGGTAACGTTTATTTTGTGAGGAAAACATTTCATATTTTGCTTCCAGATAAAAACTAATTTTCCCACTTAGGTATATTATAAATGTAGGACTTACCAAATTAGAGAGCAATCCGAAGAGACGTGGGTGAGTTTGAGGAGTCCGTTGCTCCTTCGTTGTTATTAACATGTGCAAAACAAAGCAGTCAGACGAGAGGGAGGGAGGCATTCCATCTTGATTCTACCTGCAAATATGTATTGAAAAGAAGTGTAAATAATGTGGTTCCCTCATAGAACTAGGTGATGTGTCTTACGTCTTACATGTTCGCAAAGAGTTTTAAGTCAAGGATTCAGTGGGGAAAAGTAGTAGAAAGTCGTGATTGACCCTGCAACCCAAATGCAACGTATGGGAGATATATTCACAAACGTTTCTTTTTCAGCTCCATGTGGTCTAGTGTGTAGTGGCTGATACACTTCGGACGTAGCTAAAATGGCGGTTAGGCCTTGTGGTTCAGATAGTTTTCAAGTGCCATAGCGTAACTAAATGTTAAATGTCCTACCTATCGGAAAGTTTTAGTTTGGGATAGCCTACTTCTTCATAAACCATGACTTACCACACCGGTGTTGGTACACATGATGCGTTCCTCTGGACTAGTTTCAACGCCAATTCTGGAAAATAAGAATACCTTCATGTTAACTGCGAACAGCTTCTGATCACAGCAAAACTGATTCTAATTTACAAACGTACGGCAAAGGGTATACAAATTAGGAGGAAAAACAAAATCTAACCCTACTTTGGGTGCCTTCCCATCTTGCAAATACACAATAACCTACTTCCAGGAAACACGACTTCAAGAAAAATATTAAATAAGTTGAATAAGAATGCTTACCTTTTAAACACGAACTGCTTCAACACAAATTCTGAACTGAAATATTAAAATTTAACGAAATAACACGGAACCCAAGCCAACCCAAGCCAAGCCAGTAGTCCGTTTGTCCGTTATAAATTCCGATGCGATGACGCGGAAATGGCTATGACGTACCAACATAACATTCTGATAAATATATTTAAAAAGTTTTTTCTCCATTTTTACAGATGAAAATTAATAATAACTTTAAAATTTATAATATATTGTTGATTTCATTTCTATAAATTGATTTTAAGGGCCTTTTTAAAATAAATTTATCTGTGACATGTTGCCTCTTTGGATTGGATCACAGAACGAATTCCGCCATATGAGTCATATCCCACTGGGACGCGCTGTGGACGCGCTCACTGAATAGAAAAAAATGGAGGACGACGCTATAGCAGCTACATTTTTAATTTTTAAAAAGAGTAGGAGGTCAGTTATACCCCTACTTTTAAGTTTTTTATCAGATAGTGAAGAAGAAGCCGAGCCTGCGGTAAAGGTCTACTCATCGCACTTCTCCTCCGGTCTTATAAGGAACCCCTACCCCACGGGATAGGGAAGCATTGGGGCCTTGGGAAGGGCAGAGATATGGGGCAGAAGCTAAAGAAAACAAAGAACGGAGAAAAAGCTCACAGTGAAGAAAACAAAGAACGGAGAAAAAGCTCACACAGAAGGAAAATATCACAAAAACCGAAGTTCAATCCCCGACCCCGCAGCCATTTGTCGCGAGTATGAAAAGTCGTGTCAGCGGAAATGGCGACATTTTCCACATCGTGTCACCAGAAACTGCAGCCACGTGTAAACAGTACAGTACCTTTGTCTCCAAGACAATCCGCAAATTACCAAAATGCCAATCACAACAATAAGCCAATACTATAGGCAGTACAGAGACAACTGGCCCATGTTGCTAGACGCCCTATTGACGCAGAGATTACTGAAAGAGCAAATACCCTGCCCAACCTGCCACCGCACCATCCCCCTCGACAAGAAGACCCTCAGGTACAGGTGTCAGAGAAAACGGAAGACCCACGGACGCCAGTACAAATGCAAAACCTATATATCTGCCAGAACCGGAACCTTCTTCGAAAGCAAACGCCTCGACATACCGACTATCCTCGAGATAGTGGCCTGGTGGGCGTTCACCTCCCCGCCCCGTCTCAACACAATTGTCCGCGAGGTAGGTGTGACGAAGCAGACAGCCGTAGATTGGTGTAATTACTGCCGGGAAGTGTGCATCGAGTGGGCATTGAATAGGTCGACGCCCCTAGGAGGGCCAGGGAAAATTGTTGAAATAGACGAGGCAAAATTCGGCAAAAGGAAGTATAACAGAGGCCGCAAAATTGAAGGGCAGTGGGTGTTCGGAGGAACCGACAGGGGATCCAACAAAACATTTTTCATCCCTGTGGAGAAGAGAGATTCGCGAACACTGTTACAACTCATAAAAGACAACATTCTCCCCGGAACAGTCGTCATGTCCGACTGTTGGAAGGCATACGACTGCCTCAACGAGGAAGGATTCCAACACTTTAAAGTGAACCATAGCGTGACCTTCGTGGACAGAAACGACCCCACCGTCCACACCCAAAACATCGAACGGCAGTGGCGCAACATAAGAGAGAGCGTACCAAGATACGGACGGAAGAAGGAGCACTTCCTAGGGTACCTCGCCGAATACCAGTTCAAGACCGTGAATCGAGGAGGATACGAACTCACAATGTTCTTGGCCGAAGCGGCTAGAGTGTACCCGGGACCAAAGTCTAACCAATAAAGTGTAGTTGTCAACAAACAGGCTGCTTAATATAGATAAAAAAATATCCTCCAGTCAGTGCGATCCGTAACCAGGTGCACCAAGCGGCAGAGTGAGCCGCCGCTAGAGGTGAATCACAGGGGTCTAAGCAAGCAGCCGCCCTTCGGGCGGCTGCTTAATATAGATAAAAAAATATCCTCCAGTCAGTGCGACCCGTAACCAGGTGCACCAAGCGGCAGAGTGAGCCGCCGCTAGAGGTGAATCACAGGGGTCTAAGCAAGCAGCCGCCCTTCGGGCGGCTGCTTAATATAGATAAAAAAATATCCTCCAGTCAGTGCGACCCGTAACCAGGTGCACCAAGCGGCAGAGTAAGCCGGAAGAGTCAGAAGTGAATGGAAAAAAAGAAAAAAAGATTTTTTTTTTAAATAAATAAGAAAACCCGCGAACCGAGAACATGACGTCACAAACGTGGCAGTAGACTGTCCATAGAGCGACATTTTGTCATGGCGGAGGTAAACAAATCCTGTGGAAAATAAAAAATTCGAACCCCATCTGCCAGTGAAGGAAGCAACAAATCTGTTGTTGCCTCATTGGGAACAAGTAAGAAGTACATTCCGAAGTAGTCGCAGTGTCATGCGACAATCGGAAGCAAGTATCGGGAGAAGTGCGATGAGTAGACCTTATCCGAGCCGGCTCCTAGAACCTGCATTAAAATTTACTTTGAAGTGATCTTTCCTGCGTGTTCTGATACGGGTAAGTTTTCTTTTGATACCTCTTACCTACCACTACCTAGGCTGTTGAATCACGTACCCAGTCCTTAATTAGGATAAGGTGTACCTACTCATCGCACTTCTGCCGATACTTGCTTCCGATTGTCGCACGACACTGCGACTACTTCGGAATGTACTTCTTACTTGTTCCCAATGAGGCAATAACAGATTTCTTGGCTCGTTGACTGGCGGATGGGGTTCGAATTTTTCATTTTCCAAAGGGCGGCTGCTGTTTAAACCCCTGTGATTCACCTCTAGCGGCGGCTCACTCTGCCGCTTGATGCACCGAGAAGTGCGATGAGTTTACCTTTACCCTTAATTATTAGGGCCATTTGATGGGTACTTAGTAGGTAGGTAATTGTTGCTGCTTAATATCAGTGCCTTTGTGTCTGTTTATTAATACTTATAACTGGATAATAACCTAATCAGAATAGAAATGGATAATTTTGAGGTTAAGTGAGACATAACGCTTCACCAAGATGGAGGTAACTCGTTCTATGCTCGTCACAAAATATGACTGCGCGGAGTAGGTACCTTCGTTTAGATTTAAAAATGTGTCAAATTACAAAAGAGCAATCTAGTTTGTGATAAAGAAAAACAAGACTGGCAAAGACTTCCCTACTTATAGTACAGAGGTAGTCTGCCTCACTCCAAAAAAATCAAAAACATGCCTACTGCGAAGAAAAAACCCTCCATCTCCGTTAAGTTTAAAACGATTTTGTTTCAATTTACAGATCGCGAATCGGGGCGCGCTTCAGGGAGTCTTGGTAAGCTTCCGAACCCGTTGTCTCTATTTTGAGTGAATCAGGTACCTTCCGGCGCACGGTTGTTTGTAGCCAACCCGAATCAATTCAGTTAATAGTTTTGTATCTTGCCCCAGTCGCTGGGCATTAATCGAAACAGCAATATGTTATACTTAGGGTGCGTCCCACCATGCCCAGTTAGAATTTAACTGGAGATTTACATAAACATAAGCATAGGACAAAATCTCCAGTTTAATTTTAACTGGGCATGGTGGGACGCACCCTTAAAGAAATTTGTTGACCCTTACTGGATTTTGTTTAGATACCGAAGCCGGGACTAGCCACCCGGAGAATAGGTTTGGCGGAGGAAGGGGACAGTGTGAGGATGGGAGGGGGAGTCGTCGCTTCGGAAGGAGTGATGAAGCTGGTACTTCCAAAGGCAGCTGTTATGTCTTCTTTTCTGATTTTTTTACAAAAGGTGCATTGGTCTTTCCCTTGGTTTCTTGGTTCTTCAAAAAATTTATATTAATTAATGGGTTTGTAAGCTTTTGGGCAACTTACGCCACTGTGGGTGGGTGGAAAAGCCAAATGTGAATTGAGAAAAACCATAATCGTAAGGTTAGTTCGTTGCTCATGCGTCGCCGGTAGCTTTGAATAAGGTCGAACATTGCTTCAAAGAAATGCATGTACCTTTTTGATTTGTTTACCTACCTAGAGTATTATATATTTTTTCAGCATTTAAGAAGGATGTAGCTAGTAGACTTGCTTTACAGAATTAGTTTACAAGCATTAGAGCCTGAGTTATGTGAGTGAAACGTTGGTATGTCCCTACAGGGACAGTTGAGTATAAGTCCTGATACCGAGACAGTCAGAATATAGGCATTCATAATTAAGACCATAGAAATAAAAAAAGCTATAATGGTTGGCAGTGTCTATGTATGTACTAGGACTTGTGCTCAGCTGTTCCTACAGGACCATCCCATTATCTCGAGAACCGTGCATCCTATCAAAAAACTTATTTCAAACTTTTTCTTAGAAACAAAATTAGCAATAACATTCTTTAAGGAGAAGTCTGAAATAATTCTGAGCACTAATGGGCTAATATACATAGAGAGAGCATTTAATTTTATGTCACTAATTTCTTTTCCGAGTTGAAACCTTTTTTTTATATGTCTTTAGGAGTGGGTGAAGTCAGCGTGCAGCGGCGGCCCCCTCCAGTTTCTTACATACCTCCGGATCCAACCGAGGATGAGGAAGAGTCGTATAGATACGGAGAGAACTTTTTTAAATATGATCATATTCCTGTACGTGTAACCGGAAAGAATGTCCCGAAAGCCATTAAGACATTCCAAGAGTCCGGCTTTTGCGATTTTATTTTGACAAAGCTGGCTAAATTCAGTAATACAGTGCCCACGCCCATCCAGAAACGGGCAATTCCCTGCGTCATGGGAGGCTCCGACGTATTGGGTTGCGCTCAAACTGGGTCTGGAAAACGGTAAGTAGTGTTTCTCAAAAATTTGGTTTTTTGGTTCCTCGGCAAAGGACGTTAAAACTAAACTAAGTGGCAAATTTGGTTATCATCTCTGCAGGTGGATTCCCTTTCTCGAACGCCAGAAAACTCACCCAACTAACACCTTCAAAATTTATTTTAAGAAGAACTGTTCTCCATATATTGCTCTAGGGCGTGCCTTATATTCCTACAATAAATTTTGAAGGTGTTAGTTGGGTGGGTTTTGTGACGTTCGAGAAAGGGAATACACCTGCTGATCCTTTCATGCCGCGGCCCACTTGGCGTAGGCTGGGGTGTATTAATGAAGACTTGTCGTCTGACACTTATTGTGAAATTATTAAATAGGGCATTAAGATGATTAAAAGTTAAAATTTAAATAAAACTGTATACCCTATTTGGTTTTTTAGTGAGAGAGCGTTACTTAGACGAACACCTAAAATAGGAAGAAATGTGTGATTCGGGGCAACACAGGTGGCGAATTATTCGAGTAAAAGCAAACAGGAGTTCGGAGAGAGCTCGACACCTAAAGATATGTCATCATTGCCTAGTTGTAGAAGGGTCGAATTCGATTTCCCCTTAAAATAAGTGTCTCATTGTGATCAGTTCGAATGTTGTCCCTATCTATTTATATGTTTTATAGGTGGGGGAGCAGACACAACACGCCCTATTCCAGCTGACTGGAGCTCTGAGGAACATTGCAGATGGAGACGGTATCGGCCCACTGTTTCTCACCACAAACTGCCTCCCTGCGCACATGAATGTAGTTAAATTTATCTGAGAAGTATTAAGTATCAAAGTTTAAAGGTGAAAAAAAACGTGGCACCAGATCGATCACAAAATCAGAACATCGCCAGTCAGCTTCGAAAGTTCAAAAGAACCCACAAGGTTTTAAAAAAATGGGAAGAAAAAATCATTCTGTTGCCACGCATTTCACGATTGTGTCTTAATTTTTATTTTTCAGACGCTGGTGCTGTTCCGGGCAGACGAGGAGATAGTCAGTAACATAGCGCGGACTCTCAGCACTCTGTCCAGTGACGAAGACCTAGCGCAGGTGCTTCTTACTGTGGATGACCTCACCATTACCTTGGTGGATCTGCTAAGGCAGTACCAACACTGCGACCAAATCGTCATACGACTCGGGTACACGCTGGGCAATGTGCCCGTGTACAGGTACTTGAACTACCTGTTGGTAACTTAGGCAAATAATAGAGATTTCACCCTCTAGCATTGTAGTATACAATTACTGAGTATGGCTGCCTGACCTCTGATTGAGAGTGACGGTTCAAGCAATTTTTGGGTAAATCTCTGAAACTGTTTGATTTTTTTCCTTTCTAGAATGTAGGTAGGTACGACAGTTTCAGAGTTCCAATGTTTCTGCAATAGATTCTTTGTACTAACGTCAGAAAAAGCTAATCTGATGTCACTTTTTTTTCGCAAAGATTCCTGTACATGTAGGTATCTGTACCCAGTATCAGCGTGAAAGGTAGTAACACCTGTAAAGTTTCAAGAGAAATTACTTCTAAAACCGTTACCTTTTATTTTAGCTTTCAAGGAACGAGAGCTGCCTACCGACTTTGTTGTGTCTTCTGCAGTTGTACGTTGAGAAAGAAGCGGGGTCAAAGGAGGAACAAGAGGCCACTGATGACGTCATAGTTAAGGTACGCTACGGGAATGCTTGAATCACTCATGATGTCATAGTTTATAACTGACAACACGTCCTCAGACCAGTCAAGTAATCAAAAAAATGTCATTGTTACTTTTACCATTAATACTGAGAGCAGGCTGACTAGCAGACGCCTCCTTTAAGAGACAGGTCAATTGATGTACTTACGTTCACTAACAGGTTGTTTAGTTTCGCGAAGTAAGTTCTGTTTTCTCCTTTGTTTACTAAGGTATCTTCCCTAAAATGTTTTCCATTTCCGCAGATGGTTCGAGTGGTGGCCAATATGTCAATGAACCCTGTGGTAGGGAACCACTTGTCAGGTTTGGCAGCGCAGGAAGGACAGTTGGCAGCAATGTTGCGGTGTCTCGTGACGCGCAAACAAGGCGCCGTGCTGTTGGCAGCCCTGGGATGCCTTAACAACCTTTCCTACTACGTCCAGGCTCATGCCTGCCTCCTGGACCTCACACAAGGTACTGTTGATACCTCCGTATACTAGCCGGCTTACATTTAACTAGGAGCCTCCAGGGGCCTTGCAGGCATACTCAGCCAAACTTGTAGTATATACCTAGCTTCCTTTGTAAAGTTCCAGTGCCAGGTCTGTAATCGTGTTTCCATTGATTTGTATCAACAGGAGTGCTAGCCGTGCTGGCGAGCCGGGGTTCGATTCCATCGCAGGACTGCGTGGTGGAGGCCTGTAGAGTGTTGGGAAATCTGACTAGGCACAAACATACCCGCGACCTCATATTCACCGAAGGAGGTACGTATCTGCTATAAATCTGACTGCAAAAGGAAAGGGAAGTCCCTGCAGGTGCGTTTAATTAGTTTTTAGTTCAGTGAATAAGCAGAAGTGTTCTTTATCAGTGGTACTTCTTATATTCCAGGGCTAGAAACTCTGGAAAGAGTGCTCGGTTCAGGTTCGGGGTCTGGGTCGGTAGCTAGATCAGTGTGTGGCATGCTGGTGAATATGTTGCTTGACCAGGAGACGCGCCATGCCTTCCTCCAGCACCAAGGCATTGACAAGTAAGCTATCCATGTCGCCGTCTCTAGTTAGGTACATCTAGGCACATACGTGCGGTAACTCTCCTAGTGTTCACTCTTAGTTTTCTCCAGCTTACCAGAGAGCTTGCCCACGAGTATTTAAAATCTACCTGCTCCTTCCAACCAGTTCGTCAATGAGTGTTTTTTCTGCAGACTGGTGTCGACTCTGGAAATGTACCCCGGTGACTGGCTGCTAGCGGGACTGGTGTGCCGCGCCATTTGGAACGCGTGCGCTCCCGATATCGCTCTGGCCGTCAAGCACAACGATATGGACCAACTCCTTACCACTCTCGCCAATGGCTTGGGTACGCTTATTGATAGAAATTATAATGGCTAGAGTCTGCAACGTGCGATTTACAAGAATAAACATTTGCAGGTTTCGGAGGGGTTTTTGAAAAACAAGGTATTTTTTTAAATACTCCATGCTATCAAGAAAGGTGGACAAGGTTCTTCATAGACCTCTAGCTCTTGGTACACCGTGCACCCCCATAAAATAAGTAGGTAGTGCTTATTTTTTTTTATTATAATTTCAGAGGAGGAAAACTGGGAAGATGGGGATGCTGAGTGGGAGGAGTTCGCTGGAATTGCGACTGATTTACTCGAGCGATTCAACGCGCATATTGAATCTTCGAACTAACGCTGTAATATTACACTATTCCTTAGTTACTACGCTTTGCGTTTTTGTTTGTATACCTAACTGAATTGAAGAGGCAGGTAACAACAATAAGATGCATTTCATTCAACAATTATTGTACATGAACGTATAGTTACAGAGGTCCTTTCAAAAGCCCAGTCACAAACATAACATTAAGTACTGTAGTTATCGATCTACCTACGGGGTTATTCGCGTTCTTTTAACACTAGTGTGCTTTTTTGTGTAAAGTATGGTGTTTATAGAGCAGGGAATACCCTAATAGGTGCTCATTCTGAAATAAAAGGCATACGACAGAAGGATTTACAAAGTGGAGTTCAATTTCATAAGCTAGGTTCCTATAATAAGGTCAGACAACACAATAGCACAATCTGGCTATCTGGCGAAGAAACTGGTTTGAATTGCAAATAAGTGGGTCCGCAAAATTACGAAGCGATAACAATTACTTATATTAATTTCCACCGTAAAAAATGAACGTTCATTGTGTGAGGGGAACAACAGTGACCGTGCCTACTATGAAGAGGGCCGGACACTCCATAATGCACGGCGCATTGGGGCCCGGGATCCGAAGGGGCCCGCGGGCCCCCAGATTTTTTTCCAAAGTATTGTCAAGAAGAGGAAATTTCCAAAAGATTCTGCCTAGAAAAAAAAAACGACCATGACTGTGGGGGAAGGGGCCCGGGAGTGGTCCGCATTGGGGCCCGCGAACGCTGTGGGCGGCCCTGACTATGAAGAGTAAAGAGTTTCTTGCAGCAACTTATTATGCGTTAGGAAAAATTATTGTGCAATTCGTCCTGTGGGGGACTGAGGATAGTATATGGACAGGATTAATGGACACGTTCATATCCCGCGCCAAAAATGCATCTCTAGTGCCACGACAGCATCACTTTTGAATTCGTAAGGACGCGCTGTGGACGCGCTCACTGAATAGAAAAAAATGGAGGACGACGCTTTTGCAGCTAAATTTTTAATTTTTAAAAAGAGTAGGAGGTCAGTTATACCCCTACTTTTAAGGTTATTATCAGATAGTGAAGAAGCCGAGCCTGCCCCTAGAACCTGCATTAATAATTACTTTGAAGTGATCTTTCCTGCGTATTCTGATACGGGTAAGTTTTCTTTTGTTACCTCTACCTACCTAGGCTGTTGAATCACGTACCCAGTCCTTAATTATTAGGGCCATTTGATGGATACTTAGTAGGTAATTGTTGCTGCTTAATATCAGTGCCTTTGTGTCTGTTTATTAATACTTATAACTGGATAATAACCTATCAGAATAGAAAGACGTACGGCTTTTGGGTTTGGCGCGCTATCTCGCACATAGACCGTTTCTGCACGACGTGGAGCAGTGCATTTTCGCTGGCAACAGAAATAATAATATTTCTCTGAACAATTATTTCTTTTTCGTCGAATATTTAATACATGTCCCCTGTAAATTGTTTTTATACTATTTTCACTATTTTAAGGTGTTTCTACAGGGTGGCAAGAGAAAAATAAGCGAATTATTCAGGAAAACAATAAAATAATCCAGTCATGGAGATTAATAAATTTTGTAAATTCCTCACAGGCAGGCTATTGACTCTACTACGTTGGGATCTTTTTAGAACTACTATGTGACACCCCGAGAACCGATTGGGACTGATTTTTGGCCAATCCGGCACCGGACCCAAAATCCGGACATGGAGCTAAATAAAGGGTCCGACAACAGTCGCACTTAACTTTCTCGCCCAGAATGATTTTTTATTTTTTTATTTTTTTGAGATTTTTTTGCGGGCGTAATTTTTAAGCAATCGAAAATCGGTTGAAAATTACCCAAGAGCATCTATCTGAGATCACTCATACCAAATCTCACGCCTGTCATTTTATTACTGTAGTCCCAAATGCGTTCCGACCATTCAAAAACGTGGTTTCTCATTCTCAACTCATTTTCGACATTTTTTTGACTACAACGGCCGTAATTTTGAAGATAACAAAATTCTGTTCGACAGATGTTTAAGTTACATAGTTCTACACAAATTTACCAAATTTCATGACAATCGGTCAATAAATGTGAATGGCGCCGAAACGATCGAACTTTGGTCCAGAACGGCCGTAATTTTCAACCAATTCAATTTTAGTTGAAAATGACCTCGAAGCATCTATTTTTCAACACACATACCAATTTTCAGTGTTATAGATTGAAAAGTGTACCGTCGGCGCTTGTCTAACTAACCAAAAACACGATTTTTGAATTATTTTGGCGGTTTTTTGACAATAGCGGCCGCAATTTTTGACCAATGAAAAAATCCTTGAAAATGCCTCTCGGCAGTGATTTTAGACAGGTCCATTCCAAATTTCATCAAAATCGGATGAACGGTATAGGCGCTAGAGCACTGCACGGACTGACGGACGGACTGACGGACTGACGGACGGACTGACGGACTGACGGACGGACTGACGGACGGACAGACTTTTTCCAGAAACCACTTTTTTGGACTCAGGGGACCCCCAGGATCATGGGAAACCCAAAATCTCAATTTCGAAATTTTGCACGAAAACAATACTTTCTCGCCATATATGGCTAGCGAGAAAGTAAAAACTGAATAAATTCCTCACGGGCAGGCTATTGACTCTATTACGTTGGGATCTTTTTAGAACTACTATGTGACACCCCGAGAACCGATTGGGACTGATTTTTGGCCAATCCGGCACCGGACCCAAAATCCGACATGGAGCTAAAAAAACTGAATAAATTCCTCACGGGCAGGCTATTGACTCTATTACGTTGGGATTTTTTTTGGACTACAGATGTTAGTTAAATCACGTTTGTGGTGGCCGAAGCCAAATGAATGTTTGGTCCATGCTGGTCCATGCTTCTGCAGCAGAAAATTGCTAGTGCCGGAATTCGAACTTAAGACCTCACGTATGCTACTCTACTGATTTTAGTTAGACCACTGCGAGGCCACAGTTTCAGTTTAAATAAATTTAATTGCAATTGTATTATAGAATGAATGAGTGAAAATGAATTATTGATAATGGACTTGACCCGTTCAACAAGTAGACCTACCACA
Organism: Mesopsocus fuscifrons; assembly: GCA_950004255.1. Taxonomy (NCBI): domain Eukaryota; kingdom Metazoa; phylum Arthropoda; class Insecta; order Psocodea; family Mesopsocidae; genus Mesopsocus; species Mesopsocus fuscifrons. The sequence goes on from OX465377.1 coordinate 17,890,354, forward strand.
GATCGAACATCACGAGGTAGTCAGTGGTCAGGTAACATGCCTACAGTGCTTCTCTAGGCGGAATTCACCCTCATTGGAACAGTGCCAAGATACCTATAAGTTTTTGGCTCACCTCCAAATGAGCCTCCGGTCCCTCACTATACCTATAGGTACTGCAGCCGAGAAAAGCGATTTTTTATTATTTTTTGTAACCATAGGTAAAATATTTTTTGAGTTATCCAAAATTGCTCAAAAAGCGTCTCCAGATACTTACATTAGGTACCTTAATACCAGGCCCGTAGGTATCCAAAAAGCGGTCATGGGGGTTTTTAAAATCATTCGGGGGGGGGGGGGGGGGGGGGGTACTCAGATCACGATTTCATGTTAGGTCCATAGTGATGACGTACGCACCCCTTTGACTAATAATAAGCAAATCGTCACGTGTCATTTTCCCGGGTATGCTTTCTGCTTACACTACCATCGGTAGGAAAAGTTTTTGGAATGGGGATGAAATCGCAACTATCTTCTGCTTTCCACCCCCATTTCTTCAAAGTTCGCTGTTTGACTCATCTGCAAAATACCGCGATGTTGTGTACCACCCATACATACCCGGATACAGAATGGAGGAACAACATTTTTTCTCTAAGCTAAGCAGTAGTGGCACAACATTAAGTTCACCTTCGGTTAATGTAATTCCAGCCAAGATGACAGGAACAGCAGGATTATTGAATTTGAAATATGATTGATGCCCTGATCTTGAAATTCAGGCTTGAAATAGCCCTCAGTTTCCATGGTAAAGCGAAGGTAACCTGTGATAAAATGCTAGCTCTCCTAGTTATCACTTCAGATGGAAAGAATTATATTATTTAATCTTATAAATGATTGCTCTACAACGTTTGTTTCGGTCATATTTAGGGTTCGGACTTTAAAAACGCCAAAAAACTGGCTCTAAAGTACTTCTACCTTCTGATCTCCCAAAGAATTCCGTTAACTGCGCTTAAATAACTAAACTGTGATTAAGCAATTTGTTGCAAAGTTTCTTCATAACCCTGACTTTGCAAAAATTACGCTATCATTGGCCATTGGCTGTTACCAAAATTCAGCTAGGCAATATAGTGTGGACTGCAGAGAGGCCTATCGGATATGGTGACACCTCTGTTTGGTATAGCGTGGAAGCTAGAGGAAACTTTACTGTTCTAGAGATCCGATCCTGGCTTTCGTGTTACATACTATTGTTATAGCACATTATAAGCAGTCAGAAACTGTTACAAAAATTCAGCTAGGCAATATAGTGTGGGATGCAGAGAGGCCTAGCGGATATGGTGACACCTCTGTTTGGTATAGCGTGGAAGCTAGAGGAAACTTTACTGTTCTAGAGATCCGATCCTGGCTTTCGTGTTACATACTATTGTTATAGCACATTATAAGCAGTCAGAAACTGTTACAAAAATTCAGCTAGGCAATATAGTGTGGGGTGCAGAGAGGCCTAGTGGATATAGCGACGCCTCTGTTTGGTAGATTTGCTTCTGAAGATGTAAAGTCCCCGGCAGATTTAATTTAAACTAAGAAAACAGGCGTAACGATCATTTTGCTACAAGTTTCTTATCTTCTTACATTTATTTTCCCTTCCAAGGATATCGATAACGTATACTGATCTCGATCGAGAACGAGCTTCTCGAATAATTGGCGGTAAAAAGTTTGTAACTTAGGGAAGTTCATCCACCACTTCCAAATTATCATATAATAGCGTATGATAGTGAAATCATTATCATATATCATATTTCCTAAAAAAATTGACCAAATTATCACATAACATGATAATTATTATATGGTTGGCAACGCTGCTTTACGCAGTGAAGGTGCAATGAGACCTCGTCTTAAAGACTAAGAGACGCACGTATTTACATCAACTAGGACATCTCTTTGAAAGAAGGCTCTGCAGCTGCCTTACAAAGAGAACATGTTCTTCTTTCCATGAGCTGATCTCTTCATTGCAAAGAGTCGTACTCTTTACTAATTTCACAAACAAAAAGGTGACATATTTATGACAAAGATGACGTCTCTTTAACTTTAAAGATGTCATCTCTTTATTTTTACTACCAAACCTTATTCCTTCCATCCTCTTTAATGAGATTATATACTTGGAACAAAGAGCATTTCAAATACTTCACCTCTTTCCACGAAATAGAAAAAATGATTGGCGCCGAAATCTCTTTAACTTTTCTTAAAGAGAAATGCTGGTAAATTTAAGTAGATTTTTTAAGAATATGAATGTTTTTAAAATAACGAACTATAACCTGATTGTCACTTTTTCTCTTTGTTTTTCTCTTTGTGCTAAAGAGTCATTTTTCTCAGTGATGAGGGCAGTCAATGTTTAAAGATTTGTAAGGTTATGGATTTTGTCACCGCACGTTTCTGATTTCTGCCTGATGCCTCCCTATGATACCAAGACTGCGTAAATTAAACTGATTGATTTTTTTTTTGTCGTAGCTTCAGTCATGGAACCTCGTGATTATGAGAACATCGGGTAAGTTGTGAGGTAGAAATTTTATTCACCCGTGTAGGGTGGATAGGTAAGTAGGTAGGTACCTACCTAATGTCTTTGATTAGCACTGCCAGTGGGAAAACAAAATTGATGCATGTCAATCAATTGAGATGCACCATCGTAGATGGTTTGTAATACTTTCATGGACTGAAAAAAATGTCTTCGTGGTCAATACAGGATTTATATTGACCTGACTTGTCACCAATCTTGACACTGCGGCCGGTAGTTCAGTTGCCATCCGAAGCTCCTACGGTTCACTCGACTATAGTTTCAGTGCTCAGTTAATCCAATCTTACTACTATTTATCTAGTGATAAGTAAATTCTTTTACTACTTTTGTGCTATAAGACAATTTTACCCTCTACACCTACGGTCTTCGGGGCGCCCCGCGTCTGCTCATCTGCTGCACCGCCGGTAAGTCTTATAGCACAACTTCCCCAAATACGTCTCTTTCTCTATGGTCCTTCGAAAATTTTACTTGCGTATCCTATGTTTTACAGCGTAACACTGTGTCAAGTTTGGTGTGACGTCATACTGACTGACTGACGTAACTTACATACCTACTTCAGCTGTACTGTACTTAAACTGTTATACTGTTCCTGTACTACTTTAGGGCAGTAATATACGCAGATTTCACTTATTATCTGTGAATTGCGTTTTACGCGAACGATAAAACGTTTACTTTTCCTTGTAGGGAAGTGCACTGTCCGTACAAGCCTTAACCAATTTCAACTTGTTTACGTTAAACTTTCCTTACTGGGCTACTGCCATGAAAGATATAAACTTAAGGCTGAATATACATTCGCTATTTTCGACTACATGTACTTGGTTCGCAATGCTAAGTACTTCAAGCCCTACTCCGAAGTTACAGGGCGAGTGGAAAGTGTTTATAGGGGGATGTAAACCTGAGACTCTTTGTCGTGAGGTAGTGTTGTATTTTTGCATGAAATGGAGTAATAAGCCCACAGGAGCGATTTTAAACAGTCAACTACAAGCCCACATGTTTTTTGACAGATCGCGAAAACACAACACTACCTCACGCGAAATATTTTTTTGTAACGATTCGGACTAAAACAGTAGGATTTTATCGTCACATTTAGTAGAAAAGCTTGATAAATGTTTGTACTATTTACCGTAGCCATGTTGCATTTTGGCCATTTTTATTTCACTTACGGAAGTGGGTAATTTCAACAGCATTTCTCTACTTTTCTCCTGTAAAAGCTAAACATATTGTCCTACTTTTACTCGTTCGTTTCGCGTTCAAATAGCACACTATGATTAGCTTTTAGAGTAGACACAGTCAATACGATATTGCAATTACCAGTCTCCGGTTGTACTAAAATGTAAACATTAGTTTTGTCGAATATTTACTTTCGCACAGTGGTTTTGGCGGAGTTCGTCGAGAATGTATGGTGGCCGTTAACTTAAAACTTAATTTCACTTCACTTAACTTACTTAAAGAATTTTCAGGTTGGCAAACTCAAACTCCTACTGTTACCCTATTACTCCCATACTGTATCACGTTTATTTCCATTTCTTTCCTTTGCTATGGAAGATACTTAATTACTTAATCACTACTTAATTACTTACGCTAAATATCCCTTACTTCACTTTAACTACTAAAATGGTAAACCTGACGGTGCATTTTTGCCGCCCATAAGATTAACATTGCGAGCGGCGATTCATTTTCAAGGTTTACCTTTGGTTGGAAAGACACAAAATTTTGCCTGTACCTAGCCCTAACAATGTTCTAGGTCGTGTTCGAAGCAGATTTCCCAATTTCTCACTGGTTTCTTTTATTGCAACTATTTTGCAAATGCTAGCATCGCATACCTCAAGAAAAGTGCTGTATCTCGAAAACCAGTAAAATAAAGGGTCCGACAACAGTCGCACTAAACTTTCTCGCCCCATGTGATTTTTTTTTTTTTTTTTTTTTTTTTTTTGATTTCTTTGAGATTTTTTTGCGAGCGTAATTTTTAAACAATCCAAAATCGGTTGAAAATGACCCAAGAACATCTATCTGAGATCACTCCCACCAAGTTTCATGGCTGTCATTCTATTACTGTAGTCCCAAATGCGTTCCGACCATTCAAAAACGTGGTTTCTCATTCTCAACTCATTTTCGACACTTTTTTGACTACAACGGCCGTAATTTTGAAGATAACAAAATTATGTTCGACAGATGTTTAAGTTACATGGTTCTACACAAATTTACCAAATTTCATGACAATCGGTCAATAAATGTGAATGGCGCCGAAACGATCGAACTTTGGTCCAGAACGGCCGTAATTTTCAACCAATTCAATTTTAGTTGAAAATGACCTCGAAGCATCTATTATTTGTCAACACACATACCAATTTTCAGTGTTATAGATTGAAAAGTGTACCGTCGGCGCTTGTCTAAGTAACCAAAAACACGATTTTTGAATTATTTTGGCGGTTTTTTGACAATAGCGGCCGCAATTTTTGACCAATCAAAAAATCCTTAAAAATGCCCCTCGGCAGTAATTTTAGACAGGTCCATACCAAATTTCATCAAAATCGGATGAACGGTATAGGCGCTAGAGCACTGCACGGACTGACGGACGGACTGACTGACGGACGGACTGACTGACTGACGGACGGACTGACGGACGGACAGACTTTTTCCAGGAACCACTTTTTTGGACTCAGGGGACCCCCAGGATCATGGGAAACCCAAAATCTCAATTTCGAAATTTTGCACGAAAACAATACTTTCTCGCCATATATGGCTAGCGAGAAAGTAAAAATGGGAAATCTGCTTCAAACACTCCCTAGACTAGAACATTGTTAGGGCTAGGTACAGGCAAAATTTTGTGTCTTTCCAACCAAGGGTAAACCTTGAAAATGAATCGCCGCTCGCAATGTTAATCTTATGGGCGGCAAAAATGCACCGTCAGATATAGTGGACACTTACCTGACGGTGCATTTTTTGTCGCCCATAAGATTATCATTGCGAGCGGCGATTCATTTTCAAGGTTTACCCTTGGTTGGAAAGACACAAAATTTTGCCTAATGTTGTAGGTCGTCATCGAAGCAGATTTCCCAATTTTTTTTACTGGTTTTCGAGATACAACACTTTTCCCCTTAAAAAATTAAGGTATGCGATGCTAGCATTTGCAAAACAGTTGCAATAAAAGAAACCAGTGAGAAATTGGGAAATCTGCTTCGATGACGACCTACAACTTTGTTAGGGCTAGGTAACAGGCAAAATTTTGTGTCTTTCCAACCAAGGGTAAACCTTGAAAATGAATCGCCGCTAGCAATGTTAATCTTATGGGCGGCAAAAAATGCATCGTCAGGTTAAGCGGACCCTTGATGTTAAAGTTATGGCATTGAATGCCTGAAGTTGAGTCATTCTCAAGAACGGAGATATTTAAATATAAAGAGAGAAAAGAGAGTATGTGAAATTATTTGTAATAAGTAAAAAGTTGTCCACCTAAAGTCTCAGCAGTAATAGAATAGGAATAGAAATTTGAGAGAAAACACAAGGCGCAGGCGTGGAGACTAACTGGGTGCATTGGATTTCAGTGAAATGATGAACCTTCAAGACACCAACCAAATTTTCGTGGGTTCCATCCCTGCCAATCTCACCCGACAAGCGTTAATAAATCATTTCGGCCAGTATGGTACCATTGTAGACATCGCAGTGCACACTGGATTCGCATTTATTTCGTTTTCTACAAAGAGGTTTGTCGATTTCGGTGTATTCAAATGGAATCTTAGAAATAGCTCAGTTTTTATACCTTTTTTGTTACTGTCTAGGAGTTAACAAAGTGAAAACCATTTGACTTGAGCTAGCCATAAACTAGAAGTACTGCTTGTGTCCTGTGTGGTGTTGTAGGTAGTTTTTCAAGTAGCCTTCTGAGTTAGAGAGAGGGTGAGAGCTTCTAATCAAATCAAAATGCAATGCTTTCCAGGGAGGCTTCTGCAGCTGTTGGGGCACCAAGAAGGAAGAGGCCATTTAATGTAATAGTCGATTTCGCGCGTAAAAGTCGTCCCTTATTACCAACCCCGCCGGAAAGCACCTATGACCTCACACGGCATGATGTCTTCAAGCTACAACCTACAGTATCGTAAGCCGTAGCGTCAGAATTACTATGAGAAATAATGAATGGCAAACTTCAGGTTTAAAAAGTAGATCCAGTGCATCTTCTAGAATTATTCTGGGATAAACCTGCTGTATGTCTGAGCAGCAGCACCAATTTTTTTTTTTTTTAGTCATTTAACAGAATCCCGGGTTATCTGTATAAAATCTGCACGCATTTCCAGGACTTACTGGATTTATCTTTGCATATATTCTTAAACCTTCATACGCATGATTTGTCGATATGGGAAAACATTGGCAGGTTCTCCTGGATCGGCGATTTAAAAAAGTAAATATGCACTGACAGATTTGGAAGCAACTTTAGTGATAATGGTAATAAAAGTCCTTTTACTGGACATCCAGAATGAAACCCTGGAAAATAAGTTATTCTGCGGAGCCGTTTCCCTCGTGATTAATGTAAAACTAACCAAATGCAGCCGCCCATGTGTTGGCCAAATTGGTCCTACAAACTTTTAGTGGTTTTGCTACTTTTTACTTTCTCGCCCGTATGTAATACCTACATGGGCTGAGAATGTTATGTCTTCGTGCAAAATTTCGATTTTGAGATTTTGGGTTTCCCATGATCCTGGAGGTCCCCCGAGTCCAAAAAAGTGGTTTTTAAAAAATGTCCGTACGTACGTACGTACGTCAGTCTTTCGCGCAATTGGACGTCACACCGTTCGTACGATTTTGCTCAAATTTGGTATGTAGGTACCTAATGTAAACATCTGGACATGTTTTTTGATAAATTTTTATAACTCAAAAATTGCGCCTGCTATGGTCAAAAAAAGGCAAAAAATCGTGTTTTTTGTCAGTTAAGAAGAGCTGGAAGCTACGTATATCAAGTTGGAACTTTGAAAATATGCGAAAGTGATTTTGAATAGATGCTTTTAGGTCTTTTACAATCATTTGGAGGTGGGCCAATAACTTGGCCCAGTTTTGGCCCAAACGCGTTGGTCTTCACTCCGGTAGCACTATTCGATCGATTTCAATAAAAATTGGTAGGGAGGTGTACTTTAATCTAGTTTGATGTTTTACCGAACGAAATTTATCCAACATAATAATTATTGCCAATATTGGCATTATCGTAGGAATATTTTCCAAAAATGGAAATCACGTTTTTGATTGGTTAAGACGGATTTGCAACAACCCTAATCGACAGATTTCCTTGAAAATTGGTGAAAATAGTTTCAGATAGATGCTTCAAGGTCTTTTTCAATAGATTTTTAATTATTTGAAAATTAACGCGGTGACATGGAAAATAGAAAACACGTATTTTGCGCGTCGAACGACACTTCACCATTTGACGGATATGTTTGAAATCCGGTGGGTGGGTGCCTAAAATTATTGTCCAGTGTATAGCAAAATATTTTTTAGAAAAAGTTAAAATTTTAGTCCAAAAAAAATAAATTACGTAAAAAAAATTCAAAATTTTCGATACCTCTGGCGTAAAAATTGCGAGAAAGTCAAGTGCGACCATTGTCGGACCCTTTATTTTTTACTTTCTCGCCCGTATGTAATACATGGGCTGAGAAAGTTATGTCTTCGTGCAAAATTTCGGTTTTGAGATTTTGGGTTTCCCATGATCCTGGAGGTCCCCCGAGTCCAAAAAAGTGGTTTTTAAAAAATGTCCGTCCGACGTACGTACGTACGTACGTACGTACGTCAATCTGTCGCGCAACTGGACGTCACACCGTTCGTCCAATTTTGCTCAAATTCGGTATGTAGGTACCTAATGTAAATATCTGACATGTTTTTTGATAAATTTTGATAACTCAAAAATTGCGCCTGCTATTGTCAAAAAAAGGCAAAAAATCGTGTTTTTTGACAGTTAAGAAGGGCTGAAAGCTACGTATATCAAGTTGGAACCTTGAAAATTTGCGAAAGTGTTTTTGAATAGATGCTTTTAGGTCTTTTACAATCACTTGGAGGTGGGCCAATAACTTGGCCCAGTTTTGGCCCAAACGCGTTGGTCGTCACTCCGGTAGCACTATTCGATCGTTTTCAATAAAAATTGGTAGGGAGGTGTGCTTTAACCTAGTTTGATGTTTTACAGAACGAAATTTATCCAACGTAATAATTATGGCCAATATTGGCATTATCGTAGGAAAATTTTCCAAAAATGGAAATCGCGTTTTTGATTGGTTCAGACGGATTTGCAACAACCCTAATCGACAGATTTCCTTGAAAATTGGTGTAAAAGGTCTCAGATAGATGCTTCAAGGTCATTTTCAATAGATTTTCAATTACTTGAAAATTGAGGCCGTGACATGAAAAATAGAAAACACGTACTTTGCGCGTCGAACGACACTTCCCCATTTGACGGATATGTTTGAAATCCGGTGAGTAGGTGCCTACAATTATTGTCCAGTGTATGGCAAAAGATTTGTTTGAAAAAGTTAAAATTTTGGTCCAAAAAAAATAAATTACGTAAAAAAAAATCAAAATTTTCGATAAAAATTGCGAGAAAGTCAAGTGCGACCATTGTCGGACCCTTTATTTTTTTAATAACACCGTGGAAACGAGGTGCTACTGGATATGCCTAACTGCCGATACCTATGCGTTAGTCAAACATTCATTTATCACTCTCTGTTGTATGTTGTATCTCTATTATTTATCGTTTTGCTTCTACAGTTATAATTTGTAGGTAAATGTTGCATTTTTTCAATTAACCAAATTTTCCCTTTTTGCTATTTCTTGGCACATGGTCAGTGCAATCGAGGAACGAGGTTGTTCAGTAGAAACCCGCATGTTTCAGTTTGATAGCGTAGTAACGAGTGTATTGAAGAAAAGTGCCTGTGTTCGAGTACTTTCTAAAGCCGTTATGTTTGATTCTGAATTTGAAGAATTTGCCAGAGAAATGCGAATGATATTGGAATATAGGAGCACATGGGTCCCCCAGAGTATGGCTTCATGGTTGCGACCTTTTAAAGTGTTGAGACGCCCTTAGAGCCAAGATTCCGCTATCTGCGCCTTTCCTATCAATTTTATCAATTAACAAAGCATCCTCTAAACCTCCTTCGTGGATAGTTTGCCTCCTCCCATAAGCTAATCATATGCATAACTTGTGCACATTTAACTTATAGTTAGTGGAAAACACCCTTCCCTTATGTAATGTAATATTGAGTAATTTGTTGTAGTGAGAACCAGAAAGTGTGTCGACCGATCCAAGTTCCACCCATTCCTCTAAGTGACCTTGCGCCCCCCCGCAGTAATGTCGTTTTAAGGTAAGGAAGTAACTACTGTTTCATCCATCTTTTATTTCAATTTTTCCTCTTTTAAGCTTTTAGTATAAGTTTTTCATTTTTTTTTTAGCCAAATAGTCCGAATTGTTTTCCTACATCTGAATAGTTTCTCGGAAATCCATTAAATGTAAAACGATAAAAGCTTGTATATTGTATTATTTGTTATTAACACCGTCTATAAAATCGGGGGGGGGGGGGGGGGATGCTGTATTTTTAAATGTTCCGAAATATAATATTGATTTGTAGATAAACTGCTTCCATGGCCACTGGCTGCTCTAAAAGCTAAACATAGATCTCTGGTTGCCATGACGATGGCACCCCCATTTTAGTTCCAAATTTGTCAATCTGGTTCAGGTAGATGTCGCTGTTTTGTACGCGGGCAAGCAGTCTATTCTAATATAGGTCGTTGAGCAGCACCAATGGCAAGGCTCAAATTTGTCGCAACTGATTTGAAACAGATTCAGTTTTGTTTTATTTTTTTCTGATGAAAATAGCCCTATGATGTGATTTTAATATCGAATATCTCTGACGTCGAAACGATATTTTTCTCTGTATTTCCCGAAATGTATTGGACGGTAATGTTTTATTTTATTGGCTAATCTCCGTAGGCTAATCGTGCTGATTTTTTTTCTTTCTAGAACCGTCAGTATTCTTGACAACGACTTAATGGACGAAGAATTTGAGGTAAAGTATCAGAACCTGACAAGTAGTTTTGTGGTCATATGATTCTGTTCCCCTTTCTACATATTTTTATTGCCAGCGTTGAAAGAACTTCGACGTTGGCAATGGAGGTAACAGCAGGTTGCTACCGTCGTTTTGGAATCCTCATTATTATTATTTTTATGTTTTCGTCGAAATCTACCTAGGTATTGTAGTGATAATACTGCTAGCTTTCCATCTCTGGGGTCCCTGAACCTCAAAACCACCATCCGTTATAAATATTTAATAAAAATTGGTGTATGTAGGTATTTCACCAACTTTTTGCATTTGCTTTGCTTTTCTCTGATAAATGACTTCAAGTTGGAGGAAATCGTACAAAGGTGGACTTTTTAACGATTTAAAGGAAATTTGAACTAAAAACCCTCTCTCTCAAAATTATTATTTCACAAATTCAGAATCAATTTAGCCAGAGCGCGGAATGGGCCTCCTTTCGAACACTTTTGACTACACTGCGAGAAAGCCATGTGCTACCTTCTGTTACAGGAGTGCTACGGCTGCAGCCACTTGACTGACAAATTCTGTAAGCTCTGCGGAACTCATTTCTGCAGCACTAATTGCATGAAGTTAAAAGCGAACTACCACGCGACCTTCTGTCAGACGCTTGTGTAAGTATCCGTGGCGATGATGTTCAGATATTGATCTGGTACGGTGCCCTAGGACCACGGACTGTTTTTATTTGCTCACTTAGGGTGCGCCCCACCATACTCGGTTAACGGTTAATCTCCAGTTAAATTTGGTTTTTACCATTCAATAATAAGGGTGCGTCCCAACATACTCGGTTAATGGTTAAACTCCAGTTAAATTCGGATTTTACCGTGCAATAATTCAAATTTAACTAGAGTTTAAAGTTAACTGAGTATAGTGGGACACACCCTAAGGATGGGTTTAAGTTAAATTTATAAACAAATGACGCATATATTTATCTTATGGGAAGAGGCTAACTGTTCTTTAAACCTCGCGACAGCACTTGCCATAAGCTAAAAATATGCTTGGGATATTTATAAATTGAACTTGTCGTTAAACTGGTCTGGTGAAATCCATCGTAAGGGCTACTACAGAGGCATTAGTCAGATATTTGATGCGCCCTATCCCGTGACACGGAGAATTAGCGAACAAAATAGTGTGATGTATGGCACAGGAACTGCGCAACCTGTCGTAGCCCGTATTTTTATCGTGCATGGTTTCTGAAATATCTTACTTAAACTCGGCAGACTAAAAAAATAAATAAGCTACACTTTCTTTCAGAAAATCGCTATCTCCTAAAACATTGCAGACGATTTGTTTAAAATTCGACTCAAATATTAATTACGGGGTTGACAGAGAATAAATATTTAAGTCGGACCCTTGAAAATGTTGCCACTTATCATTTGATTTTCGGTAGTCAGTCTTGTGTGTATTTGTAATTTTTGTTGCATTTTCAGAGTTCTGGTCCCAGTTCAGCCAAAGCCTTTGACTCGGCCTCCTTTGGATGCCAATTTTACGCCAGTGGGAGCAGAGGTTCAATTTTCGATTCCAGAGAAAGTTCCTCTGAGCGTTCGGATGAATCGCGTGAAATTAGGCCATGCTAACAAGCACCCTACTGAATCCAGCACCGTCACGAACAGTGGAGCAAGTCCTAGTAACGACAAACTAGTGCTGCCGTCTGAATCTTACCAAAACACTTCAAACACTGCAAGCCCTTCTGAGGAAGCACCTCGCACCGAACAAGTCCCTTTCAACCTGAACGTACCTCCGCCTCAGGAGCCTGAGGCTCCTAAAACAACTGAAAGCCGTAAAGAAAAGGACGCACATGGCCCAAAGGAGGCGTGTCTACCGCCTGCTCCCTCGTCTGCCCGCGAGTCCTGTTCAGCGGGCTCCTGTCCTGCGGTTGAATCTTACTTCAAGGTAACGTTCAGGCTTACCTAAACGGCATTAGATTACTTTTGGACTAAAAAAAATTTGATAACACTCTGTGTTTGCATAGGAAGAATTGATATTTCCACGCAGTAAAATCTTTATCTTCAACGAAGAAATCTGTCAAATGTAATACAAAGTGTAAAAATGCAATAAAAAACAATAATATTCAACCGAGATCGACATATCTTTAATAAAAAACAGGTGATGATTCGCTTGTGGAAGTGCCTTGATAATTAGGTGGTGGAAGGTAATCTAAGGTCCTGTTTTTGTTACAGGTTTCTTGCCTGTACCCGGAAAACGACGGATGGTGGGTAATCCCCGAGTCAAACCATTCAAAGTTTGACAAGATACGTGAAACGCTGGCCATTGAGAAAGTGGAGACCTTGCCAACCTTCCTGGTTGCGACGGGACTCCTGTGTGCAGCGCGCTTTGAAGGGAGCTGGTGGCGCGTGAAGGTAGTTACTGCCGTCCCTCAGCTGGTCGTTCACTACGTCGACTACGGGAACACTGAGATGTGCCAGTCTGGGGACCTCCGCATGCTGCCCTCTGGCCTTCAACACATTCCTCCTCTGGTAATTCCTTTCTTTTCTAAGAGTGACTATTTTAAGCTAAGCAGAAACCGTTCTCGTTTCACTTGTATTTTTAGGTCGGCGTGGCGCAGCCCTCGTCCCTATGGTCTAGGGCCTAGGGCTAGGGGACTTACCATGTATTTACAGTAGATGTGATGGTACTCAGCTGTGAAAGTGACTTTTTCCTGGTTAACCCTTTTACGGCCCTGGGCCTCCCCAGCCTTTACTTAGAAATATTTCCGAGTGCAATAAAGCGAGTAATTTACTCCAAGTCTTGCCTGGGCTTTCGGGTTAGAGCGTGGACAGAAACTACCAAAGAACAATTTGTTTCACAGGCTTTTTTCATCAAATTCGCCCATGGAACCAGCTCAAAGTATACGGCACAAGACCTTATGGAAACTGACATTCGGATCTGCGTTGTTGGTGAGAGCGGTGAAACAAAGATAGTAAAGGTTCAAGACTGCAAGGTACAAGGCGACGCTCTGCCAGTTAGCGAGCAGATCATCGGCGCCACTGCAGTTTCTCCAACAGAGAACCGGTATGTATCTATTTAGATGTATTTTAGAATTAAGTTTTTAATGAAATGTATCACTTTCCAACTCGGAAAAGTGCAACCTTACCTGGCAATCGAAGCTGAACATATATTTTAGAGAGGAAGGATGAGGTGGTGATGGGTAGAGGGTGAAAACGGCAACTACAGAAAGATTAATTGTTATAAATGTTATACCTCCTAAGTAATGTACACGTGCCTGCATACACATACGGTAGTGGTCAGGACGGAGGTCCAGGATTTAAATCCCCGTACCTGCACTTTTTTTCTGTTTCTTTGTACATGAATGTTTTTAATTAGTCAAGCTTTCGGCGCACTTTCTCTTGATTTTGGGTCTTGAGAAGGTACAAGTTCCACTGGGGATGGAAAAGTCTCGGAAAAATTCTATACCTAGCCAGTTACGTAGCGAAAAGTGTATATTGTATAAACCCCTAGAAGTGATGGCGAACGGGTATGAAACATTTTTTAGTTTCCCCATTCAAAAGGTATTCGCATTCGCACTCACGCTCGTTTACTGAGTACAGTAGTGTGGATTCCCATATGGCGAGCGCGAGGACGTTGATTGGAAAATCTTCGAATGCTTGCGAGAATGCTCGCCAATTTCCCGTGTTATGGCCTGTCATAGTACCGTCATTCGCGCAGAGAGTGCGCACTACGTACCCTACTATTATATTTACTACTACAATACTATTATATAGTCGCCGGCCGAAAAGGAGACCAAAATGGCCGATGGCAGCGGAGTGGTGGGTACCCCCTCTACGTGGCACCAGTACCTATGAGACTGAGCTGCGAGCCACACTAGGTTTAGCTAAGCATCGGCTCTAAATAGATTTTGCCTGTATATCGTGTGGCATAGCCAATAGTGTGGGTCGCAGCTCAGCCTCATAGGTACTGGTGCCACGTAGAGGGGGTACCCACCCCTCCGCTGCCATCTGCCATTTTGGTCTCCTTTTCGGCCAGCGACTATACAATACTACTACTATTTTTATGTTGCTTCTGAACAAAAACGACTATCAAATAGTTCCTTGAAAAAATGCCATAAATAACCATTCTGGTGCCACTTTTTTTTTCCTTAGAACTCTGGAGTAGCTGAGAGTGTGTACAACTCCTATTTATTCCTTTAAAAGGAGAAAAGCGTCTAATTTCCTTAAATACTTTTACAGGTCAAATACTGCGGTACCTCTGTCGCAGGCTACTTGCTCACATTCCTCTACAGCGCCTCCGTTGGTCGCCAAATCGGCGCTTGTCATGAGTGAGGGTCCTGCGAAACCTGTCCACAATAGGATGGGTTGCACACCCCCTTCCGCCATTTCCCCTCCCGAGTCAGGGGCTATGGGGGAGCCTCTTCTTTTCCCGCCCAGTGAACCACCACCCGTACAACGCCTGCCCTCAGGCGTTAGCGTTGCCATTCAGTTCGTTCATAGCGAGTGTGAGGTGTCAGTCACCAGCACTGACGAGGAGGAGACGTATACCGCACTCATGAATAAAGTAGCTGACATCTGCTTAAAAGGTGAAAATATGCCTAGTTTCATTTAATCAGACTCAATTGCGCGGATACCCCTCCGGGTCTTGCGCATTAATTAAAAAAAAATGAATCAGACAGTTACGTCTGCTTTTCATCAGTACACACTAACTGGTGATTTGTATTTTAAAATGTTGCTAACAAATTCGCGCGGCTGCATGTGGTCGTTATGTCTGTTTTATAACAAAGTCGAACTTGCCATAAACTACTCAGGCCTTCGAGAAATACCCGAGCAAGAGGTTGTGTATATCTTCTATTGTATATGAATAGTTTGATTTTTTAAATCGATCTATGCGATCAGTATCCCGCAAGAGTTACTTTCACTGGGACGGCAGATAAGTATATGAATCCATTCGTGGTTGAAGCCTTTCTGTGAAGTCTGCCCTAATTGACATTATAAATTTCTATTCTAGAAAAAGCACCTTCTGAACTGCCTGCTCCTGGCTCGATAGTCGGCGCTTTATTTGATTTGGATGAAGTGTTTTATCGTGGGAGCGTGATCTGCCATGTCGACGGGAAGGCCAAATTGTTTTTTATTGATTATGGCAACGAGCAGCTGACTCCGCTGTCGCAGTTGCGACTTCTCCCAGAACATGTGCAGAGTGTCCCGCCTGCTGCTGTTACGGTCCGGCTCCGTGACGTCCCTCCTTGTGATTCCTTGATGGCGCGACTGCACCTTGACTCTTTGGTCCAGAAGAAAGTGACGCTGGTGAGTGATTTTAAACATTATTATAATATATTTTTAATACGTTTAATTGACCTTGCCCCTCCCAAAGTAGGGAGGACGAAAGTATAATATCCTGAAGTCAATATATAGGCTTCTCAAAATTCGGAGTAAGAAAGTATAAAAAATGTTGTGAGTTGAGAATGCTGGAGAAAATATCTACCATTAAGGGCCACCATACATTCGCAATTTTTTACGTTTGGACTTCAAACTTTGTGAGAAAACTATTGGATATTTAAATATTCTGAAATATTGTATCCGACCAAAAACACTCCGTGTAAAAAAACAGCCAAGTTTATAACCCTCCAAAAATTAGCCTATCTCAACAGCCCTTAAAAGGGTTTGATATAAAAAATGTTGGCCAAGTTCTCCACATTCCAGCTATCACTCGGCCCCCAAAATTAGTGATATCACTTATTACAGGGCCAAGTCCTTGGCGCAAATCACGTAAGCGTCACAGCCGGTCATAGACACAGGCTTTAAGGTTGGATGGGGGCTGCGGTCCGCGGGTAGTGGAAAGCAGGTATATGACAAAATATGTCGCCAACATCCTTGTGATTCGCGCCAAGGACTTGGCCCTGTAATAAGTGATATCACTAATTTTGGGGGCCGAGTGATAGCTGGAATGTGGAGAACTTGGCCAACATTTTTTATATCAAACCCTTTTAAGGGCTGTTGAGATAGGCTAATTTTTGGAGGGTTATAAACTTGGCTGTTTTTTTTACACGGAGTGTTTTTGGTCGGATATCATATAATTTTTGTAAGGTGGTACAATAGTTTCTACCAGTAGGTAAAACATCAATTGGCTGTCGAATGGACTCAAGTTTTCTTGCCATACCTGGAAAGTACCTACCAGTACCTGAAAACCAGTTCCCTGTCAACCATACAAAAATTACCAATCTCATACCTGAAATACCTGAAAAGTACCTACTCGTACCTGAAAATGAGTTCCCTGTCGAATCTCCACAAATTACCTTCCCATACCTGAAATGTACCTAATCGTACCTGAAAATGAGTTCCCTGTCGAATCTCCACAAATTACCATCCCATACCTGAAATGTACCTAATCGTACTTGATAACAAGTTGACTGTCGAATGGAGTCAAAATACCTTGCCATACCTGGAAAGTACCTCCCAGTACCTGAAAACCAGTTCCCTGTCAAATCTACACAAATTATTATCCCGTACCTGAAATGTATCTACTCGTACCTGAAAGTAAGTTGCCTGACGAATCTACACAAATTACCTTCCCATCCCTGAAAATATAGTAGGTACCTTCTTGTACCTGATACCTGAAAGTAGTACGTAATCGTACCTGAAAGGAACAAGGAGACATATCCACATTTCACAACATTGTAGGTAGGTATAGGTAGGTATTTATTTTTGTTAGGACAAGGAGCTGGAGGCAGTATTTGTTTTGTAAATATCTGCCATAAGTTAGTATGGGAACTTTGAATCGAACCTGAACCTATAATACTGAAGGTACTTCGGGTTTGCGATTTTTCTGGGTGTCCACGGGATGGTACCTACAAGTGTGCTGAGTTTCAGCTCTATCGCACTGCTGGAACATGCTAATAATTTGTATAGGTCTGTCAGTGAGTGAGTGAGTGAGTGAGTGAGTCAGTGAGTGACCCTCAAAAACAGCTAAGTTTGGTATGTCACTGCTCAGGTACGGTTGGACGTAGAAGTTTGAAATTTCATTTAGGAGGTCCCGTGCGACCCTACTACAGGAAAAGGGTACCCACTGTTCGAGCCACGCCCCGTTGCCTCCTGTAGAGAGGCACGAAAAGTGCACAACTCTGGTTCCTGTATAACATGCTGGCAGTGCTCGAGGTTTTGTCGCGCTTTCTTTTTCTTTAAAACTTGGCTGCATGCACTGCCGTGCATGTTGATGTCTTTTTAACGTCACAACTCATGAGGCTATGTTGTGAGTTAACGATAGGTTAATTTTGGACAATTTTTTTGGTGACAAAAATCACTCGATCGTAAAATCATTATTATTTTGTTAGAATAAGCTTACCTATTGCTAGGTTTTTACTTTACCTGTATACGGAGTATACGTAAGGTAAAGTATTGTATTCGTGCGGGCCAATTTTCGGCAAACCTCAACTTTGAACCGTCATTGCTCCCAGACCTCAAAAGCGACTGAAACTTGCATATACATTTCGGAAACTTTCATTCCTTCGGAATGTGAAAATCATCTCACTTTTTTCCTCCGACGAAAAGTTTGCCCACAGGAATTTTTAGAAGAGGTCAGGTACTCCGTGTCAGTACGTATGTGCGTAGCTAGCTAGCTAGCTAGCTAGCTATGTATGTGGCATTGACCTGGACGGCACACTTTTCAACCGATTTTCTTCAAAATCGGTAGTGACCTTTCTAAAATTGGAAGAAATCAGAATCCGGAAGCCCAGTTTCCCCCCTTTCAAATTAAGGGGGGTTACCCCCCCCAAAACTCCCCCAAAAAGTAGAAAAAAAATATTTGCTCAAAAATGGCTCTAACGATTTTGATCAAATTTTAGACTATCATAGAACAAATAATTACGAATCCAATGATACCACCCACTACCCCCGCATAACTCCCTGGAAGGGGGGAAGTCCCCCCTGGACCTGTAAAAGGGTGAAATCAGAGGATTCAGTGGTTTGTGGTATACGAGTAGTTTTGGATAGGACACGTGACAACCGCCATACTCGTCACAAATGGCATATGGCTTATCTCCAGCCCCCCCCCCTGGGGGGGGGGGGGGCAATTTTGAGTGACTTTTAAAGTGCGGCTTATGGGGTCTCAAACTGTTCGGGGGACCGCTGTGAACTAATTTTTTGTGTCAAAAAGTTTTTCTGAACGTATCTTAGCACCCCACCCCCTAAGGGGGGTAGATTTGAGTGGTTTGCGAAATATGGGTTGTGTGGGCTCAAAATGATCGGGACATCGTTCTGAGACAATTATTTGGTCAAAATGTTTTTTCGCCACCCCTCCCCCCCTTTTGGGGGGAGTTTTGGTTACTTTCCAAAGTACGTTGTGTGGGGTATCAAAATGCTCGGGGAAACGTTCTGAGACAATTTTTTTTTTTAAGTTTTTCCGAGCTTCCCCAACCACCCCACCTCCTTTTAGGGGGTAGTTTTGTGTGTTTGCCGAAGTACGTCGTGTTTGGTCTCTAAGTACTCGGGGCAACATTCTGGGGCCATTCCTTTCTGCAAAAAGTTTTTCCGTCTCCAATCATTTAGCCAAGGGTTTATTTTTAGGAATCACACAAATAAGCAGGTAGAGTTTTGTCCGACCGTGTCGTACCGCTTGTTTCTCTTCACATCACACTGATTTCATTTTGATTGTAGATATACGAAGACGGACTGTTCAGAGGTGTTGAGCTATTTGATGAAGGCAAAAGCGTAAATCAGCAGGTAGTGGATCGCATCAACCCGAAGGAGGCCTCTCCGGAAGACGCTCCTGCCTCGATTGGTATGCTACTGTATTGCTATATAACAATACTACCTATATTAAAAAAACAGTTTTCATATTCCCTAAAACCCCAGTATATAAATTGTTAAAGTAGTTGATTACATTTCCTTCAACAGTACACATTATTTCCCATAGAGCTCATATTAACTATTTTAGTTAACTGGTGCCTAAGTGTCGATATGGATGGAGTGATAGTGGTGGGCACACAGTGCAAAGCCATTTTCTTTTCGCAAACTTGGGGCATTACCTACAATGTGAAATGCACTGCTTTGGAGTATGTCTCTATTCAAATCTACATAACTTAAAAATAAGGGAAAATAATGTACCTTTGTTATATACAGTGGAACATATATGGCGTGACGACTTCATGAATATCTTGGCTTCTTTAGTTAATAAAAGGTATTGTCGCGCTGGTTTGAACTGAAGCAACTGCTTGAGATATGGTCTGCTAAATCTAGTATTTGTCAGTAATTATTTTAAGGCTTACCAGTGTACCTTGCAGCTGTAGATGACTTGGCAAGACAACATCAAATTTGTGCCTACGTTTGCAGGTGTCCAGCCGGATATCTACAATACGATAGTATTGTCTGATGGAATTAAGGAGCAGTTTATGCTCTCCTATTACGATGCGGATGTGGAGAAGCACGGGAAGATATACTGCGTGGATGTGGGTGAGGCCATGACGAAGCACGTCTTTGGTGCCATGACGCGAGGTCTCCAAGAGTATTCCAAAAATCTTAACATGCCTGCTTACCGTCCGCACCATGGTGAATTATGCAGCGCTTTCTTTCCAGGTAAGAACATCCTTACAGAGGAAGAATTCAGAGAATTTTGAGTAAGACCAAACAACCTCTGTAAGTAATCTGATGATATAGGGTATGTGCTCACCAAGTAGCGGTTCTAAAAGCTAAACATAGTATGCTCTGCGCGTTTACATGTCTTATGAAGACAGTTGTGCCAATATGCTCATCAAGTCGCTGTTCTAAAAGCTAAACATAGTACCTACGCTCTTCGAGTATACTTGTCTAGGCCGCCATGGCGATTCTGCCTTATCAAGTGTTTCTAAATCTTTGCACCTACGAATAAGAAGTGATATTAATATCCGACTGGGAGTTTCATAAACAAATCGTTTCTCTGGAAACGAGGAAAAGTAAACCGGCTGAGTTGGAAATACGGCTGTAAAATTTGGTGATTATTCCTTTGCTATGCACTTCAAATCAACAGGCTTGTCGGAAGAAACCATAACAACTCAAAAGTCATAATTTTTTCCACTCAGAAACCTGAGAAACCTAAGCTTTAAGGTGTTTAAAGTGAACCAGCCGGCTGCCATTTTTCTAAAACCCTCCAGGAGATTTTACATGTATAAAGATAAATCGATCGAAAAAATTTGAGATTTCAATTTTCTTTCTGACCGACGAATACCTTCTTACCCTCAGCTGATGCAGGTGATTGGGTGCGTGCCTTTTGCCAAAGGACAGTGGACACGACCTCCTCAGAATTGTTTTTTATGGACTTTGGGAATACTGCGATAGTGGATCATGCACATATCCGCCCCCTCGAGGATCAGTTCAAGAGTCCGCCTGGAGTTGCAGTGTTATGTAAAATCAAAGGTTTGTTGAGTCAGATAAGTGATTTTTGTAGGCATAAATTTGAGTCGATTTAAGGGGTTAAGCTTATAGTAAACAATCGATGAGGGCAGAGTAGATGTTGCGTGTTATTTCACTCAAGAACACTATTTCTTATTTCGAAGCCAATTATTCTGCAAAAGGACGGTGTGAAGTTCCTACACGTACTTCATTCGCTTTCAACTATCAGATATTGGCTCTTTAACTTGGAAATTGCAGATATTAAAAAATACTGTGTTTATATACATTGATGATTTTCATCTACCTTTTCGTTGCAGTTAGAATCGGTTCCTATATAGCATTTTACTGTTCAGGTATCAAACGGGCAACTACCGAAGAAAAGAAGCGACGGATTAAGAAGGCTGCTGAGGATTTGTATCAGCGGGGTTTTTGCAAAGTTGAGGTGCGGCGAAAGGGGAGTGAGACTCTGGTTGCTTTTCCATTGTTTGAGTCTATCCTCAGTGAAGCCTAAAACTATCCTGTGGCTAATTCCTCATTTTGACTGTAACTGCCGTATTTTGTGGCGTGCTTTTTGTCCTTTTTATTGTCAATGTTTTGTAAATGCTAACTCAGCTGAATTTCAGTAGGTATGTTCTTAATAGGTCAAATACATGTACCTATTTTTCAACTGATAATCGTCTTTGGGGGATGGACCACAGGAAGGACGTTCGCATGAAGACTTGTTATCAGTTCAATTTTTTTAATCGTCCTATTAGGAAACATGAAAATTCAGTCTCGTATTTTGTGAAATGATCCCAGTGGCAGTCTAAATATCAGCTGTAGTGTTGTTGTTTCATTTAATGGAAACTTGATCTGAAATTACTCCTGTATAAATACCTACTTTCACCCTCCATTCATTGTCACTGTGGCATATTTATAAATGTGACGTAATTGGTACGTATACCTTACTTCAGTAACTAAGTAGCAGTAGATCACTCTATCGATTTGAAAAGGTAGAGGACGTTTGGGGCCTGGTTGGTTGTCAACCTCATCAATAGATTTCCCTCCAATATTTTTTAGTAATTATTTTTAAGGGCTTTAGAACCATATAAATCACTTGAAATATTTCTTTTAATAAATCGTGGGTTTTAGGGGGTGAAAAATACGGTTTTAAAATGCTTGTTTTCTGGGGTATTCAGGTATTCTGTGGTATTTTCCATTAGAACTCATTAGAACCGCACGAAAATAGCCAAAATAGAAATTAGAAAAACTTTTTACTGTTTCTAATTGAACCTTCCTATTATTTTTTATTAAAACTTTATACTAAAATGATAGAAAATGGGTTTTTAATGGTAATAGCTCGCAGTGGAAGAGGAGGGAAACCTATTTAGATGTCAAGCTCCCTTTCGTAACTTTTTATTGAGGCACATTGAGGTTAAGGCTTTTCCACGGCCATTCAAATTATATCTGATATTTTGTCGCCGATGGTGAACTTATCTGTTTTAGGTGCACATTCTTTTTTTTACAGTTTCAAATTTTGTGTAAAAATAAAAGCTGAGTTTAGGGTGGATTCCGTTGAGTGAGGATGTCCTGAATATCTAAACATTGCATTGACCTTGACTTGAAACCTTATAATGAATTTTATGGAAGTAACTGAGGTTGGCGGGATCCACCCTTAAACCAGCATTCGGAAACAGCCGTGGAAATACCTCTGTTATATCTAGACCCTTATCTTAGTCATATTATGTCATTTTCATTTCATTCATTTCTTACACTGTTGAGTGCACTTAAAATTTTTGTTCCTAATACATAAAATAGACGTAACATACATGCATTTTTACTTTCAACCACGGGCTTTCGACTGATTTTTGAGGACACTCAAAACAATTCTTAACGCAGATGCGAACTCACAATGAAGTACCACATCAGTCCCAAATTGTAAAAACTCTTAGGCTGGTTGGCACTGGTAGGTATTCTAAATTTCTTATATCCATTCGGATTTCAGCGAAATGAATCCTATGGGTATGACAGAGGTAAAGAAAACCCATCTCTAGACAGCCATATAATGAAATGCAAGACCAGTCTTAAACTG
Source organism: Mesopsocus fuscifrons (assembly GCA_950004255.1). Classification (NCBI taxonomy): domain Eukaryota; kingdom Metazoa; phylum Arthropoda; class Insecta; order Psocodea; family Mesopsocidae; genus Mesopsocus; species Mesopsocus fuscifrons. Next base: position 17,913,322 of record OX465377.1, read on the forward strand.
GTTGACAGGAACGGTAGTACATCAGATACAATAATTACATACATTTTGTGCAACTTAAGGCCCTACTACACGTTCACATTTTTCTTGTACTAGCTTTTCTGGCAGATATTTTTTTCCGGAGCTAAGCAAATACACTTTATAACACTAGTCCTGGGACAGTTTGTCTGCTGAGCTTTCACAAATGACGAACTGAATTCAAAATATGATAACATTGATCATGGACTTATCATTAAATTTGAAAAAAAGGACAGTGACACGTCATTCTTGACAATACATCATCAAGGGTATTATGAACCTGTAGTAAAAGGGCCCTTAGAAAATTGTTACCAGAAAATCCACCACCCTGCTTGGAATGACTAGAAATTCCGCCACAGATGGCGGGAAGAGGCCGTAGTACAACGCCGGGATTTATATACCATTTGTAACTAAAATTTCCTAATTGTGTAAGGGAGATGGGTAGCGAGTGACTTTCGAAAAAGTAAACCACCTACTTTCAATCAATGTCACTCACATGTCAAAGAGACATCAATGAGGAGACTAGTTAGGCTGCAGTGAGTAGATACAATTCATCGTGAGTGCAAAGGAGCTACTCTCTCTTTACTTTGGAGGCAAAGAGTTGATACCCCCGCAGTCATCAAATCCATTGCAATTCTCTTCATTTGATTTTATTTCCCTCTAAGAAATTTCATTTACTCGATTAGCCGATCTTAAGGCTGTCTGTAAAATGCAGCATGCATACAATGATTCTTCTGAGGAAATTTATTTTTTCTGAAGTATTCATAATTTCAGAAACTAGTTATACCTTTTTAGGCAAACAAAAACACTGAAACAACTGGGAAATTGTTTGTATTGGCTACTCTACTGTTACTGTCTCAATTTAATGACTTCGTGGTAGACTGTAAACCAGTTCGTGGCATCCAAACCTGTTATGTTTAACTCAATGCACTAGCTACGTAGGGTTCGGGAGGCGTGTACGGACCATAACGGGGTTACCATTTCATAATTCACATAATATAATATAAAATAAAACTATACAATATATAAATAACTTACTTAAAAGGAACTGCCCCCATCTCGACTCAGACTCTGGCTGCTTCCTTCCTTCGTCTTGCTCGTAATGCCCCTTGACTGTCCCGACTGCTCGAAAGAATCTTGAATGCCCCTCTTCAGACCTCAGCATTCGGTTTTGTCATACCGACCTAAGGCCTGAAGAGTTGCTCTAATTGTCTGTCCGAGAGATGCTGCTCCTAGCGGTGGAAATGTCTAACCTCTGCTTATATAAGTGACCTAGACCGGTGACCTTACCAGGTCACTCAGGCTCAAGTTGACATACCACAGCCATGAAGTCAGTAGTCTGGCACACTGAGTCAGGCAACATATTAATCATTCTTATTATTTCGTTACCTACCTAATCTGTACCTAACAAAACCAGAATTCCCCAATAGTTTCCGTTTTTACTTTCTCGCTAGCCATATATGGCGAGAAAGTATTGTTTTCGTGCAAAATTTCGAAATTGAGATTTTGGGTTTCCCATGATCCTGGGGGTCCCCTGAGTCCAAAAAAGTGGTTTCTGGAAAAAGTCTGTCCGTCCGTCCGTCAGTCCGTCAGTCCGTCAGTCCGTCAGTCCGCGTCAGTCCGTCAGTCCGTCAGTCCGTGCAGTGCTCTACCGCCTTTACCGTTCATCCGATTTTGATGAAATTTGGTATCGACCTGTCTAAAATCACTGCCGAGGGGCATTTTCAAGGATTTTTTTATTGGTCAAAAATTGCGGCCGCTATTGTCAAAAAACCGCCAAAATAATTCAAAAATCGTGTTTTTGGTTACTTAGACAAGCGCCGACGGTACACTTTTCAATCTATAACACTGAAAATTGGTATGTGTGTTGACAAATAGATGCTTCGAGGTCATTTTCAACTAAAATTGAATTGGTTGAAAATTACGGCCGTTCTGGACCAAAGTTCGATCGTTTCGGCGCCATTCACATTTATTGACCGATTGTCATGAAATTTGGTAAATTTGTGTAGAACCATATAACTTAAACATCTGTCGAACAGAATTTTGTTATCTTCAAAATTACGGCCGTTTTTGTCAAAAAAGTGTCGAAAATGAGTTGAGAATGAGAAACCACGTTTTTGAATGGTTAGAACGCATTTGGGACTACAGTAATAGAATGACAGCCATGAAACTTGGTAGGAGTGATCTCAGATAGATGCTCTTGGGTCATTTTCAACCGATTTTGGATTGCTTAAAAATTACGCCCGCAAAAAAATCTCCAAAAAATAAAAAAAAATAAAAAATCACATGGGGCGAGAAAGTTAAGTGCGACTGTTGTCGGACCCTTTATTTCTTGTGTATAAAAAGCTGTCTAACCAGGTAGGGTCAAACAGAACAAATCTGAATAATTTATCTTCGTTACTATCATAGCTCATTTTAAAATGTCTCCACACCGCCACATTCAATAAATAAATAAAATGAACTTAATTCAGATCGGAGGTATGAAGCAGCAACTCCCTTTAGTCCTATCTTAAAAACATGTTGAAGTTTCTAAGTTAAATTAATTAAACCTAACATAAAAATATGGAAGTGTTTTTGGTAAGAAAACTTACATTAAACTCCATATCTCGAATTGGCTATCGTGACTACATCACAGCTAAGAGAAATGGCCTTTACAGGTAACTAGGAGTCAGTTCCATTACACGGAAGCAATACCACACATAACATTGTCATTTTTCTCGCAATTTTTGACTCGACTGCCTCAGTAACTACTGGAGGGGATAGCAAATTTGTACGGCAAGAAATGAACCTAAAAGCGGGAGTAACGAATAATCATTCATCACCAAGTTTTAGGGACTAAGTTACGAACTGAAAGGAGGATTTCCCAAAAGAAAACATTCCACTGGTTACGGCGCTCCATCAGCGGCGCACCCAGTGTAGGCTCGGACTCGATGCCAGGGCTGTTGATGCCCTGGTTGGCTTTCTAACTGCCACTGGTCTATTTCGACAAACTTAAACACCGCCCAACAGCCACGCTCAATAGCGCGGATGTCCACCAGGGCTTAGGTGATAAGTATAAATGTACTAACAGTATGTACGACACAGAGGTACTTGGTTTCATCGCGTTGCCACGGATATGTTGAGGCAGAGCTGGTGGTCGCGGGGGTCACCCCATCCCCCATTACCCTTGCGGATCTTCTGCTTCTTGTGGTTGGTGGTGTACACCAGAGTCAGACGGGACGGGAACATGAATTTCCGCGCGAACTTGAGTACTTGCTGTACGCGCGAGATCACTGCGGTAGCTTCGCAGTTCTGTTTTTTGTGGTGGACGCCACTGAGAGAAAAGGTATCCACAGTTTTAAAATGAATAAAGGGTCCGACAACAGTCGCACTTAACTTTCTCGCCTCATATGATTTTTTTTTTTTTTTTTTTTTTTTTTTGAGATTGTTTTGAAATTTTTTTGTGGGCGTAATTTTTACTGTGCTCCCAAATGTGTTCCGACCATTCAAAAACTATCGATACTCGATAGAGACCGGTAATTGCAACACCATTTCCCTCGTTCGATAGTATTTTTTCTCCCTTGAAAGCTAAACATAGTGTCCTTCTGTCAGTCATTTGTTTTGCGTTCGAATAGCATATGTTTAGCTTTTAGAGCAGCTACGGCCAATGGCGGTATTGCAATTACCAGTCTCATTCAGTACCGTATCAAAAACATGGTTTCTCATTCTCGACTCATTTTCAACACTTTTTCGACAAAAACGGCCGTAATTTTGAAGATAACAAAATTCTGTTCAACAGTTGTTTAATTTACGTAGTTCTACATAAACGTACCAAATTTCATGACAATCGGTCAATAAATGTGAATGGCGCCGAAACGACCAATCTTTGGTCCAAAACCGGCCATTATTTTCAACTAATTGAAAATCTGTTTGAAGTGACCCTCGAGCATCTATTTGTCGACATATTTACCAATTTTCAATTTTATAGATTGAAAAATGTACCGTCGTCGCCTATTACCAACACGAATTTCGAATAATTTTTGCGGTTTTTTTGGGAATAACGGCAGCAATTTTTGTACAATCAAAAATTCCTTGTTAAAGTGCCTCGACTGTGATTTTAGACAGATCCCTAAAAAATTTCATCAAAATCGGATAAGCGGTATAGGCTCTGGAGCAGGGAACGGACGGACTTTCCAAAAACAACTTTTTTGGACTCAGGGGACCCCCAGGATCATGGTTAACCTAAAATTTCAATTTCGCAATTTTGCACGAAAACAATATTTTCTCGCCATATACCTATGGCTAGCGAGAAAGTAAAAGTGTTTGGTGTCAGGTGAACATAAACAAACAAACAAACATCACCCTGGGGATGTCCCCTTATCAAGGGAGCTGACACGTAGGTAGGTACAAAGCAAAGTTCGGTACATTTCTCGATCGACGCCTCATGGCTGATAGAAAGGTTTGCCCGAAGTTGGTTGATACCCGTGCTGCCGGTAGGGCAATATGTCTTTTCACTCGGTTCTGGCACACGATACTCAGAAAACCTGTTGAAAGATACCTGAATTGTGAGGGGTATTAACTTATATATCAGCTATGATTCGTTGCTGCTGGTGCATCTTCGAAGTTCCTCCTAACCGTCTGAAGAAAGAACGTTGTTAGCGCTAATAGGTTTATTGTTTTGATGTATTATCAATGTATTATCTATGTCCATATCTGGCTGTTGTGAAAATATCAGCGCCCTTACATTCCCAAGTTACATTAAATGGAAGTTCTGAATTCTTGAGTTTGAGTTGAGTTAACTGACCCTACACACAACTGCGTACGCCAAAAATAAATATTTGCTCTACTAGTGAGAAAATTGGCAGAAGAGTGCTTTCTCTATGGCTGTTACTTTCTAACATTCTAACCCACCGGCACAGCTTGGAGAATCACAGCTCATACTGAGCTAAGCTACAGCTACCACCGGCATAGCTTGGAGATTCATGGTATAACATGATGTCTATTCTGAATGGGCCTGAGCAAAAGGTTGCTTACCTTGAAATGAAGAATGCCGCTGATTTTCCCCGGTATACCGTGTATTGAATTTCAACACACAAACACGACAAATGCAAAACGCTAATACATGACTGCCTTGGTACAAACTTAGCTTAAAAGACAAGACAATACTGCCGGAAGAGCAAGAAGAGCCTCGAACTGAGGACGCCTAGGGCTTCTATACCCTGTAGTAGGTTCAGGTGTGGCGCTAGAAATAGTCCTACCTAAGTTAAGTATAAAGTGGAACTTGTAAGACCATCTTCAGAAAGCCCTCCGACATGCGGAGGCTGCTTGATTATCTTTCGAAGGCCATCCTCCATATGGGATGCCGGATTATGGAAGTGTGCGTGGTGATCGGCCAAATATCATTACCCCTTTCTCGGCTGGATATAGCCGTGATATAAGTACCTAAGTACATCTCACTTGACATGCTGAACATATCAGAGGTGAATGCCGATCGCGATCGAACCTGTGTGATCCGGCTCCGGATCCGCTCCTTTATCGGACATTTTATTAGACAATTTCGGGGTAAATTTTGCTTAGATGTAGTCTCAGTGACAAAATAGGTATCTATGATAATATCAGTAAGTACATGTATTATGATTTGATGACACTAATATGGAAGTAGGTATGACAAAACACGATTTTTCATATGGGACAGAATCACAAAAACCATCGATAAACTAGACTAGAGTATTACTGAGACGTCAAGGTGAAATTCATTTAAAAAGAAGAAAAATCAATAAAAATAGTTTCCATGTTTAGTTAAACGATAGTGGACCCAGCACCGCCTCAACCAGAGTTAGTATTAGGAACCACCACCGAAAAACTGTCAAAAATAACTTAGTCAAAACCCACGAAAAAGTAATAATAAATCCTAAGCGCTTTCGACCTAGACGGTCATCATCAGAGGGGTACAAGAAAGGAAAGAGACAGATAAACCTACTTGGGTGTTAGCCGGCCCGAAGTAAGTTGATCGGTGCTGGGTCCACTAACGTTTAACTAAACATGGATTGCAGAAAATACCACAAAGTTACGAGTTCCCTCTTAAATCATAAAAATAGTTTGCCTATCAGAATATATAAGTGGGTAGGTAGGTATAAGTATCTGCGACCCAGGAGGAAATAACAAATCAGTCGGTGCCTTGAAAAATTAAAACTATAAAGCTGGCCACACACGATGCGTCTTGGAATGGAGGGGCTGGAATGGCGGCATGCAGTGTAAGGAATGGCGGGAGCCCACAGTAAAACTGAAATTTGTCAAGGTCAAGGCCCGTCCACCAAATACAGTACCTACATGTGCCCAGTATATACACACGTATCTATGTGGTCAGCAGAAGGTTCTCCAGAACCAAAACAAAGCACTTTTCCTCATGTTATCATAGAAATTAGCCTCCTTGGTCAATTTTCTTAAGAACATAAAGCAAGCAATAATTCATTAAAATGATTTTTGGTTACTTCACTGTTTGAATTACCAAACATCAACAAACCCACTGATCGAAAATGTGGAGTTTGATGTTGGGTAATTCACATTTTTATGACTTTTTGCTCCCTTTATGATGTTTAAAGACTAAGGAGGTTAGTGTCTGCGACAATATGGGAAAAAGTGCTTTGTTTTAGTTCCCCAAGTCCACTTCAGTCAAATTGTGGTATTTCTTTGATGCCACGAACTGGCAACTGTTTCAGATTCAACTGTCCCCCTTCAGTATAACGAGCAGTCATGCACAATAATAGACTTGTCGTCGGAGACTGAGACGATCTTGCGACCGTTGGGGCTGTAACGCACAGACCAGACCTGGTCACTGTGTTCCCGGAACGTGTGGAGACATCCTCGCTGCGCCAGGTCCCATACCTTAACGGTTTTGTCTGAACTGCAGGAGGCGAAGTGTTTCTTATCAGGAGAAAAACAAACACCTAGCACCCATGAGGCGTGCCCTGGTATCGAGGCGACCACGTCGGCGTGCTGCCTGGAAGTAAAAAAATAACATAACTCCGTGGTGTCATGACCACCTTCCATTGTTTTCACCTGTCTGCCATTGCAACTCATCGAATACAATTCGGCCAATAGAGAGATATCGAGAGGTTCCACTTGATGTCATTTTTTGTCAGTGAGGCTGTGCATGCGTGGCGCACGAGCAGCAGACTTTAGTCAATCACATGCTGATATCGGTCTGAATTCGGTGGAAACAGGGACATTTGAATCACGTTTTCTGTTATATTCGTAGTCTGTAACGGTTTAAAAACCTGTCGTTCGGGATCTCACTCCTTGCCCGGCTACTGTGGGGGGTTCTAAAAGTTTCGGAATATTATTGTTTATTGTTTGCTAATTTTAAAATTTATCGTATGGCGTAAAGCTGGTTTTTTCTTTTCGGGGCCTGAAATTACCCATTATAATGAAGGCCTAATTTAAAGAGGGGCATGGGGTGAGGCCCCGAGCGGCTGCATGGAGCATTTGGAACCTGCACTTTCTTTTGAACTAACTTCCAAATTTTCCCTGTATATACTGTATCCCCAGTCCATGTTATTGAATGAGAACCCTCCTCAAGATCTTTCCTCTAAATGGAGTAGGCGATTATAAATGGCGCCCAACGTGGGGCCTACGAAGTGTCGCAGTTTGAGGACGAAGCAAGAAGAGGATGAGGAAGGGTGGCGGTCCAGTTCCTGTCCCTGTTTGCGGAGTGGCTGCCCCTTATCGACTCTTCTTGCTAAGTTACTTAGGATTTCGTTTTTTTTTTTCCTTTTCAAAATTCTAAAAGCGATTAGGTAGGCTATCGCAATGTTTTGATTTTCGGGTTTTATTTCGGCATAATTTTATTATTTTTGTATTAGGTAGCAGTGTCTGTTGCTAGGCAACCTGGAACCGCCTGGTCGTTCTGTTTGTTTGGGTACCAGCGGCGTGTGTTCCGGGGGGTCTAGTAGCAGCACTGTCCTTTCTGATTTTTACTGGACACATTGTTTTCGGAGCAGGTGACTTCTGGTTTCCCTGAAATTATCGGTGGTTGTCTGTGTGGATCTCAGTGTCCCGTTTTATCCCACTGATAATTTTCGGGGCAACCAGAAGTTATCCCAACATACTCTTGATTGAACCTTGGCTGGTCCTGGGGCTTTCAATGCGTGTCTGTGCGGACCTAGTGTCCCGTTATTTTGCATTGATAGCCTTTGGATCATCCAGGGTCATTTAAGGTATGCAAAATAAGGACGTAAGTCCTTATTTTGAAATTTTTGTATAATCAGGGTGTGGGTCCAATTTGTAACGGTTTAAAAACCTGTCGTTCGGGATCTCACTCCTTGCCCGGCTACTGTGGGGGGTTCTAAAAGTTTCGGAATATTATTGTTTATTGTTTGCTAATTTTAAAATTTATCGTATGGCGTAAAGCTGGTTTTTTCTTTTCGGGGCCTGAAATTACCCATTATAATGAAGGCCTAATTTAAAGAGGGGCATGGGGTGAGGCCCCGAGCGGCTGCATGGAGCATTTGGAACCTGCACTTTCTTTTGAACTAACTTCCAAATTTTCCCCGTATATACTGTATCCCCAGTCCATGTTATTGAATGAGAACCCTCCTCAAGATCTTTCCTCTAAATGGAGTAGGCGATTATAAGTCGATTACTTCTCGAAAAGATGTGAATCACGGCCCAGGGATGGGTGAGCCCAGGGCAAGCTAGATTCACTAGATCCTGGGTCCTGAGAGTCCGATGAGGTACAGGGGGATACTTACACGGCGTACAGCTTCATGGAGCCATCATCGGACGCAGTGAGGAGCAGCCGAGAGTCTGTGGAGAAGCAGAGCGATCTGATGGCCGTAGCGTGACCCTTCAGGGTATGCACAAGCCTCTGTGTATACACGTCGAATATGTTGATGATCCCATCAATGGTCCCGCCAGCTATATACTTCCCGTCTGGACTCTGCAACAGTTTGAGTTTTGAGTCAAATCATAGAAAAGCGAACCACAATCAGCAGACCCAACGTTCAGAGTAATCGGCCCAAAATGTGACCAGAGTTAGTAAGAACATCGTACGGGATAATTTATCAGGGTCGCTTTTTCTGGATTTATGATATTCCAGTTTATACAGCTTCCAAATAAACTTGACATGAAACATTTTGTGAAGATGCATGTATGTACATCATTCTCGAGAACCCTCAAACTTCGATTTTATGACAAGGAGCCTTTACAGAGGGTGCATGCACCTGGTCCACTTTGGGAACAAGTGAAATATGTTTATACTGTACTGAATGATTGCTCACATAAGCTATACTGAGTGTGAGTTTGCCTCCTGTACCCAAAGCCATCTCCAGAGTCCGCGACTCGACACCGTACATGTTAATCTTGCCGGAGAAGCTGCCGGACCCGATGAGACCGTCAGCTGGTGAGAAAGCTATCGTCCAGACGTTCACTGGTCCCACGTCATAACTGTGCAACTTTTCTCCTGACACGACGTCCCAAAGGAACAGGCTCGAATCCATAGAGCTGGAGGCACATTCTGAAACACAGACAATAACGTTTTGTTAGGTTAGATTAGGAAATTCAAAGACAGCTTTCTGCCGGCCCTCCCTGGTCTTGTTGTCAAAGACTGAACTTATAATTGGCGGGTCCCAGGTTCTAATCCCAGAATTGCAAATTTTCTGTTAAGAGCATGGATGTGTCATCCTAATAGGGTTGGTCTCAGTAACAACTTATTACGTCTAAATAACATCTTAAAAATGGAGATATTTTGGGTGTACTGCCTATAACAGCTTATTACGTCTAAATAACATCTTAAAGATGGAGATATTTTGGGTGTACCTACTGCCTATAATAGCCTGCGTGGAGATGGGTGTATAAGATAATCTAATCTGAAAAGAAAAAAAAAGAAAGTTTTTTTAAAAGAAATAAAGGGTCCGACAACAGTCGCACTAAACTTTCTCGCCCCATGTGATTTTTTTTTTTTTTAATTTCTTTGAGATTTTTTTGCGGGCGTAATTTTTAAGCAATCCAAAATCGGTTGAAAATGACCCAAGAGCATCTATCTGAGATCACTCCCACCAAGTTTCATGGCTGTCATTCTATTACTGTAGTCCCAAATGCGTTCCGACCATTCAAAAACGTGGTTTCTCATTCTCAACTCATTTTCGACACTTTTGTGACTACAACGGCCGTAATTTTGAAGATAACAAAATTCTGTTCGACAAATGTTTAAGTTACATGGTTCTACACAAATTTACCAAATTTCATGACAATCGGTCAATAAATGTGAATGGCGCCGAAACGATCGAACTTTGGTCCAGAACGGCCGTAATTTTCAACCAATTCAATTTTAGTTGCAAATGACCTCGAAGCATCTATTTGTCAACACACTTACCAATTTTCAGTGTTATAGATTGAAAAGTGTACCGTCGGCGCTTGTCTAACTAACCAAAAACACGATTTTTGAATTATTTTGGCGGTTTTTTGACAATAGTGGCCGCAATTTTTGACCAATCAAAAAATCCTTGAGAATGTCCCACGGCAGTGATTTTAGACAGGTCCATACCAAATTTCATCAAAATCGGATGGACGGTATAGGCGCTAGAGCACTGCACGGACTGACGGACTGACGGACTGACGGACGGACGGACAGACTTTTTCCAGAAACCACTTTTTTTTGGACTCAGGGGACCCCCAGGATCATGGGAAACCCAAAATCTCAATTTCGAAATTTTGCACGAAAACAATACTTTCTCGCCATATATGGCTAGCGAGAAAGTAAAAAGATAAAGGTACATAAAATCTTAAAGTGTCGACATGCATTAGGTCACAGAAGACGGCTCGGCTCCTCAAAGTACTACCTGTAGTTGAAGGGACGAATTAATGGGCACAATGGACTATGGAGGCGGGATAAATATGGAATGTGGTGGTCCTGTGTCAATCTTTCCTTGTCTACAACATCCCAAAAAAGTATGCTCTTCTTCATAAATTCCTTGGCCAAAATTTCATATTTACCTGGCACCCAGTGAGGCCAATAATTCGCTCCTTCACCTATATCCTTACCTAGGTACAGCAGTGTCCAAATGATAAGCAACGTGTTAAAACGGTCTTCAGTAGAATGACACGTTAGCAACATTTCGTTTTATGGTGGGTTTACACCAGACAGACAGTTTCCAAAAACAGAAACAAAAACACTTCTTAGCGGCACATTGAGTCCTCTTACATAAATTAACATAGGAGGCTCAATGTGCCGTTGACGACAGTTTTTGTTCCTGTTTTCGGAAACTGTCTGCTTGGTGTAAACCCAACTTTAGGTTGCTTAAAATGGAGTGCTTATTATTTTTATTTTTACTATTCACATACCTACTTAGGTCATGCCCTACCTCTGTATCTAGTTCCGGAAGGATATTTCTTTTCACTCGTTCCCTTGGTTTAACTTCCTTCGGCTGTAAATGTGTTGGAAAGCTGAATATACTCGGGATTGCATCTTCAGATAAACACCGATAGCCATTTAAATTCTGAAATAAAATCACGAGCCTCTCCTCTGATTTTTGAGCGTATCGCCAAATCAAGGAGATACTGTAGCCTAACTTTATCTATTATGTACTGTAGCTCGGGGGTTAGACGGTTCGTGACATGATTATTAAGGTTTTCTATTTCGAAATGACGGGAACATAGTTTCGATGAAGCAGTGGGTTTCCACTGGTCGCGTCTCATAGCGAGCACCCATTTTTTTCTTTGATCTTCATCTCTTGGAAACCTGTAAGATAACAGAGGAATTAGAATCAATGATAGTGCAGCTAGACAAATACCTATAGGTATAATGACACTGATCCCACCGACAGTAGGTAACTTGCCACCTGTTGGAATTTGCAACACCAAATCAAAACACAGGATTGGTTGTTAGACCTGTTACGTTATCGAGGGTATAAGCAGGAAAACCTTCTGGTATGGTGGTTAGTGAGAGACTGCTTGCTGTGCCCGCTGGCGCCGGCTGTATCATTTCTGTCTATACTTGCCCGGGCCAGCTGGCACAACACAACATCCCCCTTTTTTAATGAGAATAAAACACTTAAACAATATTCAATACAAGTGAAAGTCTCTTGTCCACGTTGGGACTCTTCTTTGTCTCACCGGTCTCGGTATCCGCGTAGCACTCGGAACACTAGCACTAACACTGACATCATTGCTACCTCCAGCAGAACTAACATTGTTATCATTACAATCAATATCATCATCCTCTATTGGGAAACTATGATGGGCTCTCTCAGAGTTACTGCTACTACCCTTGAAGGGCGCTGGCACCAGGTGCCATCTATTTCTTCTATACTGGCCATTCTGTGTATCAACAATATACGAACGATTTTCCAGGACTGACTGAACTGTGCCATAGCACCTTAAATCTACAATCCAAACACTATCCCCTACTTTTAAGGTAGACAGGTCTCGCGCCCTATGGCGACGGTTATAATAATATTCTTGCTTATTCTTGGCCATTTCAAAAGACTTTTTAACTTCTTTCCTCTTATTTTCTGGTAAAAACAACATAGGTACATTCGTTTTGAACTTTCGACCCATCAGTAGTTCTGCTGGTGAGAAACCATTTGCTAAAGGAGTCGCCCTGTAGGCCAACAATGCCTTATGAATGTCTTCATTCTTTTTTAACAACATTTTTGCAGTTTTAACTGCCGCATCTACTTGCCCATTTGACTGGGAATATTTTGGACTCATTGTAATATGAACAAAATTGTACTCCTTAGCAAATTGTTTAAATTTGTACATAAATTGACCGCCGTTGTCAGTTCTGACTTCATCGCACAAACCTAGTCTAGAAAACAATTCTTTCATTTTTTCAATGATACAATCTTCATTTAGAGACGAAAGTGGGAAAATTTCAAAATACTTTGAGAAATAATCTATTACTATCAGGTACCACTTTCCATTATATTTATATAAATCTGCAGCCAATTTCTGCCATGGTCTATCTGGAATTTCTTCTTTCAGAAACGTTTCCTTGGGATTTTCCCTTTCTCATATGCACTCTGGGCAATTCTCTTCCTGAACTTTGGTTATAACACCAATAAAATCTTTGTCTTTTACAGTTCTCGTAACTTTAGGTTTTAAACACGCCTTAGAAAAATGATTGCGTCCACCACAATTGAAACATTGCACCCCATTGGCTGGACAGTCTTTCTTTTGATGTCTCGTACCTCCACCACAGAATTTACATGCATTATTTGGATTTCTCTCACCCGATGATTTCTGTAGCGTTACACCCCCATCTGGGTGTCGTTGGGGCCCTGCACCCCTCTCTTGTAGGTGCCGTCGATGCCCATCCCCTGGCTTCAGGTTCTGGCGCTCTACACCCCCTCCAGGGTGCCGTTGTTGCCCTCGAACTGCTGCCACAGCTTCCGATCCCCCTCTGATCGCCTTCGATTGGGTTCTCTGAGCTTCTGCCTGCTTCACTATCGTAATAGCGTCCTTGAGTGTGAGCGTCTTCTTCAGTTGTAAGTTGTCACTCACTCCCGCATCTAATATACCGACGACTATTCTATCTCTAATTAGTTCATCTTTTAACGCACCGTACTCACACCTGTCCGCGATCAAATGTAGATCTGTTATAAACGCGTCAACCGCTTCACCCGATTGCTGCACTCGCGAATTAAACACGAACCTTTCGTATATTACATTTTTTTGAGGCAAAAATACATCATCAAAACATTTTATAACTTGCTTTAGTTCTTTCAATTCCGAACCAGACCTTATCAAAATGTCCTCGGCCTCTTCTCCCATAATATATACGAGAAGGTCAATTTTTTCTTTTTCCGATTTATTACTTAATCCAGACACGACTACGTATCTTTCAAAACGTTTCTTCCACGCAGTCCACTTTTCTGGTTTCAGAAAATCGAACTTTTCCGGCGGAGAAATAGACATGTTCGATGCCGATGCCGTACTGCCCGATTCTGCACTGACACTTGCACCGCCCGGCATTTTTTTTTATACTATTAAAACACTCCCGGAAGACACTTTCTTCTCTAAAGAGTCTTAAAACTTATACTTTGCACTGTTTGAAACCGAACTTTTACCGCTGCCACCATGTTACGTTATCGAGGGTATAAGCAGGAAAACCTTCTGGTATGGTGGTTAGTGAGAGACTGCTTGCTGTGCCCGCTGGCGCCGGCTGTATCATTTCTGTCTATACTTGCCCGGGCCAGCTGGCACAACACAACAAGACCTACCTCCTACCTTACGTCTTATAACGATTCTTCAAAAACTTAAGGAGTTACCTACCAAGTTATACATTTTATTCAGTAGAAAAAGAAATCGATGGGGAAAAATAATGGTAGATAGACACTTAACATGTAGCATTGACCAACGAGAAGTAGGTATTGAATTTCCACTCCAACTGCCTAGTCCTCTCTAATTGAAAGAATATATCCAATAATACTAGGTACAATATAACTTTTAGGTACTTACTTATGAATTGAAATTTCAGAATTTCTTTTAAGGCTGCGCTTCACCCATTAGATTACCATGTTATCTTCTGAATTTTTTTTAATTTTTTCGGGCCGACGGATTGCCTTGAAATTTTGTATAGAAGTAGCTCCAGTAAATGTCTAGGGAACGTTCGTAGCAGAATTTCGAATTTGTTCTCGGATTATTAGAAATTAATTTTTTAGTAAATTAAAAATCGTGAAACACGGTTTTTTCAAACGGCTAGGGAGCGTATTTGACTGGGAATAAAAATTTCGAATTATTACAGTTGTTATGTAGAAGGTGTAACTTAGTTCGTGACCGAAGCAGTTTTTTGAATTTCTCCTTAGGTTGGCAAATAATAAATGATAAATATGTGTGAAAAACACATTTTGAAAAAAAGTCATGGTGAAGATGCAACGCGCGGTCACAGTTCAGTATGGTTTGAGCACTTGCGGGAGAAGGTTCTCACGTCTCTCGCCCGCACTCGCTCCGGCCGGAAGATCGCGACCTGTCTTCTTATGTCTGACATGTCGATTGGTTGATATGAGCTGCTTTTGTGTAACATCCTGTCATCTGAGAATCGTAGGTGTCGTAGGACAGGACTCGTAGGTAGGTATAGATTGGGTGACTTATGATGACATCTACTGTATTGGGGGATGGGTTGCAATTTGCAATTAGGTAGGTACCTACCTACTTATCTAAATTTTGTAATACAGGAGAGACCCTTATTCTGTGACTGCCGTGTCGTGGGTAGGTATATCGGTAGGCTGTATACTTACCTACCTATCTGCCACATTCTGTGGGCATAGGTTTATCTAAAAAAATGATTTTTGGATTTTATGTTATGTTGGACACCTATTGCATAAAATGTGGATCGCACATCAGTCAAATCACTAGGAGGTACGTAGGTAGGTACCTACCTAATATTGGTTTATTACACGTACCTACCTTCCTATGGTGTGGGTAGGACCTATTCCGCAATTTTCTGTTTACCCATAGGTTAGGTTAGACTGGTGGGGGGGGGGGGGGGGGGCAAGCCCAGCAACTAGACCATTACAAGAATTATCCATTTTGCTCAGCTGGCAGCAATACCGGTAAAGGTCTACTCATCGCACTTCCGTGCACCAAGCGGCAGAGTGAGCCGCCGCTAGAGGTGAATCACAGGGCTGTTCCATATATATAAAAAAATATCCTCCAGTCAGTGCGACCCGTAACCAGGTGCACCAAGCGGCAGAGTGAGCCGCCGCTAGAGGTGAATCATTCTGGAAAATAAAAAATTCGAACCCCATCCGCCAGTCAACGAACATTGGGAACAAGTCAGAAGTACACTCCGAAGTAGTCGCAGTGTCACGGCCTCGATAACCGAGTGGTCTAAATGGTCGACTTTTGAGGAGCAGAGACAGCCTGGTCACACCGGTTCGATCCCAATCCTACCAAAAAGTTTTTCTGATATGTTCAGCATGTCAAGTGAAATTTATATCGAGGCTGTGGTGGTTCGGAACCCAACTAAAACTGTAGGTCCCCATCGTTTACTCGATGGCTGGGGAGCTGGTATTTGGTAGTGCTGCCAGCTGAGCACAATGGACAGTTCTTGAAAACGGTCTAGTTGCTGGGCTTGTCCCCCCCAACCCTCTGCTAACTAAGTCGCAGTGTCGTGCGACAATCCGAAGCAAGTATCGGCGGAAGTGCGATGAGTAGGTACACCTTATCCGCAATACCGAATACCAGCTCCCCAGCCATCGTGCAGTACACAATGGGGACCTACAGTTTTAGGTGGGTTCCGAACCACTACAGCCTCAATATAAATTTCACTTGAAATGTTGAACATTTCAGTTGTGAAACCGGTGTGATTGTTCAGTGTTCCTCTATAGAAAACCTTTTCGACCACTCGGCTATCGAGGCTGTTCTGTTTACCCATAGATATGACTGCGCTGAATGAAGAGTAGTTATTGTGGTGGTGTGGGGTGCATTTTTCTAGGTATTTGTTTTGTTTACCTCCTGGAGGGATGTAGGCACCTACCTACCTACCTAGACCGATCTTTTCCTATTTGGCGTAGGACCTATTAGGCACCTAACAGTTTGTTCTGTAGTGTGACTTATTAGGTAACAGAAAGCCTCGACAGCCGAGTATATTGTAGGTATAAAAATTTACACATTATCTACTTATACATTCCTGTATGGCAGTCAAGTCAGACATTGTACAGCATTTCCCTATTACTCCAATACAAATTTCTGACATGTAGGTTTTGCCTACTATACCTGCCTCCACCTGTACCCACACCTGGTACATATTTTGGGTCTATGAATAATGTTGTTTGGAAATGTATTGTATTTTCTCGTAATTTGTATTGTATCACGTATAGTATTGCATTTGAAATAAATCTGAAAAAATAGAATTGCCTAGGTAGGCACCATACCTACTTACGAACAAAGATTTCAGACTTTCCCTGCAGGATACTTACTGTACTGCCACTGGACGTCCTCTGAACCAAAAATAAACGGTCATTCGGTCATAATTTCACAACAACACATAAGCGAAACACAGAGGGCCTTCATTGATTCACCGGGCCCTCCCAGATGTTGATATAATTTCCTATCCAAAATATGGTGCACCGGACCGCGCACCGAGCCGATATCATGGAACTAACCTTTACCAAAGTGAAGGACAAAAATTCCAAGACCACTTGTGCACCGTCAAGTAAAAAAATTTTTTTGAGCGGGTTTTTTGGGGGTTTTCGCCGATCTGAACAAAAAAAATACCGGCCATCCCCCCCCCCTCCCCCCCCCCCCCCCCCCCCCGGGAAATTGTGGGTTGGCTGAACTCTGGACGTGAATCGCCTTATGAATGGTATTAGTAAAGTGACAGCAGGTACTGGGGACCTGGTATGGTCACGTAATGCAGAGTAAGCGAAGATAACAGAACCCGCATGCAGTTGTACCTACCCAGTTGCTACAGCCATAAGAAGTCAGGGTCTCTGTAATCACAATAGCCTTCTTCACTCATATACGCTTCATCTCGCCTCGGAGCCAGCGCTGACTTGCACCGTCAACAGAAGCGTCCTCTTAAATAGGGCTGTGCAGCCGAAGGCAGCACATGACATCGGCATGCTTGGCACAATGTTTTGCCTTAATGTGTCATGGCGGATCCACAGTTACCAAAAATCCCGTTGGTGGCAGTTATTGATTGGCGCTAGTGTCCAGTGTCTGTGTCTATGCGAGAAGCGGTCTATTCCCCCACCCGCCGTAAAAGAAAGAAAAAGAAAGAAAGAGGAGGAATTAAGGTTGATTGTGGCAATAAACCGACCTCTGATTCTTTCAAGAATAAATTATTTTGAAAAATATGACGACTTCGATTTCAACAAGGCAGTTTCGCATTTTTTAAAATTGTGTTTTGTAGAACTACACCACCTGATTGAAAATGAAACTGCCCCAGCCAGCGACAGGTAAGCTGTTAATACAATTTTTTGTATGTCTAGGTGCTTACTCAATAACTCAAAAATTATTGTGCTATTCGTCCAAATCCTGGTGTAAAAAGCCGTGTATCTCACTATCAAAGATTTCATCAAAGTTTTTCATCCAATATTTGATGACGCCATCTTGAATTATTTTTCTTCAAAGATATCTTTGACGCTACATCACACTGTCAAAGAAAAATTTTATGGTTCTTTTTGTTTTGTCACTAACACCAGCCAGGCTTTTTTGTGTAGCTTTGTTTTGGCTTTGTTTATTGAATCAAGTCATGAACAACAGTTTGGTGTGTTGTGCGCGGCAGGATTGTCTAGATATTATTTAAACGAAAATAAACTTAGCACTTGCCCTATGAATCTCAATGCTTTCCAGCCTATCTAAAAGTCTGCTCTTATGACAGTTATGGAGAGTTTTGAAATCGAAAAAATTACAAATTAATATGCCCAGTGGTGTTGATGTTCTGCCATGGATGATTTAGGTACAGTTTTCTTTACCTACATCTCTACGGTGCCCACTAAGGGTGCGTCCCACCATGCCCAGTTAAAATTTAACTGGAGATTTACATAAACGTAAACATAGGACAAAATCTCCAGTTTAATTTTAACTAGGCATGGTGGGACGCACCCTTAAAGAAATTTGTTGACACTTACTGGATTTTGTTCAGATAACGAGGCCGGGACTAGCCACCCGGAGAATAGGTTTGGCGGAGGAAGGGGACAGTGTGAGGATGGGAGGGGGAGCCGTCGCTTCGGAAGGAGTGATGAAGCTGGTACTTCCAAAGGTAGCTGTTATGTCTTCTTTTCTGATTTTCTTACAAAAGGTGCTTGGTCTTTCCTTTGGTTTCTTGGTTCTTCAAAAAATTTATACTAATTAATGGGTTTGTAAGCTTTTGGGCAACTTACGCCACTGTGGGTGCGTGGAAAAGCCAAATGTGAATTGAGAAAAACCATAATCGTAAGGTTAGTTCGTTGCTCATGCATCGCCGGTAGTTTTGAATAAGGTCGAACATTGCTTCAAAGAAATGCATGTACCTTTTTGATTTGTTTACCTACCTAGAGTATTATATATTTTTTTCAGCATTTAAGAAGGATGTAGCTAGTAGACTTGCTTTACAGAATTAGTTTACAAGCATTAGAGCCTGAGTTATGTGAGTGAAACGTTGGTATGTCCCTACAGGGACAGTTGAGTATAAGTCCTGATACCGAGACAGTCAGAATATAGGCATACATAATTAAGACCATAGAAATAAAAAAAGCACTAATGGTTGGCAGTGTCTATGTATGTACTTGGACTTGTGCTCAGCTGTTCCTATAGGACCATCCCATTATCTCGAGAACCGTGCATCCTATCAAAAAACTTATTTCAAACTTTTTCTTAGAAAAAAATTAGCAATAACATACTTTAAGGAGAAGTCTGAAATAATTCTGAGCACTAATGGGCATACATAGAGAGAGCATTTAATTTTATGTCACTAATTTCTTTTCCGCGTTGAAACCTTTTTACTTTACCTGTATACGGAGTATACGTAAGGTAAAGTATTGTATTCGTGCGGGCCAATTTTCGGCAAACCTCAACTTTGAACCGTCATTGCTCCCAGACCTCAAAAGCGATTGAAACTTGCATATACATTTTGGAAACGTCCATTCCTTCGGAATATGAAAACCATCTCACTTTTTTCCTCCGACGAAAAGTTTGCCCACAGGAATTTTTAGAAGAGGTTAGGTACTCCGTGTCAGTACGTATGTATGTATGTAGCTAGCTAGCTAGCTAGCTAGCTAGCTATGTATGTGGCATTGACCTGGACGGCGCACTTTTCAACCGATTTTCTTCAAAATCGGTAGTGACCTTTCTAAAATTGGAAGAAATCAGAATCCGGAAGTTCAGTTTCCCCCCTTTAAAATTAAGGGGGGTTACCCCCCCAAAACTCCCCCAAAAGGTAGAAAAAAAATATTTGCTCAAAATCGGCTCTAACGATTTTGATCAAATTTTGGGCTATTATAGAACAAATAATTACGAATCCAATGATACCACCCACTACCCCCGCATAACTCCCTGGAAGGGGGGAAGTCCCCCCTGAACCTGTAAAAGGGTGCAATCAGTGGATTCAGTTGTTTGTGGTATATGAGTAGTTCTGGATATGACACGTGACAACGGCCATACTCGTCACAAATGGTATATGGCTTATTTCGAGCCTCCCCCTCCCCCCCCCCCCCAGGGAGGGGGGCAATTTTGAGTGACTTTTAAAGTGCGGCTTATGGGGTCTCAAACTGTTCGGGGGAACGTTGTGAAGCAATTTTTTGTATCAAAAAGTTTTTCTGAACGTATCCAAGCACCCCAACCCCTAAGGGGGGTAGATTTGAGTGGTTTGTGAAATATGGGTTGTGTGGGCTCAAAATGATCGGGAGGTCGTTCTGAGGCAATATATTTGGTCAAAATGTTTTTTCGCCACCCCCTCCCCCCCCCCCTTATGGGGGGAGTTTTGGTTATTTTCCAAAGTACGTTGTATGGGGTATCAAAATGCTCGGGGAAACGTTCTGAGGCAATTTATTTTGTCAAAAAGTTTTTCCGAGCTTCCCCAACCACCTCACCTCGTTTTAGGGGGTAGTTTTGGGTGGTTGCCATAGTACGTCGTGTGGGGTCTCTAAGTACTCGGGGGAACATTCTGGGGCCATTCCTTTCGTCAAAAAGTTTTTCCGTCTCCAATCATTTAACCAAGGGTTTTTTCTAGGAATCACGCAAGTAAGCAGGTAAAGTTTTGTCCGACCGTGTCGTACCGCTTGTTACTTTACCTGTATACGGAGTATACGTAAGGTAAAGTATTGTATTCGTGCGGGCCAATTTTCGGCAAACCTCAACTTTGCACCGTCATTGCTCCCAGACCTCAAAAGCGATTGAAACTTGCATATACATTTTGGAAACGTCCATTCCTTCGGAATATGAAAACCATCTCACTTTTTTCCTCCGACGAAAAGTTTGCCCACAGGAATTTTTAGAAGAGGTCAGGTACTCCGTGTCAGTACGTATGTATGTATGTATGTATGTAGCTAGCTAGCTAGCTATGTATGTGGCATTGACCTGGACGGCGCACTTTTCAACCGATTTTCTTCAAATTCGGTAGTGACCTTTCTAAAATTGGAAGAAATCAGAATCCGGAAGTTCAGTTTCCCCCCTTTAAAATTAAGGGGGGTTACCCCCCCCAAAACTCCCCCAAAAGGTAGAAAAAAAATATTTGCTGAAAATTGGCTCTAACGATTTTGATCAAATTTTGGACTATTATAGAACAAATAACTACGAATCCAATGATACCACCCACTACCCCCGCATAACTCCCTGGAAGGGGGGAAGTCCCCCCTGAACCTGTAAAAGGGTGCAATCAGTGGATTCAGTTGTTTGTGGTATATGAGTAGTTCTGGATATGACACGTGACAACGGCCATACTCGTCACAAATGGTATATGGCTTATTTCGAGCCTCCCCCTCCCCCCCCCCCCCCAGGGAGGGGGGCAATTTTGAGTGACTTTTAAAGTGCGGCTTATGGGGTCTCAAACTGTTCGGGGGAACGTTGTGAAGCAATTTTTTGTATCAAAAAGTTTTTCTGAACGTATCCAAGCACCCCAACCCCTAAGGGGGGTAGATTTGAGTGGTTTGTGAAATATGGGTTGTGTGGGCTCAAAATGATCGGGAGATCGTTCTGAGGCAATATATTTGGTCAAAATGTTTTTTCGCCAACCCCCCCCCCCCCCCCCCCTTATGGGGGGAGTTTTGGTTATTTTCCAAAGTACGTTGTATGGGGTATCAAAATGCTCGGGGAAACGTTCTGAGGCAATTTATTTTGTCAAAAAGTTTTTCCGAGCTTCCCCAACCACCTCACCTCATTTTAGGGGGTAGTTTTGGGTGGTTGCCATAGTACGTCGTGTGGGGTCTCTAAGTACTCGGGGGAACATTCTGGGGCCATTCCTTTCGTCAAAAAGTTTTTCCGTCTCCAATCATTTAACCAAGGGTTTTTTCTAGGAATCACGCAAGTAAGCAGGTAAAGTTTTGTCCGACCGTGTCGTACCGCTTGTTTTTTTTTTATATGTCTTTAGGAGTGGGTGAAGTCAGCGTGCAGCGGCGGCCCCCTCCAGTTTCATACATACCTCCGGATCCTACGGAGGATGAGGAGGAGTCATATGGATACGGAGTGAACATTAGTAATTATGATCATATTCCGGTACGTGTAACCGGAGACAATGTCCCGAAAGCCATTGGGACATTCCAAGAGTCCGGCTTTTGCGATTTTATTTTGACAAAGCTGGCTAAATTCAGTAATACAGTGCCCACGCCCATTCAGAAACGGGCAATTCCCTGCGTCATGGGAGGCTCCGATGTATTGGGTTGCGCTCAAACTGGGTCTGGAAAGACGGTAAGTAGTGTTTCTCAAAAATTTGGTTTTTTGGTTCCTCAGCAAAGGACGTTAAAACTGAACTAAGTGGCAAATTTGGTTATCATCTCTGCAGGTGTATTCCCTTTCTCGAACGCCAGAAAACCCACCCAACTAACACCTTCAAAATTTATTTTAAGAAGAACTGTTCTCCATATATTGCACTAGGGCGTGCCTTATATTCCTACAATAAATTTTGAAGGTGTTAGTTGGGTGGGTTTTCTGACGTTCGAGAAAGGGAATACACCTGCTGATCCTTTCATGCCGCGGCCCACTTGGCGTAGGCTGGGGTGTATTAATGAAGGCTTGTCGACTGACACTTATTGTGAAATTATTAAATAGGGCATATAGATGATTAAAAGTTAAAATTTAAATAAAACTGTAAACCTTATTTGGTTTTTTAGTGAGAGAGCGTTACTTAGACAAACACCTAAAATAGGAAGAAATGTGTGATTCGGGGCAACACAGGTGGCGAATTATTCGGGTAAAAGCAAACAGGAGTTCGGAGAGAGCTTGACACCTAAAGATATGTCATCATTGCCTAGTTGTAGAAGGGTCGAATTCGATTTCCCCTTAAAATAAGTGTCTCATAGTGATCAGTTCGAATGTTGTCCCTATCTATTTATTTGTTTTCTAGGTGGGGGAGCAGACACAACACGCCCTATTCCAGCTGACTGGTGCTCTGAGGAACATTGCTGATAGAGACGGTATCGGACCACTGTTTCTCACCACAAACTGCCTCCCTGCGCTCCTGAAGGTAGTTACATTTATCTGAGAAGTGTTAAGGCTGAATATACATTCGCTATTTTCGACTACATGTACTTGGTTCGCAATGCTAAGTACTTCAAGCCCTACTCCGAAGTTACAGGGCGAGTGGAAAGTGTTTATAGGGGGATGTAAACCTGAGACTCTTTGTCGTGAGGTAGTGTTGTATTTTTGCATGAAATGGAGTAATAAGCCCACAGGAGCGATTTTAAACAGTCAACTACCAGTCCACATGTTTTTTGACAGATCGCGAAAACACAACACTACCTCACGCGAAATATTCTTTTGTAACGATTCGGACTAAAACAGTATGATTTTATCGTCACATTTAGTAGAAAAGCTTGATAAATGTTTGTACTATTTACCGTAGCCATGTTGCATTTTGGCAATTTTTATTTCACTTACGGAAGTGGGTAATTTCAACAGCATTTCTCTACTTGTCTCCTGTAAAAGCTAAACATAGTGTCCTACTTTTACTCGTTCGTTTCACGCTCAAATAGCACACTATGTTTAGCTTTTAGAGTAGACACAATCCATACGATATTGCAATTACCAGTCTCCGGTTGTACTCATATGTAAACATTAGTTTTGTCGAATATTTACTTTCGCACAGTGGTTGTGGCGGAGTTCGTCGAGAATGTATGGTGGCCCTTAAGTATCAAAGTTTACAGGTGAAAAAAAAAACGTGGCACCAGATCGATCTCAAAATCAGAACATCGCCAGTCAGCTTCGAAAGTTCAAAAGAACCCACAAGGTTTTAAAAAAATGGGAAGGAAAATCATTCTGTTGCCACGCATTTCACGATTGTGTCTTAATTTTTATTTTTCAGACGCTGGTGCTGTTCCGGGCAGACGAGGAGATAGTCAGTAACATAGCGCGGACTCTCAGCACTCTGTCCAGTGATGAAGACCTAGCGCAGGTGCTTCTTACTGTGGATGACGTCACCATTACTCTGGTGGATCTGCTAAGGCAGTACCAACACAGCGACCAAATCGTCATACGACTCGGGTACACGCTGGGCAATGTGCTGGCGAGCAGTGATCTTGCCCGTGTACAGGTACTTGAACTACCTGTTGGTAATGTAGGCAAATAATAGAGATTTCACCCTCTAGTCTTGTAGTATACAATTACTGATTATGGCTGCCTGACCTCGGATTGAGAGTGACGGTTCAAGCAATTTCTGGGTAAATCTCTGAAACTGTTCGATTTTTTTCCTTTCTAGAATGTAGGTACGACAGTTTCAGAGTTCCAATGTTTCTGCAATAGTTTCTTTGTACTAACGTCAGAAAAAGCTAATCTGATGTCACTTTTTTTTTCGCAAAGATTCCTGTACATGTATCTGTACCCAGTATCAGCGTGAAGGGCAGGTAACACCTGTAAAGTTTCAAGATAAATCACTTCTAAAACCGATATCTTTTATTTTAGCTTTCAAGGAACGAGAGCTGCCTACCGACTTTGTTGTGTCTTCTGCAGTTGTACGTTGAGAAAGAAGCGGGGTCCAAGGAGGAACAAGAGACCACTGATGACGTCATAGTTAAGGTACGCTACGGGAATGCTTGAATCACTCATGATGTCATAGTTTATAACTGACAAAACGTCCTCAGACCAGTAAAGTAATCAGAAAAATGTCATTGTTACTTGTACCATTAATACTGAGAGCAGGCTGCTTCCATTTTCTGACTAGCAGACGCCTCCTTTAAGACACAGGTCAATTGATGTACCTACGTTCACTATTTTAACAGGTTGTTTAGTTTCGCGAAGTAAGTTCTGTTTTCTCCTTTGTTTACTAAGGTATCTTCCCTAAAATGTTTTCCATTTCCGCAGATGGTTCGAGTGGTGGCCAATATGTCAATGAACCCTGTGGTAGGGAACCACTTGTCAGGTTTGGCAGCGCAGGAAGGACAGTTGGCAGCAATGTTGCGGTGTCTCGTGACGCGCAAACAAGGCGCCGTGCTGTTGGCAGCACTGGGATGCCTAAACAACCTTTCCTACTACGTCCAGGCTCATGCCTGCCTCCTGGACCTCACACAAGGTACTGTAGATACCTCCGTATACTAGCCAGCTTACATTAAACTAGGAGCCTCCAGGGGCCTTGCAGGCATACTCAGCCAAACTTGTAGTATACACCTAGCTTCCTTTGTAAAGTTCCAGTGCCAGGACTGTAATCGTGTTTCCATTGATTTGTTTCAACAGGAGTGCTAGCCGTGCTGGCGAGCCGGGGTTCGATTCCATCGCAGGACTGCGTGGTGGAGGCCTGTAGAGTTTTGGGAAATCTGACTA
Source organism: Mesopsocus fuscifrons (assembly GCA_950004255.1). NCBI lineage: Eukaryota > Metazoa > Arthropoda > Insecta > Psocodea > Mesopsocidae > Mesopsocus > Mesopsocus fuscifrons. The sequence goes on from OX465377.1 coordinate 17,938,705, forward strand.
GGCACAAACATACCCGCGACCTCATATTCACCGAAGGAGGTACGTATCTGCTATAAATCTGACTGCAAAAGGAAAGGGAAGTCCCTGCAGGTGCGTTTCGTTAGTTTTTAGTTCAGTGAATAAGCAGAAGTGTTCTCTATCAGTGGTACTTCTTATATTCCAGGGCTAGAAACTCTGGAAAGAGTGCTCGGTTCAGGTTCGGGGTCTGGGTCGGTAGCTAGATCAGTGTGTGGCGTGCTGGTGAATATGTTGCTTGACCAGGAGACGCGCCATGCCTTCCTCCAGCACCATGGCATTGACAAGTAAGCTATCGATGTCGCCGTCTCTAGTTAGGTACATCTAGGTACATACGTGCGGTAACTCTCCTAGTGTTCACTCTTAGTTTTCTCCAGTTATTTCCAGCTTACCAGAGAGCTTGCTCACGAGTATTTAAAATCTACCTGCTTCTTACCAACCTGTTCGTCAATGAGTGTTTTTCCTGCAGACTGGTGTCGACTCTGGAAATGTACCCCGGTGACTGGCTGCTAGCGGGACTGGTGTGCCGCGCCATTTGGAACGCGTGCGCTCCCGATATCGCTCTGGCCGTCAAGCACAACGATATGGACCAACTCCTTACCACTCTCGCCAATGGCTTGGGTACGCTTATTAATAGAAATTATAATGGCTAGAGTCTGCAACGTGCGATTTACAAGAATAAACATTTGGAGGTTTCGGAGGGGTTTTTGAAAAACAAGGTATTTTTTTAATACTCCATGCTAGCAGGAAAGGTGGACAAGGTTCTTCATAGACCTCTAGCTTTTGGTACACCGTGCACCACCATAAAAGTAGTGCTTATTTTTTTTTTATTATTTCAGAGGAGGAAAACTGGGAAGATGGGGATGCTGAGTGGGAGGAGTTCGCTGGAATTGCGACTGATTTACTCGAGCGATTCCACGCCCATATTGAATCTTCGAACTAACGCTGTAATATTACACTATTCCTTAGTTACTACGCTTTGCGTTTTTGTTTGTACCTATACCTAACTGAATTGAAGAGGCCGGTAACAACAATAAGATGTATTTCATTCAACAATTGTACATGAACGTATATTTACAGAGGTCCATTCAAAAGCCCAGTCACAAACATGTCATTAAGTACTGTTGTTATCTATCTACCTAGGAGGTTATTCGCGTTCTTTTAACACTAGTGTGCTTTTTTGTGTAAAGTAAGGTGTTTATAGAGCAGGGAATACCCTAATAGGTGCTCATTCTGAAATAAAAGGCATATGACAGAAGGATTTACAAAGTGGGGAATCCAATTTCATAAGCTAGGTTCGTATAATAAGGTCAGACAACACAATAACACAATCTGGCTATCTGGCGAAGAAACTGGTCTGAATTGCAAATAAGTGGGTCCACAAAATTACGAAGCGATAACAATTACTTATATTAATTTCCACCGTAAAAAATGAACGTTCATTGTGTGAGGGAAACAACAGTGACCGTGCCTACTATGTAGAGTAAAGAGTTTCTTGCAGCAACTTATTATGCGTTAGGAAAGGGTTATCCCACACCCAACACTTGTTTCGCGAAAGAAAAAAATAATTAAGTACCTATATATGTATATATTTATATATATTTTTGGCAGCCGCGAAAGGCTGTTTTGGCCCGAGGGTGGGCATTTAAGGTAGATGTGGGGATAATGGACAGTGTTGTAGTAATGGACACTACAATTTAAAATAAAAAAAACAAGGATGTAAATAAAGATAGAAAGAAAGCGATAAAGTAGTTCAAAAAATTCCTTTCGGAAGCCCCGAAAGGCGTACCTAACCTAGGTAGATTTCGAAGATTACTTCCATCCACTAAAAGACGTCTCAAATAATTTAGAATGGCGGTTAAGAAGATTTTCAGTTAATCCCGATTCATTCCCACCAATATCAACGGAGGAATTGAGTTTTGAAATTTCACCCCCCCCCCCCCCCCCCCCGACAGAAAATGAAAGTGGTTTTACAAAAAACTTTTTTGTGGATATTATTAATAGAAACTCACAGAAAAAAGAATAATTTCAATATCTCACCAAATAAGTGAGTTATGATGACGTTTTGAACATTCAACCCCCCACCCCCTGATTCGGACGAAAAACTTTTTCGGACGAAAGTTGTAGGTAATACTGAGGCAAATTCATTACAAAAAGAAAGAACTCGATAACACCCCTGCGACACAAGTTATGAATTTTTTTGTTCGCCAACCCCTGTTTTTCCTCCCTCAATCAACCATTAAGGGTGGGATCAAAAAAAGTTACTGAGAACATCATTAGCTGAAATTCAAAAAATCAAAGCAGCATTGCAGTGGAAGCGAAAGAAGTTCAAACAGAAGAATTTGCAAGAACCAAAAGAAGTGGAAAGCAAGGAAATGAAACCAATTGATTTATTTCTGAAGTATTTCTCTAATGACTTCTTCGAAGATGCTGCGGTTTATACCAACATGTACTACATGGCCATGGTATCCCTACATGATTCTGAAGACTCGATTGACTTCTTAGAAAGTGATGTTTCAGACAATGAGTCTGTTCAAATAGGCAGATTCTGCATAGGTAAAGTTTACAGAAAAACCGATAAAGCTTTTGGTCTTTATGTTGCCAAAGTAATTGAAGAAACTGAAGAAGGACTTATGGTGCATTTCTACGAAAGGAAACAAAAAACAATGCGTTTCAGCCAAGTTGATCATTCACTGTATTTGCTGGACCGAAAAGACATTGTTCAGAAACTGCCAAACCCAACGATATGTAGTTCCGGCCGATTCGCTGAGCTGATCTCTTTCGGGAACATTTTTAACGACATGTCAATCACTTAAGTACCTAATTAAATACTTAAGAATTACTTAAGTACTTATTTGTGTCATATTCTGTCTTTATTCATAGACCCTGATCTTCAAGGCCCTCACTTTGAGTCATTGTAAAGTTTTTACCTCTTTAGGGTTTACTTTGAAACGATTTTTTGTTGTTGTAAATGGTAGTTGTTGGTATCAGGTTGAATTGCACTTGCCCCGTTACTTCGAATAAGGCATTCTACACGATATAGGGGGGTGGGTGCAGTTACCCCGTCCTGATGGGTAAGTGCACCCCCCCCCCCCCCCGACCATTTTGACTTGATTAATACCCCAGGCCAAGATGACGCTAGCTATTAATTAGGATACTTGTTTAATGTAAGCCTTATTCGTGGTGCTATCAAAAGGTGACTAACTTATTTCGAAATTCGTAATAGCGTTTGAGCAGTAGGAATGGAAAAGTCAACTAAGCTGAAATGGGGGTGCACTTACCCCAACTAACCTTAATCTTCGAAATCTACCTACGCCTTTCGGGGCTGCCGAAAGGGATTTTTTTCTGGCATACATATGTTCATTGGTTGCTTCCCATATCCCAGGCTAAGGATGTATTGGAGTAACGTCTACACTTTCCATAAACTTGGCCAACAATTTTGATATCGGATACAATATGGACGAAACCGGCATACAAACCGTTCCGAAGAATTTACCCAAAACTGTGGCCCCAACAGGCAAAAATGAAGTATGTAAGACAATAGCTGCAGACCAGGGTGTTACGGTAACAGTGGTGTATGTTGTATGTCTGCTGGGGGTAATTTTGTCCCGCCAATGTTGATATTCAAAAGAAAAAGGCACCAGCCTCTTCTTATCAAAGATGCACCAAGCCATTACCAAAGGAAAAGCACAGTTTCTGTGTAAACGGGATGCTTTGTGTGAGGTAAGTACACCTACCGGTGTAAGTAAGTACACCTACCGGATTTACACGACGGATAGAGGATAGAGTAAGTATAAATTATGAGGGCGTGTTAGAGAGAGATACTCTATTGGACAATTTATAATTAATCTATGATGTTTTTGATTCGAAGAAAAAAAGTTATCTATTTATGTTTTGAATCACCCGCCAAAATTATGTGTTGGATTGTTGGTACCATTGACACCGTTTGTAATGCTATGTTGGTGACATGTTTACGTTTACTTCAACGGAGGAAATAAAATTATCCCTCCACTTGCTTCTCAAATTTCGAAAAGAAATGTTCTTTTATATTAATATATTGTAAATACAAAGAATGTCTTGTATGCTAAATGCCTTAGTGACGTTCCTAAACCTAACAGTAGGAACCGTAATGGAGGTGTCCGAAAAAGGATACATGACTAGGTACAGATGTCTTTTTAAAGTGGCTTCAACATTTTGCGAACCACGTCAAACACAGCAAAGAAAATCTGGTGCTGTTGATCCTTATAACAGTCATTCCTCGCATGTGAGCCTATAGACTCAATTACAGCTGCAAAAGCAAATAACGTTCACATGGTATCCCTCCCGCCGCATAAATCTCTCAAAACACAACCACTTTTTTTTCTTTCTTTTATCGGTCTCTTAAGCTGCACTACTCATCCCGGCCAGGTGGTAACCATATACCACGTTGGATTTTTTTTTAAAACAGCGTATGAGAAGAGTGCTTCCATTGAAAAGGCCACGGAAGGCTCCCGAAAAACAGGTATGCACCCCCTGAATACTGAACTTTTCACAGATGAGGATTTCCTTCCATCGGAAGCTACTCATCAGGAGCCAGAAGAGGAAGAGGAACCAGACGATTCTGAAGAGCGTCAATTCATTGTATTTTCTAGTGAAAACCAGAATGAAGTACCAGCCAGTCCCAGGGGCGCAACAACCGGAAGGGGGGGGGGGGGGGGGGGGCAAAACAGGGGTTGATACACCTCCGTAAGTCTGCATAAATATCTGTCTAAAACGTTCCATTCAAACATAAATTTTCAAGAAGGCGACAAGTCGGCGCCCGTGAAGGCTTTTCCCATGACTGTCGGCAAAAAATATGTCAATCACCACTGGGACAGACGTGATAGCCACAATATATTGGAGGTTTGAGCCGCTTTAGAAAATTACAATAATACAAGTATTTCTAGGAAGAAGTGGCAAAAACTATCTGGGATTTTAGCAAGGACTAGGCAGATTTATGACAAGCACTCTATTTCCATTTCTTTAACAAAAGGCGAGGTATTTTGGGGTTGTAAAAGGTTGTAAAATTTGGGAGTTCTCAGGAAGGGTAAGATTCAATGACCATACCTTGGTTTGGTTCTAGTTTCGGTCTGGTCGTCGGGCTTTCCGTATGTCTTGTGTTTGGATAGTTTTTAGTGTACGTAGGTAACTAAAAATGAAGAAAGGTGGAACAATTGCCAAGTACTTTACGGTAAAGGAAAGTAGTGGGGTAAAAAGTGTGAGTGAAGGTGTAAGTACAAATGGGACAAATTCCCCTCTTTATTACTAACTACTCCTACTAACTACTACTAAGGTAAAGGAAGGAGAGTTAGACAGGGGATGAGTAATGGACACTAGTCAGTCAAGATTTAAAAAATAAGGGAACGGGTGCTCATAAAAAATACCTAACAAGTTCAAAAAGCGAAACCCACGCGGACACGTTTCTGGTAAGTGGTTTCTGAACGCACTTGCAATTGCAAGATGGCAGATCAATGTTTTTAAGAAATTGTCAATTTTTGAAAAAATACCGTAAAAATTAAGAACAACGATAACTGAGGTAAGTAAAAATAATTTTTTCCTGACTACAATTATGATATTTACAAAAATTAATAACTTGATCGTGAATTCAAATGGTTTTCTGGTGTATTTCTGTATGTTGGATTCGCGCTAAAATTAGTTGTTTACAAGTTAGGAAGTCTGTCGAATACTAATCCCCGCTGACAGCAAAAAATTAGTAGTCGACACCTCTGTCTAGGTATTACTAATGCCAATCATATTCTTGGTAGTATCAGTACTCGACAGTTCACTTATTTTCTTTTAGATGGCGCCGAGGAGAGAGTTCTTTAATTACACGGAGGAGGAAATGAACCTGGCCATTGCTGCCGTAAAGCAGGGAATGCCCAAGGCTGAGGCAGCGAGGAGGTATGGTGTGCCCCGTGTAACTTTAATCAACAAAGTGTCGGGGAAATCTCCTGCAGTAAGAAAAATGGGTCCTGAAGGCTTTTTAAGTTCAAGTGAGGAATCTATCCTGGTCAAATGGATTCGACAGTCTGCCGCACATGGATTTCCTGTTTCTAAGAATCAGTTACTCGACAGTGTGCAGCACCTAATTTGCAAATTGAAGCGAAAAGTTCCATTTAAAGGGAACAGACCTGGAAAGTTTTGGTTCAAACTCTTTACTAGACGACACCCAGACATCTCCACTCGGATGAGTCAAAATTTAACGACGTCTAGAGCTAACGTATCTGAAGAAGATATACGCAGATGGTTTGCAGAAGTTGATAGTTACCTTAAAGAGCACAACCTGCTGGACTGTATGTTAGACCCTTCAAGGGTATACAATGCTGACGAGGCAGCATTTTTTTTTAAAAAAAGGACAGAAAGTGTTGGTACCGCGCGGAGAAAAGAGTGTGTACTCTTTGGTCAACACCGACGAGAAGGAAAACCTTACAGTTCTTCTCACGGCTAATGCAGCGGGAATGTGTCCACCTCCATTAATTGTCTTCAAGTACTCAAGACTCTCAGATGCCCTCTTGCAGTCGATTCCAGGTGATTGGGCTGTAGGACGCTCCCCGGACTCTGGATGGATGACCAGTGAGTTATTCTACGAATACATCGTCAACCAGTTTAATGGGTGGCTTCTGAAAAATAACATAAAAAAACCTATCTTGTTTTTCGTTGACGGACACGTGTCGCACCTGACTCTGCATTTGAGTCAGTTCTGCCAAGAAAACGGAATAGTCCTAATAAGTCTATACCCAAACGCTACACATTTGCTCCAGCCGATGGATGTGGCTGTTTTTCGAACCGTAAAAGCTGCTTGGCGGGAGAAGATTCATGAATGGCGAACCAAGAATATGCATCAGCAACTAAAGAAGGTGGATTTTTCAGGAATTCTAAAAATAGTGCTCAGTGAGACTGTCACGTACAGTGTGCTGGCGAATGGATTCAGAAAATGCGGATTGATTCCTTGGTGCCCTGATGCTGTTGACTATGGAAAGATAAAAGTGATGGCGGCCACCCAGAATAAGAAGCAGGTTGCTGAAGAAATCTCCGTGACATTCTTGCAAGAACTGGAGGGCCTAGTTGGCCAGGAAAAGATTTCTGTCTTTCTTTCCGCTTATGCAACTAAAACTGGTTGGCAAGGTGCCTTGGAGGATAGCAGTTTGTTCAAATTATGGAGCGATGTCAAGAAGAAACGGGAGGAAAAATCAGAACAAGGGCATGAAGAAACCTCACAAAATCTTGTTTCAAGATCGCCGCTAGGAGAAGAACAACTGTTTCTGAGTAATGTCAATATCTCGAGGGAACAAGACAACCCATCAGCGGCAGTCAACGAGGAAGAAATCTCAGAAAATCCAGGTTTAATGTCGCATCATGAGGAAGCAGAACTGATACTGAGCGATGTTCCAACGAGGCAGCACAGCACATCAGTGGAAGAAGTAGCTTGTAGTAGCCAAACAGACCATCAAGGAACTGGTGAAGTAATCCCATCCCCCTTTAAATCAACATTGTTCTGGCCCACTCCAAAGCCTACCAAGAAGAAAACAAGGAAAGTAGCGAGACTTCCTGCCGTTGCATCATCTTCGGAATGGATAGAGTACATGAAAAAAAAGAAAACAAGAAAGCAGCCCTACTCCGGGAAAAAGAAGAAAAGAAACTGGTGCGAGAAGAAAACAAAAATAAGAAAATTGAAGATAAGCTTTTGAAGGCGCAGGCGAAAAAGTCTCGAAAGCGCTACAGCAGCAGCGAGTCCTCAGACTCTTCAGTAGAAGTACCAGTGGGCTCTACGTCCGGAGGCGAAGATTGGGGGCAGGAATCTGAGATGGATGAAGAACTCACTGATGACTTGGCCGTTGGTGACTATGTCATTGTGAAGTACGAAGACCAGTTCTACCCCGGCCAAGTAGTGGCTTTCCAATCTAACGACGGGATTGAAGTAAAAGTCATGGAAAAGAAGGGAATATCGACGTACAAATGGCCTGATAAAGAAGACAGGCTAGTGTATAAAAGAGACGAAGTGGTAAAAAAAATTCGCGAGCCAAGGGTCATCAACAGTCGCGGGTTTTACTTGATCCCCGAAATGAATTCATATTCCATGTATTTTTTGTAAATCTTAAGTAGGTACCTACCTACTTACTTACCTTCATTAAAAATTATGTTTTTGAGGACGTTGCTCAATAATTAATTGCTCCTTTTAATAATAATAGATATACACAATTACGTATGTCGACCCTGTACCTGAAGGTTTTTTTTGCATTAAGTAAGTACACGGTTTTTACACGATTTTTTACACTCATGCGCAAAAAAAACAGCTCGGGCGTTGTGTGAAACCTGTATTATAATAAGTAATGTAAAAATTCCCTTCAAATTTTGGGTGTCGATTACTAAACCTTTGGGTGTCGAATACTAATTATTTTGGAAATTCTTGTGTCCATTACTACTCCTTTTTTACCCCAATAAAAAAAATTTTTTTGCTGGAAAATAAGAACACATCGTCTTGTTATCTATGCTGAAACGTATGTAGAAATGTTGTGTTCACTATCTGGAATGCTTAGATCTGAGTACTTACTAAACTGTTGGGAGTGAGAAATTTAAATGTCGAAAATTTCGCTTAAGGTGTCGACTACTCCTCCCTTTACCTTACTACTAACTCCTATTCGTGGGTAGCCTCTATTTATATGATTCAGGTAAGTACCTACCCTCCTTAAGTCCTTAATATGCATTGAGTTACGAAGAGAGGCTAGCTCGCGGGCAGGTGAAGTAAGTTGGGGATTTATAACAAAAGTGTTCTTCTTGTTGTTCGTGAACAAAAAAAAAAAAAAAAATAAATGGTCCGACAATGGTCGCACTAGACTTTCTCGCATTTTTTGCGCAACTGAAAAATCTGAATTTGTTCTGTTATTAATTTTTTTTGCACCAATTATTATTTTATTACAATGATATTTTGCAGACCCCCAGAGAATAATTTTAGGCACATGCACACCGAATTTCAAACAAATCTCTTGAACGGTGAAGTTTAGGCTTACGCGCAATTTACTTGTTTATTCTTTTGTTTATAGCGTCCGTAATTTTTGGAAATTCGAATTTCTGTTGAAAACAGGTCTGAAGCATCTATCTGAGATCACTTAGACCAATTTTCAATATCATTGGTCCATTAGTGTTGTGTCAAATCCGTCTTGACCAATCAAAATGTGTTGGCATGATGTTGGCATCAAACTCTACAACAACCTCCCAACTGAAATAAAAAATTCTCGATCCATAAGTAGTTTTAGAAAATAAAGGGTTCGACAATTTTTTTTTGTCAGAATATTACCTTTTTCTAAAAAGTATTTTGCCACACAATGGACGATACTTTTAGGCACCTGCATACCGAATTTCAAACATATCCGTCAAACAGTGAAGTGTCGCTCGACGCGCAAAGTATATGTTTTCTATTTTGCATGTCACCGTCTTAATTTTTAAGTAAATGAAAATCTATTGAAAACGCCCTCGAAGCATCTATCTGAGACCACTTTCACCAATTTCCAAGAAAATCCGTCGATTAGTGTTGTTGCAAATCCGTTTTAACCAATCAAAAACGTGATTCCCATTTTTGGAAAATTTTTCCTATTACGATAATGCCAATATTGGCCCAAATTTTTGGCCCATCTCAAAAAGAATAAAAATGATCCTGTAGCATCTATTTGGGAACACTATTGCGAAATTACAAGGATCCAACTTAATAACTGTAGTGCCAAATCCGTCTTGACCAATCAAAAACGAGATTCTAGTTTTTTTTTCTTCCTGTTTTTGACTTTATTTTGCCTATATTGGCCGCAATTTTGAAATGATTGAATATTTCTTCGACAAACCTTTAAGTAATGTTATTAAGCACAAGTTTATGGATTTTTGTGAAATTCCGGCCAATACTGTTCATGGGGCCAAGATTTTCACGTATGGGCCAATTTTGGCCCAAATTTTTGGCCCATCTCCAAAACAATAAAACTGATCCTGGAGCATCTATCTGGGAACACGACTGCAAAATTTGAAGGTTCTAACTTTATTACCGTACCATGAAATGCGTCTTGAGTAGAAAAAAGCACGATTTTGAATTTTTTTTGACACTTTTTTGACAATAGTGGGCGCAATTTTCGAGTAATCAAAATTATATTAAAAATGTATCTCGGAACTGATTTTAGACATCTATATTGCAAATTTGAGCCAAATCGGTTAACTGGTGTGACCTGTAGTCGCGCTACAGACAAACGTACGGACGGACGGACGGACGTACGTCGGACGGACATGACCTAAAAACCACTTTTTTGGTATCTAGGACCTCTGAAACGCCTTTTGCAATGAAAATCTCAAAATCGAAATTTCGCACGATAACATAACTTTCTCAGCCCATGTATTACATACGGGCGAGAAAGTAAAAAAAAACTAGAGCCGTTGCCAGTGGCATCAGTGAGATCGAATTTTGTGGAAACAGTCCCTACTGAAATCAATCAACCCTTTCCGGTTAAACCTTTTTACGATGGGAAGCGAGCACATAACTTTCAAAAGAAATGGTATGAACTTTACCTATGGTTGTACTACAAGAACAGTGTTTTAGGAGTGGTGTGTTACGAGTGTTCCAAGGCTGAGAACGCAGGCCATCTTAACACATTTTAAAAAAAAGAGGAGTCATTTCTGAAAACTGGAATAAAAAATTGGAAGAAAGCAGAAGAGAAATTTAAAGTGCATGGAAAAAGTGCAATGCACATGGAGGCAGTAGTAAAAAATGCTGCTTCAAAAAAGTCATGTGTCATTTCTTTATTGAATAGTAGTTTCGCAAAGGACCAGAAAGAAGCCTGTGTGGCGTTGAAAGCTATTTTTACAACATTAAGATTTCTAGCGCAGCAAGGGCTTGCATTGAGGGGGAATCTGGACACGTCCGGAAACTTTTTGATCTCCTTAACGGCCACCATACATTCTCGACGAACTCCGCCAAAACCACTGTGCCAAAGTAAATATTCGACAAAACTAATGTTTACATATTAGTACAACCGGAGACTGGTAATTGCAATATCGTATTGATTGTGTCTACTCTAAAAGCTAAACATAGTGTGCTATTTGAACGCGAAACGAACGACTAAAAGTAGGACACTATGTTTAGCTTTTACAGGAGAAAAGTAGAGAAATGCTGTTGAAATTACCCACTTCCGTAAGTGAAATAAAAATTGCCAAAATGCAACATGGCTACGGTAAATAGTACAAACATTTATCAAGCTTTTCTACTAAATGTGACGATAAAATCATACATTTTTTAGTCCGAAAATTTACAAAAAAATATTCCGCATGAGGTAGTGTTGTGTTTTCGCGATCTGTCAAAAAAACATGTGGACTGGTAGTTGACTGTTTAAAATCGCTCCTGTGGGCTTATTACTCCATTTCATGCAAAAATACAACACTACCTCACGACAAAGAGTCTCAGGTTTACATCCCCCTATAAACACTTTCCACTCGCCCTGTAACTTCGGAGTAGGGCTTGAAGTACTTAGCATTGCGAACCAAGTACGTGTAGTCGAAAATAGCGAATGTATATTCAGCCTTAAGGGCTGAGGATATTCCCGAACTCAAAGCTTTTTAACGAGAAAAAAAATCATTCCAGTCATGGAAAGTTCAAAATGAAATCCTGGAAATCATGTCCCACGCAGTGTTGAGAGATATTGTGAAGGATATATCCAACAGTACATTTTCCTCTGTGATCTGCGATGAAACAACTGATTGCTCAAAGAAAGAACAAGTCTCCATCAGCATCCGCACCGTCAATGAGGCATTGGAGGCAGAAGAAAATTTTGTTGGTCTGTACAAGACCGAATCAACCACAGGTGAGAGCTTATTTAATCTGATCCTCGACGCTCTCAAACGTTACGGTTTACCTATTAAAAAATTGCGAGGCCAGTGCTATGACGGAGCTTCCAATATGAAAGGCGAACACAGCGGAGTTCAGGCCAGGGTAAAAGAAGTGCAGCCACTCGCTATGTATGTACACTGTACCAACCACTCGCTGAATCTTGCAGTCCCACTAATTAAGAATTGTCTGCAGTACATCCATGACGTCAGAGTTGTTACTGGGACAAGCAAGCGACGAGCTGAGCTAAGCAGAATAATATCTGAAATGGAGGAAGTTCCAGAAGAAGTGCCCAACACAATGTGTCCAACAAGGTGGTGTGTTAGGATGAGGGCTATTACTAAGCTAGGAAGTATAAATAAAAATCTTTTGTCCCTAAATCTACAAGAAACTGAATACGTGGAGTTCTTCCCCAAAGCAAAATACAATAACGAAAACCTGCACATAGAAGACATTGAACGAAAAAAAGAGAGCAAATATCTAGGAATAGTATTCGATGAAAACCTGAAATGGGACAAACATGTCTTGCAAACCACAAAAAAACTAAGAAAAACGTTTTATAAATTTGTATTACTAAGAAATATTGTCCCAGCAAACCTCCTATCATTAATTTACCACGCACTTGTCCAGTCACACCTCTTATGGTATATTAGCCTGGGGAGGTGCTTACCAAAACATCATAACCAGACTAGAAATAGCCCAAAAAAGAATCCTAAAAATAATGTATAAAAAACCAAACCGATTCCCAGCAGACGAAATCTTCTCCATAGAGCTCAAGTCCTCAATATCAAACAACTATTCATAAAAGAAGCCGTCATAGAAATACAGAAAAACATACACACGATGGAAACAGTCAACCACAATCACAACACAAGATGGACATCAACAAACCCACTTATACAAAAACCCACCAAGTCCACATTCATACAAAAACAGGCATACCAAACAGGAATCACACACTACAACCAACTTCCCATACAAATAAGATCAATCACAAACATAAAAACATTTAAACGCAAGGTACATACATGGATAACAAACAGATAGGTAGGTAGGTTAGTTAAATAATAGATTATAGGTAGGTAGATTAGTTCATTCTTTTTTCCTTTTTCTTTTTAGTTTTTTCCTTGCTGTAAGTCGAACACGACCCTGCGGGGTCCTCGACACACCATCACACATTATTATGTTAAATTGGAATAAATATAAATATCTTATCTTATCTTGCATCCACCCCAACATTGGTAGCAGAGCGCGGTTAATCTAACGATCGTAACCTTTTCTACAGCTAAGACCTATACCGTACTTAGCAACTTAAGAACTATCTTGCATTCACCACAACATTGGTAGCAGAGCGTGGTTAATCTAACAGCGTTCGGAAATGTTACCTCGATGAGTGTGATCAGTCACCGGCGGGAGCGCTCCCGCAGCCTCGGGTAAACGATCACTTCTCAAATTCAAAATGGCGTCAACCAGCTCAAAGGTTCGTAGCGTTTTTAACTGTTTTATTAAATATGATTAATTCTCTTTGTATTTAGGGCTTACATTGAAATGCTGTTGATAATACAATTACTACTAATATTTAGACTGGCACATTTTTTTTTTTTTTTTTTTTTTTTTTCAATATTTTAGTAGGTAAAACTAAAAATCTGAAATCAGCGGCGTGGTGTGACGCTTAGGTATAGGTACTGCGCGCGTTACCTCTGAGTGGAACCTATTTCTTTTATTCCCCTAGTTTGGTTAAATACCTAGGTAGGTAAGTCCAAATCTTTGTAGAAATATAACTGAGTATTTGGTAATGTAATAACATAACGACTAAGCTGGATTCCAAATACTGGCCATATCACAACCTGTTTCATTAACCATTCAGAGTTTAATACTTATAGGTACCTCCCTACGGTTCAGAAGCTACTGCCTGCTACTTACTACACCACTGCCGACACTAAGTTTAAATCAGTATACAATACTGTTCGCGCTCGTGCACTTTGCCACTTGTGGTTTGTTGACGACAATGAGTTGTGGAATAGAAAACAGAGGAGCTGCTATGAAAAAGAAATGGCGTAGGTATTGATTTATTGCGATTTTGCTCGCACTTTTTATAGTTTCTATGACAATTAAAGCATAGCGAATGAGGAAGAAACGAAGAAATAGTGAATTAAACAAATACAACACCTCGACAATGGAAAAATTTACACCAGTGTGTTCACAAATAATAACGGACTACTGAATTTTTATCTGTTACTTACATATGATTACGAAGTGCCCAGTGTGCAATCAGTTTGTAGAAAAAACGAAAATAGGGGGCCACATGATGGAGCACATCGACTGCATCGCAAGTACGAGCTCCAGCAGTGGAGGGTCTAGAGCGGGAAGCGTGTGGGAAGAGGACCCAAGTGAGGCAGCGTCTACTGAAGAGCAGGAGCAGGAGCAAGATGTCCTGGCGACAGTTTTTGAACAGGGCCCCTCGGACGACACGCATTTCGAGTCGAAGGGTTGGTCGGTGAGTGACACCAAGTGCCTAATTGAGGCGATGAGGGAGAACCTGCCTAAACTGAAAAATATTGCTGTTTTGATGTCTAAATTTTGATGTATTAAGTAGTAGTGTAAGGCGAATGCTCTAGTTTTGTTTAAAGAAACCTTCCTCGAAAGATAGGACTACGATGAATGTAAACCCGGGTCCTGCAGTCCCGCCTGTACCACCAACCCCGGCTCAGGGTGGTGTCGCGATTGATCCTAATCTTGTACCCTTACCTTTCAACAAAGGAGAGTTAAATATTTTAATTCATGCCATTCCAGAATACGAACTTGGACAAAATCAAGAAAACCTTAATAATCATGTCACGAACCGTCTAACCCCCGAGCTACAGTACATAGATAAAGTTAGGCTACAGTATCTCCTTGATTTGGCGATACGCTCAAAAATCAGAGGAGAGGCTCGTGATTTTATTTCAAACCACAGTTGCACAACCTGGCAAGAGATAAAGACCGCACTAACCTCGATTAAAGAGTGTTAAACAAATGGGATTCTACTGGCCCAATCTTTGTGACGACGAATAGACGAATTACTTAACGCATTAGGACCTTACGAACGCTTAATCGATGCAGACTTAGACATGATTGTCTATGAATCTTACAATGCTAAGAAAATAAGAAATTCTCCATTTTTATGATCACATTTATAATAAAAACGAGAGAAAAGCAGAACAATTTCTGGAACGCCGAAGCATAAACCGAGATGAACCTCCCAACTTAGAGGATCATAAAGTTTATGTGGAAAGAAACAGACCTCGAAAAGCAGACCCTTTGTTTAAAGAGTACAGGTTACACACCAAGATGAAGCGAAAATAGCAGGTTTGACAGAAAAAGGTAGAGAAACAACTATCAATGTCAAAACCGTTAAAAGACTAAGAAACGTTTCATTATTGCACGTTAATCCTACTCCTACCCTATCCTCACCTGAGCCAGGGCATTCAAGTAGTAGTCATTGAATGTGCTGGTTACTTCGAGGAGCCAATAGGGACTGCAGTTTTTCATGATCATTATCATAATTTCTTATTTTACGTAAATTTAACGAAGGTTAATTTAGGTTATACTAGTTTACGAACGAATTTAGATTTGATACGTAAGAAGATTAGCAGTAAGCTTTTATCTGAAGGAACTGATTTAAAAGATAAGCTATTAAACAGTTAAGTTGTAGAATTGGATGAAAAATTGACTGAAATTTATCAGCAATTGAATAAAATTTATAACAATGGTAAGAATCGTTCCAAACGTGGACTTTTCGATATCTTAGGTACGGCAATTAAATTTATCACTGGAAACGCAGATGCGAATGATTTGAAAACAATTAATGATAATATTGATAAGTAAGGCCTGTATCTCACTATCAAAGATTCCATAAAAGTTTGATGAAAATATTTTCTTTTATAAAATATTTGACAGTGTGATTTGTCATCAATGATTTTCATCAAATATTTTATAAAATAGC
The DNA here is from genome assembly GCA_950004255.1 of Mesopsocus fuscifrons. Taxonomy (NCBI): domain Eukaryota; kingdom Metazoa; phylum Arthropoda; class Insecta; order Psocodea; family Mesopsocidae; genus Mesopsocus; species Mesopsocus fuscifrons. The sequence goes on from OX465377.1 coordinate 17,954,577, forward strand.
AGCGCTTGTATTTATCTTTGATCAAAGTTGAAAATGGCGGCGAAGTGGACGATTGAATTGGTAAAATTATTAATCGAGAATTATGAGATGTCAGAATGTTTGTGGAATACAAAACACCCAGAGTATAAAAATAGGAATAAAAGGGGTGATGAAATAAAAAAAATTGCAGAAAGCCTCAACATTGCGGAAGATGAAGTGAAAAAAAAAATCAATGGCTTGCGAAGCCAATATCTTGCCGAGAAATTGAAGGTAAGAAAAGACTTACACAATGGGGAGGGTTTTAGTAGACATTTGTTAGCTGTTACTGCGAGAAACACACTTCCAGGATTTCTAGATTATGTAGATGGGGGTATTACAAAGAATCGGACGTACCAGACTTCCGACAAATGGCTCGGGGAATCACACAAAAAATGAATGGACGGCAAATGTTTTCTCAGCTTCTGTGAAGTGTTTGACATGAGTGCTGGTGCTATTAGTGAAACAATAATGAAAAAATGTGAAGAATTAGGTCTGAAAATGGAAAATTTGATTGGCCTAGGATTTGACGGAGCAGCGAATATGGCCGGAAATGCAGAAGATATGTTTTCATCAATATTCAGGTCCGCAAGCCAGTCTTTGCTGGATCTCTTTGATGCAGAGATTAAAAACCCTAGAGTTACGGGGAGACAAACAAAGAGGGCAAATCCACCAAGCCAAACAACAGAAGAATACTTCAGAAGGGCGTTTTTTTCTTCCGTGCCTAATAGATGACTTAATCACCAACCTGAAAGAAAGATTTTCCGAGAATAAAGACATTTTAACAGCCCTGGAAGTTCTAATCCCAAAAAACACTCAAGAAGTTCATTTCAAATATCTCTTAGATTTAAAACAATATTGGGAACCCTTTGCATCAGAGACAGTCATTGAAGCCGAGTACTTGCTGTGGTGTCAGAAATGGAAGTCGAATAAGATGCCCGCGGACATGACAGGTGACATAATGCGCGTGTTGGACTCGTGCGATAGATTTTTCTTTCCAAACATTTCCCGCTTACTGGAAATATTGGCAACTCTTCCGGTGTCTACAGCAAGCGTTGAGAGATCTTTCTCAACTTTGAAGAGAATAAAATCCTACTTAAGGAACAAAATGGGTGGCCCCAGGTTGACTGGCCTTGCCTTGCTGTCCACTCACTGGGATCTGTCGCCAAGTGTGGATGAGGTGCTTGACCGCATGGCCACCAGAAATGCCCGGAAAATTCTTCTGTGAGAAGGTAAGATTAGTACTCCAGAATATTCTTATGAAACTGTTGTTAAACGATGTGCCTAGCTCTAAATATCGAAAAAAACCGCTCTAAAGTCATAATCATAATCAGATGCGTAGAGGGGAGAAGGAATTGACAGATACCTGTGTAGGTACCTATCAATTGAAACTTATTTCGGATGGCACCCATGCAGGGTACAACACTTCTCTAAAGTATCTCGTATACTATAGTGTCTCCTATACGTGCTTGCACTGCCTACACTTATTTTAAATCCGTATACAATACAGCACCTCGTCAATGGAAAAATTTACACCAGTGTGTTCACAAATAATAACGGACTACTGAATTTTTATCTGTTAGGTACAGATGACTACGAAGTGCCAAGTGTGCAATCAGTTTGTAGAAAAAACGAAAATAGGGGGCCACATGATGGAGCACATCGACTGCATCGCAAGTACGAGCTCCAGCAGTGGAGGGTCTAGAGCGGGAAGCGTGTGGGAAGAGGACCCAAGTGAGGCAGCGTCTACTGAAGAGCAGGAGCAGGAGCAAGATGTCCTGGCGACAGTTTTTGAACAGGGCCCCTCGGACGACACGCATTTCGAGTCGAAGGGTTGGTCGGTGAGTGACACCAAGTGCCTAATTGAGGCGATGAAGGAGAACCTGCCTAAACTGAAAAATATTGCTGTTTTTATGTCTAAATTTTGATGTATTAAGTAGTAGTGTAAGGCGAATGCTCTAGTTTTGTTTAAAGAAACCTTCCTCGAAAGATAGGACTACGATGAATGTAAACCCGGGTCCTGCAGTCCCGCCTGTACCACCAACCCCGGCTCAGGGTGGTGTCGCGATTGATCCTAATCTTGTACCCTTACCTTTCAACAAAGGAGAGTTTAATATTTTAATTCATGCCATTCCAGAATACGAACTTGGACAAAATCTGTCACTGTTCATTAGCGAAATAGAAAACCTTAATAATCATGTCACGAACCGTCTAACCCCCGAGCTACAGTACATAGATAAAGTTAGGCTACAGTATCTCCTTGATTTGGCGATACGCTCAAAAATCAGAGGAGAGGCTCGTGATTTTATTTCAAACCACAGTTGCACAACCTGGCAAGAGATAAAGACCGCACTAACCTCGATTAAAGAGTGTTAAACAAATGGGATTCTACTGGCCCAATCTTTGTGACGACGAATAGACGAATTACTTAACGCATTAGGACCTTACGAACGCTTAATCGATGCAGACTTAGACATGATTGTCTATGAATCTTACAATGCTAAGAAAATAAGAAATTCTCCATTTTTATGATCACATTTATAATAAAAACGAGAGAAAAGCAGAACAATTTCTGGAACGCCGAAGCATAAACCGAGATGAACCTCCCAACTTAGAGGATCATAAAGTTTATGTGGAAAGAAACAGACCTCGAAAAGCAGACCCTTTGTTTAAAGAGTACAGGTTACACACCAAGATGAAGCGAAAATAGCAGGTTTGACAGAAAAAGGTAGAGAAACAACTATCAATGTCAAAACTGTTAAAAGACTAAGAAACGTTTCATTATTGCACGTTAATCCTACTCCTACCCTATCCTCACCTGAGCCAGGGCCTTCAAGTAGTAGACATTGAATGTGCTGGTTACTGCGAGGAGCCAATAGGGACTGCAGTTTTTCATGATCATTATCATAATTTCTTATTTTACGTAAATTTAACGAAGGTTAATTTAGGTTATACTAGTTTACGAACGAATTTAGATTTGATACGTAAGAAGATTAGCAGTAAGCTTTTATCTGAAGGAACTGATTTAAAAGATAAGCTATTAAACAGTTAAGTTGTAGAATTGGATGAAAAATTGACTGAAATTTATCAGCAATTGAATAAAATTTATAACAATGGTAAGAATCGTTCCAAACGTGGACTTTTCGATATCTTAGGTACGGCAATTAAATTTATCACTGGAAACGCAGATGCGAATGATTTGAAAACAATTAATGATAATATTGATAAGTAAGGCCTGTATCTCACTATCAAAGATTCCATAAAAGTTTGATGAAAATATTTTCTTTTATAAAATATTTGACAGTGTGATTTGTCATCAAAGATTTTCATCAAATATTTTATAAAATAGCAGCGCTTGTATTTATCTTTGATCAAAGTTGAAAATGGCGGCGAAGTGGACGATTGAATTGGTAAAATTATTAATCGAGAATTATGAGATGTCAGAATGTTTGTGGAATACAAAACACCCAGAGTATAAAAATAGGAATAAAAGGGGTGATGAAATAAAAAAAAATTGCAGAAAGCCTCAACATTGCGGAAGATGAAGTGAAAAAAAAAATCAATGGCTTGCGAAGCCAATATCTTGCCGAGAAATTGAAGGTAAGAAAAGACTTACACAATGGGGAGGGTTTTAGTAGACATTTGTTAGCTGTTACTGCGAGAAACACACTTCCAGGATTTCTAGATTATGTAGATGGGGGTATTACAAAGAATCGGGGTTTTAGCGAGTTTTGGACACATTTATGATATCTAACATAGGACGTACCAGACTTCCGACAAATGGCTCGGGGAATCACACAAAAAATGAATGGACGGCAAATGTTTTCTCAGCTTCTGTGAAGTGTTTGACATGAGTGCTGGTGCTATTAGTGAAACAATAATGAAAAATGTGAAGAATTAGGTCTGAAAATGGAAAATTTGATTGGCCTAGGATTTGACGGAGCAGCGAATATGGCCGGAAATGCAGAAGATATGTTTTCATCAATATTCAGGTCCGCAAGCCAGTCTTTGCTGGATCTCTTTGATGCAGAGATTAAAAACCCTAGAGTTACGGGGAGACAAACAAAGAGGGCAAATCCACCAAGCCAAACAACAGAAGAATACTACAGAAGGGCGTTTTTTTCTTCCGTGCCTAATAGATGACTTAATCACCAACCTGAAAGAAAGATTTTCCGAGAATAAAGACATTTTAACAGCCCTGAAAGTTCTAATCCCAAAAAACACTCAAGAAGTTCATTTCAAATATCTCTTAGATTTAAAACAATATTGGGAACCCTTTGCATCAGAGACAGTCATTGAAGCCGAGTACTTGCTGTGGTGTCAGAAATGGAAGTCGAATAAGATGCCCGCGGACGTGACAGGTGACATAATGCGCGTGTTGGACTCGTGCGATAGATTTTTCTTTCCAAACATTTCCCGCTTACTGGAAATATTGGCAACTCTTCCGGTGTCTACAGCAAGCGTTGAGAGATCTTTCTCAACTTTGAAGAGAATAAAATCCTACTTAAGGAACAAAATGGGTGGCCCCAGGTTGACTGGCCTTGCCTTGCTGTCCACTCACTGGGATCTGTCGCCAAGTGTGGATGAGGTGCTTGACCGCATGGCCACCAGAAATGCCCGGAAAATTCTTCTGTGAGAAGGTAAGATTAGTACTCCAGAATATTCTTATGAAACTGTTGTTAAACGATGTGCCTAGCTCTAAATATCGAAAAAAACCGCTCTAAAGTCATAATCATAATCAGATGCGTAGAGGGGAGAAGGAATTGACAGATACCTGTGTAGGTACCTATCAATTGAAACTTATTTCGGATGGCACCCATGCAGGGTACAACACTTCTCTAAAGTATCTCGTATACTATAGTGTCTCCTATACGTGCTTGCACTGCCTACACTTATTTTAAATCCGTATACAATACAGCACCTCGTCAATGGAAAAATTTACACCAGTGTGTTCACAAATAATAACGGACTACTGAATTTTTATCTGTTAGGTACAGATGACTACGAAGTGCCAAGTGTGCAATCAGTTTGTAGAAAAAACGAAAATAGGGGGCCACATGATGGAGCACATCGACTGCATCGCAAGTACGAGCTCCAGCAGTGGAGGGTCTAGAGCGGGAAGCGTGTGGGAAGAGGACCCAAGTGAGGCAGCGTCTACTGAAGAGCAGGAGCAGGAGCAAGATGTCCTGGCGACAGTTTTTGAACAGGGCCCCTCGGACGACACGCATTTCGAGTCGAAGGGTTGGTCGGTGAGTGACACCAAGTGCCTAATTGAGGCGATGAGGGAGAACCTGCCTAAACTGAAAAATATTGCTGTTTTTATGTCTAAATTTTGATGTATTAAGTAGTAGTGTAAGGCGAATGCTCTAGTTTTGTTTAAAAAAACCTTCCTTGAAAGATGAATGTAAACCCGGGTCCTGCAGTCCCGCCTGTACCACCAACCCCGGCTCAGGGTGGTGTCGCGATTGATCCTAATCTTGTACCCTTACCTTTCAACAAAGGAGAGTTAAATATTTTAATTCATGCCATTCCAGAATACGAACTTGGACAAAATCTGTCACTGTTCATTAGCGAAATAGAAAACCTTAATAATTATGTCACGAACGTCTAACCCCCGAGCTACAGTACATAGATAAAGTTAGGCTACAGTATCTCCTTGATTTGGCGATACGCTCAAAAATCAGAGGAGAGGCTCGTGATTTTATTTCAAACCACAGTTGCACAACCTGGCAAGAGATAAAGACCGCACTAACCTCGATTGAAGAGTGTTTAGCTTTAAGCGTATGAAAGTTTGTGAACGTGTGTTTTTTGAAATAAAATAATTTTTTTTTTAAAATGAAATCTCGGACTCGTTGAACTTAACTATATATATTAATTATAATTATATATTATTATTATTATAGTTTTTAATGTCAACTTTGGGTTTTAACGCCCACATACGAGAAGATGCCTGCTCAAAATCGGTGTTGCCTTCAAAGAAAAATAATAATTAGTTGCATCTTGTGCTGGGAGGATACTGTGACCAGTCTGTCCATTGTATCCTCTCAGTGTCCATTTTATCCTCTCTCATTTTCATTAATCACTTTTTTTAAATGCCGCAGAACTACAAGCGGAAGACGGCCAGGGAGTGGGACCAGGGCCGCTTTGAAAGATGTCCTCGAGGGTAAATCACTTAGAGCAGCAGTGAAGGATCACCCTGGTGTGACTAAGTCTAGACTTGCGAACCTGGTGAAAAAGGCGAAGGAAGGAGATATAGAGGCTGTATCTCTTGTTTCGAATTTCCGGCAGAGACAAGTATTCTCACAACATTTAGAGCAGCAGCTCTGCAATTACCTCATCAATTGCTCCAAAATGTTTTACGGATTAAATCCGAAGATGATGGGGCGACTTGCCTCCCAGTATGCAAAAAGTAATAAGCTCACCGTACCTGAAAAATGGAATCAGGATTAAATGGCCGGAGAAAAGTGGTTTAATGGCTTTCTTAAAAGGAACCCATCATTGTCCATTACGTCCATTTGGGCCCTAGGAGCCTGATCCTTGGGTAAGTACCAAAGTTTAAATTAAGGAGACACAACGGCCCCTAGAAGAGAACCGTAAGAATGCGAATTAGGGGATGACGATGTAGGCTAGCTGACATGCAGTAACGAAAATGTGTTGTGCCTTTGCAGGTGGATGAGTCATGGGCGCGCCATGAGGTTTGAGTTGAGGGATCTATTTGAAGAAATCTCGTGGGGAGTACCGTGTCCGGCGGTGGTGTACCCCATCCTCGGCGGGGCAGCAGTTGTTAGCTGCATGGTATACAAAGCCATCCCAGGGCTGCGCTGGGAGCAAGTGGCCCGAAGCGGACCAGGATGGGCAGCCATCGGGGGAGCGGCGGCTCGTTGCCTTTCAGGGCATGACGACCATGTAAGCATATGCATTTGTAGGGTGGGCTAGACAAGCGATAAGACGATACACAAAATATACTCAAAATAAATAATATCCCCCAGAGGTCTAAAACCCGGCAGGAGTAGTCATGAAACGCTGCAGCCCCACCCTGTAATTAAAAGGTAACTGTGTCATTTCAGGATCCGCGGCTACTCACACGCCCCTGGTTGGGATGCTGGGGCCTAGATATAAGTATGCCGGAAGACAAGACCCATACCATCCGGACGAGGATGGGTTGAATCTCTTCCGGATGGAGTAGGGAACAATGGTGTCCAACTGACAAACAGCTAGCAGATGGATTGACGAAGGGTTTATCAAAAGTAAAATTCATGCAAAACATGGAAAGTGTGCTGTTTGTTGAACCAATTCTTTGCTACGTTGTAGAGTGCTAGGACTGCTAGGGCTGTCAATCGAGGCGTAGGTACTTAACTTACTACAATGGCGGTAGTACCTCCAGACCGGAATAAGAACTACTGGCTAGTTGAGTTTCCCAATGAAGAGGAGTGCCCGATTGGAATAATAAAAAAGGCTGATTCCGATTTTTTTTTCCGATAAATGATTATTTGAAATATTTGAAAAAGGCGGAGGTGCCAATCATCGACAACTTGGGATGGAAGAAATCAGTGTTTTCCCTGCTCGTAGCTTCAAGTACATACCTCTAAATCAGTGGTTCCCAACCGGTGGTCCGCAAGAAGGTCGTCAAAACATACACAGAAATAATGTTTCCCTAATTGGTGAAATTACTTGCCCCGTTTGTAAATTTAAATTTGTTTTCTACCAAAAGTTTGACTATAACTTTTGAAATTGCGCGCCAATACGTGTAATCAGAATATATTTGTGGCTCTAGTCAAGTATGACGCTATGTCCGGCCATGCTTATTTACATTACAGTCATTACTCAGATTTGTAATACTCGTTTATATATACCTATACATATATTTTGAGTGTGCGTGATAAGTAACAAACAGTCGCAGTAATTCATTTGATTGGAAAATGGCTCGAAAGCGGAAGTATGACAGTGATTATATCAAGTTTGGATTTACCGCAATGGAGGTGAACAAGGAGATTAGACCTCAATGTGTAATTTGTGCTGCTGTTCTCAGTAATGAGGCCTTAAAACCGGCAAAACTAGAACGTCATTTGAAGACAAAACATTCTAACTTAAGTGACCGCCCTCCTGAATTATTTACTGGAAAATTAGAAAATTAAAAAAAAAAATGAAATTGGGAAAAACTGGTGCAGCATTTGAACAGTCTGAAAAATCTGTGTCAGCTTCATTTGAGATTTCTCACCTCATTGCTAAGGCAATGAAGCCACACACATTTGGTGAATCGCTAGTTAAGCCGTGTTTGATGAAAGCAGCTGAACAAGTTTTAGGGATTGAAGCTGCAAAGAAATTTCGTGATATTCCACTGTCCAATAATACAGTTAAGGCACGGATTGACACAATGTCCAGTGACATTGAGGAGCAGATCATCAATGAAATAAAAAAGTCTCCATATTTCAGTCTGCAGTGTGATGAGTCGCTTCGGAAGGAGTGATGAAGCTGGTACTTCCAAAGGTAGCTGTTATGTGTTATGTCTTCTTTTCAGATTTTTTACAAAAGGTGCATTGGTATTTCCCTTGGTTTCTTGGTTCTTCAAAAAATTTATATTAATCAATGGGTTTGTAAGCTTTTGGGCAACTTACGCCACTGTGGGTGGGCGGAAAAGCCAAATGTGAATTGAGAAAAACCATAATCGAAAGGTTAGTTCGTTGCTCATGCGTCGATCGCCGGTAGCTTTGAATAACGTCGAACATTGCTTCAAAGAAATGCATGTACCTTTTTGATTTGTTTACCTACCTAGAGTACTAATATAGTACTAATGGGCAAATATACATAGAGTGAGCATTTAATTTTATGTCACTAATTTCTTTTCCAAGTTGAAACTTTTTTTTTTAGGAGTGGGTGAAGTCAGCGTGCAGCGGCGGCCCCCTCCAGTTTCTTACATACCTCCAGATCCTACCGAGGATGAGGAAGAGTCGTATGGATACGGAGTGAACTTTTCTAAATATGATGATATTCCTGTACGTATATCTGGAGATAATGTCCCGAAAGCCATTGAGACATTCCAAGAGTCCGGCCTTTGTGATTTTATTTTGACGAAGCTGGCTAAATACAGTAACACAGTGCCCACGCCCATCCAGAAACGGGCAATTCCCTGCATCATCCCTCCTTTTTTTTATATTTCTTTAGGAGTGGGTGAAGTCAGCGTGCAGCGGCGGCCCCCTCCAGTTACTTACATACCTCCGGATCCTACGGAGGATGAGGAAGAGTCATATGGTTACGGAGTTAACTTTAGTAATTATGATCATATTCCGGTACGTGTAACCGGAGAGAATGTCCCGAAAGCCATTGGGACATTCCAAGAGTCCGGCTTTTGCGATTTTCTTTTGACGAAGCTGGCTAAATACAGTAACACAGTGCCCACGCCCATCCAGAAACGGGCAATTCCCTGCATCATCCCTCCTTTTTTTTATATTTCTTTAGGAGTGGGTGAAGTCAGCGTGCAGCTTCGGCCCCCTCCAGTTACTTACATACCTCCGGATCCTACGGAGGATGAGGAAGAGTCATTTGGTTACGGAGTGAACTTTTCTAAATATGATGATATTCCGGTACGTGTAACCGGAGAGAATGTCCCGAAAGCCATTGGGACATTCCAAGAGTCCGGCTTTTGCGATTTTCTTTTGATGAAGCTGGCTAAATACAGTAACACAGTGCCCACGCCCATCCAGAAACGGGCAATTCCCTGAATCATCCCTCCTTTTTTTTATATTTCTTTAGGAGTGGGTGAAGTCAGCGTGCAGCGGCGGCCCCCTCCAGTTACGTACATACCTCCGGATCCTACGGAGGATGAGGAAGAGTCATATGGTTACGGAGTTAACTTTAGTAATTATGATCATATTCCGGTACGTGTAACCGGAGAGAATGTCCCGAAAGCCATTGGGACATTCCAAGAGTCCGGCTTTTGCGATTTTCTTTTGACGAAGCTGGCTAAATACAGTAACACAGTGCCCACGCCCATCCAGAAACGGGCAATTCCCTGCATCATCCCTCCTTTTTTTTTATATTTCTTTAGGAGTGGGTGAAGTCAGCGTGCAGCGGCGGCCCCCTCCAGTTACTTACATACCTCCGGATCCTACGGAGGATGAGGAAGAGTCATGGTTACGGAGTTAACTTTAGTAATTATGATCATATTCCGGTACGTGTAACCGGAGAGAATGTCCCGAAAGCCATTGGGACATTCCAAGAGTCCGGCTTTTGCGATTTTCTTTTGACGAAGCTGGCTAAATACAGTAACACAGTGCCCACGCCCATCCAGAAACGGGCAATTCCCTGCATCATCCCTCCTTTTTTTTATATTTCTTTAGGAGTGGGTGAAGTCAGCGTGCAGCGGCGGCCCCCTCCAGTTACTTACATACCTCCGGATCCTACGGAGGATGAGGAAGAGTCATATGGTTACGGAGTTAACTTTAGTAATTATGATCATATTCCGGTACGTGTAACCGGAGAGAATGTCCCGAAAGCCATTGGGACATTCCAAGAGTCCGGCTTTTGCGATTTTCTTTTGACGAAGCTGGCTAAATACAGTAACACAGTGCCCACGCCCATCCAGAAACGGGCAATTCCCTGCATCATCCCTCCTTTTTTTTATATTTCTTTAGGAGTGGGTGAAGTCAGCGTGCAGCGGCGGCCCCCTCCAGTTACTTACATACCTCCGGATCCTACGGAGGATGAGGAAGAGTCATATGGTTACGGAGTTAACTTTAGTAATTATGATCATATTCCGGTACGTGTAACCGGAGAGAATGTCCCGAAAGCCATTGGGACATTCCAAGAGTCCGGCTTTTGCGATTTTCTTTTGACGAAGCTGGCTAAATACAGTAACACAGTGCCCACGCCCATCCAGAAACGGGCAATTCCCTGCATCATCCCTCCTTTTTTTTATATTTCTTTAGGAGTGGGTGAAGTCAGCGTGCAGCGGCGGCCCCCTCCAGTTACTTACATACCTCCGGATCCTACGGAGGATGAGGAAGAGTCATTTGGTTACGGAGTGAACTTTTCTAAATATGATGATATTCCGGTACGTGTAACCGGAGAGAATGTCCCGAAAGCCATTGGGACATTCCAAGAGTCCGGCTTTTGCGATTTTCTTTTGACGAAGCTGGCTAAATACAGTAACACAGTGCCCACGCCCATCCAGAAACGGGCAATTCCCTGCATCATCCCTCCTTTTTTTTATATTTCTTTAGGAGTGGGTGAAGTCAGCGTGCAGCGGCGGCCCCCTCCAGTTACTTACATACCTCCGGATCCTACGGAGGATGAGGAAGAGTCATATGGTTACGGAGTTAACTTTAGTAATTATGATCATATTCCGGTACGTGTAACCGGAGAGAATGTCCCGAAAGCCATTGGGACATTCCAAGAGTCCGGCTTTTGCGATTTTCTTTTGACAAAGCTGGCTAAATACAGTAACACAGTACCCACGCCCATCCAGAAACGGGCAATTCCCTGCATCATCCCTCCTTTTTTTTATATTTCTTTAGGAGTGGGTGAAGTCAGCGTGCAGCGGCGGCCCCCTCCAGTTACTTACATACCTCCGGATCCTACGGAGGATGAGGAAGAGTCATATGGTTACGGAGTTAACTTTAGTAATTATGATCATATTCCGGTACGTGTAACCGGAGAGAATGTCCCGAAAGCCATTGGGACATTCCAAGAGTCCGGCTTTTGCGATTTTCTTTTGACGAAGCTGGCTAAATACAGTAACACAGTGCCCACGCCCATCCAGAAACGGGCAATTCCCTGCATCATCCCTCCTTTTTTTTATATTTCTTTAGGAGTGGGTGAAGTCAGCGTGCAGCTTCGGCCCCCTCCAGTTACTTACATACCTCCGGATCCTACGGAGGATGAGGAAGAGTCATTTGGTTACGGAGTGAACTTTTCTAAATATGATGATATTCCGGTACGTGTAACCGGAGAGAATGTCCCGAAAGCCATTGGGACATTCCAAGAGTCCGGCTTTTGCGATTTTCTTTTGACGAAGCTGGCTAAATACAGTAACACAGTGCCCACGCCCATCCAGAAACGGGCAATTCCCTGCATCATGCCTCCTTTTTTGGGGAGACCCTGGACAGGGGGAGACAATGGACAGTGTGATTTCTCCTACACCATTTGAATTTTTGCGCTAAAATAATTCTGTCAGGTTGGTATCATGGTAAACATCATAACATTGCAAATGGCGCACCTTTCCGCTTCAGTTGGGGATTTAATTGAAGAAAAATTGTTTTTTTGAAGTCTGATGTAATTTCTAACGGTAAGTACGTAAGCTTTATCTAAATAAATATAAAGAGTTAAAAAATTCCTTTCAATTTAGGTGAAAGGGTGGTGTCTAAGCTACCATTTAGTGACGTTGTAACGGGTTTGTGACATCGCGTTCAGAGGTTAGATGACTGTTTGTCCATAAGCATCCACCGGGGAGATGTTGGACACTAGTGTCCAGCGTCTCCCCTTATAAATATTTATCTGCATCTTTTTCTATTTTCTCAGATTTGTTAGTTTTTAGTTCTTTTTTATTTTATTTTTAGATGCCACGGTATTATAAAAGAAAGAAGGAGACCACCTTTTCTGCCGAAGACATGAAAAAGGCTGTTCAAGATGTCCTCAATAACGTGGGAAGTTTGCGGAAAGTTGCTCTGCAATATAATGTGCCCAAGTCGACACTAGCCCTTTATGTGGCAAAGGGAAAGACCTCAGAACTTGACACCTTGTCATTTACCCCAAATTTCCACAAATCGCAAATTTTTTCCTATGAGCTGGAAAACTTACTTGAGTCGTATTTAGTTAAATGCCAAAAAATGTTTCATGGCTTGACGCCACAGAAAACTAGGGAGCTTGCATTTGAGTTTGGCAAAAGAAACGGCTTAAAAATGCCGGATAAGTGGGAGGACGAGAAGCGTGCGAGCGCGGATTGGTTCACTCGCTACATGAAAGCGCACCCAAAACTATCCATCCGAAAACCAGAGGCATCTTCTCTTGCCCGCATGACGGCCTTTAACCGACAAACAGTAGGGGAATTTTTTACTAAACTGGAAGAGTTGAAGGTGCGGTATGACATTCCTCCACACAGGATTTTCAATTTAGATGAAACTGGTGCCACCACTGTTCCCCCAGTTCAGAAAATAGTTGGCTTAAAGGGCTCTAAGCAAATTGGCCAGGTGACATCCAGGGAGCGAGGGGAGCTGGTAACAATGGTGGGAATAATATCTGCTGATGGAAATGCTTTGCCTCCCATCTTTGTGTTTCCACGAAAACGACTTGATGAAAGGAAAATGCTGCAGAATACAACTGAAGGATGCCTGGCACTTGTACACACATCTGGGTGGATGACTGCCCATAACTTCATTAACGTCCTCCAGTTCTTAAAGAAACGTGTCATGCCTACTCAAGAAAACCGAATCCTGTTAGTTATGGATAACCACGAGTCCCACATTACTCTAGAAGCCATAAACTACTGTCGGGACAACGGAATAGTCATACTGACACTCCCGCCACACACGTCCAACCGCCTGCAACCCCTGGACAGGGCTGTTTATGGACCTTTCAAAAAATTTGTCAGCCAGGAATGCCAGTCATGGATGCTTAATCATCCAAACTGTACCCTCTCCATCTATGATTTGCCAAAAATTTGCTGCGATGCTTGGAATAAAGGAGCAAGTCGTAACAACATTATGTCAGGTTTTGCAAAGTGTGGCATTTCGCCCCTCAATCGAAACATCTTTAGTGATGAGGATTTCCTGTGTTCGGCCGTCTCCGATCGTCCTGCTCCTGAATCAGCAACTATTCAACCCCCAGAAACTGTGGACTTGCGAGTTGCAACCTCGCCGGTCACCGAAGCCCCTATAATGGACGAGGAACCCAACGCTGAGCTAGCCATTACTGACGGTCCATCCTTGACGCTGCCTCCTTCAAAAAACTCTCTAGAACTGAATTTTTCAAACCAATCACCCGCGGCGAATTCGAAACAGTCAGAAATTCCTATCTGTTCACCGGAAGACGTCTGGCCTTACCCTAAAGCCAAGCCGCGAAAGGAAGGGGTTAATCGCAGACGGGGCAGGTGTATGATCGCGACTGACACGCCGGAGAAAGAAGCAAAAGAGAAGCAACAGCTAGCAAGGAAACCCAAGGTTGTCCGACGAAAACTTGCCTTCCAAAAGAAAGCCATTGAAGAATCGTCATCTGACGGCGAACTTGACCTGCCTGAATCCCACTCTGAGTGCGATCTAAGTGACGAAGACAGCATTGATGACAAATCACCCGATGATTTGAAAGCTGGGGACTTCGCGGTTTGGAAACTGCCATTCTCAAACAAGCAAGGCACAATGAACTTCGTCGCCGAAATTGTCGAAATTGTAAATGCAGGTTTCATGGTGAAATTTTATCGAAGACAGAAGCCATCGAATCGTTTCAAACAAACATTGGAGCTAGCTTCTTTTGTGGCTCGTGACCAACTTGTGGCAACCCTACCCACACCGTCACTTGATTCAAGGGCTAGGTTTCAGGACATGATTTACTTCAATGCAGACCTGAAAACACTCAGTATTCAGTAATAAAGAGTAGGTAAATACCTAACTTGTGGCCTGTGATTTTAATATTTTTAAGGACTTTACCTATGTCTGCAGGTACTCTTCAGTTCAAACTAGAGTAATCTAAGTTAATTTGAGTCTAAACTGAACCTAACTTCCTTAAAAACTGCGTGTCCAAAATCTCCTCAATCATATCTTGTGTGTCCATAGTCTCCCCACCCTGTGTCCATGGTCTCCCCGCATCGGGGAGATTTTGGACAATTTACCGTTCAGGCCAAAAATGCATGTAGACAAAAAACTATTTATGCTGGGAAAATTAAAAAAATATTTTGACGTACCCTGGCCTTGAGGCTACCTTGGGGCACCTAATGCAAAGTTCTAGTGTTTAAAGGTGACTTAGAAAAAAATCGTGGGCAAAAACTGTCCAGGGTCTCCCCGGTCTCCCCTACCTCCGGATCCTACGGAGGATGAGGAAGAGTCATATGGTTACGGAGTTAACTTTAGTAATTATGATCATATTCCGGTACGTGTAACCGGAGAGAATGTCCCGAAAGCCATTGGGACATTCCAAAAGTCCGGCTTTTGCGATTTTCTTTTGACGAAGCTGGCTAAATACAGTAACACAGTGCCCACGCCCATCCAGAAACGGGCAATTCCCTGCATCATCCCTCCTTTTTTTTATATTTCTTTAGGAGTGGGTGAAGTCAGCGTGCAGCGGCGGCCCCCTCCAGTTACTTACATACCTCCGGATCCTACGGAGGATGAGGAAGAGTCATATGGTTACGGAGTTAACTTTAGTAATTATGATCATATTCCGGTACGTGTAACCGGAGAGAATGTCCCGAAAGCCATTGGGACATTCCAAGAGTCCGGCTTTTGCGATTTTCTTTTGACGAAGCTGGCTAAATACAGTAACACAGTGCCCACGCCCATCCAGAAACGGGCAATTCCCTGCATCATCCCTCCTTTTTTTTATATTTCTTTAGGAGTGGGTGAAGTCAGCGTGCAGCTTCGGCCCCCCACCAGTTACTTACATACCTCCGGATCCTACGGAGGATGAGGAAGAGTCATTTGGTTACGGAGTGAACTTTTCTAAATATGATGATATTCCGGTACGTGTAACCGGAGAGAATGTCCCGAAAGCCATTGGGACATTCCAAGAGTCCGGCTTTTGCGATTTTCTTTTGACGAAGCTGGCTAAATACAGTAACACAGTGCCCACGCCCATCCAGAAACGGGCAATTCCCTGCATCATCCCTCCTTTTTTTTATATTTCTTTAGGAGTGGGTGAAGTCAGCGTGAAGCGGCGGCCCCCTCCAGTTACTTACATACCTCCGGATCCTACGGAGGATGAGGAAGAGTCATATGGTTACGGAGTTAACTTTAGTAATTATGATCATATTCCGGTACGTGTAACCGGAGAGAATGTCCCGAAAGCCATTGGGACATTCCAAGAGTCCGGCTTTTGCGATTTTCTTTTGACGAAGCTGGCTAAATACAGTAACACAGTGCCCACGCCCATCCAGAAACGGGCAATTCCCTGCATCATCCCTCCTTTTTTTTTATATTTCTTTAGGAGTGGGTGAAGTCAGCGTGCAGCGGCGGCCCCCTCCAGTTACTTACATACCTCCGGATCCTACGGAGGATGAGGAAGAGTCATATGGTTACGGAGTTAACTTTAGTAATTATGATCATATTCCGGTACGTGTAACCGGAGAGAATGTCCCGAAAGCCATTGGGACATTCCAAGAGTCCGGCTTTTGCGATTTTCTTTTGACGAAGCTGGCTAAATACAGTAACACAGTAACCACGCCCATCCAGAAACGGGCAATTCCCTGCATCATCCCTCCTTTTTTTTTTATATTTCTTTAGGAGTGGGTTAAGTCAGCGTGCAGCGGCGGCCCCCTCCAGTTACTTACATACCTCCGGATCCTACGGAGGATGAGGAAGAGTCATATGGTTACGGAGTTAACTTTAGTAATTATGATCATATTCCGGTACGTGTAACCGGAGAGAATGTCCCGAAAGCCATTGGGACATTCCAAGAGTCCGGCTTTTGCGATTTTCTTTTGACGAAGCTGGCTAAATACAGTAACACAGTGCCCACGCCCATCCAGAAACGGGCAATTCCCTGCATCATCCCTCCTTTTTTTTATATTTCTTTAGGAGTGGGTGAAGTCAGCGTGCAGCGGCGGCCCCCTCCAGTTACTTACATACCTCCGGATCCTACGGAGGATGAGGAAGAGTCATATGGTTACGGAGTTAACTTTAGTAATTATGATCATATTCCGGTACGTGTAACCGGAGAGAATGTCCCGAAAGCCATTGGGACATTCTAAGAGTCCGGCTTTTGCGATTTTCTTTTGACGAAGCTGGCTAAATACAGTAACACAGTGCCCACGCCCATCCAGAAACGGGCAATTCCCTGCATCATCCCTCCTTTTTTTTATATTTCTTTAGGAGTGGGTGAAGTCAGCGTGCAGCTTCGGCCCCCTCCAGTTACTTACATACCTCCGGATCCTACGGAGGATGAGGAAGAGTCATTTGGTTACGGAGTGAACTTTTCTAAATATGATGATATTCCGGTACGTGTAACCGGAGAGAATGTCCCGAAAGCCATTGGGACATTCCAAGAGTCCGGCTTTTGCGATTTTCTTTTGACGAAGCTGGCTAAATACAGTAACACAGTGCCCACGCCCATCCAGAAACGGGCAATTCCCTGCATCATCCCTCCTTTTTTTTATATTTCTTTAAGAGTGGGTGAAGTCAGCGTGCAGCGGCGGCCCCCTCCAGTTACTTACATACCTCCGGATCCTACGGAGGATGAGGAAGAGTCATATGGTTACGGAGTTAACTTTAGTAATTATGATCATATTCCGGTACGTGTAACCGGAGAGAATGTCCCGAAAGCCATTGGGACATTCCAAGAGTCCGGCTTTTGCGATTTTCTTTTGACGAAGCTGGCTAAATACAGTAACACAGTGCCCACGCCCATCCAGAAACGGGCAATTCCCTGCATCATCCCTCCTTTTTTTTTTATATTTCTTTAGGAGTGGGTGAAGTCAGCGTGCAGCGGCGGCCCCCTCCAGTTACTTACATACCTCCGGATCCTACGGAGGATGAGGAAGAGTCATATGGTTACGGAGTTAACTTTAGTAATTATGATCATATTCCGGTACGTGTAACCGGAGAGAATGTCCCGAAAGCCATTGGGACATTCCAAGAGTCCGGCTTTTGCGATTTTCTTTTGACGAAGCTGGCTAAATACAGTAACACAGTACCCACGCCCATCCAGAAACGGGCAATTCCCTGCATCATCCCTCCTTTTTTTTTATATTTCTTTAGGAGTGGGTTAAGTCAGCGTGCAGCGGCGGCCCCCTCCAGTTACTTACATACCTCCGGATCCTACGGAGGATGAGGAAGAGTCATATGGTTACGGAGTTAACTTTAGTAATTATGATCATATTCCGGTACGTGTAACCGGAGAGAATGTCCCGAAAGCCATTGGGACATTCCAAGAGTCCGGCTTTTGCGATTTTCTTTTGACGAAGCTGGCTAAATACAGTAACACAGTGCCCACGCCCATCCAGAAACGGGCAATTCCCTGCATCATCCCTCCTTTTTTTTATATTTCTTTAGGAGTGGGTGAAGTCAGCGTGCAGCGGCGGCCCCCTCCAGTTACTTACATACCTCCGGATCCTACGGAGGATGAGGAAGAGTCATATGGTTACGGAGTTAACTTTAGTAATTATGATCATATTCCGGTACGTGTAACCGGAGAGAATGTCCCGAAAGCCATTGGGACATTCCAAGAGTCCGGCTTTTGCGATTTTCTTTTGACGAAGCTGGCTAAATACAGTAACACAGTGCCCACGCCCATCCAGAAACGGGCAATTCCCTGCATCATCCCTCCTTTTTTTTATATTTCTTTAGGAGTGGGTGAAGTCAGCGTGCAGCGGCGGCCCCCTCCAGTTACTTACATACCTCCGGATCCTACGGAGGATGAGGAAGAGTCATATGGTTACGGAGTTAACTTTAGTAATTATGATCATATTCCGGTACGTGTAACCGGAGAGAATGTCCCGAAAGCCATTGGGACATTCCAAGAGTCCGGCTTTTGCGATTTTCTTTTGACGAAGCTGGCTAAATACAGTAACACAGTGCCCACGCCCATCCAGAAACGGGCAATTCCCTGCATCATCCCTCCTTTTTTTTATATTTCTTTAGGAGTGGGTGAAGTCAGCGTGCAGCTTCGGCCCCCTCCAGTTACTTACATACCTCCGGATCCTACGGAGGATGAGGAAGAGTCATTTGGTTACGGAGTGAACTTTTCTAAATATGATGATATTCCGGTACGTGTAACCGGAGAGAATGTCCCGAAAGCCATTGGGACATTCCAAGAGTCCGGCTTTTGCGATTTTCTTTTGACGAAGCTGGCTAAATACAGTAACACAGTGCCCACGCCCATCCAGAAACGGGCAATTCCCTGCATCATCCCTCCTTTTTTTAATATTTCTTTAAGAGTGGGTGAAGTCAGCGTGCAGCGGCGGCCCCCTCCAGTTACTTACATACCTCCGGATCCTACGGAGGATGAGGAAGAGTCATATGGTTACGGAGTTAACTTTAGTAATTATGATCATATTCCGGTACGTGTAACCGGAGAGAATGTCCCGAAAGCCATTGGGACATTCCAAGAGTCCGGCTTTTGCGATTTTCTTTTGACGAAGCTGGCTAAATACAGTAACACAGTGCCCACGCCCATCCAGAAACGGGCAATTCCCTGCATCATCCCTCCTTTTTTTTTTATATTTCTTTAGGAGTGGGTGAAGTCAGCGTGCAGCGGCGGCCCCCTCCAGTTACTTACATACCTCCGGATCCTACGGAGGATGAGGAAGAGTCATATGGTTACGGAGTTAACTTTAGTAATTATGATCATATTCCGGTACGTGTAACCGGAGAGAATGTCCCGAAAGCCATTGGGACATTCCAAGAGTCCGGCTTTTGCGATTTTCTTTTGACGAAGCTGGCTAAATACAGTAACACAGTACCCACGCCCATCCAGAAACGGGCAATTCCCTGCATCATCCCTCCTTTTTTTTTATATTTCTTTAGGAGTGGGTTAAGTCAGCGTGCAGCGGCGGCCCCCTCCAGTTACTTACATACCTCCGGATCCTACGGAGGATGAGGAAGAGTCATATGGTTACGGAGTTAACTTTAGTAATTATGATCATATTCCGGTACGTGTAACCGGAGAGAATGTCCCGAAAGCCATTGGGACATTCCAAGAGTCCGGCTTTTGCGATTTTCTTTTGACGAAGCTGGCTAAATACAGTAACACAGTGCCCACGCCCATCCAGAAACGGGCAATTCCCTGCATCATCCCTCCTTTTTTTATATTTCTTTAGGAGTGGGTGAAGTCAGCGTGCAGCGGCGGCCCCCTCCAGTTACTTACATACCTCCGGATCCTACGGAGGATGAGGAAGAGTCATATGGTTACGGAGTTAACTTTAGTAATTATGATCATATTCCGGTACGTGTAACCGGAGAGAATGTCCCGAAAGCCATTGGGACATTCCAAGAGTCCGGCTTTTGCGATTTTCTTTTGACGAAGCTGGCTAAATACAGTAACACAGTGCCCACGCCCATCCAGAAACGGGCAATTCCCTGCATCATCCCTCCTTTTTTTTATATTTCTTTAGGAGTGGGTGAAGTCAGCGTGCAGCTTCGGCCCCCCCCCAGTTACTTACATACCTCCGGATCCTACGGAGGATGAGGAAGAGTCATTTGGTTACGGAGTGAACTTTTCTAAATATGATGATATTCCGGTACGTGTAACCGGAGAGAATGTCCCGAAAGCCATTGGGACATTCCAAGAGTCCGGCTTTTGCGATTTTCTTTTGACGAAGCTGGCTAAATACAGTAACACAGTGCCCACGCCCATCCAGAAACGGGCAATTCCCTGCATCATCCCTCCTTTTTTTTATATTTCTTTAGGAGTGGGTGAAGTCAGCGTGAAGCGGCGGCCCCCTCCAGTTACTTACATACCTCCGGATCCTACGGAGGATGAGGAAGAGTCATATGGTTACGGAGTTAACTTTAGTAATTATGATCATATTCCGGTACGTGTAACCGGAGAGAATGTCCCGAAAGCCATTGGGACATTCCAAGAGTCCGGCTTTTGCGATTTTCTTTTGACGAAGCTGGCTAAATACAGTAACACAGTGCCCACGCCCATCCAGAAACGGGCAATTCCCTGCATCATCCCTCCTTTTTTTTTATATTTCTTTAGGAGTGGGTGAAGTCAGCGTGCAGCGGCGGCCCCCTCCAGTTACTTACATACCTCCGGATCCTACGGAGGATGAGGAAGAGTCATATGGTTACGGAGTTAACTTTAGTAATTATGATCATATTCCGGTACGTGTAACCGGAGAGAATGTCCCGAAAGCCATTGGGACATTCCAAGAGTCCGGCTTTTGCGATTTTCTTTTGACGAAGCTGGCTAAATACAGTAACACAGTACCCACGCCCATCCAGAAACGGGCAATTCCCTGCATCATCCCTCCTTTTTTTTTATATTTCTTTAGGAGTGGGTTAAGTCAGCGTGCAGCGGCGGCCCCCTCCAGTTACTTACATACCTCCGGATCCTACGGAGGATGAGGAAGAGTCATATGGTTACGGAGTTAACTTTAGTAATTATGATCATATTCCGGTACGTGTAACCGGAGAGAATGTCCCGAAAGCCATTGGGACATTCCAAGAGTCCGGCTTTTGCGATTTTCTTTTGACGAAGCTGGCTAAATACAGTAACACAGTGCCCACGCCCATCCAGAAACGGGCAATTCCCTGCATCATCTCTCCTTTTTTTTATATTTCTTTAGGAGTGGGTGAAGTCAGCGTGCAGCTTCGGCCCCCTCCAGTTACTTACATACCTCCGGATCCTACGGAGGATGAGGAAGAGTCATTTGGTTACGGAGTGAACTTTTCTAAATATGATGATATTCCGGTACGTGTAACCGGAGAGAATGTCCCGAAAGCCATTGGGACATTCCAAGAGTCCGGCTTTTGCGATTTTCTTTTGACGAAGCTGGCTAAATACAGTAACACAGTGCCCACGCCCATCCAGAAACGGGCAATTCCCTGCATCATCCCTCCTTTTTTTTATATTTCTTTAAGAGTGGGTGAAGTCAGCGTGCAGCGGCGGCCCCCTCCAGTTACTTACATACCTCCGGATCCTACGGAGGATGAGGAAGAGTCATATGGTTACGGAGTTAACTTTAGTAATTATGATCATATTCCGGTACGTGTAACCGGAGAGAATGTCCCGAAAGCCATTGGGACATTCCAAGAGTCCGGCTTTTGCGATTTTCTTTTGACGAAGCTGGCTAAATACAGTAACACAGTGCCCACGCCCATCCAGAAACGGGCAATTCCCTGCATCATCCCTCCTTTTTTTTTATATTTCTTTAGGAGTGGGTGAAGTCAGCGTGCAGCGGCGGCCCCCTCCAGTTACTTACATACCTCCGGATCCTACGGAGGATGAGGAAGAGTCATATGGTTACGGAGTTAACTTTAGTAATTATGATCATATTCCGGTACGTGTAACCGGAGAGAATGTCCCGAAAGCCATTGGGACATTCCAAGAGTCCGGCTTTTGCGATTTTCTTTTGACGAAGCTGGCTAAATACAGTAACACAGTACCCACGCCCATCCAGAAACGGGCAATTCCCTGCATCATCCCTCCTTTTTTTTTATATTTCTTTAGGAGTGGGTTAAGTCAGCGTGCAGCGGCGGCCCCCTCCAGTTACTTACATACCTCCGGATCCTACGGAGGATGAGGAAGAGTCATATGGTTACGGAGTTAACTTTAGTAATTATGATCATATTCCGGTACGTGTAACCGGAGAGAATGTCCCGAAAGCCATTGGGACATTCCAAGAGTCCGGCTTTTGCGATTTTCTTTTGACGAAGCTGGCTAAATACAGTAACACAGTGCCCACGCCCATCCAGAAACGGGCAATTCCCTGCATCATCCCTCCTTTTTTTTATATTTCTTTAGGAGTGGGTGAAGTCAGCGTGCAGCGGCGGCCCCCTCCAGTTACTTACATACCTCCGGATCCTACGGAGGATGAGGAAGAGTCATATGGTTACGGAGTTAACTTTAGTAATTATGATCATATTCCGGTACGTGTAACCGGAGAGAATGTCCCGAAAGCCATTGGGACATTCCAAGAGTCCGGCTTTTGCGATTTTCTTTTGACGAAGCTGGCTAAATACAGTAACACAGTGCCCACGCCCATCCAGAAACGGGCAATTCCCTGCATCATCCCTCCTTTTTTTTTTATATTTCTTTAGGAGTGGGTGAAGTCAGCGTGCAGCTTCGGCCCCCTCCAGTTACTTACATACCTCCGGATCCTACGGAGGATGAGGAAGAGTCATTTGGTTACGGAGTGAACTTTTCTAAATATGATGATATTCCGGTACGTGTAACCGGAGAGAATGTCCCGAAAGCCATTGGGACATTCCAAGAGTCCGGCTTTTGCGATTTTCTTTTGACGAAGCTGGCTAAATACAGTAACACAGTGCCCACGCCCATCCAGAAACGGGCAATTCCCTGCATCATCCCTCCTTTTTTTTATATTTCTTTAAGAGTGGGTGAAGTCAGCGTGCAGCGGCGGCCCCCTCCAGTTACTTACATACCTCCGGATCCTACGGAGGATGAGGAAGAGTCATATGGTTACGGAGTTAACTTTAGTAATTATGATCATATTCCGGTACGTGTAACCGGAGAGAATGTCCCGAAAGCCATTGGGACATTCCAAGAGTCCGGCTTTTGCGATTTTCTTTTGACGAAGCTGGCTAAATACAGTAACACAGTGCCCACGCCCATCCAGAAACGGGCAATTCCCTGCATCATCCCTCCTTTTTTTTATATTTCTTTAGGAGTGGCTGAAGTCTGCGTGCAGCGGCGGCCCCCTCCAGTTACTTACATACCTCCGGATCCTACGGAGGATGAGGAAGAGTCATATGGTTACGGAGTTACTTTAGTAATTATGATCATATTCCGGTACGTGTAACCGGAGAGAATGTCCCGAAAGCCATTGGGACATTCCAAGAGTCCGGCTTTTGCGATTTTCTTTTGACAAAGCTGGCTAAATACAGTAACACAGTGCCCACGCCCATCCAGAAACGGGCAATTCCCTGCATCATCCCTCCTTTTTTTTATATTTCTTTAGGAGTGGGTGAAGTCAGCGTGCAGCGGCGGCCCCCTCCAGTTACTTACATACCTCCGGATCCTACGGAGGATGAGGAAGAGTCATATGGTTACGGAGTTAACTTTAGTAATTATGATCATATTCCGGTACGTGTAACCGGAGAGAATGTCCCGAAAGCCATTGGGACATTCCAAGAGTCCGGCTTTTGCGATTTTCTTTTGACGAAGCTGGCTAAATACAGTAACACAGTGCCCACGCCCATCCAGAAACGGGCAATTCCCTGCATCATCCCTCCTTTTTTTTATATTTCTTTAGGAGTGGGTGAAGTCAGCGTGCAGCTGCGGCCCCCTCCAGTTTCTTACATACCTCCAGATCCTACCGAGGATGAGGAAGAGTCATATGGTTACGGAGTGAACTTTTCTAAATATGATCATATTCCTGTACGTGTATCCGGAGGTCATGTCCCGAAAGCCATTGAGACATTCCAAGAGTCCGGCCTTTGTGATTTTCTTTTGACGAAGCTGGCTAAATACAATAACACAGTGCCCACGCCCATCCAGAAACGGGCAATTCCCTGCATCATGGGAGGCTCCGACGTATTGGGTTGCGCTCAAACTGGGTCTGGAAAGACGGTAAGTAGTGTTTCTCAATTTATTTTAAGAAGAACTGTTCTCCATATATTGCACTAGGGCGTACCTTATATTCCTAAAAATAAAAAAGAAAGTAATCCAGAGAGGAGCACCGTTCCCTTATGAAGTTAAGATAGTTGACCAGGAGTTTTTTGTAGACTACACTACCCTGGCTACTACGAGTCTATTTGACCAGGGCGGGGATTGCATTAGGTAGGTACGGGATGTTGCTAAGTATTTAGGCAATTTCAAAAAGAGAAAAAAAAACAGAGTTCAAATTTGGCGCCAACGGCTGTCCCCCTCGTGGCAGCGTCCAGAACTAAAATCCAAACAGTAGACACACACAAGAGTTTCTGAAAAAATGCTGCCCCGCTAAGTAAGCCCGCCCGCAAAGCTACAATTTATGTTTCAAACCGCTGAAGTTTTACCCGCAACTAGTTTCCCCGCTACATGGTACAGACCTATACCTCATAAGTTCAATCGCAGTACAAAAATGACAGGAAAAGACTGGAGGAGCCAATTCCTAAAGAACAATAGTGTTGGGGGATACGTTCGAAGGACCACTCACTGATCACGTGAGAAAGAAGTTAACTTACCATTGACGTTTGGGAGGCGTAAACTCGCAAACAGAGCCTCGGAAAGGAGTCAGGGCAAAGGATTAAAAATAGGTAAATTAACGATAATAATGAGGGATAGACATAAAACATACAGTTTGGGAATGAGGCGATGTATATCCGATCCAGAAATGAGAAGAGAAGTATGAGTTGATGAGGTTGAGCACGGTGGAACACCGCAAAGAAGGCACCGAGATGCGCGGGAGACAAAGAGATGTGAGTGCAACTGGTAACTTAGCGTCACTGACTATTGAAGTTATTGTTTAACTGACTTAGCAATTTTATATAAAAAGAGACATTGCGCTCCATCTAGCGAGCACCATAGAGGGTTGCAGACATTCTCGGCCGACCTTGCTTGAACCTGTACAAGCAAGCACAAACATAAAGAATATACCCAATAAAATACAATGAAACCCGAGAATACATGAATATGAACCTTAAGCTAAGAGAAGACATGCATAAAGCGTTAGTCTACATGATAAACAAGAAGTTTGTTGACCGGACGAATCAAATATCCGGAAGCAGTGCGAACGCGAACGACACGAACAACACCGTCAGAGTGAGGAAGGACTTCTTCCACGACACCGAGAGGGTAGGACTGAGGGGGAGTGTTCTCAGACTTGATGAGAACAATGGCACCCTTTTCGAGATTGGGAGTGGACTTGTTCCACTTGCAGCGAGAGATCAACGTATTTAGATAATGCTGACGCCATGCCTTCCAAAACAGCTGAAGGGTGACGCGCATAACTTGCCATCGACCTAGATGACTGAGTTTGCTCTGAGTCAGGTCCTCCTCAGGGACGGAGGACATAGGGCTTCCGATGAGGAAGTGACCAGGGCACAAGAAAACGCCTGGTTCTACAGACGACAAAGGAATAAGAGGACGAGAGTTCATCACGCCCTCAATACGGGTAACCAAAGCGATGAATTCAGGGAGAGTGAGACGACGATCGGCGACGGAACGCACGAAAAGTTTCTTCATAACAGAAACCAAAGACTCGGAAACACCATTTTTCCAAGGAGAGGCAGGACTTACGAAAGAAAACTTGACCTGATTTTGTGCAAGCAGCTTTTCAACATCCGAACCATGCTGAGAGAGGAACGACTTTACTTCATCAAGCATCTTGCTTCCTGAAGCATAGTTTGTACCGTTATCAGAAACGATACTGATACATTTGCCTCGACGCGCAGTGAAAGCATCGAGAGCAGCCAGAAAACTTTCGGCACTGAGACTTGTGACTACTTCCAGATGAGTAGCACGGGTTGAGAGACAAGAAAATACACAAACATAAACCTTATCAATTTTAGCACGACTGTGAATACCAGCGTGGACATAGAAAGGTCCAGCAAAATCAGAGGACACGTGGAGAAAAGGACGAACTTGCTCAAACCTAGAGGCTGGCAGATCAGCCATCATGGGCTCAGAGGGATGAGCACGAAGTCGAAAACAGGGGAGACATTGATAGATTGACTTCTTGATAAGACGATTACCACCAAGAATCCAAAATTTCTGGGCCACATAGGCTTTGGTGACTGCATTACCACCATGAAGCGTGTTGAGATGAGCATCGCGGACTATCAGCTGAGATAGGACCGACTGATGAGGAAGAAGGCAGGGATGCCTAGCAGAGAAACTTAGAGGAGCCTTATCAAGGCGCCCTCCAACCCTGATGAGACCACTGCTGGACTCGACGAAAGGAGACAGAGGTAAGAGCTCACGACTGAGAGGTTTGCCCTTGAGAATGTCAGAGAAGTACTTTCCTTGTACCCCAAGAAGTAGAACATCCAACGAGTGACGGAGCTCCGAAATACTGAGATAACCAGTACTGAGTTCCTTTTGTGACTTTTTGCGATTGCAATTAGCGATGAAACGCAAGCAGTACGATGTGACACGAATGAGTCTTCGTAAGTCACTAAAACGAGAAATGAGAGCGTCCTCAATGTCAAACTCTGCGAGAGGAGCGATGAGAGATGTGGGTTTTTCCACAACGACGTCGGGCAGCTCGACCGACAGTGGAGAGCGATCAGGCCAGACAGGGTAGACTTCCTGCAAGAATTCAGGACCTGACCACCAAAGATCACAAGAGACGAGTTGAGGAGCAGAAGCACCACGAGATGCGATATCAGCACAGTTTAGCTCAGAAGGAATGTATCTCCAATTTTCGAGAGATGTTTTTTCCAAAATAGCAACCACTCTGTTGCTGACATACGTTTTGAGGCGATGCGGGGCAGTCCGCAGCCATGCTAGAACGATACTAGAATCCGACAGGAAATAAGTAGCTGAAATACTGAGCTCTTCGAGAGATTTACGAACACCATCATAAAGAGAAGCTAGCATCTTTGCAGCTTGAAGCTCAGTACGAGGAATAGTAAGAGGTTTCGATGGAGAAGGCTTTGACTTTGCCTTGAGAAGATACATACGAGCATGCGTAGAGAACACACAACGAAGATACAAAGCGGCACCATAACCATCTTTGCTACCGTCACAGAAACCAACAACTTGAATGGACACAGCCGAGTCAGTTGGAATACAACGAGGAATGCGCAAATCATCAAGATTTAGAACAGCACAGAAACTTGTCCACTCTTGGGCAAGTGAGTCATCGAAAGGTTCATCCCAATCGAGAGAAGACAACCAGAGTTTGCGAAGAAACAACTTGATTTTCAAGACAAGGGGACACAAAAACCCCAAAACATCGAATATGCGAGCTAAAAAACTCAACACATTCCTTTTGGATAGCGGACCAGAGAAGGCATTGACATTGTAAAAGAAACAATCATTATCAGGAGACCAACTCAAGCCAAGAACTTTGATGAATTCTTCATCATTACCGAAACTGATTTGCCGAAAATCAGGAGGTAAATCTTCCAAAACTTCTTGTTTGGACGATGCGAATTTTCTGAGTTCGAAACCACCCTTTTCCAGGAGGCTGACCATTTGAGATTTGATTTCAATGGCTTCTTCGACGGAAGGAGCACTGAGACAGACATCGTCAACATAGGTACATGTCTTGAGAGATTTTGCGGCTAAAGGGAAATTTTCCTTTTCCACATCGACTAGGTCCGAAATGACCCTTTGGGCTAAATAACCCGATGGAGCGAGTCCGAATGTGACACGAGACATTTCGTACTCAATGAGTTCAGAGTCAGGATCATCACGCCAGAGAATATGCTGGTAGATGCGATCCTCAGGATGCAGAAGGATGGCATTGTACATGCCTTTAACATCACAAATCAAACCTATTTCATGCAGGCGAAAACGAACGAGAACGTCAGAGATATCAGACTGTAATTTAGGTCCAATATGAAGTTTCTTGTTTAAAGAGGAACCCTTGACATCAAGAGAACTAGCATTGAAAACACCACGAACTTTCATAGTTCCATTAGATTCCTTAAAGACAGGATGATGAGGCAAAATGTACTGCGCCTTATTTTGAGCAGGATACATTTTTTCTTCAGAAATGTAATCATCGAAGAACTTGACATACTGAGCATGAACCTCAGGTTTACGAGACAAACGGGATTCCGTTTTCAGAAAGTTTGCGACAGGGCAAAACTTATTAGGTCCCAAATCAACAGGGATTTCTCGAAAGGGGAGACGAACAACATAACGACCGTCAGAAAGACGAGCGGTCGTTTCCTTGAAAAAGTGTTCACAATACAGATCGTCAGGATCAGGAACAACGACGTGATTCTCACTTTCAACTTCAAAAAATTTGTTAACAAGCTGAGTGAGCGAATCATCAACAGAGAGCAACGAGGTGGGATTCGAGGCCGCACCCCCAAGGGAGCCACTAACCAGGTACCCAAGATGAGAGTACTGAGCAACCAGACCACCAATACGAATTAAGGGGAGGCTGTCAGACAGAATCTCTGAGATCACAGAGGCACCAAGCAAAATATGAATTTCACCAGGCTGAGAGAACGAGGGGTCTGCCAAGCGCAGGCCTTCAGAAGCCAAGCTTACACTACTAGGTAGTGGCGAGGCAGGGAGACTACCGCAAATTCGAGGAATTACTACGGCACTGAGATATCGAATGAAGTTAGGGTCAAGCCTAGAAGACACTTCCAAACACACTTTACCCTTAGAAGAGAGAGTACCACCAAGACCTTGAACGATAGTCTTATCATGGTGACGTTTGAGACCCAGACATTGAGCAGCATTTTCAGAAACAAAGTTGACATGAGATCCACTATCGATCACACATCGAAGAGAGCAGACGCCACCAGAAGCGTCCTTGACATTGACTACAGCAGTAGCCAATAGAGAATGGTTGGGAGATCCAGCCATACAAGATAAAGCCTTGACCTCATTCACAGGTAAAGGAGAAAAACCACCAGAAGAAGAAGGGGGAGAACCTTCAGAAAACTTCTGGCCCTGCGAACTAGACGGAGACGATGCATACGAAGCACTCTCGGGCTTATCACGATGAAGGAGAACATTGTGTGCAGTAGTATTGCACTTACGACAGACATGTTTCGAAAAACAATCCTTACGACTATGCTTTGCAAAGTCCAGAAAGCACAAGTGATTTTGCTTCACAAAATCCCATCTTTTATCAATTGACAACTTGATAAAGTCAGGGCATTTACACAATACATGAGACGAGGATGAACACAAGAGACATGACACCTTGTCCTCAGACAGAAGAGAGATAGGCCTACTTGACTTCTGAAAATGGTTACCAGAAGCCTTGCAGACCGAGGTAGACACAGAAACCTTAACAGCAGGCGAACGATTGGAATCACATGACTCCGCGAACTTAGTAAGCTGACTAGCCGTAATACGCTCTTGAAGGAATTTTACAAGATCAGAATACCTAACTATATCCTTAGTATTATCCCTAGACAAATCAAACGATTTCCTCAAACTTGAGTCGAGTTTGCTGTACAACAACTGAAAGAGTAGGAAGTCCAAGAAATCCTTATCATTTTCTTTAAAAATGCGACGAGATTTGGAAATCCCTTCCGTGAAACCTTTCAACAATTCTTGTAGATTCCCGGAATTCCATTTAGCAGGAAGAGATGAGGTACCCAGAAACTGAGTAACAGATTCGCTAGCAGTAGCGCGAGTGTTAGTGAAATGTGCTATCAAAGCACTAAGAGCCAAAGCATAGTTATCGCTATTGATTGGCCGAAAATTAGCAACTAAATGTGCAAGAGAAGGATCAAGACTCCTAAGTAGGTACTGATATTTTACTGAACTTGAGAGGCTTGGGTTCGAGTCAATTAACGAATCGAACAGATCGAAGAACAACACATGGTTCTTATCAGTGAGAACAGGTAATTCCAGAGGCGGAACACTTACCTGAGGGACATAATGAGTAGGCGTATTTACATTCACACTATTTGAAATTTCAAATTCGAGTTTTAAAATATCATTGATCAGAGCATCGAACTGAGATGCGATAGGTTCGAGGTCAACTTGACGAGCCTTAGATAAAGAAATATTACATTTGATGATTTGAATCTCCAGTTCCTCATATCTATCCTGGAGCTTTTTAGCTGATACAATAGCAGCTTTGACTTCAGAAGCCTCGATTTCAGGTCTGAATACACGATCATGCAGTTTAGTAGTTTTCTGCAAGAGATTTTGTCTTTGTTCTACAAGACAACGGCTTTCCGATGACATGATTAGTGATTAGTTACTTAAAATAACATGCTTAAGAAAATAATGATTAAAGATAAGGAGCATTAATTAATTACTTTTAATTAATTAATGAACGAGCTTAGTAATTACCCCAAGTAAAACTAAGTAGGTATGAATAAAATACATGCACTTGCACTAGGCATGCACTGACAATAGACAGAAATGATGATGGTAGGTATTGGCACCTCGCCAATAACAGAGATAAGCGTGAGACAGCCACGATCCTGATGGCTTGCCATACAATAACGCGCTTGCCATACAACACAAGATGGGCCGAGATTCCATACAAAAAATTACAAAAATTACTGATTCAATCGCGGTTCGAAGTGACCAAATGTTGGGGGATACGTTCGAAGGACCACTCACTGATCACGTGAGAAAGAAGTTAACTTACCATTGACGTTTGGGAGGCGTAAACTCGCAAACAGAGCCTCGGAAAGGAGTCAGGGCAAAGGATTAAAAATAGGTAAATTAACGATAATAATGAGGGATAGACATAAAACATACAGTTTGGGAATGAGGCGATGTATATCCGATCCAGAAATGAGAAGAGAAGTATGAGTTGATGAGGTTGAGCACGGTGGAACACCGCAAAGAAGGCACCGAGATGCGCGGGAGACAAAGAGATGTGAGTGCAACTGGTAACTTAGCGTCACTGACTATTGAAGTTATTGTTTAACTGACTTAGCAATTTTATATATATAAAAGAGACATTGCGCTCCATCTAGCGAGCACCATAGAGGGTTGCAGACAAATAGGCTGTCCCTGAGGCAGCCCGAAAGCTTTCCCCGGCTCCTTTAATACAGTGGCGGAGGCTTCGGCTCAGTTCGCAAAAAGGAAGAGAAGAGGCTCGAACTGTTTCAGCGGATGCAGCAAGAGGAGCTTGCTAAAAATAAGAAGGAAGGAGATGGAGATGAGCGGTACTTTACCCCTGCAGATGTGGACAAGAAGTCTGAGTTACGCCTTCTAGGGGAGGCGATCAAAGAGCTGACAGCGGTGGCACATGGGAAGATCTCTGGGATGCCACAGGCGCAGGCGGTCCAATCGGCCATTGCAAAGGTCAGAAAGGCATACGAGAGAGCAATGGAAAGGGAAAGGGATCCTGGCATGTCAAAAACTTCCTCATCCACACAGACAGACACACAGGGGGAGGCAACTGCGGAAGATAAAGAGGTTGGTGGTCCCATTCTTCTGTCAGGGATGTGCTCGGTGGCGATCGAGGAGGGGGCGGAGGTTAAGTTTCTCTATGTTGCCCGCTCCTCAGGACCGGTGGCCTGGCCACGCTTACAGTACGAAGGCAGTGTAAAACTGGTGCAGGAGTGGCAGATCGTTGAAAAAGACAAACGTAGCCACAGCAGCAGCAGGAGGAGCCTAAAGAGCAAAAGGACGCGAAAATGCGAACTCGCATCCCGCCGACCACGGTGGTGGTAAAAGAGCTAGGGAAGACATTCGCAAAACTGCTGGGGAAGCTGAAGTTCAGCGTTGACCCTGACGCTGTTGGGGCCCAAGACCTACCTAGGTTATATCCGATGTATAAACAGTTGTAAACTGACGTCGACTACTCGCATTTCTCGGATTTAATATTTGAAAGGGATTTCGGAAAATATGAATGTCCAAAGCGGAATCCACGGAAGTCTAGCGTGCGCGCTACTTATAATGGGCTAAGTCATCCAGCGCCGTAAGAGAGCTATCGAAATGATGTAGTCTAAATCTCCATGGCCAGCAGCCTGTAGCAGCCAAAAGCAGCGAAGATGCCAAAATGTAACAGCAGAACCTGATAAGTACAGTGTCATCGCTCGTCATCACGTCCATTCTAGCAGTCGACATGTGACAACTTTACATCATCAAGTATCAACTTACGCAGTTTGGCAGTCGCGGACGTTATGAGCAGAACAAGGTTCAACACCTTAAAAAAATGCCTTCATTTTAGTGACAATGAAAGCATAAACGTGGAAGATAAACTTTGCAAAGTGGGGCCCTTGCTCGACCACCTGAAGTATAATTTAAATAGTCAAACAATTGAGCAGATAATAAATTATTCCCTTCAAAGAAGGTCTGGAATAAAACAATCTGTTAGAAATAAACCCCACAAGTGGGGGTTCAAAGTTTTCACTAGGGTCGACCCTACAGGGATGATGCACGATGTTTGTTTCTATGTTGGCCAAGGGCACGCGGAGACTTCGGTTTGGGCATATGAAACATTGTGATGGAATTGTGCCAAACTTTAGAGCAGCATTGCAACTACAAGGTGTTCTGTGACAACTGGTTCACATCTATCAACCTTGCTGTTGCACTACGGGAGGTAGGGCAAACACGCCACTAATTTCTAGAAATATATTACACCCTCAACATAGATAGCAAAATTTTTATTTCATCCCTCTATCTTCTCCGGTTCCGCTGAAAAACTAGTGATACGGGTGGTCTGAAACACCCTGTATAGATACAGGTATATGTATTTCCATTCTTTTCAGATTTTTGATGACCCATTGCTACAAGAGAATCCGGCTAACAACGGAGGTAGGTTGCAACTTGCAACTTGTCAGATGACATATTTTGGGTGAGGGTGGACAAAATGATTAAACTCTTACTTCCTCTCGACGAGGCTATAAAACTGCTGGAGGGTGATGGACACTTAATCCATCATGTATGTGAGATGTTCAAAAGGGTCCAGCAGACATTAAACGACCTGCTCCCACTAAGTATACTAAGCGCGAAAGAGGAACGCGAGGTGGAGGCCAAGTTTCAAGAGAGGATGGGGAAAGCTGTAAAGGAGATTCATCTTGCTGCTGACCTGCTTAATCCTAAGAGCCGAGGGGCCCACTGCTCAGGCGAAGAAGTGATTGACGCCATGGAATTTATTGATAAAGTGGCAGTCAATATGACAGGAATCGATGACAGTGAAGTAAATGCTGATCTTGTAAAATTTAGGACCCAGAAGGACGGTGTCTTTGCAAAACAATTTATCTGGAAGAGTGCTGAGAGTGTGGAGCCCATAGCCTGGTGGTCCACATTTTTCCCAAACACTGATTTGGGAAAAGTAGCGAGGAGGATACTGACGGCCCCAGTGTCATCGGCAGCCACCGAAAGGACATTCAGTAGATTTAGTTTCATACACACAAAAAAAAGAAACAGGCTAACTGCAGAAAGAGTCGCAAAAATAAGCTACATCGGCTTCAATTTTCCGCATGAAAAATATTCTGCTTCAGACGAAGAAGGTAAAGTAGAAGAAGAAGAAGTAGAAAAAGAAGAAGAGGAAGAAGAGTCCTTTTCCGGAAGTGACTATGATTAATGGTGGTTATTGTTATTGGTATGGTATTATATTCACTTACTTTTTTATTACAAGAATACATCTACTCTCATTTCAACCCTAAGAAGCGAAAAGTCAGTTTTGAGCTTTCACACTTTTTGGTGGCTTCTTATAGACGCGGATGATACTCATCAGAGATTAAGGGGTCGGCAACTACTGCGGCGTCACATAATCCACCAGTAGCTAAGCCTGTTAGGCGTTATACAGTCAATAAACACTAAATTTCCAACAATTTCCACATTTTCCGAAAATTTCCGGAAAATCCCCCATCACTGGTTGCAAGTGATTCGAGAATTCTCTCTGACACCGCCGGAGCCTCTCGACACTGGGAAGAACTATTTTTCAAAAAGCAGACGAGGGAAATCGTCCCCTCACAAGGTAGCAAAGATGTCACGTCGGTGAGGTCATCGCCCGGACAGAGCTGACTAGTGACACCGATAAGTTGCCGGACACATCTGGGGTAGGTGGGCGTCAGAGGTGTCGGCTCTGTTCTCAAGAGAACCGAAAGACGACTGATTCCACCTAAGTAGAAGGGGGTACGCGGGCGGGTGGCATCCTCTATTACAAGAATCAAAACACACGTCGAACTGTGATGAGGGTTGACCTGTTATGACGACCGCTTAACAGGGCCAATAGCCATACACGTCACCCTAAATGCTGTATATCTTTTGGATAGGGGGATATTTCCAGCACCTTGATTTCACACATTTAAAATGAGAACGGGAATTCGAGAACTAGAACTAGAAGAGTAACGTCACGAAGAAGTTTTTCTCTTTACAAACATGAGCGCCAAAACGTGGCGTTTGTCGGGCAGTCAAGTCATTCCGTGTATGGCTATAAAATTTTCTTACCTGCGAAGTTTCGAAAAACTTCTGCCACTGGCGTGGGAGTTCAGATCAAAGATCAAAAATCTTCCATTGTATGTTACTAATGAAGCTACTAAGCTCTCCTCCATGGAATACCGCAATATTTTCATTTCAACTTAGGTTGCTGACACCTATTTGCAATTCTTCGACCAACACAAAAAGTAACAGTAACCCTTAATTGGGGATAAAGATACAACTTTACAATCACAAAAACTTAACTCAACGTAAATGAATTACCGGTAAAAGTTGGATGGCAGAAATGTGTTTTTAGGTAGTTCACAATAAGAAAACATTAATTACCACTCTTACGGGGTTTTTCGTCACGTTGCCTCGTGTTAAGTTTTCATATTTTACACAGTTCAAACATCACGCAGAGCCATCCAAACGTAACACTGACTGGACGGATAGTGCCAGTAATACCATGAATTTTTCCATTCTTCGGGGTTTGAACCTGGAAGGCAGTCACTTGAGTGCGTCATATCTGGGGAATCAATCATTCTAGCATTCCCTTTCACGATATTCAGAAATTCTGTCTTCCCCAGAAAAGCTGAAGAAAACTTTCTCCCAGAACAGTACCTATCTCCCTCAGAGATCGCCGAACCCAGGCGACGATTGCAGAATATCTCACGTGTAGATGGACGGGATCCTTCAATCCGAAGGTCAAAGTCAACTTACCGCCGTCGACTCGAGAACATTTACACGGCCATTTCCATGGCGATCTTAGGGTGGGGCTCGTAGTTCTCCAGGATGAAATCCTCAGCCTTGAAGTCGTTGATGTCCGTGAAGGGGCGAGGTATCCTCAGCCTCGGGAACGGCTTCGGATCTCTCTCCAGCTGAACTTTGAGTGCTTCCACGTGGTTCAGGTAGACGTGCGAGTCTCCCATTGTGTGAATAAACTCCCCGGGCTGGTCAAATTAAAAATATGTCAGTGATCAGTTTTTAGACGGCCCGAGGTAAAAACGTTAGACTTTAGTTTAGACCGTTATAAACAAGTCACTTATAAGAGTACATTCAAGGAGGAGACTTCGTCCAGAACAGAACATACAAATATCTAACAGTTCTTTAAAAAAATGAGCAGAAAAAACATTCTTGTG
The DNA here is from genome assembly GCA_950004255.1 of Mesopsocus fuscifrons. Taxonomy (NCBI): domain Eukaryota; kingdom Metazoa; phylum Arthropoda; class Insecta; order Psocodea; family Mesopsocidae; genus Mesopsocus; species Mesopsocus fuscifrons. The sequence continues at coordinate 17,990,516 of OX465377.1, forward strand.
CCACGTATGTAATGTGTATACACCCTTAGATTTACCTTGAGATTCGTAACATGTGCAATCATGTAGACTAGCAGGGAATAGCTGGCAATGTTGAAGGGAACTCCCAGCCCCATGTCAGCAGAGCGTTGGTACATTTGAGCTGACAGCTCTCCATCGGCAACATAGAACTGTACAAGACAGTGACACGGAGGAAGAGCCATAAGCGGGAGATCACACGGATTCCAAGCACTCATTACCATTCTCCTATCGTTCGGATTTTTATTCAAAGTGTCGATTATTCGCGCCAGCTGGTCGACTCCTTTTCCTGTATAATCTGCATGCATGGTGGAGTAGGTGGCTCCGAAGTGCCGCCATTGAAAGCCGTAGACAGGGCCCAAGTCTCCTGAAAGTAGTGGAAATTATTCGGCTGGGGGAAAACTTGACTGCCGGGCGTGATTCTGACCAGATTATACTCCATTGTGCACCGAGGTCATAAGAAGGTGGGACCCTGTACTAACTCCTAGAGTTCTAGCGTCACTAAATTTAGTTTTTTCTTCAAGATAACAACCCTTACCTTCTTCACGGTGGTGAAGCCCCAAGGAGTCCAAAAATTTCCGAGAGCTGTTTCCATCCCAAATGCCGACCCCTTTCTTCTTCAGCTCCAGCGCGTTTGTCGATCCGCTGATAAACCAAAGCAACTCTTCAACAACTCCTTTCCAGAACACTCTCTTTGTTGTCAGCAACGGGAACACGCCTAGGAGAAGAAATCATAGATTACTTAGATGTACCTAATTATGGCCCGGCTTAGTTTAGTTGATACTTGTCAAAATCTCACTCTAATGTCTAAGAAGACAGACACTATGCTTGAGAAGGAAGCAGTGTTCAGGCCTTTTAAAAACTCTAGCCTATTTATTTATAGAATTCTAAGAAGACCCAGCAGTTGTTTTTTTCTCAAACAAAGTGTCTGTCTTCTCAGACATTAGAGTGAGACTTTGAAAAGTATCAACTAAACTAAGCCGGACTCTAATTACCTACTCACTTCTGTGAAAATGTGGAAGCTTGTAAGCATTGACAAAACTAAGTTCGGACATCAAGGTTGACTGGAACCTGGTTATTCTGTAATAATAGTCACACAGACGTTTCATAACATTTTATAACATTTGAACTTTTAATAAGCATTATTCAAGACAAAGTAGTAGAGGTACTTTACCATCTCGCAGGGACCAACGCATTTGCGCTCCAAAAACAGATAGCGTTCCAACTCCAGTCCTGTCAATACGCTTATGGCCAGATTCAATGATTGTCCGGATATGGTTTAAATACTGAAGTTCTTCGTTGTTGCTCTGGTTTCCATTTTTCTTCCCTCCACACATTCTGAGCGAAGTTAAGTACTTAGTAGGAACAGGCTCTGAAAGTAATGAGAAATAATATGTACATCCGTCACGAAAGTCATGTGAAGTGTGTAGGGGCTGTGACTTGGCAGTACACTAGCTGAGCAAGATCAAGTTTGGTTGGTGTACGGGAAAGGGTACAGCGTAATGCTTGGCAGCCTCATGCATTGTCCCGACATGAACTGGGACCCCGATAATGCGCATATGCCCCAGACCCAAACATCGTCGGGTACCATGAATGAACCTTCCCTTGGCTCGTAAATTCACGTACATTCAACTCCCGGGTAAGATGCAAAGAAGCAGGGATCTATTATAGAAAATCCAGGCAAGATGGCTACACTGTGTGCTTTGCACTCATCCTACCAGAGTTGAAAATTGCGGCCCCAATAGAAAATATTAAGGATATTAGTATTTAAATACTTACGTAACTTGGAGGAGTTGTTTCGTCCACAAATACTAATTAGATTTTATAATTACTCCCAGATCAGTCAAGTAATTTTTGGAAATGGAAACGACAAACGACGCGCCGACGCGCAAAATAGCGCCAATCAATACGGAGGCATAAACATTCGTGGCACAAGACCCCCGAAATACTAAAACCACGTTTTATTTTGTTTACCATCAAACATGGCGCCACTTCTAGTCTTGAAATTTTACTTTCTTACATTTCTCTTTAAATCTTTCTCCTATTAATGTGCAGTGGCAGTTATTTTCAAAAATGAAACTTTAGCAATGGATTTTTCATTTAAAAATGAAAATGCAGAATTATTTTCCGAACCTCTGTTCAAATCTGAGCCGTTTGAAAACACTGAGGAAGAAATCAATGGTAAGCCGCTTATTTCTACTTCAGTGCTTCCTTTAATTTTTTCTTCACCTCTTATAAAATGTTAAAAGACAAGTGGCATAAGTCAATACAAAGGAAGTTTGGTTCGGCAGACCGTCTTTAAGTATCCATCTAAGTATGAGAATAACCTATAAAGCTCAAACTTGCACTACAAGTCAGTGCCAGTATTTTATCACCACTTTCACTCAAAACGCCTAACCCTGTTTATGCCTTCTTTTCAGACGAATACCCTCTAGTTCTTCCATGGCCCAAAATAGAACTTGATAGTAATTTTTCTAGTCAAAAAGGTAAGGTACCAAAAAAATACCATAAAAATAATAGAAATTGCCGCTCGCGTCGTAGGTAGGTAGGTACATACCTAATCACGAGGGAAGTGAATATTTAGGATAAGAGCGTCGGTGTAGCTGTAAAGTATGGAGTGTTTTTGAAATAACAAGTCAAAATGTTGCTGACTTACAGGTAGGAAGAAGACACCAAGAAAAAGACAACAGATAATAACGCATAACTTGGATGTTCGAAGTAACACAAAGACGAAAATGGAGAGTGCAAAGACTGCTGTGAGAAAACTAAAGAAAACTCATTCAAAACAAGTATTAAACACCAATAACTGTCCAAAGAAAAATCTAAACGGAACTAGTCATGCTAGTCAAGACTGTGATAAGCAGCAAATGTCACGTGGTCAAGTCCAGGCTGATATAAAAACTAAGGAACGAAAGAAAAATGAAAAATATGAAGGGCAAAAATTTTTGCAAGAAACGGAAGAACTGACACGTTTCGCAAGAAAACAGAATGCATTTGCGGAGAAAATATCTTGCTCTGTTTGTGGAAAATTCGTTATGAAGGATGGCTTATCGAAACATCTCAAAATACACACCAAGCGCTCCAGGTTTGTGTGCTAGTTGAAGCCTAATGCTTCCAAGGAGGCTGTAGGAAATTAGAGTTACGCTGTGTCTCTTTTTACACTGTCAATAACGTGCCAAGCATTTTTAAAAACGTTCGTCTAAACTCATATGGCATATCATTTTCAGTTAATTCAGTTCTAGTGGAATCCATGCAGTTGAGACTGATAAAATACCTTCACACTAGGTCAATGTAACATTGAAAGTGTTTTTTTTTGTTGCAGACCATATAAATGTGACACTTGTGGAAAGACCTTCATTACACGAGGAAATTTATCTCTACATGAAACAAGCGTCCATTCTGAGGAGCGTCCTTTCCCTTGTAAGGAATGCGGAAAATCATACAAAACACGATGCTCGTTGTATATCCATGCCAAAACCCATGGAGACACGAAGCCACTACAGTGCCATCACTGCCCAAAAGTCTTTTCCAACTCATTTAAGTTGGGAATCCACGAGAAGAGGCATTTGGGGCTGAAATCTTTTGTGTGTAATATTTGTGGGAAAAAGTTCACCGAAGGGGGATCCAGGAACAGGCATATGCTCATCCACACGGGCCAGAAGAACTTTATTTGCAACGAGTGCGGCAAAACACACTACCATAAAGGTCGGCATTTCAGGCTGAATTTCACCACTTTCCGATAGTGTCTTTTAACGAGAGGATTTAACGAACGGATTTACGTTATCGTATGTTTAGCTTACAACAAATGCCTTGCGCTTGCACTTGTTTCTCTGCGATCGCACTTGTCGTAAGCTAAACACACGATAACGTAAATCCGTTCGTTAAATCCTCTCGTTATAGACACTATCGGAAAGTGGTGAAATTCAGCCTTAGTGACCTAGCTACGCAGACGGTACGTACCTACCAAAGTTTGTGTTCTTATACACTTTCCAGTTTTGAAAATCACAACTTAATCAACTACTTACTTAGTTTCTGACGTTAAAAAGACATATTATATTTCGGAATATAAGATCAAACCATATTCTAAAAAGAAAAATGAGCAGCAAGAAACACCAACTAACAGGGCTGTGAGGATCAATCACTGCATGTTTGTTACAGTTTTTAAATGATGACTACGGAATATTTCAGGCGCCCTGGAAGTTCACATGGTGAAACACTTTCCGCCTGAACGGACATTTCTCTGCGATGTCTGTGGAAAAGGATTCTACAGCAAAGCGCGCCGGGCTTCGCACATGGTGCGGCACAGTGATGAGCGCCCCTTAGAGTGCAACTATTGCGGGAAGACTTTCAGCCAACGAGGCAGCCTGCGGGGGCATATGCTGCAGCATACGGGAGAAAAGCCACATTCGTGCGATATATGTGGTCGCCGCTTTGTGCAGAAACGGTCCCTGAATTACCACCTGAAAGCTCATGAGGGTCTCAAGCCTCTTGCTTGTCAGGTTTGCGGTTAGTTGATTGTGACATTGACTTATTTATTTATGCCTCGTCTGAATGTCTTTTGAGGTTTCCTATCAGTCAGAGCCTTGCTTTCTTGCTCAGTGGCTCCGATTGGTCATCATTACGGCTGAATATACATTCGCTATTTTTTTTACGTTCCGATCTCAAACTTTGTGAGAAAACTATTGGATATTTAAATATTCTGAAACATAATATGTCTTTTTAAAGTCACTACTCATGAGGCTGTTGTGATTTCACGATCGGTTGATTTTGGACAATTTTTTTTATGACAAAAATCACTCGATCGTAAAATCACAACATAGCCTCATGAGTAATGACGTTAAAAAGACATATTATATTTCAGAATTTTTAAATATCCAATAGTTTTCTCACAAAGTTTGAAATTGGAACGTAAAAAAATAGCGAATGTACGGTGGCCCTTAAGAGGCTTCAGAGGCCTTTATATTAAAATAATGTGACTGTAAAATTTGTAGGCCTGTGAGTTTCACACTTCTGAAAATCCGTAAGATGTGTGGGTAATGGTTAATTGGCAGGGAATAACATTGGTACAATTTTTTTGAAAAGGAATCTAATAGTTTAATTTGAACCGAATTTGAGACACAAATATATTGTGGGCGAACAAGAACTGAAACAGCTACGACACGACCTACAACTGAAAATAAATTGATTTTATGGGTGTCTATACGAACCTCTTGTCCGGGAGGCACCTACACTTGGAGGAACTAGAATTTTATCTCTCATGCGTAAGCTTATCAGGTTGCCTCATTTTTAATTTAAATCCCCCTTTTGCAGGAATGCGGTTTCTACGGCCTCTTTCACTTTGGCGCCACAACTTACTCCACTTGGATGTAAAGAAGTACGCGTGCAAGCTGTGCGATCTCACTTTTGCTGACCCTGGTGCTTTCTCACGCCACAAAGCCAAGCATGCAACTCAACAAAGCGAGGACTTCGTAAAAGACGAGAATTTGAAATGCAGTTATTGTGGCCTATTCATGTCTTCATTAGTTGGGCTTTCGATGCACCTTCGAATGCACAAGGAGTACAAAAAGCCTTTCAAGGCTAGAAAGGTTCGGATTTATTATTATTTTTAAAATACTGTTCGATATGTAGAGCTAGCTTCTCCCACACAGTATCACCAGTGATTAGGGGTAGTTTCTAGTTTTGGGAGTAGAGCGCACATTTGAAATACCTTCTAATAACCGCTGTATTGGCCATGCGGAGAGGCGAGTTTTGGGACTCACCGTGAAGTTGGCGTTGCCAGAGTCTCTTAAAGAAGTAAGAATGTATATCGAAGAAGTACCATCAAGTGATGCCTAATTATGATTGTTTATTCTAGAGGTATAAAGAAAAGAAAGTAATAAAATCAAAAGGACCAAAAATCAAGAAGGAGAAAATTGAAGAACCTGAAGATGATGAAACAGTGTCAGTTGAGGGCCCAGAGGCGGAAATCCGAATTTCCCGAGCTGGTCGAGTGATCCATTGCCCTGATCGAATGATTTTTACTCTACAAAAAGTGCAAATGACCCGCGCTGCCCGAATTTTGCGGAGAACTAAAGACAGGGAGGCGGCCAAACGTATCGCTCCTACACTACTTACACGCGAAATTGCTGAGATGGACGAACCGAAAAGTGAAAAAACCTTCGTACCGGAAGTCGTGAAACCTGCTAACCCTACCTACCAGTGCTCAAAGTGTGGTAGGGTGCTTTCTTCACCGGAAATGCTGCAGCGTCACCTACTGGCTCATCCGATTAAGAACCTGCATAACTGCGTCCTATGCGACCTCCAGGTTGTGGGGCAGTCAGCTTTTCGGAGTCATCTGGTTTTACATCTCACCGGTTTGGATGAGGGGGCTTGAAAGTGTGTCCTATACAAACCGTGAGTACCAACGCAAGCCAGAAAACGCAAGCCAGAAGTCATTGGAAGGTTAGTTTTTCTTTCTTTAATGTGTTTTTAGTCAGTTAACTAGAAGGAAGATTTTTGTTTTTATTGTTGTTGTTACACATCCCGATCGCCATTTTTGAGCGGTTGATTTGTTCTAGAGAGGAAGAAAAATTTATTGTTTCTAATTGTTATTTAATTTTAACCTAAGGTTACCACACAGTTTGAAGAAGTCTGTTGTTTTAATTACATTCTTTGTCTTTGTTTAAAATATTGATAAAAAGTTCATCAGTCATGACGTACCCAAATACTTCTACGTAACTATATCACATAGTTCCAGCTAAACTTTCTCCAGTAGGTTCTGCTGAAGTCTTTTTGAGAAACGTCGGGAAAAAAATGACCCAGGTATTGGAAATTTTAAGTTTTCAGATGGGGTATCAGTGAGTTAATCTCTATGGATCAGTGCCTAGCGGTTTGGTCTGTGTTCGAGTCCCTGCACATGTAATGTTTTCCACTTGGAGTGAGTAGGGAGTGCGGCGTAGGGTCATTTGCACCCTAAGAACAATCTAGGTTAACGGGGCCAAACAATAGATGATTGACCCATAGATCTCATAATGCAAAGATTAGAAATGACCTGTCAGGAGTGATGTAGGTTACGAACCACAAGTCAACTGACAACCCTCGAAATTGACAATGTGTGGGTGTACAGATGATACTCAGCCACATTCCAGAGTTCTCCAGACATGACCATTGTGTTCATAAGCTAAATATGACCCAAAACCACTCCAGAGTCTGATTATGTTGAATACGTAACACTTGGCGTGATAGGCCGTTGTTGTTCTCAATGTAAGTGGGTTTAAATGTCAATCTATTGATATTTTGCCTTGGTTGACCCGTGCAGTAAGGTCATAACAGGGGAATAAATTGGACATCTCGGGGAAAATGTGTAAACTGATCACTGATTCACTGATAAGCATCTGGATGGATGTTGTAAACTTGACTTTTAGAGGACTATGTTAATTAATTAGTGGTTACTTATCTAAAGAAAAATGTGCTGTGCGAAATCATGGGTGCATTCTGGCTCAACAGTTGAGAATAAAATTATGAAGTCTTTTTGAATGGGAATTTTGATCACAAGGGTTTGAATCATCTAAAAAAAATTGAAACCCTATACTTACATCTTTTTTCTCCCAGTTGAAATTCCGTTTGAATTAAGGCTGAATATACATTCGCTATTTTTTACGTTCCGATTTCAAACTTTGTGAGAAAACTATTGGATATTTAAATATTCTGAAATATAATACGTCTTTTTCACGTCATTACCTATAGGTACTCGTGAGTCATGAGTCTATGTTGTAATTTTACGATCGAGTGATTTTTGTCACAAAAAAAAAAATTGTCCAAAATTAACCGATCGTGAAATCACAACATAGCCTCATGGGTAATGGCGTTAAGAAGACATATTATATTTCAGAATATTTAAATATCCAATAGTTTTCTCACAAAGTTTACACCCTAGTGTAACTGAAATTAGTATCAATAGAACAATTTAAAAAAGTGTCTTTAAACATAGTTCTGACTGATGGTTGCTTTCGCCGCGCTGACCTAGGTACGTCATTTGTAAGAGACTACCTCTACAATCCTGGTACCTTGTACCATCAGTAGTACACCCTATGCACTTAGACGCTGAATGAAAAATTTCAGTGTGAGAAATTTAAAATCTGGCCCGATGATTTTTACCAGCCGGACAGTCACATCGAACTTTTCCATTTTTTCAAAACGAAACCGAACGAGGATTTCACGTGTATAGGTTCTGTACACGTATAGGTATAGGTCCCATAAAAAGGGCACCATTATTTTCATCTTGCGACAAAGGGCAAAGACAGAGTTTGACGCGACACCGCCCGTGGAGGTCAACGTTGCGACATGTCGCAAACCCCGAATAACAACCACTGACTCCTCTGACTAGTAACCTTTGGCGACAACCTAAAGAAGACGACCCGCGGACGCCGAACAGACTGAACCGTACAAGGCCAAAAGCAGTTGGCTTCGAGTATATCGAATTGCAATATCTCGACCCGCCCTGACTGACACCTTCGTAGATAAATTTTCTCATAAATCTGTACAGGTATATACTTTATTGGCATAGGGACTTGTCAAATCTTGAACATTTCACGAAGCGTTTGATAAGTTTGTTTATATGGGTGCTGTATTAGGCACGGTACCTTACATACCTGCCCTCTATTGGCGCTGCAGGCCTGTAGGAGGACTAGGAGCAGGACCTACTGCCCTGAGTGACCTCTCTATACACAAGGGTGATGTAGTCAGAAGCACGGCCAACAGTCGGGTTTTTCCCTGAACGGTGAAGTTAAGGGGTGACACCTCAGCCATGAATTCATTAGGAGAACACTTGTGGGTTGGGGCTAAATGCGGCTGGCAATTTATTGGCTTGTTTGAGGAGACACCGTATGCATGACAAGCGAAGGTACAGGCTATAGCTAGGACCTCTTTATTAAAATCGCGTGCCAGTGTGATTGACCCTACCCGAGAATCGCTGATTTTGACTTCATTTTTCGATCGCAAAATTTCTACCACCTACTGTAAATTTGGTAATATAGGTACCTACTTATACTTGATAGGCAGAATGACAAAAAATATCTTTGAGAAAGAAATGGTCCCACTGGCAGATAACAGGTTCATAATGTATACCAACGTACAATACGAACCTATAAGGTCGGTAGGATGGTATGGGGGGACCTGTAACTGTAGGTAGGTACACAAATCTTCTGGTGGAGAAGAAACGCACCATAGGCGACTCACAGGAACGCTGGAGGGGGCAGAGATGACTACAATACTTCTCTATAAGGAGGGAGGGGGGTCGTGGATGGCTATCATAGGGCATAGAGCAAATGAATTATCAATTTGGCGCTCACAACGTGCGGGTTAGCAACTCAATTCTGGGAGTCTGATTCTACAAGAAAGGGATACAAGGAGCACGGTGAGTTTTAATGTAATTTTCTACTTTATAGAAAGTGGTCGGTAACGAATATGGTGGGATGTGTAGGTGGGTTTGGGTACAGAAGAATTTCAGATTTCGAAAGCTTGAGCAGCTGCATCGATGTTGGATGTAAGGTAGACTTATATAGGTATAGGTACTTATCTTTTTTTCAATCTTGATTCTGGAAGACGGCTTCAGAGATTACGAAAACCTCCTACTACTCTTCCCAAAAAGATATAGGTATACTTTCGGTATAAGGATTTCCTATTTGTTTACGCTTTTTTCGGTCATTTTTTTGGACACTGTTGGATACCTATCTAGATGTTCTGAAACATAGGTAATATTATGTCTCTTTATGATCGAGTGATTTTTGTTAATAAAACATTTGTCCGAAATTATACTTGCTCATAGAAGAAGAAACATTCTAAGGTTGATCTTATGGGTCGCAGAAACGCATCTTCAGCTGAAGCAGAGCCTTAACTAGCTGCTGACAATAGAGATGGGTCTGAAGACTCTTCAGAAGTTCTCGAATCACGCGGGCCGTAGCGCAACACGATTACATTACAATACCAACAATACGTTAGTGTAACATGTTAGTATAAGTGGACAGTCCTTCTCCAGACTTGCCCCGTCACCGACCCATGCATATACATCTTCCGTTGAGATTGGGAATTGGCAGTCTTTTATCCGAAGTCATCATCAACATTGTGATAGATTCTGTCGTTCAAATGCACTACTATGACTTGAGAAGTGGGTCATATTTGTATACTTTTTGTTGTGGCTTGTTGACCACCTATACCTATAGCCTATAGTTCCCAAAAGGACCTGCTGTTATATACCAGAGCGAACAGGCTTCATAACCTGGCCGTGGAGCGAATAAGGATCGAAAAGCCGTGGTTTGATTTTTTTTAATATTAGGTACCTACCTGCGGCGGCGGGCTATTCATGAGTGAGCCAAAATGCTGTCAGTGCACAAAAACTTAAAACTTTTAGACGGAGATTTGCGAAAGGCTGCAAGTTATTCAGATTTTGAGGAGGGAAATACTTGAAAGCACTCAGCGAAAGTCCTAAAAAAAATGTACCTTAGACCTTAGTCTATCGAAGAAAGGGGTTTTGCGAACTGAGCTGCCCAGAATCATTAGGTATCGAAGATTCGCTGTTTGTTTAAATTTTTTTCTGCACGCTTATGAGCAAAATATTGGATATTTAAATGTTCTGAAATATAAATAACAGGTTGTGTTGTGATTTTATACGGTCGAGTGATTTTTGTCAACAAAAAATTTGTCTGAAATTAATCACAACACAGCCGGTTAATTTCGGCCGTTAGAAAGACCAGAACACTTTCAGAACCAGAAAAGTTTCAGAACACTTAAGTAATATCAAATAGTGGCCTCTTAAATCATGCAGAAAAAACGTAAACAAACACGACTGCATAGACGGCCTTAACAACCAGCATGCAGTTGTTCGCTGCATGGGAATTCCAGCGATGAGTGATTTGGGGGGCGTGCCCTGAGGCGTTCTGGAGGCGAGATCTCGTGACAGGGCTGCCATTATATGCTTAATCTCTCGCGTTCAGGTCACTCTGCCCCGTGACCCCATGTCACCCGAACGTAACTACAACTTACCGATGCTGAAAAGGTCGCACATATCTGTCAGTTCACTATCTCCTACCAGAATCTGCCTTTCGTAGATAAAAGGGCAACTTAATCAACTGGGCGAATCCGTTGAAACAATCGGAAGTTGTTCAACGATTGACTTGTGCTATATTGATCTCAGAAAGGCTTTTGACACGCTTACTTTGACTTACAGAGAGTTTCGATGAAAAGCATATAGGCGTTGCAAGGGGGGGGGGGGGGGCGGCTTAGCGACCCCCAGAAACCTTTTAGCCACCCCCAGGATTTTTCTGACCTACACATATATCGTCACATACCCGTATAACCACGGAACATCCAAGTACGCTATTTGGAAGCTTCCTTGGACGTTGCAAATACCATCCTAGTACCGTTAAATGTCTGTTTACAAATCGCGTCCATAAAGCTTCCCGTGTACCTTCCATGGACGGTTCAAGAACTAGGTTTGGAGGGTATTAGAAACTTCCCTACATAGAAAAGGAACAGTTTATAGACGCTGCTTGGAAACTTCCTAGGACCTTACAAATACCATCATAGTACCGTCCAATATCTGTAGTAAACGCGTCCATAAAGCTTCCATGTACCTTTCATGGACGGTTCATGGACTGTTTTTGGAAGCTTCCCACGACAGTACATTAGGGCTGGATTTAGTGAATTTCGGAATGGATTTTACCCGAATTTTTTTCTGTAAGTTTAACAAGGTTGTCATGCGTTGGTAGGGAAATAAAATTCTGAGTTTATTTACCTAGCAACGCATGGCGCCCTTCTTTAACTTACAAAAAAATTCGGGTAAATTCCATTCCGAAATTAGCTAAATCCAGCTTGAACGTTCTATTACTACCAGTGTATAAGGTGAAATGAAATGAGAAAAAAATAAATTATTTGGAGCATAAAAATAATTATTATTACAATTATTTTATTAAATCTCACAAGTTGAAGAATTGAAGAATTGTCTTTTTAGTTCCACATGGAGGCACTGAAGTAGAAGGGATGAAAGGGAGTCTTGTCCAGACCAATAAGTTATTTAGATATGGAGAAATAAACCTTTGTAAAAGCCATCTGAGGCTGATGGAGGTGAAGAGTGAGACCTACACTCTCAGCTGAGGGTGAACAGTGTGGAGCGCAGCAGTGGTCAGCAGTGGCTATCTGCATTCGAAAGAGTGATGGTCCCGTTATGACATCTTTGTCATTGTGGTTCCCAAGAAAGGAGACTGCTGTCACTAATGCGATGACGAACGTTCCAATTCCACTAAAAAAGACAAAATTACAATTATTATAACTACGAATTTTCATAAAACCGGTTTTACATATTTAAAAGATAAGTTCTTTACAAAATTATCAGCAGATATCCTAGGTATAGGATTTAGGATTAGTGTATAAGAAAAGCCTCAAGAACGTATATAGGTACTAAAGGCGGGTGCGTCATACTCGCGGTATTAACGGTCAAAGTCCAGCTAAATTCGGTGTTTACCGTGCAATAAATGAAATTTAACTAGTTTAACGTTAACGATAATGGTGGGACTCACCCTAAGTACCTATTTGTGCATTAATTATTTCTTAATCTAATATGGTTTATGGTATTCCAGCTCCGTATAGTTTAATGAAGGCAATGTGAACTCATTTCTCGAACTGAAATCAGACTGTGAAAAATCGTTTTGGAAAACCTAACGGGCCACGCCAATTTTTACTGCTTGAGGTTTGAGACTAACTTAACTAAGTCGAATCAGAGAAAGACTAACATAAGTGAAGTTGAATAAAAGAAACATTTACCTGATAATATCGCTGAAACGAGGCCAGTAATGCACCAACGCCGAACGTCGAAATAAACACTGAATTAAAATGGCGGCGCGCATGCGCGGTAGGTAACTGTGAGCAAGACCATTCCTGTACCTACCGTCCTAGGACGTTCCTAGGACGTTCCTTCTTCTGTTCCCCGTGAAACTTCCCGGACGCTTTGTGGAAGGTTCAAATACATTAAAAGAACTTGAAATGTACTGATAGTGGAAGTTTCCCGCGCATGGTCAGCGTACGGTTCTAGTACCTTCCAAGAACTGTTAATATCAGCCTTAGTTGTAATTTTACTCTGGGATCCTTGGAAGACGGTCCTTGTACCGTCCATCAGTAACAATTGGGTACGCTATTTGAAAGGAAACGCTCCTTGGAAGCTTGGACTGTTCATGAACCGTCCTAGAACCTTCCGTGGTTATACGGGTAAAGCCATGCATGAGGAGAAGGCCTGGGGGGGCTGAGCCCCCCCCCCCCCCCCAAGGTTTCTGGTCCTGGTACGCCCATGAATTGAAAAGATGGATATAAACCAGAGGAAAGAAGTGAAGCTTTGTGAAAAAGGGGTTCAAGCTCGTAATTTGAGCTAAGTCAGCATTAACTAACTGAGAGGTCTGGTATTACTGAACACCTAAGTACCTACTACTGTAAATGCTTTCTTCGTAAACCAGGGTAGGTATAAGCTGAAATAACTTGCATGTGCACTTTTTTTCTGGTTGCACGTGCATATTTTGCACGCGCACGTGGTCTGAAATGATGAGACCCCCCCCCCCCCCCCCCTCCAGAAGTCGGTCTGGTATTGAACTGGAATAATACTCGGGGTTTCTGAAGGGTCTGAGCATATGTGTATTATTTTTGACATGGCGGGAATATTTCTTATAACCGGGATTCGAACACAGACCTCTCTGGTTTTCTATATCGTGCAATAAGTCCATAAAAGAGAGGTTTACTTTTACCTGTGCTTTTACTATTTACATATGAAATTAATGTGGATACCCTTGTGTCCACAGCACTGTGACGCTGCAAGATGAAATGATTACCGATATCATCATTACCCATTGGCCTGATTGTATTGTTGGCGGTGTGAAGGTGGGCCTATTGTCGTCTATTGTGAGGCAGGCTCTGCCCCCGCGATTTAGCCACCACCGCCTCCAAACAACGCCTGTGTGTCAGTAAGGGCTTAGCAGGGCCAAGGTCTTCTGGGTTCTTTGTCCTATCTAATCATCGCCTTAGGTAAACGGTCTTTGAAGGGGGTTTCTGAGTTCTGATAGGTTTGTATTCTATTTTTTGAGTTTTCCTGGCGTAGGTATAGGTATTGTATTTGATTGATTAATTATACTCCTTACTTTTGGCTAAGGCTAAGGGGTGCATGGCTTTCACTAGCTTCTTTTGTCTGATCCGAGAATTTTTCCAATGGCTGCGAAGGGTTAACCACTCGTTGGGAATCATTAGAAATCTTTTAGAAATCTCAGGGAATCTCAAGGAATCTCTGGAGTGGTTACCCCCTCGAATGGCTGCATGGCACTTCGAATTATATAGACATGCAGAAGTGTACTTTTTTTTTTCAAATGGGTATGCCGAAGCCGAAGCTGAGCGGGCAGATGCCACATCAGGAGTGCCATTACATTTACATCCATGCTATAAGCGGAAAATATTGCTTACGCCGGGATTTGAACCCAGACCTCTAGGGACACTGTCGAGAGGCTAAACCCTAAATCTTTCTCTTTCCCTATATATGTACCCCGAATAGATGGTGAGAAAATTTCAGTCCTGCAAACGGTATTTGCGAAATTGTTGGACCGAAAAACAAGGTGTCATATGAAAGATGAATAGATAGGTACGGTGGTCGCGTGTGGCGTACAGGTGTTGTGGTATAATTAGCATAATTAGCGCCATGTGCGATGCCTATATAGGTATTCGTGGGCAACTACCACCCGCAGTGCCGTCATCCTCTGACTCTTCCTGCCGCCTTTGACCTCATGGTCCCGTGGTATTTGCTGAACTGGATTCACTTGCCTCATCAACAGGGGGTGTCCAATATGATTTAGTGTCTGAAGTATGTTGGAATCTGAGTGAACTTTCATTGCTGTTCAAGTGGGTGTCTTCACACAGTTCAATCCTGATCCTTTCCAGCACGTTAAGTGATACGTATACCGATGCTGAGATGGTTCGGAACCCACCTAAAACTGTAGGTCCTCTTCGTGTCGTGTACTACTATCATGTGTGGGGAGCTGGTATTTGGTAGTGCTGCCAGCTGAGCACGATGGATATTTCTTGAAAGGGTGAAGTTGCTGGGCTTGCACCCCCACAATCACCTCTGCTACTAGGGCTTTGCGGTAGATAATTCAAGGTGTCTTAGAGACTGTGAGGTGATCAGTAGGATGGAAGCTCACAGAAGCAGGGCACCGGTTGCACATGTTTTGAGGTGGGTATACAGAGGGCCCTGTGAGAGATCAAATCTATGAGAGAGGATGCTTCATAGTAACTACGATTGTTGCGACTTGGCTTGTGGAGTGGTGCTTGGTAAATGATTCGGCGTTTTGAAGTTTGATGCGAACGCAATTCTTCTCTTGTTACTCTCAGAGTCGAAGACGTCAGTCGTCAATTATTGCTCAACCTGCACATGTATGAGGAGCGGGCGGTGTGCTAAGTCAACGTAAAGGTCATTAAATTAAATGTGACCAATTTATGGTAGGAAACATAAACAGGCACGACTGTATGTACCTATGAATGGGGCCACGGGGAACATCGGTCGGCTGGACCGGTCTAACGCGCTTCTGCACGTGATGGAAATGCTCCAGAGGTGAAAAGGTCTTAGACTTCTTGCAGGAGAACTTGCGTCTCGGCTAGTTACTTTGGGGAGGTTCCACTAAGCACCCGCAGATCAGTCACTGTAGCATACTGCAGCAAGGTAGGTAGGTATACAAGCATCAAGCACCCTTACTCATTCTCTATAA
Organism: Mesopsocus fuscifrons; assembly: GCA_950004255.1. Taxonomy (NCBI): domain Eukaryota; kingdom Metazoa; phylum Arthropoda; class Insecta; order Psocodea; family Mesopsocidae; genus Mesopsocus; species Mesopsocus fuscifrons. The sequence goes on from OX465377.1 coordinate 18,006,295, forward strand.
GGTCCTCCAAGGAACCATGTAAATTTTCTCGCTATAAAGAATGTTTGCTATACAAAGGGTTTACAAATGAGCGCCGTTATAAAAGAGTGACAGCTGCATTTATTTTGGTCATCAAAATCATTATTTTGTTCTTAATTTCTCGTCTGATCATTGATTTAAATTCTTTCGAAATTTCTTCTTTGAGGGTGGGTGGCAGTTGCACCTCTCCTCAGCTAACGCTACTGGCTCTTTTCTCGTTGATCTACTCCAGTGAGAAAGAGCAGAACCAACTTATCAAGGCAAAGTGGTCTAATTTGCGAACAATTTATATCGCGAAGATCGGACATAAAAACACTTCGGCCCGTCAAGGCCATTTTTGAGTAATTTCGACGACTGGGTAATTTAAGATCTCTCAGATTGCAGACCATCAGATTAGGCGCACCAAGAAGTCAGCGGGTACCTGCAATGTACCTATTCCCATTTTTATTCCATTATCTATAGATTGATTGATTCGCCAGTCATGGTCCCATGTACCTACAGAGGTACCTATACCTATCGTGCGTCGGTGCGTGCAAAGATACGTCAAGTGGGCATAATTATTGCGCCACCGTAATTCTCCAAATGCCAAGGGCGGTTCCATCTGCAATATCTTTTATTCTGTGATAATTCATTGCGTGTTTATATAAATACACCTACAGGTGGGTACATAAAGTTTGTGCCTTGTTTACGGCTTGCTGATGGGTAGGCGCAAAGAATGGCGCAAGAGCCTGTAAAAGGGCAAATTGTCTTGCCTATAGGTTCGGTAAGGTATTGTATAGAAGTTATGAAGGGTAGGTGTCCTTGACTACGTCACTCAAAAAAGTCTTTTAAAGAAAGTCAACAAATAGTACTATATCGACTGCTAATAAACTGCACTTTATAGTGCTATCTAAAAGTTCACCATAGCTTCATCCATGATAATTTATTTTTAGGCAGACAACCGCCTACTATCTCGATCAAATTTTTTTCATAGGCTGCTTCATTTCGCCACCGCCTCAACAAATGGCAAGGTCGGGCTATTGACACACTGTAATGGTCAGTGGGCATATTTTTTATCAGAATGATGAGCCGGGACCAGTGGCGATTTGCTCAATATTTGCCGTGACGGCCAACGGTCACTACCAACTGGTCCGTTATAGGCCTGTACGAGGGGCTTCAAACTGGCTCAAGGACAATAAACCCACACTATCCACATCATCATTTGACGTCATTTTAGTGAGGGGAGTGTTTCGAAGTAGTATTGATGGGAATCACAAGCCTATGGCAACTATAGACTACCAAATACCAGCTCCCTATAGCCATCGTGTTGGTAACGTATCAGAAAAACTTTGACAGGACCGGGATCGAGCAATCATCTAAGAGCATCGGCTATCGAGACTATTTTTGAGAGGAGTACTGATCAAAAATGTTCATCACTAAAACTATAGCTTTCTTTACGAAGTCGTGCCGAAGTCATCTCTGCATGGCCGTTCATCCTCAGAAGAAGCGGCAGTGCGCCAGGCAGACACCTACCTACAAATTAATTTCATTAGTACAGTGACTGACAAATTATCGGAATGAGGAAGCACATAGGAGCAAAATATAAGTGCCCTTCGATATGGGGAGGTCACTTCCTATACGTCAAATCGAAATCATATTTCCGTCACAGTTGTTAAGACAGTAGATAGGTGAACGAGTGAAAGGAACCGTTGCGATGTCTCGAACTGAGCCGAAACAAATTCTAGTATAGTCGAAGTCAGGCTAGGAGCGTACCGATTACTCATAATTTCTTGCAAATCTAGGGCTGATCAAAACTTCTTCTTGATCAGGGAAATATCTCCTTATATAGGGTCGGATTGGCATTTTTAGCGTATGGTAGGATTATGACTAATCGGTACGCTCCCAGCCTGACTTGGACTATAGAACTACAGGTCAAACAACACGTACGAGTACGGAGGTCCCCAATATCAGATCCTCAACTTGGCGATCTAAATAATTTCAGCAGTTGCGTAATGATTGCTGTAGCAAGTTTCATCCCTCAACACCAATCCTTCCTGCAGTTATTCACCTGACGTTTTTCAATCTATTTCAGATGTTGCGCCAGGTGCTTCTGCCCTTGGCTTTCCTGGCCGTCACAGCGGCCACAGCATTCGAGCCTCGTAGGGCTCGCCAGTTGGACCTTGGTCCTCCCACTAACCAGTTGTCCGATACTCCAGGGAGCCCCCGCGAGAGCAGCTTCCAGCAACCAGGTTATCTGCCCCCTGTAGAGCCAGCAGGGGCACAGGACGACCCTGTAGTGCTCCGCCCCACTACAGTGCCCCCACAGCGCCCAACGCATCACGGACGTGACCTCTGCACCGACCCCTTCCACTCCTTCCTTTGCGCAAATTTGAAGACCAGACGCCCCATCACCGGTGCTCTACCGAATCAAAGAATTCTCGAGGCAGATGGGAACAATCTGTCAGGGGCGAACACCTTCCTTGAGCCTAGTAAAGTCCTGGCCCCTCCGTTAAATGATTTAGTAGATCCGTCTACGACTACTACCAGAAGGCCTATCACAACTACTTACAGAACTACCACTAGCACTCGAAGGCCAACGACTACTACCACTACGACAACGCCCAGGCCTACAACAACAACGCGAAGACCTACGACCACGACTACAACACGAAGACCTACTACTACAACTACGACCACGGAACGAGCCATCGGACCTGAGGCAAGCAACGACGTTCGGAGCTATCTTCCTCCAGAACCTATCGCTCCAGCAGCGGCTCAGCAGGACCTGACTGTGGTAAAACCAGACGCTACTGATGAAGAGCACCACCACCACCATCCGCACCACCATGGGCGAGATCTTTGCTCTGATCCATTCCATTCATTCCTCTGTGAACCGCTGAAGCCAAGGAAGAGGATTACAGGGAATCTGCCCAACAGTTTACAAGGACAAAACACCTTCCTGACCCCGCAGAAGGTTCGGCCTGATCCAGATATCAGCCCGCAACCATCTAATGAAATAGATCGAGCGTATCTGCCCCCTGCGACAACTACAAGGAGACCAACGACCACAACTACGCGTCGCCCCATCGAGCCTCAACCGTCTAACGAAGTAGACAATGTCTACCTCCCTCCAGTGACTACACGAAGACCGCCCCCTCCCCCTCCTCCACCGGCCACTACGCGACGGCCTACAACCACTACTAGAAGAACAACGACGATCCGATTCAGGCCAGAGCCATCCAATGAAATAGAGCGGGCGTACCTACCACCATCTACCACCAGGCGGCCACCTCCTCCCCTTCCACCAACTACCACCAGGCGACCACCTCCTCCACCTCCGACCACCAGGCGGCCACCACCTCCTCCGCCAACAACGACCCGGCGTCCTGCAACCACTACCATTCGGTTTAGACCTGAGCCGTCCAACGAGATAGATCGGACTTATCTTCCCCCAGTGGCTCCACAGCCTTCCAACATAGACAACAACTACTTGCGTCCTGACCCAAAAATAGAGCCTGCAGCAGCACAAAATGACCCAGCCATCGCTGCACCTGACCATGACCATGATCACCATCATGGATCCCACGGCTTCAAAGACATCTGCTCCGACCCCTTCCATTCCTTCCTGTGCACAGTCCCAAAACCCCGCACCCGCATCACAGGCGCTCTCCCTGACCGCTTCCGAAACAATATAGTGAGTCCCGCGCCGTCTAATATAGACTTGACCCGTGTTCGCATTCTAGAACACAAATCTGACAACCTGAATATTGTGGTCATTCCCAAAGACAGCCAAGCCCCTCAGCCTAGTCAGCAACAGGACACTAGAATCCCACCCCCGGGGTATTCCCTCCCTCGGCCAGAAAATAAGCTTACCCTCCCTTCGGAAACGAAAGAAGTAGGAATAGGCTACCGAAAACCATCGTCTCCCGCGCCAGCAACTACAAATGGATACTCCTACCCAAAACCAGAGAGGAAACTGTCTTTACCCTCTCAGGTTCAGCCTCAAGTGGTGAGCATCCCTATCACCCCAAGAGCCAGACCGACAACGACAACTACTGTAGGCTACTCCTACCCTAAACCGGAAAAGAAACTTCCGCTTCCATCTGAGGTCAGACCCCAAGTCGTAACCGGTTACAACTACCCCAAACCGACCACAACCCCTGGCTACGATTACCCCACACCCCTAAACAAATTCAACCTCCCTTCAGAGAGCAAGCAAGTTATTGGTTATGACTACCCCAAGCCGACGAAAGGGTATGATTACCCTAAGCCCGAAGTGAAGTTACCGCTACCCTCAGAAAACAAGCCAGTCATTGGCTACGACTATCCAAAGCCGACGGTTGGCTTCCCTGAACCTACGAAAGGATACGACTATCCAAAACCGGATTTAAAGTTGACACTACCCTCGGAAATCAAACCGGTTATTGGTTACGACTACCCGAAACCATCAGTAGGGCTGCCAGAACCCACGAAAGGTTATGATTATCCAAAACCTGAATTGAAGCTGACACTCCCATCTGAGAATAAACCAGTTGTAGGGTACGACTACCCGAAACCGTCAGTAGGTCTTCCCGAACCGACCAAGGGCTACGACTACCCCAAACCAGACAGCAGACTGACGCTACCTTCAGAACAGAACAACGTTCCAAGACCGAAACCCACGTTTTCTAGTCAAAACAGGAGTCCAGACCCTTTTAGATCGAGTACAAACCCGCTCCCATTGAGTCAAAGCAGAAACTCACTGCCTTCTAGTCTGAAAGAGGCCAGGGAAAGGTTGCAAGGTCTTCAGGGGACCAAGGTGGACAAAATCAGCAACATCTCTAACCAGAACTCCGTCTCGGACCTGATTCCGGTTAACCAGGTAGAGTTCCCGGAGGACGGAGGGCTATCCGTCAGATTTGGGGAGCGACTGAAGAGAAGACAACGCAAGAGTTATCTTTTACCACCGCCGGGAAGTCATCAACTGTGAACCGCCATTCACTAAAGACTATGAGTTGCGTGGATCTAGAAAATAGAGGGATAACCTTAAAGCGGTGCTCTGCAAATAAGAGACACTGAAGTGTAGGAAAAAGCATACCAGAAGTCGTTCATAAATTAGTGTGTACATAAAATGAAGCATCAGCGGCGTCAGAAAGAAACTTTAGCCACCGCAATATTGACAATTCAACCTCATTGCGCAGTGTAAATACTCATCGTACCTAATGTTACGTAAATATATGTAAAATTGTTAATTTGTAAGCAGTACAATATTTTTTCCTCCTTTCAAATTTTCCCCTTATCACTGGGAGGCACTTCAGAGTAGGTCAAATGACGTCATACGGTACACTACTGTCTGAAATCGGCAACTACACTCATCAGTTCAATGTTAAGGCAATTCCTACGATATCTCGATAAATACTGGTAGTTGTACGACCACTAGCGACCTTGAGGTAACGCAAGTGAAAGTGGTGCCACGTGCTGGGCAATGTTTATAAACAAACCCATACAACAATCCAATGCAACACTCACTTGTTCAATAAACAATACCATGTCACAGAATAGAGAAGCATAGCGGTTACCATGGCAACCATAGAGAAAACATTCGATATTATCGATCGATAATTGCGACAAGATGGTGGTGCACATACCGGTATTATCAATATTAGGTTTTCCTACACCCTACGGTAAAGAATGAAACTGAAATTAGCTTGTATAAAACTTTAAGTCAAATTTTGTATAACAACGCTACATTATTGGACGGCCGAAAACGCAATAGCGTATTTAAAAAAGTAAAAACTAGCTAAAGTATAAAATGTAAAATAAATGCAAGTTAGTCTTTGTACAATTTTCAAATATGCCAACTCAAAATTGTCTCATCAATGTTAATGTTCTATTTCACAAGAAATTTAGAATGAGCGAATTAAAGACAGGAATAATAAGGCAGATCTGCGGTTTCAACCAAGGTGAAGCAGAGGTTCAATCTGTAGGTACTTCATTTTTACCTAATCTGGAGAAAACTTATCAGCAGTTGGATATGTAAGGGAAAATATTACGAAATCTGGATATCTTTAACTCTCACTACACAATGGTGTTTGCTGACGTTTTCCAGTGTTTCAGCGGAACCTGTTGGCTATTAATCTGTTCAGAAATATGTCTTCAAAGTCAGAAACTGGTTTAATTTGTCGTGACTTTACGATCGAGTAATTTCTGAAAAAACGCAGGGTTTACAAAATTATTTTTTGTTCAGAACAAGAAGTAGAAGTTGTCACAATGATCTAAAAGAGTTTAGCAACGACATTTCACAATTGTGTGTCTATCCACCCCAGAATATGACTGACATTATTCTCATAAAAGACTCAGGTTTACTGATGTTAAAAAGACATTATATTTCAAAACAAAGAAATGTCCAACAGTATCCAAAGGACATTGAAAAATAGTAGGCATGAGTAATAATAATAAATAACGCAACAGCGCAGTAATACTTACCAGCTGGTCAAAAGATTAAAAAATAAATAATTCTCATTCAAACAAATAAACCTCCCAGTCTAAACCTTGCAGATAAGGACCAGGAATAAAAAAGATATCACCCAACATTCGTACAAAAAGCTGCATAACAGATTCGGAGATCACCAAAAATATCCTTTGAATAAATTAACCTTTTCAGTATCGAAATAAAGCTTTTTCTGTGAGGATCTCAACGTCTTCCTTTTGATTTGAACGTCCCGTTTACAGGAAACACAAAGCTGTTTGTTGACGTTTCTGAACATACGTTTCTTAACGATATTTTCCTGAGGAAACTGCCGGATTTTTATCTATGTGTTCTGAGATCTTTTTAAGAGGACGCTATACCTGACGATGCATTTTTTGCCGCCCATAAGATTAACATTGCGAGCGGCGATTCATTTTCAAGGTTTACCCTTGGTTGGAAAGACACAAAATTTTGCCTGTACCTAGCCCTAACAATGTTCTAGGGAGTGTTCGAAGCAGATTTCTCACTGGTTTCTTTTATTGCAACTGTTTTGCAAATGCTAGCATCGCATACCTCAAGAAAAGTGCTGTATCTCGAAAACCAGTAAAAAAAATGGGAAATCTGCTTCGAACACTCCCTAGAACATTGTTAGGGCTATAGGTACAGGCAAAATTTTGTGTCTTTCCAACCAAGGGTAAACCTTGAAAATGAATCGCCGCTCGTAATGTTAATCTTATGGGCGGCAAAAAATGCACCGTCAGGTATAGCGGACCCTTAAGGCTAGAAACTAGTTTTTTGTGTGACTTGCAAGTTGAAAGATGGTCAAAAATAATTTTGTGGAAGTAATCACGACTACGTGATCACCTTCTAGAAACGCGTTAAAACCAGCAGTGAAGTACAATTTTAAGAAACGTTCAAATCCAAAGGAAAGATAAGTACTGAAACAAACGTGCTATACGTTCCAATCAAAGGCACACATGTAAAATTTCCATTGGCTGGCGCGGCGTCAGTTTCAAAGGCAGGTCATGGCCGGTGGCCGGGCGTAGGCCTTGGGGATGAATCCGTATTTGCGTGTTTTGGGCGCATACGCCCACAACCATCCGTCCACTGTTTGGCTCGGTAAATCTGCGTAAATCCAGTCCCCACGGCGCACTGACAGGTCATCGGGAGCTTGAGCCTAGAAACAGAAAAGAAGACAATTACACAACCCATTTTTCGTCTGTGAAAAGTATTTATATTTCCAGGGCAACTGTTGAATATTTTGTCCTGAAATGCGGTATATTTCTCTGAACAGCAGAATTTACCAATTTACCAGTCCAGAGATTTTTTTTCTGCAAAATGTAGATGTGTACGTGTGCACCCACTTTCCAATTACATAATCATGGTTTTCACAGGTGCAGTGAATTTTTGTAAAAAAAACTCGATGTTGTTTTAAGAGCGACCACACAATCGTGTTTGTTTACGTCATTTATGCAGACTTTATGAGGAAACTAATGGATTTTTAAACGTTCTGAAGTATAATATGTCTTTTTAACGTCATAAATTATGAGTTATGAGGCTATGTTGTGTGTATGGTGGCCCTTAAGGGCCACCATACATTCTCGACGAACTCCGCCAAAACCACTGTGCGAAAGTAAATATTCGACAAAAGTAATGTTTACATTTTAGTACCACCGGAGACTGGTAATTACAATATCGTATCGGTTGTGTCTACTCTAAAAGCTAAACATAGTGTGCTATTTGAACGCGAAACGAACGAGTGAAAGTAGGACACTATGTTTAGCTTTTACAGGAGAAAAAGTAGAGAAATGGTGTTGCAATTACGAACTTCCGTAAGTGAAATAAAAATTGTCAACATGTAACATGGCGGCGGTAAATATTACAAACATTTATCAAGCTTTTCTACTAAATGTGACGATAAAATCATACTGTTTTAATCCGAAACGTTACAAAAAAATATTTCGCGTGAGGTAGTGTTGTGTTTTCGCGATCTGTCAAAAAAACATGTGGACTGGTAGTTGACTGTTTAAAATCGCTCCTGTGGGCTTATTACTCCATTTCATGCAAAAATACAACACTACCTCACGACAAAGAGTCTCAGGTTTACATCCCCCTATAAACACTTTTCACTCGCCCTGTAACTTCGGAGTAGGGCTTGAAGTACGTAGCATTGCGAACCAAATGGGTGTATTTCCCCTTAAGGGGATCGAGTGATTTTTTTCAACAAGAAAAATTGTCCAAAATTAACCGATCGTGAAATCACAACATAGCCTCATAACTCATAACTTATGACGTTAAAAAGACATATAATATTTTAGAACAATTAAATATCCAATTGCTTCCTCATAATGTGTGCATAAAAAAAGTAAACAAACACGACTGTCCTAAATTGACTAACTTTTACTGCACGGTAAGTATTTTGCTTGATTTCACTGTCCAGTAGTTACCTTATAATCGTAGAGCATGACCAGCTCGGTGCCGTGGTATTTGAGGTCCTCGCTAGTCTGGGGGTTGAGATGCTGACCACTCGTGTAGTTGACCTGGCCACCGCCACTGGCGTTACCAGCGCCACTGCTGTTCTGGTTCAAATGACCTGAAATCGAAATTAGGCTGAATTTCACCACCTCACGATAGTGCCTTTTAACGTTCGAATAGCTATCGATTCGAAAAAGCAGACATCCACTCGTTAGGTTTTGTTGTGTCAATAGAATTCACCTGCTTTGTTTACGTCAAATTTATTTCAACAATTTCAATCTAAAAGTGGAAATAAACGTGAAAAACCCCCTATTTTTTCGGAGAAAGAAGTTAAAATGTTGATTAGACTACATTAGACAACACCAAATGAGTCGCAGGTATGAAAATTATCGTTTTCGCTAACGCACGGATAATCCACTCGAAAGCTAACGAAACGGTAACGGTGCATGGTGAAAGCCGTTAACGTTTTTTACCGATACGATAGCGCTATCGTCTTCACGTTAAAGTGGTGAAATTCAGCCTTAGACATTTAGGGAGGATTCACCACTTCTCTAAAGTGTACTTAAGTGTCTCCTATCGAACACATTCATCTTAACGTATGTTGACGTATGACAAGTGCAATCGCACTACAGTATACAATCCATACGAACATACGAGTAGCAGAATAGGGTCTCTACCGTCGATATTTTTTTCAGTTTTATGTACTTACCGTTTTTCACCGTTCTTGACGTGAGAATTTCAATGAAATACGATGGGCATTCCTTTTTCAGTTTCCTCAAAAAATAGGAAGAAAATTCATTCTGCTGTCATGTGTATATAAACTCTTAAACAAGTATTGTATTGTGTATTATCAAAGGAACGAATTAATGGCCACAATGGCCGCCAGTGGTTACCAGCATTGGCTACACTGCACTAGAGAAATGTTTCTCGGAATGCCTTCCTTCAGTGTCTATTTTCACTAGTTCCTTAGACAATAGCTCAAAAAACCTACTTTGCACAACATCAGCCGGATAGACGAACCCCGAAGGAACGAACCCCTCCTGGCCGTCAGATCGTACAATCCAAAACCAGTCTGGGTCTTCCCGATTCAGCACCGTCACGAACTCGCCCCGTTCCACAGACAGGTCATTCTCGTCCCTAGCGATGAACGTGTAGAGGACAATGTAACGTCCCGATGGGTCCTTACTGAACGGATGAACGTCCGGCTGTGACGAAGACCCCGCGCTCTGTAGAGAACCTTGCGAACTGGTCAGCTGCAGCTGCATCCCCCCCGATTTATTCTTACTCCCGCCGCTTATGTTGTTGTTACTATTCGAGTTATTGTTGTTATTCAGTTGTCCATAGTCTTCTCCGTCGGAATCCACTAAAAAAAACGTTAAGGCTGTTTAGCTATAAGGTTTTTCCATGGCATTTTTATGGGGAAAGGGGTTGTCTGAAACAAATACTTCAGGTCAGAAAAATAATACTCAGTAGGGCTGAACATCGTATGAGTTTAGAGGAGGTGTAGGCCGTATGCCATGCGGAAAATTTTGCTTAAGCCTGGATTCAAACCCAGGCCTCTCAGAACACATGTCGGGCCTCTTGACCGCTCGGCCACTGAGAGGCATACCTGGCAAAGGGTCTGGCTCCCTGGGCAGCTTCATGTGCAGATAGGGTGTGCAGTAGCTATGAGGGATAAACCCCTCTTGCCTCGAGTCTTCAGCTATCACATACACCCAGTCGTTCTCTCTATACAAGATGTTGACTATCTGCCCGCGCTTGACGTGCAGCTCGTCGTCCACGCACGGGGTAAAGTCGTGAAGCACCACCTGAAATCAGACGTAAGAGGTCAGTGGAGGTCCCGGGTACGAATCCCGGCAGTGAGAAAATTTTCTTGGCTTGGCTACAACACTTCCTTACCATTTTACTGTCTGGAGAGATACCATTTTCCTTTTCGATGCCGACTCTTACGAGGGTTTCAATGGAAGCGCTTCCAGTGATTCGGCCCATGCCCGGGCCTCGCGGCAGGTCCTTTTCGACATCGCTGGGTGCTGGCAACAGAATAAATAAAAATAAACAGACTACAGGATCACAGACTCGGGGCAGGATTGGAGTAACCTTAATCAGTAACTTGCTTCCGACTTATTCTTCGGCAACTAGACAGGAGATGCGTATAGACTACCTAATTTCCCAGTTTTAGCTATAATAATATGCATCTTAGGCTTAGGTGGTTATAACGGAATGTCTCCAATGGTAAATCAACAGGTCCATAAAAAGTTTCACAGAGGTTTTTCGTGGTAAAAAAGATAATAATATTGAAAATAACTTAGTAAACAAACAGCATATACACCATAAATAACTTATTAACTTACATTTCTTCTTTTTAGAACGTCCTATACGAACAGGGCATAAAAAAGCCATGATCCTGCACTCATTATTTACAGAACGGCGGCCATTATTACCCAAGCCTGGAATTTTATGCAACTAGAAATCTGGATCTGGCTGCGTTTTTTATTCACACACTATCAGTGCACACTACACCAGCACAGTGGAACTCGTGCAGAGACTCCTCGAAACTCTTGTAAATAAAATGCTATGCACTGACTTAGCGCAGTACACCTATGCACCAGTGCAGTAAATAGAAAGCGTTGAGGGAACCTGTAATCGTTCTTGACCTTAGCAAAACTTCGTTTCCACCACTCGAAAAAAGCGCGCCAAATTCAAAGTTTTCTTAGTTACGCAACTTTTAGAAAAGTGTTGACACTAGCAATTTGAAACAGTTTCTACGCATTTTCTCATCGATTTCTGATGTCTTTTATACCGAGGTCTCTATTTTCGGGATAATTCATTATAGTTTCATAAGTTTTTTTTACGCAGCTTAGGAACTACAAGATGTTTCTTTCTGCGTCATCATCACTCAATTAATTTTTATGTGGTCTCTAAATTTACGCAAAATTCACAATGAAAATCTACAAGAGGCCGTTTTCGGTCCCGGCCAGTTTTAACAGGACGAAGAAAAAATACAATATTTCTCAACCGGATATCTTATAATAATTCTTAAACAGACGTTGGCAACACTTTCCCGCCAATAATCTGGGGAAAACTTTTCTGATAATATTGATTTAGCGAAAACATAGGTACCTAGGTATCTATAACTTCTTACACCTATCTATGTCTATAGGTACGAAGTTGCCTACATAGATGTTACCTACATCTAATGTGCCTGAAGTCGCATTCAGCACATATGCACCCTCGAATTCTTGCACTAAGTACCTACACTGCTACTATAGGTAGATAGGTATACCTTGTCTCCGACAGGCCTATATAGGTACAGGTTTTATCAAGACTATGAAGAGCTAGGAGAGTCTGGAGAGTTGGTATAGTTTTGTTTCTCTATGGTTGGTAATGAGTACCTACCGGTCTATCACCAAATCTTAACCTTTATCATATCCTACAAAAGGTAAAGTTCCTATAGGTATAGGTAGGTACTTTACTGCATGATAGGCTGACACCTCTACTTCTATTACCTACCTACCTACTATCGATAAAATTAAAATAATAATTAATAAAGGTAACTAATATGGTTTCATAGAACAAAGATCCTAGTTCGAAATTTGCCCCTATAGACGATAGAGGTTGTATATAATGTCGTCTATTGTAACGTACCCATAGAGTAGACAACAAAGACTCGATATTAGATTGCACAATGTTATATCCTACCATTATTATGTGGCATTCGTTTAATTAAATTTCGAAATTGGGGTGAGAGCTGGGAAGTCACCCCTCCCCCCCATCTCGGCTTTCCAACATCCCCCACCCCTCTACCCTGCAGCTCTTTTGTCATTCTGCCCAAGACAAACTGCCATTTCTCACAAAGTTAGTTCCGAGGAATCAAGCATGACGACAGCCCCCGAGGGGTTAAGCGATTTTTGAGATTGCTATTCCAGGCTTTCGAATTTTTTATTTTTTCATTTTTAGCTTGAACTCCTGGTAATTTTTGTGAGGTATATTATGCCCAAGTAAATGCCTATCGCAGCTATAATCGGCTGTACTATACTGTGTACCTACAGCTATGTACTTTTTATTCTAATAGTATAATTATTAAACTGCAGGCGTTTGTTTCTTACTGCGTGGTTACTCATAAACGTATGGTAGATCTCAAAGGAATGTGCCTGAATATCTACCTGACGAGTCTGCTGAAAGCGATGGAGACAAAAGTGGGCCGAAGCCCAATAATAAGGAGTGTAATAGGTATAAGTACCTACCTATACTTATGTCATCACATCATCACAAGCGAATAATTTCCTTATTGTACCGGGATTTGAATCTAAACCTCTCCGGGCACGAGTCATCCCGTCGGACCGTTTGTGGTTTGTGCACAGGGAAATCGAAAACAAAGATAGTATGGCATTTGCAGGTACTATAGGCATTATTGGGTCTTAAGGGTCCGCTATACCTGACGGTGCATTTTTTGCCGCCCATAAGATTAACATTGCGAGCGGCGATTCATTTTCAAGGTTTACCCTTGGTTGGAAAGACACAAAATTTTGCCTGTACCTATAGCCCTAACAATGTTCTAGGGAGTGTTCGAAGCAGATTTCCCATTTTTTTTACTGGTTTTCGAGATACAGCACTTTTCTTGAGGTATGCGATGCTAGCATTTGCAAAACAGTTGCAATAAAAGAAACCAGTGAGAAATTGGGAAATCTGCTTCGAACACTCCCTAGAACATTGTTAGGGCTAGGCACAGGCAAAATTTTGTGTCTTTCCAGCCAAGGGTAAACCTTGAAAATGAATCACCGCTCGCAATGTTAATCTTATGGGCAGCAAAAAATGCATCGTCAGGTATAGCGTCCTCTTAAGGCTATAGAGATAGAAAGAGTAGGTTATTAGGTACCTACTTATAGGATGTGTGAGGTGTACTCCATCGCATATCTCGTTCCAAGTAGGTACTAAGTACCTAAGGTAGGCTAAGGTGGGTACTAACAGTATATGTACCGAAATCTAGGCACCAAATAGGTACGGGTTATAGGGCGGTATTTATAAAGTGTGGGATGATGCAGCGATTAAAAAAGCCGCGCAGCAGGGAGTCCGTCTCATATTTCTTTAATATTATCAATCAGGTACGTAATTGTAATCGATTATTTGAAATTGCATGTCACCCTTCGTTCGCCTTTACAATGTCTCACTTGCCTATGCACTTCAAGATTAGGTACAATGAAGAGAGCCATTGCCCTTTAATGGCGTACTTACTTGTCTCTATATACCTAAATATCGAAGCACCGGTACCCCCCCTCTGCTCTTTGTCTTAGTCAGTACGAATGACAGAAATTTTGAAAAATATTGGCTCGGGGTGGCTCGGGTTTTTGCCAGCCTTTCACTGGTTGTATATAGGTACACTCCACTGTTTACTGCAGCACTACGGTTATCTACCTGAAAGTAGAAGTTTTCCCGGAATGCCTCCCTTCAAAGTGGCCATTAATTGGTTCCTTTGACAATAACCCAAATAATAACTCCGCATCCTAAAAATACACATAGGTAGGTACCTACCTATATATTATCTATAATTACCTACCTATAGATAATAAGGGTATAGGTAAGTATAAGTAGGTAGGTACTTTTGTACATTTATGCCAAGAAAAACCCACCTACCTTACCTATAGGACCGGGGGAAATTTTTTTAAGAAGTCATTGCACAAGGCCAGATCCGAATTTTCGAGTTCCAAAAAAGAATGAAGACGTCTTGGCTGGCTAATGTGTAACCGTGGGAACTGCGGAATTCTGGAGGCGTCTCCAGCGGATCCTCGACGGCGTTCTGCATGCTAATGCCCTTTGCCCCACCAATTAATTTTCTCTCGCTATTGGGGAATTCTGGAACTCTCACGATTGATTTTCTCGACTAAGACGAAGGATTTATAACTTCGGTGTTACCTACCTACCTAGTGGGATGGTAAAAATATAAGTAGGTATAGATAATATTCCTAAATACTATACCTAACCTAAACTGAGGTGACGCTCACTATAGCCTCACAAAGTACCTACATCGTAGTATCGTAGTATTATAAGGTACTACTCGTAAGTAAGTCATAGCCGTATCCACGGGGGGTTTAGGGTGTTAACCCCCCCCCATGAACGAAAAATTAACATGGTAGTGCCAACGTGAAGAAAATATAGGCACCCCCCCCCCCCCCCCCTTGACCGCTTTCTGGATACGGACCTGAAGTAAGTAGGTAGTCGGTTAGGGAGTCTACGCAGTCGTGTTTGTTTATGTTTTTATCTGCACACTTTAAGAGGACACTATTGGATATTTTTTATTGTTCTGAAATATACCTAATTATATCTTTTTAACGGCAATCTTATGATAGCAAAAAAATTTTCCGAATATAGCGGATAAGTACCTACCTATACACAAAATTTGAGGAATATATAGGTATAGGTACCTACGTATACAAAAAGGGTGCAGGAGGCAGGCCCATATCCAGAAATCGGTCATGGGGGGGTATGGGGGGGACCCCCCCCCCCCCCCCCCCCCCCGTGGATACAGCTATGGCAGGAGGTATAGGAAACAAGGTAGGTATATGCAAGCCTAATTTCATTTAATTCAAACAGTGGATATCCAAACGCAGGTATTGTTCTTCCATGTTTATGAATAAGAACTGAGCGCGGGTGCATTAAGCAGAAAATTTCTAAGGGGGCGCCAAAGGAAAAGAAAATTGGAGCGGGGGGTTGATAATGGTGAGGGGTCGTTGATTATGCCTGTTAGCATCACCATGGCAACGACCAATCGACGCAGTTCTGACATCGCCCGCTCCCCTGTCTCTGGCTTTCCTCAATTTCCACCATTTCCCAATATCCCCAGAACTCTTCAACCCCCCGGTACTCCTTCATTTCGAGTATTAAGAGGAGTTATACCACTCCACTACCACTCTTTTTTAGATAAAACAATAAAAGTCGTCTCTCCTATATCCACTATATACCTATACCTACAAGCAGAGGGCGTCTACGTACTTAGTTGCGTTTGTTTACGTTTTTTTCAGCACACTTTATGAGAGAACTATTGGATATTTAAATGTTCTGAAATGTAACATGTCTTTTTAACGTCCGAAATTAATTAA
Organism: Mesopsocus fuscifrons; assembly: GCA_950004255.1. NCBI lineage: Eukaryota > Metazoa > Arthropoda > Insecta > Psocodea > Mesopsocidae > Mesopsocus > Mesopsocus fuscifrons. The sequence goes on from OX465377.1 coordinate 18,022,309, forward strand.
TTTCGGACATTTTTTTTTGTTGTCAAAAATCACCAAAATGACAACATAGCCTGTTAATTTCGGCCGTTGAAACGTATTATACTTATTTCAGAACATTTAGGTAACTAGCCAATAGTTTCCTCATAAAGTGTGCAGAAAAAACGTAAACAAACACGATTGGTGTGGTCGCCCTTAAAATAGCGATTGCCTTTATGTTTGACAAATCGTCGATGCATAGGTAGGTACCTACCTAAACCTATAGATGAGTAGGTACCTATACCTATCTACATGTACCTACCCACCCTGTGTTAGACTCATTGTCAGAGATAGAGTGATTGAGGCAAATCAGCGTGACAGATGATGCTATCTGCTGGACAGCGGGCAAGCTCTCGCTGTGATGACAACATGCACTCAGAAAATAGCTAAAACAATAAATCTTTAGTACACAGTGCAGCCACCTATAGGTTTAAGACCGAACATACATTTGTTTACGTTTTTTCTGCACACCTTCGAATGTTCTGAAATATAATATGTATTTTTAACGTCATCAATTAACAGGCCATATAATGTTGTGCTTTTGTGATTTGGTGATGGATATGGATACCCGTCGGTATAGGTCAGAATGATGGGCGGCATAGCCGTATCCAAGGGGGGGGGGGTTTAGGGGGTTAAACCCACCCCCCATGAACGGAAAATTAACATGGTAATACCGACGTGAAGCAAAAAATATATAGGCAAACCCCCCCATGACCCTAACCCCCCCCCCCCCCCCCCCCCATGACCGTTTTCTGGATACGGGCCTGATGGGCGGTGTGAATTTGCAGTAGGGAACCTGCAGCAAGGTACCTGATCCAGGTATTCGGACATCCAGACATTCCACGCAGGTCGCGCGGCCTGATGAGACACATGTCTGAACTGATCCCGAGCTCTCAAAGGCACCGGTACCCATACCTACCGTACCTATACCTACCTACCAACACAATAGGTATATGTAGGTACCAGAACTCCGAAGAAGAAACGATGACGCCAAGAATTTTTTTGGTGTATAGTTAGGTAAGTATTGCTGCGATTCGTTCCCATCAATATTTCAAAATATCTACCTACCTAATATGGCTTGTGGGGTATTAAAATGATTGAAAGGTTAAGGGTTGCAAAATATGCCTTTTGGCACATAAAAATATCAAAGCAATAACGTGTCCCGCTCCTCCCACGGGTAGTTTTTATTATCATCATGAAATATGACTTGTGGGGTATCAAAAGGATCGGGATAGTTTTCCCAGTTATATGCAAGTGTCAAAAAAGCGTTCCGAGCCCTTTTATTCCCTTTTATTCATTTCGGAGTAACCAGAGTCTCATGTATGCATTCCTGTATACCTAACGCAAAATTCTGTATTCTGTAAAGCTGTTTTACTTAGCTCAGTCGTCCTGTAGGGCACTGGCCGGAGACATGTGTCAATCTGTACACACAATTAAGCAGACACCGATATTTATACCAGCAGGAATTGGCCCACTGTCGCATTTCTTCACAGCCCATCTAGATGCAAGTTCCTGACATTGCTCGCATACCAATGCCGGCCCTCACGCTGTACACCAAAACTACAGCAAACTACGCTACCGTCAATCCCACCGTGATCAGTAGGAAAATTGCTTACCCACTGAAAATAGTTTATTTAAAGGGTGGTTTTTCCTTTCTTCTGTAGAAATTTCCGCATCAGAAATTCCTACTTACTGGGTACCTAAAGCCCTCGTTGGTGATTTCAACCGCAGTCCACCCCTATATATATAGGTTGAGCTTAACGGCCACCATACATTCTCGACGAACTCCGCCAAAACCACTGTGCGAAAGTAAATATTCGACAAAACTAATGTTTACATTTTAGTACAACCGGAGACTGGTAATTGAAATATCGTATTGATTGTGTCTACTCTAAAAGCTAAACATAATGTACTATTTGAACGCGAAACGAACGAGTGAAAGTAGGACACTATGTTTAGCTTTTACAGGAGAAAAGTAGAGAAATGCTGTTGAAATTACCCACTTCCGTAAGTGAAATAAAAATTGCCAAAATGCAACATGGCTACGGTAAATAGTACAAACATTTATCAAGCTTTTCTACTAAATGTGACGATAAAATCATATACTGTTTTAGTCCGAATCGTTACAAAAAAATATTTCGCGTGAGGTAGTGTTGTGTTTTCGCGATCTGTCAAAAAACCTGTGGACTGGTAGTTGACTGTTTAAAATCGCTCCTGTGGGCTTATTACTCCATTTCATGCAAAAATACAACACTACCTCACGACAAAGAGTCTCAGGTTTACATCCCCCTATAAACACTTTCCACTCGCCCTGTAACTTCGGAGTAGGGCTTGAAGTACTTAGCATTGCGAACCAAGTACGTGTAGTCGAAAATAGCGAATGTATATTCAGCCTTGAGGACGCTATACCTGACGATGCATTTTTTGCCGCCCATAAAATTAACATTGCGAGCGGCGATTCATTGTCAAGGTTTACCCTTGGTTGGAAAGACACAAAATTTTGCCTGTACCTAGCCCGCAATATTAATCTTATGGGCGGCAAAAAATGCACCGTCAGGTATAGCGGTAGCGGACCCTTAACCTGTGTAATAAAGGCCTTCCTGCTGGCCACATTATGCGATGCGTTTTGGACGGTTGCATGGCATCCATCCATGGACCTATATCATTAATGGGGAGGGATAGCAGTCTTTTTGTGGGTTCTGAAGTTCCAATTCCAAGCCCGCCATATTCTAGGCCCACCATTCCATCCCCGCCTTCCGGCCTCGCCTTCCAGCCGTCCCTTCCAGTCCCTCCATTCCAGTCCTCCATTCCAGCCCCTCCATTCCAGTCCTCCATTCCAGACCCTCCCTTCCAGCCCAGCCCAAGAATAAAGTAACATTTCTGTTTGTAGGTAGCGTTCAAGTATATGACTTAGCAGGCACTTGACAGGATGTTTCGAAGCTCGAAAGTGTATTAAAGTGGTAGCGGATAATGCAAGGACAACAGGGGATTATAGGATTATGGGAGAAGAGAGCTAGGTGGGGGGTACAACTGCAAGAGGGTGAGAAGGTTCCAGAGCTGAGACCAATAAGGAATCTTTGAGGGGGAAAAATAATCGAGTTGTGCCCTTGTACTCGGCGAGTGGCACTAGCACGTGTTTTATTAGAAATTTTCCCCCACTTAGCACAAGTAATAAAACCAGCGACCCTCAACCATGAATTGACAAATATGCTGACGCCCCACCATGACGTTTCGCAAGTTTTGGTGCTCGAATTCTGTCGAATATCCTTGGCTTTGGTTGGTGAAAGTAAAACTAAAAATCCGACCATGAACTGACTATGCACTATTCCCAGGTCTTCTTCGTACATAGGTATCAATGTACCTATACAGTATACGTTCTCTCTATAGCGACCGTCAACGGACCAAGTTAATTTGCTCGCAATAGAGAGAGTTCAACAGAGGTCTTCAAATGAGTCAGGATTTGACGAGAGACGGTTGTTTACACTCGTTATATAGAGACGCATCAGGAGGTGCATGTATTCCCTTTCTCGAACGCCATGCAGAAAACCCACTCAAGTAACACCTTCAAAAATTATTGTAAGAAGATCAGGCACGCCATGATGCAATATATGGAGAACATGGAGAACAGTTCTTACAATAAATTTTGAAGGTGCTAGTTGAGTGGGTTTTCTGGCGTTCGAGATAGGGAATACACTTGCTGGCGTATTATTGTCTCAGCCTGGAGCTCCTGGAGCAATATAAAACAACTATCACCCTAGCTGCGCTGTGGGGAAGCTATGGTTGGGGGAACATACAGCATACAGGGTCGGAATTTTGGTCAGGTTAGCGTTCCGGGTAGGTATATATACTAATAAGTATGTAGGTACCTATACAGCTCCCTAAATAAAAGCTTCACGCCAATTCCCAAAGATATCGAAGTGTTGGCGATGTGACATTTGCCACTCTGTATTTAGTGGGTTTGCATCAAAGTCGCAAAGGTATCCAGGTATATTTACGTTGACGATCGGGCATTGAGGCATTCAGGGACGACGTCTGCGACTCAGCATCGGGATATCCTTCAGCTCTGCGGGGAGGCCCCGACCTGATCATATCGCACTTCTCTCTGTAGAACCTGGAACCTGGACGTTCAGTTTCATAACAGCGTTCCCATAGGGAGGGAGTCAGGAGTCACAGCTATGAACTGAAGTCCTGTTCTTCAAAATTCGCGCTTATAGACTTGACGATTGCTTTTAACAGGGTGAAAATAAAATGAAAGTATAGGTATATGGTACTGATTTGGCTCGTAATCTCCCTTAAGGAGTAGCATTTACTGGTATACGATACCTACAGATTTTGAGGGTTACAAACCTCGAACCTGGAGGTATAAAGGGTCTGGACTGCGAAATTAATCATTCTTCTTATATATTATATATCTTTAAATACAACTATCTACTTACTTGCCAACCTGTTCAAATGTTTAAGAACAAGGTACACCTACCACGCCCGTATCCATGCAGAAAGCGGTCATGGGGGGGGGGGGGTTTCGCCTAAATATTTTTTGCTTCACGTTGGTATTACCATGTTAATTTTCTGTTCATGGGGGGGGGGGGTTAACTCCCTAAACCCCCCCCCCCCTTGTGGATACGGCTATGACACCTACTGATACAAGGATGTTACAGGAGAAATAAAAAAAAACCTGAAAAAGAAAAAAAAAATATTTTGGGGTGAGTATCCTGTCCCTAAAAGTGGTGGTGGTTTTGATAGTAGCACTGTTGAGTCATCGTAACGTGGTGATCCGTCTCTGTCCATCTAGGTCTAGGTATACATATCAGGTATCGGGCTCGATCCAGGTCGCGCGACCCCGGGCAGCGCATCAGCATTAATCAAGTCCTCGGGAAGGGTTGTCGCCGATGTCCATAATAAGGTCACTGGTCGGGCTCAGGTAGGTCGTACCTGTACAACCCTTATATTGTTCCCACGTATTTTTTTTTGCCGAGCATATAAACCACTCAGCCCTTTTAAAAATTCATACCTATATATTTGGCATAGCAAATGAAGATCGCAAGGCATGAATGAGTGCAGACACATGTGTTCCTCGCAGACGCACGTGGTGGTGCGCCGGTGGTGGGATTGGTGTGTGATGAGCTCTCTATTGCTGGGTCAAAGGTCATATCTTCCGTACCACGTGCATGCAGGGCTCCTGTCTGCCTCCGAGGTGGTGTACCATGCTGTGCTGCGAAGAAGGTCGTCCATCTAGCCGCGGCTCCGATAGCATGGAGTAGGGCGGTCTCCTTCATACGTCATGCCCCCAAAACCAATATTTTTACTGTGACTAGATATCGCTGAGTAAGACATTTCTCTGGGTCCCTATACCTATAGGTATAAGGAAGTGTTCCCTTAGTTACACTATAGTTGACACATTGGGGCTAGTGATGCACGATGCAAGAACAAAGCGACTCTTGCATGCTCTTGTTCTTGCAGACAAAATCCTATATTGTTCTTGTTCTTGTTCTTGCAGTAGAAATCATTTCTTGCTCTTGTTCTTGTTCTTGCTGCGAGACTCTTGCAATTTCTTGCATACACGTAGAATTTTCTGCTGTTAAAATGTGGTTTTTTGCCTACCGAGAGGCCATTTCATGTGCAATCTATCATCGTATAGTCTGCAGAGTTTTTCGTACAAAATATGGACTGCCATCCATGAATTAACCTTTGGAAAAAAACTGCCTGGGTTTATGCAAGACTCTTGCAAGAAACTCTTGCAAGAGTTCTTGTTCTTGCAAGTCACTTCTTGTTCTTGTTCTTGCAGTCAAAATCGACCCTTGTTCTTGTTCTTGTTCTTGCATGCAAGAAATGCAAGAACAAAAGCAAGACAAGAAATTTTCGTGCATCACTAATTGGGGCAACATCACAAGCCCGACTTGGGAATTTGTTTGCAGTCACTTATAGGAAGGATATTCCGACGGGACAGGGAGATTGCATCCTAAGTAAATTCACTCGCTGTAAGGAGTGTTCGTTATAGAGAGGTGACACGAAGGGTGCCGTTATAGAGAGTATCTAGATATACCCTCGGCCCTAATCAGTTCACAGTGAATAAGTAAATCGATAAGTTATGTGAACATACTGGAGACGAAAACGCATTGTTTGGTAGCGGATAGGATATTTGGGGTTTGGGGAGCAAGGGTGCACATTATAATGGTGTACTAAATCTCCCGGGCGAAGGCATTAAATCACTCAAACTCGAACCAGCCGCAGCCGCAAAACTCCAATTCCCATCCTATTCCCTATTCTATTTATCCTCTAGATAACATCTCTGAAAAGTTGAGAAATCTAGTTCTGAGCCAAGTCCTCCCGAATCTGATCTTCAGTATTGAGTTGTTCGAGGACGGATTACAGGTAGGTAGGTAGCTATAGCTATTTCCCTATATGTAAGCCTTTTTGATTTTTAGCGTTTAGTGTTATTTTAGTTTTTATAGTCTGTCTCTATATCTATATAACGGCCGACAAGGAACCACATATAAATTTGGGCGTTGTAGAGTGAGTTTCGCTCGTTTTTGAGAGGTTTTCGTTAGGTACAGAGAGTGTCATTATATATAGTGACAACTGTATACTGTATATAAGTGTTGAAAATGAGTTGAGAATGAGAAACCACGTTTTTGAATGGTCGGAACGCATTTGGGACTACAGTAATAGAATGAAAGCCATGAAACTTTGGTAGGAGTGATCTCAAATAGATGGTCTTGGGTTATTTTCAACCGATTTTGGATTGCTTAAAAATTACGCCCACAAAAAAATATCAAAAAAATCCCCCCCACAAAAAAAAAATCATACGGGGCGAGAAAGTTAAGTGCGACTGTTGTCGGACCTTTTATTTTATGTACAGTACTTGATACCTATACCTACATTGCTTAATTTATTTGTACCAATACCTAACTACTAAAATAAATGCTGACTTCGGAGTAGAGCTGAATATGAACCCCGAAGCACAGCTATAGTTGGGCGCGTTATTATACCAGAACTTACTCAGCCATGTTAGACTCAATTACTAACTTAATTGCTAAGTTCATAAACAAAGTACGGGCTTTGTACCCCATCTCTACCCATTCTCTCTCTCCTCCCTTATATAATTACTTCTTACCCCAACCCCATCCCTTTCCTCTTCCTCGAGAGCCTTCTCTTCAAATTATCCAATATTACTTTCCCGATAGCACCCGGGTCTTCACTCCAACAGCAATTTACAGGCACTCTTTATTCAACTCCATTTCAAAATATTTTTTTATTAAAAAAAAAAATCCCTTTTTCACTGCTTAGTTTTTGGGGACTTTTCTTCCAGATGGTTAATAAGACTGAATTTCAACCTTAGGCCTCTATATAGCCTGATGATCTCTAGGGAACGGCCGAGATAGATTTCCCAATGTCCCATTACCTAGTTTTTGAGATTTCCCACGTTTTCCCTTAAAAAAATTAAATTCTGCTATAAAGGCTGGATTTCACCACTTCTTATAGTATACTATAGTATAGTGTCTCCTAACGAGAGGATTTAACGAACGGATATATGTTATTGTATGTTTAGCTTATGACAAGTGCGATCGCAGAGAAACAAGTGCAAGCGCAAGGCACTTGTAAGCTAAACATATACGATAACATAAATCCTATTATCATTAAATCTGTTCGTTAAGAGACGCTATAGTGTACTATAAGAAAATCCCTTTGGGCAGCCCCGAAAGGCGTAGGTATTAGATTTCGAAGATTTACTTCCATCCACTAAAAGCAGTCTAAAATCATTTTTTAAAAAGACGGTTAAGAAGATTTTCAGTTGACTCAAATGCATTCTCTACAATAACAACGGAGGAATTGAGTTTTGAAATTTCACCCCCCCCCCCCCTTAACAAGAAAATGAAAGTGATTTTACAAAAAACTCATAGCAAAAAGAATAAACTCAATATCTCACCAAATAAGTTAGTTATGATGTTTTGAAAATTCAACCCCCCACCCCCTGCCTAAACGGTGCGTCGGACGAAAAACTTTTTCAGCCAAAAGTTGTAGGTCATATTGAGGCAAATGCATTACAAAACAAAAGAACTCGATCACGCCTCTAAAACACAAGTTATGATTTTTTTTGTGTGCAAAACCCTGTTTTTACACCCTTATTCAACCATTAAAGGTGGGATTAAAAAACGTTACAAAGAAAAGTTGTAGGTAATACTGTTAGACGACCCTCAGGGAAAACCACGTTTCATTAGTTGCAATATTAAGGGAGTTATGGCCAAAAAACCAGATTTCGAAAAAGTCCCCCCATCCCCCCCCCCCAGGGGCGTCCCCCCCAAGAGAGCTGTTGCCCCCCCAAGAAGGCTGTTGCCCCCCCCCCCCCCCCCCAAGAACGAATTAAAAAATTACATTTTCAGTGAAAAATGTAAAAAAAAAATAATAATTAGGATGATTTACCTACCTACCCATGGCATGAGTTACATCCAGTAGAGACCATGGATGGTATTTTGAAGGGAAAACTCTGCCGACTATTGTGTACGGCGGTCGATTGCATGTAGAATGGCCGTTAGGTGTAGTCAAAAAATTACGGTAAACTGGGGACAATTCCTTGCGAACAGTGCTGGATTAACCATTACCTATGCTAAATAAGCTACAGTTTGGTATGACTGGTACGACTACAATAGGTAAATTTTTCTTCGAAATCTACCTAAAAGTGGTGAAATCCAGCCTTTATAATACCTAGGTATACTATATGGCATTTGAAAAACATTCGAATAATTCACAGGTAATCTGGGGAATCTTTTCAACGAAGGAAAAAATTTAAAAATTGCAATGTTGATTTTATGGCGGGTGGCAGAAATGCATCACCAGCTGGTGCATAGCCTTAAATTCACTTAGATAAAATCATTGTGTAACTGAAGCGACAAGTTGGAATTAATTGCATCACGACAGACAGCCTGTCTTCATTTTTTCCCCACAGGCTGCGCGGCTACGCAGCGTTCGCGGCTGCATCCCATCTGGGTACATTGCTGCACCCCAAAATGTGACTTCTGCCAACCCTAACACATTGCCAAAGCTCCCTTCTAAGATTTGGGTCATCCTAGGCTATTAGGAACTGCCTCATTACTTCTAAAGAGATAATTACCAAGGGAAAAGATGCAAATGTCATCTAAAAGATGGATGTGCCGAACAGCTCAACGCCGCGAACATAAGGTAGTTATATTCACACTAACAGGCGAGTTGTCTGGACGGTTGCCTTTAGACGAGGGGGTAACCACTCCAGAGATTGCTTGAAGATTTCCAAAGATTTCAAGAGATTCTCAACGAAATTCGTGGAAAGATGCACCCCCGAAGGGTTAACTACTCCAGAAATTTCCAAGATTCCCTGACATTTCATAAAGGTTTCCAATGATTGCCTGAGATTCCCAACGAGATTCCCAACGAGATTCCTGGAGTGGTTAACCCCTCACCTCTATAGAGGAACAGTGAGAGCCGGGCTACACAGGTTCGATCCCGATCCTACCAAAGTTTTTCAGATATAGGCGTTCACCTCTGATCTATGTTCAGCATGTCAAGTGAAATTTTCATCGACGCTTTTGTCGTTCGCAATCCACCTAAAACTGTAGGTCCCCGTCGGGTACATGTGTATGACGCTATCCATAAAAATTAAATACACTATATTCTTTCTTTACTAATTTTTATTATTTACATGACAAACTCATCAAAAGTTCTCATTGCACTGGTCACAAATTTTACAATATTAGCTAACACTGTCTAAGTAATTAAGTAGATACAGTATTAACATGAATCACATGTATAGGTATTTATGTATTTGGGTAGGCCTGTGGCCTGTCATACATAAGTACCGGTATTGTCTATTTCAGCATGTTTTATTAAGTATAATAATTATACCTAATAAAGGCGTATATAACAAAGAATCAGACAATATTACATAGAACATTTAGGTATCTTTGAAGACAATGAAGGAGTAAGGTAGGTACCTATGTAGGTATGTACCTAATATGTAATAGCTTTGTGAGTAGGTTATAAAGGGTAGATATAGGTATAGTACCTAGGTTTCAAAAAATCTCTGTGAGACAGAACCGTAGGTTGCCAGAAGGGGTGACAGCAGGTGGGCATCACGGCAGATTTCTTAGCGTGAGAGCTCAGAATTTTAGCGCAGCCTTAGAAAACCCATGGCTTAGTGTGCGCTTCTTTCACAAAGCGGCTACTTAGTTTACCGCTGTCTACCGAGGTTTTGTGAAAGCCTGCTACACCTGCGATATACTGTAATACTACGGAAAACGTAAGTACATCACTTGCAAAAACATCATGAGCAAATTGAACTTTAAAGCAAAAAGACTAGCCTAAGTACATATTCTGCCTTCCAGCAGAATTCAATGTAAATCTACAATGTCAATTACAGTTTGTTTACATAAAAATGTCTTTTTTTTACCAAGAGGAACATTGAAATGGTAGGTATAGGTATATGCCAAGCGAATTGCGAAACCGTGACTGCTGATTAGTAAGCTAAATTTCTTAGGGGCTCGTTAGGCATGACACATGACAATAGTTTAAAAAATAAGGATTATCCATGATGAGGAGAATGAGTGGGAATTGTTTTTGGAATGGGAACAGGGTTTCAGGAATGGGAATGTGTATACAAAAGTATACCTAGGTGCATGAGCACCGTCCAGCTTCTGCGGTTAGGTCACTAGGCACATTAATTTTCCAGAAAAGCTGACAGCTTATACTACCCACTAGAACAAAAAAAAAAACGTAAAAACAGCTTCCTCAGAGTGAGAATTAATTTTTGTAGGTACGTATCCGTGGTGAGATCAAAGAGGTTTCCAATCGACTGAATAAAAAATTGTTATTTGGATTTTCACTATAGGTACTAAGGGAGGTATACAGGTACGACTCATTTAAAATTTAGACACGGTGATCGCTGATCGCTGGGTTTAAATATTTCTGAAAATTTATTGAAAGTTGGTCCAAGATATTTCTTGGGTTCCTCTAATTTCAGAACCAGTATAGGTCCTTCGAAGATTCTTGCACTTGGCCGTCCAGCCCTGAAAAAAAAAAAAAGATAAAATGTAGCTAAGTCAGAAGCGCTGAAGGGTACTCAAGTTCCAAGAGTGGTATTCCCGTTCTCTACTATACGCCACAAAAGCACATTGAAATAAAAAAAAAAACGTTATTTTCCGCATCCCCTGGTGTTATACGGGAAAATACACCCCAAGTCCATTAAAACATCAGGATAGTAATCCATCCGAAAAGAAAAGTTTGGTTGGTACCACGCTTTCGTCAACTAGGTATAGCATATTTTAGAAAATAGAAAAACTTGCGTTAAAAGATGGACTGGGAAAGTTCGAAACAAAAGAAAAAGGCGTCCCACCATCTCCAGTTAAATATTCGGTAAAATCCCATGTAAACTTCCATTAAATTATTCCTATGTATAGGTATTATAAGTAACATCGTCCCCACTTTTGGATACAAAGTTAGAATTAAAGATTGTATAAAGTAAGTCCATTTCCCGACGGATGATTTCCCCCCTATCCGTCGGAGAACATATAAGTAGAACATTTTATGCGTTATCTTTCATGCTTGCACGATCGTATCTAAAATAACGTGTTAATCACATAAATGGGACTGTGAAAATGAATGAAATGTACCTCGAATGCTGGGACTACTTTCAGTTCCAAAATTAAGTATAGGTAGGTATATATAGGGAACAAGAGAGTCAGTAAAAATATACCTATTATTCCTAATACCTGAACGGCATTTCCCACAGTTCTGGGTATTAAGGGTCCGCTATACCTGACGGTGCATTTTTTGCCACCCATAAGATTAACATTGCGAGCGGCGATTCATTTTCAAGGTTTACCCTTGGTTGGAGAGACACAAAATTTTGCCTGTACCTAGCCCTAACAATGTTCTAGGGCAGGGAGTGTTTGAAGCAGATTTCCCATTTTTTTACTGGTTTTCGAGATACAGCACTTTTCTTGAGATATGCGATGCTAATAGCATTTGCAAAACAGTTGCAATAAAAGAAACCAATGAGAAATTGGGAAACCTGCTTCGAACACTCCCTAGAACATTGTTAGGTCTAGGTATAAAGGCAAAATTTTGTGTCTTTCCAACCAAGGGTAAACCATGAAAATGAATCGCCGCTCGCAATGTTAATCTTATGGGCGGCAAAAAATGCACCGTCAGGTATAGCGTCCTCTTAAAGGTTAATATAAATACAGAGATACCTAAGTAGGTAGGGCAAACCATAGAGTGGTCTAAATTAATGAACCTTATTGCTGAATGGTTTTCCGTGTGGTTACGCAAGAATCGACAAAAGGGAAAATGAGGCAAGAACGTTAATTACACGACAGAAATATCCAGTTATTAATAGCTGAGAAATAATTAAGCGTAGACCTTCAGGAGAGGAGAAATAATCAAGGAGGGAATGCTGAAGCCCCGCTGAAACAACTTTCCCTACAAGTCAGGAAAACTCCCGCCATTTCGGATTATTAAATTCATTATGACGGCGACTTCTAATTGCTGTAATTGCCTCTTAATGTTTCAAGATGGCCTCGCTGCCTTAATAACTCCTCCTCCAGCCTATATCGTTATAATTTATAATTAAGTACCAGTAGTTCATGCACCATACCAATAACCAGCTCCTGCAGGTCTATTACGGATCGTTTAACGCCAAGTTAACGACTTTGATAACGACGAAGTGGTGTAGTTTTACCTATGTTTTAGCGTTAGGAGCTTAACGCCCGAGAAAACGATCAAGATCCATAATAGAGCTGCTGGAAGAAAAGTATAATAGCTGTCAAATTAGGTAACGTTTTTTTATTTATTTATTTTTTTTAACGTTTTTTCGCGCACTGCCTTTTGAGGCACCTAACCAAATCTAACCTAGCCTAACCGAAATAGGTAAGATGACCCAGGGCCCCAGGGCATACCCCTAATAAAATAATAGCTGAGGGTTGGGGGGGACAAGCCCAGCAACTAGACCGTTTTCAAGAACTATCCATTGTGCTCAGCTGGCAGCACTACCAAATACCAGCTCCCCAGCCATCGAGTAAACGATGGGGACCTACAGTTTTAGGTGGGTTCCGAACCACCACAGCCTCGATATACATTTCACTTGACATGCTGAACATATCAGAGGTGAATGCCGAGCAGAAAAACTTTTCGGGATCGGGATCGAACCGGTGTAACCCGGCTCTGACTGCTCCTCAAAATCGACCATCGACCCCTTTAGTCCACTCGGCTATATAGGCTGTTGATCTACCCCTAACGTAACGAAATTTTTCCCGATGCGTCTTGCATCAGGTTTACCCTCAGCTCACGGGTATACCTGGCCTTTGTACCTGCTGAGGAAAAGCTCGACTGCCGGGTTTATAAATATAAAAATTGAAATTTTGCAGAGATAAGGGCGAGAAGGTAAAAATAGAAGTTAAAAATTTTCAAGAGAATTTCATTTGATGTATATACAATAGTGGGGGGCACCAGCAGCATTGACCAGACCGGTCAGCGTTGCCATGACGACAGCTTGAAGCTGCTGAGGAATTCAAAATGTCTTCCATCCCTCCCGCGCCCCTACTTTCCATATCGGCAAAAATATCCCCCTTCCCTGAGTCCCCACAGGCCCGAGCCCTCCCCCGATGTCACTAATACCTTGCCAGGGGAGGTACTCCCCTGTTTATGCTAAACAGAAAAAGGGGGCCGTGGCTAAGTAAAACTCGCACAACTGAGGTTCAAATTCTTTAAGAGGAAAAAGTGGAGATCACGGAAACTACTGGGAAATTGAGAAACCAACGTTGGTATTGCCTAGAACACTGCTTAAGGCTACATCTAGCCGAAATTCAGAGTTTCTACAACCAAGGTGTCAACATTATAGGTATCCCTATCTATTTACCCTTCCCCTACAAAAAACAGAACACACGCTTCACGATTGAATAACCCGAAACTTCGCAATGAATAATAAAAAGCAATAAACATTCGGCAAAGGGCACAAAAAACTAATAAAGCAATGTGCACCTGCTCTTTGGACAAGTAACGCAAGCTTATAAAACTGAAGAGGCTTCTGATGATGATAGGGTGGCATAGTGCTGACCCTGTATTTAACTATCTAATAAAATATCCCACCCCTACCCCTGCGTTTTTGCACCACCCAACCAGTGGCGGCTCATATTGAGGGGTGTTGTACGATATAGTACGATACAACCCTCAAAATATTATGATGAAGACAGTGCATGTCTCTTTACGAGACCAGTTAGGATTGTACTTCATCTGTGTAAATAGCGACTATGTAAATAATTTGGCAACTCATTTCGGAATGGGTCGAGGGGTTAACAACTCGTTGGGAATCTCGTTGGAAATCATTGGAAATCTTTATGAAATCTCATGCAGGGAATCATGGAATTTTTTTTGGAGTGGTTACCCCTTCGGGGTTCATCTTTCTATGAATATCGTTGGGAATATTTGGAAATCTTTATGGAATCTCAGTGGAATCTCAAGGAATCTCTGGAGTGGTTACCCCCTCGGAATGGGCGATATATACATAGATAATTCAATTTTCCATTGCAGGGACAAATCATTCACTGACCGCTGTTAATCTCTGATTGTTCCACGGTGCCAGGTAGGTATTTTTGAGGATAGTGTCCTACTCATTTAAGGGTCCGCTATACCTGACGGTGCATTTTTTGCCGCCCATAAGATTAACATTGCGAGCGGTGATTCATTTTCAAGGTTTACCCTTTACAAATTTTGCCTGTACCTAGCCCTAACAATGTTCTAGGGAGTGTTCGAAGCAGATTTTCCATTTTTTTACTGGTTTTCGAGATACAGCACTTTTCTTGAGGTATGCGATGCTAGCATTTGCAAAACAGTTGCAATAAAAGAAACCAGTGAGAAATTGGGAAATCTGCTTCGAACACGCAATAGAACATTGTTAGGGCTAGGTACAGGCAAAATTTTGTGTCTTTCCAACCAAGGGTAAACCTTGAAAATGAATCGCCGCTCGCAATGTTAATCTTATTGGCGGCAAAAAATGCATCGTCAGGTATAACGTCCTCTTAATGGGATAAACGTCACTCTTCCCTCTAACACCCAAACCAAAAAAAGCAGGAGCCGCCACTGGTGCTGACCCCTGTATTTAACTATCTAATAAAATGTCGTATACCCCCTGCCCTACCCTTTGTTTGATTTTTAATATCGTCGGAGCACGTGCACACCCTATTCTGCGGCTATTAGCCGGATATAGTAGTTCTGATGGCGCATCAATGCGCTGTTTCATACCCCATTTGTCACAAGAGGGCTACAAACAACTATCCTGTTGCTAATAATTAAATTTCGAACATACGGGTGGAACTGATTGCAAATAACGCGGGTGCAATGATCTGTATGCGTATGGATGTGTCGCTCTCAGTATTTTGTAGGGGAAATCGGGGACACTCGAGACGTAAGATTTGTAACTCTTTGCAAAACAATAAAATTTAGATTGGTCTTTGGATATTTCTATAAAAATATATAAACCCACGATTCCAAGAGAAGAAATCGCAGAGTCACAACTCACAAAGTAGGTACCTACCTACCTATAAGTTTGCATTGAAATAAAATATAGCAACAACAATTACCAATAAGTAGTTTACCATTATCAGGCCATTTAACAAATATAAGGGGAACGACAAGAAAATTTTTCACTGAAAGCAATAATAAGTATCTACAAAAAAAACAGCACAAAGAAAAACTTTTTTCAGTCGTCCTTCAATAACTTTCTTGAAGAGAAATGTTATATAGGCTTTTGTTAGAAGTTTGTGTAAGGGATCTTTTAATATTAAATTTTCATTCATTTTTCATTCATATTTCCTGTTTCGTATGCTTTCTACATTGTCGGGATAGGCTGAAGCTGACAGGTGACTTGTGGTAGAAATTTTTTAGTTTTTTATTTAGCTCATGTGTAACTCTTGAGAGTAAAGTCAGCAATATCCTGGGGTGTATAGACTACAGAAATGTGAATTATCTTTTTTTTAATTTTCTATATCAATTAATGCGATCCCTTCTTTTTACGTCTAGTTTTTGTTCTAGTAACAAAATGTAAATGTGAAACGCTGTCTCTTCTAGAGAACAGTATACCTACTGTATCAAAAATTCCAAAAAAGAAAATCTCTTCAACTGCTCCACAGCCACGCTGGTACCTGTACCTGATCCAGTATGAGAAATAGTTCTGCTCGGGAAAGCAGATCTCACCCTGGCTGTGGAGAAGTGGTTGGGGCAGCCCAGGGTTGGAATTTTAGGTCAGGTTAGCGTTTGGGGCATTAAACAATACTACTGTATTACCAAGAGACAGTGAGTAGGTAATGCTGATACTGGTAATAGCGCTTATGGCGACTTATCGGTTTTTCTATAGCGATAAATAATTCTGAAGCCAGTCAGCCGACCACTGGAACAGCCAATAGGGTTGAGCCCTTTGTCGGCAAGACCTGAGAACGAAAACGGCATATTTGCCATTCTTATTTAAATCTGCAAAGGAAACAAGTGTAATTGCGGTGATGCCATGATGAATCAAGGACTGGTTTTTGCACTGGGCTCGTTTTTGTGCTCAGTATCTTTTTAGGCTGCGGTCGGCGGACCGGCAAAAGGACGCGACTTCTCGGAACACGACACTTACCCGTACCAACTGAATTTATAGATGATTTACGCATGGAAATCACGTTATGTCTTATGGCCAGACAGGTAGGCTTGCTTTGGATCAACCACGTCCACAATATGTTCCATACCTATTCTAGAGGTCACGATCGGATGGGACAATAGAACCCATAGCATGCAGTGAGAGTAATAATTGTACGAAGTATTACAAACTGAACTAAACAATGACCATAGCGTTAAAAAAACGGATGACTATAGCATGAACATACATGCGAAATTGTCTGAAAATAGATTTAGAATTTAGAACAATAATTACTGGGATAAAGTTTTGCGAGTGATAGAATAGAAACCCATCAGAACGGTTTGATCTCAACTAATTTGCAGGAATTTCGAGAATGTCCGAATTCACCCCTATCGACGGTATAAGAGGAACAGTTCATAACGAAAGTTACGCACCGGAAGTTTATGGTGCGGTTTGTGGCCCAATAACCTGTACAAATAATATTTCACTTAATCACTTGAGTGCCTTTCAGTGGCCGAGAGGTTAAGGTGCTTGACTTGTGTCCTGCTGAGAGTTCTGAGTTCGAATCCGGGCATAAATAATAGCTTTGTTCATCGAGAAGGCAAGTACCTATAGGTATTGTAGAAAGTAAAGTGGCTATACCTGACGAACCTATCTGCAATTTTAATTATCATATTAATTATCCAGTCGTAATAGTACATAAGATGATCAATTATTGTTGAGAAAATAATGTGGAAGAAATGTAGGGGTGTGCGTGAGTGAGGACAGAACAGCTTTCTCGCAGACAAAAGTACCTATACTGCACATTTTACAACTTGTTGGGAGAAATTAATGAATGCCGAATGAGGAAGTAATGTTCAAGAAGAAGAAAAGGAATAAGAAATTACATTATGTGCAGAACTAAAAAGCGTCGTGAAGCCGGTGGCGCCGACGGCAAAGTTAAAATTGACATTATGGTACGGCGGTTCTAGTGCCACTTTCAGATCTTTACTCTTAGAGAAAGGATCTACCTTACGGAAAACTGACGAAAATATTTAGTATGCGGATTAATTATGGCATTAGTGTCATTTCCAGGCAATTGTTTATTTCAGTGACGTTATAGGTATCGATACTGAATTACTGAGTTACTCTTCTGTACGTCTATAAGTACTACACCCTTTATTTTGCAAACGTTAGGCCACACCGTTACGTACAGATGTAACGGCCTCGATAGCCGAGTGGACTAAATGGTCGACTTTTGAGGAGCAGTGAGAGCCGGGTCACACCGGTTCAATCCCGATCCTACCAAAAAGTTTTTCTGCTCGGCATTCACCTCTGACATGTTCAGCATGTCAAGTGAAATGTATATCGAGGCTGTGGTGGTTCGGAACCCACCTAAAACTGTAGGTCCCCATCGTTTACTCGATGGCTGGGGAGCTGGTATTTGGTAGTGCTGCCAGCGGAGCACAATGGATAGTTCTTGAAAACGGTCTAGTTGCTGGGCTTGTCCCCCCCAACCCTCCGCTAACGCTAACGCTACGTACAGATGTACACAATGGGAAACTACTGAAGGTCAGTAATAAAAATTGGTGGCACAACATGCCTGATCTGTTGCGTATAGGTACCTAAGTATACCTCAACAGCCAACATTAGCTTTACTGTAGATACCTATCCGACCAAAAACACTCCGTGTAAAAAAAACAGCCAAGTTTATAACCCTCCAAAAATTAGCCTATCTCAACAGCCCTTAAAAGGGTCTGATATCAAAAATGTTGGCCAAGTTCTCCACATTCCAGCTATCACTCGGCCCCCAAAATTAGTGATATCACTTATTACAGTGCCAAGTCCTTGGCGCAAATCACGTAAGCGTCACAGCCGGTCATAAACACAGGTTGGATGGGGGCTGCGGTCCGGGGGTATTGGAAAGCAGGTATATGACAAAATATGTCGCCAACATCCTTGTGATTCGCGCCAAGGACTTGGCCCTGTAATAAGTGATATCACTAATTTTGGGGGCCGAGTGATAGCTGGAATGTGGAGAACTTGGCCAACATTTTTGATATCAAACCCTTTTAAGGGCTGTTGAGATAGGCTAATTTTTGGAGGGTTATAAACTTGGCTGTTTTTTTTACACGGAGTGTTTTTGGTCGGATATCATATAATTTTTGTAAGGTGGTACAATAGTTTCTACCAGTAGGTAAAACATCAATTGGCTGTCGAATGGACTCAAGTTTTCTTGCCATACCTGGAAAGTACCTACCAGTACCTGAAAACCAGTTCCCTGTCAACCATACACAAATTACCAATCTCATACCTGAAATACCTGAAACGTACCTACTCATACCTGAAAATGAGTTCCCTGTCGAATCTCCACAAATTACCTTCCGATACCTGAAATGTACCTAATCGTACCTGATAACAAGTTGACTGTCGAATGGAGTCAAAATACCTAGCCATACCTGGAAAGTACCTCCCAGTACCTGAAAACCAGTTCCCTGTCAAATCTACACAAATTATTATCCCGTACCTGAAATGTACCTACTCGTACCTGAAAGTAAGTTGCCTGACGAATCTACACAAATTACCTTCCCATCCCTGAAAATATAGTACCTTCTTGTACCTGATACCTGAAAGTAGTACGTAATCGTACCTGAAAGGAACAAGGAGACATATCCACATTTCACAACATTGTAGGTAGGTATAGGTAGGTATTTATTGTTAGGACAAGGAGCTGGAGGCAGTATTTGTTTTGTAAATATCTGCCATAAGTTAGTATGGGAACTTTGAATCGAACCTGAACCTATAATACTGAAGGTACTTCGGGTTTGCGATTTTTCTGGGTGTCCACGCAGGGCCGGATTAACAATTTTTTCTAGGGTAAACCAATCTTCGTTTTGGCGCCTCCCCCCCCCCCCCCCCCCCCTTCCCTCCTGCATTCAATACAAGCCTGCACCCTAACTTGGAAGGGTAGGTATGGTTGAAGGAAAAAAAGGTATTAAATTGGTTCCACTTTTCTTGATTTAGCTTCCCCCAGTGCAGTTCGGAAATGATTCTTTATTCGCGCTAACGCCGAAAAGCTCCTTTCCGCTGAGCAGTTCGCCACTGGCAGAGATTTGTAAATTCGAAGTAAAATCTCCACGTTCGGGTACCTACACATCTTCGAAGCTCCCCATCTTCATCCATGACAAGAAGTTGTTGACCTGTAGCGTAATTTGGGGGGGGCGGGGGGGGCGGTCCGCCCCGGGCCCGGGGGCCCGGGGGGCCCGGAGGGGCCCGGAGGAGCCCCAGGCGGAGGGGGGGCTCAGAGGGCCGGGGGCCCGAGGGGGCCGGGGCCTGTGAGCCCGAAGGCTCCTATGTTAGATTTAAAACAAGAAGTCATATTTTCCTAGTTGTTTTGATAAAATTTTCCTTTCGCTCGCTTCGCTCGCTCGATTAATGGTTTCCTTTTTCGGGAGTCAGGGCGGCCCGCCGTAAGCGGTTGGCATGATTTAGAAAAGGCAAATGAATAAATGTTTTATCCCTGCTAACTATTTGGATCTCAAATTTTCTTCTCGCTCGCTTCGCTCGCTCGATTACTGGTTTCCTTTTTCGGGGGTCAGGGTGGCCCGCCGTAAGCGGTTGGCATGATTTAGAAAAGGCAAATGAATAAATGTTTTATCCCTGCTAACTATTTGGAGCTCAAATTTTCTTCTCGCTCGCTTCGCTCGCTCGATTAATGGTTTCCTTTTTCGGGGGTCAGGGCGGCCCGCCGTAAGCGATTGCCACGGTTTAGAAAAGGTAAATGAATAAATAAATAAACGTTTTATCCCTGCTAACTATTTGGATCTCAAATTTTCTTCTCGCTCGCTTCGCTCGCTCGATTACTGGTTTCCTTTTTCGGGGGTCAGGGCGGCCCGCCGTAAGCGGTTGGCATGATTTAGAAAAGGCAAATGAATAAATGTTTTATCCCTGCTAACTATTTGGATCTCAAATTTTCTTCTCGCTCGCTTCGCTCGCTCGATTACTGGTTTCCTTTTTCGGGGGTCAGGGCGGCCCGCCGTAAGTGGTTGGCATGATTTAGAAAAGGCAAATGAATAAATGTTTTATCCCTGCTAACTATTTGGAGCTCAAATTTTCTTCTCGCTCGCTTCGCTCGCTCGATTACTGGTTTCCTTTTTCGGGGCTCAGGGCGGCCCGCCGTAAGCGGTTGGCATGATTTAGAAAAGGCAAATGAATAAATGTTTTATCCCTGCTAACTATTTAGAGCTCAAATTTTCTTCTCACTCGCTTCGCTCGCTCGATTAATGGTTTCCTTTTTTGGGAGTCAGGGCGGCCCACCGTAAGCGATTGGCACGGTTTAGAAAAGGCAAGTGCATAAATAAATAAACGATTTATCGCAGCTAACTATTTAGATCTCAAAATTTTTTCTCGCTCGCTTTGCTCGCTCGGTTACTTGGTATTTTTTTTGGGGTGGGGCGCCTGAAGGGGACATCAAAGAGGACTAGCCAAGACAACTGGACGAAAAAAAGATATATATTGCAGGGGTAGGGGGGGGGGGGGCCCGGGTGGGGTGGGGGGGCCCGGTGAGGCGAAGCCGCCCCCCCTTCGAAAATGCTTAGTTACGCCACTGTTGTTGACATTACTTGGTTTTTCGGTGATTGATAATTTGGAAATATGAAGTCTCAAATGCCGCAACTCACTCTTTATTTCTGGCGTAACATCTGGGTAGGTACTGTGTCAGGTCCGTTTTGTCTAAAGCAGCCTCAAAATCTGGTGCATTATTCAAGCATTTTTCAATAACGGAGAACCGTTTCATTATTTCTGAATAAGCTACCTTCCTAGTACTTAGCTCACTGTAGCGTTTGTCCAGAATGGGTAGATAAGTATTTATCCGGAAGTTTTCCCGGCCGTCACTGAAAGATACTTCTCCCTCACGGCTTTCGTCTGGCTGCAGTTTCCGCAGAATTATAAACAACGAAATATAATTAATTTATTTCAAGAAATCACAATTATTTTATTTATTTTTGCCTTCACATGGCGCCCCTGCGACCAAAATAGGGTGTCCATGCACACACCTGGTCATATGGCTAATCCGGCCCTGTGTCCACGGGATGGTACCTACAAGTGTGCTGAGTTTCAGCTCTATCGCACTGCTGGAACATGCTAATAATTTGTATAGGTGAGTGAGTGAGTGAGTCAGTCAGTCAGTGAGTGACCCTCAAAAACAGCTAAGTTTGGTATGTCACTGCTCAGGTACGGTTGGACGTAGAAGTTTGAAATTTCATTTAGGAGGTCCCGTGCGACCCTACTACAGGAAAAGGGTACCCACTGTTCGAGCCACGCCCCCTTGCCTCCTGTAGAGAAGCACGAAAAGTGCACAACTCTGGTTCCTGTATAACATGCTGGCAGTGCTCGAGGCTTTGTTGCGCTTTTTTTTTCTTTAAAACTTGGCTGCATGCACTGCCGTGCATGTTGATAGTAAGTATAGATCTTCTCGACCGAGGGGGTAACCACTCCTGAGATTGCTTGAGATCGCATAAGGATTTCCAAAGATTTCCTGAGATTCTCAAGGAGATTCATGGAAAGATGCGCCCCAAAGGGTTAACTAATCAAGAAATTTCCAAGATTACCTGAGATTTCATAAAGATTTGCTACAAGACTCGCAACGAGGTACTTTCGTTTTTATCCCACACAAACACCAACCCAAAACCTAAGACCCATGCAGTAATTAAACGGTTCTCCAAGAAAAGAAGTAGACCTAATCAGGAAACCTCCCAGAACACTATTCTCCGTTCTTCTGAGACTTGAACCTGCAAAGATGATTACAGATCGAACTTGTTTCTCACGGTCCGGCGGCGACAAAGGCGGCCAAAGGCGACCGCCGTATGAGAGTATGAGACCGATAAAAAACCATCGAGGACTGCCAACCGGCCACCGGCCGACGATTCATGAGCCAACGGGCGAAGATACGGAAAAAGCAGTTGTTTTCTTTCTTTGTCAACTGGGAGGTATGCAGAAGGCCTCTATAATAGGAACCAGCAAAACCTTCATTGTCAAATTTTCCAACGCAAAAAATCCTGAACCGATCAGTGGTACCAAATTTGATTGTTAAAAAGAAGACTACGTGAGGTGCTAACTCCCACTCCCACTATTGTACTTGTTCTCTAGGGTTTCCATAGGAAGACAGAATATCCTGCCGACACTTTTCTGGCTGTGACACCAGCGGTATGAAGCAAGAGGACCTGTAGGATCTAGTCCAGACCTGGTGAGACTTTTCCCGGTGAATTTTTTCCGACACTGCCCTATAGTGCGGGTGTCTGAGGGAATACTATACACTGCCAGGTGTGATGCTGACAAAATTATCTTCTTGTGTACATTGCCGACATTGTGCGACATACCTATAGCACTTCAAAAAACAACATGCGCTATCACTCCAGTAGCCTTGAAATTGGGGAAGTCCTTCGCCCTTCTTCATACTGCACAATTGTTAATTGATCACCTGACCACCACCAGCATGCGCAAGATAAGCGTTATTGTCTTCGCTATAAGACTCACCCGACATACTTGGATAGGAAGCGTAGGAGGAGTCAAAGTGTGGGTGGGCGTGTGCAGAGTCATGAAGTCTACTGGAGTGCGACGTCGGCCACGCCTCTTTACTGTACTGGGGTGCCAGGCTAGCCCGAGGCAACAGCAGTCCAGAATACTGGGCCACTGTGTTGTGGTGGTGGTGATAGTCGTGAACAGCCCTGAAATCAAAACGACTGCTGTAGAATCCGGACACTAGGGAAAGTTCGTCTGTGTAACGGTGGTCATGGACGGCTGTTCTGGTTATTTGCCATGGGAATGGACGGCAGTTTTAGTGTGGGCACCCTATATACCCTTCATCCCTGAACTGCCACTGCAAGCCTGGCATTCCACCCCTCCACTCCAGGACGCCTCGTATGTGGCCAGTTTCAGGCGGTGCGGCGACTTCGGCTTAATTGAGGTGACTCTGTCAAGTCGAGCCCCTCCGTCTTTAGCTGGTTTCCACCAAACCCAGAAAGAGCTGAGGTACTCTGGAGACATCTGATTGAGAAAAGACGGTATTCCTCCAGTGGAGGTTTCTTCGCCTCAACTCTATCCCCAAAAATAGTTTCAATTTTGATTAAACGATATCTCGGAGACGTTGAAAAGTCTTTACTAACTTACCTATGGTGGTGGTGTGCGGCAGCAGTGTACTGTTGGTAATGAGAATGCCAGGGGTCAGTACCCGCATGCTGGTAGTCACCGTACAGCTCACCATGGTGTGCCATCGACACCGCAGGCGATTGGTAATTTATGTTCCAGAAGGAGGGAGGGAAATTCCTCGAGGACATTGGAGAAGAAGCGTCTGTGGAAGAAAAACGGTACAGACGGTATTCTTTTTGGGGACCCAAGAACAAGAATTCTTGCAAGAATCGGAACAGAACATGTGTACCTACCTTTGGGGGCAGCGGAGGATTTGTCAGCGTAGCTGAGGGCTCTAGAAAAGTGTTCGTCGACTACGGAGGCCACATCTCCCGAGTAGTGCGTGAAGACCACGCAATTGGCCGACAGGTACTGTGCTCGCGAACCACACGAAGCGTCATCGTCAGACGCTCCATCGTCCGCACAAGCGCCTGCAAGGAAAACATAAGATAAGTAAATATTGCTAGAATATGGCAACCCGTCGAACGTCGAAGTAAGATTTGGGTTACCGACGGATAGTTATACCGCAGGTATCCTACTTTGTCCACTCCAACGTATCCTGCTACATTTTTGCCCTGACTATAGATCAAGAAGTGCCGGCGCGGCGGTAGGGAGAACTGTTTCAGCGACCTTACTTGGAGGGGCATGATGCAACAAATTCTTAAGTCTTTTGTTCTTATCTTCCCTATAGTACGTCCTCAAGTCCAGTCTCCCATCGGAGGTGAAGGATCCCGAGGGGAGTACCTAATGGTGGGTATGTCCTCCTCCATAGTCAGAAGATTTCCCAAATACTCTACTCTTTCGTGGGCAGTGGCCTCACAATTGATCAGGATGTGAACCGGGTCCTCCGAAGAGGTACGTACCTCTATCCTCTATGGAAGCATCAAGAGGATTTTTAAAAAATTTGCATTCTCAAGAGCTGAAGTAGTGTGCACATAGGCAATAAAGATGGAAATCAAAAGCCTTTGAGAGAATGCAAGGGTTAGTGCAGTGTCTACCTACAAGAATGACAAATAGGAATGTATTTGCGGGCCAGTTCGGGCCATTTCTCAAAAACGCACCAAAGGCAGGTCTGCTTATCGTGGGAAACAAGAAAATTCAGGTAGTCGGCACTCGCGGGATTGTCAAATCGAATAAATGCGCACTTAATAACTACAGACAAGGTTGTGGAACATGAGGATTTTAACAACCTCACACCCTATTAGCATACAGTCGGGCCAGAGGAGAACATCTAAATCCCGAAATGGGCGCGGGGGTCCAGTGGCCCCGCAGGGAGCCTGCTATGCTCCATACCTGGATTAACTCGTCGAGATGTGCATATATAAAGGCACGGCTGTCGCCACTGCGCCACTATTTCGACGTTCATGCCCATTTCAAGTCCCTTTGATTATTCCGCTTAGCCGTATTTGCTGCCGTCTTTTCTGCTTTAATTTGTCTCTTTGGCACGCCATTCCGGTGCAGTCTTTTCGCATTACCGTGCGACTATTCCTAAAACTCGATGGTATACGATTGCTGCCATCAAACGTAGCAGGAGCTTCAGTTTTATAAGTTGTACCCTTCAAATCACCAATTTATCAATTCACAGCTTGAAACGCTTACCCTCTGAAGAGCTTCTAATATTTTCTTCCTTATGCCGAATAACAGGTGATCCTGGAGATCCGCATGGTCCTGAGCTTGCTACCGATGCGGCGCTGGACTGCTGACTATGTGCATGGTGGGCGTAAGCACCTTCACTGCTGAGATGCTCCTGGAAGCTGCGCTGAACATTTAGCTGAAATTAAATCGGATATCGTTACTCACAACCAAGCGTCCACCAAAAATTGTCTTCAATTTTCCGGTTATGACTCTTTCCCGTTCGCTGAGATTTATGTGACAAGAGACTTCTTTATACCTATAACCTGTATCGTACTAATACCTGCTGGATTGACAGTTTCACAGCTGCTGGAGATGTTGCAAGCTTCCAGCGTTGCGTTTTTCCATAATAACCCCATGTCTAATTGCTCCCTGACCCCGGAGTGACCTGCTGGTCTCACAGTCTGGCTTGTTGTCTGCAGCCAGTATAGGAAATGAGCGTAAGGAATTCCGCAACATGAGTAATATACATATCCGTGAGACTCGGCACTCTGCTGCCTGGGCTAAATACCCGCTATTTACATATTCAACACTCCCCATGTATAAAATATATGACCGATCCACGCACAATGCTGTACAAGACCGTAGCTAGGATGAGAAAAAACTGCGGACAGCTAGGTGGAAAGCTGCTTGGTGACTTGGGGTAGATATCGGCGATATCGCACCGTTACGGTCACCCGCAACACCCAACAACATTAGGTACCTACCTACAATAGGTATACCTAGGTACTTTTTATTATTTCAGTTTTACTTTCTACTTTAGAACGATATAGATGTGTTGGCCCGGGGGGGGGGGGGGCGAACCTCTTCCAAAACTCTTCGTGAGGGTGTTTTTTTTTAAAAAGTAGGTACTGTAATCCTTCGGGGGTGGGGGGGGCATCCCGCGCGAGCTCTTCCGAAAGTGGCGGTGGGGATGGTAACCACCAGGCCATCGTGGCCATTAATTAGTTCCTTCGACGATAATAAGAAGAAGGGGTCACCCTGCAAGGTTACAATGATCTCAAAGTTTAGCTACGATAAGTCACATAATTCTCTTGCCTATCCAATCCTGGAGATGACTGACTTTACTCAGTGAGGTGCATAGGAAGGATGCATGTCTTCCCCGCAGAAGAACAATAGCATTTTATTTTATGATATCGGGCAGCCTCAGTAATGAGTTCTATAAGGCCTTTACTGGACGATTTATGCGTAATCTGTATTGATTTCCGTGACGGCGGGAAGGTAAAGATGGAACTAAAGACGGAGGTTTGGAGAGCGGCAAAGGCGACACGCCGCCAACGCGCCACACAATGCTCGACTCCTCGCCAATCCTTCTCGACTCCATAAAGCTTCTAATTAATTAAAATTGCAGTTATAAATACACAAAAATCGAAAGAGAGAAACAAAAAACACAAGGAAACAAACAATAGGTTGATTCCAGGGGCTTTGTATCAAGCATCCGTTTAGTGGTTGCTGGAGATATACGACCCTCGTAAGAAGAGCGACGTCAAATCCATTGAATTTGTTGCAAGGGTTCTTTTTAGAATGGAGAGACTCCAGCTGGAATGTCTTTGTTGGATCACCGCCGTCCACGCCGACGGCAGAGAACAACGACGTTCTCCATATCGATTCTGCTGTGGGTTGTGCCTTTCTTCGCCTTTGAACAGGGTCCTATGGGAACCGTTTCCCAAATTCTTCCTAAAATTGTCACCATATTTCTTAAGGCCGTTCTTTCGGAACCTCTTCGGTTCTCCAGGTGATTTATTCTGGCTTTGCCGACCGATCGGAAGTTCCATCGGCACCGGACTGACCTTTCACGCTCTACATAAACCTCGGCCTGATAAAACTGGCCGCTGGTCTGCTCCCTGCTCCTGCACAACACTGTGCCTGGACTCTTGGCTCAAATTGAGCCCATGCACTCATGCATATAACTATTGCATTTCCAGGATTAAGTCTTCATTTTCAAGGTTTACCCTTGGTTGGAAAGACACAAACTTTTGCCTGTACCTAGCCCTAACAATGTTCTAGGGAGTGTTCGAAGCAGATTTCCCATTTTTTTTTACTGGTTTTCGAGATACAGCACTTTTCTTGAGGTATGCGATGCTAGCATTTGCAAAACAGTTGCAATAAAAGAAACCAGTGAGAAATTGGGAAATCTGCTTCGAACACTCCCTAGAACATTGTTAGGGCTAGGTACAGGCAAAATTTTGTGTCTTTCCAACCAAGGGTAAACCTTGAAAATGAATCGCCGCTCGCAATGTTAATCTTATGGGCGGCAAAAAATGCATCGTCAGGTATAGCGTCCTCTTAATACCTTGTCTCTGTACTCATCCGTGGCCAATCAAACTAACGAAAATAAATACTATAAAATAAGTATAATATAGCTGTAACGAAAAAATAATTTTTGAGTTGTGACTCCCAAAGTCACAACAACATTCTCAGTGTATTTATAAGCCCCACATACCTACAATGCTATACACTATATTGCCAACATTTTTTTACCCAGTTCAACTATGAGTTGATTTAGAGACTAAAAATCTGAGACACATTCCTTCGGCCGCAGACAAACATTCCCAAAATTCACGTTACGTCTGGGCGATGTGTAAAGTAAACATCGAGGTGGGGAAGCTGCGGAAACACGGCGAAAATGCGGTGAAAATGTGATGAAATTCGAGGTATTCTCTGACTCCTCAATGGGCCATCTTAATTACAAGTATTCGAGATATGGCTACTATGGCTGTGGCTATATAGCCATGGCTCGTGGCGCACCTTGCGGCTCATGTGGGAGAGAGGGAGGAATGCCTCAGCAACTCAAAACATGCGATCGTTATTTTGTGATAGCCATCCGAGAATGATATACCCTTCATCTCACCTGCTTCATATGTTATATCGTCGTCATCATATAGTAGACATCCCATGCTGATCTGACTTTTCGGACGAATTCAGCACCTAACAGTGTCACCTCCGTATACCTTCCTAGGGTGCCTGAAAGTACCCGCATTCCCTCCGAGTCCACGCTTAGGACCAAAGATACATTGGCCATTTTTTGTTATTACCTATGCGTTAAACTGTTGCGTTGTAATTTTTTTAAATTTTTTTCTCTGATTAAAAAGACAATGAATTTTCCCAAGAGGCGTTATAGTAAAGTTCCAGAGAAAAGCTAGACAGATTCCCCAAGATTTTCCTGTGATTTTCCCTTTTCCCCTTTAAAAATAAATTTATAAAACGTTAGCTTTTTGCAAAATCGCTGAAAATTTTCGGAATCTGCCTAAGAACATTACTTAAAGGCTAATACATCTAGGCGAAATTCAGCTTCTTTTCAATCACGGGAAAAATTAATAAAAATCATTTGACGCCCGACAATCGCTGACGAGTGACACAACTTTCATCATAAAAGATTTTGGTGCGAAGGAAGCAAAGAAATAACAATAGATTGAGACGCAGATACAGCACTGGGCTGTGAGATGACTAATGGTATTTAGACACGGTCATAATTAATCTATTAACTATGAAAAATATGATTTAAACGACCCGAGTAATTTGGGAGGGGTTCGTTTGTTGTGAGTGCTGACTTCCTCTCAAGCTAGCTATACGACTCACGCTATATTCACGGACTATTAGCAATCACTATTGGATTTTATTTTGGTATTTGTGTGCTATGTACTTCCCTACCAGTTTCAAAATTGGGGGAAAGTCGAAAAACTTAAAGAATGGGTTGGGATCTCTGTTTAGTACCAAAACTACCAGCAGGTCTATTCAGGATCTGTTAACGCGAAGTTAACGACGAAGTGGTGTAGTTTTAGCCATATGTTTTAGCGTTGGGAGCTTAACGAACGAAGATCGGGAATAAACCACCTTCAAAGTACATGTGTGAGGAAAATTGCAGGGGTAGAGGACTCGAACCCATACAGGCAAGCATACCTATTGGAACATTAAAAGGATCTGCTGTACCTGGAGATGCACTACGACATAATATATATTTTTATGTTTACATCTGCTGTAGGTATTATTCCGAACTTTGAGAACAATGTTGGATATTTAAATGTTCTGAAATATAATATGCATTTTTAACGGCTGAAATTAACTGGCTATGTTCTGATTTTCGAGTAAATGTTATGATGAGTTTAATGATCGAGTTAGGGGTTAACCCCCCCCCCCCCCCCCCCATGACCGCTTTCTGGATTACGGGCCTGCAATATACCCAGTAAATTTCTGACGCTAAAAAGACAAAGTGTATATTTTAGAACATTCAAATATCCAACGGTTTCATCATAAAGTGTGCAGAAAAAACGTAAACAAACAGCGAATGTATTATACCTATGTTCGGTCTTAATCTTCAAATAAAGCCTGAAATGATATAGAACATAAACCAGTATTTACTGAATGAAAAGATATACCTTTATATGTCGTTTGTTACGTTATGCATTAAAGTCTCACGGAAAGACCAATGGGTTGTCTGGTTATGTTTGACCTCCCATGCCTTCTTTACTACTGGAATACAGGTATAATATACGACTGGTTTCAATATAAAGATATCGGAATATATTGTTTCTTACTTATGTATCTAGTTGTGCAGTAACAAGCTGGTCGGCCGTTGGCGACTTGGAGTAAAATTCCCCAGTGAACTTAGATGTTTATCAGCCCGAGCAAGTACCTAGTAGCTACTACTATACAGAGCTAAGACCACTCAACACGTGTGTTGAAGCCTGACGCTATCCTCAAGCCTACCAGAATACCAATAACTTATTATGGCAGAACTTATAGGTATATGTGCCTCTACTGCAGGTCCTGAGGCTGCATGGAAGACATGGAAGTGCTGAAGAGTTCCATGCATCAGAAACATATCAGTAACTAAGTGATGCAAGCATATATGAAATAAACTGTGGTCCAAAGGCCCGTATCCAGAAAGCGGTCATGGGGGGGGGGGGGGGGGTTTAATGTCAAGGGGGGGGGGGGGGGGTTAGCCTAAATATTTTTGCTTCGCGTTGGCATTACCATGTTATAATTTTCCGCTTAACCCCCTAAACCCCCCCCCCCCCCCCCCCCCCCCGGGGATACGGCTATGCTGTGGTCTTAGGTTGTAGGAAGCGATTTTTGGAAGAAGGTGTAATTTTTATCTATAAGAAAATCCACATAACATTCTCGGAGAAGATAAGATAATATCTTACCTATATAGGATAAGATGGAATATAACAAATCACTTTTTCTCATATTATCATCGAAACTAACCTCTCCTTATTGCAATAAAAACCGAATTTAGATTTCCCAAAAATTATGGCCGCTATGAACAAAAGAATAAATAACTAGTTCAGCGTTCAGTGGATATGCTTGAAATTCGTTGTGCATGTGCTTAAGATTACTGCCTAAGGATGCGCAAAATATCCTTTTGATAAATTATAATTGTGGCCAAAAAAAATATGACTTAAAAAAGTCAAAATTTTTGTTTTTCAGTAGCGCAAAATATTCGAAAAAGTCAAGTGTGACCATTGTCGGACACTTTATTTCCATTCAAGGCAAGGCATTCAACCTCGGTTTGCAGTTGCACCTAGTGGGCAGTTTTGTTAAAGAATGAAGTTTTTGCCGAAGGAAAACATTTTTACGGCAGCAACAGAAATACCAAGAAAATAGTCGAGATGTTTTTGAAGGTCGCGCTTTCACTTGAGTTGCGGGATTCCACGGTAAATCGGAGAAGAAAACAAGCGATGTATCTGTCACTGGGCGTGCCGGGATGGATGTGGTGGGGCAGCTATGTCAGCGTGTTCGAACATGAGTCTCCTGCAAAGAGGCAACTAGGCATACCGCTGGCAGAGTGTCAAATTGTGCGCTTTCTTGTTGAATAGGGCGTTGGGTGCGAGCCTTCGGCGATCGGCTGCTTTGGATTGTTTACAGGCCACACTGCCGCGCAATGCGGGGTTACACTCCTTGGTCCGAAGCCAAAACCTAAAAAACTTTCAAGCCTCTCTTCTAGCTTCTGCAACTGCCTTATTTGCACTTTATGAAGAAGGTCCTGCGGCATACCTTCACAGAACGTCTGCTTTTCTTCGTCTTTCGTAGGGAAACTATTGAGCCAGGAAGGCTTGAAAAATTATGGCTCTTGAGAGCGTCCCGAGTGTCATGTACCGATGTACCTCCGCCTTTCTATCTGTAGTGACACTCTAGGCCCGATCGTTTGGCGGTGCGCCAGAGTGACACCAACAGCCCTGCGGCACGCACCGCAGCGCCGATACATCTCGGGAACAAAGTAGCAGGACATGCATTGTCCCGGCAGATTTATGGCTAGGGTAAATTTAGTCCAGCGTAAATCTCCTGATGTCGTCTTGCGTGGCAATTATCTCTTCAGCGACTCGCTCCATTCATATCCGTCACTTCTCCAGACTGGCGCCGCGGCGTAAGACATCGAAGGCCTCGGTACCTACTGTGGTACGCTTATCTATGCTGTCCTGTACGTCCGACACAGAGAGCTGCGCATGGAATCAGCTGTGTGGCACTATCTGTTCATACGCCTCGACGGACACTTCACTAAATTACTATATAGCAGGTTGCTAAAGAGCATTGTCCAAAAGTTTGAATTAGAGCGGTAAAAACTAAGATCCGTTGGGTGTTGCCCCTGCAGGCCAACATACCAACCCGGGGTGCTCCCGGAAAATTCCTGTCCGGCAGACAGTTGAACATGATCATCGCTAGAAGCTATCGTATATCGGTAAGTGGACTTACCAGGGCCGCCGGAATGGGGGGACCTGCCACCTGCCCCCCCCCCCCCCGGACTAGCAACCTATTTCAGCTGGATGCACTAAATTTTGATTTTATAACTAGTGTAAACAATTGTCAGGTTGCGCATCCTCCCCTATGCTTCTTTAATCTAGCGTGCACTTAGTAGAGCAAATGAAAGTGGGACTAGATGCCTAGGTACTCGTATAGCAAAGGCAGGCAGGAGAGCGGACACGTCAGTCAGGTCCGGCTACTGCAGACAGCGGACGGACAGGTTTGGTGCCGAGTTAATTGTCAACGGCTAATCAGCTGCCTAATGCCTAATCCACCATTGTTCAGACTTTCCTTAGTCCAATGCCGATTCTTGAACGCTTCTACAAAATAACACAGTCTCTCTCTATATCTCACTATATAACGACTCTACAAAAAGAAATTTGCATTAGAGATGGTGACATTGTGGTTTGTCAAGCTCGTTATAGAGAGGGACAACTGAATTGCTATTGCGAGCGGTCTAGTGGAAAACTACTATAGAGTCGCACGACTGCGAGGTCTGTGGGTTCGATAACCAGAAATTTTCTGTAGTATGGATGTCACAACAAATAAATAGTCACTTAGCTTAGGCCTACAGTTAGTCTGTTCTGTTAAAATCTGTGCCTTCGGGCAAAGGGTAGGTACATGAGCTGTAAGCACCAATAGGGGGATTGTTTACTTAAGAGGACGCTATACCTGACGGTGCATTTTTTGCCGCTCATAAGATTAACATTGCGAGCGGCGATTCATTTTCAAGGTTTACCCTTGGTTGGAAAGACACAAAATTTTGCCTGTATACCTAGCCCTAACAATGTTCTAGGGAGTGTTCGAAGCAGATTTCCCAATTTCTCACTGGTTTCTTTTATTGCAACTGTTTTGCAAATGCTAGCATCGCATACCTCAAGAAAAGTGCTGTATCTCGAAAACCAGTAAAAAAAAAAATGGGAAATCTGCTTCGAACACTCCCTAGAACATTGTTAGGGCTAGGTACAGGCAAAATTTTGTGTCTTTCCAACCAAGGGTAAACCTTGAAAATGAATCGCCGCTCGCAATGTTAATCTTATGGGCGGCAAAAAATGCACCGTCAGGTATAGCGGACCCTTAAACAGTAATCGTCAGCTCGATCAGATGTGACCGGTTCAATCCCGCTCCTATATCAAATTTTTTCTAATCTCTATTCACCTCTGATATGTTCAGCATAGTATTTCGAGGACAATATACCAAGCTTCAGGGTCTCACCGAACAAAAAAATCGCCTATAGTTGAAAACGAACAGTGAGTCGTGCTTTCTATACATCTACTTTTCTTTCTTTGAATTATATACCGATAACGAGTTACCGCCACCTGCGCATTTCTATTGTACGCAATCCAAATCCCAATTTATGTCAACGTGAACCTGCACACTGATATTTTTTGCTGGATTGACGCATCCGCACTATGATGCAGGTGCGTAGGCCCACTTTTTGCTAGAATCTTCTCTGATTAGTTAAGCGATTCCGGGATAAGAAGGTTCATTTCAAAGTCATGATGAAAATAATATAGTCTCCCTCTGCTCCCTCTGCTCCCTCTGCTCCCTCTGCTCCCTCTGCTCCCTCTGCTCCCTCTGCTCCCTCTGCTCCCTCTGCTCTCTCTGCCCTCTACGTAAATTCGGTCGCTAAAGCAGAGAGTTCAGCGCTCATACCGTTCATTTCGTTCGTTATATAGAGGTTTTCGTTATAGAGAATGTGTGTGGGCGAAGAAACAACTTTATGAGAAAATAAAAAGGGGGGGGGGGGTCAAAAAATTTATCAAAATGAAAAAAAAAATTATTAGGTACCTACCTTTAATTTTTTATTTATTTTTGATGGGACCACTGCCGTAGGATGCTAACTGGTTACTGTTGGCTAAGTACCTACCAGTTACTACGTAGGTATAGAAATTACGTCTGCGACGTATTATTTGTTTGTACAGCCTATTAATGTAATACCAAGGTCCCAAGCGAAGGGGTAACCACTCCAGAGATTCCTTGATATTCCACTGAGATTCCATAAAGATTTCCAAAGATTCCCACTCCAAAAAATTTCAAGATTCCCTGAGATTTCATAAAGATTTCCAATGATTCCCAACGAGATTCCCAACGAGTGGTTAACCCCTCGGTCCCAAGGTATTTAGCATAGAAATTTTAAATAGGTACTCCAAACCATTTGATTCATTCCTTTCCGTCACTTCCTCACTAAAAAAATAGCTCGCAATAATTTGACATAATTTACAGAATTTCTAAAGACGACATAAATAATATCTAATAGAAGGCAAACAATTAATAAAATGAATAGAGATTTAAAAGTGAGTTATCGGTGAGATGACTTTTGGAATGACAAATGACGGTCGTTTTCTCGTCTACTGGCTTCGAGTTGGAGATGAGTCAACTTAGCTTCAACTCCCAAAAACTAAAACTTAATTCTATTCGTCCTCACTACAAGTTAATTGCTGAGCTCAGCTAAACCCCATTAGCTGCGCGTCGTTGCCGTTCAAACCTATTTTCACGTTGTAGCTTGGCACCAACAACGGGGGCCGCAAGATGCAAAAACGGTAGAAGGGCCCCAAATTTTGTTCTAAGGGGCTATGCCTAAATACCTACCTATACTAGAGTTGTCCCTCCCTATACTTATTCCTCTCTAAAAACTCAAACCTCTCTTTAAGAGGATGCTATCTATACTTGACGATGCATTTTTTTCCGCCCATAAGATTAACATTGCGAGCGGCGATTCATTTTCAAGGTTTACCCTTGGTTTGAAAGGCACAAAATTTTGCCTGTACCTAACCCTAACAATGTTGTAGGTCGTGTTTGAAGCAGATTTCCCAATGTCTCACTGCATGGTTTCTTTTATTGCAACTGTTTTGGAAATGCTAGCATCGCATACCTCAAGAAAAGTGCTGTATCTCGAAAAGCAGAACCCGGCCTTGGGTCATCCTGCCAAACCGAAATAGATGCCGCCACTTTTTTACCGTAGAAAGTTTGAAGGCAGATCCACCATCCACCATACTCATTAACCAAGCGATTACAAATTTAGGCACCATATTTACCCCCTTAGCAGCAGTTAAAAATTTTTCTCAGAGAACATAATTTGCCGATGAGTTGGTTGTTAGATTTTTTGGCCGAAGCCGAATAGAGTGGGCCGAAGCCAGTTAAGGAGTGGGCCGAAGCCGATATACGTCCATGTCGTAAGCGGAAAATTTTTCCGTTACGCCACCGGGATTCGAACCCGGACCTCTCAGGGCATATATGGATACCTACAGATACAAGGGTATAAGAAATAAGCAGACGGTACATGACTTACTGTATACCTACATGGTAGAAATAGAGGTAAGGGGGTAAAACTTACCCTATCAAGCTGGTGTGTTAAAGGGGAGGTAAATGTAGGCCGGGGCACGGCCCCGCCGGCGCCCCTCTGGTAGAGATAGGGGTAGTAGGCAGGGTACATGACTTCGGGACAGGTCATGGTCATCATGCCGCCAGGCCGTACCCCGCGGGCATCCCACCCCGGTCACCACGGGTCACCTGAGGAACAAAGTACTTAGTAGCTACCTTTTAACACCAGTGGAGCACCAAAGTTCAAAGGTGAAGAAAATATCACTATAGGTACTTAGATGTTGATGACTAAATAAGGGACTGATTAGTGATTTGATTATATTATAGGTATACCTACAATACAATATAAAACCCGCCGGGTAGGTAGGTAGGTATAACCTTTTTTAGTTGAACGAGGCAACCATGCAACAATCCCATGCAGTGAAAATTACCTAAGTAGGTAGGTGGTAGGTACTTGTATCTAGATAATGGAAGTTACCTACCCTATTAACTAGGTAACAGGGAAGTTCAAATAAATAATATACCCTGGTTTTATCTATCTTGTAAATAAGGTCATGACTTATAAACATCAGGCGAAAACTACAAGAAAGTAGGTATTTTAGATGTAGGTACCTACGTTATATAAAGTACCTACCTATATTGTAGGTAGGTAGGTAACCTACTTTCAAAAATTCACAACCTATAGCTTCTTTCAAATTTGAAATTGCGAAAAAAGCACACTAGCTGTACGTGATATGTCAATTCCGTTCGACGCATGCATGCAGCCTAAATTATATATTCGTGAATTATCACCCTATGAACCCTATCTAAATATCTGTCTATAGCATAAGTACCTCCTATACCTACCTACCTATCTAGGTATACGTTTAATATTTTTACCGATATTTCTTACCTATTGTAATGTGGTGCAACACAGTGTTAATCCGGCAGATTTTTTTTCGGCAAGGCTTCAAAGTAGGTAGGTATACGTAAGTAAGGGTGATATACAGCTTCCACTACAAGATTACTAATCGAAATTATTACTTAGGTAACTTATTAATTGAATCTAAACTGGGTACACAGGATTAAAACACACTATTTTCATTCCAATAAAATCACTGCACTAGAACCGATCAGCGGATCACAAAATAACCGGTAAACAATTCCTAACTGGGGGAAGACACCGCGACACAGGGGATCGAACTCGCGCACGCCGCATCCAGGCCTACACTACCGCCACTGTTCCAACGGCTGCACGCACGGAGTTCACAGCCACGCCTGTTTTTCCATCCATGCTTAGCCTGGGCATCTTGCGACTCACTCATCCATTTTGAGCTTATGAGATTTAGTTGCCCCGCCATTGTGGCAAGGATGAGCCAATCGCTGGGCGGAGGCTTGGGATGGGCAGTATTGTCCACTGGCCAATGTCAGTGGACCCATGCCACTTGAGCTGTCGGCAGAATGTCGAATGTTAATGCTGGGGCTATCGGAAAAGCGATATAACAGGGCGCCACGCTACTGCGTGGAAAACGCGGAAAACGCCATTGAACATTGCACATTGCAATGACAGTACAGCACTCTCCAGTATTAGCTACTCCCGTCTTCTGCTGTGGGGCCCTGAATGAGCCCGCCAATTATTAGGTATTCATGCACACGTATGTGGTGATGCACGAAAATTTCTTGTCTTGCTTTAAGAGCAAGAACAAGAGTGGATTTTCATTGCTAGAACAAGAACAAGATTTCTCGCAAGATTCTTGCATAAGCCCCAGTGCGAGAACAGGAACAAGAAAAGATACCTATCTATACTGCAAGAACAAGAGCAAGAGTGGCTTTGCAAGAACAAGAACAATAAGAACATTTTTGCATCGTGCATTTTTAACCACACCGCATTTCTTACCTTACTGCAGAGCCCGGCCGACTGTACCTATATGAAGGTGTGGACTTTTTTTTATCGAAGACTGCTGCTTAATTTCAGGTGGGTTCGTTGCTCGTTGGCAATAACCATCCTGTGTACTTAATGTGTAAATGTTCCAGCAGTGCTGACCTCAGCCCCAACATGAATCGCCGCTCGCAATGTTAATCTTATGGGCGGCAAAAAATGCACCGTCAGGTATAGCGTCCTCTTAATCCACCCTGGCCGGTATACTCCTAGTTTACCCACTATCCTGATGGATGGTATACCTATAGGTGTACAATATATCCTTCACCATTCTTCAACAATCATCAATCATCAGTCATCGCCTCACAAAACAAAAGATTGACGCCATAGGTGCAGGCTGTACGTTCTGCGAAGATGGTTCACGAGAGATTAAAGCAGGAAACACCAATGAATAGCTGTCCCTAGTTAGAAAAATACAACGATAATTAACCATGGCATGCGAGGTGACGGTACTCAACAATATGGCACTGTTGTAACTGGTATCTCATCTAGACATTTCCGGTAATATTACACACAAAAAGAATGCTGCACAACTCATGATCAGTCTTTTTTCCGACATCATGCCGAAAACTACTGAGTCGCTCCTGGCTGCCGCTACCTGGCTCCTTTTCACAGCTACACTTTTAGCCCCTGTCAATGTAAATATTCTTTATCTCTTCAATATTATATACCTACACCTATATGGTTCTCGGTTCGGTAAAAAAGTATTGAAACTGCTGACATAGCTAGAAAAGGGTGAAAGACGTGAGGAGTAAGTATAAGCACCTATTCTGTTTCAGAGTGACGAACTAGACGATGCTATGACTAATGATTTGGCCACCACTTTTGAAAAACAGCAGAAACAATGTTACGACTACTTCAAGAGCACTATGCGTAAGTTGTGAACCGGAGACCTATTTTTCTAGCGAATACTGCCGAACACTTGTCAAGTTTTTAACTTTTCTTATTTTTCTCTATACAGAAGAGGTAGTGCTGATGATGATGGGCCAAATGGGTTCCGGTAAAAGCCGCGATCAAACCTTCAAAAGTCAAACCATGTGCTGGGTCACCTGCCTTCTCACCAAGGCCGGCATCGTAAGTCAAGGAAGTCAGGAAAATTATACGAATTTCGAACATAGTATAGTGCGCGAATCAAATCCATTAAGTAACGTTGGGCTGGGCAGTGGGCTGTACAAAAACTGCTCTAGTATAGACGGCAAGCAAAAGTACAATAGGTATAGGAAGATGCCAATAGATTTCCTAAGTCTCAGCCCCAGCCATCCCTCAAACCTCATTTGATTATGAAAAGTTGTACTTTCATTTATGCAGCTGAATATGACGGACGGATCTATACAAAACGATAAGATGGTTGAGAAAATGTCCCAACTACCGGATTCGAACAAAGAAGAGCTGACTGCCAGCGGAGAAATGTGTAAGATAGAAGCAGCGCGAGGATATTCCGGCTGTGAGCGCGGCTACATATACGTTCAGTGCCTGTATAATGAAATGCGCAAGGTAAATAAGAAAAATATGAAATACCACTGTTAAAAATGGTGTCAGAAGTATTGAAAAATTACTAAGTAAACAGAAAACCTCCTCCACAAAAATGAGAAACTTTTCATTCACACAATACGAGTTCTGGGCGGCCGTTCTGGAGAGCTGGCATCCCCAGATGTACCGTTACTGGAGAGGGATGATGGGCCATCCAGGATGGCCATCCCTGAGTTGCCACTTCGGGACGCATGGTGTCACCACCTGATAGGTCCTGATTATGCAGTCTGTTAACATGAACGCACCCGCACTACATAATCACGTTTTATACGTCATTCTGGATGCTTTGAACTTTCTCAGGAGACGATCCCTCATCTTTGTCTTCTAGTCAGTTAATTTTCTTTTCCAGAAGAAAGGTAAGAACGCCGAGAAAACACCGAGAGATTGGGAGAACCCGGAGAAACCTGTTATGGACGCATAGATTTGATGCTGATTTCCAGGGACTGGAAATAATTCCATCGATTCCTTGCGAACAATTATGAGATATCAGTTATCATCAAAATAAAGGACATATTCATAAATTCTCTTTTTCTCTAAACGTCAATTTGTAAATACATGAAATAGGTATTTTTGATCTACCATTGGCCCGATCACACCAACACTGTTTACTTTATACACTGAACAAATTTTCAACCTACAGCCATTACTGGATAGTAGGGACCAATAGGTAAGATACCTATAGATACAGTGACTGGAACGGTAACCTGACCGAAAATTCCAACCGTGGGCTCCCCCTACCACTTGTACTTAGCTAGGGTGACGCCTACAATTGCTCTCCAGCGGGCCTATTAGGGATCTCGTATCACGCGAAACACGCCTTTTTTCCACGCAGATATCACGAAAAATTGATTTTGCGATTACGAATCGGTTTTTGACGGAAGGCGACCGCCCTTTTATCACGAAAAACTACCGCCACCTCTGCTAGGTGGCGGTAGGAAGCGGTAACAAGGTTTTGGAGTGTGAAAAATGCTATTGTGTGTTTTATTTTTATATTTTGCATGCTAAAAAAAATAATTTACAATTTCAAAACTTCAAATACACGCTCTTTGGTTTGTTTTGTTTACTTTCCAGTTTTGGTTAAAATGAAATTAAAAAATGATATTTTAATGTTTTGTATTCAATAAATTAAATAATATTACATTTTAAACTGTTTTTGAAGTTAAAACTCTGAAGATTATGAGTTATTGAAGATTTGCGACGATTTTAAGAGAGCCAAACAAAAGACTGTCGGAAAACGCGGCGGTAGCTACCGCCGGCGGCTTAGTTATCACGAAAAGATCCATAATCGCAGTTTTGAGATGCCCGCGGTATCTAAATGGCGTGTTTTGCGTGAAAGCGCAGTTATCACGATTTTTAGTACACGATCCGTAATAGTGCCGCAGGGCCTGGGGAGCCCAGGATTGGAACTTTTGGGAAGATTAGAGTTCCGAGCATTATCCATCACATTATTTTTCCCACTAGGGTTCTCTTACCCGTCGCAACCCACAGAACCTATTAAAAAGGTACTTTTTACCAATTTACCAAACAAAGAATCAAGTGAAAGCATTTACAGTTTGAGTGTATTCTTATCAAAAAGATAGGCTAATTGCTTATTCTAATGTCGAACATCAACAATTATTCTTGACATAGAGCTATAGGTTACCTACAACAAAAAATGTCCCTTGGACGTCTCCAACAGCAACTGCGTGCACTTGCATTGCAACTAAATCAAAACTTCTCACGGAAACTAAATAATTGCCCTTATTGCTGGTTACATGAAGGTAAGTAGGAAATACATGAGACAGCACAAACAGATTTCTTGAAGATTTTAAGGGCCACTACACACACAGTGCATATTGTTTACGTTTTTAAGCTACATCTTTTCCCGAAAGCATTCATTATTCATTCATGTGATGTCTGTTTGTTATAGTGGCTTGTTAACGTCAAGAACTAGTTTAGTATGTGATGTTACGACGGATGTCACAAGTATTTCAAGTCCAAGGAGGTTCAGTTATTTCTGAATTTTTTCACCTGTAAGTTAAGAGGACGCTATACCTGACGATGCATTTTTTGCCGCCCATAAGATTAACATTGCGAGCGGCGATTCATTTTCAAGGTTTACCCTTGGTTGGAAAGACACAAAATTTTGCCTGTACCTAGCCCTAACAATGTTCTAGGGAGTGTTCGAAGCAGATTTCCCAATTTCTCACTGGTTTCTTTTATTGCAACTGTTTTGCAAATGCTAGCATCGCATACCTCAAGAAAAGTGCTGTATCTCGAAAACCAGTAAAAAAAATAGGAAATCTGCTTCGAACACTCCCTAGTACATTGTTAGGGCTAGGTACAGGCAAAATTTTGTGTCTTTCCAACCAAGGGTAAACCTTGAAAATGAATCGCCGCTCGCAATGTTAATCTTATGGGCGGCAAAAAATGCACCGTCAGGTATAGCGGACCCTTAAATAAGGGTGCCAAATCGGCCCAATGATTGCCAGTTGGAATTTTGTTGCCCGAGCAACATGTGGTACCCATTTCTAACTTACAGGTCAATATTTTTAGGTAAAAAAAATTCGAAATAACTAAATCCACCATTTATGTCCCCCAAAAAGTTGACTTTAGGGAACACTGCGATTATACTGGTCTTTAGAGGCTTGTGCAATCCACCTATAAGTGACTTCTACAAACGAAATGCGTGCGTCCCACCATACTCGGTTAAGGGTTAATCTCCAGTTAAATTTCAATTATAGCACGGTAAAAACCGAATTGAACTGGAGATTAAGCGTTAACTGGGCATGGTGGGACGCACCCTATAGGTATATAAAACTAGTTTTTTACGTCAAATTTTTTAAAATATCCAGTAGGTTTCTAGGAAAGGTATAGATAGTTGCCTATTAACGGCGAACAATACGCACAGCCCCCATCCAGGCTCGTTTCTACCAGCTATTTAACAACAAATAACAATTAGGTTTAGTTTAAATTTTGTTGACTGGAAGGAACCTTCGGTTTAAAAAAAACAAAGATACTGATCTTTTGAGATATTTTATAAGGGGAGTGCCTCTTTATAGGGCCCTTAAAAGTACGTAGGTAATCGGCCATGCAGTAAATTATGGTACTGAGTAATTAGGTATAAACATTCCGTGTTTGGCTTATTAGTACCTACCTAATAATAAAATGTCCGCAATTATGGCACGGAGAATAAAGGTGTGTTTTCAGTTGGCGCGAAGTAAAAATATTACAGAACACGTGAAAGGGAAGCTTTGACAGAGGAAAACACAATTATCACTGACAGCTGAAGTCATCACTACCGGTTTCATGACTCGTCATAATGGTGATCTGAACAATAGACCGGGAACTCAATGGTAATCACGTTGGATACAACACGGTCCATTTGCAGTGGCAGCAGAAAATATGGGCACAGAACAGATTAAGGGCCACCATACATTCGCTATTTTTTTACGTTCCAATTTCAAACTTTGTGAGAAAACTATGAATAAATTAAATATTCTGAAATATAATATGTCTTTTTAACGTCATTACTCATGAGACTCTGTTGTGATTTTACGATCGAGTGATTTTGGTCACAAAAAAAAAATTGCCCAAAATTAACCGGTCGTGAAATCACAACATAGCCTCATGAGTAATAACAATAACGATAAAAATACTTATTATACTTCAGAATATTTAAATATCCATAGTTTTCTCACAAAGTTTGAAATCGGAACGTAAAAAAATAGCAAATGTATATTCAGCCTTAAGACTGAACATACATTCGCTATTTGTTTACGTTTTTTCTGCATACTTTATGAGGAAACTATTGGATATTTAAACGATCTGTAATATATAACATGTCTGTGTTACGATCGACTAATTTCGGACAAACTTTTGTTAACAAAAATCACTCGATCGTAAAATTACACAAAAGCCTGTTAATAAGAAATTTAAATATCCTCATAAAGTTTGCAGTAAAAACGTAAACAAATGGCAAATGTACGTTCGGTCGTGATTCTCAAAATTTGAGTCACAGGTATGAAAATCACTTCCACTACCACTGCATCAATGACATGACATCTCGAATCAAATTTCGGTGGGAGTAACAACTTGACAGTACTTGACATAATACTGTAACCACAAACTGTAAAGGTATTATAGCAATGACACATTTTACACGAATTTTACATGATTTCACTACTGTATTTACGGACCTGAGTTTATAATGGGTCTACTAGACAAATTAGGGGTCACATTCCTAAATAAATCTCGGATTCATTTTGTAAGCCAAGCTATTGACAAGACAAATTTGAACGATAAACCTTATTTCAAACAAGGTTCTGCAAATAGCGCTTGGAGAACTAGGCTT
Organism: Mesopsocus fuscifrons; assembly: GCA_950004255.1. Taxonomy (NCBI): domain Eukaryota; kingdom Metazoa; phylum Arthropoda; class Insecta; order Psocodea; family Mesopsocidae; genus Mesopsocus; species Mesopsocus fuscifrons. Next base: position 18,065,605 of record OX465377.1, read on the forward strand.
CTGTTTTGAGTGAAAGGTGCTGTTACTATTCCATGTTTTTTAAGTAAAAAAAAAATAAAGCATTGCACTGAACCAGTAATCTGTACTGCTATCAAATTCACACCAGGCTAAAGAAAGCTTTTCAGGGCCAGTAAAAAATAGCTCATAACGCATCACAATCTCCGAATTCGAGAAATCAGCGAGACGTGTCCCAGTGAGAAATTTTAATGGTAATCTAAAGACATTTCCAATTTCTTTGACAACGCTGTTATACATTTAAATGTTCTGAAATATAACATGTCTTTTTATTGACGAAAATTAACTGAGGTGATTTTACGATCGGTTAATTCTGGACAAATGGTCAGGGTTCAAACAAAGTTTTTCGCTTGCATTGACATGGAACAGGGCTATATCTAACATACGGAAGTCACGCAGCCGTGTTTCAATGATAAGATGAGGAGTTATGAGCCATTTGACTAGTTTGACACTTATTACCCACGCTACAAATCTTTCCGGACTCTTTCATAGATCTCAGGGCCAAGTTCATCTTAAGGGTGAAATACAAAAGACACTTATGGGGATTTAGTTATTTCGGAACTTTCTCATGTGGCACCTATGTTTCACTGTTGGGTGAAAAGTTCGGAAAACCGCCATTAGAGGCCAGAGTGTTAGGGTTCAGAAGTTTTGGAATATAGGAAATCATTTTCACTATAGGTACGGAAAACAAAGCATTTTTTTTTCTAGCAATACTTTTTAGTAAGCATTTGACGACCTGACAAATCACTAGGTTTTTCTTTTCTTTTTTAAAAAAAACTAGTTTTAGGGGGTGAAAATACGGATTAAAAATCTCGTGGGGATATGCCATCTGGGATCCAGTGACGTCAAAGTATACAGAAAAACTGACCTAGGAGGGATACTCAGTGACATTTCAATGTTGCAAAACAATCCCTTGATGAAAAACTAATTAATAATATTAAAATGATTTCTTATATTCCAGAACAAATAATTTCCCAATAGTTTCCTGATCTTCACACCTGAGAGAGAACATTCCCCGAACAACCATCTAGCCACTAAAAACTGAGCTATAATCTACAATCATTCAAAAGAAGAGCTATTAAGCGAAGTTAAAGTAAGAATCTGTTATGATTTGTAAAGAAAGGGAACCGTAAGTCATTATTTGGTGATAAAAGCAATAGGCAACGGTTAAATAATTTCTTATATCTCTCGGGCACTTTCGATTCCAAATCTCTCCTGGCTAATCGAACTCAACTATTTCCATCACTCTGCATAAATAAATTTCAGATTACTCCAAATTACAAATAAAAAGTTATTAAACAAGAAAACAACTGATAAAAATTTTCTTTTTCTGGTATTATTTCACCTAGCCTCATAGAATAAATCTTTAAAAGTATTACTTTACTATCTTTATGGTTTATACAAGACACGACTGAATATACATTTGCTTTTTGTTTACGTTTTTTCCGACCAATTTTTGAGGACACTGTTGGATATTTAAATGTTCGTTGTGAAGTCACAACATGGCCAGTTAATTTCAGACGTTAAAAAGCCACATTATATTTCAGAACATTTTAAATATCGAAAGTATCCTCAAAAGATGGTCGGAGAAAACGTAAACAAATAGTAAATGTATATTCCGTCTTAAGGGGCTATGACGTAGACGCATGTCTCTGTTTGGTCTCAAAAGAAATGTTTCCACCATGTTTTGCCACAACTGAACACTGAATACTGGTACCTTAGCTCGAATTAGGCTGAATTTCACCACTTTCCGATAGTGTCTTTTAACGAGAGGATTTAACGAAAGGATTTAAGTTATCGTATGTTTAGCTTACGACAAATGCCTTGCACTTGTTTCTCTTCGAACGCACTTGTCGTAAGCTAAACGTACGATAACGTAAATTTGTTCGTTAAATCCTCTCGTTATAGACACTATCGGAAAGTGGTGAAATTCAGCCTTAACCGATAATTTTTATCAGCGGTCTTAGTGGCATCAGATTTTAGAAACCATTTTCAGTTTCGGCTGGATTTCACCACTTCTATCGAATAGATTAATCTTATAGTATGTTTAGCTTACGACAAGTGCAATCGCACTATAGTACATTTTAAGAAGTGGTGAATCCACCCTTAATGCTGTAAATACAGTGCTGTTTTTTAATGTTTCTCAATGACAAGTTTCTGAGGAAACCGTATGATTATAACTTAGGTATTATAATATTATAACGTTAGTATAACGTCAATTAATATGCTGTAATTTTCGACAAATTTCTCAGTGTCGAAAATCATACAATTATAACACCACAACACACTAAACTACTTTCCAACGAAAAAAATACGTATTATATATCAGAATAAATAAATACCCAACAGTTTCCTCAGGGCCATGTCAAAAAGTAACGTAAAAAACCAGCCTACAGCTATCGACACCTTTAACTTGAGGTGTAAATCGTTTAAGGGCGGCTTTCACCAGTTTTTAAAGTCTACTATAGTGTCCCCTTAAAGTCCACTATAGCGTTATCCTCCCGATAAGAAAAGTTGGTGCTTTTCACCATCCTGCCGATAGGGCGCTTGTCATAAAGGTAGCTAGTCGACTTTTAACGGCAACATGAAGTTTTCGGCTACTTTAACGGGAAGATAACTTTACTAACTTTATCTGGAAGGTAAGTAACTGGTGAAATGGAGAAAGCCATCCTCTGACGTAGGCCACTAATCCCCGCAAAATAAATAATAAAACACAAAGTTGTGGACAAATGGGGAAACAACTAATGGAAGTAAACACAGAAACTAGGTTTTCACAGTAGTTAGGGGGTTTCCGTCAGTCCAGTTGAACAGTTAATGAACATTTATAAATATATGACGCACATGCTTAGCTTATGGAAGAGGAAAACCTATAAACCTTCTTCTCGGATGGTTTGCCTCATTCCAAAAGCTAAACATACACTCGGATTATCTATAAAATTTATTTAACTCTTAAACTGGACTGATAAAATTGACCCTTGGCCTATAGCCCCGAAACGCTAACTAACAATAAAATAAAAAGTACATAGCAATGGGAATTTACAAAAATATGTGGATGTGATTTTTGGTGTGCTGCGGGGAAGAACGTTATAACTCCATGTCTTGCGCCTCATCTTCGCTGAAGTCTGACATAGAACTTTCTTCTTCTGAGCTCATCCCTGCCTGTTCACCGCGCAATGCCTCTTCTGTCGCGTATTTCCGTACGTACTCTGCCACCTGACGCAAAATAATAAATAAAATAAAATAAATTTCCAATAGTTTCCACAGGAATGAAATTTGTCGAAACGTCGACAAACCAGTATCGTAACAATAGTTTTAAATATAAACATAGCTAAGACTCAAAATAAAGTTGGCCGCTTGGTAGTGGTTTGACGTCATTGTGAGACCTTTCTTCTCATTCAAATGAGGCAACCTCTAGAGTTCACTGATCTTGTATTCCCAGGAACTGGAATACTGGTACGAGCACCGCCATCTTGAAGCGGATCACCTCCGCTAGGAGTCACGTGCTTGTAATTGTTTGTAAACAAACCCATGGTTCGTTATCATGGTTTTTCATTTCACAGTCCTCGTCTTCCCACTGAGCGGGACAGCTTATCGTTGATAACAGGTATAAAGTCCCCATACGTACCTTCTTTTTGTAGTCCTCAGGTTTATGAAGGTACATGGCGGCAGCGTCCCCATTGAGCGGGTCTATGGGGTTGGGGTACGTTAGTAGCTGGGGAAGGAACGACTCGAATATATTGCTGAGGTCATACAGAGCCGTCCAGGCTTGGTTTATCACATCCAGGCACACGGTTCCTGAACAATTTCAAATATTCTCTTGAGTTCATAGATTGATATGGGTACATGTACCATGCACTATTAACGGCCATCTTGAAGACCGTAACACAAATGATAGGTGCTGGGCGATGATTTAAAACAAACGGCGACACCATACAGAGAAACACAGCGGTTCCCATGGATACCATAACCATAATTTCAAGAACGAGACATAATAATAATAATAATAATAATAATAATAATAATAATAATAATAATAATAATAATAATAATAATAATAATAATAATAATAATAATAATAATAATAATAATAATAATAATAATAATAATAATAATAATAATAATAATAATAATAATAATAATAATAATAATAATAATAATAATAATCACACATTTGTTTTACAATATTTTTTACATTAAGAACTCCTTCTGCACATGAGTGAGGAATGGGCAAAGCATTATGAATCCAAACAGCTATGGTAGTGATTGCCCGGTAAGTATTCTTTCAGATTGTCAGAGATCAAGTTTGCCAAAGGGGTGACCGGTCTAGGGTCAGGGCCAGGCCGTGGTGTCATTGTCGCCCTGAGTTCTAGTCTTGTTCCTGACAGCAGCAGCCAACTCAGATAAAAAGGTGCCAGGCCATTTTCTTTTATGTTTTGTCGCAAATGGGCTCATAATATTTACTTTTGTACTTGATACCTGGCCTAACCAAGGGCCGTAAATTACCTGTTATCACGAACCTAAACTAAACCAACACGGTTGAGGCGGCGATATAGAAATACATGGATTGGATATTCCGAACACCTACTGGCATGCCTGCACTTGGCACCCTCACCGTGATCCATGGGAAAACAGTAGACTCGCAAGACTGTGGTCCTGGGTTCGAATCCCGGTAAAATTTTCTGTTGTTATACTCCACGCGCATCTTGAATGATAGTAAATTCAGACTTAACGATGGGTGGATAGGCTACAGATATGTGAATTGTCGTTGCCAAACTCTTTTAGATCATTGTGACCCTACTTCTCAAGTCTACTTCTGGTTCTGAACAAAAAAATAATTTTGGGAACCCTGTGTTTTTTTTTTTAAAACAATGTGTGAAGTTACTGTCATCCAAGATGCGCGTGGAGTATAGCATGGATGGTGGACATAACTGATGACCTGAGGACGAGCTAGCACAGGAAGGGGGCACAACAGCCCCACAGGTTTGAGAGCGTTAGCCTCCCCAATAAAAAAATGAACTGCACTTACCTGAAACCTCGTCGATGTTGGGGTGGTAGACTTTATTCATAAAGCCGATGCTGGGGGACTTGAAGGGGTAGTTCTCCGGTAGATGAACACGCACCTTCCAGATGCCTCCTTCATATGGCGTCGCACGAGGCCCATAGAACTTTACACAGAACTCGTTCAGTCCTGATAGGATTGTAACCTAGGAAATTCACATTGAATTTAGTTACTTCAGTAACAGCCTCGATAGCCCAGTGGACTAAATGGTCGACTTTTGAGGAGCAGTGAGAGCCGGGTCACACCGGTTCGATCCCGATCCTACCAAAAAGTTTTTCTGCTCGGCATTCACCTCTGATATGTTCAGCATGTCAAGTGAAATGTATATCGAGGCTGTGGTGGTACGGAACCCACCTAAAACTGTAGGTCCCCATCGTTTACACGATGGCTGGGGAGCTGGTATTTGGTAGTGCTGCCAGCTGAGCACAATGGATAGTTCTTGAAACGGTCTAGTTGCTGAGCTTGTCCCCCCCAATCCTCAGCTAACTAACGTAGTTACTTCAGTAAATACAAATACAAATACGTAATAGGCTGACTTTTTCTGCACGTGGAGGAAAAATGGCGGAACAGGTTCTTCAATGAACGAACTCTTAATATTATAATTTATTCATTACTTACCTCATGTTTACTTTCAATCAGCTTGATGACGTCAGTGTCCATGCGGCGCTTGCCAGCACTGGGAGACGACATGGCTCACTTGGATCAATTTCTGCAGAATCACAGCCTCACAGCCGATACAGCGACACCTGGAGTGATTCACTCCACTGCGTCACCTCTGAAATCAAACTCAAAGCTCTCATTCTGATCAATTTCTGCGGAATCACGACCTAACGGCTGCTCCAATGCTAAAATGGCCTTCTTGCGATTATCCTAGAATTGTTAAATGTGTCATTTAGTATGACATGGTATCACAGGGGGGCAAATACCCGTAAGCTGTAATGGCAACAGTGTTATGCATACACCTAATATCAGTTGTTCTACTGAACTTCCTCAGCTACACACAAAATCATGTTCTAATCGGTAAGGCGCGTCCACATTATACCCAGATCATGTACCAAATCACGTTCAACAGGTGTTTAAAACAATTTTTACCTTTACGGTTCTACCACTGTGCAAAATTCACCCCAAGCCTTAGATGTGGAGATAATGTAGACGCGGTCTTTCTCTGGTAACTTTCCTATGTGTAGCATTAGAAGATGAAGTGATAAACGACGGAACAGCTGTGGCAGGACACGAAACTGGCATGAAACGTGTACATCACGTATCATTATAAATAGACATATTCTTACCAAACTGTTTACACTTGCAGCAGCACCGACCTTCACCAAATTATAACAGTTTTTATACTTCGTCAAGAAACGGCAATGAACCAGCTACGTTTTGACGCCATATTTTTCACACATACCCACAAATTCTCAGCAAGGTTAATGATAAAAAATAAAGATGGTGTCTTGCCAGGGAAACAGCAGGACTTTATTTTGTTCTGAAATATAATATATCTGGAAAAAAGTTTAAATACTGCTGAGATGTGAGAATCACGTTTTTATTTCAAGTTTATGCAGTCGTTTTGCAACGTTACTGACTTGCTGCAAAAAGAGATGTATTACTGCAGAACAAATAAATATCCTGCACTCCTGCAGTGTCCCTGGGTAAATATCAATACGAAATGCAAACGAACTGCTTTGAAAAATCACATTTACACTTCAAAACCTTGAAAATATGATCAAATAATTTAAATCTAGCTCACAGGGCAAAAACTTATAAATTTGGATGCGGTTGCGCATGTAACAAAGAGCTCGAGGTCAGAATATCGCCATCTCAAAACTCAATCAGCTGTTCTTTGTTTATAACTTCCATTCTTACCTTTAGACTTTTCTGCACCAAAAAAACAGATAAAACTCAAATTAAAAGCCTCCAAAATTCATTAAATTAGTTCTAAAGACTTGCACAAAGTAGGTGTTGCGTGTTATCTCGTCAGGCAAAAATTGAATTTAAAATAGGGGACGAAATGTGTTGACACACATCTGAAGACTTACCTTGTAATATTTACTGAAACATAGACCCCTGAAGGCTCTCTCACTTGGAATAAATTTATAAATCACTTAGGAATAAAATAGAATTCATTATGTATGACATAATAGGGAGAATATTAAGATTTTTCTTTCAAAAATAGGTAAAAAGTAAGAGATTAGGACAAAGGTGTCAAAAACAGCTGACCTGTAGCAAAACTGGATTTGGATTACCAGAACCCTGAACTGCAGCAAACTGCTCGTGGAAACGAAGTATTATTCGCAGCAAATTTGGTTTCCCGCCATCTTTTAAAAGTTTTTCTTTTTAGTTCTGATTTTTGATTCTCCTGTCATGTCCATTTTAAACCGATTTTTTACATGAGGAAAGGACACAAGCCGACATAAGTAATTTCAGAACATTGATATAAATAGGTAATACCGAATATAATAACGGTATAAGATTTTAATACGAATATTAGTGCTTACCAAACTCCAAACAAAGTCTGTTTTTTGGTTTTTTATTTAGTTGGTTGAGGCTGGTTTCGAAAATAATAATACCTACAGTGGGTGTCACTGTTGCTGAATATTTTACCTGTAAAATACAAAAATTAACCAATTTCATTTTGACTATCTAATATTTTCTGTTGATGAAATTGTAGCGACCTGAACAATGCTTAGGTACCTACTCATATTCTGGCTAAATATCAATAGGTACCTGGTACCTACCTCCTTCCCTAATAAGCAACAGCTATTGGTTAGGTAGGTCTTAAATATCATTCACGGAAGTTATCTCCTTCCTAAATAGGTATAAAATAGGTTGGTAACGTAGGTATGGTTCCTATAGGTACCTAATTCTAAGTAGAAGCACCCTAAATGGTAAATTTTTCTTGATAGGTAGCCTACCAAGTATCTTCAACTGTTCGCTAGGAAGGTAACTAGCAGATAAGAAAGGTAAACAGAATTGAAATCCCAATAACAAAGCAATCAGAGTATTACTGGATCAAATTATTTTGGATAAAGAACTGCCTCTACCACCACATACACACAGAAAGGTAGAAACTTCCTATTTGGGCATCTCGCACAATGTTGAAGCCTGAATATAACAATTAAGTATTATGTTTGGCACACATCAGCCAGCTAAAACTCACGTTGACGGGAAAGCGAAGGTAAAATTTTGTTCAGCATAGGTAAATTCCTACTCGTCGTAAATAAGAAACAGGTAATTTTGCAATAATCCGTAGGTAAATAGTACCTAATTACGTACAATATCGATTTTCTTACTTTTGAGCACTACATTTTTGTGTCAAATTGGTGCTACCTAGACGGCAGACTTTACGAAAAACTTAATAGACAATCAATAAAACAGAGTAACATTCAAACAATAACATTGGTACTTAACTTACCTAGGTCACCTTACTTAGGTAAGCACAATAACTACAATAGTATCACATTCATTGACAACCTGCTCAGGGGTTATTTTCATAAAAATTTCACTAATTACAAGAACTTCTCGTATCTAACTACATAATGTGGTAGTTACCTACTGGTAGGTACACATCAAAGAACGTAAAAAACTTTCACCCCTCTCGAACTAAAATTAGTAACTTATTGTATAAAAATTGCACTAGCTCCTGTACGTTTTAAAAAAAGCAATAAAGTGATATGAAGAAATTTAAAGCTGTAGGTACAGTGCTGTTTAAGTTTCTTAATGATAAGTTTTGTGAAATTTAAGAAATAGAAAAAACAGTTTTGTGTCTACAGTCTTAAATATGTAAAGGTAGGAGAACCCTCTACCATAAATCACGTATACTGGGGTTACTCTGAAGAAGAAAAACGGCGAACTTTACATTGGCTAAAAATAAAATTATGTTCCAATGGGAAATTTGACAATCCACGCTGAAACACGCCTTCGCATACAATAATAAAAATTACGATTTATAATCTCAAATGATGAATAACCACTAGAGTGTCAATGAATAATAATTAATTAGCAAACCGTATTAAAAAGAAGAGGAATGAAAAACGGATGGGTCTCGCAGTGACGTGGCTACTTCTTGAGGGACTGGTAGTATTCTGCGAGCACCTTCCAGGCTTTGGGTGCCATAAACCCTTCCGGAGGTGTGTCACCGTTGCGAGCAAGTCCTGAAAAATAAAAAGTTATATTTAGTAATGTTGTAGATACCTTATTAAGGTAGCCATAAAAGAAAAAGTAACAACGTACCTACACAATTTCTCTTGTTAGGAGCATTCAATGGCCGTGGCTGCTCTAAAAGCTTAACATAGTGTGCTATTCGAACGAGAAACCAATGACTACGAATAGGACACTATGTTCAGCTTTCACTGGGGAACGAATACTGTCGATCGATATCGATGGTGCAATTACCGGTCGCTATCGAGTTATCGAGTAGGTATCGACAATTTCTACAAAACAAAAAAAAACAATCTTTCCGCACCTTCCCGTCAAAAGGCAAAATATTCCCAAAAAATATAAGGCAGGCACAAACCTCGCATTCTTGTCCCGGAGATAAAATCAAAGTCCTCCTTGCGAGAGGGGTCGAAGAAGGCCATCTTCTTCTCCTTCTTGTCATAGGCAGCAACACGAAACGGAATGATTTCGAGGGCGTCGAGGCCGGGCGCCATGCGCAGCACGCGGGCCCCGTGAGTCGCGTCATACAGGTCGGTCTTCAGGGACGCGTCAGGGTGGGGGACCCCGGCAGGGTCGCGACCCACGATGTAGAAGTTGGCACCTGCATTCATGCGGGACTTTGCGTGCCATTGGACCTGAAAAAAAAACCAGAAGAAACCCATTAAAAGAGGTCTTCTTCAGTGAGCTTCTCGCAAGGTATCGAATTTGGAGAATCTATGTATCAACCGCTATAAATTTGTTCCAAAGGTCTTCTCCCTCCGTAGATATAGCGGGCTGACAATTATTTTTTTTTTCAAAGTTGATACAGTAGAGTAGTCTTTGTTCTTGCAGACTTTGATATATCCATACTTATATCAATATCTTTCTTTTATGGTTCCTTTTCCTGCAGTTAGCTTACAGTGAGGCAGGTAGCAGAAGTTGTAGAGCTTAGCTGAAGTAGCCAAAGCTTACGTCCCTTTCGGTACTTTCAACCTAAAATACGGCCACCTTAGATTGCAATAACTTTTAATTAGTGGTCAGAATCTAAAGATAGCTACAGACTACATAATCCAATCATTTCATGTAGTTACGGAACCCTGTATAATGGGGACGCGCCCTAAAAGACACCCCGTACACGTACCTCGGTGGGGCCGGCATAGTACATGGGTGAGGGGAAGATGGCAAGGACAGTGCTGTTGGCTTCCAACACTCCATCATTCAACACAGCTTGGTGCTGCTCCATCCGCACAGGCAGGGGGACATCATCGTCTTTAGTCCATCCTCCTAGCGGGTGCAGCAGCAGCACAGGTTTACGGAAACCGTTCTCCTCTAGAAGACGTCTTCGGGTGTCCTGTAACACAAACATTACGTTTCCTAAGAGCCTGAATGTTTATGATTCTTATGGCAAGTTTCTGAGAAAACCTACATATGATCTGTTCTGAATTATAATGTGACATGTGACTTTACGATCGAGAATTTTATTGAGAAAATTCACGCCATCGTAGAAACAAGTGGACCTTTTAGCAGCCCAAACCTTAACGAACCTGCATGAGAAGAGCATGACCGTTGTGGATGGGGTTCCTCAGCTGGAAGGCAAAGACAGCATCCGCGTTCATTTCACGGAACCTAGCTCGCAGCTGATTGGGTGTCAGCCTGTATTGGTCCAGGCCATCGTGCCATTTGATTCGCTCCAGCACTTCCAAGTCTCCACCGACCAGCCAATCACCGCTCTCGAAAATCATCTGTGGATAAATTTATTGTTTCAAAAAAATATCCCAGTTTAAGGGGTCTTTAATTAGTCACTTTCAGCGAGTCCATCCCTTCTAAATATCTATATAGTAAGTTATATCTTGACGGTAGGTATGTTAAAATTATTCTCCTGCCACGTACTCTTTGTCTATGGTAACTTGCCATACCCTCACCATAGTAAGAGTATCTTCTTTTTCAAATAATTAAAAACACTCACTAAACTATGGTAGGCCTATGTACTGAACAGACATTTGTGGAACGCCGGAGGGGAAACTGTTACATGGAACGTAGCACCCATAACATAAGCTGGAGCTTACTTCCTCTCTCTCACGTAGTAGTTACCGTACACAGAGAGTAGGTATGAATGAGAAATATCGACTGCCTATCGATCGGCCCATACCTTGATATAAGGGTGGCTTTTGTGCACAGTGCCAAACTGCCGGGAGCAGCGCTCCTCTTTACGGTGTGGGAAGAACTCGGGTGTGCGCAAAATGGCGACTGGTTTGCCGTTGTACTTTAGAGAGAGAGCGGAGACGCCTTCCAGCGATTGCTTGTCCTGTTCAGTGACGGGAAGCACGATGGGTACAGACTGGTTCACGCCAAGACCCTGCTCCACCAAGTAGTTAAAGTGAAGCGACTGAAAGCAAGAAATCACAGGGTTATCGCAATGAAAGACAGTGACAGACCCGGGCTGTCACAGACAGTGACAGACCCGGGCTGTCACGACACCTGTCTAGTCTATTCTGGATCTTTGGTCCTTAAAATTGCGTTAAGCTTCCAGTGCTGAACCTACCAGCTTTGGCCTAACCTCGTCTTTATCCTGGCGTTAGGAGAATGGTAATAGAGCTGCAGCATTGGTTTTAATTACATTTTTTCAGTGCAACAGTTGGACATTTTGGTTCTTGTCTTTTCTTCGACTTCACTCGACTAATATATCTTGATGATCCTGAGACTTTATACCTGCAAATACTGGTCTTCCCGCATGAATCCTCGTAGGGGCTGAGCCCACCCCTCGGCCAGCACTTGCACCCACTGCAGGTCTACCAAAGAGATGTCCAGTGAGGGTAGTGATGCGGCCTCCGCCTTCGCTTCGGTCAGGCGATTCTCAGATACGAAAAGTTCTTGCACTACGCTTTGTTCTCGGGCGTAGTTTGGTAGAATACCCTGCAACAAGAAATCATAATTTTTTATATGCTGTGCTAAACGGCAATAATTGCTTAAAAAAACTGTCGTGACGTAACCTCTTACGGCAACTTGCGATACCATGGCTGACTCTGACAGCAACATATTCTGTTTCGGTACTCCCTCCAAGCAGGGGAAAGAGTACCTTCCTTTCTGAAAGCAACTAGACTTTTGGTTTTCTAGAAAGAAAAAAAATAAGGTTTTCTTACGTGGTCCGTGAGGAGATCAACGACCTGCATGGTGCTCTCCTCTATGGAGTTGTCAACTGTCTTGACCACCAAGTCTGGGTTGTCAGGCTTCTCGTAGACTTGGTCCACACCTTCAACAAAAAATTGTCATTGTGTCAGTCATGGTGCCCAATGACTGACCCGTTCCACCTTCAAGTACTTGGTTATTTCCAGGGAAATTAACTTTGTTTACATTTTCACAGGTTTTAAAACAAACCCCATTTGATATTAACTGAAGTAAAGTACCGGTGAATCCCTTAATGTCTCCCTTGCGAGCTTTCTTGTAGAGACCCTTAACGTCTCGGCGCTCGCACTCATCCAGGGGCGTGTTCACGAACACTTCAAAGAAGGGAAGGTCACTTGCTTTGTGGATACGTCGTGCCATGTCTCGATCCTGCAAAAATCAACCAGATGTAAACAAACTCAGCAACAACTCGATAGGGTGGGCCCCAGCCATTACATCAATGCCGTAAGCGCAAAATATTTCCGACACCGGGATTCGACCCCTGACGTACCTTCAAAGAAAGGAAACTAACCTCTGAATAGGGGGAAACGAAACTGCAGAGAGCGACAACTCCCGAGTCCGCGAATAGCTTGGCGACTTCGGCCACGCGCCGAATGTTTTCCTCTCGATCTTCCTTGGAGAAGCCCAGGTTCTTGTTCAGCCCGGTCCGGATGTTGTCTCCATCTAACCCGTAGGCAGGGATACCTGTAAACAGTTACATTTTATTTAAACACAGAAGATAATGTATTTTCTTTTGGTGTAGTCGGGGGGTAGTGAGGAGGTACGAACAATTTCTAAGGTTCTGCTTCTAAAGAAAGTGCTGGAGAACCACAATCGATATCTTGAAGAAACCATACCTCTGCTGACGAGATAAGCCTCCAGTTCAAAGGAGATGGAAGTTTTCCCGGCTCCAGACAGCCCAGTGAACCAGACGGTGCACCCGCGGAAACCTCGCAGGTTGCCCAGCACCTGCCCTCTCTTGTCACGGGACACATGGTGCTTCTGCTCCGTCACGTTCGTTGCTACTTGCAGCCCCTGAAATACCAAAACAACCCCTATTAGAAAAATGAAAAAATTACTGGTAAAGTATCCAACGGGATACCGCTTCATACAATCGTGAAAAAGTGGCAGCAGAAAACAAGTAGCAGCAGAATAATTATTGTTCCTTCCCATTTTTTGAGGGAACTTGGAAAATTAATGTTCTAAAATAAAAATGTTTTTTTACGTCAGAATCTATACCTACTAAGTTGCGATATATGAAAGAGTATCTATACCAATAAACTTCCTGAAGTATAGGTACCTACTTATACCTGTACACTGATGATAGGTAATAATCAAGATTTCATACTCAATATCATCCTCTTGAAGAAAAAAATAAATTATCTTAATAAGAGGCTGGTTCTCGTGCCTGATAATGAGTTTGTAACATATCGCTACGATTAGGGTCGCATCAGGCGGAACTTTTCAAGGTCTATTGATTTGATAAAAAAATCTGTAAGTGCTACTGAGATTGCGGCAGTAGCCTTAACACTAACCTTAAGCATACTTTCAACTTGAGTAAAAATTTGACCCTTGGATACATGCAGCCAAAGGGGCTAAAAGGGGAAAAAAATTATTTCTAACTCTAGAAGGCTTTTTCCCGCTTAAAATACCTGTAGTTAGGTATATCTCTGATAATAACCGAAGTCTCTTTCTTTCTATACCGACTATAAAAATTGGTTCGCTATAGAGTTCGTTACAGAGAGGGTTTTAAAATGAGTCAGGACTTGTTCGCTCGTTACGTAGAGAGCGATTATGGAACAATAAACAAAAATATTAGGAGGGTTATTTCAAAACATAGTTGACAATATTCTTCATTATAACATAAGCTATACAGGCTACAAAATTATAATAATTATTGACAAATGCATGACAACAACGTACTCAACCAATGCGAGTATTAAAAACAATAATTAAAGGGTTTAGGCACGAAGGGTAAGAAGGGGTTAATTTTTAGGGTAGTAGGGAAAAGTGGGGTATTTTGTGACCACCATGGGAGTCAGCTTACCCAGGCCGAACTTCCTGAAGACATGTCCTGCATGGAAACAAATCAATCCATTACAATAATATAGGTACCAAGGAGATGTCAAGTAGTAGATACTTAGCAGAGGGGGACAAACGCAGCAACTAGACCAGCTCAAGAATTCATTAAGACTGAATATACATTTGCTGTTTGTTTACGTTTCTCTGCTGACATTACGAGGATACTACTGGTTATTTAAATGCTCTGAAGTATAATATGTTCTTTTAACAGCCGAAATTAACAGCTGCGAGTGACTTGATTTCGGACAAATCTTTTGTTGACAAAAATCACTCAATCGTAAAATCACAACACAGCCTGTTAATTTCGGCCATTAAAAAGACATATTATACTTCAGAACATTTAAATATCGCGTTGGGGAGAACAGTGAAAAATCGTAAGCTTTCCTTGAGCCAAAACAAGCCTATAGTTGGCTGCCGGTGAAGAGAACATTGACTGGTGATGATGATGACTGGTGATGATGGCACCATCGCATCGGAAGTACTGGATATATGGTGAAAGTGGTCCTCGACTTCCAGCAGGTCCACGCTACCTACCTAGCGTTCCCAGGCCTAACCGGCGTCACGTCACCGCGCTAGCTTTGTTTACTATATGAAACCCAGCCTATAGGTATTATTATTTCTTACGTAATGACAGGAACAAGAAAAACAAGTGACAACTGTAGAGAACGTTAGAGAACCGATAATGGGGCGAAATATTTTGTGAAAAATGCACGTAGGTAGTCAATTTTGGTTTTCATTTAGCACAGAGATCGAATCACTCAATCGAGGCTTCCACCGAACCAGTTAACTGCACTGAGTGCAGGAAAAATCGAAACCGCTTTCAGATTTCAAATTATCAACTGATCTATACCACAGATCTATACCAAGACCTTTCTCAAATATGTATCTACAATAGTCAGAAGGGAAGTACGATATTTTAGAGTACCTAGTCCCAGGATACGAACCCACGGTAGAAAGCAAATCCACCAAAAACTAAGTACAGGTACGCTTCCAAAAAAATTTCGAATCGGCACCAACCTAACAATGAAACAATTTTTTCAACCATCACAAACACAAAAACTTTAGAAACTAACCTGCTCCCTCTGTTGTTGCTGATGCTGCCGTATGAAGTTTCTTTGGAACCCGTTCATGTTTCCAAAGTATGGGAGTAAATACTGAACATAAAGTCAACCTTAGTTTGAGTGTACAGGCTGGCGCATGTCACTTCGAAGAAGGCAGCGGCTGCACTGAGCTAGTCTACACTGAAGCGTTACCTAACCCAGAGAGATGGAGTAGGGAGACTATCTGTTTACTATCTGTGGAATTACCCACTATCGAGAGGACACTTCAGTATTACCTATAGTTACTGGGAAATTTGGAACTGGTCACTTAATATCAGTTTTTCTGGGAAACGGCGGCGCGTCGCAGGCGCCGGCCTGGAATTCCCGAGTAACTATACTGCTTCGCCCGTTTGGTGCGCAGGGGTTAACTCTCCAGAGACTGCTTGAGATTGTCTGAGGCTGCACGAAGATTTCCAAAGATTTCCTGAGATTCTCAACGAGATTCGTAGAAAGATGCACCCCGATGGGTTAATTACTCCAGAATTTTCCAAGATTCCCTGAGATTTCATAAAGATTGCCTGAGATTCCTGGAGTGGTTAACCCCTCGTTGCGCACTATTTCCAGTGGTCTCTCTTCTAGCCGTATTGAGGTACAATTTTGGACGTCTCTCAAATCAGTAATGTGACGAATGCTGCCTTTTCGAAGGATACCTTCAGAAATTTTGAAAATGGTTTTATCCGCCTTATTAGAGAATCTTGCCTGGTCCAGCTGCAATGGACACGTCATTTCCACCACGCCACCCCCACAAAGAAAACAAAGAATTTTTCACACGGTTCTGACCAAAGCAGAATAGAATATAAGTCTCGGAAGTATATAAAGGCATTCTGCACCTCAAGAAGGAATAACTAGGGTTTTCAAAAACAGTAATGAAGCGTTAATTTTTAGATTTAGTGAACCTATAGGACCGCTCCCAAATTTCGTGTAGTTTCGCTCAAGGTGAATTGTGGTGTCTTCAATGTCAAGTCCGCTGTTCAAGGCCTCACGTCCCGCTTCGCTCCGCCTAGCACAAACCAACTCCATTATTAAATAAATGGACGACAGAGGCGTAAACTAAGACCTGAGGGGTTATTTCCGTTCTCAGAGCATCCAGTGGAGCACCTAGTTAACACCAAGATAGCACTGTGCTATTTTGGTGTTAATAGAACGGAAATAATCCAACGATCGAATAAGGCGAGATGAGCTTGTCCGAAAAGGAGCTGGCATCCATATCGTAAACGGAAAATATTCCTTACGCCGGGATTCGAACCCCGCTCGACTACAGCCGGACAATTTTTCGCCTCGCCCTGTCACGTCCATGTCTGGGAACTACTGTGCAAGGCCTCACGCCCAGCCACCGATGCATTACCTTTGTTTACAAGGAGATAGCAAGGACCGACGTACCCAACCAAATCCACAGCAAAAAAGACGTGGCAGTAGCAGACTACGTGTAAGACAGCAAAAAGGCGGCGGTTATTAAGAATACCTGAAACACCTTGACAATCACCGCGTACCTATTCATCCAGTAACTCGTTAAGAACCTACTAATTCATCGCAATGACTGGTCTATGTTTGAAATGAGGAAGTGTCGTGACCGAAGGCGTGAAAGAAAAATGGGAAAACAATATCTGAGAACGTAGGTTAGGTTAGGGTACAGAAGATATTATAATACATGGAATCAACATACAAGATCCCTATAGCCTATATACCTACGAGGGGTTAGCCACTCGTTGGGAATCTTTGGAAATCTTTATGAAATCTCCGGGAATCTTAGATTTTTTTTGGAGTGGTTACCCCTTCGGGGTTTCATCTTTCTATGAGTATCGTTGGGAATCTTTGGAAATCTTTATGGAATCTCAGTGGAATCTCTGGAGTGTTACCCCTTCGCCTATACATAAAAGTCTGTTGGTTGTGACTGCATGGGGACGGAGGACTGAAGTTCGCTCAACGTCGCTATAGGGCTAGAGAAGGTTTACTTGAAATTCTACAAATCCAGAGACTGCCACCCCTCGTCCAAACTGCGAAAACTGATTTTGTAAATCTTTTTCAATCATCTACCAGGCCAATATCAAGTCTAGCCTACCCTACCGGAAGGAAGTTGGAAGTCTGAAGTCTCCAAAAATTTTCCATGGGCTAAGTATCGAACAAAAAGGAGACTGCAGCCTTGGCAATGACACTTGAAACCAAGATTAATGTTTGTAAAGGACCAATACAAAGGCATCACATAAGGAAGAGCCTGTGTTTAGCAAGGTGTCACTCAAAAGAGTGCCTGGATCCTAGCCCAGGTCCTTGGAAAACATACCTATACGTATGGAGGTACCAACTCCAAAATAATGCCGAGTCATACAGTGAAGTCCCCACATTACCGAGTCCAGAACGAGTGGAGATAATTATAAATATATTGATTGAGTTTTCGATACAATATAAGAGAGATGATCGGCCACAGTGAGAAGCAGAGGGGAGCTGAGCAAAGACGGTATTTCTCTGAAACTGCTGGAAGTGTCAATGTTGCGTTGTTAGGGAAATAAAATTCCAAGTGGAATTTATAGAGCCACTGTGGCACCTATGTTTATCTTACAGGTAAACACTTTATCTACTTCCTGCATCACGTATAATAAACAATTAAAATAAAAATTAGATTAAATTAAATTCAATTAATTCTGCGTCCCACCATCCACCAGAGAAAACCGTAAACCTTGGTAAACATATGGGAGAAAATCACCGATTATCCCTTAAGGGTCCGCTATACCTGACGATGCATTTTTTGCCGCCCATAAGATTAACATTGCGAGCGGCGATTCATTTTCAAGGTTTACCCTTGGTTGGAAAGACACAAAATTTTGCCTGTACCTAGCCCTAACAATGTTGTAGGTCGTGATCGAAGCAGATTTCCCAATTTTTTACTGGTTTTCGAGATACAGCACTTTTCCCCTTAAAAAATTGAGGTATGCGATGCTAGCATTTGCAAAACAGTTGCAATAAAAGAAACTAGTTAGAAATTGGGAAATCTGCTTCGATCACGACCTACAACATTGTTAGGGCTAGGTACAGGCAAAATTTTGTGTCTTTCCAACCAAGGGTAAACCTTGAAAATGAATCGCTGCTCGCAATGTTAATCTTATGGGCGGCAAAAAATGCATCGTCAGGTTAAGCGGACCCTTAAGCGAGTATGGTGGGACGCCGAGTAATTATTACTTCTCAAACGTTGCATGATACTGGCTGTAAGCAGGTACGTAGGCATACCTAGTTATGCCTAGTCATGCGCAATGGTCCACACAGGGGACTGGAGCTTCCAGAACATCGTGTGACCTTGACAGGCCACAATCACCAATCAATTCCACGTCAAATACAGACTTACGGCTTGCACGGCTAAGGCTGAATTTCACAACCTCACGATAGTGCCTTTTAACGTTCGAATAGCTATCGATTCGAAAAAGCAGACATCCTCTCGTTAGGTTTTGTTGTGTCAATAGAATTCGCCTGCTTTGTTTACGTCAAATTTATTTCAACAATTTCAACCTAAAAGTGGAAATAAACGTGAAAAAACCCCTATTTTTTTTTGAAAAAAGTTAAAATGTTGATTAGACTACATTAGGAGTCGCAGGTATGAAAATTATCGTTTTCGTTAACGCTCGGAAAATCCACTCGAAAGCTAACGAAACGGTAACGGTGCATGGTGAAAGCCGTTAACATTTTTTACCGATACGATAGCGCGTGTACAGTCTTCACGTTAAAGTGGTGAAATCCAGCCTAAGCCAGCTACACACTAGATTACGCACTAACTGCAATCATAATTTTTAAATGAAGTCAAGATAACTCAGCTTTTAAACCTCGCAGCAAGATGAAAAGAGTCTGCTAATAAGATGCGATGTTATGTCGCAGTATTACCTAGATCGGATGAAAAATAAGGGGTACGACAAACGTCGCACAAACTTTCCCATTCTACTTTCTTTACTTGCAGTAACCAACCCACACAAAAACTGGTATCTCTCTCATCTAACGATATGTCCGTGGATACCAGCATAGCGCAAAGCTCAAGGTCGTCTTAGGAACATCTTAACTTGGCTACGTGCTCTGTCGTGCATTTTCTGAATACAAATTTGGCGCTTCCATTTACGAGTATGTCACAAAAGCTGTAATGATGCCAATTGTGTTGTGGAAATGAGTGAATGGGAAATAGCCTGAATGATGATTATCTCTAGAGGACAGTAGGTCACTGGCTGTCAGTTCTGTTGGAAATGCTCTAATTAGGTAGAAGTGGCAACAGCGGCAGTCGGCAGAGCACAAGCTGCAGACAGTGCTGCTCAAGGCCACATAGGGACTACAGCAGTTGTATTATCACGTTCACTACAAAAGGACAACAGCAGGAAAACAGATAGAAGCGGAATAAAGCTGGGTTCCGAGGGGTTAACCACTCCAGGAATCTTGTTGGGAATCTCAGGCAATCATTGGAAATTTTTAAGAAATTTCAGTGAATCTTGGAAATTTCTGGATTAATTAACCCTTCGGAGTGCATCTTTCCTCGAATTTTGTTGAGAATCTCAGGAAATCTTTGGAAATCTTCAGGCAATCTCTGGAGTGGTTAACCCCTCGCTGGGTTCTGTAGTATAATAATATAGAACACCTGTACAACGCCGGACGAGCGTCTTATTGTTTTCGGTTCAGATTTAGATGGAACAACGGGAGCTATTTCCACGACGTCCGCAAGCTCAAGCTTCGCAGATCAAGGACGTAAACACACGAACGTACCTGCACACGTGGAGTGCTTCTATAAGCTTCTTAAGCGTAATAGGGATCAAGATGAAATCAAAGGACACCAAAGCCTAAGCACTTCCCACTCTCCTCTCCAGGCCCAAGGCCGCCTGCGCTCTCTAGCTACATCTAGCTTCCTGCATGTACCTATTCATACCTAGGGACCACACCACACTCTTATTTTATAGGTACTTCAATGCGGCTTTCGACGATCTCAGTTAGTTAGCAGAGGGGTGGGGGGACAAGCCCAGCAACTAGACGATTTCAAGAAATATCCATTGTGCTCAGCTGGCAGCACTACCAAATACTCTATAAACATTTTAACTGACATGCTGAACTTATCAGAGGTGAATGCCGATCAAAAAACTTTGGTAGGATCGGGATCGAACCGGTCTTCGTCAGAGTTCCTCTAAAGACTCTTCGGCTGTAACCCAACCTTCAGCCGATGCTTTTCAAACGGACGAAGACAAAAAGCGTTTTCCGGAAATCGTCAGCCACGAGTTCCTAATCCAAGGGCATCAACCGATCAAACAATCAACACTTTTCATTAAATTTTCCTTTTTCGTTACAATGGTAGAGGACAGAGGTCTTGATAATATCGAGAGAAATCGGTGGAAGATCTTATCTTTATCACATGCCTTGGCGGCGATCTAGAACATGCAAAGTTACATGGGTAGGTAACACCTTGATTGATAAGATGAGTAGTAAGGCCAGCGCTAAAAATGACAAGAATCAGTCGTCAAAAGTAGAACTTTGGAAGCGCCAGACATATTCTACGGTTCATTCGCTGGTAAGCAAACAGAGCTGTGCTTAATATTTAGACGACCAGAGCTTCAAGCTAATTAAAAATAAAGTTTACCCATTCCGCATGAAATGAGGCATAAGTATGAGAAGGAGAGTGACTAGAGTCCGGCTTAGTTTAGTTGATACTTTTCAAAGTCTCACTCTAATGTCTGAGAAGACAGACACTTTGTTTGAGAAAAAAACAACTGCTGGGTCTTCTTAGAATTCTATAAATAAATAGGCTAAAGTTTTTAAAAGGCCTGAACACTGCTTCCTTCTCAAGCATAGTGTCTGTCTTCTTAGACATTAGAGTGAGATTTTGACAAGTATCAACTAAACTAAGCCGGGCCATAGTGGAGAGGGGCTTGGACCGATGTATCTATCAGTCTACACTGTCTACAGTTACCAAGTGGGTACCTACCTTTCTAGTGTGTAGTTGTGAGCAAAGGCCTTGTCCTAGAAACTGAGGTGTCAATTATGAACACTCACTTTTCCGCTTCCTTGGTACGCAGCCTTATAAGGGCCAGGGCCTCACTTATCAGGCCATCCAGGGCCGGGCAAGATTCATCAGAAAAAAATTCTACAATTTGGGATTGGAACCCGGGCTACGTAGGTCAAGCTCTCCTATATCTATATAGACTAGATAAGTAGATTCGGTTACAGATGTTACCTACCCTGGTAAACTACTAGCTTTTTATCTAGATAGGAAGTAGGTAGGTACCTACCTACTTACCTACCTACCTATCCTACCTTCAGCAGAGGTTTAGGAGAGACCTTTTCCTAGCTAAATTTAGAATTTAGTAAATCCAGACAGTACTAGGATGTCAAAAATAGTGGCTCTCTGACCTGTCAGTTAACTTTTTCAGGGTTGCTGGTAGGTTCAAATTGTCAAGGAAGTGAGAGTCGAAGTGAAACTTACCGTTTTCTGTTTCTTGACTCCTTGCGACATTTTCTGGAAGTTCTTTCGGGAAATTGGATTTCTAAGGAGTAAATGACGTTCCGCACTACTACGTTTCTAAAAATAAGACCGATTTTAAAATATTTAAAGAGAAAATATTAGAAAGCTACTATATGTTTACTCTGACATAGCGCCATATTGCATTTCAGGAATTCACGCCTTGAGTTAACCACAGACAAGCAAAAACTAAAATTAAGATTGAATAAATAATTTTTTATATTTTTAAAAAATTACTTAAAAATAGTTTTTTAATTTAAAAATTAAAAAATATAAAATAATAATATTATTAAATAATTTTATAAAATAAAAATGTCAAGTTTCATATTTTGGCGGGAAAGTTTCACAACTTTTTTCTTCGAAAGTTGAGGGTTGGTTCATTTCCGTCATAGCTGCGAACAGCATACATATCTGTACTTTTTCTTAGGTATCATATATTCATAATATTGTATCCTATAAATCTGATTCATCAATACTTCGTGGGCGAGGACTGTAGGTAGGTATAAACCCCTACCTAGTAATGAATGAGACCAACAGGTAACCTTTGCATCAGCTTTATTTCCAGAATTTACAACAGGATTAGTAGGTATGTAAGGTAGGCAAATAGATAGGTACTTAAATACAGGAAAATTAGTTCATGCATAATGGGATAAGATAAAATTATTAACTAGAAATAACAATCCAAACAAGCATAAACGATTATCTACTAAACAGGAGCATTGGCTAAATAGTAGGTATACTTTCTAATTTAGTTTAGGCAAATAAAACTAGAATTTTACAAATTTACTAAATGGGAACCATGAACAGTTGATTTATAAACAGCCCATTGTGCAATAGGCGGGACTAGGTACCTACCTACCCAGGTATGATACAGGAGAACCAAGTTTGTAGGTGGGTATGTGACCACTCAAGGGTCGTAAAATTTTCACAGTGTCCCCAGATACCTAGGTAGGTGGTAAGTATATAGGTCTAAATTCGTAACCTCTCTAGTAAATATTTTGGCAGTTGTACATAATATTAGAACTAGATTACAATACGTTCCACAATAAGTTGCAAGACGTAAAGGTCTCGTCACACGAGATAGGTAAAAATCCACGGGTAAATTGAAAAAGGTAACAGTGAAAGGGTTACCTGATCTAGAATAACCCCTTCATTGTATCTCGTGTGACCAGGCCTTCAAAAAAAGCAGGTTAAGTACGTACAATTAACGCTTCGTTGTTTTATATAGGTACTCCGTGATCTAAATATTCTTCAGGTTGTCATGGTAGTATCAGTAATAGGTAGTAGGTAGTATAACGTCTTATTTTTTTTTGGCATGCTCATCTTGGTGGTAGGTGTTATCATGACGCCTTGTTCCAAAGTGATCGAGAAAATTCTTAAGCAGATTAAGAATGACCGTTTAAAACAAAAGCGAATATGACACAATAAAATTCGTCTGACTTGTCCGTGATGACTAGGTTTACTTGGGAAAGCTAAACATTCGTTGAAGAAACTTCTTAGCGGGCGTGGGCTTTGCAGAATGGCCGACCTCCTTTCGCGAAGAAGCTCTGTCCTTCCAAGTTCTTTTTGCAAACCTGAAAAGTAAAAAAAAAAGTTAAATGGGTGTGAGAGCCAGGCCGAAGCCAGTTTAGGGATCGGAAAATATTACATACGCCAGGATTCGAACCCTCGGCCACTGTCAGGCACTAATAATACTATATAGTTACCGTGCAGTTGAAGCACTGTGAGTGGTAGTTGTTGTTGAGGGCCTCCACCCAGCGATCTCCCGCCTCGATGGGGAAACCGCAGGCGAAGCACTTCGTCGTGAATAGCTCGTTCCAGTCTGAGGAAAATAGAACAATTGTATGAGTACCTATTAAGGGAATAAACACACGTGGCACCAGACTGGTTTTTCCCGCCCAATTTCTGAAGGAACTAGGTATTGGATTTTTAAAGTAAAAAACGCTGACTAAGTTGAGATTTAACAATCAAATAATTTTTGACAAAAATCGGAAAAAAAGTTTTAGGACTGGGATTGAACATACTAACCGTTCTCGCAGTAGGGGAGTCCGTCCTCCAAGAAGAAGGCGGAGTTGCCGAAGAGTTTGCCGCAGTAGGCACATGTGAAGCACTCGGGGTGGAAATGTTTCCCAATGGCGTTCAAGCAGTCACCCTTAATCTTGCTAGAGCATTTGTCGCAGTTGGGAGCGATGTATTTTTCGAAACAGAACTCGCAGTGAAGTTGATTCTGCTCCTCCACGAAACCTGTATGTAACAAATTAGTATTTTAAAATTAAGGGTTTATGTACCTACAATGCTGTTACGTTTCCTGTCATACGTTTCTGGGGAACACAAATAACCCTATTTTCTCCGGGGTGTAACACAGTATTTTCGGAATTTTCATACGGTATATTCCGAAGATTAACCGAGAATGGTGGGATCTACCCTCATCTAAACGATTCTATTGTGGAAATCAGTAAACATACCTATGTCAGCGAGAGGGCGACGGCACTGGGGTGTGGCACAGATGAAGTGGTCCGGGCACCAGATCTTTCCCAAGGCAGTGATGAACGGCCCTCTGAAAGGTGGATGCATAGGTAATATTTAGGCGGATATATAAAAATCACAAGGTGTACCTACACAAATTTAGACGCGCTGGAAAGTCCCTTTTCAACTGGAATTTTTCCAAGGAATTTACAGGGTTTCTCTCATCAACAATCATCTGGTAGAAAGACTGCCCTATCCAGGTGAGTTTCAAAGTTTCTCCGTGGCGACTACAACTTACGACGGGATTTTTTTGTCGTCAACACAGCAGATGGGCGATAAGACGCCAGGGCTGGGCCGGTAGACTTGGTTTTTGTGCGAGGCTGCGGCCTCCTTGAGCCGAGAGCTGCGCATCATCGAGTCCAGCTCATCCAGTTCCTTACACAACACTTCCTCTGCGTTAACACAAAACAATAAACACGTGCGGTTAGAAAACACGGAAAACACACAAGGTACCTACTCAGAAGTAGGCCAAAATTTAAGTTTGTGGGTTAGAGAACACTTAGTTTGGTACTTACTTGGCGCAGCGGAATGCACTATCATGCAAGCTACTTTTCAATGCCTTTAACATTCAACATCAAGCCATAACCAAGCAGGCACCCAAGCACTTAACTACAAAGGATCACCAACACATGCCACAACAGTCAATCAATCTCTCATAAAAAGTGAAGAGTCTGACACATATGGTTAGACAGAATAGTCAGCAGGCTTTTGGATCATGCTGAGAGAGCAGGGACGGTACCTGACTTGGCCGTTGCACTGCGCGCAGAGCGGGATGCGCACGGTGCTGGGAGGGTTGAGTACTCCACGACCCCTCTTCGGAGCGGACACGCCAGCCGCCCCACGAGACCCTCCTACTCCTGGACCTGCACCGGCGCCATTATCAAGCGACGCACGGGGTGTGCTGCTGGGGGGCTGGGGCTTAACGGGGGCTGGGGCAGGGGCGGGGGCAGGGGCTGGGACAGGGGCGGGGGCTGGCCGGTAGGCCACAGGCTTGACGGGCATGACAGTATCTAAGGGCTTGAAAGCAGACGCCGAGCTGCTAGTGAGTGTGAGACTGGTCTTGCGCTCCACAGTGTTGGTGGTCGACGCTTGCGAGCTGGAGAATGACAGTTTGGGGGCTGTGATGGGGGCATTTTGCCCCTCAGTGATAGCCACGGGTGTGATGGGCTGGAAGTGTGGTGTTGCGATTTTGCGTTGCGGGGTTGGTGTGCCGAAAGGTCGGGGAGCCACAATGGGATCGTGTTTGGGCCCGGGCACGCTGGAGGACCCTTTGCTTGCTAAGCTAGTCCTTGGAGTAGCCGCCCCACCCACTGAGCTCTTCCTATCTTGATCGATCGTTTTAATGAGAGAAGTCCTTCTTGCCTCCTCGATATTGATTTGAGCTTGTTGCTCTTGCTGACTGATCATTGCTTTAACACTCTTGGGTGCTACAACCGGTTGAGCGTTTTGTAAATCAATAGAAGACCTGGAGCTGGGATAGGAACTTCTACGTGATTCTTCAACATTTTTCTGAGTCTGTTCTTCCTGGAGACTGATCTTGGTCTTGACACTGGATTGTGTTGTGACTACTGGAGTTTCGGAGGGCTGAACGACAGAGTCATCAACTGGAGGCCACGACACTCGCTTTTCACTCTTAACGGGTTGTACTCGCCAGCTAGAAATCGGCTGCTGATATGTCTCACTAGTTTTCACCATCTTGGGAACTGGTAATGGGGAAGTAGATCTGTAGACAGCGGGAGCGGCTGGTTTGAGGGAGGATTGCTGAGGCTGGTTAGGTCTGTACTGGCTTGTTAACTTGGGAACTGGTGCCGGGGAAGTGGTCCTGAAAACAGTTGCGGCGGGTTTCAAAGAAGAATGTTGGGGCTGGGGTCCAGTGTATGTCCCAAATTGCGCTTTGGGAACGGAAATAGGCCTTGGCGACGCTGATCGAAACACTTGATCTTGATTATATGTAAGAAGGTTTTTCCTGCTGACATCCATAGACTCAAGTTGAGTTTTCTGTGGGTAATCGACCTTCGGCAGAGGAACAGGAGTCCGTGATCTGAAAGCCAAAGGAACTTTGGTGGGCTCCGGCGTTGGGGCTGCTACTCTTCCTCCAACAGCAGACCTAGGTCGAGGTTTGAAGTCCTTCGCATCAATTTTGGCACCAGGGACAGCTGGAGCTGGTTCCATAGGTTTTGCTGAAATTAAGTTTTGGTAAGTCGGGATTGAGGTTGCCTTTTGCAATCCCGATGATGACAGCGACTGGTAGGAGGCGGCTGATGAAGCTTTGGACACCATTTCGTTACTAGTCCTACGCAGACCACTAACAGGATCGACACCGCTGCCAATGACGCGAACTTGGGTGAGCTCCTTATGTGATGATTCCGCTACCTCAACCACACGACGCTTGGTAGTCTTCGTGACATTCCCAACGACTTCTACTTGCTCTGTTTGAAGGGAACTCTGTTGCGAGCTTTCTGACTGTTTCATTTCTGAGAATTCAGCCTTGAGTTGGTCACTGATTGGAGGGAATCCGGTGACAGGCTCAGCAGTTTTCGGTGTGTCCTGCTCAATTATCGGCGTAAGAGCAGGAGCTGACAACTGCAGCTTCTCAAGTTGAACAACACTTGAGGACTTCTGTTCTTGCTTTTGGTATGATCCCGTAATCCCTTGCCCCTCTATCACGCCTCCTTCTGCAGATTTTTCTTTCCTTTCTTCTACAAAACCTGTGTAGTCACCCTGAACAGAGCTCTTGTTTAGCTGAACATCCCTCACCTCATAGTTTGGTTTAATTTGGATCGTCGGCGGTGGAGGAACCGCAGCAGCAACTGCTTTTTGAGCTATCTCAACGTTTTTGGTAAGAGCTACATTTGCCCCACCGTGAACCAGTGTGGCCTGAGGCTTCTGTGCCTCAGCGAAAGAGCAGTAAGAGTTCTCTGGTGCTATGGTTAGAGCTTCAACCAAAGAAATTGGTTTCTGAAGAGGTTTCGACTCGGTCTGAGATTTTTGTTGCTTAATTTCCACAGCCGAACCGAACTGGGCTTGGCTGGCAACTAATTCTGCTCTTTTATCCGGTGGAGGAGGAGGGGCATATGCTATCTGCGAGGAAGCGGGAAGTAAACCGAAAGAAGCATCAATGGTGTCCTTTCTGTGAACCGCTGTTGTAGAGGATTGCTCAGTTTCGCTCATGAACTGAGATATGGCAGACTGCTGGGTTACCAGGTCTTCAATGAATGAAGATTGAATTTGAGAGCCGCGGAGCATCTGGTAAGGAGTTCTTTGCACATTTACTCCAGGGAACCCTGAACTTCTTCTGCGCGATCCATCATATTGAGGTGACTCCGGAATGGAAGTCGCTGTAAGGGGTTCAGCTGGTATCTCCTGAAGAGGTGGGGCCTGCTGTTGAGGCTCAAACTGTACTGGCTGCGGTGCTGGTGCAGTCTGCACTGGGGCACTGACACTGGATATAATGGGAGGAGCTGGGGTAGGCAAAGTAGGTAGAGGGGAATAAGAACGCTCAGGCGCAATGGTCAGTGCAGCAACCAGAGGGGAAGGTGCTGGTTTATTAGAACCCATACCTTGCAATAGCTTTTGCTGCTCGAAGTACTTTTGTTGTTCTTGCTTCTGCTTGACGAATAAACTTTCTTGCTCACTTCGAAACTGTTCGTAGGTCTTTCGAGTAGCAGTGGCAGCCGGATCTGGCATAGTAGTCAGAGCCTGTACAAACTGTGACTGATAAGGATCTGGTTTCGGAGTCCAGGCTGGTCCAGGTTTTTTAGAGAAGTCATTTATACCAACCGTCATGGGAGATTGGGTGCGTTGTTCCACATCGCGGATAAATACTGACTTCTGCTCCACGGACTGATGTTTACTAGCAGTCAACTCTGAGATATTTTCAAACTCATAATTTATTCCGCTTATATTTTGGAAGAAAAGCGATTTTTCAGCGTCGGTGATTGATTGATTTTCAGGCACAGGCTGGCCGACCCGAGAGCGAGGCCTTTCCGCAGTCTGCAGAACCTGATCGTACGAATCATAGACATGGTGTGTTCTTTCTGACTCCTCCTTGTGGCGCTCCTCTTCTTCAAATTCAGCAACAGGTGTCTTAGCTCTTTCAAACCTCTGCTGTTCAACCCCCAGACGTTCTTGCTTCTTTCTGAAACGTTCATTGAGTGCAAGTTCTTCGTGAACTTGTTTCCGCTGTTCTTTTATTTGCTGTTGCTGAGATTTTTCTTGCTGATTTTGAACTTGCTTGCTAGACAGCTGGGGTACTTCTTCAACGTAATGCTGCTGAGGAGGAGGTGGTGGCACTACCACTACTGGAGCACTAACCACTGGTTTTGGAGCTACTTGATCTTGAACCACTTGCACAGGAGCAGGCGCAGGTGGGACCCACAGCTCAGGCTGGACAGGGGCAGGTTGACTGGACGCTGGAGCTGGTTCAGTAGCTTGACGTGGTGGAGCGTAAGGTTTTGTTTTACCCAGATTCCTCAAATCGGGCAATTTAAATATCTTTGGTTCAGGTTTCGTATGAGAATTTAGTTCAAATTCAAACTGAAGGCCTTGAATATTTTTCAAGAGAAGAGAATGTTCAGCGCTCTGAATAGAAACGGGGTACGGGCTGACTGCTCTAAGTGGGGTCGATGGTGCCTCTTTTACCGCTGACATGTCACCTTCTTCGCATTCTTCCTGAACAAGATGTTCATACGTGTGGTAGATGGTTTCAGTTTTGCGGGACATTCCATCATGACGTTCATAAGCCTCCAAGTCAGCAACCGGAGTTCTCGCTCTCTCCCTGTTGGCTTCCACAGACAACATGTGCCGATGATCTTCTTCATCCCTTCGCCTTTTCTCCTCCTGCCGTTTACGAATTTCTTCAGCTTGCTTCTGTTCATCTACTTCTCTCCTTTTGCCATCCTGAAGCTGTTTTTGCTGTTGTTCATTTCTAACACGTTCTTCCTCCTTCAGGCGCTGTCGCTCTTCCTCATGCTTTCTCTCGGCTTCCCTGTTCCTTTCATCCTCCTGCAACTTCTGCAGCTCAGCTTCTTCAACTTGAAGAGAACCTCGACGAATTTCTTCCTCCTCTTCAAAGCGAACACGTTTCTTTTTCTCAATTTCCTGCTGTCTCTTTTGCCTCTGAGCAATCTCATTTTGAGATTCCATGATTTGGCTTTCCAGCTGTTTAATCTGAGTTTCGTCAATAGACATACGCTTCTGATGGCCTAACTTCTGGATAATGGACTGCTGCTCATCAATCTCTCTTTGCTGCTGTTCGTACAACGCCTCCAGCTCTGCCACGGGCGTGGAGTGACTGCGCAAGAATGCCAATCCCGTGCCTTCAATAGTCAGGTTCTTGTTGACTATTTTCGACTGATAGTTGCGCCACTGTTCTTGCTGCTCAATTTTCTGTATCCCCTCTTCCCGACTAATTTTGCTGCCTTGCGCTGCCCTTTTTACGGCTTCATCAATAGGCGTAGGGCTCGGGCACCTCTCCTGATCCTCAAGAATCTCGGAAAGCTGCTTCACCACATTCTGGGTGTCCATGTGGAGAGTGTCGACCTCTTGAGAACAGAGCGACATCTTCTTGTGTGTCTGACTTTGTGACATCTCGCTGGATGAGTAGCTAGAGCTTTCCGTGGAAGCCCCATAACTGACACTCTGGCTCGCAGACGCGGACGCGTAAGAGGACTGAGACACAGTAGAATAACTCTGATACTGAATACCGGCGTCTACTTGGGTATCTAATGGTTCCATGAGATTCACAAGCATGCAGGCAGTTAGTTCACCCAAGATGGTTAGAGAGGATAAAAGAAAGAAAAGCACAAGATTAGCAAAGCTAAGCAGAAGCAAGATAGCAGCGGTTACAAAAGTGTCATCGACTCATCGGGAAATTTAAGTAAAGCCAGTTCGATTTGATCATTAGGTGAGCTTCTTGCAAGTGCTTCTCAAAACCATCGACTGGCATGCTGGATCGCCTCTTTAAGTTTCGGTTAAGAGGTTACCATTGTCAATTCCTCTTCCTCATCCAAGCTATTACTTCAGTTAAATAATATTGAATAGGAGTTTTCTGACAGTTGGTTAGTTCGACAGACAAGCCTTGCCAGTCTCAAGAAATCAGCGGAGCAAAAGGTTATTTCAATAAGTAGAAATTTTAGTAAAGTAGTCGTTTCAGTAAGCATCAGGGTAAACCAATCAAATCGAACTTGTACTCACAACAAAATAAAAATATCAAAAACTTTGGCGACACTTTTATAACGATAGCACAGAGTAATGTAGTAATATTAAGCGCTACGATACAGCTTGGCCTATAGTGCTGTCGAATGACATGTTGGAGCCGTTATCCGCGCTAATCAGCTAGGCACTCCCTTCCATAAACTGGCCGACACGGCCTGAAGAAACCAAAATTATGGAAGAGATATATTGAGAGCTGCTTAAAATGAAAAGTCACTCTATTCTAAGAGTAAATATGTTTTACTTAGATCCACTATTGCTTTATAAGCATTGAGAAGGGCCTAAGTTTTGGGTTAAATGACTGATAATCTGAAATCAAGACAGAAAGACAGAAGGTTACTCACTTAGTTCGACCAGGATTCAGCGATGAAGACTGAGGCTGGATACCACCATACTCGGTTAACACTTAAACCTCTGTTAACTAACGGGAGATTAAAAGTTAACCGAGTATGGTGGGTTCTAGCCTGAGATGACGAACACAACAACTTTAAACCATGACCCTCCATTGTGTGGATCGTACACTAGGTCAACAAATATCAGTCCGGTGAAGAGTTTAAGTAATTAAGCAGCTCTCAACTAAAAACGCGCGTAAAACAAAACGGCCAGTAAGCCAAGAAGGCTGTGGAATTACCTCGAATTCCAGACCCAGATTTCAGTCCCGCAAATATCCCTTGAACCCAACATACACCTAAATTAGTCTCAACGAAGAATCCCTGACCAAAAACTTGATACACCGTACCAGGTACCAATAGTAAACAACCTATATCTTGCGTAAGTATGATCAATCCGACATTACTCCGTTCACTGCCAAACTACTTGACAATATTGAGGTTAAGAGGAAGTTCAAGTGATTAATTTAAATTGAAAAATTGGGGACGTCAGTGCAAATATAAATTTTTTGTTTCAACTCACCATCATTTGATTGAAATAGGAACAGTCACGTTTCACAAAAAACTGCCATGTTTTATGCTTACTTAAACAATTTCTGCACTCCAATTTACAGCGGCAGTTGGCCCAGCAATCAATTTTTCATATCGAAAGATGACCTAACCGGCAGTTAACAGAGAGTAGTCGGGTTCATACACATAATTTTTTAGCTGTAAGTTTCTGGTTCACCTGAGAGGGGACGAGGAGCTGACGTGGGAGCAGCGGGTTGGCCAAAGTTAAGCTTGGGGGCCTGAATCGTGGCAGCAGGAATCGAAGATGGCGGTGCCTGAAACCACAAACAACGGTCAAAAAAATGGTACATTAAACGTGGTACCAGAATGGTTCTTAATGACATCCCTCCGAGGAAACTACAGGTTTTTTTTCTGATATACAAAACAAATATTTAGTATCACAAATAATTATCTAAGGTAAAATTTAATAGTTGAGTGACTTTTTCCAATTTCTGTGTCAGAAACATTTAGTTTTGACTTTAAAAACCTATACCTATTATACCTACTCCACAACAAAAAATTGTCTAATGTATCCCTCGATCGGAAGGATGCTATTAAGAGACATTAAACAAGCTGCACTGTGTGGAATAAGAATCGCAACTTACGACAAAAACTGGCAAGAAGCGACATGCTCTTCTACCAGCCGGGACCTACAATAATAAGTAACACCGAGACAGAAAAAAGAAATTGCAACAAATGGCTAAATAAGAAGCAACGCCATTCATTACTTCAATATACGCTGCCAGCGTTGCCAGCGAAAAATGGCACAATATTTTCTAATGTTAAACGAGGGCCAGAAAATGCGTTAGTTAAACTGGCTGTTATCCGACAAAAACAGCCATAAGCTAAACATTGGAATGATAACTGTGGCTTAGTTACATATTGCATCTACTTGGCACAATTAACTAACTACGTCAATGAACTTGAACGAATGAAATGTGAAATTTTGTTCGTGAATAGTTCAGCCTATCTTTTGTCATTTTTTCCACTAGCAGGAGAGGAGGAAAACGAAAGAGGAAACCTAACTTGAACTTCCAACTGAACTGAAAGTGCTTCAAGGGAAAGGTACCTGCATGACGCCTTACGGGTCACCACACAATTCTGATTATTTTTTTTCGACCATTTTTTAGGACAATGTTCAATGTTGGACAAGCGTCCTCAAAAAATGACTTTTTTGGTCGCCTTTAAGGGTGGAGAAACCTTTTTTAATGGCCTCATTCCATGTCAAAATGGGTTGAAGCGTAATATCCCAAATGGCTGATGAGAACCCTATTTCTGAAATCTGAAACAAAAGGCTCTACTAAGGAGTTAGCGGGCCAGGCACAGGCAGCAGGCATACGTTGGTACCTGAGGGTGGTACTGGGCGCTACGAGGCGCACTCACGTGGCGAATCCCAGACTGAGGCGCCTTCAACCAAAATAAACGGGCGTGACATTAGTGTCTCACTTTACTTTCCCATAAGTTTAAAACTGGCATGTGAGTAATCTACAGCCGGGCGTCCGGCGAGAAAACCATAAAGTCAGGTTCGAATCATGGTCATTAAAAAATTTCCTTTTTTTTTACGGCAACAACTTCCGAAGAAGGTACAAACCAACTCACATGGAAAGGGAGCGGGGCGAGAGTGCCAGGCAGGGGGGAGCCGGGAGACGGCACTGATGGTATAGAAGGCAGCGAGCTCTGGAAAGGCTGCAGCGGCGTCGGGGCGGGGGCAGACTGGAAGGGCTGCAGAGGCGTCGGAGCGGGGCCTGGTTGATACGGTGCGGACGATAGAGCGGACCCGATGATGGACGAAGGCGGCTTGATGCCACTGCAATAACAAAATAAAAATTCTAGAATCACTATTTTAGCCGAAGCTGAAAAGGATTCGGCTGAAGACAGAAATGTTAATTCCATGCCATAATGGAAAGCAGGAAGCAGGAGACTTATTTATAGCGGGTTTGCAATGGCAACTCACAAGAAAAAACTGCCATCCTCTCCAATAACCATACTTCCGGGGATGCCATCCCTCCCCACTAACCATACTTCCGGGGATGCCATCCTTCCCCACTAACCATACTTCCGGGAATGCCATCCCTCCCCACTATAACCATACTTCCGGGGATGCCATCCCTCCCCACTAACCATACTTCCGGGGATGCCATCCCTCCCAACTATAACCATACTTCCGGGGATGTCATCCCTCCCCACTAACCATACTTCCGGGGATGCCATCCTTCCCCACTAACCATACTTCCGGGGATGCCATCCCTCCCCACTAACCATACTTCCGGGGATGTCATCCCTCCCCACTAACCATACTTCCGGGGATGCCATCCCTCCCTATTAACCATACTTCTGGGGATGCCATCTTTCCCCACTAACCATACTTCCGGGAATGCCATCCCTCCCCACTATAACCATACTTCCGGGGATGCCATCCCTCCTAACTAACCATCCTTCCGGGGATGTCATCCCTCCCCACTATAACTATACTTCCGGGAATGCCATCCCTCCCCACAATAACCATACTTCCGGGGTTTGACATCCCTCCCCACAAACCATACTTCCAGGGATGCCATCCCTCCCCACAAACCATACTTCCGGGGATGCCATCTCGCCAGAACGGCCGTCCAGGACGCATAGTATGTGGACACCCTTAGGGTACTTACGGAGGAAGAGTGACGGGCTCCATATTGGGGGCAGGCGGATTCTGACGGGCGACCAGCTTAGCGTGAACATCGCAGTACAGTTTGTTGTTGATGTTGTAGTAACCGACGTTCTTCAGAGATGTGCCACATGTCGCGCACTTGAAGCACTCTACGTGCAGATTCTTATCCTTGATGCGTACGAAGAGCCCGCTGAGGAAACCCAAAAAAAATTTAGTGAAATATAGCATAAAAATATGGATAGCAGTAAGTGTGTCCTGATTTTGGTGATTCGAAATTTTCTAGAAGTTGGGCGGCTCCTAAAAAAAAGTTTACATCAAGCAAGGTTTCTAACGGTTAATCACAAAATTTCTTTTTTGCCTAAATTTTCCAGAAAGGTTTTACGGTTTTAGGAACTTAATAGGTACTAAAATTTTTATAGATACATGAAACAGGTACGTATGCACATTTGTAGGTACGATACTTACCCGAGTTTTTCAGTCGAAATCAAGAAAACATCAATAGTAAAGAAGCCAGTAAGCCGTGCAAAGAATAGCAGTAGGAGAAGCAGATAGGATAGATAGGAGAAATTACCAAAATAAGGTAAACATGGAAGATGAGGTACCTAGTGAGAAGGTAAGTTCTAAATTCTGTGTAACGACCAGTATACCAGACAGATAAAATGAGGGCAACAATTAAGGGTCCGCTATACCTGACGGTGCATTTTTTGCCGCCCATAAGATTAACATTGTGAGCGGCGATTCATTTTCAATGTTTACCCTTGGTTGGAAAGACACAAAATTTTGCCTGTACCTAGCCCTAACAATGTTCTAGGGAGTGTTCGAAGCAGATCTCTCATTTTTTTACTGGTTTTCGAGATACAGCACTTTTCTTGAGGTATGTGATGCTAGCATTTGCAAAACAGTTGCAATAAAAGAAACCAGTGAGAAATTGGGTAATCTGCTTCGAACATTCCCTAGAACATTGTTAGGGCTATGTACAGGCAAAATTTTGTGTCTTTCCAACCAAGGGTAAACCTTGAAAATGAATCGCCGCTCGCAATGTTAATCTTATGGGCGGCAAAAAATGCATCGTTAGGTATAGCGTCCTCTTAAGGTAGAAAAACGACTGCTGGCAGGGCATGCCTTAAGGTGAGGGAAAGCAGGTAGGTACCTAGGATATAAGTATAGACAGGTATTTCTACTACTTCTTCATTCTACTTCGTCATTATTATAAAGTTATTATGTTTGGAATTATCATCTGATTGGCAAAGCTGAAATATAACCCGATTTTCCTCATAGCTAGGAAAAGTAAACAAAGGTGTAAGCATGCGTCCGTATATGGCTGATTGAACCCCAACCAATACCGGGGTCACACAACGAAGCACTCTACGTCAGGAAATTATAAATAGTAGAAACATAGAGTAAAAAATGGCGCAGATAAGGTGCAGGCCACAGGGGTGGGAGCCTTACACTATAAATCGCTGGCAGTCCGAGCACTTCGGGGTGTCTGAGGCAATAGGCGCATCAGGGACTGCAGGGGGTGCGGCAGGAGCTGCGGGGGGTGCCGCAGGTGCTGCAGGGGGTGGCTGCTGGGGGAGCGATGGCGTCACAGCCCGCCCAC
The DNA here is from genome assembly GCA_950004255.1 of Mesopsocus fuscifrons. Taxonomy (NCBI): domain Eukaryota; kingdom Metazoa; phylum Arthropoda; class Insecta; order Psocodea; family Mesopsocidae; genus Mesopsocus; species Mesopsocus fuscifrons. The sequence continues at coordinate 18,101,547 of OX465377.1, forward strand.
CAATCGCATGGCTGGACGTCGAGAAATAGGAAAGCGAGCTGGTAGGCGCTGGATGAAAAGCAGAAAACCACGCGCTATGTCAGTTATAGGGGATGATGCAGGGTGGTGGCTATAAGCCACCCCCAAGATCTGCACACGCTAGAGGTGTCCTCGTTTGAATACGGAGTGTCTAATGATGACGTCATTAAGAGCGATTTGACGTAAACGAGAGACTTTTTCCCAATTTTTTTCAACCAGGAAAACCTCCAGAATTTACAGATCTTGAATCACCCGGTAAAGCTATGGACTATTGCTCTAAAATCCTTGCAAAAACAACTTGCTAACAATATCAATCAGAGGCGCTATACTATGATTTTCAGGGTACGAGAGAAAGCTGGCGTTAACCAGGCTCTATATAACGCCTGAACCATAATATACCGCAGTAGGTATCCAACCGTTTCCAGAAATGACGACACTTTCTGAATCTGTCGAAAGATAAAAGAACCAGTAACAGAGCAATAGTCCAGGCCCAAATTGTTAGGGTGTTCGACACTCACCAAGGGCATAACTAAAAAAAGATGTCTTTGCATCTCTCTCTTTCTCTGAGGTTCAGAGATATTTTCTAAGTTTTTTTCTACTTAATAAAAATATCTTGGTGAGATTCAAACCCCGTTCCGCCCAAAAAGAACCCTCCAAACCAGCACGGGAACGTATGTACAGGAAAGCAAGCTTGCTCTGGTGCACCCGAACGGCCGACCACTTACACGATGAGTCGCTCGCAGTCTGCACAAATGTTCTGGCCGGGGGGTAGGACCTTAAGAGGGTCCTGGGTCGGCTCCGGCTTCGGCTCGGGGGGTGCGACATGCCTCAGCCCAGCGATGGGGTTGCTCACAGGCATCGCCTTGGGGGTGGTTGGTGCTGACGACTGCGGTGCTACAGCTGACCATGCTGTGTTACCCATTGTTTATAAAATACTTAACGGAGCGTGTGTCAGAGCAAAAGTTAAAAATGACGCCCATAACTTAGGTCTCAAAAAATTAAAATTATCCAGCTCTCGCTGACTATTTATTCCCCTAAAAAGCATGCGGTTTGCTGAAATGTAGCCATTTTCAATTTTTCACATCTGTATTGAGTGTAAAAATTTGAAATCGGTCAGTCAATTCTTACTGAAATCCCGATATAACAAGCGGGTAATTTATATTCTATATAATCTACCTTCGGTTACTGTTTAATGTGTCACCATACCTGGTTCAGGTTCCCGTGGTTCGCTGTCGATCTCCTGGACCATTTTCAGCACTTCGCTGTTGGCGGCATTGTAAGTCTTTTCGTTCTTCTTGAAGTTTACACTGAAAAGCATCACAAACTGTAAAATATAAGGTTCACCAATTCCCTCGGTTCTTCTTTTTCATAGTTTCAGCCTAATAGGCATCCCTCCAGTTCCTAGTAGCAGTGCTTTTGTTAGTACTTCATGACAATACAAACCACTACAATATTTCTTTGTTGTTTTTAAAACACATAATGGGTTTTAGGGGGCCAAGGTCTAGTAGGATGCAGGATCCCTTCTTTCGTGACATTTGTATTTGGATGATTCAGACACATTCTGTGGGGGTTTCCCCCAGGCTGTGACTGGTGCCCATCAGGGTGAGGTAGGCCTAGGGCGGCGTAAGATACATCAGAAAAAAATGTCAGCAAGTCGAGATTAGGACCTCTTGGGCCTCTTGTTTCAATAAACACCAACCCCAAAACTCCACCAGCGAGGACTTCAGTCTGGGCGCTTAGAGTCTCAGCGATCGTTTCTTCGGAGTAAAGGCCGACGGGTGAGTTGTACAGCTTACTAGCCAAGTTCTTGGCCGTCTCGCCATTCACTTGGTTGGCACCGGGGGCGAAGGGCTTGGCAGCTGTGTTGTGTTGTGCGCCTATGGCAGGGGCAGGCGCCTGTTTGTACGCCAGCGAAGTCTTGGTCACGGGTTGTACGGAGGGGGTGTTAACTGTGGGGGCGGGACCGACGGGGGTCACTGATGGTTTCCATGTAGAGCCCCCCCTGAAACCAAAGAAAGGTATATCAGCCGAGTGGTCAAAATGGTTGCCTGGTAGGTAAGTATTTGGTAGTGTTGTCAGCTGAGCACAATGGATAATTCTTGAAACTGTACAGTTGCTGAGTGATGCTTACAACGTATATTAAACGTAGTGGATTCAGAAGGAACGCAGAATAATGAGAGCTATGAGTCATGGCTAGAAAGGACTTTTCCAACAAACTGCTTTATTATCAAAACGTGCCCGTCTGCATTGGCATGTGTGCGAGCTCTACGTCCCATTTGTATAGCGCTATCCGCCTGGCCAAGGCCGCGATATCAACCCAGACGTGGTAAGGCAAAGACTGAATGTAGAAACAGGCGTGCTGAATCAGCTGTTGCACAAAGAATGCTCACTAATCGGTCTAAGTACATTTATTAGGTAACTACCTAGCTTCCTACAGTGCACACCTACATCTGTGTACTCTTCCCTTTTGGACTACCAAAAGACGCAGGGGGCAGGGAAGGCATAACTGACCTCTGGACGGTAAGCTCGAAGTTGTTCCCGGCGCGGACCAAAGCGTTCTGGGCATCTTTGTGGCTCAGGTTGAACAGGTCCTCGCTATTAACGCGGATGAGGGCATCGCCCGCCTGGAGACCAGCCTTCTCTGCCGGCGAGTTCCCGTTCACCTAAAAAAAACACATGGAAATCAGTAAAAAGCAAATACAAGCATAGAAAGGTACGTGAACAAGAACAGTTTGTACCTATAGTGCCCGACAGTGCTAAGTAGAAGGAGCAGTGGTAGACGGTAAGCCCAGGGTTGAAATTTTCGGTCAGGCTCCAGGCACTATAGGTAGGTAGGTACCTATCGAACAACAAAAAGTAGTCCCTCTAAGTAGGTACCTAAGTAAGTAGTTTTTGTACCAAAAAAGTCTACCTATAATTCTTCCCTACCGAAAAGAACTGTTGGCGCCTTTCCTTATCCTGTTGATAGCGCCCTTCGTGTAAAGTTAGCTAATGGACCTTTAACGGCGAGATAAATAGGTAAGTACTTCGACTATATTTTTTCGGGTAGCTAACAACTGTTCAAAGCCACCCTTAGTGAATGAGTTTGAATGGGATGGTGATTGGTGGTGACCCATATTGCAAATGGCAGGCGAAAATAGCAGCATGGCCGGCGAGCCACAAACATGAGAAAGCTCGCGCTAAATAGCTCGCAGAGTCAATAGCTGCACTGTTACATAACAACACCGGCTCCTTCTGATCCTCCAAGTCCCACCTACACCTCTCCTCAAGTCAAAGAAGTCACCCCCTTTAATAACCAACACAACTACGGCATGCAGGTAAGGTACCTTCGCCGAGACTCAGCAATGGGGGCATATTCGAGGTCCCTCGGTCACGGACTTTGTATTTGTTTACATACTTTTTGGGCCCTCTTTCGGGGCCCACTTCAATATTTCGCGCTAAAGGCAAATTAGCAAAATATTGTTGCATAGGTATTTCTAAAAAAATCACCGAGTTTTCAAAATTATTTTTTTTGTTTAGAACAAGAATTAGACTCAAGAAGAAGGGACCTCAATGATCTAAAAGAGTTTAGCAACGATAATTCCTGAATATGACAGACATTACCTAGGTCCTACAATAGTGACGTGGACTATCGTACCTATACCTAGTAGCAATACGTTCTTGGTTGTGCCAGTAGTGGCACTGTTGCCTTCATATGGTCGGCCTTGGAGGCTGCAGGCCTTAAAGACCGTGACGGTCACAATGCGCAAACAATAGCGGTGTTATGCATCGACCAGCCTGCCACCTGACACTCAAGTGGGAACAACCTGCGGCCACAGGATCACATGTCTCGTTCATGGGGAAGTTTGCATAGCAGGTACGGTAGGAGCATTATGAGTTGGGAACGATGAGGAATCGGCCGAAAAAAAAATAAAAAGGCTTGACTGAATTTGACTGTTCTTATTCTGTTCCAAAACTGGAATGGAAGGGCTAGAATGGCGCGCTTGGAGTGGCAACTCAGGGATGGTGGCTACTGGCTACCCAGAGAAAAACTATCATCCCTTCCCACTAAAGACGCGTCCAGGGACGGCGACTCTCCAGAACGGCCGTCCAAAACTTTCAGACCCTATGGATGAGTATCCGCACCCGAGTTTCAAAAAATCAAATAATAGTTTAGGGTGTGTCAAAGATGAGTGTTTCAACACATCAAATTAACGGTTTAGGGGTGTGTAAGGACCCGTGTTTGTTGGGTCTGGCGGGGGGCCAGTGCAATCGGCCAACGTGTGTTATTTTTAACTAAACGCCAGCGTGAATCGCCAAAGCTTACAAGCGGGCAATCGACCATTAGCGATTTCAATGCGCCTACTGCTGTCATGACGTCACCTTGTACGCGTGGGCGTACCGGATAACTTTTTTTTTCAGCCAAAAAGGCTCAACCCTTCTCTTCAAGGGTTGTTCCAAAGACGTCAGTTTCTGTTTTTTATTACCATTTTTTTGAGTGCACTGTTGGATATTTAAATATTCTAAAATGTAATATTAAGTACCTACCTATGTATTTTTAACGTCAGAAATTAATTTATTGGCTATATATTGTGATTCTACGATCAAGTACTTACTTTTGGACATTTTTTTTAGCCGTGGGACCTGATTTTAAACATACCTACTACCTATCTTCACTATTCTAGGGTATATTTTAACTTACCTTCTGTATAACCAGAGGCTGAGCAAAGTCCTTGCCTCCCTGAAGACGGAATCCCCAAGGTGCGGCATCGAACCGGGACAATTTGACCGAAACCAGCTGAGCCATCACTGCACACACTAAACCACTGTATCACAACACCACGGCGAGTCCTCGCCCAGCGAGGCTTTTAGTCACTTCTCACTATCTGGTATGCAGAAAAGAGGTACAGATTAGAGAGGGAAGGTTATGGTGACCACAGACGATGCTTCCTGGACGGCCGTTCTGGCAAGTTGGCATCCCCAGACGTATGGTTATAGTGGGGAGGAATGCCATCCCTGAGTTGCCATTCCAGCCCCTCCATTCTAGGACGCATCGTCTGCTGTGGCCAGCTTTGAGGGACAGGTGATGAGGTTGGGTTCCAGTCAGCAGGGTGGTCAGTGGGGGCCAAACTTTGTCAAGATATAGCTAACTCAACGTTAAGGATAAATATGTACTCTGGATAGTACCCAGTTAACTGTCAGTTAACCTAACCTGAGGGTCAATTCTATATGCTGCAACTGAGGATGGAGAAAGCACACTATTTCCACCCATTTGCCAATCTTTGCGAACTGAAAAAGGTTATACGAAATAAGGAGACTTCCTACAGAGAATGACACTATGTGTCACTTGCGGGGTCAATTTGGCCAGGTGCCACAGCAACGGAATGTCAAGATGAGGCGGACACCGAACAGATGAAAGTTATGAGATGTGACGATATTTCGGGCCTTAGGCGTTACTGAAGACAGGACCGAAGCTAGCTCATGTCAATCACCGACCCAAATAAACAAACGACCAATTACTTCGGCACCTTGTTGAAAAATAATGAAAGAAATCAGCACCAGCAGGTAGTTAATTCTGAGTAGAACACACGATAGATTTTGGGCCAGTAGGTACGTGCCACTCTGGCCCACGAAAGCAGCCTGCCACCAGTGCTGCTGCCACACAATGGACAAATTTGTTTTACCGGGCCTTCCCCATCGTTTCACATCGGAAAAATTGAAAACTAGGGAACGAAATGTTGCAACGGATTAAACTTGTTGCTTCTAAAACATAAATATATGGCTTCTATACGGAATGCAGGCGTTGAAATTTAAATCTGCAGTGACTTTCTCCTCCAAATAATCGAACTGTTGCCGAGTTCCACTATGAAGCCAGTCCACCCAACCGCGCTGAGCCGCGAAAAACAACTTTTTTTTTCACAACAAACGAAATATGCCATTAGGAGAGAATAGATCGGATTCAATCACATCTAGAGTCAAAGTTCAAGCATTAAGAGTCAACGATTCATTCATGATGCACCTGACCTCACAATCCAATGAGTGATCGGTATCCAAGTGGTACACTGACTCATATATCTCATATGTGCATCACACAGTTCAGATGCAGTTCCAAAGAATGGAGCATGACGTCACCGAATAAAATTCATGTACTTCAAAGATAAAATAACCACACCCTGTATATCTAAGCTGATAACCCCTATCAACAGGGAAGGTACTGGAAAGTACTCTAACTAAACAAAATTTACCTGAAGGGAGACGATAGTAAGTGGACTTTAACTGGCAGTTAATGTGTCATGGAATGGAGGGGCTGGAATGGCGGGTTTGGAATGGCAACTCAGGGATGGAGAGTCCCTACACAAAAACTGCCATCCCTCCCCATGCGTCCCGGGATGCCAACTGACCAGAACGGCCGTCCAAGACGTTTCTTATATGGCCAGCGTATAAGGTTGGGGTAACTGGCACCTTACTGGCCCGTTTCCACCATCCTCGCTTAACTCTTCACACCAATTAACTAAACTGAGTTAAATCCTGAAGAACGAGACTATCACTGTAGGATATAGCCTAAAGGAGGTAGAAAAGAATACCATGACTTTTAGTTTTAGAGGGACAGAAGTAGGTAACAAATAAGACCAACACAACAATATCTACTTCAAAAGGAAAATTTTTTAGAAAACATATCAACGAGTAAATCAGGGTCTCAAGATTTTCCGAGGAAAATCAAAACTGAAGTCGGTACCAAACGGACGAAAAAATAAGCAAAACTATCCCAGCCGCTGAAGGTAACTTTCAAAACTGGTCTGCGGGATCCTCAGAGGGCAGGGTGAAGGTCGGGGGTGTGACCTTGAGCAGCCTAGGGCGTCAGACAGGTCAAGCCACCTAGCAGAAGACACAAAGGTGGAGGGACATACCGCCCACACGCAGCACCGCCCCCGGTCACCCAAAACACGGAAAACACCCCACAAAACTTCACAGCACACGTCAGCACAGCTACTGCTCTAGGCAGAAATGCGATATTAGTCCTGCCCTCTATTTTAGGAATTCCACCACCGCTGAAAGGCGCGTGCGCCGGATTTTAAATACAGCAGTCGCTGTTGAGACCAGGCGCTGCTGACCACTCGCGTTACACTGACTGACTACAAAACTGCAACGTACAGACGTACGCTGCTCAGGGCCGGATCCACAACTATACGACTAGTAGCTTCCATTTACTGCTGGCAGCGCATACTTAAGCACACTACAGTCGAGGGGGTAACCACTCCAGAGATTCCTTGAGATTCCATAAGGATTTCCAAAGATTCCCAACGATATTCATAGAAAGATGAACCCCGAAGGGGTAACCACTCCAAAAAATTCCAAGATTCCCTGAGATTTCCAATGATTCCCAACGAGTGGTTAACCCCTCGACTACAGGACTATCACAAGTAGAAGACCTTTCAATTTTTTCCATAACAAAAAATAAAAAATACAAAAAATTACAAAACATCACACCTATAGTATTATTTTCATACCTTGTACTCGTAGAGATGATGCAAAACAAACCAATCACCGATCACTAGCCACAGTACAGATGCGAGACAAGTCACAATCTCGCGAAAGACTGCAGTGAAAGAACATAGGACACCATTCACTGATATCTACTACGTCAGTGCCGTATCCTACCTTAGTAGTAATACGATTAACACCACTAATCTCAGCCCATTGGCACAGGCACAAATTTCCCCGTCAAAGTCTCTGGTTTAACCGACAAAAGACACCTCTGTTGTTCACAAGTTATCGCCCCAACCTTATCCCCTTATCGGGCAAATATTTATAATATAGTAGAACCAAACAAATAAGGTAGGTACCTACTTAGTTTAGCAGGGTAAAAAATTATCAATACCTGCTTCAAATATGTCCACCCTCGCCTAAGCGACACAATTAACTTCACACGCCTCAAATCCGTCTTCAGCCACTGAAGAACCACACTGTACTGAGTAGCTCACATGGTGTCACAGAAGAACAGTCGGGATCACCCCACCATACACATGACACAGAGAGGAATCCCTCACTGAGAGTCGTTACGTAGAAATAATTCCAGGAGTTGACACTACCCAAATGAGTCAGAATTCACCAGGAGTCGAATCCATAGTCCGACACTGATTCATGCGCGGCTTGTAGACTATATGAATCATACGCCACACATGCGATTCAGTTGACCACCTCCATATGCTATCACTTTATCAGTATCACTGCCCACCGCAATACTAAAGGCGAAAATATTCAATCCCAAGCTAATTTTTTAACGTCATTTCTCGGAGAAAACTGGCGATTCTGACTCCTCAGCTGTATAGGTATAGTAGCGCCACCCTGACCTGCCTGGCCCGAGGGCATTCTGTGAACGCAGTGAACAGTGCAGAATGCCCTCGGGCCAGGCAGGTCAGGGTGGCGATACTATACATTGTTGTTTGTTTACGATGATACTTTCATGAGATTCACCGAAGGGTGGTTAACCGAGCTTCGGGGAGAATTTTTTTTTCACGACCTTAGAAATGTTGGAGCACAGACCAGAGAAGTGCTTAGCTAGAGGGAGACTTCGTCAAAAAAATGATCGAACGATACTCCTACTGAAATAAAAGGAACCAGGTCAGGACTAGAACATAGGGATCATCCCTCGTACTTCCGGGAGACCTTCCTAACCAGTTACCGCAAATATGAAGTTAAGGTGTGCCTTAGCCATTCTGAGGAAGTGAACTGATAAGGGATCGATAACAGATAACCCAAATCAATGCAGGACTCCTGGTTTAAGGAGACATGCCACTTTATCAGCTACCCGCAACCATAGAAAAGCATGCTGAGATGATCGACGGAATCCACTTTTATGTACTAAATAATTAATCAATAAATAATAAATAAATAAATTAGGTATATTGAGCAAGACATTATAGAGAGACAAAAAATGAAATATTTTTTTAAAGCCAAATGCTATTTATTAAGCGGCCGTGGGACAAGGAGCCAAAGATCCCAAGTTGAACTGAACATACAAACATTAAGCGAAAAGAAAATTCGCACACGATCGTCTTGGCTATGTTTCTTTTTGGCAATTTTTTTTAGGAAACTGTTGGGAGACGTATATGCTCTGAAACATAATATTTTAACGTCAGAAATTAAGTGGCTATGTTGTGATTTTCCGATCAAGTGATTTTGTCAATAAAATGTTTGTAAAAAAACTACTTAATCGTAAAATCAGAACATAGCCAGTTACTTTCTGACGTTAAAAAGGCATAATATATTTCAGAACATTTAAATAACCAACAGTTTCCTAAAAAATGAGAATATACACCATTCTGCTGCCACGTACTTCACGCTTGTGTATTTACTTTTAAGCAAGAGACTCTTCATGTTTCAGTCTGCTATAAATAGGTAGGTACTTCCTAACTAAAATTTTTTTAAAAAAAATGGTATTGTTGATTTTAAAAAAAACCAACTAATCAGCTTTTAAACTAAACACCCAGTTATTCGCAATTTTTCTCCTCCGTCGTTAATGTGCAAAAATTCACTTTTCCGAAAACGATTATTTCGTTCAAAATACTTTTGGTATTTGGTAAAAAGAAATGAGAAACACAAAATTAGTTTGGATCAATCCATGGTTGCATAAACTCTGTGCCCATGCCGTCAAACAAAGCCTTAACACTTCCTTACGATATTTCCAAGTAAAACGCTGCATTTTCTGAAATAAGTTTTCAGCATCAGAAACTAAGAAACAAAGTAACAAAGTGACGTCAACTGACTGCCAAAACCTAACATAGTTTCTGATTTAAAAAAAATTATAATTAAAATATGTTATTTTTTCAGAATGACTTTGAAAACCCCATTTCGGTGCGACTCTTGATTTTAAAGCAGTCACGCTAAGTGGTTAAATGAAATAACAAGGAAAGTTTTCGTATACGTACACGGCCTATTTCTCCTATACACTCAGAATTCTTCATGAACAGTTAAGGGTCACCATACATTCTCGACGAACTCCGCCAAAACCACTGTGCGAAAGTAAATATTCGACAAAAGTAATGTTTACATTTTAGTACCGCCGGAGACTGGTAATTGCAATATCGTATCGGTTGTGTCTACTCTAAAAGCTAAACATAGTGTGCTATTTGAACGCGAAACGAACGAGTGAAAGTAGGACACTATGTTTAGCTTTTACAGGAGAAAAAGTAGAGAAATGGTGTTGCAATTACGAACTTCCGTAAGTGAAATAAAAATTGTCAACATGTAACATGGCGGCGGTAAATATTACAAACATTTATCAAGCTTTTCTACTAAATGTGACGATAAAATCATACTGTTTTAATCCGAAACGTTACAAAAAAATATTTCGCGTGAGGTAGTGTTGTGTTTTCGCGATCTGTCAAAAAAACATGTGGACTGGTAGTTGACTGTTTAAAATCGCTCCTGTGGGCTTATTACTCCATTTCATGCAAAAATACAACACTACCTCACGACAAAGAGTCTCAGGTTTACATCCCCCTATAAACACTTTTCACTCGCCCTGTAACTTCGGAGTAGGGCTTGAAGTACGTAGCATTGCGAACCAAATGGGTGTATTTCCCCTTAAGTAATACCGAGCAACAGGAAAAAAATTTAAAAATCCCAGAATAAAAAAATCCTACCTACTTGTTGGCGGTCTGCGTCACTTCAGTGTCCATCACTTCGTCAGCAAAAACCGGATATCCTCAGGAAAAGGAAACCCCGTACTTGTCAGCTATTTCCGGTGTGTGCGTTGTGGCCACCGACAGCAACAGTGGCACGTCATTCACCTGTGAAATTTAAGCAACGAAGTATTTTAAAACCTTCCTCCTACTTAGACTAACGCACCCAAGGACGGATCCAGACCGAAATTTCGGAGGAGGGAATTTTGCAAACCATCCAGGGCTTCACAGCCCCAGATATATTTTCTGCACATGTTTTCTATTTGGGAAGGAGTTTTTTTTACAAAAATTATTTTCAGCTGAGAAGACACAATTTCCCATTGCTTTAAACTTACGGCTATATGTAGGCTTGACGTGAGCAGGTCCACAGTGCAAAAGTCCGTCGCCATGAGAAGTTCAGCCACCGCCTGACTTTTCCTGTAAATCTCACTCAGCTTCTGTTCCAAGTGATCAAGGCACTGAAATCAAAATTTCTATTTATTCTTTCACAATTTCTCATTCCTTAATGGCATCTTTCCGAGGGGACTGTTACGTAATTACTGGTTTGTTCCAAAATATAATACACCTGACTTTCGCATCATTCTGGTGTCACTTGTGTGGCCAAGGCCTTAACTAAGCTAGGAGCCAAGTTAGGAATCAAACGGGCCATGTGTAAAAAGTCCCAGCAAGTCAGAAGTAGATCCTGGGTCTCTTGCTTCGAGGCTCACTGCCCTACTAAATATTTAACCGTGGCGAAAATTTCAGGAAAGGATTGCAAGTTACCGAGTCGGCAGGGAAGCCCAGACGGTGCAAGTGTGCGAAAGACTCCAGCATGTCCGCCACGAGCTGTGAGGCGGATGTGCGCACGGCGCGCGGCGCCCCAAGTGATGTTCTCTGAGACGAATGCACCATCACCGCCCTACAACAAACATCGTGGTAACATTTCAATGGCGCGCATTTCACACTGTTTATTTACACTCTTGAATCGCGTGGAAACAGAACATTTTTTCGTCATTCTACTGCATTTCATGATAGTGTGGAGCAGCTTACTGCAATGCAGTCTCAATACTTTTCTGGTTGAAGTATCAATACTAGCGTCAGAACTAACCATCTTTGCATATCCGCGACAACGTAAACGGCTTCGGTGAGGGGTGCCTTCGCCCTGGCTGCCAGGTCTCTCCGCACCTCCTGCTCCAGCTCATCAGCATCCCTAGACACGGCTTGTAAGGCGTGATGAGGGTGGAGGCATGGTGAAACACCCCCTATGACGGGACACATGGGGAGAACTCGCGAACGAACTGGCTTGCAACTCCTGAAATAAGGTGAAAATCATTCAATCCAAGAGCAGAAACTGTTTTAGTATTGCGACCAAATATGGTTTGTTAGGCAGACGGCAGCCGCAGTCCTTGTAATATCCTTCCCGCGATTGTGTTTGATACTATTTCGAACACTGAGGAAACTACAGTAAAATAACTGAAAGGGAAAAAACGTACCCTAACGTTGGAAGCTCTTCAAATACGGACAGTAACAGTTCTTCTTCAGGCGACAACTTCGGTACCAACGGCTCCACTTTAGGAACCTCTGACGGATCATCCGGAAGCAAGGCACACTCCTTAGCCACGTCCTCCATAGTGCGGGAGCGGTGGTGAAGAATCTTCAGCCCCTCCACCAGGGGTATGTTAACGGTGCGGGAACGGGTAGGGCATTTCCGGCGTCGGCGAGGACGCTCCGCTTCCGGTTCTATGGGTGATGATTTTGTCACTATTACGCGACTCGTCTGAAATAAAATGGCGGGCATTTCGATTATAATACTCTCGAAAGAAGCCAATACACTTTAACACTGTCTTTCTTCATATTTTTATTTCTTGCCAAACTCGTCTAGCTTCGACGTCTACCACTGGATGTCTATAAAATAAATAGGGGTACGTACCAATTTTTCAGCGCCACCCAATACAAAAAGAACGTTCTTTTCGGTAGCCAGCGCGGAGTCCCCATGAAGTGTATCATACCCCTCATCAGGAGTCGGTGACTTCTGCTCAACTTCCCGCGACAAATCGTCAGTCTTTATTACTTCCGGGGACTCGGTCCGCTTCCGCTGGAGGAGAACTACTGTTTCCGGTGACATTTCCCGCGGGAACTGATTTGTGACTGTCATCTCCTCTTGAACAAATCCAGCTGCCCCCACTTCAGAAGATTTTGTTCTTCGAAGAAACGGAACCGTAACGTCAAGAGATTTTTCCTCCTTCAACTCTTCAGTCTCGTTTGCTTGGCAACGTTTTGTTCTCTGGATCGAGTTGGTACGCACTGGTTGCTTCGTCCGATTCTCAGCCATCTGCAGAACTTCTTCTACAAATAACGTTCGATCCCGCTCGGAAGTCAAGTCCTGCAAACGTACGTTCTCCAGACGAGCCAGACTCTCTATGCTTGGGTACAAGGATCCACCTATACCTAAGTCAACTGCTTCTTTTGGCTGGAAAACAGTGTGATGGTCAGCTGCAGCTATGTCCTCAACATGTTTCGCTTTACTACACGAACTCTTGAGGGAGTTACAGCAGTCTCTTGAGCGGTCAGACGCCCGAAAACTTTCAACAAATTTTCCTGTTTCAACGACAGGTGGAGGAACCAGATCACACAGCTTCAAACTCTCCGAGTCTTTACCAAATAGTCGGGTCCAAAAATCCTCCCTCTTGACGTGCTTCTCAACATTCAGTTCTGTTTTTAATTCTAGATCAGTCGCTAATTTTAGGTCAGGGTATAATTCTCGTTTCAGACGGCAGGGTTGGATATTCTCAACAGCAGCGGATGTGACGAGGACATCGAAACAACGTTTTGGCGCCACTTCGGGTCCCAAAGTGGACGCGAGAACAGCCTCTCTCATCTCACAATCGACGCCCGAGTCAAAGTTTTCATCTTTCCAAACTTCGTCTCCTTTTTCAACCAATTTCGATGGAATGCGCAAGCCATCTTCGGCTGGCTTCTCAGAATTCGCCATTTTCATGCTAGCCACCAAATTCGGTCGATTCAGATTTGGGATCTCGGTGAAGTCATGCTCCAGGACTGTGGCACAGCGTAGGAAGTACACCAGTACGTCGAGGAGGTCTGAGAGTGAGGGTCGCGCCTTTGCGTCAGCGACAACTACTTTGACAGAACGGGCGGGACTCGCCACTGCTCCGAACAGTTCACTGTACTGAGCCCATAGGGGATTGTACCCTCCAACCGCCTGAAATCAAAAGCGTCACAATATCAAATTAACGTAGGTACTAGACTAGGGTAATTTTTATTTGACAAACTAAGTCTCCCTGGTACTGCTACGGGAAAACAAAAACAGTTTTCACGACACATACTGAACTGATCTTAAAAAGCTATATTATACTTCAGAACAAAACAAAAACAATGAAATACTATTTTGAAACACTCAACCCCCGGTGAAAACAAATTATAATGTTACACACCTGCGAGTCCGGGCGGTTGTCGGAATCGGTGAAGTTGGCAGCGACGCTCGCCACCCAGCTCAAGTTATGGGTCAACATAGCAGTGATTAGGGTACTCACGAAGCTAAAAGCAATACACAGCCCAATTATTCCCCGAGAAAAACTAGTGAGAACTCATAAAACTACTTTGACTGATACAATTAAACACTTAACACTTTACTCAAGCCTGAGAAAATATGGTTTGTAGCGACGTCACTGGATTGGTTTTTATAGGGGATTGACCATTTCGGAGCGATCCAGTGACGTCACATTATATAGAAACAATGTAGACAGTAACTTTACTCACAAATTGGTCGCTTTGGCATCAAAAGCTTGCAGCACGCCACAAAAGGCGGCAACAAACTGATCATGGCTAGATCCAGGGGCGGCGCGTCCACTCACTGGCATCGGCGGCCTCAGCCACCTCGGGTGGGGGTCCAGTCTTCCCCGTAGCATCTCACAAACCGCCACTGCTGCCGCCTCTGCGGCGGCGTGCGCCAGCTGGACGAAAGTGTCGAGGCGGTTATAGGCCGACTCTAGCTGCTCGCGCAAGCGCTCCAGAATGCTGTCCAGTGTTAGGGAGTTGTTCAGGATGAATTTTTCTAGTTCACTGTAAGGTAACCGAAAGATTTATGTTAGAAACCAGAAAGCACCAAAGCATTTTGATTCGATTTGGCATCTACGGAGTCCTGATTTCACACTCAAACCAGACAAGAGCTAGAATTTACAGTTCTTACTAATTACGTAAATACTTACGTCTGGTGAGGTCCTGAAATGTTAAGTACGAGAGCAAACCCCAGCTTAGTGCGAACGCGTACAGGCGTCTCGTCGCTCTCATCGCAAGAAGAAGCGTCCAGCGACACGGCCAGTGATTGATTCCAACGCCTTCTTAGACTATTCAGAGACCCTCCTGAGCAATTCAAGCTCGAATTTGAGGATTTGGAATCTGAAAAACGCGATGTAGATGGAAATAGAAGATGGAAATAGAAGGAGAACTTTCTGCCTGTTTTCAGGAAAACTGCTGGTTAATTTCTTGTCCCGTTCTATCCTATGCTACCCTTGCGCACGGCGCCTAGACCTACGACTACGTACTCACCACACGGTGATCCAAAGGAACTGTAAAAGGAGCGAACGCTGCCGAAGCTGCAAGACGCGGAGTCGGACGGCCGCCGAGAAGCGGGCGCGGACCGCACCAAGCCATCTTCACAACACTCTAGCACCAGTCTTGATTCTAAACAACCGTGAGGTCGACTTAAGGTATCCTCACACGACGTCCGCACAGCGGGCGGACATGGGTTCAGTCTTGTTTCACAACATCCAGACCCCGTGGCGAGGGCCCGTAAAGAGGAAGTGGCAGTACTCCGATGGAGGCCAAGGGGGCGCGGCCCTGTGGGACTCAAAAACCCGCAGCCTCCGCCCTGTTCTTTGGGTACCACTCCACGGTAGATAATGGAGTCCGAGGCGCAGCCACCGGTCGGGGCTTCATGTTCCACTAGCGACCCAGGAACACTACTCCTAAAAAAGTGAAAAATATATTGAGGGCTAACCATGAAGAACACTGAAATAGCTTCTGCTCTATAGCCAATCCTAGAGGCCTTGAAATCTGGTAAGTGCACAGCCATTGTCGTTCAAGTGGAGTAGCATGGCAAATTGTGCGGGCAATGCAGTTCTTCAGTTTCAGTAATAAAATGTAACATTTACCTGCATTTATCGCTCTCCTTGTTGAAATACATACTACACTGCCATCGGGAAATATAGTTCCCCTACGACCCTACATTATCCTTCAAGTAGATAGCACAAAGAAGGCCTGCAACCTGCACAGCGGTATTCTGCAGTGGTATTCCCTTTCTCGAACCCCAGCAAACCCACTCAACTAACACCTTCAAAATTTATTGTAAGAAGAACTGTTCTCCATATATTGCATCACGGCGTGTCTTTATCTTCTTACAACAAATTTTGAAGGTGTTAGTTGAGTGGGTTTGCTGGCGTTCGAGAAAGGGAATACACCTGCTGGTACTTCTAGCACGGAAGTTGGGCCTCACAACAGCTGGTGGATGAATATTATCGATCGATAAAAGTGGCGGTTATTCCATTATCGATAGCTAATACTATGAATATCAAAGAATCCGTACTTGGCCGAGCGAGGGTGGCAGCGCACACTGGTGGGCATGACGGTAGTGAACATGAGCCTGGCTGGAGCGGGAATGCTGTGGATCTTGCATGTGGCTCCTCTTGTAGAAATGGCTACTGACCCAAATATCATCTCCCCCAGCGATGACACATCCTTGTTTGGTTTCTTGTACTGTAATTTAAAAAGCCCGAAGGTTAAGCCAGGGTGGCTGAAAAACTTCCTACTCTCTTGGAACTGGGCAGGTAGAAACAAAAGTTTCTAGATCCTATACTACGTACCTTGTAGGCATGGGTACCGCTGACCTCAACGACATCAGAGTGTGTGGGAATCCGACCGGAACAGCTGACCGGGATTTTCTCGACAGCCTCGGAGTCAAACAGTAACTTCCTTCCGCGGCGCTCACATTCTCGGAACAATACCACCCGCACATGCTCTGGCGACAACTCCAGTCGGGGGCAGCCATCACTGCAAGATAATGAGACAATTACAGTACAGGCTATCGCATATGGGGAAGGTTCTTCGCCCTAACTCCAGAATCTAATACATAAGTCTCGTAGTCTGGAGCCAAAGTTTTGAAATATGTACTAGATACCTAGGTAAAAACAATTAATTAAAAATATTCGTTCTCCCAGGGAAGTCTGAGTCAACCGCGACCCCGTGACCTAATATACGGAATGAATGAAACTGCCACGCCATGAATGTAAACGGGCCGTCGCTAGAAATAGATTGCAAATAGAGAAAATCAAAATGCCAGAAGTAAAGCTCTAACGGCGCGTACGCATTATCATCATCTCACAGACCCAAACTAGGTTCTAACAGAGAAAGCCCAACCTTGGGAGTTCTTACACTTTAAGTATGGAGGGTTCATCCCTGAAGTAAGCATAGATTTGGCCTGTGATTTAATGGTAACGTCGACGCGCCCTAATATTATAATACCGTAAGAAACCATATTGCCATTACGAAAGCGCGCATACGCTTGAGAGAGCCTTTCCCAAACCTTTAATCTTACTCAAATACTTTAAAAATTTAATTGAGACATACCTTGACCTGCTAAAAGAATGCGAAGGGTTGCAATCACTTCTAAAAAACTTATTTTTAGATGTAAACAACTTGTCAAAGAAGGTCATGATCTTAGAAGGTGAGAATGCATCTTTCCCCTAGGCGCATGGTAGTCTGAACCGTTGTAAACTGGGTACAGCTTGAAGCCTTCAGACCACTCTCACGATCTTACGAAGCTTCACACACGCGAGTCTCAACGTAGGTTTACAAATAGCGTTCAACATCACGTGCTACAAAGCTGTTGTCATATGATGGTGCGTCACTTGCAGCCATGTTTTTTACTACGCCATTATTAGTTCCGGGAATCACCGCTTGGAGCAGCACATGGCTAACTGTTTCGCGCCTTTCGCGGGAAAAGTTTTAAAGTTTTCGGAAGTTTTAGATGTTTTTTTACATAGGTTTCAACTCCCCTCCTTTCTTTAGGAACGATAAAATTTGTCAATAGTGCGTAAAATACCTAGGAGTAGCATCTGTTAAAATGAGGACTCAAAAATTACGTACTCTTCCGTGTTCCTCTAGGTACCTATATTTCTAGACCCCAAATCTAAAATAGTTCTAGTTTTACTCTGATTTAATTCAAACAAACTATTTTCTACAGAAAACTCTGGCTATAGTAAGGTAGATTGAGTACTGTTTACTCTTGGATAGGGGTCAAACACTTAGGTAGCAGGTGGCGGCGGCGGTCGGAGCTGAATAAGCACCCTCCCTTAGTTTTGAGTACAGAGTGTAGGTAATGTCTGCCTAATAGCCTGGAGATATAGCACAGATAATCCGCCGGGGCTCAGCCCGTCATTAAGCATACTTTCCGCCCCATGAAACCAACTCTAAACATTCTTTCTGAGGGTAGACTGAAAGCTGCGCTGGATCTTTGTGTACCTACATACCCCCCTATCTACCCCCCCCCCCCCCCCCCCCCTCCATTTCTTCCGTTACCTATTGGGCTATCCTACTGTGGAGATTCTTAATACCAGCAGTAAAGAGGTTGTGGGACGAATAAGCCAGCGCTGGCAGCAGTACCAAATACCAGCTCCTCGCAGCTGTTTTAAGCATAGGCGCAGGCGTAGCAAGGGGGGGTTTAGCCACCCCCGGAATTTTTCTGACCTACACATAACGTCACATAAAGCCATGTCTACCCCCCAGGTGAGGAGAAGGTCTGAGGGGCTTCCCCCCCAGGTTTTAAGTGGGTTCCGAACCACGACCAGAGAAACTTTAATAGGGTAGGGACAACCACTGAACTCTCGAGGCTACTGGAGATACCTCTATACCTTCCTGTCATATATAAATAAATATGGACCCCTCAGGCTGTGCTGAGCTCAGACAATGGGGCAGCAGTGGATGGTGTATGATGGTTGCCCGGAGGGAGGCAGCTGCACCAAGCACCGGCACCCTCATTCAAATCACTACTTTTCAAACTGCCCTCCGAAATGTTTCAGACACCATAATAAAAATTTTCTCGATTTACGATTGGAAAGGCGAGGGTGGCTTTCAAACAAAACCTTCTATCCGCTCAATCAGGCCAAATAAGTGTCTCGGCCTCTGCGCTTTCAAATCTGTAACACGTTGAGTAATAATTCCTAAAAACTTCATGGAACTTTTCTACTAGTTCTGCAATAATTGAAATTTAACTGGAGTTTAACGTTAACCGAGTATGGTGGGACGCACCCTTAGGCATCACATGGAGATAAGAGTAACATCATGTTTACAACTAAAATTAGAACTACTGGAGATCTTGTTCAACCAATCAGGTTTTCTATCATGCAAAGGCCCAGAATGACCTCGTAGTGACGTGTACCAAGGTTGTAAAGGAAAGGTTCTAGTAATAGTTGAGTAGGTATACCTAGGTACCTATACCTCACTTATAGGTGTACCTACCCAACTAATAATGCCCTGGATCATTTTTTAATGGGAAGGAGGATGCGTTTAGTCACTAGTCAGACATTTTCCATCCCTTGGTTCTATAAAAATCGTTCTTGGACTTATACGGTTGTGAAGATGAGCCCAGTTAGCAATAGGAAGGGTGGTATTCATAATACGCGAAACGCGTCATGGTCTAGGAAACAAGTTAGCTTAGGGCCCTTTTATTCCACATATCTATCTACGACTACTGCACGCACTCTATTTTCAGTACTGAAAGTCAATATGCCTTCTTTTTGATTAAACCTGTTATGATCAATAAACCCTGAGCCCTGAGGAACTACCTAATTCTGCAATCATTATAGGATGTCGGAAATCCATGGGATCACCGCCTCCCATGACTAGATTTTTTCTTTTGAACACTGCGTTGATGGTTGAGAACTTTTTTGACGTAGGGCATAGGTACCTATAAATATGCCCTACGTCGAAAAAGTAGGTATACCTACCACATGCAGAACTGATGCAGGCTGTTTCAGGGTGTACCTAACCTACTCCCCGCTTTCCCAAAAAATTCGAAAAAAAAGAAAGGAGATGGTAGTAGAAGGAATGAGGATAAAACAAAATAAATATATAAATAACGAGGAATAGGTAGGTACCTCTGACCTCATACCCCCAAAAGATAGCTCGATGCGCCACATACCTACAGCATACTTACAAAAGGTATATAGGTACCTATAGGCAGGCACCTACAAAATTGCCAGTTGATAAAACTGGCTCTCTGAAAAATTGTGTCATTGGTACCACAATTAATTAATATTTGAAGCGTGATAGAGACATTAGCAACTAGCACAGCCAATAAACGGGCCATTTGGCGCGTCAACGCGCCAAAGTGGTCAATTATGAGCAAATTGAGGCCACGTGCGACACCGATAGCCATAACATCGACACGTGGCATCCACGTGTCGGCACGTGCGAGTGACACGCGTGCACGTGTGAATCCGTAATGGAGCTCTCAGTGACACTCGGCACGTTCCAGCAGTGGGATCCGCAGTGGTCTTTCTACGCATCCAGAGGTATTCAAGTGCTTTTTTATCCTTTTTGAGTGGATTTTGAGTTATTATGGGGATAATTTGATAATTGAACCTTTTTTGTCAAGTCCTTGGGCTTCTTTTGGATCCTTTTTCCCGTGGGATGTGAAGGCTATACAGACATACGCTTTAGTCCCATCTGCTATAGCCTAAATTTTTTCTTTTAAAATTTTTTCGAGAAGAAATCTTTACCAGAAGGTTGTAGGCTGTTCTGGCTGTTGCAATAATTTATAGGTATAGGTCTGTCTCTGTATAACGAAACTCTCTGTAGTCTCTTTATAACAACACTCTCTGTAGTCTCTTTATAACGACACTCTCTATATATCGTCTCTTTATAACGACACTCTCTGTAGTCTCTTTATAACGACCGCCAAGGAACCATGTAAATTTGCTTGCAATAGAGAGAGTTCGCTACGAAGAGGGGGTTACAAAATGAGTCGCGCCTGTTTTGTTAAAGAGATTGGTTATAGGTACCTCAAAACTCCCCTGCTGGTCTATATAACTTTTTGATCGTTTGATACACCCTTATGCGCCAAAATTTCCAGTTTGCTGAACCATTTTCTACGGTGTTCGCTGAAATCACTATTCACAACCCTTTTCTGCAATAAAAGAAATTTGCAATTTCCAAAAAGCAGATGCTGCGAAACTAACAAATAAAAAACGGCCCAATTTGGGAGATTGTCGCAGAGGAACTGTGACCGAACCCTTTCGCCTCATTTTTCACTTTAACCTGCCTTAAAGGGCATAATCCGGTGGAACAATGTTTGCACGAACCCTTTACTATCGACCGACAATCAAGTTTAAAATTGATGGTTAAGGGCGAGCAGCGCGAAGAACCCAAGATGAAGTACATTGTTTGAGCTGGCAGTGCATTGTGGGGCTATTGTTCATCCCTATACTGTAAGGGTTGCTGAATAGTAATGGCGAGAGGGCGGTGTTTTTTATTCATATTCAACATTTATATGGCTGGCCGTTTAATTAAGTTAATTTTGCTTTGTTGTTGTTGTCTGTGACCGTGACGAAACTTAAGCTGTGGACTATGGTCACCTTTAAACTTTACAACCCCTTCAGTTTCAGTTAATGTTTGAGTGGCAGTGTTAGGTAGGTACCGAGACTCAGTAACACCAAGAAGTGAGACATATATTTAAAGAAGAATGGGTCACAATGATCTAAAAGAATTCAGGAACGGCAATCCACAGTTGTGTATAGTCTGTGGCTCATCCAAGACTATAAGATGGACTATATACCCACTTATAGACTTCGTGAGAAACCTCAAAATATTTGGTGGATCCTTGAAGGCAACCTTTTCATTCAATATTTTTATCGAAGTTAAAAAACCCACTTGTGATTTTTGTAAACCCTCCATCGGATACTTGTATAAAGGACTCAAAAAGGTTTGCAATTTTATCGGAAGCGGCGAGTCTATCAAAGAATCAATATACTTTGAACTTCCGGTATACCTGGCCAAAACTCTTCGCCGCCTTTGCCATTAACTCATGAATGATCTCTCGCAACTGTAAGCTCAACGGAATGTCACTGACACCAAAGACAGCTTATCTCCACACACTAATTTTTGGAGGTTCCACCATCTCACCCATTTCTCCGCTGGTGGAATTAAAAAAGTCCACCAAGCAGTGCCCCTCGATATACCAGCAGGTGTATTCCCTTTCTCGAACGCCAGAAAACCCACCCAATTAACACCTTCAAAATTTATTGTAAGAAGAACTGTTCTCCATATATTGCATCATGGCGTCCCTTATCTTCTTACAATAATTTTTGAAGGTGTTAGTTGGGTGGGTTTCCTGGCGTTCGAGAAAGGGAATACACCTCCAGCAGAGGAAAAGTTTGATGTGGATACGATACGAGCAAGGGTTGAGTGGACGCGGCACTTTAGTCCGACTTTTCGTTGCCTGAATTTCCAGACAGTCAATGCTAGATTCGTAGTTTTGAACCTATATGGAGGGGATGAGAGAAACAATAGTAGGGTAGTTTCTTGCTTGCTACAAATTTAATTTGAATTGAAGTGGTCTCGACTGGGTGCACTACAAAGCTGGAAACAGTGCTCAATTTTCAATAGCTTTTGGTCCTATTGAAAAACCCCGCCGCTACTCTCAAGGGCTGCTCTCTTTTTCCTCCCTCAATGGTGGTGGAGTGTATCTTGTTATGTACTTCTACAGGGATGACTCACTGCACCTGCACCGCTTGTTTTGTCGGGGCGGACAAATGTTTACGGATTAGACGAAGGTTGATTCAAAGAGCTAATTTTCAAGGTGGGCCAATATGGACCTATATTAGTTAGCAGAGGGTTGGGGGGGACAAGCCCAGCAACTAGACCGTTTTCAAGAACTATCCATTGTGTTCAGCTGGCAGCACTACCAAATACCAGCTCCCCAGCCATCGAGTAAACGATGGGGACCTACAGTTTTAGGTGGGTTCCGAACCACCACAGCCTCGATATACATTTCACTTGACATGCTGAACAAATCAGAGGTGAATGCCGAGCAGAAAAACATTTTGGTAGGATTGGGATCGAACCGGTGTGACCCGGCTCTCTCTGCTCCTCAAAAGTCGACCATTTAGTCCACTCGGCTATCGAGGCCGTCATGGACCTATATGCGGGAGCATCCATAAACTGAAACTCCTTGGCGCTACAGCACACAAGGGGGTGATTTATGGTGAGAATCACGCCCGACAGCCGAGTTTTCCTCCACCCAGTGAAGGCCAGACACCCATTAGGGTTGAAAATATTAATCTCAACATGTTCTCAAAAATGGTCGAAAAAAACGAAAAAAGAAACAAACGGCAAATGTACCGTCTTATGTAGACCAAGCAATTCTATCCTATACCCATGCCCAGTCGATAGCCGGAAAACCAGATTTCACCTATAGGAACACAGGATATAGGGAGTATTATCAAATGATATGTCTAACTTTCATTCTCCCGAGCTAGCAACCGCAGTTTTACACGATGTGTCACTTGCCGGTCTGCCACTTTGGCACAAAGAAGGTCAGTGAGCCAGAACTGAGCCACTGACCCACTGATGCAAATCAGGGACAGAGACACAGTGGCGCGATGCAGAGTGAGTCACCCGAGGTGTCAGGACGCATTTAATCAGCAGCAGGGTGCCCGGTGCCAACAGCTCCGTGCGCTCCCGTATAAGCCATAAGCCGCATTAGCTACTTTGTATCAGCGTCACCCTCTATTCTTCGCTCTTTCTTCACAATTTTCCCATTTTTCGGCAGATTGGAGCGCTGTCATCCCCTACAGCGGTGGCGCTAAGCTGCGGCTAATCGCACAGGGCTGAAATGTTTCCATCAGACGATTACAAACGTCCATCAGCCGAAATTGCCCACAATACCGATTTTACACCCATTTTGTAAAAGAATGATCGATCTGCAAAAGCTCTATTCAATATGTGGGGTAGGATATGTAAGGCCTTATTACCTACAAATCACTGTTGTGACTGTAAGTAGGAGCAGGCATGCCTCTGGATAACTGCCTGGATAGCTGAACAGGTACGAGTTCCTCAGGATGTACCTTCCCCATGTACCTTCCAGTTGTTGGGGCTGATTAAGGGTCCGCTATACCTGACGGTGCATTTTTTGCCGCCCATAAGATTAACATTGCGAACGGCGATTCATTTTCAAGCTTTACCCTTGGTTGGAAAGACACAAAATTTTGCCTGTACCTAGCCCTAACAATATTCTAGGGAGTGTTCGAAGCAGATTTCCCATTTTTTTACTGGTTTTCGGGATACAGCACTTTTCTTGAGGTATGCGATGCTAGCATTTGCAAAACAGTTGCAATAAAAGAAACCAGTGAGAAATTGGGAAATCTGCTTCGAACACTCCCTAGAACATTGTTAGGGCTACGTACAGGCAAAATTTTGTGTCTTTCCAACGAAGGGTAAACCTTGAAAATGAATCGCCGCTCGCAATGTTAATCTTATGGGCGGCAAAAAATGCATCGTCAGGTATAGCGTCCTCTTAAACAGTCAGCGACCAAACAGGCAGTTTTCTAAGAAAATGTTGGAATTCAGCAGTCGAACTCACTACACAAGTGCACTTAGTAGGCAGTACGACCGTTACTAGAACAACTGACTACAGTTTTAAAGCTGAGTTTCACAGAACTCGATAATATGCATCCGCTTCTTTATTACATTTCCCTGCTAACTGGCCAAAGCACTTCTGCAGTGCAATATTAGGTAGAACAGAAAAGAGCGCGCTTGCTGAAGAAATAAAATATATTACTCTTTAAAAATACTCGTAAATTACCTATACTATTTCGCCTGTACGGAGGTTCATTTCATAAAATCTAGGTATACAGTACAAAAATATACAAATTTGAGAACTTTCGTTGGGCACTTATCGCTCTATCCTATAATTGTAGGTACTGTACAACAGATGGGATGAAGGTGGAGGTCAGAACTTTGTATAAGAAAGGTACAAAAAAGCTGAAGAGGAAATACCTTTTACCGCTGTGCTTTTAGATCAGGAAGCTTGTGGGAAATGGTGGAAATCCGAAAAATACGGAGGGAAATACTCCTCTTGCCAATTTGGATTGCCATTATTTTGAAGGTCACCTGAAGGTCTCCGAGTCCCCGAAACATCAAACTCCAAAGCTCTTCGGCAGCTGAGGACCGAGGATGGTCCATGCTGGCTGTAAGCGTTGCCATAACGACCTGGAGAAGGTTGGTACTCCAGACCAAGCTCTGGAGAGGTTAGTCGGTTCCGCAGCGCGTCAGGTTTCGGTGAAAACTGCAAAGGGAGGTCGGGGGGGAAGTCCTGTTTTCTAGCGTTTAATTTTGGGATTTGAGGCACTTCTGAGATGAGGCGTCCTAGGAGGTCTTGGTTCTCCATGTACCTGCTAGGTGAGTGGAGGTCGGAGATGTCGCGGTAGGCGTCAGGAGAGGGATGACTGCTGGAGCCTGTGGCTGGAGAATGACTGAAGTAGAGGGTGTCTTCGCTCTGCGACGGGCTGCTCAACCCAAATCTATAAAACAGAAATAAAAATAATATTATAGCCGACATGAATAACGGTCGCGGTCAAAATTCGGATCATGACTATTACGAGCATCAACCTCTGCCAGCCTTCCCTGGCCGCAGAGTACCTTCATTTACCTTACCAGGTAAGTTACCTTTCATTTACCTTAACATTACATTACTTTACCTTACAAGGTAAGTTACCTTACCTTACTTACGATATTAATTACCTTTACCTTAGGTACTATGTAAGTTACCTTACTCTACCATGTTGGTATGCCATACTAACCCATACCAGATAAGTTACCTTACTTTAACTTAGCGGGTAAGTTATCTTACATTAACCTACCAGGTAAATTACCCTTACCGTACCAAGTAAGTTAACATCAGTATAGGTATCTGTAATAATTCCATCCCGAATACCAACTGAATACTCCTACCTGCCTAAATGGATAAGGTACCCATCTTTTGTACACCTGTTTCAAGGCCTTTAAAAAAGCGACTGAGCGTACCTCCTTTGTTGGGCAAGGGCACAGCTCCCGGTAGTTGAAGTGATTGAATTTCCCTTCTCGGATATGCTGACTACGACGCTCCCGACGCTAACAGTGACCCCATCGCTTGTGTCAGCCTCAGCAGCGTCACTGAGGCTATGAAGCGTCTGACTGAGGGCCCAGATGTAGTTATGTGCGAAGCGTAGAGTTTCTATCTTGGTAAGCTTGGTGTCCACAGGATGGGTAGGTAGAACACACCGGAGCCGGTCTAAAGCTTCGTTCAAGCTGTGCATTCTGTTCCGCTCTCGGTCGTTTGCCTTCAAACGACGATGCCTTTTGATTCGTAGGACCTGAAGAAGAAATAAATTTTTTTTTGTACTGATTAGGGAGCAATTTATCCAGGTTTCTCACTTTTCCACCCTTTGGATCACCCACCCACCCTCCAGCTGCACGAGTGGCCGGTCTACTGTACCTACTAGCAACTTCTGTAGTAAAGGTAGAGCTTACGATGAAAAGGCAGCAGATCTGTATAGAATGACATAGCCGTATCCACGGGGGGTTTAGGGGGTTAAACCCCCCCATGAACGGAAAATTAACATGGCAGTGCCAACTTGAAGCAAAAAAATATAGGCGAAACCCCCCCCCCCCCCCCCCCCCCCCCCATGACCACTTTCTGGATAAGGGCCTGTAGAATGAGTATACCTAGGTTTATACCTATATTCCAAGATATTTGAATCTAGACTTCCCTTTGAAACTTCTCAAAAAACCATTTGGAATTTGACCCAAAGGTCCAACTGCCCTACTAAAACTTCGTTCTTTCCCACTGTCCTGCAAATTTTTTATCTTCCTTTCACTCTTTCCTCGCCCCTTACTGCAGCTGACGAGTTACCCAAGTCTATAGAGCTATGAAAAATAGCTTACCTGTGTTGGACTTCTATTCCTGACACTACGCTTCCTCGGAGTCTTCTCCCCATCGATTGTTTTCCTCCTGTTGTAACTTCTCTTCCGGCATTCTGGCTTCCCCGTTTCCGCTTCTTCCTCCTCCTTCTTTGCAACTGCTTCCGGCACCTCCCTCTTCACCACAAGCTTATTGTCCTTCAAGGAGATAGTGTACTTGTTTTGGGGGGAGCTTGTACTCTCCGAAGTGTCCGTCAGGACACTCATTGAGGTATTTTCTTCGTCACTGCTGAAGTCAGCCATAGCGATTTCCTTAAGAAAAAATGAGGAAAATTTTGTTTCTTCAAAAAAACTAAAAACTTGAAGGAACTAAGTATAAGGTAGTACCTATCTACCACGTCCTGGAGAAAAAAGCTAACGAGCTTAAAGGGCACGATGGACAGGCTGAAGGAACCTACCTACGTTTGACAATTTTCGGGGGTCAAAAACGCAGCAAAAAATAACAAAATAGGTATGACTATGAAACTTACCAAAATGTCCCTAATTAAGGAAGAACTGACGCACAAAAAATCAGGAGTAAAAAATCATGAAAACGTGAATTGAACACGCGAACTGGCCATAGAGGAACAGGCGAGTCGTCCTCGGCAACAGCACTGCAGGAACTGGACTAGCAGGCCAAATCGCTCACCACCCCTGCAACACCCCTCCTGAGCCCTGCGAAAAGCGTGCCCCACTCTATACCCTCAGCAACAATGCGGGGTATGTGTTTTCAACCCGCATATATAACCAACCTCCGTAACAGGTTACAGGTTGTCTAAGTAACAATTAAAGGTGACCAAACAGTCGTGTTTGTTTAAGTTTTTTTTGACCATTTTTTGAGGAAAATTTTGGAGATTTACCTATATGTTCTGAAACATAATACACGGTCTTCTTAACATCAGCAACTAACTGGCCATGTTGTGGACGACAAATTTTTCATTGAAAAAAATCAGTAAGTACTTAATAGCCAATAAGCCAGTTAATTTCAGATGTGAGAAAGGCATCTTATATTTCAGAACATTTGACGGATGCGGATGAGAAAATTTGTTCTCTCCAGCCCAATACCATCAATCACTTAATCCCGCAAGCATAACAAATCAAAAAGTGCGGCCCGACTTGGGGCCCCCACTCCCCTACCAAGCGGTCCCTTTCGAGCCTTAGAGACCGTAAATGGCCATGTCATGGTTTATAGGTTTCGGGACCAATTCCGTGATTCGGAACGAGCTTTGATGTATTTGCCGGGTGCTTAGGGGTGCCAAGGGGTGGGGGCGTCGCGAATTCGGGTAAACGGTCCATTGTACCGCGGCAGGGGGAGGGGGTTCCGCACCCTAACGCACCCCATCACAAAACCACCCCTACTCCACGTGCCCTGCACGTCCCTGTGACAAGGGATTACCCGGCTTAGCCGTGTTCTATTGGAAATTTAAAAGCCCGCTGACCGGCCGTACTTGTTTTTTTTATGCAGCAATGAGAACCTATTTAGCTGACTATTATTGCTCTACTTAGTGAAAGGGGTAAAAGTATTAAGATTTTAAACCCGTTCATTGTTAATCGCAACTGCGATTTGAGCAGTTCATTGGGTACAATCCAATGATGGAGGAGATTTAGACATTTACCCATTTAGACATGCCTGTAAGCAAGAAAATAGTGCCAAAGGAAGAACTTTTATCAGTGTCCCACAAACTAAGTGACTGAAGTCCGAGGTGGTAACAACTCCAGAGATTCCTTGAGATTCTCTGATATTCCATAAAGATTTCCAAAGATTCCCAACGACGCATTCATAGAAAGATGAACCCCGAAGGGATAGGTAACCACTCCAAAAAATTCCAAGATTCCCTGAGATTTCATAAAGATTTCCAATGATTCCCAACGAGATTTCCAACGAGTGGTTAACACCTCGCTGAGGTCTTATTGTCAAAGGAACCACTTTAAGTTCCCCTTCCAGGTAGCAGTTCCCCTTCGTATGCTACAGTGGACAGTGCAGTGTAGCCAAAGAAATGCTGGCAAAAAAAGGTTGGAATCGAATCCAAGACTGAGTCTGAGATGTGCCCTGTTGTGCATGTTCACTGTCAGAGATTCCAAAAATTTGTTATTGGGTTGAGCCGTTTTTGGACGGAAGGGCAGGCCTGGTGCACTTGACGGCAAGTTGTCCGTCGGTCACCAGCACGCAATACCATATAGGAAGGGTACCCACGCGTGCCCTGCCTAGATTTCCCACCTGTTCAGTGCTTACACCTATCGTGTATACAAGCTACCAGGTGTGCACGGTAAATCAAACACCAGCAGGTGTCTGAGCTAGACTGTGACAAGGAGAGTTTTCATTTTTTACAACAGAGACACCGGAACGAAGTGCATGGTACCTGTAGCTACTGCTGAAATTGTGTTTTGGCTCACCATTCAAGAAAATGGACTTCGGAATTTATTTCTCATAGGTACAAGGGTAATCTTAGAAGTTTCATTTGCTAAGGAGGTGGAGGTATAAATGCCCATTAGAAAAGAACTTAACGATGACTAGTGAGTGTTGAAAAAATAGTTCCTACAGTAAGTAGTGGTCCTAGAACATTTGAAGACACGGAGACCTACAGTTTTAGGTGGGTTCCGAACCATAGCAGAACACTTCACTTGACATGCTGAACATATCAGAGGTTAAAGCTGATCAGAAAAATTTGGACAGGATCGGGATCGAACCGGTGTTCTCCGGCTCTCACTGCTCCTCTAAATACAAACTCGGCTATTGAGGACGGATCTAAGGGTAGAAATACTGCAGGGGGTGTAGGGGGACCAAGAAGAAAGGAGCCACCCCAAACGCATCCATCATAAACGCTTCGTTTCCTAATTTCGCACCAATTCCAAACAATGAGGGCTGCAAATTAAACTCCACTCGTTTGTGCCACCCCCTTGCAGGGTGGCCACTCCATCAAATCAGTATTCAAGCTACGCTAGAGATTATTCTGATTATTTTTCGTAATTTTCTCAATTTTCATACACTACTATTGTTTTGAGCTGAATATACATTAGCTATTTTTACTTTCTCGCTAGCCACATATGGCGAGAAAGTATTGTTTTCGTGCAAAATTTCGAAACTGAGATTTCAGGTTTCCAATGATCCTTTGGGTCCTCTGAGTCCAAAAAAGTGGTTTCTGGAAAAAGTTTGTCCGTCCGTCAGTCAGTCCGTTCCCTGCTCCGTTCAT
Source organism: Mesopsocus fuscifrons (assembly GCA_950004255.1). Lineage (NCBI taxonomy): Eukaryota > Metazoa > Arthropoda > Insecta > Psocodea > Mesopsocidae > Mesopsocus > Mesopsocus fuscifrons. Next base: position 18,131,410 of record OX465377.1, read on the forward strand.
CCGATTTTGATGAAATTTGGCATGGACCTGTCTAAAATCACGGCTGAGACACATTTTTAAGGAATCCTTGATTGCCAAAAAACCGCCAAAATAATTCAAAAATCGTGTTTTTGGTTAGTCGGACAAGCGCCGACGGTACTTACACTTTTCAATCAATAACATTGAAAATTGGTAAGTGCATGTGTTGACAAATACTAAATACTTACAGATGCTTCCAGGTCCCGAAATCTACACCTCGCATCTCCGATTCTGTACGTCACCTAAAGTTGCACCAACTGCGCCTGTACCTATCTATCTTCCATTTGCACAAATGGCAGTTCGCCTATCTAAATACTATTCTATGCAGATGTATAGATGTTTAAAAAGAAGCATCAGCAAGTGAAGGGGCACCTCACCCCTGCAGTACATTCTAGTTATCGCGTATAATTCACCATTCAAATGACCGCGGATTTAATGGGGGCTTTTATATTCCTCCAAACGAATTTACAACATTTTTGAAAATTTCCTTACAAGTTTGTTCAGTTATTTTTTTTCATCGTCATGTTCCACAAAAGATTTCGAGGAAAATACGTGACCGTGGCTGTTATTAAATAAGTATTTCTATACCCCTCCCTGTATGTCAGAGAGTGCCAGTGGACTAAGAATTGCCCGCTCTTATCGGTCTTTTGACTTTTTAGCTTTCTTTTCCGTTCCTTTTGGGGCACTTGAAGACACCACGATTTATTTTCATGATGTCATTTGATTTATTACAGTTAGTTTCTACGCTTCCAGGAGCAAGATTGAGTTCCCATTTTGGACTCAGACGAAAATCCCTTCAGTTTTTTTGTATTTTATCATGTCAACGACATATGGCAGACTTTAATTAACCTCCATCGCGACATATTTACCCAAGATTATTTCTATCAATAATTCGGGACCACAAGTGCATGGTAAATAGGCTTGGGTGTAATCGAGACTGCACGTGTGCTTATTTAGCTGTCAGGGCGCGAAGCTAAGGATCACACATTCACGCCCAACCAAACCAAACAAAAGATTTAAATAATTCGTTAAAATCGCGTCTAAGGATGCACGACAAGCCTAGACACATCAATCCGCCCCTGAGAAATACGTAAACAAATAACTAATTACAACAGACAAATTCTAATTTTGTTTTATAGAATGGAGATGGGCGCACTGAGACTTTTGAGAAAACCGTTTAATCCGCAGGGCGAAGAGCCCGCAATGAAGGGTGAGGTGGTGGATGAGAGGGACGCGCTTGCCTCACCCAGAGAGTGTTATCGCTCACGTTCGTTTTATTACCTGAGGCTTGCAATAATACGAACCTATTTACTACTTTCTATCAGACGATCTGTCACGGTTCTAGTGACTAGATAACCTAGCCAACTGATGGACTAGAGGGCGATTGTTACCAAGAAAAATCAACGTTGATTTTTGAATTTTAAAATCAAAGTTGACCCTAGCAACACCAATAGCGAGGCTCGAATTTGTTGATTATGTTAGCAACTGATCCGAATCTGCTCGATTTTTCTTGATGAAAATGGCCCATAGTCACGAAAAGTTGCTTAACCTCGCACTACCACAGCAAAAATGAAAAAAAAACTGGCTATTTTGTCCTTCAGAGGCTTGAGCACCATTATTATCAAGCACAATAAACAATTGAAAAAAAAATACAGAATTTCTCCATCGGAGACCGATGGAAACCGACTTTTCTTAGATGTCTGAAACTTCCTGTAATTTTCCTTAAAACCTCCGAAGGACAACTAAAGAATACATAAAAGTACAATTTTCAGGCATTTTTTATCTACACATAATTAATTATCTTATCTAATTAATTATCTGCAGATGTAGATAAGTACCTATCCGCTACTTCATCGTATATTACTCAGGTCACTATATTAGTCGGTAATCTCATTCATTTTATTTCCATAAATACTGAAGATACAAAATATGCATGTAAATTACATAAAACTACTTATATTAACTAGGTACAACTACCTACTATGGTGTCAATATGACCAACGTAAACAATATACCTAATGGTGTGGCAGGTATACGACACTACCAAGTCACCGAATTTCTGTATCGACAATTATTAATTATTATCAATAGTTTTGGCACATTTTTGGCTACCTATGCCTAGTACCCACCTAGAATTTAGGTACCAACTAAATAATGCTTAGCTTACCTTGATAATTGATTGGCATCAACGACTTGGTTTCAATGCCACTTGGAAAATAACGAAGTATCTTAGATGTCGGTAGTCGGTCAAACGTATTGAGCCTTGGTCAGTCTGTCGGTGAAGTTGGGTACTAATGATTCTTAAGTAAGGGAGCTCTAGAAAAATATAATTACTTACTTCTCCCATGGCTTAATGAGATTTCTTTCAGAACTAAACCAGAAAATCAAAAACTATAACAGTCTATATAATAATAATAACTAACGTCACTTCAGGAAACTAGAAAAATAAATTGGGTAGGTATTTATCTATCTGAAAAAACTGAGTCATTTCTACTTCTATAATGCCTGGCACTCATTCATGCACCACTTCTTCATACTAAGATTCTGTAAATATTATTATCACATGTTTCACTTACTAGGCTAAGAAATAAGAAGCCTTCGACTTTCTAGCCACAACTCTTGAGACGTCACCATAAACGACATTTTGTTTACAGTTCTTATTCTTACATAGGTTACATATTTCCAAGAAAAGTTTCGGATTTCTTCTGAAATTTTAAAGTCAAAAACTAATTTTTTTTTTTTCGACAGTGACGGCAGTCGACAATCACTAGTTATTGACGTGAAAATGATACCTATAGGTACCTACATACTTATCAGTACAAAAAACATTCAGAAGTTTTCTTGGAAATAGGTAAAGAACAAAGTTCAGGGGCGATCTCGGGAGAAGATGCACTACTTGGAATGAGTTTTCCGATCACTGTTCAGTTATTCTAGACCAGCTGCTAAACTCAATGCTACATTCTATAAAGTTCACTTTTTGATCGCAAAATTCGTTCCACCTAAAAAATTTCGTTAACTGGACCACTTATCTCCCAGTCTTATTCTCACGTGTCTTCGTACGCCATGTTGTCAGCGCCATCTTGGACATACTCATACATGATCTGTGAGCCGAAATCTTCGCGCGTCTCACCGCGTGACGTCAGCATCTGAGACCCCATAATGATGGGGTGGTTCTTGCCCGCATTGATGATGAGCTGGGAGCCCATCTGTGTTGCTGGTTGGCTCAGAAGTACCGAACCACCTAAAATTTGAAATGCCGAATTTAACTGATAGGATTTCGAAGCACAATTTATGCTGAATGACTTATGTTTAGGGCAATTTTTGTTGTTGACCCAACAATTTACTCCCTACGAATTTTTCTGTTTAGGTACCTAAGTACCTGACTGCTGTCGTTTAGTACCCCCCAAAAAAATAAATAAAGAGCGAACCTCCTTTATGGAGGGTGAGTTGGGACCCCCTCGCAGACCTCGCAGGTTTGCTGAGGACCATCTGCGACCCCATCATTGAGTCTGGGGGTCGAAGCGATGACCCGGGTCGCCGGATGGTCATGTAGTCAGCGACGGAGGCCACAGAGGGCACAGGCATCGCCCGCTGTTGTTTTATTCTTATTGCTCTCTTATATCTGAAAATTGCACAGGGTTAAGGTCGACATTTCTTTTCCATAGCTGAAAAGATTCCGAGTTTCAGCTTCCCATCCCCCAAATTCCCTGTAGGTACCTATACCTAGTTTTCTAGATCTCCAACTTTTCTCCTTCAAAAATTTGATTATGCCAATAACGTTCAATTCGAAAAAGTTTGTTAAAATAAGTTATACCTGGCATAGCAACAGCAGACGGCAACAGCAGCGATTAGTGCGAGAACTCCAATGGCGGCGGCGACGACCAGCACCCAAATCTGCACCCAGGACGCATCTCTCACGGACCCTCGTACCGCGCACCGCTCCACCCCTGAGATACTGAAATCTGCGAACGCCTTCCGCAAGGCGGCATTCCGGGAAGCGTTCACGAGACGTTCCAACTCTTCAACTGTGAACGAACGGTTCCCGAACACTTGGAAACATGAGCTGAAAAACAAGGGAAAACTTAAGCCTGTCCACAATGAGGGAAGAGCTGGATATTCATTTGTTCAGAAATATGACGCCTACGTCTATTCAACGTCAGAAACAAGCTAACTACATAAACCACTGGTAGATAGTGTAGGTATACCTCGTCGAGCTGAAGTCCAGACTGCCATCTTGTTTGGTTAGGAACTGCGTGTCGTAGATATTTACAGAAGACGCACCCAAAGCAGCGGCCACCGCCTTCTCGACATCCCGTACTACTTTTTGCACGTCTCGCGGTGACTTGTCAAATGTGAACTTCAGAAGACTTTTGTCACGGAGTACGAATATCTGAAAAACGAGGAGTATCCCCATTAAGAATCTTGGTGTCACATCAATATGAAGTGCCTCACTCAGTGGCCGAGCGGTAAAGGCGTCCGACTTGTGCGCTGAGAGTTCTGCGTTCGAATCCCGCTATAAACTCACCCTAGCAGTGACGTTGCCCCATCGCTTAGGATCATCCGTATTATTAGCGATGATTAACACGTCAAAGTATCCATCGGCAAAGGGTCGCATTGGGCCCAGAGTGCGAAGTTCACCGCTTAGCTCGTCTATGGAGAACAAAGCCTCCACAGGCAGGTCAGGGGGCGGCCGTTTTAAATTCTTCCCGCCTGACCAGAAGGTGACATTGTGTATCCGGTAGTGGAGGGTTGCGGAGTCCGCGTCCGGATCCACGGCTTCTAGTGTGGTGAGGCTTGTGTCTAGTGGCACGTTCAGACGAACACCTGAAAAAAATTGTACATTGTAGAGAGATCATGTAGTAGTCTGTACAAGCAAGCTTTAGAAGCCAACTTTAGCCTCACCTTTTTTTGGGTGGGACAAGGTCAACAAAACTTTTAAAAAAAACTTCGATTTCACATGTCTGGTGGGGTCTGGTGGTGCCAATGCCAAATCATTTCTTCAACAAATAATGTCGAAGTACCACTAAGTTACTATGGAGATCCCCAACTTAGCAATAATACAAACCTAAAGTGATATTGGTCGAAGGGAACACGGGGCCATTATCGTCGACATCGTCCACTTTAACCAAGACTTGCCGCTCAGACAGATCACTTGGATTGTAAGGCCTCAGGTAGTTCAGCTTCTTGCCGTCGGCGGCCATTTTGAAACACTTGACAGTAATGAGATGGGAGTCTGTGGTCTCTCTATCCACACGGCCTGCCACGCGCAGAATACCGATGTTTTCTGAGCTTCGCTCCACCGAGAAGATTCCTTCATTGTTGCCGTCTGAACAAAAGAAAGTCACAAGATACTACTTTATAAGGTTTCATATGACACTGCAGCATGCCCTATCAATACCTAACTGAACGTAGCAGAAGAAAAACACTGTATGGCATGGCCAAGCACACTGGCAGTTACTTTTTACTGGTTACTGGTTAGAGAACATTCTGCTGCCTGCTGTCTGTTGACTCTTTAACTTCAAAAAATATAATCCCAAAAACCCACCGGAAATAACATAGTCAATGTTGGCATTGTCCCCTATATCCAGGTCCTGGCACTCGATGAGCCCCACTTCAGTGCCCACGTCTGACTCCTCTTTTACCCGCATCAGAAGTGGCGACTCGTTCACTGCTCGTTTGAACAGTGGCAGGTGGTCATCCACGTCCAGGACATCCACCTGAGGGATAACAATGAAACTGGTAAAGAAATTAAGGATTTTGGCTTGCAGTGATGCGTTCACAAAGCGTCTTCTTAGGGCCCTTCCTCTCCGTGCTTTTCTACTATTCTCTTAACTTGTTCGCGCAGAAGTCTTTCCTGAATAAATTTCGCTTGTTTTCTCAACGTCTTTAACAGAAATGACGTCACAGGGTATATCACCTTCTTAAAAGACATACCTGCAGCAGTCTGGTCGCCTCCTGCGGCACCTCCCCCCTATCGTGAGGCAGCACAATGATCTGATAACTACTCGTCTTCTCGCGATCCAAGGCAGATCGAGTGGAAATCAACCCTGTCTCTGCGTTGATCTTGAAAGGAAGGGGATCTTGCTTCCCTTCTCGCAGGAACTTGTACCTACAAACACAAGCAAACACATTTTCCAAATTATTAAGAGCAACCCTCTTGAAATTTCTTTCTAGTGAGAATTTGGTTTAGAGAATCCTTTCATTACCTATGCAAAAAAAACCAGAGGGGTCTATCATCCCAGGCTGCTTAGATTTTCGAAAAATAAAAAATGATATTACAAGGGTTGGTTCGGAAAAGCATTGCTAATCAACCTTTTGTTTCCAGAAAGGTTTTCCCTTGACTAACCAGCCTCTTTTATCCCCCTTACAGAAACCCCCATTTATATCCAAAGCCTTACCGTAATTGTCCTTCAGGAGCGTTGGGGTCATCAGGGTCGGTGGCGATAACCTGGAAGACAGGGGTATTGGGCGGGACGTCTTCTGAGACGGTGGCGCGCTGCCCAGCCTCCGGCCGGATAAACACGGGGACGCCGTCATTGAGGACCACGTCCCCGATGTAGACCACGAGCGGAACTTCCGAGCTGAATGACTGCTGGGTTCGCTGACCGTCTGCATCTATAGAAGCAGTAAATTTTTTTATTACACTTGTTCAGAGAAAATATTCAGTGCCATACTCTTCAAAATTACTTTGATGTCAGGTCATAAAAATTTTTTGGGTGGTTAGTATTCGTTCTACCTATTACCTGCCTCCCTTACTACTATTTCAGACCGAAAACTAGCTAAAATCTACACTTATTGGTTTGTAAAAAGAAAACCAACGTACCTAAAACTCGATCCCCTTTATCTGAGGCGCGCACAATCAGACTGTATGGGTCAGCACGTCCCCTGCCGGTCAGCACACGGTTGGTAGTGATGTCACCGGAATCAGCATCAACAGTGAACAAGCCAACAGCTTCACCCTCATCCAGAAGACTGTAGGTGACCTCCCCGGCCAGTCCCAGGTCCGGGTCTGCGGCCCGAACCGCGGCAATACGGGTTCCTGCGCAAAAATTTGAAGAAGTTAGTAATGATATAGAATTTCAACAGAAGGTTCTGTAATCAAATTGCAGCTGAGTGGGTTCTAGTAACAGCTCTTTCTATGGAAACTGCAGGATATTTATTTAAAATACAAAAAAATAGATAATAGGTCTCACATACAGATTAGTGCCGTGAGAGGCATCGGCCAAAACACGCCCGTGACAAATTCTACCTTACCAGGCGGCACATTTTCGGGGATGACTGTCGAGTAACCGGACTGGGTGAACACCGGTGGATTGTCGTTCACGTCCAACGCTTCAAGCCAAACGGCAGCCTGGCTTTGGCGAGCAGCTCCTCGCACTGGCACGTCTACCGCAGTTACACTTAGTTTGTACACTGTCTGCTTCTCGCGGTCTAAAGACGCATTTTGGCTCACCTGTTGAAAAATTGTATTACTTATTTAAATGCACTCTCTAAATACGTTTCTTAAGAAACACAATAACACGTGGCAGCAGAATTATTTTTCTTCCCATTATTTGAGGAAACTGTTCATAATTAAATGGTCTGAAATATAATATTTTCATTTTCATTCATTTCATTTTTCAGGAATTCGCCGTTTGTTTACGTTTTTCTGACCATTTTTAAGAACACTGTAGAGGTGCGAAAAAAAGGTACCTATTGACAGTAAGGTACACAGGAACTTATTTATGAATGAAACTTACTGTAATATCCCCACTGCTCGCGTTAATCTGGAAATAGCTGGCGCTCTCTCCGCTGATCGAATACACAACAGGATCCTTATCAAAGTCTACAGCTTTCACTTGAAGTACGACATCCGGATACTTCACATTCTCCATCACTCGTTTCCGGTATGTGTCCTGCTGGAAAACTGGCGCGAAATCGTTGATATTGTGGAGCTGAATTTCAAGCACCGCATCTGCGAACCTCAGTTGAGGCAACTGCTGTAGATCGACTACTCGCTCACCTGAACTTTTTCGACTCACTTCATAAGCCAAATCTTCAATAACAACCACTCGCACCGACATATTAAACATTTTAACGGGCGAATTTTCAAAATCTAATCTCTTCAGTAGCATAATTTCTCCGTTTTCCATGATTTTAAATGTGTCCGGGTAGTCGTTTTTTAATGTCTGAAATTTCATCTCCCCTTTTCCCTCAACAGGATCTTTCGTTTTTATCTGATAAATAATGCTGTTTTTCGGTGCTTCTTCATCTAAATCAATATGAATTTTTTTGTTTTTTGGCGTCCAAGATGAGTCAGTGAAAACAGGGTTCATATCGTTTTTGGACTGGACGTAAACCAACACCTCTGCGGTCGCTGTTTGTTTTTTCCCCACAGCACTGACATCTTCAGCTTCGATTTTGAAGACAACATTGTTTACAACAGACGGCAAGGGCTTGGTAATTTTAATCACTCCTTCATCGGTGACAGCAAAGACTGAGTCTTGCGCAACTGATAGCCCAGCTTTGTCAAAAAAGGAAATAGGTTCACGAAGTCGGTAGCGGACGTCCGCGTCGAGGTCCGGGTCTTGTGCCACGACGTTCCCTACAGTCGCGTTCACGTCTGCGTCGTCTGAGACGTAAAACGTGTACGAGTCACGTGGGAAGGCGGGAGGTTTGTTGTTTACGTCGGTCACGTGGACCGTCACCTCCACGGTCCCGGTCTCAGCCACTGGGAATCCCATATCCACCACTTCCACCTAAATGAATACAATGGTATTAATAGAGGATTGAGGATTCGCACTTTTGTAGTCTATCCCCGGATATGACTGGCACTAATAATAATAGCTGAGGGTTGGGGGGGACAAGCCCAGCAACTAGACCGTTTTCAAGAACTATCCATTGTGCTCAGCTGGCAGCACTACCAAATACCAGCTCCCCAGCCATCGAGTAAACGATGGGGACCTGCAGTTTTACGTGGGTTCCGAACCACCACAGCCTCGATATACATTTCACTTGACATGCTGAACATATCAGAGGTGAATGCCGAGCAGAAAATTTTTTTGGTAAGATCGGGATCGAACCTGTGTGACCAGGCTCTCACTGCCCCTCAAAAGTCGACCATTTAGTCCACTCGGCTATCGAGGCCGTCATGACTGGCACTATTCTCATCCAAGATTGAGGTGGAACATATAACAACATGTAACTGACCTTGAGAAGGTATTCGGCAGGGTTCCTCTCTAAATCCAAATCAACATAGCCGGAAGTTCGAAGCATCCCAGACTTGACATCCACTTGGAAGTTGTCCTTCCCGTTGTCAGGAATGTAGAAGCTGAGCTGACCCGTCGCGCCGTCTGGGTCTACCGCCTCCAACTGGTAAATGTCCGTGTTCGGTTTAATGTCTTCAGGCACTGTGAAGTTGTAGAAGGAGATTCCACTGGGATACTTCGCATTCCCTGACAATAAAATGACAAATATCACTCAAACGATACGTCACAACTTGGTCGACTAGTTTCTGACGTCATTTCAGAATATCAACATGAAACGGAGAAAGAGCCTTCAAAAATTGCCATTCTTCCTTTCTTACCACGGAAGAAGGGGCGCTGGTTGCCATCAAAGCCGACCCTGACATTGACACGAGCGTCAGCAGACTGCGGAGGGTCACCATAGTCCCAGGCACGCACCGTCAGCTCGTACTGGCCTTTGGGGGTGTGTTGGGGGGATGCTTCGCCCCTCAATAGGACTTCACCCGTCTCGGAGTCTACTCCCACTGCATCCCCTTCGAAGTTTTGGTCTATAACCTGTAATGTTTTAACAAATATTAAGCCTGGTTCACCACATATTGTTAAACGACCATGTCAGATTGCCAAGAAAATCGACGGGTTTCTCCTTTTTACCCATTTGGATTTTTCATCTACAGTGGTCACTCTCTGTAACGGAAACCTCTCTATAACGAGCTAACGCTGTCCCTTGACAAACCCTTTTGACCCATTCCTTAACCCTCTCCATAGCGAACTCTCTTTACAGCTGTCAAATTTACAGGGTCCCATGTCCCATGGCTTGTTTCATTTCATCAAATCAAGGGTACTGCTGGCGGCTTCTTTACCTCGTAACGAATGCGGCCACCTCCTTGCTGAGGACCATCGACATCTGTTGCACGAATAAAGAACTCGGGTTGGAAAGCTGTGGATTTGGTGCGAACAGTGCGCGCAAATTCCTTGAGATCAAACTGCGGCGCGTTGTCGTTGACGTCAATCACGTCTATGTGGACGCTTACGGAAGAGGAGCGGTTACCTCCGTCTACTGCGACGAGGGTTAGCGTATAAGACTTCTGGGCTTCGTAATCTGAAAGAATTAGACAGTGCTAATGTCTACTAGGCTCTAGCTAGATGGTAGGTAGTCTTTAGAGGAACACTAGCCGGGTCACCCGGGTTCAATCCCGATCCTATCAAAGTTTTTCTAATCTTTAAAAGTGCTACTAATACGATGGGTGGGGAGCTGGTATTTAGTAGTGCTGCCAGCTGAGCACAATGGACACTTCTTGATGTGGTCTTCTTGCTGGGCTTGTCCCCCCCCCCCCCCCCCCCCCCTCCCCAGCAAGTAAATAAAATGAAAATGTCTTACCAAGAGGTAGCGCGCCGACAAAAACCCCACCATTTTTTGGGTCTGTGCGGAACTTGGAGGCGGCGTAACCCTTGAGGAAGTAGCGAATCTGTCCAAAGGCGGCGGTATCCCGATCAGTGGCCGCCAGAGGCGCCACCATCGCCCCGGGCTCCACGTCTTCTGGCACCGACAGTGTGACGGTTGGTCTAGGGAACTCTGGAGCGTGATCGTTGGCGTCTTGCAGATGAAGGAACACACGGCTGCTGGCCACTTCCCGTACTACTCCCTGAACATTAAGGGTCACCACACAATCGCGTTAGTTTATAGTTCTGAAATATAATGTGTATTTTTAATGTCCGAAATTAAGTTTTATATTTCAAAACATTTACGTCTTAACTGGACGATTAACAGTAGCTACTTTTGGATAGAAACTGGCAGTATGCTGGGGGTCTAAATACCCAAGTACACAACAGAAAATCTGGTGGTACTCGGATTCGAACCGACGACTTCCAAGGAGAGAGCCTGAAGCAATAACCACGATTCCAACGTAGTGTCCACTTACATATTCATTCTTCACTCCAGCCACGACATCAAACACGATAGTCTTCTCTTCGTCCTGGTCGTCGGTGTCGAAATCCAACATGGAGGTATCATTGACCCTGAGTACCAGCACGGTGTGCCCCTGACCCTCGAGAGGGTGCAGAGATACTACCCCAGCCGACCGTGCCACATCCCGCAAGAATAGCGAGTACTGCGCGTTCTCACCAATGTCTCCGTCGGTCACCATCATGCTTAGCCCGGGAAGGGGTGAGTCAGCACCTGAACAAAAAGAATATTAGATTCAGGGATTCAGGACTTGGGTAAAATATTAAGAGGACGCTATACCTGACGATGCATTTTTTGCCACCCATAAGATTAACATTGCGAGCGGCGATTCATTTTCAAGGTTTACCCTTGGTTGGAAAGACACAAAATTTTGCCTGTACCTAGCCCCAACAATGTTGTATAGGTCGCCATCGAAGCAGATTTCCCAATTTCTCACTGGTTTCTTTTATTGCAACTGTTTTGCAAATGCTAGCATCAAGAAAAGTGCTGTATCCCGAAAACCAGTAAAAAAATGGGAAATCTGCTTCGAACACTCCCTAGAACATTGTTAGGGCTAGGTACAGGAAAAATTTTGTGTCTTTCCAACCAAGGGTAAACCTTGAAAATGAATCGCCGCTCGCAATGTTAATCTTATGGGCGGCAAAAAATGCACCGTCAGGTATAGCGGACCCTTAAGACATTTTATTAATAATAATTAATAATTAACGGTTTGACTCACCAATTTCTTCAGAGACATTGATATGGAAGACTGGTTTGTTGAAGACAGGTAGTTGGTCGTCCATATCCGTCACTACAATGGTCACCGTGGTATCCGAGAACTCAGCAGGCAGCTCCCCATTGATTAATTCCGTAGCCTGCAGCAAGCAAAATTCACAGCCTTAAAAAGTCAAAAAAACAACACGGTGTGGATACATTTAAGAACCCCGTCTACCTAGTCGAAAAGTGTGATGTTCAGTGCGTGAAGTGGGCGAGATCCCGACTCACGGGGTACCCAGTATCTCACTTTTTCGCTGACGGGGTACTTTGAACCTAAAATGATAAAAAGCACTCACCCGTAGACGGAAGGAGTAGACGCCTCCACTATCCAGTACATCCGGGTGCTCGCGATCAAGTTCCACGTCGGTAGTGACGACGTCGTACGCACTGACGGGGGCTCCCTCGTCAGAGGTTGGTGCACCACCCACTGGCACCAGCTCGAAGCAGCCTAGGACGTCGTCCAGGATGTCGATGCGAACAGGGCGAGGGTCCCCCACGTCTCCGTCTCGAGCTCCGACCCGGAGTACAGTGGTCCCCTGAATCAGAGATACCGAAAATATTAGTTGGGACCTCTATAATTTTAGGCGAGGGGTTAACCACTCTTTGAGAATTATTGGAAATCTTTATGAAATCTCAGGGAATCTTAAAATTTTTTTTGGAGTGGTGACCCCTTCGGGGTTCCTCTTTCTATGAATATCGTTGGGAATCTTTGGAAATCTTTATGGAATCTCAGTGTAATCTCAAGGAATCTCTGGAGTTTTTAGGTGGGTTTCGAACCATCACTGGATAGGATTCATAGGATCGGGATCGAACCAGTCGAATCCGGTTCTCATCAGTGTTCCTCTAAAGAAAACCATTTCTACACCAACCTCTGGAGTGTTTTCCGGGGCAGTAGCGGAGTAAGGGGCGTTGAGAAAGACGGGAGGCTGGTCTTGGACATCTTCCACCTCAATCACGACATTAGCAGTGGCTGTCAGTCTTCTGGCAGGGTCCTTCGCTCGGTCGGTAGCCTTCAGAGTCAGGCTGAACGATCGCTGTCGTTCAAAGTCGAGCTGTTTACGTAGAGTGACGATCCCTTGGTACCTACCATCCGATACCTACAAAATAATGAAGTATATAATAGCAGAATTATTGCTGAAAGAGGTTGAGACAACCACCTAGACTGGGGAGTACCCACCTTTTCAGTGAGGACGTCAAACGTAGAGCAGACAGGGTCTGACGAAGGGATACAGGACAAGATGACGTCACCATTGATCCCGCCATCTTTGTCTTCCACGGTGACGTTGCGGAAGACTTTGGTGCCGACAGGAGTGTTTTCAAACAGTTTCAGGCTGTAGGGGCGACCACCAAACACGGGTGCGTTGTCGTTAATGTCGAGCACCGGGACTTGCCGCAGAAGAGAGATAGTGTTGGGGGATGCACCGCCCACCTCTTCGTCTGAAATCAGGGTGGGTTGGTTATTAGCAGAAGAGTGCGATAACAAAGAGAAGACTGGAGAAGACGGTTTTCTCTATTTGAGGCTGACACTTCCTGTACCTTATCTTCAAACATTCAAAAGACAGCTCAAGAGGTGAGAATGTCTCAGAGTAAGGCTGGATTTCACCACTTTATAGTGTACACTATAGTGTTATCCTATCCGAAGTCTTCTACAGGTAAAGATATTATCTAGCTGTGTGTTTACCAGTGATGCTGATGACTACTGTGATAAAGTCCTGCGTCTCTCTGTCCAAAGCCTTGGTAAGGGTGACAACCCCTGTGCTCTTATCCACCGTGAAGAACTCGCCACTTATGCTGTATAGCACCGATGACCCTTCTGGGTCCACCCCTAAAAAATAAAACAAAAAAGGTTAGGTAGGTAAGTGGGCACGTAATTTTGGAGGTAGGGACAGGCAGGCTATCAATACGCATAAACGCGGTTCGATTCTGAATAGGAAGAATTTTTTTTTACTCTTACTTCCACTTTGGTACCTGTGGGAATTGAATAAGGATTGAGTTACTTCAAGTTCTCACGGCAGGTACCGACTAAAGGTATAACACGCAAGTAACACCAGTTGTTCTTCCCTTCAAAAGTGGCGTTGGACATAGGCGAACTAGTCGTACGTTCTTTTGTGGTACGAACTGATCAAGATAATTTTCAAGAGTTCCGCAGAGGTGAAACATAAATTGAAAGCGAAGTACAGGACCTCCAGACTTCGACGATTAGTGGTTTGCACGGCGATGAGGATAGACAGCATGTAAATTTCCCCACACGGTCAGTCCAGTTTTTCCATTTTTCTCCAGTGAGGAGCAGTTACTTATTCCCAGTTTTCGTACTCACCCTGTAGCTTGTAGACTGGGGAGCCGGGGGTGGTATCTTCCGAGATGGCGAACCTCGCCATGTCGCCATTGGGGAGAAACTGAGGGGCACGGTTGCCGGACACCAGTGCACCTGCACCGCAAAGCAGCAACAGACAAAACACCCCGGTGTGCCTCATCTTCCCATACCTGAAAACAGGGAAAGGAACCCTTAGTCAAGGGGTCTACAGGCACGAGTTACCCCTGCAAAATTCATGATTATGCAATCATCCACATACATGAAAAACCACTTTTCAACTCAATTCTTGCGATTTTCCGTAGCCTAGGTCTGAATGACGTTCTCACAGGGGTTGTTGCAACTGCTTTGGGAAATTTTTTAACGACATAACATGCCATGTTTTTGGGCTCTCGGAGAATGACCTTCCGTGATTTATACTTAAATAAATTTCAGTCAGCATCGGTATGCATCCCTGCAAATTGGAGACCAAACTGCTCCTCCAGTGTAAACCCAAGTGGAAGCCTGGAAATCTTCAGGAAAGTAGAACGGGTCAATGGAGTCGGATTATTCCTACCTAGGTACCTAGAGTGGCAGCATAGTGAACCAGTGAAGGTTACAGGCTGTAGGTACCTCTATTGTCCACTGGGTAGGTACGCAGCAATGTAGGTACTACCTATAGTAGGCACCCAGATGACTGGCCGGCTGTCTTTCCTAGGCACTGGACCACCTTGAGATGTGGAGGTCCCACAGGGCGGGTCGCACCACAATCGGCACAATCATCTTGGCGATAACATTACGTCAGATACCTATGGTAGAAAGAGTAATAATGGCGACGAAGGAACGCGGGGGAGGAGGTACACGGTTCGCGACCTCAACGTAGGAGACCAGAACAAGTAAAACAACTAAACCAAGATGATATTAAGGTTCCGCTATACCTGACGGTGCATTTTTTGCCGCCCATAAGATTAACATTGCGAGCGGCGATTCATTTTCAAGGTTTACCCTTGGTTGGAAAGACACAAAATTTTGCCTGTACCTAGCCCTAACAATGTTCTATAGGGAGTGTTCGAAGCAGATTTCCCATTTTTTTACTGGTTGTCGAGATACAGCACTTTTCTTGAGGTATGCGATGCTAGCATTTGCAAAACAGTTGCAATAAAAGAAACCAGTGAGAAATTGGGAAATCTGCTTCGAACACTCCCTAGAACATTGTTAGGGCTAGGTACAGGCAAAATTTTGTGTCTTTCCAACCAAGGGTAAACCTTGAATATGAATCGCCGTCAGGTATAGCGGACCCTTAAGGTATCTGTCAACAGCCCAAGGTATGCAAATTATAGAGGTTACCTCTGATTTGTAATCGTGAAGTCCTCCCTCTCTATTGCCTTAATTTTTAGAAGAGAGAATATATAGATCTTCCTAATGCAACCTGTACCTGCAGCCAATCACATGAGTTGCAAGCTATCACTACGTTTGCAGCAGGAAGGTCAACTTGAAGATAAGTTCGCTCTAGAACCATCACACTCGAATTCAATGCATTCTTGACTCTACACGAAAGGTCACTGAAACGTCAGCAGGACCTACTTACTTACCTAAGTAGGATCTAGGTACATCTTATACCAACTTTGGACTAGACCCAAGTTATGTATGTATTTGTACCTAAGTATAGTAGTAGAAAACGTCAGAGAAGAATCCGGATCAGAAAAAATTTAATAGGATTGGGGTCGAACCGGTATTATTCAGGAAATAGGTACCTAAGTAGGCATGGCACCTTCCTTTTGGATGCCTCGCCACGGTTCACGCAGCCAGCACGCAGCACCGTTATCCGGCGTGAGGACCACATTACCTTAGGTGCCATTCCCTGTACCTCTAGGTACCTACTTTTCTAGGTACTTTCACTCTTCTGTTGATTCATTCCCAAACTTTGCGCAGCTAAACGTGCGGGAATCGCCGTTCCGGGCATGAGTGGTCAACGAAACGGAAATACCACAGCAATAACGTAGGCCCTAAATTATAGGTAGGTATAGCTAATCTCGTAGCTATGTAACAGGTACACAGGTATTTGTCTTCCTACATTTTTGACAACTCACCAAATGTACCTAACGACAATAATTATACTTGTATAGGTACTTAACTCCTAGATGACGCAAAATTTCTGACTGAAAATTGATCACGGAACTTGGTATAGGAACTGCATCTACCTACCTCATGTGGGTACCGAGGCAGGTACACTATTGGTGCTTAAACAAAGTTCTCTTGGACCTGTAGGTACCCCGGGTAAGGAATGAATTGGTTTAAACATGGGGCATGGCTCGTCCTCATAACAATTGGACCAACGGACTTTCACCCAACCGATCGTCCGTGAACTTTGTAAGACCCGCAGCACGTTCTGCAATAGTTCGTGAACGGTTCCCAATCCCGCACTGACGTATAGGTTTGGTATAGCCGGTGGACCCAGTTATGCGATCATACTTAGTGTCGGTCCACCGAGGGAGAAAACAATAACCTGGGTGGCCAGGTAGGTATATGATATTTTATTGGACATCCTGTGTTAGGCTGAATTTCACCACTTTCCGATAGTGTCTTTAACAGGAGGATTTAACGAACGGATTTACGTTATCGTATGTTTAGCTTACGACAAATGCGTTGCGCTTGCAGTTGTTTCTCTTCAAACGCACTTGTCGTAAGCTAAACATACGATATCGTAAATCCGTTCGTTAAATCCTCTCGTTGAAGACACTATCGGGAAGTGGTGAAATTCAGCCTTAGGATTGATCTTATGGTCGCAGAACTGATTCCACGAAGGGGTATGGCGCCTGCCTCCTTAAATGTAGGTACTTACTTGTTCTGTTACCAGCCGTATAAAGTACCTACAGCTACAGATAGAAAGAACTTCATTAGGTGAATAGGTTTCATTACCGACATAACCAGTGCGGAGGTGGTGTTTCGGGTATTTTTTAGCTATATGAGTCAGACCTGATTTCACCCAGGTTTACTTCAGAACTTGTGGGAGAAATATGACAATAGCTAGACATTGGTACAATACATGTAGGACCTAAGTACCAATGCCTAAGCAAGTGCGAGTAGGTATATTTTCTCACGCCTATACGGTAAGTGATGTGTAAGTACATACCTACCTACTAGAAAGTGCCATACTGAAGTTAGACATAGGTAGGTACTCCCTCCCTAACCTTACTGTAGAATCCTATATTTATTCTAAAGACTTGAACTCCTTGGAAGGAGTAGCAAGGTTGTACAATAGGTATAAGTACCTAGGTAGGTACTTAGAAGCTTCCAAAAGGCACTCTATCAACTACCTACTTACTTTAGATAGAATAGGTACACCTACCTACCTAGGTACCTAATTTTCCGAAATTACCTAACTGGATATGTTGTGATTTTACAATCGCGAATAATTTTGTAATAGGTAAGGTAATAAGTAAGTACTTAATAGTCCTCGCAGCTTTTTAGGATATTCCTAATTCAAAGCAAGAAGTGAACCTGAACCTACTTTTTCTATGGTTGAACGCGCTCATGTTGGGCACCACAAAACCACAGTTGAGCAGCCTCATTGTTATGCAATTAGGTAAGTATGTACCTACCCGGATAGCAAGCTCAGGGAACACTGGGCAATGGTCTTGGATGTACCAAAGTCAGTAAATCCTCGAGGTTGTCATACTGCCTACTTACCTACCTTGGGTTACCTAAGTGGCACCTAAGTCTCTGCCATGAAGGTAGAGCGGTTTGTTACCATCAATAAGAGTTTATCAGCAAGGGGTTCGAAGAAATGCCACTGGAACTGATGTTGGCACTAGGTAGCTAAGTTACTTACTACCTATAGCTACTTCCCTACTTAGGTACCTAGGTAGGTACCTACCTACCTACCTACTTGGAAGTTTTAGGAAGTATAAATAACCAGGTAAGTACCTACACCGACAGAAATAGGTTAGGCACGTCTCAAGAAATCTACAAAAATTTCAAAAGGTGACCACAGTCGTCCAAAGAGCCAACTGGAAATTCTAACCCTAACTTCTCAAAACTCCAAACCAACCTTTTGAGTCAATCACCGACTATCCAGGCCATCCAGCAAGGTTATTCAGCAAGGCACCACACAAGGGGATGTTCCCCAAACACACTAACACACACAAACACACTTACATAACCAAAATCACTTCATAACAGACAACGGACATCCACAAACTACTGTCATTCCACGCCAGCCGGCCTTCCTTCGTTCAGGTATGTAACTATTTGAAATTTAAAAAGAACGTTCAGGCGCAACTATAACAAGGCAAAGCAAATCTTCTTACGATAAGAAATTATTTTGGAAGTGTTTTATAAGAAGATGAGGTATTAAATGTTATTTTAAAATGAGAGGGAATCTTGTTAGAGGTACCATGGGTTCTTTGGCTGGAGAATGGAACGGGACTCACACGGAGGTGCTTTTGCGGGTCAAATAGGTAGACTTGTGGGTTACGAATTTGCTGCGCCTTCTCATATTGTCGAAGGAACGATTTAATGGCCATAATGGCCGCCGGGTAACCACCACCTTCGGAAAAAAGCTCGGGGTGACTCGGGTTTTTTGCCAACCTACACTGCAGCACGAAGGGGAACTGGTACCTGAAGGGGAACTTTTTCTCAGAATGCTTCCCTCTTCCCTTCAAAGCGGCCATTCGCGCCAAAATTTAAATTTCTATCCAAGCTTATAAGTACCTATTACCTACCTTAAATACCTTGATTCCTACACTTGCCAAAGTTCTAAGTAGGTAAGTAGGTAGGTAGGTACCTACCTACCTACCTGCACCTTTCTACCTAAGGATAGACTGATGACTGGCAGTCTTAAACAAGGTAGGTACCTATACGGTATACTTACCTACCTACCTATACCTACCCAGCAGGTACGAAAACAAGCATCAGGCATGACGAAAAAGACAAAGGTGACATGGCTGACATTGAATCTAGGAAGATTGCCTCCTTACCGACCGATTACTTGTGCTGTCGCACGATTTTTATATCCTCTCGACCTTAGATTTAGCTGTGTAGGCGCATCTTATCGTTCTCACGCTTACTAAAGGCCAGTCAAGTCCTATATCTGCCGAGGTTGGTACTTATAGAATTCGTAAATCGGTATAGGGACCTACAGCAGCTAGGTACCTATACCTTCTTGCCAGCTCAGTCTTATAAGTGCCTTAGTAGGTAGGTACCTACCTACTTATATAGGTAGGTACTTCCTACCTACGAAATAGTGCCCTTTCCTAAGTGGACTGAAATTTGTGTACACCCACTTTCCAGTTCCATAATCATGGTTTTCGCAGGAACAGGGATAATATTGAATGCGCCTGCAATAACATGATTATGTAATTTTAAAGTAGGTAGTAAACGTACACGAATAGGGATGTACAATACTACAGGATCGGTTTCATTTCGTAAACATACCTACGCCATGTAACTACTACCTACCTACCCTGAATAAAGACAGGTACAATACCTAGAATAATTAAAAATAAATTTAAATAAATAATTTAACTCAACTTATGATATTTTGTTAGTCACAACAATAAATTTCGTAAATGACACCAATAGTTCATGAGATGAGATGCTCTCTAACATATATTGTAACTACAGCAGTCTCTCTCTATAGCGACCGTCAAGGCACCATGCAAATTGCTCGCTATAGAGAGTGACACTGTAAATAATTATTTAAGGTACGTACACCAACGGTCATCATAAGAGAAGGTATAAACATCGATTGAAGTGACAATAAGTGTGTCTATCACCATAAAATCTCTACGGGGCACACTTATAGGAGGTGATATTTTGCAACGAATACAGGTACTGAAGGTACTGTAAGGGTGCGAAAGAGGAATTTAAGTTTAAGACCTTATCACGAAACCTGGGTACGTATTCAAGTCTGCAATTAGTTCTCAGTACGATGGATAACAGCGAGTTAAGAACTAAAAGCTGAACCAGAATAGCCATTTACTTGATAACTTGCTTGTACCTATCTCGTGTTACATTTGCACCAATACGATAACGTCTTTCTTCAATATTTTGTTACCTGACGTATGATTAAAAAAAAATAAAAAGCCAGTTCACATACCTATAGGTAGGTATCACCAGAGTAAAGGCCACTTTCACCAAGAAAAATCAAATCAAAATCAAGCTGTTTTGGTGTTGCTAGGATTCTGAATCAGTGCTTATTTTTCTCGGTGAAAATGGCCCAGACTAGGACCAACCTACGAAATAGTTCGCACCAAGAGACGTAACACTGACTACCTGAACGCGGATTCTGTGCTATTGCTAATACGTACCTACAATTCGTGTAAGTATCGACATTAAATATTAACCCAGAAAAATAATAACAGACTAAAGGCTGGACCCCACCGTACTCGGTTAACACTTAAACCTCCGTTAAATTTAAACCATGCAATAATCAAAATTTAACGGGAGTTTAACTGGGATCCAGCATAACTAGCGACTAAAATATTATAGACATGTAAAGTGGTTACAACAAAAATTCAATAAAAACAAATGCACGCGTGCCTACCAGCCTAGTTGCCGGAAAATAAGTAAATGTCTGGGCGTCCACTCAAGCCTATCCACTCCACCACTGCTTTTTAATTACAGCACTGAGCGAGGGGTTAACCACTCGTTGGAATCACTGGAAATCTTTATGAAATCTCAGGGAATCTTGGAGTTTTTTGGAGTGGTTACCCCTTCGGGGTTCATCTTTCTATGAATATCGTTGGGAATCTTTGGAAATCTTTACGGAATCTTAGTGGAATCTCAAGGAATTTCTGGAGTGGTTACCCCCTCTTCGCAGTTACTTTTTGGGAAAGTAAGCTGTAATTGGAGTGAAAAGACTTGAGAGCGACAACACAATCGTGTTTGTTTACGTTTTTCTGAACACTTTATTAGGAAACTATGGGATATTTAAATTTTCTGAAATATAATATGTCTTTTTAACGTCTATAAGGCTATGTTGTGATTTTACGATCGAGTGATTTTTGTCAACAAAAAAAATTGTCCAAAATTAACCGATCGTGAAATCACAAAATAGCCTCATAAATTTATGACGTTAAATAGACATATTATATTTCAGAACATTTAAATATCTAATAGTTCTTTCATAAAGTGTGCACAAAAAAACGTAAACAAACACGATTGTTTGGTCGCTCTTAAGTGTAGCGGTAATATAGGTAGAATGGCTCCCATTATAGATACTAATATCGGGACGATTGCGGCAAATTTGGCACGGAGACTAAGGGTGGATGGTGGATGCCACCAGTTCCTAAAGTCTACAATAATGTCTCCTATAGAAGTTCATTATCTTGCCGATAGCGCTGTTATCATAACGCTATAGCTAGTGGATTTTTAACAGGAAGATAAATTTACTAACTTTATCCGTACGACAAGAAACTGGTGAAACCCACCCGAGGTTAAAGTTTTCAACTTTGTAATATGGGGACTAGTTTTAGTTGTAAGAATGTCATAATGTAGGTATTCACTGCATCATCCTTCAAACTTGTTCTACGGGTTTCAGTTCATCGGTCTTTTTGTACCGAAATTTTTTCATTATTAGTTTCAAACCCAACTCTCCATCTTCTACTCCTTCCGATAGCATTCGGGGGATATGAAATCCTCCCTTAGAATTTTTTTCATCCCGCCAGTCAGCGAGGAGCATTTCCTCATTTTCGGAGACAAAATAAATTTTACAAGAGATATGAACATCGACAAGGTCAGAGCTTTTCGAGTCATGTGAACACAAATTGCTATTTGATATTTCATATTGCATTTTAAAACGTATGGATATTTTATAAACGGAACAAGTCTGCCTTTCATCATGTGCACGGTAGCACACGAGAAGCTCTTCTGGAACCTACTAGGTATACTTGACTTAATATAGGTCTCTTTGGACTTTACTTTTGCCAATATAGGCGACACACCACTCAAGGACTACTAAGCTCCATCTGACTCTAGGATGAGAGTCACGTCAGTCATATCCAGCAGGTGTATTCCCTTTCTCGAACGCCAGAAAACCCACTCAACTAACACCTTCAAAAATTATTGTAAGAAGATAAGGCACACCATGATGCAATATATGGAGAACAGTTCTTCTTACAATAAATTTTGAAGGTGATAGTTGAGTGGGTTTTCTGGCGTTCGAGAAAGGGAATACATCTGCAGGGGTGGATAGACTACACAAATGTTAAGTATCGTTGCTAAACTCTTTCAGATGTGACCTCTTCTTCTTCCTGCAGGTGTATTCCCTTTCTCGAACGCCAGCAAACCCGCCCAACTAACACCTTCAAAATTTATTGTAAGAAGAACTGTTCTCCGTATATTGCATCATGGCGTGCCTTATCTTCTTACAATAAATTGTGAATGTGTTAGTTGGGTGGGTTTGCTGGCGTTCAAGAAAGGGAATACACCTGCTGTTCTGAACAAAAATTAATATTGGGAATAATGTACGAAGCTACTCTCATTCAAGATAAAGGTGGAGTATACCAATCCGTGAAGGTAATTATTTCGAGGGGAACTACACGTCAAATAATAACATTATCTAAAAAACCACATCTAGCAAACCTTTGACGGAATGTGTGATTCCCACTGCAGAGTGGAGTTTTTGGCAAAAAAGTCACACCAAGTCAAACTGAACACTGATAGCAGCAAAATTGGATTACTGACTGACTTTGAGGATTAACGTCTGTAAATTTTATAGGTTATCTCGTTTGAATATGAAGTAGGGTCTCCTGATGACGCCAACTGACGAATCACAGTACTTCAGGGAGGAAAGTGGTTTCTTTGGGACTGTGTTTTCTTATACACCCATCTCCATACTGTGAGATTCCACACGGTATTTTATTTCATTTATCCTCCAACAGAAAATCTGCTGGTATCGGTATTCGAACCTGTGACACACAGGAAGTTTTTGGAACCAATACTCCAAAGACGTCTTATTCACACTCAAACGAGTCAACCTATAAAGTATACAGACCTTGCTTCGAGGTTACCCAGGTTTTCAAGATGGCAGCTACAAATTACTGCCGGACTTCGAGGATGCCTTGACTTTCAAGATGGCCGCGTAGCATGTTAAGTAACGTAAGTTGTTCCTCAGGGCGCATTGTCAAGCTGAGTTGCAGAAGTTTGTGTGGTGACGTCACATTCACGATGAATGACGACATGTAGACGTTGACAAACGTTGCCATGAGGAACTGGCAGTCGAAACGGTCCATGATGCCACCGTGGCCGGGGATGGTGTCTCCAAAGTCCTGGAACATTGCGAAAATATGCTGAAACCACGAGCTAAAAACTAGATCTGCAAGGTACTCTCAAGAAGAAAAAATGTAGTAACCGTTTTATTTTAGACGGGGTCCAAGTAAAGCACAATGACACATAGATGGCACAACGGAAAATGGAAAAAAATCTGTGGAGCAGATTAGAATAAACAAACCTTGATCTTGAACGCCCTCTTAAAACCACTGGCGAAGAAACCGCCGAAAGGACCGATGACTGAGCTGAAGACTGCCATGCTAAGGGAGTGAAGCATGAACGGGAACATGGTAACTGTCGGTCGCAGGTGCATCTGCAACATTCATACAAAAATTTCTAACTAGCCGAAAAGTATGTAATCTTTTCATCGAAGGATGAAATTTGAGACATCTACGAAATCCATTGAACAGTACAGTACCAGGATCAAGAAGAACCTAGTAACCTGGGATTCCCGGAAATGTGCCCAGTTCCCCCCACACAGTCTGTGATAGGGACCAACAGTGTAAGGTTTACCCTACCACCAGAAACGCACAATTCTACTTTCTACTGGTAAAGACATAGAAAACTAAGAGGAAAAAAATCCCGGCCCACCGGATTTTGAACCTGGGAACCCCAGTCGCTGGTCCGACATATTAACCACTACACCGTAGTGCTCGATATCTCTATTCTCTAGCCGTGTACCGTATTAAAGTGCGTTACCACATGGAGCAATGGGTGAAGCAGTGGTGGCAGCGCGTACTCGGTTGAACGGAAAAGCGGGCCCGGCTCGCAGTCCATCGTCATCCGGCCCAAAGTCTCACTGTACTCTATCGGACACACGAAGTACGGGTAATGGCACAGAGTCCACGACACCTAAAGCAAAATGGTATATATATAGACCTGCAAAGGGCAGCTCCCGTTCTCAAGGCACCAAGGCCGAACATACATTGGCTATTTGTTTACATTTTTTCCGCACACTTTATAAGGATATTTAAATGATCTGAAATACAATATAACTTTTTAATGGCTCTTAAGAACTATGAAACGTAAACGAACATCACTGGATAACCATAGGTACCGATACAGATACCCTAAGGGTGCGCCCCACATGTTAACGGCCACCATACATTCTCGACGAACTCCGCCAAAACCACTGTGCGAAAGTAAATATTCGACAAAACTAATGTTTACATATGAGTACAACCGGAGACTGGTAATTGCAATATCGTATGGATTGTGTCTACTCTAAAAGCTAAACATAGTGTGCTATTTGAACGTGAAACGAACGAGTAAAAGTAGGACACTATGTTTAGCTTTTACAGGAGAAAAGTAGAGAAATGCTGTTGAAATTACCCACTTCCGTAAGTGAAATAAGAATTGCCAAAATGCAACATGGCTACGGTAAATAGTACAAACATTTATCAAGCTTTTCTACTAAAAGTGACGATAAAATCATACTGTTTTAGTCTGAATCGTTACAAAAAAATATTTCGCGTGAGGTAGTGTTGTGTTTTCGCGATCTGTCAAAAAACATGTGGACTGGTACTTGACTGTTTAAAATCGCTCCTGTGGGCTTATTACTCCATTTCATGCAAAAATACAACACTACCTCACGACAAAGAGTCTCAGGTTTACATCCCCCTATAAACACTTTCCACTCGCCCTGTAACTTCGGAGTAGGGCTTGAAGTACTTAGCATTGCGAACCAAGTACATGTAGTCGAAAATAGCGAATGTATATTCAGCCTTAAATTTAACTTTTCCGCTAAATTTAACATGGTAAACATAGGACAAAATCTCCAGTTTAATTTTAACTGGGCATGGTGGGACGCACCCTTAAAGATTTAATTACCAAGAGGCCCCAGAAGATGGTAGCGATGCCTCCACCAATGAAACCCTCCCAGGTCTTCTTGGGGGAGAGTTGTATGAGGGGCGTTCGCCCCCACAGAATTCCACAGAAGTACGCGAACGTGTCGTTGGTAATGATCATCGTCACCGGTACTATAAACCTAAACAAACAAATTATCATTTCAAGGGTGCGTTCCACCATACCCGGTTAATAGTTAAACCCTAAACTCCAATTGGGTCATGTTAGAACCAAATTTAACCGAGGTTAAAATGTTAGCCGGTGGGACGCAGCCTACGGGAAGGCAAGAAATTTTTGGTCGAAGCCCAACACGTCAAACTGAAAAACAATCGATAGCCCAAAAGAACCAAGGCCGCGTTCCCACCATACTCGGTTAAGAGAAAACCATTGATTTTCTACCACGTTAAGACCGAACATACATTCGCTATTTGTTTACGTTTTTTCAGCACATTGTATAAGGAAGCTATTGGATATTTAAATGTTCTGAAATATAGTGTGTTTTTTTAACGGCCGAAATTAACAGGGTATATAGTGATTTTTACCATCGAGTGATTTTTGTTAACAAAGAGTTGGTCCAATCGTAAAATCACCACAAAGCCGTTAATTTCGGCTGTTATATTTAAGAATATATATCCAATAGTATCCTCATAAAATATGCAGAAAAAAATGTAAACAAACTCGACTGCGTGTCGCCCTTAAACTATGGTTGGACGCAGAATTGTTGGCGGTTCGACTGGCAGTCTGACACTCAGAACTTTGAAAATCTCAAAGTAATCCTACCAGATGAGTCCATGGAAGATATTCTGGATGATGAGGTAACTTTGAGTGACGACCACCAGGAGCGCTATATGCGTCCAAGCAAACAAGGAGAACTGCTTCATGTAGTAACGCTTGACGAGGCTCAGCACGAACCAAACGAATCCCACGATATACAGACAGAAGCTGATGAACCGGTGATACGATACCAGGAACTTCAGGTAGTCCTGATTAGAGAACAGACAAAAAAATATGAATAAATAAAAATTGTCCAAGCTTTTTCGAAAGCACTTTTTTTTTTCAAAATTCAAAACTGCAAACACGCACTTAGTACCTACCCTATGGATCGCACATTTATATTATAGAGGTCGTAAGGTTTAAATATTATGAAGGAGGGTCTCACGATGACGTTGACCAATCAAAGAGCGTCACCTAAGCTTTTAAACGAAAAAATAGCCTTTGTTCCCTACTAACCAAAACAAAGAACAGTTTGGTACTTTTTAGATTCCTGAGAGGGTCCACTGAAATTCTGTAATGAGTAAAAGTATACTGAATACCCCTCGTCAAAAATAGCTGATCTTAGTCTGATCTATTTGTTCTTGTGTACCGTTCGACTGATGGCGACACCGAAATAGCTGATCTTAGTCTGATCTATTTGTTCTTGTGTACCGTTCGACTGATGGCTACACCGAAATAGTCAACGAGACTCTCTCCGTAGAAGAAGTAGTTGGAGGTAAGCAGGAAGTACCACGACAGGGACCGGAACCAAGGCAGTCCGTGTATCCGGTACACGGTGTACCCGATGTTGATAATCTCTTCGAAACATTTCACCTGCACCACCAAGGTCTGAAAAAAAAACATGGAGGTGTAAATACAGCTGGATTATTAGGGGAGCGGAAACCAGTCAGCCCTTGGTTGTTTCCTGTTTGTTTATGTTTATTTAGGATCGAGTAATTTTGGACAATTTTTTTATGGATCGTAAAATCACAACGTAGCCAGTTGATTTCAGACGTTAAGAATACATATTATATTTCAGAACATTTAAATATCCTTGTGTCCTCAAAACGTAAACAAACAGCATCGTGTACAGCTTTAATCGATCGATGAACCCGCCAATAATACGATGTCTTAGCTAATTAATCAATACTCCCGACTAAAAATATTCAGACAGACTTATCTTTTGTGTGATAATGTAAATAATAATAATCTGAAATAGAAAAGGCTGACAGATCGATAGGCCTACTGGGATCAACCTACTGACCTTCAGTAATCGGCTTGGGAGCTGTCAGAGCTTCCCACGTTACGTAACTGCCACTTTACTTGCATTGTCCTTTCCTCAAACTGAGCTACTTATCCTCACGCTAACATAAGGAACCTGCTACCAAATCTGAAGATATAATTTTTTTTCTTGGAGCATAACAATGCAGGCGTAAAGGTTAAGACGAGTCTATTGATGCCTGATAAGGAGAGTGACATCCATGCAGTCACAGGTGAGAAACTTGATAACCCCGGGATTCGAACCCGGACGTTTCAGGACACCTGTCAGCCTGCTAGACCGCTCAGACACTGTGAGGCGGCAGAAGAGACAGAGGTGCTTCAGACAATGTATCACTGTCACCTGTCAATGAACTGATATCTGTTTTTCTTTAAGCGACGTAGCCATTAGGATACATGGTATACATATACTAAGAAACCGTGATTTACTTCAAAGGTCTCCCACCGAACAGGTAGCCATGACCAAAGTTGCTTGAGTTCGGTCATGACGGAGGAAAGTGCAAACTATCTATGCTAGGACGGCTGCTCACTTAAAGAACTACAGTTGTTTCTCTCTATAATCAGCGAACGATCCCTTGACAAACCCTGACTCGTTTTAAACCCCTCTATATAGCGAGTCAATTTGCACTGTTATAGAGAGAGACTACTGTATTTAAATTTCCCTCCGAAAATTTCTACTAGGGATTGGAAATACTGCAGAAAGTAAAGACAGTGAATAAGAGCCCACTGTCCTAATAATATCCAATGAAGTCAAGATTTGAAAAAGAAAAAAATATGAGACCAGATGGAACGCAGCGTTTTTCGACAAGAGGGCCTCCTCCATATGGTCAGCATGTAGTAATCCAGCACTTCTTTTCAAAGGTCAAAGTGAGTGTAAATTTTTCTGTCGAGATGGTGAGAATTCGGAGAGCAATAACATCTGCTCTAGGGGATATCTGCTCCTCTAACAAGTGAGTGCTGTCCCACAGTGCTTTGAAAACAAAACTACCCCTTCAGGTACAGCCAAGGATTATTTCCACCCAACTTATTTTTCTGGCACTAGAATTGAAATTTTCTTCATGATGTATTCAGTGAAGATATATCTGACACAGTCACACCTACACTTCCCCACCGGTATTCCATAAATGCCTGTACGTAGGCCCACTCAATTTTCGTACTTTTTAGGTATAAGAAGACTCTATTACCATGGTGGGGGTGCAGCAAGTTACCTTAGACAGTACAGTCCACGACAACACAATACTTTTACTTACCGCCACCATAAGAGCCAGCGGCCCTCCGTAAATGATAAGCCCAAAGAGCGTAAGAAGAAGTGACGAGAACACCCCTCGTACCACATTCTCCCGCCATCTGCAACAAGCAAGCAAATTCCCAGTTTTCCGGTCGTCCGTCTTTCCTGACAGAAGATGGGAGAAAGTAGGTTAACTTAATTTTTTTCCTATTCAGGGGCATGACAAATAAAATATCCCGCAAGGGGGATGCGAACCTCATAACGTGGTAACGTTAGGCACTTACATGTCGGGAAGTCCTGCTACAACCGACTGAAGAATAGGAGGAACTTTGTTGGTTCCCTGAGGGAGACCTTTGGCCGCGTACTTGTCTTCTGGAGTCTTGTCGTCCTCCGAGTCCAGATCTCTCTGGAGAAAAAAAGACAAAGATTGCACTGACACGAACTGCCTTGATACCCAAGTGATCTACATTGTTGTCTATGGAAGAACACTGGCAGTCGGGTCACACCGGTTCGACCCCATTGTCTTATCCAAGTTTTTCCCCACTGCCTTTCACCTCTGATATGTTCAGGATGTCAAGTAAAATCTATATATTGTGGAGATCACCATCGTGTGCTAATAAGACGCCTGGGAAACTGACATTTGGCAGTGCTGCCAGCAGAGCACGACGGATACTTCGTGTAATGGTCTAGTCGTTAGCCTGCACCTTCCCACCCCTCTACTACTACTACTATCAGGACAAAGTGTTCTTATTGTCAAGCCCAACCTTGTCCAACAGGTATTCGCCTTGTTTACCTTGGATGTTGCATACCAAGTGTACCTACTAATACCGTCCAGAATTTAAGCCTCACGTGAACATACGAAATATGATGGTAATGTTTACGCTCCCAAACACTACAAAGCTCTGAACACTACAAGGAAGAAAATAAACCGCAAAGAAACCGCAGTCTGTCGATATATTTGCGCTAGCGCCAGAGTCAACACTGCACCTTATACAAACAAATCAGTGATACGAGGAAAGAAGAGACTTAAGCGCAAATTGTGCAAGAACCTTAACTTAGTTCATTTTTACAGAATCAACCCCTTAAATCAATACAGCAAAGAACTTACTACATCGCTTTCAACTTCAGATCCCTTCTCATCTGTCACAGGTTCAGGTTTTCGTTGCCTTACTTCTTCCATGGTTGCAAAATAATATGCAGCGATAGTTTTAAATAAAGGTCCACCTCTCGCACACCAACCCGATGAAAGAAATAGAGAAAACAGCGGTTTCTACCGCAATATTAACTTCAACTTGGCCCCGGACGTGAGTGCGAGCTTTTTCTAGAGCGACATGTTTGTTTTTATTTTCGATTCATCACCGCCTTCTTTGATAAATAGGAAAACAATCGATATATCGAATTCAAATTTGAAAATAAGTAAACAACAATGGCTGCCAGTAACGGTCAAGTTTTATTGAAAAATTG
The DNA here is from genome assembly GCA_950004255.1 of Mesopsocus fuscifrons. Lineage (NCBI taxonomy): Eukaryota > Metazoa > Arthropoda > Insecta > Psocodea > Mesopsocidae > Mesopsocus > Mesopsocus fuscifrons. The sequence goes on from OX465377.1 coordinate 18,161,502, forward strand.
AAAAATACTGAATAAAATAATGAAGTACTGCAAGCTTTTGTGACCCTGTTGTTAGTCAAAAGTATTATTTGAATGTTTTTGTCATTTTAGCACTTGGTGACTTGGTTTTTGGTTGTTAAAATGGAAGACACTGGTAGTTCGCCCAAGTGGAAAACCCCAGAAGAAGTGATGAAGTACCACCGGCTGAAAAGAAAGCTCAGTAAAAGAATGACAGAAAAAAGATCAGTTCCGTTTACATTTTCAAGTAATAGCACTAACAGTGAAGACAGTCTCATGGAATTCCCGGTTGTGAAACGAAAGTTCCCGTTTGTTGTGAGGTAAGGTGGCCAAAGTCAAGGTTGGTGTATTCTACAGGTTGTCTCGTTTTAAGTAAGTAGAATTTATGCTCTCTCACAGTAATCATCGCCTGTGTTTACTCTGATAAAGATTTACATACTAAATATAAAATGTACCTACCTATTGTGAACGCACACTTTGACTAACTCACTTCGGGAAATCGGATATCCTCACTCCAGAAATAAGGGCAGTGCTAACATTATCAACCTAACTCCCAGTTATATGTCACTGAGGATAGAGCCGGCCCTAAATACTTACAAGTAAGTACTAGTTGATCAAAATTATAACTTTTTCAGTGACAGAAGCGTCAAGAGAGCTGGAGAGAGCACTGACGAAAGCGGTGTGGAAGCAGACAACTCTAGTCATTCTGGAGAACGGACTCTCTTTAATCTGCTAGAACGTACGCACATCAACTCCAACCCGCATATTCCGACATCATTTTCCAACATTATCCACAAGCTTCAACCAGTTGAGGTATGTTTTGGTGAATTTAAAATGTCTAATTTGTGAGAATTGGTGTTGATCTTCGGTGGTATAGCTTTGGTCTGATGGATGATGGAGAAGATGGCAATGTGTGGCGTGTTTTCAGGTGCCCCGACAGGTTAGCCCCGTTGTTTCCCCGCCCTCAACCTCGGAAGTGAAGGCCATCAAGAAGATTCCCGTGGACTGGTCACTGAAGAGCAAGTTGCGGTTCATGAGCACACGTCCCTTCGCATGGAGCGCCACCATGCGCACCAGTGAAGAGGTCTCTGCAGTCACTGGGTGAGTCTCTTCGATGAAGAACTAAACTCAGTGAACCCGGCTCTCTGTTTTCCTCTTACCATTCGATTATCGAGGTTTTTAACTATACATAGTACGTTTAGGTTCGCGCGGTGCCTGGAGCCGGGACGGATGCGGGAAGGCGCTGCTGACCTCGACACTTCCCCTAACGCTCAGTTCCACCGCTGCTGCCTCTTCTGGCAACACCCTCACCTACCCTGGCTTCCTCTCTTCACTAGGAACACTGCCAAACTCAGGTAAACCTTGTTCCATTTTATTTATTGTTTTTGGTGCGACGCCACTTCTTGGTTACATGTCCAAAACGCAAATCCTAAGGCCGTTCATACAATGCGTCGGACAGACATTAAAAACGATTTTTATGGACTCGGGGGACCTCCAGGATCATGTAACTGCTTCTATATCAGCTAACTGGTTTACACTGAGAACAGTTGAGAAGCTTCATCTTGGCTCGTCGCTTACGGTACTGGTCAAACCATCCGTTGGATCCAGCGAAACTCTCGACTCCTGAAAGAAAAGTTTTTCATCTTTTTGATTCGCTGAAGTTGTGCTGCAGTACCTCACATGTACATGAATAATTGAAATTTTACCTAGTGCTCCAGCTAGGGCAATAGCCATTTCTCTGAGAATGGCGCCAGTGATTTTGACCCCCTCTGCACTTGCGATGTCCTCCCACTGGCCCAAATTTGTTGACAGTTGGTGGTATTGCTGACTCCTTGTTAGGGTGGTGGTTTGGCCCCTGTTAATTGTATACCAAAATTTTATAAACCTCTGAAATAAAAAGTTCTGTAATCCAGCAATCAATTTGCAGTAGTACTCACAGATTTTCCTTCAGAATATATTCCAAGAAATCCTCAGATTTGATATTGGGTCCTGGTTCCACATCTTGATTTGTTGAACCCGTGCTGTGGTCACACACTGGTAACACGTTCTTTTTATATTTCTTCATAAATCGGTCGAGCCACCCGTTCGATGCTGAAAACCCCTCGAGCCGCATTTCTGTGGATAGCTACAACAGAATGGTGGAAAGAAGGAGACCCAGGTTCCAGTGCCTACGTGTCGAAAGTTTTTCATGGTCAGTCTTGTATCTTGACAGGAGTCAACTGCCGGGTGTGTCACTGCCCAAATTACCCTCTCAGGTACAGAAGTCACAGAAGTTCCTGCCTTAGCTGACTCCAGCGTTATTGTGGCCTTGGAAGTGGTGCTGGGTACCTTACTATACTTGATACTCCTGAATGAGATTTGGAAACGCAGTTTGGACTTGGCTGGATATGACAGATTATGGCTATTTACCTCCAATGCTTTTTTCCGCACCAGTACCCCCTTTAAGACTTCATTCTCCGTCATCCAGTCTTGCAGTTTCCTCTCCAGTTGTTCGTACTTTGCCGTTCCAGAGCGAGGGTGCTTCTTTTTATTACGCCTCCGGCATCTAAAAATTATTTTAGTTACTGGTGAGGTCTATTCTATTTTAAGTTGTAGCCTGGACGCCATTAAATATGTACCTTTCAGTTTCTGAAACAGGTATCGCCTCGATCGCTTTCCTATTGCTCAGAATTGTAGAAATTGTCGACCTTGGAAGGTTTAGTTCAGTGGAAAGTTCTTTCGTTGTCAGTTTTCTGTCTTTGAGCAGTTCGCTTATTTTTGTAATAATATTCTGCTTCTCTCGTATGGTCAAACATCGTTTCAAGCCTATTTTCTGCGAATCATTCATCCTGAAACGAAAAATTTAAAAATTTCCTAAAATTATTATTTTGTTGTCATGTTTTGTTTACTTTTGTGAAACTGCGACAAACATAGCCGCGTTGTCGCACTATGAATTTTTAGCGCCAAAACTTTTTAAATTTTATGTGATGTTTATAATATTTTTTGTTTTCAGTCCAACACTTGTTGCAGCCCAGTTACAGATTGCTGAGACACTACATCAAGAATGGACCGTGGCTTTCAAATCTTTACTTCAGGTATGGTAGTCCTATATTGAAGAAATCCAGGTCTGTGTATAGCTTGACAGTAAAATACATGTATTTGTATTTTATTTTCAAAAAAATGTGATATTGCCCGTTAGTTAGAAGTGGTTTATTGTGATTTCAGCTGGTGAGAACTCAGCAGTGTCCATATTTCTACATTGTCGGCACGCAGTTCCATTGTCTGTTCCGGGCGGCTGGCATCGCGGGTCAACCGGAAGTCAACGCTCTTATTACGCCCACCACACGCGGATTCCGAAAAATGCTGGAGGACGAAGGTGTGTAAAGACCTTTAACGGGCCTAGGCGACCGGTCTGGCGTCTAGGCATTCCCGGATGTATCGGAGGAATAGAACTTTTTTGTGGGTACCTGCAATCCCTGAGGACGTACCATGTATATGTATGCTTCTTATTGTCCTATTTTCTGTAATCTCAGATATTGGATACACAATGCCACTCAGAAAACGACGGGAAGGATCGAACAGCAGCGCCAGTTTGGACTCTGACGGGAGTTTCCTGAGTCAGACAGCAGAAGATGATTATGATGATGACGAGGGTGACGTGGAGGACATGATGGAAGCGGGGCAGCTTCGCAAACTCACCAATGCTCAGGTTAGCTTACGATAAGATAAATTGTATAAATATTTCAAGCATATCGAGGAAAAATCCCTCAGTTTTCTCAGTAGTGAACTGAGAAGCAGAAACAATCAGCTTAATTTACTTACTGGGTTTCAGAAAGCAAAGGACCGGAGGTCAGACAGCCGCCTGGACGGAAGTGCCGATTCACTTGTCATGGTGCGGGGGATGGACCTGCAAGGACTCTTCAACCTGCTAGTCAATTGCAAAAACAATATGGATCGTCTTCCTCCCACTCTGGTCGCACCCACCGCCTTCCAGCTAGCTACGCTTCATTCCTGCCAGGTAACCGGGCTAATACAACAAATTTTAAGGTTGTCGACACCTCAGTAGAGATGTATCATTGCGATTACAACATAGCCAGTTAATTTCTGACGTTAAAAATACATATTATATTTCAGAATATTTCGTCTTAAGCACACACGATGTACTGTTGACAGGTGCGGGACGCAGTAGTGAAGGTGGACGGAGCTCAGCTGTATTCAGTACAGGTGGAGGGACCCGTCATGCCCCACGCTCTCGCCCAAATGTGTCTTCTGCTGGATGAAAGCAATGTCGAGTACTCAGCAGCGGTCGCGACAGTTAAGCAGACGACAGGTTTCAGTTCAGTGGTGACTGAACGGGACCCAAAAGTGCCTGAACCTTCCATGTTCTTCCTTAAGGAGTATTTGTCTGACTGTGGCCTTAGCAAAAGAGTGCTGTCGCGACTTTGCGAATCTGACCCTTCACAAGTAATTATTTTGAAATATGATATTTTTTGGTTCTGAAAAATAAGATTCCTAAGTTATGTAGGTATACTAGGCTGATTCAGCAGTTTCCTTGGAAAGATGTTTCAAGGTGTTTCAAAACTCCTCTGGCCTGCGAAAACTTTTTTTTTCTTGTTTCCAACAGAACAGACCATTTAGAATTCCTTTGGAAGAAAATCACAGTAGAGGAATTATTTATTTTCCAGTTCGGTGTGATCGACAGTATAGAACCACAACAAGTGGTGTGACTTAGTCAGCTGGCCTGACCTCAGTCTGTCTTCTGCTCTACCTACCTACAAATAGTACCTACCTGTACTACTAGAAATGACTCTCCTTTCCAGGTAAGATTTGTATTGACGAAAATTTCCAATAACATGCTTATAATCTCTTAAAATTATTGTTTTTTTCCTGAAGAACAAAATAGATGCAGCAGTAGCTTTAGTGATTGATAATAAGATGGAAAAGAAAAAGAGAAGGTTTTGTCTTTGATTAATGATGGATTCCACCGTACTCGGTTAACAATTAAACCACCTTCGTTAAAGTTAAACGTTAGTTAAAAACGGCGGTTTAACGGTTTTACGAGTATGGCGGGGTCGCAGCCTAAGAGGCCCATCCTTGTGTCTGAAGCGTTGTTTTCAGTGGCGCCTCTGTCTTTATTTTGGGGGGAGCCACACAGTGGCGGATAAGCCGAGGGCGCTGCTAAGGCTGATGCTCAGTTCCTCATCAGTCCCATTGGGCGCATTACCTGAAACCTGTAAGCGAACCTTTCAGTCGTGTGTGGCTCGGCTCAGGAAAAGGTTTCTGACTTTAAAAAGACATGATATTCAAAGAGAAACAATACCTCTGGAAGCCTCCCAAGAGGAACTAGTTTATGGGTTCAAGCTGTGGTTATCAAACGTCCCAGACAGACTTTGATAGAGACCTACAGTTTAAGGTGGGCTCCGAACTTCTACCGACTACGGAGTGTTCTATTATCCACTACCCAGTATAAATGGAAAATCAAAGAGGAACTCGCCCGACTAACCTGTTTTGCTTGGCGGATAAACCGCGTGACGTGAAGCACCACGTCTTTGACTTGACCCTCGGCCTGGAGGCTTTCCTTCGGCGTATCCGTAGGGCCCAGGGGGTAAATGCGACCCCAGTCCCCCTCGTCGGCAGTGGGGGAGCGCCAGTCACGGCCGTTACCCCACAGCAAGGGTGCGCCTCCTACTGCTCCGACGCCAGGGCGCACACGACCACGGAAACCTTTGTTGGCTAGGTATGATCTGTCTAGAGGCAGAAGACCCGCCTGAAAAGAAATGAAAACAGCTTTTCGTTGGTTGGGGAAGAGCCCGTTGTCATGAGGTTTGTGAGAAGGAAGACTCACCCTTCCCCTAAGTTGAAAGAAGCCTTTAGCTTAGTGGATTTGTTTAAATCATTATGAACTAAACTTGTGAAATCCGTCCTTAGTCGATGGAATAAAAGATTCCCGATTAGAAGGCTCAGTAATGCCCCTTTTTACGTAAAAGAACGGAAGAAATAGTCAAATGAACTTCAGTCGTTAGCCTGCAGATTCATGATTATGTAACCTTAGAGTCTTCTACACTGTTTCTGAAAAACCTGACAGCATCAGTTGAAGGCTTACGGGGTGCTTATTGAGCTAACTTCACATAAGAATTTTTTCTTCAGTATATGAGTTCTCCATGGTGGATTTCTCCTTACCTTGACAGCTGGCGGCTCGCTTGTTTTTTGTCCCCTTTCACTCCCCTTGTGTTTACACTTCTCCAGCACTGTCTTCCCATCTCCCGGACTCTTCACCCGTTCTTTACTCGGACTCTTCCGATCAAAGCACGCTTTCGCTGGAGCCTCCAGTAGTTCTGGTTTCTTCTTCTCCTCCGGGACGTTTCTTTTGGGTTCGATGACTCGAAGCGCTGTCTGGTCGAGACTTGACCGTCTCGGTGGTCCAAACAGGTACCCTGGTTTCCGTTTCCGTCGCCATTTTGTTGCTGCTGTTGCGACCATCATAGCGGATGCTGCCAAGGAAGGCGTCCTGGTGGGTGCTACGCACGTTGTAGGCCTGTATTTGTTCTTCGCACTCAGCACTTTTGGTTCTGAGTCGTCGCTGTCCACACTGCTGTCCGGCCTGGAACAATAGACGGTTGTTAGAAAACCTTAAGTCAGTGTGCACTACAGAGGACCTATTGTAAAATTTTTGAATCCCACTAGTGCTGTCAGTAAGAAGCGCTACATGAGTAATTTACCCTTGGAATTAACTTACGAGGGACAGGCAGAAGTAAGGCCTATGGTAGAGAACAAGGACAGCCCTGTATTGCAGACTGGTAGTCCGAGAAGATCGAATAAGTCATGCAGGAGGGGCTTTTTGACGGCAGGGTCGACGTCGCAGTCGTTTCCCAGGGCGGGACTGAGGTTCACCTAAAAATAAAATCCAGTTTCTAATTAGAGGTCGCCTAATCCCATGCAGTATCCTACGCGGTCCTGGACGTTCTGCTGGAAGCGGGGCGTCAGGTAGGGAAGTGCTTACCTCCAAGAGCCAAGGCTTGAGATTTTCGTCGACTAAAACGTCGAAACCGTAGAATTCGAAGCAGTTGGTGGTCGGCGGGACCGCTGTACTCTGGGACAGGATAGTGAGGGTGACCAGTGCAGCTATGCGTTGCCATAGGAACCAGTCCCTTACTCCAGTTTGCTCAAAATGGTGACGTAGCTGCCGCAGGCTCCACTTACAACCTGGGGCCATTTTAGTTTAGGGTGAGTTTCGACACTATCCGGTAAAATATTAATGGAAAAAGTATCTTATAGCTCAGACTTTATATTTTGATCTTAATCTTACCAGCTCCGATGCCTCCTTTCTGGTCAGCATAACCTGGCCCAAGTTTGTTGAGGGAGCTGTTGGTTAGGTGGCAGAAAGGGTTGTGTAAGTCCGTCAGCGAAAACTTCTCCGTGCTGAAGCTAAACAAAAAGAAGTGTTTTTTTCTTCAAATTTTATGGGGGTGATGGATGATAGCCAGCCGTCTTATAGCCCCTGAAGTTTCTTTATTATAACTGGATAGCGAAAAGATCCCGTACTATTTTCGCCTTTCTTCCTGGGAAAGACCATTTTGGATTTGGTCTGGAAAACCGTCGAATAGCCATGGTACTAACTAATCGTAATAGGCATCTACGAGTTGTTTCGGCAGAGCGGTCAATAACATCCGCTTTAAAACATGGGTGGAAGTCCTACCTATGGTGCTAAGCTTTTAGAATCAGGGTACAGCCAGTGACGTCCTTACCGGACGATGCCTTCCTTATACAGGTATATGGTAAGGGGATGGTACGAAGGCACGCAGACGTACAGCCGCAGGTCGAACTTGTACCCACCAATCAGCAAAGGATTGCTGATATATTTTTGGACCACTGCGTTTGAGTCATAGCACAGCTCGCTTAACTCCTGGAAAAATTTAGGAGGAAGGATTATTTTTATGGACGACAGACAGAAACGTTCTTTACTTGTTTCTGGGTATTTTACGTACCCGAAAAAGGAAAATTCCTCTTCCTTGGCTCTGGCCGACTGGCTTGCAGATCCAAATTCTTTGGCTGTCGTCGTCCCGCTGTCGGCTGCAGTCAGCGACTAGTTTCGTGTATTCCAGGGGAAGGTTGTACCCGTGTGGTCTGGAAGTAAGTTTAGTGTTATTTTTTATGGCTACCGTGCTGTCTCAGCTATCAAACTCTACTGACTCCTCCTCCAGAAGTGAATGTCAAGGTATTCCTGAAAGTGTATTGCCTTAGATTCACTATGGGCGATCCTCAGCTAGTGTACGCTTTCGCCATTATGTAGGCAGCTCAGCTGGCTGACGCTGCTACTATATCGCCCAGCATGGTCCTATATGGCCCACTCGTGTATGGGGTAGGGTGGTAGAGTCCATTGTATGGGCAGCAGCACTGGTGAAGGCTGCATGCTTTCGTGGGTACATATTGGCATATCTATGTATTTTGGTTCTTAAGGCAATAAAAACCGTGTTATATTTTGAAGACGATCGTGAAGCAGGTAAACGGCTACACTCACTCACCCCTTTTGAAAGCTGTAGTAAAACTTTATCCCAAGCTATTAATAACAAAAAAGGGGTGCGCAGAGAGAAATATAACGTAGACGATAAAATCGGGCTGAGGAAATATGGTATACACGTGTTTAACATGTATGTTTGTAAGAAGCGATATCTCGAATTTGACATAAGGAGTCAGGGGGGTGTTTCGGGAGAGGGTGCCCAATGAATCACGCTTGGCAAGAATTAGAGGCTTTCGTGATTTTTCATTGGAGAAGAACGTGCTGGCTCCCATTTGGGAGCTGTCAATAAAGAGGTAGAGTAGTAATGTTGAGTTTGTTTATGCATTTGGCTTGGGCCCGATGTATCGATTGTATCATGCTGAGCCCGTGAGCCGGTAGGCTGCGTCAGACTCGGGTCTCGGCCTCCCTGCATTGTCTTGATTGGATATCGGTTCATTTGTCAGACCACCTTTCGCTTTCTTCAGTGTTTTCTTACCTTTTTCTTCGTTTTGTCGTTCTTGGGTGGTCCTTCGGGCTGTAACGTTCCTTGATATAGGAGATCCAATTTCACACTCACGATTTTCTTGATATACATTTTTTGAATTGGTTTTGACCCGACAGTTTACTTATAGAGTAAAGTAAAAAGTAGGCCCCGTATGCAGCGGATGTTTAAATGTAAAATTTTGAGACTTACGTAATATCGTAGATAGCCCCGTACACCTTCTTCATGCACTTGAGATATCTCGCAAGGTTGTCTTTTCTACAAATGGAAGCCCCCTTCGGGATGTGATTCGTAAACTGAAATAAGTAAGTAAGTATAGTCCTTTAAACACCCCGAAGTCTTTGGTTAATTAAAAAAAAAGGTTCACTATATTCCAGAACAGAGCATTTCTCAGTGAAACCCTCAGACCTTGTTTATTTACTCTTAAGATAGAAAAGATTAAAGAATTTAAAGAGTGCTGACCTGCCATGCTTTGAGTTGTTTATGCTGGGACACAGGGAAAGCCGAAGTCTTCCACCATAAGTTCCAGTTGTCCCGCAGAGAAGCGTTGCTGTAGGAACATTCGCGCCATCCGCGCTCCATGCATACCTGATTGTCACAAAAACGTTCAAAATAAGACGAGGCAAGGAGAACTACTAGTGGTCCCAAAACGATTCCTTGTGGAACACCCTCGTCCTTGAACGTTTTCTTCCTACGTCACTGAGCATTGTCCGAGTGGTCCCCCCTTTGTTAAGTCATCGAAATATTTTCGTTGTATTGTTGTTTATTGATTCGTACTAGGTACGGGGAGGAAAATCAGTGGTGTAGTGACTGTAGTGTATCATGGCACCAAGTTACTACTCTACTTTGTCGAAGGCTTTCAAAAGATCACGAGGTGCTGCCACAAAGCCAATCTTTAGGCCAAGTCCTCAAATAAATTATCTGGTAGTCTATTGCCTTCTACATAGTCACATGAGTTTTGGAACAGCTGATGACCTAATTTTGAGATGTTCCAGTGATCGGTAAGGTTTGCGTGCCAACTAGGAAAGTGAATGAATATCGGCCGTTTGCGTTTTCACTGCTATAGGTCATAAGGGTATTTATAGGGTTTCATTCACAATTGCAAACTCCCAAACTACGTTGGGAACGAACCATCTGCTTCAGCATTGCTGAAATTTAATACGTGACCTTCGTGGTGATTTAATATTATATGAATGAATATTTTCGCATGTTTGAATTTTCCCCATCATTGTATGTTTGTTTTATTCCTTTGTAGTTTTTTTTTTGCTTGATTTTCGAAATTTGAGTTTTTTCCTGCTGATGATAGTTTCTTTCCGTAATTTTTAGGTTAGATTTGGCTGCCCTAAGAACTTTTGAGTTATTTCAGAGAATCTGTTCCAACAAGGGTATTATTGAGTTCAGGTACGAGTAACTGTTGGTGCCTACTTTAGTTTCGTGAGTATTAAAATATAACTAACACTACGGAAATACTCGAAAAATAGTTAAGCAGTATGGCAGGACTTCCTTTCAAGGTATACATATTTTGTAATTTTATACCTACAAATTGTATAATCCTGAATACTCCAACCAAGAAACACGAAGTTTCAAAATTACCAGACAATACCAACATTCATAGAATGACGGAAAATTGTAGGTAGCATTCATTATTTTCTTTTTATTCAGACTGTTATTAGAGTCTAAAGCTCTAGCCAAATTTCTTCCAATTTTACTTTTCTTCTTGAAAAAGTAAACATGCGATTTTAAGTTAGTTTTGCTGCAGACGGTGGTCTTTGTAGCATTAATTTGTCGCATGTCGCGACCCTCAAGGTTGCACTATCGCCTTGTCGTCCACGTCATGGTATGTGGAGTAGTTTTCTGTAGATGGCTCATTTTATTCTATTTGGTTTACTTTCAGCCAGTTAATTCCTAACGTTAAAAAGTCATATTATATTTCAGAACATAAATACCCAATAGTCTCCTCAAAAATGGGGGAGAAAATTTTATTCTGGTGCCACGTGTTTCACGATTATGTATGAACCGTTAATAGTTTCGTGGCATTAGTCCTGTGACCTGGAGACCGAGTGAGCAACCAGAGTCGTGTCAGCAGAAACCGCCCCAGTTAACACAGAACTCGCATGCTGCCTGTCCTCCCTGCCAGGGTTACCCCGCATGCAATTACATCATCACCGACCCCAGACCCATTAAACATTTCTGAGCCAACTTTTTCCAAACGTTTTTACCACATTTTCGCACCTTTGAGTAGGAGTGGAATAATTAATTTATGTCAACAAAAAATTTGTCAAAATTTACTCGATATAGCGTAGTACCTACATATTTTTTTCAGAATCTTTAAATATCCAAGTGTCCTCAAAAAATGTTCTAAAAAAGGTAAACAAATAGCAAGTGTCACTAAAGGTCACTACACAGCCTCGATAGCCCAGTGGACTAAATGGGCGACTTTTGAGGAGCAGTGAGAGCCGGGTCACACCGGTTCGATCCCGATCCTACCAAAAAGTTTTTCTGCTCGGCATTCACCTCTGATATGTTCAGCATGTCAAGTGAAATGTATATCGAGGCTGTGGTGGTTCGGAACCCACCTAAAACTGTAGGTCCCCATCGTTTACTCGATGGGTGGGGAGCTGGTATTTGGTAGTGCTGCCAGCTGAGCACAATGGATAGGTCTTGAAACGGTCTAGTTGCTGGGCTTGTCCCCTCCCAACCCTCAGCTAAAGGTCACTACGCCGACAATTTTGCGAGGGAACTGTTGGATATTTACGATTAATTGTTCTGGAATATAATATGTATTTTTAACGTCCGATTGTGATTTTACGGTTTAGTAATTTTGCACAAATTTTTTACTGACAAAAACTACCTATACCTACTCCATCGTAAAATCAAAATACCTACAGGTCGAAAAAACGTAAACAAATGTATATTCCGTCTTAGTGGCGAAAAAAAAACTTTCTGTGTGTGAATAGGATCCGTAATTTGAAATAGTTTTGTGGAGGGGTGCAGACTGCAGAGCCATTATCTTGATTTTTCCCTAATAGCCTAACCACGTGATCCGTTGCGGAAATAGACATAGCTATTTCCGTCTTTTTCCCATCAAAATCACCAAATTACACAACACCTGTTATCTGTTTTAAAAAACTACATCATTATTAGTCAGGTAGTCGCTTATTTTAAACTTGCTTTCGTGTTGGCAGCGATGAAGGCCAGGCAGAAATTCCGCAACTTTCCGAAATTTTCTGCAGTTGACGAGACACCCATTTTATCTGTCGTTTGTAAGATGTTATTTTGTAACTTTCGTTGTAACTTTTAGTTGTAGCGTGACTTTTCCCAGTCATTCAGCTGCCTACCTTCCTACTTCTGACTCCAGAATGTTGTCCGTTTTGGAACTTACGAGTTTATTTTTATGTTTGAAGCGGAATAAACGATCAGAGCTTTATTGTAGAAGTTAAACCAACCGCAATTCGCCCGTAACGAATAGAAAAAGTGAAATAGAAAAAATTATTTGAAATTTTGAGTGCATACGATCCGTTTCCCTCATAGGCGTAGCAAGGGGGGGGCTGGGGGGGGCTTAGCCCCCCCCAGAATCCGTCTAGCCCCCCCCAGGATTTTTCGAACAAAAAAATTGAAAATAAAGGAAAAATACAAAAATAACTAAAAAATAATTATATACCTACAATATTATTATTATTGAAAAATAAAATAAGACTAGCATACTTCATACATTTCATATTTACATTCAATTTACACCAAATAATCAGTTCCCGCCAAAGTTTTGAAAAATGGACGCAATGTTTCGATACGATACGATACGTCGCGTCGATACTACTCCACATAGAGATTCATGATTTATCAAAACAAAGTAGGTGTCATTTCAAAACAGAATAATAGGCACCAGAGAACCGATTACCTACCCACTATAAAGGTAAGTAACGCACCTACTAATATAAGCAGTAAGCAGGTCTTTACTCGGTTTTTATTGATTAGGTACTGTTACTATGGGGAGTTAAATATTACTCGGAATCATGCATGCCGTTGTACCGAGGCTATCAGAACTGTTCTTGAAGATGAAATCAGAGAAGGAAAGGACAAAGATGCCGTCGAGGCAGGGGGAATTCTGTCTTCCTTATTGTCTGGAAGTTTTATCGTGTGTCTGGTCATCATGAAAGATATATTGCAAACAATGAACGTCTTGAGCACTTACTTCCAAACGAAAAATGCTACCCTTGCCGATGCATCGACCTTACTGACTGGAGTCATGGCCACACTAAAAAAGTGCAGGGAGAATTTCTGTCTTTGGAACACAATCCAAGAGCTAGCTGAGAAAAACGATGTAGAACTCACAATACCAAGAGCATCAAAGAAGAGAAGGCAAACGCATAGCAAGCGCCTGACTGACTTCATTGTCGATGCCCCATTGGGGCAGGAAGATTCAGAGAACTACCAGTCAGAGGAGAGCTATTGGCGAGTTCTGTACTTCCAAATTTTGGACAGGGTCATTTCCGGTATGGAGTCCAGATTTGGAAATATGGAATTTGCCACGGCTGTGAACAACTTCATGCTGCTGGACATGGTCAACAGTGAAGAGTTCACTGAAAACTATAAGACTGTCTTGAATGTGGACTCTGACGCCCTAAATGCTGAAGCTACGGTGCTGAAAAACTGTTTAAGCTGCGTCACACTGTCTGAAATTAAAAAAACTATAAAGGCGGACCTCTTCCCAAATTTATTCAAACTATTGCAGGTTGCCTTGACTATACCGATCTCCTCAGCTTCCGCAGAGAGAAGCTTCTCGGCGATGAGGCGAGTGAAAACGTGGCTGAGGACAACGATGTCCCAAGACAGGTTCAGTTCTTTGGCGCTGATGAACATTGAAAGTAAAGTGGTCAAATCTCTGGACCATGATCAGCTGGTCAACTCTTTTAAACAAAAAAAGAAGACAAGAAGTCAAAACTTGATTTAAATAGGTATGTAGGTGTATAGTTGCTTCTCTTGTATCTCGCATTTCTTTAGGAATACACTGTTATTCCAGTATACTTAACTTCTGTTGCGACGGAGCGTAGGCACGATAGGTACCTATCTCTAAAGAACTGGAATTCGAAACAAGATGTACAAGTGCGGAACCTTACATACATGGTTTTTGTTGTATTTAAATGGCAAATAAAATCTTTCTCCTGCTTCCTAGTTCTGCTTCTTCATGCGGTCAGTAGGTAAATAAGTTTTGGAACTTTTGTGTAAGAGTTTTGGGCATTTTTCACCTCAAGAAAAGTGATGTTGCATGTGATGTGCTACCTACACATAACGTCACTAATGCCATGCCCCCCCCCCCCCCCCCCCGGGTGAGGAGAAGGCTTGGGGGACTTAGCCCCCCCCCAGGTTTTTGGTCCTGCTACGCCTATGGTTTCCCTCTCCGTCTGTTATAAACTGAGGTTCAAGCTCTACATCTTCAAAAATGTCACCGCTCATGCTATAGTGAACTTTTAGGGAACACTAAAGGTTTATAGTGGACTTTAGCAACTTGTGGTGGCTTCCACCAGTCCAACTTAACGATAAGTTAACCTTAACGCTAAGTCCAACAATATGAAGAATCTATTGGATATTGAAATGTTCTGAAATATAATATACCTATCCTTTTAACGGTCGAAATAACTAGGCTGTGTTGTGATTTTACGATCGGTTAATTTTGGACAATATTTGTGTTGATAGAAATCACTCGATTGTAATATCCGAGGTGAAATCACAACGTAGCCTGTTAATTTCGGTCGTTAAAAAGACATTTTATATTTCAGATCAGGCGAACAGTTTGAGACATATGGAGGATCAATCAGTGATAGGTACTCGTTAGGATTTTAAATTGAGCGATACCTATTTCATTTGATTATCATTAGCATTTTCATCTTCTGGAGATTACTTAGTGTTCTAGAAAAAAAAAAAAAAAAAAAATGCAAAATTGAAACGCCTCCAGAGTCCCCCCTGTCGGATATGCGGTATAACTCAGGGAGGAATTTCAGGCATCGCTACCCAAGCCTCCCCCTGTACCGCACACCAACAAGAGCTATCCAGAGACGCTGTCAATGTGTACGAAGCATTGCCACAGCACAGTTATATATACCGCGCTATTGCACTCAGACCGTGTCTTCAGTTATTCAAAAAATTATTCCCACCTTCAGTGACCAATATTATAATTTTTTTTTTAACGAATTATGTTTGTTATATTATTGTACACAAACTCACGGATTTTTTTAAAAATATTCCTGTTTTCACAGCTGTTTGGGTAGGTTTTCTATACTCGTCCAGAACTGCCCGATATAATGGTTTGAGGCCTATCTATACGGAGGTTATTCAGTTCGGGAATTATAGATACCTACCTAGGACTTAAAATATTTAGATCATTTAAATATCCAAGAGTTTCCTCTTGAAATGTGCAGAAAAAAACGTAAACAAACACGAATTCGTAGACGCCTCAAGAAAATCAACGGTCTTCTCTCAATCGAGTGGGATGGAACCTTAATGTACAAAAGTCACTAAACGTACCTTATATAGCAGATGAATTTATAAGAGGTCAAAATTGAAATTAAATTTGAAACAAATTCCTTCGGAGGCACACTATCAACTGGCTGAAGAATAAACTTTCTTCTCTACCTATGCGTACCTATACATTCCTTTCTTGGCTGAAAATAGAAATACCTAAATATCTTCTTGTCAACAGTGATATGATAGTGACTCACCTCTCTAATCAAAGAAACTATTTTTAAACCTTCGTTACGTACCTCTAAACCTTGTGATAATAATAAATCTACAGGCTATGACCGGATGGTTTTTGTTTGTAAACAAGATCGATTTACTCCGTAGGTTCCGCGTTTGGAGATGAAGAACGTTTGTTGCCAACCAAATCCTTACCCTGTGTGACTCCCAGTGAGGCTACCTCTGGAATCTAAGTACCTTGGGTTGTGCACAGTTATGTCCTATGTTACTGTACCTGGATCAGAAGGTTGGGTCCAGCTCCGGTATCGTTGACTCGGAAGACGAACGGTCCCCTTTCGAAGCTCATCGCGGCCCGGGCTATCTTCTTCCTGCAAAATGAGTTCCAGCAGGTGTCATGCAAGAACGGGCTGTCCGAATTATTTGCGTTCTAATCTAGTATCACACTACTCCAGCAATAAGTTTCATTCCTTCCCGAGGAAGAACCTGTCACCAGAAATGTAACAAGGCTGCATTTTTATAGACTTGGCTAAGGTTGTGTTTGACGATAGTCCGTAAGCCACTAACCTCAAGATAAATTAAACTGGGCATCGTGAAAGTCAAAACCACCGGTTAAACCTCCGTTAAATTGTTTTTTTTTACCATAAAATAATTGGAACTTAACGGGAGTTTAACTTTTGACGGAGTATATGGTGGGATCTACCCTTACAACATCGTTATAGGTCTCAAACTCATTCGGTACCTTCGGAGAGGCTAGGGTGGATGAGGCGGGGCGTAAAGGAAGACATTTCGCGTAGTGTGCGGGTGAGTTGTGGCCGCCGCCTCCTCCCTCTCGAATCGGAGGCCCGAGCCCAACTGACTTCATACGGTTTGCCTGCTCTGCTTACATACCTCCCCTTCCGGCCTATCACCCCCCTCCCTGAACGCACGAAATGAAAAAGGGGGAACGCTCGTTTAAGAAGGTTTGGTTTCCTGTGCCGAAGGGGTTCATAGGTCCGTCTTAGGTCCAAGAAGCTTGCTAGTTTGAAATTTGTTTTTTCCTTCTCAGTAGGTTTCAGGTAAAAGCTAAAGGCTTGACTTTGAACTAGGTAGGTATTGTCAATTTTCCCCTTCCAGGTACCAGGTCCCCTTCGTGCTGCAGTGGACAGTGCAGTGTAGCCAACGAAAGGCTGGCAAACACCCGAGCCACCCCGAGCTCTTCCGAAGGAGGTGGTGGTGGTAACCATCCGGCGGCCATTGTGGTCATTAATTCGTTCCTTCTACAATACAATACAATTTATTTTTCGTTTAAAGAACTAGTCACATCCGTTTCCAATTTCCATTTTTTCAGACACATTTTGTAGGAATCTGCTGGTTTTTCTTCTCAAATATAAAGTGTGTTTTCCCGATCCGGGTTTTCACAATGGAGTTGCTTTTAAGGGAAATGTTAATACCGTTCTTAGCTTCTTGAACTTTTCGACTTCCTTCATAACAATAACACAAAATAAGTTCGTGGTTGCGATATGTCGCAGATGTGCGTTCCTGTTTCCGCATTGGGACACCGAACCATCCCCCCTTGGCGCTCGTCGTTTTGCGGCTGATGGCAAGCCTCGATAAGCAATGCCATTATGATATTTAATGAGTTGGGCAAACTCCCCCAGTATCACATTTTAGAGCAGGAACGCATAGCTTGCGGGTTGTTAATTATTGGGCCTATTTTTAGTTTCGTCCCAAATGAATTTAACTTAGACGGGTTTCTTGTTTTGCCCTTTTTATGCTGCT
Organism: Mesopsocus fuscifrons; assembly: GCA_950004255.1. Taxonomy (NCBI): domain Eukaryota; kingdom Metazoa; phylum Arthropoda; class Insecta; order Psocodea; family Mesopsocidae; genus Mesopsocus; species Mesopsocus fuscifrons. Next base: position 18,178,928 of record OX465377.1, read on the forward strand.
CTGTCACGAAGAAAGTTGCACGGGTAACTTATAGGGTAGGTTGTCTGCTAAAGGGACACTTATGAACCATTTTTTTTGGACCCTGGGATCTCAAATCCGAGTTTTCGCACTTTCTCAGCCCAGTTGTTGTTGAAGGAACCAATTAATGGCCACTTTGAAGGGAGGCACTCCGAGAAAAGTTCCCTTTCCCCTTCGTGCTGCAGTGGACAGTGCAGTGTAGCGCTGGCAAGAACCCGAGCTCTTCCGAAAGTGGTGGTAGTGGTAACCACCCTGCGGCCATTGTGGCCATTATTTCGTTCCTTCGACAATACGTATAATTCCTAGTTCGAATAGCACACTATGTTTAGCTTTTGGAGCAGTCACGGCCATTGGCGGTCGTGCTATTGGCGATTGAGATTAACCGTGCGAGGTCTGGTGGGCAAACTATGAACTACTGACTTTGGGAGATCTGCATGGTTGAATACCACGTGAAATGTTAATTATGTGTATTGCAATTCAAAAATTGGACGAGTACAGTGTTTGTTGACAACTAATTTTAAAGGTAAGTGATTCAGCATAGTTTATTGTTTATTTTTCCAGCAAAACATTTAACGTGAACCATTTAGTTACGGGGTGAATTGAGAATAAACCCTTGGTTGGTGGCAGAGTTGGTGGTTTGTTGTTTATATGGAGAAACCTACAAAATATCCATGAGAAGTTGAATAATTACAATGTGTCTGGAAGCTAAGTAGTAAAAGTTAGAAAATCTTGCTGGTACTGACTGTAAGTATAGACCCTCATCAAATTTGTTGGTGTTAATGTAGTGTTCAAAATGGCTGAACAAAAGTCCACAACCCAACAATGGTGTTTTGGAGGAAGTAGGTACCAGCTTTACCCATGTATTTAAATGAAAATTCACCATCATATGTGCTACATTTAACAACCATTACCGTTTAGATAACTTGTGCTGTTATGTTTGTTTTGTAGATGCCGAAATCGAATCAATATTGCTGCGTTTACGGGTGCAAAAGTCTGTACGGCTCTCAGGCCTATTGCAGTCTGCTCTCATCACTGCCCATTCCCCACGAAGGAGCTTTAGATGCCCCGAGATAATGTGAGGGCTTTTATTCAAACCACAGGTTTGAAGGATGAGCGCATTTAAAAAAATAAACTCGTCAGTTGAATTTTGTGACCGCCCGATTGCAACAATGTTGCTTCGCCACACTTCCTCTCCTTCTTTATAGCATCGGCTATTTAAATCACTTTTAGTAAAGTCTAAAATAACAGATAAATTCACCACACCGAGCATTTTAAAAACTGAAAACTGATGTCCTCACTATACGGCCGTAACAGCTTCTCCCAATCAGGCCGCCATATTGGTTTGTGACGTCACACGTTTACAGTTAATCTCAATCGCCAATTACCAGTTATCCAGTTCCGTAGTCGTAAGTACTGGTACGAGCCAATCGCGAGTGTCCGATATTTCGTTTCTTATGTATCTCTATAGTACGTAAACGTTTGAAGGGATGAAATGATAGTTCGTGTAGGGGGATGGCGGGGGCATGCCGTGTGCCGTGTTCTTATATATCTACCCTTGTCAATAACTGAGATCACACGCAAACTTACTGCCTACATCCCTCCCCCAAATTATCTGTCCAACAAATCCAACCCAGCTCCGAAACATAATTGACAGTTATTAGCTCCCCTATTCCTTTTTTCAGCTTTTTTCAGTTTCAGGTATTACTGGTTGTAGCCATTATTGAAAAATAAAAATAACGGTCTTGAATTTTCTTCTCGTTAAAAAGTAATTTGTCCAGTGACAGCACCCTTTCCATTTTTCATGCCTCCTGGACGGCCGTTCTGGCGAGTTGGCATCCCCGGACGTATGGGGAGGGATGGCAGTTTTTTTGTGGGTACCCGCCATCCTTGAGTTGCCATTCCAAAAAGTATCGTAGGTATGTGGCTGGAACTTACACACCCCAGGGACGGTTCGGTTTCTAATTCCCCCTGTTTTTTATGTGTTTTAGGGGTAAGAGTGCAGCTTAATATTAAGTGAAAGCATTGATTTGCTGCATGCGGTAGGCGATATTGGGGTTATTGATAGGTTTAGCATTATCATAGGGGTTGGGACTCGTTTTAGAAATTCCACCCCCACTTTACGTTGACTAGCGATAGCGATCCCCTTTTCCAGTCTTTTTTCCTCCTGACTATATTTCAATAACTTTTAGCTGCAAATAAGAAAGGGTGTATTTATTCTGTGTAAAAAAAAATATATATTTACTACTCTTCTATTTTTCTTAAAAATTCTTGGAGGTACCTGGATAGGTATAGGAGCGAGGAATCCAAACGTTTAAAAAGGGCAATGTTCGAATTTATTCTAATTTTCCCTGTCGGAGTGCTTGCTGGCAGTAACGGCCTTTTATAACGGTCGCGTTTTGTGCCGATTTCTCGCTTTCAAGTGACAATCACATAATCACGGAACTGTAGGCGAAGTGTGAAAAGCCGTAGCACAAGATACAAGAATCGACATTGCTAGAAATTTTTGTTTGTTTTTTCTAGCAACCATTAAGGTCGACTACACGTACTTGGTTCGCAATGCTACGTACTTCAAGCCCTACTCCAAAGTTACAGGGCGAGTGGAAAGTGTTTATAGGGGGATGTAAACCTGAGACTCTTTGTCGTGAGGTAGTGTTGTATTTTTGCATGAAATGGAGTAATAAGGCCACAGGAGCGGTTTTAAACAGTCAGCTACCAGTCCACATGTTTTTTTGACAGATCGCGAAAACACAACACTACCTCACGCGGAACATTTTTTTGTAACGTTTCGGACTAAAAATGTATGATTTTATGGTCACATTTAGGAGAAAAGCTTGATAAATGTTTGCACTATTTACCGTAGCCATGTTACATTTTGACAGTTTTTATTTCACTTACGGAAGTGGGTAATTTCAACAGCATTTCTCTACTTTTTCTCCTGTAAAAGCTAAACATAGTGTCCTACTTTCACTCGTTCGTTTCGCGTTCAAATAGCACACCATGTTTAGCTTTTAGAGTAGACACAACCAATACGATATTGCAATTACCAGTCTCCGGCAGGACTAATATGTAAACATTAGTTTTGTCGAATATTTACTTTTGCACAGTTTTTTTGGTGGAGTTCGTCGAGAATGTATATACAGCCTTAACTACCACATACCAAACGTCGGCTCAGCGATCGTAATATAACAGGTTCCTTCGTATTTAGGTTTAGATTGTATATCTCCCTACTTACTAAGAAAAACAGAAATATAAATGAAAATACTGTGTAATATAAAATGCAAGAATAATCATATACAAAACTACTCACTACAATAGTTTATTAGATTGGTACCCAAGTGCCTAACAGGCTTGTTACTGCATTTTGTGGAAAGTGGTCCTTCGATTCTGAAGTAATGTCACTCCTTAAACCATCACCGATATGTGCTACGTGTCACAAACCCTTGACGCTGTATAGGTGTCTCCGTGATGGTGGGCCATAACGACTGTACAACTCATGGTGTCCTTTCCACTTGTGTCTCAAAACTTCCTTGGCAGTTCTCAAACCCTGCTGCACAACCTCAGACCTCTCCTCCTGTAGTCATCTTCGTACAGGTGAGGGATGCAAGAGTGCGCCAGGTCGCTGTAGACCATAGCAACAGTCTGCCGCCCGGACACTCGACGCTCGAACTCCACCAGCTGCCCGAAGAATCCCGCATTGGGCCTGACAATGTGCCGAAGTGCCTTCAGTTGCTGGTACGCGTCCAGCAGTGAGAGGTGCTCACATTTGACTAGGTACGCCAGGCACAGGGCAGCGGACCGGGACACCCCCGCCACGCAGTGAATAAGAGTTTTCCCTCCGGCCATCCGCACCTGAAGACAATAAGGGAGAAGGTTACTTCGGACGAAAAGGTATAATCTCACAGGTGCGTTTACTTCGATTTTCAATCTTCTGGGCCATTTCCTAGGAAACTGTTCCATGAAAGATTTCTGTGAAGACCATTCCAGTGCCCCTTGCGAACTCAGTACATCCCAAGCATCAGTTCCAGCAGATCCCAGCTTCCAATGTCCCAATCAGTTCTAAACTAAAAGACTAGGGTTTCTAGAGTTTCCCTACCTGATGGATGAGATCAGCAACAATGTCCATCCAGCCAAGAATGTCAGTGTCTGCACGATCGCCCACATCCACCCTCAGGTAGAGGATGTCTTCAGCAGGCAGAGGCGTATCGGGAAGTTCCTGCGTAGCGTTCACGACAGCAGTCACCCCTAGGTCAGCTAAGGTGGAACCTCGCAGTGCTGTTGCCCCGCACAGAAGCAGGTACGGCCGGATCTGGGTGATTTCTGCCACACTGTGGTAGCTGCTCAGTTTCCTGAAAGAAAATGGGGTAGCGTCAGTGAAAACAGTCTGGTATCCGGTTCTTGACGAACCTTTTCAGGACAGGATACGGAGGTCCTGCACCATAACACTTAAAGGCCTGGAAAAAGCGAGTTGTACGGATTCTGGTTCATCGCTTCCAGTCTAAGGCTACAAGAAGGCTGAGGAAGGCATTCTTCCAGTAGTCCTAGCTTATGACTTATGACCTTAGTGTTAGCCAAGGGAGTTAGGATGGAATTGTAAGGGTCTGTGGAAGGGTCGAAGGGTCTGTTTTGGAGAAAAAATCGAAAAAAAAAACCGCCCGTAAATGGTCGGATCACGAATTGACAGTCTGTCAAGAGAGAATCCGTTTTGACGTAAACATTGGAGAGGTTGATGTGTGTGCCCTAGGTGAGTGGAAGGCTCCTGCCTGCTCAATGTAATTTGGCTGCTGACCAAGAATTCGCTAATAACAAACATCTTTCATCATACGCACCGCCCCGAAATAGTGCGGGGAATGCCGTACGTAAACGTGGGCACGCGGACGCCGCACAGGTGCTTGGGATTAAACTACGCATCTTTTTCTGGATGATTAAAAATTAGGGCATCGAATGGTTTCCTCATTCGCTATAAAAAGAGGCTAAGCTATGCCCCTCCATCTCAGACGTAGCCCTTACTGAAAGGACGGGTTCCTCAATTAAGTCATGGGCCACAAGCAACGGTACATTTCCTTCTTGATGGACTCATCCCTTAAGGGGGTTAACGGCCACCATACATTCTCGTCGAACTCCGCCAAAACCACTGTGCGAAAGTAAATATTCGACAAAACTAATGTTTACATATTAGTACAACCGGAGACTGGTAATTGCAATATCGTATTGATTGAGTCTACTCTAAAAGCTAAACATAGTGTGCTATTTGAACGCGAAACGAACGAGTAAAAGTAGGACACTATGTTTAGCTTTTACAGGAGAAAAGTAGAGAAATGGTGTTGAAATTACCCACTTCCGTAAGTGAAATAAAAATTGCCAAAATGCAACATGGCTACGGTAAATAGTACAAACATTTATCAAGCTTTTCTATACTAAATGTGACGATAAAATCATACATTTTTTAGTCCGAAAATTTTCAAAAAAATATTCCGCATGAGGTAGTGTTGTGTTTTCGCGATCTGTCAAAAAAACATGTGGACTGGTAGTTGACTGTTTAAAATCGCTCCTGTGGGCTTATTACTCCATTTCATGCAAAAATACAACACTACCTCACGACAAAGAGTCTCAGGTTTAAATCCCCCTATAAACACTTTCCACTCGCCCTGTAACTTCGGAGTAGGGCTTGAAGTACTTAGCATTGCGAACCAAGTACGTGTAGTCGAAAATAGCGAATGTATATTCAGCCTTAAGGTCGACTACACGTACTTGGTTCGCAATGCTACGTACTTCAAGCCCTACTCCGAAGTTACAGGGCGAGTGAAAAGTGTTTATAGGGGGATGTAAACCTGAGACTCTTTGTCGTGAGGTAGTGTTGTATTTTTGCATGAAATGGAGTAATAAGCCCACAGGAGCGATTTTAAACAGTCAACTACCAGTCCACATCTTTTTTTGACAGATCGCGAAAACACAACACTACCTCATGCGGAATATTTTTTTGAAAATTTTCGGACTAAAAAATGTATGATTTTATCGTCACATTTAGTAGAAAAGCTTGATAAATGTTTGTACTATTCACCGTAGCCATGTTGCATTTTGGCAATTTTTATTTCACTTACGGAAGTGGGTAATTTCAACAGCATTTCTCTACTTTTCTCCTGTAAAAGCTAAACATAGTGTCCTACTTTTACTCGTTCGTTTCGCGTTCAAATAGCACACTATGTTTAGCTTTTAGAGTAGACTCAATCAATACGATATTGCAATTACCAGTCTCCGGTTGTACTAATATGTAAACATTATAGTTTTGTCGAATATTTACTTTCGCACAGTGGTTTTGGCGGAGTTCGTCGAGAATGTATGGTGGCCCTTAAGTGGGTTGACCCAGAGAGAGAACCCTTTAAGCGCAATTCCAGGACTCACCTCTTAAGGGGGTTAAGCAGGTGGTCCAGGAGCCGAATTGAAGGAGGGAAACGAACTTTTAAAACACCCCTGGTTACTCTCCCCCTTAGTAAGTCAGAAGGTTTATGTCCACACTGGTTGGCAGGTCCCTGTACAGTCGGCTGCTATGGGGAAACCATCCAAGGTACACCTTTTGAAATTCTCGAGATTAGTCAAATAATATGTTTCTATACCTCAAAAACACTCTCAGTTTCTATGGATCTATCAACTTCGACCCATTGAAATGGCTGAGTCATTGGGGTCCATAGCTTTGGCAGAGATTCGCATTCCGGACGCGCCTCCATGTCCTTCATCGCTGACTCCTCTCGGCTCTTAGCAGTCATCACTTGGCGATGAAAGCTCACCTTGCCGAAGTGTTACCTTCACCGCGCCCCCCAACCCTCGTGACCACGCTCTTGCGCAAAGGTCGCAGCTGTCAACTCCGCCAAAAGTTGCAGAAAGCGGTCATTATCTGTGATTTAATGAAATCCCGGAATTTCAGAGATGTTACATTGCAGCACTGCTAATGCATTTCAGTGCAGCTTTAATTATGACTGGCATGTCATCTTCTGGCGTTGGAAGTATTTCTATGAGCTCTCGTCCTTGCAGCTCTCTTAATTAAATTATGCACCTTGCGGCTCAAAATAGGGTGCTAGTGACATTAACAGCCTTTGTGTTGGCCGCTTGGCTCATTTGAACGTGTCTTTCTGGTTTAATTCTATCGCCAGCTCTGAGGAGAATTTTGGCCATCCACCTACTCCCAGCAAGGACTATTCTAGGACCGAAGGTTCTGGTTTTCTGCTTCTGCAGAGGATGAAGCGAAGCAATGAGTGTACCTACTAAGCGGTTGCGGAAGGACACTTTTCGACAGTTCTACCAAAAAAATACCAACCTACCCTGTTATTAAAAACTTGATAACGCAGGTAGGTACCTACCTACCAGCAAGGCAAGGTTCTCCTTCATGAAATGTCTTTTGTTGGAACTAACACACATTTACGGACCTATACCTGAGGCATCCCTATAAGCGAGTGTATTTATTTTGTACCAACCTGGAACTGGAGGCGTCTCGTTGGGCAGCCTCCTCCCGCAACCTCTTCTGCAGTTGATCCTCCTGTACAGAGCAGGTTCCCTGCGACACTGCTTCTTCCTGAAGCCTCGTCTGGAGCTTGTCTTCCCGGAAGGTACTCCCTTCTCGTGCATTTTTCTGCGACGTTTCCTCCTGTCCCGGTGTAACCTTCCGGAAGGTGGTATCCTCCTTCAATCTCTTCTGGAGCATATCCTCTTTCTCCACCGGGCCTGGCTCCATGTGGTTTGTATGTGTCATGTTCGCACGCTTGTAAGCTCTAGGACGCAAACTGATCGACACTGCTCGGTCAGCAGCCAAATGAACACTGAAAGCTGTCGCTGAACTGGCCCCTCTCTCACTCACTTTGCCAGTCTTCACGCATTCCAACTGTCGTCTCTCTATGTTTAGCTTACCGCTGCTCAAACCAGTCTTTTTCCTTCTAGACTTTTTACATTTTTCGAATTCCAGTGAGCTATTCGTATCAAAACAAACGAGGGCGATAACATCGACGGGGAAAATTCCTACGACGAATCTATTTTTGGCGCAGTAATTACTGTCGCGTGGCTGTAGAAGGCTCGAAGGTTTTGTGGTAGGTAGTGTTTAGCATTTTGGAAATGAAGGTACACCAAACCAGATATCTATACCTACTTAAGGGTCCGCTTAACCTGACGATGCATTTTTTGCTGCCCATAAGATTAAGATTTCGAGCGGCGATTCATTTTCAAGGTTTACCCTTGGTTGGAAAGACACAAAATTTTGCCTATACCTAGCCCTAACAAATGCTGTAGGTCGTCATCGAAGCAGATTTCCCAATTTTGTACTGGTTTCCGAGATAAAGCACTTTTCCCCTTAAAAAATTGAGGTATGCGATGCTAGCATTTGCAAAACAGTTGCAATAAAAGAAACCAGTATCCAGGCGGAACGGAAAAATTTTCCGCTTCCGACATGGATGTATTGGCTTCGGCCCTCTACTAAACTGGCTTCGGCCCACTCATATTCGGCTTCGGCCACTTCGACTTCGGCTTCGGCCAAAAGGGAAGCAGAGCCACTGTTCCGCCGTACCTCGGAGAGAATTTGCTGTGACGGTTGCTGTCAGCGAAAGATTCAAAAATTATTTACAGGAAGCTAGGGGCAACCGAGAAAGGACTGCATTTCTCCAGGTACCGGAAGTTCGGCCGAAGCCAAAAAAAAAATCTTACGCTGGGATTCAAACCCAGACCTCACGTGGATATGCAGGCATACAGCAGCATGCAACAGAAGAATAAACGAATCTCACAGAGCCAATTTTTTATTATTTTTGGTTTTGGTAGTGAGAAAAACGGCGAAGGTTCATCCAATCTCGAATCTCGTATTTCCTTTATCTCATCTAGGTACAGTACCCACATCGGATTGACTTCACTTCAGCGCTTGGTCAGTGACCCCAGTCCTTGTATTATTGAAAGTGCTGAGGGCCAACACAAACGTCCGAACTTCTGTTTCCCGTACCGCGCAAATCACGCTAATCTTAGCTGTCTTTCTCTTGTTTCTGTCGAGGCAATTCATCAAGTCCTTGTCAATTTCGCCTCCGCTAAAAAACTTCGCAGTTGGAAAGACGAACAAGGCCGGGAAAAAAACTACTCCCTGTGAAAGCCACCACTAGAGATAGAGACTAGGTTGTTCATATACTCAACATACGTGTCACAAAACGTGAGAACTATCGCGTGCTCACAAAGCGAAGAAAAGCAGGTGCCACTGCTGAGTCACTAAACTGAAAAGATGGGAACTAATTTAAAAAAACTGATGCTGGGGACAGTGGGGACTTTGTACGGCACGTCGGATTCTTCCGTACGGATGCCATACAAACGCCAAAAGCCCCTAGTTCTTAGTTTTTTGAGCCTAACAACCTGAGGTTACTTTTCAACGACTACAGTTAACCGGTTGAGTCATAGGCTGTTATGTGGCTTATGGGTTTTGGCTTTGTTATGACACGGGCACGGTGTTTACGAGCTCCTATGAATGGAGACCGTTGGCTTATTAATAGCTTAAAGCACTAATAATACTGAGGAATGCCGCGACTCTGCGGGTAAACAATTGGGAATAAAACTTGACATGGACCCGAGACCAAATGGTTCGTTACTCCTACGTAGTTTTCCTCGTTCTATTTGTCATTCAAAGAAGATTCACATAAGGAAAATTAACCGTTGACAGTGCCAAGATATTGTAATTTATTGATGCCGTTGAATAAATAAGACAATTTCCTCATGGCTCGACAAACGGAGTCCTATCCTGAGTTTTTGTTTTTTCAGGTGTACGGAAAAATGGTATGAATAACTTCAACTTTGACAGGCATCATTACACTAGATATCAAACCCGGTTAAGCTGAACAAGTTTTAACTCTGAGGGGGCTATTCTGGTTCTACGATTAGTTCTAAATCGACCTATATGTCTCTATTATCCTGAGAAGACAGACACTTTGTTTGAGAAAGAAACAGTGTTCTTGTCTTCTTAAATAACAGGCTAAGAAGACTGATGGAGTGTACAAGCGAACAGATGTTATACTGGCCCATCTTACAAAGTTAACCGTCTTTTGACGCTTCTCTTATTATATCGTACACTATAGGACCCTCTTAAGGAAACAAGAACACTGTTTCTTTCTTAAACAATGTTTCCGTCTTCTTGTGTTAATAGAGACAGATAGACAGGTCTGACCTAATCTCAACTCTAAAATCGATAAGAAGCGTGTAGAAGACATGTCATTGCACTGAATGGGAACACGGAAAAAAATTGACCACTCGATCACCCTGACCTGCCACCCGAAAAATGTCGAGTAAGATTAAAAGTGTGGCACAGTTACGTCTGGGACCCTTAACTCAGCTAAATTTAAGCTGGTGTAGCCAGAGGTAGGGAACATAGACATTCCAAGAGATGAGTCAACCGTGAACAACTCGCTATTGCGATTTGACGCTTCATCGCGACATTCGCAGGCGCGGAAACTGAGAAATCGTCTGTATTTCAGTTTTTTTTTTTTGAAATAGGGTGTGAGTGCCCGTTCGGCCGAAGCGGAATCGGCTGAAGCTAGACAGGAGTGGGCCGAAGCCTAATCAGGAGTTTTATATTCAAACAAACACGACACCCTAAAAAAGTCACTAAATTTCAGAACAAATAAGTATCCTCAGAAAGCTGGTATCCAAAAACGTCAAAAAACAGCACTCTGTCGATTGACTTAAAAAATAAGACTTTTTCTTGACACCAATATTGTCCAATTGATGGGATCCTTTAGTGTTTTGAGTGGCATGTGGAGGCGGGTGTCCATGTCTGATTGGCTGATCGCTGATATATTCGATCTTGACCCGCATTCCTGGCATTCCTCTCCCATACCGCGGGAGGTCAGTGCGTGGGGCCGCTGGCCTCACTTTGCTTATCTGACAGCTAACTGCTTTCCTTCATCCATGATGGTTGCTCTAGAGACGATCTATTCCATGCTTCAGATTCACTATCAGCTGGCTGACGCTGGTACTATATTGCCCAGTCTGGTCCTATATGGTCTTCTCCGATGCTGTATTGGGTAGGGTCTAGACTGCAGTGTGCGAAACAACAACAATAACTAACAGGTACTTTATAAGTGTAATAAAAGTTCGTATGGCAAGTTAAATAATGCTGCTTCAGTCAGCATTCAGCATACAGGTTTCTCTCGAAGAAACTGGTGTGGACACTATTAAGCTGTGCGCAAATTGGGTCTGTGCACACTTTTCGGTTAATATTGGAATTTGACAATCAAGTGGCTTTCAGAAAATCACTCAATTGTTAAATCCAAACGTCAGCTACTTTCAGATTTAAAAAATCCAATAGTTTCTTTGGAAATATATTAGAAAAAGCCACGCACTTGTGCTTGTACTCTTATCTCGATTATTTTAAAATCCGAAGACTCAACAGTCAAGTCGAGTTGTCACTGGTGTACTGAACATACACTGGTGACTGAACATACTTTCGCTATTTGTTTATGTTTTTTTCTGCATACTTTACGAGGAAACTACTGGATACTTAAATGTTCTGAAATATAATATGTCTTTTTAACGGCCGAAATTGACAGGCTCTGTTGTGATTTTACGATCGAGGAATTTTTGTCAACAAAAAATGAAATGAACCGATCGGACCAGAAAATTTAAATACCCAATAGTTTCCTCATAAAGTGTGCAGAAACAAAAAATGTATACAAACAAGACTGCGTAGACGCCCTTAAGCGAGACCTACGCCAATAAAAAACAAACCTCACGACGAGGGGGACGAGGAAATCTCAGTCTTGCCGTACTTGGCTCTCAGTTCTTTCCGCAGAATTTTTCCAGCTGTACTCTTTGGTATGACGGGCAGGACGACTACGCCGCCGGCCAGCTGTTTATACTCAGCCACTTTTCCTGCCACGAAGGCGGCAACTGCTGCCACGTCGATGGTCTGTTCGGGTCTGGCCACGACAAAAGCGCGGGGTACCTCGCCATGCCGCGGGTCCGCCACTCCGATCACTGCTGCGTCCGCGACTTGCGGGTGCGTCCGCAGAATTTCTTCTAGCTCAGCTGGGGCCACCTAGAATTTGGATAATAAGGATAAATACAGGATTTTTCGCGGGTCTTTAGCACTCACTTGTTCAATGAACAATCACTATGTTTAATGCAACGAGCAATTCCTATATAAAATAAACACAACGATATTTTTCGATAGTATCGATCGATAATTGCGACAAGATGGTCGTGCAAAACCTACCTGAATAAGTTACACTTTCTCACCTGGAAGCCTTTGACCTTGATAAGCTCTTTGAAGCGATCCACGACGAAGAAGTCTCCTTCCTCGTCGTAGTACACCATGTCTCCCGTCCTGAGCCAGCCATCGCGGAAGATGTCCTCATTCGCGTCCTCCCGGTTCAGGTACCCCTTCATCACCTAGCGAAGAAAAATAGAATTAGCCTGGAAACTTTTCCTGGACCTGGTCCAGGACGACCAAAAATTGGTTTCCGGTACGTCCATGAACATCTTAGGAGGGTTCACCATTAGAACCAAGGCCCACTAACTCAAAAGGTTGTCTTAACCTAGCCAGTCAAAGCACTAAGTGAACGCAATATGTTGGGACGTACCTGCGGGCCCTTGACGTAGAGCTCGCCCACCCCGCCCGCTGGTAGTGACTTCCCCGTGTCTACGTCCACTACCTTCACACTGGTGTTAGAAAGGGGTATTCCCGTTGAGGCGAATTTCTTCGTCCATCGCTCTCGACAGGTCATCAGTGCCACGGGCGAAGTCTCCGTCATTCCATAACCTATCAAAAATTCACAGAAATAATTAAATAAATAAATACTTGTTTCTGACTTTAAAAAAATATATTATACTGCAGAATAAACTTTTTTACTTATTCGTTGATGGGGTGTTGTATCGACCGACGCAGAATTTCACTATCATAACCCTTTTCTTCTTCTAAAATAAATTAGCAATAAAAGCACTAATGGGGTCAAATTAAAGCCAAAAGTTTAACAAAAGTTTGGCAATCAATGTCAACCATTACTCACTTCCACGTCAGCTTAATAAAAAAAGCGCAGTTACTAATCTATAAATTTTTGTCGGAATGCCAAATGGGTGCATTAATGTTGCAAATAAAAATATAGCACTAAATTGTAGCAATAATAAACGTTTAAATTAACACCAGAACACGATAAATTTACGGTGACTGGCATCCAACGTGAAGCAACGGGAATTTGTAACGACCTATATTTCAACACGCTGCTTACTGCGACCACGTTGCGTATGGCATACTGTATTTAGTGCGGTTACTGCACCACCATTTGTAGGAATTCGTTCTCCAGTGAAAGCTAAACATAGTGCCCTATTCACAGTTTTTTGTTTCCTTCGAATAGCATACTATGTTTAGCTTTTGGCGGGAAGTATTTTGTTGTGTCAAGTAGCAACAGTCTATTACAATATAGGTCGTTGGAGATTTTTAATTTTACCTTGTAGCATCATAATATGAGGTGCTCTGCTCCGTAATCGCTCTATGTCACTTAAACCAACAGGCGCAGCTCCTGAGTTGATGGCTCGAATGGTCGTCAAGAATTCAGGTTTCACATCGGGGTGCCCGCCAAGGAAAAGAATGAGGGGTGGCACTAAGTACAACAGCTGAACCTATGAAAAACAAGGCACGATTAACCACACAATCCTGACGGTTTTTGGTTGACCATTTTGAAACTGTTGGCTCAGACACTAATGAAATAAAATAGATGATTAGGTAGATGATGATGTAATCAAGTGACACTTTTTGACCCAAATAATTAACTTCTGATGATGATTTTTTTATATTCCATCATAAAAAATGTCCAACAGTTCCATGGAAGATATATCTCATTTAAAACTTCTGAAATCACAGATATTTTCCATTACGTGTTCCAGTCATCCTTCTAATAAAACAAATAAATTGTTTGATACCTTGTGCTGGGTCAGCGTCTCGATAAAGAGTTTGGGTTCAAATCGGGGGACTGTGACTAGTTTTCCCCCGCTAGCAAGGGTTGACAACGCGACCACCACCATTCCGTAGATGTGGAACATCGGCAGCAGCCCCATTACGATATCTTGCTGAGTCGCTGAAAAAAATAAAGTGTTCAGGATCAGAAACGTGGCAATTGTGCCTCTCAGTGGCCGAGCGGTCAAGGGGTCCGCTTTGTGTCCTGAGAGGTCCGGGTTCGAATCCCGGGGTAACGGAAAAATTATCCACTTACGACATGGATGTATTGGCTTCGGCCAACATTAAAAAAACTTGAACTTAAATAAAACTTACGAGTAGTTTCTAAGAGAAGACGTACGCCAGGAACCTCCATCTGTACAAGGTTCGCCACAAGGTTACGGTGGGAGAGCTGCACCCCCTTCGGTAGCCCAGTGGTTCCGCTACTGTACGGCAGCACCACGTTCGATTCCGTGTCATGTTGCACTGGCCGCACAACGCCTGTTGAAGCCTTCACGACCTCTTCAAACGCAATCCCACCTTTCAAAATAACCGAAAATATATGAGACGAGTGTGTTCGAAAATTTTCCCTTTCATCCACCAAATATCATAAATCAAAAGTAGATTGTTTTATAGTTTCTTTTCTTAATTTACCTTCAGGTATTTTGGCATCTGGCGAATCCTTGATGACCACTACAGGAAGCTCACGGCCCAGTTTTTGAACAGCGCTCTTTGCATTTTCAAAGCAAGCAGGGGTAGTTATTATCAGCTTCGCACCTGAATCCTTCAGCTGCTTCAAAATTTCATCTGGAAGACACACCAAAAATCTGTTTTAGAACCCTCGAACTATAAGAAACTTTTATAATTAATTAACTTATTAAAACCATAATTTTGTAACTGGAATGATACTGGAATGTACACGAATTTAACTGCGCCTGCAAAATAATGATTATGTAATTTGAAAGTGAGTGTACACGAATTTCACTCAACAAAAACGTGTCTTTGTAAAATTTGGCTTAAAAACTCATTTTCGGTACCCCTTGGGAAGCTCGTCGGAACCCCGTTTTCCTCGTAACACAGTTTGAGAACCCTTCGTCTAGTTTCCGGTGGCCTGTCCTATTACCAGGAGTGTAGAGCGGGTTGACGGTAGTGGCCACAAGCCCAGCCTCTGCAGCTGCCAGCAACAGCAGAGGATATTCTGGCAGGTTGGGCGAAAGTATGGCGAAACACTCGCCCGGTGACAGCCGGAATTTATGCTGAAGGGCTGCGGCCAAGGAACGGCTAAGCGACCGCGCCTGCGCGTACGTATAGAACCGTCCCGTTACTGCACATTCCTGAAAACAAATATAACAATATAAATAACTCTGTAGCTCTACAGTGACATATGTACATACATCACAAGGGGATGAATCACGCAGGACAGTCGAGTTTCTCCCCGGCTGGGGCATGAGTTCACCAGGAGAAAATCTCGGTAACTCTAGGCTAGAACCTAGAACAGCACGCTTCCTGACACTGAGTTAATCCGACCCACTAGAGCTCATTCCTGCCAATCATAGCTAGTAAGCCAGCCAAATCCCACTTGTGCCAAAATAAAAAAAAATAAAAATCCAACCATTTTCTTAGAAAAATGGCACCAAAACTCTGGTGCCACTTCAATTCTTAAGCTAGAGATCGATCCAACTTACAGTATAACCAGGTCATTGCCGTTAAAAATTGGTTTTATCAAGTGTTTTTTAGAGACTGATAGCCAAATACATAAGAATAACTGATAAGGAAACTTACGACAGCCACTTTGTCCGCCCATTTCTCAAGATTCTTCCATATAAATTCATGTAGAGGCAGCTGAGGTATGACTATCTCCGGTCGCGGAGACTTGATGACGAATTCTTCTGATGAACTGTACGGCCGAAGGGTGATGTGGTAGGAAGCGGGCCTCCACACTGAAAGTGTATTCAATTTTTGAACGTAACACCCCAAGTGTATTTTAGCCGAAGCCGAAGCTGGCCGAAGCCAGACACGGAGTGTTGCATCCATGCGAGAAGCAAGAAACTTGTCTATACCGGGACTCGAACCCAAACCTCTTGGTTACTGACGGGCGCCAGAGTGAGGAGTTGTGGAAGCGTGTGTCACTGAGAAACTTAAAAAGGTTTCATCTCAGCAAGGACTAAGTACGTTAAAGGTTCGTACCTTTATTGAACCGATGCCGAGAATGACAAGAGCTGAATCGGACTACGGAAGGAAGGTTCAGAAAGCCGCCATTTTTGATGCGAGCTGAGTGACGCACAAAGATGGCGGCCGAGGTGCTGACATGGCGCACACTACCTGACATCCTTCACCTATAGAGAAAAGAAATAGGTCCATATGATTAGGTACACAGAGACCTACAACACTTAGTAATAAATAAAAAAAAAACGCAAATTCTCTCGCGGCTGACGTTTGACAAAAACAAGGTTCAAGATTTGCGTACTATGCTACAAGCACAGGCAGCAGGTACCGACAACCTCCGAGTCATACCTAGACAAGAAAGAAAAATCCAGTAACAACCTAACCTACTATCTAGGTACCTACCCAGGGAAACAAAATGAGGTGCACGTTGGTTCACTTCAATAGATAGTCGCACACTAACCACAAGATTTTGATTTTCAAATAGAAAATAGAGACAGGTATACAGATTAAAGTGAGACTTGTTTACAGCACAAGATACTTAGTGAGTTGTACTTTGGGACGTTTCATCTTAAGTACTTATCAATGTTCTACTGATAGCAACAGTTTGATAACACAGTGCAAAACCAGGGGCACGATATGTTTACACACAAGTAGGTATACTTACCCACATATGTAGGTATATTATGTTTATGTACCTATATAGGTATATGGCTCCACAGTTACCAACCTACCTCCGAATTATACCAAAATGAAAACCCTTTATGAAGTGGAACTGAAGAAATTGAATTTATTAAATGATAATTTAAATATGCCTTGTGGGGTATGTGAATTTTTACGATGTAGTGATTTCCGCCGACAAGAAATTCGTCCAAAATTCTATTAACAATTTCCTCAAAAATTGGTCGGAAAATAATAAACATCGATCGTGTGAGCCACTGCAATCGCTGGAGCTACCAAGTGAATCATTACATTGCAAAAAATCCATTCAAAAACGAATGACAATTGAAATGGTCAGTAAATAAATAAATAATGTAAATAGAGTTGAATGAACTCACCGAATGCAGATAGGACCATAAAACCATGCCATCCTGTAAAGATTACACGAGCACAGTTTTATTATACACGCAATGACGACTCCGTTGATATCGTGTGCGAGTACATATTACAGTGGGCAATGGTGTGCAAGTCATAGACATCACTCACACAGAGATATGGCACTGCGCAACGTCTACATATTCTTGAGGTTGTCTCTCGGAAGTAGATAAGATCTGCGTGTCCCCAGTGGATTCCCCATGGTAAACTTGAGCTAAATGTCACTTAGTTTCATTTTATGGTTTATCCCTCTTGTCATATAACAATCCCCAAAATTTTGTAATAATAAGAACCAAGTACTAACCTATGAAAATTATTTTTTTTTTTCGTCTGTTTATAACGCAGCGTTCCAATTGCATGGTGTGGAAGAGTCGAAACTCCAGCAAATGGAGAATATAAACACATACCACCAAAATTAGCAATCTATACGCGTTTGCACTTTCTATGCCATGGTGAAGGACGAAGTCCTTTGGTAGTAGTTGACTGCCCGAGCTCCAAATAGAGAAGTCCACCTATTGGATAACCAACACACATACTCCCAAGTTTCACTGCCTTGCCAAGTCCCAGAGTTCCCAGAACGCCATTACTATTTCCCAAAGAGGTTATAGGTAATAATATATTATTATGGTACTTCCAGAAACGTTTTAGGCTGTCCGGAGGTATAATACGTCTTTATCGTTAAAAACATGTATCGGTAGAAGTCAAGGTATAAGAGTTTAGGTGTAAGTGCACTTGTGGTTGTTTGGACCATAGGTTCTATTAGTGTTACTTCCACCAGTTCTTAAAGTCTACTGTCCCCTTAAAGCACATTATACCGTTATCCTTTCGAATAAAATAGTTGGCTAGTGGATTTTTAACGGAAAGATGAAGAATGCATTAACTTTATCTGCGAGTTACCCTCATGGGGGCACTAAAGTGAACTTTAGCAACTGATGAAATCCACGCTCTCATTTGCACTGGTTTTTGTTTGGCTGACACATATTTTTTAGCGAAATCTAATTTCAAGATTCAGGTACAATTATTAAAACGAGAAAAATTCTCGAATTAAATAATAAATTTACAATAGGTACCGCTAACAGTTGAGCACGAGGCACTTTCAGATATACTTGCAAGTTCTGGACTGGAAAGCATTCAGTAAACAGGTACCTCAGTCTTCCCCCACCAGATGCTACAGCACTTGTACCTGCTCTCCCATTGGTAGCCCCACTATACAATAGGTACAAGTGCTGTGGTACCTGTTTGGCGAAGGCTGACTGCTTTCCACTCCAGATACTATACACAGAACCATGCCCATTGCTGGGAATATAAATACAGATTACGACTCGGTTTGCACAGAGGAGCCTCAAAAAGATATCTAGTAAGTATTAAAAATACATACACAAGCGTATAACATGTAAGTACATAACCTACGTTTTAGCAGACACACAGAAAACTAGCTCTGGAACAATAATTGTTATAAAATACTCAAAGTTAGTAAAAGCGTAGGCGCCTATTCACAAGTCATCAGAGAGAGTCCCCTTTCGTCAACATGGTTAGGATTTTCTTTCCTCCCTACCTATACCTGTGCGTATAAGGCTTAAGTACTATGGCCAATACTTGAGTCAGGGACTGAGGCAAGAAAAACCTTAAAGATACAAAATACAAAGTGAAACAAGTTAAGACTGTCCACACCATCTTGTTTGTTTATATTTTTCTTCCAATTTTTTTCTTCTAAAATATAACATGTCCGTTTTAAATTACAACTAGTTTCTGAAGTTAAAACTACATTTTATATTTCAGAACATTTAAATATTCTCAAAAAATGGGAAGAAAAATCATCGTCAAGGGCCTATTATAATTCTGCGATTAGTTCTCATATCACGGCATGCTCTCTTCAATGCTCCAGTGACACCATAACGATTTTGACTTGAATAGACACCCTGTCCACCTACCTGGGTGGATGACGCTAACTCTGGGCGAGAACCTGAGTCAGAGTGTGAGGTACGAAAAGCTCTGTATAGAACTGAAGTCGTTCCAGTCTTCGGTAGCGTCAGCTTCATGCCTTTTGCTCCAGGTTGGCGAAGAATGTCTGAGTCGTCGTGAGCCTGAGGATTTGGTACCTGCAGCAGACAATGGTGATGGCACATAACATAATCTGTACCAAAACCAATTATGGAAGTTGCATATTGATCGGACGGCCACAATTATTAACAGTGAAATATTTCGACAAGCCAGGGCTAGAACTTACGTCCTCCTGCTGCATATCTCAGTGCCAAATTACTAATGAGCTGATCCCAGCAGGGAAGTTAGTTACCTGCTGTCGGAGACGGCGACGTGGCCGCCGCACGAATCTCATCAATAGCTGTGGCCAACACGGTCATTGAGTTCTGCTGAACTTCTCGTAGTCGCTCCTGAATCTCCTTTTCAGTCATTCTGTAACGAATTAGTTGAAAAGGGAAACAAACTCATGCTACAATTTCTTAGAAATTAGAACCAAATGGAAGACTTTGGCAGCACTGCCACAAACCAGCTCCCCAGCCATCGCGTACATACGTGATGGGGACCTACAGTTTTAGGTGGGCTTCGATATAAATTTCACTTGGCATGCTGAACATAGAAGAAAATACAGATAAGAAAAGCTCTGATCAGAATCGAACCGGTGTGACACTGCTTCTGTAAAGGCAACGACCTTTCGGCTATCAAGGTTTTTTACTTTTTTGAGGTTCGAGAATCATAAAAATCTTACTCAGTACAGCGGGCGACATGTTTATCACAGATGACTTTCGCTTCCATTACAGTGTTGAGTTTTTCGGCGGCAAGAAAGCAGCGCGCCGCCTCCTTCTTTGCCGCCTCCCGTTCGGCTCGCGCCCCACGCAATGCCACCTGTCAATAAATAATTAGTAACGAGAAATAAAATACCATACTACTTCAAGATATATTATTATATTTTTGTGACATCTTTCCGAATGTTGAATAGTTCTTGTTCCGAAATATAAGATATCTCTGCCTGCCATTGTCATTGCCAAGGTATCCTACTATCAAGTTCTCCAAGATACGTTTATAAATACAAACTATGTGCAGCCACTTTTTTCAGTCAAGAGTCTCACCTGCAGCACAGCAAGCATCTCCGCAATAGCATTGTTATCTGCAGGTTCACGGTCAGCCCGCCTTCGTTCTTCCTTCTTCTCTCCCGTTTTTTGGAGTTTTTCCTCTTTGTCCCGTCTTGCTTCAGGAGGTAGGTCCTTTCTCCTATCTTCAGCCCGCTTTTCTCTCTCTGGCATTTCGCCAACGGGGGTTTTACAAACTGGTTTTCCATTCTGATCTCTCAGTTGTTCTTTGCGTGGGGTTTTTCGGCCCTTTGATTCCGTGTCTAGGGAACAAATATTTTAGATGTTTGTAGAACTTAGCGAACTTACCGGATCCACAATACCTATTTTATCCCTAATTAAAGTTTCGTGCTTACCTTGAAATATTTCACCCCACGTTTTGTCTCTGTTCTGTGGTATTTTCTGATGATCTTTCTTTTCATTCGTGGCCGGCTTCTTCGTAAATAATTCCTAAAAGAAATAGCAGAATTATTAGAAGTTGGCTATTTAAAAATATTAGGGATAGGTATCTCGGGTTCCCATATTTTTTCAAGAAAAGGACTTTCTCCTATGTAATGTACCTATGAACACCGAGATACCTCAAAGTAACATTGCACCACCTGTTGGTCAGAAAAGCACCCTTAGCTCAAGCACACTTACATCTGCAGGAATTCGTATAGTGTGATGAACATGATCCCTTCCGCAGACTCTTGTAGTGACTCGCCCAAGACACGGCAAACTACTCTGTGGATTTCTGTGCCCGCAGCACTTACATACGTTTTCACTCTTCCCTTTTTCATACCCACACTGGCTGCGAGACGAACTAGTAGCTTTCGACGCAGGTGTGGGACGTCCTGATTTGGCCAGTGACAATTTCTTGTCCTTCTCGCTATCCTTTTCAGCGTTAGATTTGTTCTTACGGTTCAAAGCGTCCACTTTACACTCTACTCGTATAATTTCTTTCTTCAACTGGTCTATGTTTTCCTTTAGTTGCTTGGGAAACACCGTTGCCGTTGGCGCCATTCTTCTGTTCTAAAGGGCTGAATGAATACGTGCAGTGAGATATTAAGTTAATAATTTAAAACATAGGGGTAAATGCGGTAATAATTATAAGAAATTTCAACTGGAAATGAGTCTTATTTGGTCATTATATTACCTTTTACCAGGGTTTTTCGGTTGAGAGTGATGGCCATGTTTGTTTACATTGCTTACAACTTTCACTACGGTAGACATCATGCCATCATGGAGCGTACAAGCATCAATCACAGGTTAATACACTTTAATTACTGATTTTGTACCAAAAAATAATCACATAAAATTATTTTTTAATTTTTGATAATGATATTGAGTTTAAAAAATAGATTTTTAAATTTCAGATACCGTTTTAAATAATGGCGCGGAAATTATTTCGAAACGATATATCGTTTGAAAAGACTACTGATTGTGTGAGTAGAATAGCATCTTTTAATTATAGTTTAATCACTATTACATGATTATATAAATTTTTCAGAAGTATAATTATAAATTTTAAATTAAAAATTGAACATTTAACTGAAATAAACTTTTGTAATGATATTTTGGTCTTGTTTCCGGTTTATCGATATTCTCCCATTTCCGGCCTCTCCTCTCCGATACTGACGGCTAGGAGATGTCCTCGAATAATTATTTCGGACTAGCCGCCTCGCGGCGCTTCGCGCCGCTCGGCGTCTAGTATTGGTCCACCGCCGCGCTCCTTTGCCGCCGTTCATTTGACCGTTGGTGAGAGGAAAAAGACGGTAGGATGTTCAGTAGGTCTAGTGCGATTCTTTTTTGTGCAAATGCAGGTTTGGAAAGAAAAAAGTCACAGAAATGTAATGTTGTTGGTGAATTGAAGTTAGATGTTTCCACAGGCGGCAGACAGTCACATTAATGCGATTATACGAGAGATGTTATAACTTGGAAGTAATTGCGGTATATTTCGTAATACCTTCAACGTTTTCAACAGCAGTATGTTTCACCTTTTGCAGTCTGTGTGAGAAAACTGATAGTGGCCTAATGTCCTTTTCCCATTGTCGACGTATTTTTAGCCTCTTGTTACTATCATACCTACATACATTATTTCGTGCGAAATCAGTGTTGCGGTAAGGAATGCTATGTACTGGAAATATGTAGTACCTACATGAAGAAATAATGATGTGTAGATTGTGGAATGAGGAAGGAGGTGTATGACATACTTACCTATATACAACAAATATAGAATAATTCAAGACACGTATATAATTGGTTTTTAATCATGGGTAGTATTTCAGTAGGTTGTTTTAAGTAAGTGGTAAATCTTTACAGAAATTGAAACAGTTAATCGTGGGGAGTAGGTATTTGAGTAGGTTATTTTAAGTAGGTAAGCGCTAAACCGTAAATCTATACAAAAATTGCAAAATCATGTTGTTGGTACTTTTTACTTATGGTTTCCATGATAGCGACCCGTTGCGCGACATTGAAAATTTAACAGGTCTGGTTAGGTGACCTATTTGATTAGGTTGTTTTAGATAAGTGCTAAATGTATACAAAAATTGGAACATCATGTTGTTGACACTTTTTACTGATGGTTTTCATGAGTTATGCGACATAGAAAATTGAAGAGGTCAGGTTGGGTTACGTAAATTTGAAGAAGTTGCTACCTACCTAGTTGAATACAGGGGGAGGATAGTAGCTACCTAGGAATTATTATGTAGTTAGATTACCTACCATCATATGCAATAATTTGCTTTGTATCATGCAAAAGGTAAGTAATAGTTATGTAGTGATATTACCATCATAATATGTAATGATTTGGTTTGTACCACGATCAAGGTAAAAGAGTTTTCGTATAGGTGCGTAAACCTTGTATCAACTATATGCCATTTGCTATCTGTTGGAAATAAGTTGAAACGTGCTCTGTTGTTTTTGGTGCGATACACCGATCTTGTGAATGGCTGCGCGTTACGCTAAGGAAATGAGGCCTATGCCCATCTTCACCCCCTATATATACTGGCCACCTGACCTGCTCGCTGTCGTTCCCCAGGCTTCTGGAAGTGGTCCCCCCTCCCCTGTGGTAGTGACTATGCCCACCCAACGCCGCAGACCTATTTCGACCCCTGTAAGCCAACGTTTCCCCCACATGTATTTCTTTTGTTCCACTGAGGCACTATCACAATGTCATTTTAACATCGTGGAGCCGCCACTTGTGGCTGTTGTTTTGCAGTAAATGGTTACGCCCACGCAACGGCGCGAACGTATTGTCACCCGTCTAAGCCAATATTAGACCCCAGTTGTATATCCTAGATCCGCTTCTGAGCACTCCAACAGCATCTGATGGTTAAGACCTGTTAAGAACCTGTTTCTTCTTCTTCTACCCTATTCTACCCTTTCAGGGTATTAGGGGGAGGAATCGGACAAAGTCTTTAGAAGTAGTCTTGTTCATTGAGAGAGTCTTCGTAGGTGACGCATCGTCTTTCTCTTTCGTTCCACCACCAGGGTCACAACTTGCTCCCACGTCGTCTGTGGACGGCCTCTAGGATGCCGGCCTTGGGGTGTCACTTCTAGGAACTGCCGTGGTCCATGCTCCTCTGGCATCCGAGCTACATGCCCGAACAACGGGAGTTGCCGCTCTTGTATCCTACGGCGTACTGCTGGTACCTGGAGGTCTTCATGGATTCTGTCATTCCGTACGCGGTCATGCCTGGTCTTTTCGGCTATTCTCCTGAGACACTACATTTGCGTCGCGTTCACCCTGCTCAAGTCACTCTTCGTTCGCGCCCCGCTTTCACTTCCATACAACACCCCACTTGTATATCCTAGATCCGCTTCTGAGCAGGTGAACAGCACCAGACCTGATAGTCATCCTCTCCACTGAAGAGTTATTGCTGTCGCTCTGTATTCACCGCCTAGTTGTAAATGACTCCGACCACACAACGCCAAAAACCTAAGTCCGACAGTCAGGGTCATTGTTTGGCCCCACTGGAATATCCCAGTGCCGGTACTGAGCGCTGTCGGAGCAAGTCAACAGCGCCTTGTTGGTTAGTGTAACACAACATACCACTGTGCGAAACGTCAGATCGCTGCCTGGACGATTGTTGGAAACATCCTGGATACGGCACTGAATGTGGTGAAATCGTGCCTTAGAGCGTCTTTTTAGTGCATTAGGAATAGTGCTGCTGTGAATTGAAATATTCCCGTTGTTAGTTTGATTTGAGCTATATATACCTATATATATATATATATTTTTTTTTAGATATCTTGGATACGCCATTGATTGCGGTGAAATATTTTCCTTAAACCTTACTTTGAGTGTATGACGAACAAAACAGCCAAGTAATGACAATTTTCCAACTATAAGTTCGGCCTGGGTTACAATTTAGTGATATCCTGGATTCGCCTCTGAATGCAGCTAAATCCTTCCATAGACCTTTCTTTGAGTGTATGAGGAACAAAACTGCCAGGTAGGGAAATTTTCCCACTATTGGTTCGGCCTAGGTGATAATATAGCGATATCCTGGATACGCCGCTGAGTGTGGCGAAATCCTTCTTTAAACCTTACAAGTTTAAACATTTTCCAATCATTGGTTCGGCCAAGGCAACAATTTTTCAATATCCTGGATACGGCGTATATTGCGACTGCTGTTCGCTTGGCTCAAAAATGGAACATTTAACTATTATTATTTCCTATCCTTGAAACGTCACTGGTTAACGCATATATCCGGAAGGTTTCACACGTTCCATTACTACCCCCCGTGTAGCGCACATGTGAAAATTAAAATAGGTCTATGAAGGAAGTGTCGAACGAAATTTGACAATCCTGGTCACGTCCCTGGCTAATTGGATTGTTTCCTATTTCGCAACAAAAAAATATCACCGGGGCCATTACGGCCTTAACTGCCATCCGCTCGCCTCTGTAAATGAAAAGCTGGAACATTCCCATCCTGGCTATGTCCCTGTGTGTTTCCATTTCCTGCTCATGTTCAACACTGGTACCTACACCCCGGACATTGCAGCCCATGAGTAAGATGGTGACCGGTGTGAAGAGGCAGAAGGTGTTGGCACTATTTTCGTTATCCCGGGTTCGGCCCTAGGTAACTTGAATTTGCACATTTTCTTATCATATAGATTCGTCATTGGGGCCATTGGGGCGCTATACCTACCCTCCGAGTCACGTCCGGCCATGTCAATAAATGAAATATCGGAAATTTTTCCATCGTGGCTACGCCCCTGGTGAACACGTCAATTCGGTTACTATTCACATATTCTGCATTAGTACCTTATTAGTACCATTAGTACTTTATAGTAGAGACCACTGCGCTACAATCGTAACGACCGGTAAGTAAACAACATCATTTGTACAAGATTCTTTAGTCGTGGCTACGGCCCTGGCTAACTCAAAATTTGCAAATTATCTGTCATTGGACCCGTTAAGGCACTGCACCCTCCTACTTCCATCCGGTTATGTCAATAAATGAAGTTTTTCATCCCGGCTACGCCCCTGGTTTACGCGTAGGTACCTACTTCCTGTTATTTTTGTCACATACCTACTCTTTATTAGCACCACCTGTAAAATGCATCTGCTGTATACCAAGATGGCCTGCTGTTAATGAACAGAATGTGCGCAATCCGGTCCATCTTGGGTAGGTACCTACGGCTCTGGCTAATTTGACATATTCGTCATTGGGATCATTGGGCCGCTATGCCCTATGACTTCCGACCGATTACCTCAATAAAAAATGAAAAGTCCGGAACAATTTTCATTCTCGCTACGCCCCTACCTACCACGTAAGTACCTATTTACATTTCCCCCCGCAGATTCTTCATTGAGGCTTATTCGTCAATAAATAGACTTTTCCCACCGTCGCTGCCTATGCCTCTGACTAATGCGTGCTTCCTGTTATTTTTGTCACAAATGTTCTTCATAACCAATACCAGTTAGGTAAGTGCACCTTGTGAATTTCATGGCAATCGGTTAAAAAATGAAATGTGCACAATCTGTGGTGTTGTGGTTACAGTCTTGGCTATTCTGAAATTTTGACATTTCCAGAGGAATTTATATTTGCTCGACAAATTTTACCAATAAAAGGGGGATTTCGCTCGGTCAATTTTGCGTCCCTCTGTAACCTGCGCCCTTGGCGGCCGCCCACCTCGCCGTCGGGTTGCTACGGCGCTGGTTGATTCTCCCACATTCTTCATTAGTACCTACCTACCTACCACCAGTAGACAGTAGACTGCATCCTGTGGGCGCAAATAGGAACTGCTGCATCGCAATGAAACGTTTTGCAGGTTGTTGGGGGTGTCAAATGGAGTAAGCGATCGCTGCCCGCAATAATAAATGGAAAGTCTCAGTATTTTTTTTTTTCTAATATGGCTATATAGGTACATACTTACCTATCTACTTTGGCGCCGTTTTCGTCATTTGGGCCATTAGGGCACTTTACCGTGCTAATACCATCTGCCTAGCTCAATAAATTGCACGACACAACATTTTTGCATTGCCGATTCAGTAGTTGCGGGCAGCGATCGCTTACTCGATTTGACACCCCCAACAACCTGCAAAACGTTTCATTGCGATGCAGCAGTTCCTATTTGCGCCCACTCGCATACGTTTAGGTTAAGGTTAAATTTCAGCTTAGGTAGATCAAATGCTGCCAGAAGATCACGTGACGATGCTGCATTTTAGGGCACTCTTGGGTGCGAAAGTATAAAAAATAGTGTTAGATTTTTTATATTTTGGCGCGAAAAAATTCACTTTGCTACGCACAATTTTTGCTCAACTTAGATCACACTGGCATTTGCTCCACACAATTCTCTGGCGCCAACCAGGTTTCAAATTCGTCACACGCGTCCTAATCTATCACTTACTTCCTTCCCTTTTCGTAATGTTTCGCTTAATAATTCCATTTTATTTTATTAGTTGCTAACGTACTGTGAGCCGTTCTAGGTTTATTTGTTCCAAAAAAGAATCAAAAAATGAGACAGCCGATCAAAATCCAAGATGTCTACCTCAAAGTTCTAGATTATTCTCGAGGAATTGAGTAGATACTCTAGGTGTTTTTATTAATATAGATCTAAATTATAAAAATTGGAAGTTAGTAATAAAATACAATGGTTGTCTATTCGGTTTATGATTAGATTTACGGCGACTATGTTTATTTTGCTCTTTCGCTTCTGCCGTGTCAATCGATTAATCGACTTCATGTCTGCTGCCACGTTTTTTTGCGGAAAGTTCAAATTCGTCACATGCTTCTTAATTTTTCATTTACTTTTTTACGTTTTCGTAACGATTTGCTTAATAATTCCATTTTACTTTATTAGTGTCTAACGCTTCGTCAGCAGTTCTCGGTTTATGCGTTCCAAAAAAGAATCAAAAAATGGGACAGTAATGGCGCCGGCCAAAATCCAAGATGGCTGCTAGCGTTTTTATTAATATAGATTTACTCATGGTGGGGCTCACTACGGGTGAGTTAAGTCTTAAATTTTACTTCTACTACTGAAAGAAATCTTATTTTACAGGAATCAAATAGTATTATCCTTTATTTTCAACCCAAAATGGGCTAATTCAATGAGCCACCCCGGCTTGCAGCATTGATCGCTTTCTGAATAAAATGGCCGCACCTTTAAACTGCTTTTGAGGAATAAAATTAGTTATTTAAACTTTATTTTTACGATATTCCCTGCGTGCTTTTTGAGTTTTACGTAATAGAACTCTTATGGGTACGTCTTTTTGCTGTATGGTGGATGCCTGATTCGTAGCCACGTTCCCGCACGACGTCGGTTTTCCGGGAAGTCCTCATTACGCCCAGTTCCCAATTCCTGCGTAATTAAAAGTGGACTCACTTAGGTTTAATTTGGAAGGTGTACAGATGTTACTATGTTTAGCGGAATATTGTTTAATGTTAGGCGGATGTGAGGGGGCAGGTTCCAGTCTCAACATCCCGTGATTTTTGCCTGTGGCCTGGCTGGTGTCTGTCTGAGTTGTGCACCCGACAAGTTGTTTCCGACTCTAACACGTAGGAATTTTCATCTCAATCCGTCTGGTTCTGAACCATTATCCAAAGGGATTTAATTGTTTCAGTCAAGCTGGGTCCTACCAGACAGCTCAGACGGGGTATGCAGTTACCCCTGCTAGCTATACAACACAGCGGACTGCCTATGAGACGGCTTACACTCCGGCGGCTACCAACTCCACGCCCGCTACTGCTTACGCCGTCGGGGCGCTGTTGTTGTTGTTCATTTTGATCCTCATTTTGGTCAGGTAACTATTTTTTTTTCTGTGAACGGTAGTTGATTTTCAGGTATATTAATAAACGACTGGTATAGCCCCAGCTGCAAACGTGGCAATAAAAAACCCCGTGAAATTCAAATATTTTAAGTTAAAAAAATATTTATGATTATTTTTTCGATATAAAAAAAGTCATGGAAAGGAAATTTTACTATTTGGAAAATTTCCGGAAATCACTAACATAATCTTGCGATCCTACCACTGTAGTAAATACTTTTGTCACGTTTTTTTGTTAAGTTGGAGAATGAGAAACGAAGTCAAAGTTTTAGAAACCCCACTATATTCGAGCTTATCCCTACAGAAATGGCATGTGAGAGTTATTCGACAGGTCCATTTGAAGTTTGGCAGGCAGTTGGCAAAGAAAACCTCCATTTCTTCGGGAAAACGAAGTACTATTGAGCAGCAGGTGTATTCCCTTTCTCGAACGCCAGCAAACCCACCCAACTAACACCTTCAAAATTTATTGTAAGAAGAACTGTTCTCCGTATATTGCATCATGGCTGCCTTATCTTCTTACAATAAATTTTGAAGGTGTTAGTTGGGTGGGTTTGCTGGCGTTCGAGAAAGGGAATACACCTGCTGAAAAGATAGTAGACTGATGTTTTCAGAGCAGTTAACACATTACCAGTGACGATCAATCGCCGCTCCAACAATTTCCTCTTTCCTATTTTCTCGCTAGCCATCCGCGAAAGCAGCATTGTTCAAAATCGGGTGAACGGTATAGGCTCTAGAGCACTGCACGGACGGCCGGACGGACTGAGGGACGACAGACTTTTTTCAGAAACCACTTTTTTGGACTCAGGGGACCCCCAGGATCATGGGAAACCCAAAATCTCAATTTCGAAATTCTGCAGGGAAAACAATACTTTCTCGCCATATATGGCTAGGGAGAAAGTAAAAATATTTTTTAGAAAACTGGTTTACCTGTTTTCTGTTTCTGCCCTGACTCTGTTTCTGCCCTGACGCTTTCAGCTCAATCTAGTTTAATTAAGAACACGTTTTAATCAAAGCCATATATCGCTTCAATTTAGAAAAATTGGTTACTTAAAATTATTCACTTACTTAAAAAACCTAGTATAATTAAAGAATAGAAAACGCAAAAAAGGCCACAATTTTGGTGAGAAATTTAGTGAACTCTTAATCACTTTTGTTTCCAGTTGCAGTCGTCACCATACCACACGCTCCGTCTCCGTCTCCTCTAGAGACCTCAGTATCTGTTCGGTTGCTGCCACTGACAAAAATACAGGGCGTTCGGGTCACTTTTGAAACAAGTAAGTCCAATTTTACTGAAACTGAAATGATTAACCCCCGTGTGTTTGTGAGAAATTTAAGATAGTTGTGTCTCAGCGTTCCCTCCAAAACAGATGGCTTATAATTTTGTGTTACCAATAAAAGTTCAAGACTCTGATTCAGCCATTTTAGATTTCTTAGGGCGGTTGGCCACCCCAATTTTTTAACATTTTAAAAATGATTTATTTAATCAATTCTAGTTTAAACTTTAAACTCCTGTAACTCCTGTAACTCATGTATAATTTAACAAGTGTATTTCATTTACTTGTAATTAGTAGCTTATAGTATTGCCATTCTGGCCTGCCTGGCCCGAGGGCATTCTGTGAACAGTGCATAATGCCCTCAGGCCAGGCAGGTCAGAGTGGCGATACTATAACCGCTATAACTATAAATATATCTCCGTATCAAGATCCAAGCATACGTTAGATAGTAATTTTTCCTTTTTACTTTCTCGCTATATGGCGAGAAAGTATTGTTTTCGTGCAAAATTTCGAAATTGAGATTTTGGGTTCCCATGATCCTGGGGGTCCCCTGAGTCCAAAAAAGTGGTTTCTGGAAAAAGTCTGTCCGTCCGTGCAGTGCTCCGTTCTCTCGATTTTGATGAAATTTGGTATGGACCTGTCTAAAATTACTGCCGAGGGGCTTGTCAAGGATTTTTTGATTGGTGAAAAACTGCGGCCGCTATTGCCAAAAAACCGCCAAAATAATTCAAAAATCGTGTTTTTGGTTAGCCGGACAAGCGCCGACGGTACACTTTTCAATCTATAACACTGAAAATTGGTAAGTGTGTTGACAAATAGATGTTTCGAGGTCATTTGCAACTACAATTAAACTGGTTGAAAATTACGGCCGTTTTGGACCAAAGTTCAATCCTTTCGGCGCCATTCACATTTATTGACCAATTGTCATGAAATTTGATAAGTTTGTGTTAAATTACGTAACTTAAACGTTTGTTGAACAGACTTTTGTTATCTTCAAAATTACGGCCGTTTTTATCGAAAAATTGTTGAAAATGAGTTGGGAATGGGAAACCATGTTTTTGAATGGTCGGAACACATTTGGGAGTACAGTAATTGAATGACAGCCATGAAATTTGTTATGAGTGATCTCAGATAGATGCTCGTTGGTTTTTTTCAACCGATTTTGGATTGAGTGAAAATTAAGTCCGCAAAAAAATTTCAAAAAATCTCAAAAAATAAAAAACTAAAATTTCATATGGGACGAGAAATTTAAGTGCGACTGTTGTCGAACCCTTTATTTAATAATGCAATTTCGTTTCTATTTAAAGGATACCTAGATGGCCAGTCCCATTCAGCGTGCAGGTGATGGGAAGTCGTAGTAGCAAAGTGGGAGAGTAGAGTCTTTGCAAACGCCACGACGGACTGTCACAGGAAGTTTATTGTATGTTATATGCAATAAGTCCATGATGGCGGCGAACATAAAGATCACAAAAGCAAGCACAGATGACGGACTGTTCCCACTATGCATGGTTGAAGTGATCAAGTCAGCAGGTAAGGACTGAAATGTATTAGAAGAGGTAAGGAAAAATCCCAACATGTACCGTTCTCGAACTTTCTGGCATGTCGTACTTGTTTTTGGGGATTTTTCCTGTACCTGCAAAAACCATGCTTTTGTACCTAAACAAAATTGGTGTACAGTTCAAAACCTTTCAGTATTCCTTACAGCAACTATTTACAACTATCAGATTTCTCATTTCTCATTATGACAAGTTAATTTTTACGTAGAAACAATAATTAAGTAGCTCTTACTTGAATCATTTTCAAAATCCGAGGGGTACAAGGTAGTACAAGAACCCTTTATGAATTATTATGCAGCTATACCACTATTACCATTACACTATACTTTTTCATGTATTACAAACTGTAACAAGGGAGCATACTGTAGATGTACCTAATATAAATACATCATTGGGTGCACATTTGTCAGTCAAATACTTGGGTACAATTATGAAGAATCCCTATCGCAATAGTAGTATTAGTATTAATTTTCAGTATTTGCAGGAACAAAAAAGTGCCACCAAACCACTTCGCCCATACTCATTGGCTGGTTCTCTCATTTCTAAAGCCAAAATGAAAAATATTTGTGGCATTTATTATTACCGCATTTCAGAAGCTAATATTGAAAGTGATAGAATGAGAGAGATAGAAAGATGAACGAGTTACTTCACATGAACACATGATTAGAAAGTCTTGATTGCTCCTGACGTTAGTTATTGTATTTTGTTTTTAGATAGTCAAGGCTGCGGCGATCCCGAACTACCCCCCGGAGTGAATGTTACCGTAGTGAATCCCGAAGAAGGACAACAGGCGACCTCTACGTGTCCGGAGGGTTCGCAAATGCCTTGACGGCGAGTGGGCGGGCAACGCATCCCTCTGTAAAAGTATGTATCTTTTTTATGTGTACAACTGAAATTTGGAATAAAAAAATTACTTTGACGTGCCTATCAGTGCACCTAACGAAGCCATGATTTTTCATAAATAATCTGGTTAGAAAGCAGATCCAATTTTTAAGTAGTTAGGTCTCAGAACTAAAATAATGAAAATTACAATCATTATTGGAAATATGTATTTATCTACGTCTTGTTTTTTAGTTGCCGACTGCAAGGAGCCGCCTTGGATATAGACTTCGAAAGGTGGATACAACAATTTTCTGCACAACTTGGGGCTTGTGGCAAAAAAAAAGATATCTTATCACATTATACCGTTATCCTTTCGAATAAAATAGTTGGCTAGTGGATTTTTAACGGAAAGATGAAGAATGCATTAACTTTATCTGCGAGTTATCCTCATGGGGGCACTAAAGTGAACTTTAGCAACTGATGAAATCCACGCTCTCATTTTCACTGGTTTTTGTTTGGTTGACACATCCTATTTTTTTAGCGAAATCTAATTTCAAGATTCAGGTACAATTATTACAAACGAGAAAAATTCTCGAATTAAATAATAAATTTACAATAGGTACCGCTAACAGTTGAGCACTAGGCACTTTCAGGTATACTTGCAAGTTCTGGACTGGAAAGCATTCAGTAAACAGGTACCTCAGTCTTCCCCCACCAGATGCTACAGCACCTGCTCTCCCATTGGTAGCCCCACTATAGTCTACAACACAATAGGTACAAGTGCTGTGGTACCTGTTTGGCGAAGGGTGACTGCTTTCCACTCAGATACTATACACAGAACCATGCCCATTGCTGGACATATAAATACAGATTATGACTCGGTTTGCACTTAGAGGAGCCTTCAAAAGACATCAAGTAAGTATAAAAAATACATACACAAGCGTATAACATGTAAGTACACAACCTACGTTTTTACCAGGTTTTTTCGGTTGAGAGTGATGGCGTTGTTTGTTTACATTGATTTCAACTTTCACCACGGTAGACAACACGGAGCGTACAACCATCAATCACAGGTTAATACACTTAAATTACTGATTTTGTACCAAAGAATAATCACATAAAATTATTTTTTAATTTTTTATAATGATATTGAGTTTAAAAAATAGATTTTTAAATTTCAGATACCTTTTTAAATAATGGCGCGCAACTTATTTCGAAACGATATATCGTTTGAAAAGACTACTGAATGTGTGAGTAGAATAGCATCTTTTAATTATAGTTTAATCACTTTTACATGCTTATATAAATTTTTCAGAAGTTTAATTATAAATGTTAAATTAAAAATTGATGATTTAAATAAAATAAACTTTTGTAATGATATTTTGGTCTTATTTCCGGTTTATAGATATTCTCCCATTTCCGGCCTCTCCTCTCCGATATTGACGGCAAAGGAGATGTCCTCGAATAATTATTTCGGATTTACTCATGGTGGGGCTCAGTACGGGTGAGTTAAGTCTTAAATTTTACTTCTACTACTGAAAGAAATCTTATTTAACAGGAATCAAATAGTATTATCCTTTATTTTCAAACCAAAATGGGCTAATTCAATGAGCCACCCCGGCTTGCAGCATTGATCGCTTTCTGAATAAAATGGCCGCCACATTTCATCGATCCGTAGAACCTTTAAACAGCTTTTGAGGAATAAAATTAGTTATTTAAACTTTATTTTTACGATATTCCCTGCGTGCTTTTTGAGTTTTACGTAATAGAACTCTTGTGGGTACGTCTTTTTGCTGTATGGTGGATGCCTGATTCGTAGCCACGTTCCCGCATGACGTCGGTTTTCCGGGAAGTGCTCATTACGCCCAGTTCCCAATTCCTGCGTAATTAAAAGTGGACTCATTTAGGTTTAATTTGGAAGGTCTACAGATGTTACTATGTTTAGCGGAATATTGCTTAATGTTAGGCGGATGTGAGGGGACATGTTCCAGTCTCAACATCCCGTGATTTTTGCCTGTGGCCTGGCTGATATCTGTCTAGAGTTGTGCATCCGACAAGGCCTTTCGTACTCTAGCACGTAGGAATTTTCATCTCAATCCGTCTGGTTCTGAACCATTATCCAAAGGGATTTAATTGTTTCAGTCAAGCTGGGTCCTACCAGACAGCTCAGACGGGGTATGCAGTTACTCCTGCTAGCTATACAACACAGCGGACTGCCTATGAGACGGCTTACACTCCGGCGGCTACTAACTCCACGGCCGCTACTGCTTACGCCAGCACCTATGGAGGTATGTGGTGCTGTGCTCACAACAATCACTAACATAATCTTGGGATCCTACCACTGTAGTAAATGCTTGCGAAATCTCCGGTTCTGATCGACTGGCCTACTTACGATGTTTGTTCTTTTAATGCAGGGCTTGTTTCAGCAGTAAGTGCAGGGGCGCCGGCTTCTGCCACTTATGACTATGGGTATGCCCGCCCTGCTGCGGCCACCTACGAGACGCCCAAAACATACTATCAGCAGCCTGTCGCTGCCACCTACTCTACTGCAGATTACCAACAGGGTATGTAAAATAAGGCTTCTACTAAATTTACTTGTGACGAGAAGACACGGTGAGGTCTACAACCTTTATCGTATATTCGTGAGAGATAAGCCACTATCTCTACTTTCCCACGTACAATTTGTGGAGATTGTCCGAAGGTGCCAAGCAGCATCTAGTAAATGTTCCCTATTTTCAACTGAACCTTTCACTTTGTTCATTACTTTTCTGATAATGTTGAATGATGACAAGCATAATCCCAGCTCGCTTTGAGTTTTGAAAACAGTGAAGATAACTATGTTCACAACTTGCTGATGACTAGAAGAACTGAAAACTTTTCCGTTGTTTCTGAGTAAGCCTCTGAAATGTTTTATTCGTTTTGATTTCAGCGGCTGCAGCGAAGCCAGCTTACAGCACAGGAACGTACGCCGGGACTGCGACTAGACAAGTGCCCCTCACCACCCAGGCTAAGGTAAGACATGCCTGTGAAACCAGGTATAATGTTTTTTACCATGGTTACTCTGCAGTGTTTTGATTTCCTTCATATTAAAGCTACACAAAAACCAATCTGCTGGGTATGTACGATGCGTCTTGGGATCTGCCATCCCTCCCATTGACCATACGTCTAGGAATGCCAGCTGCAACCTTCAACCTTCTCTTTTTTGCTTCAGGTGGCGTATGCCCCCAACACCGTGAGTTATCAGACTCAGACAGCCCAGCCTGTAGCGGCTACCTACTCCACGACGTATGCAGTCAACACCACGCAGCAGCAGACTGCCACCCAGACAGCCATCAAACAGGAGAAGAAGCCTGTGGCGAAGTACGTGGTACCAGCTGCCACAACTGCATCCTACCAGACCCAGCCGCAGAGCCATCAGCAGGGCTACACCGCGGCGTTCAGCGGTACTCCCGTGCAGACGAGCGCTACCCCCATACAGACGACCAGTGCACGTAAGTAGCGTTCTGTTCCTTTAGGTGCACTAGAAATTTCAGTTTGATAGTGGTTTGGACCATTCTCTACTTAGGCTGAATTTCACCACTTTAACGTGAAGACTATCGTGTACACGATATCCTATTGTTAAAAAAGGTTAACGGCTTTCACCATCCTGACGATAGCACCCTGATCTTGTCGTTAGTGAACCCGTGCGTTAGCAATAACAATAACTTTCATACCTTATTCGACTCGTTTGGGTGCGAAACGGGCAGGGATTGTTGTCTGCCCAACAATTTAATACCTTTCTCCGAAAAATTAGTGTGTTTTTCCCCGTTATTTTTCTATTTTTAAGTTGACATTATTGAAACGTACAATGAACGTACACCTAAACAAAGTTGACGTAAACAAAAAAGACGAATTCTAGTGACACAACAAAACCTAATGATAGGATAAGTTTAACGGCTGGTTTACCGATTCGATCGGTAGGAGGCACTATCGTGAGGTGGTGAAATTCAGCCTTACTGTAATAATAATAATTCAGAGGTCTCTGTCGTCTGATTTCGTCGTGGAGTGCTCCTTAGCATTGATTTTTGGAGGGAAACTCCCCTTGCACTTAGCTTTGTCAGAAACTAGTCAAGCGCAACATAGGACCATTTTCAACAAGAAAAATCAGCGTGGATCTGTCTTGGTGGAAAGGGGCCCTTTCTGTGATAAACAGTCAAATGATTAGCTTTTTGTGGGGTTGAAAAATCGCTCGATTGATGTTGAAAGCACACTACTCGAACTATTTTCTGACGTAGGATGGAGAGCTGTACAAATTAATAACCAACGGTATCTAAGCATAAATAAATGCACTGTCTAGTCATTGTTATTAAGTAATTGTTGTGGATACAGTGAAATGATGACAAACAATCCCAGCTCGCTTTGAGTCACGGCGTTGAAGATAACTATGTTCACAACTCGCTGACACGTATCCCAACGCAAAATGAACCGGTTCTGGAGGTTTTATATGAACGTGTAATGGGTCTGTGAATTTCAGAGTCTACTTTACTTTTAGTAAGCGGAGCGCCGCAGTGGCAGCCCTACCCTAACAAGAAGCAACCCTTCATGGGGGGGCAGCCCGCTGTGCGGAAGGTTCGCCCTGCGCCCAAACCTCAGCAGATTCACTACTGCGAGGTCTGCAAGATCAGCTGCGGCGGTATCATGGTAAATACGGCAGTACCCTTTGTGGTTTTTTCTTTCTCACTAGCCATATTTTATTTGACTTTCTCGAACGTCAGAAAACCCACTCAACCTTCCAAATTTATTGTAAGAAGAACTGTTCTCCATATATTGCATCATGGCGTGCCTTATCTTCTTACAATAAGTTTTGAATGTGTTAGTTGAGTGGGTTTTGTTGAACAGCTGCACTAATCCTGGAGAAGCCTTTTTTATTGTTGATATTTCCCTAATTGTTTTATGATAATCTCTCTCCTTCAACAACCGTCAAGGGGCCATGTTAATTTCCTCGCTATAGAGAGGACTTTAAAGTGAGTCAGTGGACTGAAGCGTTCGCTCGTTATAGGGAATGACAACCTTAATATTATTTTTTTTAATAATAACTAAGGGTGCGTCCCACCATGCCCAGTTAAAATTAAACTGGAGATTTTGTCCTATGTTTACCATGTTAAATTTAACTTAAAAGTTAAATTTAACATGGTAAATCTCCAGTTTAATTTTAACTGGGCATGGTGGGACGCACCCTAAGTTTACTTAACACACAGTTAAACATTTTTCCAGTTTTTTAGCTAAAGCCCAAAATAGATATCACTGTTGTATAGAAAAATTATGGCTTTTATTTTTTATAGACATACCGTGAGCACTTGGAGGGCCAGAAGCATAAGAAAAAGGAGGCAGCAGCCAAGACGGGCAACCCGGCACCCACTCCAGGTCGACACAACACCTCCTTGGTGTGTGAGCTTTGCGACGTCACTTGCACCGGCCAGGACGCCTATGCTGCGCATATA
This sequence comes from Mesopsocus fuscifrons, assembly GCA_950004255.1. Classification (NCBI taxonomy): domain Eukaryota; kingdom Metazoa; phylum Arthropoda; class Insecta; order Psocodea; family Mesopsocidae; genus Mesopsocus; species Mesopsocus fuscifrons. Next base: position 18,216,612 of record OX465377.1, read on the forward strand.
CGCGGCTCCAAACATCAGAAGGTACCATTCTATCCTTTGTTGTTGAATAAACTAGATCTTTAACATAGAATATTATGTGACTTCTGGATTGTTCGGTGCAGACTTGACTCTAAGAGTAGCGTACTAAATATATTATGGGGTGTTTGAATGGCTGCTCTAAAAGCTAAGCATAGTGTGCGATTCGCAGCCATTTATTCCGTGTGCGAATAGCATACTATGTTTAGCTTTTAGAGCAGCCAAGTAACTATCAGTGGCCGTGCAAACACCCGACTCAAACAGTAGGGGTACGGAAAGATATAATATATTTTAGAACAAGTACAAAATATCGCACCACCGTTCTCTCGGAAAGATGCCTTCAAGAAATAATATAGACATTGGGGGAAAATACTCGAAATGCTGAAAAATCCTCTTTTGTCTTTGGATGTCTTTGGATGCCCCAGTCTAATATCGTATTACGTATACCGTGATGACAAGTATAATCCCAGCTCGCTTTGAGTTACGGCGTTGAAGAAAACTATGTTCACAACTTGCTGATATTTTTCATTTTTTTAAACATGTTGGCGTTCGAAAGAGGATATACGTTAATTTACATGTATTTGTTCAGGTGGTCAAATTGCACACGAAACTGGGGAAGCCCATCCCTGCGGCCGACCCTATGGTCATGAAGAAGGAACCTCCCAAGGCCGCGGCCGTCGCCAACCCTGCCGTACCTGCCGGTAGGTAGCGCTGTTCGTTTTGTCTGGGTTCGAGTACCAGCATGTGCAATCTTTTAGGTTTAATTCCAGAATTCATGGTAATTTTGGGCTTTGTTATTTGGATATAAATTATTTATTTGTGATATTTTTTTCCTACAGCAGTGGTTCCAGAAAGTGAACCCACCGACATGGATACGGTGGAACCTGATATTGAGCCTGTGGGCCAGGACTACATTGAGGAAATCACCACTGGTGATGGTACGTGTTTACACTGTTTACATTCTAGTTAGGACCCTCACATAAGTAGGTACTATTTTTCGAAATCTCAGTTAATCCAGTTAAAAGTGTAGATTCATTATAATTCAGAATAAAATGCACTGAATAGGGAAAGATGAACAAATTACTCTGAATAAGTCATGCAGTGATGTTCTGTCGGATTTTTTTTGTTGGAAGTCAGTGTTAAAATTGCGTCATCTTTCAAAACAGAAATATTATTAGAATAATGTGTATTTGTACCTTCGGCAGTGAAATCCCAGTCTTGTTATGATGTGAAAATAGTAGGCTAGAGTCCTGAGCAAATAATGCTGAAATCAAATGTTCGTTACCACTGAACAAGACTGAAGATACCCGCACGAAACTCCAATATTTTTTGATCGTAGCACTTATACAAACACATTATCCATTTCAGGTAAAATCGTTTTCAACTGCAAGTTGTGCGACTGCAAGTTCAATGACCCGAACGCAAAGGTGAGGTTTCTATTTATAGTTTTTTTTTGTGGGGGAGGATACTGTAAGAAGCCGCTTTGTGAAGGCAGCACATCAGAGCGAGCCATGGGTTTTCTAAGCCTCCGCAGATGCTCTGTTCTCTCACGCTAAGAAGTCTGCCGTGACGCCACATGAATAGTCACCCCTTCTGGCAAATTACGCTACCTATCTCATTTCGGAAAGCTACCATACCTTCTTCTGCTCTTCATGAGACGATAAGTGGTATCATTATCTGCTAAACAGTTTTGTTGACTCTGGTTTTTGTTTGTTTGCAGGAGATGCATATGAAGGGCAGAAGACATCGGCTGCAGTACAAAAAGAAAGTGGACCCGCAGTTGGTGGTTGACGTGAAAGTCAACAACCGCACGAAGAAGCTTCACGAGGACAGACTGAAGCGGCAGCACCAGCGCGAGGAGTTCTTCCGACAGAGGGAGGAGTGGGGGTAAGTTACAGTCACTTGTAAAGTGGGAAATGGAGAAACCCCGATAATTAGGTAAAATCGTAATGGCAGCCTTCGTAAGTCATGCATACGTGAAAAAACATGGCTGCGAATAGCAAGTTATGTTTCTAGTTTCCGAAAACATTAAAGCAGTTGTAGTTGGTGAACGTTATTTATCCGCCTTGTAATGATGTTGATTTTGTAGGCTAGAGTCCTGAGCTGAATAATGCTGAGACTATAATCGTTCGTTACTTCTGAACGAGGCGATCAAACTGTTGATATTGCGTTTAGTGATCTCTGAGACCTCTTAAATAACTCCTGTTGTATTTGTTTTCAGAGGATACCCGATGCCCCCCATCATGATGCACCGCCCCTTCGATGGCCCCATGGCACCCATGATGGGAGTGGTAAGTTGTTTCTCTGCGTCTATTTTTCACTTCTTGGTAATAAAATAAAAATTTTGAAACATTATTTTCGGTATCGAAAGTTGGCTCATTTTGAATCACATAAAAAACGCGCCAAAAAGGAGTTCCCAAACTGTTTCAGTTAAACGTCACACACGAACGTTTGATCTAGTGTGGAGGCGTCTTAAAACATTTCCCATATCAACATCTCTTTGTTGGTAGTACTTAACGAAGTACGGACAAATGATGAAAAAAGATGACGAGACCGATCTTTTGGAAGATGATACTGGTTACCCCTGACGTCCGTATTAACTCACCACCCTCCAGTTCCATCTCTTCTTCATTTGTTTGTTCAACGTGTTTGTTTTGCTTTTGTTTAGCCGTTCTTCCCTCCCATGCGCCGCCCCGAGTCTGCAGATGACCGTCATGTGATCGCCCGCCACTCGGCCATCTACCCGAAGAAGGAGGAACTTGATGCTGTCCACAAGATTGTCTCACACAATGAGAAAGCTCTCAAGCTAGTCTCTGACTTCCTTGCCGAAGAGGCTGCAAAGAAAGGTATGTGGATTTCAAAGGGTGAAAAACTCACGTGGCACTATGAACGCAAGTGAATGGTGGTGCCATGTGCTGGGCAAAGTTTTTAAACAGACCTATACAACAGATCAATACAACACTCACTTGATGAAACCCATAGAGTAACTTTCGATATTATCGATCGATAAATTGCATCAAGATGGTGGTGCACATACCGGAATCAATCGAGATACCATAGTTGGTCCAAAGTTGTTGAATTTAGTCGTGGTTCTAGCATGATGTCAAAGATGACGAGTCTGATCTAGTGATGCCTCATTTGGTTACTCTGACGGAACTACTGTGTCTACTGCTACCCTTTCCACCTCTCCCTGAGACGCAGTGATGATTTGCCGTTTTGTGTTTTCAGCCGCCCCTAAAGCTGGAGCCAAGTCTCCTGCTGCCACAGTAAAGGTCGAGGAGAAGAAGGAAGAGAGCAAGAAGGTCGATGGTAGTGACGGCACTATGTGAGTTGAGCTTCAATTTTTTAAAATGGAATTTTAGAATCCTGAACTTATTATTTTCTCGAAAATTGATCGTAAAAAATCTTCTGTCAACTTTTTGATACTGAAATTTTCTTGCGAATTGACAATTTTACGTTACCATTTTTCTTGTTGGAATTTTTCTGGACATTGAGTAAGGTTAGAACTTCGAAAAAACCGGGTGCTGTGCTCTGAGTGCTGACCCTTATTTCTGGTTTTCAGGTTCTCTTTCCAGCAGGGCAAGGAGGAGACGGGAGGGCGCGTGCTGAAGGGAGCCATGCGCGTGGGGTGCCTGGCCAAGGGGTTGCTGCTGAGCGGCGACACGGCTGTTGATCTCGTGGTGTTGTGCGCGGAAAAACCCACCCGCACCCTCCTCTTCAAGGTTGCCGAAATCCTCCCCAAGCAACTTCAGGTATAGTTAAAAGTTCCTAACGCTAAAAGTGTCTCGTCGTTATCTTTTCGTTAATAGGCCTTTTTCTTATTGTTTCTCATGGATTAATCCTCTCTGTTGTTCCAGGCTGTTGCACCTGAAGAAAAGTACATGGTCCAGAAGAAGCCGGAGGACGCAGCCATTACTGTGATGGACACCAAGGAGCCCCACAACACAGTCACCATCACATTCACCTCGCCACTAATGCGCGAGCAAGCCCTCCCACCCGACGCTGCGCCTGCCGCCGGTAAGTATCGCCAAGTCTATCATCGCAGTACATAACGCTACTCCTACAGTTCACACTGTTCCATATCCTATTGTAGAGGGTGATTGCTAGAGAGATCTAGTTATAGGGACTAGCAGAAAATCATTTCCATTATCTGGGAAGAGGATGTTTTTACCTAACCCCAAAGAAGGTGGTTAGAGTTCCAATCAAAATTGTTGAAAGAAGGGACAGTATATTTAACAGTGTGGGTTGTAGTCCCTATAAATGGAATTTTGATTCATAAATAGCCAAAGGTATTAATATAACATTTGAGCAATGTTCGCAGGTCTTGACCCGTAATTTTGCAAGCAAGTATATACAGACTTATGTAGCATTTCTAGTTTTAGAAAATCTATTTTTTTAAATGAAAACAACAAGACTTGTCAACATTCCTGATGGAGTGGAGCAACCTGGAATGAGAACCCCTATTAGATTTGCACAGAAGCGCAATGACGCTAATTCAGTACCGATTGTATGGCAAGAGTCATTTTTCCATGGGTGCCATACTATCTCTGACCCTTTCGTCAATCCTGTGGCGTTGTTGTTGACAATTGTGATTTTCAGGTTTCCTGTGCCACTGATATCTTTTTTGTATCCCTAAGCTTCTAGGTTGGACGCGGGAAGAAGCAAGGATTTTCCATCATTTGTTGGTTGTGGGATTCGGGACCTAAAGCATTGTTCACACTGGCACGATTGTCGCTGGAAGGCTTTTGCCGTGCGACAGAATCGACGCGACAGTGGGAACGATGCTTTAATATGCCTTGGCCGCGGGCGCTGGGTTGTCCATTTTTATTTACTTACTACAAGCCCAAAGAGGCATTCATGACAGAAACTATTATTTATTTTATTTATTATTTAGGAATATAACGCAAAACAAAAAATGTAAATGTCATTGTTCATAAAAAGGATCGTACATATAAATAAGACAGAAGCCTTGGGCTTACAGTTCAGGACACTGGACTGTGACAGTAGTCTCTGGTTTGAATCCCGCGATCGTCAGATTTTCTGTTGTACTGGGTAATAGGCCAGGGCCAGTCGTTTATCTCTCACCATTTGGTGTCTTTAAAAATCAAGAATAGACATAAAAGAAGTATAAAGAAACAACTCCGCACCCGGCGCGCCTCGGGTTCCCTGGTCCCGAATCCCATTACCCCACTATGGCGACAATGTTGAAACATCCTTGAGACGTGACGGGGTTTGTTTGGGTTGTTGATTAGACGGGAAGACGGTCGCCCCAGCGAAGCCCCTGACAAAGGATCCACCCGACGTCCTCGACAAGAGCAAATGTTTGGACGCTCTGGCTGCCCTCAGGCATGCCAAATGGTTCCAGGTGCGCTCCATTGGAATTTCATTCTTAACCTCTAGTGGACTGACCCGCCCCCGCTCCCTGTCAAGGTCCCAGCAGGTGTATTCCCTTTCTCGAACGCCAGAAACCCCCCCAACTAACACCTTCAAAAAGTATTGTAAGAAGAACTGTTATCCATATATTGCATGAAGGCGTGCCTTATCTTCTTACAATAATTTTTGAATGTGTTAGTTGAGTGGGTTTTCTGGCGTTCGAGATAGGGAATACACCTGCAGAGCTAGCTTCCTTTGCAAATGACGTATGTACTACAGTGGAACCAGAATAACACAGTACTTGTTCAAATCTCTCCTGAGTGTGTAAGAAGATAGACACGTTGTTTGAGAAAGAAACCTGCAGTGGTGTTCCCTTTCTCGAACGCCAGAAAACCCACTCAGATAACACCTTCAAATTTTTTTGTAAGATTATAAGGCACGCCATGATGCAATGTATGGAGAACAGTTGTTCTTCTTACAATAACTTTTGAAGGTGTTAGTTGAGTGGGTTTTTTGGCGTACGAGGAAGGGAATACCACTGCTGGAGTATGGAGTAGTTGACTCTTAGGGTACCTTACAGAGTTTACAAGACCCCTAACTTGTTTCTTACTCAAACAAAGTGTCGGTCTTCTTATAAGTAGAGAGAGATTTGAAGAAGTATTGGGTTATCCTGGTTCCGCTGCATTGTGATGACTGACCAGTCTTGAAGCTGGTTGGTCCAGGACTTCGTCATTTCGAAATGAGACTACCTCTGGGATGAAATAGATCTTGGTTCCCCGTCACATATGTTGCCCATACAACACAATTTTTTCAAAAGTTTTTTTGATGAATTGAGAAGTATCGTTTGTTGTATGGTGTTGTGTGCCGGGAAGGGATCGGAGGTATGGGTCCCGGACAGGACTGAGTGTGTTCCTAGGCCGATACCAATCAATCAATCAATCCAAGTTGAGGGTCCTGTCATGGGCCCCTGTCCATTGAAACACCGTGTCCGAACCTAGCGTCGCGTCACCCGCGTTTTATCTTATCGTCACGTCATTTCTCTAAACGTTACACTCAAATTCGGACACGTGCCAGAAAACGTTAAGAACAACGTTAACAGTGAAATTCCGATAAGCCCGCCGCCAGCCTTAGCCCTGGGGCTGGGCCAGCGGTCATCGAAACCTAGTTTTTAGTTTTAGGCAAATTCATAGTCGAAATCCCCGCGTTTTTTTTTTCTTCTGTATGAGTCAAAATTATTATTAGTACCGTTCGTTGATTCAGCTTTAACGTTTGACTATGGATCATTGCCGTGATTTTTTTTTCAACAGTCAAAATGCTTACGATATTTTGATCAGCTCAGTATTTACGTTTTGTTTCGATAAAATCGCGTTTTTCAGTTGCATTTTTTTTTTGTTTGGATGTTGGTTACGTTGAGCTGATCATGATGACTGGTGTGTGGTGTTTGATGTGTACCTGGATATTTAAGGAAAACTCGAACACTCAGGTACATGCATTTCGTGATAGTACTATAATCTCATACGAGTATTCTAGAGTTTGCATCGTTTGGTTGTGGGTTGGGGTGATTAGATGGCGTGATCCGACGTCATTGAGAGACCACTTTTTGAGGAAACTGTGGGTTATTTAAATGTTCTGGAATATAATATGTTTTTTAACATCAGAGATTAACTGGATATGTTGTGATTTTTGTTATTAAAAAATCTGTCCAGAGGTACCCAGACAACTGGGTTAAATTGGCATAAATTATATTTCAAAACATATAAACATCAAACAGTTTCGTGAAGTTTTCAAGTTGATGGTAGAAATGAGAAATATTGAGAAATAAAATGAGAAATAGCATTTACCTGAATGATCGAGTAGTGCTGGGTATTTGTTTTGTATGTTACCTTGTTGTGGACCGGAGCGCCGTGTTTTTCAGGCTAGAGCACAAGGTCTGCAGAGCTGCGTGATGGTCATCAGAATTATTCGGGACCTGTGTCAGCGTGTACCCACCTGGGCGCCCCTCAACAGCTGGGTACGTACCTACCTATTTATTCACATTTCATGGATTGATCGCCCACTACACAGTGATGTTTGCTGACGTTGTCTTACTGTGGAAATTAATTTTGTCTGAAGTATAATAACGTTAAAAACTACAGTAGTCTCCCTGTCACGGCCGTCATGGGGTTATGAAAATTCTCTCACTATAAAGAGACTTCGCTATAGATTAAGGTAAAAGTTGTCCTTGAATGGTCTTCCGTCTCTCATGCTTGAAACTGGCTGGCCAATAAGGTATCCTGTTTTGTAACTGACCTATGTATGTTTGAATAGGCAATGGAGCTATTGGTGGAGAAGGTGATCAGCTCGGCCAATGGGCCGCTGTCGCTGGGTGACGCTCTGCGCCGCGTCATGGAGGCCGTGTCTTCGGGCATTCTGTTGCCCGGCGGCCCAGGACTGATGGACCCGTGCGAGAAGGAGGCTGTCGATGCTCTCGGAAACGTCTCCAACCAGCAGCGAGAAGATATCACCGCGTCCGCACAGGTATGCATTTAGTATACAGGTGTTAACTTGGCGCCTTGATATTGCGGGTGCCTGGAAGTTGAATTTTTTTCTTTTTTGTTGTCTCCCCTCAAATATGCCATTAATTAGTGCCTTCAACTATATGAGTTTGTGCCAGTTATGATGTGTATTTTCATTTGCTTGAATCATGAACTTACTTAAGGCTGAATATACATTCGCTATTTTCGACTACATGTACTTGGTTCGCAATGCTAAGTACTTCAAGCCCTACTCCGAAGTTACAGGGCGAGTGGAAAGTGTTTATAGGGGGATGTAAACCTGAGACTCTTTGTCGTGAGGTAGTGTTGTATTTTTGCATGAAATGGAGTAATAAGCCCACAGGAGCGATTTTAAACAGTCAACTACCAGTCCACATGTTTTTTTGACAGATCGCGAAAACACAACACTACCTCACGCGAAATATTTTTTTGTAACGATTCGGATTAAAACAGTATGATTTTATCGTCACATTTAGTAGAAAAGCTTGATAAATGTTTGTAATTTTTACCGCCGCCATGTTACATGTTGACAATTTTTATTTCACTTACGGAAGTTCGTAATTGCAACACCATTTCTCTACTTTTTCTCCTGTAAAAGCTAAACATAGTGTCATACTTTCACTCGTTCGTTTCGCGTTCAAATAGCACACTATGTTTAGCTTTTAGAGTAGACACAACCGATACGATATTGCAATTACCAGTCTCCGGTGGTACTAAAATGTAAACATTACTTTTGTCGAATATTTACTTTCGCACAGTGGTTTTGGCAGAGTTCGTCGAGAATGTATGGTGGCCCTTAATCACCAAGTAATCTTCGGTTTCAGGGGTGCGTCCCACCATTCCCAGTTAATAGAAAATCGGACGCACCCTAAGAGTACAAATCTCGAATTATTATAATTTTTTATTTAAAACAAATGAAATAATACCTTATTTGTTTTTTTTTTCAGCATGCGCTGCGCCTGATCGCGTTCCGGCAGATCCACAAGGTGCTGGGAATGGACCCCCTGCCGCCTCCCCGCTTCATCAAACGGTTCCCCCGCAAGCGCAGACTGGAGGGCAGCGTGGGTGACTCCAGTGAGGGTAAGTCCTTTACAACGAGTCACCATTTTGTTTATTCTGGTTTATGTTTTTCGTTGTTTGGTTTATTTTTCCTAACCTCATTGCAGATGTTGTCAAGCATTGCTATTCGCTAATGTTTTTTTTTCGACAGTTTTTTGAGGAAACTGTTAGATTTTATTTGTTCTGAAATATAATGTGTATTTTTAACGTTAGAAATTGACTGGCTATATTGTGATTAAAAGTTAAATTTAACATGCTAAACATAGGACCAAATCTCCAGTTTAATTTTAACTGGGCATGGTGGGACGCACCCATAGTCAACTAATTTCTGAAGTAGTGAAGACAAATTATATTTCAGGGCTTATAAGTTGCGACCAGTTTCCTCAAAAAAATGTTCGAAAAAATAACGGTAATAACAGCAGTGTATATACTGGCTTAATCCTTTAACCTTAACCATATCTCAGTCTTTATGAATAATGCTTGCTGTTCTAATGTTTGTGAAGAATAGTTGACAATTATTCCTATTTTAAATAAAAACGGTAAGTAAAAACTAGAACTTATTTTTCATAGTTTTCATATCATACATTTTTCATATTTATTCATGAATCATATTTTTTGGTTGGTACTCTTGATTTTCATTCAAATTCAATGCGATTTCGCGATGTAAGTCGTTAAAATAATTTGTTTGTTCTTCTGTTGTAGTGGCTGATGGTAAGAAAGTAAAGGATGACGCTGAAGCTGCCACCAAGTAAATCTTCTCTCGCCTCACGCCACATCTATCGCTTCTGCACTTGCGACTACTAGCTGATCGAGCAAATTATTTCTATTAGAGAAGCACATACTGGAATGTAAGGTCGCTACGATGAGGTTGTCAACACAGTACTGTCCGGTGTGGCAATTATTCTTGGTATAGTAGCTTTCAGAAAATTGGTAGGAGGGTGACTATACAGGTGGGCGTCACTGCAGGCTTAGAACCCATGGCTTGCTGTGATGTGTTGCTTTCACAGAGTGGCTTCTTAGGGTGCGTCCCACCATACTCGGTTAACGTTAAACTCCAGTTAAATTTCAATTATTGTACGGTAAAAACCGAATTTAACTGGAGTTTAACCGGTAACCGAGAATGGTAGGACGCACCCTTAGAGTATCCTTCCCTCTGAGGTTTTCTGAAACCTACTATATCATACCTACAAAATGTAGAGGCTCGAAGACAAATGGGGAAAAAAATTCATTTTTCGAGTAGTTCTCTTTCTGACCTTAGCTATGTCCTAAAAAAAAAAAACAGGATTATGTGGTCACTCAAAACCTGGACAGTACTGCGAGATCTCATCATGGAGGTAACTCCGAATATAAGATGGTAGACTCTTAACTAGTTATCTCTTTCCAGTTTGGCGTTTTATTGTAGCGCCTATATTCTAAACTAAATATTACAGTTTTACCTCCCAGGGACTTAGAATAGGACTATTTTCTTACTTTAAATTTTTTTATTTAAACGAAGGTTCGTTTCCACTCCCATTTTGGTACGTTGTCATTGTAAATAAGTTGTGCTTATGGCGTGTACATTGCTTTTATAAACTTCCCTTTATTTATTTTACGTTTGACTAACTTCGTTTTTAGTTACGCTGTCAGTCGTCCAATTAACGTGAGTCTTAAGACGGAATATGCATTTGCTGTTCTGTTTACCATTTTTTGATTTACATGTTTTGAATTATTGTGTTCGCGCACCTACGCGTGCACCTAAACAAAGTTGACGTAAACAAAGCAGACGAATTCTAGTGACACGAAAAAACCTACCACCAATCATAGCCGAAGTTTATACCAAGTATGGAGCTGGATGTACTATAGAATCCATAAACAACAAAAAACGTTAAATATTATTGTGAAAGCCATTTGTGGTTTTATAGTGAACGTTTATCGATAGGATAATTTTCGCGGCTACTTTAACGACAAGATAACAATTCGTGCCTCTCAGTGGCCGAGTGGTCAAGGGGTCCGCTTTGTGTCCTGAGAGGTCTGGGTTCGAATCCCGGCGGAACGGAAACATTTTCCGCTTCCGACATGGATGTATTGGCCTCGGCCCACTCATATTCGGCTTCGGCCAAAACCATCTAACAAACCAACTCATCGGCGCATATGTTCTTTGAACAAAAAAAAAAAACAATTCGATCGTTAGGAGGCACTATAGTGAGATGGTGAAATTCAGCCTAAATAAATAACATTTAAATATCCATCAGTGTCCTCAAGACATTATCGGAGAAAACGTACAGCAAATGTATATTCAGTCGCATCCGTAATTTGCACATGACATGTAAGAAGAACTTGCAGAGGTTTTTAGAAAATTCACCCTCCGGATTTACTGGAACCCAAAAAAAAACCAACTGCAGCGGTTCGATGGAGACAGCTCCACTATTCCTGCCAAAATTCAAAATGTGGACATTTAGTTTTATTAGATAAATGAATCCAATGGAAGCTTGGCGTAACTTCCTGTGTTTTCAATCTTCATTTGGTTTCACATGGGAGTGGAGTGATCATAGTGCGCGATTTACGAGTACATTGTGGATAGCACAGACAAGATGCACGTTAGAAAATTTGAATCGAAGTCCCAATAGAACCGACAGCTGTTAAAAACATATTAAATAATGTTTCAGTACACCTCTGGCTGATTCCCCTGTGCCTTCCACAACTATCCTCGTGCAACTCTATTATGGTTCTTTTTATCATCACGAATTAAGGGTCCGCTATACCTGGCGATGCATTTTTCGCCGCCCATAAGATTAACACTGCGAGCGGCGATTCATTTTCAAGGTTTACCCTTGGTTGGAAAGACACAAAATTTTGCCTGTACCTAGCCCTAACAATGTTCTAGGGAGTGTTCGAAGCAGATTTCCCAATTTCTCACTGGTTTTCGAGATACAGCACTTTTCTTGAGCTAGCATTTGCAAAACAGTTGCAATAAAAGAAACCAGTGAGAAATTGGGAAATCTGCTTCGAACACTCCCTAGAACATTGTTAGGGCTAGGTACAGGCAAAAGTTTGTGTCTTTCCAACCAAGGGTAAACCTTGAAAATGAATCGCCGCTCGCAATGTTAATCTTATGGGCGGCAAAAAATGCATCGTCAGGTATAGCGTCCTATTAATTACGGAAATATAGGGTATACTGCAAGTATAGTGGTTCGCTTTTGTAACGCGTGATACGATCCGTAATAGGGCTGCTGAAAGCTTATTATGTTGGGGAATCCATTCCCTTGTTTACTACATTTATGAAATTAAGAAGTTTCATTCTATAGATTTTCATTAGTTGGATATTAAAATCTTGGATATTAAAATCGTATCAAACTTACGAAGTTTTCTTTTTTACTCAGCTAGAATTACGTAGACTAGGGTAGGACGATAGCGGGTGGAAAGGATTGGTATTGGTCCAGTAGGGAATATCGGTTGCAAGTTGCAAACATAGGTAAGGTTTTTTTCTACCTTACATAAAAGACCAGGTGCAGTATGCAGAATCCTTTACTATTCGTAGGACGGATTTTACAAGATGTTACAGTCCATAATTCCATTAAGGTTCACTATAGCGTTATCCGGTCGAAAAGAAACGTTTGTGCCGGCTATATCCATGGAGAGCCCTCCCGAGAGGAGCCAATTATTTATCTGTCCAATACGTGTACACCGACTACACAATTACATAATCACAGTTTTGCAGGCGCACTGGAACATGATTCTGTACACCCACTTTCAAATTACACATAATCATAGTTTTGCAGGTGCATTATTTGGGATCCTCTTGGCCTTGGCAAAAAGTTTGACGTCATCATTTATTGCTTGGCAATTATTTTTCGAAGAGACCCTTTCAATTACTGGTTTTTCGAAAGATACTGAAAACACCCTAGAATTGTGAGAAATTCCGACTTCAAAATGGGAAGTCAGCGAGTAAGAGTAAAAGGAACCATTGTTAGCCAGAAACTTACCTGGGTGATTCACAAAAGTCTTGAAGACAACCTTGAGAAAAGTAAACGAAATCGTTTTATAATAGAAATTTTATTATGAAGGGGGGGGGGGGGGGGGAAGAGAATTATGAATGCAAAAAGGGAGGGTGGCGCCCCAATTTTTAAATGGCTAATAGCATTGCCAGGGTCACCCTTGGAAATCTGACGCGACCGTCTGGCGACTTTCAAATCCTCTCTTCTTGTTGGAGTCAACAAAAATATTGGCGAATGCCTTTGGTAATTTTTAAGGTAAGTAAATTCACGAGGTTGTATCGTTTGACTGTGAAGTTGAGTCTCCTTATCGAGTGAGCCTTCTATCTTAAAACTGGGGAGCACTATGGTCTACTTTGGTTTGACGATACCGAGATACCCTCCCTAGACGGTAGGTAGGTATTGTGAGTTAGGAGCAAGGATTCCGTGAAAGTCCCTCAGTTCATATAGCGAAGGTACAGTTTCATCGCAGCTTTGGCATCTTCGACACAGTCATGTTCCCCGTCTTGGACATATTCACGGAGGTATCGCACAGTCAGGTCCCGCAGTTTCGGCATCCTGTTTCCGTTTTCACGCACAAACTGACCGAAAGAGCTGGTGTCCCGTATTTTTTCGTCCGGGTGTGTTAGTTTTAGCGCTGTGAGGTCATGGTGGACCCTGTGCCCCACGAGAAGAGCCCCGCTCAGAATTCTGCTGACTTTCGCCTGTGCAACGCTGAAGTTTACTGCGTTGACCATATCGGAAGGCCTGACACCGCTGTAGGGAGTGCGGTAGTCCACGACTGGAGCAGTAGGCCTCACAAACATGTTGTAAAGCGTCTTCAGGTTCTTATCTACGATGGAAACTCGCGCCAAAATTTTGATACCTGAATAATCCTTAACTGTCCCACAGTCCATAGCGACAGCAACAGCGTTTTTGTCGTGGTAACGACCGTAATGAATTAGGCGGTAGTTGAACAAACGTCGAGGCCGAAACAGCAGCTTTAGTTCCAGGAGGTCGTCACCACGGTCTTCACTTTTCAACATTTTATATCACCTAAATTTTGGATTTTTCTCCGCTGTTCACACAAAGGTCTCGAGTTAACTAGTGACCAAGGAACCGAAGGGACCTATAGGGGTCGCGTGATTGGTCCGTCCAAAGTCTTATATCCATGATATTGTTTGATAAGTCGAAACAAAGTCGAGGGGTAAAATTCTGAGCGAGCTAGGGTTGAAGTTCGTTGGAAAAATGGAACAGACTTCAGGCTTTAGTAGCCGTTTTCTGAACCACCAGGGGTTTGTCCACCTGTAGTCACCCTTCAGGCAGCTTACGATACCTTGGAAGGTCTTGGACCTACCTATTTTTAGCTAAAAATAAGTATAGTAAGTAGAAGGTAAGAAGTACGAGGGAGGAATTCGTGGGAGTTGACTATCTGATAAGAATGGTGATTTATAATGGAACTAAGTCCGTCTTGCGACACCCCAAACTGGGACAACTTGATCCAGATTCAGACAGACGAACCTTTTACCTTTTTTCAAAGGTGAATTGGGATTTCCACATATTTCCAAAGACAGAACCCATCAGCCAAGCCATCTGTTTACGTCGGAGGGAATATTATTCTCGTGTTTTTGTACGGGAAAGGGGCTGGGGAATCGGGGGTTACTTCTATAGGTCTTTTCTGTCACGAAAAAAATCGATGTATTCCTGACTGCTTTTCTTATTTGTACTTTTCATCATTCTTTGCCAATCCTCTACAAGGGAAATTTCATATATCGCTTTGTACTATATTTGTAGATCGTTTAGTGCCCTCCAGAAAGTCCAGAGCCTTTTAATTTTCGAGGTTGACTTAGGTTTTTTCCTGCCTTTGCCGATCCATCAGTTTACACCACCAAATGATTACGTGCTGAAACTATAGTCAGCAGTCCGCATAGGTAACAAAGCTACGTCATATCCGCAAATGAGGCGACCAATGAAATCCAGTTTCAAACCCTTTTGGCGACTATACCTAATCATTTATTTTATGACTAATCTTTATTCGTTAGTTCTGCACGCAATGAAGACTGTGCAGATGTTCGCGTATGGTGCTGACTCATGATTAAGCTACCTCCCACCATCCCCTTGGTGGGGGCGGAAGCATGACCAACCACACCCTCCCGTAACGAATTAATTTTAAATGGACACTCCACTGGGGAATAAACGACGGAGATTTAAGCTCCCTCAGTTAAGGGCCAGTTAGCTTAACCCGCGGTTAAGGTTCGTAAGCTAAATAAATTAAGCTAACTCGTAAGAATTTTTCTCTGTTTTTGGGCGACCGTTAGTAACTGCTATACATTGCTAAAGAGAAAAATAATTCGATTTTTTCCGCCAAGTCATCCGAAAGTAGAAAAGGGCTTGATCTTGACGTGCCTCAAAGGGTACGGAATCTGCAAGCTGAAACTGGGACAATTTTTCACTCAAATCATCGCTCAGATTTACGGGAGGCAAATCACTTGTAATATGATTTAGAACACAAGCGTTAACTTGCATCTTGTATTCTGGATTGTATCTAGACTTGATTGTCAATTTTACAGTACCGAGAGCAGAAACAGATTGGTCACCAACACCAGAAAGAGTTATTTTTTCAGGATTGATTTTTAGACCAAGAGAACGAACTACATCAAGAGTGATGAGATTACGAACAGAAGCTGTGTCAATTACACAACGCAGAACAATGTCCTGTTTATTTGAGCTGAGGACATGAGCTTGGAAAGATCCGAGCAAAATATTACAGGCAGAGGTTTTGGCAGTTAGACTCTTATTTGAGTCAGAGCAGGACATAGCCTTTTCTGAAGTTGGTACAGAATTAGGCTGAGCAGAAGTAGAAGCAGAATTTGAAACAGAA
Source organism: Mesopsocus fuscifrons (assembly GCA_950004255.1). Classification (NCBI taxonomy): domain Eukaryota; kingdom Metazoa; phylum Arthropoda; class Insecta; order Psocodea; family Mesopsocidae; genus Mesopsocus; species Mesopsocus fuscifrons. The sequence goes on from OX465377.1 coordinate 18,232,424, forward strand.
TTTGTTTTATTCCGATCAGGGCACAATAGTGAATTATGCAGATTAGAGTGGCAATAAAAACAATTTTTTGTGCTTGCACAGTTTTGAGAATTGTGATTAGCAGAAAGACATTTGGTACATCTTTTTGCATCCTTGACCCATTTTTCCCTTTGAGGAAGAGGCAGATTCAGGAAATTTGAGCATTTCCCAATAGAGTGGTCAAGCTTGCAAAACATGCAACATTTGTTTGATTGAGCAGAGTTGTGATTAGGCTTGTTCTGCCTTGACGCGGCAGAGCTGTTCCTACTCACATTTGAGGAACTCATGTTCGCACTGGTATTCGTATTACCTACATGCAAACTTTTGTAGGGATTTACCCTTTGAGAAGTTGATTTATTTTGAGAAGAATTTGACTGTTCTTCATTTGATTCAAAAGACAAAAGTTCTAGAGTACCTAGCTGGCGGCTAACAAACTTGATTAGATCATTGTAACTCGGAATACCATCCCTTTCAGCAATTTTTGATTCGAACAATTTTCGAGTTAAGGGATCCAAATTCTTGGATGCGATAGTGAGCAGTAAGAAATCTGACAGATCTTCAATTTCTGGAATAGATTTGAGAGTAGTGACATGATCGTGATGCACTTTGAGAAAATTACGTAACGAATCAGGAGTTGCTTTCTTGGAAGGTACATAAGCAAATAACATTTTAGTGATTGCAGCTGCAAGAGTACGGGGAGATTCGTATCTATGTTTTAGAGCTTTCATGGCCTCAGTGTAGCCACGGTCAGTTAGCGGAAAAGTATTTACAAGTGCCAAAGCTTCACCTTCAAGACATGACTGTAAATAAAAAAACTTTTCTGACTTTGAAAGCGATTCATGGTTTTCATAAATGGCTTCGAAAAGACGGATAAAACGAGGAAAATCAGTGACATCATTACTGAACGGTTTGATTTCAATGTTAGGTAGTCTTAGAGCAGAGACAGGTTTTGAGTGACCAGGGAAAGCAGGAGGTTGTTGACCTGATGCTGCAGGTGTAGGGGGACGTTTAGACAAATCCAAAGCTTCAGAGTACAATACATCAATAGCTTCAACAATTTGGTCAAATGAATCAACAGATTTCGAAATGTCTAGATGTTCATTAGAATCTTTGATATGAGCATTCAGTAACCTGACATCTTTCTCAAGACCAGTAAGTTCGTTTCTCAAAGCCAAGGCGGCATCGAACTTGTTTTTGAGAAGGGTAACTTTAGATTTTCCATAACTCCTTGCTGATTCTAGAAGTCTATTTAGACGGGCAAAAAGATCAGATAACTCAGCCTCTTTCACCTCTAATAGATCTTGAGGCGAGAGGTCAGCGGTTTCCATTGTAATAGGTATCTACAAATAATGTATAAGGAAAATATTGTAGTAGTAAAAGGCAAGTCGGGACAGGAAAGTTCCTGCCGCCACTCGAAACAGCAGGAAAAAAAATAAAAAATAGTAAGGATGTAGAAAAACTGTAGTGGCTATGTAAATAATCAGTTAAGAGAGCAATTTGTACACAATACACTGCTTCAGAGATATAGGTATAGGCAACCTGGGCCTCAGAAAATTGAATATAGAAGCTGAAAGCCAGAACTGTAAACCAAAAAAATTAAACGCTGATTAACTATCGAAGGACCATTTTATAGAGAGGGATCCACCAAATTAACCCCAAACTTACCCCTAGTCGGGGGAGGACGCAGGAGGGTGGGGCAGCTTGCTGGGGTGACGTCACCAAGGCTGGACCCGCACCTGAAGAAAGTTCACTCACACCCGACACGGTCTAAGTCAATTTGGTGGTAAAAAGGCAGAATATTTAACAGAATTAACAGAATCACAGAAAGCCGAATCACAATTGAATAACAGAGCTGATAATTATTATCGAGATGTTTGGAGGACAGAGGTCGAACGCAAACTGAGAACTGGCGTTTCAGCTTGCCCAATATTAGTCACACTTGACGTAGACAAGTTGTGACTAACTTCATGTTATGTGACATGTCGTGACGAATGCGCACAGCGGCTGCGCTGTGAGTCACTGGACAGTTGGTCACTCCGTCACGGACTGTGACTCCTTGATATTTCAATAGGGGTGACGGAGAATATGCAAATATAGTTAGTCACACTTGGAAATTTACTCAATGAGAGATTGTACTCCCACACGATATAGATTGCTGGAGTCATCCGTCGTGCTCAGCTGGCAGCACTATCAAGTATCTACCCAGTAGTAGGCACGATGGGAACATACAGTTGTATAGGTGGGCACCGAGGTTAAAGCCGATCAGAAAAATTTTCGCTAGGGTCCAGATCGAACCGGTGTGACCCGGCTTTTCCTTTATTAGTGACTGTTGATGCCTACTGGGTGGATCTCTTAGAGAAGAAACGAATTGTGGCCCTCCCTGTTAGTGATGCACGAAAATTTCTTGTCTTGCTTTTGTTCTTGCACTTCTTGCATGCAAGAACAAGAGTTGATTTTGGTTGCAAGAACAAGAAGTGACTTGCAAGAACAAGAACTCTTGCAAGAGTTCTCGCAAGAGTCTTGCATAAACCCAGGCAGTTTTTTTCCAAAGCTTCATTCATGGATTACAGTCCATATCTTGTGCGAACAACTCTGCATACTATGCGACAATAGATTGCACTTGAAATGGCCGTTCGGTAGGCAAAAAAACCACATTTTAACAGCAGAAAATTCCATGTGTATGCAAGAAATTGCAAGAGTCTCGCAGCAAGAACAAGAACAAGAGCAAGAAATGATTTCAACTGCAAGAACAAGAACAATATAGGATTTTTACTGCAAGAACAAGAGCAAGAGTCGCTTTGCGAGAACAAGAACAAGAAATGCCGTTTCTTGTTCTTGTTCTTGCATCGTGCATCACTACTCCCTGTAGACGATTATTAGCCCTTCCCATGAAAGTCCCGGCTCGAGTCCTGGTAACCAGCAATTTTTCTCCCCTTAATGATGTCTAAGTTCCTCTATATGAGGATAATCACCTACTTAAAGCCACTTTATAGAGGATACTGTTTTCCCTTTTCTTCCTCCGTCTTTCTAGGATATTCGCACCGGCTATTGCTATTGCGGATCGCTTTAACCCGAGGTTAGCAGAACTAGCGCCTCTCAAAGAGAGCGTACACACATGGAGCAATACTCTGCATTAACCGATGAATATTTCAGTAACTGCCGGGTACGGCCACCCCTAGTTAGTTTTTTTATCTCTCGGAAAACACGACGCTTCTGGCTTTTCGTCCCCACACGGAATACGCAAATACCATGTTTAAATAATGTCGGTTCGTCGACAGATGCAGACTCTTTGCGGTGGACAAAAAGGGCCGGAGGGGGTGTAGGGACTCGGCACGTAGCAGGGGGATGCATGAGCCCCCTCTACTTCTGCAGCTGTCAATGTGTCAGCAGGGTGGACCTCAGGCACGTCCGAGAGGTTGGCAACCCTCGTCACCAAAGGGTCAACTTTGATTCCTGTTCCTTTTTTATATTCGGCATGTCATTGCCGTCTCGATACTGTCAAGATGGATCGGTGCGCGGTTTCGAAAAGGCTACATTTTCGGAAAAGTCCACCCGATATACGGAGGGATCTTTTTTTTGACACTTTGTCTCTGGGAAGATCCAGCTATTTCGTATCATGTCTCGTGAACAAAGAGCTCTTACGAGAAAGTTTCATTTTTTGTTCCTTTCTTTTTCCGGAGGTTGAAATATTTCCCTTAGGGTGCGTCCCACCATGCCCAGTTAAAATTAAACTGGAGATTTTGTCCTATGTTTACCATGTTAAAATTAACTTAAAAGTTAAATTTAACATGGTAAATCTCCAGTTTTCAGTGGGACGCACCCTTAGAGTAGCTTCACCAGCTCCTTTAAGAGGACGCTATACCTGACGATGCATTTTTTGCCGCCGATAAGATAACATTGCGAGCGGCGATTCATTTTCAAGGTTTACCATTGGTTGGAAAGACACAAAATATTGCCTGTACCTAGCCCTAACAATGTTCTAGGGAGTGCTCGAAGCAGATTTCCCAATTTCTCACTGGTTTCTTTTATTGCAACTGTTTTGCAAATGCTAGCATCGCATACCTCAAGAAAAGTGCTGTATCTCGAAAACCAGTAAAAAAATGGGAAATCTGCTTCGAACACTCCCTAGAACATTGTTAGGGCTAGGTACAGGCAAAATTTTGTGTCTTTCCAACCAAGGATAAACCTTGAAAATGAATCGCCGCTCGCAATGTTAATCTTATGAGCGGCAAAAAATGCACCGTCAGGTATAGCGGACCCTTAAAAGTCAATTAGTGCCTCTCAGTGGCCAAGTGGTCAAGGTATCCGCTTTGTGTCCTGAGAGGTCTAATCTAACAAACCAACTCATCGGGGCATACGTTCTCTGTACGTCGCGCGTTCACTAGCTAATTGAACTATAGTGAACTTTTAGGGGACACTAGTAAACTTGCTAAATTTCACTTTACTGGAAAATATGTAGTCTATTGTAATTTCGTTCGAATCTGCCTACCTGAAAGAGTGTAAAAAATATTGTCAGGTACCTATATAGGTCTAACGGCTACTACATTAGTGGACCTTTTCACAAAAGCCTAACACTAACATGGCATACCGTGCCTACCTACCTTTAAACTGAGCTATGTGAAGAATACCGTATACAGTCTATAGATTCTAGTAGGGTCTCTCGATGACGTCAAATCAAACAAAAAAGTCTTACAAACTTCCCTGAGTAAAGTATCTACCTACTTTTTTCGAATTCTTTCACAAACTCTACCTGTCCGTTTGTATCATTCACGAAAAGCTGAGATGGGAAATGCTGTAGACAAAAAAGAGTGGAAAGCCCTTCACTGGTAATTTTCGGTAAAAACTTGCACCCGGCATTTTCACTCTGAATGGGGTTAGAAGGGAACAGGAAGTCAGTAAAGGTGCCTTTCTCCTTTCAAACCCACGCAAAACACTCCCCCTTTCTTCCCCCTTGAAGGCTCAGGGCGCTGCTTTGCCTGCTGAAACATTTCTGCCACTCATAAGGTAAACATTGCGAGCTGGAAATTATACTAAAAATTTTCCCTTGGTTGGAGAAACTCGGAATTTCGCACATTAGTCTTCCAGAGACGCTTTTTTCAGTTTTTTCGAATTCGACCGTTTCGTTAACGCTAACATGGCTGAATCTGATTTTTGTTTAGTAAGGAAAGAGTGTGAGAGATCTCAAAAACTGCAGATAAATTGGATAATCTGCCTAGATCTATCTACTCAAAAATGTTTACCTGTAAGCTAAACATGGTTGCCATGCGTTGCTAGGGAAATAAAGTTCCAACTGGAATTCATATAGAGACAATGTGGCACCTGGCACCCATGTTTAATTTACTTACAAGTAAACATTTTTGGGTAAAAAATTCTAGAATAACTAAGCCCAGTTGATGACCATATAGGTACTTAAAAAATTCGCCGCTCGCAATATTAACCTTATATAGACGGCAAAAATGCATCATGTGGTAACGCACAGCCTTAAACCTAGCAACCGACATTTCATTAAAATTTAAAATTTCCATGTTGTGAGTTTTCATTTGAAAAAGGTCAGATAGAGGTGCTTTTCTTTAGGTTCTTTATGGAATCGCTTGTGCGAGAGAGGTATTTTGCTCTGGCAATGGGTTTCAAAGAACTGCGCTATCTGTGGCTGCGTTGGGAGAGGTTCACGTGGAGATACTTATCGTAACAGCTACGTCTGTATCGTCATTAAAGTCGTACATTACGATCCTGGAAATGTTTCGTCTCTCCTTGGTTTCTCAGTTCATAGTTGGTTGCGTCCTTTTTTTCATTTTCTGATGGTATTACTCTTGTCTTTGACAAATGTTTTAGTAACCAATAGTCATAAATCAACAATATATTTCTGAATGACTGTAAAAAGACATGTTATATTTCAGAACAAAAATACCTATCCTATTTCCGCAGTGCCAATAATTTTCTCAGGAAACTGTTCTGAAATATAATATGCCATTATAACCTGGAATTATGCCACTTAGGGTGCGTCCCACCATGCCCAGTGAAAATTAAACTGGACATTGGACAAAATCTCCAGTTTAATTTTAACTGGGCATATGGTGGGACGCACCCTTAGGGAATGAATACAATCTTATTACCTTATGATTCGTATTACATTCAAGTATAACATGAAGAGAAGTCACAGACTATTTTTTGCCGTAGTTTATGCTGTCTGCGAAAATTTTAATTATTTGAGTTTGTGCACGGTTAGGGAAGCTTAGGAAAGGATAATAGGTACATATCCTTTCATAAAAGAGATCACAAAGGAACGTCAGCTAAGGTTTTTTCATTGCATTCTCTTTGATTTAGCACTTAGTTCATTGTGTGCCATGTACACTTGTAACGTCTCCTCTATTTTTAACTGGGGAATTTATTTGGCTTGGTCGATCGTCAGGTAGGTTAGGTTAGCTAAACTTGAGTATCAAAATCCTTATCGTAAATATTAAAATAACTCCCAGTTAAATTTAACTGGAGGTTAGTGGTAGAGTTAGTGAATTGGCATATAATATTTCTCCCATTGAGGCTAAATTTTGTACTTTAAAAAAGGCCTCGTTTATTTCGGATGCCTCCTGGAGCCTACAACCCATACCTACCCTTGACCCGAAGGCACAGACATGTTAAAATGTAAATACTTCTACGTATTTATGCTGGAGATGAAAAAGACTGACCTACAATTGTATTTACCCTGGAGAACATTTCATCGGCTTCCAAAACTGTAACCCAAAAAGCCCCCCCCCCCCCCATATTCCCAAAAGGCTGGGGAGCAGCTGACCTGACCATTTTGATTATTTTAATCCTCTCCCGCACCCATGAGGCCTGGCATGCTTTCGCCGCGCTGAATGCTAAGTAGCCAGTCGTAAAAAAAGGGCAAAGGCTCTTTGGGGGGGGGGGGGGATTTTGGGGGAAAGGGCTGTGGGAGCACGCTAGAAACCCATTGAACGGGCACCTGAATTTCCCCGATACATTAGGCCCCATGCGGGAAGTCGGAGGGTGAGGTGGGGCAAGTAGGACCCAAAGGGCAAACTATAATTGGGAACAGTCGTTAGATATCACGGCATGGCTTTAGAAGCTCGGACACTGATAACATCGAGATCACTATATTCACAAATGCTATTTTTCATTGAAGAACCGTGTTCTACATAGCTTTCAAATGAAGGGGTACAAGCCATTAATTAATGTATAGCCATTGTGCCATGTAACTAGCTCTGGCTATAACTAGCTAGCTCGTTACGTAGGTAAGTAGCTTTTGTCTACAATCGATTTAACCTCATGAACTCGCTTAAGTTAAGTTTTTAGAGCAAGGCCGAAAATTCTGTCACCGGTATGTTAAAAAAAAATTACCAAGTAGTCCACTTTTGCCCCACCTTCCCCTACATATAATTATTTGCTTTCCCTTTTACTAGAGAAGTATGGAAAGTGTTTTTACTGTGTCGTGGGGTGATTTGAGACACACCTCAACTTTGCTGTGTGTATTTCTTTTGTCTAAGTTCAGTGTACCTATCTTCTGCTTTCTCCAGGTATATTTCTAAATTCTGGAGGAAAGAAGGCGTTATGTCTGTTATCTATACGGATAACAGTAAATATAATAATACTGATTGTCTTGGGGTAATGAAGGTCTAATTAAAGTGGGGGGGAGGTGAAGCTTGCAATAGGAGCCTGCGAGCTTTCTACGTGCCCAGAAATTCAAGCCCAACCTTTGTATTTTGGGTTATTTTATCACGTAAACAACCCACCCCTGGGCATTGGTTTTCGCAACCCCCTACCCCAATCATCCCCTCTCCCTTATCCGTGGCTAGGGCAAAGATACCTGTTTTCATGTTCATGATCATGAAGAAAAGAAGTAAGAATTTCCAAAGGAGGTTGTTGTATGGTCAGTCTGTATATCAGCCGCAATAAAGGACTTCTAAGGGTGCGTCCCACCTTGCCCAGTTAAAATTTAACTGGGGATTTACCATGTTAAATTTAACTCAAAAGTTAAATTTAACATGGTAAACATAGGACAAAATCTCCAGTTAAATTTTAACTGGGCATGGTGGGACGCACCCTAAGCGTGTTTTAGGAACTTAAATTTGTTCCAAAGGTCTTCTCCCTTCGTAGATATAGCAAGTTGAGACGGTAGAGTAGCTGTGTCGCCTGTGTCCTTGTCAGACTTTTCGATGTATCGTTTTTACATCGATATCTACAGTTGATGGTTCCTACAGTTAGCTTACAATAAGATAGGTACAGCAGAAGATGCGGAGCTTAGCAGAAGTAGCCAAAGCTTACATCACGTTCGAATAGCACACCATGTTTAGCTTTTAGAGCAGCCACGGCCATTGGCCAGAACATTTAGAACAGTTATACACTTTCTCTGACACCATATTTCGAATTTCCACAATAAATAAAAATTTGAACGGCTTGTTTATTAATTTTTTGCGCTAAAATTTTTATAAAACCGTTTTTGAGATCTATATTTTTTGGACAAATTTTCTGTTAAATGGAATCTACGAAGGATATTCCAAATTGCAGTCCTAACGATGACCCTCCCGAATCAAAAGAAAATGAGTCAGCACCGTCACTAGAAGATATTTTGGCCCTGAGGAAATCATTCAGCGAATCGATAAGGGAGGAGTGTATGGCTGGAGAAACACACGATATTGGGGACGTAAAAGAAGAAAATCCTCCTCAAACTCTGGTCACTTCTGGGTGAGTCAAAATTATTTATTTTTTGTTTATCTGTGCTTTTCGGCATCACAACAGTCTCGATAGCCGAGTGGTCAAGATGGTTGTCTTTAAGCAGGTTGCCTTCATAGAGAAACAGTTCGATCCCATCCTACACCAATGTTTTTCTGATCGGCATTCGCCTCATTGGTGTTTCGGAACCCACCTAAAACTCTAGTCTAGTTGCTGGGCTTGTCCCCCATCCTTATTTCTTCTAGGTTGGGACACGCGATGACGCTGACCAATATCAGAAAGTTTCACCTTCGCAGTCGCTTTCTCAACCCCATCCTTGTAATATACTGACCTGACCAATATTTCAACCCTAGGCTCCTTCTATCCACTTCTCCACTGCCAGAATGAGACCTAGCTGTTGCTGCTATCTAGAGCCAGCAATAACAGGTCTCACGCTGGCTTTGGGGAAGTCGTATATAGGGAAGCTCAAGGTTGGAATTTTTGGTCAAAGTGGCACAATAGTTGTAACATTTAGGAAATGTTTTTTTTTAAATATTTTCAACTATGGTTAAAAATTCTCGGTCTCACCTTCCAAATTCACCTTTCCAAATTCTGAGTAACGTTCTTTAAATAAAATACTGGACATAACAACATCGTGGTCAAGGCAAAATTGTTCTTCGGTAAAAATATTTTCAAGACTTTTTTTCATTTGCGCTGGGTATAGGAGGTTTCCACCAACTGAGGCCTTCTCAGCATTTCATTGTCCAAGAAGCAGGGGATTGCTGGAGGGTGAGGCAGACAGTGCAGAATTTGGGCTTTCTTCGGTGGCAGCACAATTCCAAAGTTGACCCGGTCTAGCTGTCGGCAACTGTTCCCTGAGCGGTGTTCCAAGTACAACATGTAAGGTAGATCCGGCAGCATGAAGGGCTAGGCGTCAGTGGGTGGCTGACCCTTTGCAGCAGAAGCTACATAACCATCATGTGAGATACCAAATCAAGGCACCCGTCCACTAGGGGCGGGGTGTCGCCGCAGCTACCCCAGCCCGTCCTAACTTCCCGATGTTTCTATTCTAAATTTTTTGTGTATACTGTAGGCCCCTGTTAAGGGTGGGTAGTGTTCCTCTACCTTGGTTGTGGTTTTGTTATCTTCCTATGGACCACAGACTGTAGGTTGAATTATTTTTCTTTTAGGGCTGTCTGTGGTGGCGCCTACCGGTTTCTTGAACTTTTAACATCTTAAATTACCCTTTGCTGCTCCCAGTTAGTTTACCATCTAGAAGCCACAATCAAGGGTTCAAAATATCTAAATTTCTAAATTGCTTTCCAGCCCAATATAATACCTTTTTACTTTCTGACCAACCTTACCTGTGTAGTAGATTTAAGGGGAGCACTACCGCAGTTTCATTTCTGTACCTTATCGAATACTGGTTAGTTCTAAGTTTTTATAGGGTGCTTCTTCACTGGTTGTAATATTATTGTTTTCCTTTCGTTGTGAATATTATATATTTGTGTATTTTTAGAAAACCTTGAGCACCTCCCTTCTGAATCCCCCAAACCAGATTTAATCTTGACTAAGTTGCACTACCCCACGAACATCTCTACCGAACTGAGTGGGCGTACGTTACAAAATGGCTGTCCCAACGTGGTGCAATTAGTTCTGGTTTGTTTGGTTTTGGGATTCGGTGGGATGTTTTTGGTTTTTCTGTCTCTTTAAGTGCGTTCAGGTTATGTTTGGTTATTGTATTTTTTTTTATCATTATTTATCTCTTTAGTTATCTCTCTGATAGGTATTGTTATTTATCGTTCTCGAAGTTATTTATTGTTATTGTAAAGTTATAGTTGGTTATTTTTATTGTCCTTACTACACCTTTATTTATTTTTCACCTGTTACACTCTTACATCTTGTTACTTAGTTTTGCTCGCTGGAAATTTTTGTCCGGTGGCTAACTCTGTTTTTGAACAAGTGTACGATGTGCCGTAGTCTTGCACAGTTATTGGACTTTGTTGTTGGCGTCCGCCGTGTGGGTTATTTCGCCACTAGGAGCAATGACGAGTTCTTGGCTGTTTGTCCCAGCATAATTTATTTTACAGAGTGGATCAGTTGAGCTGTGATCGATTGCGTCAGCTTGTGTAGGTCTGGCGTTAGTTCTTCGTATATTTCGGCGGAGACTTCGTCAGGTTTTTCGTACATTTGCTTTCGGCAAGTCATAGTAGTCACGTGGTCGCTCCAAAATTTTGACAGTTAGGGCTTCTGTCGAGTTAGGTAGGTATTTAGAGTAGGATGTCGGTTTCGTTAGGTTCTGGTGCTGTTAGGTTGGCTAGGGTTTTGGTTCTCATTGATAGTTGTAGGTAGTTGTAGGGGGTCGTAAGCCACCTATGTTTTTATTGTTGAAAAAGATATTTTAGAAATGGCTGAGGGAGGGAGAACTTTAGTGGCCATTATAAATGGTGCTAATAAAGAGATTTTGAAGGGTTATGCGAATCTTTTAAATGAAATGGATGACATTTTGCAAATTCCAATAGGGACGAATGTATAGCCACTTTGCGTAAAGACTTGTTGGAGGTGTTGCGTTCGAGACCTGAGTTGAGAATTCAAATTCCTGGAATGGAACATTTAACCGAGTATGACAGAGAGGAGAAGGACGCAGAAAATGAAGACAAGGCATCTAGGATGGAAGATCTAGTTAATCAATTGAAAGAGATGTTAAGAAGGGAAGATAGGGGAAAGTCTGAAGGGCGATCTTCGGCAATCAGATTTCTGAAGGAGGCTAGGGCTCGTCATTTGATTTTCTCAGGAAAGAAGCAAGAGAGTGCAAGGGATTTTCTTAGGAAACTGGAAGATCTGGCGCGATTGTTCGGAACTGACCTGGAAACTCTTAGGCAGGTAGTAGAAGATCTGCTGGAAGGTCCTGCAGAGAGGTGGCTCAGAGTTCATCGGAGTCAGTTGGAGACGTGGCAACAGTTTCGGAATGAATTTTTGTTTGCTTATATGCCGCAAGACCAGGATGCTGTTCTCTTTCAAAAGATGTTGGAACGTAGGCAGGCTGAATCTGAGCGTCCACATCACTTTATTGCTACAGTCCAAGACATGAATGACAATTTGCAAAGTCCATTGGCGGAAAATGTTTTGATTTCTATTGTTCGGAATAATTTGATTCCACAATATCAGACAGCTCTCGCACTAAAGAGGATTGATTCGATGCAACAACTGGAGGATGCTTGCATGGTACTAGAGTCATCTTTTGAGAATGCCAAAAGGTACGCTCCTCCATCAGCTGAATTGTTGAGGGATGCTGACTATGGGGATCCTTCATTACCATTTAAGGTTTCCAAAAGTGGGAATGATCATAAAGTAGCTGTGTTGAACGCAAATTGCTTCAACTGTGATTCACCGGAGCATTTTTTCAAAAACTGTCCTCGTATCTTATGTAAATTTTGTAAGTTGTGTGGGAGGAAGAATGTGTCCACTAACGACTGCTGTAGAACGCGCTTCACCAGACCCGTAGAAGGAGGACGAGCACATCAGTCGCATCTACCAAAGCCAGAAATGACTCGAGCAGCGCAGTCACCCGATGACAAGATGACAGACATCTGCCGGAGATTAGACGAATTGACTGCGCTCTTAAAGGCAAAAAACTAGGAGTGGATGGTTTGGCGAATGAAAAAGGGGACTCTATTTCAGAAAAGGTTAAGAATGTAGTCGAGTCGTCAAACCATCCTAAAAAAGTTGCGGAAGAGCAGGAGGAAAGTTATCAAGAGTATCGTCTTTACACAATGAGAAGTGAACGGAGCAACGCAGATCGGTTGTACGTTAATCTTCAGATCAAAGATTTAGTGGTACCAGCTTTGGTTGATACTGGAGCACAGTTTGGAGTTATTTTTCGAAGTTCCCTGTTTTATGAGCTTCAGCACCAAGGAGGAGTTCGTTTATATCCCTGCAGTGGATCGGTGGGAGTAGCCAAAGAAGGGGAAACTGCAGAGATTGTAGGAAGATGTTATCCAAGGGTGCAGATTGGTGGAGCAACCTGGAAGGGAAAGGCTTTGCTGATCAAAGGACTACCTTACCCTGCAATCATTGGATGGCATGCGTTGGAAGATTTGCATGCGGTACTTGATGTGGCTAATAGAAAGCTCACTCTACAAGGGCTAGAGGTTAATGAAGCTCCAGAAGAAATTAAATGTTTTAGCATTGCTGCTGTGGAAGCTGAAGCAGGGCTAACCACTGATGGGGAGGATGTTCCAGGTTTACCGACGGAATATGACAAAGGGACAGACGTGGACATAACTCATCCTAGGGTGACAGAAGGGGAGAAATCAGAGTTTTTGAAGTTTCTGAAGAAGTGGCAGCAAAACTTCACGGAAGCTAAGGGGATATCAGAAGTGGTCCCGATGAAGCTGTATCCTGATCCGACGATGCCGCCGGTCAAGCAGAGGTGTTATCCCTTAAGTCCGGCTATGCAGAAGGTTGCGGCAGGAGAAGTGGACAAACTTCTGGATCAAGGGCTCATCGTACCTAGTGAATCTCCTTGGTCTTCGCCAGCATTTCTTCTTCCTAAGAAGAACGGTACCTGGAGGCTGACGGTCGACTACAGGGAGGTCAACAAAGTATGCAGGAAGAATGCGTACCCACTTCCAAGAATTGAGGATACCCTGAATCGGCTGAAGGGGAGTTATTACATCTCAAACCTGGATCTAGTCAGCGGATATCATCAGATCAAGATGGCCGCTGAAAGTCAAGAGCTGACCGCGTTCTCAATTCATGGAAAAGGTCACTTTGAGTACAAGGTCATGCCGTTTGGATTGAGCACAGCGCCGGCCGTATTTCAGAATTCCATGGAAAAAGTACTTAAGCCAGTGCTGGGGAAGCATACGCATGTCTACCTTGATGACATCATCATTTCAAGTCCGACGTTTGAAGAGCATCTCGAACATCTGACTGAAGTTTTCAAGTTGCTGCATGACGCAGGATTCAAACTGAACTGGGAAAAGAGCAACTTCTTGAAGGAGTATACAGAGTTTCTGGGCTTTGTGGTAGGTCAAGGAGAGATTCGTGTGTCACCTAAGAAGGTTGAAACGGTGGTGAATTACGCAAGGCCTCGTACGCAGAAGCAGCTCAGAGGATTTTTGTCGCTTCTGAGTTGGATGAGACGGTTTATTCCTCACTTAGCGGAGATGGCAGCTCCTCTGACAGAAATGTTGAAGAAAGGTCAGAAGATATTTTGGACAGAAGAGAGGAATGAACTGTTCTTAAAGTTGAAGCAGTGTCTGGTGGAAGCTCCAGTGCTGTGCGCTCCAGATTTTGATCATCCGTTCGAGATCCACTGTGACGCTTCAGATTACGCTTTGGGATCTGTGCTACTGCAGAACATTGGCGGGGAACTGAGGATCATTGCGTACGCTTCACGAGTTTTGAACAGTGCTGAAAGGAACTACACAGTAACGGAGAAGGAGTGTTTAAGTGTTCTATACGCAGTTGAGAGATGGCAAGCCTACATCATGGGTCAACGGACAGTTGTGGTGACTGACCATGCTTCTTTGTTGTGGCTGCATAACCTCAAGAATCCTTCAGGAAGACTGGCTAGATGGTTGACCAGGCTCGCTCCTTTCGATTTGAAGTTGGTGTACAAAAAGGGGAAGGACAACGTTCTTCCAGACTTTCTATCCCGTGCACTTCAGGAGGAAAATGACGAAGTGGAGATAGCAGCGATCCAGGATCCTCTAGTGACTCCATTGCCTGATCTTTCCAGGAGTAATGATCCTTGGTACCTGAAGTTGAAAGATGAAATTGCAAGGACTCCAGAGAAGTATCCTGCTTTCAAGGTCAGAAATGAGGTAATCTACAAAGCAAGTCAGGACTCGGTCACGAAGATGATTTCGGATAAGATGCTGGTGCCGACAGATCTTCGCAGGATGTTGATTAGTCAGTTCCATGATTCTATCTATGCGGCGCATCTGGGAGTTAAGAAGACATATCACAAGTTGTGTCAAAGTTTGTACTGGCCCAAGATGTTGGCAGATGTTAAGCGTTACGTGAGGTCATGCAAAGACTGTCAAATGTACAAAGCACCAAACACTTTGGTGGCAGGTGAGATGTCAACCAAGGAAGTGGAAGAGGTAAAGCCTTTCGAGATAGTTTCCATGGATTTGATTGGACCTTTGCCCTTAACCAGGAACAGGAATCAGCACATCCTCGTGTTGGTTGATACGGCTACGAAATTCGTTATAGCAGAGCCTCTGACACGTGCGACGTCTGCAAATTGTATCAAGATCTTGGAAAAGCAGCTGGTTCTTCAGTTTGGACCTCCCAAAATTTTATTAACCGACAATGGAAGCCAGCTGGTTTCTAATGCGATGAAGGATTTTTGTCAAAGTCTTAGCATAAATCCAAACACCATACCGTTTTATTACCCATCGGCAAACATGACAGAGCGATACAATAGGACGATCAAGACGGCGCTGGCTATTTACGCTAAGGATGACCATAGGTCGTGGGATCTTCATCTACCTTACGTTCTATTTGCACTTCGCACAGCGGTATCAGATACTACAGGGTTCAGTCCAGCTCGTCTTGTCTACGGCAGAGAATTACGACAACCGTTCAGTCCAGATCCAGATATGCTGACAGGAAGTAGAGCGCCTTTAGACCCCAGTCAGCATGATGTTCAATTGAGTAAAGAATTGGAAGTAATTTATAAGAAAGCTAAAGATGCTGTTAACAAGGCAAAGAAGCAGCAAGCAAGATACTTCAACGCAAAACATCGGTCAGTGACGTTCGAAAAGGGGGATTTCGTTTTCAGGCGGAATTTCGCGCAGAGTAGTGGAGCGGATAGGACTACTGCCAAGTTGAATCCAAAATACATTGGACCGTTTAAAATTGCGGACAAGCTATCTCAGACCCAATATCGGTTAGCAGACCTTACAGGGAAGGATTGCGGCAGGTGGCATGTTTCCCACTTAAAGGCAGTCATGGAGGATACCCAAGTTGACTAAGTTTTCTAGTTTTGTTAATTTTTTTTTTTCGTTCATTCTTTTGTTCTTTTGTTGGCTCGTTCGTTTCCCCCGGAGAAACCTCGTTTGTAACATTTAGGAAATGTTTTTTTTTAAATATTTTCAACTATGGTTAAAAATTCTCGGTCTCACCTTCCAAATTCACCTTTCCAAATTCTGAGTAACGTTCTTTAAATAAAATACTGGACATAACAACATCGTGGTCAAGGCAAAATTGTTCTTCGGTAAAAATATTTTCAAGACTTTTTTTCATTTGCGCTGGGTATAGGAGGTTTCCACCAACTGAGGCCTTCTCAGCATTTCATTGTCCAAGAAGCAGGGGATTGCTGGAGGGTGAGGCAGACAGTGCAGAATTTGGGCTTTCTTCGGTGGCAGCACAATTCCAAAGTTGACCCGGTCTAGCTGTCGGCAACTGTTCCCTGAGCGGTGTTCCAAGTACAACATGTAAGGTAGATCCGGCAGCATGAAGGGCTAGGCGTCAGTGGGTGGCTGACCCTTTGCAGCAGAAGCTACATAACCATCATGTGAGATACCAAATCAAGGCACCCGTCCACTAGGGGCGGGGTGTCGCCGCAGCTACCCCAGCCCGTCCTAACTTCCCGATGTTTCTATTCTAAATTTTTTGTGTATACTGTAGGCCCCTGTTAAGGGTGGGTAGTGTTCCTCTACCTTGGTTGTGGTTTTGTTATCTTCCTATGGACCACAGACTGTAGGTTGAATTATTTTTCTTTTAGGGCTGTCTGTGGTGGCGCCTACCGGTTTCTTGAACTTTTAACATCTTAAATTACCCTTTGCTGCTCCCAGTTAGTTTACCATCTAGAAGCCACAATCAAGGGTTCAAAATATCTAAATTTCTAAATTGCTTTCCAGCCCAATATAATACCTTTTTACTTTCTGACCAACCTTACCTGTGTAGTAGATTTAAGGGGAGCACTACCGCAGTTTCATTTCTGTACCTTATCGAATACTGGTTAGTTCTAAGTTTTTATAGGGTGCTTCTTCACTGGTTGTAATATTATTGTTTTCCTTTCGTTGTGAATATTATATATTTGTGTATTTTTAGAAAACCTTGAGCACCTCCCTTCTGAATCCCCCAAACCAGATTTAATCTTAACTAAGTTGCACTACCCCACGAACAACTCTACCGAACTGAGCGGGCGTACGTTACATAGTAAGTCAGCATAGTTATGAACATATACCCCATATTACAATTTTAGATGTTGCCATGGGGACCAAGGAACTGAAGAAGTTGGAGCAGGTCATGGTACTGTTGAGCCTGAAATCATCCACATGGTCAGCAGTTCTGGTTCAGAAGAAATACGTAAGTTTACGGTGTCAGGTATAGGTATAGGGATGTGCAAACTGGTGTGGCATCGAGAGAGATATAGGTACGTCAGTCGAATTTGAAAGAAATTTATTTTCTGCGACGTTCTGCCTATATACCCAATTTTCGGTTTTGGTCTTTGGTATTGAAAAATGTTCAAGCCTCCTTAAATTGTTCTTTTTGTTAATATTTCGACAGTTGAGCTCTATAAAACTCCAATCTTAGAAGAGGAAGACCGTTCATTTTCGCCCCCAAAAATTTCGGCCCTGCCTCCAGTTTCCGAAGAAAAGCCTGTGGGCAAGCTAGCTTCAAAAATTCCCCGAGGGGTTGAAAGTAGTCAGCAGCTTGGCCCCTCTCACGCCTTCAGCAACCTTAGAAGAGGAACTACCCTGTCTGTGTCTAGCCTGAACCTTTCAATATTAGAAGGGGTGCGTCTGAAAGGCACCCATTCCAAAACCAGCAACATTAGCATCAGTTCCAGCAGAAAATGCTCCCCAAGAGTGATGTACGGGTCCGTCCGCGGGATGGAAGTAGAACTAAAAGCGCTGAAAAAGAAATTTTTCGCTGCCCAAAATGAATTTGAGAAAAACGAAAAACATTTGGGTGGGATAATAACCCAAATTTGGGCGCTTATTGAAAGGATTTCAGAAGCTTCCGGAAAGGAAAGACCTCTCGATGATGATTTAAAGGGAATCCGGAATTTTGCCGCTGTTAAAATCGGGAAGAGGGAAAGGAAAGCTGATATCAAATTTGATACTTCCCTTTACGAGAGTGCTTTTAGTGAAGTTGGGAAAATGTGGCACGAAGTAATTGTAGTTATTTTGGAGTACCGAAAAAGCATGATCAAGTGGATGGAGGGGAATAAACTTCTCGCCAACAAACCTGAGTATTATACTGAGACTGAAATTATCAACAAGAAAGTAGACGCCACGAAAGCAGCAGTCCAGGAAAAGCTAGCGGGTTTTCTTCTGAAAGTTGAAGAACAGCTGAAGGATTTGTTGCAAGAAAAGAAAAATTTCGAAGAGCAAGTCAAACGATCCGAGGGCGTTATGAAGGAACAAGAAATATCGATAGTGGCTCTAAAAAGGGAAGTAGGCGACTTGAAAGCGGAGATGGAAAAGTTGATGAACAAACAGAAAGATGAGACTGATAAGAAATCGGCGGAAATTATGCAGAAAAACAAAGAAATAGAATCCCTCAAAGAAGACAATACTCGGCTGCAAAACATGAACAAAATCATGACAAAAAATTCTCATAACAAAGAAAGGGAGTATAAAGAATCAATGGCGTTGCTTAACAAGCAGTGTGCGGAGACATGCCGGAGGGAGAAAGAATTTGAGAAAAAGTACGAAGAGATTCGCGACAAATTGGGGAACCTTCAAATGAGGGAAAATAATTTGAAGAAAAAACTGTTTCAATCATGTCAGGCTGAAGGAGGCGACGCCTCTCGTACAGCCCAGACGAGGGAGATACAGAAACTCAAAGCTGAATTGAAAGGTAAGCACTTTTGTGGATTCATATACTTTCTGGAAGTTGCTGACGGATAGTACTAGACGAAAAGAAAGGGTCGCACCGGTTCGATCCACATCATATCAAAGTTTTTTTTGGATCGGCATTCACCTCTGATATGTTCAGCATGTCAAGTGAAATGTATATCGAGGCTGTGGTGGTTCAGAACCCACCTAAAACTGTAGGTCCCCTTCGTATAGGTACTCACACAATGGCTGGGGAGCTGGTGATAGGTAGTGGTGTCTGCTGAACATGCGATGATTATTTCCTGAAATTATCTATAGTTGCTGGGCGTGTCCAGGGCCGCCCACAGCGTTCGCGGGCCCCAATGCGGACCACTCCCGGGCAATACTTTGGAAAAAATCTGGGGGCCCGCGGGCCCCTTCGGGGCCCCGGGCCCCAATGCGCCGCGCATTACCCGCATTATGGAGTGGCCGGCCCTGGGCGTGTCCCCTTAGCCTTAAAGTTAAAAATAACCTTAGATTACGGTAATGAAGCCAACATTTCAGTGTAAATAATTAATGAAATTAATCTCGGATTAGACGCACAAGAAAAGCTGGAGTTGATGGAGCAAGAAAGAGAGATTGAAGAGATGGAAAAGGAGCGAAAGGTTCTGATGGAACAAGAACCTTACGTTGAACCTTTGGACCTGGGCGTCACCACCAGTGCTGATGACGCGGAGAAACCCCCAGCAAACGTCGAACCCTCAGAAGAAGTTTTTGCGCTGAAAAAAGTGATCAAAAAGCTACATTCTAAGGTTTGTCACTGTTCTTGGAAACGTTTTCTATACCTGGAATGAGTATTTGTGATTTTCTCTAACAATTAACCAGCGGCCGACTCGTACACTGGCGTAGATCAAGGTATGTACACGTCGAAGGTTAGCCTGTAGATGATGTATAGGAACACGCGATGACGTTATTTAGTGTTGAGCGCTTGGAGTGTGAACCTCTTCGATTGGCTAGCTTCCTCAGATGTCTCCAATCACGATAACCTTTATCATATAAAGACCTTGCTTCACCTGAACATATAAAACGCCTGGTTTGGGTGGAATTGCTCTTCGAAGCAGAGGCAGTTTGAGTCAACTGGGGGGGAAAATAGGGGGAACCAATAATAGAAAATTGGAGAGCAAACAGCCGTGGTGACATCTTTAATTACAGATTTATTACTTTCCCGAAAACATATCCTTTTTCCAAGAGGTTCTTTGAAGAAATAGCCTTTTCTTTGTAGACATTGGTGCAGGCTCGCAGCTGACTTTTTCCCACGTACTTCGTCCGCTTGTCCCCCTTTCCCATCGTATCATCCAGTCATGTGGTAGTAGGTATATACTTCCTCAAAGTGTCCGAGATGTCTGGCAAACTGACTTGTGTCCTGAGAGGCGTAGGTTCGAATGCTGTTGGAAGCAAATTTCTCTTTTGACTAGGTTCGTCGACAATGTCAGTTGAACTGCCAGAAACCAGAAATTTTACTTTCAGGTCCGCTCCTTGGTCACAGCGAAGAAGGAAGCAGACCTGGACATCAAGCAGAAGATCGAAGACATGATGGTTTGGGAGAAAGAGCTATCCATGCGTGAAGATCGGCTTTACCATCAGCACAGTGTGGTGCGCATGCGCAATCAGCTGCTGACCCTGCTGCAAAGTAGAGAGCAACGTCGCTGTCACCCCACCGCCCTCTCTTACGAGGCCATCTGCGAACTTCTGGAAATTAAGAAAACTGAGGTAAGTTTCTAGTTTTAGTCGGTTTGTTGCTAGGGGCCTTGAGTCAGGTAAAATGGTAATTGCGGCCTTCGTAAGTCAAGTATGCGCGAAAAGTTTGGCTCGCTGAATAGGGCACTATGTTTAGCTTTCATAGCAGTCTCCAATGGCCGTGAAAATACCTCATTCACAGAGGATCATTAGTTGTAGCTTGCCATATTTTTGAAGCTGAGAATTTTTTTTCCATCTAGATAGGAGTGAGTCCTACGTCCCTCTCTCATGTGTTAAATTTCATTGCACGAAGTAGTAGGGTGTTCCTGAAACTCTGAGGTACGACGGGATAAACTAGGTATCTTTCGCTTAAAAAATTCGTTTTTGCGCTTGAAGGTTCAAAAACTGAGAGAAAAAGTAAGGCTGCTAAAGGAGCAAGATCGAAGAAATCAATTTTTGCGCGTCCGGTTGGAGCAGGACAATGCTTACCTTAGCGGGGAACTAAGAGGGTCTGACACCCCTAGAGCTCACCGGAGGGGTTCGTTTAGTCCAAGAGAAATAACAACCAGAGTGTCTGCTATGCTAAATAGAAAGCAACCCTCAGAAAACCCAAATCCTTCCGCATCCCGAAAATCTTCAAGGAAGTCCCCATCCCCGAAAAAAGCAAAGTGTTCTTCAAATAAGGGAACCCCTCCTTCATCTCTGAGTGGGAGAAAGTCGCAGTCCCCCGTCAGTCGAAAATCGCGTTCCCCATGTCGAAAATCTCGAAGCCGGTCCCCCCCTCGAAGTCGAAAATGTCTTACTCCAAGGAAAACCCCTCGTCTAAGCCCAGTGCCGGAATATTCCGGCGGGAAGTCCTCTCCTTCAAATATGGGGGGCAGAGACTCCCCCCAAATATTGTCACCCAGGTCATCGTCTCTCCCCAGTAGAAGGTCACCTCTACCCAGCAAAAAGAAGTAAACTGCAAAATTTTCGTTGGAATACATTGGAAACATTGGAATACATTTTGAGTAGTTTCATCCCTACCAAAATTTATGACATTATTATACAGACTTCTACTGCTGCAGGTTTATTCCGGATCTTTGGTCGTTAACTACGCGTTAAGCTCCTAACTCTAAAACATAGCTATAACTACACCACTTCGTCGTTATCTCGACGTTAACTGTGTGTTAACAAATCCGGAAATTTTTCTAAACTAAGATTTTCCCGAATTCGATAGCAGAAACATAGCAAGAGACAAAAAAATCCCTTTCGGCAGCCCCGAAAGGCGTAGGTAGATTTCGAAGATTACTTCCATCAACTAAAAGCAGTCTAAAATCATTTAGAAAGACGGATAAGAAGATTTTCAGTTGATCCAATTGCATTATCTACAATAACAAACGGAGGAATTGAGTTTTGAAATTTCACCCCCCCCCCCCCCCCCACCTAACAAGAAAATGAAAGTGATTTTACAAAAAACTTTTTCAGACAAAAGTTGTAGATATTATTAATAGAAACTCATAGCAAAAAGATAAAACTCAATATCTCACTAAATAAGTGAGTTATGACGTTTTGAAAATTCAACCCCCCACCCCCTGCCTAAACGGTGCGTCGGACGAAAATCTTTTTCAGACAAAAGTTGTAGGTAATATTGAGGCAAATACATTACAAAACAAAAGAACTCAATAACACCCCTAGGACACAAGTTATGAATTTTTTTGTGCGCAAAACCCTCTTTTTCCACCCCTATTCAACCATTAAGGGTGGGATCAAAAAACGTTACTAAGAAAAGTTGTAGGTTGTACTGTTAGACGTCCCTCAGACAAATTTTCGTTTCATTACTTGCAATATTAAGGGAGTTATGGACAAAAAACCAGATTTCGAAAAAGTCCCCCCATTCCCCCCCCCCCCCCCCCCCCTTGGTCCGATTTCCCCCATTAACGAACTCGACCGAGATTTTAGTCCCTTATATTTTATTAAATAGTCAAAACCAATTATTTTTCAAAAATACGGCTGCTAGCGTGTTCACAAGGAAGTGAAAATGATATATATATATATATATATATATATAGATATATATATATATAGATATATATATATATATAAACTTTTGAACTGATGGTGGTTTTGGGATCCAGGGGTCATAAAAAGAAGAACTGTGAAGAAAGTTTTCAAAAGTGAGACTACTGGTACGACTACAATAGGTAGATTTTTCTTCGAAATCTACCTAAAAGAAGACGGTATATATACCGGGTAGATTGTATCTTTATTTTCGAGTGACGTTCGCTCGAGGCAACGGCTCTATTGTGGGATCTATGTTATTGCTTGAATTTTGAATTGAATTAGGAATAGTGACTGCACGGCTTATGCCCCGCAATTTATTGGAAAATAAACGACGGCGGAATTAAATATATCGGGCGACGTTGTGCTTCCACTCCTTTCAGCAGCAGTCAGCAGTGATCTATGGGAAGGGGATGGGGTGGGGATGCCATTCAATAATGGACCCCACGTCGCATTCTTTTGTGGGGAAGATGTAGGTCATCACTAAATTCCCACCTCTTCACAAGGGGCGGCCAGTTCTTTTTAGGCCACATAAGCCAACCCTCACGTTTGGACCCCTATTATAGTTCGTGTAGAGGGTTGGGGGGACAAGCCCAACAACAGTCTATTTTACTCCGCTGGCAGTTGTGAGGCACAATGCAAGAACAAGAACAAGAAATGTTGTTTCTTGTTCTTGTTCTCGCAAGGCTACGCTTGCTCTTGTAGTAAAAATCCGATCTTGTTCTTGCAAGTCATTTCTTGTTCTTGTTCTTGCAGCCAAAATCAACTCTTGTTCTTGTTCTTGCATGCAAGAAATGCAAGAACAAAAGCAAGGCAAGAAATTTTTGTGCATCGCATGTTACTATATACACAGAAGAAATCAGAGGTGAAGAAACTTTGCTTGTGGATGTAAGAGAAGCTGAAAACTGGACATTGGATTTTGGGCACCCCTGACTCATCATACGTGGTTCTCGGTTGATTTCGCGGTTGTTGCACCGGATACGGATGCACTCTTCTCCAGACTTGGCAAAGCTCTCCTGGAGATGGAAACTTTCCATCATCCAGCAATATTAGCTCGGACACTTCCCATCTATTAGCCCACCCTTTCTCACCTACATTTTTTACGGTTCTGCGTTTCGAGCTGTGATTGATGTTCAGCTGTGGAGGAACCGTGCTTTGAATTTTATTAACCGCTCCGCTGTAATTTGTTTTCTATGTTTTTGTCTGATCAGCATTCATGAGAAATTGTTCCGTTTATATTTCCTCGCCTCGTCTGTATTAACGTAGGAGGGTTTAAGGGTCCGCTATACCTGACGGTGCATTTTTTGCCGCCCATAAGATTAACATTGCGAGCGGCGATTCATTTTCAAGGTTTACCCTTGGTCAGAAAGAAACAAACTTTTGCCTGTACCTAGCCCTAACAATGTTCTAGGGAGTGTTTGAAGCAGATTTCCCATTTTTACTTTACCTGTATACGAAGTATACGTAAGGTAAAGTATTGTATTCGTGCGGGCCAATTTTCGGCAAACCTCAACTTTGAATCGTCATTGCTCCCAGACCTCAAAAGCGATTGAAACTTGCATATACATTTCAGAAACGTCCATGCCTTCGGAATATGAAAACCACCTCACTTTTTTCATCCGACGAAAAGTTTGCCCCCAGGAATTTTTAGAAGAGGTCAGGTACGCCGTGTCAGTACGTATGTATGTATGTATGTATGTATGTATGTGTGTATGTATGTATGTGGCATTGACCTGGACGGCACACTTTTCAACCGATTTTCTTCAAAATCGGTAGTGACCTTTCTAAAATTGGAAGAAATAAAAATCCAGAAGCCCAGTTCCCCCCCCTTAAAATTAAGGGGGGTTACCCCCCTAAAACACCCCCAAAAAGTAGAAAAAAAATATTTGCTCAAAATCGGCTCTAACGATTTTGATCAAATTTTGGGCAATTATAGAACAAATAATTACGAATCCAATGATACCACCCACTACCCCCGCATAACTCCCTGGAAGGGGGGAAGTCCCCCCTGGACCTAAAAAAGGGTGAAATCAGTGGATTCAGTGGTTTGTGGTATACGAGTAGTTCTGGATAGGACACATGACAACCACCATACCCGTCACGAATAGTATATGGCTTATCTCGAGCCCCCCCCCCCCCGGGGGGGGGGCAATTTTGAGTGACTTTTAAAGTGCGGCTTATGGGGTCTCAAACTGTTCGGGGGAACGCTGTGAACTAATTTTTTGTGTCAAAAAGTTTTTCTGAACGTATCCAAGCACCCCACCCCCTAAGGGAGGTAGATTTGGGTGGTTTGCGAAATATGGGTTGTGTGGGCTCAAAATGATCGGGAGATTGTTCTGAGGCAATATATTTGGTGAAAATGTTTTTTCGCCAACCCCCCCCCCCCCTTATGGGGGGGGAGTTTTGGTTACTTTCCAAAGTACGTTGTGTGGGGTATCAAAATGCTCGGGGAAACGTTCTGAGACAATTTATTTTTAAAAAAAGTTTTTCCGAGCTTCCCCAACCACCCCACCTCCTTTTAGGGGGTAGTTTTGGGTGGTTGCCGAAGTACGTCGTGTTTGGTCTCTAAGTACTCGGGGCAACATTCTGGGGCCAAAAAGTTTTTCCGTCTCCAATCATTTAACCAAGGGTTTATTTTTAGGAATCACACAAATAAGCAGGTAAAGTTTTGTCCGACCGTGTCGTACCGCTTGTTTTTACTGGTTTTCGAGATTCAGCACTTTTCTTGAGGTATGCGATGCTAGCATTTGCAAAACAGTTGCAATAAAAGAAACCAGTGAGAAATTGGGAAATCTGCTTCAAACACTCCCTAGAACATTGTTAGGGCTAGGTACAGGCAAAATTTTGTTTCTTTCCGACCAAGGGTAAACCTTGAAAATGAATCGCCGCTCGCAATGTTAATCTTATGGGCGGCAAAAAATGTACCGTCAGGTATAGCGTCCTCTTAAGTGAAAATATTGTTCACTTATTTTCTTCTCGACGAACTCCACCATAACCATGCACTGAGTAAAAGTCGAGGGGGTAACCACTCCAGAGATTCCTTGAGATTCCATAAAGATTTCCAAAGATTCCCAACGATATTCATATATAGAAAGATGAACCCCAAAGGGGTAACCACTCCAAAAAATTCCAAGATTCCCTGAAATTTCATAAAGATTTCCAATGATTCCCAACGAGTGGTTAACCCCTCGGGAAAAGTCGATATTCTACAGACAAATGAAATGGCCCTCTGGAATTGTATTACTTTCAATTTCTTGTGAAATTCTTGTGAGAATTCTAGTACAGATATGCTATAATTTCTATAGTACTCCCGAAAAATGCAATGTATATCAGTTGCCTCCGGAAAGTGTGACTAAAAAACGTCAGCAACTGGCATTGTTTCTCCAGTATAGTCCGCTATCAACGTCCAGGCAGAAATTAAGCTCCAGGGTTGCAGTAAGGTTCCAATGAGACAGCTCGCCTCCCATAAATCGTAAAGTTTTCTAGCAGTATAGAGTAGTGAAAGAGAAATCCACACAAAGCAGAAATCATGCGGTTGCCAGACCGCAAATAAATCAGCGCGCAGCCTTAATCGGCTAAAAAACAAGTTGGTAATCCTAGTGAATAGAAACTTTTGCAATCAATAAAAACCCAACTGGGGGGGAAACTCAGAAACCGGGGGAACGTGGTCAGAGAGACAAGTTACAGAAATATCCGCTCAATGTACAGGCTTCACATTCTTCTATACCTATTTATTTTTTGCTTTAGATTTGTATAGAAACTCGTTATAGAGAGGATAAGTAAGCTGTGGCGCGTTGGCTTTTGAAGCGAGGGAAATTTGAGAAGCTTTCGAATTCTAATGGAAATCTAATATTTTCAGACTTCTCGTATTGTGACGACATTGTGGACGACATCCATAGCTGGGGGACTTAGGACGTTGCTACGCTTTTAGTTTTGGAGGAAATTCCACGAAAAAATTACATAAATTTAAGAAAATGTATAGCTAGTTCACTTTGCTGGTAAAATTGTAAAATTCTTCCCCCTTGAGAAGTTAGGGGGTGAAAAGTAGATTTTTTTCTCTTAGAAATCTTGCTGCTCCCAGAATTTTACGAATCTTGATACGATTCGTGGAGTACGTGCGTATAAAGTTGATTTGGTGTGACACTTGTCGCCAAAATAAAAGAAACCCTGATGCCATTGACGCAGGGGTGGTTTACACCCTCCCAGGTATTACGGCCTCTACAGCCTAGGCATTTATCCTTACGAGGGTGAAAAAAACGATTTTAATTTGCCAAAAGATATTGTAATGGAATGTGGTAGTTATTTAAATTATAAATGTGCGCCAAAGTATTTTTAAAAAATATTGAAATTCGCTTCGGAAATTGCAACGTCTCGTCAACATGAATATATGCCGTTCTAATTCTACAGACAGCGAATGTTGACGAGGCCCGCTCGCTGGTTAGATTACAGAATTGCATACTTAGCTTATGCCGCATAAGTCATTGGATGGACTCCACGCAACAACGCACTAACTAGCCACAAATTAGTTGGGGGAACTGGATGTCGTCCACTTAAGACGGTCTACTCAATAGTGTCACACGTGGCAGCAGAACGATTTTTCTTCCCGTTTTCTTGAGGAAATTACTATTTAACATGAGAACCCCGTATAGACTAAGTTGTGGAAATCTTTATGAAATCTCAGGGAATCTTGGAATTTTTTGTAGTGGTTACCCCTTCGGGGTTTATCTTTCTATGAATATCGTTGGGAATCTTTGGAAATCATTATGAATCTCAGGGAATTTCAAGGAACCCCCCTCGGTTTTTACGATCAGATAGCTTTTCGCAAATTTTATGTTGACGGAAATTACTAAAAATCACTTATAACTTAACAAACTGGGTTCTCACGTTAAAAAGACACAACATAGAAATCCTACTGTAACCGTTATTACTGAAAGACATCAAGGGAATCCATATAGGTACAGCCGAAAAGCCCTTGATGTCAGAAGCCCAAAAGGTGCACGTACAAAATAATATTCCACGTGCAAAAAATAACTAAGACATGCAATTAAAATAAAATTTGCAAGTGCCAAAAATGAAAATTTGCACGTTCAAAAAATAAAAATTCGCAAGTTCAAAAAATGAAATTTGCACGTGCAAAAAATAATTCGCACGTGTCTTCTCTGAAGTGAGTCATATAAAGACGTTACCTATAAAAATTAGATAAATGAGTTTGTGTAAAAAAAAAAAAAAAAAAAAAAAAAAATCTCGGATGCAATTAGTTACTCTATTCGACTAACACAAAAGTGGGTCAAACAGGTAAAGCACGTGTTCTGTGTTCAAAACTTTACGATTATCCTCATCTTTGTGATCCGTATGATTTGATTTGGTTCCCGAGGGTAGATTCCGTGTTCAGGGATATGCAGTTCACGTGATAGAGAAGGCGGGGTGGTTTAAAGGGGTTCTATCGGAGGCTTAAGGCTATGCATAACCTGACGATGCATTTCTGCTATCCATACTTTCTAGTGAAGGCTTATTATATTATGATATATTACGGGCGCACATTTTATGAGGATACTATTGAAAATTTTAATGTTCTGAAATATAATAAATATGTCTTTTTAACGGCCCAAATTATTTCGGAGAAATTTTTTTGTCGACAAAAAAAGCTTGATCGTAAAATCACCTTTGAAAAGAAATATTATACTTCAGAACAATTAAGTATCCAATAGTTTCCTCATACAGTGTGCAGAAAAAGCGTAAACGAATGTTTTGTGAGTGTTTGTTCCGTCTTAAGGTTAGCTGAAATGCACCATCAAGTACTGCAATGCCTTAAGTGGGTACAGTGGGGTTCGTGTTCGGCTGACTGGATCCCAGACACTCTTAATTACTCTGTGCTTCTTTAAGTAGTCTCAGGCACGTACCTTAAATGCACCGACTCTTTTGGAGTTATCTTTCAGTCAGTTTAAACTTCTCCTTACGGTAGATTTGTTTCGTAAATCTTCGATTAAAATACCTCAGGCACTCTGTGCCATTGTTAGCTCTGTGGTTCCACTCCAGGTTTAATGAAACTTTTCTTAGGGAACTGTTGGATATTTATTGCTTCCGAAGTAGTATGTTTTTTTTTCGACCGTTTTTTGAGGAGATTGTTGTATTCCAATGTTGTGAAATATAACATGCCTAATTTTACGCTCGACTAATTTTGGACAAATTTTTTACTGGCAAAATTCTCTCGACCGTAAAATGTCAACACAGCCAGTGTCAGTGTCCTCAAAAAACGTAAACAAATGTATATTATGTTTTAAAGTGAAAGTTTGGTCGAGAGTAGGTAGCTGGCTTAGAAAATTCAGAAGCCGCCATTATTTTTTAACGATTACCGAACCCCATATAATTCCACTAGAGAAGTTCAAGTTTTTCACTTTAGTGCCTTTTTATTGGCCCTCCCCCATATCCAGCGTTATGAGTCATTCGAGACGATTTCTCGAACGCGGCAGTAAAGGATTCAATAAATTCCCTTTTAAGTCGAAACCTCAAATAATCTTCCTGCGGGGGGTTAACTCGTTGGGAATCTCATTGGGAATCTTTGGAAATCCTTATGAAATCTCAGGGAATCTTGGAATTTTTTTTGGAGTGGTTACCCCTTCGGGGTTCATCTTTCTATGAATATCGTTGGGAATCTTTGGAAATCTATATAGAATCTCAGGGAATCTCTGGAGTGGTTACCCCCTCGTCTTTCTGTATACTCCACGTCACTCTTCGATGAGAGTATAACTTCACACTTTGTTTTCGGAAAAAATATTTTTTGTTCAGATCAAGAAGTATAGACTTTAGATGGGGTCACAATGATCTAAAAGAGTTTAGTAATGATAATCCATATGTGTGTAGTCTATCCACCACTGGATACGAACGTGAACGTATGGAGTTCGGAACCATTACAGCCTCGATATGCATTTGCCTTATCATGCTGAACGTATCAGAGCAGAAAAACTTCGACAAGATTGGGATTGAACCGGTGACCCTGCTCTCAGTTTTCCTCTCCGAAAAAACTCGGTTATCGAGGCTGTTTTTTCAGTATGCCTCACTGCAAATTTGATTATTTGACTGTTACTCGGGATAAAGTAAGCTGCTAGGTACTTTCAGGCTCAAAACCAATAAACCGATTTTAGTTGCCTAAAACCTCCGATTCCTGCAAAAGGTGAAAGTATACCAACTATCCACCCAATAAAGGTAAACAGTCGCTAAATTGAAAATTGAAAATTCGTTTGTAGCAAGGGGGTTTCACCATCAGGATATTACAAATATTTGTTGCGATGCGAAAGTTTGTCTTTTACATCTTCTGCGTAACTGTTATTTTCGTTCGTGGGAAAAGTTTACATTGCGGGAACAATTAAATATTTGATTTTTCCGAACCTGTGCTCAAGTTTTCGTTTTTTCTGTCATGCAGGAAATATTGCATACCTAAATCTTCTAACCGGCAAAAATTAACAGACTGTAAGAAATTAACCAATCGCAAAATCACCACACAACCTGTTAATTTCGGCCGTTAAAAAGTCATATTATGTTTCAGAACAGTTAAGTATCCAATAGTATCCTCATAAAGTGTGCAGAAAAAAAAGTAAGCAAACACGACGGCGTAGCCTTAAATGAAGTAACCTGAGAGGCGAGAGCAAAGGCTTTAAGTAAACCCTACAGAGTAGACGCAGTTTCTCACCAAAACTTGAAAATTATCATGTTCATAAAGATAGTTAATGGGCGTTTATTAGTCAGAATTTACAAGCGGCAATTTCACATATGATGCTCATGGCGTATCATTTTTCTTCTAATTAAGCCGCTGGCACATGGTGCAGTTAATAACGTCTTCATCCTTGCTAGAGTGGCTTAAGGGTCTCACCCTCACAAGGTCTATAACCTTTTTTTGTAAGGCCTCCCAAGGTTGCGGCTCAAGTTACTTAGTAGGGGTGGTTTCCCTAATTATAGGCAATTTGTTCTAGTCAAATACCGGAACTGTTTGGCATTTGCTCTTGTTGTGTGCGCACGTGGTGTGATGAAGAGAACCCACACCAGACATTCACCGACTGGGGGAAAGTTTGACTGTCAGGCGTGATTTTGACGGAATCACCCCCTTGTGCATAGAGATCACGAAAGGTTGGTGCTTGGTTCAAGCGCCAAAGTTTGGCTACTGAAGCCTATATTGTTGATTGGTACATCCAACAAAAAACTGCTATAGGTAGCTGGATTCGAACCCACGGCCTCGGTCGTGCGAGGCCTGAAATGTTAATTTTAACGTTCCCAACTGTCAGGGAAAAAAATCTCCTCTCCCGTGCCTCTCCTCCTCTTCTTCTGCTTATTGAATAGCTGTAACACTGGCCGGCAGTCTTTGTCATCCCCCTTTTCATCCCTTGATCAGACTTCATTCTGCCTGGGGATCGGGGCTTCCTTTGATATTCATTCTTCGCTGATCTTGAGCTATACTTATGAACCATGATTTTCAATAGGGTAGTCCCTCAGGATCTGTATTAAAAAATCGATGGAAATTCAATTATGAACTGTCATTTCAATGAATGGAATTTTAGTTCCCCTTGTTTTTCCAGTATTTCTAATTTATTCACTTGGTAGTTGTAATACAGGGGTGGGGGACAAGCCATCCAACGAGACCACGAGTTACACGACGGGGACCTACAGTTTTTAGATGGGTTCCGAACCACCACAACCTCGAAGTACATTTGACTTAGATGCTGAACATAATCAGAGATGAATTCCGGTCAGAAAAATCTTGATGGGATTGGGCTCGAACCTGTGCTTCTATTAAGACTGCCATCTAGCTAGACCACTCGGCTACTGAGTCAGCTGTCGGCTAGGTACAGTGTAGGTATACTGAGAAAATAGGTTGTCGAAGAATTGACTACTTAGGTTACTACAGGTTGATGATTTGAAACACAGTTAAATCAAAATGTTTCAAGCGGAAGTCGAAAATACCCCCCCCCCCTTCCAAGGAAATTTATACCCAAAAAACATCTAGTCGATTTACCATTTAGAAAATGAACCCCCCCCCCCCCCCTCCCCTCCTCCCCACTGATTTAAGTGCTATGCATATCAATGCCAGCTGATGATGTCACCACAATACACACTAACAACCGAACTCACACCCAACTTGACTCAAACAAATGCCAAGTGGGCAGAAATGGATTTAGGGGGGGGGTGTAATAGTGCCCCCGTGATTGCCCACTAAATAGGGGGGGGGGAGTTTTGTGATCACAACTGTTCAGTTGTTATGCCTCACTAAGTGTATATACGAACAGTTATCCTCTAAGGGCATAATGTGACGATTATTATTGGGTTTTCGTACTTTTCGAAACAATGGCACTTAGCGGAGTGGCTATTGTTTGTAATGGCATGACTTTAGGGGTGGCCATTACTGCAGAAAATGTTAAAGTTTTGGTAAAATTACGACAGTGACGACTACTTGGGCTGGGTGGATTTTTTTCTGACGATGCATTTTTTGCCGCCCATAAGATTAACATTGCGAGCGGCGATTCATTTTCAAGGTTTACCCTTGGTTGTAAAGATTTCCCAATTTTTTACTGGTTTTCGAGATACAGCACTTTTCTTGAGGTATGCGATGCTAGCATTTGCAAAACAGCTGCAATAAAAGAAACCAGTGAGAAATTGGGAAATCTGCTTCGATCACGACCTACAACATTGTTAGGGCTAGGTACAGGCAAAATTTTGTGTCTTTCCAACCAAGGGTAAACCTTGAAAATGAATCGTCGCTCGCAATGTTAATCTTATGGGCGGCAAAAAATGCATCGTCAGGTATAGCGGACCCTTAAACGTGGGTGCCACATTGGCTCCGAAAATACCAGTTGGAGTTTTATTTTCCTAGGAACGCATGGCAACCATGTTTAGTTTACAGGTAGGTATGCACTTTTGGGTAAAAAATTTCTCGGTAGACAGTATTTTTATGCCAAGGTATTTTATTTTGGGTTTCCCAAGATCCTTGAGGTACCTGATCTCAGCCTTTACGGGCAGAGTCCACCCACTTCCACCTAACTGAACCTAACTAACCTGCAGGTATACAGACAAACTAATATACTGAAACAACAACAGACACGATTTTCCGTGGGGGTAAAAATAACCAGGTCAGTGTAACAAACGAAAACTGCTAATTGAAGCGGGAGGAAAACGTGAAAAAGGGCGAACAACCTTCAGGGGAGGGTGTGGCTGGGGGGAAAAAAGACCCCGAATTCTTCCTTTTCAATTTTCAATCTCGTGACATGTTATATCGTATATGAAAGGAATACACATTTCCGTCTCTCACCTTCCTCCTTCCAACCAAGTTTCACAATAAGAGCTACCCAGTGCCACGAAAAAAAATAAAAGGTCCGACAATGGTCGCCCTTGACTTTCTCGCATTGAAGGTACCATATTCAGCTTAATGTGGGTATATCGAGTGGATGTAAACAGGTAGCCACCCTGTTTCTGACGCTGAAGTGAGCGGATTTTCCTGGGGGTAGCTTATGAGCCCCCCAACCCCCTATACCCCTCAGACTGTGGTATGTACCTAGCTCGGTACGCAGGGTGCTCCGTGAGCAAGGTGCAGACAGGCGTAACAGAATGTTCCGTAAATAAAGTGTAAATACGTACGTGTACTGTGTACTTAGCTACACTAGTTCCAAAAAAAACCAAGTGTAAATATAGGTAAAAGGTGTCCCGCGACTCCCAGAAACTATACGTGTAGAAGGTGTATAGGTAGGGTGTCCCACGAAAAGGGTGGAAAAAGGTATAGGGTGTCCCATGACTCCCACGAACACGTGTAAGAGGTGTATAGGTACGTTGTCCCACGAACAAAGTGTAGGAAGGTATAGGGTGTCCCACGAACAGGGTGTAAAAAGGTAAAGGGTATCCCCCGACTCCCACGAACTAGGTGTAAATAGGTGGGTGTCCCACGAACAAGGTGTAGACAGGTACAGGATGTCCCACGAACAAGGTCTAAATAGGTACAGAGTGCCCCAAGAACAAGGTCAAACGGGAGGGTGTGTTCGGTACTAGATGCGCGCGGCGCTAGTGCGCCCGCCCGCCGCAGCGCCATCGTAGCGCCAGTCCCGTCAGTTCGTCAGTTCGCTCAGTGGTCGCGCGATGCTCATACCGTTCGCGCCCCGTGTGCCGTTCGGGGTTAATTTTTGCGTGTCTATCGGTACTTCCTCAAGTGTCCGTAGTGTGCTCTAACTTGTGCTGAACCATTTTTGTGTGCGAGTGTGCGTTCTCCTAGGAATCAAACGGATACCTGATTCGGGTTGCTATTTTTGTAAGTACCTTTTTCGGATAATTTTTTTATGTAGTTGTATAGGTAAATAAACATGCCTATAGGTACATCTACCTATTACACAATGGTTCTAAGTACACATCTATACAGTAGGAACGAAATTCCGGCAAGATAAAGCAGTGACTAAATACTTCTACTGTTTTTTTTTAAGTAGGTGCCCTGTAGTGAAACCACTTTGCGAAGGTGACTTGATGCTTACTTTTTCGTGCATGGTCTTATCAGAATAGGGTAAAAATTCAATGTTTCTAAAGTTTTATCTTTCGTTTGAAAATAATTGGAATATCCTGATGAGGTGTTGGAGTTGTCAAATCTATAATTTATTGATTTGTATTACATGACATCATTGGAATTCAACCAGAAATATTCCTGGAATTTCGCAGGGAACTTGGTTGCTATGCTATATACAATTCTCCAACTTGGCTTAATTGATTATCCGGAACTTATAGTTAAGGGGAAGGTTCGTAAGAACAACTAACCCAGTCTCGTAGCAAGAAAATGTCCGAAACATTTTCGAAGATTGCGCAACTGACCACTAAAAAGATTCCGAAAGTTTAAATTACGTTTCCGTTGAAAGTTTCCTAGGCTTTATAGGGAACTTTCCGAGTTGTCCATTCCTCAGGTAATTCCTGCCAAGGCCCATTGACTTCAGAGGTTTCCTTCTTCTTTCTTGGAGACGTGGTAACCTCTCGTGATTTGTCAGCATTGTCCGTAGACGCGGTTCAGGGCCAATTACAATTACCGGATTAAGCGTAATCTTCCAGTGGTGTTCCAGATAAGTATCAAGATATAGTTGCCCGGTGTCTCTTACGAAGTCAGCAGTTTTGTATACGATGTAACATTTTTTTTTGGTCTAGTCTAATTTTAGCAGGGGAAAAAGGATCTCAAAAACTACTGGGAAATTGGGGGTTCTGACTTGATCTGTCCCTAAAACATTACTCAGGCTACATCTGGGTGAAACTGAGTATAGATATTTACAACCAAGGGATTTAAATTTTTTTTAAATATTAAACATTTAAACTACAAATTAAGCCAGAACTGTTAGAAATATACGATATATATACGTTCTGGAATATAATATGATATTTAACGTCCTAAATTAACCGGCTCTGTTGTGATTTTCCAATCAAGTAATTTTGGACAGATGTTTTGGTGACAAAAATCACTCCATCATGTGGCCATGCAGTTAATTTCAGACATTATATTTCAGAACCTTTAAGTATCCAACAGTTTCCTAAAAAAATGGTTGGACCCTTAAACTGCAGATTGTTTTGCTCCAATATAGGAAAGACATTGCCTTGCTTGCAAGAAACATAATATAAACACTCCGCAGTCAACGCTTGCTTCTCTGCTGCACGTCTTCAAAGTTCCCCCAGTTACCTGAACTTCATCTAGGTACCTGACTACTTGTCTTTCCTCGCTTTTCCGAGAAGTTACTTAAAATTGCAGCATCGTATTTCTGTTTCTAGGAAGGTTCATTGAGGTAATGACTAGACACCGTACTGCTTAATAATGAAATGGAGGAGGTGAAGGGTTCCAAAGTTAGCCGGGATCTCTAGCTTTGTTTTCCTGTAGGTGCTATATGCTGTTTGCTGCTAATCAAGTAGGTACGTACCTGCTTCTGTAGTTCTTTTCTGTTCTTTTTTTGTAGTATAGGGGAAGCTGTTTGTTGGAATTTACGTGATTGTTTTCGCTGGACACTGGACTCACCAGTTCCCTGGTTCGAATCCTGCAAGGAGGAACCTTTTTTTCTGGCTTCGGCAGAGGATTATTTGAGTGAATAGCAAAACGATGCGTTTTGGACGGCCATTCTGGGGAGCTATCATCCCTGCATGGAAGTATCGACAGTGGGTAGGGTGGGTATACCTGACATCCCTGAGTTGCCTTGCAAACCCACCTCGTATGTGACTAGCTTGTATAAGTATTGCCAACCTGACCTGCCTGGCCCGAGGGCATTCTGTGAACAGTTCAGAATGCCCTCGGGCCAGGCAGGTCAGGGTGGCGATACTATAAGCCCCTCTAACGAGCTGAAGCGTTTGGTTTGGAAAGAGCAATAACCACGTCTGACAGAACATAGAGGACTATTGATGCCTCTAAATAGAGCGATTGACCCAGACATTACCTACTGTTATTTAATTCTGCACGAGTTGTTTCGCTATTGCAATGACATTCTTTATCCAGCAGTTCCGCAGTATTTGCTGGTCTGGCCCTGGCTAATTTGAGAAAAAAACAATTTGATTAATTAATATCTGGAGCGTCAGTTAATGAGTTCTTTGAGATGTCTTTCGTTACGACTAATCAAAAATGGAAATAACCTCGCCCTGATTTTCATTTTTTTCTTCCGGTTCTTGTTCTTCTGTAAATAACAACTTCGAACCGGGGTTTGTTGCTCAGAGACGATAAACACGTATATATATGGGAACCACTTGAGCTACCTTGCTGCTATATGCCAATAGGATTGCTACTGTTCAAACACAAATACCTCGTTGCTGGGGAGCATGTTTGCTACCGTTCATCGATTCTGGTCCTTCTCCTAGGCAATCTGAATGGAGTAGCTGACACTACCTGATCAAACGTTCGGGAGCAGCTCTAAAGATCAGCCCCCTATTTACTGAGCTTCAAGTTGTTGTGCAGCAATCACTGGAGGTGGTTTTGGAGTGTCAAATATTGAATATAGGGGAATGGGCAAAGATCAAGCTTTTTTTGGTGTGGGGGGCTAGACCACTTGGAGAAGTATTCATCGTTTGTTTGGGTGGTTGCTGCATGGGGTGGCGCAGGGGCCAATTGGATAAGTGCTAAGCCATAGAAGCCAGGTTCAAATCCGGGACAGTGAAAATTTTCTCCCTCTGTAACGACCGCCAAGTGACAATTTAAATTCACTCGCTATAGCGAGGATGACATTTTTTCTTTTACGAGCCATGTGGTATCGTACTTATTGAAATTTGCTCGCACACAAAAAACATGATTGAGTTGATGTAGGGGAGAAAGGCATACAGGGGTGTGGAGATCATAAGTCACTTCTTACAGGAAGAAAATGGGTGAAAAATATCCGGTCGTCCATCTTGCTGATACCTTCCCGCACCCCCTCTACACGTTACGCTACTTTGTGGCCGCTTCCTCGTCAGGAAGTGATTGACGTCCGCCGTCAAAGACACCTTGAAGATAGGTTCACAGAAATTTCCAAAAATAAAATTTGGTAAGCACACCGATTCTATCCCGATCATATCAAAATTTTTGGGATCGGCAGTCACCATGATGGCTCAGAACCCTCTTAAAACTGTAGGTCCCCGTCTTGTACTACCACGATGGGTTCTCGGTCCTGTTGCTGGGCTAGTCCTTAGTGCTACAGAAATAGCAAAAGGGTGTTACGAAGGCTTTGTGGTACTCGAACACCCTTAATGGCTCATTAAATCAAGGTCTGGTCTGCGATGGACTTAGTAAATATTAATAATAGGACAGCGGCATGCTTTCTGTTTCACAGTGACAAATACAAATTTAACAGTGGCGCCCGAGAGTGAGTAGTTTGGGAATACCTACTCATTTTATATTTATTCAAATTTAAAGCACTTTTGGGATCAGGGACGATTTGCTGAGAGCTCACTTGCATATTTATTTGATAAGTCAAGCTGATGCAGTCTCCGACAAATAAAATGTTCTATAGTGTAGGCAGTGACAACTCAGGGATGGCGGGATCCACACAAAAACTGCCATCCCTTCCCATACGTCCGGGGATGCCAACTCACGATAACGTCCTTCCGGGACGCATCGAATGTGGCCAGCATTAGCATTGTAAATGTGGCCGTCCTGGACGGCCGTTCTGGCGAGTTTGCATCCCTGGACGTATGGCTAGTGGGGAAGGATGTCAGTTTTCTTTGCGGGTGCCATGTATCATCCCTGAGTCACAGGAAGGCCGCCATTCGAACCCCTCGATTCCAAAACTCATCGTCCAGGAGGTGTATTCCCTTTCTCGACCAACAGCAAACCCACCCAACTAACACCTTCAAAATTTATTGTAAGAAGATAAGGCATGCCATGATGCAATATGCGGGGAACAGTTCTTCTTATAATAAATTTTGAAGGTGTTAGTTGGGTGGGTTTGCTGGCGTTCGAGAAAGGGAATACACCTCCTGGCTGTTCTTGGGTGAGAGAATTGGCAGTTCCATATATGCCTAGGTGACAGTATTATATTTCAAAATGGCGTTGTTAGGGAAGGGAAAAAGACTTCGGGTATCGGACGTGCCTATCAATCAAGGGGTAGTTGCCCTTTGCCCAAAATGACTGCGGTCTCTCATATTTATCTCACAGGTTTATTTTAATAAAACCCCCTTTGCGGATCCTCGACGGGGCGAGCCTTTTGTATTGGGGCATTATTGAGTACCGTGGGCTCACAAAAAGGTTCTTTCACCCAACGGGGCGTCACAGCTTCCATAAATTACAGGATTTAACCGCCTTTGCCCACTAAACCCACTCTGCTGAAATTAATACCTTTGTGGTTTATTCACTTGCCACAGCTGGGTCAAACAAAAAATTTCTTTTGATGTTTTAATTAATTGCTTCTGCAAAGTATTGGCAGTATAGCTCAAGAAAGAGCAGGGAGAAAGGACCTTCTATTTAGTCAGAATCCCGCCCTCTTCAGGAAAGCTTGACAAAGAATAAATCACGATGAAGGACCAACAATTTTGTGTCCTGCTCGTGGTCTACTGGAAAAGCACGTGACTGAGGTCCTGGATTCGAATCTCGGTCCCAGCAATTTTTATACTGGTAGAATGGGTGTCACAATAAATGCGTATAGGCTGTAAGCACAAAGGGGTGCAAGAGGGGTACTTAATTTAACTTTAAAACGCAAGAAGACAAAAAAAATAGAAATTAGTAGTCCTTGCCCCAGTGCACACTGCTAACTGACGTAATCATCGAGTAGTTCTTTTTGCTCTTCCTTATAGGTCCATTGTTTAGCTACCTTATGAGAGTGCTGAAAATAAGGTTCATTAATAGTCCAAAAAAAGGTTTTTTCGGAAGGTGTGTGTTTGTATGTGTGCTGAGAACTCCAGGGTATATCCAAATTACAGACCCAGTGGACCGAATTTTTCGGAAACCTCTGTAGGTGCCCAGGGGTTTTGGAAATACGTATGATTAATTTCATATCATACTTACCCCTTGTTTTTGCTGATTTTGGTATCGAAACTGGAAAAAGATAGATGCGTCTATACCATGCGTATAACCGAAAATCAACAAGATTTTAAGTATATTACAGAGTGGTGAATTTTTTACATCCTGAAGGTACGATTCTGTTTGTTCGTGTTATTTATTTACGCTTTTCCAAGGATACGACTGTTGAACATATATTT
The DNA here is from genome assembly GCA_950004255.1 of Mesopsocus fuscifrons. NCBI lineage: Eukaryota > Metazoa > Arthropoda > Insecta > Psocodea > Mesopsocidae > Mesopsocus > Mesopsocus fuscifrons. The sequence goes on from OX465377.1 coordinate 18,271,312, forward strand.
ATTTCACAGTATTGGTGGGATCCCCCTTGGTACTAAAGTACAGCCCCTCAAGCAATGCAACCCCTATGTTGCCTTTAACAGTGTTATTGCGATTATCCGAATATTGCAAATGTATTAAAAGGCGTCCTGGACAGTTGGCATGAGTTAACTCCATCAGTTGCGCGGAAGGTCCTGACATTGGCGCAGACCAGTTTGGGCTATTGTGGGGTCACATGTCACAGGTTGCACTACCCTTATATCCATCAGCAGCTGATCGTTAAGACCGTGCAGCCTTTGAAATGTGCAAACCCCCCACCCTGCTTCGGGAGGTTTTTTTAAAGCCCCCATTTAACAAAGCAGGCATTGCAAAATAACAAAGTAGGGTTACCAAGGATGTATTCCAAAACAACAAAGTTAGGCTTACCAAGTAGACATTTCCAAGTTACCAAGCAGTAACAACGTAGGCGTTCCAAAGATCCCAAGAACTAACCAAGTTGGCACTACAAAGCTAGTCAACAAAATATCTTATAGTCGTTGCCCAAGTTACCAAGTACTTACCAAGTGTACCAACCAAGTTCGGGGTTGTTATTTCAGCTAAGCCAACTTCGTCATCTATGTAGTAACAAGGTACTTCCTTGTATATAACAAACCATTTTTACTTTCTCGCCCGTATGAAATACATGGGCTGAGAAAGTTATGTCTTCGTGCAAAATTTCGATTTTGAGATTTTGGGTTTCCCATGATCCTAGAGGTCCCCCGAGTCCAAAAAAGTGGTTTTTAAAAAATGTCCGTCCGACGTACGTACGTACGTACGTACGTACGTACGTACGTACGTACGTCACTCTGTCGCGCAACTGGACGTCACACCGTTCGTCCGATTTTGCTCAAATTCGGTATGTAGGTACCTAATGTAAATATCTGGACCCGTTTTTTGATAAATTTTGATAACTCAAAAATTGCGCCTGCTATGGTCAAAAAAAGGCAAAAAATCGTGTTTTTTGACAGTTAAGAAGGGCTGGAAGCTACGTATATCAAGTTGGAACCTTGAAAATTTGCGAAAATGTTTCTGAATAGATGCTTTAAGGTCATTTACAATCATTTGGAGGTGGGCCAATAACTTGGCCCAGTTTTGGCCCCAAACGCGTTGGTCATCTCTCCGGTAGCACTATTCGATCGATTTCAGTAAAAATTGGTAGGGAGGTGTACTTTAACCTAGTTTGATGTTTTACCGAACGAAATTTATCCAACATAATAATTATGGCCAATATTGGCATTATCGTAGGAAAATTTTCCAAAAATGGAAATCACGTTTTTGATTGGTTCAGACGGATTTGCAACAACCCTAATCGACAGATTTCCTTGAAAATTGGTGAAAGTGGTCTCAGATAGATGCTTCAAGGTCATTTTCAATAGATTTTCAATTACTTGAAAATTAAGGCCGTGACATGGAAAATAGAAAACACGTACTTTGCGCGTCAAACGACGCTTCACCATTTGACGGATATGTTTGAAATCCGGTGAGTAGGTGCCTAAAATTATTGTCCAGTGTATGGCAAAATTTTTTTTAGAAAAAGTTAAAATTTTGGCCCAAAAAAAATAAATTACGTAAAAAAAATTAAAATTTTCGATACCGCTGGCGTAAAAATTGCGAGAAAGTCAAGTGCGACCATTGTCGGACCCTTTATTCTTAGTGATATGGTATCTAGTACAGCCAGTGCCATATTTTTCGTTCTGTAAAAGTTGTACCTATTCTATTATTAAACGAGACGTAAATTTGCCTATTGTGAAGAGAAATGGCGTCATATTGAGACGAGACAGCTGAGGAAACTCCTACTTTTCATCTTTAATCAAAAATGAACGGGTCATTTGAAGAAGGAAATAGCTTCCCACGCCTCGGAGGATCTCCCATTCCCCCGTTCTTCTCTTGCTGCGACCCGACACCATCACGTTGCTGTTCTATTTAGGATCAGTTGACAGCAGCAACTGGGTAATTTCAAGAATTATCCGCCGTGCTTAATTGTCAGCACTACCAAACACCAGGTCCCAACCCATCGATGGAGACCTAAATGTGTCCCGAGCTACCTCCATAGTGATGCACAATACAAGAACAAGAAACGGCATTTCTTGTTCTTGTTCTCGCAAAGCGACTCTTGCTCTTGTTCTTGCAGTAAAAATCCTATATTGTTCTTGTTCTCGTAGAAATCATTTCTTGTTCTTGCATGTTCTTGCATGTTCTTGCTGCGAGACTCTTGCAATTTCTTGCATACACATGGAGTTTTCTGCTGTTAAAATGTGGTTTTTGGCCTGCCGAGCGGCCATCTTAAGTGCAATCTATCGTCGCATAGTCTGCAGAGTTTTTCGTGCAAAATATGGGCTGCAATCCATGAATGAAGCTTTGGAAAGAAACTGCCTGGGTTTATGCAAGACTCTTGCGAGAACTCTTGCAAGAGTTCTTGTTCTTGCAAGTCACTTCTTGTTCTTGTTCTTGCAGCCAAAATCAACTCTTGTTCGTGTTCTTGCATGCAAGAAATGCAAGAACAAAAGCAAGACAAGAAATTTTCGTGCATCACTATACCCCCACCTCGGAATTCAGTTCCGTTGAGGTGCTGAACACACCAGAGGTGCTTGCTGGTCAGGACAAATTTTGATAGGAGCGGGATCGAACCTGGGTCGGTGTTCTCCTATAAACAATCTAGAGACCACTCGGCACAACAAATGAGTGCTTGAGAAACTTCAGGTTCTTCTTAATAAGAGCCTCGTATAATTTTTCTTCTTATATTCATGAGTTAAGGACTATACCCAAGCCAACTTTAGGTCAGAGTTGTCTATCCATCTGTATTATCCGAAGAAGACAGACATTCTGTTTGAGAAAGAACAGATTGTCGGTCTTTTTAAAGTAACAGAGTATGAAGACTTGATCGGTTCTTATTGGGCTATCTTACTTATCGTCTTTTGTTCGTAAGGTGACCCTACAAGACCTTTCTCATATGGACTAGGACCGTCTTCTTAGCCTGTTATTGTAGAAGCCCCAAATATTGTTTCTTTTTCAGACAAAGTGTCTGTCTTCTTAGGATAATAGAGACAGATAGACGAGTCTGAACTAATTTTGGTTTGATGATACATCTATTTTAACCATTAACTTAAATATAGTTAACTTTAGTTTAAGTATAGAAGTTTAGCAAAGAGAGGGGGGGGGGGGGGGGGGGGGGGTTAGGTATAGACAGGCAGACAAGGGCCTGGTTCTTGGTTTCATGGCCTGTAGGCTTCTCTTTCATTCCAAAGTTACAGGCTGGAAATTTGTGAAAGCACTCGATCCTTTTGGCAATTTATTACCGACTTACTTCGGCTTTGAACCTGTGTGGGGAGGCAGAACATTGCGGTTCGTCACACCTTAAGCCCCTTAACCAAACCCTCGGCTTTCCCAACAGACTTTACTTCTGAGAAATCCACCCGGGTCATGACGGTTTCAAAAGGAATTACAAACACGCGTGAAGCTGACCGGTAGACCCTCGTAATGAGCTAGTTGGGCTCGCTCTTCCGAGGTCCCAGTACCAGTGGTTTTTTTCTTGGGAGCGTGTACCTTGAAAACCTGATTAATCTCCGATATGTTGAGTATGTGATGTGAAATGTTTATCGAGGTTGTGGTGGTTCGGAATATGAGCACCTAAAACTGTAGGTCCCGATCACCCCTCTACTACTTATACCCTGCCCTAAAGCATTGGTGCCACGTTCGATCCCGATCCAACCAAATAGTTTTTCTAATCGGCATTCACCTCTGATTTATTCAGCATGTAAAGTGAAATGTATACCGACTAGTTCAAAACCCACCTAAAACTGTAGGTCCCCATCTTGTACTAACGGGAGCCAGACAGCTGAGCACAATGGATAATTTTGGTCCCCAGCACCCCTCTGTACCTTGTTAGAACTTCTCGCGATTCCCTGCATGCCTGTTCCCGAGGGGCTTTCACTCCAGGAATCTCGTTGGGAATCTCAGGCAATCATTAGAAATCTTTATGAAATCTCAAGGTATCTATAGAAAATTTCTGGAGGAGCTAATCCTTCGGGGTGCATCTTTCCACAAATCTCGTTGACAATCTCAGGAAATCTTTGGAAATCTTCATGCAATCTCTGGAGTGGTTACCCCCTTGCCTGTTCCAGTTCCTTCCGTCACAGGAATGTCTCATCCATTGATGTATTTGTTGCTCCTTAATTGGGGAGATTGTGATGCAGGTACATTCCTTCACGTGTGCTTCATTATTTGAGGGGTATGGTAATGTTGGTTATAGGTACACTGTACACAAATCTTTATGCCAAGCACGACCTGAAACTTAAATGGTTTAATTATATCTTCAGACATCTGTGTGTGCTTTGGCTCCAAAAATATTTTATATACCTCACTACACCGTGCTGCCTGTTAACGCTTCATAGAGAAAACTCTGGAATATAATATGTCTTTTTTACGTCAAAAATTAACTGATTTTACAATCGAGTAATTTGGAAAAAAATGTATTGACAAAAATCACTCGATCGTAAAATCCAAACATAGCCAGTAACTCCCAGTGCGTGTGCACTTATTTTATACCAATCTTCAATCATAATCTAAATATTGATTTCATAATTTATAGTCGTTTAAAAATTAATATGGGAACAGCAATTACTATATTTTGGCCTGATTAACACTTAACTCATTTAGATTATAATCTGCAAATGCATGTCAATGTCGCACATTTATTAAGGGTCCGCTATACCTGACGATGAATTTTTTGCCGCCCATAAGATTAACATTGCGAGCGGCGATTCATTTTCAAGGGTTACCCTTGGTTGGAAAGACACAAAATTTTGCCTGTACCTAGCCCTTGCAATGTTCTAGGGAGTGTTCGAAGCAGATTTCCCATTTTTTTTTTACTGGTTTTCAATATACAGCACTTTTCTTGAGGTATGCAATGCTAGCATTTACAAAACAGTTGCTATAAAAGAAACCAGTGAGAAATTGGGAAATCTGCTTCGAACACGACCTAGAACATTGTTAGGGCTAGGTACAGGCAAAATTTTGTGTCTTTCCAACCAAGGGTAAACCTTGAAAATGAATCGCCGCTCGCAATGTTAATCTTATGGGCGGCAAAAAATGCATCGTCAGGTATAGCGTCCTCTTAATCTTGCCCATTCGTTTCCTTTTAAAAAACACTGAGGGGGGGAAACTCCCGCTATAAATTTCGACCTTCAGGCGGAAAATACATCGGCTATTGTTTGTGTTTTTAGAGTCAGAAATTAACTGGTAAAAAACTCACAACATAGCCACTGATTCCCGACGTTAAGACGATATTACATTTCAGAACATTTCAATATGCATAAATATGTGTATTCAGTCTTAATCACAACATGCGTATACCTAGTTTTGGATGAAAAAGTTGTCTGTTTGTTTACTACCTAAGATTTAATCAAAATGCGAACAAAAGTTCTTTGAATAGTCGTTTTTAAACAATGAATCTGGTAGTAAATATGGCGGGACGCAAAAATAGGCAAGTTACATCATTTTCACTCCACAAGAAAAAGAAAATGCCACTAAAAAAATCTTTCAAAAAAGATCCGAAAACTCTCGGTTTGATCCCCGAATAGCTGACTCAACAACTTTGAATGACAGGAAGGGTGAAGTCGGGTTAGGGGATCCGAGGATAAACTTGCAAAGGCTCACAATGCTGAATTCCCCCCCCCCCCCAACAGCCCCCCCATCCTAAAACAGACACACGATCGGGGGGAACAAAAAAAGGGGGCCCTTTTCCCTCTGTAAAAGTGTGTAAGTAACGCCTCGGATATGGTAATGCTTCTCAACGGGCATTTTGGGATTTTCCCCCCAAGCTGTAACTGCCGAAGGTTTATAAACTCCACAGGTTATCTCCTTTAAATTTTTGAATTTGTAAAAATGTCTTGACCCCTCAGGTTTCTGTAATTCTTGGATGCCAAGGGCACAGATTGACGTCACTGGGGGACCCTAGTTGTTGTAGACCGTTGCAAGCATTAAGGGCCACTACGGCCGAAATTAACAGACTGTGTTGTGATTTTACGATCGGCTAATTTCGGACAAATATTTTTGTTGACAAAAATCGATCGTAAAATTACACACTGTTAGTTAATTTCGGTCGTTAAAAAGGCATATTATATTTCAGAACATTTATTTATCCAATATAGTATCCTCATAAAAGGTGGAGAAAAAGTATTCGGTCTTAACGTTCAAAATTAACTGGCTATATGGCTGGATTTCACCATTTTATCGTGTACACGATAGCGCTATCGTTAGCGAAAACGATAACTTTCATACCTGCGACTCATTTGGTGTAGTCTAATGTTGTCTAATCAACATTTTAACTTCTTTCTCCGAAAAAATAGGGGGTTTTTCACGTTTATTTGCTTGAAATTGTTGAAATAAATTTGACGTAAACAAAGCAAACGAATTCTAGTGACACGACAAATTTAACGACAGGATAATTTTTTCGTCTGCTTTACCGAAACGATAGCTATTCGATCGTTAAAAGGCACTATCGTGAGGTGGTGAAATTCAGCCTATGTTGTGATTATTGACAATCGGCTGTTGTGGTAGACAACCTTTGTACTAAATAGATGTTGGTAACTGCGTGCGTATTTTTATGGCGAAAGTTTTATGCACCTGGAAGGTTGAGAGAAGGGGAGGGGCGTTTTTACTGCTCGGTTATGAGTATGACTCATCAAGTATTTCCCCACCAACTGAATAATTTCCCGGCTTCATTATCTTGAAACCCGCGGCCCACCGCAATAGTGTGCTCATAAAACCAGAAGTTAAATATTTATTTCTATTGGAGTTTCTTGATTGAAGACTTCTGGTTTTGGTGTGGACGTCCTTTTATGGTAATATCGAATTGTTTAAGTTTATTGGTGCTTAAATGTTAATGAAAGAAATTTATCGTTGGTCGAAGCCAAGTGTGACATCCATGCTACCAACAGAAAATTGCTGCTACCGGGATTCGAACCCAGGCCTCTCTGGACATAAGGCGGACTCCTTGACTGCTCGGCCACTGAGTCAGGAAAATGGAAAAACTAAAAAATAGCAAAGCTCCGTCCCTATAGCAATAGTCCAAGTCAGGCTGGGAGCGTACCAATTATTCATATTTTCTTGAAGATTTTCAGTTGACGCCGATCCGGATTTGGGTTCCATATTCTAATATACGCTAAAAATGCCAATCCGACCCTGAGCAGGTATAGTGATGCACGAAAATTTCTTGTCTTGCTTTTGTTCTTGCACTTCTTGCATGCAAGAACAAGAACAAGAGTTGATTTTGGCTGCAAGAACAAGAAGTGACTTGCAAGGACAAGAACTCTTGCATTGCAAGAGTGCTTGTAAAAGTCTTGCATAAACCCAGGCAGATTTTTTCCAAAGCTTCATTCATGGATTGCAGTCCATATTTTGTGCGAAAAACTCTGCAGACTATTCGACGATAGATTGCACTTGAAATGGCCGCTCGGTAGGCAAAAAACCACATTTTAACAGCATAAAATTCCATTTACATGCAAGAAATTGCAAGACTCTCGCAGCAAGAACAAGAGCAAGAAAGATTTTCACTACAAGAACAAGAGCAAGAGTCGCTTCGCGAGAACAAGAACAAGAAATACCGTTTCTTGTTCTTGTTCTTGCATCGTGCATCACTATTTGCAAGAAATTATGCTCCTAGTACGCTCCTAGCCTGACTTGGACTATAGCTGCTTGTGGGGGATCTAACAGCTGTTGGGTGATTGGAGCGGTGTTTACGGGCTCTGTCGGGCAGATCACGGCTGCCGCGGGACTGGGGAGCGTAGGGGGAACGTAGGCCTGCGGTGGGAGGACGTCCGGGCAACGCGGTGTGACTAATGATCTTTTCGTCGTACTGCGACCGAATTCTACAAAATAATGGATGTTCGATATGTTGAATGGGCTTGTTGCATGGTGTCGAATCTGTATATCAGCCGCGTTAACGGACTTCTAAGTGGTTTTGTTGAACACTAAATTTTTTCCAAAGGTCTTCTCCCTTCGTAGATATAGCGGGTTGAAAATTTTGATTTCCGGTTTCATAGTTGAGACAGCTGTTTCCTTGTCAGGCTTTGATTTATCGATATAATATCTTTGTTGATGTTCCTATAGTTTGCGTACAGTGAGATAGGTAGCAGAAGATGCGGATATTAGCAGAAGTAGCCAAAGCTTACGTCACGTCGGTATTTTCCCCTATTTTACCATCCAGTAGGTAAACCAGTAAGTATAAACAGTCATGAAAAGGTCGGGGGCTGGCTGCCTGGTTTGACTCCGAAAACTTTGAGGCAGAAAGCTATGAAGTCTACTGTAGTGTCCCCCTTAAAGTTGGCTTTAGCGTGGCACAAAGATAACGCAATTGTGAACTTTAGGGCGCTATACGAGTAAATTACGTTAGTAAAGATGGGATATAGACCTATCTTGTTTCGTCAGTTTTTATTCTAATGATTTGAACGACTTTTTGATCGCTTGCCTGATAGCAAATTCGGGGCGGCATTGATAACACGTGGGAAGAAGTACCCGTATCAGCTTTGTGATAATTTTCTCAACTTAAGCTAAATATATGAGTTACCACTCGTGATCACTACCACAACTTTAAACTGTTTCCGTGATCTGGTCGGTCATTAGTGTCAGCAATACTCTGGAGCAGGTGGACGATATAGGGCCCCACGTGTGTTTGGCTCACACCCAAACGTGTGTTAAAATATAGCTGTGATAGCTTTCACAAGGTGGTAACACTAATACTGAACATATGGAGTCTACACAACTTTCATCTGATATCAGTTCTGGAAGGCGTATCGAAATCATCCCACTCTTTGGCATAAAGAGTTTGTTGATTTTACGAAAAAGTGTCCCCGGTAAAAAAACTTAAATTTTGAGTGGTAAAAGCAAGTGTGGAAAAGTGCTGAAACATTTCGGTATATAAAACTTTCATTCAAAAGCTGCTTTCAGTAAAAATTGGAAATATTTCTTTTGAAGTTCGTGTCTCTCATTTTCCGGTTTTTCCTTTTGAATGTGCCTGTACCTATATAGTCTACACATAAACTAGATCGCTGCACCCAGTTCAAAAAGTAAACAAACTGTTAGCTTGTACAAAATGACTAGAGGAGTGCAACAAATAAAATTTCATATATTCGAATAGTAAATCACAGCAAGGTGGGTTTCACCAAATGCTAAAGGCCACTATAGTGTCCCCTAAAAGTTCACTATAGCGTTATTCTCCATCAAAGAAATGTGTTATATAAACGTATAATCATTATTACAACACAAGCATATAGAAAACCTCATAGATGAACTGTCTATCAACGAAAGTACGAGCACATCTATGTTCTCGGTCATGTTCCATAAAATAAAATACAATGAACTCTACCCAGCTCTAAAAGTCGCAACTGTAAAAAGCCTATATACGTATTTTCACTGCCTACAGCGACTCCGCGAAAACAACGCAGCATACATAATTCAATAACATGCGTCAAATGGTCCCTCAAATATTTTTTTTCGCGCGAAAAAATTCTTTTATCTCCAAATAAATGTAAACGTCATATTCTCTAGGATATTCCAGAAAAGTTAAAGGCTCAAGTGGCGTTTTAATATTTATAGCAGGTTCGCAAGTCACGTCGGCACGTTCGGCTGTATACCCGTTCATATAGAGAGAGTTCAAGTCAGGGGCTCCCTAAGGATTTCAGCCAGGGAAACAGTTGAGTACCATTGCCTTCCTCAGATCTCTATGGGCTATAGAGCTAACCCGCAACACCAAAATATTACTGCAACGTTTTTGAAATGTCAAAAAAAAAAAACTTCTATAGACCTCTTATAGAAAGTGGTAGTTTCCCCTCCAAAGTTGTACCAGAAGTTGTGCAAGAAGGGTTGATACGACACTCAGCGAGGGGGTAACCACTCCAGAGATTCCTTGATATTCCAGTGAGATTCCATAAAGATTTCCAAAGATTCCCAGCGATATTCATAGAAAGATTAACCCCAAAGAGGTAACAACTCCAAAAAAATTCCAAGATTCCCTGAGATTTCATAATGATTTCCAATGATTCCCAACGAGTGGTTAACCCCTCGACATTCTGGCTTACAATCTCTCTATAACGTCCTCCAAGGAACCATGTAAATTATCTCGTAATAGAGAGTTTTTGTCGGAGAGTGTCATTCTGTAGTGATAGAATATTTTCTGTTGTACGGGAACTTGGAAGAATTCGCAGAGGTACTTCAAAGGGGAAAAGGAAATTGAGTAAAAAGTTGTTTCTCGAACTCAGCTGCTTTTTGCCCCAGTTCTGTCTTTTTACAGCTATTTTGTAAAGTGTTTCTTGTTCGTTTACTTCATTCTCGATGCCGAGAGTTAAAGGGCTACATGATCAAAACTATTTGGATGCTTTCAAGACGTAAACATTATAGGAATCGTGAATCATTCATGCAGTGTCTTCGATTTTTTTAAGAGTCCATGCAAGCACCTATTGGTGCTTACAGCCCATGCCCTTGGACATCTGTGCTGTAGAAAATTTGCTGATAGCGGGATTTGAACCCAGGACCTCAGTCCACTAGACTAGAGGGATTCTTTGGCAGCGATCCTTTACACAACCTTAAAAAGCATTTGATTTTGAGCGAAACGTACTAGCGCGATAAATTAAAGTACAAAATGGGAAAAGAATGAAGATAAAATCCCTCGGGAAGGACGACAAGCGACAGGCACTCATATACCTGAGCCGTATACCTGAGGGACTCCCGGTAATTTCGGCCTTATATCATCTTGACTACTTAACTTTTTATGCTATGCATTTGTCTGCAACCCTCTATGGTGCTCGCTAGATGGAGCGCAATGTCTCTTTTATATATATAAAATTGCTAAGTCAGTTAAACAATAACTTCAATAGTCAGTGACGCTAAGTTACCAGCAGCACTCACATCTCTTTGTCTCTCGCGCATCTCGGTGCCTTCTTTGCGGTGTTCCACCGTGCTCAACCTCATCAACTCATACTTCTCTTCTCATTTCTGGATCGGATATACATCGCCTCATTCCAAACTGTATGTTTTATGTCTATCCCTCATTATTATCGTTAATTTACCTATTTTTAATCCTTTGCCCTGACTCCTTTCCGAGGCTCTGTTTGCGAGTTTACGCCTCCCAAACGTCAATGGTAAGTTAACTTCTTTCTCACGTGATCAGTGAGTGGTCCTTCGAACGTATCCCCCACATTTGGTCACTTCGAACCGCGATTGAATCAGTAATTTTTGTAATTTTTTGTATGGAATCTCGGCCCATCTTGTGTTGTATGGCAAGCGCGTTATTGTATGGCAAGCCATCAGGATCGTGGCTGTCTCACGCTTATCTCTGGTATTGGCGAGGTGCCAATACCTACCATCATCATTTCTGTCTATTGTCAGTGCATGCCTAGTGCAAGCGCATGTATTTTATTCATACCTACTTAGTTTTACTTGGGGTAATTACTAAGCTCGTTCATTAATTAATTAAAAGTAATTAATTAATGCTCCTTATCTTTAATCATTATTTTCTTAAGCATGTTATTTTAAGTAACTAATCACTAATCATGTCATCGGAAAGCCGTTGTCTTGTAGAACAAAGACAAAATCTCTTGCAGAAAACTACTAAACTGCATGATCGTGTATTCAGACCCGAAATCGAGGCTTCTGAAGTCAAGGCTGCTATTGTATCAGCTAAAAAGCTCCAGGATAGATATGAGGAACTGGAGATTCAAATCATCAAATGTAATGTTTCTTTACCTAAGAAGGCTTGTCAAGTTGACCTCGAACCTATCGCATCTCAGTTCGATGCTCTGATCAATGATATTTTAAAACTCGAATTTGAAAATTCAAATAGTGTGAATGTAAATACGCCTACTCATTATGTCCCTCAGGTAAGTGTTCCGCCTCTGGAATTACCTGTTCTCACTGATAAGAACCATGTGTTGTTCTTCGATCTGTTCGATTCGTTAATTGACTCGAACCCAAGCCTCTCAAGTTCAGTAAAATATCAGTACCTACTTAGGAGTCTTGATCCTTCTCTTGCACATTTAGTTGCTAATTTTCGGCCAATCAATAGCGATAACTATGCTTTGGCTCTTAGTGCTTTGATAGCACATTTCACTAACACTCGCGCTACTGCTAGCGAATCTGTTACTCAGTTTCTGGGTACCTCATCTCTTCCTGCTAAATGGAATTCCGGGAATCTACAAGAATTGTTGAAAGGTTTCACGGAAGGGATTTCCAAATCTCGTCGCATTTTTAAAGAAAATGATAAGGATTTCTTGGACTTCCTACTCTTTCAGTTGTTGTACAGCAAACTCGACTCAAGTTTGAGGAAATCGTTTGATTTGTCTAGGGATAATACTAAGGATATAGTTAGGTATTCTGATCTTGTAAAATTCCTTCAAGAGCGTATTACGGCTAGTCAGCTTACTAAGTTCGCGGAGTCATGTGATTCCAATCGTTCGCCTGCTGTTAAGGTTTCTGTGTCTACCTCGGTCTGCAAGGCTTCTGGTAACCATTTTCAGAAGTCAAGTAGGCCTATCTCTCTTCTGTCTGAGGACAAGGTGTCATGTCTCTTGTGTTCATCCTCGTCTCATGTATTGTGTAAATGCCCTGACTTTATCAAGTTGTCAATTGATAAAAGATGGGATTTTGTGAAGCAAAATCACTTGTGCTTTCTGGACTTTGCAAAACATAGTCGTAAGGATTGTTTTTCGAAACATGTCTGTCGTAAGTGCAATACTACTGCACACAATGTTCTCCTTCATCGTGATAAGCCCGAGAGTGCTTCGTATGCATCGTCTCCGTCTAGTTCGCAGGGCCAGAAGTTTTCTGAAGGTTCTCCCCCTTCTTCTTCTGGTGGTTTTTCTCCTTTACCTGTGAATGAGGTCAAGGCTTTATCTTGTATGGCTGGATCTCCCAACCATTCTCTATTGGCTACTGCTGTAGTCAATGTCAAGGACGCTTCTGGTGCCGTCTGCTCTCTTCGATGTGTGATCGATAGTGGATCTCATGTCAACTTTGTTTCTGAAAATGCTGCTCAATGTCTGGGTCTCAAACGTCACCATGATAAGACCATCGTTCAAGGTCTTGGTGGTACTCTCTCTTCTAAGGGTAAAGTGTGTTTGGAAGTGTCTTCTAGGCTTGACCCTAACTTCATTCGATCTCTCAGTGCCGTAGTAATTCCTAGAATTTGCGGTAGTCTCCCTGCCTCGCCACTACCTAGTAGTGTCAGCTTGGCGTCTGAAGGCCTGCGCTTGGCAGACCCCTCGTTCTCTCAGCCTGGTGAAATTCATATTTTGCTTGGTGCCTCTGTGATCTCAGAGATTCTGTCTGACAGCCTCCCCTTAATTCGTATTGGTGGTCTGGTTGCTCAGTACTCTCATCTTGGGTACCTGGTTAGTGGCTCCCTTGGGGGTGCGGCCTCGAATCCCACCTCGTTGCTCTCTGTTGATGATTCGCTCACTCAGCTTGTTAACAAATTCTTTGAAGTTGAAAGTGAGAATCACGTCGTTGTTCCTGATCCTGACGATCTGTATTGTGAACACTTTTTCAAGGAAACGACCACTCGTCTTTCTGATGGTCGTTATGCTGTTCGTCTCCCCTTTCGGGAAAGCCCTGTTGATTTGGGACCTAATAAGTTTTGCCCTGTCGCAAACTTTCTGAAAACGGAATCCCGTTTGTATCGTAAACCTGAGGTTCATGCTCAGTATGTCAAGTTCTTCGATGATTACATTTCTGAAGAAAAAATGTATCCTGCTCAAAATAGGGCGCAGTACATTTTGCCTCATCATCCTGTCTTCAAGGAATCTAATGGAACTATGAAAGTTCGTGGTGTTTTCAATGCTAGTTCTCTTGATGTCAAGGGTTCCTCTTTAAACAAGAAACTTCATATTGGACCTAAATTACAGTCTGATATCTCTGACGTTCTCGTTCGTTTTCGCCTGCATGAAATAGGTTTGATTTGTGATGTTAAAGGCATGTACAATGCCATCCTTCTGCATCCTGAGGATCGCATCTACCAGCATATTCTCTGGCGTGATGATCCTGACTCTGAACTCATTGAGTACGAAATGTCTCGTGTCACATTCGGACTCGCTCCATCGGGTTATTTAGCCCAAAGGGTCATTTCGGACCTAGTCGATGTGGAAAAGGAAAATTTCCCTTTAGCCGCAAAATCTCTCAAGACATGTACCTATGTTGACGATGTCTGTCTCAGTGCTCCTTCCGTCGAAGAAGCCATTGAAATCAAATCTCAAATGGTCAACCTTCTGGAAAAGGGTGGTTTCGAACTCAGAAAATTCGCATCGTCCAAACAAGAAGTTTTGGAAGATTTACCTCCTGATTTTCGGCAAATCAGTTTCAGTAATGATGAAGAATTCATCAAAGTTCTTGGCTTGAGTTGGTCTCCTGATAATGATTGTTTCTTTTACAATGTCAATGCCTTCTCTGGTCCGCTATCCAAAAGGAATGTGTTGAGTTTTTTAGCTCGCATATTCGATGTTTTGGGGTTTTTGTGTCCCCTTGTCTTGAAAATCAAGTTGTTTCTTCGCAAACTCTGGTTGTCTTCTCTCGATTGGGATGAACCTTTCGATGACTCACTTGCCCAAGAGTGGACAAGTTTCTGTGCTGTTCTAAATCTTGATGATTTGCGCATTCCTCGTTGTATTCCAACTGACTCGGCTGTGTCCATTCAAGTTGTTGGTTTCTGTGACGGTAGCAAAGATGGTTATGGTGCCGCTTTGTATCTTCGTTGTGTGTTCTCTACGCATGCTCGTATGTATCTTCTCAAGGCAAAGTCAAAGCCTTCTCCATCGAAACCTCTTACTATTCCTCGTACTGAGCTTCAAGCTGCAAAGATGCTAGCTTCTCTTTATGATGGTGTTCGTAAATCTCTCGAAGAGCTCAGTATTTCAGCTACTTATTTCCTGTCGGATTCTAGTATCGTTCTAGCATGGCTGCGGACTGCCCCGCATCGCCTCAAAACGTATGTCAGCAACAGAGTGGTTGCTATTTTGGAAAAAACATCTCTCGAAAATTGGAGATACATTCCTTCTGAGCTAAACTGTGCTGATATCGCATCTCGTGGTGCTTCTGCTCCTCAACTCGTCTCTTGTGATCTTTGGTGGTCAGGTCCTGAATTCTTGCAGGAAGTCTACCCTGTCTGGCCTGATCGCTCTCCACTGTCGGTCGAGCTGCCCGACGTCGTTGTGGAAAAACCCACATCTCTCCTCGCTCCTCTCGCAGAGTTTGACATTGAGGACGCTCTCATTTCTCGTTTTAGTGACTTACGAAGACTCATTCGTGTCACATCGTACTGCTTGCGTTTCATCGCTAATTGCAATCGCAAAAAGTCACAAAAGGAACTCAGTACTGGTTATCTCAGTATTTCGGAGCTCCGTCACTCGTTGGATGTT
Source organism: Mesopsocus fuscifrons (assembly GCA_950004255.1). Taxonomy (NCBI): domain Eukaryota; kingdom Metazoa; phylum Arthropoda; class Insecta; order Psocodea; family Mesopsocidae; genus Mesopsocus; species Mesopsocus fuscifrons. The sequence continues at coordinate 18,286,729 of OX465377.1, forward strand.
CTACTTCTTGGGGTACAAGGAAAGTACTTCTCTGACATTCTCAAGGGCAAACCTCTCAGTCGTGAGCTCTTACCTCTGTCTCCTTTCGTAAGTCCTGCCTCTCCTGGGAAAAATGGTGTTTCCGAGTCTTTGGTTTCTGTTATGAAGAAACTTTTCGTGCGTTCCGTCGCCGATCGTCGTCTCACTCTCCCTGAATTCATCACTTTGGTTACCCGTATTGAGGGCGTGATGAACTCTCGTCCTCTTATTCCTTTGTCGTCTGTAGAACCAGGCGTTTTCTTGTGCCCTGGTCACTTCCTCATCGGAAGCCCTATGTTCTCCGTCCCTGAGGAGGACCTGACTCAGAGCAAACTCAGTCATCTAGGTCGATGGCAAGTTATGCGCGTCACCCTTCAGCTGTTTTGGAAGGCATGGCGTCAGCATTATCTAAATACGTTGATCTCTCGCTGCAAGTGGAACAAGTCCACTCCCAATCTCGAAAAGGGTGCCATTGTTCTCATCAAGTCTGAGAACACTCCCCCTCAGTCCTACCCTCTCGGTGTCGTGGAAGAAGTCCTTCCTCACTCTGACGGTGTTGTTCGTGTCGTTCGCGTTCGCACTGCTTCCGGATCTTTGATTCGTCCGGTCAACAAACTTCTTGTTTATCATGTAGACTAACGCTTTATGCATGTCTTCTCTTAGCTTAAGGTTCATATTCATGTATTCTCGGGTTTCATTGTATTTTATTGGGTATATTCTTTATGTTTGTGCTTGCTTGTACAGGTTCAAGCAAGGTCGGCCGAGAATGTCTGCAACCCTCTATGGTGCTCGCTAGATGGAGCGCAATGTCTCTTTTATATATATAAAATTGCTAAGTCAGTTAAACAATAACTTCAATAGTCAGTGACGCTAAGTTACCAGCAGCACTCACATCTCTTTGTCTCTCGCGCATCTCGGTGCCTTCTTTGCGGTGTTCCACCGTGCTCAACCTCATCAACTCATACTTCTCTTCTCATTTCTGGATCGGATATACATCGCCTCATTCCAAACTGTATGTTTTATGTCTATCCCTCATTATTATCGTTAATTTACCTATTTTTAATCCTTTGCCCTGACTCCTTTCCGAGGCTCTGTTTGCGAGTTTACGCCTCCCAAACGTCAATGGTAAGTTAACTTCTTTCTCACGTGATCAGTGAGTGGTCCTTCGAACGTATCCCCCACAGCATTTTCCTTCGGATCCAAAAAGCATGCTTTTGATGAAAAAAAAATTAAAATATTCATGAGCTTTTTGTTCGTAGTGCGATAATAACCATTGTTGGTGCTCGACTGTGCGAGTCAGCTCCAAGTCTACCCGGATGGAGTTGATCGAGCATGATTATTGGACGAAATTTGTTTTGAACCAAATTACTTCATTGTTTGCATTTTTTTTTTCGCAAAAAGTTTGCTGAATTTTTTAAAGCCGTGATGGAAGTGATACCTACCACCCCCGCACTTCAAAATATTTTGAATGCTGAAATTAGTACTTTTATACGTCAGTTATATTAACCTGAAGATAACTCAGGTACCTGAGCTCAGTTTCACTATAGAGAGTTTTAAACGCTTTTCTAGCTGAGTTTGTTCTAGCCCTGCATTTACCTTACTCAAAGGAGTCAAGTTTCTTGCCTGTGGTATATGATTTCCAACAGCACAGGCTTGTACCCTAAAAAAAAAAACCTACCCACAAATTTCAAGAACATACATTCCGTTGAATACAGAAGAAGAGAATGCAAAGACAATGACCGTCGCGAATGCTTAAAAGACAATCTGGTTAGGACATAGAAAGGTTTTGCGGCGTCACATCCAAAAACCATTCAAAAGAGAAGGGGTGACAATGCATGGCCACAATGTGTGGAGGGGGGGGGGGGGGGGGCGGAGGGGTGACAAAGGACAAATGGAACGAGAAAAGGTTATATATAGGACCCCTACCAAAGCCTTGCCCTTTTGAGCAAGGGTCCGTCTTTTGGCAACCCGTCCAAATATTGCTAGCAACGTTTCTGCAATGTCTCAGAAATTGTTTCTAAACGTGGTAGTGTCTCGCTAACTTAACAGTGGATTTCTCCAGCTTCTAAAGTGTAGTATAGTGTCCTCTTAAAGTTCGCTATAGAGTTATCCTCCCGATATGTTGGTGCCTTTCACCACCCCCCGATAGCGCCCTTGTCCTAACATTATTAGCTAGTAGACGTTTGGCGGCAAAATAAGTGCTCATTCCTACCCGAGGGGCTAACCACTCGTTGGGAATCTCTTTAGGAATCATTGGAAATCTTTATGAAATGTCAGGGAATCTTGGAATTTTTTGGAGCGGTTCCCCCTTCGGGGTTCATCTTTCTATGAATATCGTTGGGAATCTTTGGAAATCTTTACGGAATCTCAGTGGAATCTCAAGGAATCTCTGGAGTGGTTACCCCTTCGTTCCTACCCCTAGCCTAACAGCTGACAGTGGGACTCCAGCAGCTCTATTACGGATCTTGTTATCACAGTACATGCTATCCCTATATTTCCGTGATAACATTATAATCACGAGTGGTAAATAGATCCGAATTAGAGCTGCAGGTATACTTTCTTTTCTAGGATTGCAAGTAAATGAGTATTTTGAGAGTTGTGACGGAACTATACGGAAAGTCGATGAATTAAAAAATACAGAAATATTAAGAAAGAAATATGATTGCTCGCAATTTGTGTCATCTGGCGGATGTAGAAGGGAGGAAAAGAAAGAGCAGAAAGCGCTCGTCCAACTTTTGAGCAATTTCTTTCTTTTCAAAATTACGATGTCAAGTCGCTGGCTTGAACCAGTCCTCTTGAGTTATGTCGGCTGACTTTTTTTAATTATCGGGCCAAAAGTAGGTAAAAGCTCCAAATTGAAACTTTTCAACTTCGAGCAAGATGTTGAAAAAGTCAACTTATGATTCAAAAATATGTGTCGGAAAAATATGACTTACTTATGTTCTTATTTTTTTTGTGCGGGAGAGGAAAGAAATATTTTAGGGAAATCGCTGGAAAATCAATCAGAAATATCCAGTATCTTGCTGAATCTTGGGGGATGTATTTTTTTTACCCTCCTTCACTTTACAGCCATAGAAAAGTTTTTCAACAGCCACTTAGCTCACTCAGCTAAATCAAACCATCGATTTTCTCTGGCGATTATAGAGGCGGATTTTTTTTCATTGGAAATTTCAAACAAAAAACGTCGGTCATTCATTTAAAATATTAAAAAACAATATTTTTTATTAAAATAATGACACTCGACAAATAAATAATAATTAAATTTCGTTGCTCTTTCATCAGTCAAGTACCTGTATCATTTAAAACTCGTAAGCACTAGTGTACAATAGTACGCAAATAAATAGTTATTTATAGGTACTAAATCTATACCCCATCTCAAAAAGCTTTGTCAGCAACAGAGCGATTACCACTTCACACCTCGAATCGTGAAATTATCTATCTTTCGATTTACAAACCGATAAAACGTGGAACAGCACACTGATTGGTTTAACCTTAAGGGAAATCCACATAGCACAGTATATCTTAATCACTGTAATGGTAAATGAATGATAGACCCTTTGCCTAGACCCGATAGAATCTAATCGGAGCCCAAAAGCAAGGCTTAATAGACAGAAAGCGCCGTAGAATAGTTATCTGATAGATAGAGCGCCTCCTCACGCTCGAGTTCCCTACCCTTAATGCATTTCCTACCCCAGTCAGTCACTGCTGAATTAACAGCTCTCCAAATGAGGGCAACTTCCGAGGGACCCTTTTTCCTGTACCTCGCTATTTTATGACTGTTATTTTCTGCCTTTTAAGGGGAAGATGTCGTTAAAAATAATTCTAGCGTAAAGTTTTCCTTGTCATTTTGGAGGAAACTACTGGATATGTCAATGTTCCGAAGATGTTTTTATAAAGTCAGAAACTAAGTGGCTAAAGTCTACTTTAGTGTCACCTAAAAGTTCACTGTAGAGTTGTCCTCCAGAAAAGAAAAGTTGGTGCCACACCAAGTTGTAATTTTTGACATAAATCAACCAGTTTTTGGACGTTAAAAAGACATTATATTTCAGAACAGATATACCTGCAATACTATAAACGTCATCAGGCTTGGTGGGGTGAATAACAGTTGTATAGACGATGTATATTAGGTACACAGGACATGAAGGTCAAGTGCCTTTTGACCTTTACCCCAATGATGTACAACTCAATATGGACCCCCCCCCCCCCCCCCCCAACTCCCGAACCCCCATCTCCAATGCCATTGGGCCAGGCCCTAAAATATTAAAACAGGCGGAGGCAGAAGCGGTTCATTTCTCCAGCAGTAATGCCTCTCCCCCCTTTCCCCCCTTCGCCCCCCCCAAAAACGAAACTCCCACACACTTCCCCGTTTCCACCTGCGCCCACCTGATGAAAAAGTAAGTGCCTTGTGGAAACCCGGCAATTTATATGCAGGTCAAACATTATTTTAGGCTTTTGGTTGTCCCAGGTGTGTGTTTTACTCGGGATAATAAGCTTACCTGCTTTAATTCTTAATTGGCACAGCGCGCTTCAGCCTACTGGCAGGCGATGAACATTAAGGGTCCGCTATACCTGACGGTGCATTTTTTGCCGCCCATAAGATTAACATTGCGAGCGGCGATTCATTTTCAAGGTTTACCCTTGGTTGGAAAGACACAAAATTTTGTCTGTACCTAGCCCTTGCAATGTTCTAGGGAGCGTTCGAAGCAGATTTCCCATTTTTACTTTCTCGCTAGCCATATATGGCGAGAAAGTATTGTTTTCGTGCAAAATTTCGAAATTGAGATTTTGGGTTTCCCATGATCCTGGAGGCCCCCTGAGTCCAAAAAAGTGGTTTCTGGAAAAAGTCTGTCCGTCCGTCAGTCCGTCAGTCCGTCAGTCCGTCAGTCCGTCAGTCCGTCCGTCAGTCCGTGCAGTGCTCTAGCGCCTATACCGTTCATCCGATTTTGATGAAATTTCGTATGGACCTGTCTAAAATCACTGCCGAGGGGCATTTTCAAGGATTTTTTGATTGGTCAAAAATTGCGGCCGCTATTGCCAAAAAACCGCCAAAATAATTCAAAAATCGTGTTTTTGGTTAGTCGGACAAGCGCCGACGGTACACTTTTCAATCTATAACACTGAAAATTGGTATGTGTGTTGACAAATAGATGCTTCGAGGTCATTTGCAACTAAAATTGAATTGGTTGAAAATTACGGCCGTTCTGGACCAAAGTTCGATCGTTTCGGCGCCATTCACATTTATTGACCGATTGTCATGAAATTTGGTAAATTTGTGTAGAACCATGTAACTTAAACATCTGTCGAACAGAATTTTGTTATCTTCAAAATTACGGCCGTTGTAGTCAAAAAAGTGTCGAAAATGAGTTGAGAATGAGAAACCACGTTTTTGAATGGTCGGAACGCATTTGGGGCTACAGTAATAGAATGACAGCCATGAAACTTGGTGGGAATGATCTCAGATAGATGCTCTTGGGTCATTTTCAACCGATTTTGGATTGCTTAAAAATTACGCCCGCAAAGAAATCTCAAAGAAATCCAAAAAAAAAAAAAAAAAAATCACATGGGGCGAGAAAGTTTAGTGCGACTGTTGTCGGACCCTTTATTTTACTGGTTTTCGAGATACAGCACTTTTCTTGAGGTATGCGATGCTAGCATTTGCAAAACAGTTGCAATAAAAGAAACCAGTGAGAAATTGGGAAATCTGCTTCGAACACTCCCTAGAACATTGTTAGGGCTAGATACAGGCAAAATTTTGTGTCTTTCCATTCAAGGGTAAACCTTGAAAATGAATCGCCGCTCGCAATGTTAATCTTATGGGCGGCAAAAAATGCATCGTCAGGTATAGCGTCCTCTTAACATAGAATTGAGAAGGATGCTTCGAATAATGAAGTAAGTGTACGGTACGACCAAGTATATGGATATTAAGGGCGTCTACGCAGTCGTGTTTATTTACGTTTTTTCTGTACATGTTATGAGGATACTATTGAATATTTAAATGTTCTGAAATATAATATGTCTTTTTAACGGCCGAAATTAACAGCCACATAGCCTGTTAATTTCGTCCGTTAAAAAGACATATTATTTCAGAACGTTTAAATATCCAATAGTTTCCTCATAAAGTGTGTAGAAAAAACTTAAAAGTTGCAAATAAATAAATGTTCTGTTCATATTATAGAACGTAGGTATAATGTACTACCTACCGAGTTTCTTACTATCTTGACTAACTTCTTTTAGATCTCGTATGTGTTTTTAAAGCAAGGATGTGATTTTCTTAACACGACTGCTCTTCGTTACTTTCCTTCCCAAATAAAAGGCACCGTATACATTCTTGTATCGTGGTTTCCTTGGGGGTTAGGCTGCTGATTTGAATTTCAGCTAATGCTCTAGAACCTCTAGGTGATGCAACTACTGAATAACTTAATCAAAAATTCACAGATGGAAGTTTCTCTTACCTTCAACATTTCGAAAACTTACTGCGTCAATTTTTCGAGGGCTCTTTGAAGTTGCAAAACTTTCTTCTGAGCGCACAAACTTACTTTAACATATTTCTGTTGGTAACTTTTCAGAGTTAGTGGCTTGAATGAAACAGTTCTTAAGCACATCCTTTTTCATTTATGCACGATGGGGACCTACAGTTTTAGGTGTGTTCTGAACCACCACAACCTCGGTATGCGTTTCACTAGTAAGTAAGTAACCAGATGTGAATAAACCGTTCAGTAAATTTTGGTTAGGTTCGGGATCGAGGGGGTAACCACTCCTGAGATTCCTTGAGATTCCATAAAAATTTCCAAAGATTCCACACGATATTCATGGAAAGATGAACCCCGAAGGGGTTACCACTCCAAAAACTTCCAAGATTCCCTGAGATTTTATAAAGATTTCCAATGATTCCCAACGAGATTCCCAACGAGTGGTTAACCCCTCGTTCGGGATCGAACATCGAACCGGTGTCTCTCAGTAAAGACAACCATGTAGTATTGAGGCAGTTTTTACTAGACTGGAATTTGGGCCCTTTAAAGTTGCCCCCTGTAGCCCGTTAACCCCACCCTACCTCCGCTCTATAATGTAAAAATGGTGTTGCTGTCAGGCTGAATATAACAGATGGTACACACCCCGTCAACCGCGTGCTTACACCACGCCCTTTGCATCACCCGAATCACTTTCGGAGCTTCTCAAAGAAAAGAAGAAAATCCTTTGAAAAAAAAGAGTATCCAATTTCGCTGAATCTTGTTTAGAGTTCTTCGCCAAATGTACCGTCGAAAGGGGAAAGTGTAACACAAAGAATAAACATTTCACGATTTTTTTCTCCTGAATTGGGTGATTCTCAAAAAATAAAATTTTGCTCAAGATAGAAAGACCGATACCTATTTCTTTAAATTTAGTACAGCTGTAGTTTTGTAATCTAGAAATTAAAAATCATAAGATTCATAAGGGTGTGTTCTGCATTCGTATTTCCCTTGTGGGTTAGCCACGCTTTGTTTGTATCTAATTCTTTAATAACATTTTTCCATGATAGAAAAATGTTGTATATTTGTTTTGTTCTGCAGTATATCACCAGGCATTTTAAACTTTAGTTCTGCTTTTTTGTGAGGGACAAGGTCAGCAAAACGTAAAATAAATAAAAAAATTGACGAACCCACTTTGAATCAATCTCTATAACGAACAATGGCAAGTCCCAGACCGCTCAGACACCTAACTCCGTGTTGGAAAATTCATTCATTTGTTAAAAGGTCCATCTGAAATTCGCGGTAGTTGAGAGGATTCTCACAGACCGCCGAAGAGTGAACCTCAAGCATTAAAACACGCATTACCTAACGGATGTAAGCCGTATAATAAGCTTGTATAAATACCTGTTCTTCCGTACAACCCCAATGTAGCTCTGCGGTGAATACCATACACAATGCTCCGTGTATGCAATATTCATGAACGTTAAATCCGCCAATTTCAAATCCGCCCACCCCCTATGACGTAGGTAAGTGGGTAGTGGGGGTCAAAAGCAAATTTGGAATTGGTTTATGCTGACTGGAAAGTCACGCATTGCCCTTGATGGGAGTTTATTCCTCTGCCCTTGTGACATTTGAAAGTGACGTAACTGTCACATTCCGTTTTCACGGCTGTGAAAGGGCGCCAACAATTATCTCCCCATTTTCCGTATTAAATTTAGGTTCTCTGTAAAATTTCGGTGAAGAAGGGCGCGTCCGCATTACGTTAAATCCAGAATCATGAACAGTATTTTACTCTTTGGAGAGGCGAACCTATAAGAAGTAATGGGAACCTGTCGTAATTTTTACTATTTTACCTAGAGGTGGATGCCACCACTTCTCTAAAGTGTACTATATAGTGTCTCCTATCGAGCAGATTGAACGGTTGGATTTATCTTGTCATATGTTTAGCTTATGAAAAGTGCAATCGCTCTAAAGTACCTAACTTAAATATTTTTCTGTATATTGTCCCAACTGACATCTATCTTCATCTAAAGTAAATATCCTTCAACCTACACCCACCTTTTTTGGTCACCGAGGGGTTAACCACTCCAGGAGATTCCTTGAGATTCCCTGAGATTCCGTAAAAATCTGCAAGGATTGCCATGATGAACCCCAAAGGGGTAACCAAAAATTTCCAAGATTCCCTGAGATTTCATAAAGATTTCCAAGATTTTCCAACGGGATTCCTGGAGGTGTATTCCCTTTCTCAAACGCCAGCAAACCCACTCAACTAACACCTTCAAAATTTATTGTAAGAAGAACTGTTCTCCATATATTGCATCGTGGCGTGCCTTATCTTCTTACAATAAATTTTGAATGTGTTAGTTGAGTGGGTTTGCTGGCGTTCGAGAAAGGGAATACACCTGCTGGAGTGGTTAACCCCTCATTGGTCACTTAAATTTGACATTATATTTTTCAATCAAGAGTACTATGTTTATCCCTCAGGTGCTATGAATTTGACATATTCTACATAGAAATGACGTTTGAGTCAATTTGACAATTGTACATAGACTTGACATGTTATTTCCCAAATGAACTCACGTGGTGTTCGGACACAGTGTTCTCTAATGGTGGGTTGTTTTGAAACTTTTGTGACCTGTATGAGGATGCCCCTAAGTTAAACATGGGTGAAATGCAATATAACCCTGCGGAAATTTCTCAAATCAAATCCAAAACAAAGCTCTAAATGCAAACCTTCCTCACATATCGAGAGAAATATTTTATTGTGTTCCTAAAACCTAAAAAAAACGTGTCCAAAAAAAGTGAAATCCTACCTCAAGAACCTTTGAGAAATAAGAAGGGAGAAGAGTCCCTGCCCTGTGCAGCCTTTTGTGAGCCTTTTCGAGGTTCTCGTCTGATTCTGTCTCATTACCCCGCGTGAGAGATCTCCTCTGTATCTCACCCTAACCAAAGGGATGCCGAGCTCACTTGACTTGCCACCGCATGCTGCGCTCTGGTGGAGTTTTTATTAATTTTTGATGCGAATCTGAATGAGGCGGAAGAAAAGCTGGGTAATTTATGCTTGAGGCATCTCTGTATCAGATCGATACCATCAAATTCAAGATACATTTCCTCTTTTCTCTTCAATCCCTGCAATTTTTCTCTTATCTCATTTTTTTTTATACGTCTTGCTGACCTTCCCCCTCGTAAAATAACTTGGGGGATAGTTCATTAAACGCCTGGCTATCTGGAGGTGTATTCCCTTTCTCGAACGCCAGCAAACCCACCCAACTAACACCTTCAAAATTTATTGTAAGAAGATAAGGCACGCCATGATGCAATACACGGAGAACAGTTATTCTTACAATACATTTTGAAGGTGTTAGTTGGGTGGGTTTGCTGGCGTTCGAGAAAGGGAATACACCTGCAGGTACTTGTCTTCCTGTCTTCCCAGCACCAAGAGACGACAGTATTGAAATTTTTTTAACGACTGAGAGTCGAACCTTTTCTACATATTGCCTGCTTCTGGCGAGTTGGATCCCGTATCGTTAGTGGGGATAAGGGATGGCAGTTTTTTGGTGGGTTCCCTCCATCCCTGAACTGCCACTTCCAGCCCGTCATTCCCGGCCGCTTAGTATGTGTGTAGCTTTACATTTTTAAGGCTGTATGAAAGTAGGACACTATGTTTAGCTTCTACAAGAGAAAAAGTAGAGAAATGGTGTTGCAATTACCCACTTCCGTAAGTGAAATAAAAGTGACATGGCGTCGTGAAATAGTACAAACATTTATCAAGCTTTTCTACTAAATGTGACGATAAAATAATACATTTTTTAGTCCGAAACGTTACAAAAAAATATTCCGCGTGAGGTGGTGTTGTGTTTTCGCGATCTGTCAAAAAAACATGTGAACTGGTAGTTGACTGTTTAAACCCGCTCCTGTGGGCTTATAACTCCATTTCATTCAAAAATACAACACTACCTCACGACAAAGAGTCGCAGGTTTACATCCCCGTATAAACACCTTTCACTCGCCCTGTAACTTCGGAGTAGGACTTGAAGTACGTAGCATTGCGAACCAAGTACGTGTAGTCGACCTTAACAAGGCGACGATAGCGAAATTTTCTTTATTTACCCATATTATCTACTCTTAATGCCTCTCACGTGCTCCTGAGCCTAGCTCCAAATCTTCCCCTTCGTCTTAGGCCCATCAAAGGGGTTGCTGAGGGTGGGGGGGGGGGGGGGGGGGGTAAGGAAAGAGGGAATCCGACGCCTCCCCCCTTTCTCCCGCCAAGATTAACTCCCCAGTTAATTAAACTAGGTTCCTATCATCTTACTCCCTGGCCGACGATCGCCTCCGTCGACCGACGGTTATTGCAGACCAAATTCGCGGTTAACGTCGCACCGAGCTGAGGTGGAACCCTTTCAGCTCATTTGCAGATGATCACCGTCCCCAGGGATCGCGAAATTAGCCAGACCTTCGCAATGGATGCACTCAGCCAAAAGGAGACTCTGGAAATAGTTGACCAGCTGGGTCAGCGGGGTTTGATTAGTAGTTAGAAGGAATATTTTGTGTCTGAATGCCATAGCAGACTTACGGAGGTCGTCCGTCTAGCCGCGAAGGATAGGGAACGGGGTGCAGCTGCACAAATGCGCCGCCCTAGCCGGCCAAGCTCTCTATGGTTGCTATGGCTGTGGCTCAGAATCCCCCTAAAACTGTAGGTCCCCTCAAGGGTGCATGAAGTAGAGTCTCTCCAGTATTCAAAGTATAGTAACCGTTCACCGAGGGGTTAACCACTCTCTGGGAATCATTGGAAATGTTTATGAAATCTCAGGGGAATCTTGGAATTTTTTTGGAGTTCGGGGTTCATCTTTCTATGAATATCGTTGGGAATCTTTGAAAATCTTTATGAAATCTCAGGGAATCTCAAGGAATCTCTGGAGTGGTTACCGCCTCGCCGTTCACGTAAAAAGTGAGCCAGTCTAATCGTTTACTTCCGAAACCCAGCTTCAAAATTTCATGCAAAAATTAAATGGATAGACCGACGATTGTGAGAGTTTTGAGCGTGAAAAGAACATGCAACTGCCACGTTAGGTGATGCGAAGGAAGGGGTGGGATGGGGAGGGTAGTCTGTTATCTAGAAGCCACTGTAAATATAGGTACAACCCTTACACGCAATTCAGCACGCTTCTCTGCAGTCAAGCATTTTACACCCCCATGCGGATATCTTTTGTGATGGTGACCCCGGTTCACGTCCTACGCTGGGTAAATTTTTTATGGGACAGTTGTTCTATTCTTTTTTTGCTTTGCCCTTTTAAAAAACAATCTAGAGTTCTCAAAAAGCAGTAGACTCCCTGTTGTCACGTATACTTGCATGTAATGTTGCTTTTCATATAACTTTGGTCTTTTAGAAGGAAATTTAAGGAGCGAAATATTTTGATTGAAAACCGTTGAATAAGTAAGAAGTTAACTAAGTAAAGTACTCCTTTTCACGCCAAGTGCGGAGGTTTTATGAAAATAATTAATAGGCGGTTAATGAACGGGAATGAAGCTGTCTCGCCCATACTGCGGTTAGGTTCTTACCTACTGTTCCGTATTAATTACCTAATTACCTTGATAGGTTCTCTTAGGTGTGACTTATTATGATTTCCTAAACTTTTTGCTTGAAATTTTCAGCCCATTGAAAATCAGTCTTAATGAAATTTAGATTCCTTGAACGGCCTCGATAAACGGTTGCCTTTGAAGGAACACTTTCAGCTGGGTCACACCGGTTCGATCCCGACCCTGTCAGATTTTTTTCTGCTCGGTATTCACCTCTGATATGTTCAGCATGTCAAGTGAAATGTATATCGAGGCTTTGGTGGCTCGGAACAAGCCTAAAACTGTAAGTCCCCATCAACTCTTATCCTCCGTCTACCCCTTTACTACCCGGTCCAAAAGTAAGTCTGAGGGGTTAACCACTCCAGGAATCTCGTTGGGAATCTCAGGAAATTAACGAAATCTCTGGGAATTCTGTTATGGGTAACGTTTCGGGGTTCATCTTTGCACGAATATCCTTGAAAATCTTAGGAAATCTTGTGAAATCTTAAGAATTCTCTGGAGTGGTTATCCCCTTGAGTAAGTCGTAAGCAGGCCAAAGAAAATTTGAGGAAGTGAAGACTGAAAATACTTTCTGAGTATTCATGAAATGAAATTGGGTCTCGCTAATGTCCCGGGAAGCAAATAACGGTAGGAAGTAATTTTTCGCCTTCTCGGTAGAGATGATCCTCCTTAAGAAGATGAATGGTGGCGAAAAGAGAAGCGTCGGGAGTAAATACCATAGTTAATGTTAGAAAATCGGTCTTTGTGCTAGAAAAGGGTGAAGATCGTAAGCACTATCAATCACTGCAGCGTGCAAATCCTTAAAGAGCAAAGGCGGTGCCAGCAAAAACGAGAAGTAAAAGTCAGCTAAAAGGAAGCCACTGAATCGCAAATGAGCTCTGCCGCGGATACCCTGCAATTTTTCAAATTCACTGAACTTTCTATACTTGAGATCGAAGAGTTAAAGCAAGTGGGATGCTGACTCTTAACTTTTCGATTTTTAAAGTTTGCCAAGCTGTGATAGATGCGAAGATGCTGTCAAAAAACTCTCGATAGCCGTGTGGCCTATATGGTTGCCTTTGGAGGAACACCGGGTCACACCGGTTCGATCCCGATCCTATCGAATTTTTTTCCGATCCGTATTCGCCTCTGATATGTTCAGCATATCAAGGTATATTTTGGAACCCACTAAATAAACTTGACAGTTTCCACGGTAGCTTTGTGATACTTCGACATTTTAAGGGTCCGCTATACCTGACGGTGCATTTTTTCCCGCCCATAAGGTTAAAATTGCGAGCGGCGATTCATTTTCAAGGTTTACCCTTGGTTGGAAAGACACAAAATTTTGCCTGTACCTAGCCCTAACAATGTTCTAGAGAGTGTACGAAGCAGATTTCCGAATTTCTCACTGGTTTTCGAGATACAGCACTTTTCTTGAGGTATGCGATGCTAGCATTTGCAAAACAGTTGCAATAAAAGAAACCAGTGAGAAATTGCGAAATCTGCTTCGAACACTCCCTAGAACATTGTTAGGGCTAGGTACGGGCAAAATTTTGTGTCTTTCCAACCAAGGGTAAACCTTGAAAATGAATCGCCGCTCGCAATGTTAAATGCATCGTCAGGTATAGCGTCCTCTTAAACGAAGAGAGAAAATAACTTAGCACTTGTATCACACAAAAAATTTTAATAAGGGCAACCGGTTGACATCATCAGGCACATCACTGAAGTACAAACAGAAGAACCTACCTATATATATATATATACTAATCGCTATGACCAGAGGTGGGGGGAGGGCGGTGGTTGAGCCTAGCAGCTAAGTCCAACAGGGGGAGGGGGTAATACACAAAACATCATTGAGCATCAAATCCTGTCGCAATACAGCCCTACGTATTTCGATACCCTCAAGCTACCCACTAAAACTGTTGGTCTCCCTATATCTGCCTAGGTACATTATTTTCCTATTATAGCAATACCTCCAATTATAAAAAATAACAAAAGACAACTAACTTCACGTTGACGGTTGACGTCATTAAATTGTGTCATGCACACACACAGAGTGAATGGGGTGGAGCAGAGGGTAGTTGTAGGTACAGAGTCGAGACAGGTATAGCAAGGTAGCATTGAAACGCAGCCAACCAGGCCTTTTTTAATGGTCACACGTTCTTCTCTCCTGTTCCATTGAAACTCAGAGTAACTTTACGCCCGGAGATTGCTGAAAACGCTTCCCACACTAATTCTTGTGCCACTTAAGTGCCCCGTTTTGAGGGGAACTGTAAAAAGGCTGCTTTATTTCTTTGAGTGGGATGAAAACAAATTTCTGAATGAAAGCTTCAGTCTTTTGAGTCGAAAACTTCAACTTCAAACGCGGCGCTGAAAGGTGGATTTCACCAGTTGTTAAAGTCCTCTTTTGGGTCCCCTAAAAGTTCACTATAGCGTTACCCTCCAAAAAAGTTGGTGCCTTTCACCGTCCGGCCGCTAGCGCCCCTACCGGCATAATGTTAACTGGATTACTTTCGGCTCCTTTTTCGGGAACATAAGGCTTATTATATTTCAGAACATAAAAATATCCAACAATACCCTTAAATAATGGGAGGAAAAATCATTTAGTTATGCGCAAGACTCTTCTGAGAAATCTTGCAAGAGTTCTTGTTCTTGCAAGTCATTTCTCGTTCTTGTTCTTGCAGCCAAAATCAACTCTTGTTCTTATTCTTGCATTGAAGAAATGCAAGAACAAAAGTAAGACAAGAAATTTTCGTGCATCACTAGTGTCACCGTACTCTTTGGACCGTTCTAACTGAGAATCCCTACTATTTTAAAAGGGTGACAGTGTAGATTTTCCCAAATTCCCTGAAGGTTATTTTACAATAAAACAGCACTTCTCCCCAAATATGAGTAGGGGGAAAGTAACGCATTACCTAACTATAGTAATTCCTGCTAATGTTCTCAAACTTGGAAGCGAAGTAATGTTTTGGAGTTTCGTGCCGCAATGAAATATATCTTGTGAGCAACAAATTTCCCCCAAGTTGTGTATATCTTTCCTCATTCAAAATTTTATAATGAAGACAAAGTTTGTAAGGTTGCTTCGCTTGTTTCGCTCTTTCATTGCGTTTGATTCTTTCAAAGAGATAGCAAGTAGAATTAGGATGGGAAAATGTATGCGAAAAGAAAAACTTCTTATACTTGAAGTTTGGATGAACATTTCTAGACACAAATTTAAGTTTTCAATACCTTCTCAAGTTTTTGAAAATTTTCCAGGTATGCATACCTATGTTTCTATGACTATTGTAGTACAGGATCTTTTCCCCCACTTCATATTTCTTCAACTCAGCATCTTCAACTGTACATCTACATATAATGAACCTGCTTCGCCCGGTTTCATGGGTTCGATCCCGGCCCTCATCAAAGTTTTTCTGACCGATATTCACCTCTGACTTGTCCAGAGTGTCAAGTAAAATGTATATCGAGGCTGGTGAGTGCTGGCCTTGCCCCTCTTTTCCCTCTACTGCTAATCTTTGGGATTGCTGACACACAAGAACCAGAGACAGTACATAGCTCTCCCGTGGGGCAGTTAGCAGTGCTAACTCCTCCAATAGGTTACCAGGTCATACTACTCCAAAAACCAGAAGAATCTATGCAGAAGCTGATCCCAAACTTCAGCAACCATGATTGTGCTTATTTTTCCAGTGGGTGACCCTGGATGTCATGCACTGCTTATTGAGCAGTCGGTTGCTATACTGCCAGGGGATGGTAGTGTTGCTTGTTATAGGGAGGTTGTCGTTATAGAGAGGGACAGTAATTTCAACAAACTGTAGCCTTATAGAGACTCAGAAGGTTGAATAGATTTCCCTCCAGTATTTAATAGCGTTACTTTTAACTATAGGTACTATTTGAAAATGACTGTTTTCAGCATTTTCTTATCTTTTCTTATCTGTGGTATTTCGCCCATAAGAATCATACAAAAATACCTGAAATAAAAATTAGAACAACTTTCTACTCTCTTCAAATTTGATCTCCCCTGTTATTTTGCATTGGAATACAGTCGTTATTTCACTTCTTAAGTAATTTCGACCCCTGGGGTAATCATTTTGACCTCTTCCCTGAAGATTAGGTCACCAGACCTTCCGTGACTCCTCGGCGCGTGAACCAAAGTAAAAGAAGTGGTTAGCGGCAATTTGTTTCCTTGGAACTGACTACAACTTCACGGAAAATTAATGCTAATCAAATGGGAAATCTCGCGGGTCGTGCCGTTTCCTTATAAAAGTGGATACGACCGCTGTAATCGCTGCCACTCTTTCTCTAGTGGATTGCATGCGGTACATTGGGTTGAGTACACCAAGCTGTCAGCGATCGCTGAGTATTTATTTTGGAGCGGTGGCAGTCAAACGAAGCGCAAAGCGGAGGGAAGAGAAATAGAGGTCGCGAGTACCGTTTGCTGCTTTGCGTTCCTCCAGACTGCTGACTGATTACTATTTCAATGTGAACCATTAGTAAATCTGAGTTAGAGAACAAATTTTGTTACTGAGAGCTGGTTGCACGGGTTCGACTCCAATCCTGCCGAAAAATTTTTTTAATCGGCGTTCACCAATATGTTCAACACCTCAAGAAAAAATACATACCTAGGCTGTGGTAGTTCGGACCCACCTAAAACTGTAGGTCCCTGTCTGGAGAGCTGATTGCTGGGGTTGTCCCCCCCCCCCCCCCCCCATCGCTCTACTACTCCTACTTCCAAAATATTCTCTCAAATATCCGTTCAGTTATAGAGACAAAAAGAATAGCTAATAAAACAAATAAAGGATAAGGCGCCTGTAAAAAAGTTATTGGTAAGGTAGTGGTCTTGGAAACTAAAAAAAAAAATACGCTGAAAATAAACGGATAAAAAAGGCAATAAAAGAGTCAATAACTGAATCCAAAATGACGAAAACTCAAAATAGGAGTGGCAAAGTCCAATTCCAGAATCCACCAGGGCCGATTTGGACCCATAAAAATAGGTTAGGGCCCCCTTTTTAATCGGGAGCTTTTGTCCCCCCCCCCCCCCCCCCCCATCCGAAATTCCCCCATGGGACTCAAGTTCGATATCAGTCAGCTATACGTTCGATATGAGTCAGCTATATGGCCCGACATGTTTTGAATTTTGTCATCGAAGATACTCTCAGCAAGGTCGCCTCACCTGGTGGGATTCCCTATATTGATTTTCTCTCCATGACCTTTTCATTCTGTTGTTACTGAATTTATATTTCTTAGGGTGGATAGCGCCAGTTCCTAATGTATACTATAGTGCAGTTGCACTTGCCACAAGTTAAACATACGATAGGAGACAATATAGTAAACTTTAGAGAAGAGGTGAACGCCACCTTTACTCCAACAAATGTCTCGATGTCAGTAAAATTTTTATGGCGCTATCGGAAGGATAGGACCAACTTCTAAAGTGAACTTTAGGGGACACTATAGTAGACATTAGCAACTGTTGAAATCCAGCTGATTGGTTGTGAAGGCTGAGTTTACAGAAAACTCTAATGAGAGCAATATAAATAAAACTTTTTCTTCATCGTAAAAAATAAAAAAATAAAAGACATAGGCTGGGTAAACAAAATATTTCTTTGGAAAGTTTGTTTTTCTTTAGCCAGGGAAGAGCAATCGAGGTGATAAGTAAAGTATACAGCCTAGAGGCGAAACTGCAAACAGTTTTTATGTTTTTAATCTCTTTGTGAGGAAGAATCCTCGTGCTGTTGGTAATTTATAATTCGTACGGAAAGTTATACTACCCTTGGTGATTTATATGGGCCTTCGTCGTGTAATCTGTTTATTCTTTTTTACTGTTGACCCCGTGCTGCTGCAATTATTTCATCACTAACACGAGATTTCTTCTTCGTTTCTTTTTGTTGCTAGTATTATTACTTTACCTGTATACGAAGTATACGTAAGGTAAAGTATTGTATTCGTGCGGGCCAATTTTCGGCAAACCTCAACTTTGAACCGTCATTGCTCCCAGACCTCAAAAGCGATTGAAACTTGCATATACATTTCAGAAACGTCCATGCCTTCGGAATATGAAAACCACCTCACTTTTTTCATCCGATGAAAAGTTTGCCCCCAGGAATTTTTAGAAGAGGTCAGGTACGCCGTGTCAGTACGTATGTATGTATGTGTGTATGTATGAGCGTGTAGCTCCTCTTTGTGGGCTTACTTAATGGCGTTGTGTGTGTAGATTTCCGCGTCCTCTCTCTGGGCCTGCCACAAGAGGATAGGGAAGCCCAGTGTTTAGCGTGTAGGTACAATTTGCCCCTTCATCTTAGCGTTTATCGTCTAATCCCAAAGAGAGGATTTTTTTAGGCTTCATTATACTTTGTGACATAGAATGTCTTTCTTCTCAACACTCAACAGTGACATGCCACTATTTAATGTTCAAAAAATTGGAAATTGGGATAGGACTATAGGGATGGGGAAATGAAGTTAGATAACACATTTTCCAGGTCACTTCGCATACCGTTTTGGCTTCATTCCGAAATTATTTTCTGTCACTTAGGCTGAATTTCACCACTTTCCGATAGTGTTTTTAACGGGAGGATTTAACGAACGGATTTACGTTATCGTACGTTTAGCTTACGACAAATGCGTTGCGCTTGCAGTTGTTTCTCTTCGAACGCACTTGTCGTAAGCTAAACATACGATATCGTAAATCGATTCGTTAAATCCTCTCGTTAAAGACACTATCGGAAAGTGGTGAAATTCTGCCTTAATAAACGTTTCATGTGTGAATAAAGTAGGTAGGTAGGTAGGTGCCTAAATATTTACCTAACGATTGCGATAACTACGTACCTATCTGGAAATGAACCTGTATAGATAACTAGACTCTAACTTGGCTCTCAACCTTTCTCTACCATCCACTTCGTGGGTTTGACGATCTTTTATTAAATGTAATGTAACTGAAGGTTATGGCAATGTCCAGCTTATGGACTTGAACTTCAGGTCCGATCCACCACTATAAGCGCTTGGCTAAATGCTCCCAACCCAATATTGTGAGAACTGGAAAACTTGATATGAATATAATGAGACATGTGCCCTGACTAGGCTAGGCACCACTACTACTACTATAGTCCAAGTCAGGCTGGGAGCATATAATAGGTACCGATTACTCAGAATTTCTTGCAAATCAAGGCTGATCAAAACTTTTTCGCTCCTTTTTCGTCTTTTTCTCCCACATTCTGCTTCGCTTGGCACGAAATGACAAAAATACTAAAATAAAAGGGCCTAGAAATAGAGTCTAGCTTGGGGCCTCATTGAAGGTTAATCCGGCTCTGACCACGGCACAGCGCGGCTAGATGGACATAATTCTTTAAGTAGTGACGCTAAGATTAACATCGTGAGCGGGAATTCTCATGGTTCATTCAAAATTACAGTCGTAAAAAATATCCTACGAAATTTTGTTGTTGAAAAGTCATGAGCAAAATTCAACTTTCATGGGTCACCTCATTTCATGAGGAACCTGTTGGGAATTTATGTTCTGAAAAATGAATGAAACGGCTGCTTCGTGACTTTTGTCACGAAACATTTTTCAGCGAACTCTGTAGGTACCCGTAGGTACCAATACGCACTAGATAAACCACATTTTGATTTGATTACGACACTCACTCATAAGCTAATCATAGTTGAACGCGCGCTCTTACAACATTATGCTGACTCGGAAGAGGGGAGATCGGAGACATACAGGGACACAACGCAACTCTCAAAATACTTCAAGATGTTTTCAGAAATTAGATAAATTAGGGGATAGGAACCGGGATAATGTATTTAATGTAGCTATCTTAAGTAGATAGGTATTACCTATTTGTTTTCATTTTATTATTTTTATGACTTTAAGCTGATGTTCCACTTTTAAGTTTTTGCTTCTTTAATTTTTTGCTTATTAAATCTTTTATAGAATTTTTTAATGAGTATGTAAGGTTACCTAGGTACCTAGATTAGGTATGTCCGTTTATTTTATAAGCTGCAACACAGGTGTATCGTATTCTTCGTTCACCTTATATTTTTTAGTACCTACCTATTCGTATTACGAGGGCAGGAACCTAATTATAATTACCTAACTTATTTTGACCACATAAGAGACAGAAGTTAGTGGTGAACGAATGGAAAATTTTATGTTCAAATGATATTTTAATACGGGGGGCAGAGTTCCCCGTCTCCCCTACCTATATAACACAGCTACTCTGCTTCCCAAGGCAGGGTCAGCTGACGATGCGTTATTCTACACTCTTGGCAGAGTGTGACTGTCAACTCATACTCTGATTTGGGTGTCATTAGAAAAATATTGGAAACTACGGAGGAGAAAGGGGGCATGTGGAAATTTGCTGGACCCTTTCTCCACAATGGGGGGAAGGGGGGAATGAAGATAGAGGTACCTACCTACTTCGTCGTAGGGGCTTTTCAGTTTTCTGGGGGGAGGGGGGTTACGAATGGGGGTCAAGGTTAGGTTAGTTTTTCTTACCTACTCCTCAACGTATAAAAAATATTGAACAGGGGGAACAAGGATTTATTATAGGTACTTTGTCGAGCGGTTTCTCCTGTTATTTCTCTACACCTAAACATCGGATATTTTAGGTTTAGGTATGGTGAGGGAGATGGAGGTGCTACTTAAACGGGGTAGGAAGAACACGCGATTTTTCAAATTTGGAGGGGGGTATGAGGGTAGGGGTTGGTACTACTTTCAAGGTATTGTTCGTATTTTGGGGGGAAGGTACCTATACCTTCTTAAGGGTAGGGGTAGGTAGGTACTTTTCACCCTATCGTTCATATTGGGGGGGAGTAGGTATAAGTATTGTTATTGGGAGCAAGAGAAGGGTTTATTCCCATATATGGGCTGAACTGGGAAAACTGGAATTTGGGTTTTTCGGAAAACTAAGCTTACTTTTATTACCATTCTAAAGGGTGTAGAACTTGAATCTGTTAAGGTTTGGGCAGAATTTGGGAATCTGGAATTTCGGGTTAGCCCAAATTTGCTTTTTTCGGAAAACTAAGCTCACTTTTATTACCATTCTAAAGGGTGTAGAACTTGAATCTGTTAAGGTTTGGGCAGAATTTGGGAATCTGGAATTTCGGGTTAGCCCAAATTTGCTTTTTTCGGAAAACTAAGCTCACTTTTAATACCATTCTAAAGGGTGTAGAACTTGAATCTGTTAAGGTTTGGGCAGAATTTTGGAAACTGGAATTTCGGGTTAGGCCAAATTTGCTCTTTTCGGAAAACTAAACTCACTTTTATCACCATTCTTAAGGGTGTAGAACTTGAATCTGTTAAGGTTTGGGCAGAATTTGGGAATCTGGAATTTCGGGTTAGCCCAAATTTGCTTTTTTCGGAAAACTAAGCTCACTTTTATTACCATTCTAAAGGGTGTAGAACTTGTATCTGTTAAGGTTTGGGCAGAATTTGGGAATCTGGAATTTCGGGTTAGCCCAAATTTGCTTTTTTCGGAAAACTAAGCTCACTTTTATTACCATTCTAAAGGGTGTAGAACTTGAATCTGTTAAGGTTTGGGCAGAATTTTGGAAACTGGAATTTCGGGTTAGGCCAAATTTGCTTTTTTCGGAAAACTAAGCTCACTTTTATTACCATTCTAAAGGGTGTAGAACTTGAATCTGTTAAGGTTTGGGCAGAATTTGGGAATCTGGAATTTCGAGTTAGCCCAAATTTGCTTTTTTCGGAAAACTAAGCTCAGTTTTATTACCATTCTAAAGGGTGTAGAACTTGAATCTGTTAAGGTGTGGGCAGAATTTGGGAATCTGGAATTTCGGGTTAGCCCAAATTTGCTTTTTTCGGAAAACTAAGCTCACTTTTATTACCATTCTAAAGGGTGTAGAACTTGAATCTGTTAAGGTTTGGGCAGAATTTTGGAAACTGGAATTTCGGGTTTGCCCAAATTTGCTTTTTTCAGAAAACTAAGCTCACTTTTATTACCATTCTAAAGGGTGTAGAACTTGAATCTGTTAAGGTTTGGGCAGAATTTGGGAAACTGGAATTTCGGGTTAGGCCAAATTTGCTTTTTTCGGAAAACTAAGCTCACTTTTATTACCATTCTAAAGGGTTTAGAATTTGAATCTGTGTAGGTCTGGGCTGAATTTGGGAAACTGGAATTTTGAGTTGGCCCAAATGTGTTGTTTTCAACCAACATAGCCAATTTTCAGTAACATTCTTTACTGAAAATTGGTTCAATAGTGTGGTTCAACCTAGGTATAGTACAGCCCCCAAGGAATAGAAATTGAAGAAGTCTCATCCCATTAGATATCAAAAAGTGTAAGATTTTGTTAAAACTCTAACAAAGAATCGTATCCAGTCAATGTCGTATGCAATGCCTAGGTATATAGGGCCTCAATAGGAACACGTATAATGCCCGCATCACTATTTCTCGTCGCTGTTATAAAATATTCTTTATTATTTTTTAATTCCTTTCTTTTGCATTGACCCTTGTATGCGACAACAATTTTTATTTCACTACGTAAATTTTGAAGACTAGGTGAACTTAAAACTGCATTTAATGAACAATTAACTATTAAGTCGATGTACCTACTGTAACCAATTACTTTTTAAAAAAAAGCGCGGCAAATCCCGAAAAGACGATTCTACACGCGATACCACAAAGACGATTCTACACGCGATTCCACAAAGACGATTCTACACGCGATCCCAAGAAGAAGACTCTACACGTTTTCCTTTTAAAAAAGTGCGCGAGATCTTTCCTAAATTAATTTACTCTACACGCTTTCCTTTTTGAAAAAAGGGAGACAAATCTTTCCTACAAAATTTACACACCTTCTTACAAAGAAGACGAGTTGTTTATCCCAATAACTTTTTAACTGCATATTTTAATATATTGGACCTATACTTGTACCTACCTTCTGTATTAAAAAACGGCCTCGATAGCCGAGTGGACTAAACGGTCGACTTTTGAGGAGCAGCGAGAGCCGGGTCACACCGGTTCGATCCCGATCCTACCGAAAAGTTTTTCTGCTCGGCATTCACCTCTGATATGTTCAGCATGTCAAGTGAAATGTATATCGAGGCTGTGGTGGTTCGGAACCCACCTTAAACTGTAGGTCCCCATCGTTTATTCGATGGCTGGGGAGCTGGTATTTGGTTGTGCTGCCAGCTGAGCACAATGGATAGTTCTTGAAAACGGTCTAATTGCTGGGCTTGTCCCCCCAACCCTCAGCTATTATTATTACCTTCTGTATTTTTAAATTTTCTTTTTACTACCAACTAGGGAAGTTAATGTGCATAGAAAGGGATGAGTTGATGATGGTCATATTTGGAAATAAACCGTAGCCTCCAGATTATTTGGAGGGGCTGCGGTGCATGGGGAAGGAAGTGTTGAACGGTGAGTGGTGATTCAAACTTAAAACCGAGTTGGTGCTTCGACCTTCCACCAAATTTGGATTCGTCATATACAATAGCTAGCTGACTATAAAAGGTTTGGGGGATCTCTCAGCAAACATACAATTTAAAATATACCAAATGTACCTACTGCACTCCAGTCATTGAACGCAGAGCAGGTCTCCGTCTCCGTGATGGAGGTTGTCTTGCGATCGATTAAGTTTTCAGAAAACAGGAGCAGCTTCTGAACTTCTGATAGTGTCCAAAATCAGGGTCCTTATTACTTACCTTCAGGCTAAAAATATGATTACACCTACTTAATCTTACTAAGTACGACGACGACTTTTATATTATCTGCACATAAAAAGAAACTACCAACCAATGGAGCACCTGAAAACGATTCAGTAATATCAATAGGTACCTATATATTTATCATTTAAAAAATGAAACTTGAAAAAGGGCGGTAACAGTTGTACCGTTTCTGCATAAAGTGGATGGGCCCGCAAGGAAGATGCTACACGCACACTTTCGTAAAAGTGTGTAAGGCAGGTCACGTGGTAGTCACGTGGTACAGAGGAGCCCACAACGACGAATCTACACGTATAGGTGTATGTGTGTAGCTAGCTAGCTAGCTAGCTAGCTCTGTATGTGGCATTGACCTGGACGGCACACTTTTCAACCGATTTTCTTCAAAATCGGTAGTGACCTTTCTAAAATTGGAAGAAATAAAAATCCAGAAGCCCAGTTTCCCCCCTTTAAAATTAAGGGGGGTTACCCCCCTAAAACACCCCCAAAAAGTAGAAAAAAAATATTTGCTCAAAATCGGCTCTAACGATTTCGATCAAATTTTAGACAATTATAGAACAAATAATTACGAATCCAATGATACCACCCACTACCCCCGCATAACTCCCTGGCCGCTAAAAAAGGGGGGGAAGTCCCCCCTGGACCTGTAAAAGGGCGAAATCAGTGGATTCAGTTTTTTGTGGTATATGAGTAGTTCTGGATATGACACGTGACAACGGCCATACTCGTCACAAATGGTATATGGCTTATTTCGAGCCTCCCCCCCCCCCCCCCCCCCAGGGAGGGGGGCAATTTTGAGTGACTTTTAAAGTGCGGCTTATGGGGTCTCAAACTGTTCGGGGGAACGTTGTGAAGCAATTTCTTGTATCAAAAAGTTTTTCTGAACGTATCCAAGCACCCCACCCCCTAAAGGGGGTAGATTTGAGTGGTTTCCGAAATATGGGTTGTGTGGGCTCAAAATGATCGGGACATCGTTCTGAGGCAATATATTTGGTCAAAATGTTTTTTCGCCACCCCCCCCCCCCCTTATGGGGGGAGTTTTGGTTACTTTCCAAAGTACGTTGTATGGGGTATCAAAATGCTCGGGGAAACGTTCTGAGGCAATTTATTTTGTCAAAAAGTTTTTCCGAGCTTCCCCAACCACCTCACCTCGTTTTAGGGGGTAGTTTTGGGTGGTTGCCAAAGTACGTCGTGTGGGGTCTCTAAGTACTCGGGGGAACATTCTGGGGCCATTCCTTTCGTCAAAAGGTTTTTCCGTCTCCAATCATTTAACCAAGGGTTTATTTCTAGGAATCACGCAAATAAGCAGGTAAAGTTTTGTCCGACCGTGTCGTACCGCTTGTTTTTTTTTTCTCTTTACATTCCTGGCGGTAAAATGGCGATCCGTGACAGCTCCCTTAGCCCGAAGACATAGTTGTTGATTAAACTGAATTTGATGTGATATCCAAGCCAAGAATATCCAGAATCCCAGTCTTGTTTTCCCACAAGTCCATGGTAAGGCTTCCAGTGCTGTATTTAAAAAAAAAAAAAAATAAAAAAAAAAAAAAAAAAAATGCAGACAGTAAGTAAAGAAGAAACGTGCCTGAAAAGAAGCTGAATGCGCCTAAAGTTTACCTTTGAAATCCAAAAAGAAGGTATCGTAAATCCCGAAATAGGTGATTGATTCCAAATGGGATTGCAGGTAAGCATTTATTTTGAATTTATTTTTGATAGAAAATAAATGTGCCGAATAGGAACAGAATTTCCATGCCGGAGCCTGATCGACACTGACTTTTAGGATCAAACACGATGATTATTTTTTAACGTGTCATAAATATTGCTTATAACATCGGAAATCGAAGTCTATTTCCAACATTGGAAAAGGTGAACGAACATACGTTCGTTTTTATCGCCTTTCCCCCTCCGCGTGTTTGATGTTCATTTGAATTCATTTTAAATTGTCTCACCCCCCCCCCCCCCCCCCCCAGTAACGCATATACTCATTTGATTTAGATAGCAGGTCTGAGAGGGTTATTTTATATTTTTGAAAATGAATCGTCGAAGTTTGAAAAGTGCTCAGGTGGCGCGTGGGTCGAACACTTTTCAATTTCATCTCAGGTTTCACGAACTTTCTTTCAAACTTGTCGGTTTTGCTGCAGGTAGCAGGTTGAGCAAACGTGTATTTTTTGCTTCTTTTAATGGTTGAAAATTTTGAATCCCGACTAGTTCTCCTTATGCGGAAAAATTCCGGATACGTCAGAATTAGAACCCGCCCTCCCACAAAAACTATATACTCATTACTCCTATCATTCACCTACAAACAAGGCTAATAGCCTTGTTTGAATTTTGTAATAGCTGAATATTTCCTCCATAATCACAAATTTACAAAAGAAATACCTTGTAATACATCGCTGATGTTCCTGTATCAGGTAGAAGAATTTTTTAACTACAAAATGGCTAAATCAAAATTAAGGGCCCGTACCCTGGATCCAAAAAAAAACAAAAACAAAAATAAAAATCTGAAAAAAAGAAATACGTTACCAACACCTGAAAACCTTCTTCACGAAAGTTAAGGGCGACCATTGTCTGAGTTTAGTTTCTTTCTATTTTGCCTTTAACTGAAAAAATTATAACTCAAAACTGAAAAAGGACGCTCCCCTTCTAGTTGAGCCCCAGAGGGAATATTCGAAAGGTAG
The DNA here is from genome assembly GCA_950004255.1 of Mesopsocus fuscifrons. Taxonomy (NCBI): domain Eukaryota; kingdom Metazoa; phylum Arthropoda; class Insecta; order Psocodea; family Mesopsocidae; genus Mesopsocus; species Mesopsocus fuscifrons. The sequence goes on from OX465377.1 coordinate 18,313,089, forward strand.
CTGGAAAGGTTCCGTTATTATCTTTAAAAGCACCGACACACGCTAATTCCAGGAAAAAGGCTGGAGGAGCTGTTACGCAGTTGAAGCATTCTCAAAATTATTATCTAAGTTTGAGACCCCCCAGGCAGGTATATACTTCGTAGAGCACTGGAGCAAACCCAGTAACCTTTCATAACGATTGCGACCTCGGGAATACGGAGATTCCTACAGGATGTTCCGTTCGGAAATGCATTTCTTAAGGTAGCCACATAATACGATGCGTTTTGGACGGCGTCCTGGCTTCCTGGCTGGGATGCGGGGTTCGGGATGTCGACTCAGGGATGGCTGGTGCCCACGCACGATACATACACTTTTATACACCAGGATCCTCTTCTTAGCCTGTTATTTGAAAAGACAAGAACTCTGTCTCTTTCTCAAACAAAGTGTATGTCTTCTTAGGGTAACTGAGACAGATAGACTAGTCTGCGCTAAATTTGGTTCCACCGTAGGCTATTTCAAGAATTATCCGTCGTGCTCAGCTGGCAGTACTACCAAAATACCAGCTCCCCGCCCATGGTTGATTGGTATACTCTGCCCTGAGAGGTCTGCGTTCGATTGCAGGTGTAACCAATTTTTTCGCTTGTGCAGGTATCTGCTCTCTTCGGATTCGGAAAAAAATTCATCTCTGGACTGTTTCACCCTACTGGTCACTCACACCTGCAAAAAGAAAGAATAATTAAAAAATAAAATATGAAATGAAATCCAAGCCCCAATAGCCACGGCAGACAACGCAAGCCCTCGCTATAAAAAGAGAGGGGAGACAAAAACAACAAATATTTAATGAGTCATTACGTGAAATTGAACAGGTTTTTTTTAATATCTTCATTGGACGTAATTATGTATGGCGTCCAGCATTTAATATGAGCTATTTACATCAACAATCGCACACTTTACGAATTTTTAATGCCTGAACCTTCCTACCTGCGCGACAGCCTTCGTAGCCGAGCCGCTTAGTGTGGATCCCGATCCTACTGAAATGTGGTTCAGAACCTATACCTGAAACAGTAGGTCCCCATTGTACGAAAAAGACAGCTGGGGAGCTGGTATTTGATAGTGCTACCAACTCAGCAAGATAAGATGGGTAATTCTAGAAACAAAAAATAATTTCAGATTTTTTTGTTTGAAAATAATATGTGAAGTTCTTCTTATCCAAGAGTGATACTACGAGGGAGCTGAGGGGGTAACTACTCCAGAGATTCCTTGAGATTCCATAAAGATTTCCAAAGATTCCCAACGATATTCATAGAAAGATGAACCCCGAAGGGGTAACCACTCCAAAAAAAAAATCCAAGATTCCCTGAGATTTCATAACGATTTCCAATCTCCCCATTAAGATTCCCAACGAGTGGTTAACCCCTCGGAGGGAGCGAACATGCAGGCCGTACGCAGAATGTCTCTTCTTTGAAACAGGAAATACAATAGCTATTCATGAGGCAGAGGTTTGGCCCTGTTCGGAACAACAGGAGCAAATGTTGCGGAAATCGATACAACTATGGATCGTCAATCAAAATGACGAAAAAATGGAGCCAAGCCAAAAACGTCTCCCTAGAATTGATGGCCAGGTTTTATCAAGGTTTTAAATTTCCCCCACCCAAAACTTTTTCCCCTGAACAATCCTAACTGCTGACCCCCGCCCTATTTTACCTTCCCCCGAGTAATTGCTTAACTTGGCAAATTGAAAGGCTTTGACTGTTCCCCTTCTCCGATAGGCTATTTGACTTGGCATTCAGCGTTTTCATGTGATTGAGAGGTGAACTTCGGTCCCCAAACCAACGCGGTTTGTTGATATTAAAACGAAATCAACCATGGTTTCAACCAAATGGGCTTCTAGTAATCGACCCAATTAAAGTTTAACTTTTTAGTTGATGCTAAAGCTGCGACGTCGAAACTAGTTCACTAAGTTGTGATAAAAAACTCGGGTGATTTATTTTTGGTCAAAAAATTGTTTGATTTTGACAAATAAATGTTTCTGATGTTAAAATGATATACCAGAACAAATATCAAGTTTAAGAAATTCCAGGCTTTAAATCCGTATAAGCTAAACATTGCACCATAACCTCCAGTTAGGTTAGTCCAAAATATTTCCCTTTTTTCTCAGTCAACTGACCACGGTCAAACGCAAAGGTTTTAGGTATTTACCCTGGGTATGTATGCAGAAAATGAATTTATTTTGATCTCAGCCATAAATCTGGTTATTCAATCCAGCAATGGCGATTGTGTTCCAATGCTTTGATTTATTTCCGATTCGAAATTGTATTTTCTGCCACTTTCAAATGGAGCCCTAAATTAAATGCAGGGAAATTCAGTCATCTAACCATGGAATACGAACTGGGCTAACTAACCATTCAGAGCTCAAAATTAATGGACAGAGTGACGATTACTCTACCCCAGCACGAGCCTGAAATTTTTGGCTCCTGATCAGATGCTGGGAAGCCCAGCAACTTGACCATTTCTAGAATTATCCATCATGCTAAGCTCGCAGCACTACCAAATACCGGCTCCCCAGCTATCGTGTTTGTATACGAAGGGACCTACAGTTTTAGGCTATATTTTAGGCTATAATATCGTTGCTGTACCCTGTCTGCAGCAAAAAAATGAAGTGCAACTTTTGAACGGAAACATTTGAACATGTCATGTTTTTCTTTCGTTCCGGCCAGAAAAGCTCTCCAGCTTTTACATGTAAAAGCCACGATAATGAAAAAGCAGAAGTATCTAAAATGGCGGGAAAGAAGAACTGCGACGACATTTATTTTATTTCCGCCCGTTCTATTTCCGGTTGTTTTTCTCCTGCCACGACTTAGATTGAATGGAGGTCAGCAATTTAGTGATTGTGTTCAAACATGTTTTCCCGGGCAAATGTCTGGATGTGGGGGCGATAAGAACTTCCTCCCTCATTCCGAACGTAGATGATAATCTGTAGGATTGAGGAAGAACAGGGTGTTCCAATCAGCACTGCTGACTCGTTAAATCTTTGAGTTAAAGCAATTCCGCAACTCAAGGGAATCTTCAGACAATTCACACTTTCTTTAATCCACATCGACTGAGTTTGAGTCAAGGAAAAGTTTTAAGTGGTTCTTTCCTATACCTTTCCTTAGGTAGACAAGGATGAGAACTTTTTTGAAAAATAATAACCTGTTATTGATTCTCTGTAGGCAGAACTCGTTTGGGAGTTCTGGCATGGCGCTTACCGAGGGGTGAACCACTCCAGAAATCTCGTTGGGAATCTTAGGCAATCATTGGAAATCTTTATGAAATCTCAGGGAATCTTGGAAATTTCTGGTGTAATTAACCTTTCGGGATGCATCTTTCCACGAAACTCGTTGAGAATCTCAGGAAATCTTTGAAAATCTTCATGCAATCTCAAGCAATCTCTGGAGTGGTTAACCCCTTGGTGCTTACAGCCTCTTGGCCCGAAGGCACAGATGTTGATTCGATTATAGGGACTGACTGTTGGCCGAAGCCAAGTGAATATTTATATTATAGACCAGGACTAATATCGGCAGCTGATTTGAGTACAAGGATTAGGAATATATTGATAGTTTTCATACTGGCTGTACCCCTTAAATTTTTTTTGAAAATTCCCCATCCCAAACATATTATCAGAGAGATTCCCCAGAGTACAGGTATCACAGTTCCCCCAAAAGAGGGCATTTAGGTTTTAGGTTGACGTACGCACGATCAGGTCCACTGGGAAAGACTTAAGCAGTCTCAAGTACTTTCAAAAGCTTATCAACCCATTCTTACTGATGTCCTCTCTACTTTTAGAAGACTTTGGGAAACTTTAGACCTACTTTTGTTTTTGTTTTCTCCCGAGGGGTTTACCACTCGTTGGGAATCTCGTTGGGAATCATTGGAAATCTTTATGAACTCTCAGGGAATCTTGCATGGAATTTTTTAGAGGGGTTACCCCTTCGGTGTTCATCTTTCTATGAATATCGTTTGGAATCTTTGGAAATCTTAATGGAATCTCAGTGGAATCTCAAGGAATCTCTGGAGTGGTTACCCCCAAGTTTTGAGCAGGTACGTAATAACCATAATGCTGTGAAATAGGAATTGAGCAGCTTTGACGTGCCTATACCTAATTCATACATGAATAGCGCAACCTTTATGTTCACTAATGCCATAAAGGGCATAAAGCCTTCGTAATCTGTCTTGTTCATCTTCACCTAAAGGCTCGCAAAGGGAAATGGTTATGGGATCATCAAATGAGGTTAATTCCATCTGCACAGGTTATGAAGGCACGATTACCTAGTGTGTACAAGATGTAGGCCATAGCCGAGTGGTCTAAATGGTTGTCTTTTGAACCGTGTCACCCAGGTTCGATCCCGGTCCAACCTAAAGTTTTTTCTGATCGGTGAACTGAGCTATGAAGCAAGAGGAGCCAGCAGGGTTTAGTCCCCACTTGTCGAGATTTGTCCTGGTCAATCATGCCCGACCCTGGGCCTTCCCAGCCCTGGCCTTCACTGGTTGGGGGAAAATTCATCCCTGATATGTTCAGCATGTCAAGTGAAATATATATCGAGGCTGTTGTGGTTCGGAATCCACCTAAAACTGTAGGTCCCCGTCGTTGGGAACTATCGTTCGCACTTTTTCTTAAGGTTTGTTCTGAGCAAAAAATAATTTTGAAACCGCTGTCTTTTTTCGGCGTCTTTATACCCTCATCCAAGAGAGACGCAGACGTATTTTCTACAGTGATTCCGTCGTTCCATTGATTTTCAAACATAGAGGATTCTAGGCCAACGAAATGGCTGTCATGCAACGTAAAATCCAATTATGGTGAACTGCTGTTGAATGTCAGTAATGAGTTTTTGAAGTAGAAGGGTTAAACGCACTGTATGTTCAGCTACAGCTTATTTCTAGTGAAACCTCATTGGTCTAGTGACCTGTGAAGCCCAACAACAGCCAATAGTTACCTACTCCACAACTCATACTACATTTTGATTGGCTGTTTGTGGTCTGTCACTCGCCCTCATTGGTCCTTGGATGTTATTAGTCTCTAATTAGTATTAGCTTTGGTACTTTAATGATTTTTTTCACGGTTCAATGAGTTAATTTCACTTTGTTAGGTTAATTGTTGATTTCAACAGTTCCTAAAGTGTACTTATAGTTCACTTTAGCGTTGTGCTCCGGAAAAGAGGCACCTTGCACCTTCTTGCCGATAGCGCCCTTATCATAACGATAGCTAGTGGTCTTTTAACGCCAAGATCAAATCCTCAGTCATCTTCAAATCAGCTCTCAAATTTAGTCAACCTGGCCACGCACCCGATTCATTCAGGAATGGAGGGGCTGGAATGACATCCCTTGGCTTGTGATATTATGGTAAAATTGTGAACACGCTAAGTTCACGATAATAAAATCGAAGAATAAAAGGTCAAAATTGAAATTGTAGGAAGGGGGTGGGGGGCCCATTATATCATTATGTATTGTTTTGTCTCTGTAAGGTCCACTTTCGTGCAATCAGCATTTATGTACAAAACAATTACATAAGTGCCCCCTTTTTTAATGGCCTTTTATCGAGCTATGAACGATAGACATGCTTACAGTAAAAGCCTACGTATATCTGGTCTAAAGGTGGCTTTTACTAGTAGCCGTTAAAAGTCGTTAAAAAAAACGGTAGGTATAGTAAACTTTTTGGGGGCACTTTAGGAACTTTTGAAACCCTCCCAAGCTCTAATTTCACCCCTAAAGTAAATAATATTTAGGTAGTGAAATTTGCCCACTTTTTTCTGGTGATTCCGAGGGGGTAACCACTCCAGAGTTTGCTTGAGATTGCATGAAGATTTCTCAAGATTTCCTAAGATTCTCAACGAGATTTGTGGAAACATGCACCCCGGAGGGTTATCTACTCCAGAAATTTCGAAGATTTCATAAAGATTTCCAATGATTGCCTGAGATTCCCAGCGAGATTCCTGGAGTGGTCAACCCCTCGGTGATTCTTTCCCGATCCTGGGCCTACGTAGCCCTGTTGAGTGCCTTCCCACTAAGCTATAAGCTCTTCTGAGGTAGGAGCACATGGAGGTTTTTTTCGTTCTTCGGATAGGTAACCTGTAGATATACGTAAAGAAACATATTTTATCCCTCTTACAAATGTGCCTGAGGCCGTTCAGCTGAAAAAAGAACGAAAGGCGTCTCGTCTTGTCTCTCTGTTATCGTCCCCGGCACCTTTTTCTAAGGTGAGAGAAAGGATTTAGAAAACCGAATTGAAATGCTATCAAAGACGCAAACCTGAAGGTGTTTCCCCGCCAAAATTCTATCAAAAGCGGAAACCTGGAGCTGTTTTCCCGCCAAAATGGAGGCTTTTGCGTCAGGCATCCGCCTTGTCTGATTTCGCCTCCTTGCTTCCTTGAGATGTTATCAGCTCTGCTGCATGGTGTTTTTTCTCGCAGGGCTTGGAGATTCAGTTTGTGTAGATTTAGTTTCATGTTGAGAAAAATTCTGTTACCTTTATGGTGTTATTTACTTGACGTTGCTGCAAGTTTTATACATTTTACGCGAGGTTTTATTTTGTATACGATATTTGACGAATTGTTATGTTACTGAAGGGATCTCCATTCAATAACTGATCCGCACTGAATAACCCACCTTACCTATACTTATACGTTCTATGTATTACAGCAGTGGTCCCCAACCTGTGCTCCGCGGTGCCCAGGAGCACCGCGGCGACTACACTGGGGTTCCGTGAAGATTTTTACATCAACTAAATAAATGAGAATAATAAAATATGGAGATGAGTTGAATTTTCTTCTCGCTCGCTTCGCTCGCTCGAGTATTTGTATCGTTTTGGCCCTTTCCTCCACGTCGCACCTCGCAAGGCAGACCCCTTTCAGTTAGGGATGAGGAGTTTTGAAATTAGTAACAAATACTTAATGGGGTCATTTGCATCATGGCCCCTCCAGGGGGAGTGCCGGAGTGGCAAGACCCGCCCCTGCAAGCCCTAAGTTACTTCAACATTATTTTAATAAATGCGTGTTCTGTCGTAAGAAGTGTTTTCATTGTTAGTAGAATAGAGAGAGGAGGGGGTTTGGGAGAGTCTTGTAGATATAGAGCCAATTTGGTGATAGGGGCTCCGCGAAAAATTTACTGCGGCTGTTTGGTGCTCCGCGGTGCAAAAAGTTTGGGGACCACTGTATTACATTTATTACTCGTACCTGTTTTTTGAAAGAACTAAATGGGAGATTGAAAGTTTAAAACCTGGTTCAGAATGAAAATTTATACCGACCGCCAAGGGAGCATGTAAATTTGCCCGCTATAGAGAGAGTTCGTTACAGAGAGGGTTTGTTAAGGACTCTCGTTATAGAGAGGCTTTCCTTACAGAGAATGTCGTCGTTATAGAGAGTGACAGCTGTATCTTTGAATCCGTTACAAACTGAAACAAAAGACAACACTTCCATTTCCAAACTACAGACTATTTCTTTTTCAAATTTCAAATGCTAGAAGAGGTCCAAGGTCAGCAGCAACAAGTGCTGAGTCGTCACTGGACCCATTACTCTATTTAAACAACAAGATAAACAAGTTCTGGTAGAAACCAACGAAGTTTCAACTGGTCGTCTTATTATTCAATTGACAGCCCTGGAAACAGTGCCGTTGCCTTATGAGGATGACTCTTGTCGGACCATGGGAAACTGCGACTTACGAATCTCTTTCTAGTGGCTAGACTTGGCTAGAGAATTGTAAGAAGAGAGACGTTTTGTGTGCATGACTTGTCCGAAATCGTAAAATTACAATCCAGCCTGTTAAGGGCCACTATACATTCTCGACGAACTCCACCAAAACCACTGTGCGAAAGTAAATATTCGACACAACTAATGTTTAAATAGTACTGGTAATTGCAATATCACCATTGGTTGTGTCTATACTCTAAAAGCTAAACATAGTGTGCTATTCGAACGCGAAACGAACAAGTGAAAGTAGGACACTATGTTTAGCTTTTACAGGAGAAAAAGTAGAGAAATGGTGTTGCAGTTACCCACTTCCGTAAGAGAACTAAAAATTTGTCAACAGGATAATGGCGTCGTGAAATAGTACAACCAACACTCTAGCGCTTTTACTAAATATGAATTCATGTTTTAGCCCGAAAGTTAAAAAAAAATATTCCGCGTGCGAGGTATAGCGTGGGGTTTTCGCGATGTGTCAAAAAAGCATGTGGACTGGTAGTTGACTGTTTAAAACCGCTCCTTTGGACTTATTACTCCATTTCATGCAAAAATACAACGCTGCCTCACGACGAAGAGTCTCAGGTTTATATCCCCCAATAAACACCTTTGACTCGCCTTTAAGACTTCGAGAGCGTTTTAGCTAATCAAGCTGTGTTGTTGTCTCGTTTCAGGTACTTGTAATGTAGGTGTTCGGGTTCGGTTGACGCCATGACAGGGCCTGGGTCCGCCCCTGACGAAAGGTTCCCGCATGCTCATATGGAGATTCGACGGATATCTTGTCTGCTAGCTACGCTCCTGCTCGTCTCCTCCTCACAGCTAGGTAAGTCAACTCCTCCGGTTCGATACCAATCCTATCAAAAATTTTCTTTCCGGCACTTAAGGCTGTATATACATTCTCGACGAACTCCACCAAAACCACTGTGCGAAAGTAAATATTCGACAAAACTCATGTTTTCATATTAGTACTGCCGGAGACTGGTAATTGCAATATCGTATTGGTTGTGTCTACTCTAAAAGCTAAACATAGTGTGCTATTCGAACGCGAAACGAATGAGTGAAAGTAGGACACTATGTTTACCTTTTACAGGAGAGAAAGTAGAGAAATGGTGTTGCAATCACCCACTTCCATAAGTGAAATAAAAATTGTCAACATGCAACATGGCGACGGTAAATATTACAAACATTTATCAAGCTTTTCTTCTAAATGTGACGATAAAATCATACATTTTTTAGTCCGAAACGTTACAAAAAGATATTCCGCATGCGGTAGTGTTGTGTTTTCGCGATCTATCAAAAAAACATGTGGACTGGTAGTTGACTGTTTAAAACCGCTCCTTTGGGCTTATTACTCCATTTCATGCAAAAATACAACACTACCTCACGACAAAGAGTCTCAGGTTTACATCCCCCAATAAACACCTTTCACTCGCCCTGTAACTTCGGGGTAGGGCTTGAAGTACGTAGCATTGCGAACCAAGTACGTGTAGTCGACCTTAATATTGAAGTTTCCCATTGTATTCGGTAGTTGGGGAGCTATAGCTGGTAGTGCTGCCTTCTGAGCGCGATAGATAATTCTTGAAATGGTCTAGTTGCTTGGCTTGCCCGCCCACCACTACTAACTACTAAGCCCCCGAAAAGCTGCGTAATGAAGTAATTAGATTTTGTGCAGCTTTGCCAGAAGCTTTCAACATTATATTTGCTTCCCCAACACTCAGTGGCAGGGTCCATTGAAATGCTATGCTATTGTCCTAAATTTTGTAATAGACACTGAGGGAAACAAATCACAACCTTAGGAAAAACAAAGACATAAACAAGTCTGACAAGGACACAGCTACTCTACTATTACAACTATGAAACCGGAAATCAATATTTTCAACCCGCTATATCTACGAAGCGAGAAGACCTTTGGCTTTGGAACAATTTTTTTAATAAAATTAAACCTCTTAGGGTGCGTCCCACCATGCCCAGTTAAAATTAAACTGGAGATTTACCATGTTAAATTTAACTTTAAAGTTAAATTAAAATAAAATTAAATAAACATAGGACAAAATCTCCAGTTTAATTTTAACTGGGCATGGTGGGACGAACCTTAGAAGTCCTTTATCGATTCTTTATCGATATCCTTTATAGATTCTCCATTTTCGGTACCCTACATTTCCTACAACAAGCTCAGTGCAGAGGACCTCATGTACACTGATTTAGTGCGAGCTATCCTGCACCGGTGCACTAAATAGAAAAAGGTTATGAGAAACAGCTCGTGTAAGGCACCTGCGAGATTTTCTAATAACAGTGCTTCCGAGACGTACCTAGTGATTAAGTTAAGTGTGAGGAACGTAGCAAAATAAATAAATCCGTACAAAACTAACAACGTAGCAAAACCGGAAGCTTTTCCCGGGGAACACTAGGTAAATAAAGCAAAATATCTAGCAAGCAGCGCCGTTGTTGCTTGCAAACTCTGATTATTCCCTGCGAAATAATGTACCGCACATAATAGCGTGTGGGTGTAGAGGTACGAGGGGTAATCCGTAATGTCTCTTTGAACTGGGGCGAAAGTTGGACGAAGGGGGAGGGAGGGGGAGGGAGGGTTGTTTTGCCCTAGGTGAGTTTTAAACCCGTCGCTCGCTACCACAACTGTACAATGCAGTGCGCTTTACTGTATTAACAGAAAAGGAAATGAGCTATTGTTATAGAATGTGCAGAGGGTTTTGGCATTTGCCTTTTTAGTGTGCGGTGCAGGGGTTCCACCGAGGGGGTAACCACTCCAGAGATTCCACTGAGATTCCATAAAGATTTCCAAAGATTGTAACGGTATAAAAACGTGTCGTTCGGGATCTTACTCCTTGCCCGGCTACTGTGGGGATTATTATTGTTTATTTGTTTGCTAATTTTAAAATTTATCGTATGGCGTAAAGCTGGTTTTTTTATTCGGAGTTTGAAATCATCCATGACCATGACGGGTTAATTTAAAGAAGGGCATGGGGTGAGGCCCCGAGCCGCAGGGGCGCCTGGAACCTGTATCTCTTTTGGTCTAACCTTGAAATTTCCCTGTACTCACCTTCACTTTCTATATTACACGAGAACCCTCCTCCAAATTCTACAAGATCTTTCCTGGCAATGGCGATTATAAGATTCCAAAGGATATTCGTAGAAAGATGAACCCCGAAGAGGTAACCACTCCAAAAAATTCCAAGATTCCCTGAGATTGATTAAAGATTTCCAGTGATTCCCAGTAAGAATCTCAGGCAATCATTGGAAATCTTCATGAAATCTCAGGGAATCTTGGAAATTTCTTGAGTAGTTAACCCTTCGGGGTGCATCTTTCCACGAATCTCGTTGAGAATCTCAGGATATCTTTGGGAATCTTTATGCAATCTCAAGCAATGTCTGGAGTGGTTTCCCCCTCCAATAAACCATGGTACCTGCAAGGTGCGTTGTACCTCCCTACCCGCCGAAGTCCGTGTGGTGATGATCAATCCCGAACGAAGGGGTAACCAAACCAGATTCCTTGAGATTCCACTGAGATTCCATAAATATTTCCAAAGATTCCCAACGATAGACATAGAAAGATGAACCCCAAAGGGGTAACCACTCCAAATAATTCCAGGATTCCCTGAGATTTCATAAAGATTTCCAATGATTCCCAACGAGATTCCCAACGAGTGGTTAACCCCTCGATCCCGAAGGAACCAATCAATCCCTCTGCAGTTTTTGTACACCCTGGGAGGTGAAAAATTATGGACCCACTGGAGTTTGAACTCGACATCAGTCTCTGGCATGGTTACAAAATTTCTGACAGACCTTAGGTTGGCAAAACGAGTTGAATCAGATTAAAATTCCTCGGCACTAACCCACTTTGAATTATTACAAAAAGAATATAGGACGTGCAATCTTTTCAATGGCAGTAAAAAGTGGAGGGAACACTTCTCTTTGGCTAATTCTATAAAAATGTCAGGGGAAGGATAAGAAGTGCTTTAAAATGGCAGACACAATTCCGGTCCATGTCGGGGGTGAATTACGTGGATTAGTTTGGCACGGGGACGGAGTCCAGGTCCAAGATCTATAAATTCCCCAGGTTGTGTCGTCTAAATTAAACATACCATCTCGCACATAAACTATATTGACTAAACACAAAGTCCTGGACCTCATTCTAAAAGCTCTCTAACTGGCCAACGTATATCGTCATAGAGAGACCCTACTTCGCGTGTAAAGGAGACAACTTCAAAAATTTACCGATCTTGGTCGGAGCCTTCCGTCCTGGACCACGCCCAAAACGTCAGTTGCTTACAACACAACGCTATTTAATGAGTATTTTTCAATTAGTTAATTTTTTATTGCAATTATTTTAACAAAGCACCTTCATGGTACGATAGGTGCCTACTTACATAGATATTTACGTACTCAGGTCATCAACTATACAAAAAATGCACGAATTTCTTGCGATATTATATTTCAGAACAGTTTCCTCAAAAATTGGGAAGACAAATAATTATTATTCTGCCGCACATGTTTCAAGATTGTTCTTTCGCCTTTAAAAACTTATGTAGTTATACTGCAGTGATAGCTCACTAACTTCCGGATTAAATTAAAGTCGTAAAAGCGATGGATTGGCAGAAAAATTTCCAAGCAGGTCGTTAGAAGTTTGTGCGAACAATGTAGGTCAATCCTTCTACCGGTAGGAGAAAGTAGGTCACTGGAAGATTTATCCAAACTTCGGTTAAATCTATCCTGAGAATGACACGATCAGCGGGATGTATTGGGAAAAGAATTTAGCAACCTCAACTGCTGTGACAACGCTTCCCGAAAAACCTGAAATATGGCTTTGGCAAGATAGAAAAAATATATCATATTCATAAGCTATTATAAAAACTTTAAGGCTCTGCTTTACCTGGTGGTACAATTCTGCTATCCATTTTTTTCTCTCTTGGTTAAAAATAGACTCTGGTGTAAAATTGTCTGAGTAATGTTCTTGGGACAGACCTAAGCATAGATTCCCTAATTTTCCAGTAGTTTCGAGATCTTCTATACTTCTTCCTTGCTAAAAAGAATAAGAATACTCCACGTTACCGTTTGATTCAGAATTTTTTCAACCAAGAGGAAAAATTCAAATCAATTCAAGAGCCTTCAAAAAGTGGCTAAGTTCCCTTTGGGGAACTGGGATTTGTCACTGATTGACAGAGTATTAAATGAACAAACAAAGGATGTATGAGGTTCCTCCGGCCAAAAAATATATGAATCCCATATTTGTCCTGGCACCTGGATTCATAATACATTTATCAACCTGGACAGACGTTCCCCTCCCCCCTTCTGTCACAAAAAATATCTACTGTCAATATTAAATATTTCAACCAGCATTTCTCGGAACGGATTTTGGATTCAGGCTTAGCTAAAGTTATTGTCTGCTTCATGACCTAACCTAACCTAAACACATCCAGTGGGTATTTAAACTTGAGCTTGAGATGTTGGCACCACCTATTGGTTATATATGACTTTCTGGCGACAAGAGTTTGCGAATTCCGATTGGCTGAGGTCTTGGGTAGCGGGTGTATACCTGATGGTTCTGAGCCTATGCACCTTAAACTGCAGGTCCCCATCAAATCTTCCCCCCATCATCTTCGGGAGTATAGGTTGTCGGAAAATGTTGGTCACAGCCTTGAGGTTAAATTTAGTAATTTTAGAGTCTTGGGTGCGTTTAACTGCGGCAAAAACTTAGTTATTGCGCAATGGTACACAAAAACATTCAAAATACACAAAACGGTACAAAAGATACATATTGTCATTTCTATAGATACCGGAGCAAACAAGATAGAAATCTGCTGTTTTCTTTGTTTTTCCGTGATAGCAAAATTTCGCCCCTTGGTATAATAAATAAAAGTTTGAAAGTTCTACACAAAGTTATCTTTATGACTTGAAGGGCTTTGAAGAAAAAGAAAACTGTCTTATTCCTTGCAGACGAACGAATGAAAGATAATGCAAACTTGCTCGCTACTTTCTTCTCCGAACTTATGCGCAGATGAAAAACGAGAAACGGTTTAATCGCGGCTTTTACGCGATAACTGTAGAAGGAAATTTATTAGACAAATAGTCCACTAGGCTTGTTCTAAATTCGGGAATTTGATTTTATTACACTATGTTATTTTCCGAGGGTGAAATCACCATATACAGCCTGGTAATTTTGGCCGTTATATATATAATAATAGCTGAGGGTTGGGGGGGACAAGCCCAGCAACTAGACCGTTTTCAAGAACTATCCATTGTGCTCAGCTGGCAGCACTACCAAATACCAGCTCCCCAGCCATCGAGTCAACGATGGGGACCTACAGTTTTAGGTGGGTTCCGAACCACCACAGCCCGATATGCATTTCACTTGACATGCTGAACATATCAGAGGTGAATGCCGAGCAGAAAAACTTTTTGGTAGGATCGGGATCGAACCGGTGTGACCCGGTCTCACTGCTCCTCAAAAGTCGACCATTTAGTCCACTCGGCTATCGAGGCCAAACTTCGGCCGTTAAAAAGACATATTTCAGAACATTTGAATATGGATCCAATAGTAACCTCATAAGGTGTGCAGAAAAAACGTAAACAAACACGACTGGGTAGACGCCCTTATTAAAGTAATGCGTTTATCCCACTTCTGATTTTTTTTTTTGATAAAAACTTGCAGGTAGCTAATGGATGTACCTACCCTTAACCTGCCCCAGAGTCAGGTCTAATTAATTCACTCAATTCCAAAAGCATTAAAATTTAAGCGGTGCACCTGGAAAGTATAGTAGAAAGTTAGCGTCCAAAGGGAAAGAGGGACTGGAATTTGCCGAGTGCTGAGAAAGTTACAAACTCAGCAATCTTAGCAACAATATTTCCTAATGGGACACTTAGCTCCATTACCCTTTTTAGGTATTTATTTTGCTAAGAAATATTTTATAATTAATTTAAAGGCTTGCTCACCCAGATTCGAGACAAATTAAATTATAAAACGTTTCCCTGGCGCCTATAGGACATTTTAAAATTTCTCAGGTCCTTTCCGATGGTTTGTCCATGGTAGGGTAGCTTGCACCAGCTTCTTAGTGGACAGATAACTTTATCTTGCCGTTAAAAATCCACTAGCTAAAGTTATGATAAGGGCAGGATGGTGAAAGACACCAACTTTTCTTTTCAAGAGGATAATGATATAGTGAACTTTTAGCGGGCATTATAGTAGACTTTTGCAACTGGTGAAACCCGCCCTTAATGTTTAAGGTTGTGCCTTTACTGTCGTCCATAACATTATCATTGCGAGCTGCGAGTTAATTAATTTTCCCTCCAAATTTAACTTAGACCTGGCTTTAGTATTTTTCTATAGCAATGTACCTAACAGGTAGATACCAGCACATTCTAAACAGGTATTAAGGGTCCGCTATACCTGACGGTGCATTTTTTGCCGCCCATAAGATTAACATTGCGAGCGGCGATTCATTTTCAAGGCTTACCTTTGGTTGGAAAGACACAAAATTTTGCCTGTACCTAGCCCTAACAATGTTCTAGGGAGTGTTCGAAGCAGATTTCCCAATTTCTCACTGGTTTCTTTTATTGCAACTGTTTTGCAAATGCTAGCATCGCATACCTCAAGAAAAGTGCTGTATCTCGAAAACCAGTAAAAACATGGGAAATCTGTTTCGAACACTCCCTAGAAAATTGTTAGGTACAGGCAAAATTTTGTGTCTTTCCAACCAAAATAAACCTTGAAAATGAATCGCCGCTCGCAATGTTAATCTTATGGGCGGCAAAAAATGCATCGTCAGGTATAGCGTCCTCTTAAGGTGAAATGGGAGGAGTGGTGTTTACTTATGTTCACTAACCAACCAACACAAATCACTTTTTTTCATATCATAGAAACTATCATTAGGATAGATTTCACCACTTCTTAAAGTCTACGGTAGTGCAATTGCACTTGTCATAAGCTAAACATACAATAAGATAAATCTGTTCGTTAAGTCTATAGTACACTTAGGTTGCGTCCCACCATACTCGGTTAACTGTTGAACTCTAGTTAAATCTGTTTTTACCGTGACATAATTGGAATTTAACTGGAGTTTAACGTTAACTGAGAATGGTGGGACTGTGGGACGCACCCTGAACAGATTATCACACAAGACATCAGTCCAGAACAGATCTTTATAGGCTCAACCTACATTAAAATAACGTGTAAAATTAGCCCGATGTGTCAGGTTCATAGTTAGAAATAGATTGAGCAAACAAACCTTTATGAAAAGTAAGCATTAACCCCCAGAGCAGCCTGTTCAATAAATGAAAAAGTTGGGCGAAGGGGGAAAGTAATGAACTAAATGAGAGTTCTGCACTCAGATCACGTCATCCGGTTTTATTAAAAACTTTTCGTGCAATCCGAAAGAATGGCTTATGAAATTTTCAAATGGATTGGAAAGGTGATTTGGGTTAGTAGGACAAAGTTGGATTTAACCGTCAGTTAAATTTAGCCGGAGGTCAGACAACAGCGTTGTTAGTTGGTACTTTGATATCTTTAAGACGGAAGACACATCTTGAAACATGCGACAGAAGAATGATTTTTCTTCCAATATTTTTGGTGAAGCTGTTGAGTATTTAAATATTCTAAAATGTAATATGTCTTTGAGTACAAAATAAATTGCACTATTTTTTTTTCGGTTATTTTTCGAGGACACTGTTGGATATTTAAATGTTCTGAAATATAATATGTCGTTAATTAAGGGCCACTATCCATTCTCAACGAACTCCACCAAAACTGTGCGAAAGTATTCGACAAAACTAATGTCTACGTATTAGTACTACCGGAGACTGGTAATTTCAATATCGCCATTGGTTGTGTCTACTCTAAAAGCTAAACATAGTGTGCTATTTTAACGCGAAACGAACGAGTGAAAGTAGGACACTATGTTTAGCTTTTACAGGAGAAAAAGTAGAGAAATGGTGTTGCAATTACCCACAGCCAGTTAGTTTCTGACATTATGAAGACATAACATTATATTTCAGTGCCTCTCAGTGGCCGAGTGGTCAAGGGGTCAGCTTTGTGTCCTGAGAGGTCCGGGTTCGAATCGGACGGAAAAATATTTCCGCTTCGGACATGGATGTATTGGCTTCGGCCCACTCCTAAACTGGCTTCGGCCCACTCATATTTGGCTTCGGCCACTTCGGCTTCGGTCAAGAAATCTAACAAACCAACTCATTGGTGCATATGTACTCTGAACGTCGCGCGTTAAAAAAATTATATTTGAGAATATTTAAATATCCAAGAGTGTCCTAAAAAAAATGGTCGGAAAAAATGTAAACAAATAAGAAGTCCACAATAAAAATTACTTCTCTGCTATAACTTGTGACTCCGAGACTATCTAATAATCCTTTTTCAGGCAACCTACATTTTTTCAAGTTTTTCGTAAACCTCATATGAGTCACGATGTAAGTGAAAAAAAAACTAAGTGTACAAGTCTCAAGAACGCTTTGACAAGAAGCCAAGTCTTTCAATCTCGCAACTTTGCGGTGGAAGTCTAGAAGTGTATATAGTTCCAGTTTCTTATTGTGGAACTCTTCAGTTTCCTTGAAAAGCTTTTTCAGGTCTTCTTGCATCTCATCCAACCGAAGGAATAAAAATTCTTAAGGTTATAACGATTCTGTCAGAAATAGGGTCTCCCGATGAGGTTCAACCGGAATGACCAATCATAATTCTTGCTTCCCATGTGTTGTCAACCACACTAACACCCTGGCGTTGTTTGACGTCATTCGGGAGCCTGTTTTCTTTTAGTTTTTGACAACTTCTAGAGTGTATAGATCTTGGGTGACATCCAAAAGGCCTCTATAGGCAAAAACTACTTGGCAACTTGGTGACTTGGTATATAAAAATGGCATGCACTTCCCGGACAACTTTGCTCAACTTTGCCTTTTTTATGAACTTTCACGGCTTTGGTGAAGTTCTACTTAAGAGTACTTTATAATGCACTTTCTCGAAATTGTGTTTTTTTCTTTTGTAATTTTTTGCCCTTTTTCTTGATCTCTGGTGCCTATTTTTATGCCTAGGTATACGGTGTACCTATCTACGTACATGAAGATATTCGGAAAACTTGACTGGCACCTGTGTTAGCTCCAATTTGGGTGACCATCCAGTTCAGTTTTCTTGTGTTTTTAAATGACATTCTTTTGGACTATTGGACATCCGATATATATTAAGGTTTTGCCAGTGAAAACCCACCTTTACGAACATCTATAAAAATACATCCAAAGACGAAGGAGTTACTAAGGAACTCAGAAATTTGAACTTCCTGAGAAAAAAGACTTCTGTCAGGTTTCAGTGTGAAGTTCAAAACAAAAGAGAGAAAAAGACACTTGAAAGACACTCCTGGAGAACAAATGCGGCGCTTCCATGACAACAGACAATAAGCCAGCAAGGAAATCAGGGAAAGCAGCTGGAATGAGGACAATATGTCTTATAAGGTGGACGACCTCCCGTGCAACAGGTACCGTCAGATGGAGAACCTCTTGCAAAATTTCTTTTACCGTAAGCAACTTGAAGGAGTTTCCCCTGAAAGCTGGAAAATGTTGAATTACAAAGTTCTGACGTATATGTTTGATCTCCGCCTACGTAACGATAGTACCTAGCGGTCTAGGTCGGTGGTTCCCAAACTATATTCCCTCAACCCCCAATGTAACAACACAATTTTCCCCACCACCCCCTTGTTGTTTTAAGGGTCCGCTATACCTGACGGTGCATTTTTTGCCGCCCATAAGATTAACATTGCGAGCGGCGATTCATTTTCAAGGTTTCCCCTTGGTTGGAAAGACACAAAATTTTGCCTCTACCTAGCCCTAACAATGTTCTAGGGAGTGTTTGAAGCAGATTTCCCATTTTTTTTTACTGGTCTTCGAGATACAGCACTTTTCTTGAGGTATGCGATGCTAGCATTTGCAAAACAGTTGCAATAAAAGAAACCAGTGAGAAATTGGTACAGGCAAAATTTTGTGTCTTTCCAACCAAGGGTAAACCTTGAAAATGAATCGCCGCTCGCAATGTTAATCTTATGGGCGGCAAAAAATGCACCGTCAGGTATAGCGGACCCTTAACGTTAAACTCAGTTAAATTCCAATTATTGCACGGTAAAAACCGAATTCAACTGGAGTTTAGTCGTTAACCGAGTATATATGGTGGGACCACTGGGACCCACCCTGAGTAACTTAAATGTGTAGAACAAAACAAACTGTGTTGCCAGGCACTGAACTTTGGGAACCACTGGTCAAGAAGGTTGCTTTTATAGAGGAGCAAAGAGAGATGGGTCACACCGGTTCGATCCCGATCCTTTCAAACATTTTTGGAATCCAACTGTATATATCGTTTGTCCCACCTAGGGCGATTCTCAGCCAGTGTAAGCCATCGCCGTTATGTAAGTAGCTCAGCTGGCTGACGCTGCTACTATATCGCCCAGCATGGTCCTATATGACCCACTCGTGTATGGGGTAGGGTGGTAGAGTCCATTGTGTGGGCAGCAGCACTGCTGAAGGCTGCTTTCGTGGGCCAGAGTGGTACGTAGGCGCATCCTTTAGTGTTGCGATGAATCCTAGAGGGTAAACCTTAATTTCTAATGTGGAAGCTTCTCAGCGAATGAGCCAAATACCAAGGGAGTGAGAGGTGCCAGACTTGGGAGGGGGAGGGGGCTGTGGTGGGGGAAGAACGTGAGGAATGTCCAAGTCATGCAATCAGAGGAATCTTCCCGTCCCCCCATTTCCAATTCATCCCTTGCCCCCCAC
The DNA here is from genome assembly GCA_950004255.1 of Mesopsocus fuscifrons. NCBI lineage: Eukaryota > Metazoa > Arthropoda > Insecta > Psocodea > Mesopsocidae > Mesopsocus > Mesopsocus fuscifrons. Next base: position 18,332,546 of record OX465377.1, read on the forward strand.
TCCTTGAGGTCCAAGGGACGGTGCTTTTCTCTTAAACCTGTTGCTAACAATTCATTCGTATTTGAGTGCCTTGTAAGCCGAAGGCAATTTTGTCTTGTCTTTGATTTTGATTCCGAATCAATGTGGATTTGTCTTGGTGAAAATGGCCATTAAGAAACTAGTTTATGGCGTTAAAAACGTATTTTATATCCCAGAACACAGAAATATCCAAGTTTTTTGCCATTCGGCCGATGATACATAACCGAACCTATAATTATAGACAGTGGTGAATCTCTATAACGAAACTCTCTATACCGTAAATGACTCATCCTAAAGTCCTCTCTGTAGCGAACACTCTTCTTAGCTACCAAGTTTACATGGTCGTTACAGAGAGACTATACTGTATAACGAAGGAATGCCTGCATGACTTGAAGAAATTTACTGAACGATGGAAACTAGGAAAGCAATCAACACAGAACGAACTGGCCTCAGACTAGAGAAACTTTGGACTACTTTAATTCAACTTTTATGACAGGAAAACATGACAAAAGTAGGTCAGAATGACAGTCAAGGTCAAAAATAAACCAGACAACATGCATGTATAATCCCCTGATCACTGTCACAAACTCAGTCACAAGAGAAAATAGAAAAATACGTCATACCAACATATCTGTCTCTGACAAATAAAAATTAATTCAGCTATGATGAAGTAAGCTCGGCTGGCTTTAGAACAAAAGTGGCACAGTTCGATTCGTGTGGGTTAGTACCTACATATAAAATCATTTCAAACGCGGAGTATTATTACGAGGCATTAATATCAGATCAAAGAGCCGTATTCAGTCGGCTTATAGAACGGGAGTCGGGCCAAAATTAACTTCGGGGGCTGGGGGGCCGTGACTGACCCTTCAGCAGTCCCACACTGAATTTTACTCTCTAACACACCATACTCCAGAAGACTGAAAGTAGTTTTTCCCCCATGATGTATCAGCTATTTTCGTAGGAGTCAAACCCTATTAGGTAGATTTCGAAGAAAAATCTACCTATTGTAGTCGTACCAGTAGTCTCACTTTTGAAAAATTTCTTCACAGTTATTCTTTTTATGACCCCTGGATCCCAAAACCACCATCAGTTCAAAAGTTTATATATATATATCATTTTCACTTCCTTGTGAACACGCTAGCAGCCGTATTTTTGAAAAATAATTGGTTTTGACTATTTAATAAAATATAAGGGACTAAAATCTCGGTCGAGTTCGTTAATGGGGGAAATCGGACCAAGGGGGGGGAAATGGGGGGACTTTTTCTAAATCTGGCTTTTTGGCCATAACTCCCTTAATATTGCAACTAATGAAACGTAGTTTTCTCTGAGGGTCGTCTAACAGTACTGCCTACAACTTTTCTTAGTAACGTTTTTTGAGCCCACCCTTAATGGTTAAATAGGGGTGGAAAAAGAGGGTTTTGCGCACAAAAAAATTCATAACTTGTGTCCTAGGGGTGTTATCGAGTTCTTTTGTTTTGTAATGCATTTGCCTCAATATTACCTACAACTTTTGTCTGAAAAAGTTTTTCGTCCGACGCACCGTTTAGGCAGGGGGTGGGTGGTTGAATTTTCAAAACGTCATAACTCACTTATTTGGTGAGATATTGAGTTTTATCTTTTTGCTATGAGTTTCTATTAATAATATCTACAACTTTTGTCTGAAAAAGTTTTTTGTAAAATCACTTTCATTTTCTTGTTAAGGGGGGGGGGGGGGTGGGGGGTTGAATTTTCAAAACGTCATAACTCACTTATTTGGTGAGATATTGAGTTTATTCTTTTTGCTATGAGTTTCTATTAATAATATCTACAACTTTTGTCTGAAAAAGTTTTTTGTAAAATCACTTTCATTTTCTCGTTAAGGGGGGGGGGGGGGGGTGAAATTTCAAAACTCAATTCCTCCGTTGTTATTGTTGAGAATGCATTTGGGTCAACTGGAAATCTTCTTAACCGTCTTCCTCAATGATTTTAGACTGCTTTTAGTGGATGGAAGTAATCTTCGAAATCTACCTACGCCTTTCGGGGCTGCCGAAAGGGATTTTTTGCTATGAGTTTCTATTAATAATATCTACAACTTTTGTCTGAAAAAGTTTTTTGTAAAATCACTTTCATTTTCTTGTTAAGGGGGGGGGGGGGGGTGAAATTTCAAAACTCAATTCCTCCGTTTGTTATTGTAGATAATGCAATTGGATCAACTGAAAATCTTCTTATCCGTCTTTCTAAATGATTTTAGACTGCTTTTAGTTGATGGAAGTAATCTTCGAAATCTACCTACGCCTTTCTGGGCTGCCGAAAGGGATTTTTTTTTGAGTCACCCTGTATCGAGGGGTAGACCACTCCAGAGATTTCTTGAGATTGCATGAAGATTTCCAAAGATTTCCTGAGATTCTCAACGATATTCGTGGAAAGATGCACCCCAAAGGGTTAATTACCCCAGAAATTTCCGAGATTCCCTGAGATTTCATAAAGGTTTCCAGTGATTGCCTGAGATTCCCAACGAGATTCCCAATGAGTGGTTAATCCCTCGCCCTGTATCTATAGCCCAGTAAAATTGCCACCTGACGGAGGGGCATCTTATCCGTTAAATCCGGTACTGTGATTTTTTGCGGAGTTGTTTAGGATGTTACCGTGATGCGTACTCTAAGTTTTCGACCTCGAACTCCGAACGCAACCTTTTCAACAAAAAAACTAAGAATCTTTCGTCAGTTTTATAGTTTTTGCTGATTTATAGATACCTACCCTATAGGACTGGTTTTTTGGCCGTAACATCGATGAACCTCTTCAAAGGCTACAAAAGGAACCGAGCTGTTTCCGAAATATTTGAAAATTCGAAACAGTACTTATTCGTAACATAAATTTCTAACTCTCCAACTCGTGTCAGACTATTGTCAGAATTAGGATTGACACAACACTAGTTAAGATGTGTATGTGCATGTTGACCTAATGTGTATATATGTAGGTACCTAATGATATGTATACATGTTGGATGTAGAGGGATATTACATCTCCAGGGTGACTCGGAGGCCAACAAGGAATCGAACTTAGGTCACTATCGACCTGAGAAGTCCCCGCCTCAATTTCGCATGCCACTACTCCACCCCCTGACCCCCCCCCCCCCCCCCCCATAGGCCAAGGGTGTTCCTGCATTATGTCTTGTTCTGGAACAACAGTAAATAGTGAATAGGCTGAAAAATTTACCACTACATATTGTTGCCTCTCCGTACGAGTACTAATAAATGTACGGAAATAGTGTTGTATTCGTTTGGAAGAAGAGTGTTGCGTTTCTGCACTTATTACTATAGGGATCAGTATAGCACTCGTTTTTCTAGTGCAAACATAGAGTGTCTACAAAATTACCGTTGTTTCAATAGATAATGACTTGAAATGGATTTTATCACTATAAATGCTTTATGTGAAGCAGCGATCGAAACAGCTGTTTATTTTATGCTATAGTTTCTATTGTGGAGAAGTGTACGTATGTACATACGTATAATTGTAGACTATCAAGCTGATAGTATCAGTAGACAAGTGAAGCTAGATTCTGTTGTTTTATTTAGTTTTCCTTCGTTCGAATCCTGGTACTAAAAAAGTTTTCTGTCGCTATAATTGGCGATACTCAGCTTCATTCCACTTATTCTCGGCATAGGGAATTTAACTGAAGTTTAACTTTAACTGACGCACCCTAAGGCAGGAGCCCATGCACGGCACTCAGTTACCAGTTAAACCTCCGTTAAATTTTTTCACCATAAAATAACTGGAATTCAATCTCTTAAGGCTGAATAAACATTCGCTATTTTCACGTTTGGACTTCAAACTTTGTGAGAAAATTTTTGGATATCTAAATATTCTGAAATGTAATATCTCTTTTTAACGTCATTGTCATTACTCATGATTTCACGATCGGCTAATTTTGGATGATTTTTTTGGTGACAAAAATCACTCGATCGTAAAATCACAACATAGCCTCATGAGTAATGACGTTAAAAAGGCATGTTATATTTCAGAGTATTTAAATATCCAATACTTTTCTCACAAAGTTTGAAGTCCGAACGTAAAAAAACAGCGAATGTATATATTCAGCCTTAACCGGGTGGAGGCCACCCTTAGAACTAACCGATATTAAAAAATAATTGTTCCAGTTTTCCTCATTTCTTAAGTGGATGATCAGCTTAAAAAGAGAGAGGGTGAATTAGGGTAATTCAGCGAGCATCCACCTCCCCCCTAGGTAATACCCATCGGTCAGCAGTCGGCAGTGTATAAATTTAGCGTGTGGGTAATGGGGCTGTGATTTCTAATGCGTTTTGGGCCGCAACTAAGCAGTCAGCAAATTACATCAATAACCCATTCTATAGCTCTGACAGGGGTAGCCAAACCCTTTATGATACCACTTGTGCGCTTGAATGTGAAATTTTGTAAAGTCCGTAAATTCTTTTGGTTGTGGGGAAAGTCAAAATCTAGGTATAGGTGGGGTGTGTAGTTTTAATTTATTTTAGGTATAGATACTGAGGGGTTAACCACTCGTTGGGAATCATTGGAAATCTTTATGAACTCTCAGGGAATCTGGTAATTTTCTGGAGTGGTTACCCCTTCGGGGTTCATCTTTCTATGAATATCGTTGGGAATCTTTGGAAATCTGTATGGAATCTAAGGTAATCTCAAGGAATCTCTGGAGTGGTTACCCCCTCGTATTATTAATAGTATTGCGCATGTGCTATGGTGATTTTGTTGCCCCGGCATGCTTTCAATCTAGTCCTGTCTCAGTAATAAGTAGTCACACCCTTTATGTACAGGGGTTGAAAAAGTTTGAACCCCAGGCTGTTTGTAAGACTGTTTTCGTAACGTTCAGTCATCTTATCGTTTTGGCCACCCCTAGTTAAGAAATCAGAAATTCCAAGACATTAATTTCGTAGAAAGAAAGAGCTTGGGGGGGGGGGGGGGGGTAGTGGGAGTATGCCGTGTGCTAGTGGCAATAATAAGCACTGCTGGCTGCCGTGCTGAGAGCATTGATTTTAGCTACAGCATAGCTCACCCCCACCACCAATTGTTTTACAATGCCTTTTCATTGCGCCCCTCTTTTTGCCACCCTCGGGCATCTCTTCAGCCCATTCAGCAATTCCTCAGCATCAGCTTTTTGACATTAACGACTTAGTTGCAAACGTTTCAGTTGAATTGTTTTGTCATTGAATTTGATGGCTTTTCTTTACATTCCTAACGATGCAACTTTATGACTATTGTGAAGAAGACGTCTGGGTTTTAATTTCCCCCCAGCTTTAGGGTGTTTCTTATTTCCGGTTTTTCCCTTTTAGTCTGCTTCCGGTATCCTGACTTGGTGACAGACGACAAAGTAGGTCACTCTGTTTATTAAACAGAAGAAACTTTGCCAAAGGTAGATTTGTTGATAGCATAAAGTTGGAACAACTCGTCACTCTGCTCTCTCTTTAAATACTTAAGAGGAAATTTAATGTTCCCGCCATTTTGGAGAATTTTTTATATAGATTTTACCATAGTTATAGGGTGGGTTCTATAAAGTGTACTTACTATTGTACAGTGTCCCCTAAATATTCACTATAGCGTTATTCTCCAGAAATGAAAAGCTGGTATACCTTCCGCCATCCTGCGGATAGTGCACGCTTATCGTTACGTTAGCTAATATACTTCGATAAAGCTTAAGATAAGTTATCTGTACGTTAAGGAACATTGTCCAGCTTATATTGATCTTACAGCACCCTTTACAACGTCACAACATACCACAGATAATAAAACTAAAATCCAGAAGTTTGTTCGGAGTAGTCAACAAACTGCAGTCTTCAGTCCTGAGACAACTTCTTAGATTCTGGACCACTTGATGATTTTAGAGCGGGAGGCTCTGTGACGAAGGAATCCATCACTTTCTTGGCAGCTTTCATTTCTTAAATAAAATTGAAAATTAACTGAACTTCATCATCCTCTTGATAATTGCTGACTAGATGCTCCTATAAAAACCCCGCACCATCTTCGATATCAACCACCTCCTCCCGCTAAGGGCGCCAGCAGGTGTATTCCCTTTCTCGAACGCCAGCAAACCCACTCAACTAACACCTTCAAAATTGATTGTAAGAAGATAAGGCACGCCACGATGCAATATACGGAGAACAGTTCTTCTTACAATAAATTTTGAAGGCGTTAGTTGAGTGGGTTTGCTGGCGTTTGAGAAAGGGAATACACCTGCTGGTCCCCCGAATAGTGGTACGTTGAACTGTTGAAAGATACCCTAACTTGACCAAAGCTTTTAGTAAGGAAAAAATCAGTTGGTTAGATCTCCAAATATTTGAAGGGTCAGTGAAATTCCATATTCAAAAAGGCGTGATCGATGAAATTAATTTAAGGGCACTTCCGTTGCCCCCCCCCCCCATTTTCCCTTTTTCAAAATTTTCCGGAAATTCCGTGGAATTGTCCGGGAGAGAGCGATCAGGTCACCTCATTGGTTACTCAAGGCCCGAATGGCCATCTATTTTCATTAAAAAAGCCAGGTCGAGGCCAAATTTATTAACTTGCGGGATGGGTAATGCAGGGAAACGATTGAGGGAGGTTCGAATGGGTTTGTCCGGAAACCTTTTGTTTTGCCTGATTTGTAGGTCGCCACTTCATTTTGTCAGTGCGCTCTATATCTCACCCCGATTCCACTTCAAATGTATCTCGAAGTTATGGTGGTTCGGAACCCACCTAAAACTGACAATCTGTACCTCATGTTGATGAGATGGCTGACTTAGTTTCTGTATTATCGCATTGTAGATTCTGACCACAAAATAAAAAGTTATTACACTCTAAAGTAGCCGGATTTGTAGTTGTGTGGGAGGCGAAAATGACGTCACCATTTGCTAAGCTCCGCGTCTTCTGCTACTTATCTCACTGTAAGCTAACTGTGAGAATCATCTACTAAATAAGATCGATATATCAAAGTCTGACAAGCTTCTCTACTGTCTCAACTATGAAACCGAAAATCAAAATTTTCAACCCGCTATATCTATACGAATGGAGAAGACCTTTGGAGGAAAAAATTTAGAAGTCTTCAAAATCGCTTGGAAGTCCTATATCGCGGCTGATAGGTTTATAGATTCTCCAAATTCGATACCATGTAATACCCTTATCTCTGTCTTATAGCATTACAACTAATTCACAACAAGCGACCGTGCGGTAAAAAACCAATTAGAACTTTGAAAAGACCAGTGGGGCATTTCCGTAAAAACAGAAGAAGGAGAACGCAGCCCCTAATTCTGAGTGAAGCCTTTACAAATTCTATAGTGTGAAAAAAACCGGCAGCGACAGTTTCTCTCACAGCAATTTCAGTTTTCTGAAAAGGCTTTTTGAACAAGTGTTAGGAAATAACGGTCTACAGAGCAAGCGAATGAAAAGTAAATGTCCCATGGAGCGACAATTAAACCGCCTTTACGACGGAACGATTCCGGTTAAAGAATCCGCAGTTACCCCCGAGATCTTTCGATAAAATTTTCTCGAAGCCTACCTTAAGGGCCACCATACATTCTCGACGAACTCCACCAAAACCACTGTGCGAAAGTAAATATTCGACAAAACTAATGTTTACATTTTAGTACAGCCGGAGACGGTAATTGCAATCTCGTAATGGTTGTGTCTACTCTAAAAGCTAAACATAGTGTGCTATTCGAACGCGAAACCAACGAGTGAAAGTAGGACACTATGTTTAGCTTTTACAGGAGAAAAAGTAGAGAAATGGTGTTGAAATTACCCACTTCCGTAAGTGAAATAAAAATTGTCAACATGTAACATGGCGGCGGTAAATATTACAAATATTTATCAAGCTTTTCTACTAAATGTGACAATAAAATCATACTGTTTTAGTCCGAAACGTTACAAAAAAATATTTCGCGTGAGGTAGTGTTGTGTTTTCGCGATCTATCAAAAAAACATGTGGACTGGTAGTTGACTGTTTAAAACCGCTCCTGTGGGCTTATTACTCCATTTCATGCAAAAATACAACACTACCTCACGACAAAGAGTCTCAGGTTTACATCCCCCAATAAACACTTTTCACTCGCCCTGTAACTTCGGAGTAGGGCTTGAAGTACGTAGCATTGCGAACCAAATGGGTGTATTCCGCCTTAAGATCGAACATACATTCGCTATTTGTTTACGTTTTTTCTGCACACTTTATGAGGAAACTATCAGATACTTAAATATTCTGAAATATATTACGACCGGAACTAACAGCGTTGAAAAGACAAATTATATTTCAGAACATTTAACTATCTAGTAGTATCCTCACTAAGTGTGCAGAAAAAATGTAAAACAAATTGCGAACGTATATGTTCGGCTACGTCAAGGCAAGCGAAAATCAAAGTTCCTCCAACCAAAGGAAGGTATAAAATATAAATAACCACTCGTTAATCTTAATCACGCGTGAAGCCGAGCCTTAAGAATCCCAATAACATTTTCCGGGATCTTACCTTAAGAAGTTTGCCGAATTAATTCCATTAGTAAATAAGTCGAAAGTTTTGGGGTGATTGCCACTTATAGCGAGATGTATCACCTAACAGCTTTTTCGTGTTTGGGTAGAAAGTTTCCCCTGTAGAGGATTTGGTAACTCGGACCTCGGACCCCTCCTAAAGGGATTTCGAACCGCCCTGACCAGGCTCCGGACTACCTGGGGGGATAATCGCGGTCCAAACCAACCCAAACAAGCTCAAGAGGTGTCAACATTTCTGGCTCTACAGAAAGGTAGAAGGTCAGAATGAATTCATCCGTGGAAATTTACTTTTTTGAGGTTTGGAAAATTTACCTCGAAATATATTGAAGTTTGGGACCTGTAGGAAAATTCCACGTTGATATAGAGGGGGTCCGCTATACCTGACGGTGCATTTTTTGCCGCCCATAAGATTAACATTGCGAGCGGCGATTCATTTTCAAGGTTTACCCTTGGTTGGAAAGACACAAAATTTTGCCTGTACCTAGCCCTAACAATGTTCTAGAGAGTGTTCGAAGCAGATTTCCCATTTTTTTACTAGTTTTCGAGATACAACACTTTTCTTGAGGTATGCGATGCTAGCATTTGCAAAACAGTTGCAATAAAAGAAACCAGTGAGAAATTGGGAAATCGGCTTCGAACACTCCCTAGAACATTGTTAGGGCTAGGTACAGGCAAAATTTTGTGGCTTTCCAACCAAGGGTAAACCTTGAAAATGAATCGCCGCTCGCAATGTTAATCTTATGGGCGGCAAAAAATGCATCGTCAGGTATAGCGTCCTAAGGTTTCTTGGACAAACTTTATTCATCCCCAGTGTCACCCTCTCTATAGTGAACTATCTTTGCAGCGAGTGAGTTTACATGGTGCCTAGTCAGTCGTTATAGAGAGAGACTATGGTATGATAAATACATATGATGGAAGAAGGAAGAGCCTGCCAATGGCCACCACCGTTCACCCAGCCGCGCCAGCTGCGGAAAAGTGTGAGATCCCGGACCACTGGGATAGCCGGTATATCACTTTTCAGAGGCGCGGCGTGGCGCGGTTTTGGTGACTGGGTACTATTGTAAAACAAGGGAACAAAAAAGGTTAAATCCTAAACCTACTTGGTGTTAATATCGCGATAAAAAAGTGTGATAACGAATTTTACTTCCGAATTTTCTTTGACTGCGTGGGGCAGCCATTTTTAATTGGATTTCGGACCACTAATTCAGCAGTAACCACGAGTTGAGGACGTGGGTAGGATTCTCTCAATAGGGTTGTATACCTGAGTCACCTCCGTCGAGAGGTATTAGCAATTTCAGGTGCTGCAAAAAGGTCAAAGAGTGATCAAATATCATTCGAGAGCGTTATCCCTCTCTCTCTCCAGGGATCCGTAAATTTAGTTTTCAATTCTGACTCAATTGAGTTAACAAATTATGCATGTACCTAAACCTATGTTGGCTACAGCTTAAATTTATGTTTTTGAAGTTTGCTGAAAAGTTTAAAAATTATTCGAAGCATGGATGATCGACTTGCAAATTTGGGAGGGTTGGGGATTTTCGAATGAAAAAGCTTAGCACTGTTCAGAACCACTTTTGAGGATTTTCAGCACATTGCTTTTGAAGAACTTAAAACTTATGCCTCCACTACTGCCAGTTACTGTCAACAATCAAACTTTCAGAGATATTCTCGTAAACGTCACACTACCTGACGGTGCATTTTTTGCCGCCCATAAGATTAACATTGCGAGCGGCGATTCATTTTCAAGGTTTACCCTTGGTTGGAAAGACACAAAATTTTGCCTGTACCTAGCCCTAACAATGTTCTAGGGAGTGTTCGAAGCAGATTTCCCAATTTCTCACTGGTTTCTTTTACTGCAACTGTTTTGCAAATGCTAGAATGCAAATGCTCAATAAAAGTGCTGTATCTCGAAAACCAGTAAAACATTGGGAAATCTGCTTCGAACACTCCCTAAAACATTGTTAGGGCTAGGTACAGGCAAAATTTTGTGTCTTTCCAACTTAGGGTAAACCTTGAGAATGAATTGCCGCTCGCAATGTTAATCTTATGGGCGGCAAAAAATGCACCGTCAGGTATAGCGGACACTTAAGGGGAAATACACCCATTTGGTTCGCAATGCTACGTACTTCAAGCCCTACTCCGAAGTTACAGGGCGAGTGAAAAGTGTTTATAGGGGGATGTAAACCTGAGACTCTTTGTCGTGAGGTAGTGTTGTATTTTTGCATGAAATGGAGTAATAAGCCCACAGGAGCGATTTTAAACAGTCAACTACCAGTCCACATGTTTTTTTGACAGATCGCGAAAACACAACACTACCTCACGCTCACACTACCTCACGCTTCGGATTAAAACAGTATGATTTTATCGTCACATTTAGTAGAAAAGCTTGATAAATGTTTGTAATATTTACCGCCGCCATGTTACATGTTGACAATTTTTATTTCACTTACGGAAGTTCGTAATTGCAACACCATTTCTCTACTTTTTCTCCTGTAAAAGCTAAACATAGTGTCCTACTTTCACTCGTTCGTTTCGCGTTCAAATAGCACACTATGTTTAGCTTTTAGAGTAGACACAACCGATACGATATTGCAATTACCAGTCTCCGGTGGTACTAAAATGTAAACATTACTTTTGTCGAATATTTATACTTTCGCACAGTGGTTTTGGCGGAGTTCGTCGAGAATGTATGGTGGCCCTTAAGAACAGTACGAGTGAGGCTGCTGCATGCTATCGAATTTGGAGAATTTATATATATCAGCAGCAATAAAGGACCTCTAAGCGGTTTTGTAGGACTCTAAATTTATTCCAAAGGTCTTCTCCCTTCGTAGATATAGCGGCTTGAAAATTTTGAGTAGAGTAGCTGTGTTTTTGTCAGACCTTGATATATCGATTTTATGTCGATATCTTTAGTTTATCATTCCTGTAGTTAGATATATGTAGCAGAAGATGCGGAGCTTAGCAGAAGTAGCCAATGCTTACGTCACTTTCGGTATTTTCACCTCCTATACGAACCTAAAATCCGGCCACTTAAAAGTGTAATAACTTTTTTTTTAGGGATCAGAATCTAAAATGCGATAACGTAGAAACTAACTCAGCCATCAGACTATACGTAATTCAATGATTTCCTGTAGGTCTATTCCCTTTCTCGAACGCCAGCAAACCCACCCAACTAACACCTTCAAAATTTATTGTAAGAAGAACTGTTCTCCGTATTGCATGATGGCGTGCCTTATCTTCTGGTACCTCATGGCTTCAAAATTTATTGTAAGAAGAACTGTTCTCCGTATTGCATGATGGCGTGCCTTATCTTCTGGTACCTATAGAATCATTTATTTATAAGGATATTTCATACGCATGTCTGTATATATGACTGACGTCAGCTGTTCGACCGCCTTCTTAACTTTTGACGCCTGATTTGTTTTTAAATTATTGTTGTTATAGCAACAACGGCATCAACCAATACGGCGGTCGAATCGGTCGAACAGCTGACGTCAACCGGACCTATTCAAAACCCCAAATGAAATATCCTTATAAATAAATGATTCTTGTGGTACCTTCTTTTTCATGGAACAACAATATATCGTATGTTGGATATATTCTATAGAACTCCATTTGTTTCTCCTGTAATATTGAAGATATTTTGTATAATTGCTTATTTTGTAACATCCTTGGATTCTGCTGCGTTGACCAAGAGCTCACGGCTGAAAAGGGGGCTGATGACGACACTCTTGGGAGTCTTTAGTGCTGAGGGCAATCCTAAAGGGATGAAAACAAAGTTCGGGAGTTTGAAAGCAGGGGGAAGAAGTCAGGGGCTGGTTACCTGAGGACCTAGATTTTGGAATTAAGGCGGATCAGCAAATTTATTTCACTGTTGATACAAACCGCTATAGTGAAGGGAGTTAAACCTGTGTGTTATATTATGTTGTACTTCATAAATATATATATCAAACAGTTTCCTCAGAAGATGGGTGTTGAAAAAATGTAAACAAACAGCACTGCGTCAGGTTTAAGAGGACGCTATACCTGACGGTACATTTTTTGCCGCCCATACGATTAACATTGCGAGCGGCGATTCATTTTCAAGGTTTACCCTTGGTTGGAAAGACACAAAATCTTGCCTGTACCTAGCCCTAACAATGTTCTAGGGAGTGTTCGAAGCAGATTTCCCAATTTCTCACTGGTTTCTTTTATTGCAACTGTTTTGCAAATGCTAGCATCGCATACCTCAAGAAAAGTGCTGTATCTCGAAAACCAGTAAAAAAATGGGAAATCTGCTTCGAACACTCCCTAGAACATTGTTAGGGCTAGGTACAGGCAAAATTTCGTGTCTTTTCAACCAAGGGTAAACCTAGAAAATGAATCGCCGCTCGCAATGTTAATCTTATGGGCGGCAAAAAATGCACCGTCAGGTATAGCGGACCCTTAAGGTTTTGTTCAACCCTTTTTTGAGGACACTGGTAAAATTTGAAATATAAAATGTGTAAAAAATTTGTTGAAAATAACTCGATCGTAAAATTAAAATATAGCCAGTAAATTTCGAACGATATAGAGACATACCATATTCCCATCGAAAAATAATGGTCGAAAAAAAACAAAAAGAACACGATGGTGTGGTCGCCCTTACAGTAGAATGTATAACCACAGGAATAGTCTCTCTTAACGTAAACAAGGTATTAAGGTATAAGACATAACTATACTACCTGTAGAGTGCCTTAAGAGGCACTAAAGTTTTCGCAGTTGCCATGAGGCAGAGTTTCGCGCGGGTGGAAGTGACACTTTATGGCGTATGAGTTATAAATTCTCTCTGCCACATCGTAAATGAAGTTTTATCAGAAACCGCTTTGCACCTGTCGTTTATTTTTAAAACGGCTTTCCAGTCTTTTAATAACACGAAAGCAGTGATCTGTATTTTTACCCGATATCACAGCACTGAAAATACCTGGATTGTTTTTTGAAGGCAGGTATGATGCTTGCTGATGCAGAAGAGACTGCAAAGAATGATTGTTTTTTTGTGTTTGTGTAGAATGATAGTCATACCGTTTGCGGTATTCTGGTTCTGTTATCAAGCGTGATAAGCGAACGGAAGCCGTTCAGCCGTTCAACCTGTTCGAATCCTGATTGCGCCCTTCTCCATACAAGATAGTTTTTTTGGTTGTTGTTTATGGATTCTATAGTACATACAGCTCCATACCTTGAAAGTTCTTGTTATCGCTAACGATAAGATAAGGGGATTATCGTCAGGATGGTGAAAGACGCTATCTTTTCTTGCTATAGTGTACACTACCACCCTCGGAAAATTTTGTTTGGCTCTTCAAATGAAGTCGTAAGAACGATCTTTGATAGAGAACCTAAATAGCGACGATGGACGCTTCAACATAACATATACCGAAGTGAGTTTAGATGTAAGTAACATTCCGAAAATAAATTATGTATTATCCTTCACCGTGAATATCCGAAATTATAGAAGGTAAACTCGCATCTTGGCTGAGAATTCAGTAATCCGTCAGATAGAATGTGATTGATGTGTGTTATAGTGTTGACGCATACAGCATGAGTGAGCACTGCCAAACATTTCTGCGGTATATTCCAAACAAGCCTCATTACCCATTACTCATTATATCGCACTAATTCGAATTACTAATGCCTATTATTAGCCGTCATCTAGTTGAATATCTGAGAATCGTCTGAACAAGGCAAGGTTTATTCGTTTGTATGTGACACGTGCGTGACGTGACACACGTAGTGACACTGCAGTGACCCGACGTGACGTGACACAGATGGCCAGTACCTACTTGTATGAGCCAAAGCCTAACGGGATTTGCACCCGGACCTCTCAAGATGCAAGTCAGCCCACCAGACGGCTCATATAGATACTGAGAGGTGGCCCAGAATATTTCTGCGTTTATTTCGTAGTGTCTCCCTGTAACGACCACCGCGGGTCCATATGAATTCGCTGTGTGAGTTCGCTATAGAGAGGGGGTGACATTGGGGAACAAGGGTTTTTCAAGGAACCGAGGGGGTAACCACTCCAGAGATTACTTGAGATTGCATGAAGATTTCCAAAGATTTCCTGAGATTATCAACTAGATTCGTGGAAATATGCCCCCTGAAGGATTAACTACTCTAGAAATTTCCAAGATTCCCTCAGATTTCATAAAGATTTCCAATGATTGCCTGAGATTCCCAACGAGATTCCTGGAATCAAAGGGAATGACCCTGCATTTTGAAATATTATTAGGTACACTTCTGGCTGGTAATTATTTTGCCCCATATATCTTAGTTAGAGTGAAAAGTGGGCTGTTTGAAAATACACACAATAGCTACCTGAAATTACTGTACTTACCCTTGCCAATAATTAAAATAAGAGCTCCCACATCCCTCGAGAAGAAGCCAATTGGGGGAAGCAAAAAAAGAATAGAATACACGACAAAGGAATAAAGGCTCTACCTTATTGTTGTGCGCAGGAAAGGTGCACCCCCCCTTCAGGCATATAAAAAGAAGTAAAATGTCTTGTGCGGGAGTGGGGGAGGAAGGAAATGCCGTAGGAACAATAGCTACGCCTATGGTTTCCATGTAAAGTGCCCATTAGAAGGGGGAGGCGAGTCAGCAGAATCGGTGCTGTCGAACGCAGCTGACATTAAGAGTCAAGAGAGGTTTTTTGTCGGACAACAAGGGCGGTACCCCACTCTCTTTGCTGCTTCTAGGTCACGCTTTAAGTTCTGCCTATACTTTGTGCTTCTGGGTCACGAATGAGAGCAGGGACTTTAGTTTCGGTCCTCCACATCTGAAGCTTCTTCTAGGTCCTAAGCCTGAAGACAAAATTCGGTTTCTAAATCAAATTATTTCTCTCGAGAAAGATCATGCAAGAAAACACGTTTAAGGGCCACCGTACCTTCACTATTTATTTACATTTGTACTTCAAACTTTGTGAGAAAACTATTGGATATTTAAATATTCTGAAATATAATATGTCTTTTTAACGTCATTACTCATGAGGCTATATGTTGTGATGTCACGATCGGTTAATTATGGACAATTTTTTTGGTGACAAAAATCAGTCATCATTAAACTACAACATAGCCTCATCAGTAATGACTAGGGTTCGGATTTGTCCTAAAAAGACCTATTCTTCTCCTTACGTTTGATTTCAGCCAAATTTTGTATTTAGGCGTTTTGGACCTCCACGACCCCACACACCAAATCTTATCGAGACCTATAATGTCCTATTTCAGCTTTGAAAGTACTAAAAAATCCTATTTCAGCTTTGAAAGTACTAAAAAATCCTATTTTGCTGGTTGACGGCCTAATTTATCCTATTCTGCAGATAACAGTACTAATGGACACGTGTCTTACAATACGCTCGCTTCAAAAGAATCTTTCCAGACGAAAATAAAATCAGCTTGTAGACTTATTTTTTCTAAGAAGCCCGTAGACTACATTAACTTCACCATTAGAAATATATTTTCTTAGGTTCGTTGATAGTCGAGGTTACTCCCCATTACTCCCTCGCAGACCAGGTAAGTAGGTATGTACTCTATTTTTATACCAACTACCCTTATGCCTGTGACCTGTGTACATGCTACGTGCCTATGCGCAGAGCCACAGGACACGCCAGATGCACCAAGCTTGCGGTAGCCCTAAAAAGAAACCCAGGCTGCCCAGGCTGGGCCTCAGCCCGAGAAGCTGCGGAGATATTAGAAGGAAAAAGTGCAGAAAAAAAACGTTTGCTCGATCCATAGCCGTATCCACGGGGGGGTAACCTAAGGGGTTAACTCCCCCCTCCATGAAAGAAAATTAACATGGTAACGCCGACGTGAAGCAAAAAAAAAAATATAGGCTAAAACCCCCCCATTACCCCGAACCCCCCCCCCCCCATGACCGCTTTCTGGTTACGGGCCTGGCCCGATCTTTCCCCTATCTACCGAAGTTGCCTCCCTCAAATTTCTGCCTCTCGTTTCGTGTGACGTAGAAAGAAGTCTCTTTGCACTTAAAAGAACTTTGACAGAGATGCGACGTAATTTTAAGGTGGAAAATCTGGAAAATCCCGGCGGAACGGAAAAATGTTCCGCTTCCAACATGGATGTATTGGCCTCGGCCCACTCATATTTCGGCTTCGGCGTACTCTACTTCGGCTTCGGTCAAAAACATCCGCACCTATTACGCGCGTTAAAAAAAAAAAAAAAAAAAAAAAAAATGAAAATCTGGAAAAAGTTTTGGTCGTGCAATAAAACCAAATGTGAAAATTCTTCCTTTTTTGCTCTTACCTACCTATAATTTTTATTAGAAATCTTACCTTAGTAGTTAAGCACTAGGTAAAATTGGATTTTAAGGAACCTATTTTCAGCAACCTATTTTGCGTTTTTGAGCAACCTATTTCTCGGTTTTAAGCAACCTAACAATCCGAACCCTAGTAATGACGTTAAAAAGACATATTATATTTCAGAATATCTAAATATCGAATAGTTTTCTCACAAAGTTTGAAGTCCGAACGTAAAAAAGTAGCGAGCTTAAATAGCAACCGTTTAACACCAAAATTTGGGAGAGTATAGGGGCTGCTATTTTGGCGTTAGTAAGGTATGTTTTAAGGTAATGTGCTTAAGTAAGGTAACGTTTTAGTGTTTAGTAAGGTATTCGGAGAGCGGTAATTCGGCCATGATAACCAGTAAATCATTGTGTAGGGTAGTCTGGGTCACCCTGTTCACCTGTCCTGTCTCTACCCCAATGTCCCTATTCAGCCAAGTACCCCTACTTCCGGTTTGTGAGCGATGTCATATCCGGTGGCTGGTTCGGGAATTAGCGAATAATATGGCTGCTGACTGCTGATTACTATTTATGATTTGCTCTTCCAATCATAGATAGATGTTTTTAAAAAATACTGTGTCGTAAATAATTGTTCCAGTTTGATTTTAAAAATAGCTGCGGGGTCTTAATAGATTTCTTATGTATTTAGAGTAAGCGCTGGTGAAATCCACCCTTAGCCAACTAATTTCTGACGTTAAAAACACATATTATATTTCAGAGCATATATCATACCTGTATATTCAGTTTCCTAAAAAAAAAAAAAAAAAAAAAAAAAGCAGGGGTGAGTGGAAGGTATATTTAACAGAAAATGCCAAAGTTTTTTTTGAAACAAAGTTTGAAATATGTTTCCTTGAACTTTTTTAGTTTGCACCTCACTCCCATACAGGTCGGAAACAATCAAACAACAAAGCTCGAAAATAGAGATGCATCTCTATCAGAAACAGCTAGCAATCACTTAGGTGGATCCTCACC
Source organism: Mesopsocus fuscifrons (assembly GCA_950004255.1). Taxonomy (NCBI): domain Eukaryota; kingdom Metazoa; phylum Arthropoda; class Insecta; order Psocodea; family Mesopsocidae; genus Mesopsocus; species Mesopsocus fuscifrons. The sequence continues at coordinate 18,350,316 of OX465377.1, forward strand.
ATCCCCAAAGGGACAGCAGGGTAGCTACCAAGGGAAAGGAACCAGGTAATTGATAGGGGATGAGTTATAGCCTTGCACGAAGTTTCGGATGGGGGGGGGGATGCCTGGCGATCCATACCAGTGGTTTTCAATAGCCTGAGGGTAAACACTTAGCTCAGGGTAGAAAACAGATATCTCCGTATGTTCCCAACCTTTGCAAAGTAACTGAGGGTTCTTAGAATGGATTTTAGCTGTTCCTGAAGTCTTACGCTCAACCCAATGTAAGGTAGACACTTTGTGCTTATCAACTGCAAGCCTAAAGGAGACGAAGAGCTCATGTCTGGGGTGTACAAACTGAGTTGCAATGACTCTGAAGCTGTATACATCGGTCAGACGGGCAGAAACTTTAAAGATAGAATTAGTGAGCACACTGAGCACCGTAGAGATGTAGGTAAAGAAAACTGCACATCTTCCATGGGAGAGCATCTCAACACCACTGGTCACATTCTCCAGGACTGTCGTAAGAGCAGACTTTTAGATAGGCTGGAAAGCATTGAGATACGTAGGGCAGTAGTAGGGCAGAATTTTGTTCTTAACCCAGATAGTCCGACAAACGTAAAAAAAATAAGTAGCCTATGTTCCTACCGTCCTAAATATAGGACACTGCTTAGAGTGCTGCTAAAGTGCTTATTACTACGCAGTGCCTGAGCCTATCTTGTTGGCATCTTGTTTACATCACTCAGCGATGTTGGGGCAGTGATCTCTGTAAGTGTCGACAAAGCAGGTTGTTTGTGCTCATCTCAGTGCGTCTTTTTCTGCCCGCCCAGCATGACTGGCTACCCTATAAGATTTGAGAGGTAAGTGTAACAACTTTTTTGCTGAAAATTTTAACTTTCTCTTGCTTACTTACTGAAATGGTACTTGAATGGAAGAAATACGTTGTCATTTCCACTAAATTTATAAAATTACCCCTCCATTAGGCCTTCCTACGACTGTCCTACATATAGGACAGTAGGAACTAGGACTTCATTTTTTATTTAATTTTTTTTAATAGTAAGCATGTATTCCCTTGTAATAGTTTATTATATTTATGCTCATTTTAGGGGGTTCTCCCTTGAAGAAGCACTGGCCATGATAAAGGAGGATGACGACCTGCCAATCACCGCTATACTAACGAGATCCATATCACCATACTGCCCCCAGAGGATGTATGGACGTCCGAAGACAGCCCAGAAATCGAAAATTTGCCGGGGAGCCAACAGCGTGCCCACTTGGAGTTGGAACTGCAGCATGATGAAGAGCCCGAACTAGCATCAGAAGCAGAGGGAAAGACTGCAGGTCACGGTGGATAGAAGAAGAATAAGGTAAATATGGCGAAGGTTCTCCCTTGCTGGAAGGAAAACGAAAAAATTCTGCCGGATGACACTGTTTAGCTGGAAAAAGAAGGTCCTAATAAAAGAAGACAGAAGGTTCGACGCTATGAACAAAAGGTTCTAAGAATTCGCCCCCCTTGAGACCAACCATAGCGTAGACGAGAGACGAGACTATGGTACCTGACTTTGGACGCCACGGATGCAGGCAATTCATCAGGGGGAAAACAATCCGGTTTGGTTTCAAACTCTGGTCGGGCGCAACCCCAAAAGGGTATTTCATTTGGTCGGAGCCCTACCAAGGCTGGAAATATGTGAAAGAGTACCTACGGAGACGGAGATACATAAGCGTAAGACGGCATGATGGCTTTGAGCACTGGATCAACCCTCAAGAAAAGCAAACCAGGGGTGGTGTCTGCCACCAGAAATGTACGACAAGGTGTCCTAAAATGTGATACTGGAATACACGTCAAATGGTTTCTTTCGTTCCACACTATTGAATAAAAATGCTTCAATATACCATTATCGGCAATAAAGACTATGCTTTATTATACCTACCCCATGTTCCTACCGTCCTATATGTAGGACATTGCGGAAATTGCTACTGAGGCAGAATTAAAGCTGTTGTGGCGAAATTTTGACTAAATATGGCCTTTGAAAGGTTTAGTGCATGCACTCTGTGAAAATTATAAAAAAAATACGACTAAAATTTTGTCGGACTTACGACTACCTAAATTCAGTGTCCTACATGTAGGACGGTAGGACCATCTGAGTTAATGATGTTCTATGTATTACCCCCTCCCCCTTATTGGACCTGGCCGCAAGGCTCAAACCCCACCCCCTCCCCACCACCCCTAGTCCATAGGCTTTTCTGTTTGTTCCTCAGTTGCCCGAAGATGTCGTAAGACGAAACCGGTCGCAATACAGTATATTTTATGTGATACAAGTGCTAAGTTCATTTTCTTTTCAATAAACAGAAATATCAAAAAGTTTCAAAAAACAGGGAAACTAGCCTTCTTTCTAGAATTGTCCAAAAACCTGAAATAACCATGGAATAAAAAATGCTTCCGTTCGAATGAATTCTTCTTGTAAGCAACAGATCGAAACCCACCATCCTCTCAACAACCTTTCAGCGAACCGATCTGTTTTCTTTCGATTACAGAATTTCCTCCAATTCCGTAGCTCAAGGCCCGACTGTTTCCACTGTTTTTTAACTTTTCTGCCAGTTTTTGTTTGTGCTGCTGTTTCAGTGCTGAATTTGATGATCTCACTCATTATTTTTTGCTCGAAGGGTTCCAGGGCAGCTGGCGGACCTTTTCCGAAGGAAAGGCTGCAATAATTTCGCTGGTTCTGTATTTTTCTTGCTTCTCATGTTTCCCCTTTCGGCTTTAGATGTCAAGCGTTCTTCTGCAAAAAATGTAGCTGACGACTTGACGTCGAGAGTTAGGTTAGGTTACCCTCGACTCGAGGGCAGTTTGTTGTTTTTAGGGGCAGATTTAGAGCCGGGTCACACCGGTTCGATCCCGATCCTTTTAAAGTTTTTCTGGGATGTTCGGAACCCACCTAACTTGATGGGTGGGGAGCTGGTATTTGGTAGTGCTGCCAGCTGAGCACGATGGATAGTTCTTGACGTTCTCGTTGGGAATCATTGGAAATCTTTATGAAATCTCAGGGAATCTTGGAATTTTTTGGAGTGGTTATCTCTTCCGGGTTCATCTTCCTATTATTGACAATCTTTGGAAATCTGTATGGAATCTCAAGGAATCTCTGGAGTGGTTACCCCCTCAGTTCTTGAAATGGTCTAGTTGCTGGGGTTGTCCCTCAGACCCCTCTACTTCTACGTATACCTACCAAAAAATACTTCCCAAATCTCTAAATGGTACAGTACAAATAAAATGTTTGTTAACGAGAAAGCGGGGGAATAAGAGATCTTGTCTTACTATTTCGGAGAAGGGCAACAAAATAATTAGATTTTTATATTTTTGTGATAGGAGTTTCCCTCATAGGAGTCGAGGCCAATATAGGCTCGAACCCCCGTAGAGGGAAAATAATGGAAGTAATTTTCCGTCCGACAGCGCTTTATTCTCCCATAGCCCTCCGGCTCTTAGGGATCCTTGAATATTTCCGCGTCTTTCAGGGCCCCTTCAGTCTTTCAGGGCCCTTTCAGCTTTTCACAACCAGCTGAAGAAGGACTCAAAACCAATCGCGGGGCAGTCAATCGCAGCCATAATTAAATTCTAGAAATTATTCATATAAAAAAGGCGTGAATTGAGTGATTTTTTCACATCTTGATGACTTTAAGATAGTCAGAGAAAAATAAAATACGAAAAAAAACTGTGAAATTTGATTTACTTGGCAGCTATAGTACCTACGAGGTACTGTATGATGTCAGCTAACATTGCCCAGGTTACTTAACAGTCGGGTCCGGGACAATTGGGCGCCGCCGTTTTGGCGCCACCAGTTTGGCGCCGGCCGTTTTGGCGCCAGGACCATTCGGCACCAAGACAATTGGGCGCCGTCCGATTTGGCGCCAGGACAACTGGGCGCTGTCCGATTTGGCGCCGGGACAATTCGGCGCCACAGGTTAATAGTAGCCAAAGGGAATTTAAATCAGTTGCTACTTTTTCGGCCGTCTGCAGGGAAAGTTCGCATCTCTTCCATTGGGGGGGGGGGGGGGGGGGGCATGATGCAAATAGAGGCCCCTATTATTTTTACTTAACTCCTCATCCTTAATTGGGGCCTGCCTAGCGAGGTAGGACTTGGAGAAAATTTCCAAAATGATACGAATACTCGGAGGTGTTTAGCTTAATAGGTAGGTGATGAACCAGATAAACATGATGATGACTCATGAGTGAATACTTTTTCGCCATACGGCTAGCGAAAAAGTAAAAAACGAAAAGACTGCGTAGGTAGATGCCCTTAATATAAATATGATCCCCGCGCCGCCTACTATAGGCTTGGGGAATTTATTTAGTGCAATGTCATTATTTCACATTGTTAATAAATAAATAATAAATATTTGTTAAATAAAAATTTCATTTAATTTAATTGGGGATAAATAGCTGTGGCGCCCAAATGTCCCGGCGCCCAATTGGTCGGTGCCCAATTGTCCCGGCGCCAAATAGTCCTGGCGCCCAGTTGTCCGGCGCCAAATAGTCCTGGCGCCCAATCGGCCGGCGCCAAATCGGCCAGCGCCAAATCGGTGGCGCCAAACCGTCGGCGCCGAAACGTCCGGATCATAGGAACTGAACCAAAAATATCGACTAAAATCACTCTTAATATACTTCAAATGAAGTTAATATCGAACAGACATAAACATAAACATGCAGTGTTGTACCTACCTACAATATTATGCTCAATATTTTTCTAATCACATCACAAGCCCAGAATAATTCAACAGGTCTGTGTTTCTTTAAAGTTTTCTACCTTAGTAGAGACGCTGTGAGGGGTGTATCCCCTAAAGTAAACGTAGGGGTGATTTTTGATGAGCAAAATTGGGCTTGCGATGTTAACACATAAGGTGATATCCACTCTGACCCATCGTGAAATACCGTGAAGCTTTATCATTCTACAGGTGTATTCCCTTTCTCGCAAACCCACCCAATTAACACCTTCAAAATTTATTGTAAGAAGATAAGGCACGCCATGATGCAATATACTGAGAACAGTTCTTCTTACAATAAATTTTGAAGGTGTTAGTTGGGCGGGTTTGCTGGCGTTCGAGAAAGGGAATACATCTGCTGGTGAGGTGAACTGTTTCAGCAACTTTTGACTGAAAAAATGCCATTCAGCTATGTTGACGTTAATTCCACCCAATCAAAAAATGACCGCCTCCGTCAAAGAGACAATTTTCAGGCTCTGACAATTTTTTGGCGTATGTGCGAATGACGCAGTCGATTAGGGGTAGGGGCAGCTGATAGGTACAGTTCTGACAGGATGACGTTTAATTTGTTTTTTCTACCCAATTGGACAGTTGACACTCCAATTATAAGACATAAACATGGGGACTTTGACGATTTCGGCCAATTTCCAGGGGGAGTCGTTGAATTTCATCAACGCGTACCTTTTTTGTACCTTTTTCAGTTAATTCGAGTTGACTGTTTCGGCCCCACCTTTGTATAACAAACACGACATGAGGACGCACCTCTCGTGAATTGGAATTTCGAGTTCGGAAGCCTTTCATCTGCTGAAAAGGCTTTTGATTCGCATCGGATTACTTCACTGAGCTGGTTCACATGTTTTATTCAAAACGTGAAATTGTTCGCGTTCGGGGGTGCAGGGCAGGGTTCCCCCTTTCGTAAAACATTCAGACCTAAAAACTTTTACGACACTTCGGAAATTTCCAGCCAAACTTGACTATACTCCAGCCAGTCCTTTCGGAACTACCCCAGCTAGTATACAGTGGGGACCTACAGTTGCAGGGTTCTGAACCACCACAGTCTCGGGATCAATTCAGAGGTGATCCCCGATGAGAAAAACTTTTGTAGGGTTGGGTTCGAAATGGTGTGACTCAGTTTTTAGTGTTCCTCTTACTGGAAATTTTGGTTTCTATTTAGCGTATTGTATTACCCTAAAGTCAATAGAAGTAACTTCAGTAATTTTTATTTATTGTAACTGTTGTTTGGTGCAGTACAGTTTAACTCGAGGTTTAAGGGTGTCTCCCAGTCGTGTTTGTTTCTGTTTTTTTCTGCACACTTTAGTAGGAAACCGTTGGATATTAATTAAATGTTCTGAAATATAATATATCGGTTAATTTTGGACAATTTTTTTAGTTGACAAAAATCACTTGATCGTGAAATCACAACACATTTCAGAAAATTTAAGTATCCAATAGTTTCCTCATAAAGTGTGCAGTGACAACGTAAACAAACACGGTTGTGTGGTAGCTCTTAAAAGGACGCTATACCTGACGATACATTTTTTGCCGCCCATAAGATTAACATTGCGAGCGGCGATTCATTTTCAAGGTTTACCCTTGGTTGGAAAGACACAAAATTTTGCCTGTACCTAGCCCTAACAACGTTCTAGGGAGTGTTTGAAGCAGATTTCCCATTTTTTTTTACTGGTTTTCGAGATACAGCACTTTTCTTGAGGTATGCGATGCTACCATTTGCAAAACAGTTGCAATAAAAGAAACCAGTGAGAAATTGGGAAATCTGCTTCGAACACTCCCTAGAACATTGTTAGGGCTAGGTAGAGGCAAAATTTTGTGTCTTTCCAACCAAGGGTAAACCTTGAAAATGAATCGCCGCTCGTAATGTTAATCTTATGGGCGGCACAAAATGCACCGTCAGGTATAGCGGACCCTTAATATTAAACCGGAATTATCGTACAAGACTGCGGTAACTTGCAACTGTAATCCTGGTCGATTGCTCTGAGAAACTTTAATGGGCTAAGTTAAGTAACAGAAACGTATTGCAGTTGGTCATGGTCTGCGAAACCCATATCACCTTTCTGCTACACTTCCTATACTTGGGGCCATAAACAAAATTAATGACCAAATGATCCCTTCGCGTACTTCTATAAATTATACCTCGAAACGGTTAAAAACATCAACAATCATAGAAGCTCTCGCAACTTCCAACTTAGAATGTTCTAGGTACTTTAAGGGGGACTATACATTCTCAACGACCTCCACCAAAACCACTGTGCGAAAGTAAATATTCGAAAAAACTAATGTTTACATATTAGTGCTGCCGGAGACTGGTATAATTGCAATATCGTATTGGTTGTGTCTACTCTAAAAGCTAAACATAGTGTGCTATTTGAACGCGAAACGAACGAGTGAAAGTAGGACACTATGTTTAGCTTTCTCAGGAGAAAAAGTAGAGAAATGGTGTTGAAATTACCCACTTCTGTATGTGAAATAATAATTGTCAACATGTAATATGGCGACGGTAAATAGTACAGTCATATATCAAGTGCTTTTACTAAATGAGCCGATATAATCATACATGTTTTAGCTCGAAAATTAAAAAAAAAAATATTCCGTGTGAGGTAGCGTGGGGTTTCTGCGATCTGTCAAAAAAACATGTGGACTGGTAGTTGACTGCTTAAAACCGCTCCTGTGGGCTTATTACTCCATTTCATACAAAAATACATCATAGCCTCACGACAAAGAGTCTCAGGTTTACATCCCCAATAAACACCTTTGACTCGCCCTGTACTTCGGAGAAGGACTTGAGGTACGTAGCATTGCAAACCAAGTACGTATATTTCCCCTTAAATGATAACTAAGTTTCTAAGTTTTTAATTTTCTATTGGAACATCTTGAACTAGATGATCCAGAACCGGAGTTCTCGGCATTTAGATGAGTTTGTCGCCAAGTTGCATGTTTTGTCTTCCCTTGTCCAACTTGCGACGTTTCAAACCACCCCTTTCGCCGGCGCCACGCTCTCTCTTGGGGGGTCGCTCAAGACCAAAAAATATTGGGTTTCTCTTGAACCCCCGGCCACATCTGTTTTCATTAGGATCCGAAGTTGCCGAAGTTGTTAGTAGAAAGTTTGAACATCAGGTTGCTATTTTACACCAATTAGCTTTGGGGTTGAATTTCCAATTTAGAGGGAATAAAGGTTGCTTCTATATCTTCAGGAACATGTAAATAGTTCTATAGAAACTGACTATCAATAAACCTTTCACCTAAACCTAAAAGGAACTGTCCCGATTCCCGTCTGGTGTCTAAATGGTTTGAGAGCAAAATAACGCCGGTTCGATCCCAGCCCCATCAAAAATTTTCCGGTGAGGGTCCCCGTAGGTGGTCACATTCGATGCGTTTTGGACGGCGTCCTGGCTTCCTGGCTGGAATGCGGGGTTCGGGATGTGAACTCAGGAATGGCTGGTACCCGCACACGATACATCCAGCCCCTCATCCCTGTGATTTGTCTTTTGTGTACCAGAAATTGACGAAACCTCGAATTTATTGTGACAATCACAAAGTCTGTCTCTTGATATTTTTCAATAAATCTACTCAAAAGAGTTATATCCGACTCCAATTTGAAAAAAAGCACAAGAAAAATAGTCAATACAACGAATTTAATGAAATTTCTGAAATGTAGTGTATTTTCAGTGTCAGAAATCAGAAATTCGGCTAAGTTGTGCTTAATTTGGACTGGCGAAATCACCCTTAGCTAACTAATAAGGGACCATTGTGTTCGCTCGTTATGTATTCGTTATAGAGAGTGGCAATTTTAAAACAGTTCTTCCAGTACCCTAAAAAAATGGGAATATCAACAAACAGGATGGTGTGAACCGTATATTAGCCCAAATTTCACGGTGATATGACGTCAGAGAGTGTACACTCCTCTTAAAAAGCAAGCTGGGATCTAAAGTTCGTCTATCATTATGAAGACGGGCCAATAGCAGGTAAAATGAAGGGGAAAATCCAACACGTCCCCGCTCCGCTGCTTCACCGCTTCCATACCGGGGGCACCGAGGATGCATTAACAGAAGCTTTTCCGCGCATATTGCGAAGATTAGTGAGAATAACGATGTTAGCACTGCACTTAATTGCAGATTATCTGCACAACGTGGGCGGGAATACCTACAGAAAGCGTCGGGGCGTGCTGCTTTCAAGGGGGTCTTCACAACCTGGGAAGTTAGGTTAGGTTAGTGTTTAGAACATACTTATTTTGGCGAAATCATTTAAAATAGTTACTATGTCTGGGTATAGCTGAGGGTTGGGGGGGACAAGCCCAGCAACTAGACCGTTTTCAAGAACTATCCATTGTGCTCAGCTGGCAGCACTACCAAATACCAGCTTCCCAGCCATCGAGTAAACGATGGGGACCTACAGTTTTAGGTGGGTTCCGAACCACCACAGTCTCGATATACATTTCACTTGGCATGCTGAACATATCAGAGGTGAATGCCGAGCAGAAAAACTTTTTGGTAGGATCGGGATCGAACCGGTCTGACCCGGCTCTCTCTGCTCCTCAAAAGTCGACCATTTAGTCTACTCGGCTATCGAGGTCTGGCTAACTGTCATCAATCATCAAAAACTGCTTACACTATTGGCGTCGCCGTTCCCTTTGATATTTCCTTGAGATTCCCTGAGATTCCATAAAGATTTCCAAAGATTCCCAACGATATTCATAGAAAGATGAACCCCAAAGGGGTAACTCCAAAAAATTCCAAGATTCCCTGAGATTTCATAAAGATTTCCAATGATTCCCAACGAGTGGTTAACCCCTCGGTCTGGACTGATTTGACCCCTTGACCTTATCTTATTATCTTATGAAGTTTACATGAAGTTACTCATTTGTGGAAGGACACGTTCAAGTCCTTTTTACGTCTGTGACCTCCAAAATTCACCGTAAAAGACCGAAGCGTTTATCCAAACTTGTCGTTGCTATAGAGACCGTCACCCGGGCCCGGCAGTGTAGTTTCAAATGTATCAGTTCGGTACGTGTTGATATCGCTAGTTTCTATATCCTCGGGCCTATTAACAGCCTCGATAGCCCAGTTGACTAAATGGTCGACTTTTGAGGAACAGTGACAGCCGGGTCACACCGGTTCGATCCCGATCCTATACCAAAAAGTTTTTCTGCTCGGCATTCACCTCTGATATGTTCAGCATGTCAAGTGAAATGTATATCGAGGCTGTGGTGGTTCGGAACCCACCTAAAACTGTAGGTCCCCATCGTTTACTCGATGGCTGGGGAGCTGGTATTTGGTAGTGCTGCCAGCTGAGCACAATGGATAGTTCTTGAAAACGGTCTAGTTGCTGGGCTTGTCCTCCCCATCCCTCAGCTATTATTATTTATTATATCCTCGAGCGGTTTGCTAATAGCGAACTTTCCCTCACGCCCTGACATTTCCAGATAATGTGGTCGTGTATATTTCTCTCTAGTTATTTCTGAAAGGATAGGTATTGTATACATGAAGACTAAGCTTATTCTGTGCTATCCAGAAGTTCGAAAGTTCAGTTGAAAATCTCTTTGATACGTGGAACTTTTGAGGACATTTGTGTTTACATGCACGTTTGAATAGGAGAATAGGAGAATGGACTTAGTTTGGCCATTAGTGCAGTTTCTTACACTGTTGTCAAGCTCAGGTGTTTTGTTCGGAGCGCAGAAAACGGAAAATTACAATTGTATCACAAAAAGAAATGTCATTAGAACTGAGGCCCTGATTTTCCTATTAAATTTCCCTGATTATAATCAAAGGCTCTGATGAGAACGAGGGGTTAATCACTCGTTGGAAATCTCGTTGGGAATCATTGGAAATCTTTATGAAATCTCAGGGAATCTTGGAATTTTTTTGAGTGGTTACCCCTACGCGGTTCATCATTCTATGAATATTGTTGGGAATCTTTGGAAATCTTTATGGAATCTCAGTGGAATCTCAAGGAATCTCTGGAGTGGTTACCCCCCCCCCCCCCCTGGATGAGAACCTTCCTGTGAATATTTGTTTACGTTTTTTCTGGCCATTTTTTGAGGACATATTGAATTGTTCTGAAATATAATATGTATTTCTAAAGGTAGAACTTAACTACTGCTTAACTAATTACTAATTACAGAGTTTGTTTTCGTACAAAAAGCCCATAAGAAGAGTTTGGGTGAAATTTGGTATTCTGAAGCTTACGTGGTTAACATACCTGGAGGTGTATTCCCTTTCTCGAACGCCAGCAAACCCACCCAACTAACACCTTCAAAATTTATTGTAAGAAGATAAGGCACGTCATGATGCAATATACGGGGAACAGTTCTTCTTACAAAAAATTTTGAAGGTGTTAGTTGGGTGGGTTTGCTGGCGTTCGAGAAAGGGAATACACCTCCTGGAGGTTTTCTAGAACTGTTCTCTTGGACTTCTTAGCTACTGCTCTTCAAATATTACAAGTGCTTAGCACTTGGACTCCCCACCCTTGCATCTAGAAGTGTCTCAACTTACTGTTGAGTGCAAGGGGGAAATAGGGCTAAAAATAGGCTAAGATAGCCAAGTGGTCTTATAGGACGAATTTTGAGAGCTGGGTCACACCGGTTCGATCCCTATCAAAGGTTTCCAGAACGGAATCCACCTCCGATATGTATACTGAGGCCATAGTGGTTCATAACCTACCTAAAACTGTAGGTCCCCATCGTATACTATACCCCCAGTGACCTGCCCTAATTGCTATCCAAATATTGAGGGAGAAAATTCCACCCCCGCTGGGATTCGATCCCTAAATATTGTGCTCAGTTACTTGGGGACCTAGGGAGGTATCAATAATAATAATACAAAACCGTTGGGGCTTCTCTATTTGGGGGAAAGTTTGCCTGGAACCTGGAACTAACAACATCAAAATCAAATATTTGTTTATGTCACTAATATTCAAGGATCAAGGCCTCGTGATGTCAAGTAGAGTAGGTAACTATTCATTTACCTATTATTTATTTACATTTCTTGCTACTCTCTATAACAACCTCTCAATATTGAAATCCTCTCTATAGCGAACTGTCTTTATAGTGAGCAAATTAGAGAGAAGTATTGTCATTGTCCCTACGCTACCTGAATTGTACCTGTATTTGAAGGTAAAAAAAATCACTAATTCGAATTTTGGCTGAAAGAAAAAATTGTCCTCACCTCTTTCAAATTGATGAATATTACATAAATGAAAGATACAGGCTTAACACGGAAAGCCTATTGAATTGCAGGTGTGAAATACCACAACCGCAGTGTAAATACATATTCACAAAACCTCTGTACATTTACCGTTACACTGATTACCCAGGTTTCATATACGGGTTAGGAAACGGTTTATCTAAACAGTGTCAAACCGAGGGTTTAACTACTCCAGGAATCCCGTTGGGAATCTCAGTAAATCATTGGAAATCTTTATGAAATCTCAGGAATCTTGGAAAATTTTGGTTCGTGGTTCATCTTTCCACAAATCTCAATGAAAATCTTGGAAAATCTTTAAGGAATCTCAAGAAATCTCTGGAGTGGTTAACCCCTTGTGACAAACTGATCTATTTATTGGAAATAACTGCGATTAAGGGTGCGTCCCGCCATACTCGGCTAAACCTATGTTAAATTTGGGGTTTACTTTGTAATAATTGGAGTAACTAAAAACTCCTACGACTGGATTTCGCCACAACAGCGCCAGTACTTTAGAGAGAGATGTAAGAGTAAAAACACCTCTCTATAGCGAACTCCGAACTCTCTCTTATAGTCCCTAGTAATAGAGAGAGACTACTGGATCTATATAGTAAAATGGCACCAGAATTTTCGTCACTGAAAAAAACTTTTCCCTCCAGAATTTCAGTGGAAAAGTGGATATGACTAAGGCTTCGGGGCTAGGGAGAAATTTACCTAGAAACAAAAGGAAAACAAGTGGGGAAGAAATTGAATGGATGGCAAAGTCAACATGGTTTCCCCCAAAGTCAACCATCTCACAGCTCACTCAAACCCAGCCAATATTTAATGTTATAATTGTTATTACTGTCGACAATTTGACTCAAAGAGTTTTGAGTAATTTTTTGGAGTGCTGTAATTTGGCGTGGAGTAGCTGGATTAGAACGTTGGGTTTTAAAATAATGCCTGATCTAGTATACCTTGTTTTTGAAGGAAGCTTAAGAGGAGTGTCAGCACCCCTAGAAACAAGCCTTCAGGAGAAAATTCGTATCTATTTAACGGCAGTAGCTAGAGACCTGCGGTTTTTTTTTCTTAAAAGAAGAAAGATGGGCCGAGTTTGATGATGGTTTAGAATTTTAAAATTTTGTATGTGAACCTACTTATAAATTTTTTAAAAGAGGCATAATTTGACTTTGACTATGTTTTAGGCTGGGTTTTGTTATTCTGGAATTTTTATACCCAAAAGTGTTTACTTGTATAAATTAAACATGGGTGCCACATTGACTCTATGAATTCCAGTTGGAATTTTATTTTCCTATAGCAACGCATGGCAACCATGTTTAACGTACATGTAAACACTTTTAGGTAAAAAAATTCCAAAATAGCTGAACCCAGCCTTAAAGCAGAAATTTATATCTTCATCTATTCGTAGTTTGGAGTCTATTTTTATTTAAGTATTTGTTACAAATTGGGAGCTCAGTATTACACTTAAACTCTAGTTAAAATAACTCCTAGTAATCCTTCAGTTATACAAACTGAAGTTAATGCATCTAATACTCAAAAACTTAGGCCAGGGGCTTGTTCATTGCAGGGTCCTATTGTATCTTTCTTGACTTCTGTACCCAAGGGTTTATTTGTTCAGAATCACGCCAGGCAGTCCATTTTTCCCCTAACCGATGATATTATCAGGGCAGGGGTAGGAAATATTCAAATAAGTCGAGACCAGTGCCTATAACATAAAACATAAGATGCTAAATTCCAGTTGACTTAGGATGCAAAAAAAACCCCAAAAATATTGACTTTCATAATGTTATAAAGGATCTTAAGTATCCGATAACTAGCCTGATACGAACCTTTATTCAATATCCAGCAAGGAGATCAAAACTGGCCAGGTGCCCAGAAGGTACCTGAATAGCGAAGAAATCGGTTTTTTTCGTCGAACAATATTCGAAAATGTTATCGAAATATTCTCTCAGCATGATTAGCTTCCCAAATTTTATTATTATAACATCACCAATTAGTTTGATCCGGATTAGTTTGAACGGTTCGTTGCCGTAATTCTGTTATCTGTTAATTGTATTTTGTGTATAAACAAGATATCAATATCACTACAGCCGCATATTTTATAAGCTAAAATTATTATCGAGATTTATTTTCAGAATTTTCGCTAGCTTTCATCTGATTATAGTTTGTGAAACCGTCCCAGGGCTAGGCCAGATTTTCAGCTTTTCCCTCAGTCGGTAAAGACCAGGTACCCACACAAAAAATTTCGACATGATGCAGGTAGATCCTGGCTGACTTTCCGGCTACCCCAGAAAAAGTCAGCACCTTTCCGTAACGACTAAGTGGAAAGTGTAAAAACATCAGAGGGAACTGTATACCTACTTACCTACTAAAAGCATCATACGAGGAACCGTCGCGTATGTTTTTGTAATAACAGCAGCAACTGTTCGCCGTATATTGTATAGCTACTAAATAGTGGTACAGAGCAAAAAACAGGTAGAGAAGAAGGGGGAAGACCCGAGGATTCCCGTCAAGGACATTCTAAATTTGCATAGTTGCGACAAAGAGAAGTTGCACTGTCGTACTAGTGCCTCCCTTTTTGTGTCTGCTTATGTAAACTAGTTTAAAGTACGGGAATTAATAACATCTGTGAATGGGGCGTGCTTGTATCATTTAGTGAGGGAGGGGGAAGTTTACGAGAAGGGCTTAAATAAAGGGGTGGTTGGGGGGAGGACCCTCTTTACTGCTTATTAAGGTTTACAATTTTCAGCACCTATGCAGTTCGTGTACCTTATTACTCATGCATGTACGCATCGGCGTAGTAAATAACCGAATTCCCCAAGTGCTAGTTCAGCATTAAAAAAATTCAGGGCACAATTCCGTCGTTACTGTTTTTGGTAGATTTCGGGGCTTGAAAAAACAGAGGTTGGCGAACAAAATAATTCGTAACTTGTGTCCTAGGGGTGATAGCGAGTTCTTTGTTCTTGCTGTGAATTTGTCTTGATATTACCTACAACTTTTGGCTTAAAAAGTTTTTCGTCCGACGTACCACTAGTCGGAGGCTGGGGGTTGAATTTTCAAAACGCCATAACTCACTTATTTGATACGATATAGAGTATATTTTTGTATTGGTGTGTTGGTATTAGCACAGAGGAATTGTATTAGTATTATCTACCACTTTTGGCAGAAAAGTTTTTTGTAAAAAAAATAGGCGGGAACAGTTTTAGAAATAAGCGCAAGTACCCCGTCCCCCGTCTACCTAAAGAAACCAGTAAAAACAAATTGAAATTATCCTGAATGTGTGTACCTGTGTACCTGAAAGAGCTCGAAAGAGCCGAAAGGCTACTGGTGCGTCCCACCATACTCAGTTAATGGTTAAACTCCAGTTAAAGTCAGTTTTTACCGTGCAATAATTGGAGTTTAACGTTAACCGAGCATGGTGGGACACACCCTAAGTCTATACCTATCCTTAAGCCTGTCTTCTGAAATCCGGACAGACCCCGCCCCAAGAGAAACAAGTTTATCAGTAAGAAAATGCTTCAGGAAACAACGTGGGTTGTACCCACGCCCCCCCGCATGTGACCTCTTTATAAGTCAAAGTTTCCGTGAGCTTTTAGTGTACGAATGCGGGTGATATAGCTTTACCTTTGACGCAAATACTTACGTGCGTCATGACTGGTTTTAATGCCTGGGCATGCCTTCACGATCCGTCATTGCTGATTCGAACAATCCGCTGTATAATTACTATGCGGGTTCTTAGGTCAGCGGTCTAGATAGAACGCCGGTTCGATCCTGATCCTACCAAAGTTTTTTTCTGATTGGCATTCACCTCAATTTTTCATTTTCAGGTAAGAATTTCGAAAGTCACAAAGTTAACCGAGTATCCTCAGGTAAGTCATTAAATTTGAACAAAATAGTCTCTCTCTTTAACGATCGTCGAGGCACCATGTAAGGAGAGCTCGCTATAGAGAGGTTGTCGTTGTAGAGGGTGACATTGATAATTTTACTGCAGTTGCCTATAGAGCCGTTTTTTTTTTTTTTTTTTTTTTTTTTTGAGAACATATTCGCCGATGAGTTGGTTTGTTACATTTTTTGGCCAAAGCCGAAGAAGAATTGGCCGAAGCCGAATATGAGTGGGCCGAAGCCAATACATTCATTTCCGTTCCGCCGGGATTCGAACCCGGACCTCTTAGGACACAAAGCGGACCCCTTGACCACTCGGCCACTGAGAGGCACTACCCCCGTTATTTTCTGTTAAAGTAATAATTTTGCTTCAACGACACGTACACTGTAATTATTTTCGCAAATAGAAACTGAAGCAAATGATAAAGTAATTAGAAAAATATACGAGCCTCCGCCCAGTTTTTATAGGTGTTTTGCAAATTAATGTTAGATTAGTGTTTAATAAATTCCCTCGTGTTTGCTGTGGAAACTAAATGGGACATGAATTAATGGCCGCGGCCAAAGAAATATTTAAATAACGAGCAATGTATTTCTACCATTGATAGCGTCAATGGCCGAGTGGTCTCCATGCCCAAACCAACTTCAGCCCAGACTTGTCTCTCTGTCTCTATTACCTATCTGTTTTATCCTAAGAAGACAGACTCTTTGTTTGAGAAATCAACAGTGGTCTTGTTTTCTTAATAACAGGGTAAGAAGACTGATGGAGTGTATAAGCAAACAGTTGTTACTCGGCCATCTTACAAAGTAAACCATCTTTTTATTTTCGTATAAGGTGACCCTATAGCAGACCCTTGCACGTGTATTGCACGTGTCCTTTCATTATAGGTGCACGTGCAATTTTCTGACGTTTGCACGTGCACTTTTCTGGTACTCAGTCCAGTTGCCGCGGGCTTGTTCCCCCTTAAGAGGACGCTATACCTGACGATGCATTTGTTGCCTCCCATAAAATTAACATTCATTTTCAAGGTTTACCCTTGGTTGGAAAGACACAAAATTTTGCCTGTACCTAGCCCTAACAATGTTCTAGGGAGTGTTCGAAGCAGATTTCCCATTTTTTTACTGGTTTTCGAGATACAGCACTTTTCTTGAGGTATGCGATGCTAGCATATGCAAAACAGTTGCAGTAAAAGAAACCAGTGAGAAATTGGGAAATCTGCTTCGAACACTCCCTAGAACATTGTTAGGGCTAGGTACAGGCAAAATTTTGTGTCTTTCCAACCAAGGGTAAACCTTGAAAATGAATCGCCGCTCGCAATGTTAATCTTATGGGCGGCAAAAAATGCACCGTCAGGTATAGCGGACCCTTAATATCACGTCACGGCGTGGCGTTAAAAAGACATATTAATGTCAGAACATAGAACATATAAAGTGTCATTGTATCTATACAGCCTTAATAGGACAAAGTGCTTGAAAACATTCCCCAGTCTGTAAATCTGTAAGAACGCTGTATTCGACAAAGAATGAAGATGGATACGACAGGAGGGCGTACATTCTAATAATTAGAATAATTAACTGTTTTTAATTGCGTGCCTGCTCAAAGGCACATTTCCTAATTGTGCCCTAGCTTTCGGAATTCGCGAGAATGCCGCGAGAACTCTCTCTAACTCACTAACGATCCCTCCTATCCCCCCCCCCCCCCCCCCCAAATAATGGAGACCATTTTAATTACTTTTGCAACTTCATTTCCGGTCGCTAAATGTGAACAAAACGAAACAAATAAAATCTGCTAAAAAGCTAGACTTTCTAATATAAATTTCATCTTCCCTTTGTTTACGAAAAACTTATTGAAGTTTCCTTAAAACATCTTGTTATTGAAGGTGGCACAAAAAAGTGTCAAAAAATAAAAGACTTCTAGGTTGGTGCCAGTGGCATGTAAGGTATAGTATAGCCACTCTGACCGGCCTGGCCCGAGGGCATTCTGTGTACGGTGAACAGTGCAAAATGCCCTCGGGCCAGGCCGGTCAGAGTGGCTATACTATGAGATATTTATTATACCTACTTATATTTTTTCAAAAAAATTATTTTTAGAATTAGAAATTTAGATTAGAAATTTTTTGACGATCACAATATAATCAAATTTATTTGGTGTTCAAACTCAACAGCTATTTTCCCCCCATAACAGGATAGTTACAAAATTCAAAGGATAAAATATAACATCCAAGTGATAGCCTCTCTTGTCTCACGCGATGTTACAATCGATGACAATAAAGTAGATATACCTGTGACGGCTTCATCCATTGCGCAATGAAACTGAAGTGGAAATTCATACCTATTATCAAGAATTTCGAATAATTTTTGACGTATCTGTTTTTCGACAGTTCACTCGTACTATAGGGTTATCCTCCCGATAAGGAAAGTTGGTGTCTTTCAGTCTTTCACCATCCTGCCGATAGCGACCTTATCTTAACGTTAGCTAGTGAAATTTTTCCGCTACTTTTTCGGGAAAATAAGTATCAAAATTAACATTTTTTTATAATTCCATGTCATAGAGACCTCTAGCTATAAAGGCAGTTTGTGTAACAGCACTTACCATACCTGAGGGTTGCTGTATGCGCGACATAACCGCCAGTTTAATGGCTTCAAATTCCGTCCATGGAATTTGCAGCACAAATAGCTATAGAGGCATTCACCTATAGGTGGAATATTTACCAAACGATTATTATTTGTACGATATTACTTTCATGGGAATTTCTGAACTGCTAGTGAGCGCTACATTATTGAGCCGGGTCACACCGGGTCGATCCCGATCCTATCTAAATTTTTTCTGATCCGTATTCACCTCCGATATGTTCAGCATGTCGCCCTAAAACTGTAGGTCCCTATCGTTGCACAAGATGACTGAATAAAAACGGGTTCTCCAGCACTCCAGCATTTGCATTCCAGGCTAAGCTAACGAAATGGAGACAAGCAGAATGGCATTCTGCACATTTCTTCGCATTCCTCGTTCTAATTTGGTTTTCAAGAGCCTCCGCAACTGTGTGTCTAATTTGAGTACACAATTACACCGTCAGTTCCCTTTCGATTGAGTTAACTTGAGGTTAGGTATGTGGTAAAGTTCCTGTTTAACAGGACTTATTGTCGCTGTTAGTAGAGAGTGGGGGCCATATTAAATTACTGTAGTTAGAACTAAGGACGCAAAAAATACTTAAAAGGCGTCTACGCAGTCGTGTTTGTTTACGTTTTTTTCTGCACGCGTTATTAGGAAACTATTGAGTTTTTAAATGTTCTGTAACATAATATGCCTTTTTAGACCGAAGTTAACTGTGTGATTTTGCCATACTATATTTCAGAATATTTAAATATCCAATAGCATCCTCACAAAATGTGCAGAAAAAAACGTAAACAAACACGACGGAGTAGATGCCCTTAGCCTAAACGCGATATTTCTGAAATTGAAATTGCTTGTCCGTCATAGTGCCCACCAAGCCATCTTCCATATAAGATTTGGAGGGACAAGCATAATTAAATTCACTCTCCTATTATCAAAACTCGCCCCCCAATAGGGATTAATGTCAGACCTACATCACCATTATTTACCCTAGACGTCAAATTTTGGGTTTTCACGTACAGGTATCTAGAACCTATCAGCAGGTGTTATTAGGTAATTGTTGTAGCACCGATTCATTCAATTAACGGACTGGAATGTCTTATACCTGCTGACAATGAAGTGCGTTATAAAAAACGGCTTCATTTGAGGAAGCTTTTGGATATTTAAATGTTACGTTTTCTGAACGTCAAAATTTGTCAAAAATTACTTTAATCTTTGAACTTAGGCAACTATAGCTTCTGATGTTTAAAAAACACATCAAATTTCAGAACAATTAAATACCCAACAGTTTCTTTATAAAATCGGAGGAGAAATAAATTCTGCTGCCACGTGTCGACTATGTGGAGCCTTAACTTCGTTACCTCCTTAATGACTGGGCTACAGAAAATCTAGAAAGGCTAAAACCCTAAGCCCCTAAGGGATGTAGAAATTACAGTCAAAATTCTCCGGGTAAGAAATGCCAACAAAGAAGTTTCTTCAACGGTATCAAGAATAAATACTCCGTTGTACCTCAAGGGAAAAGTATAAGATTTTTGGGGCTTAGGCTTAAAGGAAGCAATAACTGTTGGAAAATAAACAGCTTAGAGACTTTTTCGGAATGGCATAAATCCGTTAACAACCCTGACGGGGCTCGACGTTAATTTTGAGGCCTCGGAAAGAAAGCGGAGGGGGGGAAGGGGTTGCGGTGCAGCACTTAGTGAAATTAGACCCTTATTAAACGCAAACGAAGCTGACGTTCTCACTGCCAGCCAAAGCTTTGGTTTTTATGAAAAACATTTGTGGATTCTGGCCCCCAACCCCCCACCGTAGGCGTAGCTATAACTTTTCAATGGGGGGTCCGGACTTCGTGACCTTTCCGGAGACTCTGACCGTTGTTGTGCTTGTGATGAAACCAACCTCAGCATAGACCTGTTTTTATTATTCTAAGAAGAGAAAGAAACAGTGTTATTGTCTTCTAAAATAGCAGGCTAAGATGAGGGTCCTGCAGCACAAGAGAAGGGTCTAATAGGGTCACCTTACGAAAAATAAACGGTTATCTTTGTAAGATGGCCCAGTAACAACTGGTTGCTTATACTCTCCATCAATCTTCTTAGCCTGTTATTTAAGAAGACAAGAACAATGTTTCTTTCTCTAACAAAGTGTCTGTCTTATTAGGATAATAGAGACAGATAGACAAGCCTTCATCAATCCCCTATTTCTTGTAACAGGACGCCCCATTCTATCTACTGAAAATTTGTTTTTCAGTGGGGGACCCCCCCCCCCCTATAGCTACGCAAATGCCCCCCCCCCCCCCTCCCCAGACTCAGTAGCAGAAACATAGTAATTAAACATCCTCTTCTGATATTCGCCTCCGCGTTCGCCAGATCGTAATCGTTTTCTCTTTAATCATAATTATGATTTCAACCGACACTCAAGAAGTTTTCATAGCCGGGAATCCAGCTGCAGTTTGATGGTTATACATTTCAGTTTATCCTGCATACAAATGAGCAAGTCTTCCCTCAAAAGACCTGGATCAACCGTTATTTAAAGAGGAAACTGCTGGTTGTTGAGTGTGTTTTTATACTCTGAAATATGACATTGTGTGTGTAGGTGTACCTGTATGTTGTACACTAAGATACCTAGGGTTGAAGCCTCAAAAAAAAATGGAATAGTCTCGTACTTAATTTTTCTAGGCTTGAAACCCATTTGGTATAGGAAAGTATATGCGACTCTTGTCGTACCTCTTTGTTCACAAAAATCACTCGATCGTAAAATCACAACAAAGCCTGTGAAAATGATATTTTATATTTCAGAACATATAAATATCCAATAGTTTCCTCATAACGTAAATAAAAACGATTGTGTTGTCACCCTTAAAGTGGATAACTCAGTCCTATACCGTAATTCTAACTTAGTAATATTTCAGGTTTCAGGTTGGTATACGACTCTTTCCTTCTCGATATCACTTTCCAAAAGAGAAGGCATGAAAGAAAAGTTATTTTGGTCGTTGAATTGATTCGTACAGGCATCATTGGCGCCAGACTTCTTTCTCTTTTATTCTGTAATATAGCATCTACCCTTAATACTGGTCGTTGAGGCAGGGAGACAGCGGAAGGGATGAAGTAGAGGAGCGTTAAAGGGGATGAAAAAGGTCATGGGAACAATCTACAGGGAATGGGGAAAAATATTCCCCTTGCTCTTCACTCCTTTTGATGACTTTATTTGGCATATTATTTAAACTGCCTATACACAATACTGTTCTTTGAGTTATACCATATGTACTGTCCAAAATTCTGCAATATAATGTGTATTTATAACATCAAAATAGTGCGTTATACGTTGAGTGATTTCGTTAATAAAAAATGTGTCCAAAATCACTCCATTGTAGAATTACCACTTAATATTAAGGGCCACCATACATTCGCTATTTTTTTAGGTTCAGATTTCAAACTTTGTGAGAAAACTATTGGATATTTAAATATTCTGAAATGTAATATGTCTTTGTAACGTCATTACTCATGAGGCTATGTTGTGATTTTACGATAGAGTGATTTTTGTTACAAAACAAAAAAAAATTGTCCAAAATGAACCGGTCGTGAATTCACAACATAGCCTCATGAGTAAGGACGTTAAAAAGACATATTATATTTCAGAATATTTAAATATCCAATTGTTTTCTCACAAGGTTTGAAATCGGATCGTAAAAAAATAGCGAATGTATATTCAGCCTTAAGACGAAATATAAGTCCATTTTCTGAGGACACACTCTGATATTAAAATGTTCTGAAATGAATTGTGTCGTTAGAAAAGTGGGAAGAAGAATCATTCTGCTGCCACGAGTATCAAGAATTGTGTGGATCGCCTTAAGTCTACTGGCGTTTTACTTTGCTGAAATCTTCCAAACAATTCTCAAAATTTGAAGGTTCCACGATCCAACTTTCGGCCACGTCGCAAGTTGAGGTTCCAGCACCGGCCGACGTAATCTTTCGATGAATCTTATACTGTTCCCCTCGATTTCGGCCCAAGTAAAATTAGGCATTTTCCTGAGGCACCGAACCTGCCACTTGCAAAATTGCCTTTCCAAAATTAACATTCAAAAAGGTATTATTTTCGATTCTGATATCGTGCTATTGGAAAATGAATCGGAAATACGAGAGTCGGGGCCGCTATCGCGCGGGCAATCTCCAAACTATTACATAAATATTTTCAGTATTGGCCAATCCATAACAGTAGCTTTTTTGCGTAAACATGTCATTGTGTATCATAGATTGCTGATAAAGCACATTTTACAGCTTTCCCATTTGTCTTTTCTTTTATGGCCCTGTTATCTTTACTTCTATCTTTTCTACATGAATAACCCGCATCTTTTGAAATCACTCTCGCAGTCAGCAATAACATTGTTTACTATTTATAGGTAGTGTGACTTTTAGCAGTTCTTTAACGTGCAGATTAAATTATTAAATTTATCTTCCCGATAGAGGAGCCGAAAACTTTATATTACCGTTAAAAGTCCACTATAGGTAACGTTATGATAAGGGCACTATCGGAAGGATGGTGAAAGGCACCAACTTTTCTTTTCGGGTGGATACCGCTATAGTGAACTTTTAAGGGACACTAAAGTAGACTTTAGGGACTGGTGCAATTTGAAGTGACGAATTTAAACAAGCAGCCTTCTGGGTAGAATTTATACTGACAAAATCACAACATAGCTGTAATTTCGGACGTTAAAAACACATCTTATAATTCAGAACATTTAATTGTCGTCAAAAAACGTAAACAGCAATTCCGTTTCAAGTGAAATTTGAGAAACTTAGAAGAGTTACGTGAGGAGAGGGGTGGGTCAACAAAGGGTGATAAAGTATTTTGGAATTCCTTGAGGGGCTTTTTCCGCCCCTCCCCCAAAAGAGAGGGGAAAGTAGGTACATACTACCCTATTTACAGCCTCTCCTGCTTAATATTGTATGGGCGGTTTATCAGTACAGCATTAACGTAACTGTACACCCCATATATTTATATGTTGGTTGCCCCCTTTGTCTCTGTACTTTATATTTAGTGTTATAAACAGTTTTAATATGGGGATATTAAAGTGGTTTATTGTAGGGAGGAACGGCGTTATGTTACCCCTTTATTTTTATCAGTTTCTACGGGAAATTGACGAGGGGTAAAACCGAAACCAGTTTCCTAAAATTGAGAAAACCAGTTTTTTGTGACCTAAGACGAAGAGAAGTCGGCTGAAACCAGGCTATAGGGGCTGAAGATGAGTGCTAAATGCCATAACAAGGGAGAGGAGAACGCCAATCAAAATGGTACGATTGGGATCGAACTCGGCTCTTGTGTTCCCCTAAAGGCAGCCACCTAGACCACTCGGCTATCGAGGCTGTTTTAATCTAAGCGTAAAAGTGCTAAGTAAGCTGCGTGTGGAGTCTCCTCTATTTTATATATTCTGAAGGGGTGGAAATCAGAAATGAAGCTTAATAATTGGTTTCACCGTTTCGCACGGACGATTGATTTTAATGCTTTTGGAAATAGGCTGAAGAGAATAAGGTCCCCAGAGTTTATCGAAACTTCTGTTTTCAATTATTTAGCTATTGATTTTAGGGCTAATCCTGTAACTGTTGCTCCCACCGGATCCTTATCGGACAGTTATAATTTTTAACTTCACAATAACTAAAAAACGGGGATCGCAGTGTCAGCGTCGTTTTTACTTTTTTTTGTTGACAATCGTGGCATTAGATTGTTCGTTTACTCGTGCCACTTTGTTAACTTTGAATTTTATTTTGTCACTGTATAATTTCTATTGTTTACTTTAGCTCACTATCGGCTGGATAATCTCCCTGTAGCTACTGGGACTCCCACGCTCCCAGGACTCAAGTGTTCTTGCTTCCCACCTCCATGAAATATGCCAAAGTTCATATGGCTGTGTGCTTTCCGGCACATAAAACTTAAGGGCTTTATTGAGCCCATTCGAGACACTGCACCACAGAAAAGTCTCCTTTTTGGCTGTCGTCTGCTATAAAAATTTTAACCGAGAGCTGCGTGCAGAGAAGTGGCCATTAACTTTGACTGGCTGACTGCATAAAACTATTTCATGGAATGACAGAGTCGTAAGTCGTAAGACGAAATCGTAACTCCACGACCTATTTGTCTACCACTATCTTACAAGATTTAAATTTTTTTTTTTTTTTTGTTCTTACAGTCTATATCCTTGGCCGGAAGGTTTAGATGTTATTGTATCGCCACCCTGACCTGCCTGGCCCGAGGGCATTCTGTGAACAGTGAACAGTGCAGAATGCCCTCGGGCCAGGCAGGTCAGGGTGGCGCTACTATTCTTAAACAAACTGATAATTTGGCCGAGTCCGAGTGGATATTTGGTGTGGCGTCCATGCTAAGAAAATTGTTGGTACCTCAGTTATACGTGTCTAGTATTTTTCTACTTGACAACAGCGTTATTGTTATTGTTTCCTTGTCATACAGTGATATTTACAACCATCCCATACTAGAGAAATAAAATTCCAACTGGAATTCATAGAGCCAATGTGGTACCCATGTTTAATTTACGAGTAAACACTTTTGGGTAAAAAAATTCCAGAATAACTAAACCCAGCCTTTGGGGTAAGATTGCCCTTTCAGGCAAAGGTACATATATTTTCTTATACGCTACCCTTATCTGATAGTTATCCTATAACTTAGATGTAAGTAATTTAGGTTTAAGGTTCCAACTTATCCTAAAACCTCCACGGCAACTCGAAGGCACCACCAACATGTTTTCAAAAAGTACAACCTGGGTAATTCGTAGACCTTGGTTCTGTGAATGCGGTCCAGTCAGCAGATGGATGTCCGCAAGGTGCTGAAATAATAATAGCGACTCATTTTCAGCTGTGGACTGCAGCGCCCCAAATTACTCCACAGATGAGTTTTCCCCCGTCCTGTTAATTTCCTCCTTTCTCTCCTTTGAGTTGCGGCTGAAAATAATGAAGTTTTTAAAAAAGAAAGTGTATTAAAAAAATGAAGCGCTGGCACGTGTTAAAGGCGTACCACTCTTGCTGTTTCCCGCCAGGGGGTGTTGTGTTCTCTAACGTCCAAATAGCCCCGATTTAGCACAAAACTTGGCTGAAAATACCATTGTAAAGGGGTACAACTACAGTTAACCACCTCCCACCTTACCAGTTTTTTGGTAGGTTAAACTACAGTTAAATTCGGTAATTAATTGACGTTTCTGTAGTGTGAACCGGCCATAGAGGTTGTTATCGTAAAGTATAAGTATAACCTCGAAAACCACAATTGGGGAAAATGCTCCGCTATTTTTGTCAACAAAAAAATTGTCCAAAATTGTCGTGAAATCACAAAAAATCATAAAAACAATACTACACTATACTAAAGTATAAAGCTTCGGCAGGACGCTTTTACCCTTGAATTTTTTCTTTTGTTTTTAAGTTTGTACAGTTATCTTAGAGGTCACTGCACCTTAGCTCCTGAAAATTGAAGAACGCATCTGCGTAGGTTCAGGTACATAGTTCCCCGATTCTGGTAGAATCCCGAGGGGGTAACCACTCCAGAGATTCCTTGAGATTCCCTGAGATTCCATAGAGATTTCCAAAGATTCCCAACGGTATTCATAGAAAGATGAACCTCGAAGGGGTAACCACTCCAAAAAAATTCCAAGATTCCCTGAGATTTCATAAAGATTTCCAATGATTCCCAACGAGTGGTTAACCCCTCGTAGAATCCGCTTGGATACCATACGAGTTATTGGGGAAAATCATTTTTCTTCTTGCCACCATAATACTTTTCAAGTAGGTATAAAAGTTTATGATATACTTGGGGGTACAGTAAGCACTGGAACAAAAGATCTGTAGAAAATCGTATGAATGAGTTTATAATATCTAAAAATATACCACGATTTCGATCACAGTGTATTTTCAACATTCTGAAATATTCAATCTGTTGGAAACGTCGGTTGCATATCCAAACATTTAGACTGCTGACTCCCCTAATGAAAGCTGTCGACAGGCGGTACATTTACCGCATATTCACTAATGATTTTTTAAAAATCGTTATTTGTTATTTTCGAACGGATATCCTGTTTTTACTCAAAAACTGAAATCACTGCTGATATTTATCAAGCTGTAAATAGAGTTTGGCCGAAGCCGTTAGCAGAAAATATTCCTTACACCGAGATTCGAACTCACGTCCGCTGAGAGGTACATAAATCAGTTTTAAATTTACTCAACATATTATAAACATATGCGGCTTCCGAGAAAGTAAATAGTACAATTGTCATGCACAGGGGAGACCGGAACGAAAGAGGTCAGGGGTCAACGAGGAAATATCAAAAAATGTGGCGACGGACGAAGGTAGGAGTGGGAGTTAGTCAAAAAGGGTGATTTCCCTGCGGTGCTGGAGTCACTGTGACCCCCCCCCCCCCCCCTCCGATTACTTCATCGTCTTACCAGCGCCCCTGGGGCATACCTTACGGGCCACTTGCCTTTTCAGAGCCTCATACCCATAAGCGTGCTTTTTCAAGAATTTTTTTTTTGTATTTTTCTTAACGTCGAGTTGTAAACAAGCCAAACGTCACACGTGGGGTGCCGAATTATGTCGGTTGTCAAGCGATCCACAAGTTAAACATTTCGTTTACAACTTAAGAGGACGCTATACCTGACGGTGCATTTTTTGCCGCCCATAAGATTAACATTGCGAGCGGCGATTCATTTTCAAGGTTTACCCTTGGTTGGAAAGACACAAAATTTTGCCTGTACCTAGCCCTAACAATGTTCTAGGGAGTGTTCGTAGCAGATTTCCCAATTTCTCACTGGTTTCTTTTATTGCAACTGTTTTGCAAATGCTAGCATCGCATACCTCAAGAAAAGTGCTGTATCTCGAAAACCAGTAAAAAAAAATGGGAAATCTGCTTCGAACACTCCCTAGAACATTGTTAGGACTAGGTACAGGCAAAATTTTGTGTCTTTCCAACCAAGGGTAAACCTTGAAAATGAATCGCCGCTCGCAATGTTAATCTTATGGGCGGCAAAAAATGCACCGTCAGGTATAGCGGACCCTTAAGTGACCCTTAGTGCTATAGGAGGGTAAGCCCAGCTACTAGACCATTTCAAGATGTCCAAAAACTTGAATTACGCGGTATAAACTATACGAGCCGTCAGGTGCTGCCCCCTGCCGGCCAACCTACCAACCGCGCGGGCCGGTTTGAAAAATCCTGCCCAGAACAGTCGTATGCTAGTACTTCGAAAAATACACCGGTAAGTGTGCTAACACAAAAATAAACATGGTAATTTCGAGCCAAATATCGGATAGCGCTGTGCAACGATAAAAAATACAGTCCACTTTTAATATATTTCGTGCGTGAGTGTTAAGTACTACGGTCACCGAAAAATGGCAAGTAAATTCAATTTCGACGTTTTAAACTTTCGTAAACAAGACCTGTTCGCGCAACTGACGGTGCTGAACGTTAGAGCAGCAGGTAATGCGACGCCAGAAGATGCTGTGATCTTTCTGGACGATGTGAATCGCATACGTGATACGTTTCGAAACTTAAAAATCGATATATTTAAATACAATGCTCGGGTTGAGGAAGAGGAAGATAGGGTTAACGTGAATGATTTTCAAGCTTTTGATGATCTGATGTACGTCATCACTAGAACGTGCTCCGCGTTGCGTGCTAACGTACCTAATCCTGTTGTACCTATTCAACCTAATCATGCTGTACACCTTGAAAAGTTATCCTTAACTCATTGGGATGGTAACATAGGGGGATGGAATTCGTGGTATAGCCTATTTCACACTGCTGTCGAGAACAACGCTGCGTTGGATCCACTGCAGAAATTTCTATATCTACGAAAATATCTCACCAAGGAACCATTAGCTATTGTCAGTTCGCTGGAACTAACTGCTGACAACTTTCCTACGGCTTTAAACCTACTGAAAGCCAGGTACGAGAACAAACGAAGATTGGGTTCGTACTATCTTAATAAAATTATTTCCTACCAGAAAGGAGAAAAGGACTACAGCACATTCCTAAGTGTGCACCGTACTGCTATTGCAGGCCTGAAAGCTTTAGGTGATATAGACTTAGCTGATTTTTGTCTATTTTGTCTAACCTATGCAAATCTAGATAGCAAAGTTCAGAAAGAATTTGATATGGCTAGAAAGCCAGAAACTGTACCTACTACAGAGGAATTACTCAAATTTGTACAATTAGCTGCTACTAATGAAGAACTAAAGCTAGATAGAGGAGAACCTAAAAGTACCTATACGAAAAAAGAGGTACCTAAGAACAAGAAAAGTTCAAAACCATTTGTGGCGCATGTCGAAAAAGAATGCAAGCCTGATCCTGTTTCTATTATTTGTCCACACTGTAGTGCTAAGCACAAGCTGTATTTGTGCGACAATTTCAAGAGTTTGTCTCCTACAAAACGTCTGGAGCTGGTCCAGAAATGGAGCCGATGTACAAATTGTTTCTCAAGCTCACACCTGTCTAACTGTCCGTCCAAATACACGTGTTCGGTTTGTAGACAACCTCATCACACACTTCTGCACTGTGACAAAGCTTCTTCAGCTGAAGGTGAGTCATCGTCCTCAGGCGTGGTCGGTTGTGCTACAGCGAATGCAGAAAGGAAACAAGTACTACTTGGTACTATTGCTTGTGAGGTCGAAACTTCAACTGGGGAATTTGTCAGAATTCGATGTTTGGCTGACGATGGAGCGCAACTTTCGCTTGCTCGAAGCGATTTGGTTACTCGTTTGGGGCTGAGTCCAAAAGGGTCTAAAGGCCAAATTAGTGGCGTTTCTTCGGTTAGTGTACCTACCCTGGGTACCTTAAAGCTCAAACTGAGAAGCTTGCATGACAAAGATGTCACAATGGAAGTTGACACGACTCTCCTAAGAAAACCTTGTAAAGATCTCCCAACTTATAATGTCAATAAAAATATCAAAAGCAAGTTTTCTGCTCTGAAGCTTGCAGATGAAGATTTTGATAAATCAAAGCAGATTGATGTCATCATCGGGTGCGACGTGTACGGACATCTACTTTCTACCGTCGAACCAAGTGTCATCAAATACCCTGAATCAAATATGTTTGCTGTAAACACTATTTTTGGCTACGTTCTGCGCGGAAACCTGTCTGAGCTATCAGATGAGGAAGACTCTCCTTCTGTGTTGTTTACAAGCTCGTTGGAACAATCAATGGAGAAATTCTGGCAGATCGAGGAGGTAGCTGTACCTCGAGCTGTAAATCCTGACGATATTTGTTGTGAAGAGCTGTTCTCCTCAACAACTAGGCGCTTGCCTGATGGAAGATTTTCGGTGAAACTTCCCTTCAAAACTGGAGCTCATCCAGAAGAACTGAACAATCGTAATTCTGCGCTCGCGAATTACAAAAGCTTGGAAAGACGTCTGGCAAAAAATTCTGAGTTAGCGCCTGCTTACAACAGTCAGATGTTGGAGTACCTGAAACTGGGTCACATGACGCTGTACCGTGGGCCGCCTGTCTCATACGGCATGCCGCAGTTACTGGTCATCCGAGACCATGTGAGAACAACAAAGCTGAGAGTTGTTTTCAATGCCAGTTCATTGACACAGGAGCAAATCACGTTCAATGATTTGTTAATGACTGGACCTAAACTTCAAGCTGATTTGGCAGACATTCTGTTGCGGTTCAGATTGAATCAAGTCGCGTTGACAGCTGACGTCAAGATGATGTTCAGAATGGTCGAGGTCGAGCCTGAAGACAGAAAGTTCCAACACATATTCTGGAGAAAAGATCCTGGGTCTGCAATCCAAGAATATGAAGTCAATGTTCTCTTGTTTGGAGAAAGAAGTTCGCCATACCTGGCTCAACGGGTGGTGAAGCAACTCATCACGGAGGATGTTCAGAATTGTCCAGAGGCTGCTCAAGCTTTAAATGACAACCTGTACGTCGACGACTACGTTGACTCCGTATCCACTGTTGAAGAGGCTAAGAGAAGGAAGCTAGAAGTCTCCAACCTAATGAAAAGAGGTGGCTTCACCTTAAGAAAATGGGCCAGCAGCCATGAGCAAGTTCTGGAAGACATACCAACTGAAGATGTGGAGAAAATCGAGTTCACTGATGAAAATTCTGCTGTGAAGGTACTTGGCCTTCAATGGGAACCAAAAGAAGACTGCTTCTGTTTTCAAGTTGCCGGCTTTGAGGGTATCGTCACAAAAAGAACCTGTCTTTCTTATATTGCTAAAACCTTTGACTGTCTCGGGCTGGTCTGCCCTGTCATATTTTGGATGAAATCATTCTTCCAAAAATTATGGTTGGAAAAGCTGTCATGGGATGATCCCCTTTCTGATCCACTCCTCAGCCAATGGGTGGAATTTACAAGCTATATGACTGATCTGAAGTCACTGAAAATCCCGCGCTGCGTGAAAAAAGGCGGAGTCAGAGCTGTTGACTTGGCTGGATTTTCTGATGGAAGTCAAATGGGGTACGCTGCTTGTGTATACCTAGTTGTAAGATACGAAGATGGTTCTGTATCCAGTAGTCTCCTCAAAGCTAAGAGTAAAGTGAGCCCTTTGCGTACAGTCTCAGTACCGCGCCTGGAGCTATGCGGGTTTGTGCTGCTGAGCAAGCTATGCAAGAATGTTGTTGCAGCTATGCCACACATAGAGCTGAATTCTGTTCATCTTTTTTCGGACTCACAGATCGTCCTAGCCTGGGTACAAACGTCTCCGCATTTGCTGAAAACTTTCGTCGCCAATCGCATCACAGAAATTCTGGCGAGGACTCAAGGAATGCTGTTTTCTCACGTCCGATCTGAACTGAATCCAAGCGACTGCGCTTCTCGTGGATTGCTACCACACCAGCTTCCGTCACATCCGCTATGGTGGGCGGGGCCAAAATTCTTGCTGGAAGATCCCTCTACTTGGGGAAAGAAGATCGAAGATGTACCTACGTCTGAAATCCCAGAAATGAAAGCTCAAAAAGCTGTACATATCGTGAAGGCTGAAGATGAAGATTCTCTGTACCACACGCTAGTGAAGAGGTTCTCATCGCTGAGCAAGCTGCAACGTGTGACGGCATACATGTTACGTTTTCTGTTTAACTGCAAAACCGCTGTGAAGAGGACGGGTCCCTTAACTGTTCGGGAACTGGAGGATGCATTGCTGAAATGTGTCTACGTCAGCCAGAAAACCGACTTCGCAGAAGACATGAAAAATCTTGCTAAGAAAAAGAAACCAACTCAACGTTTGCAGAAACTGAACCCATTCCTGGATGAAGAAAAACTGATACGTGTTGGAGGGCGCTTGGTCCATTCGAACCTACCTTCCGCTGAAAAACATCCGTTGTTACTGGCCAAGAAAAACTACTTGTCTCAGTTAATCTGCGAGTACTACCACAAGGTTCTGTCACACGCTGGGCCCAGAACTACGCGGGCTATCCTTCAGCGAAAATTCTGGGTGTTGTCAGCTCACTGCCTGCTCAGAAAACTTATCTACCGATGTCATAACTGCTTGCGCTGGCAAGCTAAACCTCAACAACCCTTCATGGGAAATCTGCCAAGCTCTCGTGTACAAGTCTCTCGCTGCTTCGCCTATACCTGTCTGGACATGGCTGGTCCTTTCACTACAAAAGAAACTACCAGGCGCAAATCTCCGTGCCACAAGTCCTACTTCTGCATCTTCGTGTGTGAAGTCACGAAAGCTGTTCATCTGGAGGCTGTTTCCGACCTGACTACTCCGGCATTTCTTGCTTGTTTTGACCGCTTTACTTCCCGGCGCTCACTACCCGTTGAGCTCCGTTCTGACAATGGAAGAAACTTCATCGGTGCACGCCGAGAACTGAAAGAATGTCAACGCTTTTTGACAGAAAACAGTGAAGAAATCCACTCCGAGCTACGTTCGCGCCAAGTAACCTGGAAGCTGAACCCAAGTTACGCGAGTCACTTCGGTGGATTGTTCGAAGCTGGGGTCAAGCAAGCAAAACTTCTGCTATACCGGACCATGCAAGACTTAACTCTGACATTTGAAGAATTCTCAACGCTGCTTGCTCGTGTGGAAGCTGTGCTGAACAGTCGTCCAATGGCGTTCGTGCCAACCGACCCTTCGGATGGCACCGACTACCTATCACCAGGACACTTCTTGGTGGGCGGTCCTCTCGTCAGTCCGCCTGAAGCGCCCATGGATCTCGATGTCTCACCTACTACGCGCTGGCTGCAAGTGCGTCGCTTGGCGCAACTCTTCTGGAAACGGTGGACTCGGGAGTACCTCCACACCCTCATGCAACGCGAGAAGTGGACCAAGATGACGACCGACGTATCCATCGGACAGTTGGTCTACCTGACGAACGCGAACACGTCGCCGCTATCCTGGCCCATTGGGCGAATCGTCGCTACTTACCCAGGAGCTGATTCCATCGTACGTGTGGTCGACGTGAAGACTACAAGTGGGACGTACAGGCGACCAGTTAACAAACTGGTGACCATCCCTACCACCAATGAGTAACCCTATCCTGTACCCTATCCCACACGCTGTAAATATCTTGTGTATAAACTGAATATCCCGTGCTTACGGACCTTGTGTTTGCGCGAGTGAATTTTGTGCAAATTCGGTGGGCGGAATGTCCAAAAACTTGAATTACGCGGTATAAACTATACGAGCCGTCAGGTGCTGCCCCCTGCCGGCCAACCTACCAACCGCGCGGGCCGGTTTGAAAAATCCTGCCCAGAACAGTCGTATGCTAGTACTTCGAAAAATACACCGGTAAGTGTGCTAACACAAAAATAAACAAAGAAGTTTCCAGTGCCTGTCAGTGGCCGAGTGGTCAAGGGGTCCGCTTTGGGTCCGAATCCCGGTGGAATGGAAAAATTTTCCGCTTCCGACATGGATGTATTGGCTTCGACCCACTCCTGAACTGGCTTCGGCCCACTCATATTCGGCTTCGGCCTCTTCGTCTTGCGTTAAAAAAAAAAATCACCGTGCTCAGCTGGCAGCGCTACCATGTACCACCTCTCCTCCGTCCATGTTAGTACACGACGGAGACCGACAGTTCTAGGTGGGTTGCAAACCGCAATAGTCTCGTTATTACCATCAGAAAAATTTTGATCCGATCGGGATCGAACTCTTGTGAGCTCTAGGTTATTTCCTTGAAGAGTGAAGAGCTTCCTACAGTACCTGAAACAACTCTATATCAGAAGTCGAAAAATGTTTGTTGTTGTCTTAGGACTCTTGTCTAGCTTGAGATAACTCCTCGACGTACCACCTCATCACTTAAGTCCACTTAACGTAATCCCTGGATGGTTAGCGCCAATGGAGGCATAATCCCTTAGTCTTAGACCACCTTATCGCACCGGTACTCAGCCCAGGAATATGGAAATCAAGTTTTGGGATTCTCATCCTCCGAAATACCTGCCGTTATCTTCTGCTTCCTCATCTTATCGTTATAGAAACCGTTAAGACTGTAACTACATTGCTGTTTGATGATAGTTCAAGGATTGCTGCTGAACTATAATTTGTCTCGGTAGAACTAGTGTATGACTTTAGCAGAGGGTTGGGGGGGACAAGCCCAGCAACTAGACCATTTTCAAGAACTATCCATTGTGCTCAGCTGGCAGCACTACCAAATACCAGCTCCCCAGCCATCGAGTAAACGATGGGGACCTACAGTTTTAGGTGGGTTCCGAACCACCTCAGCCTCGATATAAATTTCACTTGACATGCTGAACATTTCAGAGGTGAATGCCGATCAGAAAAACTTTTTGGTAGGATCGGGATCGAACTGGTGTGACCCGGCTCTCACTGCTCCTCAAAAGTTGACCATTTAGTCCACTCGTCTATCGAGGCCTTAGTGTATGACCTTAAAAAGACGCATTATATTTCAGAAGAAGAAAACTTTTGGGTACATTTTTTTTGAGGAAGCTGTTGGTTATTTAAATGTTCTGAAATATAATAATGTCTTTTTAACTTCAGAAATTAACGGACTACTTCGTGATTTTTATTGTGTGGCGACCCTTTATAGTTTATAATCGGTTTTTGGTAGACGTGAGGTGAACGTAAAGGGTCTGACAAGTACGTTAAGTGGTTAAGTAATATCACGTATATAACACCACTCAACACGCTATGGCTAGGACATGTCTGTGTCTTCACCCTGTACATTGTTTTGATGAGTTGAGGTTATATGAAGAGTTCCGGGAGTGAAACTTCGTAGACAAAATCCCTGTCGTTTTCGGTGATTCGACCAGGTGTGGAATTTTCATTGAACCTCCAACTATTAGGTGTTTATGACGGGGACCTACAGTTTAAGATGGTTTTTGAATCAACCCAGACTCGATATGCATTTCACTTAAGATTCTGAACATATATCAGAAGTGAATGCTGATCAGAAAAAACTTAGATAGGGTCAGGATCGAACCTTTGTGACCTAGACAACCACTCGGCTGTCATGTAAGGCAAATCTTTACGAAATCGAAGTCTTGTCCGCGTGTTTTTCAGTGAGTCAGGGAGAAGTAATGTGCAAGGGGTTAACCACTCGTTTGGAATCTCGTTGGGAATCATTGGAAATCTTTATGAAATCTCTGGGAATCTTGGAGTTTTTTGGAGTGGTTACCCCTTCGGCGGTCATCTTTCTATGAATATCGTTGAGAATCTTTGGAAATCTTTATTGAATCTCAGTGGAATCTCAAGGAATCTCTGGAGTGGTTACCCCCTCCGTAAAGTGACAGTAGTGACTCTAGACCACTCGATTATCTGGTGTCAGAAGTCAGGTGAAGTAGTGGAAGTCATTAATGAGAAAGCAGTCGAATGCCTACCCCACGATCTACGTCAATGTCAAAGAGGTGCATTATTTAGCGGGGGGTATGCACTAGACTGAGTCACCTTGACTACCTCGTACTAGAAAACTGTCATTTCCTAGTCTCATTATTCTTTTCTGTGCCATGGTGATTTACCTTCTAATATTTAGTGGCGACTCTAGACTAATTTGAATTAAAAATTTATGCCTCAGCGGTCACCAGTTTCTTATAGTTCAGATAAAGTTTAGTATATTTATCTTTTTCTTTCTTGGGGACACTACCTATATAGTAGACTTTAAGAACTGGCGAAATCAACCCTTATTGAGGTTTTGAAGGGAAAAATACAGCTCTCAACACGTCTGATTACTGGATTGCAGTCAGCTATAAATTACTGAGTGGAGCCGCGAACGGCATTGTTCTACGGCAAAACCTCTTTGCAATTATGAGAGGATTCTGTTTACTGTAGTGCGCCAGTCCAGCCGCTGTATTAACTTACGGTTCTACCTACCCTCACAACCAACTAATACCTTCAAAAATTATTGTAAGAAGATAAGGCACGCCATCATGGAATATATATGGAGAGCAGTTCTTTTTACAGTAAATTTTGAAGGTGTTATTTGAGTGTGTTTTCTGGCGTTCGAGAAAGGGAATACACCTGCAGGGCACGTCATGTGAAGCCTGCTTAAGGTACGCCATCATTCGTGTAAATAAAACAAGTAACAGCAGCCACAAAGTGCAGAACCTGAAAATCTTTGAAGCGGTAAGGAGGTATCACACATGTGGAAAATGCTCTCCAAGCCTGGGAAAATTGGCTTCGGAGAAAGCCGTGAGAAACACTCCCCAGTTATTGAATGCGGCCTTGCAGCAATTTGAACCGTTCCTCTCCGGTAATTTTCCGAGAAATAGCCCACCTGGCGTCACTCGAACCCATTTTCCCCCTTTGTTTGGCTCTCCCTAAATTACTTGGTGGGAGTTAAGAAGCGCTAAAGCGGGGAAACAAGACATTACAAGGGTGATTCGTATTAGCAAGGGTGAAACCCTCAATACCTTGTGTGGCTCAGGGGTGACTCACCCGCCTGGGAGGCGCCAACACCCTGTTTTATATGGCAAGGTGATGGGTCACATATGGGGCTTTATACTAAAGCTTTCTTTAATTATTTTTGGGTTTTTTTAACCCAAAATGTTTACCTGCAAGTTAAACATGCGTTGCTAGGGGAAAAAAATTCCAACTGGAATTTATCGACTCAGTGTAGCTCTGCTTTACCTGGGGATGCATTTATTCCTCCCATAAGATTAAAAATTGCGAGCGGTTTATTTTTCCCTTCAGTTTCACTCGAGGGGTTAACCACTCATTGGGAATCTCGTTGGGAATCATTGGAAATCTTTATGAATCAGGGAATCTTGGAATTTTTTTGGAGTGGTTACCCCTTCGGGGTTCATCTTTCTATGAATATCTTTGGGAATCTTTGGAAATCTCTATGGAATCTCAGTGGAATCTCAAGGAATCTCTGGAGTGGTTACCCCCTCGGTTTCACTACTACGGAGCCTTGGTAATTTCTAGGGGCAGATCAAGGTAGATTTCCCAGTTTTCTTCGTTATCTCCCGTCTAGTATGAAAATTCAAGTAGGATCGGGAGCGAACCAGTGTTATCCTGCTCTCAGTGTCCTCCTAAAGACAACCTACATCTGAATCTATACTACCTGGCTATAGAGGCTGTTTTAGATAATGAAATAAAGTAAACTATAGTGTCTCCTATCGAGCAGATTTGAGGAACAGATTTGTAATATCGTATGTTTGGCTTATGACATCACTTGTTATAAGCTAAACATAAAGATAACTCCTCGTTAAATCGATCGATAGGAGCCACTAAACAACACTATAAGTAGTGGTGAATCTGTCTCCCACATACTTCTCGATTGCCCGATTAACCACCCCCAGCGACAACAACTCCACCTGCCCCGTGATCTCCCCAGTCTACTTGGCAACGACCCCGCAATGGCCACTTTATTACTTCATTTTCTCACAATAACCAACCTACTTCCCAAACTTTAAAATATAAACCTTTAATAGTCCCCTCTCCCCACAACGTCGCGCATGGGTTGGAAAACTTCGCGCGTAAAACACCCAAAAAAAAAAAAAAAAAAAAAAAAAAAAAAAAGTGGTGAAATCCATCCTTATATCCTACAATGATACAGTGTAAAACCGGTAAAACTATCCTTTTTCCCTGAAGATCAAGCACTGTCAAAAGCACAACGAAAAACAATAGAATGAAAGTGAGTTTGTACATCAGTCCCTAACAAAAGCCTCCCCCCCCCCCCCCCCTTGCTGACAATTATGCCGATGACAGTCATCCCTCCTTTTTTTGACAAAGTGTCGAGAACATAGCCAGCTGTAGGGGTGATAATGGATCTAATGACGGAATACGTCTAGGGGTGAACAAATACTTCGCCAAGTCTCAAGGGGCGAAAACAGATCCCAATTTAGCCAATCAGTTGACGTCGGCCGCACTTTTTGCGCCCGCAGCCCCTAAATTACACCCCCTTGCGTTTGTTGAATGGGGGAATAATTTTGGTTCCAAACTCATTGTCAATTATTGGTGAGACAAAAATTACTCCTATTTTTATTTTCCCACGTATCAACATGCACGGCAGTGCATGCAGCCAAGTTTTAAAGAAAAAGAAAGCGTGACAAAGCCTCGAGCACTGCCAGCATGAACCAGGAACCAGGAACCAGGAACCAGAGTTGTGCACTTTTCGTGCCTCTCTACAGGAGGCAAGGGGGCGTGGCTCGAACAGTGGGTACCCTTCTCCTGTAGTAGGGTCCCACGGGACCTCCAAAATGAAATTTCAAACTTCTACGTCCAACCGTACCTGAGCAGTGACATCCCAAACTTAGCTGTTTTTGAGGGTCACTCACTGACTCACTCACTCACTCACTCACTCACTCACTCACTCACTCACCTATACAAATTATTAGCATGTTCCAGCGGTACGATATAGCTGAAACTCGGCATACTTGTAGGTACCATCCCCAAGACACCCAGAAAAATCGCAAACCCGAAGTACCTTCAGTATTATAGGTTCAGGTTCGATTCAAAGTTCCCATACTAACTTATGGCAGATATTTACAAAACAAATACTGCCTCCTGCTTCTTGTCCTAACAATAAATACCTACCTACCTACCTACAATGTTGTGAAATGTGTATATGTCTCCTTGTTCCTCTCAGGTACGATTACGTACTACTTTCAGGTATCAGGTACGAGTAGGTACTATACTTTCAGGGATGGGAAGGTAATTTGTGTAGATTCGCCAGGCAACTTACTTTCAGGTACGAGTAGGTACATTTCAGGTACGGGATAATAATTTGTGTAGATTTGACAGGGAACTGGTTTTCAGGTACTGGTAGGTACTTTCCAGGTATGGCAAGGTATTTTGACTCCATTCGACAGTCAACTTGTTTTCAGGTACGATTAGGTACATTTCAGGTATGGGAAGGTAATTTGTGGAGATTCGACAGGGAACTCATTTTCAGGTACGAGTAGGTACTTTTCAGGTATTTCAGGTATGAGATTGGTAATTTGTGTATGGTTGACAGGGAACTGGTTTTCAGGTACTGGTAGGTACTTTCCAGGTATGGCAAGAAAATCTGAGTCCACTCGACAGCCAATTGATGTTTTACCTGCTGGTAGAAACTATTGTACCGCCTTACAAAAATTATATGATATCCGACCAAAAACACTCCGTGTAAAAAAGCAGCCAAGTTTATAACCCTCCAAAAATTAGCCTAACTCAACAGCCCTTAAAAGGGTTTGATATAAAAAATGTTGGCCAAGTTCTCCACATTCCCGCTATCACTCAGCCCCCAAAATTAGTGATATCACTTATTACAGGGCCAAGTCTTTGGCGCGAATCACAAGGATGTTGGCGACATAGTTTCTCATATACCTGCTTTCCAATACCCCCGGACCGCAGCCCCCATCCAACCTTAGTCTGTGTCTATGGCCGGCTGTGACGCTTACGTGATTTGCGCCAAGGACTTGGCCCTGTAATAAGTGATATCACTAATTTTGGGGGCTGAGTGATAGCGGGAATGTGGAGAACTTGGCCAACATTTTTTATATCAAACCCTTTTAAGGGCTGTTGAGTTAGGCTAATTTTTGGAGGGTTATAAACTTGGCTGCTTTTTTACACGGAGTGTTTTTGGTCGGATACAAAGTATACATATAGGAAAGTTTTAGGATAACCTCAAAAAATCATGTTTTTAATTTTTTTCTCGAAATCGGTACCTACGATTTACTTTATTTTTTCAGGAGTAATAATAGTGCATATTATGGGTAAAAATACCCCATTAGTGGTATATCTGGAAAAACTCGAATTTGGGATATACGACATACGACCCCCATAGGGGTCAATTTTTTTATGTTCACAAAATATGCTATGTGGGAATTTAAAATACTCAGGGAGACTTCCTTAAGCGATTTATGTGGTCAAAAAAAAATCTCAAAGCTTTTTCGACCCCTCAACCCCCACCGTGTTGATTTTTTGAAGGTTTGCGAATTATGCCATGTGGGTACTCAAAATACTCGGGGAGACTTCCTAAAACTAGTGATCTCATCTATAAATTTCTCCCAGGGCCCTGA
Source organism: Mesopsocus fuscifrons (assembly GCA_950004255.1). Taxonomy (NCBI): domain Eukaryota; kingdom Metazoa; phylum Arthropoda; class Insecta; order Psocodea; family Mesopsocidae; genus Mesopsocus; species Mesopsocus fuscifrons. The sequence goes on from OX465377.1 coordinate 18,390,119, forward strand.
AACGAATAGGATGGGACAGTTTTTGCTGCCATTGTCGTACTCCTTGTTTAATTTTTTGTCGGGGGGAGGCATAAGATTGACATTTTTTCTGCAAACTTGACGGGGAAACTATTGGATATTTAAATGTTCTGAAATGTAATATGTCTTTTTAACGGCCCAAATTAACAAATAGCGAATGTATGTTTGGTCTTAAGGGCTGTCTGGAACCTAGACGGAATTCCTTGCGTTCATTAGTGACGTAGTTTTATAGTTTACGGTGCAAGTGCACCCTTATTATTACTATCCTTTGTGACGGGAATGGCGCGTCATGTGGAATTTATGAGCAAAGGGTTTTGCGATGTTGTGGAGTATATATATATATGGGTCACGTGCTGCGGCATTGTCCATTAGAGTCCGGTCATGACTCATTGTTAGAAACTTGACGTCGACCAAGCACTTACTTTTATCTCTGACCTATTGTTCGTAAGGGTGTCTTACTGTCTCGCGGAGGGTGAGTGAATATCTGTCTCCGAGGGGTTAACCACTCGTTAGGAATCCTTGGAAATCTATATGAAATCTCAGGGAATCTTGGAATTTTTTGGAGTGGCTACCCCTTCGGGGTTCATCTTTCTATGACTATCGTTGGGAATCTTTGGAAATCTATATGGAATCTCAGTGGAATCTCAAGGAATCTCTGGAGTGGTCACCCCCTCCTCTGTCTCGGACCAGGATTTTTTTTTCGTCGCGACGTTCGTTGAACCTTATGGATGAGTGAGAATTTTTGGCCCCTCTCAGGTCACAAGACGGACCCCTTGACCGTTCGGCCACAGTTGTTTCACCCCTAAGTTCCATCCCCATATGAGGAGGGACTGTCTGACTCAGTGATGATACGCCGCCACCCATCACTGGGATTGGCTCTGTACAAACATCAATTTAACCTAATTTAGCGTTAATTCCAGCAGTTGAGTTTGCTAACGTGAATATACGACGCCATTATTTTTAATTTGGTGTGAAAACAGTTTGGAAGCCTCAATGAGAGCGGATTACTGCGTTGTTTGTTAGTTCTATAAGCTTCAGAACAACACTAACAACGTCAACTATGTTCTGTTGTTTTGTCATGTTTTATTAATTTTATAATTTTTAATTACTCTGGTCTAATCAAATGACGTGTTGCAGCGACTGAATATCCGTGCTTGTACCGAAAGCCTCTGTATAACGAGCGGTCAGGTAACTCTCCCTATAGCGAGCAGGTGGTCGTTATATAGAGAGACTAAGGTAGTTCCTGCTGATATTTGATCGAGTGGTTAACCACTCCAGAAATTTCGTTGGGAATCTCGTTGGGAATCATTGGAAATCTTCATAAAATCTCAGGGAATCTTGGAAGTTTTTGGAGTGATTACCGGCCCCTTCGGGGTTCATCTTTCTATGAATATCCTTGGGAATCTTTGGAAACCTTTATGAAATCTCAGGGAATCTCAAGGAATCTCTGGAGTGGTTACCCCTTGTATTTGATAGTGCTATCAGGATTTCTCGAAATGGTCAGTTGCTGTGGATGTCCCCATCACCCCCCACCTCCACTGCTGTAGCCACTCTGCCATAAAAATACCCAAATGAATAAATTACCGGGAAAGTAGGGTAAGTTGGGGTAATAGCGGACCCAGGGCGAACGACGCCATAATAGGGTTCACAAGGCCTGGGCGAATTTAATAAACAAGGGTAACCCTGGGTATATAAGGTACGCACAGACGGATTTACATTATATTCCTCTAAACATGAATATTTCATTCGGCAATTCGATTTCCATGCTATTATTACTTCATGAATAGCACGATGGTCTTTTGCAAACATTCGCGATTGGCAAATGCTGTTGCCGTTCGTATCCGACCAGCCGTGGTTGAATACCGTGTGTAGGTACAATGGCTCATTCTCCACTTTTTATGCAAATTCAAAACCTCCCTTTCGACGATTGCTGTGCTTTTTTTTCTGCATTTTCATACCATCGCTGATATTGCAGTATTGATTTTGATTTGTGAAAACATATTGTGATAGCTGATGATGAACGGTGAATGGTTGGTTTTTTTTTCGTCTTCAGTAGCATGGGTAGGATAGGGAATGCGGCTAGATGGACGACCTCCTTAACTGCTTCAACGACATTGAGATACTTTTTAAGGGTCCGCTATACCTGACGGTGCATTTTTTGCCGCCCATAAGATTAACATTGCGAGCGGAGATTCATTTTCAAGGTTTACCCTTGGTTGGAAAGACCCAAAATTTTGCCTGTACCTAGCCCTAACAATGTTCTAGGGAGTGTTCGAAGCAGATTTCCCATTTTTTTTACTGGTTTTCGAGATACAGACTTTTCTTGAGGTATGCGATGCTAGCATTTGCAAAACAGTTGCAATAAAAGAAACCAGTGAGAAATTGGGAAATCTGCTTTGAACACTCCCTAGAACATTGTTAGGGCTAGGTACAGGCAAAATTTTGTGTCTTCCCAACCAAGGGTAAACCTTGAAAATGAATCGCCGCTCGCAATGTTAATCTTATGGGCGGCAAAAAATGCATCGTCAGGTATAGCGGACCCTTAAATCCAGCCATATACAATCCATCTGCGAATTTTCCAGTTATTTTGAATTTATAGCGGAAGAGATGCTGGTTTAAGGGTCAACAAGCGGCAAACAAATCGCTTAAGGGGCCGGATAAGAGGGGAGGGGGTAGAAGAGAAGCGACAGTGTCGCGGTCTGGTGGCGAGTCCGGCCGGAACCGGAAATGGACCCAGCCACCTCCCTGTGTATCTTCCCACCCTGTCCCTTGTAGCCTTAAGAGGGAGGTCAATAAAGTTATAAAGAAATTGATAGTAGTAGAAGAGTGGCAGGGACAGCCCAGAAATTAAACTTTTTCGATAATTATTGATCGTGCTCAAGTGGCACCACCACCAGCTCAACAGTAGACAGGGACCTACAGTTTTAGGTCCATTCCTAACCACAACTGCCTTGACATACGTTCCACGTGACATGCTGAACATATCAGGGGTGAAAATCGTTCAGAAAAACTTTTGTCAGGATCAGTATCGAACAGGGGACCTATACTCCTATGTTCTGCCTACACGGGAAAATAACCAGAGTACCTAATTAGTACCCTTTCATTACCATATCAAAAGCGGATATCAATTTTGGAGGGGTAGGCGGTTATAATTATATAGGAAATTCGCGTTTTCAAAGTTTGGGGGGGGGGGGGGGGGAGAGGGGGAAATAATACACTGCGACAAAGTTTGTCAAGTTTGCGACAGAGAATGGTAGTACAACTTACAACCCCTACAGAAATATAACGCACCCCCACTTGTATGCATACTCAAAATTTGTTCCTTCTGAGAACTTCTGAGAAATGCACAATGCTGACGTTTTCTGACACAGACTTTCTAAGCAAACGGTCGGATTTTTATTTGTTCTAAAATATAATATACAGTCGTCTCTCCCTGTAATGGCCGTCGAGGGACCGTATGTTAATTTGATCGAGTTGGCTATAGAGAGAGCTCGCTATAGAGAGAGTTCGCTATAGAGAGACTTCGTTATAGAGAGTGTTCTCTATAGAGAGCGTTCGCTATTGAGAGACCTCGCTATAGAGAGAGATCGCTATAGAGAAAGCTCAACAAAAAGCATTGAAACAGACTTGAAAAAGAAAATTGAGGAATGCCTATAATGAAAACTTGACCACCATCGCCAAACCTATTCAAAAGAAAGGCTGGTATCCATATACCTGCATGCAAGTTTTATGCTAGAAATGTATAATAATTCTATCCCGCAGAAAAATATAAAAACTAACCGTAAAAGTTAGGAGAAAACAGAATTTATGATTCCGACACAAGATGCTAGCATTGTTTTGTCCCTTTACGTCCCAGTAGCGCAGAGCTATCTGAAATTGGAAAAGATGTCGCTGGAAAACTTTCTTCTTACCTTCTACCACAGTTTTGACGTTGAATAAAGATTTACGTCTTGTTCACAGACAAAAACAGATTTCATAACATTGATTTGTCTAATGGTTTTGACATACCAAAGTTTTCGTTAAATTCGACTTCAAGGTCTATTTATTTCAAAGGTTTCCTTGTTCCTTGACGTTCTAGGTGGGTTCCGAACCCCCACAGTCTCGATAGGAACACCTTGTTTTTTTTGCACACTTTATGAGGAAACTATTGCATATTTAAATGTTCTGAAATATACCTAATACGTCTTTTTAAGGGCCGAAATTTACAGACTGTGTGGTGATTTTACGATCGAGTAATATTTGTCGACAAATTGTCCGAAATTAGCCAATCGTAAAATCACGCCTGTTTATTTGGGTCGTTAAAAAGATATTATATTTCAGAACATTTTAATATCCAATAGTTTTCTCAGAAAGTGTGCCGAAAAACGTATGTTCAGTCTTAAAATGGATTAAATAAAAATGACGGTTTTCACTGCAATCCGAATTCTGGTTTATTCAAATTCCTCCTTGTGCAAATGAATTCCTGATTTCGAGTACAAATAAAACGTTTTAAAGTTTTTCAGTTGAGTTGATTCGCAATCAGTGCCTAATGAATTTCAAGACTTTCTTAGAATAACTCACCTAATATTTTAAGCCAATTATGTTCTTCCTTTTTACGCTTCATTGGTCATTTAATTATCTCCTTTTGCAGTGAGAAGTACCCAGAATTGTATGCACATTTTTCTTTACCTAAGGCTGTATATACATTCTCAACGAACCCCACCAAAACCACTGTGCGAAAGTAAATATTCGACAAAACTAATGTTTACGTATTAGTACTGCCGGAGACTGGCAATTCCGATATCGCTGTTGGTTGTGTCTACTCTAAAAGCTAAACATAGCGTGCTATTTGAACGCGAAACGAACAAGTGAAAATAGGACACTATGTTTAGCTTTTACAGGAGAAAAAGTACAAAAATGGTGTTGCAATTACCCACTTCCGTAAGTGAAATAATAATTGTCAACATGTAACATGGCGACGGTAAATAGTACAGTCATATATCAAGCTTTTTACTAAATGAGACGATAAAATCATACATGTTTTAGCCCGAAAGTTAAAAAAAATATATATTTCGCGTGAGGTAGCGTAGGGTTTTCACGATCTGTCAAAAAAACATGTGGACTGGTAGTTGACTGTTTAAAACCGCTCCTGTGGGCTTATAACTCCATTTCATACAAAAATACATCACTACCTCACGACAAAGAGTCTCTCAAAAAACACCTTTGACTCGCCCTGTAACTTCGAATAAGGTCTTGAGGTACGTAGCATTGCAAAACAAGTACGTTTATTCCACCTTATCATAGCTATTTATATAATTTTTTTAACCTTTTTTTTGTCAGGGAAGAACCAAAAAGAAATACTTAATAACAGGCTGTTTTGTGATTTCAGACAAATTTTTATTGACAAAAATACTTTTTGTATTCCTATAAATTCCTAAAAATATAGGTAGGTACAATCCAAAAATGTTACGAAATAATCAAACGTAGTAAGTACGAGGCAAACATTTTGAGGCAGCGAGAAGCTTCTCTGTGTCTACATCGCATTTAAATTGTTTTCCTTTGGAGGGGAAAACGTTGGGAATCCAAACAAAGGGGAAGAATAATCCTGGGGAATCATCAGTCAGCATTGAAGGAGAACGCAATCCCGCCGTAACAATAGGGGGAGCAATTAAAGCTCGGGAATAAATCAGGGAGAAACTCTTGTAGCGAGCTATAAACAATAACAATTTAGTAAAACAATGAGCCGGGGAATGGTTAGTCACGAAGCCGAAACATCCGAAAGCTCGGCTTATGTCTTGTAGATAGCAGCTATGTTGTTAAGACGCCATGAATACTCTCTATACATGATATGGCTTCGTTTTAGGCCTTGCTTGGGCTCGACTGAATCTCTATCGACACCGGTATGTCCACAGCCATCTTGTCGCAACTATCGATCGATAATATCGAACATTTACTGTTGGGTTTCCATGTTATGGTAGATGGTAGCATTCAAGCGATGGGTTACCCACTCCAGAAATCTCGTTGGGAATCTCAGGAAATCTTTATGGAATCTCGGAAAATCTTGGAATTTTTTCATCTCTCCAGGAATGTAGTTAGGAATCTCAGGAAATCTCAAGAAATCTCTGGAGTGGTTACTCCCTCGTATTCAAAGTTCCTTTCCCAAATCTGCAGGAGTCCCTAATTGAGATTACGAAGCTTCCCCCACCATTGGCGGCGGAAGGAGGGTGCAGTGGGGTGCATTGCACCCCCTAGGAGTTGACTGTGCACCCCCTAGAAAGTTTTAAAAAAAACAACTATAAAAAATCCTTCATAACAATATAGGGGTAAATTGGGAAAACACATTCAACCCTCTCAAAAAAAAAATCTAAAGGGCACATGCACCCCCCAGGAAAGTGGTCTTCTGCCGCCAATGTCCCCCACTCGCGCATAATTGCCAATAGGACACAATATTTAGCTTACACTGGAAAACAAATACTGACGAATTACTACAAAAAATGGTTGTGCAGTAACCGTACCTAGGGGTTAACCAGTCGTTGGGAATCTCGTTGGGAATCATTGGAAATCTTTACGAAATCTCAGGGAATCTTGCAATTTTTTTGGAGTGGTTACCCCTTTGGGGTTTATCTATCTATGAGTATCATTGGGAATCTTTGGGATCTTTATGGAAACTCAGGGAATCTCAAGGAATCTCTGAAGTGGTTACCCCCTCGAACCGTACTAAATACAGTACGCCATAGTGCCTGTGACAATAGATAGGTACACCATACTTTTTTCCTCTTCCTTAATCGGGTCCGCTATACCTGACGGTGTATTTTTTGCCGCCCATAAGATTAACATTGCGAGCGGCGATTCATTTTCAAGGTTTACCCTTGGTTGGAAAGACACAAAATTTTGCTTGTACCTAGCCCTAACAATGTTCTAGGGAGTGTTCGAAGCAGATTTCCCATTTTTTTTTACTGGTTTTCGAGATACAGCACTTTTCTTGAGGTATGCGATGCTAGCATTTGCAAAACAGTTGCAATAAAAGAAACCAGTGAGAAATTGGGAAATCTGCTTCGAACACTCCCTAGAACATTGTTAGGGCTAGGTACAGGCAAAATTTGGTGTCTTTCCAACCAAGGGTAAACCTTGGAAATGAATCGCCGCTCGCAATGTTAATCTTATGGGCGGCAAAAAATGCATCGTCAGGTATAGCGTCCTCTTCATCGTTGCGAAACGCTTGTGTGATGAATACGAATCGCTCAGAAATAAATCACCCGGAATCGAATTTTCCGTCGAGTAAGTTCCGGCAATTGACCCAGAGACATAAATTAGCTCGGTTGTAGATTGTACGAGCGACAGGCAAACAATTTGCCCGATTCCGTCGATCTGTTGACTGTTGACCCATTAGCATGACGAATCGATGGGGCAAAGGTTATCGCCCGTCGTTAGCCTACGGGGTTAAATAATGGAGAGGAAGCCTATTTTCTCTATTTTTTGCTTTTATATTATGATATAGTTATCGTCACGAACTGTCTATCTGTAAACCGATCTCGGACACTTACAATATTCCAAAGTTGGGGTAAATTGTTTGAACACTGTCACCTGTCACCCTCCTTCAACATAAAAATATTTCCGCACACTTTATGAGGAGACTGTTGGATATACGTTCTGAAATATAATAAATAAGTATATTATAAATTAATGTCTTTTTGTCTTTGTTGTGATTTTACGATCGAGTGATTTTTGTCAACAAAAAATTTGTCCGAAATTAACCGATCGTAAAATGACAACATAGCCTGTTAATTTCGGCCTTTAAAAAGACATATTTATGGTATTATATATCAGAACATTTAAAATCCCAGTAGAGTATTCATAAAATGTGAGTACAATCTTGTATTACGTTCTAATCTCTCACAAATTTCGCCCGACAACCAGGAAGGGGAACTGCTACTTTGAAGGGGAACTTTTCTTGATATGTCTCCCTTCAAAGTGGTTCTTTCGATCATACTTCCTCAGCCAATGTACCTGTATTACGTGCTGGCGAGATCTAACATCCAATTTTACTACCTAGTACCCCTTAAGGCAGCCTGTGGAGCTAAGTAGGCCGTTCAGAGATGAAAGGACAGAGGAGGCCAGGGGGCTGAGGGATACAAATTAAAGCCTAGGGGGGGAGTTGAAGGGGTAGGGAACGGAGGAGAGGGGGAAAATGGGGAAGAGGGGATGCTGACCCAATTATCAACATTACCCACCACGTAATAAACCTCGTTGCCAACGTGCCTGGCTCACGATCCAACCGCAAATTCAATTAATACAACGCATTTTCTCTGTTTGTTCCTCCATTTGACGATAGCCTAATGACCTACTGAGCTGTCTTTAAAGCCGGGTCACTCCGGTTCGATCAAAGAAAAAAAATTCAGGTTCGGAACCCACCTAAAACTGTAGGTCTCAAGAAGCTCTCAGCAATGCGGAGAACCCTATCATCGATTGAAAACAAAATGCAGCAAAAATAAAATTGCAACCTCATTCATCACAAGCTGTCGTAAGATTCCGGAATATTATATACACCAGCTTACCCCCCCCCCCCCCCCACCCAAAGATTAATGGAGAGTTTGAAAGAAGCTTGGTAACTTGAATAAGATATATCTCCCTCCTGCTATGAACCGTGCCCCCCTCTGTGGGGTGCCCCCCCCCCCTGAAAGCTCACGCCGATTGATACTCCGTAAAAAATATATGTCTCCCTCATTTTTAAGCCTGTAAAGAAATTCGATATCCTTTATAACGGAGAGCAAAAATCCACCGTATGGGAATTTTCCGATTGGGTTCAAAGTTCATGCATGATCCAGGGACGATTCGTGTTAAAGATCCCCGTGCATCTAGCCGCATCGCGCCGCATGGATTAGGATACAGCACCATAGTTCCTATATCCTCCTTAGGTGGGTTTCGAACCACCACAGTCTCAGTATCGGAATCAGACCATCGTGACTCGGTACTCCCCCAAATATTTTTTTGCTCCATAAAACATAAGCGTGAAAAAAAAATGAAAAAAAAGAAAAATGTCTTGGAATTAGTTTGGCCCACTGAAAGACTGATAGTCGAGTTCGCCTTAGGGGGTTGGTCCCCGATCACAATCTCCCAATTTTGTTTCTTCTTCGGAAAAGAGAAAGTAAATTTGCAGATAATGGAAACCTAACTTTGCTGTTTTCACTCTTGTATCGTTCTTATCGGTCGCACATCTCTTCCCCATCGTTTTTTATCAATATCCATTACTCCTGTATCGTTCTGATTACCGCGGTTTTTTCTTTCTCCTCGGGCTTCTTGCTTCGTTTCATCCTGATTTTATCATTGTCATTATCTTGCTCATCTTTCAATTTGAGGCTGCTAAAGCAACATTCGCAGTCGTGGCCTTTTTGAGGTGTAGGAACCAGAACGCCGCTCCACTATTGCTGAATTTCGATACACGATACGAAAGAGTGAAATTATGGAGTTGTGAGGCAGGACTAAGGATCAAATTCCGACCTGTAGATATTTTTTTCGGTTGAATCTTGCCTAGTGGTTAATCAGCCCAGTCCTATATGGGTACTGGCTTTCACCGGCTTAGGGAAAACTCGACTGTTGTGTGTGATTCTGACGACATCCTCACAGCACATTTGGGTCTACACTGTGCCCTGAAACATGGCTTCCGTAGTGTACCTAAGAATAGCCGTAATTTACGTCCGGCTGATCTTGTATTGGACACTTCCCATTTTTAAATAGGTAGATATCGTATATGAGACCTGCATGGGTTGAATCAGGCCCGTATCCAGAAAGCGGTCATGGGGGGGGGGGGGGGGGGTTAGGGTCATGGGGGGGGGGGGTTTCGCCTATTTTATTTTTCCCTTCACGTTGGCATTACCAGTTAATTTTCCCCCCGTGGATACGGCTATGGGAATATATTGTTTTGACGAAAGAGTAGATGTAGCAGTATACATATAAATAGTATACGTAATATACAGTGCTCAGCGATTTCTTCAACTTTAAACCAACGCAAGCCTTCACTCAACAATGAACTTCCCTTTGGCATGGAAAAAGATGGCAACTTAATAAAAGTTGGATGCGTTGTCTGATTATTGTGATCCCGTAAAGTGAAGCACACTCTCAAAGTCTTACCAATTTCCGGAGAAGAAAAAAGTTGTAGAGACTTTTGCTGATCCAGCGAGCAGCGAGCTAACAAAGGCAAAACTTGGACTGGCTGTTTATGCACCCCGGGCTCCATGCCGGCAAATTTAAATAAACTACCATAGCTACCTATAGATCGGTTTCCTGGAGATCTGATCGAAGAAGATCTAAATTTTGTCTTTAGAGAAACCCTAGTTCGATACCAATCCTACTATAATTTTTCTGGTAAAACTGGCATTCACATCTGTTTACGTTCAGCGTCTAAAGTGCCGAGGCTGTGGTGGTTCGACACACACCTAGAACTGTCGGTCACAATCGTGTAATTTAACGTGATAGGTGGGGAGCTATATAGAGCCTTAAGAGGACGCTCCTGCGAGCGGCGATTCATTTTCAAGGTTTACCCTTGGTTGGGAAGACAGAAAATTTTGCCTGTACCTAGCCCTAACAACGTTCTAGGGAGTGTTCGAAGCAGATTTCCCAATTTCTCTCTGGTTTCTTTTATTGCAACTGTTTTGCAAATGCTGGCATCGCATACCTTAGGAAAAGTGCTGTATCTCGAAAACCAGTAAAAAAAAATGGGAAATCTGCTTCGAACACTCCCTAAAACATTGTTAGGGCTAGGTACAGGCAAAGTTTTGTGTCTTTTCAACCAAGGGTAAACCTTGAAAATGAATCGCCGCTCGCAATGTTAATCTTATGGGCGGCAAAAAATGCACCATCAGGTATAGCGGACCCTTAAGAGCGCTCATACGCAGTCGTGTTTGTTTACGTCTTTTTCTCCACATTTCACGAGGATACTATTGGATATTTAAATGTTCTGGAATATATTATGTCTTTTTAACGGCTGTATGGTCAAATCCTTGACCTTGGTCAAATCAAAACACATCCGTTAAAAAGACATACTATAATCCAGAACATATAAATATCCAATAGTTTTCTCACAAAGTTTGAAATCGGAACGTAAAAAAGTAGCGAATGTATATTCAGTCTGAAGGACTGATTTCGAAAAAGAAGTATTTAAAATTGGTTCTCCCTTTTTACGAGAAAAAATGATCCGCTTTGGAATCACCTTAATCTGATAAACCTTTAATTTTAATTCCAGGTAAGTCTTGGTGGAGATATTATGTGGGCGGATTATAGGACCCCCCAACCGTCGTCAGCTCTGCTGGGCGCGGCCCGGGACTTTTCTTTTCGAGTTTTTCACTGAGTATGATATGTGCTTTATTGCTGACAACTTGACATTTTTAGTACTGCTATAAAAGGTAAGTGATATTTTATTATTTTCGAATTTCTGTCAAGACTTTTTTCTTCAGGGCCATTTTGTCCGTCTGCTTTTTTGAGGGTGGGGTGGACCTCAGAACAAAAGAAGGTCTGAATAACTCCCCACAGTCAAAGGCCCATAGGATTGAGGCAAAGGGCAAAGGTCAGCAAGAAAAATATTGACAAGCCGTGCCTGTAGATCCTGGACCCACTTTTGTTGCCAGCTGATAAGAAAAAAATTTGGGTGTGTGTGGGATCGAACCTGTCACTCAGTTCTTAGATAACCATCCACTCGGCTGTAGAAATTTATGAAGAAAACCACAAGAAAACCCAGTTTTTCTCTAAGTGAGGCTTCTCGGAGTTACACCGATATTTTTCAGTAGTTCGTTTCCATTACAGATTATCGTCGAACCCCTGAAAGACCTAACCTAACCAAAACTGAGAAAAGTTTCGGCCGTAAGGGTAACTACCGCGAAGACTTTCGAACTGCCTTAAGAGGACATTCCCAGGGCGATGTTTATGTTCACTTGAACCAAAACAAAGCACTTTTTCTCATATTATCATCGAAATAAACCTTCTTATTGCAATAAAAACAGTATTAAATTCTCGTAAGAACATAAAGTGAGCAAAAATTCATTAAAATGACTTTTGGTTACTTCACAGTGTTTGCACAACCAAGCACCAATAAACCCACTGATCCAAAATGTGGAGTCTGTTTGTTTAAACACTGTGAAACCAAAAGTCATTTTAATGAATTTTTGCTTACTTTATGATCCTAAAAGAATTGACCAAGTACACTATTCTTATTGCAATAAGGAGGTTAGTTTCGATGATAAGTTGTGAAAAAGTGCTTTGTTTTGGTCTAGGTGAACGTAAATAACCATCAGTCGACCCATTTCATCTTTAGGTAGCAACTTTGCCGTAAAACGGACTTGCCCAAGATTTTGTTCGCCAGTAGCTCATAAACATAATCTCGTTGAAACTTGCGGAGCGACTCAAGTTTTTCCTGGCAGCTTAGCGTTCTCATCTCTGAGATTGCCCCATTCCGGAAACAGCCGGATACGGAGTGCCTTCCCAACTTCCTGTTTTTGTTTGTTTTCGGAAATTTCTACGAAGAGGACGGTGAACCTTTCGGAGTCATGTCGGGGGGAGATAGAAAGTTGTTCTGAAGATGCATTTAGATATCATCCCTCACGAGGAAACTTCCCGACCCGCGAGCTTCTATCGCCGCCATCTTGGAACAACCCCCTCCCCCGAGCTCGAGCGAACAGAGGTCTTTAAACAGTACCAAACTAAGGTCTCACCAAAGGATTCTTATACACTCTTTTAAATGAGTATGCAAATTTAAAAAAAAAAAGTGATTTTACGAAAGGGGTACCAATTTGTAGTGTATGGAATTCCACCGTGAAGTTTTCACACCCCAAAAAACCCACTCCCAAAACGATAATTTTTAATTTTCCTCCAAAATTACCGAATCCTCCCTGGGCGATTATTTTAAAATGGGGGAAAGCACGAAATCGCATGAGGTACCTATGTGTGGGAGCCGTAAAGGGGGATTTGCAGGAATGATACTCCCCTCCCCCCCTCCCCCTCCCCCTCAAATGATGTCCGATAGCTGTGATGGCCTGTATCCATTAGGCTCAAGATACGATCAACCGATATCGGCATTTCCGCCCAACGCGTCCTACGTTCCAAATGTTGCTAAAGCCCCCCCCCCCTCCGCCACGCCCTTCATGCCCTCGTTGAAAATCTATGGTTGAAATTACCACCCTCTCCAATCTAGTCCCCTGCCTCGTGATTATGGTAATTACGGCTAGCTTGAGGACAGAATGCTCTTTGTTGACGTTTTTGAAGTGACTGCTTTTATGTTTATTTATTTTGAACGGAACCTGGACGTGTAAACCCACTTTTTAATTACATAATCATATTTTTGCAGGCGTTTAATAAATCATGTTAAATTTGACTTTCCCATCCTATGGGCTGAAATGGGCTGAGAATTTATTTTTACAACACAACTTGCCTAAGGAAGCTCCCCCGAGAATTTTGAGTACCCACATGACATATTTCGTGAACACGAAAAAACTAACATGGTGGTCGTAATCTCCCAAATTTGAGTTTTCTCAGATATGCCGCTAGTGGTGTATTTGTACCCATAAAATGCACTATTATGCCTGAGAATATGAACGAAATCGCAGGCGCCGATTTTAAGAAAAAAATTTAAAACCTGATTTTTTTTAGGTTTTTTGGGGACTGTGCCCCCCAATTTTTACCAATGGAAAATCGGAAAATAATGAGTTTGCGTATTATTATTTTACATCCGTGTACCAAATATGAACCAAATCAGCTGAACGGTTTGGCCCCTGGCCATGGTGGCGCTGTTACCGTACTAAATACAGTATAGTATATAGTTTCTATATCCTCAAGCGGTCTGTTGTAATGTAGGTATACTCATCAGGTTAGGTACTGTACCATTATCCACCGATAAATAGTAGAAATTCTCATCGAATCCAAATTTTTTCGTTCTCAAAGTTTTGAAACATCGTTTCATTTTTTAATTCTTCTGAAATCAATTAATTAAAAACCCGTTTGATTCAAAATTTGAGGAACAAAAGCTTCCCGACGAATAGTGACAAGAGAAATAAATTGCGAATCTTTGAATTGAAGAACTTAAAAGGCGAGAAGGCTGAACCAGAGACAATTTGTACCTCGGCAAAAAAAATGAATTCTTTGTTCGCTGTGCGCAAGGGAATCAGGAGAATAGAATCGGTTTTCAATCGGATTAGTCGTTAATTATTCACGATTCTCCCTTAGTTCTTGATTTACGTCCGTTGGTTGCTGGCTGCAGTTCCCATAGAAGAGGAAAAACCCTTTTTTGTTTTCAGTCTACAACCTTGCCTATACCTTTTTTTCAAAAAAAATTTTATTTCACTACGCAAACATTGGATAGCGAAAAAAATTGGTTCATCTGGATCCGAGTGAGGAATAAACTTTTTGAGTTGATTTTTATAACTGATGCCAGACAATGCTGTCATTCATATAAGCGAAGGTTAAGGCCGAACATACATTCGCTATTTGTTTACACACTTTATTAGGAAACTAATGGAGATTTAAGCGTTCTGAAATATAGTGTGTCTTTTTAACCGCCGAAATTAAGAAGCTCTGTGGTGATTTTTATCACCAAAAAATTTGTCCGAAATTAACCGATCATAAAATCACTAAAAAGACATCTTATATTTCAGAGCATTTAAGTATCCAATAGTATCCTCACAAAATATGCAGAAAAAAACGTAATCAAACTCAACTGCGTGTATGGTTAAAAATAGTTTGAACTTCTCCTAAATATTGACCTAGTTGACCGAAAAAAAATCAACTATATAGAACTCGCTGAAACCACTAGGGACTTATAGGATTGTTGCGTAGGTACCTACTCATATCTGTGTAGCTACTAACCGGCAGTTAAGTAAGCTCCCTATCCATATCTATTATCGCACTCTACTATCTGGAACATTGTGCAACCGAAAGAAGGAAGAATATCTTCTTTCGGATCTTCTGTTTCTTTTATTCACTTGACTGACTGAAAGAGAGGAAATGTTTTAGATGACTCCAGTTGGTGGAATTCCATTTGCTTCGAACAGCTAAAGACGGTTAAGTTCGTCCAATTTGAGGGAGAAACGGAGAGGGAGTGGTATTTCTCGTTGCTTTCGGCATGATCCGAGAACGCTTCTGCGAACGCTTCTGTCCGTTCGGGGAGCCATTAAGTGCCTGATTAGTTTCTAAGTTGTACGGTCAATGACGGTTTTTCCCATCCTTTATCCAAACCCATCAATGCCTCGATAGCCCGAGCTGTCTTTAAATGAGAAACATTCACACAAGTTCGATCCCAATGGTGACAAAGTTTTTCTGATCGGCATTCACCTCTGATTTGTTCAGCATGTGACATGTATGTCGAGGATGTGGTTTGAAACCCACCTAAAACTGTAGGTCACCGTCGTGTTCTACCTCCATGGCTGGAGAGCTGGTATTTGGCAGTGCTGTTCTGAAATATAGTATGTCTTTTTATCGGCCTAAATTAACAGGTTGTGTGGTGATTTTACGATCGAGTGATTTTCGTCAACAAAAACTTTGTTCGCAATGAACCGGTCGTAAAATTACGACACAACTATTAATTTATGACGTTAAAAAGACATATTATATTTCAGAAGATTTAAATATCCAATAGTTTCCTTGTAAAGTGTGCAGACAAATGTAAACAAGTGTACGAATAGGTTAAAAATTTTCGATTGAATGAATTTGTTTGATTAGATAATATCTACCTGAGGAAAATACAATGACTTATTGAAACAAACACACTTTACGAAACAAAGCGCTCTCTCGACAGTTATTAAAGACAAACAATTGATTTACGTGTCATCTCTGAGTTAAACCACCGATGAAAATGGGAAGAAACTCCCGCAAGCGATTTTCTCGAGATTGGAAAACATAATAAAGAAGTCATCTGTTTTATAAATGTCCCCAGAAGCCATTAGGGGTCTCCGAACGACCCTACTAATCAATGCAGGCGCTCCGGAGGGTTAAGGCCCCTGCAAACAGCCGAGCTGCCTAGGTGGTTGTCTATAGGAACACTGAGGCACACCGGTTCTATCCCGATGCTGTCAAAATTTTTCTGATCAGTATTTACCTCAGATATGTTCAACATCTCGAGGCTTTGGCTCCAGGTCTTCCACTCTACTTTTTTTTTTTTTTTACGCGATTTTCATGACATTCAGAGAACATAATGCGCCGATGAGTTGGTTTTGTTAGATGTTTTTGGCCGAAGCCGAAGACGAAGTGGCCAAAGCCGAATATGAATGGGCCGAAGACAGTTTAGTAGTGGGCCGAAGCCAATACATCCATGTCGGAAGCGGAAAATTTTTCCGTTCCGCCGGGATTCGAACCCGGACCTCTCAGGACACAAAGCGGACCCCTAGAACACTCGGCCACTGAGAGGCACCACTTTACTGTTGGGTAGTCTACGTTGCTCGTGGAAACACGTGGTTTCCAAAAATATTTTTTGTTCACAACCAAAAGTAGACTTGACAAAGGGGTCACAATGATCTAAAAGAGTTTAACAACGGTAAAATGTGTAGTCTATCCACCCCTGGATAATTACTCTCATGCAATAGTGAGTTGGACTATAGCATGTAGGGGCCCTTAAGACTGACGTAATCAATGCAGAGGCGGCTTCTCCAGGCTGTGGAGAGTTATTGATATAATAGAAATGGCGAAGCAGTGGCGGCTTCACCCCCAGATATGCCGAATTCATCCCCAAATTTATTACTCCCGATTCTTTTTCTTTTTCTCCCTGTTTTTTTTTACTGCTCCAGTTGATAAACTTTTTATCTAACCAAAATGGAAGTCCTTGCGTGTGACGTATTGCCCTAAATATTTATTATTTACTTTAGTTTAGGCTGGATTTCACCACTTCTTATAGTGTAGTATAGTGTCTCCTAATGAACGGATTTATGTTATCGTATGTTTAACTTATGACAAGACCAAAGGTGAAGCATGCGGTACTAGGAAAACATTCCTTACGGAAGGACTCGAACCCAGTTCTCTCAGAACACAAGTCGGGTGCCTTGTCCACTCGCTCAGGATAGTTTCGATTCACTGCCCAAAGTATTTGGCCTATTTATTGACTGCACCGGGGTTGTGGTAACGCAGCTAGTGCGTACTTCCCAGTAACTACCCCATGCGATGGGGGACAACTATGCAGTGCGGTATGGGTAGGGGATAATGGGGCGACAAGGGGGATAAACGAGACTTTGACTATTGAGCCGGACTGAAAGCGGGCTGGGGGTAAGATGAATGGGACACGGGGGAGAAATCCCGGGGCCTGGGGAGCCACATGTCAATGTGATGCTTCAACCCCCGCCCGTCCGCCTCCACCCCAGCCTCCCCTACTTTTCCTCCGAATTACACTACGCAGGTGTACAGAGCTTTATACAAATAACACTGAATAAAGAAAAACCTGTACCTACTGGAAATAATTGGGTTATGTAGTCCGATGGCTGACTTAGTTTCTGCATTATCGCATTGTACATTCTGACCACTAAATAAAAAGTTATTACTCTCTAAAGTGGCCGGATTTTAAGTTGGTATGGGAGGCAAAAATGACGTCACCATTTGCTAAGCTCCGCATCTTCTGCTACCTATCTCACTGTAAGATAACTGCAAGAACCATCAACTAAATATCGATTTATCAAAGCCTGATAAGGACACAACTACTCTAGTGTCTGAACTGTGAAGCCGGATACCAAAATTTTCAACCCGCTATATCTACGAAGGGAGAAGACCTTGTATAGATTATCCAAATTCTATACCATGCAACCAGCTGTCGCGTGTGATTCTGTCGAAGTTACGGAAGGTGAAAAAGCAGGCCCTGACCGAGTTTATTTTTACATCCTTGATATAAAAAACTAGGTATATAATTTCAAACAGAAAAAACAAATTACAAGCCATACTAAACCACGAAGATTTTAGTAATTCTAGTAGTAGGATGTAGAGATGTAGCTAGGTAGCGCGAGACGCGAGTGAACATAATTCTACGGTACTAGCAAATATTAATTAACCTGGGATTGCTTTCCCCCGTCGACCGCATTACCCCGCTCTACCCTACATCCATGAAGATGTGTAATCCCATATGCTGTTATGTTCATCTACGGCAGTATTACTTCTATTTGGCCTGAAATGTAGGAGAAGCTGGGCAAAAACGCCACTGTTCCATAATTCTAAATTGTGGAGGACAGTTGTATCTTAAGGCCGAACATACATTTGCTATTTTTTTACGTTTTTTCTGCGCACTTTATGTCAATACTAATAGATTTTTCTGTTAATGTCGGCCGTTAAAAATACATACTATATTTCAGTACATTTAAATATCCGATAGTTTCCTCATAAAATGGGTAGAGAAATTAAGAAATAATGTATTTGAATGGAAAAATCGAAGGCAACAGAAAATAATCAAAATCGTAAAAAAAACTCACCAGTGTTTCAAGTAATTTTGGAAATAACTTCAAAAGGAGTCTTGGTTAAGAGGGGTTATAACAAAATTCAAATCTTAAAGACTTGGTAAAGACCTTGCACGTCACGCAGTAGCTGTGACACTCTTGATGATAAATTGCAGATGTGACAGTTGTCACACGGTACCTGAGTTGTGACAGTCAGTTATCTCAGCAACTTTGACAATCAAATTCCTTCCCCAGTAAATATTTCATTGTGAGTTCACTTTGCCCCCGTGGTGCTTTGCCCCCACTTATCTTACTTTCACATTTTCAGATTTTTGACAAATGGTCTAGTCCAGTTCGAACACGGTGGGGCCAAGATATTTTCTCTTAGAATTTCTATGTAGTAGACAACGGAACATTGTATATAGGTACTTGGTGTTTCGGGGTCCACTTAAATTGTAGGTCCAAATCAAGTCCGTCTGGGACTCTTAATAACCATAGCTTTAACACACAGTAGAGACAATTTTCCAGAGTTTCCTTGAGATTCCCTGAGATTCCCTGAGATTCCATAAATATTTCCAAAGATTCCCAACGATATTCATAGAAAGATGAACCCCGAAGGGGTAACCACTCCAAAGAAATTCCAAGGTGCCCTGAGATTTCATAAAGATTTCCAGTGATTCCCAGCGAGATTCCCAACGAGTGATTAACCCCTCGCAATTAGTTTTTTTTGGGAATGCTGACCAGAGATATAGAACACACACCAGGGACTGAGTTGAATAAATTCTCCCAGGAAGTGATGATGGCCATGGTCTAGAAAAACTGCAGAGGGATTGGTTTGTTCGGGAGTGATCTTGCTGATCATCATCACACAGGTTTCGGTGGTGCCATGATGATCAGTCAGCACTTTCAGAATCTTGCTACCCACATTTCAGAAAATTGTATTGATTTTTTTCATGAATACCATTCTGAACATGCTGACATAAGAAGTGCTGAAATAGACTGTACATCACGGGAGTCTGCTTTTTCAGAATCAGCACTTCAAAATAATGGCTCCGCTCCGTTTCGACGAAATAATGGTTTGTGAATATCCCAGTGCAATCATTTTATCTAGATCTCGTATGGTGATGGATCTTCTGCAAATGCTGACTGATGGTTAAGGCTACACTTCCGCTGATGGTGCACTGAAGATCAAAACTGTCAGCAGTGAATTTTCAGGATCTTTTTCTTTCGGTTTCGCCTAGACGTAGCCTAACAAAGTTCCTAAGGAATTTGGCAGGAATGCCCGGTTGGGTAAAAAGCCGAAGCCGAGTAGGAGCAAGCCTAAGTCATAAGCCGAAAATATTGCTTTCAAATCTAGAACTGTCAGAACACAACCCGGACCCCTTGACCACTAGGCTGCTGAGAGGCCTGAAAGGCACACACCATGGTACCTATTGTACAATGATTTCAGGGTTGAAATCGAAGTGAACAACAATTTCTTCATTTTTCGATGAAACTGTTCAATATTTAAATGTTCTGAAGTATAATATGTTTTTTTAACGTCCAAAATTAACTGGCTATGTTTTGATTTTACGATCGAGCGATATTAGTCATATATCCAAAATTACTCGATTGCAAAATCACAACATAGCCATGCAGTTAGTTACTGACCTTAAGGTCGACTACACGTACTTGGTTCGCAATGCTTCAAGTCCTACTCCGAAGTTACAGGGCGAGTGAAAAGTGTTTATAGGGGGATGTAAACCTGAGACTCTTTGTCGTGAGGTAGTGTTGTATTTTTGCATGAAATGGAGTTATAAGCCCACAGGAGCGGTTTTAAACAGTCACATGTTTTTTGACAGATCACGAAAACACAACACTACCTCACGTGGAAGATTTTTTTGTAACGTTTCTGGCTAAAACATGTATGATTTTATGGTCACATTTAGGAGAAAAGCTTGATAAATGTTTGTACTATTTACCATAGCCATGTTACATTTTGACAGTTTTTATTTCACTTACGGAAGTGGGTAATTTCAACAGCATTTCTCTACTTTTTCTCCTGTAAAAGCTAAACATAGTGTCCTACTTTCACTCGTTCGTTCGAATAGCACACTATGTTTAGCTTTTAGAGTAGACACAACCAATACGATATTGCAATTACCAGTCTCCGGCAGGACTAATATGTAAACATTAGTTTTGTCGAATATTTACTTTTGCACAGTGTTTTTGGTGGAGTTCGTCGAGAATGTATATACAGCCTTAAAGACGACATATTATATTTCAGATGGAGAATTACCGTCTTTTCTCACTTGTTTCATCTTTCTCATGAACGTTTAAGGCTCCTTTACAACTATTATCCCGATCTGGATCACTTTTACGCCCCGCTGACCAAGAAATATACAAATAGGTACGTCTGGTCAGCGTAAGACAGAAGAAGACGAAAAAATAGTTGGGGTGATCACTCATGCCTTCGTTGAGCACACACTAAATGCTAAACTGCCCCGAGTGTATTTGTTTTGTAAAGTAGAAGCCTAAAAGCATAAAAAACAATATTCCAAAATGTGGTTCAACCAGAAAAACATTTTATATTCTGCTACCCCCCAAAAAAAATAAGTTGTTTGATAAAGGGGGAAGCTCAGCGACCGAAACCAAATTGTTCACTGGAACTTTCTCTCTTTCCATACCCTATTCTTTTCCAAGCTTAAATATTTTAATTTAATGTTTTTTTCAGAGTGGACCGCTTAGGTACAGGAGAGTAAAATAACTCAGGGTAGAGACGGAATATACATTCGCTATTTTTTGAGGATTTTTCTGATCATTTTTTGAGGACACTGCTGTATATTTAAATGTTCTGAAATATAGTAGGTACGTCTTTTTAAGTTTCGAAATTAATTGGGTGTGTCTTGTGATCAAGTATATTTTTGGATAAGTCTTTTATTTTATTTTTCATTACTCGATCGTAAAAAACGAGGGGTGAACCACTCGTTGGGAATCTCGTTGGGAATCATTGGAAATCTTTATGAAATCTCAGGGAATCTTGGAATTTTTTTGGAGTGGTTACCCCTTCGGGGTTCATCTTTCTATGAATACCGTTGCGAATCTTTGGAAATCTGTATGGAATCTCAGTGGAATCTCTGGAGTGGTTATCACAACATTTTCAGTTCATTTCAAGACGTTTTAGGCAGCCCTTCCCGTTGAATGGAGTCCCAGGTATCCCTTAAAACTTTAGCAAAGTGAAGTCTCTCAGCTTGACCTAGAAAATCTCTAAAGTTTAGAGACTCTAAATGTCAGCTGGCGAACGAAATAGAAACACAGTGCTGACCTTGTTTCTCGATCAGACATAATAACGAGCCTCCTGAGTAAGATTTGGGTTTTTCGAGGAGTGTGGATATGAGGATTAGTGAAGACAAAGGACCGCGGGGGCCACTGGGGGGAATAGGTGTGGGAAAAAGGGGGGAACAGCCCCCTGGAGGGCTCTTCCCTAGCTTAACACCCACCATATACATCTAGCCAGCCTCTCCAGGCGCATTTGAGCCGAATGTCAAACCCGACGTTCCCATGTCAAATGTGGTGGTTCGGAACCCACCTAAACTTGGCAGTGCTTGAAATGGCTGTGCTGGTCCCCCGACAACGGTCGCACTTGACTTTCTCACATTTTTAAGGTCAATAATGTCACAGTAAGTACTACTACGCTCAGGACACAAATAGGACCACTTTCAAAATAATTTATCTCTGTGGTTAGAAAATTTCAGGTGGTTTCATTGGAGGGAATAAATTAAAGTATATTGCACCTTATATGTGCATATATGCACAATCCACCTTAAGGGCCACCATACATTCGCTATTTTTTTACGTTCCGATTTCAAACTTTGTGAGAAAACTATTGGATATTTAAATATTCTGAAATGTAATATGTCTTTGTAACGTCATTACTCATGAGGCTATGCTGTGATTTTACGATCGAGTGATTTTTGTCACAAAAAAAAATTGTCCAAAATTAACCAATCGTGAAATCACATCATAGCCTCATGAGTAATGAAGGTAAGAAGACGTATTATATTTCAGAATATTTAAATATCCAATAGTTTTCTCACAAAGTTTGAAATATTCAGCCTTAAGTGGGAATAGTACCGTAACCAAAATTCAGAATTTAACGAACCTTGCTTTTACTAGCTTGGTTAATAATGTTGGTCTCCCCTTCTTGTGATAATGAAAACCAGATCTTAAAAATTCAATCCTCCCCTCTTCTTCCTCCCACCCCTCCCCTCCTCTGCTAGCTCGTTTGTTTTTTCTACCGACTTACGTTGAAACGCTTTCGCAAATGCATAATTTTTAATTTATTTCTCTGGTTACTTAACCCGAGTTTAAGAAATTAATGGAATTTAAATGCAAGCTAAACTTAAAGTTTTTGCACTTAACAGTCTCTTTGTGCAATTTGTTTTGTTAGTGCCAAGTCATTTGTCAGTTAATAATGCAAGCTCTAAAATCTACAGCGGCTGTTTCACCATGGTGTTGTGAGAAAACTCTAGACTTGCACGACTGAGTCCTGGGTTCGAATCCCGGTATTACCAGAGATTTTCTGTTGCCCTTAGACTAAGATAACTTGCCTGAGGAAGTCACCCCGAGTATTTTGAATACCCACATGGTATATTTCGTGAACGTCTCAAATTTAGGAAAGGAAAAAAGATACATCCCGAATTTTCCTTTTTGGCGATACCTGAAGCCCTTGAACCTTCCGTTACTTTTGCGCATCGCCATCCACAGGACTACTGATTCGATTATGACCTGAGAGTTCTCCTATATGACGACCTGAATAGAATTTTGAAAAGCTTTCTCCGGGGAAAGCCCCCCTCCCCCCCTTCCCCCCGGGGGACTTGCCCTCTCTTCCCCTCATCTGAAATTCTCTGTTTGCCCCCAAATAACTTCATTTCGCCTTGATCGGTCGTTTACCTGACTCGCAAGATGTTCTCAAGAATACTGAACTTCCATCTCGACATTTCCTTCTTTTTTTTCAATTTTTTTGGTTTTTGTCTCTTTGCCATGTTGCTTCGTGTTGGCCTATGGATACTAAAAATGTTACCATGCTTTACTGGTATTATTCTTAAAAAACAGTGCAAACTTTTTTTCGTTCAAATGGTAGATGTAGGTAATCTACCTGCTATAATGGTTACTATGTTAGTACTTCAAAAAATGATCTGAACGTTCTTATATTAAGAGTAGACACTAAAATTTCCACCTAAGCATTTTTTTTTCAATTTGTCAGGAAAAAAATCAGCAACAGCCGAATGGGGTATGAATATGTAGTCAACGTGAATTTTTTTCCGTGGTTCCTATTCTGGCGGTTTTCGACTGCTGAGGCAAACGTTACCAAACTTTTATTTCCCATTCAATAAAAATGATTTACGAAAAAATATTTAGTGTGTATAGGTACTACACGTGAATGTGACATGGGTATCTCTTCTCGATATACACGATTCTCTTTATAATATAATTTTATTTGATTTCAATGAATTCTCTTTGTGTGGAAAGCTCTGTGACCCGTTCTCGTTTCACTGACGCTTTCCAGCTTTGGGGGGGTGAAATTGGGTTTTTACTCTCCCATCCGTCAGGGGTAGTTTTCTTTTTTGAATTCTACGTCCAATTGTTAAATGTACCTTGCGCTTCTGTCGCGGCGACCATTTTTTTGCCCCCAATGAATAATTACTTTTTCCAGAGCAGTGACACCAAAAGCAAGCGAGAATCGAGAACCATAGTGGGATTTTTTTCTCTTTTTCTAATAATTGGAAGCAGCACTGTCGGTTTTGGTTCCGGTTTTCCTCCATTTGTCGGAAATAAATAAATAAACAGACGAAAGCAAAATTGTCTGTCAAAGGATATACAGCCACTTTTGCTGCTGGTCCGAGAATATAATAATAATAATAATAATAATAATAATAATAATAAACGTGTATTGTATTCGTTTACATTTTCATTCAGTATTAACCCATAGCATAATACAATACTGTTTTTTTCAGCAATATCCTGTTGGACATATAGCTGGACCTACTACCTATCTACCTACCTATCTATCTATCTATCTATATCTATATCTATATACCTGATGGCATAAGTGTTTTATTTGATTATAGTTTTCTCTAGTACGATTTCCCTTCTTCTTCTTCCTGGTATACTATTACTTTAGTTATTGGAACTATTTTTATTTTAAACATCTTTAACAGTTTTTTTATAAATTATTTTCCTCCATTATTAAAATCTGCATATTTTAATTGTGACGAAGTTCAAAATAAAAATTCCCTCGAAAATAGCTGTAATGTGACCTAACGTAAAAAAAAAAAGTTTCCTTCCCTCCAAGATATCCAGTCTATTATTAGTAACTGCTTAACTGCTCGTAAAAATTCTCCTCGTAATAAAGAATCAATGAAAAAATGATTTAAGTATTTTCTGATTTATTTCTTTTTGCACAAGATTAAATAATAACCTTACTGCCGCTGCAGGGATTCCAACTAGCATGCAAAAATAGCCTAATAAATCATAAAGGAGTTAAGGTCATTGCGATGATATCGGATACTTCTTATTAAGAAGTCAGTCATTCAAAAAAATTATTTTGCTGACCCCAATTCTTATTTCATTTTTCTTGATAATTATTGGAGTTTAGGTAAAGAAATTTTAGATTTTCAGATTGATGTTAAATATTTTAAAGGGCTTTTAAATACTTCCCTTTTCTATGTGAAAAAAATCTCGACACTTTGGGACTAGATGTGGGGTCTCTAACTTCACAGCACTCCGAAAATCACCCGCGAACTGAAAAATTCTTCCCAACGCTTTCGGAGACGTTTTGAGAGAAAATTGTAAGTAGTATTTATTGAAAATAAAATTTATTGAGTTGAAGATTTCATAAGAAAGTTGGAATCTCATATTTTGAGCTATTTCAGCAATAATAGAGACCCATTTCCTCGGGTCAACAGCTTCCAATCATGACATCAAAATAGACTTTGGATATCAAATCCTTCCAATTCGATTTGAAGCAATGAAAAGCCTGTCGTTTTGATGCATCGCCTGTATCACTCCCGATTCAATATCCTACGTCTTCCATTTTCATACGCTGGCCTACTTCTTTCTTATTTTATTTATATCAGGCACAGCAAAGAAAATTTTTCAATGTGAAATGAACGTAGCATGTGTTTTTGTAAATAAATTTGGTGTACCTTATGTTGGTTTCTTTAGTAAAATAACAATCAGGAAAAGTGCCTCTCAGTGGCCGAGTGGTCAAGGGGTCCGCTTTGTGTCCTGAGAGGTCCGGGTTCGAATCCCGGCGGAACGGAAAAATTTTCCGCTTCCGACATGGATGTATTGGCTTCGGCCCACTACTAAACTGACTTCGGCCCACTCATATTCGGCTTCGGCCACTTCATCTTCGGCTTCGGCCAGGAACATATAATATACCAACTCATCGGCGCATATGTTCTCTGAACGTCGCGCGTAAAAAAAAAAACAATCCGGAAAAAAATATTTCTTCTGAAAAAATCGAATAATTTTTTTTTGTTCAGTTCAAAGTTAGTAAAAAATAATTCGACCGTAAAATGAATAGAACGCCAACAAACAGCATTGTATGGAAAGTGGAAGTACTAGTAATACCCGTTTTGCACTAAAAATCATAAAAATTAAACAAAAAACTCAGCATTCCCGCTATCGAAAGGATTAAACTGAAATTTTGTTCCTCTTGGTGCCCCTTGGTGGCTTTGTTGACTTTGCTAAGTGATTTTGGTGTCAGCTCTAAGCTGACGGACTTCTTTCACAAGCCGCCAGCTACAGAGAATACGGACCACACACAGAGAACTCTTTGTTTTAAATTGCACCAGATTGCTGAATAAAACACTTTTAGTGTTCTGACACTGACACTGACAGGGCTTCTAAGAGGGTCCAGTGATGTAGAGTGCTGGACTGCAGGAAAAGTTGCAGTGTGCTCAGCTGGCAGCACTACCAAATACCAGCTCCCCACCAGCCGTGTTAGGACACGATGGGACCTACAGTTTTAGGTATCACTTGACAAAATCACAATATAGCCTGTAAATCTATATAACATGATTGTTGACCCATTGCTGACCTATTGTCAGCACAACAGCATATATGGGCTAACCTGTGACATAGCGTTCGTGACGTAGAGTCATTACCTTGC
This sequence comes from Mesopsocus fuscifrons, assembly GCA_950004255.1. Classification (NCBI taxonomy): domain Eukaryota; kingdom Metazoa; phylum Arthropoda; class Insecta; order Psocodea; family Mesopsocidae; genus Mesopsocus; species Mesopsocus fuscifrons. The sequence continues at coordinate 18,416,657 of OX465377.1, forward strand.
CGACACATCCGCTGCGCTCCCAAGGCTAACTTCCGCTACAACGTATATAAAGAAAACTGACATTCTGGCGACAAATTTGGCGCCATCATGTGACCAGACATTTCCGAAATCAGCACGGTTTGGTTGATTCAGGCCGATCACGGAATTCCGTCCCAGATCAATATCGAACCCGTCCGATTTATCTCTCTTCAGTTTTGGTCGACGAGGATTTTGAAAGGGTCTAGCTTTAGAGAGTTTGATATTTGTCATCTAGGGTTTTTGAATAACGTCCATTTTTAATCCTAATGTTGGAACATATTTTAATTTCTGTTTGTTTATGGTGGACTTTAACCAGTTCCTAAAGTCTACTTTAAAGTTCACTTTAGCGTTACCCTCCCGAAAAGTTAGTGCATTTTACCATCCTGCCGATAGCGTCCTTATCTGAACGTTAGCTAGTGGACTTTTAACGAGAATGAAGATTCTGACGTTAAGGGTCCGCTATACCTGACGGTGCATTTTTTGCCGCCCAAAAGATTAACATTGCGAGCGGCGATTCATTTTCAAGGTTTACCCTTGGTTGGAAAGACACTAAATTTTGCCTGTACCTAGCCCTAACAATGTTCTAGGGAGTGTTCGAAGCAGATTTCCCATTTTTTTACTGGTTTTCGAGATACAGCACTTTTCTTGAGGTATGCGATGCTAGCATTTGCAAAAAAGTTGCAATAAAAGAAACCAGTGAGAAATTGGGAAATCTGCTTCGAACACTCCCTAGAACATTGTTAGGGCTAGGCACAGGCAAAATTTTGTGTCTTTCCAACCATGGGTAAACCTTGAAAATGAATCGCCGCTCGCAATGTTAATCTTATGGGCGGCAAAAAATGCACCGTCTGGTATAGCGTCCTCTTAATAAGTCAATATAATAATATAAATACAATACAATAATAAAAAATTTGTCAAATACTACTGAGTTGTTATATCACCACAATTCTCGGTTCAGAGCATTTAAATAACCAGTAGTTTCCTCATAAAGTGTGCAGAAAAAACGTAAAGAAATAGTGAATCGGTCTTAACCAGCATCTCAAAATCGGAGGCAGCATTCTCGGGGTATTATCCTCATTTTTCATGGAAGGGTTAAAATTTGGGGTAAAAATATGGGGGCGAAAGGACCCTGGAACCACAAACGTGACGAAGCGTCAATTCAAAATAAAGGGATGGCCCCTCCCTACTATTCTCCCCACTATTCTTCTCCTCTCAACTCCTTCGCTCCCCAATCTCCCACTCCTCCAACTCCTTGAAATTCCATCACGGCGGTAATGAACTCTTCCATAGCATTGTCCTGCTGTCCCATCTTCAGCCGATAGGAAGGACTGCGAGAACTGTACGCCAAGGAGGTGTTGTACTGCCATGGACGGGCCGCTTTCAAATAATAAACACCGGGGACGTTCCCTGCTAAAATATAATTTTATTCTGAACAGTTCAGCCGGAAACCCTTTTAGAGATTTTCGCAAAAAGGTTAGTCATGAGAGTTAATCCCTACCCCTGTTCTCGTGAGATCGGAAGTTGGGGAAGTTGGCTGTCAAAAGTTCCCGCAAAATTTCAAACTAGTTTGGCTTGAGCTGATGATTATTTCTACCACCCATAACATTGCAAGGGGTAAAATTTTTGTCCTGAACGTAGCCTCTCTAATGTCTGAATGGTTCTCCTTCTCCTGAAAAAGTTAGTTGTCACCGGGAAGTAGCGGAACTTTGCTGGAAAAGCATTAAGGGGAAATACACCCATTTGGTTCGCAATGCTACGTACTTCAAGCCCTACTCCGAAGTTACAGGGCGAGTGAAAAGTGTTTATAGGGGGATGTAAACCTGAGACTCTTTGTCGTGAGGTAGTGTTGTATTTTTGCATGAAATGGAGTAATAAGCCCACAGGAGCGATTTTAAACAGTCAACTACCAGTCCACATGTTTTTTTGACAGATCGCGAAAACACAACACTACCGCACGCAAAATATTTTTTTGTAACGTTTCGGACTAAAACAGTATGATTTTATCGTCACATTTAGTAGAAAAGCTTGATAAATGTTTGTAATATTTACCGCCGCCATGTTACATGTTGACAATTTTTATTTCACTTACTTACGGAAGTTCGTAATTGCAACACCATTTCTCTACTTTTTCTCCTGTAAAAGCTAAACATAGTGTCCTACTTTCACTCGTTCGTTTCGCGTTCAAATAGCACACTATGTTTAGCTTTTAGAGTAAGACACAACCGATACGATATTGCAATTACCAGTCTCCGGTGGTACTAAAATGTAAACATTACTTTTGTCGAATATTTACTTTCGCACAGTGGTTTTGGCGGAGTTCGTCGAGAATGTATGGTGGCCCTTAACGCTATGGAGAAATTAAAAATAATTCTATGGGTGAGAAAAATGCATAATCAGCAGGAGCATAACCTTAAACTCTATTTTTCAATGCCATTCTGGATGATTTTCCTCGAAATTTCGCCCAAATTATTAAATTTGCAGTCTGTGACCGAGATTCCTCATAAACCTGGTATAAAGATGCGATGCGTCATTCCAGAGCTATTTGAAAGTTTTATTTCAATTTCATAAGAGATTCCATTTATCTGAATTCCAATTTAATGTTCTGGATTAGCATCAAGGAATTAATTTTGATATTCTTACTTCTCTCTTATACATTTTCATTTATTTTCAAGACATTTTTTGAATAATTTTATTTTTGAATTTACTATGTTTCGCGAAATTCTACTGTTATCTCTTTTAAGGTCTGGTCTTACTATGGTCTTTACATTAAGGGCGTCTACGCAGTCATGTTTGTTTATGTTTTTCTCTGAACATTTATGGGGATATAATAATAACATGGTCTATTAATTTTGGCCGTTAAAAAGACATTTAAATATCCTTATGAAGTGTGCAAAAAAATGTAAACAAATAGCGAATGTATGTTTGATCTTATGGCAGACACGCCTTTAACTGAAATTTCAGGGTGGTTATTCTGTCCTCTAAAATATGCAGTTGTTTTCTTCGTTATATTTAGGATTTCCATAGCAACCGCTGAACATCTCAAGCTAGAATGATATCAACTTCCTGTGACCAAGGTATTTATATCATATAGGTTGTAATATTTCAGTGTGAATTAGGGTCTCCCGATGACGTAATAACGCCCCCGCCAATAATTATAAGTCGCACTCAGCTACCAGCTATTCCAAATAACAGCTCCCGTGTTATAGTCTTAGATGTAATTTTAAACATCCAAGAGGAGAATGCCGATCAGAAAAACTTAGGTATGGTCTGGATCGAACCTGTCAGTGTTCCTTTATAGGCAACCACCTAGGTAGCTGAGCTATCGTGGCTGTTCTGGGGGTGCCCTGCTTGATTCAAACGAGAAAACCTTCAAAATGTACAGATCTTACCAAAAGATAACGCGATATCGGGCCTGAAATTCAATCGCTACGGAAATTACCTCCTCTCTTCCCAACCAGTCGATATTAAATTAATGAAAATCGAAAATGTATATAGAAAATGTAGAATTTTGTATTTTGTTCCGCTAATCCTTAACGAAAGGTTTAATATCCGGCCGCATTGAAGCTGAGCTACTTTCTCACCACCTTCTATTTTCTGTAAATTACATTGTTACTTTATCTCTCTAGAAATCTGGAGAATTTCAATGTTTCTTGGTTTTATTTTGTTACTGAAGATATTTGCTGAGAAGTTTTCAATTTCCATGATGAAGATATTCTGTTTGTTTACGTTTTTTCTGCACAATTTATGAGGAGATAATTGGATATTTAAATGTTCTGAAATATAAAATGTCTTATTAACGGCCGAACTTTGTTGTGATTTTATAATCGAGTGGTTTTTGTCACATGTAGCCTGTTCATTTCTGCCGTTAAAAAAACACCTTATATTTCAGAACATTTAAATATGCAATAGGTAATGTCCTCGTAAAATGTGTAGAGAAAAGCGTAGAAAAACACGACCGCGTACAGACGGAAACCTTTCCGCGGCTCGGCACAGCTAGGTGGCCGGGTACAATAAAAATTATTTGCGCTGACCTTGTTATTGTTATAAATGTCATCTTTTTGTTAAGTTTAGAATGTTTCGTCGCCTAGCCTTGAAAGTTTGGAGGAAAAAACCAAGTTTTGCTGAAGGTTCCATCATTCGTTGTTCAGTCCAGACTCGCCTTGACAGCACTTTCGTGCTATTTGAATGAAAAGAAAATTTGTTTTCTTCATTTACAAATTTGATAAATGAAGACAAGGAAAATCGTGTACCTTATTTTTTTTTACTTTCTCGCTACTGTTTCCCTTTAAAATTTGGAAATAGGGGTTTTTCTGTTTGCCTTGATCCTGGAGTTTCTGAAAAAAGTCTGTCCGTCCGTCCGTCATTCACTGTCATTCACGCTCTGGCGCCTGCACCTTTGTTCCGATTTGGTTGGAATTTCGTGTGCACCTGTGTAAAATCACGGCTCCCTGTAGGTTTTAAGTGAAAGTCAGGTTGTTTAAAATAAAACTTACCTAGTGGAATTTTTTACCTTGGGCACCTCAAAAAATCACTATAGTGAACTATGTAATCGACCGTTAGGGCTAGTTCACAGTTTTTAAAAAAATTAGTGAGGCTTCCACAAGTTTCCTATAGTCAACTGAGGGACACTAAAGTGAACTTTTGAAACTTGTGAAAGTTCAACCCGTTGTATCTCTACTCAGCACACATTCGAACTCTGAAATAGCAGGATGCTGAGTTCCAGCTACAATTAGCATTCAGGATAACTCTGGACTAAATTTCGGAGAATAGTACCCTAGTCACATAGCCAATGATGACGTAATTACAGTGCCCGCCGCTGTTCAAAGGGACGTTACGACCTCTATATTTAATTGTATTACATTTGGGTACTCTCTATACATTACTAATTATACCTCATTACCAATATCAATTCAAATTGGACATTAGCTAAATTGGGTTTGAATCTGGCGCCAAAATACTGTCATCAGGCACTTTTCTGTAATGGTTTTTAGTTTCCGTTTTTTGAGGTATAGCTGTTGGATTTGTAAATGTTCTGAAATATAATATGTCTTGTTAACGTCATAAATTAACTGGCTATGTTGTAAATATCCCATGGAGTGATTTTTTTAATGAAAAATCTGTCCAAAGCTACTCTATCGCAAAGAAACGATTGTGTGGTTAAAAAAACATTGCATCAGAATTAATGAAACTGTTCTGAAATATAATGTATCCTCATTAGGTACGTCAGAAAATACCTCGCTAAGTCAAGATTTTACGATCGAATAATTTCAGACAAATTTTTTATCGACAAATACCTATCGTTTGATCATAAAATCATAATTCAAACGAGCTAAAGCGCAGGCTCCGCCTGCTCTTCACCTCGCCACTGCGTGGGGCTAGACACCTCGGCCTTCGGCCTCGTGTTTTCTTCTGATTTTCAACGGTGGAGGAGTCCGTCCATCTAGCCGTGGCGCACCGCACCCCTAGACATTACCGAACAAACGGCGGTAGAGCCACACTTAAGTTCCTTGCCCCGTATCAAATTTGCGTTTTTTGTGTGATTTTTTAATGATTTGGTTTTATTCATAACGGGGTTATTTTTATGCAATCCAAAATCGGTTGAAAATTCCCTTAGAGTCCTTAGACCATCTATCTTTAGCTCATAACCAATCTCATGCCTGTCATCAATCTATTGTTGTAGTGGCAAGTGCGTTCAGACCATAAAAAAACGTGGATTCTCATTTGGAAACATTTTTTGAGACAAACAGTCGTAATTTTCAAAATAGCGAAATTCTGTTCAACAAATGTTGGTAACGTTGTGTTACAGAAACGCAGCAAATTTCGTGGCAATCCGTCAATAAATGGGACTGGCGCCAAATCGATCAAAATTTGATCAAAGACAGCCGTAATTTTCAACTGTTTGAAATTTTATTCCAACGAACCCTCAAGCATCTATTTGCCAACACACTTAAGTATCAGTTTTCAATGTTATAGATTGGAAACTGTGCTTTCGGCGCTTGTCTGACTAAACAAAAACACGAATTTTGAATTATTTTTGCTAGGTTTTCGGCATTCTCTCTCTTTAACGAATATTCCGTAACAAAACTCATTTTTCTATGACGAAAACTTTTTTTTTTGGAATTGGATTTTTTTATACATCAAGTTTTGCCTAAATTTTTAGATGTTCATTTCTGAATTGACAAAAATCTAATAGTCCCATCTTAAGTAGGTACCTCTACCTTTAAATTTGCTTAATAGCCCACATTATGCTGAAAACAAACCACTTATTCTCACCTTTAAAATCGGACAAATAATTAAAGTGTAGTATAATTGTTTTCGTAAATCTCCGCATGGAGTCTATTTTTTGGAATTAGGTTTTTTTTTTAATCATCAAGTTTTGTCTAAATTTTTTGAGATTCATTTCTAAATTGACATAAATCCAACAGTCCCGTCATTTGCCTAATAGCCCACATTATGCTGAAAACAAACCACTTTTCACCTTTAAAATCGGGCAAATAATTAAAGTGGTATGATTTTTTTCCTAAACCACTGTATGGAGTCTAGGGGTTTTGAATTTTGGCGGCAACCCTCCAGTCGTGGCAGTAGACGGATGGTCGGACATCCGGCTAGTGTGTCCGAATCAAAACATGGCCGTTTTTTGCCTTCTTCTTATCTTAAAATATTTTTTTACGTGATATTTCATTATAGTTTCTACATGTGTTGCATATCAAACTTTAGCTAATTTAATGGCATCCATTAATTTGTCATTCTTTTTCTTCCTTCTTTCGAATCCGATTTTTTAATGCAGTTTCTGTAGCACTTTTTGTGGGATTTTTGAACAATACTTGTCTTTGAACGAAAAAAAAACTGATACATCTTCACATTTGGCAACTAAAATTTGGTTCACATGAAAGCCCATTTCATTCTGAATAAAACCAGTGTAGAAAGGTACAATGTCACTGACTCTAGCTATGTTTAAAATGTGAAACTAAAGAGGAAGAAAACCCAAGATTTTTTCATGGCTAATTTTCCTCACCCAAAAAGACCCTTATAAACTTAAATGGAAACGTTTTCTTTATATTCGTCTTGTAGCACATCTCATGAGGAGTAAAATGAACCAATTAGATCACGTCTAGCCTCAAAGGTAAAAAATCGCCCCACTAAAAACCGACAGACTACACTACCCCTTTTTCTTACAGTGCGTCCGCTTATGGGAATCGTACACTAAACCACTGGTCTGCCGCACTCTAACCTGACATAGGGACAGCTCCTAAAGCGCGACCCGTCCATATTTTGAGGGCGAGACAATTTTAATATATAGACGAGCTAAAGCGCAGGCTCCGCCTGCCCTTCACCTCGCCACTGCGTGGGGCTAGACACCTGGGCCTTCGGCCTCATGGTTTGTTTTGTTTTTCTATGAAGGTCGTCCATTTAGCCGCGGCGCGCTGCGGCTAGATTGACGCCCTCTAAACTTTTATTAAACGAACGGCGTTACAGCAAATTTACCTCACCATACCTACCTACTTTTTAGTGAAAAAAAAAAAAAAATCAAGGGTCCTACAATATCCGCAATTATCCTTCTCACTCAGTATCAAATTTTCGTTCTTTTTATTGTGATTTTATTAAGATTCAGTTTGCAAAATGCGTTTCGAGTTCCGACCATTCAAAAACGTGGTTTCTCATTTGGAGCACTTTTTTAAAAAGAACGGCCATAGGTAATTAAGAAATTATACTCTATAAATGTTTAAGTACCTAACGTTGTTTTAAACAAAAGTGTAACTAAATTTCAGAATAATCCGTCAGTAACTGGGATTGGAGCCAAATCGATCGAAATTCAGTCAAAGACTGCTGTAATTTTCTAGGTACTAATTGTAATTTTATTCCAAAGAACCCTCCAAGATCTATTTCCCAACATACTTATCAATTCCTAATGTTATAGATTGAAAACTCAGCTCTTGTTGCTTATCCGACTAATCGAAAACACGAATTTTTAATTATTCTTAAGTACCTAATTCTCTACTTTAAACTTAAAATCCCTCGGCCATGATCTTAGACAGGTGCACATCAAATTTCATCAAAATACTTATATAGGCTGTGTGTTTGTTATAGAGAATATTCGTTATAGGGAGTTTGTTACATGTTAAAGAGAATGTTCGTTATAGAGAGGGACCTCGTTATAGAAAGAATGTTGTAGATTATAAAGTGGGGGTGTTCGTTATAGAGAGGGACCTGGACCTCGTTATAGAGAGAGTGTTGTAGATTATAAAGTGGTAATGTTCGTTATAGAGAGGGACCTCGTTATAGAGGGAGAGTTGTAGATTATAAAGTGGGAATGTTCGTTGTAGAGAGGGACCTCGTTATTATAGAGAGTGTTGTAGGTTATAAAGTGGGAGTGTTCATTATAGATTGTTCGTTATAGAGAGACACCTCGTTATAGAGAGAATGTTGTAGATTATAAAGTGGGGGTGTTCGTTATAGAGAGACACCTCGTTACAGAGAGAGTTGTAGATTATAAAGTGGGGGTGTTCGTTATAGAGAAGACACCTCGTTATAGAGAGAGTGTTGTAGATTATGAAGTGGGAATGTTCGTTATAGAGAGGGACCTCGTTATTATAGAGAGTGTTGTAGGTTATAAAGTGGGAGTGTTCATTATAGATTGTTCGTTATAGAAAGACACCTCGTTATAGAGAGAATGTTGTAGATTATAAAGTGGGGGTGTTCGTTATAGAGAGACACCTCGTTACAGAGAGAGTTGTAGATTATAAAGTGGGGGTGTTCGTTATAGAGAAGACACCTCGTTATAGAGAGAGTGTTGTAGATTATAAAGTGGGCGTGTTCGTTATAGAGAGGGACCTCGTTATAGAGAGAGTGTTGTAGATTATGAAGTGGAAATGTTCGTTATAGAGAGGGACCTCGTTATAGAGAGTGTTGTAGATTATAAAGTGCGAGTGTTCGTTATAGAGGAGACACCTCGTTATAGAGAGAGTGTTGTAGATTATGAAGTGGGAATGTTCGTTATAGAGAAGACACCTCGTTATAGAGAGAGTGTTGTAGATTATAAAGTGGGAGTGTTCGTTATAGAGAGAGACCTCGTTACAGAGAGAGTGTTGTAGATTATGAAGTGGGAATGTTCGTTATAGAGAAGGACCTCGATATAGAGTGTTGTAGATTATAAAGTGCGAGTGTTCGTTATAGAGAGGGACCTCGTTATAGAGAGTGTTGTAGATTATAAAGTGGGAGTGTTCGTTATAGAGAGGGGCCTCGTTATAGAGAGAGTGTTGTAGATTATAAAATGGGAAACTTCGTTATAGAGAGGGACCTCGTTATAGAGAGTGTTGTAGATTATAAAGTGCGAATGTTCGTTATAGATTAAGACTTCGTTATAAAGAGAAGGTTGAAGATTATAAAGTGGTAAGTAATGTTTGTTATAGAGAGGGACCTCGTTATAGAGGAAGAGTTGGATTATAAAGTGGGAATGTTCGTTATAAAGAGGGACCTCGTTATAGAGAGTGTTGTAGATTATAAAGTGGAAGTGTTCGTTATAGATTAGGACTTCGTTATAAAGAGAAGGTTGTAAATTATAAAGAGGGAATGTTCGTTATAGGGAGTGAGTGTTTGTTATAGAGAGAGTGATCGCCAGGACTTCCTTACCGTATATACTTACCTAATACTTATCGGTGAAAAAGAAAAAAATGAAATATAAAAAAAAAAGTCCCGTCAGTATTCGATCCCTGACCCCCACACATGATAGGCTACTGTTCGAACCGCTGCACCAAAACCACATAACTGAGTGTGGAAGCTACAGTCCCATATAACCAATAGCTTACGTTTTTTGTAATCTCTGTCTCATCTGTAAGTGAAGTGAATCAAGTGTCTGTATCCACTCCTATAATGAAATAGAACTGAGATCTCGAAGCTTGCCCGACTAATGAAAAGCACGAATTTTGAATTATTTTTAAGAAATTTTCTACCTATCGAAAAATACTTTAAACTTAAAAGGATCCCTCGGTCATGATCTTAGACAGGTGCACATCAAATTTCATCAAAAAAGGATCATCAATATACCTAAGTACCTACTTGTATAAGTATAGAGGCTGTGTGTTTGTTATAGAGAATATTCGTTATAGAGAGTTTGTTACATGTTAAAGTGAATGTTCGTTATAGAGAGGGACCTCGTTATAGAGAGAGTGTTGTAGATTATAAAGTGGGAATGTTCGTTATAGAGAGGGACCTCGTTATAGAGAGAGTGTTGTAGATTATAAAGTGGGAATGTTCGTTATAGAGAGGGACCTCGTTATAAAGAGTGTTGTAGATTATAAAGTGCGAGTGTTCGTTATAGATTAGGACTTCGTTATAAAGAGAAGGTTGTAGATTATACAGTGGTAATGTTCGTTATAGAGAGGGACCTCGTTATAGAGGGAGAGTTGTAGATTACTTATAAAGTTCGAATGTTCGTTATAGAGAGGGACCTCGTTATAGAGAGTGTTGTAGATTATAAAGTGGAAGTGTTCGTTATAGATTAGGACTTCGTTATAAAGAGAAGGTTGTAGATTATAAAGAGGGAATGTTCGTTATAGGGAGTGAGTGCTTGTTATAGAGAGAGTGATCGCCAGGACTTCCTTACCGTATATACTTACCTAATTCTTATCGGTGAAAAAGAAAAAAAATGAAATCTAAAAAAAATTCCCGCCAGTATTCGATCCCTGACCCCCACACATGATAGCCTACTGTTGGAACCACTGCTCTAAAACCACATAGCTGGGTTTGGAAGCCACAGTCCCATATAACCAATAGTCTCTGTCTCATCTGTAACAAACTCACTTTTCTATGACGAATTTTGAAAGGTTAATTTCTAAATTGTCAAAAATTCAATAGTTTCATCTTTAGTAGCTTTATTTAATTAAATAATATAAAAAATTAAATAGTTTTTATTTTAATATAATTCAAGGTTTTCCAAATTCCTTTGGCATTTCCTTTGACTGCCCTTGGCGTCTGCTAGAAATGGCGCGAAATCAAATATCCGAAAATAAATCAGTTTTATTTTTTATTTTTTAAATATTTTTTTTTCTGTATTTTCTCAAAACATTTTATGCATGTATTGCATATCAAATTGTTGCTTAAACAATGACATCCATTAATATACCTTTTTATTTCGTTCATCTTTAGAATTCGGTGTGATATGTTAGTTTCTGTAGAATTTTTTTAGTGGTTTTCAACGTATGATGGTCAATGATGCGCTTAGGAATGGATATTTCTTCATAGTTTGGGGTAAGCTTTGCTGTGTCTTAAAGCCTGATTCATTCCGAATAAGAAATGTATAAAAAACTACAATGTTATCGGTTTGGCGTGTGTTTAAATTGTAAATCTAAACAGCGCTACAAACAAAAAAATTTCCGAAAATCATTTTCCTCAATCAAAAAGTCGTTTATTTCGTTAGCTGGCACGGTTTAGTTTGTGTTTATCTTGTAGTGCATTTCATGAGGAATAAAATGAGCTATTCAGATCAACTGTAGCTCGAAAGATGCAAAAAGCCACAAAGAAACCCCGAAACCCTACACTACCCCATTTTCTTAGAGTTCCGCAACTCGTAACTTTTGCACGGCCTCTTAAGGCTCAGCGATTTTACGTTTATTATAACTTGACATGCGGAATCTCTGTAGTGGCAAACACATTTTTGGGACACCGAGAGGATTTTAATATAGTGGGACGAGCTAAAGCGCAGGCTCCGCCTGCCCTTAACCTCGCCACTGCGTGGGGCTAGACACCTGGGCCTTCGGCCTCATGGTTTGTTTTGTTTTTCTATGAAGGTCGTCCATTTAGCCGCGGCGCGCTGCGGCTAGATTGACGCCCTCTAAACTTTTATTAAACGAACGGCGTTAGAGCAAATTTACCTCACCATACCTACCTACTTTTTAGTGAAAAAAAAAAAAAAATCAAGGGTCCTACAATATCCGCAATTATCCTTCTCACTCAGTATCAAATTTTCGTTCTTTTTATTGTGATTTTATTAAGATTCAGTTTGCAAAATGCGTTTCGAGTTCCGACCATTCAAAAACGTGGTTTCTCATTTGGAGCACTTTTTTAAAAAGAACGGCCATAGGTAATTACGAAATTCTACTCTACAAATGTTTAAGTACCTAACGTTGTTTTAAACAAAAGTATAACTAAATTTCAGAATAATCCGTCAGTAACTGGGATTGGAGCCAAATCGATCGAAATTCAGTCAAAGACTGCTGTAATTTTCTAGGTACTAATTGTAATTTTATTCCAAAGAACCCTCCAAGATCTATTTCCCAACATACTTATTAATTCCTAATGTTATAGATTGAAAACTCAGCTCTTGTTGCTTATCCGACTAATCAAAAACACGAATTTTTAATTATTCTTAAGTACCTAATTCTCTACTTTAAACTTAAAATCCCTCGGCCATGATCATTGACAGGTGCACATCAAATTTCATCAAAATACTTATATAGGCTGTGTGTTTGTTATAGAGAATATTCGTTATAGGGAGTTTGTTACATGTTAAAGAGAATGTTCGTTATAGAGAGGGACCTCGTTATAGAGAGAATGTTGTAGATTATAAAGTGGGGGTGTTCGTTATAGAGAGGGACCTGGACCTCGTTATAGAGAGAGTATTGTAGATTATAAAGTGGTAATGTTCGTTATGGAGAGGGACCTCGTTATAGAGGGAGAGTTGTAGATTATAAAGTGGAAATGTTCGTTATAAAGAGGGACCTCGTTATAGAGAGTGTTGTAGATTATAAAGTGGAAGTGTTCGTTATAGATTAGGACTTCGTTATAAAGAGAAGGTTGTAAATTATAAAGAGGGAATGTTCGTTATAGGGAGTGAGTGTTTGTTATAGAGAGAGTGATCGCCAGGACTTCCTTACCGTATATACTTGCCTAATACCTACTTATCGGTGAAAAAGAAAAAAATGAAATATAAAAAAAAAGTCCCGTCAGTATTCGATCCCTGACCCCCACACATGATAGGCTACTGTTGGAACCGCTGCACCAAAACCACATAACTGAGTTTGGAAGCCACAGTCCCACATAACCAATAGCTTACGTTTTTGTAGTTTTAGAGAGTTTGCTACATGTTAAAGTGAATGTTCGTTATAGAGAGACACCTCGTTATAGAGAGAGTGTTGTAGATTATAAAGTGGGAATGTTCGTTATAGAAAGGGACCTCGTTATAGAGAGAATGTTGTAGATTATAAAGTGGGGGTGTTCGTTATAGAGAGACACCTTGTTATAGAGAGAATGTTGTAGATTACAAAGTGGGTGTGTTCGTTATAGAGAGGGACCTCGTTATAGAGAGAGTGTTGTAGATTATAAAGTGGGAATGTTCGTTATAGAGAGGGACCTCGTTATAAAGAGTGTTGTAGATTATAATGTGCAAGTGTTCGTTATAGAGAGACACCTCGTTATAGAGAGAGTTTTGTAGATTATAAAGTGGGAGTGCTCTTTATAAATTAGGACATCGTTATAAAGAGAAGATTGTAGATTATAAAGAGGGGATGTTCGTTATAGGGAGTGAGTGCTTGTTATAGAGAGAGTGATCGCCAGGACTTCCTTACCGTATATACTTACCTACTTATCGGTGAAAAAGAAAAAAATTAAATTAAAAAAAAAGTCCCGCTAGTATTCGATCCCTGGCCCCCACATATGATAGGCTAATGTTAGAGCCACTGCTCCAAAACCACACAACTGAGTTTGGAAGCCACAGTCCCATATAACCAATAGTCTCTGTCTCATCTGTAACAAACTCACTTTTCTATGATAAATAATTTTGAAAGGTTAATTTCTAAATTGTCAAAAATTCAATAGTTTCATCTTTAGTAGCTTTATTTAATTAAATAATATAAAAAATTAAATAATTAAATAAATAATTCTACGTTTTTCCAAATTCCTTTGGCATTTCCTTTGACCGCCCTTGTCGTCTGCTAGAAATGGCGCGAAATCAAATATCCGAAAATAAATCAGTTTTTTTATTATTTTTTAAATTATTTTTTTTTCTGTATTTTCTCAAAACATTTTATGCATGTATTGTATATCAAATTGTAGCTTAAACCATGACATCCATTAATATACCTTTTTATTTCGTTCATCTTTAGAATTCGGTGTGATATGTTAGTTTCTGTAGAATTTTTTTAGTGGTTTTCAACGTATGATGGTCAATGATGCGCTTAGAAATGGATATTTTTTCATAGTTTGGGGTAAGCTTTGCTGTATCTTAAAGCCTGATTCATTCCGAATAAGAATTATATAAAAAAGTACAATGTTATTGGTTTGGCGTGTGTTTAAATTTTAAAAATAAACAGCGGTACAAACCAAAAAATTTCCGAAAATCATTTTCCTCAATCAAAAAGTCGTTTATCTCGTTAGCTGGCACTGTTTTGTTTGTGTTTATCTTGTAGTGCATTTCATGAGGAATAAAATGAGCTATTCAGATCAACTGTAGCTCGAAAGATGCAAAAAGCCACAAAGAAACCCCGAAACCCTACACTACCCCATTTTCTTAGAGTTCCGCAACTCGTAACTTTTGCACGGCCTCTTAGGGCTCAGCGATTTTACGTTTATTATAACTTGACATGCGGAATCTCTGTAGTGGCAAACACAATTTTGGGACACCGAGAGGATTTTAATATAGTGTGGGATGGGATAAGTAACTTCTGAAGTTAGTGACGTTAAAAAGACATATTATATTTCAGAGCATTTAAATATCCAATAGTTTCGTGAAAAAATGAGGAAGGAAAATATGATGTAAGACTCGTTCAAATTTTTCTCGATACAATATTTTTGTGAACATGTTGTATAGGTACCTACACAAAATATTTTTAACGCATAATAGGGTCTGAAACAAATAATATCTTTAATTTAATTATTTTGCTGGAATGAAAGTTATATAGTCTCGAGTATCTAAGCTGGATTGGTAATCCCTGGATTTTCTTTATTCCATTTCAAATTTTCTAGCGAACTGAACTGTAAGTAATCTTATAATTTTGTTCTCTCGCTTGATGTTTTCAAAGCTTAGGAATTTTTCAAGGGCTCCAAATATTTTTCCTGCGTTTACCGTTTGGTGTTTTAAGTTGGAATGGAGGTGATGTTCTCCTGAGTCCAAAATATAGTTATTTTTCTCGTTTTGTCGTAGAACATGACCTCACTACTGTAAAAAATGACTTGCTCCAACATACCTACAGTTTACCTCATGAAATGATTGAATTATGTAGTCCGATTGCTGACTAAGGGTGCGTCCCACCATGCCCAGTTAAAATTAAACTGGAGATTTTGTCGTATGTTTACCATGTTAAATACCATGGTAAATCTCCAGTTTAATTTTAACTGGGCATGGTGGGACGCACCCTTAGTATATCTATGTTATCGCATTGTAGATTCTGACCACTAAATAAAAATTTATTACACTCTACAGTTGGTATGGGAGGCGGAAATGACGTCACTATTTGGTTACGTCACCTTTTGCTAAGCTCTGCGCTGCGTCTTCTGCTACCTATCTCACTATAAGCTAATTGTAGGAACCATCAACTCATGATCGATATAAATGTCGATTTATCAAACTCTGACAAGGACACAGCTACTCTGTTGTGTTGTGTCTCAACTATGAAACCGAAATCAAAATTAGTTTCAACCCGCTAGAAGGATTCTCCAAAACTCGGTACAATGAAAAAGCTCGTTTTCATTTTGTTTTCTCTGTTGCAGTTTCTGGTGCGCAGCGAGACAGTGGGAAATCGAAAGAAGGTTCCAGCAACTCACTAGACGGGAACGGAAATCAAGCGACTCCCTATTTTGACAAAGTGGCCTCAAAAAACGTAACGACGCTTCTTGGCAAAACTGCATACCTCACCTGTAGAGTCAAGAATCTAGGCAATAAGACGGTAAGTTTACTTAAAAGTTCATTTAGGAATTCTCAAAATTTTCAACCTGACAAACTCAAAAATTCAGTTATAGGCCCAGCATAAACCTGTCTACCAATTTGCTCCAGTTACTCGTATGTTTCTTAGGCTAGCTGTCACTAGTCTATACCGTGGAGATAAAGTTGGTAAATTTTATGTTCCCGATAAATTTGCTGAACACTTAAGAGGACGCTATACCTGACGGTGCATTTTTTGCCGCCCATAAGATTAACATTGCGAGCGGCGATTCATTTTCAAGGTTTACCCTTGGTTGGAAAGACACAAAATTTTGCCTGTGCCTAGCCCTAACAATGTTCTAGGGAGTGTTCGAAGCAGATTTCCCAATTTCTCATTGGTTTCTTTTATTGCAACTTTTTTGCAAATGCTAGCATCGCATACCTCAAGAAAAGTGCTGTATCTCGAAAACCAGTAAAAAAAATGGGAAATCTGCTTCGAACACTCCCTAGAACATTGTTAGGGCTAGGTACAGGCAAAATGTTGTGTCTTTCCAACCAAGGGTAAACCTTGAAAATGAATCGCCGCTCGCAATGTTAATCTTATGGGCGGCAAAAAATGCACCGTCAGGTATAGCGGACCCTTAATCTTGCCGTTAAAAGTTCACTAATTAATGTTATTATAAAGCCAGGATAGGGGAAGGGACCACCTTTTTTATCGGGAGGATAACGCTATAGTGTACTTTTAGGAGTGGCTATATAGGGGACTTTATGAGAAGGAAGAGGCAAAACATCCTCTGCTGATTCTTGTTTATTTATTTAACTGGTGGTTAACTATGTGGTGTTTAAACAAGTGGTGCAATCCGTCCTTAGTACTATTGGAAGATAGCATTTAATTTTGAATTTTCGCACCACCCACTCACAAAGCATTCCTTTTTTTATCCTATAAAAATATTTTATAACTTCGCAAAGCGAGGGCAAAAACTGCATAGAGACAACACCTGCAGCGTGAAAAACCCTAGGGAAGTACTGTAAGTTGGGGTTATTTATTATTTATGTAAAAAGTAGGGTAGTCTTTATCCCATACTCAGCAGTTGTCTCCTGCACATATTTTGCCCCAGGTCTCACTATAGCTGAAGCTGTTACCGTTTTTTTCCACTTTTTATTTATTATACACGAACGTTTTCAACGTACATTACTGGCTGCTATTTGACAGTTATGTGTAACGTCGTGTAAGTCTTACCTAACACTCTTATCTCGCTGAAATTTATCGAAAAAACAAAACTTTTACGTTTCTTCGAAGATTGCTATTCTGTTTGTGCTGTTTGTCCTCGTTGTGTTCAATTTGGATATTGTAATATCTCTAAGGCTATGCTTTACCTGATGGTGCATCGATGCATTGATGCGACATAGTTTCTGACTACCTATATTTCAGAACAAGTAAACATCCAAACGTTTCCTCAAAAAAATGGGTCACAAAAAACGGCAACAAAGAGCATTGTGTAGACAGGCTTCACTTGTGCAATTCATTCATGATACCTATAATACTTTGTGTAAGTGTACGAATACAAAGGTAAGGAAGTTAGAAGTAGGTAACTGCCTCCTTTTGACATAAAAATACATTCCTTGAAAGTTATGAGCCGTAGGAGGCGCCACGAGTCTTTTTCTTTTTCTTCTCTCGTCTCAATTTCTGCACGATGGTTTTCAAAAAGCCAGGGGCAAAAAAATAATCAATCTACTGCTGTTTACTGGAAGTCAAAATGTGACCCAAAACAAGCAAGGCAGAAACCAAAGTCGAGAAACTCTGGTTTTCCTGGGCATATTCATTTCACTGATGTCCAGCCCCTAGGGGGGGAGAGGTCGTGTTGGGGGCGTTCCCCCCTCTATCTTTTCGACCCTTTCTCTCTCTGCCTGTGATCAGTCTTGGGTGGATGCAAAGGGTTGGGTTATATTTGGATATTCCTTATGTTAAGAATTGGGTAGGGGTGGTTAAGCCAACCCCAGCAACTAGACCATTTCAAGCAATATCCGTCAGCTGGCAGCACTACCTTGAGATGTTGGGCATATCAGAGGTGAATAGCGATAAGAAAAACTTCGTTACGATTGGGATCGAACCGGTGTGACCCGGTTCTAGTCTAGACCACTCGGTTGTTAAATTGCAATAATAGAAAAGAAAACAATGAATGACCAGTTAAATAAAATGAGAAAACAGAAAATAAGAGAAATGGGGGGCGAATGGGGGGAGGGGGGTAATAACCCCCAGGAAATCGTGGGTGACAAAAGAAGTTAGCCGAATGGTCAACGGTGGTCGCCCAACAGTGAAACTTAATAAATTGGCCTCTCCGAGATATGTGCTGGATAGAGTAAGTACAAGTTATGGGACGATATTTCATTGGATTTCGTTGTTGTGGGCCCTGGGGGGGGGGGGGGGTTAACCGAAACTTTCTTCGAGTGCAGAAGCGTCGTTCATTTTCTGTTGTGTTGCTTTAAACTTTTGGGCGGGAAAACCTGCGTGATTTACGAAACTGTGTTATTTCGGATAGTTTACGCAGAGCTGAGGTGGGTTCCGAACAACCACAGCCTCGATATACAATGCTGAATATGTTAGAAGGGAGCTCTCTATATTTCTTATGGGTATCTTTATCTTACAGGTATCTTTATCTTATATGTACCCTTATCTTATAGTTATCTTTATCCTACATGTACCCTTATCTTATAGTTATCTTTATCTTATAGATATCCTTATCTTATATACATCTTTATCTTATAGGTATCTTTATCTTATAGTTATCTTTATATTAAAGCCTTATCTTATAGGTATCTTTATATTAAAGCCTTATCTTATAGGTACTTTATCTTATATGTACTCTTATCTTATAGTTATCTTTATCTTATAGGTGTCTTTATTAATTTATCTAACGTGTAAACTTGACAATATAGCAGCAGAAAATAATCCTCTTACCTCTCACCTTTACATACCCAATGATTGAATATAAAATTGATTTTCCCACTACTTCTGCCGTATGTTACGACACCTTTGAACTCTGCAGCATTGTTATGGCTTCTCTGACGAGTTTGAAGCTTAGTCTATTCAGCACAGATCGGGAAGAATATTGGTACGATATTAAAATTGGGTGAGCCTCTTAGGGGAGGCAAAGGATGAAACCCTTGAAGACAAATTGAATCCGACCAAAAACACTCCGTGTAAAAAAAACAGCCAAGTTTATAACCCTCCAAAAATTAGCCTATCTCAACAGCCCTTAAAAGGGTTTGATATAAAAAACGTTGGCCAAGTTCTCCACATTCCAGCTATCACTCGGCCCCCAAAATTAGTGATATCACTTATTACAGGGCCAAGACCTTGGCGCAAATCACGTAAGCGTCACAGCCGGTCATAGACACAGGCTTTAAGGTTGGATGGGGGCTGCGGTCCGGGGGTATTGGAAAGCAGGTATATGACAAAATATGTCGCCAACATCCTTGTGATTCGCGCCAAGGACTTGGCCCTGTAATAAGTGATATCACTAATTTTGGGGGCCGAGTGATAGCTGGAATGTGGAGAACTTGGCCAACATTTTTTATATCAAACCCTTTTAAGGGCTGTTGAGATAGGCTAATTTTTGGAAGGTTATAAACTTGGCTGTTTTTTTTACACGGAGTGTTTTTGGTCGGATATCATATAATTTTTGTAAGGTGGTACAATAGTTCTACCAGTAGGTAAAACATCAATTGGCTGTCGAATGGACTCAAGTTTTCTTGCCATACCTGGAAAGTACCTACCAGTACCTGAAAACCAGTTCCCTGTCAACCATACAAAAATTACCAATCTCATACCTGAAATACCTGAAAAGTACCTACTCATACCTGAAAATGAGTTCCCTGTCGAATCTCCACAAATTACCTTCCCATACCTGAAATGTACCTAATCGTACCTGATAACAAGTTGACTGTCGAATGGAGTCAAGATACCTTGCCATACCTGGAAAGTACCTCCCAGTACCTGAAAACCAGTTCCCTGTCAAATCTACACAAATTATTATCCCGTACCTGGAATGTACCAACTCGTACCTGAAAGTAAGTCGCCTGACGAATCTACACAAATTACCTTCCCATCCCTGAAAATATAGTACCTTCTTGTACCTGATACCTGAAAGTAGTACGTAATCGTACCTGAAAGAAACAAGGAGACATATCCACATTTCACAACATTGTAGGTAGGTATAGGTAGGTATTTATTGTTAGGACAAGGAGCTGGAGGCAGTATTTGTTTTGTAAATATTCTGCCATAAGTTAGTATGGGAACTTTGAATCGAACCTGAACCTATAATACTGAAGGTACTTCGGGTTTCCGATTTTTCTGGGTGTCCACGGGATGGTACCTACAAGTGTGCTGAGTTTCAGCTCTATCGCACTGCTGGAACATGCTAATAATTTGTATAGGTGAGTCAGTGAGTGAGTGAGTGAGTCAGTGAGTGACCCTCAAAAACAGCTAAGTTTGGTATGTCACTGCTCAGGTACGGTTGGACGTAGAAGTTTAAAATTTCATTTAGGAGGTCCCGTGCGACCCTACTACAGGAAAAGGGTACCCACTGTTCGAGCCACGCCCCCTTGCCTCCTGTAGAGAGGCACGAAAAGTGCACAACTCTGGTTCCTGTATAACATGCTGGCAGTGCTCGAGGCTTTGTCGCGCTTTCTTTTTCTTTAAAACTTGGCTGCATGCACTGCCGTGCATGTTGATGTTAAGTCGCGCCTTGTCCACTGTCACAAAGCAAATGACTAAACCGAAAATCGCGTTTTTTGTTGGTCTTGTTGAATTTGAGACTGCTCTAGTGAACCAATAATTTTGAAATTTGGCGAAAGTGATCTCAGATATAGATGCTTCAGACACAGTTTCCACAGATTTGGGATTTTTTTGAAAATTACAGGAGTTATAAGCAAAAGAGAGTAAAGTAGTAGTTTGCGCGTTGTTCGACGCTTCACCGTTCAATGGATACGCTTGAAATTCGGTATGCATAGATATGCTTAAAAGTATTTTGTAGGGATGAGCAAAAAATATATACAGAGTTAATAAGTTTTAATAATTTCATTCGTCGTAAAATGAGTAATATTTCAAATTGAGAGAGATAATAATATTCCACTGAGTGATATTTCTTGTTGAGTGACTTGAGAAGTGAAAATGTGCGCAAAGTAAATACTTACGTCTGTTCCTTTCTTCTGAGAAGGTTCCCGCAAAAAAATACTCAATTTCCCTTTTATAAGAAAGGTTTCATTTTATTGGATTTTATTGGGTTTGAGCTCTTATTTCAAGGATACCGAAACTACAGGATTTCAAAAACTCTGAACGGACGTTTTTGGTTCCGTTGAGGTAGGTTTTTTTTCAAGGGTGTCTCATTTTTTAATCCGTTTCGGCACAGGTTCATTTCCTAATTACTCAAAATAAATATGTCGCTGAGTCTTTAGGTCGCTGTCTTTAGAAGAACACTGAGTCACACAGGTTCGATCCCGATCCTATAAAATTTTTTCTGATCGGCATTCACCTCTGATATGTTCAGCATCCCATGTGAAGTGTAAGGTATATCAGGGCTGTGGTGGTTCGAAACCCTCCTAAACTGCTGGCTTGATTTCACTGACGAAAATCATTTTCAAAATCTATAGTGGCCCACTAGTTTTGGACGTTAAAACGACATAATATTATACTTCAGAGCATATCCAATAGTTTCCTAAAATGGGAAGAAAAGGCTTGTCTGGTGCCACGTATGATTTTTGTCAACAATAAAACTGTCCAAAATTAACCAATCGTGAAATCACAATTAATCATAATTAATGACGTTAAAAATACATATTATAGTTCAGGACATTGAAATATCCAGTTGTTTCCTCATAAAGGGTGCATAAAAAACGTAAACAAACACGATTGTGTGGTCGCTCTTAAGAGGACACTATACCTGACGATGCATTTTTTGCCGCCCATAAGATTAACATTGGAAAGACAGAAAATTTTGCCTGTACCTAGCCCTAACAATGTTCTAGGGAGTGTTCGAAGCAGATTTCCCAATTTCTCACTGGTTTCTTTTATTGCAACTGTTTTGCAAATGCTAGCATCGCATACCTCAAGAAAAGTGCTGTATCTCGAAAACCAGTAAAAAAATGGGAAATCTGCTTCGAACACTCCCTAGAACATTGTTCGGGCTAGGTACAGGCAAAGTTTTGTGTCTTTCCAACCAAGGGTAAACCTTGAAAATGAATCGCCGCTCGCAATGTTAATCTTATGGGCGGCAAAAAATACACCGTCAGGTATAGCGGACCCTTAAACTCCATTTTAACAGGATAGAGTGGATGATGGGAGAAGACAAGGAGTAGGTACTGGAATTTAGGGTATACCTGAAAATGTTAATGAGATGTTGTTGCCTTTTAAAACTTAATAACGGTACACAAGATATCAGTTATCCCAAATTTTAATTTTCAGTACAGTGAAAATTGAACCAATTTTCCGGAAAGTAAGATAAATTTTCATCGAGAGCTGTAACATGATGATATTGTGGCTGAAATAAAACCGTTTTCGCTCAGCACCATCTATTATATAGCTAACAAAGCAAGTTAGATAACATTATGACATAGTTTGGACAACCAAGCGATGGAATATCAACGCCAATGCAACTCTGGAGTTAAGTTATCGTTAGTTTATCATTATCATTACTTTTTACCATAAAAAATGGCTTAAAACTAAATGTACATTAGGTATTTGTTTGCTGTGGACTGGTAGTTGGCTGTTTAAAACCGCTCATGTGGGCTTATTACTCCATTTCATGCAAAAATACAACACTACCTCACGACAAAGAGTCTCAGGTTTACATCCCCCTATAAACACTTTTCACTCGCCCTGTAACTTCGGAGTAGGGCTTGAAGTACGTAGCATTGCGAGCCAAGTACGTGTAGTCGACCTTAAATACCCTGAAATATAATAGGTCTGTCATTTTAACGGCCGAATCGGTTAATTTTGGACAAATTTTTTAAAATCACTCGTAAGGTCACAGTATTGCCAGTTAATTTCGGACGTTAAAAAGACATATTATTTCAGAACATTTAAATATCCAGTAGTTTCCTTATAAAGTGTGCAGAAAAAATGTAAACAAATATAGAATGTATGTTCGGTCTTATAGACTAGTTAAACTAGTTATGGTATAGTGATTTAGAAATTTGCTGAAGGGGAGTGCGGCGAAGCCATGTCACAAGCAGAAAACGTTGCTCAAGCTGGGATTCGAACCCTGACCAGACACGAGTCTTGCCTCTTTCCCAGAGGCGAAAGTTTACATTTTACAGTTTGTACTATACATTGACAGTAGCTGAGGAGAGAAATGCCTATTCATTCTCCAGAGCACCATTACAGTTCTTACAGCTTTTTCTTCTGCTGTTATGGCAGCTTGGGGGGAGGGGGGGCCACTTCTGTTTTTACAATACCCCCTCTCAGAAAAAGCTTTCTATGTAAATTAGAGACTTGGTTCTAATTGCGTTAACACTCTTTAAAAGCCTTGGTTGAAGGGGCTTATGGGTTGAAAAAAGGCTCCGATATAATTTAAAGCCATGAACTTAGTGAGAGCTGAAAATCCCGAGAAAGGTAAAAGGCCAGCCCGGATTTGTGGCCGAAAACAGGACGTGCCGTTAAATTGATCGCTTGCTTTACAACCTTACATTCTTTGCTTCTTCCGTTACAAACTTTCCTGACACAGGTGTTCGGTGATTTTCACATAATATAACGAAATGTAGTAGGTATCAAGGTACAGCCCCCACCCTTCAGGTTCACTGAAGTAGAAACATGTGGTGAAGAAGTACTTGGTGCAGAAACCACTACATCGCAAATCTTTCTATCATCAGCTACACATAGGAGCGCCTACACTCATATTCCGATTGGCTTCCAGAGGGATTACGAGTGAGGGGTTATGTGCGAGTGCATGGGGGAAGCTTCTTAAATCTCAAGTTGCCCCTGCGGATTTGGGAAAGGAGCCTTGAATCCTGCTTTTCATAGTATGTTGCCAGCTCAGCTGCACAGAAATATTTTTTAGAAATCTTTATGAAATCTCAGGGAATCTTGGAATTTTTTGGAGTGGTTACCCCTTCTGGGTTCATCTTTCTATGAATATCGTTCGGAATCTTTGGAAATCTTTATGGAATCTCAGGGAATCTCGAGGAATCCCTGGAGTGGTTACCCCCTCGCCTAAAACTGTAGCTCTAGGGAGCTGGTACTTGGTAGTGCTGCCAGCTGACCCTAGTGGACATTTCTTGAAACAGCTAAGATGGAAATAATTTTTTTTTTACTGATCCCAGGCCGGGGAAGGCACCCTTAAAGAAAGTAGAAAGAAGAAAGGGATTTATATTTAATATCCGGTTGAGGTGAAGCGGCAATAACTTTCTTTTTTTGTTGTGAGGATTCGCTGATGAGCTGAACCTCTGTAATAAGAACAAAGCCATAATAAAATACCTCGGAGCTAAGGTGAAAGAAATTAAATGAACCATTCTAATATTATTCTTTTAGAAAAAAAGTAAAATTAAAAATCCATCCCAAGTTTTGTTAATTAAGCTTCAGATATAAATGGGAATCTCTCAGTTTGTTTTATTTCAACTTCACTTTTTTTCTTGTTAGATTTACATACCTGAAAAAGTTTTAGGTTATGTTATGACCATCGTTTTCGGTTTCCTTCTCAGGATAAAAAATGGTAAAAAGTTTACAATACTATATTATGTAGTGAACACTTGCTTGATGAACATTTACAAATTTTAAATTGTTTTTTCGATTTTTTGGCAGTAGCGGCCGCAATTTTTAACCAATCAAAAATTTCTTGAAAAGGTACCTCGGCAGTGGTTTTTGACAGGTGCGGACTAAATTTCATCAAATTCGGGTGAACGGTACAGGCTGTGAAGCTATAGTACTGATAGACTTTTTGCAGAAACCACTTTTTTCGACTCAAATTTTGCACGAAAACAATACTTTCTCGCCATATTGTCTAACGGGAAAGTTGAAAAATTCTGGTCCACCGGAGGTTGATTCTCATGTCCTACAGATCTCCTCTTCGCCATTTACACTGTTTGACTGCAATACTAAAGCTGATTCAACAGCGAAAGACATTTATTAAAAGAAAAGTGAACGCAGGAACGCAGAACCCGAAACTAATAGGGTTGGCAACCCCTGGGTAATACTGGGGATGAAACTGAGAAGGTGGAAGGGATAGCGTGACCTGGGGCTGAGGTGCCCCGCAACTGGGGACTCGGTGGGGAAAATTACTGGGGTAACTCCCTTAACAGGGGCTGAAAAATATTTTTTTTGTGACCCAAGAGTGCTTTCCTGTTCTGACATATAATATATTCTGGTCCTATGTCAGAAGCAGATCCAGAGGGAAAATTCTCAGACCTACCCCCTCTGGATACTCGTACTCGTGTATTGATACAACCACTCCAGAGATTGCTTGAGATTGCATGCATGAGGATTTCCAAAGATTTCCTGAGATTCATAAAGATTTCCAATGATTGCCTGAGATTTCCAATGAGATTCCAACAAGATTTCTGGAGTGGTTAACCCCTAGCTAAAAACAAATATTAATTATTATGGTATTTTCTTGAGAACCATGAGGTTGGAAAAGTTTCACCAAAAAGAAAAAACTTTGTTAGTATAGTCCAAGTCAGGCTGGGAGCATACCGAAAAGTCATAATTTCTTGCAAATCTAGGGCTGATCAAAACTTCATTTTGAGCAGGGAAATATCTGCTCAGGGTCGGATTGGCATTTTTAGCGTATGGTAGGATATGGAACCCAAATCCGGATCGGCGTCAACTGAAAATCTTCAAGAAATTATGACTAATCGGTACGCTCCCAGCCTGACTTGGACTATAGCTAGGACTGAACCATCTGGTTATTTTAGATTCTAGAGGCTGTTTGAATGAAAAATAAGAATTATGAGAGAAGCGCAACTCAGCGAAACAGCGGCAGAGTCTAATAAACGTCGTGCTGTTAAACGAAGAAAAAATAAAAAAGATTTATAGCGTGAGATACAATTACTAGTCGTAACTAGAACTTCTATGCCATAGCGATATTGAAAAAGTTTACAATCTTTTCATTTTGTTCATACGTTCATTACGTTCATACTCTTCACTTACGTACGTCCCTCACATCATTCAATAACACTGACAAAACAAGGGGTACGACAATGGTCGCACAAACTCTCCCTTCCTATATCTTTCTGTGCCCAACTTTTAAATGAGATAACTAGCATGAGGAAGTTTCCCCGAGTATTTTGAGTACCCACATGACATATTTCACAAACATTCAAAAACTCACCAGGTGGGGGGGGGGTCAGATAAGCTTTGAGAATTTTTTTACCACATAACTCTATTGAGAAAGTCTGTTCGAGGATTTTAAATACCCAAATGGCATATTTCGTAAACATAAAAAACTGACCACTTGGGGGGTCGTATCTTCCTAAATCGAGTTTCCCCAAACATGCCGCTAATGGGGTATTTTTACCTGTAATATGCACTATTACTCCTGAGAAAATGAACGAAATCGTTAGAGTCAATTTTGAGAAAAAAATTAAAAACCCGTTTTTTTGAGGTTTTTCGGGGACTGCGCCCCCCAATTTTCCACAACGGAAGATCGGATAGAATTGAGTCTGCGCATTATTTTTCTACACTCGTGTACCAAATTTGAACACAATCGGCTGCACGGTTTGGTCCCTGGCTCTCCGTACATACACATACATATTTTCAGGGATCAGAAAAACTTCGATATGGTTGGGATCGAACCCGTGTAACCCAGTGTTTAGTGACATCACATTGAAGCTTTCTTCTTTTTTTCTCTTAATTTTTTTTTTTTATTTTCAGTTGTCCTAACCTAATCAAATAAAGAAAGAAAGATGCAGTATTTGTTATTTCTACAATGAAAATCTCTGGGACTTAAAAGCGTTGAAACGGAGTGAATACAAATAAATTTATGATATTGAATCAATGAGAGATTGGGAGAAAGAACCAAAATTGGGCATAGGCAAACAAAAATAAAAAATGAATAAAATTGAAAACCAAGAAATGAGCGACAACCCCCTCTCCCATCCCTTCTCTTCTTCAGCCGAAAGTATACAATTAAGGGTGGCTTTTATCAGTCCAACTTGTCGGTAGGATTAATATTATAAAAATATGTTTAGCTTACGGGTAGAGGCAACCCACCCTCTGGTATTATAAATTTTATCTTGTGGAACCCTCCCTTAAGAGGACGCTATACCTGACGATGCATTTTTTGCCGCCCATAAGATTAACATTGCGAGCGGCGATTCATTTTCAAGGTTTACCCTTGGTTGGAAAGACACAAAATTTTGCCTGTACCTAGCCCTAACAATGTTCTAGGGAGTGTTCGAAGCAGATTTCCCAATTTCTCACTGGTTTCTTTTATTGCAACTGTTTTGCAAATGCTAGCATCGCATACCTCAAGAAAAGTGCTGTATCTCGAAAACCAGTAAAAAAAAATGGGAAATCTGCTTCAAACACTCCCTAGAACATTGTTAGGGCTAGGTACAGGCAAAATTTTGTGTCTTTCCAACCAAGGGTAAACCTTGAAAATGAATCGCCGCTCGTAATGTTAATCTTATGGGCGGCAAAAAATGCACCGTCAGGTATAGCGGACCCTTAATGTAGAGTTAACTTAAAGACGACTTTAGGTTTTCAGGTTTTCAGGTTATGACTTTTCAGACTTCGATATAAGATGGGGATCGAACCGGTGGGACCCAGCTATTTTTTTTGTGACCACCCGTTCCCAAAATTTCTACATCACAAAATGAAATTGATTTCGTGATTGTGCCCTTTTCGATAGAAACCACAAAAACCGCTTCGTCGAATATATCGAAGTGGTATAGTAAGGATCAAAGGTTGAACACCTACGACCACCAAAACCACACTTCCACACTGCTTGATTCGAAAAAAAAAAAGTGAAATCGAATTTGGAAAGCAGCAGGCACGGGAAATAGCAACTCTGGACTACCCCCTCCACGCGTATGAATGTGGGGGTTGCGGACGCCTCAGGCTGTACGCTTGCCTCCCTCTGTGGCTGACAGTGTAATTAAGGGTGGAAAGTGTGTTTCTGTTGTTTTGTTTTCTAAAAGTAAACCGACACCTTTTTTGGGACATTGTCGTGAAATATTGAAATATTTATTTACGCCAGTGTGCGATTTAATCCGCTCCCTCTGGCCATACACTTGTGATTACTGTGAAACCGGTTTCGTGATGGTTTTAACCATCCGGTCAACCACAGACCGACGGGTTTTTTTGGGGGTTCACCTGCACTGTGGTATAAACCAATCAGTAGCGTTTTACAGGTGACCACGGCCGCGGTTGGTCTTGGGGGCGCCAGAGCAGACTATAGGATTGATACCTGAAGCGGCACGCTTCTACAAGCCTAAGGTCAATTACTGACCGAACGCTTTTATTCTCCGATATGTTGACCGATGGTCACTATAGCGGCATAAGTGATCGGCGGTTTCTGGCCAATCTAACCGTTGAATCCACTGATTACTTCTTATAGCTGTAATGGTAACTTCACCGCTGTATATTCCTCCTCGATCAACTATTGATCGGACACCTTTTGCTCTCAGTTATCATGGCTTTGACACGCAGGTTGGTTGGTCAGTCAGTTGGTGGTGTAACCGTTGAATCAATTATTGACGGGGGACTTTCTTCTACTATTGACCGGACACTTTTGTTCTCTCCTTACCCCTATATTTCTGTTCTCTTTTTGACCGGACACTTTTGTTCTCAGGTATCTTGGCTGCGGCACAGAGATACGCATTTGCTTACCGTTGGTCACTATACCTACACAAGTGATCAGCGATTCCGGGCTATTCACCACCCGCAGACAGAAGACTGGACCCTACAAATAAAGTACCCCCAGCACAGGGACTCTGGTATTTACGAGTGCCAGATCTCTACGACTCAGCATCTGAGCCTATATATCCATCTCAACGTGGTTGGTAAGTGAATTTTTGAATTTTTAATATCATTGTGGATATAGTGGTGGATAATTTTCTGGGACCATTTTCTGAGGAACTGTTGCATATTTATTGGTTCTGAGGTACAGTAAGTATCTACGGGCTATCGGATATTTAAATGTTCTGAAATATAATATGTCTTTTTAACGTCATTGCTCATGAGGCTATGTTGTGATTTCACGATCGGTTAATTTCGGACAACTATTTGGTGACGATAATCAATCGATCGTGAAATCACAACATAGCCTCATGAGTAATGACGTTAAAAAGACATATTATATTTCAGAATATTTAAATATCCAATCGTTTTATCACAATGTTTGAAATCGGATCGTAAAAAAATAGCGAATGTATGGTGGCCCTTAACTGACAGATAGTCAGCAAATTTATCTCCGGGAGGATAACGCTATAGTGAACTTTATGTGGAAGCTATAGTACCTACCTATACCTACCACCCTAGATAAGGCCTCGATAGCCGAGTGGACTAAATGGTCGACTTTTGAGGAGCTGAGAGAGCCGGGTCACACCGGTTCGATCCCGATCCTACCAAAAAGTTTTTCTGCTCGGCATTCACCTCTGATATGTTCAACATGTCAAGTGAAATGTAGGTATATCGAGGCTGTGGTGGTTCGGAACCCACCTAAAACTGTAGGTCCCCATCGTTTACTCGATGGCTGGGGAGCTGGTATTTGGTAGTGCTGCCAGCTGAGCACAATGGATAGTTCTTGAAACGGTCTAGTTGCTGGGCTTGTCCCCCCAACCCTCAGCTACCACCCTAGATGGAACAGTGCTACCGAGATCGTTGTGAAAAAAACTTCGTAGAACTCCTTTCCCTCAGGAGATTTTCTGTTTTCCTTCGCCCGTTCACAAACAATAATTTTTGTTTTAAGTCCCTACAGATTACTTTTACTGTACTTACCCAAGTTTGAAATTCAAATGTCACAAATAAAGTCACAAATCTTCTGAAACTAGGTCAATTGAAATAAACAAAACTTACGAAGGATTGTTGCAGAGTCGTCGGAATATCAATCAATGCACTTGCATTGAATATAGATGGGCTACGAGCGATTCCAGAATTACTCAGTTTGAGGTCCCAAATATGAAATGAAGTTGGAGATAGCATAGGACTTGCTGAACGCTGATTGCTTTGGTAATGCAGTTATCCACTGGTGAAAATTTCTTGCTTTGTTGCGGATTTAGAATTGAATTTGGTTTCACCGAATAGGTAATAATCGGATTATCCCCCTCCCCCGAATTATGCTTTGGTTCAACGCAAGGCCTCTACGTTCTAAAGGTAGTCCTGTTTTAATATGGAAGAGGGACTCACGGTGACGTCATTCATGTTTGACTATGGGACCATTGGTGATGTTTATTTCAGTTCACCCGGACCAAAACGTAATATAAATATTCTCACAAAATTACAGAATCTAACGTCCTTATTGCAATAAAACATATAGGATCTCCTGCATATTCTTTTAAGAACATAAAGTAAGCATTAATGTGTTAAAATGACTTTTGGCTACGGCACAGTGTTCGAATTACCAAACATCAATAAACCCACTGATCCAAAAGGTGTTTGTTGATGTTTGTTTTTTGTTGGATTTTTGCTTACTTTATGTTTCTATAAAAGAATTGGCTTGAGAAAAAGTGCTTTCTTTCGGTTCAATTAAACATAAACAAACATCACCCTGGGTACGTCTCCTTAAGGGTCCGCTATACCTGACGGTGCATTTTTTGCCGCCCAGAAGATTAACATTGCGAGCGGCGATTCATTTTCAAGGTTTACCCTTGGTTGGAAAAACACAAAATTTTGCCTGTGCCTAGCCCTAACAATGTTCTAGGGAGTGTTCGAAGCAGATTTCCCATTTTTACTTTCTCGCCCGTATGTAATACATGGGCTGAGAAAGTTATGTTATCGTGCGAAATTTCGATTTTGAGATTTTCATTGCAAAAGGCGTTTCAGAGGTCCTAGATACCAAAAAATCCCTTTCGGCAGCCCCGAAAGGCGTAGGTAGATTTCGAAGATTACTTCCATCAACTAAAAGCAGTCTAAAATCATTTAGAAAGACGGATAAGAAGATTTTCAGTTGATCCAATTGCATTATCTACAATAACAAACGGAGGAATTGAGTTTTGAAATTTCACCCCCCCCCCCCCCCCTTAACAAGAAAATGAAAGTCATTTTACAAAAAACTTTTTCAGACAAAAGTTGTAGATATTATTAATAGAAACTCATAGCAAAAAGAATAAACTCAATATCTCACCAAATAAATGAGTTATGACGTTTTGAAAATTCAACCCCCCACCCACTGCCTAAACGGTGCGTCGGGCGAAAAACTTGTGCAGACAAAAGTTGTAGGTAATATTGAGGCAAATGCATTACAAAACAAAAGAACTCGATAACACAATAACAAACGGAGGATTGAGTTTTGAAATGTCACCCCCCCCCCCCCCCCTTAACAAGAAAATGAAAGTCATTTTACAAAAAACTTTTTCAGACAAAAGTTGTAGATATTATTAATAGAAACTCATAGCAAAAAGATAAAACTCAATATCTCACCGAATAAGTGAGTTATGACGTTTTGAAAATTCAACCCCCCACCCCCTGCCTAAACGGTGCGTCGGACGAAAAACTTTTTCAGACACAAGTTGTAGGTAATATTGAGGCAAATACATTACAAAACAAAAGAACTCGATAACACCCCTAGGACACAAGTTATGAATTTTTTTGTGCGCAAAACCCTCTTTTTCCACCCCTATTCAACCATTAAGGGTGGGATCGAAAAACGTTACTAAGAAAAGATGCAGGTAGTACTGTAAGACGACCCTCAGAGAAAACTACGTTTCATTAGTTGCAATATTAAGGGAGTTATGGCCAAAAAGCCAGATTTAGAAAAAGTCCCCCCATTTCCCCCCCCTTGGTCCGATTTCCCCCATTAACGAACTCGACCGAGATTTTAGTCCCTTATATTTTATTAAATAGTCAAAACCAATTATTTTTCAAAAATACGGCTGCTAGCGTGTTCACAAGGAAGTGAAAATGATATATATATATATATATATATATAGATATATATATATATATATATATATATAAACTTTTGAACTGATGGTGGTTTTGGGATCCAGGGGTCATAAAAAGAATAACTGTGAAGAAATTTTTCAAAAGTGAGACTACTGGTACGACTACAATAGGTAGATTTTTCTTCGAAATCTACCTAAAAAATGGTTTTTAGGTCATGTCCGTCCGACGTACGTACGTACGTACGTCCGTCCGTCCGTCCGTTTGTCTGTAGCGCGGCTACAGGTCACACCAGTCAACGGATTTGGCTCAAATTTGGAATATAGATGTCTAAAATCAGTTCCGAGATACATGTTTAATATAATTTTGATTACTCAAAAATTGCGCTCACTATTGTCAAAAAAGTGTCAAAAAAAATTCAAAATCGTGTTTTTGTCTACTCAAGACGCATTTCACGGTACGGTAATAAATAAAGTTAGAACCTTAAAATTTTGCAGTCGTGTTCCCAGATAGACGCTCCAGGATCATTTTTATTGTTTTGGAGATGGGCCAAAAATTTGGGCCAAAATTGGCCCATACGTGAAAATCTTGGCCCCATGAACAGTATTAGCAGGAATTTCACAAAAATCCATATACTTGTGCTTAATAACATTACTTAAAGGTTTGTCGAAGAAATATTTAATCATTTCAAAATTGCGGCCAATATAGGCAAAATATAGTCAAAAATAGGAAAAAAAAAACTAGAATCTCGTTTTTGATTGGTCAAGACGGATTTGGCACTACAGTTATTAAGTTAGATCCTTGTAGTTTCGCAATAGTGTTCCCAAATAGATGCTACAGGATCATTTATATTCTTTTTGAGATGGGCCAAAAATTTGGGCCAAATTGGTATTATCGTAGGAAAAATTTTCCAAAAATGGAAATCACGTTTTTGATTGGTTAAGACGGATTTGCAACAACCCTAATCGACAGATTTCCTTCAAAATTGGTGAAAGTGGTCTCAGATAGATGCTTCAATAGATTTTCATTTACTTAAAATTTAAGACGGTGACATGCAAAATAGAAAACATATACTTTGCGCGTCGAGCGACACTTCACTGTTTGACGGATATGTTTGAAATTCGGTATGCAGGTGCCTAAAAGTATCGTCCAGTGCGAGGCAAAATACTTTTTAGAAAAAGTTAAAATTCTGACAATTATTCACGTAAAAAAAAAATCAAATTTTCAATAAAAATTGCGAGAAAGTCAAGTGCGACCATTGTCGAACCCTTTATTTTACTGGTTTTCGAGATAGAGCACTTTTCTTGAGGTATGCGATGCTAGCATTTGCTAAACAGTTGCAATAAAAGAAACCAGTGAGAAATTGGGAAATCTGCTTCGAACACTCCCTAGAACATTGTTAGGGCTAGGTACAGGCAAAATTTTGTGTCTTTCCAACCAAGGGTAAACCTTGAAAATGAATCGCCGCTCGCAATGTTAATCTTATTGGCGGCAAAAATGCACCGTCAGGTATAGCGTCCTCTTAATACCGAATTTATCGTACATTCGCTATTTGTGTAGGTTTTTCTGCACACTTTATGAAGAAACTATTGGATACTTAAATATTCTGAAATATAATATGTCTTTTAAAGGCCAATATTAAGAGGCGGTGTTGTGATTTTGGTCAACAAAAAATATGTCCGAAATTTACCAATCCTAAAATCACAACACAGCCTCTTAGTTTCGACCGTTAAAAGAACATATTATATTTCAGAGCATTTAAATATCCAACCCTATAAAATGTAAAAGGTTGCACCCTTTCCCTATCCAGAGCCAGCACTTGCACCTATAGGTTGCAGTGTTTGTGGTCCTGACGCAAGGTCCACACATGGTCGTGTTGCATCTGCAGCACACGTACGACCATGGGCAGAGGTCAGTTGAGTTGGTATAAAACCCAGAGGGATTAGCAGGAAGGGATTGATAAGCAAGAGAGAATCAAGAGTGACCAAAGTGTGTTGAACGTGACTTGAGGAGACGCCCACCATACGACAGTCAAATTGGAAGACAGGTCATTGGTGCCGTGCTGCCCTTACCCCGAGTCAGCGAAGCCACCACTACAACGCTAATATAGTAAGTTATCTTTAACTGTTTACTTTCCCGGGTTACCGAAACGCTCGTCCATGACATTCAGGGCCTAGAGTTGTATGATAGCCTAGGCAGCTTTAGGACCTGTTTACATTGGTGTCAGAAGACTTAAAATTCGGATCCATCCCACATTTATTTTAACTAATTTACCCCAGTACAAATTTTTCTTTTTAAATAATCATGGTCATCACTCGAGCCGAAGAGGATGCCGCAGAGCGTGCCCGACACAACTTAATGAAATTCTCTAGGGACATTCCCATGTTTGTCGACACAACCCCGGCTTATACAGCCAAAGACTTCATTTCTAGAGTAGAAGAAGTTGGGGTTTTGTCTGGCTGGAATGACGACCAGAAAATTAAAGCGGCAATGTATAGGGCAACAGGTTATGCCAAACAAGTTCTAAACACAAGTGTAATGGTAACCCAAGCTATCACATGGAAAGATTTCAAAACCAATTTTTTATTATACTTTACCCCCATGGAAAATTTTAAGGATATTATGGGTGAATTTTCAAATGCTAAGCAAAAAAGTGATGAATCAGTAAGGCAATTTGCTGCCCGCATATCGCTGCTAGCCAATAGGATTTCTGCATTTTATAAAGGAAAAGATAACGAAGTAGCTAAGAAAGGTGAAATCGAAGATCTACTTTTGCAATTTTTCGTGGAGGGCCTTCGCGAAGGACGTAGAGAAATTTATAGGGAGAAACCAGAAACTATGGCAGAGGCTCTCAGACTAGCGATCGAAATTGAAAGATCGTCAGACGTAGTTGCTCCTAAGGTAAAAAAAGAACCGTCTCATGATGATGAGATTCTGGAATTAGCAAAGAAATTCGAAAAACTGTCTGCCCACGTTATGTCACTCTCGAAGCCTGAAGGTGGAGAGGTCAACTGGGCCAGTCAGCAAAACAATACTAAACAGCAAGGCCAAGGTAGTTCAGGCCGGCGAGGCAACTCGTACAATAACAGCTCTTATCAAAATAACAACAGGAACCAACCTGAGCATAGGTACACCGAAAATAACAGAGGCCAAGGAGGAGGCTATGTCGCGCAGAATTTCCAAAATAATAGGGGTTTCCGGGGCAACTCTTTCGGCAATCGAGGAGGTTACCGTGGAAAACCCCAATTCCAGAACCGTCAACAACGCAATTTTTACCAATACCCTGATTACGGGCCCAACCAGAATTATGTTCAATATATCCCGCAACCTGTCCAATATCCAATGTACCAACCAGTTGAGTACAACAGGAATGGGCCCCCCAACCAAAATGCTGGCCCATCAATGCCTGCTATTGCGTACACACCAGAGTTCCACCAGAACCAACGAAAACAGAACCAAAAAAACTAAATGGTGGGGAGACCAGCAAAAACCATGGTCCTCCCCAAATAATTCCCAGTATACAGGGCTCTTTGGGCCAGATGTACCAACGTGTGGATCACAATAGCACTGACGTACCGTCAGTAGTAGCAGTTACTATTGGTGGACAACCCACTATTAGGAAATTACTAGCTGATAGTGGAGCAACCGTAGAAATGCTAAAACTCTCGTCACTGGATGATTCATACAAGAACATGATCGTACCAGCAAATATTAATATTTCAGGCGTAACCAAGGGAGAACTTTTGGTTCTTGGCCTATGTCAAGTTCCTGTAGAGTTCTACCCAGGGTTTTCTCTGGATGTAAGTTTTATTATAGTGGAAGATAAGAACACTTCCTTAAAAGCAGACGGTATCATAGGCCGAAAATTCATGGCTGAAAATAAAATATATTTTACAGACGGGAACAAAAAGTTGCTTATAAACGGTACTAAGGTCAGCCTTCAGTTAATGTCAGCAAACAACATTGAAGGTACTCAGGCAGTAAACCAACCTGCCAATGAACTGGACCTCAAGCCTACGGTCACTCAAGGCAAGGCTGAGGTCAAATGCAGGCCTCATAATGCATTCGCTTATGCTGATGTTAAAATTCCGCCTAGGTGCGCGCGAATAATAAAAATACGCACACAAAAACCCATGAGATGTGAAGCCGTATTCATACCAGAGGATAATTTGGACTTCGCCATGCCCGAATCCTTGCACATGTTTAAAGGTCATAACCGTAAGACATTGGTCCACGTGACCAACACATCAGATCTACCAGTAATGATACATCGCCATCAGAAATTGGGGCAGATTCATCAATCCAATGAGGAGGTTTTCATTATGCTAGCGAATCGAAGTGAAAAACGACAGGGTGAAGTAAACGTTCTTTCAGAACAGCCAGATTTAGCTCATGTTCCCGATGAGGTTAAACAGCCCTTGTTGGATCTGATCAATCGGTATGAGGACATTTTCGTAAAGCCTGGACAAAAACTAAAGGCAACTACTAAAGCAACAGCTCCCATACTGACTGGCAACCACAGTCCGATATATACGCGACAGTTCCCTATAGCTCACAAACTGTTAGGTCCGCTCAACGACGAAATTAAACGTCTACTTGACATAGGCGTAATAAGGCCAGCCTCAAATAGTGCCTGGTCTAGCCCATTTTTCCTAATAGCCAGATCTAATCAGATTACAAATCAGACCAATTTTCGTTTGATCTTGGACTTTCGC
Source organism: Mesopsocus fuscifrons (assembly GCA_950004255.1). Lineage (NCBI taxonomy): Eukaryota > Metazoa > Arthropoda > Insecta > Psocodea > Mesopsocidae > Mesopsocus > Mesopsocus fuscifrons. Next base: position 18,453,279 of record OX465377.1, read on the forward strand.
AACATCAACAATATTACAGAAACGATTAGGTATGAAACACCCAATGCTGAGAAGCTGATTGACTCACTGGGTGGAAATTCATTATTCACAACTTGCGATCTCAAGAACGCTTTCCTACAAATACCCATATCCGACGAAGACGCACCCAAAACCGCATTCTCCGTAGGTAACCAGCGATACGAGTTCACCCGCCTAATTTTTGGGGCGAAGAACAGCTCTGTATCGTTTCAGAAAATAATCGATGACGTGATCCGCGACGCAAATCACAATAATGTGAAGGCGTATGTAGACGATCTGATCACCTACTCAAGCAGTCCTGAACTTCATTTAAAACACATTGAGAAAACTTTTCAAATGCTACGGGATGCTAATCTCACTATTGCGTTGAATAAGTGTCAGTTCTTCAAAAAAGAATTATTGTTCTTAGGTTTTATAATTTCCAGCACTGGGACAAGACCAGATCCCAAAAAGTGCGAAATTTTGTCCAAAATTCCCTCTCCAAACACAGCAAGAAGACTGAAAAGCTGGTTAGCATCAGCAAATTATTTTAGAAAACACATTGATCACTATAGCGAGACTGTAGCATGTCTCTATGATCTTCAAAACAGAAAAGGATCTAAGTTCAAATGGGAGCCGAAACACGAAGAAGCGTTTCGGGCTATTAAGCAAAAACTCCTAAACGCCACTCTATTGACGTATCCTGATCTGTCCCCAGGGGCAGGCCCCTTTATTGTAATTGGGGACGCTTCGTCAGTGGCCCTTGGATGTCAGCTAAGTCAAATAAATAAAAACGGCGAAGAAGTACCTATCGCCTTCGCAAACAGGGTTCTAAGTGAGAGTGAAAAGAGGCGCTCAACTTATAGGAATGAGTTAGAAGGTATCCGCTTCGCGTTAACGAAGTGGCGCCAGTATTTACTGCATAATCCCTTCATAATACGCACTGATCACAAGCCCCTCATCTATTTACTCACTACCAAAATACTGAACCCAACCCTAACACGCATGTTAGAATTCTTTTCCCAATTTAATTTCACAATAGAGCACATAAGTGGCCCTCAGAATCCAACGGATGTTTTATCCCGTGTAATGGTTAAAGACGGCGTTTTAGAATACATCCCTGATGAGCAGGATGCCACAAAAGGGCCTAGTTTTCAAGATTTTCTAGAAGAATGGGAAAAGACACAAACTCAGTATTACCAGAAATCAGGAAAAGCAAAGAAATATTCTGATCTACCCAAACTCAGGTCTGAAACAAAGAGTAGTCAGGAAATCCAAACGTTAGAACCTACAAACATTATGTTCCCCGATTTACAAAAGCATGAATTAGAAATAGGCACAGTTATTTATTCTATGTGATGGGCGCAGTGGCATGCTATATTGGAGTTCGTTTATTGTTTAAGTTCTTGTTTTTTTAGTTCAAGTAGCTAATATTGACGTTTTATTTTATTGCATGGGTGTGCTGTAAAGCCACTCTTATGCGGTGTTACAACAACAGTTGTCACAAATGATGTGAATTTTACCGTATGTGGTGCCATTTAGGCTACCAACCTCATTACAACAATGCTGATTGAGAAATGTTTACATATTCCGCTATGACGCGGTGCGGAATAGCTAAGCCTTAGGTAGGTTCATATACTAATATTTATTACTGTTTCAGAAGGAACGATGCAACCGGTAAACAACCGTCACCGACTATGAAAGGCGTGTCGTAAATTTAAAAAAAAAAAAAAAAAAAAAAGGAGAGAAGAGAAGCCGACTCTCAACGCCGAATTTTGAGCTCTGGCAGGTGCCATAAGGGTGTTTGGTCGAATAAAGTCAAAAAAAAAAAAAAAATAATAATAATAATAATGATAAATGCGTACACCACCCCATTGGCACCCTGACCAGAGCAACTATAAGAATATGTTTAAATATTTCTCTATATTTCAGAAAGACCAATTGGAGCCATGTTCAATGTTTCACGGGAGACAAGCTCACTTCACAGGCCCAGGTCAAGTCAGCCCTGGTCCACTCCAAGCTCACTTCAGTGGCCCAGGTCAAGTCAGCCCTGGTCCAGTTCAAGCTCACTTCACAGGCCCAGGTCAAGTCAGCCCTGGTTCACTCCAAGCTCACTTCATTGGCCCAGGTCAAGTCAGACCTGGTCCACTCCAAGCTCACTTCATGCACAAGCCCAGGCCACGTCAGGTCTGGTCACTCGCCGAGAACTTCACCAGTCCAGACCAAGCCAGTTCTAACTTCGCAGCTTCGCAGAACAATCATCATCACAGCCTCGCAGTGCAACCTTCATCGCAGCCTCGCAGTGCAACTATCATCGCAGCCTCGCAGTGCAACCATCATCGCAGCCTCGCAGTACAACCATCATCACAGCCTCGCAGTACAGCCACCATCGTTCCGGTCAACAGCAGCGCAGTAAGTCGTCGTCAGCCGTCGCATACAATTTTATAATTTTCTCTTTTATCGTCAATTTATTATGTAATTTTAATTTTTTTTGTTGCCATTGTATAACTTTAATTATTTGATAATGATAACGTAATCAATCTTACATGTAAAAACAAATGTATGTTATCGTATTCGTGGACTCATGGGTTAAGGGCATGGCACCATGGGCGTACTCCTCAAGTTCACACTAAGCTCTGGACATGCAAAGTGTCCAACCTTTCCTTGTTGATTCTTCTGTCGGATAGAGACCTAGTTTCATCCGAGACTCACTGGCCTCAATCCTGGAAGGGGGGTGTAAAAGGTTGCACCCTTTCCCTATCCAGAGCCAGCACTTGCACCTATAGGTTGCAGTGTTTGTGGTCCTGACGCAAGGTCCACACATGGTCGTGTTGCATCTGCAGCACACGTACGACCATGGGCAGAGGTCAGTTGAGTTGGTATAAAACCCAGAGGGATTAGCAGGAAGGGATTGATAAGCAAGAGAGAATCAAGAGTGACCAAAGTGTGTTGAACGTGACTTGAGGAGACGCCCACCATACGACAGTCAAATTGGAAGACAGGTCATTGGTGCCGTGCTGCCCTTACCCCGAGTCAGCGAAGCCACCACTACAACGCTAATATAGTAAGTTATCTTTAACTGTTTACTTTCCCGGGTTACCGAAACGCTCGTCCATGACATTCAGGGCCTAGAGTTGTATGATAGCCTAGGCAGCTTTAGGACCTGTTTACAAAAATGTGCAGAAAAAAAGTAAACAAACATAACTGCGTGAACGCCCTGAAACTCCCAGCGGACCCTATATCAATTTTCAAAAGGTACAACCTATAAAATAAAGTGTTCTTGGGTTGATCGCTATGCTGGATGTCGCGAAGGCTTAGAGAATTGACGCCTGACAAAACATTTGTTCCTATGGAATAATTTTTGAGAGAGGGAAGAATGATTCCTCGATCTGCTTGAGGAAGAATGGAGCTTGGAGCATCTTGAGAATGAACTCATGACCTTTGACCTATCACTTATTGAATTCTTGGCTGCTATCTTTACATTATGCGAAATTCAGTAACTTGAATGAGTTATAATTCATCCGTTTTCTTTTTCAAAATTTAAAAATAACTAAACCCTTTTTTCGACCATTTTTTGAGGAAACTTCTGGACATTTGTTTCCTTTTTTTTTGCTGCACCTTTTATGACGATACTATTGGATATTTAAATGTTCTGAAATATAATGTGTCTTTTAAAAGGCCGAAATTAACAGGCTGTGTTGTAATTTTACGATCGGTTAATTTCGGCGTTAAAAAGACATATTATATTTCAGAGCATTGCAGAAATAACTGAAACAATAACGAAGGCATGTTCGGTCTTAAATTGAAAAAGTTCTTGGGTGACCTCTGCGGAGGCTCGGCAAATTCGGGCGCCAGAAATTACAAAAAAAGAAAAAAGGTCGCACCAATGAAGACCTGAATATCATAATTCAGTCGTCTCCTTTTTCTCGAGGTATTCCCGAGGTGAAACAGCACTTGTCTTGCATTTAAATAAACCCACCCTGCTGAATCAGAATAAATTGTAACGCAGATTTTTCGAAAAACTCCCTTTTAGTTTACCTCTCACTTCCTTGAGTGGTAGGTATTGTATAGGTGTGAAACGGGTTCGATTCCGCTCCTATCAATATTTTTCTGATTGGCATTCACCTCTGATATGGTCAACATGTCAAGTGAAAGGAGGAGAAGCTGGTAGTGCTGCCAGCTGAGCACGAAGGATACTTCTTGTTGCTGGGCATGTCCGCGCTACTGCTGAGTCAGAATAAATTGTACCGCAGAGTTTTCGAAAGCCTTCTTTTTAATTGAACTCATCTCGGCGCAGCTTGAGGAAGACTTTAGGTAAAGGCATGGCATCCTCTTGAGGGCTGCTCACCCCAACAAGATTAATTGCAAAAAGTGTTTTAAGCTGCCCTGTTTCACCCCGAACCTTTTTAACTTGAGAGGCATCCTTAGCGAATCCTTTTCAGACTGTGGTTTTTCTAATGCTTTTGTCGATATCCTCTCTGCTTGTGGCTTCGCTTTGTGTCAGCGTTTTTGAGGAAGTTTGTAAGCTTGTCGGAAGTGAGAATTTCCAGTGTCTTATCTTTATTTACCTGCCATGTGTTTAAACATGCCGCCTCAGTGTGGTTGCACGAGTTTCCTCATTAACTGTGCTGAAAAAACGTAAACAAACACGACTGCGTAGACGTAATAAAGTAAAAAGTCTCACTGTGTTCGGGATAGAACCTGGTCCAGAACCTCCATTCACAATTACGATTGGCAAACTCACAAATTTCCCATACCTAGCAGAAATGTATTTTCGAGAAATTTCTATCTTCTAGATTTGGAATTAAATCTTAGAGGCAGTGCAGATAAGCTTCGTGCCTACCCTACATTATACAGGAAACGCTGATTTAAATGTCTCCCTCCCTTTCCTGCATTTCTGCCATGAAATTGTGAGTTCTGAGTTGATAATGAAGGTAGCTGGAGTCTAAAGGTATAGCATTAAGAGAAGTGACGCATATAAAGACCAATTAGCCAATCAGGGTGAGTGTTTTAAGTAACTTCCTAATTATTTTTAAGGACGTCTATACGCAGTCGTGAAATTAACAGGCTGTAAAGTTATTTAACAATCGGGTAATCGACAATTTTTTTTGTGACAAAAATCACTCGGTTGTAAAATCACAACACAGCCCGTGAATTTCGCGACCGTTATATATTTCAGAATATTTAAGTATCCAATAGTTTCCTCACAAAGTGTGCAGAAAAAAGTAAAGTAATAGCGATTTTATGCTCGGTCTTGGTCTTAAGGCCCATTCTAGTTGAAGCAAAAATTGTAATCAGATTAGTTATTAACTAATTAAGCCACTGACTATACTGACTTCAAAGTGCGAGAAAGAAAAGTGCGACCATTCTCAAACACTAATTTAAATGGTTCAAAATTATTTTCAGTATGGCAAAAATGGAAAGTTGTGTGATTCTTGATGACCCCTCGTACAATAGAAATGTAACAAACAGTATCCAAGAAAAGTATACGAGGGATATTTGCCGTAAAAAGCAATAGAAGCTCTCTTGGATGGAATGGCTCCCTTACCTACCCAGGTCGTAAGGGCAAATCTTCCCTTGGGCTGCGACAGCGAAACAAGAATTTCCTGCAATGGCGGACTCTGTCTGCTTCAAGCTTAAGCTCTTTCGTCCCCATTACGGTTGGAAAAGGTTAGTTTGAGGCAGAGGTGACCTCCCAGGTAATGGAGAACATTTTCAGCTATTTTGGGGAAGGTTAACTAAGCTATTTCAAGAACTGTGCATCGCGCTCAGCTGGCAGCACTATACCAAATACCAGCTCCCTATTAGAACAAGATGGGGGCGTATAGTTTTAGGTGGGTTCCGAACCAACACGACAGTAGGGTAGAACTAGCGGTTCTAACTCAGACCAGTGGAGTTTCTAACTCAAGCAAGCTAAAAAGCCTACCCATGTGGAGCCTAGCGCGGCAGCCCCGACCACACTTTGAAAACTATTCTAAGTTCGACTTTTTCTTTTTTTAAGTCAACTGGCGTACAATCCCAGTGAACGGGACATATTCAATCAAGGTGTCACTAAACATGAGACAGTAAGCTGTAGTGTTTTCAGGGAAATTAGCACTTGCATCAATAATAAGCCTAATATCCACGGATCCCGTTTTGACAACTTCATTTTGGCGGGAGCAGTCAATCACCCATACGGGGTAAGAGTCCAAAAAGTCTTTAGGAGTAATAAGTGGAGCACGAGTGTTCTCATCGTGATAATAGTGTTTTCGAAAGTTTGCAAAGTTCTCATAAAGAGTTGCAATTTGGTGCCTTCCAAAATTGACCTGCAGAGGTGTATAAGGATAACTCTCAGAGCCAATGTGAGCCCGGACACTTCGAATGTTACATTTATCGAATTTGCTTGCGTCCATATTAATAACGTCAGTGCGGGCACTTTGAAATGCTACCACAATAAAGCGAGGCCGTTCCGTGGCAGAAGCCATTCGTACGGGCCACGTCACAGAAGTGCTGTTTGAGGGAAGATTAGGATATTCATACAACTGCCACGTTCGAAAGCCAATTTGAATAGGTACATCTTGTTGTAAAATATTAAGGAAATGAAGGCGATGAGCATCATTGACAGTGATGAAGGGCACTTGCCAATGTACCGTACCAAGTGTCAATGTTAAACCTTTATCAACAGTGGCAATAACAGCATTGTTGTTTGTGCGAGAGCGAACAAGTACGAGTTCATGCTTTACATTAAGCAGGACCTTCTTATAGTCCTCAGCGAAACCCAGCAAGAACTTTAGAGGAACACAAAAGTTGAAGTTTAGAAAATTACGATGTTCATCTACGAGACCTGAACTGTTAGGCAGATGATTTCTGTCAAGCTCGGAGAATGACACAAGACCTTTTAGTAATCCAGTGATACCAGGGTTTCTGCAGCGATCAATGATGATTCCATTCAGTTCGTATCTTATTTCAGAAAAGAGATGGCCCATAGCATAGTCGGCAAGTCCTTCAGTCGCAAGCAATACTCTGCCATCAGCTACAGCCAAAGATCCTTCCATGTACAGTCTACTTTCACTAGGTAGTGTAAGCACATCTTGCTGATGAATAGGTATACGTATTTCATCATTGTTTCCAAGAGTGGATGACGAATAGGGCAGTATCGAGTGATACTCATATCTTGTTAGACTTTCGTCCACTACAAGAGGTTCCTTCACGTTGAGTATGTCCATCGCTCGGAACAAGAGTATAGCCTTGGGAAACTAGGTATGATTTGTTTTCCACAGAAAGTTGCGGTCTACTTCGTCCAGAGGATGAAGCAGGAATGATGTAGGGTACTACACGCTTCGAAATATATAACCTCATCGTGCACGGCGAATATGAACGCGTACTGTCAATGTCTCACCACGGAAATCGACCAGTCGATCGTTCTGATCTAAAATGTTTAACTTGAGTGTGTGAAGTTGACTTGTATTTATAGCATTGTAAATCACAGTCTGAGGAACCTCAATAATGCGATAGCCAGGAGGGACTTTAGGTGCAAATTCGAAGATAGTGTGCGTTGGTTTTCCATTCAAGTAGGAATCCTTTGCGATATTGCAGTCTACTCGAATAACATTAACTTTGGTAATATTTGCTGGCTTAGTAGACATATTAACCAAGCCCACTCTGAATATCTGTTCCTCTTCTTCAAATCCCAAAACATCTGCTAGTTCGTCATTAACCTTTATCCACTTGGTGCAAGATATCTCAGTTTTCAGAGTATTCCTATTACCAAGGATCTGAATCACAGTTGAACCTGCAGTCTTATTAATAAAATGTTCCAAGTCTTTCAGTTCGTATGCACCCACCGGCACCTCTGTAAAATTATCCATACCCTCCACGAGAAACTGGCCATTTTTAATATTAGGAATAGAGTTGTAAGTTTCCAAGTTGAGGAGTCCAATTTCCCATTCTCCTTGAAGATCAATGGGAGGAAAAAACTGTGACTCCAAGGTAGATGAGCACCCACTCAGGGTAATTGTTAGAGACATTATGATGCACTAGAACGAGTCACTTGTAGTTTTATACATTTTTCCATACGAGATCGGGTTGTTCAATATGTAGAAATTGTAAACACAACTGACCACAATTTGTTGTATCATAGGACTGAAAAGCGTCGTGATTGTAGAATAGAGAGCACCCAGCAAAGTAGTGCTCTACTTCCAACGGCGGCCTTAGATTTCCAAAACTATCAAAGTACCAAGCCTGTAAATCATCCTTCTTGTAAGCAACCCAGTGAGTTCCGGGGCCGGCAAAGTCGTCCAAATTGATGACCCCACATTCTCGCTTCCACGGATATTTCGGTAGAGTGTCCCTCGTAAAAACCCCTCGAAAGTTGGACAGTGACGAGGTGAAACGTACAATATCACGATCCGTTAGAGGTCTCTTTCGAGGCATACCTCTTAGTTTTTTTGATTCAAATAAGGTGCTAGATAGAGACCGTTTCCTGTTTTGTACGGAGCCAAGTATAGTCCTTTACCCATAGCTATGGCTTCCATCTTCTTGTTATGTCGTTTTAACTCATGCAAGTCTTTGGTTGCCGCCTGAGCTCTATTCACAGCATTAGCAACACCTGATGCACCCCCGGCAAGGGCTCCTAAAGCTGAGAGCCCAGCAAAAATAGGTATCAGCGGTAAAACACCACCTTTGTGAGAAATAGGTACAACTTTGGGCAATTCGACTTGAGATGCTTTCTTAGTTTGACGAACACAGGAAAGAGCAACATTAACTGCATCTTTCACGGTGGGAGGCCTAGCTAGACGGATAGCCTTTTTCGCAACAGAGATGACCTTTTTGAAGCTACACTTCTTTTTCTTCTTCTTGATACCCAAACCAAGTTTAACTTTAGTTTTCATAGCGCCAGCCACTCCCAGCGCAGACATCCTTTCACCAATAGAAGCGTCTTTGGCCTTAACCCGTTGCCAAGCACTCTGAGCCAACTTGAGATCAGCAGTGTGCCTACTACTCAAGTCAGACGAATTCGAGTAAGCTATATCGTGTTCTTTGCAAGCCCTGTCTAGTGGATTTTTCCCAGGATCACCACGGGCCAAGCGTTTTTCTAACTTAGTTCCAGGCCCACAGTAAGAGTACCCTGGTAAATGAAGCTCAATCGGAAGCTTGTTGATTGCACTGTTAAGGAAGGACATATCAGACTGATGCGAAAACCATAAAAGGCCCCGTATTTATAGCATCCTGCTCAGTGTTACCATGAAGCTCGTTCCTCAAAGGCAAAAGTTTCAAGTTGTACTCACACCAGATGATGCAACTCAGTCTAACAAGCGAAAGCATGGGGTTCTACTGCCTGGATCCATTAGAGGTGCGATCTGTGGCCCCTCAGGATGTGGCAAGACCTGCATAATGGTTAGTTTACTCTACCACCCTCATGGACTTCGTTTTGAAAATGTATACATATTTTGTAAAACACTTTTTCAACCCAAGTACAAGCAACTCGAGAAAACCATCAACAGTATACCAGGCATGTCTTTTGTTGCCTCGGCCGACTCAGTCACCCCACTGTCGGATGTTAAGCCGCACTCTGTTCTAATCTTTGATGATGTTTCTTGTGAATCACAGTCTGAAATCCGTAATGCCTACTGTATGGGCCGTCACAAAGGAGTAGATTGTTTTTACCTAACACAAACCTATACTTCTGTCCCGAAACACTTGTTGCGAGATAATCTAAACTTTCTAGTACTCTTCAAGCAGGACATGCTAAATATGAAGCATGTATACGATGATCATGTTGCTGGGGACATGACATTTCCTACCTTTCAAAAAATGTGTTCAGAGGTATGGAAGGAGCCTTATTCGTACTTGGTCATTGCTAAAGATATGGATCAAAATAATGGTCGCTATAGGAAGGGCTTCGATCACTTCTTCCAGGATATAAATAAGTGAGCACCTACTAGTTGTGACCATTATGTCCACAACCATGGAACAAAAGGTTCTCAAGGATCTCGTGGAAACGAGGAAAACCCTTCGTCAGAAGTACCTAAGTCTCAAAAGAGGATTTATCGATGAAAGTATGCAAATAGAACGAAGTCTACAACCTATTACTGAGCCTCTGAAAGAACTTGTCAGTTTAGGAACAGTAAAAACTCCACCTACACCAAAGGTAGAAATCGTAAAAAGACCTGAAATAGAGTCTCCAATGGGATCTTTGCTATCATATGAGTCCCCATACCTACATCAACCATTGCAACCTGAACCACTGTTTAAGCAATCTCCGCGAACACCAAAGGTGTTTACACCTTCCCGTCTACCCGTCCCTTTTTCACCGTTAGTTCTTCAAACCCCACCTAGCAAGGAAGAATTTTTCGAGATAGAACCAGGGCCCAGCCCTATACCTACAATAACAAGAGGTCATAGTTTGTACATGGATAAAATAGGTACTATTGCTGGACAATACATCAAGCAAATGTTTGCCAGTGAAAATAAGTCAGTCATAGATCAGACCTTTGGATTTACCTACTTGGGTAATAATGGACTAGCCATTGGTTCAAAATTAATTCAAATTGATGGTGATGATATTATTATCGAAGACAAGAGGTATGCAGGCACAAAAGGTCTGTATGAACTCTTACTGCTAAAGGAACCCATGGAATACAAGCAAGATGACTTGTTAACATACAAAGAGATTCTACAGCAAACCAAGGCCCATGTTGCACCTAATGGCCGTCTCAAGGGCAGCTCAGGAATCAAGTATCAAAAAATAATTAAGCCCTTGTTTCTAAAGAAGGGTTCTGGCTATCAGTACTGGGATGACCCAAATGAACTTGTTGATCGTTTGCGCTTACTGCAAGCATCCACCGAAGCTGGGCACACGGGGCACCATAATGAAATTATAGACATCATAGAAGAGTTGAGAGAGGCCAAGATTATATATTAGATTGCAACTTGAGGTAGGTACTCATTGTCATGAGTAAGCGAGAACTTGTGCATGAACTCCATAGACCGGCACGTAGGAATTATCCTAGACGCCATGTTACCATTAAAGGTCTTCATGATCTTTGGCAAGCCGATTTGGTCGAGATGATTCCATATTCAAAAATAAACAAAGGCTTCAACTACATTTTGACAGTTATAGATACTTTTTCAAAGATGGGCTATGCTGAACCCGTGAAACGAAAGACGGGACAAGATGTGACCACAGCCTTTAATCAGATTCTTTCGAGGGCTCAGGTAACACCACGCCATCTTCACACCGACCTGGGCAAAGAGTTCTATAACAGCACTTTTACCAAGTTAATGAAAGAGAGGAACATTAATCACTATAGTACCTACTCTCCTCTCAAGGCGTCCATCGTGGAGAGGTGGAACCGCACCCTCAAAACCAAAATGTGGCTCGAGTTCAGTTTTCAGGGCTCCTACAAGTGGTTACAGCTTCTACCTAGGCTCGTTGATGAATATAATCATCGAAAACATCGAACGATAGGTATGCGACCTATAGATGTGACTAAACAAAAGGAATCGTACCTACTTTCAAGTGTCTATGCCATGCCAGATTCAAACGAACAGCCCACGTTTCAAGTTGGGGACTACGTACGGATCAGTAAGCAAAAGAAAGAGTTTGATAAAGGGTACCAGGGGAACTGGTCAGCGGAAAGTTTTAAAATTCGACTTGTTCAGCCTACATATCCTGTCACCTATTTACTCGAAGACTGGCAAGGCGAGCCTATTCTAGGATCTTTCTATCGACAGGAACTTCAGAAAACCAAGCATCACGACCTTTATTTGGTTGAAAAAATACTCAAAAAGAGTAAAGATAGGTCGTACATTAAATGGCTTGGTTTTCCAACACCTACCTGGGAGAAAACAAGCAATATTTTATAATAAATCATTTATTCATCAGACATTGGTTCATTACCCACAAGAGAAACAATATCTTCAAACCAGCAAAGTAGCTTCTCAATATTCTTCAGTGCGCACTGCCCCCTGTGATTGCAGACAATGTCAGGATCAGGCAGTCTTCGAATGCGTACAGGCAGGATAGAGTCCACGTTGACGACAGGTCTCTCCAAGATCTTTTCGAGGAACTTCTTCTTCTCGGATCCCTTGGTCAGAACAAATTTGTAGGTCTCTGTTTCACTCTGCAGAAATGTCTTCAAAGAGGAGTAGTGCAGTTCCCCTTCCTCCCACTTGAGTCCATGTAGGTTGCGAGTACACCAATTGTTGGCAATCTGAGTTTTTCTTGACAAAACTTCAAAATCGTAGGGTGGTAAGAACACAATTCGATGGGACCAACGAGGACGTAAGCCGCCAATGGCAAGTTCCTTCACCACCAAGCCATTATTATTGTCCTTGAAGCCTTGAAACTCCACAAAGATCACGTCAGACATGTTTACGCTAGTACGGTACGTCGACGACTGACTGAACTCTAGCTGCATATAGACAAAGTGCGCAGGCACAGACACCAGAGTTCGCTGCTGCAACTTTACAGTGGCCACAGTTTATTTTCATTGGTCGAGGTCCATCCACATGCGTACGCATCCATGGCTCGTTGAACGGATGAATATAGCATCGGAGAAATTGCAGAATTTCTGGATCATCCTGAAGGTGTTTTGGTAATTTAGGCCAAAGCACGTTGATGTAGTTTTGGGCACACTGAAGTAGGTACTGTTTTGGTAAATATTCGAGATCTTGCCGAGTCAACTCGGTTATATGGAACTGAGACACATGTTCCTTAAAACATGCCATAGCACTGTTAACTTTAGCCATCACGTCCATCCTGCTTGAATTTCTGAGCACTACTGGCAGTAGGTCTTGATGTGATGAGTCAACTCGGTTGAGTAAACAACAACGAGCTCTTGCATCGTTCTGTCCCCATACTCAGCGCGTTTCTGTAGCTTGCCACGGATCACGCCATCTGAGATATCTTGAGGCATTTCAGTTAACAACTCCAAGACAATTTCGTGGACAAGTGATGATAGGTGCACATTTGCCAGCGGTACTTTGTGCACAAGTTTCACAATATAGGCTTCTAAAAGGGGCTCCACCAGGAACAAGTGCTCTAAATTTTTTAGTGAGAGACGCACAGTATTCCAAGTGTTTAAACATTTCAAGACAAGATCACGACTGTTTTGTGAGGTTAGCACCACGAAGTTGGGCAACACACAGTTGAGTTGATCAGTTTCTTTCCTCATATAAGAGAGGATTGTAGTTTTTAAAGAGCACAAGGTGTGCCACTCACTCAGAGTTAAAGTCACTTGTTCATTATTAATCAAGACGATACCTATTTCGAAACGATAGTCGTCAGTTAGGTAGAGTCCAGCAACTACACTGACAACACTATAGTTTGATCCTAGGGAATATTGCGCGGTAAGAATCGTCTTCATTGTACGGAGGACAGAGGAACACTGACAGAAAATAGGCGTGACTATATTAATCCCATTTATTATAAGTTAAACATAAGAACATATGAACTGACCAATAAGAACCGAGCACATCATTCTTGTGGCATTACCTCGCTGCAGCTCTTATGAAAATGAGCTAGAGTGGTCACTCCGTCACTACATGTCCAACGTTTGTCATCATAGGGTGAGAGGGTTACTTTGTGCTGTTTTATGGTTGACATGACATGTCTGAAATTTCTAATAAAATACATGTCAGCTGACTGGACCTTCTCCTGTTCAAGTGCTTCTAAATAGTTGTCATGGGAAATACTTTTTAAGGCAACACGGGCCACACCCTTGGCTACTTTTTTACTGAAGCCACTCTTTGTGAAAAAGGAATACATTTTAGCACGGAGTCCAACGAACTGAAAAACTGGCTCCCCATTCATCTCATCCTTATACTTCCCCAGGACTTTTTTATTAGCTTCACTGAACAGGGGGTGGTCTTTGGGGTAGTCGGACGTGTCAAATAGTTCAGAATGTACCCTTATATCTTCGTAAAGGTCCTTTGTTTGGATGCAATAGGTCAAACTGTCAGTATCTGTGAAACATAGTTTAGCCTTCTCCCCGTACGTTTTAACAATAAAATTATAGTGAAAATCGTACATTATAGCCTTACTAAGCTCTAAAACAGTTGCCCCAATGTGAATTGGCCTATTCATAAGCACAGAGTTCTTTGCTTTCCTAACAATTACGAAATTCTTTGAAATAATCAGAAAATCTTTCAAAGTTGGGTCATTATTGACTTTTTTGGCTCGTTTTTCGTCTGCGACAAATTCGAAAGTGTCTCTGCGCCTTAGGCTTTCAATTGTTTTGCCATAAATAGCGTTATTTAAAAGCTTAAAAAAATCCTTTTCGAAAGTGTTCCTCGCCAGTTTTCGTTGTTCAGTGTTGAACATGATATATTCATATAACCAGGTACTTTGAGTGAAAGCAAGTACTCTGTGGACTTTGGTGACTTTTAGACCTAGATTCATGTACAAGTTCAACAGCTCACCATGAACAATGTATTTTGTCTTATTTCGAAGGTTAGGTACAAGTTTTTTTACATTCGAGTTGGGCACATTCAGTTTTTCTTTGAGTACTTTTGTAAACGGAGACAACATTTCTTCCGTTATCACCATATGCTCCGGGGCAAGGGGGTAATCGTTATGGGCATCATGTAATGACGGATCATAGTCAAGATCAACCTCAAGAAAATAACCTGTGTCAGGATCAGCAACAAGTTCTGTCAGATCAAAATCTTCAGGGTCTTCAACCCACCTTAGATCACCATACGGGACTTGTTTGCACATGGCTGTACCGTACAAGTTATTGCAGTCTAGGTATATTATGTAGGTATTGGGCTTGGACTCGTCATATGACTCGGGGATGTATGGGTTGTTTGCTGTGGCCAGCCTGTGGGTAATCATGCTAACACCGCCTCGGATGGCTGACTCAACAAAGAGAAGTTGGTCAATATCTGTTATAAGTTCTATTTGAACACCTGTCTTTTTCAAGCAGGCTTCCCAGCTCAGTCCGGGTAAAGTGTACACATGACATGGGTCAATTTGATAGAATTTGAGACTCAGGTTTCTAAAGTTTTCAAACACATCAGCCAGGATAAGTACGTCTGAAAGATTGTATAATAATTGGTACTCGCCAATGTTTGCAAGATCAAAGGTGTTCCATACATTCTGAGCATGTAGGTAATCTGACTCGGTGATTCCTGCTTGTCTAACACTGCTAAAAAAATCTTCTATGTGAGGAAGAGAGGTTTCAGCTAATTTTGTATGATCCGTCATATATTCATACATAAATACCCCCTTGCTGGTCAACAGTTCAAAATTGTCACAAATAACACTAGATAAGATGGGGAACTTTTCGGGAGTTGGACTACCTGCGGCCAGATTGTTTGATAGACTTTCCAAAGAGGCTGAAAGAAACTGGCAGCTGTCCAAGAAGCGAAACATTCCCCAACTAAACGATATAAAATTTTCCATATTTCGAGCCACACAGCTCATTTGCCTTTGGATACCTACCTTGCCAAATGCGGGGAATAAGAGCTTACTATCGTAGGATAAGTTGTGAAAAAATACAGGTACATGGTCAGCAGTTTGATAATTTAAATTGCATCCATTGTGGGCTGCACCCCTATATTTGCCTGTTCTGTGATCGTGATCCATCACTTTGTCATCTTCAAGTGATTCTCCACAAATATGGCAAGTATTTGCATTTTCAAATGCCTCAAAGTCAGATGGGGTAGCCTCCATGGGAAGGTTGATTTTTAAAAGTGGTTTCAATTTCTTTTCCTCATCGAGCAAGCATCGGACCAAACATTCGGCTGCGTCATTTGCCCCAGTCCTGTCTAGGTACGAAACTTGTCTAATAACTTGCCCGCAGTCGTCAATGACTACATAGGCAAAGCTGGAAGGGACATGGGTAGACAGAACTTCTGTTTTTCCTGGGGTATCATCCTCAGATGGCTTCAAGAGGGACTCAAAGTCAGCGTAAATTGTGAATGGAACCTTTAGCTTGTACAAGTGCTTGGTAAACTCTAAGATATTTTTGCCTTCCTTGGGAAGTTGTACGTTTTGAGCCTTATTATTGGAACACAGTCTCTTGTGTTCTTCCAATGTGGCTTCTGTCGAGAAGCAGTGCAGACAACGGAAGCAGAAATGTTTTCTTCCTTCGTACTTGGTCGTGTCAAACAAAAGTCTGTTCAAGTCTTTGATCCAACAGTAATGGGAGTTACCATCCTCGTTAGTCAACAAGAGTAAATTGAATGATTTTTTAAAGTCCGGATACTTGGATAGATAGGCAGGCGAGAGTTTGTTTTCATTGTAGGAGAAAACATTAATTGATATTTTATTTCTTTTCTCAATAACTGGGATTTTTGACAATTTCACAGGGTACTCAATACCTGTCATGTCAACCTTATCCTCATAGGGAATGTATTTGTTCACTCTCTCTGTGTTCTTCTCTGTAGGATAGAGGGCACTTAAAATGCTATACAGGAAACAACGGTTATCACTGTTTTTCACATTTACGATGGCCTTTTTTGTGGCCAGTTTGGCTGGGGTAGGGATATAAGAACTGCCAGAGACTGGGTCATAGCTAGTGTACTTAATGTGGTAGGCATTTACTCCATATTCTCGCCAACCTGAGCCTTTTGAAACGAAGGCTTCGAGGCTTTCTAACATTTTGTTCCTGCCATTTTTCCAGAAACTATTGATGTCCCGTCTATTTAAAATGATTGCCATGTTTGTGGAGAACCATGAGGACAAATATTGTTGTTGCCCGTCAACTTCTCTCATAAGCTCAACATTGATACTTAATCTGCACTTAAAAGTCTTGATTTTTTTCAATTTCTTTTTCAACTTTTTCTTCAAATGTTTTTTAAGATCACGGTCAAGAAATGTCAGGGCGTCTCCTACATGTCCAATGGGAAAAATACCTTCCTTGTATCTATCATTTAATGCTGAGGCTTTTAACGGGGTGTTCCTTTTTTTACATTTGTGATTTTTAAAATTTCGATAGTAAGTAAACTTACCCCCACATGTGCCGCACTCCCACTGATCGGAGTCTGAGTCACTCATTTTAGAAGTGCTAGGTGTGGGGTCCCTTTGGCTGGTGTGAAAGTTGGATGTGCTGGGTGTGGAGTCCCTGTGACTGGTGTGAAAGTTGGATGTGCTGGGTGTCGAGTCCCTGTGACTGGTGTGAAAGATGGATGTGCTGGGTGTGGGGTCCCTTTGGTCGGATGATTTACTCTGTAAAAATAATATTATTTGTAACCTCGGAAAAAAAAAATGATGGTTTGCTCTGGAATGGAAAAAAGTGGATAGGTACACTCTGAAAATAATCATGGTTTGCTCTGAAAAGTGGTAGGGTAGTTTTAAAAAAATACTTACTTACATGGCGTTTCCCCTCCTCTTCACTGATTTTGTATATAAATTTCTTCCCCCTCATTCCCTCGTAGTAGAATGTTAATCCTTTTTTTCCATCATTGATAGCTTTCATTGTGTCTTCGTCGAACGCATCGTTGAATTCTTCCCCTAAAAATACATTTTTCACTTAGCCCTGGTAATTTAAATAGGTGGGGATCAGAATAAAAAACATTGAAATTGCACTTACCGATGCGAATATTGTAAGTCTTTGAGGAAGTGGGCAACTTCAATTTCAGCATGACCTGAATGCCGTAATCGTTCTCAATTTTCCTTGCTCCTTTGACCTGGTAAGTCTTCTTTTCCTCCAGTTCTTTTATTGACATTGGCTTCGAAGCCCTTGCCTCATTTGCCGCCTGCAGCTTAGCATTAAATGACATCTTGAAAGAAAATAAGATGCGCTTGGTAGTGGATTTTCAGAGGAACATTTCAGTTGATAAAAGTGGTAGAATGTTTCAAAGGGACAATTTCAAAGACATAGTTTCAAAGGGACAATTTCAAAGGTATAGTTTCATAGGGGCAATTTCAAAGGTATAGTTTCAAAGGGACAATAATGAAGGGTACTTACAGTGACACAGTAGTTGAAGCACAAAACACACACTGGTAAACTTTGATGCACATATGATAGCTGTGAAAGTGAGAATCTGCTTTTATAGGCACTTTTTTGCGCCAATTTTCTTAGTCACGTTAAGACGGGGCTGATCATAAGCGAAGCATAGATGTGAAGCCGAATAAAAAATAAGTTAATCGTAAGCATCATAAGCTAAGCATAGAAGTATGCATATTATGATGACTTGAGTAATATGAGCACGTGATATTTGCACGTCAGCAGTTTTTGATCATGAAATCATAAGTTAATACCCTTCCGCATATGCTATTTTAATCTGAGGTAATGGAAACAGGTGTGTTTGAGAGGTGGAAAAAGTGTGAATCAGAAGCGGCTTGTCACTGTTTTGACACACTGCTTCACTTGTTTTTTTAGGGAACAATAAATGAGAAGTTTATTTAATCGATAACTTTTCGGTACTTCCATGGGACACTATTTTTTAACTCCCTAAATCCATTTCAAAAACTGGAAAAAATTCAATAAAAAACTCGTTAGGGGAAAATTTTTCTTTGAAAAATTATTATTATTAACAGATGTGTAAATATGTGTGCAATGGTTCCTAATAAACATTATTTAAGTAATTTATGTAGTTCTGAATCAGTCATAATTTTCTAGACGAGCCGCCTCTGCTTGACATTTTGCTCGATGCGCAGCGTCAGCAGATTTGCAGGTGATCGCATGATTTCTCGGTATTGTTATGACTACGGCAAGCGCGTGGCAAGGCTTAGGTGCATCAGGATACGTGCCTTTCCAAGGCCACATCTAGCGTTATCGATCTAGAGATCAATTTCAGGGTGTCAGATTTTATGCTGACATGAAGTTTATTTCTAAGAAGTACGTGCTTTTTTGTGACAACAACTCTCTGTGATCAGGGTCGGGTGGGCTCCTCACTCAAAATTTCGGGGTCCGTGGATATTAGGCTTATTATTGATGCAAGTGCTAATTTCCCTGAAAACACTACAGCTTACTGTCTCATGTTTAGTGACACCTTGATTGAATATGTCCCGTTCACTGGGATTGTACGCCAGTTGACTTAAAAAAAGAAAAAGTCGAACTTAGAATAGTTTTCAAAGTGTGGTCGGGGCTGCCGCGCTAGGCTCCACATGGGTAGGCTTTTTAGCTTGCTTGAGTTAGAAACTCCACTGGTCTGAGTTAGAACCGCTAGTTCTACCCTACTCACGACCGTAATATACATTTCACTTAACATGCTAAACAGGTCAGAGGTGAATCCTGCGTAGAAAAATTTGGATGCTATCGGAATCGAACCGGTGAGACCTGTCTTTCAGTGTTCCTCTATTGACATCCGTCTTGTTCTAAGGGAGGTTGTGAAACAAGTAAGCAAGAACTGAGGCGTCATTTCTGTATCTGGGGGCTGCTGAAAATTCACCCAACTCCTGAGGTGGTTTCGTAATTTGAATAAAATTCGATGCATACCTATACCTTGTAGGGGAAGCCTAAATTTTGGATCCCTTAATTGGTGGAGGAAAACCTTCTCAGTTTCTCCTACTCACAGGTACATGTATACTTGAATATACTTACAAGACTTTAAAAAAAAAGAAGAAAAAAAATCAAAATATTCTTTGGGATACGTTCAATCCTACCAGTTAATAAAAACACCTTTAACCAGGTGCGAAATTATATCACGTTCCGGTTAAAAAAATATTTAAAAAGGCAGTCGGCAGCATGTTTAACTAACTGTAAAAAGCCTCATTGGATACGCACTCCCTCCCCTAAGCTCTGCCAAGTGATTTGCATTCTTTCGAGGTCTGCATTAAAATTTTACAGCAGAAGCGTTTATTGAAAAAAATAAGTGCACCGTCATCTGGAAGCGTCTACCTTTGCCCCGTTTTACCCTCCCGCAATCGCTACTTCAAAATCAGGGTCAGACTGGTGCAATATGGCTAATGTCCCCCTATCGATACTGAGTTAAGAGGACGCTATACCTGACGATGCATTTTTTGCCGCCCATAAGATTAACATTGCGAGCGGCGATTCATTTCCAAGGTTTACCCTTGGTTGGAAAGACACAAAATTTTGCCTATACCTGGCCCTAACAATGTTCTAGGGAGTGTTCGAAGCAGATTTCCCAATTTCTCACTGGTTTCTTTTATTGCAACTGTTTTGCCAATGCTAGCATCGCATACCTCAAGAAAAGTGCTGTATCTCGAAAACCAGTAAAAAAAAATGGGAAATCTGCTTCAAACACTCCCTAGAACATTGTTAGGGCTAGGTACAGGCAAACTTTTGTGTCTTTCCAACCAAAGGTAAACCTTGAAAATGAATCGCCGCTCGCAATGTTAATCGTATGGGCGGCAAAAAATGCACCGTCAGGTATAGCGGACCCTTAACAGGGCAGATGGACAGTCCGACCCTGGCTTTTCGCTAACCAATATCCCGACTAATTTTATATCACACCAGCCTGTTCCCTTTTTACACCGCCCTGCAAACTCAGCCGTCTGCAAATAATAGAAATTTCAGCAATTCCGTCCTGTTCATTTTTTGCTACTTTGCAGCCGAATATGTATTTTAACATCCCATTTGTTCTTTGCAAATTGTGACTACGAATGTCACAAGAGAACCATTGTGCTTTCGTTTTACCTGCAAGCTTTATGATAAAAATATTGGATATTTAAATGTTCTGATATATAATATGTTTTATTAACAGCTGAAGTTAATAGGCAGTGTTGTCATTATACGATCGCGTGATTTTTGTCAACATCACAACACAGCCGTTAAAAAGACATATTATGTTTCAGAACATTTAAATATCCAATAGTTTCCATAAAATGTGCAGAAAAAAACTTAAAAAAACACTACTGCGTAGACGCCCTTAACAGTGTGTTGAGAATATCCGCAGAACTAGAAGATTACCTTTAACCTTGGTTAATTTAACTTGTTCAACTTAAACCGAGATTAGTATTTCGTGTGATAAGGGCTTTATATAACGAAAATGAAGACGCCTTTCTTCGTGTTCGGGCGTAAAATTGATGATACTAAGCAAGGGCCCGTGTGCTTATCTCTCTCGATAACAAATTCATACAAACGACTCGGCTGTTTGAAAAATTGCTGTACTGTCCAATGGGCGGAGTTCAGACAGTGTGAAAATGTGTCATCATTTTCGTTCAGGTCTGGCCTTCTTCGAACCATGTACCTACTCCCCATCCATTAGTACACGACGGGGACCTACAGTTTTAGGTTGGTTCCGAACCACCACAGCCTCGTTATACATTTCACTTGACATGCTGAACATATCAGCGGTGAATACCGAGCAGAAAAGTTTTGACGTTATTGGGATCGAACTGGGGCAGCTCTGCTATCGTATAGAGACGTACATAAGTAACGGTATACGTAACAACCTCGATAGCCGAGTGGACTAAATGGTCGACTTTTGAGGAGCAGTGAGAGCCGGGTCACACCGGTTCGATCCCGATCCTACCAAAAAGTTTTTCTGCTCGGCATTCACCTCTGATATGTTCAACATGTCAAGTGAAATGTATATCGAGGCTGTGGTGGTTCGGAACCCACCTAAAACTGTAGGTCCCCATCGTTTACTCGATGGCTGGGGAGCTGGTATTTGGTAGTGCTGCCAGCTGAGCACAATGGATGAACGGTCTAGTTGCTGGGCTTGTCCCCCCCAACCCTCTGCTAACGGTATACGTAAACAGTAATGTAAGGTAATGGCAGTCTTCCTGGCTGATAAGGTTTCAGCGAGTGAGGTACTGAACAAAAAGAAACCATATAGTATCGGTGCGATTTAAAAAACAAGTAATGCCTGAACCGATAAGAAAATGTAGGTAATTTTCGACTTTTCTTCTGATAACATCCAAGCTGAAAATGTGATTCCTTATGCCTGCTTTTATCTTCATCTTAATGTACGCAAAAAAAAAAACCATTGAAATTCGCAATGGCATTTAAGGGGAAATCTTAGAATCCTTTAAAGAGTCGTTTGGGGTTCTTAAGAGTCAAGTTAACACTCTTTATTATTTTTGAACTTACTTCTATGAGTTTTCTCTCTTTTCGGGAGCCAGATTTTTTGACACCGGCTCTTTTTCCCCTGTGGGTGGTAAATTTATAACTGAGTGGGTGAACCCAAAATATTGGAGTGTCTCAAAACGTTACTAGTTTCTCTATAACGAAAACCTCTCTAGAACGAACGAACGAACGACTCGTTTAGTAACCTTCTCTATAGGGAACTCTCCTTATAGCGAGCAAATTTACTAGGTCATTCAGTGGTCTTTATAGAGAGAGGATACTGGTTACCACTCTTTATATACGAACAGTGGCCCACATAAAAAACTCAAATCAACGATTGACAAGGTTTTTTTCTTTTTTTTTAGCAAAAAAATTAATGAAACGTATTAGCGTTCTTTCTAAAGTAATTAAGGCAACTGAAAAAATTTACATCGGTAAAAAATGAGCTCGGAAATCGCTGAATTGGGTAGCGAGAAAGCGCCACAGTAGTACAATTACACATTGTAAATGTAGCCACTGCATTGTGGCGCTGCAATGTAGGGGTGTCTCATTTGAAATTTCCTCCCCCAACCCCTACAGCAAACCACGGCACGGGGAAGAATTAATTTAAATGGATCGGAACATGACTTGCCAACCCCCTGTTCCTGTACCTAATGTCACTACTGTCACCAGTGACAAATTTACCACTGGTCATTTTGAAATTCGTCAGAGAGGTCAACCGTGACACTCTCTGAGTGATTTTTACTTTCCCATATATGCGAAGTATAGTATAGGAAAGTATTGTGATCGAGGAGAAATTTGATTTTGAGTTTTTCATGGCAAAGGTCCCAGACCCCAAAAAAGTGTTTTTACGCTTTGTAGGTGTAGGTGTCTGTTTTAGTGTGTGGGTGAAGTGTTTGTGTGTATGTACGGAGAGCTAGAGGCCAAACCATTGGGCCGATTTCGTTCAAATTTGGTATCTGGATGTAGAATCACCGTGCGCAGAATATATTCGAGTCTGGTTCCCATCGGTTAAATAAATCGGGGCACAACCCCCCAAAAACCTCAAAAAATCAGGTTTTTAATTTTTTTCTCAAAATCGGCGCCTACGATTTCATTCATTTTCTCAGGGGTAATAGTGCATATTATGGGTGAAAATAAAACATTAGCGGCATATCCAGGAAAACTCGAATTTCGGATATTACGACCCCCAAATGTGTGAGTTTTTTCATGATCACGAAATATGTCATGTGGGTACTCAAAATTCTCGGGGGAACTTCCTCAGGCAAGTTATGTTGTCAGAAAAATTCTAAACCCATATCCAACCCCCTCACCCCCATCCGGGGTCAGTTAGGTTAAGTTCACAAAATGTACCATGCGGGTATTCAAAATTCTTGGGGAGACTTCCTGAGGCTAGTTATTTTGTCTAATTGGGGGTTCCTTTGTAAATATTACGTAATACGATAGTACTAATTACTGATGCTTTGTCAAGACAAAATTCGTGTTTTGGACCACAAAAAAATAAAAATTCTGTGATGGAAAAAACGTGTATACTCATTTTCAAATTACATAATCACTGTTTTTCAGGCGCAGTGAGATTATTTCTTAAATCCCTGTTCGGTATTCACTTCTGCTGTCATGTGAAATATATTTTCAGGCTGTGGTGGTCCTGATGTTTCTAAAACTGTAGGTCCCATCCTGAACCGCACTGTGAAAAGAAGTAGACTGTATAGAGTGAGGGGTTAACCACTCCAGGAATCTCCTTGGGAATCTCGTTGGAAATCTGAGGCAATGATTGGAAATCTTTATGAAATCTTAGGAAATCTTGGAAATTTCTGGAGTAGTTAACCCTTTGGGGTGCAACTTTCCTCGAATCTCGATGAGAATCTCAGGAAATCATAGAAAATCTTCATGCAATCCCAAGCAATCTCTGGAGTGGTTACCCCCTCGGTATAGACTTAATAAAATGGGGGCAATTTTGTGTAGTCCAACTAACCCTGGATATAACTGACTTTACTCTCCTTCAAAAGAGAAGTGGGCTGTAACTAACTAGGACTTAGTAGCAAGTACTTTATAAAGTAAAGTCTGATCTGGAAGTCCTTCAGGTAGGCCATTGTCTGACTGGAGGAATAGACTGAGAAAGAATTCCGTCTAAAGTTTCAAAACAATGAAAGTTGAAAGTTGAATTAAGTGATTGAGTTTCTGCGCTATTGAGTTCCTAGGACGGGGAGTTAGATGCTGTTGCTTTCTTTTATTTCCTCAGGAGGTTTCTTTCAAAAATCCAAGTAACTTTTTAAATTAGCTTTTTTCAAAATGAAACATTTTTGTGTCTAACTCGAAGTTTATTTCTTTTGTTTCTTACTAAATGAGGTAGTAATCTCTTTTTTCATTCAATGAACGAATGAATGGGTAAATGAAGTTTCGTTAAATAGTTAAGGGCCACCATACATTCGCTATTTTTTTACGTTCCGATTTCAAACTTTGTGAGAAAACTATTGGATATTTAAACATTCTGAAATATAATAAGTCACTCGATAGTAAAATCACAACACAGACATTTAAATATCCTATTTTCCTCATAAAGTGTGCAGGGAAAAACGGTAACAAACAGGATTGTGCGGTGACCCTTAACATTATTAATACAGTTGTAGCTTCTACAATATTCGAACATTAAACAACTTTGAGCTTTTCAAACTTGGACGAAGTCAGGTTATTGTGCAGGGAAACTTGAGTGGCCACCCGTCCAGTTGATAATGACTCTGGGAAGAACTTAGTTTGCAGCGGCCAACAGCTGTTTCCACAGCTACACTTTACTGATTATGACAGCTCTAGTTATTTCCTCTTGATAAAAGTCCTTGATAACTCCTTGATAACTTCCTCAGGGGATATTATTGCTCTGTCAGTGTCGAAACATCTTAAATTCTTTTTTCTTAAGGCTGAATACACATTTGCTACTTGTTTTGCGTTTTTTCTGACACTGTTGGATATTGAAATGTTCTGAAATATAATATGCCTTTTTAACGACTAAAATTAACTGGCTATGCGGTGATTTTACTATCGGTTAATTGTAGACAAATTTTTTAGTGTCCAAAATTACTCGATAGTAAAATCATCTCATAGTCATTTAATTTTTGGCATATTATATTTCAGAACATTTAAATATCCAACAGTGTCCTCAAAAAACGCTACTACACTTGTCTGATTAGAGCAACGGCTAGTTTTTTGAAGAAATGTCTCGCTGTTGTGCCTTAAATTTTGGCAGTCAGAGATGTAAAAAGTACTCGTTATGTATCCGTTCCCAAGTGAGTATAACTTCAAGTATACTTCATAAAATAAGAAGATAAGACAAGGGGTAATATCAGATCAGACCTTGCTTCCCAAACATATGGTACCTGCTGCTATATAGCTATAGCTGAGGGTTGGGGGGACAAGCCCAGCAACTAGACCGTTTTCAAGAACTATCCATTGTGCTCAGCTGGCAGCACTACCAAATACCAGCTCCCCAGCCATCGAGTAAACGATGGGGACCTACAGTTTTAGGTGGGTTCCGAACCAACAGCCTCGATATACATTTCACTTGACATGCTGAACATATCAGAGGTGAATGCCGAGCAGAAAAAGTTTTTGGTAGGATCGGGATCGAACCGGTGTGACCCGGCTCTCACTGCTCCTCAAAAGTCGACCATTTAGTCCACTGGGCTATCGAGGCTGGTGGTACCTGCTGCTACAATACTAGTTGACTTATGAAGTTCGAAGTTAGTTCGAGGTATCAAGGCAGGGGGACCTTCAAATTGGTGCGCAAAATGGCCGCCGGTAAGCAATCTATTGTAATATAGGTACTTAGAATTATATCACAAGTGCTTTCGATTTCGGGGAAACAGTTGGGCTGGATCACAATTATAGCCTGTGGGCTTTATCACAGATAGAAGCTTCACTCCATCATCGAGAGACCCTATACATCACTTGCAGTGTGACGTCATCTTGAAAGCCTTTGTACGCTATATGGACCAACCAGATCCCAGCACAATGGGGTGTTTATCCCATGAGGTCAGTACAGGGTGTTTCCCTGAGTGATTACCTAATCAGTCGATAGAGTGATGAGCTTTTCACAGGCTTTGACTTTGTGGTGCCTAACACAGATTTCAGCACGTATGTTAAACATGAGGTTGTGGTCAAAGTTGCCTCTTGTGGTGGGGGATGGTCCCCCAGCCATTATCCCAATATTCCCATCTCTAATTCAGGCACCACTGCACTGATGAATGTTCGGGGGTTGTTGAGCAATTGTTTGTTGATTTCTAGGTTCACTGTTGAGCCCCCTCGAGGGTTAAAGGGGTAGAAATCTCCAAAATGGAATCTAATCGGTGGGGAATAATATTTATATGCCTTTCCTACGAATGTATTAAGCTCTCCTATTACATATGCTAAAATATTGCTCTGCCCCTATTTTTGGGGGGAGGGGGGGAATGGGTACCCACCATAGTGAAAGGGTCTTCTTCAAAATGCATTCAGTCAGCTATGGTGAGCCTATGTGCGGAACAGACATTTGCGGAATGCCGGACGGGAATTTTCTACCTGGAACTGCTCTCAACCCTCCACCCTTAATTAACCTCACGCTTAGGTACAAGAAGTTACCAAAGACAGAGACGTGTGATAACAGCACGTGTACACCCACTTTTAAATTACATAATCACGGTTTTCGCAGGCGATGGCGCAATGATGTTTCTATGACAAGAACGAGGAAATTCATATTTAAAATTATTTCCCATTCTTGCCTGGCTTGGGCAAACCCAGCCTTTCCTGGCTGAGGGGAAACTCGACTGTTCGGAGTTATCATCAACAAGTTTTTTAAATTTCTTGAAACAGAGACAGAAAAGGTAGAATGAACCTCTCTAGGTGATGATCAAAAGAAATTTGAGCAAGTGAGTGGTGCTCGCTGAAATGTATGAAAACTGCAAACTAGCGACTGAAGGTATGAGGGTAGGTACATACCTATACAAAATGACGGGGTCTCGCACTCCAAGAACTTTGAATAGCGAAAGAAGAAACAAGTAACAAAGGAAGGATGGCAGCTCTCTCAGCAAATTGCGGTGTCGACTTGACTTCTTAGAAAAACGAGAAAATGCTGAGCAGGGATTTTTTTACACCTTCAGGTTTATGCTGTCCCTACTATTGGTGGAACATGTGAATGATGCACTTCTTCCCTTCATAAGATTAGCATTACTTCCTATAGCGACTGTCAAGGGAAATTTGATTTGTTCGCTATAGAGAGAGATTAGCTAGCTGAGGGTTGGGGGGGACAAGCCCAGCAACTAGACCGTTTCAAGAACTATCCATTGTGCTCAGCTGGCAGCACTACCAAATACCAGCTCCCCAGCCATCGAGTAAACGATGGGGACCTACAGTTTTAGGTGGGTTCCGAACCACCACAGCCTCGATATACATTTCACTTGACATGCTGAACATGTCAGAGGTGAATGCCGAGCAGAAAAACTTTTTGGTAGGATCGGGATCGAACCGGTGACCCGGCTCTCTCTGCTCCTCAAAAGTCGACCATTTAGTCCACTCGGCTATCGAGGCCGTTATAGAGAAAGGTTACTCTACAGTGGGTTTCAAGAGTTATTTTTCAATTTTACCCCGGACCACCAGATATCTACTTCTTCTTATAAATACTAGACTATGGAA
Organism: Mesopsocus fuscifrons; assembly: GCA_950004255.1. Lineage (NCBI taxonomy): Eukaryota > Metazoa > Arthropoda > Insecta > Psocodea > Mesopsocidae > Mesopsocus > Mesopsocus fuscifrons. The sequence goes on from OX465377.1 coordinate 18,480,845, forward strand.
ACTGATTTGGTAGTTTGTGTACAGTAGGTAGGAAAGTGGGTTCCGAACCACCATAGCTTTGAAACTTGTGAGATGAAAATAGGTGAATGCCGAAGAGCGAGGAAAAGTTACTCTACGAGTAAAACAAAGAGCCACTTTGCTCAAGCTGGAAAACCACAGTACGTCTCTTTCTCTTTGGCCGCTTCACTTTTCCATTGAAAGTCACAAGGTCGAAAGTTAAATAGCGCAGGAAGGTTCCATGATTTACAGTGAGCGCGTTATCTGAGAGGCTTTAACTCTGGGAATTGCTGCCGTATAGCCGCATTCATCTTCTATGTTTTATCTCATGGCTTTTACATACCTCTCCTACTTTTCTCCTTCGTTTTCCATCACTTTCAAATTGGCTTTCCCGCGGTTTTTCTAATTTATGCTAACGGGAGTGGTTTCTTTCAAACAAAATGGATGCGATTTTCAAAGAGGGCGCTACAAAGCTGTTTACAATCGTCTCAAAAGTCGCCGTGATTTTTAGCTGGCAAGGCATCTTACTTTTGTCCTGAGAGATATTGTTGTCAGCTGCACCTGTGTGCCTGTATTGTATAAGGTCCGTCACAAGAAGAAGAGAGAAAATCTAGCTATCTAGCTGGACCACTCGGCTACGGACTCAATTTCTTTTTGGCACCAGAATTATAGTACAATTGTGTTTCTTTCTTCTGTTTCAGAGCCTACGACAGAGATAATAGGCGGGCCGGACCTGTACATAGACAGGGGGAGCACGATAAACCTGACCTGCGTAGTTTTATTCAGCCCGGAGCCTCCCGCCTACATATTTTGGAATCACAACGACGAGGTAAGGTTAAGATAAGTTCACGGCCGTTCTGGCGAGTTCGCATCCCCGGAGGGACGGCAGTTTGTTTTTGGTGCATGCCATCCCTGAGTTGCCATTCCAGCCCCTCCATTCCAGGACAATGGAATGATGAATGACTGAAAGAAATCATAGAAGATGGTGGGATCGTGTTTGTTACCGGATCTTCAAAGACAACCTGAAGTGTAGGTACGCAGTAGTGATAGATATCAGGCCATGCCGATAGAAAGGCTCGCGAAGAATGGCAGTAGGTTCGAGGAATTCGCGAGTAAGCTATAAAATTTAACGGTGCGAATATTTGGAATTTGCCGGGAAAGCCCTCTCGCCTGTCGAATGCTCGTGAAGCGTGGTTTTTTGAGCTCCATGTTTCAGGATCATCTTTTATGATTTTTTAAGGCTGTCTGTTGACGTATTTTCCTGAGGAAATTATTGGATAATTTTCTCCTGAATAAGAAAATGCCTTTTTGAGTGTATTATGCTGTGATTTTACGACCGGATTATTTTATTTGTTTAAAATTATTCAGTCAATCCAGCTCAGCCACCCAGATAATTTATTTATTTATTTTAAGTTAAGGACCCACGTACCTACTGGTGCTTGCAGCCCGAAGGTAAGAAGGCACAGATGTTACAGTTAAATAAACTGATTGTTGGCCGAAGCCAAATAAATATTTTGTGTGATGCTACCAATAGGACCCACCTGGGATGCGTGAAACCTGGGATGCGTGAAATTCGGTCAAGTTGGAATTCCAAGATCGGGATGGCATCCCCTCCAAACTGCCCACACTTCCCCATTAATGAGATACACACACTTCAGGATGCCGTGCAAAACGCATAGAATGTGGGCACCTTTAAGAGGACGCAATACCTGACGGTGCATTTTTTGCCGCCCATAAGATTAACATTGCGAGCGGCGATTCATTTTCAAGGTTTACCCTTGGTTGGAAAGACACAAAATTTTGCCTGTACCTAGCCCTAACAATGTTCTAGGTCGTGTTCGAAGCAGATTTCCCATTTTTTTACTTTCTCGCCCGTATGTAATACATGGGCTGAGAAAGTTATGTTATCGTGCGAAATTTCGATTTTGAGATTTTCATTGCAAAAGGCGTTTCAGAGGTCGTAGATACCAAAAAAATGGTTTTTAGGTCATGTCCGTCCGACGTACGTACGTACGTACGTACGTATTGAGCAACCTCCATAGCTTACCGCCACCCATGTCGAACGTTTGTCCCGTTTTTACCGCCACCCCGTTCAGTGTATAAGCTAAGCATATGCGGAACCTACAGACATTATCCTCGTTTTTACTGCCATGTGAATATTTTACGTTTCACCAGCGCTTACTGCCATGACGCAAGTTGTCGCTACAATGGCGCGTAATTCAAACACTTCACTCTCGCATCTTGCCAACTATTTCTTAAGTAGAAAACGCTTATGAATGTCAAATAAATGTTAATATTGCTTGAAATTGTTAGAAAACATTATGTCAGTTCAAGAAATAGATCGCCTTCCATCAGTGGTAAAATAATGGAATATAATCTGAGCTCTGCGGTAGGGCTTGTAGAAAGTCACTAGTCAAAGAGATGAAACTAAGGTTTTTTTTACATTTCGTTCACTAACACTGTTGGGTCAGTCTCGATAGCCGAGTGGACTAAAATGGTAGAATTTTGAGGAGCAGTGAGGGCCGGGTCACACCGGTTCGATCCCGATCCTACCAAAAAGTTTTTCTGATCGGCATTTACCTCTATGATATGTTCAGCATGTCAAGTGAAATGTATATCGAGGCTGTGGTGGTTCGGAACCCAACTACTTAAAACTGTAGGTCCCCATCGTTTACACTATGGCTGGGAAGGTGGTAGATATTTGATAGTGCTGCCAGCTGAGCACAATGGATAGTTCTTGAAACGGTCTAGTCAGGGGCGCCATCTTGGGGAGGGGGTTCAGGGTCCAGGTTGCCCCCCCCCCCGAAATTTGGGGGACGATTATTTTTATCATGTCAAATAACTAAAAATCATAACACCTTTACTCTAAATACACCTGTATAATTTTGTTCGTTATTTTTTCCCGGCTTATTTTGAGGGGGAAAATGTCCTTGTTCTGAAATACAATGTTGCATTTTTAAAAGAAACTGTGACTTTATGATTGAGCGATTTTTGCAATCAAGGTAGGTATATAATATTTCAGAACAAATAAATGCTCAACATAAAAAACATCAACAGACAGAATAGTTTTTCCCGGGTTGGCATAACACCAGGGGAGTTGGACACAACCGGAATAAGAGTGAGCATTTACATCCATGACTTAAGCGGAAAATATTCCTTACGCCGGGATTAGAATCCAGACCTCTGAGGTCACAAGTCGAATGTCTTGGCCGCTGGGTCACTGAGAGGCGCAGAGACCCATCAGACTGATAAGTAAATGGAATATCTGATGTTTACAAGTTCTTGCCCCCCCCCCTCCCCCGGATTTTCAAAATCTGGCGCCACTGGGTCTAGTTGCTGGGCTTGTCCCCCCCAACCCCAACCCTCAGCAACACTGTTGGGCATGTTGGTGGTTTCAAAGTGTTGCACCTAGATTTGAAATACCTACTACCTTTTGAATAACAGAAGTCAAAAAGTAACAAAAATGATGTGTACGCTCCAGATGCGCCTCCGCTCGCAATGAGACCATGAGACGCTCCGGGAGTGCGGTCGCACCGAGGATCCAAAATTCGCAAATAAACTACCAATCACTTTTTTGGCCATAACGTTACTAGCCTCGATAATGAAAAGACAAACTGCAAAGGTTGAAATAAAAAATACGTGCAGTGAAAGTATTAATTGATAAAAACTGTTTGGCGTACTACTCTTTTCTATCTCACGTAGCATTAGGTACCGCCACTGAAAAGCAGCCAATCACGTTCTTGTTATTCAGCGCATGCGCCAGTCGCCAAAACATTTCACAATGAGCGACAAGGCGCGTAATTCAAACATCTCTTTCACATATTTTAATCTAGGTACTATAAATCTTTAAATGAAAAGAGAACTCATTTGATGTCAGGTAAATGTTAAAATATCTTGAAAATGTTGTAAAACTTATTTCTGAAACGAAAAAGTAGATTGCCTTCAATCAGTGGTCAAATATTTGAATATATCTGAGCTCTAGGGAAGGACTCGTAGAAAGCCACTACTTTGGAGGACGAAACTGAGATTTTTTTACAGTTCGTTCAATTTTAATTTTTTTTTGGTATGTTGATGGTTCCAAAGTGTTGTACTGAGCTTTGAAATACTAACTTTTATAACAGAAGTCAAAAAGTAACAAAAATGAGGATCCAAAAATCGAAAATAAACTGTTAATTACGTCTTTGGCTATAACGGTAACTAGTTTCGATACTAAAAAAACCAATTCCAAAAGTTGATATAAAAATGTTAAGTGAAAGTATTTAATTCAATTAATTTAATGTAAGGATACGTACACCTGACAAAACTACGGGTCTTACCGCCCAATGTTAATCGGCCATAAGCTTTACCGCCAGTGGCGATAAAACGTTCGTATGCAAAAACGACCATAAGAGTGGCGGTAGTATATGGGCGCATATCCCTACGTACGTACGTACGTACGTACGTCCGTTTGTCTGTAGCGCGGCTACAGGTCACACCAGTCAACCGATTTGGCTCAAATTTGGAATATAGATGTCTAAAATCAGTTCCGAGATAAATTTTTAATTTAATTTTGATTACTCAAAAATTGCTCCCACTATTGTCAAAAAAGTGTCAAAAAAAATTCAAAATCGTGTTTTTGTCTACTCAAGACGCATTTCACGGTACGGTAATAAAGTTAGAACATTCAAATTTTGCAGTCGTGTTTCCAGATAGATGCTCCAGGAACATTTTCATTGTTTTGGAGATGGGCCAAAAATTTGGGCCAAAATTGGCCCATACGTGAAAATCTTGGCCCCATGAACAGTATTAGCCGGAATTTCACAAAAATCCATAAACTTGTGCTTAATAACATTACTTAAAGGTTTGTCGAAGAAATATTCAATCAATTCAAAATTGCGGCCAATATAGGCAAAATAAAGTCAAAAATAGGAAAAAAAGCTAGAATCTCGTTTTTGTCTACTCAAGACGCATTTCACGGTACGGTAATAAAGTTAGAACCTTCAAATTTTGCAGTCGTGTTCCCAGATAGATGCTCCAGGATCATTTTTATTCTTTTTGAGATGGGCCAAAAATTTGGGCCAATATTGGCATTATCGTAGGAAAAATTTTCCAAAAATGGAAATCACGTTTTTGATTGGTTAGGTCACATTTCCAATAACACTAATCGACGGATTTTCTTGAAAATTGGTGAAAGTGGTCTCAGATAGATGCTTCAAGGGGGTTTTCAATAGAGTTTCATTTACTTAAAAATTAAGACGGTGACACGCAAAATAGAAAACATATACTTTGCGCGTCGAGCGACACTTCACTGTCTGATGGATATGTTTGAGATTCGGTATGCAGGTGCCTAAAAGTATCGCCCATTGTGAGGCAAAATACTTTTTAGAAAAAGTTAAAATTCTGACAATTATTCACGTAAAAAAAAAAAATCAAATTATCGATAAAAATTGCGAGAAAGTCAAGTGCGACCATTGTCGGACCCTTTATTTTTACTGGTTTTCGAGATACAGCACTTTTCTTGAGGTATGCGATACTAGCATTTGCAAAACAGTTGCAATAAAAGAAACCAGTGAGAAATTGGGAAATCTGCTTCAAACACTCCCTAGAACATTGTTAGGGCTAGGCACAGGCAAAATTTTGTGTCTTTCCAACCAAGGGTAAACCTTGAAAATGAATCGCCGCTCGCAATGTTAATCTTATGGGCGGTAAAAAATGCACCGTCAGGTATAGCGTCCTCTTAAGGCGTACTCTATCCTTGGGAAACTCATTACAAAATCGGAAAAAATAATTTTTCGCTTGAACGGTCGGGAGACGCCAATGCTCTTCGACCTCACTCTGACTTTTTACTTGTTGTTCCATCAACATGGAGGTTTTAGTTTTATGTCCTTGATAGCAAAGTAGTAAATAAGGCTTTTAATTTATAACACGATATAGACTAGTTAATGAGGTATTTTCTACTTATTTCTATAATAAAATTTGTTCGATTAAGGGCCCGATTACACCTTACAAAAAATATATGATCCTATTTTTTTAGTATCATAAAATTGTAGAAAAACTGTAATACACTTCACAATAAAAATATGATCATGTTTAGCAGTGATGCCAACTTGACATGGTAAAAAAATCAAATTCCGAAGATTTTTAGGGTCCTTTTTTGAACCGTTGTAGGTTAAATAATTTCTGCTATATTCTTTCAATTCATCGTTATAAGAAATTCGTACTCCTCCACATTTTCTATTAATATACGGGTCATTTCCATTCCACTTTACCTCAGCCGCCATTTTCAACGGTCTAACCCAACAACAACAAACACATCGCAACACAGAGGAAGGTAGTCGCTGCAGTTTTGATACAATTTGTACCGGCCGATACAAATTGTATCATAATTGGCTCAATTCACTTTACACCTTACAATTTTTCTTGATCATATTTTTTTATGATCATATTAGGATTGGAAATTGTAAGGTGTAATCGGGGGCTAAGGGTGGATTTCATAAGCTTCTCAAGTCTACTATTGTGTTCCCTAAAAGTACACTTTAGCGTCATCCTCCCGATAGCGCTCTTACCGTAACGTTAGCTAGGGGGCTTTAAGGCTGAATATACATTCGCTATTTTCGACTACATGTACTTGGTTCGCAATGCTAAGTACTTCAAGCCCTACTCCGAAGTTACAGGGCGAGTGGAAAGTGTTTATAGGGGGATGTAAACCTGAGACTCTTTGTCGTGAGGTAGTGTTGTATTTTTGCATGAAATGGAGTAATAAGCCCACAGGAGCGATTTTAAACAGTCAACTACCAGTCCACATGTTTTTTGACAGATCGTGAAAACACAACACTACCTCACGCGAAATATTTTTTTGTAACGATTCGGACTAAAACAGTATGATTTTATCGTCACATTTAGTAGAAAAGCTTGATAAATGTTTGTACTATTTACCGTAGCCATGTTGCATTTTGGCAATTTTTATTTCACTTACGGAAGTGGGTAATTTCAACAGCATTTCTCTACTTTTCTCCTGTAAAAGCTAAACATAGTGTCCTACTTTTACTCGTTCGTTTCACGTTCAAATAGCACACTATGTTTAGCTTTTAGAGTAGACACAATCCATACGATATTGCAATTATACCAGTCTCCGGTTGTACTCATATGTAAACATTAGTTTTGTCGAATATTTACTTTCGCACAGTGGTTTTGGCGGAGTTCGTCGAGAATGTATGGTGGCCGTTAAACGACAAGTTTTCGGCTACTTTATTCGGAAGATAAATTTCCTGACTTTATCGGCAGGGTAAGGAACTTGTAGTCTTTAAAAAGAGTTTTTAACTAGCACTGACCTAAGAAGTGCTGTCGATTTCAGTAAAAAAAATGCCAGCGTAAGAAAAAAGCTGGAAAAGATTTTTTGATAAAAGAATGGTAGGTGATACATCAAAAAAGTTGATCAAACCATAGATACCTTGTGTCAGAATGTCAATGTAAAAAAATATGAAATATTAAGCCCTGGGTGTTCGATATGTAAATTCAAGTTGGAAAAAAGCAAAATTTGCTGACGTTTTGCCTCCAGCGATGTCAGATAACGGTTTTCTAATACAAGTGTCGAGCCTGCTGATATTGTCACGTTCCCTACCTGTTCTACCTATATGTATATCAGGTTCACTTTCAAATTTTTTTTTTCACTCTGTAGATTAAGGGTCCGCTATACCTGACGGTTAATTTTTTGCCGCCCATAAGATTAACATTGCGAGCGGCAATTCATTTTCAAGGTCTACCCTTGGTTGGAAAGACACAAAATTTTGCCTGTACCTAGCCCTTACAATGTTCTAGGGAGTGTTCGAAGCAGATTTCCCATTTTTTTTTACTGGTTTTCGAGATACAGCACTTTTCTTGAGGTATGCGATGGTAGCATTTACAAAACAGTTGCAATAAAAGAAACCAGTGAGAAATTGGGAAATCTGCTTCGAACACTCCCTATAGAACATTGTTAGGGCTATAGGTACAGGCAAAAGTTTGTGTCTTTCCATCCAAGGGTAAACCTTGAAAATGAATCGCCGCTCGCAATGTTAATCTTATGGGCGGCAAAAAATGCACCGTCAGGTATAGCGGACCCTTAAAGCAAGGTCAGTAGATACATAATAGTTCAAAACAATACCAGAGATAATGTTCGAAACTTTTCAGTCAACCAACCTATCAGCAGTTCGATCCTGATCGCATTAAATTTTTTCTGATCGCGGCCTTATATGTTCAGAACCCACCAGAAACTGTAGGTCCCCATCATGTGCTAAACTAATTGCTGGGGAGCTTGTATTTGGTAGTGCATGATGAATAGTTGCCTGGTAACGAATATGGAGAATGTGAATACCAGCCGCAATGGAAGACTTCTAAGCGGTATTGTAGAACTCTAAGTTTTTTCCAAAGGTCTTCTCCCTTCGTAGATAAAGGGGTTGAAAATTTTGATTTCCGGTTCCATAGTTGAGACAGTAGAGTAGCTGTGTCCTTGTCAGACTTTGATATATCCAAATATTTAGTTGATGGTTCCTAGTTAGCTTACAGAAACTAAGTCGGTTCTTCATATACGGGAAAGTAAAAAATCCTAGTGTGTAGTGTTTTATTGTCCTGTTTGTGTGAGTTGCTTTGTGAATATTCAATGAATGAATGAATAAGCAAGTCACGTGGGTGTCACGTCGGTGTCACGTCGGTGTCACGCGACCTCAGTGCTGATCCTGTCAGCAGACTCGTTTTTCAATCCCGCTAAGTGTGATGCAGCTTTTTGATCCTCCCACTCGCACGTTGCTTCAATTTAGGTATAATGGATTTGTGTCAGTTACCGAATTTTGGAATACTGCTTGGTCAGACCAATTGAGGGCCACCATACATTCGCTATTTTTTGCGTTCCGATTTCAAACTTTGTGAGAAACTATTGGATATTTACATATTCTGAATTACAATATGTCTTCTTAACGTAATTACTCATGAGGCTATGTTGTGATTTCACGATCGGTTAATTTTGGACAATTTTTTTGTGACAAAAATCACTCGATCGTAGAATCACAATGTAGCCTCATGAAGTTTGAAATCGGAACGTAAAAAAATAGCGAATGTATGGTGGTCCTTAAGACCTTTTTGCAAGTTGCATACCTGGATTTCTGGGTTTCACCTCTTCTCTAAAGTATGTTTTAGTGTCTCCTATATATCGAAACGTTTAATCTGATGTTTAGTGGTAAAGTCCACCCTAAGTTGAACAAGTTAGTGCCTATTCTTAGGTAGTTCTGCGGTTAGTTCTTAACATATAGCGACGGTAAAAGTGAGGACTAGAATACGTCCTTAATTGTGAACATGTTTAACTTACCGGGATTGTTCGGGACTGTCACAGGTTGATTTCCATATGGTACACCTTTACAATCTTAATACCTTACCAGTTCTATACAGAAAGCAACTACTGTTATCGTGAGAAAAATTTCATCGTAATGATTTTCCCTAATAAGGCTGGATTTAGCTTATTTCGGAATGGAACGTACCCGAATTTTTTTCTGTAAGTTAAACAAGGTTGTCATGCGTTGCTAGGGAAATAAAATTACGACTTTATTTACCTTAGCAACGCATGGCAACCTTGCTTAACTTACAGAAAAAAATTCAGGTACGCTCCATTCCGAAATTAGCTAAATCCAGCCTTACTCCCTTGTTATGGAAGTCAATGCGACAAAAATTGGCCAACCTGGTTGTAGGGTCTGTATAAAATTTGACTGAGTGATTTTTAAAGGGTTTCCTATATTCCAGAATTTTCTATCCCCTAAATCACGTTGTGATTACATGCTTCTTCGAAATGTATGCAAATTTTCAATACTGAAAGCACTGTAGGTATTTTTTCTTGTGACTATGAACCCATTCATGATAGTTAGAGAAGCAGATTGTTGTCAGCAGCCGAATGAACATTTTTTGGTGTGACACCCATGGTACCAACAGAAAATTTCCGGTAACCGGGATTCGAACCCAGGACCTCAGTCGTCTGAGTCTATTTTTTCCCCGATAGACCACAGTGAGACCGTGTCTAGTAACAGCGATATACGTGTATTTCAGAAGAGAGCACTGCATTGGAGACATAGTGGCGCATTCCCCGCAAGATGCATGAAGGAGTAACTGAGTTCTTGAGGAACTCCCTCAGGATTTCCACCACGTCGCCTCTTACATTTAAGGAGGTTATTTACGATACTCCTTATCCAAAATAGGGTGGGGGTATAAATTGTCGTGTGTATATGCCCCCACCACCTGCTCTTCTCTTTAACACATTGCTTAAGCCCTACACAATTTCGAAATTCTCTTGGACCTTCCTCTGTTGCAGAGGCTTAAGAAGTTCTGGAAAGGATTAGGTCCTTTACTAGCTACAGTTTGGCTTAAAATTTGGGGCAGGAGTCACAAAACAGCACCCTCCTTGCTGAGTTGGTTTGAGAGGGACGCTTGAGTTCGATCTCGATCGTATCAGAAATTTTCTGATTGGCATTCACCTCTGATATGTTACATGCGTTTTGGACGGCCGTTCTGGCGAGTTCCATCCCCGGACGTATCGTGTGGGGAGGGCTGGCAGTTTTCCTGACTTACGCCATTCCATCGTTGGGAATCATTGGAAATCTTTATGAAATCTCAGGGAATCTTTGAATTTTTTGGAGTGGTTACCACTTCGGGGTTCATCTTTCTATGAATATCGTTGGGAATCTTTGGAAATCTTTATGGAATCTCGGTGGAATCTCAAGGAATCTCGGTGATTTTTCTGCTAGGATAGTTATACCTAGTAATCCAGGACCACTTTTCGTGCTAGAAATATGGAAAAAACCTTTTTGGGGGTAAGAAAGGTTTGAAGGTGATACAGAAAGGTATAGGGAAGGCAATAAGTCATAGATTATTCTATGGGCGAATGATCACTATCTAAAGAAGCGAACGCTGTACCTTAAATCAGCGCTCTTCACGGGGAAAATGTCGACTCGAGTGAAAAATAGCATCCCTCGAGGAAACATTTCCAAATTATTGTGTGGATTTTTGGAGGAGGTGGTTGAAAAAGAATGGAGAAAATTGCTTTTAGTTGGGTAGGTCGGGAAAATAAAATATTTTCCGAAAATTAACTGTTTTCCGGCGATTGAAAATTTTTGATCTACCAAATTCTTTGTTTTGGAGCACTTATTTCACTGAAGGTTTGAGAAAATAAAAAATTCTAGATTTCACTATTCTGATCAGTACATAAGTGGCTGAAAAAATGGTTTTCCGAGGAAAATGTCTGCTCTGAAATATAATGTGTCAGAAACTAGATTATTCATGGAATGGCATGGAAACGTAGGTAAATGGTTGAGTCCGAGGGGGTAACCACTCCAGAGATTCCTTGAGATTTCCAAAGATTCTGAACGATATTCTTAGAAAGATGAACCCCGAAGGGGTAACCACTCCAAAAAAAATTCAAGATTCCCTGAGATTTCATAAAGATTTCCAATGATTCCCAACGAGATTCCCAACGAGTGGTTAACCCCTCGGTTGAGTCTCTTCCTAGTCATCTACGCTAAGCTACTACTAGAAATTGGAGTGATGGGTTCACCAACCTGGTACCTGAAAAATTTTTTTTTAGTCTTGGGGGATCGTATTCTCTCAGCTTCAATTTTTTTCCCTGTGATATAAAGTTAGGTTAGCAATTTCTAGAATTGAAGGGGGATCTAAAAACGTAAAAAGGCGGATACAATGTATGCAGGTTAGTGTAGGTACAAGCTCTTACCCAGCGGTCAATTTGAAACTTCCAGTCCAACAGTCCCACTCCAAACCAACACGGAAATCTATAAACTACGAAAAATTTCCTTTGGTTTCGTGTGTGGTTGGTTAAAACGAGCCTACAGCACATTTCTTCCTGTTTTTCCTTTATCATGTGTTCCAAAGGCTGAGCTCACTTTTTTTTTTAAACTGGAAAGGAAGAATGCCTGTGGCAAACGAGAGATGAAATCCTTCCCGATCTCGTTTGAAAAAAGAGATGTTTGCCAATTGATTTTTAGTTATTTTATAACTTTCGGCGTTTCTCTCACACTGGGAAGGGGAAGAAAATATTATACCTGTGTCAGTATTGTATTTTTATAGAAAAACTTGGATATTTATTCGAAAATTGTAGCACATGACTTTATAAATATTTTGTTAGGAAGTATTTTTATTTCATTTTATTTAAGACTCTCCTTCAATGCATTTCTGCCACCCATAAGGTTAACATTGCGAGCTGAGAATAATTCTAATTTTTTCCTTCATGAATAATCTCTGAATTTTGCCTTGACTTGGCCTTAGTAGGTATTGTTCACTGTTCAGCAGTTCTAGGGATGGATTGAGACTTCCAGAGGCTTTTTTTTAATCCAGAAATTTCGGAAACGCTCACAGAGTAATCTAATTTTTTAATGGAAGAAGTGGGAGATCTCGAAAACTACAGTACAGTACACTACCCTACAGTACGCTACTCTACAGTACACTACCCTACAGTACGCTACAGTACACTACCCTACACTACTCTACAGTACACTACCCTACAGTACGCTACAGTACACTACCCTACACTACTCTACAGTACACTACCCTACACTACTCTACAGTACACTACCCTACAGTACGCTACTCTACAGTACACTACCCTACAGTACGCTACAGTACACTACCCTACACTACTCTACAGTACACTACCCTACAGTACGCTACAGTACACTACCCTACACTACTCTACAGTACACTACCCTACAGTACGCTACAGTACACTACCCTACACTACTCTACAGTACACTACCCTACACTACTCTACAGTACACTACCCTACACTACTCTACAGTACACTACCCTACACTACTCTACAGTACACTACCCTACACTACTCTACAGTACACTACCCTACACTACTCTACAGTACACTACCCTACACTACTCTACAGTACACTACCCTACACTACTCTACAGTACACTACCCTACACTACTCTACAGTACACTACCCTACACTACTCTACAGTACACTACCCTACACTACTCTACAGTACACTACCCTACACTACTCTACAGTACACTACCCTACACTACTCTACAGTACACTACCCTACACTACTCTACAGTACACTACCCTACACTATCTACCCTGCACCACTCTATAGTGGACTGCACTATACCAATACTACACTAGTATCTGTAACCTTCTTGTTTCTCACTGTATCTTTTACCTTTTTACAGATAATCAATTACGATTCCCCTCGGGGTGGTGTGAGCATCATCACAGAGAAGGGGACAACCACGACTAGTTTTCTGCTGATTCAAAAAGCTAGGCCTTCCGACAGCGGGAGGTACCAGTGCAACCCCTCCAACGCACAGTCCAGAAGCATCGTGGTACATGTTCTAAATGGTAAGCAGCACTACGTTAAGAATAAAGCATACCCTTCGACGTCACATTAACTTGGAATTTTAACGTACGTTGTTACGTTGTCAAAACTAACTTCATTTTTTTACAGTACCTTCTTGCGAGAAAATACGTTACTCAAATGTGAAGGGATAAAATAATCAGTGATGCAGGCAGACACTTTGTTTGAGAAAGAAACAGTGTCTTGTCTTCTTAAATAACAGGCTAAATAGACTGATGGAGTGTATAAGCGAACTGTTTTTACTGGGCCATCTTACAAAGTTAACCGTCTATTTTTTTTTCGTAACGTGACCCTATTAGACACTAGGACCCTCTCCTTAGGGTGCGTCCCACCATACTCGGTTAACGGTTAATCTCCAGTTAAATTCTGTTTTTACCGTGCAATTATTGAAATGTAACTGGAGTTTAACCGTTAACCGAGTATGGTGGGATGCACCCTTAGCCTTTAATTTAAGACAAGAACACTGTTTGTTTCTCAAGCAAAGTGTCTGTCTTCTTAGGATAATAGAGACAGATAGAAAGGTCTGCGCCATAGTTGGTTTCATCATAGATTTAATTTTTTTGTACTTGATTAACTTTAAATTAGGAAATATGCTTCAGGTACGTTACCTGATCATTACTGAGGTTCCTGTAAGTGAAGGTTAAATCTCAAAATCAACCCCAAAGTCAGTGATGTCTCTTGAAAACCTTTTGAACTAACTTTCCTTCCAGTTCAAAATATACAGGTACTTTAGCTACTTTAGCAGAATCTAGAATTTATTTCTCTTGCACTCTGAATAATTACTTACACTATATATTTACACGAAGCTCATTTAGGAATCAACAAAGAAACTTGTTTATGAGACGTAAATTAATCAGTAGAACGATCTGCTATTAATACAGAACCTACCACAACCCCCTGGCGTTCTACCAGGGTTCTTTGTGATAGTTATACAGTGTTGGGGTATCCCTATCACTAGTGATAATGACACAGGCTTCTAACACAAAACCTTGCCTGAGTCTCCAATTACCTAATGGATTCCTGCTTCGTTCTGACCTTTCTTGAGTTCTGTTTTCGGGGAAATATGTGAAGCTTTCAGGCTCGCTCGGAGCTCTAAGAAAAGCTGTAGGTACAGGTATTTGTTCTCGTACAACGCAAAATATTTCTAGCAATTACAAATGGCGGTGCAATAACCGTGCCGAACCCTTTCCCGAATCTGCATGGGTAATTTGAGATTTTTTAAGACTTTGATGCATCGGAATTTAACGGATGATTTGAAATGCACCAAGTACTTCTCCACCACATGTTTCTGCATCAGTGAGCCTCAAGGGTGGAAGGTTGTCCCCAGGGGCGTCGCGAAGGCTTTTTGCAGGGGGGGGAGAGACCCCGATTTTGCCAAGTCACAATTTTGCTTTTTTCATGTGATTTTTCTAATTTCTTTACAGTTATGACTGGGTTCGAATCAGCGCCTGATTAAGCTTCTAAGAGGCCCCTAGCTGGGCTCTGTTTCTAGGCCCTATTATTTTTTCCTAATTTCTAGGGCCTCCATGATCTATACTCCAAGTCAGGCTGGGAGCATACCGATTTCTCATAATTTCTTGCAAATCTAGGGCTGATCAAAACTTTTTCTTGATGAGGGAAATATCTGCTCAGGGTCGGATTGGCATTTTTAGCGTATGGTAGGAAATGGAACCCAAATCCGGATAGGCGTCAACTTAAAATCATCAAGAAATTATGAGAAATCGGTATGCTCCTAGCCTGACTTGGAGTATAGTTGGGCATAGACACGCCTGGCGCCGGATCACGCAGTTGCAATGTAGGATGTAGGTAAAGATCAGGGTGAGGGCAGCAAATATTGTCGTATCAACTTGTCCAACAAATTGCTCATTTGGAGAAAATCAGTACAAGAAAAATGAAAAAAGGGCCTTATGGCCGAGCGAGCGAAGCGAGCTCGAGGAAAATTTAAGATAAGATAAAAACTTTATCCTTCATTGAGAGGGGCGAAGCGAAGCAGGATGCGGGGGAAAATACAAACGAAAAGATAGGATTCGAGCGAGCGAAGCGAGCGAGAAGAAAATTTAACTTATCTCCATAAAATCTCCGTATTGCACGGAAAGAACTTTCAATTTCACTATTATTTATTACGATTGAATTTTTTGTAGTCTCTAAGTTACAGCTTATCCAGCTCAATGGTTGATGACTTGATCCAGCACTGCCACCGTACATCACTGGCACTCCAACAAAAAGTAGGAAAATAACAGAACTCGAAGTTTAGCCTTTACTTACTCTTTTCCTACTGAGGATATGAGCTAAGAAAAATTCAAAATTGGTAAAAAGCGACTTGGCTCTTCAGATCAAGTTTTCCCTGAAGAGCTGGTGTAAAGATCCCTCATTCAAAGTTGGTAAAAAGCGACTTGGCATTTCAGCTCTGCCAAGTAAGAAGTTGGAAGGGAACATAACTTGGGTAGGACTTGGATAGAACCTGGCAATAGCTGGTTTTATGGCTTTGCCAACTTAAGAGTTGGCAGAAAATTGAATTGGGTAGGACTTGGATAGAACCTGGCACTAGTTGGTTTCATGGCTTTGCCAACTTAGGAGTTGGTAGAAAATTGAATTGGATAGGACTTGGATAGAACCTGGCAATAGTTGGTTTCATGGCTTTGCCAACTTAGGAGTTCGCAGAAAATTGAAGTTGACCGTAGGTTAGGACTTACAGCCACCAT
Source organism: Mesopsocus fuscifrons (assembly GCA_950004255.1). Classification (NCBI taxonomy): domain Eukaryota; kingdom Metazoa; phylum Arthropoda; class Insecta; order Psocodea; family Mesopsocidae; genus Mesopsocus; species Mesopsocus fuscifrons. The sequence goes on from OX465377.1 coordinate 18,496,921, forward strand.
TACGACTTAGCCAATTTGCCAACTTGGTAGAAAATATTTGTATATTTTTTTAATCCATCTTCGATTTACCAACTTTCGAGAATTCTTCATTTCAGGGGGGGGAGCCTCCCCCCCCCACCCCCCCCCCTTCGCTACGCCCCTGGTTGTCCCATCCCGCTAGGTTTGGAAAGGAACATTAAGGGTCCGCTGAACCTGACGATGCATTTTTCGCCGCCCATAAGATTAACATTGCGAGCGGCGATTCATTTTCAAGGTTTACCCTTGGTTGGAAAGACACAAAATTTTGCCTATACCTAGCCCTAACAATGTTGTAGATCGTCATCGAAGCAGATTTCCCAATTTTTTACTGGTTTTCGAGATACCTACAGCAGTTTTCCCCTTAAAAAATTGAGGTATCCAATGCTAGCATTTGCAAAACAGTCGCAATAAAGAAATCAGTTAGAAATTTGGAATTCTGCTTCGATGACGACATACAACATTGTTAGGGATAGGTACAGGCAAAATTTTGTGTCTTTCCATCCAAGGGTAAACCTTGAAAATGAATCGCCGCTCGCAATGTTAATCTTATGGGCGGCATACTTACATTACTTACATGCCATACTTTCAAAGCTTTTCGAATATTTCCTTGTCTTTAGGTGATTTGTTTCGTTCCAGGAGAACACCCCGCAGCAATGCAACATGGCGGCCAGGCGCACCACAGATCGTCACATTTAGACTGCTTACTTTTCTGCTTGTGTCTTCTGCTCTTCGCGCCATAACAGCCAACAGCCACCACCACTACCGCCCTCTACCACCGGTCACGGACCTCTTTCTCAAAATTCCACTAACTTCTGTTTGTTGTTTCTGTTGAAAAATTTCCAATTTATTTGGTGTTGTTAACTCGGACACTGGTTTTTTGTATTTTATGAAATAATTTACCAATCGCGTGTGAGAATTCTGTGATGTTCTACTGTGGTGACGCCCCATATACCTACCGAGGTTTGTACGAAAATTCTTTTCTTGCCTCTTCATGGTCTACCGGTCAACACTGGGTTCGAATTCTATAGTTCTGGTAGTTTTCTAGTGGGGAACTGTAGGAGATTAATACCTTCTGAAATATAAGATGACTTTTTATCATCCGAAATTAGCTGGCTGGAGTAATTTCGGACATTTCTTGTGTTGACGAAAATCCATCTTAAAATTCCAAGTTACTTTCTAACGTTAAGGAGACATACTATATTTCAGAACATCTAAATAACCAACAGTAGTCTCAAAAAATGAAGCCACCCTGGTGCAAGATGGCTGAAGAAATGCAACCAAATATAAACAGGCCGGATTCTCGAGAATTCCATCATCCCAAATTCAAGTAATCTATACTTTAAGGCAATCTCCTGGAAACCTGCAAAGATCCCTCAGTAACTTTTTATTGAAACAGTTTTACGAAAAAGTCTATTCTATATAACAAATAAGGAGAGAAGGAACTGACAACACTGGTTTATATTTTAGTTGAAGAGGAAACGTCTCCACCTAATTACAGGAGAAAAAATCCTTTTTTGAAAGATTTTGTTCCTTTGAAAGCGATCAGCTCTTCCCTGTCAATACCATACCTTTGTGCTGAACCAGCCTTTATCTCCATTTTCCCGTTCAATTTATAAGTCTTTCAGGTTACGTTGATTAAGAACAGTCTTGATATGGGTGTCTTTAGAGGAAGACTGAGAGCCAGGTTCGATCCCGATCCTAGCAATATTTTTCTGAATGTCAAGCGAAACGTATATCAAAGCTGTGGTGGTTCGGGACCTATCTAAAACTGTAGGTGCGCGTCGTGAACAGGTTTTGGTACTAGCGAACATACATTAGATTCATAATTCAACCTTTGACGTTTTGAAGGTCAGTTCTGAAAGAACACGTTCACAAAATTACAATTTCAAACCCTTAGAAACTGAATGCTTCATCCTGCTGTTGAAATTCGCAAACAAATTTTCAAACAGTATCAGGAGACAGGGAAATTTTAACGACTGTGGGACGCGAACCTAGCTTCTCTTTACAGCTGAGTTCGGGGGGTTAACCACTCCAGGAATCTCGCTGGGAATCTCAGGCAATCATTGGAAATCGAAATCTCAGGGAATCTTGGAAATTTCTGGAGTATTTAACCCTTCGGGGTGTATCTTTCCACGAATCTCGCTGAGAATCTCAGGAAATCTTTGGAAATCTTCATGCAATCTCTGGAGTGGTTGACCCCTCGGCTGAGTTATACAGGGTGATCTGAGCCACATGTCTTCAGAGTTTTTCTCCGGACCCAAGCGTGGTATGGTGCCGTGTCACATACTACAAATATCTAGAAATTTATGGCGATGTTTGCGATGGTGGGATCGGGCTTTTAGAAGCTCATCGAAAGAAGGCTTCAGTCAGTTTTATCCATTCCACCCGTGTTCACGAAATCCTACCCTTGAATAGAATGATTAATTGGGGGGTTCATTTTGCACCAACTGTCACGAACCTTTCCTCTCTTGTCGAGGCAAAAAGCAAAAAGCAAAAAAAAAACGCGGGGATTCGTCTTGCCTCGCTCATCTATTCATTCTAATGGACGTTTCCTCTCGGGGAAAAGGGTTTTCGTATGGGCACGATCTTCTAATTTCATTCTCATTTCACTTGCGCAACTTTCTTTCTATTTCTGCGGCGGAAATAGTTTGCCGGTGAGGGGTCTGGCGCTCAGGGAGCCGGCGACTAATGCCAACTTCGTGATTCCTTCAACCTCCGTGTCCTCAAATTTGAATTTCCTTTCATTCCCCGCACAAGTTCGGTTGACTTTCCCTCATGCGAGAAGTTTGAGGGTTCCTGTATTGAAATTGGAGTTCTCTATAAGTTCTTTGCCCGTACCTAAGTGTAATCTTATTGATGATATTTCATTGGTTCAATTGAGGGTCCGCTATACCTGACGGTGCATTTTTTGCCGCCCATAAGATTAACATTGCGAGCGGCGATTCATTTTCAAGGTTTACCCTAGGTTGGAAAGACACAAAATTTTGCCTGTACCTAGCCCTAACAATGTTCTAGGGAGTGTTCGAAGCAGATTTCCCATTTTTTTTATTGGTTTTTGAGATAAAGCACTTTTCTTGAGGTATGCGATGCTAGCATTTGCAAAACAGTTGCAATAAAAGAAACCAGTGAGAAATTGGGAAATCTGCTTCGAACACTCCCTAGAACATTGTTAGGGCTAGGTACAGGCAAAATTTTGTGTCTTTCCAACCAAGGGTAAACCTTGAAAATGAATCGCCTCTCGCAATGTTAATCTTATGGGCGGCAAAAAATGCATCGTCAGGTATAGCGTCAGCTTAACACACCGCTTAGAGCAATTAGGTACATCCTTGATAGAGGAACACTGAGGGACGGACAAATTTTTCGCTTCGGAGGTATCTCACTCACTAAAAGTATTCGAAATAAGGTTTTTGACATTTTTATACCTCGCGGTGAGGGAAATAAATCTATCTCGCGGATAAAACACCCTGATCAAATTGTTTCATAACATGGCCGCTGACCGCAAAATAATGCAGTCAAAGGCTCAAAAATACATTTATCCAATGACATTGACAATACGAAGGTACAATATAACATACCTCTACCCAACAAAATCTCTAAAAAAAACATTTCACCCATTTTTTGTTAATATTTTTTTTACCTCATCGGCAGTTTTGGATAAAATACATGTACCGTGGTATAAACATTAGGGATTCTGACTCGGGTTCGAATCACGGTATTATGAGAAATTTTTTGTTTTTCATAGTGCGGACGTTCGAAGGAATCATTTTACCACACTCGACTGTTGAATCGAAACCTTTCGATACGCACAATAGTTTAGTTTGAGAGGTGGGGCACGCAAATCGCATATCGTACTCAGCACTACGAAATACCAGCTCCCTAGCCATCATGGTAGTACAAGATGGGGACCTACAGTTTTAGAAGGGTTCCGAACCACCACAGCCACGATGACTTTGCTCGAGGTCCACCTAGACCTCTCGGTGACCGAGCCTATCCAATAGACCCTAAAAAGAGCAACCAAATTTTCTGAAACCAGGTACAGGTATTGTCGGCGTTACCAGACGTTGTATGACCCCAGGACAGAACATTGATAAGCAGATTAGCAGTGGAAGCACTAAACAAACCTGATCGGCTTTGACCGAAAGCCGCAGAGTTTTACGGACTTGAAAGAAAGTAGAAAAGCTTATTTGGGTAAAGAGGCTTTTAGTGCGGTGACCGGGAAGACTCAATACGACTGCTGGCAGTGCACTGTGCTGAAATATTTTTATAACCAAGAGGAAATACTCGATTAGACTTAGTCAGCTCTCTGGATTGGACTAAGTCAGCTGTCTGGATTGTACTAAGTCAGCTGTCTGGATTGGACTCAGTCAGCTGTCTGGATTGGACTCAGTCAGCTGTCAGGATTGGACTCAGTCAGCTGTCAGGATTGGACTGAGTCAGCTGTCTGGATTGGACTCAGTCAGCTGTCTGGATTGGACTCAGTCAGCTGTCAGGATTGGACTCAGTCAGCTGTCAGGATTGGACTCAGTCAGCTGTCAGGATTGGACTGAGTCAGCTGTCAGGATTGGACTGAGTCACCTGTCTGGATTGGACTGAGTCAGCTGCCTGCGCTCCTCAGAAAAGGTAAGACTTTTTTTGTTTCACTAGTATTGTTTCGAAACTGTATCAAAACGAAGGTATACGAACAATGTCCCTACCACTTGACTATACTGCAGCCTCACCATGTACTAGTGAGAAAACACTAGACTTGCAAGACCGAGGTCCAGAGTTCGAATCCCAGGACCAGCAGTTTTCTGTTGGTAGCATGGATATCACACCAAAATATCCATTTGGCTTCGGCCAACAATCAGTTTCTTTGATTTAGATCTGTGCCTTTGGGCCAAGGGTATGTGTAAGCCCCCGATTACACCTTACAATTTCCAATCCTAATATGATCATAAAAAAATATGATCAAGAAAAATTGTAAGGTGTAAAGTGAATTGAGTCAATTATGATACAATTTGTATCGGCCAGTACAAATTGTATCATAACTGCTGCGACTACCTTCCTCTAGGCTGCGATGTGTTTGTTGTTGTTGGGTTAGTCCGTTGAAAATGGCGGCTGAGTTAAAGTGGAATGGAAATGACCCGTATTTTAATAGACCATGTGGAGGAGTACGAATTTCTTATAACGATGAATTGAAAGAATATAGCAGAAATTATTTAACCTAAAACGGTTCGAAAAAGGACCCTAAAAATCTTCGGAATTCTATTTTTTTACCATGTCAATTTGGCATCACTGCTAAACATGATCATATTTTAATTGTAAAGTGTATTACAGTTTTTCTAAAATTTTATGATACTAAAAACATAGGATCATATAAAAATAGGATCATATTTTTTTTGTAAGGCGTAATCGGACCCTAAGCACCAAAACAGAATCAGTTGTATCCTACCTATTACTACTTTCGGTCTGGAGGTTCGATGTTCCAATGTTCGATCCCTTCAATCCCTAAACCCAATTCCAATTGAGAGTTTCTAAAACCCATTTATCCTTACACATTACGCTACAGCATAATGACTTTCCTACAGAATCCCGAGAAATTTCGACTTTCATTTAATTACAGCTGAATTCAGCGATAGCTGAACTGATGAAAAGGTGGTGATAAAGCGACAGAAGTAAGTAGTGGTGAAAGGAACTTAGCATGTTTTGATTTGATGGAAATGAAGGGGAAGTGAGTTATTCCTAGCGCTTTCCATCTATAGGGAATGTTCAGTGCCTATCACGAGAAAGCGAGTCTCGCAAAGGCAGCATTAAATAGCTTCCATTTACATTCCAAAACACATCACTCAACCTTCCTCCGTACAAATTATTAATTTCGAGAAAAGGTTTCTCTGTTGCAATTTAAATTTGTGATTGATTACTGATGATAATTTAAGTTTGAAAATTGTGGGGGTTAACTTATGTGAATATGGCGTTGAATTTACTCAACAAGAAACATCTCCATTCAATATGGTTCGAAATAGATGTACCAAAGTCGAGGGGGTAACCATTCTAGAGATTCCAGGAGATTCCCTGAGATTTCATAAAGATTTCCAATGATTCCCAACGAGATTCCCGAGGACACTATACCTGACGATGCATTTTTTGCCGCCCATAAGATTAACATTGCGAGCGGCGATTCATTTTCAAGGTTTACCCTTGGTTGGAAAGACACAAAATTTTGCCTGTACCTAGCCCTAACAATGTTCTAGGGAGTGTTCGAAGCAGATTTCCCAATTTCTCACTGGTTTCTTTTATTGCAACTGTTTTGCAAATGCTAGCATTGCATACCTCAAGAAAAGTGCTGTATCTCGAAAACTAGTAAAAAAAATGGGAAATCTGCTTCAAACACTCCCTAGAAAATTGTTAGGGCTAGGTACAGGCAAAATTTTGTGTCTTTCCAACCAAGGGTAAACCTTGAAAATGAATCGCCGCTCGCAATGTTAATCTTATGGGCGGCAAAAAATGCACCGTCAGGTATAGCGGACCCTTAACCCCTCGACCAAAGTATACCAACTTGCAAGGGTGCTACTTTTGTGACAAATGTATTTGGGAGAGCCTTGAATCAGCATGATTGTGGAATCGTATCACGTTGTGGTGGGAATTGATTTATAAATAAGGGAAGATGGAAGCCGAACACTCCTCCGGGGAAGCTGGGCCAACGGCGGAAATAAAATCAAAATCAGCAACGTCACATCACAACCTTGCGCTACATAGATCACATGCAGCCACATCACACCACAACCCTGCACTACTTCATAGGAACATCACCAATGTATCACAACGCTCAATTTAAGTTGTTATTTTTGTGATAAATTCAAGTGAAGGGTAAAATAGGATTAGAGCCAGCTTTCGGTTAAAAAACACAAGTTACGGTTTGGGACCGTTCGTTATAGAGAGGGACAGCTGTTGTGTACGGTGACGCTCAAAAGAGCATGCAGGAGTTCAAAACAATCTGGCGTAAATCATAATATTAATATTATTTCCACTCAGAATTTTATTATGGTTTCCAGCGGAAACTAGTTTCAAATTTAAAGATTTTTACGTAAAATGCATCTTTTCCTTTTCTACAGCTTTTTTACGACACGTGAGCCGAAGTTTACCACCAAAACTAGAATTAGTTCCCTACGCTAGACGGTCGACTTTATAGGAACACCGAGGAGTTAACCACACCAGAAATCTCGTTGGGAATCATAGGAAATCTTTATGAAATCTCAGGGAATCTTGGAATTTTTTTTGGTGTGGTTACCTCTTCGTGGTTCATCTTTCTATGAATATCGTTGGGAATCTTTGGAAATCTTTATGGAATCTCAGGGAATATCAAGGAATCTCTGGAGTGGTTACCCCCTCGGGTTAACCCCTAACGCTATGAGAGCCGGGTCACTCTGGTTCGGTTTTTTTAAAATCAGCATTCGCATATATCGGAGGCTGTGGTGGTTCGGAACCTACCCTATCGTTCCCTATCGTGGACTGGTATTGCTACCACCTGAGTACGATGGGTAATATGTACGGTTGTGCAAAAACCCTCCGATTTTTTTTCCGCAAGAGAAAGTTTACCGAGGTTCGCCTGTTAGATGTGAGAGTTGTAATTAGTCGGTTGGGTTGTTACAATGTTTAGAATTGTTTGTTTTACATAAAAGGGCGATCCTTGTTGTGGGCGTGCATGCCCCTAGCAAGCTTTGTCTGTATATGTAAACATCGCGGCGAGGGGTCCATACTACATGTCACGACATCGAACAACATATGTACAAATTCTGATCAAAATGCGGGAAAAAATGAAAACTTTTTGTTTTTTTCAAAGGGAGATAAAAAGTGGAACTGTAACTCACAAGTTGGCGAATGTATGAGTCCTATCTCGAACTTGTCTTAAGATTATATCATCAGGGAGCCAAGAAAATGAAAATATTTTCCAATCTTCCAAGCGCTCACAGAGTTGTTTACTCTCGGCGCATTTATATTTTATTGAGGTTGAGAACTAAATTAAATTTCGACCGTTTTTCTTTCATTCCTTTTTGGCTGATTTTCTAAAATATTGTATGAAATATTTCATTTTAGCATAGATTACATGTTGTTTGTTTATTAATGATGTGTTTTTTGACTACATCATTATTTCTGAGGGGGTAACCACTCCAGAGATTGCATGAGATTGCATGAATATTTCCAAAGTTTTCGTGAGATTCTCAACGAGATTTGTGGAAAGATGCATCCCGAAGGGTTAACTACTCCAGAAATTTTCAAGATTCCCTGGGATTTCATAAAGATTTCCAATTATTGCCTGAGATTCCCAATGTGATTCCTGGAGTGGTTAACCCCTCGATTATTTCAGACTTCAGCGGGTCTATTCCAGATCTGTTAACGCAGAGTTAACGACGAATTGGTGTAGTTAGGAGCTTAACGCGGAATTAACGACAAACAGCACTCAACTACTAACTGACGTTAAAAAGACCTCTTATAGTTCAATACGAATAGAAATTGTTGTGTTTCTCCTTGGATGTCGCTGACATGTAAGCGACTGAAAAACTATTGACACTGACACTGACAAATTGGACCATCTCTCGATCCAAAATTATTTTTAAAAAAAATTATGTGTGACGTAAATGCATTAGCAGGTTCCGCCGAGCCTTAGAAAGAAGGTACAAGTTTAACAGCTTAAGTAACGGTTAAATAGGTCTTGGATTATTGGGGAAGACTCAAAAAACCTCCCCTGTAAAATGCTCTCTATACATTTGCACGAGTTTCGGGCGAGATCCCGTTCTTTATCATGCTTTCTTGTTGATTCCTTGTCGTCTTAAAAGATTTTCTACTTCCCACGCGCAAAAAAACACCTCCTAAAGAATTCCCCCATCGATTTGAAGCTTTTTCCCCCTCGGGGTATCTTAAAGGGGGGGGGGGGGGGGGATTTTGAATCCTCATTCACCTTACAATCTCGTAAACGTGGTCGTCACATTTTATAGGAAATAAAAATAAAAACATAAAATTTGTCTCAGGTGGGGTTGTAACTGCGTTCGACCTAAATTTTTGCCACCACTCTGAATATTTTAAGCACTTGCTGTTGTAATGTTCTTTTTGTGTACTACAAAGGGAAAATGTTAAGTGTTCGATCGGTGCCCGTTCAAATGGGATTTTGTAGGAGAAATCTGTCGGTTCCAAGACGCCGAACCGGCAGTTTCCCCCTACTTACTATATTATATGTTTCCCCCAGGGCTGGGTAGGGGTAGGCCCGAGGGGTTAACCACTCGTTGGGAATCATTGGAAATCTTTATCAAATCTCAGGGAATCTTGCAGTTTTTTGGAGTGGTTACCCCTTCGGGGTTCATCTTTCTATGAATGTCGTTGGGAATCTTTGGAAATCTTTATGGAATCTCAGTGGAATCTCAAGGAATGAGGAGTGGTTACCCCCTCGGCTAGAGACGTCATGGGTGATACTCAGTTACACCCTTAGGCTGAATTTCACCACCTCACGATAGTGCCTTTTAGTGACAAAAATTACTCTGTCGTAAAGTCACAACATAGCCAGTTAATTTCTGAAGGTTAAAAAGACACATTATATTTCAGAACAGTTAAATATCCAACAGTATCCTCAATGGTCAGAAAATGTGTAAAGAAGCAGGATTGCTAGTGACCTTTACATATTTCTGTTCGTCCTGTGATCCAATATTGTGTTTCTCAAACTTTTCATTTTAAGAGGGAATGACAACAACAGGATACTTATCTAAATACTTAGAATTTCCATAAAAAAGCTATTGCCCCAGACACAAACAGATTTGAAGTATCAATTTCCTATGCAATTGTTGTGGTACAAATTGGCAATTTGTCCATGAATCCTTAGGAATACTTATCAACTGTATTAAATGCTGACAAAGCATTTTTTTGAAGAGGAATCTACGATAATGGTCTTCCTGCACAAAGCAATGCTTTTTTCATTGTTTTAAGAAAGTATTCTTTTTTGTGGTCAAAGACCTCTAAAACGCCTTTTCTAATGAAACACTCAAAATCGAAATTTTTACGACATTCTGCCGAGAAAGTAACTTATCAGAATTATTTCCCCAGCACCCAATCGTAAACAGGAAACTCGGACGTATTTAGTAGAGAATCGTGACAATGGTTCATATTTAATTTGTGGCCTCTGCCAGTGCGAGTGTGAAAGTAATACCTACATAAAACATTCATTTAAACATGAAATGTATGTTTATGTACTACCCATATACTTAAATACCATGAGATCTCAGGAAGTAACTATCTTTAGAACATCCTGCGACTCCCACGGGTCGTTAAGGCTTATGCTTTACCTGACGGTGCATTTCTGCCACCCATAAGAAGAACACTGCGAGGTGTGAATTATTTTTAATTTTTTTCATTGGTTGAAACGACTATGAGTTTCTGTAGGCAGATAGACACTATAGTGTACTTTAGACTACTTTAGGCTGAATTTCACCATCTCACGATAGTGCCTTTTAACGTTCGAATAGCTATCGATTCGAAAAAGCAGACATCCTCTCGTTAGGTTTTGTTGTGTCAACAGAATTCGCCTGCTTTGTTTACGTCAAATTTATTTCAACAATTTCAATCTAAAAGTGGAAATAAACGTGAAAAAACCCCTATTTTTTCGGAGAAAGAAGTTAAAATGTTGATTAGACTACATTAGACTACACCAAATGAGTCGCAGGTATGAAAATTATCGTTTTCGCTAACGCACGGAAAATCCACTCGAAAGCTAACGAAACGGTAACGGTGCATGCATGGTGAAAGCCGTTAACATTTTTTACCTATACGATAGCGCTATCGTGTACACGATAGTCTTCACGTTAAAGTTGTAAAATCCAGCCTTAAATATTTAAAAACTAAAATAAAATATTTCAAATACATCTATACTCATACGTTTGTAACCGATTACTTAGCTACAGCACGCTCCAGTAACAAAGATTGCAGGTGCGGAAATGCCTACTATACTGGAAACTTGATGTAGTGAGAAGGCGGTAAGGCTTTGCTAAGTAAGCTAAGTAGGCACAGACTACTCAGCGAAACAAGTCACGTTTACTCGTGGAGATGCTCACCGTAGCTCGTCAGTGTTAGCATGTGCTGCTGCGAAACACCTCACCCTTCTCTTCCACCCCTCAATAAGACACGCAACTTGCTGCTAAAGCATACTTCATACTTCTTACTTCGCAGAAATTCAGACTGGTTTATGGTCTCCAGCAGTGGTATTCCCTTTCTCGAACGCTAGTAAACCCACCCAACTAACACCTTCAAAATTTATTGTAAGAAGATAAGGCACACCATGATGCAATATACGGAGAACAGTTCTTCTTACAATAAATTTTGAAGGTGTTAGTTGGGTGGGTTTTCTGGCGTTTGAGAAAGGGAATACACCTGCCGTAGCAGCCTCGATAATAGCCGAGTAGTCTAAATATTTGCGCTAGAGTTAATTTTGCCAATAAAAATTTTCAAAAATTGTTCAGTTGTAATATCACAGTACTTACGGGCCACCATACATTCGCTACTTTTTTACGTTCCGATTTCGAACTTTGTGAGAAAACTATCGGATATTTAAATATTCTGGAATATAATATGTCTTTTTAACGTCATTACTCATGAGGCTATGTTGTGATTTCACGATTGAGTGATTTTTGTCACCAAAAAAATTGTCCAAAATTATCCGATCGTGAAATCACAACATAGCCTCATGAGTAATGACGTTAAAAATACATATTATATTTCAGAATATTTAATTTATCCATAGTTTTCTCACAAAGTTTGAAATTGGAACGTAAAAAAATAGCGAATGTATGGTGGCCCTTAAAAATTGTCCAAAATTATCCGATCGTGAAATCACAACATAGCCTCATGAGTAATGACGTTAAAAATACATATTATATTTCAGAATATTTAATTTATCCATAGTTTTCTCACAAAGTTTGAAATCGGAACGTAAAAAAATAGCGAATGTATATTCAGCCTTAATGTTAAACCTATTGTGGCAAAAAAAATGCAAAAAGAACGCTAAAAATAAGCATTCTCTCAACCTCAACTAGAACATGAGATTCTGTAGATGAAACTAACAATGTATGAATGACATACAATAGAACGAGTGCCAGCAATATGACGAGAAAAAAGTTTGAAAAAGAGCGGGAAATAACTGAGCCACGGCTTGACGCTGTCAAGTGCAGCGCAGCGTACCTGAGAAGTTAGTGGTTGCACAAGCTCTCACTTGCTGAACGTACTCTATATACCACCTGCTCTTGAAATATTGACCTATTTCCACATATTTCTTTGCCAATATCTTTGAAGACTACTCCGATTTCCAGATTGGAATTTTGAGAAAAGATTGCAGGTCCCAGTCGTGCACCAACCGGTATACTTATACGCCGTTCTGTTTGTTTACATTTTCTTCTGGACATTTTTATGAGGATGATATTGGATATTTAAATGTTCTGAAATATAGTATGTCTTTTTGAAAGGCCAAAATTAACAGGCTGTCTTGTGATTTTACGATCGGTTAATTTCGGACGAATTTTTTATTGACAGAAATCACTCAATCGTAAAATCACAATACAGCGTGTTAATTTCGGTTGTTAATTAGACATATTAAATTTCAGAACATTTAAATATCCAATAGTTTCCTAATAGAGTGTGCAGAAAGTCGGTGAGAATTAGAAAGGTAATAATTTTCTTTTGGTAGAAAGTAAAAACTATTCGGGATAGAACGAAGCAGTTTGGATAAGCCGGCAGAGTATCATGTCCCTCTCAGTTTCTTCCCGGATGAAGTCAGTCGGGCGTTTCAGCTCAGCCAACTGAAAAACTGAAAATCAGGTCCGCATTTTGCCTCGACTAAAAACGCTCAAAATATCCGTTACCCGGTAATACTTTTCTGGATCCAGTTGCTATTAGTTTACGACCATTTTTTTGAGAACACTGTTGGATATTTAAATGTTCTGAAAAATAATATGTCTTTTTAATGACGGGAGTAATTAATTTTGGCCTTTATAAAGGCATATTATATTTCAGAACATTTAAATATCCAATAGTTTCCTCATAAGGTGATTTTTTCTTTTTTAATTTCTGAAATTGATGTTCGGAAGGTAGAACCATTACTATTGTAATGGGCACTTACGCATTACAACTCATACATACATTACAGGGACTATACATACATTACATAGGCACTGTACACGCAATGCAGTGAAATGTAACTGCGCCATTATACGCGGGGAAATTGCATAGGGGATGCTGATTTCGTAGTTATGTTCCTCCCTTCCTCAATTTCAGTTTCCAAATTAATACGAGAAGTTTGCCCCTCAGTGGCCAAGCGGTCAGCGAAAGGGCTGGGTTCGAATCCCGGCTTAAGAAATATTTTCCGCATGGCTCTAACAGCTTTGACTCACTCTTCTTCGGCCTCGGCCCGACTTTTGGGGTGTTATGCCCGATTTTTACGATTTTTGTTTATAAATTTACATTATCGTTAAACCGGTCTGGAGAAATCCACCTTAAACCGTTCTTACTAAGCAATAGTCTGTGTGGGAGGGTCAGCACAGAATTTCGTCGTAAAACTTTGTAATAAAAACTTCCGGAGCTGTCCAAATTCAGCAACTTTTTAATGAGACTGCGCCATTGCAGTCAGCATGCAGAATACGCCCCCTACCCCGAACTCCAACCCCCAAATCAATGGGAAAGATTAAGCGAAGTTGGAACAATAGGGTGGAAGGACAGGGAGATAGGGCAGCCCGCGACAATTAACTCGAACGCAGGTGGGAGCTGTGATTGGACGTTGGATCTATCGACAATCGCACATTCTGTATATCGATTAAATGGCATAGGTAATGCGAATAGGGCCCATTTCATTTACATACCAACTCAATTTTGCTTACCCATTTTTTCCCGCTTTCGAAACTCGTTTCGATTTTATGGGGATGCTATTGCCGATGTAGGGATGTTTTTTTTTACCTGGTGTTTTGTCTTTTGTCCCACACAGGGGTGATTTTTGTAGGTCGTGGTTTTGGTGGTCTATTGCAATGAGTGTTGCTGATTTTTGAGTTCTTAATAAAAATTTGAATTCAAAGTTATTTTAGGAATAGGTACTTAATTGTAGAAATTCGCGGCGGGCGTTTGTAATGTTGGTTCCATTAAAACCTCACTTAATCTGAAGATAGCACTATCCTTGCCTAAAAAATACGCCACATAGGAGCAATCAAACCTTATTCGGAGCCTTGCACAGTTGAGTCGTGGGTTAGTGCAAAAAACGATTTGTGTGATACCGGTAGTTGCACCAACATTGTCGCAACTAAATCGATCGATAAATTCAGTAAGTTTAATCTATGGTCTCCATGGTAACCGCTCTTCCTCCATCGTATCCTCGCTAGTACCAAAGTTATTGCTTCTCGATTGATCATAAACAAAGTGTTTATCATGGGAACACACCATGGGTTTGTTTACAAACTGCGTCATTTCAAGATGGCTGATCAAGTACCAGTGTCATATAGTTCCGTAGTCGAAGCAAAACAAAAGCTAAAAGAAAACTCGTTTAAGGGTGAAAACAATTAAGAGTGAATTGAAATGTCTGAGACAAAAAGTGAAAAACATCTATCAAAATGTGTGGCTGATGACACGAAAATATAACTTATCAGCTCAACTTAATCCAAGTTTTTGTTTTGGGCGTCAGTTTTGTGCTGTCCATCAAACAATTAATCTTTTGTGTCATTAATCGCTATCAGCGGCGCCCTGCCGATAAATCTTCTTTATGACAACATGCGTGTGCCAAACTTTCAGTTTACTATACTCCAACTAACTCTTGGCTAAAAGTCAAGTCAGTCATATCGATATAGGTGATATGCAACTTATCGTTGCTAACATCTTTCAGATCATAGTGACCTTTCTTCTTATGTCTACTTCAAAAACAATTTGGGGAACCCTGTATTTTTTTCAAACAGTGTCTGAAGGAAAAACTCTCATCCATGAATGAGGCGGCGCGGCGTATAGCCAAGACAGTCGGACGAGTCTATTACGTTTCAGAACATTTATTGAGGATATTTAAATGGTCTGGAATATAACATGACTTTTTAACATCCGAAATTAACTGGCTATGTTGTGATCTTACGATCAAGTGATTTTTGTCAATAAAAAATTAAAATTACAACATATCTACTTAGGCTGAATTTCACCACTTTCCGATAGTGTCTTTTAACGAGAGGATTCAACGAACGGATTTAAGTTATCGTATGTTTAGCTTACGACAAATGCCTTGCGCTTGCACTTGTTTCTCTGCGATCGCACTTGTCGTAAGCTAAACATACGATAACGTAAATCCGTTTGTTAAATCCTCCCGTTATAGACACTATCGGAAAGTGGTGAAATTCAGCCTTAGCCAGTTAACTGGCTGTTATTGTAATTTTACCATCGAGTGATTTTCGTAAACAAAAATTTTGTCCTGAATTAACCGATCGTAAAATCACCAGATAGCCAGTTCATTTTTAAGGTTGAGGAGACATATTTCAATTTTTTTTTCAGTGCTCTTATTTTTATGACATTCTATTGGGAATTCTAATAAATATTTTCAAGCCCCTGAATTAATAGAATTATACGTATTTTTTCTAAAGATGATTTTTTTTATATTTTTGGACAAAAATCAGCAGTAAAGTTAAGCAATCTGTAGCGAAGGAAGCGAAGCGAACCAAGTAATGTAAAGGGAAAAACAGCAAAATTATTCATACACCCCCTTCTCCCTCCTACTTTCTGCTATCCCCCCTTGCCCCAAAAAAATATTTCCTTCTTCCTTTTATTCGTCGCTGTGCCATATTTTTGGGCTCAGTATTGTTCCCAATATTTCACAGCATGTCCGCTTTTCGTTCAACGGGGCGGAAACTAATCGGGAAGACTCTAAATCTTTATTACGAGTTTACTTCTTGAAGGAAGCAACCCCTCAGCTGGCTAAGTAATTCCGAGAATAATTCCTTCAGATAACCGACGGATTTGGAAAAGACTCGGAGAAAAGGTTCTAAACAAAATACTGGGAACTTCCTTATCTTTGAATATAAAAACTTGTGTGCCTGTGCCTGTCAGTGGCTGAGTGGTCAAGCGGTCAGACTTGTGTCCTTAGAGGCCTGGGTTCGAGTCTCCGTGTAAGCAATATTTTCTGCTTTTGGCTGAGACCAAACTCCTGTTTCACACCCGTGAAAGAAAAAACTAATGGCAGAGGCTGACTCGTTTCCTGAGTGGTCTGAGTTCAAAGCCTAGTATTAGTAAATTTTTGTTATGGTTAGGTAAACATAAACCGAACACTACCTCTTCCCATCTCCGCTTAACTGGGAGTAACTGCAACTGCACAAAAATAATCTAGTGTTATTATGAAAAAAAAAACATCAAGGTACAAAAACCCATTTGAGATTAGGAGAAAATAACTGCGATAATCCGCAATTAATCCTTCTTTACTTCGTTAAGTTATTAAGTTAGAGAAGTATCAAACTTACTTACTTAAAACTTTTTTAGGGCATCTTATGTCCTTTTAGTATAAGGATGGATTTTTCAAGAGAACATTCATCCATTAGCAAGAATCATTTATTTATAAGGATATTTCATACGCATGTCTATAGGTATATATGACTCTGACGTCACCTGTTCGACCGTCATCTACCAATCAACGATAATTTGTTTATAAATAAATTATTGCTGCTTTGGCAACAAAGGCATCAACCAATCTGGCGGTCGAACAGCTGCCGTCATAAGCCAACCGGGTCTATTCCAAAACCCCTTATGAAATAAATGATTCTTGCATCCAAAAACATTCAGAAACACCTACGATAATCATATTTCCAGACAAAAACAAAATTTCAAAAAAATGAAGAAGTAAGTAAGTACGTAAGATGTAGTCAAGTTTCGCAAAGTTTTTCCTGCTTACTTCAAGTTTTTTGAGTTTACTTTTTTGCTTGTTATGATAATAATATTGGTACTTTGACAGCGAACGAAAGTTGCGGCATCAATAATTCTGCTGAGCTCATTTGGAGTTTGAAGATGTTGCCTTTGCAGATTCCAACGTATCGCCACTTTAATGAGCCTCCCTTGTAGTCAGACTCCCCCAATACATCTCACGGAACTTCGAATCACTCGGTAATTTGCAGCTTGGGAAGTAATTTTGTATTGACGAAGTATCGAAAACTTTCGCTTGGAATAAGGAAAACGAAATTCTAAGGATCCTTATTTATTTTTAAATTTATATCCTCAAGGGAATAGGCACGAGGGGGACCTAAATGGGATTTTCTGCCCTTTTTTTTTTTTTTTTTTTAATGTGTTCTGAAATATAATATGTCTTGAAAAAGACATTTTGTATATTTCTGAAAATATCCAACAGTTTTCGCAAAAATTGGGCCGAAAAAAAAACCTAACCAACCAGGATGTTTCGTGGACGAATATCATTGGATCCTACAATTAAAACAACCCTATTTCTGCATGATGTTTTAATTTGCCATCGTATTTAAGGGCCACCATACATTCGCTATTTTCTTAAGTTCCGATTTCAAACTTTCTGAGAAATCTATTGGATATTTAAATATTCTGAAATATAATATGTCTTTTTGACGTCATTACTCATGAGGCTATGTTGTGATTTTATGATCGAGTAATTTTTGCCACCAAAAAAATTGTCCAAAATTAACCGATCGTGAAATCGCAACATAGCCTCATGATGATTAATGACGTTAAAAAGACATATTATATTTCAGAATATTTAAATATCCAATAGTTTTCTCACAAAGTTTGAAATCGGAACCTAAAAAAATAGCAATTGTATGGTGGCCCTTAATTCCAAATGGACAACCTTTCGAATTCATAGATCTTGAACAAATCCTCCATAAGCCAGTTGACATTCTGGTTGTTCTCACAAAAGAGATTTTGCAGTGTGCCCTAACTTGGAGGCTAATATAATTGTGGGTTCCCGTAAATGGCGGAGCTTTGGTAAGTTTAACTGTATAGCGGCTTAAGAGCTCACTAAATACACCCACTTTCGTTTACGGTACTTCCCCACACCTGCACCGTGTTTACTGCTTACTGTACCTAACTTTCTTCCTCTCAGTCAAACTTCCCCCCAAGAAACAGTTTGCCCAAACTATTTTTGTTCCTAAAATTGTATTACGAACTTATTTTTACTTTCTCGCTAGCCATATATGGCGAGAAAGCATTGTTTTCGTGCAAAATTTCGAAATTGAGGTTTTGTGTTTCCCATGATCCAGGGGGTCCCTGAGCCCAAAAAAGTGGTTTCTGAAAAAAATCTGTCCGTCCGTCAGTCCGTCTGTCCGTGCAGTGCTCTAGAGCCTATACCGTTCACCCGATTTTGATGAAATTTGGTATGGACTTGTCTAAAATCACTGCAGAGAGTCATTTTTTAATGACTTTTTGATTGGTCAAAAACTGCGGCCGCTATTGCCAAAAAACCGCCAAAATAATTCAAAAATCGTGTTTTTGGTTAGTCGGACAAGCGCCGACGGGACACTTTTAAATCTATAACACTGAAAATTGGTAAGTGTGTTGACAAATAGATGCTTCGAGGTCATTTGCAACTAAAATTGGAATGGTTGAGAATTACGGCCGTTTTGTACCAAAGTTCGATCCTTTCGGCGCCATTCACATTTGTTGACCGACTGTCATGAAATTCGGTACATTTGTGTTAAACTACGTAACCAAACAAAATTTTGTTATCTTCAAAATTACGGCCGTTTTTGTCGAAAAAGTGTTGAAATTGAGTTGAGAATGAGAAACCATGTTTTTGAATGGTCGGAACGCATTTGGGAGTACAGTAATAAAATGACAATCATGAGATTTGGTGTGACTGATCTCAGATAGATGCTCGTGGGTCATTTCAACCGATTTTGGATTGAGTGAAAATTACGCCTACAAAAACATTTCAAAAAATCTCAAAAAATAAAAAACTAAAATTTCATATGGGACGAGAAAGTTAAGTGCGACTGTTGTTGGACCCTTTATTACTAATATGTTTGAGGTGTTATATTTTTATTTCCTACTATTTAAAGTTAAGAGGCTCCACATACGCTCCACACGTGGCAGCAGAAAGAGTTTTGTACTATTCTTATGTTGCGTACTGCGATCGAACTGGGTTCTAATGTTAAAAACACAAATTATATTTCAGTTTCCTGAAAAAATAGGATTTTTTATTTACACAAGGGCCCACGCGCATATTGGTGCTCTTGGCCCGAACCGCCCGAACGTACAGATGTTAAATAAAGGAAACAGTGCTGGGACCAGGATTCCAACTCAGGACCTCAATCTTTCGAGTCCAGTGTTTTCCTGCCAGGCAGTGGTATTCTATTCTGTTCTCAACTCTAAAATTCCTTGTTCTCTCTGCGTAAACCATGGTCTTCTTTTTATTTTTATGAAAGAACAAGAAAAATTCGTGGTTCCCTAGAGGAAAATACATATTTCAATCTTCTCTACAAAGTTTCTGGGCTTGGTGAATAACAGCAAAATGTAGTTTGTCTCCGGGACTTAGATAAGAACCTGTGCCTGTGCCAACGCCAAGGGAAGCGAGTCAAGCCAGATATCAGGAGAAAAACTTTCTCAGACATGGATTTTCTTAAAAAATGACATCACTTTACTCGGATGGGGTTTCCATCTTCCATTGCTAAGCTTGGATTACTTTCAATTCCAACTGTTTTCAGTTGCCATTTCTGATCGAATTAGGTAACCAGTTTCTTCCATTTGCTTCCAACTAGAAAATTTTAACTAGGTTAGGCTGGATTTCACCACTTCTTATAGTATACTATAGTGATTGTGTCTCCTAACGAGAGGATTTAACGACCGGATTTTAGGTATGTTTAGCTTATGACAAGTGCGATCGCAGAGAAACCAGTGCAAGCGCAAGGCACTTGTGGTAAGCTAAACATACGATAACATAAATCCGTTAGTTAAATCCTTACGACAAGTGCGTTCGCAGATAAACAAGTGCAAGCGCAAGGCATTTGTCGTAAGCTAAACATACGATAACTCAAATGCTTTCGTTAAATCCTCTCGTTAAAAGACACTATCGGAAGGTGGTGAAATTCAGTCTTAGTTAGTTAGGAGAACAAGCCCAGCAACTAGACTATGTTTCAAAGAGTTATCCTTCGTGCTCAGCACTACCCAGAGATTCCTTGAGATTGCACTGAGATTCCATAAAGATTTCCAAAGATTCCCCGATAAGGGGTAACCACTCCCAAAAATATCAAGCATCCCTGAGATTTCATAAAGATTTCCAATTATTCCCAACGAGTGGTTAACCCCTCGGCACTACCAAATACCAGCTCCCCAATTAGTACACGAAGGGGACCTACAGTTTTAGGGCATTCAGAGCCACAAGAGCCTCTATAGGTACATACATTTAATATGCTGAATATATCAAATGTGAGAATCAATCAGAATAAAGGGTCCGACAACAGTCGCACTTAACTTTCTCGCCCCGTATGATTTTTTTTTTTTTTTTTTTTTGAGGGGGGATTTTTTTGATATTTTTTTGCGGGCGTAATTTTTAAGCAATACAAAATCGGTTGAAAATGACCCAAGAGCATCTATCTGAGATCACTCCTACCAAGTTTCATGGCTGTCATTCTATTACTGTAGTCTCAAATGCGTTCCGACCATTCAAAAACGTGGTTTCTCATTCTCAACTCATTTTCAACACTTTTTTGACAAAAACGGCCGTAATTTTCAAGATAACAAAATTCTGTTCGACAAATGTTTAAGTTACTTACTTCTAAACAAATGTACCGAATTTCATGACAATCGGTCAATATATGTTAATGGCGCCGAAAGGATCGAACTTTGGTCCAGAACGGCCGTAATTTTAAACCAATTCAATTTTAGTTGCAAACGACCTCGAAGCATCTACTTGTCAACACACTTACCAATTTTCAGTGTTATAGATTGAAAAGTGTACCGTCGGCGCTTGTCCGACTAACCAAAAACACGATTTTTGAATTATTTTGGCGGTTTTTTGACAATAGCGGCCGCAATTTTTCACCAATCAAAAAATCCTTGAAATTGTGTCTCGGCAGTAATTTTAGACAGGTCCATACCAAATTTCATCAAAATCGGAAGAACGGTATAGGCGCTAGAGCACTGCACGGACTGACGGACGGACGGACGGACTGACGGACGGACAGACTTTTTCCAGAAACCACTTTTTTGGACTCAGGGGACCCCCAGGATCATGGGAAACCCAAAATCTCAATTTCGAAATTCTGCACGAAAACAATACTTTCTCGCCATATATTATGGCTAGCGAGAAAGTAAAAACTTCGATAGGATCGGGATCGAACCTCCTCGAATTTCATGTACAAAATCTTTTTCCTTTCAATTCTAAATAGAAGCTTAGGTAAGTAAGGCAAAGACCCCACGGTATGTGAGCAGCAGAGGTTCTGTTTATGTTCTCAACTTGGGTTTGCTCAGCATCAACTTCCAACATCTATTCCTAACTTACTTACAATCTCACAGCGCGAACTTATGTCTAATTCCGACTCCAACCACGAATCACCTTCTGTGACTCATTACGGAATCACTTTGTCTTTCCCTTTGGCTCCCATGCAGTTTGTTTCTATAGTCGGGGTCAGGGTCGAGGGGTTGATTTCACCGCTTCTCTAAAGTGTACTATAATGTCCTTATCGAACAGATTTAACGTATATTTAGCTTATGACTAGTGCAGTCGCACTATAGCGTACTTTAAGAAGCATTGAAATTTACCATAAGAAATTCGTAATTCCTTTTGTAGTTCTATTCACTAACGGTACAGCAGCCAGCCGTCGTAACTTCAAAATACTATATCTGAGGATAGTTTTTCTCTGTGATAGCAACCTTAAAAATAAGGTGTCACTGAGCAAATTTTCAATTTTGGCTTTGCTATAGTGAGAGACCCTGAAAGAGCGGCAAACATGACTGTAGCCTGAACTTCACTGTCATAAAGGACTTTTTTAACAGTAATAGTAACGCAGTAACTTAGGTACAGTGGTCCATTGACGTAACCCACCTATACCTACCGTTCTATTGCGAATACTCTTTATAACGACCAAATTTACACAGCTTACTTGAGTACAAAGTTACAGCCAAGAAATTTGACCAGTAGTAACGCAGTAAATACATTAACGTAGCCTACCTACCTATAGCGAACGCTCTTTATAGCGACCAAATTTACATAGCTTACTTAAGTACAAAATTACAGCCAAGAAACAAAAAAATCCAGTAAATTCTGCAGGAGCCCTATCACTGCAGACAAATTTTTCATTAAAATACCCATAGTCACGCAGCTTCAAAATTTAGGTGGTAGACGTCAAATCCAACAAACAGTTAAACAGCTCAGCGATTCAGCACGCCATCTTTTGTGTCCCCCCCCCCCCCCAATTCCAGGCGCGATATTGTTTTGCCCTTTGAGCCTCCCAAGCAGCTTCAGGGGTTCGGGGGGGGGGGGGGGGGGGGGCGTCTGCGGATTCCGTCAGACATTTCTAACCCCAACACGACTTTGATTCGTAATAAGCAAATATTAATTAAATGCGACTGGTTGTTTTAACAGGAGGGCTGTAGCCTATATAACGTGTCAGCTGTCACATGTGTTTGAACGGAATTCAACATTAACTTCCTCTGTTGTACCTTAGGTACTTGCTCCTGTTGTGATTATTTGGAAAAAAAAAATGGGAAAAAATCAGTACCTCAGAAAATCACTGGATTATGTCGTCCGATGGCTGACCTAGTTTCTATATGATCGTATTGTAGATTCTGACCAGTAAATAAAAAGTAGCCGGTTGGTACGAGAGGTGAAATGCTATGTAATGTAAAGAATATGATCCTATTTTTATATGATCCTATTTTTTTAGTATCATAAAATTTTAGAAAAACTGTAATACACTTCACAATAATAATATGATCATGTTTAGCAGTGATGCCAACTTGACATGGTAAAAAAATAGAATTTTGATGATTTTTAGGGTCCTTTTTTGAACCGTTTTAGGTCAAATAATTTCTGCTATATTCTTTCAATTCATCGTTATAAGAAATTCGTACTCCTCCACATTTTCTATTAAAATACGGGTCATTTCCATTCCACTTACCTCAGCCGCCATTTTCAACCAAACAACAACAAACACACGCAGCATAGAGGAAGGTAGTCGCAGCAGTTATGATACAATTTGTACCGGCCGATACAAATTGTATCATAATTGACTCAATTCACTTTACACCTTACAATTTTTCTTGATCATATTTTTTTATGATCATATTTGGATTGGAAATTGTAAGGTGTAATCGGGGGCTAAGGACATGGTACACTCCATTTTCCTCTAAATGACAATTTTTTTAACTTCATTAGTAAAAGACAAATTTGAGTTTTTATATAACAGGGCATGTAGGACCCCTCGATAATGTGGATTCTGAGAAAAGAACACGACAAGATCTATGTGCTACAAAGGTAATCTCGTTCGGAAATTAAATACCATCCCTATAACACAAAATTTCATCAAAAAATTAGTATTCTTGAGCTTTATTACCATGCATAGCGCTTTCATTGGTTAACTTTATGTGACGTCAATGGGAGACCGTACCTCACAAGTAATCGAGACAACCTCTCCACTCTGCAAGCCTTGGGGAGAGGTCACCTTTCAGGCAATGAATATTCAGTGGCCATAACAGCCCCCCCCCCCCCCACTACATTTTTTAAAAGAGGCAAAGGTTTTCAAAGGGTCACCGAAAGGGTTGCCCTCTGGCAGGCATTAAACAACAAAATAAGCTCCTGCTTTTCCTTTTTAAATTGCAATAAATTTTCCTCGTCTGTTAGTTCGGCGAATGTGAAAATTATCAAAGACTGAAAATGGGCTGGTAGATGATTGTCTCTTTCAGAAAAGGTTTAGGTACATTTATACTGCTGCAGCAGTCACGTTTTCCCTTTATATGCTTTGGATATAACTAAAGGAAATCTACGCAGTCGCGTTTGTTTACGTTTTTTTCTGCATATTTTATGAGGATACTATTGGATATTGAAATGTTCTGAAATATAACGTGTCTTTTTAACGACCGTAATTAACAGGCTATGTGTTGTGATTTTACGATCGGTTGATTTCGGACAACTGGCTGTTAATTTCGGCCATTAAAAAGACATATTATGTTTCAGAACATTTAAATATCCAACAGTTAAGAAGATTGTCGGAAGGGGATTTTTGTGCCAATTTAGGGATTCATTTCACATGCAGGTGGAGGAGAATTTTCGGGATAAAAATTCGAGTTTTAGTTAGTTATTTTTTGGGGCAAAGTTGGGTGACCTCAATAAATTTTCCATGGAATAGCTGAAATTCTTATATTTATAGATTGTAAATTTGAAATTTCGACAATTTATTCGAAAACGTACTTTATAGTTCAGATGAATTTACCAGGATACTATTATACAGGATGGTTTTTTTAGGAGCGACAAATAATTGAAAAAAAGAATAATATACTATAAAGGGTCTTCTTTGAAAAGTTTAAAAAATAATTGTAGGTATGTGACTTGCTGCTGTTTTTTTCTTCTTCAAAAATAGAATTTTACGAGTTAAATGGAATGTGAATGGCCTAACGAC
Source organism: Mesopsocus fuscifrons (assembly GCA_950004255.1). NCBI lineage: Eukaryota > Metazoa > Arthropoda > Insecta > Psocodea > Mesopsocidae > Mesopsocus > Mesopsocus fuscifrons. The sequence goes on from OX465377.1 coordinate 18,521,526, forward strand.
GGCTGGCAATTCATGAGTCACCCTGAAGGTGGGCTAGAAGGGATTTTCGTCCATTTTAATCGTCCATTAATAAAAGGGTTTACGAAAAAATTTAGTGCTTCCTCTAGGACTGATCCCAGCAACTAGACCCCTTCAAGAATCATCCCCCATCCTGTACCTGTTTTGCCCCCTTTACCCATTTGAAATGAGCTTGCTACATGGTATCGAACGAGGGGTAACCACTCCCGAGATTCCTTGAGATTCCCTGAGATTCCATGAAGATTTCCAAAGATTCCCAATGATATTCATAGAAAGATGAACCCCGAAGGCGTATAGCCACTCCAAAAAATTCCAGGATTCCCTGAGATTTCATAAAGATTTCCAATGATTCCCAACGAGATTCCCAACGAGTGGTTAACCCCTCGGTATCGAATTTGGAGAATCTATATATCAGCCGGGATAAAGAACTTTCTAGTGGCTTCGTGGAACTCTAAATTTGTTCCGAAGGTCTTCTCCCTTCGTAGATATAGCTGGTTGAAAATTTCCGGTTTCATAGTTGAGCCAGTAGAGTAGCTGTGTCCTTGTCTCTTTATATCGATCTCTAGTTGATGGTTCCTATACAGCTAGCTTACAGTGAGATAGGTAGCAGAAGACGCGGAGCTTAGCAAATGGTGACGTCATTTTCGCCTCCCATCCCAACTTAAAATCCGGCCACTTTAGAGTGTAATAACTTTTTATTTAGTGGTCAAAATCTACAATGCGATAATACAGAAACTAAGTCAGCCATCAGACTACATATCCGATCATTTTCTAAGGTATAGATTTTTCCCTATTATTCAGGTATGAAAGTACCTACTACATTAGAAACGGTACCCTGTTGATGTAATTAAATACTCTAACTGGATCTTACCTTTAACGTAACCAGAGCTCGCAGCTCAAGCTGGTTGAGGTAGGTAACCAAAACATTTCACTAATTACCTTCCTTATTATTTTAGCCTTTGAAACAAGGAATCTGCGCAATTAACTGGCACGATAAATTGTTGGAATGCAGTTGCCAGCAAAAAAATGGAAATCATATTTTTGTAGTTAAAGCATGACTAATTACCACGTTAATTTTAATAGCGGAAGAAATAAAAACAAGGTTATAAAATATAAACTGAGTTATATACTTTGCCGTTACAAATCATTTCAACTTTTCAGTTTTCAACTCGTCGCTGTTTTACCGTCACGTACGGTACTTTTACTTGCTTTATATGAAATTTAAAAAAGGTGCTGGGGGTTTTTACATGGGTTCACTCAAGGTAGTTGGATTCTGTAGGTAGGTATAGGTAGGTAGGTGGTTGTCTATGAGTGGTCTGAGATTTTTTTGGCCGAAGCCGAAGCCAATACATCAATGTCGTAAGCGGAAAAAATTTTCCATTACGCCGGGATTCGAACCCGGACCTCTCCGGACATAAAGCAAACCCCTTGACCGCTCGGCCACTTATATGCCCTCACCTCTGATATGTTCAGCATGTCAAGTTAAATGTGTGCTTGGAGGATTTGGTAGTTCTGCCAGCTGAGCACGACGGATACTTCTGACGCTTCTGAGAATGTTCTAGGCGCTGGGCTTGTCACCTGTCCTACTTCTACATAGGTAGTCTCAAAGGGGGTGTCTTGTTACGTCAGAACTCTGACAAAGACCAATCAGAGCGTTCCTTGAGCAAACGCCAGGAACAGGAATTTACTCATTTTGACAGAGGATGCAGACATACCAAAAATTCAATTTCAGCTATGTCAGAACAAAAATTTTGTAATATTCGAAATGGCTGTTTCCGAAATGTCGAAATGGCACACTCCCAAAAGTATTGTAAGGCAGGTACAGGTACGAGGCGGATTTTAATATGACGCGTTCTATTTTGCAAAAAAAAAATGCAGAAACTCACCTCATACGCTCCGTAATAAAATATGTAAGTAATTCTTGTGTTTCGATCCTGGCCCGGGGCTGGGAGAAGTATTGTAAGAAGAATTTTTGATGAAATTTAAGACCGAACATACATTTGTTCTTCGTTTTTTCTGCACACTTTATGAGGAAACAATTGGATATTTAAATGTTCTGAAATATAATATGTCTTTTTAACGGCCGAAATTAACAGAGTATTTAAATGTCCAATAGTATCCTCAAAAAGTGGCAGAAAAAAGGTAAACAAAGACGACTGTGTACCTATATAGACGCCCTTAAGGCTGAATATACATTCGCTATTTTTTTACGTTCCGACTTCAGACTTTGTGAGAAAACTTACTTAAATATTCTTTTTAACGTCATCACTCATGATGCTATGTTGTAATTTCACGATCGGTTAATTTTGTACAATTTTTTTGTGTGACAAAAATCACTCGATCGTAAAATCACAACATAGCCTCATGAGTAGTGACGTTAAAAAGACATATTATATTTCAGAATATTTCAATATCCAATAGTTTTCTCACAAGGTTTGAAATCGGAACGTAAAAAAATAGAGAATATATGGTGGCCCTTAAGATGGCACTATACCTGACGGTGCATTTTTTGCCGCCCATAAGATTAAGATTGCGAGCGGCGATTCATTTTCAAGGTTTACCCTTGGTTGGAAAGACACAAAATTTTGCCTGTACCTTGCCCTAACAATGTTCTAGGGAGTGTTCGAAGCAGATTTCCCAATTTCTCACTGGTTTCTTTTATTGCAACTGTTTTGCAAATGCAAGCATCGCACACCTCAAGAAAAGTGCTGTATCTCGAAAACCAGTAAAAAAATGGGAAATCTGCTTCGAACACGACCTAGAAAAAATTTTGTGTCTTTCCAACCAAGGGTAAACCTTGAAAATGAATCGCCGCTCGCAATGTTAATCTTATGGGCGGCAAAAAATACACCGTCAGGTATAGCGGACCCTTAAGAGATCGGGAATACCACTCCTGATAACATCTCGTTCCATATGCTGGCCTTTTATTACGAAAGCCAGCTTGAAAGTCATTAAGAGCCACCTGCGCTGTTTCAGCACCCATCCCTATGGTAGTATATGTCTCTCCCTTCCCACCCTTGGTTATTTTGAAATTTAGCTGATGCCTCACAGCCCTCTCACTTTCGTTCCCCTCAATTAGCATTAGCGTAATTTCCATCGAAATAAGCAATATAATTTTGTTTTATAAATGGAAGCCTTCGTGTTACTGCCGAGGTTTTATCGCATTTGTTTTGTTCATTACGGGAGAGTTGAAAAACATTAGGGGGAGGGGCAATAGGGGAAGGTGACCGTTATTGGTTAGAGATTCTCCTCACAATGCTATTTGTTTACGTTTTTGAAATGTAATACGCCTTATTAAGACCAAACATACACTCGCTTTTTATTTACCTTTTTTCTGCAGACTTTATGAGGAAACTATTGGGTATTTAAATGTTCTCTGACGCGAGGGGGTAACCACTCCAAAAAATTCCAAGATTCCCTGAGATTTCATAAAGATTTCCAAAGATTCCCAACGATATTCATAGAATGATGAACCCCGAAGTGGTAACCACCCCAAAAAATTCCAAGATTCCCTGAGATTTCATAAAGATATCCAATGATTCCCAACGAGATTCCCAACGAGTAGTTAACCCCTCTCTCTGACGTTAAAAACGGAACATTTCAATATCCAGCAGAGTCCTCAAAAAGTGGTTGGAAAAAACGTAAACAAAACATAAAATTGTATATTCCGCCTTAACTAACCGACCTTGACCCGAGTATGAAGACCATTAACCACCAATCGTATTTAACTCCGGTTAAGTGTTTTGATGATCAAAGGGGGAGTTTTTAACAATTTTCTCCACCCCCTGCCATTATCCTTCTCCCTTTCCATTATTTTTTTGCTACAAATTTCTCCTCTCCACATCCGGGAAAAGTTAAGTAGGGTAATTTTTTATTTTTCTGACTGTAGGGGTAAAAAATTACGTAACTTAAATATTACCTTTCACAAATGTGTTTTTTAAAAAAACGCAATCTGTATTCATTTCCGTCTAACTGTCTTTTCAGCCCCGTCGAGCCTACTTTAGATTTTTAACATTCCGATAATTCTATATAAAGTTTTCTCGCTAGACAATATAGCAAGGAAGTACTGTATTTGTGGTACCTGCACCGCCATTAAGCTCAATACCATGGAAACTATAAGGGTAAACTTTCGACAAGTATAATTATATCATCGAAAGGACAGTTGCGACAATGGTGGTGCTATTATCGGTATCATTCAGGATTGATATTTTTTCCAAATAGAGCCTACTTTTACTACTTTTATTTCACTTTGACAAGTACTCAAGCAATAAAGCGTCCGACCAAGGGGGTAACCACTCCAGAGATTCCTTGAGATTCCCTGAGATTCTATAAAGATTTCCACAGATTCCCAACGATATTCATAGAAAGATGAACCCCGAAGGGTAACCACTCCAAAAAATTCCAAGATTCCCTGAGATTTCATAAAGATTTCCAGTAATTCCCTGCGAGATTCCCAACGAGTGGTTAACCCCTCGGGTCCGACAGACTTTCCATTTTAGCAACTGAACCATCATGAGCGTCTTCACTAATCAAAAATACTATTTTTAATTTTTTTGACACTTTTTTGACAATAGTGGGTGTAATTTTTGAGTTCTCAAAATTCTGTTAAAAATCTATCTCGGGACTGATTTTAGACATCTGTATTTCAAATTTGAGGGAAATCATTTGATCCGTGTGACCTACACGTCGGACGGACATGACCTAAAAACCACTTTTTTGGTATCAGGGACCTCTGAAACGCCTTTTGCAATGTCTCAAAATCGAAATCTCGCACGATAACCTAACTTTCTCAGCCCATATATTACATAAGGGCGAGAAAGTAAAAAGTAGTTTCTGAACGAGCGTTAGGTACAGAAATAAACGTTGTGGAAGCAGTGCAGCAGTGCCGCGAGTGCATGCTGAAACGTAAGGTAGACTATATTAATTAGAGATATCAGTCGCATGAGAGGTTACGGGGCTGCTGACGCCTTAGTCGATAGCTTGGCTTTGATCTTGCGCCGCACTTGATTTACAGCTAATCAAATCAATCTCTGCAGACTTGGAAGCTCGCAGCTATATCCAAGCTACATATTATTACCAATGCAATTGCGTTCTAAAATGATGTGCAATATAACTTGATGACCTGTGAAGAGTCAGCATTGATTTAAATAGGCCTCTTAAGGGTCCACTTAACCTGACGATGCATTTTTTAACGCCCATAAGATTAACATTGCGAGCGGCGATTCGTTTTCAAGGTTTACCCTTGGTTGGAAAGACACAAAATTTTGCCTGTACCTAGCCCTAACAATGTTGTAGGTCGTCATCGAAGCAGATTTCCTAATTTTTTTTTTACTGATTTTCGAGATACAGCACTTTTCCCCTTAAAAAATTGAGGTATCCGATGCTAGCATTTGCAAAACAGTTGCAATAAAAGAAACCAGTGAGAAAGTGGGAAATCTGCTTCGATGACGACCTATACAACATTGTTAGGGCTATGTACAGGTAAAATTTTGTGTCTTTCCAACCAAGGGTAAACCTTGAAAATGAATCTCCGCTCGCAATGTTGATCTTATGGGCGGCAAAAAATGCATCGTCAGGTTAAGCGGACCCTTAAGGGCGTCTACACGCAGTCGTGTTTGTTTACGTTTTTTTCTGCACACTTTGTGAGGAAACTATTGGATATTTAAATGTTCTCAAATATAATATGTCTTTTTAACGTCATAAAATAACAAGCTATGTTGTGATTTTACGGTTGATTAATTTTGGACTAGTTATTAATGATATATTATATTTCAGAACATTTAAAAATCAAATAGTTTGCAAATAAAACGAAACATGTGCTGGACGGCGGTTCTGGCTTGGCACCCCCAGGTATATGCCATCCCTGAGTTGCGAATGCAACTCCTCCTCCAATCCTAGGACGTATCGGTCGGCTATAAACTGTGAAAAAGATATTTTAGACTGACCACACCTCCATATGAAACTGGATTCTGATTTGGAGTTGGCTAGATCAGCAAAAGCCCTTGTGTCAGACTACTTGAGGATTCAGCGCTGACATGTACCTGAGGGTGGGAAAAGCCATGTTAAACGAGCCCCCCCCCCCCCATTCTCCGGAGACCAGGTTAAGCTTTCAGACGCACGCTGACCCGGGAAACACCCCCCCCCCCCCCCCCTATCCCCCATTTTGCATAAATGAAAGGTCTCCTCTTTCAGGGCTTCCTCTTTCCCCTTCACATTTTCGTATCCTCCTTCCCGCCTCGCTCTGGGTCACTTTCTTTGATCTTCATCCCCTCTTCTTTCCGAAGAGATAATTTTGTTTCGGGAAATGTTTCAATTGGGAGCTGTTTTTGCTACGGTTCGGTAGTCATTGTTTCAAACGTATTTTCGTGTGTCTGGTTTAAGGGAAATTTTAGGGTGTCATTTCTTTGCAAAGAAACTAACCAAGGTAGCAGGAAATGAGAGGTAATGGAGAAGCATTAAGGTTGAATATACATTCTCTATTTTTTTACGTTTGGACTTCAAACTTTGTGAAAAACTATTGGATATTTAAATATTCTGAAATATAATGTCTTTTTAACGTCATGAGGCGATGTTGTGATTTCACGATCGGTTAATTTCGGACAATTTTTTTGGTGACAAAAATCACTCGATCGTAAAGTCACAACATAGCCTCATGAGCAGGGGGCGGATCGACATGCACTAAAAATCGACGAAATATGCATGCAACATGCAGTAAAAAATACTCGATATATGCAGTTAAACATGCAGTTAAAAATGCAATCTCTCCTATATAGGTATTTAGACAAAGATTTTTTTTTTTTTTTTTTTTTTTAATTGGATGCCTTGACCGCTTGAAAGAGGCCCTCCTATGACTAAAGTACCCGCTTATGTGGAAAGGGCTAGGCATCACAATATGAATGAAACAGAAAGAGTTGACGATTTTTTTTTTTTTTTTTTTTTTTTTTTCTACGCGCGACGTTGAGAGAACATAATATGCGCCGATGAGTTGGTTTTTTAGATGTTTTTGGCCGAAGCCGAATATGAGTGGGCCGAAGCCAATACATCCATGTCGAAAGCGGAAATTTTTTTCGTTCAGCTGGGATTCGAACCCGGACCTCTCAGGACACTTAGCAGACCCCTTGGCCACTCGGCCACTGAGAGGTACAAAAAAATAATTAATACACTTAAATGTGCGCGCTGACCACGGCTGGTAAAGGCGGAATGAGTACCTAAGGGACCTAAGGCAAAACCGTAGGATCCCCTACCTTACCACCCCTACTTAAGAATATGCAAAATCATATACTGGTTTCTCCATAAGTTAAGAATAGTGCTGATATCCATATTAATTGTACCTTGCCACCCCGTTCCGTACCTGTACCCAGTAATCCCAAAATAGAATCCTTATCTTGTAAATTTCGACCAACATGCTCGGGGTTTACGCAATTAACAGAAGTGCCTATTTTGTGGACATAAATATTTCTCTGATTATAGGAAATTAACTTGAGTCAGTCAGATATGCATAAACATGCGGTTAAAACCTAAAACATGCACTTATTGAAAAAAATCCCGAAACATGGAAAATATGCACTAAAGATTTTGGTATTTTTGGGCTCTACAGGCTTTGAAACGTGTAAATACGAAGTCTGCATGTGATTAAAGATAAAATAAAAAACATGCAAATATGCAAAATCCGCCCCCTGCTCATGAGTAATGACGTTAAAAAGACATATTATATTTCAGAATATTTAAATATCCAATATTTTTCTCACACAGTTTGAAGTCCACACGTAAAATAATAGCGAATGTATGGTGGCCCATAAAAAATGGAAAAATTTGGAAATTTGAATCAGCTGGCAGAACTGCCAGCTACCACCTCCCCAGGCATTTAGTTAGTGTTCCGAACTGCTGAACGCTATCCCGGCTGTCAGCATTTCTCCTAGTACTACTATAGATTGCTACTCTACTATTCTAGACCGCTCGGCTGTCGAGGCTGTTGTAGTCTCACTCTTTTTCTTCTAGAAGAAATTTACTGAAACAGAAATTTTCATAGAATGACTAAACGATTTACCACCTGAAAACCAGACACGGTAAATAAAAACTCAAATAAAACTTATTTTCCTGATCAGTCGCTAACCCGCGGTTGCAGGCGCGGTAAGTCACCTTGCTTGACCTACATCTGATCCCACGGCGACAAATTCCCAAGTTTTTTCAACTCCGGCAATTGATGAATGTTCTTGCTGAGCAACTCCAGTCGGATAAAGTGTCGGAGTTTTTCCGGTAAGATATTGCTTATTAGATTGTGTTTTTTTTTTCGCTTCATATTGGTTCTGAAAATTACATTTCTTGTCTGATTTTTTTTTTTTTTTTTTTCAAATTAAAGCAAGTGTTGGAATTTTTGTTTTAGGTAGATTTCGAAGAAAAATCTACCTATTGTAGTCGTACCAGTAGTCTCACTTTTGAAAAATTTCTTCACAGTTATTCTTTTTATGACCCCTGGATCCCAAAACCACCATCAGTTCAAAAGTTTATATATATATATCTATATATCTATCATTTTCACTTCCTTGTGAACACGCTAGCAGCCGTATTTTTGAAAAATAATTGGTTTTGACTATTTAATAAAATATAAGGGACTAAAATCTCGGTCGAGTTCGTTAATGGGGGAAATCGGACCAAGGGGGGGGGGGGGGGGGGGGAAATGGGGGGACTTTTTCGAAATCTGGTTTTTTGTCCATAACTCCCTTAATATTAAAACTAATGAAACGAAAATTTGTCTGAGGGTCGTCTAACAGTACTACCTACAACTTTTCTTTGTAACGTTTTTTGATCTCACCCTTAATGGTTGAATAGGGGTGGAAAAAGAGGGTTTTGCGCACAAAAAAATTCATAACTTGTGTCCTAGGGGTGTTATCGAGTTCTTTTGTTTTGTAATGCATTTGCCTCAATATTACCTACAACTTTTGTCTTAGAAAGTTTTTCGTCCGACGCACCGTTTAGGCAGGGGGTGGGGGGTTGAATTTTCGAAACGTCATAACTCACTTATTTGGTGAGATATTGAGTTTTATCTTTTTGCTATGAGTTTCTATTAATAATACCTACAACTTTTGTCTGAAAAAGTTTTTTGTAAAATCACTTTCATTTTCTTGTTAAGGGGGTGGGGGGGGGGGGGTGAAATTTCAAAACTCAATTCCTCCGTTTGTTATTGTGTTATCGAGTTTTTTTGTTTTGTAATGCATTTGCCTCAATATTACCTACAACTTTTGTCTGAACAAGTTTTTCGTCCGACGCACCGTTTAGGCAGGGGGTGGGGGGTTGAATTTTCAAAACGTCATAACTCATTTATTTGGTGAGATATTGAGTTTATTCTTTTTGCTATGAGTTTCTATTAATAATATCTACAACTTTTGTCTGAAAAAGTTTTTTGTAAAATCACTTTCATTTTCTTGTTAGGGGGGGGGGGGGGGGTGAAATTTCAAAACTCAATTCCTCCGTTTGTTATTGTAGATAATGCAATTGGATCAACTGAAAATCTTCTTATCCGTCTTTCTAAATGATTTTAGACTGCTTTTAGTTGATGGAAGTAATCTTCGAAATCTACCTACGCCTTTCGGGGCTGCCGAAAGGGATTTTTATAATGAGGAAGAATATTGCGTCTGGAGGTGTCAGTGAGAAGGATAATTTTTTAAGGGTCCGCTATACCTGAAGGTGCATTTTTTGCCACCCATAAGATTAACATTGCGAGCGGCGATTCATTTTCAAGGTTTACCCTTGGTTGAAAAGACACAAAATTTTGCCTGTACCTAGCCCTAACAATGTTCTAGGGAGTGTTCGAAGCAGATTTCCCATTTTTGTACTGGTTTTCGAGATACAGCACTTTTCTTGAGGTATGCGATGCTAGCATTTGCAAAACAGTTGCAATAAAAGAAGCCAGTGAGAAATTGGGAAATCTGCTTCAAACACTCCCTAGAACATTGTTAGGGCTAGGAACAGGCAAAATTTTGTGTCTTTCCAACCAAGGGTAAACCTTGAAAATGAATCACCGCACACAATGTTAATCTTATGGGCGGCAAAAAATGCATCGTCAGGTATAGCGTCCTTTTAAGGGTGTGAGCCGAAAATATTGCTTACGCTGGGGCGCAAACCCAGAAATCAAGACGTCGGAGCTCTCGACCTATATAAAAATGAAAGAAAAAAAATGTCATATTCATACTCACGTTCGCCTTTAAAAAGTATTTCTCAGTATTGGAATCTCTGGAACATCTTGAATAAGAACTGAGATTCTCAAGCTGTGAATTTATTGATTTATCAATGTTATCCGCGTTTTTACACCCACCTTTGTTGAAGGCTGTTTTTCTCTGAGTTTTGCGTTGGTTCTCTAATTAAAGGCCTCCGATGTCCCAAACGGCTGGCAATTAATAAGGTGCCGCCTTCTTCCGGGGTTCGTTAGTGGGATTTTCGGAAATCCTGGTTTCCTTTGGTTGTTGGCTTGGTTTTGGGGAAGAACAATTGAAAGTTTCTGATTTTCAGGTTGGTTTTAAGGCCGAACGTTTGGACTTCAAACTTTGGGAGAAAACTATTGGACATTTTTATATTCTGATATATAATATGTCTTTTTAACGTAATTACTCATGAGACTATGTTGTGATTTCTGTCACCAAAAAATTGTCCTAAATTAACCGATCGTGAAATCACAACATACCTAGCTTTATGAGTAATGACTAATGACGTTAAAAGACATATTATATTTCAGAATATTTAAATATCCAATAGTTTTCTCACAAAGTTTGAAGTCCAAACGTAAAAAAATAGCGAATGTATATTCAGCTTAACGGCCTAGGTTAACGATTTTTGTCAACAAAAAAATTGTTTGAAATTAATTGATCGTTAAAATCACCTCACAGCCTGTTAACATCGGCCGTTAAAAAGACATATTATATTTTAAAACATTTAAATATCCAATAGTATCCTCATAAAGTTGCACGATGATGATGATTTTAAATTGATGAATAATAAATAATAATAAATAATAAATGAATAATTTGGCGTTAAAATGACATACCCATTATATTTCAGAACAAGTAAACATCCGTCAGAAGAACGTCAATAGAATCGCCATCGTTACTAGTGAGAATTTTCGAATCCAAATCACACCAGAACGTGTCCCTCCTTTGATTATCGACGGGAAGCTATTCCAAAATGCATTAGCTATCCCAATAAGCGCAGGGGATGTTGAATCAGCAGAAATGCAGGTGCTGGTGAGGCGCACAGAATCGCTAACTAAGCTGCTCGCGTGTTTCGATGCTTTTGGAGCGACCCTCGTACCCCGTGCTAGTGCCCAACCCTTTGCGACACGTACTGACTTTATTACGACTACCTATTGCTGACACCCTGTTCTGACTGCTAACCATACGACGGCTGACCCTGATCTCTACGTAGTTTACATAGCAATGGACAGCTACTCAAAATTACATATAGGTATACATACAGAGTGCAAAAAACTTAGGTTAGGTTAGGGCTGTGCTCTCGAGTTCGTTTTAACCGCCAAAAGTAACAAGTTGACAGGCTGTGTTGTGATTTTATTTTACAGTCGAGTGATTTTTGTCAACAAAAAAATTGTCCGAAATTGTTCGACCGTAAAATCACAAAACCGTCTGTTAATTTCGGAAGTTGAAAAGACATATTATATTTCAGGATATTTAAATATTCAATATTTTCCTCTTAAAATGTGCAGAAAAAAACGTAAACAAATACGACTGCGTCGTTGCCCTTTACATCTGTGCCTTCGGGCCAACGGGTGCTTCAAGCACAAACAAAAAATAAATATAAAAAGAGACTTGGTGATGAAGTAGAGACCTGAAAATGAGGCCTACAAGCACACGTCGGAGCTGAAACTGTCAGCAGTCGTAAGTTGTATAGCGTTGTCATGGTTTATGTCACGTCTAAGAGCTCCCAAGAGGGGAGGGCTGTGCCTAACTTGGACAGCTTAGGGACAGTGATGCAAAGGTTCAAGAGAGAGGGGGACTTTGACAACTGGACTAGAGAGCTATTGCAGGCTCAACTCCAAAATGGGCCCAAGTTTCGGAGGGAAACCCCAGGGACGGCTGTCGCCTCCAATTGGGGAATCCTGCATTGCCTCAAATTACCCCCCTTCCCCCCTTTAGGATGTCAACTGAATAAAACCCTTCGTATTACATGTACAGTTAACCCTGGGGGCCCCTAAATGAGCCTGGAGGCCTTTTCTGTTCTTTTTACTGTCCTGTATGAAATACGTGGGCTGAGTAGGTTATGTCATTGTTTCAGACGAGGGGGTAACCATCTCCAGAGATTCCGCTGAGTTTCTATAAAGATTTCCAAAGATTCCCAACGATATTCATAGAAAAATGAATCCCGAAGGGGTAACCACTCCAAAAAATTCCAAGATTCCCTGAGATTTCATAAAGATTTCCAATGATTCCCAACGAGTGGTTAACCCCTCGACATACTGTATTTAGTACGATAATTGCACCACTATTTCTATGTTGCGAAGTAATTCGTTCTCCAGGGAAAGCTAAACATAGTGTCCTATTCGCAGCCATTTTCGTTCAAATATAGCACACTATGTTTAGCTTTGAAAGCAGTGAAAAAGTGGTCCGACGTCCGACGTCTTTTGGCTTTGATTCTAGTATATGGATATCGAATCATCGAATGACAGTTTCAACGAAGGGTTCTAAACTTCCCCACATGCATTTTTCTAACACTAATAAGTGGGAAAGTAAATACGAGATCCACTCTTACAGGCACATAGACATAATTCCCTCTTCCTTTTTATTTCCTTTTTTCAATCAATTACCCTTAAATAAAAAATCGAAACATGTATTGCAAAAGAAGACGCAGAAGGGCGTGAACGGCGTGGAGTGCGGGGGTGGGGGATGTAGCGACGTCTCGACACATAAATACGGACAAAGCGGGCATCACTCACTCACCCCCTGCGCCTCGATCCAGGCACGAAATAGCACTTTGCCTGTAATTCCGAAAGTAGGTACGCGGTATTGGGGTAGGAGTACCGGGTAATGAATAGGTAGAAGATGCTTTCGGGGGCGGAGGGGGGTAGTCCCCCTTGCATCGACCGAGCGGGAGGGGCTGTCATGCGCATATACCCCCGCCTATACCTGGGGAAGCAGGTCACTTCCCATCCACCTACCCTACTCTGCGTAGGTGGTCCTGACCCTTGCCCCCAGGTTAGGTTAGGTTCGCGGTGTTGGTTTCATATACCCCTGTGATTTTCCATAATTTTCTTTATATTCGGTTTTCTCTCTCTAGGACCGTCAAGGACCAAGTTCATTTTCTCGCTTTAGTGAGAGTTCGCTATAGAGAGATACCTACTCGTTATAGAGAGGAACAACCGATGACAACTGTATATTATTTATGGGTACGAAAAGAATTGGTCGATGCCTCTCAAGATACTTATCGGACGCCTTGCCCGCTTTGCCATTGAGACCGGCTAATGATTAAGCCCCCGATTACACCTTACAATTTCCAATCCAAATAGGATCATAAAAAAATATGATCAAGAAAAATTGTAAGGTGTAAAGTGAATTGAGTCAATTATGATACAATTTGTATCGGCCGGTACAAATTGTATCATAACTGCTGCGACTACCTTCCTCTAGGCTGCGATGTGTTTGTTGTTGTTGGGTTAGTCCGTTGAAAATGGCGGCTGAGGTAAGTGGAATGGAAATGACCCGTATTTTAATAGAAAATGTGGAGGAGTACGAATTTCTTATAACGATGAATTGAAAGAATATAGCAGAAATTATTTAACCTAAAACGGTTCAAAAAAGGACCCTAAAAATCTTCAAAATTCTATTTTTTTACCATGTCAAGTTGGCGTCACTGCTAAAACATGATCCTATTTTTATTGTAAAGTGTATTACAGTTTTTCTAAAATTTTTATGATGCTAAAAAAATAGGATCATATAAAAATAGGATCATATATTTATTGTAAGGTGTAATCGGACCCTTAGGGATTTTTTCGATCCGACAATTAAGACAACCTCTTGGATTTACAGTCCTTAAGGGCCACCAATATTCGCAATTTTTAACGCTTGGACTTCAAACTTTGTGAGATAACTGTTTGATATTTAAATATTCTGAAGTATAATATGTCTTTTTAACGTCATTACTCATGAGACTATGTTGTGATTTCACGATCGAGTGATTTTTTTCAACAAAGAAATTGTCCGAAATTAACCAATCGTGAAATCACAACACCACATGAGTAATGACGGTAAAAAGACATATTATATTTCAGAATATTTAAATATCCAATAGCGAATGTATATTCAGCCTTAACTCTCATGTGGATTTTCAAACTTATCTGATTGTGAGATGCATTGGACTTTATAAAATATTGCTGGTTCCTTTTCAGTTGTGAATATTGAAGAAACAAACGGGAGATAAGGAGTACAATGCTTTGAATTTCTTCGAAATGCATTCGACTTTCGAAAACACTTTTCACTTCAAAGACCAAACGTTGATTTTCCTACCATTCGATGTGAATGTTTTCAGACATTGGATTACGATAAAGCTATTCATGAATGTTGACTATTTCTAGCTCTAAAGGCTGGCTCACACGATATATTAAGCCCGGGTTAGTTGAACTAACGAAGATTAAGTTTCAACAATCTGTTATAGTTTAGGCTTCTTGAACTTAAGTGGAGTTTTACACGGGTAGGTAAAATGGCCATAAGACTGTGTAAGTAATTAGGAATCTAAGGTAGCTGGATTCTAGAGGTTGTAAAGTTTGAACTGACGGCAGCCCTGAAGGTAAATGAATATTTGGTGTGACATCCATGCTACACAAAATTGCTGCTACCCAGAACTTTAGATCAATTTTCTATTTCCAATTTGTTTGTTCCAGATATGGCAGCGGGCTCTACAAAGAGAGCAGAAACAGTAACTTCCGGGAACGTTCCTTTTGAAAGGTAAGAACTTAACAACTTTACAAGTTACGGAGTTGAAACAAGCCCTGCAACTAGGCCACTTACAAAACTCTGTGCTCCCCAATAGTGAAGGGCCTGACACTGGTCGCACTTCACTTTCCCGCATTGTTGTGGTGTCCCGACGTACCTATGTTTCGGACAACTGGGTATCGCAACCAATGATGAACGAAAATTCACAGTTTTATTTATCTGCTCTGCTTCAGTTACTTTTGTATGTCTTCCAGCCATAAGATTAAATTTGCGAGCAGTAAATTATTTTCAATATTTTCCGATGGTTGAAACCACTTTCCCCTTAAGAGGATGCTATACCTGACGATGCATTTTTTGCCGCCCATAAGATTAACATTGCGAGCGGCGATTCATTTTCAAGGTTTACCCTTGGTTGGAAAGACACAAAATTTTGCCTGTACCTAGCCCTAACAATGTTCTAGGGAGTGTTCGAAGCAGATTTCCCAATTTCTCACTGGTTTCTTTTATTGCAACTGTTTTGCAAATGCTAGCATCGCATACCTCAAGAAAAGTGCTGTATCTCGAAAACCAGTAAAAAAAATGGGAAATCTGCTTCGAACACTCCCTAGAACATTGTTAGTGCTAGGTACAGGCAAAATTTTGTAAAAATGCACCCGTCAGGTATAGCGGACCCTTAAGAGACATGGTGAAATCCAGCCTTAGAAACGTCACTCATTTCGACTGTTTGTTTTTTCTAGGTCTTGCCTTGAAGACGGATGTTGTATAGTTATGGCAGAAGTGATTCCTTGAATGTATAGCTAAAATGTACATAAAAGAGATGAAATATTAAATACATTGTCCACATATTATTCTGTTTTTCTGAGATACATAACTTTTAGGTGGGTTCAGAACCACCACTGCATTGGTATACTTGACATGCTGAACATAGCAGAGGTGAATGCAGATCTGAAAAGTTTAGATAGGGTCAGGATCGGTTTTTCAAGGACGTGACTACTAAACCTATATAGCTCATGTTTTAATTACAAGATTTAATTTTATCGATGGCAGTTTTCCTGGCATCGGTGGAGGGTACATTCAGACTTATTACCTTAAAATGATCGAATGCAGTTAGCAGATAATTCATAGAAAGTTTTTCAGGGTGACTGCATAGGGAAACTCCAGGAAACTCTGCTGTTTTCCTTTCTCTTGATTAATTTTTAAATTTTTTCCCGCAATTTATTGCCCTTTTTAGATGCCCTGGAGACCTCCATAAAGACACGGAACATTGTTTGCGGCATCCAAGATCATTTATATTTCACGAAGAAAAATGGGATGAGTTAACTCTAGAACGCTCCACTTAGCGCTTCTACTTGATCCACGAAGACCGGACCGGACTTCTGTCCTGAGAGACCTGGGTTCGAGTCACGGCGTAGGCAAAATTTTTCGCTGGATGTAGGCCCCTATAAAAAGTGTATTATGTACCTGGACCAACGCTAGACTGAGGTCCTGGGTTCAAATCCCGATATCGGAAATTTTCTGTTCGTAGTAGGGATGTCACAAACGAAATTCATAGAAAGATGAACCCCGAAGCGGTAACCACTCCAAAAAATTCCAAGATTCCCTGAGATTTCATAAAGATTTCCAATGATTCCCAACGAGATTCCCAACGAGTGGTTAACCCCTCTGGCTATATTTTATAGGGATGTTGCGGTGCCAGTTAAAAAGACATATTATATTTCAGAAACATAACATTCTCAAATAAACCTGTTACTCTTCTATGAGGCTACAGGTTTAACCTAACCTAACCTCAGGTTAAACTAATTAGTAAGTTACTATTAGTCTAGGTCTGAAATATATAAAATAAAAGGGTGGAAATAAATAGAGTTAATCCCCCGTTAGCTGTCGAGTTAGGGCCCGACTGATTATTCATGCCAACTCTTAAAACTTAACTATTTAGTTGAAAACAAACGACTTCTTCTTTCGGAACTTTAAATTTTCACGTGCTTACTTCCTCAACTTGGAAGTTACTTCATTAACAGACAGCGCTAGTTTTCGCAGCCTGCCTGGCTCTCTTAAAGAAATTATTACGTTCGCTGCTTTTGTCTATAGCGGCTTCGTACCTGAACTTGGATTAATGGATTAGAATTATACAGGAAAGTAATCATCGGAATTTTTACTTGGGTTTATTCCCGTTCTATAAGGCTTAATATACATTCGCTATTTTTTTTTCGTTTAAATTTCAAACTTTGAGAGAAAACTATTGGATATTTAACTATTCTGAAATATAATATGTCTTTTTAACGTCATTGCTCATGAGGCCATGTTGTGATTTCACGATAGGTTAATTTTGGACAATTTTTTTTTTGTGACAAAAATCACTCGATCTAAAAATCACAACATAGCCTCATGAGTTACAAAGCCATATTATATTTCAGAATATTTAAATATCCAATAGTTTTCTCACAAAGTTTGAAATCGGAACGTAAAAAAATAGCGAATGTATGGTTGTCTTCTTATCTACGCATGCCGGGCTTTTGTTTACCTTTTTCTGCACACTTTATAAGGAAACTATTGGATATTTAAAATTTCTGAAATATAATAAATATTTTTAACGTCGCTATGTTGTGATTTCACGATCGTTTAATTTCGGACACTATTTTTGTAGACAAACATCACTCGGTCGTAAAATCACAACATAGCCTCTTAATAGCTGCTGTTAAAAAAAACCTTTACATAAGTATTGTAGTATCCTCTTAAAACGGGCAGAAAAACGTAAACAAACACGATTGTGTGGTTGCTGTTAACGGGAGAAGAAAACGGCAGTAAGTATCCAATAACAATCGATTCTTGTAAATCGATATATATAAACTATGTGAAAAACGGAAAAACACATTTTACATCCAAAAGGTTTTTATATCGCGATCGATTGAAACAGAAGGAACACAAAAGGTTTTGTGGGAGCTAGGGCCCTCAAGCCTTTTCACGATTTCCAAAAATGTCTGTGGAATCTAAGCTGGTTCTTTCACTGAAAGCAAGAGTTTTATTTTTACTCAACCTTCAACCACAAGTTGAACCTTTGGCGAAAAATCAGGGGAGTTTCAGAATCCTTCGGTAAATTTTTGATTAAGACCCTTTGAGATGAATACCTAATTATATCCCCTTTAATGTAATATTACATTTGACAGTTAAGGCTGAATGTACATTCGCTATTTTTTTAAGTTTGGACTTCAAATTTATTGTGAGAAAACTATTGGATATTTAAATATTCTGAAATATAATATGTCTTTTTAACGCCATTACTCATGAGGCTATGTTGTGATTTTACGATCGAGTGATTTTTGTCACACAAAAAAATTGTCCAAAATTAACCGATCGTGAAATCACAACATAGCCTCATGAGTAATGACGTTAAATAGACATATTATATTTCAGAATATTTAAGTATCCAATAGTTTTCTCACGAAGTTTGAAGTCCAAACGTTAAAAAATAGCGAATGTACTTATATTCAGCCTTAAGGGAACAAACTAACGTGGCACCAGACTCATTTTTTTTTCTTCCCATTCTTCGAGGAAACTCTTCAATACTGATATATTCTGAAATATAATACGTCTTTTTAACGTCAGACACTAAACAGTTTTTAGTTTTTACCTTTTTTTAAACGGAGCCAAACAATGTCACTGACACTAGTACACTTTGATGAAATTCAGCCTAAATTAAGCGGGAGAAATATCCTTGAGATGTAAAGTGAGGGATAAAACTCTTTAATACTAACTTTAACTTAATGGCTTCGAAACAAAGGCACTTAGTCATTCCTCCAGAATGACAAAGCAAAAAAATAAAGTGTTTATCTCCCACTTGGCTACAAAAAGTTCCATTAGGCCATTTTCCATGCTGAAGTTTGTAGAACAAAGACAAGGTTTATGTATTCAAGAGGTTGTCTTGTTCTCGTATCATAAATAACGTGCTGGGACAAGGTTTAGATATTCTACAGGTTGCCTTGTTACTATAGCGTCCCCTAAAATCTCACTATATCGTTGGTGCCCACAAACCTGCCGTTAACGCCCTTATGTTTACCTTACCTGATGGACTAAACGGTAAGATAAATTTATTGAGAACTATAAACTTTATTGGAACGATAACAAACTGATGGAAGTAAAATATTCCTTACCCGATGTTTGGCAAATTATTTGGCTAAAGTGGGGACGAGCCTTTATTAAACGTACCTGTTTCAAACCTGAAAACCTTCCTAGAATCCTCTGAGTAAACATCCTTTTCTCCAGCGTACATTATTAATGACAGGCGATGAGATGAGATAGTAAAAACTTTAATACTGAAGGTTTCCCGCCATTTTATTGGGTATTAAAAATATTTTTCGGCTCCTTTCATAATTTTATTAGCACTATAAAAAGATTGTTATTTCGGCCCTTCTCCCGGGGCTCATCTACAATTTTTCAGCCCTAGTTTGTGGGGTTGCTTTTGATTTCATAATTTCAGCACCAGCATGGTGGTTGGGCTAACACCGAACATTCAAAATTTGTTTCCGTTTTTTCTGCCCAATTTAAAAAGACAAATATCCAATAGCTTCCTCATAAAATGTGCAGAAAAAAACGTAAACGAATACCTAATACGACTAAGTAGACGCCCTTACCTTAAGGGTCTAGACTCTAGAAGTATATAGGTACGTACGCTTCAGTTAAGGTCTTTCTGAGGAACCTCTTTCATCTATATTTCTTTCTTCTGAAATATAAGGTTCACCTATAATCTGTTTAAGTCAAAATCTTGCTGATTAAGTTAACAACGAAGAGATTTTCGGACTCGATTGTAAAAGTCAATTACTATAACGACTCTCATTATAACGAAACCCTCGCTATAGCAAGCGAACGCTATGGTCCCTTTATAACCCCTATGACTCACCTCTATAGAAATTTCTCTTTATAACGTACGAAGTTAGGCTAGTTGACGGTCGTTCTGATCATCTGATCTCTTTCGGTTTTCCTTCGTTGCCGTGCATTGTTGGAGGTGATATACTTCTCTATAACAAACAAACCCTCAGTCCACTGGTAAGCACTTACTCATGGCCTCTCTATAACGAGTATAGTTCCCTGACTGTCGTTGTATGTTCTGATAATGCGAGAAACAGTCTCTATAGGGTTTCTCGTGAATCAAATCTTGAAACGCTTTTCCTTCTTCCGCCACGCATTGTTGAAGGTGATATGGTGGGGGGGGGGGGGGGAAGGGGGGAGTGTGCAAGGGCAGATAAAGTTGTCACAGGCGGGGTGACAGACCTCGCAGCCTCGCACTGTATTAAAACCTGAGAGGGCTCAGCAGTCACATGATATATTGCCCTCCTTTTCCATCGCCCCTATTTTTTTTGGCTCTCTGCAAAATTATATATGAATTTATTTTGTCACGCTTTACGTAGTAGGTTCCACCTTTTGACTGTCTTCAACACTTGAGCCTTTTTTTTCGGGGTGGAAAAAGGGTGAAATTCCTGACTTTTAGTTCCACAGTGAAGGGCCCGTACACGCTGCTAACGACCTAAAAGCTCATGCAGACGGTAACGGGTTAAAGAAACTGATTGTTGGACGAAGTAAAATGAATATTGGTGCTATATCCGAGGGGTTAACCACTCGTTGGGAATCTCTTTGGGAATCATTGGAGATCTTTATGAAATCTCAGGGAATCTCAAGAAATCTCTGGAGTGGTTACCCTCTCGGCTATATCCATGCTAGCAACAGAATAGGTATTGCTGATATCTCAGGACTTGAGTGCAAAAGTGTGTGAAAGTTCTTTTATTTTGGGCTTAGTAAGGATTTGAAACATTTGTAGAGAAAAAGTATCCTTTTGGGAGCCTTTAAGTTCACTCTAAGAAAAAGTTTCGAGGGGACCTTTGAGAAGTTCCATCTCCTTGACCTAAAAAAGGTTTAGGCCTGACAATGTCCTTTCAAGTAGGTACGAACTAACTCTAGAGCTTGTGCTGCATACTTACATATACCTCACTTTAGGCTATCGGTACAATTCTGGTCCTATATGGCCCACTGTGATCGTGTATGGGGTAGGGTGGTAGAGTCCATTGTGTGCATGGGCAGCAGCACTGGTGAAGGCTGCTTTCGTGAGCCAGAGTGGTACGTACTGGCCCATCTTTCAGGGGCCAATATATTTCCTCTTTCAAGAAAACAGGAGAAGAAAAATCAAGGAAGACAGCTCGGAGAATAGCTCGAGCTGGCACCCTGGCACCGGCGCCAAATTCACGACAAACGATTTGCCCGGAACAATTGGAATTTGTTTCCCAGTTTGAGATATATACAGGCACTTTTATTTGGTTGACTTGTTTAGGTATCGCCAGGTTTTTCATCCCCAAGTTTTCACTCAAATTTCGAACTTATTCTTCATTTTATTACCTTTTCAAGAAATTTATGTTTTAATACTCGGAATGTGGCTGTTAGCCAAGAACTCTAGAAGGGTCTTTTGGTTGTCAAAGAGTCTGGAATAGTTTATGTGCTTGAAAACAATCGTTTCTGATTGGTTTTCAGCGTAATTCCACGTCATTGCTGGTCCCATCCAATCGGAACGAGACAACCTTGGTAGTCTATAAATCTTAGAATATTATACGGCAGAAATAGTATTAGAAAAACCATATAAGGTATAAGGTTCTTTGGATTTCCGCCAAGGTGCGACAACCAACGAAAACCTGGGAAGATTTGGGCTACCAATGGAACGGTAGGTTGATATTATTTATGGTCACCTCAGATAAACGGAACAAGTTAAAAGGTAAGGCTCTATTCTAGTTCTGAGATTTAAGATAGAAATAGAATAGGCACCTCATTATGTACTTGTTCTATAGTTACCCGGGTCACACCAAAATTTTACGACTGAATGAGCAGTCTATATCATATACAATACTCAGTGGTACAACGCTGACCCCCAAAAATGCTTGAACTCCCAAGAAATTGCTGAGGAGTTGAGGGAGGGCAAACAATTTTGAGAGCCGGCCAGAATACAGAGTTGACGGGCGTAAATCAAGGACCTACAAGAAAACACTTTTATAAAATGTACAGAGACGCGCTCTGGAGGAAATGAATGACGCCGGGGACAAATCCCAGCGGTTTAGGGGGATGGGGGTTGAAACCAGCACTGCTGGCTCTCAGCCAACCCCATTTTTGGGCCGCATAGTCGTAAATTTTGGATTCGGACTTTGCATTGTCAAGGCGAGCCCGAGAGGGAGGTACCTGCTCTGATAAGGCATAGAATGGATGAAATCACTGACCTAGACGGGAAATATTAAGTTTAACCTCTATAGCCGGTGAGCCGGTTCTATCCCGGTCCTGCCGAAGTTTTTCCCGACCTAAAACTGTAGGTCTAACGCCACGATGGTTGAGCTGGTAGTGCCTAGTTCCTTAAATGGTCTTCCCCTTGAGAGCCTGAACATATCAGAGGTACTTAAGAGGACGCCATACCTGACGGTGCATTTTTGCCCCCCATAAGATTAACATTGCGAGCGGCGATTCATTTTCAAGGTTTACCCTTGGTTGGAAAGACACAAAATTTTGCCTGTACCTAGCCCTAACAATGTTCTAGGGAGTGTTCGAAGCAGATTTCCCAATTTCTCACTGTTTTCTTTTATTGCAACTGTTTTGCAAATGCTAGCATCGCATACCTCAAGAAAAGTGCTGTATCTCGAAAACCAGTAAAAAAAAATGGAAATCTGCTTCGAACCCTCCCTAGAACATTGTTAGGGCTAGGTACAGGCAAAACTTTGTGTCTTTCCAACCAAGGATAAACCTTGAAAATGAATCGCCGCTCGCAATGTTAATCTTATGGGGGGCAAAAAATGCACCGTCAGGTATAGCGGACCCTTAAATGCCGATCAGAAAAAAATTTGATAGGACCAGGATAGAACCGGTGTCCCCCGGTTCTCAGTATCCCTCTAAAAACAAGCACCTATATAGACCCCTGGGCTATCGATGCGGTCCCTGCGGACCTAAATGTAAACCAATATAAGAAAGCATGCCTTACATAATAGGGCAATGGCTAAATCAAGGTCGTAAATTTCCGCTGGGGCCATAAAACACTCTGCACAATAGCATTGCTGTGATTGCTGAATTCCTTTACCCAAACCTTCAATGCTGCGTCATTTCTTATTTTTATTTCCGGTTAGGGGTCGTAAACCGTGTTTATAACGGTATTTCTGTAAAAGACAAATTTATGAATTCCGAGTAATTAGTTCTTAAAATAAAAGTCGACTTTAGTGTCCCGAAAAAATTTGACTTTAGCGTGGCAGCAACGTTTCGGAAGATTGACTTGCCATAGAGATAAGGTTAGCGAAGGTATCCTCCCGACAACGTAGCGTTAAACTCAATCTTCTGGTTAGAAGTCCACTTGCTAACGTTGCGATAAGGGAAGTACTGGCAGGACGGTGGAGGGCGCCAACTTTTATTATACGGAGGAAAACGCTATAGTGAACTTTTAGGGGACACTATAGTACGCTAGAAGAACTGGCGAATACTACCGTTAAGGGTCCGCTATACCTGACGGTGCATTTTTTGCCGCCCATAAGAATAACATTGCGAGCGGCGATTCATTTTCAAGGTTTACCCTTGGTTGGAAAGACACAAAATTTTGCCTGTACCTAGCCCTAACAATGTTCTAGGGAGTGTTCGAAGCAGATTTCCCATTTTTTTTTTTACTGGTTTTCGAGATACAGCACTTTTCTTGAGGTATGCGATGCTAGCATTTGCAAAACAGTTGCAATAAAAGAAACCAGTGAGAAATTGGGAAATCTGCTTCGAACACGACCTAGAACATTGTTTGGGCTAGGTACAGGCAAAATTTTGTGTCTTTCTAACCAAGGATAAACCTTGAAAATGAATCGCCGCTCGCAATGTTAATTTTATGGGCGGCAAAAAATACACCGTCAGGTATAACGTCCTCTCAATAGATCGTCACTTGATTAAAATCTGAGATATTTATTATATTCTGTGACAGCCAATTTTATTATTTAAAATACCAGAGGAATTCTTGCTGAAATAGGTCAAGACATTCCACACTGTTTGGAAGTAGGGAGATGAGGTTACTGCTTACCTACTCCAAGGAAATTGCATTCTCAGCGGTGGGACTTGAATGCAGCCAGCGAAGCATATGAAAATGTGGAAAAAACTTCGGAAGCTTGGATGGGCACTGTCTGAACAACTGCAAACCTTTCAGAACAGGAGACAAGGTTCATGCATTTACTGTCAGATAGTGAATCGCATGATAACGTCATTGATAACGTCCCTCTTATATACATTCGCTATTTGTTTACGTTTTTTCTGCACACTTTATGAGGAAACTGTTGGATATTTAAATGATTTGAAGTATAAAATGTCTTTGAACAGTCTGACAATTACCGGCGTTAATATATTTTAGAACATTTAAATATCCAATAGTATCCTCATAAAGTGTGCAGAGAGAACTTAAGAGGACCTGACGATGCATTTTTTGCCACCCATAAGATTAACATTGCGAGTGGCGATTCATTTTCAAGGTTTACCCTTGGTTGGAAAGACACAAAATCTTGCCTGTACCTAGCCCTAACAATGTTCTAGGGAGTGTTCGAAGCAGATTTCCCAATTTTTCACTGGTTTCTTTTATTGCAACGGTTTTGCAAATGCTAGCATCGCATACCTCAAGAAAAGTACTGTATCTCGAAAACCAGTAAAATAAAGGGTCCGACAACAGTCGCACTAAACTTTCTCGCCCCATGTGATTTTTTTTTTTTTTTTGGGATTTCTTTGAGATTTTTTTGGGGGCGTAATTTTTAAGCAATCCAGAATTGGTTGAAAACGACCCATGAGCATCTATCTGAGATCACTCGAACCAAGTTTCATGGCTGTCATTCTATTACTGTAGTCCCAAATGCGTTCCGACCATTCAAAAACGTGGTTTCTCATTCTCAACTCATTTTCGACACTTTTTTGACTACAACGGCCGTAATTTTGAAGATAACAAAATTCTGTTCAACAAATGTTTAAGTTACATGGTTCTACACAAATTTACCAAATTTCATGAGAATCGGTCAATAAATGTGAATGGCGCCGAAACGATCGAACTTTGGTCCAGAACGGCCGTAATTTTCAACCAATTCAATTTTAGTTGCAAATGACCTCGAAGCATCTATTTTTCAACACACTTACCAATTTTCAGAGTTATAGATTGAAAAGTGTACCGTCGGCGCTTGTCTAAGTAACCAAAAACACGATTTTTGAATTATTTTGGCGGTTTTTTGACAATAGCGGCCGCAATTTTTGACCAATCAAAAAATCCTTGAAAATGTGTCTTGGCAGTAATTTTAGACAGGTCCATACCAAATTTCATCAATATCGGATGAATGGTATAGGCGCTAGAGCACTGAACGGACTGACGGACGGACTGACGGACGGACGGACTATCGGACGGACTGACGGACGGACGGACTGACGGACGGACTGACGGACGGACAGACTTTTTCCAGAAACCACTTTTTTGGACTCAGGGGACCCCCAGGATCATGGGAAACCCAAAATCTCAATTTCGAAATTTTGCACGAAAACAATACTTTCTCGCCATATATGACTAGCGATAAAGTAAAAATGGGAAATCTGCTTCGAACACTCCCTAGAACATTGTTAGGGCTAGGTACAGGCAAAATTTTGTGTCTTTCCAACCAAGGGTAAACCTTGAAAATGAATCGCCGCTCGCAATGTTAATCTTAAGGGCGGCCACTGCCTCAATATGCATTTCACATTACATGCTGAATTTATCAGAGATGAAAGCCGATTAGAAAATCTTCAATAGGATCGGGATCGAACCGGTGTGACCCTGGATGTGATTAACCAGACAGCAAGCAACCTACATGATAATGATCATCGCATATCTTATGACAATAGTTGTAAGTACCAATTAAGGGGCAACTAGTTGCAACAAGCCTAACTTGTATGCTAACGTTACCTTTACCTACTTATCCAGCTAGGTTAGGTTGGTACCTGGATTGGACCTGGAATTTCATCCGTTTAAAACCCATAAGATTAACATTGCGAGCGGCGATTTATTTACAAGGTTTACCGTTGGTTGGAAAGACACAAAATTTTGCCTGTACCTAGCCCTAACAATGTTCTAGGGAGTGTTCGAAGCAGATTTCCTATTTTTTTACTGGTTTTCGAGATACAGAACTTTTCTTGAGGTATGAGATGCTAGCATTTGCAAAACAGTTACTATAAAAGAAACCAGTGAGAAATTGGGAAATCTGCTTCGAACATGTGGCGTTTATTCTGGAGAAACTGAATTCCGTCAACTGTCGTGAGCCAGAAAAACTTTTTAGGCGGGTTAATATCACAGTGCCAACATGGCGGCCTTTCGCTAAATTGCGTAAGTGGTGTTACTACATAAGTAAGTCCTTTTATATTCATTTTCAACATAAATTATTATTAAATCATTAAAGGCATTCGTTACGTTATAAATAGTTTTATAAAAGTTCAAGTGTTTGAAAATATCGTGGCCGGGGAAGACAGGTTTCACACGGTTTGGAAGACGGAAATTTGCTGCTTTGGGCAGATGAGTATTTTCCTGGTTTTTGAGTATTTTTGAGATATTATTGGACTATTTGATGGGATTTTATTGGAACTGATTGAAATTGATTGAAATATTTGGTTTGAGAAAACATTAACTCCCCTTATAAAGGTATGGATAATTATAAGTACCTACTTGTGAATTGTAATATAGGCATTAGGTAGGCAAGTACATGCGGTGTATCTCTATCTGGTATTGAGGAGGCTTGTATATTATTTTAGGGAGTTTGTCGACAGCTGCGATTATACCTACATATATATTTTGAAATACCTACGGATTTTGGACTTTTGATTGTGTACTGACATTCCTGGACTGCCATTCCTGGAAAGGCGTTTTGGACGGACCTTCCCGGACGGACCTTCCCGGACGGCCATTCCTGGACGGCCTTTTACCTGGACCTCGTACTCTGCCGACCAGAAGTACCGTGGCTACACGCCTGGCGCCCGAAACCGGATAGGTGCAGTAAGTTTAGGGCCACAAATTTTGGCGGCCCGAACAGGGACCCTTTATTTTGTTTATTTTTCGCTATCCTTATTTAGCAATATGGTTGGTCGAACTGAATTTGTTCGTAGTCTGAAGAAAGACCAGTTAGAAGAATTTATGCAGAAATTGGAACTTTCTTTTTCGTCTACTGATACTGTCGACACTCTTAGAAGAATTTGTTGTAAATTTCTTAAAGACGAGAATATTCCTGTGTCGTCATATCCTCGTATCGAGGGCATAAGTTATGAAGGAATTACGGGAGACTCTACTCCTCTTGTTGATCGTGACATGGATATTCTCGATCCTTTTGCTTATACTGGTGCCATCCCTAAAATTCCTCAATTAAAAATAACCCCTCCTGGGGGAGTAACTCCGCCGCTCACAAAGCAGCCTGTGAAGCCTGTGAAGCCTGTTGGCAGTGAGGATGTTTCTTCGGCAATGTTAGAGGTATTAAAGAATATGCAACTGGTGCAAAATGCACAATTGAGAAACAATGATTCATCTCCGAAGGTGGAGTCATTCCGAAAGTTATGTTTGAGGACGCGTGTGCGTTATGATGGTCAACGCAGTGGCTCAGTTTTGCGGTTCCTTGAGCAGCTCCGTGCGGCGAAAGCTTACTATGAGGTTTCCGATGAGGATATTTTTGAGGTTCTCCCTGAGCTTTTGGAAAAAGACGCTGAAATTTTTTTTAGGTCTCGCAGGGAGGAGTTTTTCCGATTTGAGGAATTTTGTGTCGCCCTAAAGGAATCGTTTTTGCCTATTAACTACCAGAAGCAGTTACTGGATGAAATTAGGGGACGAACTCAGGCGGCTGATGAGCCCATCGATATATTTGTTGATAAGATTCGAGCTACTAACAAGAGGTTGACGGAACCAATTGGAGATAATTCTTTGCTTGACATTCTTGTTGAAAACCTTCACCCTCGCTACATTCCTGATGTGATACGGAGCCGGCCTACAAACTTTTCCGAGTTGTATCGTTTAGGTCGCAGAGTGGAGATGATATCCTCACTAACCCACGAGTACAAACCGCCGAAAGCTTATAGCAAGTTGGACTCTACCTTGAATGTTTTGAGCAAATCCTCAGAGAAGGGGCCAATTGAAGTAGCTTCCGTTGGCGTAACTCCAAAGTCGTCATCGTCAGCTACAGTTGTAGCGAAGAGAGCTGATCAGCGGCCTTCATTTGCGTGCTTTAATTGTGGGGCTGATAATCATCTGTTTAGGAACTGTCCAGTAGAGAGGAAGAAAATCTTTTGTTTCAGGTGCGGTAAGGATGGAGTGACCAGCGCAAGGTGTAGTTGTCCTGCGAGACGGTCTATCAGTGTAAATTCTATTTCAAACGTTGAGACATCGGAATCTAAATCGGGAAACGAGTAGCCCGACAGGTGAGACAGGATAGCTTGTCGGTTCCAACTCAGCCTCTCAGGAATCATGATCTTTTGGTAGTTGGTGACTCCAGATTTAAGTTTCTGCAGGGATATTTGGATCCTGATTTTGGAAAAGTTATATATTGGTCTGGGTGCACGCTGGAGGAAGCTGCACGCCGGATGGAACATGTCCGCCATGATCCGAAAGTGCTGGTGTTAAATTTTGGTGCGAATGACCTGGCAGGAGGTCATGGTATTGAGTACTTTGAGTCTCATATTCACAAACTTGTCACTGCGGCTATGAACAAATTTCCGGACAGTCATGTGTATATATGTACAGTTCTATATCAAAATGGTGTGGAAAACAATTTTGTAGATACCGTTAATGAGGTTATCCAAGCCAAAGGCCGTGAGTTAGGGTGCTCTTTGATGGACTTACGTGACGTTGCTAGTGTGAAGGATTGTAAGCGGGATGGACATTTCAAAGCTACTGGTTTAGCGAAAATTGCGAAGCATATTACTCGTGTTGAGTCTTTGAGTGTGGATCTTCGCCAGTTGAGAGTGGACTCTCTAGAGTTTGATGGCCTTGAAGTAATTTGTGATTGTATTGGAGACTTCGAAGGTAATAGTCGTGAAGGAGATACCGTTGTACCTCAGTCAGAATCTAGCGATGATGTAAATAAGAAACCCACTTGGTCTTATGAGCCCCACGCTAGGATGTTTGTTGATTGTACAGTAGGTGGCCTGAGTTGCCGCAGTTTATTGGATGGTGGATCCAACCATTGTATGATATCTCCTAGTCTTGTTCCCGCCCTTAAGCGTGGACACGCTCGTGTCTTCCCTTGCAAGAAGGTAGCTAGGCTTGCGAATAATACTGCTGGTGTTATTACGGGAAAGATCGTGTTGCCTCTTAATTTAGGTCATGCGTCGTGGATTGGAGAGTTCTATATTATGGAAGGATTGCCTTATGATGTTGTTATTGGGTGCACCGCCTTGAAGGGTCTCAAAGTGACTCAGAGGTGGGGTGATATGAGCCTTACAGTGGAGAATGAGTACGGACGTAAGTCAGTGGAGCTCGTCCACCTTGCTTATTCAAATTTCCCTTCCGTTAGTAGTATTGAAGACGCTCCGGACTCTTTTGAGGGCTTTTCAAGTGACGAAAAAATTCAGTATGAATCCTTTGTAAACCACTGGATGAAAGAATTCGAGTCTTCAAAGGGAAGTACAGATACTGTGAAGCACAAGATCTATTTGTCCAAAGAGGTACCTCCTGTGAAGCAAAGGTATTACCCCGTTTCTCCCGCTGTCCAGAAAGTGATCGATGAGGAAATCGATAAGTTGTTAGAAAATGACGTCATTGAACCTTCGACGTCAGGATGGTCTAGTCCGTTGGTGCTTGTACCTAAAAAGAATGGTCAGAAACGTCTTTGTGTAGATTTCAGAAAGGTAAATAGTTTGACGCTAAAGAACGCGTATCCCACTCCCTTTATCTCTACCATCTTAGACTCATTAAAGGACAGTAAATTTGTAAGTTCTCTAGACTTAAAAAGTGGATTTTATCAAATTGAGATGGATGAGGCTTCGAAAGCAGTGACTGCCTTCACTGTACCGTTCAAGGGTTTGTTCCAATTTAAGAAAATGCCTTTCGGTCTTTGTAACGCTCCGGCCTCATTTCAAAATTTGATGGACACCCTGCTGCGCCCTCTTCAGTCGAAATGTTTTGTTTACATGGACGATATTATCGTCATTGGCTCTAGCTTCCACGAACATCTTGAGAATCTGAACGCTGTTCTCTCAGTTTTGAGAAAAGCTAACCTAGTAGTAAACTGGGAAAAAAGTACTTTCTTTAACAAGGAGTTGGAATTTTTGGGATATGTCGTTGGTCAGGGAATTCTCAAGCCCACCCCGTCTAAAGTAGAAGCCGTAACGTCATTTCCAGCCCCTAGGACAGTCAGACAGGTTAGGTCTTTCGTTGGCATGTGTGCTTGGTATAAAAGACTAATCCCTTCGTTTTCAGACCTCACGGAACCTCTGACTAGACTTCTCCACAAGGGTGTTACGTTTGAATGGGGAGAAGAGCAAAAACGTGCTTTTGAGAAACTCAAGTCGCATCTTTCCAGTTCGCCAATCGTCCACTGTCCCGATTTTTCTCTGCCTTTTGAACTCCAGTGTGATGCATCAAACGTAGGGCTTGGGGCAATAGCGCTACAGCGTGTTAAAAAGGAGGAACGGGTCGTAGCCTACGCATCTCGCACTCTAAACACTGCCGAGCGGAACTACAGTACCACCGAGAAAGAGCTCTGTGCAATCTTATTTGCCATCGAAAAGTTTCGTCCATACGTTGAGGGTAGCCACTTTCGAGTTATTACTGACCATAGTTGTCTCCAATGGTTAAGGGGCGTGAAAAACCCCTCCGGACGTTTAGCACGTTGGATTCTTCAGTTAGAACAGTTTGATTTTGAAGTGGTTCACCGCAAAGGTAAATTGATGACTGTTGTGGACTGTCTCTCGAGAGCCCCGTACAACGTCGAGCCTTCTCGCGATCCCGAAGAGCCCGAAGTTTGTTCCGCTATGATCCCCGCTCCAGACATTACTGCTACCACTGACAAATGGTATCTTGAATTACGGCAGAAAGTTTTGGATCGGCCCGATGCTTATCCATTCTTTAGGGTAGAGAACGACAAGATTTACAAGTTGTTGGAAAATTCCGTGACGAAAAGATTAGAACCTAGGTTGGTTGTGCCTAAGGACGTGAGACGTTTAGTTGTGGAGCAAAACCACTCCACTCTGCCGGCTGCTCACTTAGGGTTTTCCAAAACTCTCGCGAAGATAAAGTGTCGGTATTACTGGCCCAATATGTATATAGATATAAAGGCTTTTGTAACTAAGTGTGCGGATTGTCAGCGTTTTAAGGCGATCAACTCCGTACCCAGTGGAGAGATGGCCGCGGAGCCAACCACCTTAAAGCCAAACTCCATTTTGTCCGTTGATCTTGTTGGGCCACTTCCATTGACCGTTAAAAGGAACATGTACATCCTTGTTTGTTTGGATACATGTACTCGCTGGGTTTCCGCCATTCCCTTGAAGAAGGCAACTGCTAGTGCTGTAGTGACAGCACTCTTGGACAACGTCTTCCTCAACTACGGCGTCCCTGAGGTGGTAATGGCGGACAATGGCAAACAGTTCGCTGGGAAGGAATTCAAAGAACTCTGCACTAAATTTGGTATTAAACTTTATTTGACCCCTCTTTATTATCCCCGCTCAAATCCTGTTGAGAGAGCTAACCGTACGCTGAAGACGGCGTTGTCCACTTTTGCCCATGATAATCAACGAAACTGGGACGAATACGTAAAGTACGTTGTTTTTGCTATGAGAACCGCTGTTTGTGAGTCAACAGGTTTCACCCCGTCGCTTCTCATGTTTGGTAGAGAATTGCGTCCGTTCTTTGACCTGGAGAACAAAACAGCAGACTCGAGTTCAGCCGATTTTGACCCCAAGTTGTACGCAGGTACTGTTCAGCACGATTTGGCTCTCGTTTACGACTCCGCCCTTCAGACCCTTCGAAAAGCGAAAGAACAGCAGGCGAACCAGTACAATCTTAGACATCGTCCTCTTGTGTTCAAGTCTGGCGATCTTGTGTTGCGTCGCAACTTTGCCCAGTCTTCTGGAGCTGACCGAATTGCAGCTAAACTTCTTCCTAAATGGATTGGTCCATTCAAGGTTGATAAAGTTCTTTCTCCACATCAGTATCAGTTAGCCACTCTCCTTGGTAAGGATGCTGGAAGGTGGCCTTCCTTGCATCTAAAACCCTGTCGTTGAACATTTTCCGCTTCTCTACGTTTCGCTTATTTTTATGGAGGAGATAGTTTGTGGCGTTTATTCTGGAGAAACTGAATTCCGTCAACTGTCGTGAGCCAGAAAAACTTTTTAGGCGGGTTAATATCACAGTGCCAACATGGCGGCCTTTCGCTAAATTGCGTAAGTGGTGTTACTACATAAGTAAGTCCTTTTATATTCATTTTCAACATAAATTATTATTAAATCATTAAAGGCATTCGTTACGTTATAAATAGTTTTATAAAAGTTCAAGTGTTTGAAAATATCGTGGCCGGGGAAGACAGGTTTCACACGGTTTGGAAGACGGAAATTTGCTGCTTTGGGCAGATGAGTATTTTCCTGGTTTTTGAGTATTTTTGAGATATTATTGGACTATTTGATGGGATTTTATTGGAACTGATTGAAATTGATTGAAATATTTGGTTTGAGAAAACATTAACTCCCCTTATAAAGGTATGGATAATTATAAGTACCTACTTGTGAATTGTAATATAGGCATTAGGTAGGCAAGTACATGCGGTGTATCTCTATCTGGTATTGAGGAGGCTTGTATATTATTTTAGGGAGTTTGTCGACAGCTGCGATTATACCTACATATATATTTTGAAATACCTACGGATTTTGGACTTTTGATTGTGTACTGACATTCCTGGACTGCCATTCCTGGAAAGGCGTTTTGGACGGACCTTCCCGGACGGACCTTCCCGGACGGCCATTCCTGGACGGCCTTTTACCTGGACCTCGTACTCTGCCGACCAGAAGTACCGTGGCTACACGCCTGGCGCCCGAAACCGGATAGGTGCAGTAAGTTTAGGGCCACAAACACTCCCTATAAAACATTGTTAGGGCTAGGTACAGGCAAAATTTTGTGCCTTTCCAACCAAGGGTATACCTTGAAAATGAATCGCCGCTCGCAATGTTAATCTTATGGGCGGCAAAAAATGCATCGTCAGGTATAGCGTCCTCTTAACCAGCAACCAAACGATGGGTCAACAGATCAACAGTTCGTTTTTGTAGAAAAAAAGTAATAAAATCGAGATTTGAACCAAGGGCTGCCCAACCAAACCTAACAAGTATCAATTTTCTATTCGCCCTTCTTTCGAATCTATACAGAAACGAAAATTCCAGCATATGTTAGCAGGTTTGAATATTTCCAATATACAATAATCCAAATGTAGAGATCCTCAGTGAACTCTGAGTGTTGATGGAAATATTGCGACGGAAATGCAATTTGCAGCGAAGCGACAAACGGAAAATTTGCCCCCGACAACTTTTCCGGCTGCGAGTTTGCGACACAGTCGACAGTCGACTCTACACCGTCCTATTTTAAATTCAAATAGCATTTCAATATGTTATTGATTAGTACCTGATTCAATAGTCAACATTTTGAATAGCTACTTTTGGGTTTTTTATGAATTTTGGAATTTTGGAGGTTTTACATATCTGTCTGCTAGTAACTGAATTTTTTATAGCCTAGGAAGGACTACAAAAATTTCTAGGGAGACTTAGGAAGAGTGTTACTTCCGTACTAAGTGAAGGATCGGTTAGTTTAAATATAGAGCTCTATACACTATACACTAACGTCAGATTAACTTTAACTGAAGATTATACATCGTTTTGAGCATGCAGCCTCTCTCTTCCCTAAATACGACGAAGCGAAGCAGAAAAAAATGTAACTACAAACTTTTTTAGCCGCCAAAAACCTATAAATATTTTTGTCTACAAAATTTTAAACATCACATTTTTATAATGGTGTATTTTTTACCTAGGCCGAAAAAGTTGGGCTGAAGTTTCGAAGCTAGATCTCTCAGAACTCCAGTCAGACCGCTGAGACACTGTGAAGCGGCACATCCGGTTTCTACCAAGAGAAATGGACCTAAGGTCGGAACAACAATCGCTTCAAACGGAAGTAAATAAAGTTCAGTATTGTACTTACGTCAGCCCGTTGACATCATCGATTCCCCTTATTAAAGAAGTTTTTTCTTTATTGATAAAAAGATCTTCGCACACTGAAAAGTAAGGTAATTTTTAAAATATTCGTTAGGGGAAAAAAGTTTTCGTGGTAGCTTCCAACTGAATTACCATTTATGATGAGAATCCCCTCCAGTGTTTTCCCCTTTTCAAAAATACGACTTTCATGAAAATACAAAAGTATCAACCTATTTTTATTGTATTATTTCAGATGAACTTTTCAGGTCTTCTTCAGAATTTCATCAGCTTTTATTCTAGCAAATGAGGCAAGCTGAACGTGACGCAATGGTTTTCAAATTGATTGTTGTTTGTATTTTAATTGATTGCGTTATCGGAAATGAATATTTTCGGTATTCTGGCCATCAGGACTTGATCGCAGGTGGGTTTCATACTTCTCTTCTTAGGCTGGATTTCACCACTTGAACGTGAAGACTATCGTGTAGACGATAGCGCTATCGTATCGGTAAAAAAAAGTTAACGGCTTTCACCATGCACTCTTATCTTACCGTTAGCTTTTGAGTAGATTATCCGATAACGATAAATTTCATACTTTCAAATCATTTGGGTGCGAAACGGGCAGGGATTGTTGTCTACCCAACAATTTAATACATCTCTCCGAAAAATTAGTGTGTCCTTCAGGTTTATTTTCCATTTTTAACTGGAATCAAATTTGACGTAAACAAAGCAGACGAATAACGATAGGATAATTTTTTCTTCTGCTTTAACGATTCGATAGCTATTCGATCGTTAGGAGGCACTATTGTGAGGTGGTGCAATTCAGCCTTAATCGTCGAACGAATACTATCCAACAAAGATTTTTTTAATAATCTTAACAATATCATTCCTTAGAAACTGCTGGTTATACCAGGCTCAAAACCCATAGGGTGGGAAAGTAAGTGCGACCATTGTCGTACTATTTTGACGTGTACACCGACTCTACAATTACATAATCACGAATCTGCAGGCTAACAACTGTCAAGTTTATTTGACGTGTACACCGACTCTACAATTACATAATCACGAATCTGCAGGCTAACAACTGTCAAGTTTATTTGACGTGTACACCGACTCTACAATTACATAATCACGAATCTGCAGGCTAACAACTGTCAAGTTTATTTGACGTGTACACCGACTTTACAATTACATAATCACGAATCTGCAGGCTAACACTTCACATGCCGATCTAAAAAAAAATTTGGTAACGACGGGATTGAACTCAGCTAGGAAATAATTAATTTTCTTTTCTATTACTATCAGAAGATGCTAATAGAAGGCACGTAGGAAGTGCCGATCTAAAAAAAAATTTGGTAACGACGGGATTGAACTCAGCTAGGAAATAATTAATTTTCTTTTCTATTACTATCAGAAGATGCTAATAGAAGGCACGTAGGAAGTGCCTGGTCAGCATTAGGGAAAGCTGACATGACGTCGAGGATAATATACCAAATGGCAAATATGGATATTGACGATACGCCATGCAAAAATCACAGCCTGCTGTACCTGGAGGCTTTCCGGAATGACACCCTCTGGGCAGTGCAAAGTAAGTAGGTACCGGTACCTATAGAACTAAAAATATGAAGATAAGTAGAGAGCTTAAGGGTCAGCTATACCTGACGGTGCATTTTTTGCCACCCATAAGATTAACATTGCGAGCGGCGATTCATTTTCAAGGTTTACCCTTGGTTGGAAAGACACAAAATTTTGCCTGTACCTAGCCCTAACAATGTTTTAGGCAGTGTTCGAAGCAGATTTCCCATTTTTTTTACTGGTTTTCGAGATACAGCACTTTTCTTGAGGTATGCGATGCTAGCATTTGCAAAACAGTTGCAATAAAAGAAACCAGTGAGAAATTGGGAAATCTGCTTCGAACACTCCCTAGAACATTTTTAGGGCTAAGTACAGGCAAAATTTTGTGTCTTTCCAACCTAGGGTAAACCTTGAAAATGAATCGCCGCTCGCAATGTTAATCTTATGGGCGGCAAAAAATGCATCGTCAGGTATAGCGTCCTCTTAACGATAATATAAATTTATGACGCATATGTTTAGCTTATGAGAACAGGCAAAACTATCCTCTAAACCTTTCTTTAGTTCTAGTCCCATTTGCTAAACATATGCGTCATATTTTTTATAAATTTAATTTTAACTTTAACCTTTCTAAAGAGACAATTACATAATTATTTGTACTGAAATATAATAAATCTTTTTCTTGTTCTTGTCTAAAAATATTCGTAAAAAAATATACATACTATATTTCAGAACACCAGTCAAGTTTATATTTTTTTTTGTTTTTCCATTCTTAACATACAAACGTACTTTTTTCGTTCTATTCAGTGCATGACTCTTCAGCGCAGTCTATGGAAGGCTTAATCGCAGGCAATAGCCATCATATGGGAAATTTCGATGAGTGCTTAGAAGTATCAGTTGGGAATTTGCTGGGGCAGTATTGCTTACTGGAGTTTCAAATTCATCCCCCTCGAAGGTACTCAAATTTTGGGAACAACCAACCATCCACTGGACCAAGTCTCTTTCGGGGTAACCGGACGCTTGATTTTGATCATTATAGCCCGTTCGTTTCTTCGTGGGACAGAATCAAGGTTGGTACCTGGTTGTAGAGGCACGTACTAGACCACTAGACGTAGACCACTATTATTGGCCAAGTGCAAGGTGACTGAAAGTTAGAAAACTGACGAAGGTGGAAGCGACTTCGCGTGGGATGGCTCCATTATTATTTTTCTTTTATTATTCTTTCTTATCATTATTTTCTGTAACTATTCTTTCGTTTTCCCGAATCATAATGATTTAGAGTTTTCCTTTCTTTTTCTTTAGTTACCAACGTTCTTTGAAAATATCGCAGGGTAAATGAAGTGGAAAAAAACTCGTAAATTGAGTGCGAACTCTCGTAGATGAAGTGTCCCACCTATTGTGAGGGCTGCACGTAACAGGCCACTGTTCACAGAATGCCCTCGGGTCAGGCAGGTCAGAGCGGCGATACTAAACCCATTTGGGGCAAGATTTACCTGGACAGGCACCAATATCAGGATAGTTGTTTGATTCTATTGATTGCTGATCCAAGTTATCCTTTTGCTGTTTCCAGCTGTCCCCAGATCCGTCAAAGTTCCGAAGAGACATCGCGTACTGGGCAGTCTGCGTACCTTCTTCCTGTGAACCTGCTGACGTGGAAGCTGCGATGAACCGTGAACTCCTCCTGATCAGCAGTGAAGCTGGCCTCAACGTGACTGGCCACCTTGACCACAAGCTGTGCCAGGCCCAGAATACTATCCACCTTCCTTTATCCAAAGGAGATGTGCTATTCAGGTGTGGCTCAGCGCGAATAACCTAACCTATAGCGAGGGAGTGTTCGTTATAGTGAGGTAGTGTTTGTTATATAAATACGGAGTGATCGTTTTAGAGAGACGGTGCTCGTTATAAAGAAAAATTGTTCGTTATAGAGAGGTGCTCGTTATAGAGAGATGGTGCTCGTTATAGAGAGAAAGTGATCGTTATAGAGAGACTGTGCTCGTTATAAAGAGAAATTGTTCGTTATAGAGAAAAAGTGTTCGTTATAGAGAGGTGCTCGTTATAAAGAGAAACTGTTCGTTATAAAGAAAAAGTGTTCGTTATAGAGAGGTGCTCGTTATAAAGAGAAACTGTTCGTTATAGAGAAAAAGTGTTCGTACATGAGAGGTGCTCGTTTTAGAGAGATAGTGCTCGTTATAGAAAAAAGTGTTTGTTATAGAGAGGTGCTCGTTATAGAGAGAAAGTGTTCGTTATAGAGAGGTGCTCGTTATAGAGAGACTATGCTCGTTATAAAGAGAAATTGTTTGTTCTAGAGAGACTGTGCTCGTTATAAAGAGAACTTGTTCGTTCTAGAGAGACTGTGCTCGTTATAAAGAGAACTTGTTCGTTCTAGAGAGACTGTGCTCGTTATAAAGAGAAATTGTTCGTTATAGAGAAAAAGTGTTCGTTATAGAGAGGTGCTCGTTATAGAGAGACGGTGCTCGTTTTAGAGAGAGGTTCTCGTTATAGAGAGATTTGCTCGTTATAAAGAGAAAGTGTTTGTTATAGAGAGGTGTTCGTTATAGAGACGGTGCTATAGAGAGAAAGTGAGGAAGAGCTTGTTATAGAGGAAAAATGATCGTTATAGGGAGAGTTTGCCATAGCAAGGCTTAGGAGGCTGAAGACCGAGGTGCATAGCCCCACACTGTGGCAATGTGTAGGGCAGACGAAGAGTTTCAGGCACATCGGTGCATTCGGGCCGATTGGGACCAAATCCCAGTTCAATTTTTTTTTTAAATAAATCTTGTTCAGACAGAAGAGGACACAGGTAGAAAGGTATAGCAGTCCAGGAGACGCATTGACGTTGAAAACGTCACGAGAACTTAGAAAAATTGGGAGAATGTGAATGAAGACAGAAAGTCACGTTCGGGAACCTTTTTCAGAAGAAATGTGAGTTGAACCATATTGGGTGCACGTATTTAATGGAGTTGGTAGATTCTACCAACGATAGCTCTCGTGTGCCTTCTTCATTTCACCACGTTATTAATGTGGCGACATTTTAAGAAATAAAGTGTAAAGATGCGACTTTTTTTGGGCTATAAATTTGTATTATACAGCGAGATGGGAAAAAGATTTTTTTAGGTTACTCTGATAAGGGGAAGTTATAGGAAAAGAGTGGGAATTTTGGAGTTTTGAGTTTTGAAATGGTGGAAAACGTATTGTGTTCAGCACCCGTCTATCTCGGAAGGAAAAACCTTCAAAATTGAAATTAGAGATGTATATTTGACATTGTAGCAAATTTTTTCTTGGGTTTATTGAGTAAAAAAGGTTGCTTTGTCTGTAATTATTGGAGTATTTGACACTGTTTTACGTAAGTGAATAGGTATGGTATAGGTTCATATAGTACAGGTACACTTACTGGAAACAGCAGTCAGAAGATTGGGGGTCAGATCTTCTTCTGCTCTTACTGTTTTCATTTTTTTCTATTTATTTTCAACCACTAAAGTAAGACGTATTTTACAAAGTTCGAACAGTTGCTGGAGTAACTGATCTAACTTCTTCCTTTCGAAAATTTCAAAAGTGCCTCTTAGGGGTCTGACTCGTGTTAGAAAGGTTTAAACGCTTCAGCAAAATTTTCTGCTCCTATTCCTGTGCTGTTATATTATCGAACTCTTGTTCTTTCAGCGTCATCATTGGTCTTCTTTTGTTCCTGACGTTTGGCAGCACAGCTTTAGACTACATGGCTGACCCAATGGTCGACGAAACGTCTTCCGTAACGACAAAGCTGCTGCTGTGCTTCTCGGCCCGAAGAAACCTTCGAAGTTTGTCCGGCGGTGACCTGGCTGGCACAGGATTCGACGCCATCCACGGTCTTCGACTTTTGTTCATGGTCCTGGCCATAGCCGGACACCGCTTCATGCTCAATTTTGGAGGTCCTGTCATGAACGCCAAGATTGCTGAAGAGGTGAGGAAAGATGCAGTTCAATCAATCAGTCAGTCAGTTATTAAATCAATCAGTTGTAGGGAGTCTGCTGAATCCCGAGGGGTTAACCCCTCCAGAAATCTCGTTGGGAATCTAGTTGGGAATCTCAGGCAAGCATTGGAAATCTTTATGAAATCTCGGGGAATCTTGGAAATTTCTGGAGTAGTTAACCCTTCGGGGTGCATCTTTCCACGAATCTCGTTGAGAATCTCAGGAAATCTTGGAAAACTTCATGCAATCTCAAGCAATCTCTGGAGTGGTTACCCCTTCGGTGAATCCAATGAACTGGAACACTAAGATATAAAATTTATAGAGAAAAAAAAATAAAGTGGCTACTATACTCCATATTTCATTATATGTTCAGGTTCAGGGTAGTGGACTTTTAACGGCAAGTTAAAGAGCACTTTACTAACTTTATCTGCTCGTTAAGGAACAATTAAATGTGACTAATACCATTACAGGGCTATAGGAATCCGGTAAATATGTTTGCGATGAACGGGATGATTGCCGTTGACACATTCTTTGTGTATAGCGGATGCCTAACAGCTTACTACCTACCCCTTGAGCTGGATAAGCGACGAATGAACCCGTGTGTCATTTGGGTCTACCGATTTGTAAGGTGAGTTCGATTCCCGACGGGGAGAGATTTTTCCTCTTAGGTTTTTGAGACCATTATTTTACACTCTAGGTACCCATCACCACACGGACTGGGGAAGGTAGGTACAATATATCGAATACGTCGTAGAGCCAAGGGCTGTTCTTAAAAAAAAAAGCTCCCTCACAGGATTTGAAGCCCTGATGTTTAGTAGTATTTGAGTTGAGAGACATCTTGCAGGTTGTAACCACCTTCTGCATTCAAGTGGTCTTACGGATCTCACGATTGGGGTTTATAGAAATTCGATATCGAAAATTCAGAAACGATCGTCGACGTTTCTGTTTTCTAACAGACATGTTTCTACCATTTTTGTTGAAAACCTATGTTAGGAAATCTATAGTCGTTTCATTTTTTGATGATTTTTATTCAAATTTTTTTAGGAAGTTGTTGGGTGTTTAAATGTTCTGAAACATAATATGTCTTTTAAACGTCAGTAAAAAATCTGCGAAAAACACTCGATCATAAAATCACAACTAAGCCAGCTATAAGTAGGTTACATCAAAAAGACATATTATATTTCAGACCATTTCTTCCTCTTCCTCAAAAAACAGGACGAAAAATCGTTCTACTGCCACGATTGCTTATCATTATTTTCTAGGTTGACTCCAGTATACCTGACAGTGCTTGTATTCCATACGACACTGCTGGAGCACTTAGGCTACGGACCTCTGTGGCCTGCAACAGTAGGGCTGGAGGCTCGCCGATGTGAATTGTATTGGTGGACCAACCTGTTGTACCTTAACAACTACATACATGCTGGAGATATGGTACGTACCTATACTACACCTTATAGGTCCAGTATGATGACTGGGTGCTGATTCTGGTTCTTTTAAGCCTGTCGATACAATATGCTTCTTTTCTGAGGAACATAATTTGTGCTTTTAACTTTAGGAATTACAATAGTCTTTGAAGTCTTTCTCTATAACGACTGTAAAGGGACCATGTAAATTTGCTCGCTATAGGGAGAGTTCGTTATAGGGAGAGTTCGTTATAGTGAGAGTTCGTTACCTATAGAGTTCGTTATAGAGGCTGTACAATATTTTATTCTACAGGACAAAGGTACTGAAAAACGTAAAGAAATAGCATTGTTTCAACAGCCCCTTAAAAATAACTGGAATTCCAAAAACCTGCCTACCTAGGCGCGTTTCTTGCAAAAAGTATTAGGTAAACCATTTTTTTTTTTTTTTTTATCCGCGAAGTTTTGGGACTTGAAACACTCTGGTCTATTTGATTTTTTTGACAACAGAGGGAAATATCAAGAAGAGTAGGAACCAGGAAGGAAGGAAACAGAAGATATGGGAGACATCTAGGGGAATTTCCTGTAGCTCTGCTAGTTTCCGGTTTTTCCGCTTCTCTGTCCGTATTTAGAATCTATTCTTGAGCTATTCTAGACGTGCCATTGTATACCTGCCTAAATAATTCAGGGGGTGTAGGAATAGTTTGTGCAACTCAAGCACCCTGCCTACTTAGCCGCGCCTCGATGTAGCCAAGCTGTGGAAATTTTTTCCCTCGACGAGAGTCACTATGTTCTTTAATACGAATATTGCAGGAAATACGACTTTATACCTAGATAAAATGGAAAACCTTTGTTAAAAAAAAGATTCACGCGACGTCCTTTTTCAGCTGTCAGTTTCATGTCGACTCATGCAAATAAAATCCCAAAAGGAAAAACCCCAAAAAGTCACAAAAAACACACAAGAAAACAACACACATCAGTCTCTCCATTATTTTGGGGGGGATGAGCAAACTCAAAGAAAAACTCGCTCTCATTATAATAATAAATGATTTGCCATGATAGTAGGGGTGGGGGTGGGAGGGTTGGAGGGGGTGAGGGGGTGAGATATTGGGCCATGTCAGACTCAGTTTTCGCCTCCATTGTAGGTCTGGAGTCTCTCTTTGTTCGGCCGTCACCCTGAGTTGGCACTTCACGGAACTTTCCAGAAAAATGTGGGTGGAATCGGGAAAGCTCAGCAACAATGCGGGGAGTTTGCCTCACACTCACGAAGCATCGCCAGCTTCATACTGTTGATTTTCATTTCCTCACTGGCAACTTGAATGTTTTTCGAACAATGGTTTTCGCGACATTTGAGAACGCGTCGGGTTTTTGAAGAGCCCTCAACATCTTGTGTGGGATTCAGAAGGGATTTAGGGCTCCTCCACCGTTATGTATTAGTTCAAGTCTCCCCCGGGAACTTGAAAAGTGTCTTTATACAGGGTGTCTCAGACCACCCGTGCCACTGCTTTTTCAGCGAAACCGGAAGAGATAGAGGGATG
This sequence comes from Mesopsocus fuscifrons, assembly GCA_950004255.1. Taxonomy (NCBI): domain Eukaryota; kingdom Metazoa; phylum Arthropoda; class Insecta; order Psocodea; family Mesopsocidae; genus Mesopsocus; species Mesopsocus fuscifrons. Next base: position 18,564,106 of record OX465377.1, read on the forward strand.
AAATAAAAATTTTGCGATCTATGTTGAGGGTGATCTATTTCTGGAAATTAGTGGCGTTACCATAGGCGCCCGTAAGGGGGAGTTTCAGGGGGGTCATGGGTGAGATCTCGGAATTTTCAAATGTAAAGTCATATCATGTGACACATCAGAAGAAAGGTCTTTGAAAGCCTAGATTATGTCATTTGTCAGATTTCACTTAGCTCCCATAGTTTCAAAATGGCGACCGTCCGCGTGACCATATTTCCCTTCGCTATTGTAGAGGACCTGGGCGTAATAGGTAGATGAACGTTAAATGACAGATAGTTGTGCATGCCTACTTTCATAATATCGAAGGCATTTTGATACCTTCGCCGCCATCTTGGTTTCGGAGCCACCTGAAACTTTGACAGGCCGTAACAAAAAATAGTCAAATGTAACATGGTATTTTTTATTCGACAGATTGAAAGCTGTTTTTAAGGCCACCAAATTACGTATACGTCACTTCAAATTTTTAAATGGCTAAAATTAAGCACTATTAAATCATTAAATTTGTGCACCATTCACTTAATATTGCAAATTTTCAGAAGAAATTTGTTTGTCTTAACTTTTCAGTCATATTTTTTCATCTTCTGCAAAACTGCGTAATTTTCTCCACTATAAAAAGTGCTTACTTTCGGCCATCTTGGAAACTTTTGAAGTGAGACCTTAAAGACGTAAACATAATTTGGTGGCCTTAAAAACAGCTCTCAATCCGTCGAATAAAAAATACCATGTTACATTTGACTATTTTTTGTTACGGCCTGTCAAAGTTTCAAATGGCTCCGAAGCCAAGATGGTGGCGAAGGGGGATCCGGACGTTTCGGCGCCGCCGGTTTGGCGCCACCGATTTGGCGCTGGCCGATTTGGCGCCGGCCGATTGGGCGCCAGGACTTTTTGGCGCCGGACAACTGGGCGCCAGGACAATTTGGCGCCGGGACCATTGGGCGCCGACCAATTGGGCGCCGGGACATTTGGGCGCCACAGCTATTTATCCCCAATTAAATTAAATGAAATTTTTATTTAACAAATATTTATTATTTATTTATTAACAATGTGAAATAATGACATTGCACTAAATAAATTCCCCAAGCCTATAGTAGGCGGCGCGGGGATCATATTTATATTAAGGGCATCTACCTACGCAGTCTTTTCGTTTTTTACTTTTTCGCTAGCCGTATGGCGAAAAAGTATTCACTCATGAGTCATCATCATGTTCATCTGGTTCAAAGTTAGTGTTAGGAGTGTCCCCCTCCTTGCACCCCCCCCCCCCCCAAAGACTGAAAGAGGGGACTCCAACAATTGGTGAAATTAGAAATTCTTAAAAATTCCTTTAATAAAATGTGGAGATTTTATGGAGATGAGTTCTTTTATTCTCCCTCGCTACGCTTGCTCGAGTATTCGTATCGTTTTGAGAATTTTCTCCAAGTCCTACCTCGCTAGGCAGACCCCAATTAAGGATGAGGAGTTAAGTAAAAATAATAGGGGCCTCTATTTGCATCATGCCCCTCCCCCCCCCCCCCCCCCCCCCCCTCAATGGAAGAGATGCGAACTTTCCCTGCAGACGGCCGAAAAAGTAGCAACTGATTTAAATTCCCTTTGGCTACTATTAACCTGTGGCGCCGAATTGTCCCGGCGCCAAATCGGACAGCGCCCAGTTGTCCTGGCGCCAAATCGGACGGCGCCCAATTGTCTTGGCGCCGAATGGTCCTGGCGCCAAAACGGCCGGCGCCAAAACGGCCGGCGCCAAACTGGTGGCGCCAAAACGGCGGCGCCCAATTGTCCCGGACCCTGGCGATGGTATCAAAATGCCTTCGAAATTTTTATTTCATCCCTCTATCTCGTCCGGTTTCGCTGAAAAAGTAGTGGCACGGGTGGTCTGAGACACCCTGTATAAGGCTGAGGCTTGGGGTTTCCGAGCTCGAACTCTAGCGGGCCCAGATTTTTCCCTCTAGCTAGAACATTTGACACACACCAGAGACTGAGCTGAATAAATTCTCCCAAGGAGTGGTCATAGCCATGGTGTGAAAAAAACTCCAGATGGATTGGTGCCTTCTTTCTCCATACCTTCTGTACCTCTACCTAGCTCAAGCTCGATGACGATAAATTTATAATACTATGTTTATTTCACGTATATTTTTTTTTTTTTTCAGTGTATGTTTCAGACCTGGTACCTGGCTGTCGACACTCACCTCTTCATGATCGCAGTACTCATCGTCTACTTCATGTGGAAAACTCCTACTTCCGGTTATATAACTTTCGCTGTTGCGTCCGTCATTTCCGTTCTTATTCCATTCATTATTACTTACGTCAATGAAGCAGATGCCCTACTACTACTTTATAGAAGGTAATGCCTAGTTCATCATCGTTATACCTGATGACTTCAGGTTCAGAAAAGCGAACCTTGAAGCGGGACACAGGTGGTTTCGGGCAAATTTTTTGTTGACAAAAATCGATCGTTAAGAGGACGCTATACCCGACGGTGCATTTTTTGCCGCCCATAAGATTAACATTGCGAGCGGCGATTCATTTTCAAGGTTTACCCTTGGTTGGAAAGACACAAAATTTTGCCTGTACCTAGCCCTAAAAATCTTCTAGGGAGTATTCGAAGCAGATTTCCCAATTTCTCACTGGTTTCTTTTATTGCAACTGTTTTGCAAATGCTAGCATCGCATACCACAAGAAAAGTGCTGTATCTCGAAAACCAGTAAAAAAAAATGGGAAATCTGCTTCGAACACTCCCTAGAACATTGTTAGGGCTAGGTACAGGCAAAATTTTGTGTCTTTCCAACCAAGGGTAAACCTTGAAAATGAATCGCCGCTCGCAATGTTAATCTTATGGGCGGCAAAAAATGCACCGTCAGGTATAGCGGACCCTTAAAGAGACATTGTATTTTAGAACATTTAAATATCTAGTAGTTTTCCCATAAAGGGTGCACTACCCTCTTAAACTTCTGATGATATTACTTTTAGTGCGTTTAAAGATCCAGTCGCTGGAGACTACTTCCAGTACATGTATGCCGTTACCCACATGCGTGCAGGCCCCTATGTCGTTGGAGTAGCTACTGGATTTTTGCTGTACCGGCTTCGAGATACGCCATCAGAAATACCTGTGGTAACTTTTAAATATTGGTGTAGAAAATCAGCCATTCCTAAATAGCCCAAAATATTGTAACGGTATAAAAACCTGTCGTTCGGGATCTCACTCCTTGCCCGGCTACTGTGGGGGGTTCTAAAGTTTTGGATTATTATTGTTTATTTGTTTGCTAATTTTAAAATTTATCGTATGGCGTAAAGCTGGTTTTTTTTTCATTCGGGGTTTGGAATCATCAATGCCCACGACGGGTTAATTTAAAGAGGGGCATGGGGTGAGGCCCCGAGCGGCAGGGGCGCCTGGAGCTTGGATCTCTTTCGGTCTAACCTTGAAATTTTCCCTGTACTCTACCTTCGCTTTCTGCATTATATGAGAACCCTCCTCCAAATTCTTCAACATCTTTCCTGGCAATGGAGTAGGCGATTATAATATTCTAGAGACATTCTAGAGCACCCCGCTGCAATGTTTCACATAATTATTGCTTCCAAAATTCAAAACGAATTTTTTGTAACAGTTTCTCAGGTACTTCGGACATATCGTGGCAGCAGCAATCTGCGTGACAGCTCAGTATGGAGGATTCGTTTTCTACCAGCCTCATCGACAGTACAATGCATTGGAGTCAGCAACGTATAGTGCTCTTCATAGGATGGCGTGGGGTGCTGGAATGTCTATAAATATTTTCCTACTCGTTCGAGGACGGATTGGTAAGTTCAGGAGAACAAATTTAGGACCAAAAAAAGTTTGTTCATTTCAATAATAATGGACCTATATGAACATTTTTTCCCTGATTTCCGCAGATTGGGTTCACAGACTGCTGACATGGGCGCCCCTAATCCCCATCAGCAGACTGACGTACTGCGCCTATCTCCTTCATACCATCACTCATCTGTACGAGCTGGGAACCTTGAGGTCACCTAAATACAATTCATATTACTACGGAGTAAGTATTTCTTCGGTGAGGCGCCATAGGGGTAAAAGTGCAAAGGCAAATTTGTAAATTAAACTTTCCAAGTGGATTTTTCTAAGATTAGGACGTGTACTAAAAATTTTCAAAAATTTTCACTTGGACTTTTCTTACTCTAGCACTGAATTTTTCTAAAATTTACACATAAATAGTTTCGAACACGCTTAAGAGGACGCTATACCTGACGATGCATTTTTTGCCGCCCATAAGATTAACATTTTCAAGGTTTACCCTTGGTTGGAAAGACACAAAATTTTGCCTGTACCTAGCCCTAACAATGTTCTAGGGAGTGTTCGAAGCAGATTTTCCAATTTCTCACTGGTTTCTTTTATTGCAACTGTTTTGCAAATGCTAGCATCGCATACCTCAAGAAAAGTGCTGTATCTCGAAAACCAGTAAAAAAATGGGAAATCTGCTTCGAACACTCCCTAGAACATTGTTAGGGCTAGGTACAGGCAAAATTTTGTGTCTTTCCAACCAAGGGTAAACCTTAAAAATGAATTGCCGCTCGCAATGTTAATCTTATGGGCGGCAAAAAATGCACCGTCAGGTATAGCGGACCCTTAAGTTTAATAATATTTCTAAATCCCCATTGGTCATTGTCTAGGTATGGATGTTCATGGGCGACCTATTCTTCACATTTGCTCTCTCTCTCATCCTGAACCTGACGGTGGAAGCTCCGTTTCGGGCTATTGAAAAGTCCATTCTGGGTCACAAGTAAGTCAAAATTAATTGTACCTAAGGTAAAAAGAATGAAGTGCAAGCGGGTACAGCCTTAAGTGACCAAGGTCTAATTTTTTGCAGGGAGAACAATGAAGAAGTCCTTGCTGTGGATGTGACACAACTACAACCAGTCCCAAAAAGCGATAAAGTCTAATTCACGAATATACTCTGAACTATTGGCTCATACGTATATATGTATGTAATAGTCCTTCTCTATAGCGACCGTCAAGTTTGCTCGCTATAAAGAGATTTTGCTACAGACATGGTTTTAAAGCGAGTCAAAAGGAGACAAGAGATCCTATGTTCGCGAGGGGGTAACCACTCCAGGGATTCCTTGCGATTCCCTGAGATTCCATAAAAATTTCCAAAGATTCCTAACGATATTCATAGAAAGATGAAATCCGAAGGGGTAACCACTCCAAAAAGTTCCAAGATTCCCTGAGATTTAATAAAGATTTACTATGGTTCCTGACGAGATTTCCAATGAGTGGTTAACCCCTCGTACGTTCGTTATAGAGAGATTGCCGTTATAGAGAGTGAGCAGTGTATTTTATATTCGGAAAATAAATCCACGACTTTCCCAGGATTCTGCATTTTCTACCTTATATCAATACCCATCAATTCGATGGAGATGTAAATGAAAATTCCCAAAATGATCATACTAAAAAATCATGAAATCATCTATGATTATCGTTTAATATATAACAAAAGTAAAACAATCATCCTTGACATCACATCGAAAACAAACAGTTAAATAATCATACAAGTATGGAAGTACACGAATAGGTACCTAATCTAACAAAAAGTACTTAAGTTAAAGTATAATATGGCAACTTTATATTGTAACTAAACCTGAACTATCTCAATGGAAAGTTAAAACTTCGGGAAGAATAGATAAGTCGTATGTAAACAACTTTACAAATTACTAAAAATACTAAGTACTTTTATGTTAGTATAAAATATTGCCTTATATTATATATTTTAAAGTACATATTGCACATATTTAAATTGCAACTTTTCCCGGCATCACACTGAACGTTACATAAATGAAAAAAATTTTCATATACTTAACTACAATGAATATGGCAAGTACTGAATTTTTTTTTTTTGCATTCTCTCTGATAATGTGGCACAACCCCAAACTCTTCCGAAAATAGACAATATACTGACGTAAATATATCGTCAATCTAGTCACACCTCACCATGTATCTCACTTTCCTGTGGCGAGGCTAGGTGGACGGGGAACTTAAATATTTCCGTCACAAGTGGGGATACGCCTGCAAGTATATTCAATAGTCGAAAAAATTGATTTCCAACGGTGATAATACAGGTACACGAGATATATGACGAACTGAGATAAACACGAAGGAAAGACAAACAAAAATCGAATAGAACGTAACAAAAACTAACGCAACAACAACAATAACACGAAAAAGAAACAAAAATAAACAGTGTAGGAACAAAAATGAAACAAAGTATGGATCCTCCCTAACAATTGTTGTTGAAGTCACAGATATGGTACACTGATGGTTTTTGACACAGATCAGTATCAGAGCTAAAAAGTAGTGATGTTCTACAAAAAGTAGTGACATCATGTCGGTACTTTTTCATTCCCTTTCTTACTAAAACATACAAACAACAAATCAGCTGTCCACAACCTAATTCTTGAACTAGCTTAAAAGCTCAATTCCTTGTTTCCATCTAGATAATTCTCACGAAGATTTTACCATGGGACAGAGCAAGAGGACTCAGGTTCTATTCACAACTTTTCAAGTCCTTTTTTCAGCAAAAAAACATCAGAAAAAAATCTGGTAAACCGGTGAAAAAAATGCAATCTTAACCAGTTCGCGGGGACTTCCTTCCGTGGGTTAATGTACTCTCGTTGTGTGTAGACTCGCCTCAAGAAGCGTCCCCTTCTTTTGTCGTCTAGAGTAGCTGGGCAGGGACCGGCTTCTGGAGGCACATGTGCTCTGCGCCCCGTATAGGGAGACGGTTGACGGAGTAGTGGCGAATCATTTCAGGGATGGAGTCAAAAGGTTTGCTGAATTGTCCCAAAATATATTTCTTCGTTTCGGGGTCCAGCTGAATTCGCATATGCATGAAACCTCGTGCACTCCTTCAAGAAGAGAAAATAATACCTTAGTAAGTTTTTGAGAAAGTTAAGGGTCCGCTATACCTGACGGTGCATTTTTTGCCGCCCATAAGATTAACATTGCGAGCGGCGATTCATTTACAAGGTTTACCCTTGGTTGGAAAGAAACAAAATTTTGCCTGTACCTAACCCTAACAATGTTCTAGGGAGTGTTCGAAGCAGATTTCCCAATTTCTCATTGGTTTTCGAGATACAGCACTTTTCTTGAGGTATGCGATGCTAGCATTTGCAAAACAGTTGCAATAAAAGAAACCAGTGAGAAATTGGGAAATCTGCTTCGAACACTCCCTAGAACATTGTTAGGGTTAGGTACAGGCAAAATTTTGTGTCTTTCCAACCAAGGGTAAACCTTGAAAATGAATCACCACTCGCAATGTTAATCTTATGGGCGGTAAAAAATGCACTGTCAGGTATAGCGTCCTCTTAAGTAGGTTTCTGGAAAGTATATAGCCTTGCAAGGTATCGTAATTTTTCAGAAGGTGTAACTTTAGGTGAAAATTTCCACTTCTGTGTCTTATGTGCCTTTATTAATAATCATTAATCTTCTTGTTCTTCTGTCGTAATATAAATAATACAATAATACAAAGTGCTGACTAACTTGAGGGATAAAGAGTAATCCTGGCGAGTGCTTTCGCTATTTCGGACTAGATAGCTGCCTTCTTTCAGCGATCGCAGCACTCCTTCCGCTTCCACTCGGGTGATAGCTCCATGGTACCACCTGTAAAATAACAATACAAAAAATTTAGTGCCAGAGGTGGCAAAGGCACTTTTTCTGAAAATTAAAAAACATGGTTGCGACGAAATTCCAACTGGAATTCATAGAGCCGATGTGGCACCCTTGTTTAGCTTAGAGACAAAACAGTTCGGGAAAAACTTTCCGAAATTACTAACCCCCTTCCCCTTCTAAGTGTCAAATTTACAATAAAAAATTTCCCCAAGCATTTCAAATTTTTTAAATAAAAATAGTGGACTGCGCCTGAAGATTCATGATTATGTAATGAAATAGTCGGTGTACACGTAAATTTTCAATTTCAATTTTCAATTGATGTATACCGACTTTCTAATTACATAATCATGAATCTGCAGGGGCAACCCATCTCTACAATTTCTAGGTTGATTTGATATATTTTGTTTTTATGCCTAATTATTTTTAATATTAGTCCCTTTTTTACGAAAAATAAAACAGCTTACGTCTGCTTTTCCAAAGGGAGGGTAGCATCGATGAGGTCAACGCCCGAGAAAGCACCCAAGGTCATCACGCGGTTACGTTCAAGGTCAAGGCTCATGCCCCTGCTTGGTGCGCTGCCAGATTCCAAATCTAGAGAAAGCGTCACGGCTGGCCGAAATACCACACCTGAAAAAGAATATATAAGTGATATACCTATGTTTAGAAGGACACAACCTTAGAGTCAGGAGTTGAGGTTCTAAAAAATAATTGTATAGAAAAAAGCAAAATAGAGGTTTGCTTTGCATCTTGGTCTCTGTGTACGGTTCAGCCCTTATTTGTTTACGTCACGAAATGAAAAGTTGTTGAGGAAACAGTTGGATGTCTTTTTAAGTATTTTAAGTAAGCACGAGTGCAGCACCAAGGGTTGCAAAAAGACAGCAAGGGGAGCTTCTGGTGTTTTCACGGTGCTATTTCGGTAAAAGTAAGGTGTTGAAAAAACGGGAATACCCCATCTGGACCTGAGCAAGGACCTCGGGTCGTTTTCTGCTCACCAAGCTGTAAAGCCGTAAGCCGTAAAGGAGAAAGCAATTGGAAAAGAGGATAAAAAAAGGAAATCCTTCAGAGCCATTGTCCAAAGAGCTTAATCCAGGAGAGAGATTAGCAATTTCCTCAGTCCAGACGTCAAATCAAAGAACCGGAAATGTCAGTTAGAGTCAATCCACTTAGCAGAAGTTAACTGATCACCAAAAGTTAACTTAAATGATCAGCTAAAGAGCCAGGGCACGTAGCATCCGGCCGAATTTGTTGTTCGGATCACTTCCGTTGTACATTTCTAATTCTATTGTGCTGCGCTGATTGATGAAGATGGAGTGGGGGTGAAAAGGTTGCTTTGAAGAGAGAGGGGAGGTTAGGAAAGGTTGGGGGAGGTTATCAATAACCTGATTTAGTGATGGATATCACTTTTTTCTGACAGTCCATCTGAAAAAATCAGTTCTTGTCTCGCCTACGAGAGGTTCCATTCTTTTTGCATTTGACTTAATTTTTCTTAAAAGGGCTTTCGATGTTAAATCTGTTCGTTAGGAGACACAATAGTGTACTTTAAGATTTGGTGACGTTCCAAAACTGTCCTTTTAGTTTTGGAGAACGTTATTTAAGTGCTTCTGACAGTAGTAGTGTACACGTACATAAAAATAAGTTCCAGCAGGTCTTTGGTCGCTAAAATAGCTAAATAAGCTTCAAATGCTAAACCTACCCTCTTTGATTGTTTTCTTGGCGTTAAATTTGCGTTAAGAGAACGGAAATTGAGCTGTAGAAGTAAAACTGACGCGTTTTCATCCTTTGGGAGTAGAAAGAACGTATTTACCGAAACGTCAAAAGTCAGTTATCCTTTGATTGAAATGGAGGAGGACAGGTAGATTAAGGCAGGAAGAAGATAAGGAAGTAAAAGGAAAGTAGCCGAGGAAGCGAGAGATGGGTAGGTAATCCACCGCATCAAATTGCACCCTGTCAGAACAACCCCATTCTGTTTGCATGAAACTAAATACATCCCTTAGAGGCCTCTGGCTACGAGCTCTTTCTCAATTCCAAATTTACTTTTTAGGGGGGAGGTCCCTTGACGATTCTCTTGTTTGTAAGCGGGAGAGAAAAAAAGAAGATCCAATTTTTTGGTTTCAATGTCGTTGCATGGTGCTTGGCATACAAGCAGAATGGTAGCTTTCCCAGAGTTTTCACTGCCGTTTCACTAATATTTCTCTATTGTCTTTTTCACGTTCGAAAAGGTTTTTTCTGGTTTTTTCCCCATCAAAAGCCTGACAGTTGAGTTTTCCCCCAGCCGGTGAAGGCCAGATACCCATCAGGGGTGGGTAGGCCCTGAGCCGGCAAGATTCAGCAGGAAAAATCTCGACCAGTCGGGATTCGATCGTGGCTCCTCTAGCTTCATCTAACATAGTGTCCTGCCACTACGTTTGAACCAACTACTTACTTCCTGGTTGATCCAGAAATCCCTGACTGGTAGAGGCTTGTGACTCCGACAGCATAGGAGGGCGTTGTCTACGCCGAAGTTTGGGCATGTCGAAAGGCAAATCTCGCAGGTCTACGGACGTTGTACTACCAGAAGTGCAAGCGTCCGTGGCAGGGGCAGCCTCCTGCATCCGGCGGCGCCGAAGCTTCGGGATGTCGAATGGGAGGTCTCGAACATCCACCGATGTCGCACTGCCTGATGTACACGGGTCCACTGCTTGCGTCAGGTCTGCTGGTCGCCGCCGTAGCTTTGGCATATCGAAAGGAAGCTCTGACAAATCAGTCTGAAAATTTTCGTAAAGTTATGAAAAGGATACCCAAAAGAGACAGCAAATGTGTGAGTTTAAGCCCCCGATTACACCTTACAATTTCCAATCCAAATAGGATCATAAAAAAATATGATCAAGAAAAATTGTAAGGTGTAAAGTGAATTGAGTCAATTATGATACAATTTGTATCGGCCGGTACAAATTGTATCATAACTGCTGCAACTACCTTCCTCTAGGCTGCGATGTGTTTGTTGTTGTTGGGTTAGTCCGTTAAAAATGGCGGCTGAGGTAAGTGGAATGGAAATGACCCGTATTTTAATAGAAAATGTGGAGGAGTCCGAATTTCTTATAACGATGAATTGAAAGAATATAGCAGAAATTATTTAACCTAAAACGGTTCAAAAAAGCACCCTAAAAATCTTCAAATTTCTATTTTTTTACCATGTCAAGTTGGCGTCACTGCTAAACATGATCCTATTTTTATTGTAAAGTGTATTACAGTTTTTCTAAAATTTTTATGATGCTAAAAAAATAGGATCATATAAAAATAGGATCATATATTTATTGTAAGGTGTAATCGGACCCTAAGTCTATGCTATCAAAGGGAGCCATAACAGAAAACTTTAATGTTAATTGTACACCACAATTTGGTTGGCGATGGGACTTGTACATGGAGTTTCGTTTGGTGACTAATTATTTCACATTGCAAGAAAGGTTAAAGTTAGAAGGGTTGGCATTTAATCTAGAAGTTTTTGTTCATTAACTCATTAAACCTCCTTGTAGAAACTTTGGGGGAATTCAGCAGGTGCAAATAGAGATAAAGCTGCAGCTAAATGTTTCAATGTACCTCAGTTTGTCCGGCTGATTGCGGTCCCATAGAAATTCCGCTATCTGATCCCCCGCCAGTCACCTCGCCCGTGGAGCCCCCCAGTTGGAGCCCGAGGTTTATCAGATTTTTATTTTGCAGTGTCCTCCATTTCGGTTTTTGTTCCGATTCACCTTCAGGACTAGGTTTCTGCGAGTTGTTGTTCTTTATGTTGTCGCTTGTCTCCGAACCTGGTTCTACGGACGACTTGTCGGATATGGGGGACAAGATGTGGATGTTGTTGGTAACATGACCGGGATGGTGGAACTGAAGATTTCCTGTGGTGGCGTCTGTGGTGGTGGTGTTAGGGACAGAATCCGAAGAGTGACTGCTGAGACTGGCGCTGCGGTGACTCTCAGAGCTGCTGGTGCTCCTGTTCCCCTCACTAGTGCTGCTCTTGATGCTCTCTTGACTCCCGCTGGAGCTTGTAGCCATGCTTTCCGTGCTGGAGAACTTGAATCTTCGAGGCTTGATTTCCGCGATCAGACTCCGTGGGCGGGATGGCAAACGGTGCTTTCGCGTTTCTTTTGGCCTATCTTTCACTTCTAATATTAATTCACTTTGTTTTTGGCTTTCTACACTACTAGAGGACTTTGTACTCTCGTTGGCGAGTCGCAAGTTTCTTGCATGGAGGGACTTGACCGGCAGACGATTGTCTTTGAGTCTCAGATGAGCTGGACTGGATATGGGCAGCTCTGGCGCACTCTTGATACTGTTCATTGCGAAATCATCGTGACCGCTGAACTTGGCAGGTAACGGAGCTGTGGCGGGTGGAGTTGGATTCTCACTCACCGCCATTTTGGTAATAGACTCCGTGACAGTCTCTACTTCTTCCTCGAGCTTTTTAGTGTCTTTTGGACTGCGGAAACTGCGAACCCTTGAAAAAGAGCTTCCTGGACGTGGAGGCTGCGAAAGAATTTCAATGGTTGTTCCGGGTACTGCGCTTTTGGATCGCCCTATTCGTGAATGTAACACCGGATGATTGGTCACCCGATCTAGATCATCAAGGTCGTCATCGGAACGGCTAATCTTTGAATCAAAAGCAGTCTCGTAGAGAAGACTCCTGCGGCTCATGTCTTCGAGGTCATTGAGGCTCTCAGAGCTTCGAGGCTTCGCAAACTTTGCTTTATCTGTGGCCCAATGTTCAGTCTCTTTAACTATTTGCTTGGCAATTCGATAAGCTTCAGCGCTGTCCTTATTGTCATCAAAACCTCGATTCCAATTTTCAAATCCACCTTCGTCTTCTACTATAATGCCCCACTGTTCGAAAGCTTCGTTTGCGTTGAGCTTCGAGGACGTTTCAGTGACTTTCCTGCCTTGAACAAACTCGTCACCGAGGTCTTTTCCCTCGGGAATCGGCTCTTTGAGAAGTTCCTTGCTCCTAAGTGACTCCTGACTTCTGAAGTATTCGCCACGGGTTATGCAAGCGTCGGGAAAGGGCTCCCTTGAGTACGGAAAGTCGTCGTCCTCCGAGCTGACGCACTGGGGTGCGCAGTCGGCGAGCGAACGTGCGGTCAGCGGGCGCATGAGGCGCGCGTGCGCATCCCACTCGGCGAGGCAGGCAGCGAGAAGTGACTTGGAGTCACCTCCGCTGGCAATGACGCGCTGCAGCAACTCGGCGGGTGAAAACTCATGCTCCAAAGGCACCTTGCGGGGCGCCCCGGTTAGGCAGTCACGGTACCCATAGTTGTAAGTTTTTCTCAAGGATTTCTTCTTTTCTTTAGGTGATTCTTCTTCCTCTTCGTCGCCGCCTTCTATTCCTTCCTCAGCTTCCTTGACTGGAACTATAGGCCGAAATCGGTTTGAACTGTCACCAATTTCTCCGTTGTGGTCCCCTAAAGGTATATCCAAGCTTGCGCTCTTTTTACATCCTTTCTTCCGAAGTGACTTTCTGTCGAATGAAGGAACATCCAAGCTATTGCTCTTTACGTATTCCTTCCTTCGTCTCGCGCTTGAAGTCTTTGACTGTTTGTCTCTTTTCGGACTAGGGATTGTTGGTTTTTGGATTTGGGAATTATCGTTTTCACGTTCTACCCTTTCCTCGTCCTCTTTGTTTTGTGATACATTTCCTTTAAGCTCTACCACACGGTGTTTCCGCCTAGCACCTCTCCCACTTGCAAAATCATAAAACCCTAAACCCCCCTGTTTCGGTTCAAAATTTTCTTTTGCACTGAAAGGTCTGTATGATTCAAGCCCGTTCAGGCTTTTGTTGGTACGGTTGGCCTCCTTCGTTGGTTTGTGAGACGTCGAAGTGCTCGCTGCTGGTCGGGCTTCTTCTGGCTTACGGTAGCTCTTGAAGGCAGAAGGGCCGGAGTCATCATGGTTGAGGAGGTCACTGTAGTAGTAAGGGCTCGGCCTGCGGTCAACGCGCTCAACTACTTCCACCCGCTCTTCTTCATTCTCCGAGTCACCGTGGAAGACAGTCACACAGATGTTACTCCGGCAGCTCTTGTAAGCGCTGCCTAACGAACCATCTGCGAAAGCAAAGAAGAAAAGCATTGAACACTGTTCTGTTTTCAAGAGAACAATTTTTAGTTACTTATTTTCTTCGAAAAAGCGGTTTAAGCCGTCAGAGAAATGGGAAAAGATCTTGAAAGATGAAAAAATTAATTATATTCCCTTCGAGAAATGGGGTGGATAAAAAACGAGTTACGATAAAAAACGTTAAGCTTTGCCTTGGAGATTTATGCTCCGAATGAAGAAAGGAGGAAAAGATTCATGGAATGGAAGATATAAATCATATGGTTTCCTTCATTCTTGAGCCAAAATCAAATCCGATTAGGGGAAGAAATTTTGCCAGGCTTTTTTTTCCAATTATCCTCGAAAAAACCCAAATCTAGGATCTTCTCGTCTATGTGCTAGATTCTAACTTTTCAGAGACCTTAAGGGGAAATATACTTTCTTGGTTTGCAATGCTACGTACTTCAAGTCCTTCTCCGAAGTTACAGGGTGAGTCAAAGGTGTTTATTGGGGGATGTAAACCTGAGACTCTTTGTCGTGAGGTAGTGTTGTATTTTTGCACGAAATGGAGTAATAACCCCACAGGAGCGGTTTTAAACAGTCAACTACCAGCCAACATGTTTTTTTGACAGATCGTAAAAACCCCACGCTACCTCACGCGGTATATTTTTTTAACTTTCGGGCTAAAACATGTAGATTTTATCGTCTCATTTAGTAAAAGCGCTTCATATATGGTTGTACTATTTACTGTTGACATATTACTTATGCTGATGATACGAGCTGTCTGACCTCCATGAAGCATCTTGAAGAGACAGAAATTAAAGCCAATGTTAAGGTCAATGTTCTTTGTCAAAAGTTTGCCGAATTGAATCTTCTTACCAACCCTAGGAAAACTAATGTGCTTGTTTTTAAGAGTAATGCGGCCAGGCTTGGCTTTGCCCCGTCGATAACGATTGGTGATTGCACTATACAAGAAGAGAGACAGACAAAATTCTTGGGCGTCACTTTAGACAATAACCTTTCATGGCAGCCACATGTTGATGAGCTGAGTAAGAAACTAAATAGCTGTCTCTTTATTATTCGCAAACTTGCTAAAATTTGTCCAAAACGGATTGTTTTCCTGGCATACCACGCGTTGATAGTAAGCAAAATGACATACGGGCTTATTGCCTGGGGTGCTACCTCAAAAACCAATTTTGATCGTATTTTCAGACTTCAGAAGAGAGCTATCAGGTACATTTTTAGCCTAAAAAGAACAGATTCGTGTAAGCCTTTCTTTAGAGAATACCAATTATTAACCTTGCCTGCTCACTATATGTTGATGGTTATTACCAATGTCAGAAAGAACTTTGATACCGTTGCAACGCTTGGTAAAACTCACACGTACAGCACTAGGCACAGAAATGATTTTACCGTGGATAGACACCGAACCAACTACTTTGACCAGATGCCGTGCAATAGAGGTGCAAAATTATACAATAGGCTCCCGGAAGATATCAAGACGTCAGTAACTGACAGAATTTTTTATAATAGACTTAAAAAATATCTTATTGAATTGTGTCCGTATGATCGTATGATGTGAATGTACTCCTCAGTTAAGCAATAGGTATGTGTGATTGACTGTTTGTGCTGATTTTTACCTTATTACTTATTGGTTTGTTTTGTTTTGTGTGTAATTGACTGACGCGTTGTTACAAATGTTGCATTTGAACAATTATATTTATCTTATCTTATCTTATCTTATCTTATCATAATGACAATTTTTATTTCACTTACGGAAGTGGGTAATTGCTACACCAGTTCTCTACCTTTTCTCCTGTAAAAGCTAAATATAGTGTTGCATTCGAATAGCACACTATGTTTAGCTTTTAGAGTGGACTCAACCAATGGCAATATTGCAATTACCAGTCTCCGGCAGCACTAATATGTAAACATTAGTTTTGTCGAATATTTACTTTCGCACAGTGGTTTTGGTGGAGTTCGTCGAGAATATTTAGTCACCCTTAAGCCTAAAATTGTTGAACCTGGGGTTAACCACCTCTGATTTTATATTTATAATATGCACGAACGTTACGTGGCAACTGTACCGCTTCAACATAATTTCCCCGAACTCGATGAAACTTGACCAATTAGAACAACAGCGAAACTGTGCAACTTTTCAGGATGTAAACATGACAGAGACGAATGTGTTCGGTGGTATAATAATGTTAGAGATAACTGAATGAGCTGCCAGCCTCGAAAGATAAGCGTGTGGACGTTAGATTGATGAGTTTCCACCAGCATATCCTCAGTGATGTATCCCATATAGAATAGCATATCCTCACTGCAGGTGTATTCCCTTTCTCGAACGCCAGAAAACCCACCCAACTAACACCTTCAATATTTATTGTAAGAAGAGCTGTTCTCAGTTTATTGCATCATGGCGTACCTTATCTTCTTACAATAAATTTTGAAGGTGCTAGTTGGGTGGGTTTTCTGGCGTTCGAGAAAGGGAATACATCTACTGATGTATCCCACGCATTTCACCATACCTGACTCTAGGATGGGAGTATCGTCATGTGATATCCAGGGGTTGATAGACTACAAAAATGTGAATTATCGTTGCTAAACTCTTTTAGATCATTGTGACCCCATTTTCTTAAGTCTACTTCTTGTTTTAAACAAAAAAAATAATTAAAAAAAAAAATATTTTTAGAAGAATTGATGTGCACATGTGATGGCCTGGGGGTCCAAGAGAGTAAAAGTTACTTATTAAACTAGTTACGTTCGAGGGGTTAACCACTCGTTGGGAATCATTGGAAATCTTTATGAAATCTCAGGGAATCTTGGAATTTTTTGGAGTGGTTACCCATTCGGGGTTCATCTTTCTATGAATATCGTTTGGAATCTTTGGAAATCTTTATGGAATCTCAGGGAATCTCTGGAGTGAATAGCCTGGATTCAAGTATCAAAACAAGGAATTTTGTCTGCTTATGGAGTATGTGAGAGGCTTCAGCTTCAGCTACAGCTTCAGTCACTCCTTTTCAGCAACTTCTCGTCGCTTCGGCGAACTTCTGAAGTGACGGAATTCCATTCCACTTGGAAAGGAACTTCCAGAACTTTCCAATTCTGACACATTCAAGTGGCTTTCACCCATAAAGTAAATCGATGTATATTCCCCATGCTAACATCATGAAGGGAGCAATCGACAGAATAGTGAAAGGCACCAACTTTTCTTATCGGGAAGATATCGCTATAATGAACTTTTAGGGGCCACTATAGTAGACTATAGGAACTCCTGAAATCCACCCTAACCTCTAGAGGTATTGTGTTTATAGCAATCCGCCTTAATTAGCCATAGAAAAAATATTATTTTTGCAAAGAGAAAAACTCAAGTGAATTTTTTGGAATAAAAAGGCAGCGGTGAGCTTTCCCTGGCTTTTGATGCGAATTTGAGGGGGGGGGGGGGGGGGGGTATTTGAAAAAGTTCCAAGTTGCCGGTTTCCCCTCAGTGGGAAATAACGAACCCTTCTACACGGCCATTTCCCTTGGTAATGAGTTGTGTTGTATTGGGAAACTCATCCAGCAAATCATTAGCTATGTAATTTCAATGCTCGGACTTGCGGAAAACCTCGTTCATGTTCAAGGAGGGAAAATGCTTTAAACTTTTTTTCGCCCTTCTATTACCCTTTGATGTTAACTGACTTTTAGGTGGGTTCCGAAACACCACAGCCTCGATATAAATTTCGCTTGACTATATCGATGCAGGTATACTTACCAATAGTATTCGTAGACCTACGGTGGTGGACACCTCCCGCAGTATAAAGCTTTTCTTCTTTTACAGAACTCTTAGGCGGCTTGAAGGACTTGAAAGACTTGGAGTCTCTCGGGTCAAAATATTCTTCAACTAATTCGATCTGAAAAAAAAAAAAAAAAAAAAAAAAAAAAAAAATCAGGTATAATTTTATACAACTGTCACTGATGTTAAAAAACATAGAGTGCGTACCGAAACAATAGGCCGAATGGGAAATCTTTTCGTTCTTCAAATTTCAGCACATGAGGGAGTGACTTTACTGAAACGAACCTTCAATAAATTCAAAACGTCGAAACCCTCCCAGGAACCTCCCAATTCCACACCCAAACATTGCTGGGATGAACATCAGCAGTTAATTTAGACCAATGAGAAAGCATGGGCACATTGATTAAATTTGGACCTCGTCCAAAGTTACGGACGTAAATAAAAAGTTAGGGGGGCGGGAAGGGGGGAGGGGGTTGAAAAGGGTTGGGCCGCTTACGTTGTGGTAGGGTAACTTACCCCCTCAATTACAAAATACCTTTGCAAATGTTGTGGACATTTCATTTTACATATTTTGTTTTTCGGGATGACACTTTGGGGAAGTTTGTTTGCAAGGAAAGGGTTGGGGGTTGGTTCAGTATTTTTTTTTTTTTTTGTAGCTTCACCTGTATCGAGCGTGATTCGGACGATATCACCGCTTTGTTCAGCACATTCTACTATTTGGGTGGAAGCACACGGAAACTTAGCGCACAGCTACCTGAGCGAGATTTTTAACTTGACAAGTGGTATTGTTCACTCATGGGTCATCAATGTCATCATCATGTTCACCACCTACCTATTATGCTAAACACCTCGACACTTTAATTGCCAAACGACAAGTGACAGCGAAAATGGACTAAGATTTGCTTCTCTCACATCATAGAATTATTTAAAGGTACTTTGCTAGGGATTAAAGATACCTGTAAAGGTATCTATTTAAAATTCAAAGTTTCTTTATCAAAATAGATTATCAAAAGGTTCTGAAAACGAAAAACAAGGCTAGTATAAAATAACAAGTACCCCATCGCCAGTTGTTTGACCTCGACTGGCCGAAAATAGATAGGTACATGTACCTCCATACCTCTGGGTCGGAAAGGGCCGCGCTATTCATATCGGTGCGCTAAGTTTCCCGTGCGCTACATTGCAGCGCGCTAGATGGATGCTACCTTTTTACTCAGGTACTGACTTGTAAAATCACAAAAAATTGTCAAAACATTTTTCCGACATTTTTAGGAGCAGCAGAAAGGCATCATCGGCCAAGCCTTGAATTAACAATGTCTCAAAAAGCTTTTGTGAATCTCGAGGACATGACAAAGATTGTAATTGATATTTAATCAAATTACAAGTGTGATAGGGGAAAGAAACGGGGTGCCAAGTCCAACAATATTTCCCCCTTAAGGTAAACATGGGAGCTCGGGGTGTAATGAAAGATTGATTTGGCATCAAACCCCCTGCTAAATGTAATATTGGACGGAAGAAATCTGTTCGTTTTCTTTTCAAGGGTGAGCTGAATTCAATTTAATTACTGTTATTTCAGTACGGCTGCTGATTCATTCCTTCCGTCAGCGATGGTTAAGGTGGGTCGAAACTCGAAGTTACTTGGTACCCACTTGAATCTCTCCCTTATTCGGGGGTCTACTGTTCGCAGGAGGATCCCGGATCTAGTGCCAGTATTTCGAGAATTTTCGCCATGTAGCACCCGGTTGGGTATAGCACTAGCGGAAAAAATCACTAACGCCGGGACTCGAACCCAATATCAGGGAAAATCCGAACACTCACAATCACTTTTTTTTAGCTTCGGCACATGGCGTATATCATAAAATCAGGTACCAACGTAAAATAGCCGCAGTAGAGTTAATTCGATTTCAGCTAAGAAGAGAAGGGCTGGGGGTGTAAATTTGGTTTTGCTTGTTCAGCACTCGAAGGCTTCAGCAGTCCACAGCAGCTATTATTGTACGGGTTTGCTTTGTCATGGGTTGGGGTAGTATTGGATTTCAAGCTCTACCTTTAATCCAATTTCAAGCAGGATTTAGAGCGAATAATCCACAGCCAGTCTATCCAAGGGATTTTCTGGTCGAAGCTCTATTATTCTTTTTTTTGTCAATTTCCAAAAATAGCACTGGCTCAGCAGGGGAACGGAAATTTTTTCTCCCCTGAAAACTGACGTATTTTTTTTACCTTTTTAGTAACTCTATAGTAGTTCTCATACCTTACTAGTTCTAGCGCTTGTAAGTCTCCAGTCGAGGGTTTGAGCTCTGCGCTTGTTGACGAAGTCTACAGGAAGGCTGTAGTCGTCACACAAGGATATCTGAAACAAAAAAGAAAAGTTCCGTTAGCAGAGTTTTCAGTTTTAGGAAAGACCAGCTTTTTCACCTTTCACAATCTGTGACAAAGGACCTCCCATTCCCGTTTAACACCTTCCATGTTAACATGGTGCTCCACTAGCGTTAAAAAAACGGTAATATTCCCCTGGTTCTCCTGTGAAAAACTTAAGTAAACCAAAAAAAAATTATTAAAACGGCGTGAAAGGTATTTTAGACTCCATATTTCACGAGTGAATTATTTGGCGCGCTCCACTCCGTTAAACTTATGAAATTTTTTAAGGAGAACCCCCAGATTTTCATTCTTCCCATGAATTAATTGACAACAACTTTTCATTTTATTCATTTTCCGAATTCTTCAACATGAAAAAAAAAAATTCAAAATCACGGTTTTATTGACATTGACGGCATTGCTGCCGGAATTAAATTTAAAAAAGTTAGCGGGAACTTTTTAAAATTAATTTTTCTGGTGACGGAATTCCAGTTTAAGAGAATACTCCTTCATTAAGAGACTTAACAACTTTTCTAATTACAAACAATTCATATGGAAACGACGCCACCAAGGGAATTTGTTTTCTGAAAACTAAGTTACAATTTTTTTTGCTTCAGATATCTTATACCATTTTCAATACCTCTTATGAAGGATAGGATGTTGAAATATTCTGAAATATAATATGTCTTTTTAGCGCGATAAAATAATCGGCTATGTTGTGATTTCATGTTGCGGACATTTTTTTATCACTCGATCGTTAAATCACAACGTAGCCGTTAAAAAGACATATTATATTTCAGAACATTTAAATATCCAATAGATTCCTCGTTACTTCTGTATACAAGAGGGTGAATTTGTCTGAATCACGCATGCCAGTCGAATTTTCTCCCAGCTGGTTAAGGCTTGGTACCTACCCAAAATTCACCAGAGAATATTTCGACAACTCGGTATTAGATACAGGATCTTCTAGCCAGTCCACACCCAAGAATAAATTCTCAAAAAAAGGCATCTGCGAACAACATCAATTTGATTTCACCATTATACAGTTCTTGGTCCTTCATTTTTTGTCTCTGCGAACTCCCTAACCCTCCCAACTCCCCTTCTTACTCCCCCCTTCACCCCACTTGGTCTTTATTGGGAGGGAGCAGCCCCCCCCCCCCAGCAGGCAAGTGTACATTCTTCACCAGCCTCCCCTATTTTTCATCGCTTTTTGTTTTACTACGACTTCCTAAATGTTTTTATAACTTGCGTTCAAAAGTTTTCTGTGGTTCCATAACCGAAAGAAAAGTCGGAATATTTTTTTTTGGTTTGGACTTTTTGGATTTTGATATTAATGATCTTACATCCTGTATATCCTAGTAGTCTGCTGAGGATGCTGGAAATACGTATTAGTTTTTACTCCCTATAACGAACACCTCTGTATAGCGAACAATAAGTCAACATGCCCCAAGCTACACTATACTACTACTATAGCGAGCAATAAGTCAACATGCCCCAAGCTACACTATACTACTACTATAGCGAGCAAATTTACATGACCCCTTCATACTCGTTATAGAGAAAGACCAGTGTATACGAGCAACACAGAATAATTTTACCAAGAAATAAAAAACAAACGTTATTTTTTGAAAAAAAAAAAAAAAGTTTTACTCCAACAGAAAATTTTTGAGACGTTGTCCAAGACTGATAGGAACCCCTATGATTGCCACGTCAACCCTTAGGCCCTCCCCCACCCTCCCTTTCTTTAGCCGCCATTTTTCTTTGCTTTCCTCACAACTATTTACACTTTAGCATCCCCGGGGTTATTTATAGCGACCCTTGACTGCTTTATATCTTCTTCAAAATTTTATTATCAACCAACCCCCTCACACATAAAATAACGCACGCCTACCTTTTTTGATAGCACGTGTTTATCATTTGCGTTTTTTTTATGAAAATATGGTTCAACATTTATCTTCCGTAAATTATTTTTGCGTAAATTTCAGGTAGTCAGGTTTTTTTATTTTTACTCCCAGCACAGTAGATAAAATTTCGTACCTTTAAATTTTAGTACAATTAGGTATAATTTATTGTTTCACTTAGTGTCCGTATTGTCCGCAGTGTAGCTTGCCGTAGGGACCTACAGTTTTACATACGTTCAGAATCACGATCAATTGTGATGATTACGCTCATCGTGTTCTATTGGCGCTTGAAAAAATACCGTTATAATGAATACTTACCAGAAAAATTTTAGCAATGCCTGGGATTGAACCCGTGACTCTACCCTATAGAAGTTTTTGAGACGGTTCCTCCTAATACTGACTAATGAGCACAGGTATACAAAATTTCACAATCCATTCACAATAAATTTCAATGAATGCGGAAATTCATATTTTGGAGTAACGAATAGTCAGGGGATGGTGGAAAGCCCCTTTGGGGTGGTTGGGGGGCTCATCATTATCCTTCGTTAGGGGTAGTTTTAATATCAACCCCAGGCTCGTTTATATTCTGCCCGTACTAATCTTCTACCTAATTGGCCTCGTCCCTGCACTTCATTCAAAAGGAAAAAACTTCTCCGGGAAATATGTTTCTGTTCATCTTTAAATTAGCATGTTCTTCCTATTAGTTGTTTTTAGACAGTTCACAGCCTGTCCAACCGTTGTGTTGACAGAGCTCTGCCCGGTCTAATCTTTTGATCAGTCAGTTCCGTTCCGTCTCCGATTCAAGTCCCATGCCAGTTCAGTTCCCCTTATAATTTTTACCTGTGTGCTATTATTGACTGTTAACCTGTTACCCTGTTAACCTGTTTACCCTGATATATATACAAGCCTCCCTTCTCGGTACCGTGCTCCATCAACATCATCGTCATCAGGGTGGCCACCCCCTTCGCTTCAAGACGTCACCGGTACCGGTAAGCCTCCAAACCCCGATAAACCCCCTTACAGTTAACAGTTTTTACTTTGAGCGAGATATGACAAAAGGTTACTCAGGCTCTCCTGACTTATTTGTTTTCTTTTTGTACATGATGTAATATACCTGGTTGCTTCAGGTGCAAAATTTATCTCGGCTATACCCATCCCGTAAAATACCTTTTCATTAAATAGCAATAGACTACATTTAAACATCCAAAACTGTCCTCAAAAAACGGTCTGAACGTAGATAATTTTCTAAAAAAAATATAAAATACCTTTTTGGCCCAAATTACTGAAAAAATTCAGCCCCAATTTTGACTCTATATTCGGGAAAACGCGAGGAGTGATTGTGAAGCTCGCTTTATCAGTACAGGGAGGAATGTCTGGAATTTTTCATCTTTAGCATCGCCTTTGTGCACATTTCAGTGAGCGGTAGAGAGGGATGAGTTGGAAGGACGGTGAAGTCATTTATATCCGAAGCTCGTACAATGTCACCACTCAGAAGCTTTGTTCTCGCTAAAATGGAATCAGCACTTCTGACTTCTCCAAGACTTCTGTTGGATATGAGCTTTTATCTGGTCGAAATCATTGACATAGTTTCTGGTTTAGAGTGGAGGAACACCGGTCCCACAGGTTCGATATCGGTCCTATCAAACTTTTTCTATCGGCATTCAGCCCTGCCTATGTTCAAGTGATATGGTTATCAAGGCTGTGGTGGTGCGGAACCCATCATGACACACAGATTTAGGCTGGATTTCATCAATTTAACGTGAAGACTATCGTGTACACGATAACGCTATCGTATCGGTAAAAAATGTTAACGGCTTTCACCATGCACCGTTACCGTTTCGTTAGCTTTCGAGTGGATTTTCCGTGCGTTAGCGAAAACGATAATTTTCATACCTGCGACTCATTTGGTGTAGTCTAATGTAGTCTAATCAACATTTTAACTTCTTTCTCCGAAAAAATAGGGGGGTTTTTCACGTTTATTTCCACTTTTAGGTTGAAATTGTTGAAATAAATTTGACGTAAACAAAGCAGGCGAATTCTATTGACACAACAAAACCTAACGAGAGGATATCTGCTTTTTCGAATCGATAGCTATTCGAACGTTAAAAGGCACTATCGTGAGGTGGTGAAATTCAGCCTTAGAGGTGAAGAGGAGGATCAAAGTTTTTTCACATTTCACCACCTAAAACTGTAGGTCCCCATCGCGTACTAACATGACGTCTGGGTGGGCTGGAGTCTGGTAAGGAATATCCACGGAATCAGTGAGCGAAAAATTTTCTTATAACGGGATTCGAACCCAGACCCCCCAGGGCACGAGTCAGCCTCGTACTAGGTGAGATGGTCCATAATTAATTTATTGGTAGTTCTAGCTAAAGTTGCTGCAGGTAACGAAGTAAACATAACTAATTTATTTGCATCTCGGGGTTTTGGGACCCTATCTTGTCCCAGAGGTCACCCCCCACCCCCACCCCTCTATAGACCCTGTGGATAATCGAGTTTCCAAAGGATTAGCCAGCGCCCCTTCCACTGATCTTGGGTCCAGGGACACCCAAAATTCTGAGTAAGATCCTTTACTAATCCTAGACCCTCTTATTACCAGCATCTGTTTGAGGGTCTGTATTTTCACTTTTAGCCCCCTTTTGGATCGTGAGCTATGGTGAAGTTACTTTGAAGAATGGGTGCTAAAAAAGGTACTACTATACCTACAACTATCCCCCCCCCCCGAAATTTTGAACTCGACGTCACTGCACGGTTTCATAGTGTTAAGCCGTAGTAGGCAGAAGCCCATGTATTATAGTCAAAATATTGTTGCTACATTCATTCCCAGAGACGATATCATGGGAATAAACTAAGAACAATGGTCAAAAACACATCAGAACTTATAATCCTGGGACAATAAACAAAGTCAGAAAAAAAGAGGCCAAAACTTTTTTACAATTTCCTAATAGCTATCACTGAGTCGCGACAAAATTTCCTCTGACACCACTCTTTTTCGACTCACTGGCAAGAAAGCAGAAATTGAAACAATAATTTTCACCAAACCACAATAAATGTTGACTATACCGCGTAACACAATTACTGTAGTGGTAACCAGAAAGTAGGGGAAATCACAGAGTAATCAGGGCGACTTCCGGCGTGTGGGGGATGCAGGGGTGCACTGCAGACACGTCCTGAGAAACCGCCAAACCGCCCAACCGCCCGTTAGCGGTTTTCAACGAAATGCGGGCAAGGATGGACGAACGTGCTGATCAAAGTTAACCTCTGATTAAGGATTAATGGAAACGGCACGCGCTTTAAGCTTAGATTAGATAGTAAGCGAGTGGAAGCACGCTCTCACTGACCGCTCACTGACCTAACCAACGGTGAAATCTGGACTGGTTGGAAGACAGACACTTTGTCTGAAAAAGAAACAATTTTCAGGTCTAAAAAACAGGCTCTAAGAAGAGGGTGCTAGTGTATATGAAAAGGGTCTAATAGAAAATAAAGCCAGTAAACTGAAGTCTGAACTAAAGTTGGTTTAGGTATACAATATACAATCAAAATAAATACACAACAGGAGATTTCTCTTCAACTTTTACCTCTAAAAGTAATTTTCACTGCTTCAGACAAAAGCTCCTAAAACCCGAGAACTTGACTGAACAACAATTGCGGAGAACAAATAAGAGGGAAAAACAATAAATAAATATGAAGTTGGTAAAGGGAAGGAAGTGGGGTGAACGTCGTCTGCTGGACGATGTATTATTTCCGCTCGGTCAAAGCGTCCCACGAGCTTTCTGGTTCCTATAAGCGAAACATGTGAAATTTTCGATTGTTTTAGGGGTGGCGAAAGACTGTTTCTTACTTAGGGGAGTCACGAGTTTTGAGAGGAAAAATAAATTGCTTACTTCCATTATCTAGAGCAAACTAGATTACAGCAGCCCCTGCTTCCTTTCACCAAGTCAATACCTTCGATGCCTCATTTTGAAGGGAAAATATCGGAAAATGAAAGCTAGGAGCAAGTAGGGGAGACCTTTTTGAGCCTCAAAAATTTTTCACTCTTTGTCTAAAAACACAAGTTGGCAACATATTTGAGAATCTTGCCCAACCCTGGGTCTAAACGTAGTGTCCCGATAGTTACCTGGTCTTTACCAGCCGGGGGAAACTTGACTGTAATGCCGAGAAATTAATTCATGTATTCAAGAAAAAATTAAGAAGAAATAAGGATTTAGATGTGCTATTTATATGATGACAAACAGTTTTTGAGTTTTAAATAGAAAAAACCATAATAGGGAAACCAGAAGATCATTTGAAAAATCGATCACCATGAAAAGAACCAGTGGTTTTCGAGAAATAGACAGAAGTTTCTTCCCACTAATTTGTAGTACCTGATTGGCTAAAAACCCGTTCAAAGGCGTTCGAAGGGGTCAGAAGAATAGTAGGCTAACTCCTAAAAAGCCTCAAGTGAACGTAAAAAAAAGACAATTTAAAAACCTTCCTCTTGGTGCAAAGAACCAGCAGCGTTTATCAGGAGCTTATATTATCCCCAGATTATAATAAAATTGACTTCCCTTTTGCGCAAAACATTGGACGTTATCCCAAAATCTCAAAGGAATTATTTATTTTCTATAATGAGATTTTCCGTAGAAAAGTCGGGAAACCTTCAGGGGTTGTTAGAGATAGGTACACAGGACAAAGCCCAAAAGGGGCGTACCTGTCCGTCAACCTGACATAACGATTTCCGACGGGGCAACCCCTGGGAAAGGGTGAGAAACTTCCAAGATTCAATTTAGGAAAATATAACTTGATGTTTCAAGGAAAAAGAACGCTGTATTTTGTGCTCATCTTCAACCGAAGAATATTAAAGCTGGACATGGTTTTCGGCCCGACTATTTACTGGCTTCGGCCAAAACAAATCTCACAATCAATGTTCTCAATGAACGCCGTGCGTTAAAAAAAACTGAAAAGTAAAAAAATATAAAAAACTGAAAATTCAGGTTCCTTTTTAACGCAAATGGGAGCTCTTGGTACAAGAATTTAAGGGGAGCATAATTTTCAGGGAAGAGAGAATTTTCGAACCTTTTTTTTAATCAATCCTCGGAAAATGACATTAGGGGACTTTTCCTTCCCAAAAACAACAACCTTCAATCAACGAATTTTAGAGTGCCTTCACTGCTACTTTTATAGGGTCTCCTGTGTACAAAAACAATGTTCTGATAAAAACCTGTTTTGCATGTTCGAAAGATTCTACGCAGAATACACGTCTACAGGAAAAGTAGAGGTGCTTTTTTATTGATAATATATTTAATTCAAATACTAACGAGTCAACGAGACAAGGATTTTGTCAAAAAAAGGGAGAAAAATCATACTGCTGCCACGACATATTTTGAACGTAGCAACAGACAAAATATCACACTTTCAGCCACGTGAACCATCACCAAAGATTTTCTATATGCTCCACAATAAAAAATCAAAGAACCTAATTGGTGCTTTGAAATGGCAGGCCATGATATAATTGGGTACTTGCAAAGGGGCAACTAGCATGTAATTGGCTGGTTCTATAGGCCTCACACTGCTGGCGATAGGCAATTCTAAGCAATTTTCAGAAAATTATGAGCACTTCAAACTGCGGTACAGCATTTTTCCGTGTCTTCAATAGGTTTTTCCCGCAGTAATTCTCGCGTTTCTGTCACGTTAATCATGGAGTATTATCCCATTTCCGTGTTCTTGAGGTGTCTATTATTAAATTTCTCCGGAAAACGTGAGAAGAGAAGACTTGTTTTCTACCGAGGTACACTTTGAGAAATGTCCCACTGAGAAATTTAGTTTTTGTGATTCTTTTCCTCCTACCTTTGGTTTCCTTTTTCTCAAATTTCCGTCTGACAGTTTCCCGGGACCTTTTTTGGCACATTGACGATTCTAGGACCCAATTCTGTCGTTCCTTATCTTTCCGAAATTCAAATGGACTTTTTTGGATGGAACCTTATTTTCGTTCGGAAATTCAATGCCTCGCTATGGATTGATTTTGATGTTCATATGGTATTCAGCTCTAGCGACAATGTGAGATGGTTTCTGTACAGTCTAGAAAATGACATGACGTCACCAATATTGTTGATATATTGTAAATTTATTGATTATGGTTGATTGATTGACTCTACGAGATAGTTATTAATATTTTAATTGTTCACATTATAAGAACAAATGACGTTCCATGTTCTTTTTACGTATGCACTCAATGTTGTTCTTGAATTTTGTGTTCTTGTTGGCAGGCTCTTTAATTTTCTTACATCTCACAAGGGGGTTTCTCTTCAATTTGCAAGTGTCTATTGGACGTCTATGTAAGGTACTCTAAGGGTGCGTCCCACCATGCCCAGTTAAAATTAAACTGGAGATTTACCATGTTAAAATTTAACTTAAAAGTTAAATTTAACATGGTAAACATAGGACAAAATCTCCAGTTTAATTTTAACTGGGCATGTTGGGACGCACCCTAAGTCTCGAAAATATTTCGAGAATGAATCCTGAACGATTTATCGCAAAGAAATTCGTTTCGAGTCTCATTTTTAGGGCTGTTCTCATTCTTATACCTCTACAGTGTACAGCAACTAAAACCTTATTGAAAATTTCAATTTTTTTCGCAGTATATCAATGAAAATAAATGCAGAAATCGTCCCAAAAAAAAATAGTAGAGATAAGATAAGATGAAAATGGAAACATCTTTTCTGGGTACAACACATAACCAACAGAGAGATAAAAGGACCCTAAATTGCCTCGGAAGGTTAAAAAGTAGTCGTGCAGGTCTGAAACGACTTCTCTCGAGGTTTCTGTCTCATATTTTACCCCTTCCTGCAGTGGTTTGCGTCCGCTTTGCCCAACTTCTCCCATTTCTGTTTAACTTCTGTGTCTGAATTACTTTTCACTTGAACACTATCTTCAGAGGTGCTCAGCAGGCAGCACTACCAAAGACCAGCTCCCCATTCATGGTGTTAGTAGGTATATGATGGGGTCCTACAGTTTTCGGGTGGGTTTCGAACCACCACAGCCTCGATGTACATTACTTTGACATTCTGAATATATCAGAGGTGAATGCCAATCAGAAAAACTTTGTTATATGATCGGGATCGAACCGGTGTGTTCCTCTACAGGCCACTCAGCTACCGAGGCTATTGATACTTGCCTCTAGTCTGTGCCTTCTACGGAACTCGTTCGTTATAGATAGGATTTATTGCTTATCTATCAATCGAAATACTTCCGGAAAAAAATCGACTACCAGTTTTCATCCCATCTATCAAGTTAAAACGGGAAAAAATCCCAAAATCGGACTAGAGGGGGAATTCAAAAAATTTTTGGGGGGCTAATCAGCGCTAAAAGGATGAAAGCGTGCCTAGCGGGGGATGAGCGGCATTGGGGCCGTAGAAAAGATTCTATCTTAGGAATCAATCTTGGAAAGGTGGGGGGGGGGGGGGGGGTGAGTAGAGGGGTTAAAGTTTTATGTCGATCCTGAGTTCTCCGACTATTGGACCAACTTTTTACTTAGTCACAATGTCTTTTTACAACTTTGATGGACATGACATTTCCATTTGTACTCATGGATTTGTTTCATATTTGTTTCACTTTAGGTGTTGACATTTTCTTCTGTTTATTGCACTTTTTATTTTAGTTCCTGACTTCGAAATCTTTCCATACTATTGTTCTTTGTTCCTTTTTGTGTATTTTAACCTACAGAAAAATGTTTTTCATGTACTTACCGTACAATGGAATTTTACTAAAAGGATCCGAAGTCTCTGTATACTTTTTCAATGCCAAAAAATAACAGGGTAGGTACGTGGAGATTTCACAGTCAAGACATTTTCGACAGGTATCGTTTTTTTCTCGATTCCAAAATATCCACCCGTACTTCTTACTAATTAGTGCCTATTCAAATTCTACAGATAAGTTCAGGAAACAATTTAACTGAGATAATAATTCTAAGTTCTGACGAAGAAACTTCAAACTGAGTCCTCGCAAGAGACGTAACAAAGCTGGAAATTCAGTGAAAATCGTTGCTGACCGGTTTTGCTTTAAATGAGAAAGTCAGCGACCGGAGAGACAAATAGGCAATCTGCGTGAATTTGAGGGAGGCCGCTAGTGTCAGTGGTTTACAAATTGCTTGCTAGGCTTGAGGGAAGGACTACGTATTCAGCAGTCAGCCTCTATTAAGAAATATCCCAGTTTTTTTTATATATATATAGTTTTGGGGGGCTAGACACATGACTGCTGACCACAGAGCAAATTATTGAGAGGGAACGAATAGACATTTTCAAAGCAAAATTAATTTTTGTAGTGAAATTGAAGAAAGCAAAAAATCCTCTCTATCACGAATGAACCCTTGACAAAACCCTGAATTATTCTGAAACCTTCTCTATAGCGAACTCTCTTTATAGCGGTGCAAATTTGCACGGTCACTTAGCGATCTTTATAGAGGGAGACTACTATTTTCAAAATTTTCAATTTCGGAGTTTGGCCACCCCTGTCCTAGGGCTGACCTCGGGGGTAAGGATGCTGTATATAATGTCGAAGCTTGATTAAAAAGTAACGAAGTAATCATTTCGCCACCTGCGTCACTGATTCAATTCCCTACCACTAGGGGAGCCACAGTTACCCCCACCCCCACACAAGGAAGGTCTCAAGAAAAAAATCCTTTTTACTTTCTCGCTAGCCATATTATGGCGAGAAAGTATTGTTTTCGTGCAGAATTTCGAAATTGATATTTTGGGTTTCCCATGATCCTGGGGGTCCCCTGAGTCCAAAAAAGTGGTTTCTGGAAAAAGTCTGTCGTCCGTCAGTCCGTCCGTCCGTCCGTGCAGTGCTCTAGAGCCTATACCGTTCACCCCATTTTGATGAAATTTGGTGTGTACCTGTCTAAAATTACTGCCGAGGGGCAATTTCAAGGATTTTTTGATTGGTCAAAAATGAAGGCCGCTATTGCCAAAAAACCGCCAAAATAATTCAAAAATCGTGTTTTTGGTTAGTCGGACAAGCGCCGACGGTACACTTTTCAATCTATAACACTGAAAATTGGTAAGTGTGTTGACAAATAGATGCTTCGAGGTTACTTGCAACTAAAATTGAATTGGTTGAAAATTACGACCGTTTTGGACCAAAGTTCGATCCTTTCGGCGCCATTCACATTTATTGACCGATTGTTATGAAATTTCGTACATTTGTGTAGAACTATGTAACTTAAACAACTGTCAACCACAATTTTATTATCTTCAAAATTACGGCCGTTGTAGTCAAAAAAGTGTTGAAAATGAGTTCAAAATGAGAAACCACGTTTTTGAATGGTCGGGACGCATTTGGGACTACAGTAATAGAATGACAGCCATGAAACTTGGTACGATTGATCTCAGATAAATGCTCATGGGTCGTATTCAACCGATTTTGGATTTCTTAAAAATTATGCCCGCAAAAAAATCTCAAAAAAATCAAAAAAAAAAATCATTATGGGCGAGAAAGTTAAGTGCGACTATTGTCGGACCCTTTATTTTATTTGCATCCAGATTAGATTACAGTGTGTAAGGTTGGTATTTTTTTTTCGCACCTGCACTTTCCAGGCCTCCATTCCAGCCCCTCCATTCCAGCCCTTCATTCCAGGATGCATTGTATTTGGGCAGATTTAGAGCTTGGAACATTTTGCGCTCACAGAGTGGTTAAAAATGGAACTAATTTTTTCACCATAGGATGATGAAATTAAAATTAAATTGTTTATTTGGGTAAAGATACAAATTCCAACTTGGTCTGTGAATTTCGGCCGTTAAAAGACATAATGTGTATTATATTTCAGAACATTTAAATATCCAATATTTTCCTCATAATGTGTGCAGGAAAAACGAAAACAAATAGCGAAGTTCGGTCTTAATCTACACCTATTCATATATAAGAGACGAGGGGTTAACCACTCGTTGGGAGTCTCGTTGGGAATCATTGGAAATCTTTATTAAATCTCAGGGAATCTTGGAATTTTTGGAGTGGTTCGGGGTTCATCTTTCTTTGAATATCGTTGGGAATCTTTGGGAATCTTGATGAAATCTCAGGGAATCTCAAGGAATCTCTGGAGTTGTTACCCCCTTGATAAAAGACGTCAGTGCATAGGAGGCCGATGAGGAACTGCCTTGCACGAAAGTGCATCGCATAAGTAAATCATAACGTTAAGCCAAGCCGCAGATTTGCGGCCGAAATTATCACAGAACAGTGAATTTTGAAATGTCAGCTTGTAATGACAAATATTAAATTAGTTAAATAACGTACGAGCTGTGCGGAGTTCGTAACATTCAGCGTTGTGCATTGTGCGGGATATTAATGGCCGCTGCCTGCCCCTGAGGGGGGGATTGCCCCCCTCTTTGGGGGGATGGTCCCCGCTTTTGGGGGAGGGTTCACCCCCCTTAGCATTCCTGCTGGCTGCGCCCATTGTCTCCCCGTTGAGGGGCTTTCCCATGCCTCTCTATTGTTCGACCACACCTCTCTCATTCCACTGCAGTCTCTCCTTCTATTTTGGGCTCCTTTGTTTAAAAATAGGTCCTCTTCAATTCCTACTTTTTGGAGAGGTTTTTGTTCAACCTTTTTGGAATTGCAGAGGAAAGTCTGACTTTCTTCTGAAGAATGGGACTTTTTAAGTTGTGGAGCTAACCCTGATTCTAGGAGAACACCGTCCCCCTCGGCTGGGCTCAACTCCATAGGAGTCTGGCCGAAGCCGAATAACAGGGGTAGGCTTGCCAATCAAAATTATTTCCATCGTCACCACCGGAGGCTGTCAGTGACGTCACTGGGTGCACCAATTTCTATAAACTGAGTTTATTGTTATTTGTGCCTTAAAAATTAGTGCTGACTCTATACTCACTATACTGCAAACACTTTAGTTTACAAAATTGCCTCATTCTATTTCGTTGATAGAAAATATGGTGAAGTTCCAGCAAATAAGGGTTGCACGAAAGCTAGGGGAAGGGTTAGGTCAGGGGTTATCCAATTTAGCTGACACCCCTACTGCTGAACTCCCCTATAGAAGTGCTGGGATGCTCATGCTGACCAGCGTTACTGGGGATGGGGGTGTTGTTTGATTGCGACAACTCGTTTGTTTTTTCGAAGTCTTTTTTGTTTACTTACTAATAATTGTTTCGGCCTTCCCTTTTTGTATTTCAAACCTGCAGATTCATGTTTAGATATACTGTAGCACAGGTACATACCTAATAAACTTACAAAATCCACGGTCAGGGCACTGAACTGTGTAGTAAGGGGATCTTGGATCTAGTCCTAATTTTTCTAGATTTTTCTTGTAGCTCAAGAGAAGAGTTACTTTTCTGGTGTACCTGACCTTCACCAGCCTGGGAAAAACTCATCTCTGTGTTGCCACGAAAGGTACGAGCCTATATCCGACAAAGATCTGACCAGGACAGTCTCGACAATGTATGGTAAAATTTGAAAAATAAAATAATATTTTTAACAGCCCTTGCGGGAAATTCAAAATTGAAAATAATAAAGGACCAGCAAATACCCACGTGCTGCAAACGTACTGATAAGCAAGCCATTAAAAAGGCATTAGCTGCCATCTCAGAGCATAATGTAAAACCCATACCCAATACCAACCGTCATTTACCCGTTTTTATGAAATATACCATAACAATTTAGTATATTCTGAACTTTAAACCTGTCGATAAGATGCTGCTTGCTGACGTTTTTGAGAGTCCATGTATACCGAGAAAACTGATGCCAACTTATTTATCCTTCTGTTCTTTTTGTCGCAGATTTGTTGAGTCAGTAACACCTCTCTTTTAAGTCTAAAAATAGTAAAAATAAACAGGCTAAGAAGATTGATCAAGGATATAGGGCCATCTTACGAAGTTAACTGTATGTTCTTTCGTAAGGTGACCCTATCAGACCCTGCTCTTATACACTCCATGACCATCTTCTTAGCATGTTATTGTAGAAGACCGTATAATTGTTCCTTTCCCAAACAAAGTGTCCGCATGTCTTCATAGCGAAACAGAGACATTCTGTGGTAAATTTGGATGGACGATTCTGACATTAAAAATACATATTACCTTTTAGAATCATTCTAGTGCCACTTCTTTCTTTTCTTTTTGATGTGGAACTAGAGCTCCATTTTTTTTGAACCCCAGGTAATGAAATTTCTCTTTTGATCTCCTATTGACACGAAGTGAAACTAAAAGTTACAAACAGTTTTCCCCTTGATATACGACGGAAACTTTTTCTTCGAAACTTGGAAACTAAAAGTTTGGCGGTAGCCATTGGTTATAGCTGTAAGAGGGTGGATAACTAAGACTTAGAAGGATTTTGGGGGGACAATTGAGTTACAAACATATCCACATAGTGCCTTTCTACGACATTTTTTATTTGTTCTGAAATATAATATGTCTTTTTAAGGTCAGAAAAAATAAATAGGTATCCAACAGTTTCGTAGTTAACTGAGATTAAGATAATTTAACCAGCGTAAATCTCGGTTAGTTATCTGTAAACTGGAATCTGGTAGGAGTCCTTGTACCCTCCTGGATTTACTTGGTTCAATACGCACCCTAAATTTCAATCCAAGCTGGGAGGGGGGTTGAAGTTTTAAGGGTAGGTAGGGGAAAATTACAACCAGTAATCATTACAGGTCCTCAAAATATAAATTATCCGGAGCTGATTGAGAACCCTTCGAGCTTTTTACAGGTGAAGAAATCAAACAACAGTTTATGTAGTTTGAAAAAAAATATACAGATTCCAACTTTTTCTCATAAAATTTTGAAAATAATAACGGTCCGTTCTTCCACTTCTTCCACTACATTAAAAAAAAGGAAGCTGAAGAGGGAGGAAAAATCCACCATCTGCAATAAAAATATAGAGAGCTGAAAAGTTTTTTACTGAAACAAAACTCAAAACACAGAGAAAAACTAGAAAACAAAATTTACTCCCATTTCCATCACACTCCATGGGTTTTTCTCCTCCAATAAACGGAAAAGGCTTGAAAACCGGTTTAACCGGTTGGAAGGAGCCATGATGAAACCTGCGATGAACCGTTACGAACGGAGCCCTAGAGAACAAAGGAGGTATTAATTGAAATAATTAATTACTTAGGAGCTTTATCTAACACACAATGGGATTACTGTTCCATTAACCATACAAAACTTAAGGAAAAGAAAAGAACAACTTTAGATCTAGAAGATAGAAACTCCTAGAAAATATTGGTATGGTTTCCTTAAGAGAGCGGGTCGCACCGGTTCGATCCCAATCCTATGTAATTTTTTCTGAGCAGGATTCACCTCAGATATATGTCCAAACTGCAGTGGTTCGGAACCTACCCAAAACTGCAGGTCCCACAACGTGTATTAGGGTGTTTCTATTGCGAAAAAAATATCAAACAATTTCTCTGAAAATTTACATGAGAACGCCTACTAAGTTCGATATATTGCAATAACCTGTACCTACATCTACTGTAAATCTAATAAACCTTTTTCAGCTCAGCAGTCTCGAGAAGAATACCTTACATTTTTATGGGCTCAGTGATTTAGGCGTTTCAAACGTTTGGCAATAAACTGAGGTCAATTTATGTGAAGAAAGGTATTGATGGCGTTCATCTCAACGTAATGGCGTTATTTGCAAGTCAGATTTTTTTACCATACGCGACTTAGGAGCACAAAGAACCTTCGCACTCCAAAAGATTTATTACATGTATAAATACAGTATATTATTCTTTGTTAAGGTGGAATACACCTATTTGGTTCGCAATGC
The DNA here is from genome assembly GCA_950004255.1 of Mesopsocus fuscifrons. NCBI lineage: Eukaryota > Metazoa > Arthropoda > Insecta > Psocodea > Mesopsocidae > Mesopsocus > Mesopsocus fuscifrons. The sequence continues at coordinate 18,599,603 of OX465377.1, forward strand.
TACGTACTTCAAGCCCTACTCCGAAGTTACAGGGCGAGTGGAAAGTGTTTATAGGGGGATGTAAACATGAGACTCTTTGTCGTGAGGTAGTGTTGTATTTTTGCATGAAATGGAGTAATAAGCCCACAGGAGCGGTTTTAAACAGTCAACTACCAGTCCACATGTTTTTTTGACAGATCGCAAAAACACAACACTACCTCACGCGAAATATTTTTTTGTAACGTTTCGGACTAAAACAGTATGATTTTATCGTCACATTTAGTAGAAAAGCTTGATAAATGTTTGTAATATTTACCGCCGCCATGTTACATGTTGACAATTTTTATTTCACTTACGGAAGTGGGTAATTGCAACACCATTTCTCTACTTTTTCTCCTGTAAAAGCTAAACATAGTGTCCTACTTTCACTCGTTCGTTTCGCGTTCGAATAGCACACTATGTTTAGCTTTTAGAGTAAACACAACCAATATGATATTGCAATTACCCGTCTCCGGCAGCACTAATATGTAAACATTAGTTTTGTCGAATATTTACTTTCGCACAGTGGTTTTGGTGGAGTTCGTCGAGAATGTATGGTGGCCCTTAAGGCTGCGCTTTACCAGATGACGTATTACTGCGTCTATAGGGACAGATAGCTTCAGGTTTTCCACTTTTCTCCTTAAAAACTTAGACAGTACTCCACGTTACTGTTAGCAGAGCTGTGATTGACTGGCTTTCTTTTTGCAGGTCCTTTTTCAACCTTTCGGGACGTTGAAAAGCCAAAATAAGGCAATGCTTCATAAAAGAAAGGCGTAAAAGAAGTCGGGAGAACCGTCAAAATGGAGTGAAGAGATGTAATAAAGGTCTCTATGGATGAGTAACCTCAATCTCGAGAAAATACTGACTGAGAGAAAGACAGTTCGAGACAACATCAAGTCACTTTTAAAGCTAAAAAAAATCGTTCATAGGTACTTATTTTCATTCAATACTTTATATTTAAATGTTCAATATGAGGTAAATCAGGTCGATATTGGAACAAAGGTAACTAAGGTAATTATTTAAAATAAGGTAAATATTGTCAAAATGCAAATAAGGGAAATATTGTCAAAAGGTAACTAAGGTAAATACTGTCAAAAGACTAATAAGGTAATTTTTCGAAAGGTAATTAAGGTAAATATTGTCAAAGGTAACAAAGGTAAATATGGTTAAAGGTAATTGAGGTAAACATTGCCAAAAATTAAATAAGGTAAATATTTTCAAAAGGTAAATAAGATAAATATTTTCAAAGTATAAATAAGGTAAATATTTTCAAAAGGTAAATAAGGTAAATATTTTCAAAAGGTAAATAAGGTAAATATTTTCAAAAGGTAAATAAGGTAAATATTTTCAAACGGTAAATAAGGTAAGGTACTTAGATATTGTAATCAAAATGGTAGGGTAAAGAAGGTAAGGGTGATAATAAGGTGCTAGGATTTTTCACGCACTACATATAGTGAAATTTAGCAAGTCAGTGCTGCGACAGACAGTAAAGTGTCAAGCCTGAAGTCATAGGAATATTCATAACGTAATAATTACATAAACTCAGTTTTGCAGTGTAATGCCGAAGCCTTAAAGGTGCTATCGACCGGAAAAGCCAGTGTTAGACTTAACTGGAGGATATAGCTTAGTTAAAATAGCTGGGTCTTTGAACTGCTGTGGGAACTGCTGTGGGAAATAGCCGTAAAATAGTCCAAAGAACGGCGTTCGTTTTTTCCTCTCGTACATTCTTCTTTTCTGAAGTGGTTCCCAAAATCAGCGATGCAGGGAAACCACTGTCTTACCGTCCCCTCTCAATATAGTGAACCCAATTTCCTCGTAGACTTTTTACTTTCTCGCCCGTATGTAATACATGGGCTGAGAAAGTTATGTTATCGTGCGAAATTTCAATTTTGAGATTTTCATTGCAAAAGGCGTTTCAGAGGTCCTAGATACCAAAAAAATGGTTTTTAGGTCTTGTCCGTCCGACGTACGTACGTACGTACGTCCGTCCGTCCGTCCGTTTGTCTGTAGCGCGGCTAGAGGTCACACTAGTCAACCGATTTGGCTCAAATTTGGAATATAGATGTCTAAAATCAGTTCCGAGATACACTTTTAATATAATTTTGATTACTCGAAAATTGCGCCCACTATTGTCAAAAAAGTGTCAAAAAAAATTCAAAATCGTGTTTTTGTCTACTCAAGACGCATTTCACGGTACGGCAATAAAGTTAGAACCTTCAAATTTTGCAGTCGTGTTCCCAGATAGATGCTTCAGGATCATTTTTATTGTTTTACGTGAAAATCTTGGCCCCATGAACAGTATTAGCCGGAATTTCACAAAAATCCATAAACTTGTGCTTAATAACATTACTTAAAGGTTTGTCGAAGAAATATTCAATCATTTCAAAATTGCGGCCAATATAGGCAAAATAAAGTCAAAAATAGGAAAAAAAACTAGAATCTCGTTTTTGATTGGTCAAGACGGATTTGGCACTACAGTTATTAAGTTAGATCCTTGTAATTTCGCAATAGTGTTCCCAAATAGATTCTACAGGATCAATTTTATTCTTTTTGAGATGGGCCAAAAATTTGGGCCAATATTGGCATTATCGTAGGAAAAATTTTCCAAAAAGGGAAATCACGTTTTTGATTGGTTAAGACGGATTTGCAACAACCCTAATCGACAGTTTTCCTTCAAAATTGGTGAAAGTGGTCTCAGATAGATGCTTCAAGGGAATTTTCAATAGATTTTCATTTACTTAAAATTTAAGACGGTGACATGCAAAATAGAAAACATATACTTTGCGCGTCGAGCGACACTTCACTGTTTGACGGATATGTTTGAAATTCGGTATGCAGGTGCCTAAAAGTATTGTCCAGTGTGAGGCAAAATACTTTTTAGAAAAAGTTAAAATTCTGACAATTATTCACGTAAAAAAAAAATCAAATTTTCGATAAAAATTGCGAGAAAGTCAAGTGCGACCATTGTCGAACCCTTTATTTTTGTATTGTTTAGTTCTAACAGGTTCTTAGGGCTGCCTACGCAGTTGTGTTTCCTGCACATTTTTAGAGGATAGGTACTAATGGATATTTAAATGCTCTGAAATATAATATGTCTTTTTATCGGCCGAAATTAACAGGCTGTGTTGTGATTTTACGATCGGCTAATTTCGGAAAAACGTTTTTTGACAGAAACCGCATCACAACACAGCCCGTTTACTTCGGCCGTTCAAAAGACATAAGTAATATTTTATATTTCAGAACATTTAAAAATCCAACAGCGAATTTACGTAATAATGACATATTTCGGGAATATTTCTAATTTTTACTGTTATACTGGAGGGAACAGTAAAGAGTGGTTTCCTGCACCCCATTAAAAGCAAAATCCAGCCCTAAAAGTCACCCCCTGTCATTCTGCTAAGTAAAGCCCCAGACCATTCGCACTTGGCTGAGTTTTGGCAATCTGCCGATGAGAGAAAGTCAGAAAACGGTGCCGTCCTTTCGATTATCACGCAGAGTCCCCCAAGAAAGGAACTTTTCAAAAAAGGTTTCACATTTGTTGAAAATTGTGCGGGAGGTAGCTATGTGCCTTACCGGGGGGTTGTTTGTTAACGGCCGCTCAAGCGGGGAGAAGGCTGATCTACGACCCATGAATTGTCTGTGAAACTGAGATTTTTGAAATCTTTTTCTCTAGTCTTAAAACTAAACGTTATGGGTCTTTGTCAGAAAGTCTTTGTGAAAACTATGTACCTACAAGATAGAGGCAGTTTCCAACTTTTTCTAGACTGTACATGATTTCTTCTATGACATTGTAGAACATTCTAGAACATTAAGCACAACTGAGTTGCCACTAGACACATCATATTCTAGGGGAGGGGATGTTGATGTCCCTTCCCCCCTTTCCCCCCTCATGTACCATCTGGTGCAGATGAGCAGAGCATCCCCTGTACCCCCACCCCTCCACCGCACATTAAGGACCATCACTATTCCCCACCAACTTTACGCCGTTACAGCCCCCCCCCCCCCCAAACTACCCCTTGGGTGTCCAACAGTACCGCTTTGGTCCATCAGGCACTGGGAACAAATAATTTTCGATGTGTCACTGTAGAAGAAACGACAGGGCTTACTGGGGAAACTGTACAGAAGGGGGTGGTTTGTCAGAATGACAGTCGAGTCGATTTTTTCCCCAGCCAGAGAAGGCTAGGTGCCCACAAGGGCTGGCTATGCTCCGAGTAAAAAATGAAAAATGTAACTCAGCATTTCCACAAGAATAATCTCGGAATTGAGAAGGATTTCTTAATCGAGATTTCGGGGTAATTGAGGATTACATCCCCCCTCTATGAAAATTTCGTAATTTCCGGAAGATTCCCCCTCTATTACGACTCTTTATCCTTTGATCGCTGTAAAGCCTTCTTGATGTGTTAGACTTCAGCACAAGTTGTCAAGTCAGTTGAAGAATATCCCCTCCTGCAAATGACGGCAATGTTATGACAAGGACTATATTGGTTGGATGGTGGCACCCTAGAATAATAATTTCAGCAGACAGGGGCTGCGACCCCCTCCCCCCCCCCCCCCCCCTTGAAAGGGGCTTTGGAAGGGTATAGGAGCAGGGGATTTTGAATTATGGGTGTGTGGTTAAGGGTGTCTACGCAGTCGTGTTTGTTTACTTTTTTCTGCAGGCTTTACGGATATCTAAATGTTCTGCAATATAATATGTCTTTTAAACGTCATAAATTAAGAGGCTGTGTCACTCAATCGTACGATCACAACCTATTCTCTTAATATCGGCCGTTAAAAAGACGCATTATATTTCAGAACATTTAAGTATTCAATAGTTTCCTCGTAAAAGGTACAGAAAAACGTAAACAAACACTTAAAATTTGAGTCGTACCTATGCGTTTATTGTAGGTACACGGGACGTTATGTTAAGGCTAAACACACTAGTTGAAACTACGAGTATTTAGAACATACGTGTTTCCGAGGAAATAGTTCGATTTTGAATGTTCTGGAATATAAGATATTTATTTTTTAACGTTTTTAGATTGGACGTAACAATCTGGTGGCTATTTCCGCGATCGCTGACGTTAAAAAACTAATATTATTTTCCAGACGAATAGAGTCCTCGACTTGTGGCATGGAAGTGAAAGGGTTTTAACTTTTAACCGATGATGAGATCTAGCCTTAGGAGTCTTCAAAAAATACAGTTAATAATTTAATACAAGTAAAAAGAATTTCCAATACAAAGTTAGCGCAAAACTTCAAATCCAGAACTTTCTCTTGAATTCCTTAAAAAATTTAGCTTCCTTTTCAAGAGACCGAATGAGTTGAAAATCCCCCAGTGCCCCTGGCTCCCTTTGTTTCATTGGATCCCTTCAATAGCCGTCACTACCTTCAGGGGGGAAAGTACTCCCCTCTCCTCTTAATGGGAGCTACAACTACACTTTATATTTACGAAATATCATTCCCCAAATTTATCGCCTATTCCATTAATACTTCCCCTTTTTATCTCTTTGTTTATGATACGCGCATTTTCGATTTTCCGAGAGGATTTCATCATTTGTTAATCATGGCTATGGAACGACTTTGTTGCATGGTATCGAGTATGGAAACTCAATGTATCAGCCGTGATAAAGGACTTCCAAGCGGTTTTGTAATACCCTAAATTTTTTCAAAGTCTTCTCCCTTCGTTGAAAATTATGATTTCCAGTTTTATAGTAGTTGAGACAGTTGCTGTGTCCTTGTCAGACTTTGATATATCGATCTTCAGTTGATGGTTCCTACAGTTAGCTTACAGTGAGATAGGTAGCAGAAGACGCGGACCTTAGCAAATGGTGACGTCATTTTCGCCTCCCACACCTACCAACTTAAAATCCGGCCACTTCAGTGTGATAATACAGAAACTAAGTCAGCCATCGAACTACACAATCCAGTCATTTGCCTAAGGTACAGGGACCGGCCTATAACTGTAGGTCTCCGTCGTACAGTAACACGATGGTTTATACTCTACAACTAGTGCCTCTCAGTGGCCGAGTGGTCAAGGGATCCGCTTTGTGTCCTGAGAGGTCCGGGTTCGAATCCCGGCGGAACGGAAAAATTTTCCGCTTCCAACATGGATGTATTGGCTTCGGCCCACTCCTAAACTGGCTTCGGCCCACTCATATTCGGCTTCGGCCACTTCGTCTTCGGCTTCGGCCAAAAATATCTAACGAACCAACTCATCGGCGCATATGTTCTCTGAACAAAAAAAAATTAAAAAAAAAAAAAAAGAAAATACAACTACTATGACCGCGCTGATATTTAACCCACTATATATGATGTTAAAAACACATATTATAGTTCAAAACAGATAGTTATCCTCAGACACTTCTCTTCCCCCCCCCCCCCCCCCCCTGTTTTTGATCTCTCAACAACTGCGATTGGAGCGTTTAATTATTCAGACGAATACGTCTTGGATCCCTAAGGAACGCTTTCTTCGGCCCCTCCTTGTACCCAACAAAGCATTGATCACCATTCCAGTGATTGAGTGCTGCACGTCACGTTTCCATGCGAAGCACGTGCTATGTTCAGATTTTTCCTGTTCAAAATCCCCCCGTCATACAAGGGCTCAACATGTCTCGGATACCTAGCTTTGTATCTCTATGGATACTTCGACTAGTTGCTGCTTAAGAGGACGCTATACCTGACGATGCATTTTTTGCCGCCCATAAGATTAACACTGCGAGCGGCGATTCATTTTCAAGGTTTACCCTTGGTTGGAAAGACTCAAAATTATGCCTGTACCTAGCCCTAACAATGTTCTAGGGAGTGTTCGAAGCAGATTTCCCAATTTCTCACTGGTTTCTTTTATTGCAACTGTTTTGCAAATGCTAGCATCGCATACCTCAAGAAAAGTGCTGTATCTCGAAAACCAGTAAAAAAATGGGAAATCTGCTTCGAACACTCCCTAGAACATTGTTAGGGCTAGGTACAGGCAAAATTTTGTGTCTTTCCAACCAAGGGTAAACCTTGAAAATGAATCGCCGCTCGCAATGTTAATCTTATGGGTGGCAAAAAATACACCGTCAGGTATAGAGGACCCTTAAAGGATCGCGCCCATCTAGCCTGGTAATTTTCGGACTGGAAAAATTCCCGTCATCAGCCGCGAACTCCAAATTTCACTTATCTGCTACTGGATTCGAAAAATGTTACACTATACTCCAGAAAAACATACCTCTCAGTAAAAAAAAACAGTAAATAAGACTTAGGTTTATAATTTTTTTATATTCATGCATCATGCATCAAGAGTCATTTTATGGAAGGTCCCCTACAATCGAATTTCAACCCCCTAAGCCCACAATCAAAATCATCCCCCTAAACCCCCCATCGCTGACTCATAGCCAGGACGTTACAGTTGCAGAATGCGGGGGATCTCTACTTACCCCTATGACTATGAGGGGGGGGGGGAGCCTCCTGAAATTTCATTCGAATCATATTTCAAACTGTTTGCCCCTCTCCCTCCCCTGAGAGAAGGAGATGTACTCAAAAGAGGGTGAAACAGTTTTCCATCTCCATAGCTGCGAAAACGGTGGCGTAAAAATGGGTACACGAATTTTGAACTGTCACTGCTCCCAAACCACGAAAGCTAGGGGACTTAATATAGACATTTTGGAAACGTCCATTCCTTCCAAAGACCTCAAAGAAGAGATCAGGTACCCCATGTTTATAGCGTGTAGATATAATTTCCAATTTTTAAATCAGATGGACGGGGTGTAGCAGAAGTCCCTAAACTCATTTAATATGCAATATTATGTCCCTATATCTCGCTATAGAGAGAGTTCGCTATAGAGAGAGTTCGCTATAGAGAGAGTTTGCTATAGAGGGAGTTCGGTATAGAGAGAGTTCGCTATAGAGAGAGTTCGCTATAGAGAGAGTTTGCTATAGAGAGAGTTTGCTATAGAGGGAGTTCGCTATAGAGAGAGTTCGCTATAGAGAGAATTTGCTATAGAGGGAGTTCGGTATAGAGAGAGTTCGCTATAGAGAGAGTCCGCTATAGAGAGAGTTCGCTATAGAGAGAGTTTGCTATAGAGGGAGTTCGCTATAGAGAGAGTTCGCTATAGAGGGAGTTCGCTATAGAGAGAGTTCGCTATAGAGAGAGTTTGCTATAGAGGGAGTTCGCTATAGAGAAATTTCGCTATAGAGAGAGTTCGCTATAGAGGAGATTTCAAAATGAGTCAGGGTTTGTCAAGGGACTGTAGAGTTTCCTCCTTATAGAGAGGTTTCCATAACACAGAGCCTCGTTATAGAGAGTTTCAGTTGTAGTATTTGGTAAAAAATGTAGGTATGTATATACGAAATTGTCATATGTATAAATCTTGACACACTAACGGGGTTTTCATCATTTTTTGAAAGACCTTTTTGAGAAAAAGCCAAATTTTGAAGAATCGTAGGGAGGGAAGGTGAAAAGTCCTCAGCACGTGCAACACCCTCAAAAACAGTCAGCACTTAGCACACACTTAGCACACACTTAGCACACACTTAGCACACACTTAGTACACACTTAGAATACACCTCATTATTCCGACTCACTAATTGGTTCCGGAAATATTACATAAATTTTATTAGCTTAATTTTCAATAGTCTTTGTTCATTTACGTGAGGAAAATGGTTAAGGGCCACCTGCCCCTAAGAGAGCTGAATTTTCAATTCGCACCTTTTGGGGGGAAAGGTTTCCTCTTAATTTTAATTAAAAGGTTTGGGGGCTTCTCCCACCGCTTTCCTCACTGACAATAAGAATGAATCAGGTAGGAAAATAACGGACTAATTTTTTTTTTCTAATTTTTCAAAAAAGTGTTGAGCACAACACTACAGGAGTCTTTCCGAAGTTATTACATTCATGCCATAAGCAGAAAATTTTGCCAACGGTGGTACTCGAACCCAGCCCCCTCAGGACACTGACACAATCTTGGATCGCCGCACGGACCCTAGACAGGAAAGGTAATGCGAACTGTTAAGGGCGTCTACGCATCTACGTTTTTTTCTGCACATTTTATGAGGATACTATTGGATATTTAAATGTTCTGAAATATAATATGCCTTTATAACGACATAGCCTGTTAATTTATGACGTTAATAAGACATATTATATTTCAGAACAATTAAAAATATCCAATACTTTTTCCCCATAAAGTGTAGAAAAATGCAGAAAGTTCTGAAATAAATTGTATCTCACACTAGGCATTTTTATAAGTTCTCTGGTTTTTCCAGGACGTGCCAAACACGTGCTTCCGGCGCTAAGAGGGAGTTCTAACGTTCCTCGGGAAAAATGGTTGAAAGCGACGGAGTAGTGCTAATTATAACGAGGGGATAAGAAGCAGGGAGGAGGAGGAGTGGGGGAGAAGCAGAAGCAATGTAGGAGGGGGAAATTTAGAATAACGTCAAAGCTCGGGGAGGGATATAGGAGTAAACTCAGCCTCTTTTAAAATTTATGTCCCAAAGGGTGTTTGTGTTCACAAACACTGTGTTTGTGTTTATATACACAGGTGACCTAAATAAATTTTGAGCGTGATATGACCCTATGTTTCCAAATCATCACTTTAGAAATTCAATCTGAAACTGTCGGTGTTCGTTAGATAAAAGTTTGCAGAGGCGCCGGAAAATTGAAAATGAACACGAATTAAATCAAACCTGAAGCGATTCAATTTTTTTACTGCTGGCATGAAAATGTACGTATAGGAACAGGTAGGGAAACTTTACTGAGAACTTTCTCAAATAGGTAGGTACTAGGTAGTAGGTACTAGGTAGTAGGTACTAGGTAGATTTCCCAATATCCCTGCCAGTAGTTTTCTTGCTATTTTCCCTTCAAAACATTAACTATAAGCGTATATGCAAAACTGTTCAATTCGAAAAAGCTAATGGGAAATAGGGTAATCTATTAAGTACAGTCCCTAGAACGCAACTAAGGCGAAATTCAGAGCTTTTCCAACTATCGGAAAAAGTGATAAATCTTAATTTTGACTATTTTGAGTGAACACAGGTGGTGGAAGTCGCTTACCCCAAAAATAACACTTTTTTGGGGCTCGGAAAATTATCAATAGCTGGCAAAAAGTATTGAGCGAGAGACTCTTTTATCTCTTCCACCAAATTTTCCGCTAAACCGATAAACCGCTGAAATTTTAAGCTATAGAGTAAACACGAAAATAACATTTTCCCCCAGCGAAAGGCGAAGAACTTAAATATTGGTTTTGGTTCCAAATTATGATTCTCCCCCCCCCCCCCCCCTTCCCCCTCCCCATAAAATTGAGATTGTAATACCACTAGCGGCGGCCGTGAGCAATATTAAACAATCTTTCAAGTGATTTTTGAGGGGGATCATTTGGGGTGGGACACAATATGGCGCAGGTAATTGAACGATAAATTACGGTTTTCCGATCGGTTGTTTCAGTGGTAAGCGAAGTATGGGTGACAAAAAAAAAAAATCTCGAAAGCTGGTGGCGCCCAATTAAAACGTGTCCACCAGTGGAAAACTGCTGACGGTATTTCCACCCAAATAAACCCAAAATCTAAAGCTATGACCGAAAATTAAAAGGCGAAAAATAAAAGGTATGGCTACGTCCTCCAAAGTCATCCTTCAAACTACAGTAGTGTCTCTTTATAACTACCGTCAAAGTACCATGTTAATTTGCTCGCTATAGAGAGAGTTCGCTGTAGAGAGGGTTATGGAATGAGTCATGTTTTCGTCAAGAGACTGTTGCTATCACTCGTTATATTGTTGAAACGACTGGTCGTTATTGGGAGAGTTCGTTATAGAGAGTGCTTCCTTTTAGAGGATGTCGGTTATAGAGGATATTCGTAATAAAGAATTCTCTTTATAGAGAATGTTCGTTATAGAAAGTGTTTGTTATAGAGGGTTTTTTATATAAAATGTTCGTTATAGAGAGGTTTTGCTATAGTGAGAGTTCGTTATAGAGAGTGTTCGTTGTAGAAAGTTTTAGTAAGTACCTAATAGAGAGGTTTTGCTATAGAGAGTATTCGTTGTAGAGTGTTCGTTATAGAGAGTGTTCTATATGGAGAGGGATCCTTATATAAAAATTTCCATTATAGACAGTGTCAGTAACAGAGAAATCCGAAAAAAAGAAGAACATAGAACTTTTCTTAACATAGAAAAGTAGAAAAATAAAGAAAGTGACCCTTAAAACTTTTGAAAAGAAAGGAAAAATTTATAGCTGGCGAATGATGAATGACCGTCATTTTTTCAGCAGAAAATAGACGCTGACCATATAAGCCCAGCCCGACAAATGAGGTTGTCAGTTCCGACATTGCTTCTAAATATTTTACCGCTATTTCAGCTTTTTCTAGCCATGGGCTCGCAGACCACAACTCAGTGCCGCTTTCAAAGCTTTATAGCCCACTTTTGCGTTATCTAAAAGTGTTCTTTAGGGTTATCCTACCGAAAAGAAACGACAGAGACATAAGGAAGCTTTCACCGATTTCAGCTGAATTAATATGTTCAGCAGCATTCTGCATTCTGAGATAATATGCAATGAAAATACATGTTAGAATATGCTAATTCAGCAATCTGGCATCTCCTTCGGGTGAGAACTTCGTGGTCGGAAACTACCTTGTTCTATAGTTTTCTCAGCAAAGATTCTACCTATATCTATAGCAAATTTAAAAATAAACAAAATTTCTACCTATTACCCGAAAATTTAAGCCCTAACATGCAAAACAGAACCATACACCAAACAATCGCTATTTTTTTTACGGTTGGACTTCAAATTTTGTGAGAAAACTATTGGAATTTAAATATTCTGAAATATAATAAGTATTTTTAACGTAATTACTCATGAGGTTTGTTGTGATTTTACGATCGAGTGATTTTTGTCACCAAAAAAATTGCCCAAAATTAACCGACCGTAAATCACAACATAGCCTCATGAGTAATGTCGTTAAAAAGACATATTATATTTCAGAATATTTAAATATCCAATAGTTTTCTCACAAAGTTTGAAATCGGAGCGTAAAAAAATAGCGAATGTATGGTGGCCCTTAAGTGCCCGTGGCGGAATTCGATGAGTACGTAGATTCGTTCTCTTTCAAGGAAAGTGCTAATAGGCATAGGTACCTACTTTTGCTCTAAAAACTCTGTAAGGAAGTAAGGCAGAAATGAGTAGGTTATTCCACATTTTTAAACTTCAGTGTATTTTACCACAGTTTGGGCTACAAAACACCTTGCAGTATATACCTAGCCCTAAACCACGTCTTCCGTGACCTCCGTCTTTTGGTTTCATTGTTGTGTGGGAGCGACCACAATTTCATTGTGGGTATCAATGAGCACATTGAGATCAAGACCGGCTGCCACGCCTACACCCACATCGACCTCCACGCCAACGTCTCCTTCCTCAGTTCTTTGTCCTTGGACAGTGACTGAAGTCAGAATCAACACTACGAAGAGAAGGCAAACTACGACGGATTTCATTTTCACTGAACGACAACGACAACTTGGCGACTACCACAGAGGTTATACACGACACTTGTGAATCGACAAAGTGACTACGACAGCGCCAGGTGATATAACTACCTATTTGCTGCTTCCGGAAAACGGCAGTCTAAATAGCCGCTTTGTGAAGCCACCGCACGGCAAACCACGAGTCTTCTAAGGCTGCGCTATAGTTCCGAGCTCTCAAGCTAAGAAGTGTGGGCGGTCACGCCCACTTCAAGTCACCCCTTCTGCCAACTTACGATACTTGCTGGGCTCTGTTAAGCGCGGCCTTCCGAGTCCTAAGTATTTGTACTAGGACCTAAACCATTTTTACTTTCCCCATATACTTTTGTTTAAATCAATCTATGCTGTATCCGAATTTTTATTTATATGTATGGATTTATGACAAAAGCGCCTATAATTTTGGACCAGTCAAAAATTCCTTGAAAATAATTATAGATTGGCCTTGATTTTTGACAGATAGGTACCATATTTCATCAAAATCGGATTAACGGTTCAGGCTGTGTGTAGTACCGGACTTTTCCCAGAAACCACATTTTGGAGTCAGTGGATCATAGGAAATTGGAAATCTCAATTTCAAAATTTTGCACGAAAACATTACTTCCCCGCCATATATATGGCTAGCAAGAAAGTAAAATTTTTTTAATCTATATGGAGGATGATCTATTTCGAGAAATTATTGGCGTTGACCATAGGGGGGGTTTCATGGGGGTCAAGGGTGAGAGCTCGGAATTTTCAAATCATATCAAGTGACACATCAACAGAAAGGTTTTGGGAAGCCTAACTTACATAATTTGTCAAATTTCACTTCACTCTCATATAGTTTCAAAATGGCGGTCGTCCGCGTGACCATAGCTCCCTTCGTTATTGTAGAGGACCTGCGCGTAATAGATAGATGAATCGGATGAACGTTAAATGGCAGATAGTCATGCATGCCTACTTTCATAATATCGAAGAAATTTTGATGCCTTGGCCGCCATCTTGGTTTCGGAGCCATCTGAAACTTCGACAGGTCGTAACAAAAAATAGTAAAAAATGTAACGTGGTATTTTTTTATTGAAAGATTAAAAGCAGTTTGTAAGACCTCCATATTATGTCTATGTTTTTTAGGCTTTATAGGTAGGTACTGCGAAATTTTAAGATGGGCGACATTGAGCACTGTTTTAGGCGAAAAATTTGTGTAAAATTCACTTAATATTGATAATTTTCAGAAGAAATTTGTTTTTCTTAACTCTTCCATTAAGGCTCCACTATAAAAGTGCTTAATTTCGGCCATCTTGTAAAATTTTGAAGTGAGGCCTTAAGGTGGAATACACGTATTTGGTTCGCAATGCTTCGTACTTCAAGCCCTACTCCAAAGTTACAGGGCGAGTGAAAAGTGTTTATAGGGGGATGTAAACCTGAGACTCTTTGTCGTGAGGTAGTGTTGTATTTTTGCATGAAATGGAGTAATAAGCCCACAGGAGTGATTTTAAACAGTCAACTACCAGTCCTCATGTTTTTTTGACAGATCGCGAAAACACAACACTACCTCACGCGAAATATTTATTTGTAACGTTTCGGACTAAAACAGTATGATTTTATCGTCACATTTAGTAGAAAAGCTTGATAAATGTTTGTAATATTTACTGCCGCCATGTTACATGTTGACAATTTTTATTTCACTTACGGAAGTGGGTAATTTCAACACCATTTCTCTACTTTTTCTCCTATAAAAGCTACTTAAACATAGTGTCCTACTTTCACTCGTTGGTTTCGCGTTCGAATAGCACACTATGTTTAGCTTTTAGAGTAGACACAACCAATACGATATTGCAATTACCAGTCTCCGGCTGTACTAATATGTAAACATTAGTTTTGTCGAATATTTACTTTCGCACAGTGGTTTTGGTGGAGTTCGTCGAGAATGTATGGTGGACCATAAGGATACGTAATTTGGAGGTCTTAAATACCACTTTTAGTCTATTGAATAAATAATTCCATGTTAAATTTCACTATTTTTTGTTACAGCCTGTCAAAGTTTCAGATGGCTCCGAAACCAAGATGGCGGCCAAAGCATCAAAATGTCTTCAGTATTATGAAAGTAGGCATGTATGACTATCTGCCATTTAACGTTCATCTATGTATTACGCGCAGGTCCTGTACAATAGCGTAGGGAACTTATATGGTCACGCGGACGGTCGCCATTTTGAAACTATGATAGGTAGCTATACTTAAGTAAAATTTGACAAATGACGTAAGATGTAAGTTAGGCTTCCCAAGAACTTTCGTTATAGAGAGTGATCATTATAGTGAATGTTCGTTATAGAGAGTGTTCATTATCCTAAAGAAATAGCAAATGTTTCAACAGAGCCCTGCAAGGTTTCCTAAGTTGGCAGAAGGGGTGACTTCAAGCGGGCATCACTGCCCAGACTTCTTAGCGTGAGAGCTCGCAACTATAGCGCAGCCTTAGAAGACTCGTGGCTTGTCGTGCTTTGCCTTTACAAAGCGGCAATTTAGACTGCCGTTTTCTGGAAGTAGCAAAAAGGTGGTTATATCATCTGGCGCTGTCGTCGTCACTTTGCCGATTCACAAGTGTCGTGTATAACCTTTGTGCTAGTCGCCAAGTTGTCGTTGTCGTTCAGTCAAAATGAAAAACGTCGTAGTGTGCCTTCTCTTCGTAGTGTTGATTCTGACTTCAGTCACTGTCCAAGGACAAAAAAGTGAGAAAGAAGGCATCGGCATCGGCATCGATGTGGGTACGGATATTGGGCTTGACCTCGAAGTGGGTGTAGGTTTGGCGGTCGATGAGGATGTAGATGTGGCGGCCGGTCTTAGTGTCGATGTGCTCACTGATATCCGCAGTAAAGATGAGGTCGCTCTCTCACAAAAATTATTCCAAAATGTCTCGGAAGACACCACAGATAATTCTGGTGGTGCAGATGCAGTGCGAGTGACAAAGAGGAACTAAGCGTGTCACTTGGTCGCTATGGTTTAGCGCTTCATCCTGCAAAGTGTTTTGTAGCCCAAACTCTTACCTGTGGTAAAATATACTGAAGTTGAACAATATGGAATCACCTACTCATTTCTGCCGTACTACTTCCTTACAGAGTTTTTTGAGCAAAAGTATGTATACCAATGCACTTTCCTTATTAGAAGAGAACGTATCTATAGGTACGTACCTACTCTTTGAATTCCACCACGGACACTTAAGGGCCACTACATATTCTCAACGAACTCCACCAAAACCACTGTGCGAAAGGAAATATTCGACAAAACTAATGTTTACGTATTAGTACTGCCGGAGACTGGTAATTGCAATATCGCCATTGGTTGTGTCTACTCTAAAGGCTAAACATAGTGTGCTATTCGAATGCGAAACGAACAAGTGAAAGTAGGACACTATGTTTAGCTTTTACAGGAGTAAGAGTAGATAAATTACCCACTTCTGTAAGTGAAATGAAAATTTGTCAACAGTATAATGGCGTCGTGAAATAGTACAATCAAGCGCTTTTACTAAATGTGACGATAACATCTAGGTACATGTTTTAGCCCGAAAGTTAAAAAAATATATTCCGCGTGCGGTAGTGTTGTGTTTTCAAAAAAACATGTGGACTGGTAGTTGACTGTTTAAAATCGCTCCTGTGGGCTTATTACTCCATTTCATGCAAAAATACAACACTACCTCACGACAAAGAGTCTCAGGTTTACATCCCCCTATAAACACCTTTGACTCGCCCTGTAACTTCGGAGAAGGACTTGAGGTACGTAGCATTGCGAACCAAGTACGTGTATTTCGCCTTAACGGTATAGGCTGTGGGCTCAGTGGATCACAGGAAATTTCAACTCTCAATTTCAAAATTTTGCACAAAAACGGTACTTCCCCGCCATATAACATATACATATATGGCTAGCAAGAAAGTAAAATTGTGCGTATGTGTATTGATTGATGGGTAAGTCTAGACACACGTGGCTCAAAATTAAAATGCCGGTCAGCTGAGCTGTGATAACAAATTCCATTTTGACTGGCTCTCTACCATAGGCGTAGCAAGGGGGGGGGGGGGCTAGGGGGGCTTAGCCCCCCCCCCCAGGTTTTTGGCCTTCCTACGCCCATGCTCTCGACTGACTAGAGTGAGAGTGCAGAGTGTAGTCTAAGGAGCGCAAGTGTGTCGTTTGCACTGAAGTGGAAGAAAAGTTACACTTGCACATATGTTCTTCTATTGGCTCAGTTGTGAAGCACGAAGCAAGAACAAGAAATAGCATTTCATGGTCTTCCAATGCAAGTATTGTAGTTGTTCTGGCACTAGAAATCCTTCCTTCGTTCTTATTATTTCAGTAAAGATAATTTTTACTTTCTCGTTATACATATAGGTATGTATAACATATATAAAGTTTTGAGCTGATGGTGGTTTTGGGATCCAGGGGGTATGAAACGATGATAACTGTGAAGAAATTTTTCAAAAGTGAGACTACTGGTACGACTTCAATTGGTAGATTTTTCTTCGACATCCACCTAACGAGAAAGTTAAATGCGGCTATTGTCGGACCCACTATTAGCAATAAAGCGAAGCCACTTAATGTCCGTAGTGAGTGAGAATCTTTTATTTAGTTTTTCCTTGAAAGCAGAGGCTTCATATCACCACTGGTTACTCAGCTATCATTTTTCAATAAAAAACAAAAAAAAACAGCAATAATTTTTTTTCCGATTAATTAATATTTGGGTACTGAGAAACCCGGCGTGATAGAGACGTCTAAGTTTTTTTCATAAAGTAAAAAGTGTATTTTTTTATTTGTGAAAACGCCTTTCAGTGTGACTTATTGTACTTCACCAATCCTGTTTAACTTGGTCCGTGAGCTAAACATAACCTTACCTATTGGTTTCTGTAACCGTTAAATACTGTTGGAAACCTACCCTGACTAGTATCTCAATGACAAATAAATCTCATATACGTTATCGAATTTTTCGCAAAGTTTTCCCACAGGAAGAACTCCATTTATTTCAAACTGTCTTCAAGGGTTGAAAAATAAAAAGAACAATAAAAAATTCGTGGTAAGTGGCGATAAAGAATATTTCTTCATTACTTCGCACCCCATTTGCATTTTAAAATCTCACTTTTGTTTTTGCGGTTCCGAATGCGCACTATATTTTTCTTCAATGGCAAAAAAAAAATGATTTACACCGACTTTCTTCACAACTCAAATACTTCGAAAGAAAATACTGGGAGAGAATTTGAGAGAAAATTTTTACTTTTTGTGTAACTCTGCTAGAGAGAGAGAATGAGAATATGGATACATTTCTCCAATATTCATTTTCTGAGAGAATTGTCGGATATTTTATTTTGTTCTGTAATATAATATTTTTCCTTTTTACTATAGAAACTATTTAATATGATTTGAGTTAGAATTATTCCCATTTTTTTTTTTTTTTTTTTAAAAAGATCTCCGATCACCTACTCCGGAATTCAGCCACATCACAAGCCCAATCTTCTTCGATAGGTACCTACCTATTTTATCAGCGTTCACTTTAAAAGCGAATTTGAATTTATACTAGGGATTGGCTAACTGGCACTTAACTGAAGACTAGAAAATTCTTGAGCCTATAGGTACCTACAGTTTTCATTGGTGGCCTTACTAAAACTGGATGTTACCAGTCTAAATTAACGGTAACGTTAATTGTAATATCATATTCCATGCAAAGGTGCCTATGTTTCACTTATGGGGAGAGGGAAACAATTCTTAAAACCTTGCTATAAGCTAAACATAGGCTTGGCTTCCACCAAGAATGGAAAAACTTCAATTTTTAGATAGAAAAAAAACTTTAAACAGAGAACCGGATTGGATGAGGAGGAGGCAAAAAACTAGCCGGGAGAAGTTGACTCATTGACTCATGGGGTCCCGGAGAAAGGGATGACGTCATCATCGGGATCCAAACTACCCCTAGGGGACCCCTCCCCCCTATACAGCAGAGTAGGGGCCGACACATTACATACGACTCCCCGTGCTGCCTTTTAATATCCTTTTATTGAGGTTCACTCGGACGAACCCACTCGAATACTTATTCGTTTTCAGTGAAAAACGACTGAATTATTTTTATTAACCTCTTCAGCCTTCGGGGCTTTTGTGGTTTTTGCCCAGCAATGTGTTTGAACAGATGTGTGCGTATATTTTTTTGTTTTCGAAGTTTTTATTTCAAAACATTTTTAGAAGTATATGGTGGGTTGAGCTCCCGGTGGCCACAATACCACACCTGATTTTTTTGGCCGAAGCCGAAGAAGAGTCGGTTGAAGCCAGACAGATCGATATCGAGGTTAAGAGGACGCTATACCTGACGATGCATTTTTTGCCACCCATAAGATTAACATTGCGAGCGGCGATTCATTTTGAAGGTTTACTCTTGGTTGGAAAAACACAAACTTTTGCCTGTACCTAGCCCTAACAATGTTCTAGGGAATGTTCGAAGCAGATTTCCCAATTTCTCACTGGTTTCTTTTATTGCAACTGTTTTGCAAATGCTAGCATCGCATACCTCAAGAAAAGTGCTGTATCTCGAAAAACAGTAAAAAAAAATGGGAAATCTGCTTCGAACACTCCCTAAAACATTGTTAGGGTGGCAAAAAATGCATCGTCAGGTATAGCGGACCCTTAAGGTGTTTTGGAACCCGCCTGAAACTGTATGTCCCCACCGTCTCCTAATACAATGGCTAGGAAGCTGTTAGTACTGCCATCTGACTAAACCTTCACTGTGAAGGTCCCCCATCGAAAAGGTGACCATGAACAAGGTTGCTCAAGTTCGGTTCGTTTTTCATTGTTGAACTTCAGTAGAGACAATAAGGCTTACGGAGGAAGAACTTAAGAGGGTCTTATTAGGCGCAAGCCCATTATTTATTAGACAAGGGGCAAGGGGGGTAAGTCCCTCGATCGAGATTTACCGTCCTTTACCGCAAAAAGCAATATCTGTCCAATGTCTCCTGCGAAGCTTCCTGTAGATATGTTGGGGAGACCAGCCGGTATATGGACATTAAAAGTCACTTTACATTTCAGAAGAAATATCCAAGATTTTCTTTAGACAATATTAAGGGCGTCTACACAGTCGTGTAGTTTGTTTACGTTTTTTTCTTCACAATTTATGAGTATACAGGCTAAATTGCCTGTTAATTTCGGCTGTTAAAAAGACATATTATATTTCGGAACATTTAAATAGCCAATAGATTTCTAGAAAAGTGTGCAAAAACAGCGAATGTATGTTCAGTCTTAAAATAGTCAACAAACCGCATTGTGTACTGAGGTTTATCTTTTTTGTGAAGAGCCACAGGTTAAGTAAACAGTTTACGACCCCCCCCCCCCCCCCCCCCCCCCCAATGCCCCCCATATCGCTATCTAGCGGCCAGACGGCTACATGCCTCTTCCATTAGTTACTTAACCCATAGTTTCATATGATCAGTATTTTATTTGGAAATTTGCCATCGGTTATACCTGAGAACCTGATATTTTCACCCAAATCCCACATCACAGGCGAAAAACCGGAAAAATATTGCGTACACCGTGATTCGAAACTAGTCCTCTTTGGTTACAAGTCAGACCCCTTGACCGTTCGGCACACACGCAAGGAATTTAGTACGTAGAAAAATTTTAAGACATCGCCTGCAATATTTGAAGGAGGGAAAGACGCCCTTGGCAATGACATAACATTTCAAATAATATCCAAAGCAATCTTGCAATAGTCATAAAAGAAAATTTGTCATTTAGTCAACATTGAACGTTATGGCCAATTTGGTTGAAAAGTTTGATGTCAGTTTTATCACTCTTCTTCATCGCAGGGATGTGAAAAGGTTATTATACTTATTACCTGATTACAGCAACCCCTTTTAAAGGTATAAATAGTCCAGTTAAGGGTGCGACAATTTAAATAAAACTTTAAGAGGTACTTAAAATCAGGGTTAATAAAAAAAATTTATTCTGCATTTTTTAGTTACAGCAACATCCAGGTTGTAAAATTTCTAAGGTCCCTAGTTATTTAGGTGCCTAGTACAGTATAGTCTGTTTCTATAACTATAGTCAATGAACCATTTAAATTTGTTCGTTATAGAGAGGTATTCGTTATAAATAGTGTCACTATAAAGAAAGAAAACTAAGGACCCCATATATTATTCCTATTTACTCATTATTTTCCTGTTAGTATTGCAGGTGCTGCTTTCCCCTATGGGACGAATAACCCTGGTTTCACTATAAGAAGTAATCTTCATGTTACTTAACAACTAAAAAATTAGAGATCGAAATAGATCTCCTATAGGAAAACTTTCATATAGGATAGGAAAATCCAATAATCTTCTAAACGAGAGTATACATCGGCTTATGGGTAAATCACTAATGAATCACTAAAAGGAAGCTTGATCAAAGGGGGACTCCCCCTTCCCCATTCCCCCCCCCCCCCACTTTTGCACACCAAAAACAAACAAAAGAACATCGGGATAACCTCCCGCCCAAATAATTAGGTATTCAGAGAACGCAGAGGTCATTTCCTTGACGACGAGTGAGCTGACGCCCCCCATTAGAGCAAAGGGGGGAACTCAAGGGGAGGGCCAATTTGAAAACGTCAAAAACAGGGGGAGGGACTTACAATTACATATTCAGATAGCGTCTGCTAACATCGCATTTGTATAACTGCTATATTAGCCGAAAGTCAAGAGAATATTTGGGAGCCCGTTTGGGTCAGAATCGTGTTGGTCTTCGTACCAATATAGGAAGTAAGCGAGGGGGTAACCACACCAGCGATTGCTTGAGATTGCATGAAGATTTCCAAAGATTTCCTTAGATTCTCAGTGAGATTCGTAGAAAGATGCACCCCGAAGGGTTAACTACTCAAGAAATTTCCTTGAGATTTCATAAAGATTGCCAACGACTGCCTGAGATTCCCAACGAGATTCCTGGAGTGGTTAACCCCTCGGAAGTAAGGTTAGAATAAATATTCGGGTTTTCCCTAAAACCCTCACATTTAAGGGCCACCATACATTCTCGACGAACTCCGCCAAAACCACTGTGCGAAAGTAAATATTCGACAAAAGTAATGTTTACATTTTAGTACCACCGGAGACTGGTAATTGCAATATCGTATCGGTTGTGTCTACTCTAAAAGCTAAACATAGTGTGCTATTTGAACGCGAAACGAACGAGTGAAAGTAGGACACTATGTTTAGCTTTTACAGGAGAAAAAGTAGAGAAATGGTGTTGCAATTACGAACTTCCGTAAGTGAAATAAAAATTGTCAACATGTAACATGGCGGCGGTAAATATTACAAACATTTATCAAGCTTTTCTACTAAATGTGACGATAAAATCATACTGTTTTAATCCGAAACGTTACAAATAAATATTTCGCGTGAGGTAGTGTTGTGTTTTCGCGATCTGTCAAAAAAACATGTGGACTGGTAGTTGACTGTTTAAAATCGCTCCTGTGGGCTTATTACTCCATTTCATGCAAAAATACAACACTACCTCACGACAAAGAGTCTCAGGTTTACATCCCCCTATAAACACTTTTCACTCGCCCTGTAACTTCGGAGTAGGGCTTGAAGTACGTAGCATTGCGAACCAAATGGGTGTATTTCCCCTTAAGTATTTTGAAAATGCCTCATTGTCAAATCAGTGAAAATCAAATTTCAATCATAAAAATAAAACGTTGAAAAACGAAATCCATAGTACCTCTACGTTATAACTATTCAAATACCCCATTACGTTGTAGAAACATTGAAAAAACGTTAAAGAACCTTTAAACTGCACAATGGATCAGTGGAATCGATCCCTTCTCGTCAGTAAAAGATCCAAAGATACATTTCTTTAGATTTATTGTGCTCCAAAATCTCCAAAAATATCTCCAAAACGTGTTTATCGGATTTCAAGACGGAAAAGAGCTTCTGCTTTTCTTTTGTTAGGTAGGTATGTCTCGAGCAAGAGCATTTTGAGTTTATTCAGGGAACAAAAAGTATCCAAACGATAAAAGATCTCAGACTAAGGTCCTGGTATTTTGCAGCCGGTTAGTGATGCTGTGAAGCTGGGTTCGAATCCGGGTAGCAGTCATTTTCTGCTGATAGCATGGATTTCACACTAAATATTCCTATGGCTCAGTCAAAGTTTGTTTAATTAACATCTGTGCCTTTGGGCCAAGGGTACGGGCTGTAACCCCATCAGGGGAGGTCAAGGGTCGTGCCATTTTCACCAGGAAAAGTCCCGGTAAGCCGTGATTAGATACTGGGAACTGGAAACTGATAGTAGGGGAAACTAAAAGCGAGACAGACTTTTGATTTAGTTGAGAGAGGGACTATGTAGAAATTGAAAAACTAAATTATGGAGCTACAACTGCTGCGGCAGATAGGGGTGGGGATGGGTGTATGACATACGAGGCGCGCTGTATTAATGTCATGTACGCCCACGGGAGGCTCCTGCCTCCGTACCTATAGCTGGCCACATACAATGCACCCGGGAATGGCGGGGCTGGAATGGCGGGATGGAATGGCGGGACTGGAATGGCGGGATGGAATGGCGGGGATGGAATGGCGGGGATGGAATGGCGGGATGGAATGACGGGGATGGCATGGCGGGGCTGGAATGGCGGGGATGGCATGGCGGGACTGGAATGGCGGGATGGAATGGCGGGGATGGAATGGCGGGATGGAATGGTGGGGCTGGAATGGCGGGGATGGAATGGCGGGACTGGAATGGCGGGGCGGGAAGGTCTGGTCTGGTAGATCCTCAACTCCTTAGACCTACAGTTTTAGGTGGGTTCCGGACCACCACAACCTCGATGAACCTAATAAAATAAGAGCCTACCTAGACCTGCTAATTGAAAGATTTAACAGGATATACAATGAAAACAGGAAGCATTTATTTATATTAATGAAATCCTCGAGAAGAGTAATTAATTTAGTAAACAAATAATATGCGTAAATGGGGCACAAGATTAAGCTTTTAAACGTAACAAATGTTCAAAATATTTCAAAGCCTAAAGGTTTTCTCGGGTGCTTTCTCTATGTTTACCAGCTCATTACAATGATTTATATTCGAGCGCCTCTCGAAAGCGAGGGACTAAAGGGTCCAACTTGTGTCTTGAGAGGTCTGGGTTCGAATCCCGGCGTAAACAAAAACTTTTCTTCCTAAGGCATGGACGTAGTGTCTTATTCGGCTACAACTAATCGCCCGTTAACTTTTAACTTGGGAACTTAACCGAGTTTAGCAACTCGTACAACAAGGCTAATTTAAAGAGATCTGAAAAAGAACAAACAAGAAACAAATGCAAACTGTTTTCAAAGTGTGCTTTTAAGTTTCCCAACGCATCCTAACCTATGTTTAAAACTCGCTGTAGTTTTAAGAAGCACTTTATGCCAATGACCTTATATATGGCTATTTAAGGTGGCTTGCAACAACTCCTTACCCTGCAGATAAACTTAGTAAAGTGATCTTCTCGAAAAATCAGCCCAAAATTCTTACCGCTAAAATTCCACTAGCTAACAATACTGTAAGGGCGTTATCGGCAGGATAGTGAAGGCATCAACTTGTCTTACTTATCGGGAGGATAACGCAATAGTGAACTTTAGCGGACGTCATGAATTGATAAAATCTACCTACGTCTTTTAGCTACGTCAGGAAGAGTCACCGAATCAGGATGTTTCTCCGCCGAACTTTAAAGTCACAGGACTTCAAGAAATTTGACTAAGTTCACACTTTCGAACATAAGTTCCCAAACATATTGAAGTAAAAATTGGTTATAGGTTGACAAAACTTACCTACGTCATCGGGTGATTCACGCTAGGGCAAGATACCGGTCAGCGACCGTCAGCAGTACAACCCTTATGGTCGGAAAAGCGAGTGATACTGCGTCGAGTTTCAGTTTCCCCGCTAGAGGGCTCCAACATCATCTTTTCCACCAATAGCACGCCCGCAAACTTGGAATGCGATCAATAGGGGCGAGAGAACTTCAGATAAAATCCTCCCTAGCCTGTACAATCATCGCACCCTAGGAGGGAATCATTCTTGACATCATTAGGACAATACTCAGAGTTTTGGTACAGATTCATAAAATTCATGAAAATTTGTTTGCGTTATTAATTTTGTGTTGTTTACTTTGTTTGGTTTATTAGTTTTTTTAGAAACTTAATTTGGGGATGAAAAATATTTTTTAAGTTCATTAGATGGCGGGAAGTTCTGCGCTTTGATGTTTTCTGTCATGAAGTACAAAATTTATTCAACCTGTTTTTTTTTTACTGAAACCTAAAAATTAGAGAGTTCCTGTATATCAGTATGAACAAATGCCTCTCCTCATACACAAATAGGCAGTGGCCACTCTCTATAACGACTCTCTCTATAAAGAAACCTCTCTATAACTAGTGAAGCTCTCTCTATAGCGAACTCTCTTCCTTGACAGTCTTTGTAGAGACTGAAAGTCTACCTAACTTTCCCACCTGATTGTAGGTACACTGGTGGTTTACAATTCTTGCTGGACATAGGTACACAGTATTTTTGCAATGTCGAGGGGGCCTCGGGCCCGGGCATTTCGAACGACAGAGGAATGCGTGGGTGCTAGCAAGCATGGCGAGGGCTTCCCTCGGATGAGTCATCCACTAACTTTATCCTAAGTAAACTCTACCCCCATATGCAAAACATAGACCACGAGCCCCTTCTAAAAACACTAGCGGTACAGGTGGTTTAGAAAATTAAATAAACTTCAAACAGTTTGGGTAATAAACGCCAAGCTATGTTTTCTTACATTTTCATTTCGCTCAAAAAAGAATTTTCCGGAAAAAGAAAGGTGTCGTCGTAATTTTCCAGTAGAAAGCCCGGTCTTTTCTTTTTTGCTCCCTAGGGAAAGTAGAGAGTGGTTTTCATTGAGGCTTCTGATTCAAATTTTGAGGCTAGAATTTTTTGCGTATATCTCATTTTACTTCTAGAGGGGCTTCAACATCGAACCCGTTCTGGGAGATCGAGATGATTTGATTTGATGACAGGGGAACTGAAAACTCTTGTCAACTTGGATTATTTTGAATATGAGATAATGGAAATTTGCTACCTCCCTTCGTACAGCCGTACAGTCTTTAAAGCAACGCTGATTCGGATCTTATGACATTTTTCCTGATCAGCATTCTCCTATCTATGTTACGTTCAGTTTGCCCCCCCCCCCCCCCCATCCCTCTAGTAACTATACCCCGTGTACAGGGCACCTATACGAAGAAAACAGGTACCAAATTTTCTTTCCGTTTTCGCACCCTATTGCCAGGGAATGAATGGCACATAACTTTCAAAGAAAATATCAAAATCGAGGAAAAAAATGTGCGGGAAAATCACTTTTCCAGCGGTGACGGAACGAAAGTTGATCTAAAGTCAAAAAAGAAGAAAATCACCTCTCAAGAGATGGGCTCCCCCTAAGCATATCTGTCAAAACAGTCTGGAGTACGTGTCAGGGGCTCAGAGGGGGGGAGGGGGTTCACGCGAAAGAAAAGCCGACAATTTCCATGCGTCAGCCACACTGGTGCCCCCAAATGGGGGGGGGGGGCAGATGGTGCCTCAACCGAGATTTCAGGCTTACGCCACAAAGGCTCAAAAAGCCTCCTAGCTTTAAGGTTGCGGTGTCTGTCTACTGCATTTGCATACACGCGTTACTTCTCTCTCTCTCAAAAGGTAAAACCTCAGTTTATTTTCAGTTTTACTCTATTTTGATTTCTATGGGGATCGTATCGTTTCTTGTAGTCTCTCCCTATAACGAATGTCAAGGGCCCTAGAATATTCGTTCGCTATGTAGAGATGTTTTAGAGAGAAACAACTCCAAACCATCACAGCCTTGATATACATCCCCTTGCCATTCTGAATGTATCAGAAGTAAATGCCAATTAGAAAAACTTTAATACGATCGGGATCGAACAGGTGTTTCTCTGTACCACTCAGCTATCTCGGGTGTTTTCCGACCCACCCTAACCCCCGGCCTTGAACGAAGCGAAGGGGCGTAAAGTGAAGAAAGCGAGTATAAAAGAAGCCCATGAAAGGGAGATAAAATTGTGATGTGTATCATAAAAACTAACAAAGCATAAAGAAGCTTCAGCTTCAGTGCGATGATGAGGCATCAGGATTTGCACCGCACCTGCGACTTCATCGTTTATTTAAACCGGAGTTAAGGCTAAGGCTTTCTTACGATTAAATTAAGCTTTACGACCGCCTCTAGACTTGCTATAAAAGATATATGACGGAGGTACGCTATACGGCTAATAGGGAGCTTTTTAGGTACATAAATTGTGGATGTAGGCGAAAATTAAGGGTCCGCTATACCTGACGGTGCATTTTTTGCCGCCCATAAGATTAACATTGCGAGCGGCGATTCATTTTCAAGGTTTACCCTTGGTTGGAAAGACACAAAATTTTGCCTGTACCTAGCCCTAACAATGTTCTAGGGAGTGTTCGAAGCAGATTTCCCATTTTTTTACTGGTTTTCGAGATACAGCACTTTTCTTGAGGTATGCGATGCTAGCATTTGCAAAACAGTTGCAATAAAAGAAACCAGTGAGAAATTGAGAAATCTGCTTCGAAGACTCCCTAAAACATTGTTAGGGCTAGGTACAGGCAAAATTTTGTGTCTTTCCAACCAAGGGTAAACCTTGAAAATGAATCGCCGCTCGCAATGTTAATCTTATGGGCGGCAAAAAATGCACTGTCAGGTATAGCGGACCCTTAAGGGGTTACCGTAAAGTTGTCTGAACCAGGTAGGGCTGAGACGAGAAAATCTATAAGTAAATAATCAAAATAAGTCAGGATCGTCACCATAGTACCTTAGGACCCTTGTCTCCACAACGGCACTCTCTCTATAGCGAAGGATTCATAGATCCATACGAAAACAAAAACCAAAAACGCAATACACGATAAGCCAAAAATCACCCATGCTAAACAAAAACGGTTTTAGGCACGTACTCAGTTCGAGTTCAGAACAACTGTTTGGAATTTCTACATGGCAGTCATCCCCCCGTCCCCCCCCCCCCCCCCCCCCCCCGTTCAAATATCCCCTATCACCCCCCATCAATTAGTATTCCTACGGGCTTTTCCCTGCTATTGACCGATGGCCGGGATGACAGAATCGACCTCTAATGATGATCCTGATAGGCTCCCCGGTCACGTAGACAGCCCAATGGTAGGCGTCCGCATATGAACAATACTATGAATCCCCCCCTTATGTCATTAAACTGTAATTGTGTTATTAAACGATATCGACAAATTACATATTGATGTTAGTAATGGGTAATCTGTAACTGTAGGCCCCCATCGTTTCCCCACACCCTGTAATGGATGGTTGTTTTTAAACTGTAGGTCCCTGTCGCCCACCCCTTCTTTATTCCGGCTTTCCACTTACATTACTAAAGCAGGTACAGAGGCATGCGAAATTTCAACAAACCCTACATCTACCCCCCAGTAACTCGAAAATGCATGATGAGGGGGATGCCAGAGTGATCCTAGCTAAAATACGACCTGTTCTGCCTTCAACCCCTAACCTGACATCCTTTCCAGGGGCTCAAAACGTCCAAACCTCCCTTCTTAGGTTACTTGAAAATGAAAATTGTGACGCAGTTGAGATTTATGTGCGTAGAATGTACACTTGGTGTAACACTCATTTTCAAAAAGCATTAGTGTCTTACGAGGAGAAGAGGGGAAGACTCTCTAGGGGATGCTGATGAAAACCTAACAAATTGGACGAAATTCATCACGTAACTGCCCTATTCGAACATTTTTCTAATTTGAAGAAAATCCATGTTGTTTCGCCAGATTCTCCTGGGGGTAGAGAAGCTTGAAGAAGACTTTTTTTGTGGATTATTATTAGATATAGAGGGGCCCTTGACTTGTACCCATGGAAATAAAAGTACTAGGTATTCATGTTATTTATTATTTATTTAAATATTCCTGCCAATGACAATAGGCTATTTGGGAAAATGTCAAGACAACGGCCAAAAGAAATTGATACTAGGAAAATGGTTTGGAGGTGCCAGTGTGATACTGGTAATTTCACCACCATTGTCACAACTATATCGATCGATAGAATCGAAAGTTTACTCTATGGTTTCCATAGTAATCGCTGTGTTTCACTATGGTACCGATGTTATCGATTAGGGAACAAACCATGGGTTTGTTTACAAACATTTCTTTCCGAGCTGCGTCACTTCAAGATGGCCACTAATGAAGGTGTATATATATACCAGAATCATACAGTTCCGTAGCTTAGAATGCCGGAGAAAAACTGGGAAATTTTTTTACCCTGTAAATAAAGGGTCCGACAATGGTCGCACTAGACTTTCTCGCAATTTTTACGCCAGCGGTATCGAAAATTTTGATTTTTTTTTACGTAATTTATTTTTTTTGGACCAAAATTTTAACTTTTTCTAAAAACTCTTTTGCCATACACTGGACAATAATTTTAGGCACCTACTCACCGGATTTCAAACATATCCGTCAAATGGTGAAGTGTCGTTCGACGCGCAAAGTACGTGTTTTCTATTTTCCATGTCACGGCCTTAATTTTCAAGTAATTGAAAATCTATTGAAAATGACCTTGAAACATCTATCTGAGACCACTTTCACCAATTTTCAAGGAAATATGTCGATTAGGGTTGTTGCAAATCCGTCTGAACCAATCAAAAACGTGATTTCCATTTTTGGAAAATTTTCCTACGATAATGCCAATATTGGCCATAATTATTACGTTGGATAAATTTCGTTCGGTAAAACATGAAACTAGGTTAAAGTACACCTCCCTACCAATTTTTATTGAAATCGATCGAATAGTGCTACCGGAGTGACGACCAACGCGTTTGGGCCAAAACTGGGCCAAGTTATTGGCCCACCTCCAAGTGATTTAAAAGACCTAAAAGCATCTATTCAAAAACACTTTCGCAAATTTTCAAGGTTCCAACTTGATATACGTAGCTTCCAGGCCTTCTTAACTGTCAAAAAACACGATTTTTTGCCTTTTTTTGACCATAGCAGGCGCAATTTTTGAGTTATCAAAATTTCTCAAAAAACATGTCTAGATATTTACATTAGGTACCTACATACCGAATTTGAGCAAAATCATACGAACGGTGTGACGTCCAGTTGCGCGACAGACTGACGTACGTACGTACGTACGTACGTCGGACGGACATTTTTTAAAAACCACTTTTTTGGACTCGGGGGACCTCCAGGATCATGGGAAACCCAAAATCTCAAAATCGAAATTTTGCACGAAGACATAACTTTCTCAGCCCATGTATGACATACGGGCGAGAAAGTAAAAATAGTGCGTTTCAAATGTTGCGAAATAACCCACCCCTATTTCCCAGTATGGATTTCCACTTGATGTGCTTTTATTATAACCGCAGCATTACTCCCCCCCTGGAACATCCCCTA
The DNA here is from genome assembly GCA_950004255.1 of Mesopsocus fuscifrons. NCBI lineage: Eukaryota > Metazoa > Arthropoda > Insecta > Psocodea > Mesopsocidae > Mesopsocus > Mesopsocus fuscifrons. The sequence continues at coordinate 18,629,463 of OX465377.1, forward strand.
ACGTCATCTATTCACAGGTAATACTAAAGCCACCCCTTTGTACAGGGCTGAGGCTTTTTGGCTTTCCATAAAAAGATGATTTGAGAAAATCGTGATCCTATTTTCTGGATCATCAGTAACATATGAAACGTCTGTCAAGTTGTGTTTCAGGTTTTTTCTCTATTTCCGTTTTGATTTGTGAGTGTGGTTTTGAAATTCCCCAGCCCCAATGACAGATCCTTAAGGCTGAATATACATCCGCTATTTTTTTACGTTTGGACTTCAAACATTGTGAGAAAACTATTGGATATTTAAATATTCTGAAATATAATATGTCTTTTTAACGTTATTACTCATGAGGCGATAGTGATTTTTGTCACTTAAAAAATTGTCCAAAATTAACCGATCGTGAAATAACAACATAGCCTCATGAGTAATGACGTTAAAAAGACATATTATATTTCAGAATATTTAAATATCCAATAGTTTTCTCACAAAGTTTGAAATCGAAACGTAAAAAAAATAGCGAATGTATATTCAGCCTTAATGAGGAAACTATTGGATATTTAAATGTTCTGATATATACTTAATATGTGTTTTTAACTGTCGAAATTAAGAGGTATGAACTCCATATATAGTATAACTCTCCACTACCCACTGCTGGGAACCCCCCTAGGCCCCTTGGTGTCTCCAAGGGGGGGGGGGGAGTAGTGGTGGGGAAGGGGAGGGGGGAACTCATCCCCCTCCACCCACCTTGCCTCTACATCCTAACTTATTAATCCCGAGCCCAAGACACATGACACATGGCTAGTGACACCGAGGCCCTGTGACACCAGTGGTGTCAGCTTGAATATCTGATAGGTTAGGTCACTACATACTAAAACCACTTTGGCCACCATTTTCAATGTACCAGCAGGTGTATTCCCTTTCTCGAACGCCAGCAAACCCACCCAACTAACACCTTCAAAATTTACTGTAAGAAGAACTGTTCTCCGTATATTGCATCATGGCGTGCCTTATCTTCTTACAATAAATTTTGAAGGTGTTAGTTGGGTGGGTTTGCTGGCGTTCAAAAAAGAGAATACACCTACTGGAATTTATAAAAGAAGCCCTCAAGAAACCCTCAACCACAAGGTTTTGGACGGTCGTTCTAACGAGTCAGCATCCCCGGACGGATCATTAGTGGGGAGGGATAGCCCACCATTCCTGGAAGCATAGTCTCAGTCTAGCTTTAAGGATACATACATATGAAGCTCCCGAACACGTATAACTCAGAAGGAGACGCTTTGATCTTCGCCCCTCGGACAAACAGATTTTCAATATTTCGGGGGAAGATTTCCCTTTAGGGTACAAAATTGAATTCCCTTTGACAGGTTTCGGGGGACTTTGGGGGTAGGGAACTGAGGCTGCCCTTTATTGAGGCCTAACAAGAAGCTTGTTTTGAACGGAGGTTGGCCAAACTCCTCTTAATTAGACAACAAATAAGCTACCTCATTAATGTTTCTCAAGACTGAGATATTTGGTGAAAACTCACTAAGGCTGAATTTCACCACTTTCCGATAGTGTCTTTAACGAGAGGATTTAACGAACGGATTTACGATATCGTATGTTTAGCTTACGACAAGTGAAGTGTTTTCGAAGAGAAACAACTGCAAGCGCAACGCATTTGTCGTAAATCCGTTCGTTAAATCCTCCCGTTAAAGACACTATCGGAAAGTGGTGAAATTCAGCCTAACTGAAGTGGATATTTAAATGTTCTGAAATATAGTATGTCGTTAACATTATGTTTAATTTCTACGTTGTAGTTTTGAACAAATCTGACGTTAAAAAGACATATTATATTTTAGAACAATTCAATATCAAAAAAATTACCGGAAAAAACGTAAACAAAGAGCAAATATAAATTTAATCTTAAGAACTCCACCACTGGCTGTTATTTCCCCTAGATAGTGAAACAGAACAACAGTATACCTATAGGCATGAGGGATACGGGAGTGAAAATCTGTTGGTTCCGAAGATTCCATTTTAAACACCCCCGGTCCCCAAGTCCCCAAAGCCTCCCCACCTTCAACCAACCCCCTCTCTACTTCTTAAAGGCCTTTCACGGATAATCTCTAGGCGAAGGGATGGTTTTTGCCCATTGTCCACCCTCTTACAAAGAAGGATTTACCCTTGGAATAAAATTGATGTCTTTTATAAGAAAAAATCATCGTCTTTTGTGAAGAACAGAAAGGGTAGTTCTTACGATGCAGCTCCAAAATTTCGTGCTATTGTCATTTTTAAGAAAAAGTGACCGAGAAGTTATGACGGGCGGTGGTGTTCAAAAAACGTTTTTGGGGAACTTTGCAAGAATAAAAAATTCTTGGTTGGAAACTCCGGGGGAGATGAAATAGGGTCTCCTCATTACTTCATAGAAAAATCAATTTACCTAGTTAGGGGTGAGGGGACGATTTCAAGAATCATCCGTCGTGCTCAGCTGGCAACACTACCATCGAGATCGACCTACAGTTTTACGTGGGTTCGAACTGGTGTGACCCCTCTAGAGACGGCCATCTGTATATGCTGGAAGAAACCAACGGGACTACCTCAAGAATCTATAGACCTTGTAAATTTACATGTTGAAGCAATTTTGAATATGTAGCACTTGAACTGGGAACCATCTTGATGTTGGGGGGCGTGAAGCCTTAGGTGGGAATTCAGATAAATCTTCGACCCCACTAATCATTGAATAATTCATGTTTAAGGGTGAATCCCCACCCCACTAGTCGTGGCAGCAAACCCCCAATGGTTAATGTTGTTTTTTCCGTGCTGTCGTCTGCTTCTTCATCACTCTTTTTTTACGACAAACTTTCCGTAAGCATATTTTTCAAGTGCGGAGGGGTTAGAAATTGAATTTTGAAGTAAGAAGACTTTTATTTCATTATTTTTTCACTCGCATGTGACGTCTATAACCAAATGGGAAAATTTCGATAAAAGTGAGTGACGCATGAAATAATATTGGAGTACGGGTTGATATACACAAGGTATGCCGGCAACATCAACGAGACTTCTGTCGAAATTATTTTTTCGTCTCGGGAAATTCAATTTCCCCCCATAAAGAAAAATGAAATTGTTATTGCGTTGCCAAAAACTTCTTGATAGCTTTTCATTCGAGGTGGGGTGGCTTTGTGAAGCACTCCAATTGGTATGACGTCATCGGGAGACCCTACTACACTCTATTCCAGACAATGTTTGTTGCACCACTTCCAACGAGGCAGTCCATTTGGTTTGGACCATCGAGAGACCATGTACATTCCTCGCTATAAAAAGAGTTCGCTATAGAGAGAGTATGGGCTTTGTCAAGAGACCGTACTCGTTATAGAGAGTTACAACTCTACTTACAAAACACCGAGTTCAGTGCTAAATTTTGGAGTGACGGATTTAGAAAGACAATGAAAATCCGTAGGGGATGAAAATCAAACTGCAGTGCCATCTGGCGGAATTTCCCCCAACTTTACAGGAAGGGATGTTTCTAGTATTTCCTCGGGCGTAGGAAGCGGCATATCCGTTTCCTATGCTGCCTCAAGGCTTCTGCGAACATCAGTCCTTAATTAATGCGCCTGCCTCACAAAGAGTTCCTCGCAGTTATATAGAGCGTGGGGCATAGGCGGCGAAAGGGGGCGTAACTGGGGGGAGGGGGGGGGGGTACCTACTTTTTTTAAAAATACATTTCTTTGATATGCGTCTCTAACTCTCAGGCTCTGGCTCGCCTTTCTTGATAGGAACCTTAAAATATTGATTTCAAATTAAGGGGCTGTGGGTTCAAGGCTATTTGTTTACGTTTCTAAGGGTTCGGTTTCCCCACTTAATAAAGTCCACGGGTGAAGTTTGTCAACAAAAATTTGTCCAAAACTAACCGATCGTAAAATCACAACATAGCCTCTTAATAAATATAGCCTCATAAAGTGTGCAGAAAAAATAAAAAATAAAAAAAAAGCGATTAAGGGTCCGCTATACCTGACGGTGCATTTTTTGCCGCCCATAAGATTAACATTGCGAGCGGCGATTCATTTTCAAGGTTTACCCTTGGTTGGAAAGACACAAAATTTTGCCTGTACCTAGCCCTAACAATGTTCTAGGGAGCGTTCGAAGCAGATTTCCCATTTTTTTACTGGTTTTCGAGATACAGCACTTTTCTTGAGGTATGCGATTCTAGCATTTGCAAAACAGTTAAAATAAAAGAAACCAGTGAGAAATTGGGAAATCTGCTTCGTACACTCCCTAGAACATTGTTAGGGCTAGGTACAGGCAAAATTTTGTGTCTTTCCAACCAAGGGTAAACCTTGAAAATGAATCGCCGCTCGCAATGTTAATCTCATGGGCGGCAAAAAATGTATCGTCAGGTATAGCGTCCTCTTAAGCGGGTTACAACTAATAAATTCAAAACTTCCCTTGAAGAAATAGTAGGCTACGCCAATGACATACAACCCTTAACTAACCCCTAAACTACCACTTTACCACAAATTTAAAAATCTCACGGCGACCCCTCAGCACTTGTGTTGCTGACTCGTTAGTCTGTTTCTTTCTCCGCTAATTTGACTTTCTCTTCCAAGTAGGTAAATGTCAAGATCGTCTAAATTGCCACTGGAGCCGAGGACGTCCTCCTATGTCTGTCGCTGTTGCTGCCGCGGCAACAAATTCCCGTTTTCCAGCTTTCGTTGGGAACAATATGAAGTAGAGTACGGTAGGACTCGGAAATTTCTCGTGATGACCATAATGGAACAAACTTTAACTCAGACCTATCCCATCCCACATCCCATCCCATCCCATCCCATCCCATCCCATCCCACACTATATTAAAATCCTCTCGGTGTCCCAAAATTGTGTTTGCCACTACAGAGATTCCGCATGTCAAGTTATAATAAACGTAAAATCGCTGAGCCCTAAGAGGCCGTGCAAAAGTTACGAGTTGCGGAACTCTAAGAAAATGGGGTAGTGTAGGGTTTCGGGGTTTCTTTGTGGCTTTTTGCATCTTTCGAGCTACAGTTGATCTGAATAGCTCATTTTATTCCTCATGAAATGCACTACAAGATAAACACAAACTAAACCGTGCCAGCTAACGAGATAAACGACTTTTTGATTGAGGAAAATGATTTTCGGAAATTTTTTGGTTTGTAGCGCTGTTTAGTTTTACAATTTAAACACACGCCAAACCAATAACATTGTACTTTTTTATATATTTCTTATTCGGAATGAATCAGGCTTTAAGACACAGCAAAGTTTACCCCAAACTTTGAAGAAATATCCATTTCTAAGCGCATCATTGACCATCATACGTGAAAAACCACTAAAAAAATTCTACAGAAACTAACATATCACACCGAATTCTAAAGATGAACGAAATAAAAAGGTATATTAATGGATGTCATGGTTTAAGCTACAATTTGATATACAATACATGCATAAAATGTTTTGAGAAAATACAGAAAAAAAAATAATTTAAAAAATAATAAAAAAACTGATTTATTTTCGGATATTTGATTTCGCGCCATTTCTAGCAGACGCCAAGGGCGGTCAAAGGAAATGCCAAAGGAATTTGGAAAAACGTAGAATTATTTATTTAATTATTTAATTTTTTATATTATTTAATTAAATAAAGCTACTAAAGATGAAACTATTGAATTTTTGACAATTTAGAAATTAACCTTTCAAAATTATTTATCATAGAAAAGTGAGTTTGTTACAGATGAGACAGAGACTATTGGTTATATGGGACTGTGGCTTCCAAACTCAGTTGTGTGGTTTTGGAGCAGTGGCTCTAACATTAGCCTATCGTATGTGGGGGCCAGGGATCGAATACTAGCGGGACTTTTTTTTTAATTTCATTTTTTTCTTTTTCACCGATAAGTAGGTAAGTATATACGGTAAGGAAGTCCTGGCGATCACTCTCTCTATAACAAGCACTCACTCCCTATAACGAACATTCCCTCTTTATAATCTACAATCTTCTCTTTATAACGATGTCCTAATTTATAAAGAACACTCCCACTTTATAATCTACAAAACTCTCTCTATAACGAGGTGTCTCTCTATAACGAACACTTGCACATTATAATCTACAACACTCTTTATAACAAGGTCCCTCTCTATAACGAACATTCCCACTTTATAATCTACAACACTCTCTCTATAACGAGGTCCCTCTCTATAACGAACACACCCACTTTGTAATCTACAACATTCTCTCTATAACAAGGTGTCTCTCTATAACGAACACCCCCACTTTATAATCTAAAACATTCTCTCTATAACGAGGTCCCTTTCTATAACGAACATTCCCACTTTATAATCTACAACACTCTCTCTATAACGAGGTGTCTCTCTATAACGAACATTCACTTTAACATGTAGCAAACTCTCTAAAACTACAAAAACGTAAGCTATTGGTTATGTGGGACTGTGGCTTCCAAACTCAGTTATGTGGTTTTGGTGCAGCGGTTCCAACAGTAGCCTATCATGTGTGGGGGTCAGGGATCGAATACTGACGGGACTTTTTTTTTTATATTTCATTTTTTTCTTTTTCACCGATAAGTAGGTATTAGGTAAGTATATACGGTAAGGAAGTCCTGGCGATCACTCTCTCTATAACAAACACTCACTCCCTATAACGAACATTCCCTCTTTATAATTTACAACCTTCTCTTTATAACGAAGTCCTAATCTATAACGAACACTTCCACTTTATAATCTACAACACTCTCTATAACGAGGTCCCTCTTTATAACGAACATTTCCACTTTATAATCCAACTCTTCCTCTATAACGAGGTCCCTCTCTATAACAAACATTACTTACCTACCACTATATAATCTTCAACCTTCTCTTTATAACGAAGTCTTAATCTATAACGAACATTCGCACTTTATAATCTACAACACTCTCTATAACGAGGTCCCTCTCTATAACGATGTTTCCCATTTTATAATCTACAACACTCTCTCTATAACGAGGTGTCTCTCTATAACAAACACCCCACTTTATAATCTACAACATTCTCTCTATAACGAGGTCCCTCTCTATAACGAACACTCGCACTTTATAATCTACAACACTCTCTATAACGAGGTCCCTCTCTATAACGAACATTCCCACTTCATAATCTACAACACTCTCTCTATAACGAGGTGTCTTCTCTATAACGAACACCCCCACTTTATAATCTACAACTCTCTCTGTAACGAGGTGTCTCTCTATAACGAACACCCCCACTTTATAATCTACAACATTCTCTCTATAACGAGGTGTCTCTCTATAACGAACAATCTATAACGAACACTCCCACTTTTTAACCTACAACACTCTCTATAATAACGAGGTCCCTCTCTACAACGAACATTCCCACTTTATAATCTACAATACTCTCTCTATAACGAGGTCCAGGTCCCTCTCGATAACGAACACCCCCACTTTATAATCTACAACATTCTCTCTATAACGAGGTCCCTCTCTATAACGAACATTCGCTTTAACATGTAACAAACTCCCTATAACGAATATTCTCTATAACAAACACACAGCCTATATAAGTATTTTGATGAAATTTGATGTGCACCTGTCAATGATCATGGCCGAGGGATTTTAAGTTTAAAGTAGAGAATCAGGTACTTAAGAATAATTAAAAATTCGTGTTTTTGATTAGTCTGATAAGCAACAAGAGCTGAGTTTTCAATCTATAACATTAGGAATTAATAAGTATGTTGGGAAATAGATCTTGGAGGGTTCTTTGGAATAAAATTACAATTAGTACCTGAAAATTACAGCAGTCTTTGACTGAATTTCGATCGATTTGGCTCCAATCCCAGTTACTGACGGATGATTCTGAAATTTAGTTATACTTTTGTTTAAAACAACGTTAGGTACTTAAACATTTGTAGAGTAGAATTTCGTAATTACCTATGGCCGTTCTTTTTAAAAAAGTGCTCCAAATGAGAAACCACGTTTTTGAATGGTCGGAACTCGAAACGCATTTTGCAAACTGAATCTTAATAAAATCACAATAAAAAGAACGAAAATTTGATACTGAGTGAGAAGGTTAATTGCGGATATTGTAGGACCCTTGATTTTTTTTTTTTTTCACTAAAAAGTAGGTAGGTATGGTGAGGTAAATTTGCTCTAACGCCGTTCGTTTAATAAAAGTTTAGAGGGCGTCAATCTAGCCGCAGCGCGCCGCGGCTAAATGGACGACCTTCATAGAAAAACAAAACAAACCATGAGGCCGAAGGCCCAGGTGTCTAGCCCCACGCAGTGGCGAGGTTAAGGGCAGGCGGAGCCTGCGCTTTAGCTCGTCCCACTATATTAAAATTGTCTCGACCTAAAATCTTCAAGGGGGGTCAACTACAGAGATTCCGCATGTCAAGTTATAATAAAGGTAAAATCGCTGAGCCTTATGCGGCCGTGCAAAAGTTACGAGTTGCGGAACTCTAAGAAAATGGGGTAGTGTAGGGTTTCGGGGTTTCTTTGTGGCTTTTTGCATCTTTGGAGCTACAGTTGATCTGAATAGCTCATTTTATTCCTCATGAAATGCACTACAAGATTAACACAAACAAAACCGTGCCAGCTAACGAGATAAACGACTTTTTGATTGAGGAAAATGATTCTCGGAAATTTTTTGGTTTGTAGCGCTGTTTAGTTTTACAATTTAAACACACGCCAAACCGATAACATTGTAGTTTTTTATAAATTTCTTATTCGGAATGAATCAGGCTTTAAGACACTGCAAAGCTTACCCCAAACTTTGAAGAAATATCCATTTCTAAGCGCATTATTGACCATCATACGTTAAAAACCACTAAAAAAATTCTACAGAAACCAACATATCACACCGAATTCTAAAGATGAACGAAATAAAAAGGCATATTAATGGATGTCATTGTTTAAGCTACAATTTGATATGCAATACATGCATAAAATGTTTTGAGAAAATACAGAAAAAAAAATATTTAAATAATAAAAAAAAACTGATTTATTTTCGGATATTTGATTTCGCGCCATTTCTAGCAGACGCCAAGGGCGGTCAAAGGAAATGCCAAAGGAATTTGGAAAACCTTGAATTATATTAAAATAAAAACTATTTAATTTTTTATATTATTTAATTAAATACATAATTAAATTTAATTAAATAAAGCTACTAAAGATAAAACTATTGCATTTTTGACAATTTATAAATTAACCTTTCAAAATTTGTCATAGAAAAGTGAGTTTGTTACAGATGAGACAGAGACTATTGGTTATATGGGACTGTGGCTTCCAAACTTAGCTATGTGGTTTTAGAGCAGTGGTTCCAACAGTAGCCTATCATGTGTGGGGGTCAGGGATCGAATACTGGCGGGACTTTTTTTTTTATTTCATTTTTTTCTTTTTCACCGGTAAGTAGATAAGTATATACGGTAAGGAAGTCCTGGCGATCACTCTCTCTATAACAAACACTCACTCACTATAACGAACATTCCCTCTTTATAATCTACATATCTACAACCTTCTCTTTATAACGATGTCCTAATTTATAAAGAACACTCCCACTTTATAATCTACAACACTCTCTATAACGAACATTCCCACTTTATAATCTACATCTCTCCCTCAATAACGAGGTCTCTCTCTATAACGAATATTACCACTTTATAATCTACAACCTTCTCTTTATAACGAAGTCCTAACCTATAACGAACATTCCCACTTTATAATCTACAACTCTCCCTCTATAACGAGGTCTCTCTCTATAACGAATATTACCACTTTATAATCTACAACACTCTCTCTATAACGAAGTCCTAATCTATAACGAACACTCGCACTTTATAATCTACAACACTCTTTATAACGAGGTCCCTCTCTATAACGAACATTCCTACTTTATAATCTACAACACTCTCTCTATAACGAGGTCCCTCTCTATAACGAACACCCCCACTTTATAATCTACAACTCTCTCTATAACGAGGTGTCTCTCTATAACGAACACCCCCACTTTATAATCTACAACATTCTCTCTATAACGAGGTGTCTCTCTATAACGAACACTCCCACTTTATAACCTACAACACTCTCTATAATAACGAGGTCCCTCTCTATAACGAACATTCCCACTTTATAATCTACAACTCTCCCTCTATAACGAGGTCCCTCTCTATAACGAACATTCTCTTTAACATGTAACAAACTCTCTATAACGAATATTCTCTATAACAAACACACAGCTTATATAATTATTTTGATGACCCAATTTTGATGAAATTTGATGTACTTACACCTGTCTAAGATCATGGCCAAGGGATCCTTTTAAGTTTAAAGTAGAAAATTACTTAAGAATAATTAAAAATTCGTGTTATTGATTAGTCGGATAAGCAACAAGAGCTCAGTTTTCAGTCTATAACATGAGGAATTGATAAGTATGTTGGCAAATGGATCTTTGAGGGTTCTTTGGAATAAAATTACAATTAGTAAAAAATTACAGCAGTCTTTGACTGAATTTCGATCGATTTGGCTCCAATCCCAGTTACTGACGGATTATTCTGAAATTTAGTTATAGGTAGGTACTTTTGTTTAAAACAACGTTACTTAGGTACTTAAACATTTGTAGAGTAGAATTTCGTAATTACCTATGGCCGTTCTTTTTAAAAAAGTCCTCCAAATGAGAAACCACGTTTCTGAATGGTCGAAACTCGAAACACATTTTGCAAACTGAATCTTAATAAAATCACAAAAAAAAACGAAAATTTGATACTGAGTGAGAAGGTTAATTGCGGATATTGTAGGACCCTTGATTTTTTTTTTTTTTTTTACTAAAAAAGTAGGTAGGTATGGTGAGGTAAATTTGGAAGAAACAGTGTTCTTGTCTTCTTAAATAGCAGGCTAAGAAGAGGGTGGTAGTGTATAAGAGAAGGGTCTGATAGGGTCACCTTACGGAAAAAATACGGTTAAGTTTGTATGATGGCCCTGTAACAACTGCTTTCTTATACACTCCGTCAGTCTTCTTAGCCTGTTGCTCAGAAGACAAGAATTCTGTTTTTTACTCAAAAAAAGTCCCTGTCTTCTTAGGATAATAGAGACAGATAATCTGAGCTGATGTTGGTTTCATCACAGTGCTGTCGCCGAACGAATTTCTCAAGCATCTGAAGTATAATAGATATAGCGAGGCTATGGTGGTTCGAAACCCACCTAGGGGTGCTGATATTTGGTTGTGCTTCCAGCTTGAAATTATCTCTGGTTGCTGGGCTTGTCCCCCCCCCCACTTCTACTTCAACTACGTGTCAAAGGACCCGAAGACATCTGAAAATAATTGTTTTGGGTCCGTGCATGACCTGGAATCCGATATATATTGATGTGGGAGATCGTTATCGGGCAATGATAAGGGGGCACTCCCCCCCCCCCCCCCCCCCCAGGGCTACCAACATTCGTTAGCAGTAATGAGAATAGCAAAACAGAGGGGCAAGTCATATTTCAACCCTCCATACGTGACGCGTAAGCTGACGCGTCAAGTTATGCATGAGACCCATGGGGGTAGCCCGCTGGCCCCACCCTTAACCCCGCTGTTTACGTTTTTTCTGCACACTTTATGAGGAAACTATAGGATATTAAAATGTTCTGAAATATAATATATGTCGGAAATTAACCAATCGGCGGTTAAAAGAACAAATAATATTTTTCAGATCATTTAAATATCCAGTAGTTTCCTCATAAAATGTGGAGAAAATAACGTAAACAAACATGACTGCCCTTAAGAAGACCCGCCATGTTTATCTTTCCGCGTTCATCTGTTTTCTTTCCAAATATGGCGAGCTTGATCTCGGATCCTAGAAATTTGAAATTTCTAGGCTCGGTTTATGAGATTTGCTGCCCTGAGGCTCAGCACTGAGCTGCTGACGTAATCTAAACCAACTCAACTTCTTCTGTGTAGTTTTGCTAGTCCCGAATTTTCTAGATTTTTTCTGGTGTATCTTGCCCGGCCTAAGGTCAACCAATTCTTAATGGGTATCTGGCCTTCACCGGCCGGTGGAAAATCGACTGTTGGGCGTGATTCTGATCAAATCACACTTATAATACCTGAGCGTGTGTGGGGTATTCAACGCTGAAGCAAAATTTTTGAGTTTGTATAAAAATAACAGGAGGGCATTAAATCTGAAAGAGGGTAAAAAATTATTCTGATTTCTATTTCAGCTATTTCTGTATGGTTCTCATGGGCGACATACCACGGATACCAAAGAAAATTTTGAAAACAGTTTTCTTCAACCCCCTAAAACCCAATACAAATTTTAAAAAAAAATATATTCAAGAGATTTCTAAGGTTCTGTAATACTTAAAAGGCATTGTTAGAAAAGGGAAATCTATTCAACTCAATCCCTCTACTTCCCAACGATCGTTTACGTATTCAATGCCCCAGGTTACAAAGGTAGAAATACGTACGTAAATCACAGAAAAAAAGGTTGTAGATATTCAGGTATATCTATACTCAAAACAAAGACGGTATGCGCTGCATCCCACTGATTAGAGGCACATCCTTCCATAACCCCCAAGGCTTCCCCCCATTCCCCCCTATAGGGGGAGCACATAAAGCCGGCAATTAGTTCCTCTCCCTTTTTCATTTCAACACTTTTTCTGTCCTGAAAATGGGTAGACAGTAACTCTTTTTGTTCCTTTCACCCTTCACTGAAATAATTACACTTTTCAGGACCGTATAGTGAGGTGTTTAACACCAAGAAATTTTTCACCCGGCTAGATTTGAACCTGGCACCTGAGCCAGACACCCGACACACAATGCAAGGAAACAGAAGTGAGGTACCTGGAACCGAGGGGGTAACCACTCCAGAGATTCCTTGAGATTCCATAAAGATTTCCAAAGATTCCCAACGATATTCATAGAAAGATGAACCCCAAAGGGGTAACCACTCCAAAAATTTCCAAGATTCATAAAGATTTCCAATGATTCCCAAAGAGATTCCCAACGTGTGTTTAACGGTTAACCCCTCGCCTGGAACCTACCCAGTAATGAATAGGTATTTGGTATTTTGTAAGGTTCTAGGTAGAGCAGGTGTGTATACCAACCTATATCTGAAAAAAGAGAAGAACCTAAGATAGCTGATGAAAGTCTTTAAATTTGCTTTGAATATTAAGAGGACGCTATACCTGACGATGCATTTTTTGCCGCCCATAAGATTAACATTGCGAGCGGCGATTCATTTTCAAGGTTTACCCTTGGTTGGAAAGACACAAAATTTTGCCTGTACCTAGCCCTAACAATGTTCTAGGGAGTGTTCGAAGCAGATTTCCCATTTTTTTACTGGTTTTCGAGATACAGCACTTTTCTTGAGGTATGCGATGCTAGCATTTGCAAAACAGTTGCAATAAAAGAAACCAGTGAGAAATTGGGAAATCTGCTTCGAACACTCCCTAGAACATTGTTAGGGCTAGGTACAGGCAAAATTTTGTGTCTTCCCAACCAAGGGTAAACCTTGAAAATGAATCGCCGCTCGCAATGTTAATCTTATGGGCGGCAAAAAATGCACCGTCACGTATAGCGTCCTCTTAATCGAAGCAAAAGTTCCCTAATCCAGACTCGGTTCTCAAAAAATAAGACCATTCTAGTTCTTCGCCTACAAATTTACGATTATGCAATTAGTGTACCTTGTATGCACACAATTCATCATCAAGCACGAAAGTAGGAGATATGTAAATTAGCCTCCTCCGCACCTCCTTCCTCCTTCACCTTATCAAATATCAACAGAACGCGAAAGCTTCATCGATTTCCACCTCGGGACTTCAACCCATTTCTTAGCTACCCGCAAACTTCTAAGATTTGCTTGAACCACGCTGAAGGCTCAGTTTCATGAAGATCAACAACAGGAGCCTTAGCTCAACCGAGATTCCAGGTTCCCAAAGATTAGGTCGTCCTCTGCCCAAGCAGTTCATCGGGGAACATGGATAATCCAAAGCAAGGTCCCAAAGTATCTGGCGAACATTAAGGCAACCTAGGCCGACACATAAAATCAGATAGGTACTGGTAAAAAAAAACCACTTACCTGTTGTTGACCATCGTCCTCCCTATCAAACTTCTCAAACCGGAAGCTGTTACTCCTGTATAGTTCGTTTTCCGGTTTCCGGTTGCAGAACCTCCGGGCGAAGGACCTGTCGAGGAGATTTCCGGTTGTAGAAGTCCACAGGTCCAGCCGTAGCTGGAGGCTCTGGAGCAGGCTCATTTGGTTCCTGTGCCTTCGCCGCGGTCGATGGGTCCTTTCCGGCCTAGCACACACGTTGACCAGGTCACAAACCCTTGCGCAAGGTACCAAAGAATCGTCGGAGCAGCCACGGGGGCGGCGCCGGGCCCCCTGACCCTCAGAATACATACGATCGTCACCACCCTTGCTTGCGAGACCCACTTTTCGTAAAACAGTCGCCATCATGGCTCATTCAGCGACGGCAGCGCTCCAAGCGGGGGGTGCTCACACTTTCTCTAACTGATTTCTCCATACAGCTGACTCACCGTTCCGGGGCGTGCTGCCACCCCTCTGGCTGTCTGGAAGCTCACTGAGGACAAGGGACGTTGTTACTCACTAGGGAGAAGTCAAGGACCTACTCGAGAAATTTCAATGAGTCATTGTGCAAATAGGCGCCTGTGTAGTGCCGGTGGATGGGGAAAATTCTTTTGCTCCCACTACACCTCTTGGAAATTAAGGAAAGGGTTAAGAGGACGCTATACCTGACGATGCATTTTTTGCCTCCCATAAGATTAACATTGCGAGCGGCGATTCATTTTCAAGGTTTACCCTTGGTTGGAAAGACACAAAATTTGGCCTGTACCTAGCCCTAACAATGTTCTAGGGAGTGTTCGAAGCAGATTTCCCAATTTCTCACTGGTTTCTTTTATTGCAACTGTTTTCCAAATGCTAGCATCGCATACCTCAAGAAAAGTGCTGTATCTCGAAAACCAGTAAAAAAATGGGAAATCTGCTTCGAACACTCCCTAGAACATTGTTAGGGCTAGGTACAGGCAAAATTTTGTGTCTTTCCAACCAAGGGTAAACCTTGAAAATGAATCGCCGCTCGCAATGTTAATCTTATGGGCGGCAAAAAATGCACCGTCAGGTATAGCGGACCCTTAAGTGTCAGTTAGTGTTCAGTCCGTTAGTTAAATATCTCACAAACCTCCAGTTAAATTTAACCGAGAATCTTCGAACAAAATTTTCGTGTTAACTTGTCTGAGGCCAGACGAATTAAATTAAAGGCTTGTACATGTATAGGTATATAGGCGCATTAATTAGGTAGCTGACTATGTAGTTACATCAGGTAAACAATCGTTTACAGGTAGGCTTTTAGGCTTTACTGCTTAACAGCATGTCAGCAGCAGACTAACATAGTGTCTGTCTATTACAGGTACTTACCATCTACGACGTCACAGAGGTATCGGAAATTACTAAGAAGTAGGCAGAACTACACCGAAGAATACTGGATCCTGCTGTACCTAAGAAATGTCCCGAAAACTTCACCAGACAGGTCCACGTGCCTTCAAAACCTTTTTGTAACAGCTTACATTTCTACTTACGTTCTCCTGAAATATGTAGACAGTGGAAGACAAAGGAGCAAAATTTTAGAAGAAACTTTGTACCTCTCTCTGGGAAGTCAGTCACTAAAGTAAACTTCCCGAAACTTTTTACTTTTTCGATCCAAGGTTGTCTGCCTCTATATAAAGACCGTGTAGGGACCATGTAAAATTTGGTCGCTACAAAGAGAGCTCGCTACAGAGAGGGTTTTAATATGAGTCAGTTAGTCAGTTATGAAGATTTTTCGTTATAGAGAGGTTATAGTTGTAGTGAGGCCGAAATGTTTCACAAAAAGACGATTCAAAATACTTAATTTTATTCCGAAATACAAAAACCCCAAAAACCTACCAATTTTTATTTATTTTTCCCCAAAGTTCTTTGTTTCTCAGCAAACTCGACGACCTTTTCCTCAACAGCTAAACCTTTCCTTCGGCGAACAGCGTCCATGTAACGTCTCGCACGGTTTGCCGAGTCTGCCTTTTCCCCAAAGTGGAGGTACTCCTCTTCAGTACGAGGTACCCAAAAAGGGTCTACATCGAGCACCTGAAAACCGAACCAAAACGCTTTTACTGTGAAGACTGTGGAAGGTACATGTTGCTGGAAGCCTAGAAGAAGGGGTGGAAAGTGCCAATACCCTCAGTAGTCAGGTTCATATTCCTACAGCAGTCTCTCTATAACGAGTTGTTATAGCAATGGTTCGTTTCTTCGACATTGTATCTTCAAATAAAAGTGCGAAACTGCCTGGCTTCCCAGTGAAAAACGAACATAAATAATTTCTTCTGAGCTATGAAATATATTTTAAATATTATAAATAGGACTGTCAGGCACCTATACCAAATATTATAAGAATGACACTCTCGGGATTTCGATTCCCCTTAATTGATATGTACAGGGTGGCAATTATTGAAGTCTACGTTTTTGTTCTCTTATTTCGTCCTCTACCTGGAAGGCATTGTTTGGCCACTCCTAGCGAGGAGGCAGCAAGACCAGTAGCAGCCACCACGTGAGGTTTATTATTCCATACAACGACCCAGGCCAGGTTGCACCAAAATAGGTACTGCATGGGCTGTATACATACTCGCAGGCTGAGCTCATAAAAAATACTGCACGCAGACCACTAAAGGTAAAGATGACAAAATGACATGGGTAATGAATCAGAGTGAATCAGAGTGCAGAGATAAAACAGAAGAAAAACCATACTGGAGCCAGGATTCGAACTAAGGACCTGACCTCCTCCTCACGAGAACTGGAAATTCATTACGCTCTAATCTTTATGATGACCTCAGTTATTATAGTTTCGAGATGAAGAACGCGCCTTTAAGGTGATTTAAATGCCCAATAAAGCCTGTGGCAGTTCCTGGAGCCTGTAGAGATCAACTAAGGTTCACAAATTCAAGAGGTTGTCTTGTTTTACCCCAAACAACTCCCCGGAGACGTCACTATACGCCGACCAATCCTAGTCCTTCGTGTCTAAGAACTCATGCACTGTGATTACAGTCACCTTTATCTGACGTCATCGAGCGACCCTTCGGTAGATCGAAAGGAGTTAACCTAAAGGATTCATGGACCTTAGGCATCGGCCATTGCGTCATCACTTATGTACAAATTAATACAATTACGCGGATGCGCCAATCGATTACTGCGATGATCACCTCACTATTTTTCATTCATTCGAGATATTTTATTTATGTGGCTTTCTTCAGCGCAGAGGTAGGACACTGCACTCGCACGACGGAGGCCCCCGGTTCAAATACCCGTGTGGACAAATTTTATTTTCGAATTTTCGAACTGAAAAATGTCTTTTTAGTTGTGTTGTTATTCATATCATAAATTAGAATTAGTGTATAACGTTTCAGGCACAGGTACACACATACGTCCACAAGCCCCGCGGTCAGCCGCAGACAAACCCAAAAACAAAACAATTCTTTTTTACAAGAAAAGAAAACCAAGGTAATAATTTGTTTTGACCAAAAAAACGTCTGAAGACCTGATTTAGACACGAACAGTAGCTTCAACCAGGCATTAGAGCCAAAATTGTGATACAACGGCACCCTCGGGATAATCAACGGTTTTGGTTATTGGTGCTGGAGGCTGTGCCGTGAGCAAGAAGGGACCCGGGACCAAAAAATCAATTCTCCAGTGCTTATCATTACGTAAAACCAATAAAATGCACCTGGTTTCCCCTGCCCAGGCTCGCACTAGTCAGGTAGGACTGTGGATCCATATCAACCTAGCCGGGACCCTCTTGGGCACTTTTAGAACAGTCTATACAAGATTTTTAGCTGAAAGTCTAAGACCAGTGGGAAAAATCCAAAATCTGTACCTCAGGAAATGATTATTGGTTTATGCAGTCTGATGGTTGACTTATTTTCTATATATGATCGCATTTTAGATACTGACCACTAAATAAAAAGTTATTACACTCTGAAGTAGTCGGATTTTAGGTTGGTACAGGAGGTAAAAATACCAAAAGTGACGTAAGCTTTGGCTACTTCTCCTAAGCTCCGCATCTTCTGCTACCTAACTCACTGTATATTGTAGGAACATATCAATATCTGACAAGGGCACAGCTACTCTACAGACTCAGCTATGAAACCTGAAATCGAAATTTTCAACCCGCTATATTTACGAAAGGAAAAGGAAGACCTTTGGCACAGATTTAGAGTTCTCGTGGCTGATGTAGGTCACGAAAAAGCGGTTAGAACCCACCTAAAGCTGTAGGTCTCAATCAGGGACCACGTGATGAATACTGGGGTAAGTGACTTACCTCCCAATGGCTGAAGACGAGCTGTGGACTCGCCAATCCGGAAGTCTGCTTCCTCATTTCGGGTGCGAAGGAAAAACTTTCGATGACGGGCAGGACGGCGGTGACGGCGAATGTCGCAGTCCCCTGCGTCATGTCTCCGTGTAGGACACGTCCATGGCGACGCCCCAGCACAGCATACATCTTCCCTACAACAGAAAATGACACGAACATTAGTACAGTGACACGTTTTCGATGACGCGAATGTCGCCGAATATCAGAAGATACGTAGGCAGCTCAACTGGCTGACGGTGCTACTATATCGCCCAGCATGGTCCTATATGGCCCACTCGTGTATGGGGTAGGGTGGTAGAGTCCATTGTGTGTCTTCAGCAGCACTGCTGAAGGCTGCTTTCGTGGGTCAGAGTGGTACGTAATGGCCCATCTTTGAGCCAGGTACATAAGAATCTTCAGTGATTTTTTCGAATATCCTGCAATCGTACTTTTCTGGAGGTAGAAGATGAAAGCAAATTTGAAATTCCAATAATCGGATTTTGATTATTAGAGAATCGAACATATTCCCAATCTATCTGAGCCAGGTCTGGCAAATGAAATTTTAAAAATGATCTTCCTTCCAAGAAAATCCACCCGAAACCCAATCTCCCGGTGAGGAATATTAGGTAGAAACAAAGAAGAGATAAACCTCATTTTCCCGGCCCCATCTCCCCAATTAAGGAGGATAAGGCGATTTAGATAAAAAAGAACAATTTAATGATAAAAGGTAAGGTATAGGGTTTATTGAATGAAATTCAGGAAAGACCAGAAGCTCGGTGAATAGGATTATCTATTGAGGGCCTTCAGGGTTGTAACTGGGGCCTGGGGCTTTCGGGGCTCCGCAGGGCTGAGCCCCTCGTTCTGACACCTGTTCTACCGCACCTGGTCCATATCTCCCGCCTCTCAAGTCTAAAATGATTTAGGTGTCTCGCTCTCAGGATCCCATGTTATGGGAAATTTTAATTTCGTGAAAAATAAATAAAAGGTGACACATTTGCCACGGAAGTACTGATGCGAAACGTTTCTACGAGATTACTAAGGCTATATAAGTATTCGAAAAAAAAAAAATCGAGAAAATAAAATAAAAATAATTTGCCACTCGCTATGGTAATCTTATGGGACGCATCATCAGCTGAAGCTGCACCTTAAATGGGGAAAAATCTGTACGTCACGAAATACCTGGATTATGTAGTCCGATGACTGACTTAGTTTCTGTATTATCGCATTGTAGATTCTGACCACTAAATAAAAAGTTATTACACTCTAAAGTGGCCGGATTTGAAGTTGGTATGGGAGGCGAAAGTGACGTCACCATTTGCTAAGCTCCGCGTCTTCTGCTACCTATGTAAGCTAACTAAAGCTTGATATATCAAAGTCTGACAAGGACACAGCTACTGTCTCAACTATGAAACCGGAAACCAAAATTTTCAACCCACTCTATCTACGAAGGGAGAAGACCTTTGGAACAAATTTAGAGTTCTACCAAACTGCTTGGAAGTCCTTTATCGCGGTAGGTATATAGATTCTCCAAATTCAACACCATGCAACAAGCTCATTGGGGGAGTTCGAAACCAGTATGGCTGTTTTTGTTTTGAGATAAGTTCTGGTACGCCTTGCACATGTCCATGCAAATTATGGGCACCTTCTTTTTTTGCTCCCACCAAGGACGGAACCCTCGACAGTTGCTAAACGGAGATTTGGGGAACATGAAGCAGAGGTACACAGATCAGTAACGGGGCCTGCATTCAATTCCCACACTACCGTATCTTCAATTTTATGAGCATGGGCGTACCTGAAGGGGTGAAGGGGGGACTTGCCCCCTTCCTCCTATCCCTCTGGTCCAAAAGAAAAAAGGAGCAGAAATTAAAAACTGTTCGCTGCTGTTCTGAAAAAAAAATCGATTTAATAAGACAGTGGATATTTAAATGTTCTGAAATATAATATGTCTTTTTAACGGCCGAAATTAACAGGCCGTGTTGTGATTTTACGATTGAGTGATTTTTGTCAACAAAACCGTTCGCAAAATCACATCACAACCTATTAATTTCGGCCGATAAAAAGACATGTTATATTTCAGATCATTTAGGTGTCCAATAAAATAAGTAGCACCAGAAGGGTTTTTAATATCGATTTTCAGAGGGAATTTATTTCTTCTGAAATATAATATCTCTTTAATGTCAGAAACTACTAAACTAGCCGCGATTAAGCTTCTAACAGTAAAAAGACATTTTATATTTCAGAAAAAATAAATGTCCAAACAATACATTGTATATACCTACTTATAGTGAGACCACTGTCGATAGCCAAAATTTTTCATTTCCCATTCAACAGAATTACCCTTGAAAATTCAACAGCGACAGGTGCTAATACGGGAAGCTGCCCCGTGAGAACCTAGCGAAACAACGGAAGAGGACAACAAAGTAGAAGTAGTACAGAAGGTTGTGAACCTTTGCTTATTTTGCTCTGCTTCCGGTCGCGAGGCTCCGAACAAGTCCAACCACTCTCGGACAAAGCTTCTTCAATGCCATCTGCAAGGTGTATTTCAGGAAATCTCCATCAAAAGCAGAAAAAATTTCACAGCGTCGCAGAAACGATCATCCTGTTTTTGCCTCAAAGGGACTTCCTGAAGAGCTTGTCAAGGATCTAGAAAAATTATCGTATTGAAGCTAAGGTTGGCCGAAGTGGGGGAAAAAATTGGCCGAAGCCGGAATCAGTATAGGCCAAAACCTAGCGCACTTTCATGGGAACAGTCGAGGGGGTAACCACTTCAGAGATTCCTTGATATTCCCTGAGATTCCATAAAGATTTCCAATGATTCCCAACGATATTCATAGAAAGATGAACCCCGAAGGGGTAATAACTCCAAAACATTCCAAGATTCGCTGAGATTTCATGATTCCCAATGAGATTCCCAACGAGATTCCTGGAGTGGTTAACCCCTCGGGAACAGTGGTGACGACGTTTCTTACTGACAACTTTAATAGAAAAATATATACTTGGGAATAATTTTCATCCTCTATAACGAAACTTTTTATAACGAACCTCCCTATAGCGACCGAACATTACAGCCTCTAACAAACCCTGACTCACTTTGGAATCCTATATCTACAGAGACTTCTCTTTTCATACCGAGTACTTTTTACATAGTCCGCCGTTATAGAAAAAGACTACTGCAGTTGCAGTGCTTATTTATTCTGAAATATAATATGTCTGTTTAACGTCTGTATGTCTATTCGTATATTTTAGAACATTCAGTTTCCTCGAAAAGAAAAAACCGTTCTGGTGCCACGTTTTTTTTCGACACGTATCTATGAAACCTTCAACGACAGACGAGAAATCGAACTTCTCGAACCTGTTGAAGGGGGACAAAAGAGTTGTGAAGACGGTTAAAGATGGCGAACAACGATAGGGGCGCAGAAGCAGGAAGGGGAAGCAGAAGTGACCCAAAAGCAGGGCACAGCCTACAGGCTCAAGGACGTTCCCATGGCCTGGAGGAGGCCTGGAGCCTCTGCCACCTGGCAGTGCCGGCAGGTACCGCATGTGGCTTCCACGCTTGCTCCAGCGCCGTATCAAGGAGTTCGTCTATCTAGCCGCACCTCAGCATGGGGTAGGAATGGTAGGATCCCTATCCTAGACCATACTATCAAAAGGCTACATGGACGATCTCCTTCAAGTCTCTATACCGAGGGGTTAACCACTCCATGAATCTCGTTGGGAATCTCGTTGGGAATTTCAGGCAATCATTGGAAATCTTTATGAAATCTCTGGGAAGGTTGGAAATTTCTGGAGTAGTTAACCCTTCGGGGTGCATCTTTCTACGAATCTCGTTGAGAATCTCAGGAAATCTTCATGCAATCTCAAGCAATCTCTGGAGTGGTTACCCCCTCGCTCTATACCCTGGGATTCCACTGTTATAAGCCTGAATATATACACATTAAGGATGTCAACGCACTCGTGTTTGTTTACGTTTTTTCTGCACATTTTATTAGGACAATTTTGGATATTTAAATATTCTGAAATATAATATGTCTTTTTCGGTCTATAAAAACACATATTTCAGAACATTTAAATATCAAATAGTATCCTCATAAAATGCGCAGAAAAAAACGTAAACAACACGCCCTTAAATCAGTAAATACCTCCGCCACTGGAAAGTGTGAAATTATTCCCCAATAGCTAGGTATATCGTACCTACTTCTTACCCCATATTTGCGCAACACCAAATCCTTCAGGATTTCAACCGACAACCCTATCCGGCAGTAGGGGCCTATTGTCAATTTGTAAGAATGACGCTATGAATGGCTGAAAAGACGCATGGTCTATTTTGGCGCGAACTTGAAAGGATCCTATGGTACCTTCCATACCAGCTATTCAAACTTTGGGCCCTATTCAAAAAAAAATTACGTTCAGACGCGTGGTTCCGTTCGGTCACAATTAAAACGGTCTATGTCAAGATTGAGCTTTGGAGAAGAGAAATATATTGGAACTACCTACATACATAGACATCGTAGCCCAGTGGTTAAGAGGTAGAGGAAGCAAGCTGTCCCAGGATCAAACCCTGGTGTGTTGAGATTTTTCGTGGTGACTCTTCCAAGCCCCTGGCCTACCCAGACCTAATGGGCATACCTGGTAGGTACCTGGTCCTCACTAGCCAGGGAAAGAATCGACTGTCAGGCGTGATTCCTCAGATGTATCGTTAGGGGGGAGGGATAGCAGTTTTTGTGTGGGTACCCTCCATCCCTGAGTTGCCATTCCAGCCCCGCCATTCCAGGACGCATGTGTGTGGCCAGCTTAAGGCCCAACATACATTCGCTATTCGTTTACGTATTTTCTGCACACTTTATGAGGATACTATTGGATATTTAAGTTCTGAAATATAATGTCTTTTTTTCGTCAATACCTGACGATGCATTTTTTGCCACCCATAAGATTAACATTGCGAGCGGCGATTCATTTTCAAGGTTTACCCTTGGTTGGAAAGACACGAAATTTTGCTTGTACCTAGCCCTATCAATGTTCTAGGGAGTGTTCGAAGCAGATTTCCCAATTTCTCACTGGTTTATTTTATTGCAACTGTTTTGCAAATGCTAGCATCGCATACCTCAAGAAAAGTGCTGTATCTCGAAAACCAGTAAAAATAAAGGGTCCGACAACAGTCGCACTTAACTTTCTCGCCCAGAATGATTTTTTTTTTTTTTGTTTTTTGAGATTTTTTTGCGGGCGTAATTTTTAAGCAATCGGAAATCGGTTGAAAATGACCCACGAGCATCTATCTGAGATCACTCATACCAAATCTCACGTCTTTAATTTTATTACTGTAGTCCCAAATGCGTTCCGACCATTCAAAAACGTGGTTTCTCATTCTCAACTCATTTTCGACATTTTTTTGACAAAAACGGCCGTAATTTTGAAGATAACAAAATTCTGTTCGACAGATGTTTAAGTTACATGGTTTTACACAAATTTACCAAATTTCATGACAATCGGTCAATAAATGTGAATGGCGCCGAAACGATCTAACTTTGGTCCAGAACGGCCGTAATTTTCAACCAATTCAATTTTAGTTGAAAACGAGCTAAAGCGCAGGCTCCGCCTGCTCTTCACCTCGCCACTGCGTGGGGCTAGACACCTGGGCCTTCGGCCTCATGGTTTTTTTTAATTTTCTATGAAGGTCGTCCGCGGCGCGCTGCGGCTAGATTGACGCCCTCTAAACTTTTATTAAACGAACGGCGTTAGAGCAAATTTACCTCACCATACCTACTTACCTACTTTTTTAGTAAAAAAAAAAAAAAAAATCAAGGGTCCTACAATATCCGCAATTAACCTTCTCACTCAGTATCAAATTTTCGTTTTTTTTTGTGATTTTATTAAGATTCAGTTTGCAAAATGTGTTTCGAGTTTCGACCATTCAGAAACGTGGTTTCTCATTTGGAGGACTTTTTTAAAAAGAACGGCCATAGGTAATTACGAAATTCTACTCTACAAATGTTTAAGTACCTAAGTAACGTTGTTTTAAACAAAAGTACCTACCTATAACTAAATTTCAGAATAATCCGTCAGTAACTGGGATTGGAGCCAAATCGATCGAAATTCAGTCAAAGACTGCTGTAATTTTTTACTAATTGTAATTTTATTCCAAAGAACCCTCAAAGATCCATTTGCCAACATACTTATCAATTCCTAATGTTATAGATTGAAAACTGAGCTCTTGTTGCTTATCCGACTAATCAATAACACGAATTTTTAATTATTCTTAAGTAATTTTCTACTTTAAACTTAAAAGGATCCCTTGGCCATGATCTTAGACAGGTGTAAGTACATCAAATTTCATCAAAATTGGGTCATCAAAATAATTATATAAGCTGTGTGTTTGTTATAGAGAATATTCGTTATAGAGAGTTTGTTACATGTTAAAGAGAATGTTCGTTATAGAGAGGGACCTCGTTATAGAGGGAGAGTTGTAGATTATAAAGTGGGAATGTTCGTTATAGAGAGGGACCTCGTTATTATAGAGAGTGTTGTAGGTTATAAAGTGGGAGTGTTCGTTATACAGAGACACCTCGTTATAGAGAGAATGTTGTAGATTATAAAGTGGGGGTGTTCGTTATAGAGAGACACCTCGTTATAGAGAGAGTTGTAGATTATAAAGTGGGGGTGTTCGTTATAGAGAGGGACCTCGTTATAGAGAGAGTGTTGTAGATTATAAAGTAGGAATGTTCGTTATAGAGAGGGACCTCGTTATAAAGAGTGTTGTAGATTATAAAGTGCGAGTGTTCGTTATAGATTAGGACTTCGTTATAGAGAGAGTGTTGTAGATTATAAAGTGGTAATATTCGTTATAGAGAGAGACCTCGTTATAGAGGGAGAGTTGTAGATTATAAAGTGGGAATGTTCGTTATAGGTTTAGGACTTCGTTATAAAGAGAAGGTTGTAGATTATAAAGTGGTAATATTCGTTATAGAGAGAGACCTCGTTATTGAGGGAGAGTTGTAGATTATAAAGTGGGAATGTTCGTTATAGAGAGTGTTGTAGATTATAAAGTGGGAGTGTTCTTTATAAATTAGGACATCGTTATAAAGAGAAGGTTGTAGATATGTAGATTATAAAGAGGGAATGTTCGTTATAGTGAGTGAGTGTTTGTTATAGAGAGAGTGATCGCCAGGACTTCCTTACCGTATATACTTATCTACTTACCGGTGAAAAAGAAAAAAATGAAATAAAAAAAAAGTCCCGCCAGTATTCGATCCCTGACCCCCACACATGATAGACTACTGTTGGAACCACTGCTCTAAAACCACATAGCTAAGTTTGGAAGCCACAGTCCCATATAACCAATAGTCTCTGTCTCATCTGTAACAAACTCACTTTTCTATGACAAATTTTGAAAGGTTAATTTATAAATTGTCAAAAATGCAATAGTTTTATCTTTAGTAGCTTTATTTAATTAAATTTAATTATGTATTTAATTAAATAATATAAAAAATTAAATAGTTTTTATTTTAATATAATTCAAGGTTTTCCAAATTCCTTTGGCATTTCCTTTGACCGTCCTTGGCGTCTGCTAGAAATGGCGCGAAATCAAATATCCGAAAATAAATCAGTTTTTTTTTTATTTTTTAAATATTTTTTTTTCTGTATTTTCTCAAAACATTTTATGCATGTATTGCATATCAAATTGTAGCTTAAACAATGACATCCATTAATATGCCTTTTTATTTCGTTCATCTTTAGAATTCGGTGTGATATGTTGGTTACTGTAGAATTTTTTTAGTGGTTTTTAACGTATGATGGTCAATAATGCGCTTAGAAATGGATATTTCTTCAAAGTTTGGGGTAAGCTTTGCAGTGTCTTAAAGCCTGATTCATTCCGAATAAGAAATTTATAAAAAACTACAATGTTATCGGTTTGGCGTGTGTTTAAATTGTAAAACTAAACAGCGCTACAAACCAAAAAATTTCCGAGAATCATTTTCCTCAATCAAAAAGTCGTTTATCTCGTTAGCTGGCACGGTTTTGTTTGTGTTAATCTTGTAGTGCATTTCATGAGGAATAAAATGAGCTATTCAGATCAACTGTAGCTCCAAAGATGCAAAAAGCCACAAAGAAACCCCGAAACCCTACACTACCCCATTTTCTTAGAGTTCCGCAACTCGTAACTTTTGCACGGCCGCATAAGGCTCAGCGATTTTACCTTTATTATAACTTGACATGCGGAATCTCTGTAGTTGACCCCCCTTGAAGATTTTAGGTCGAGACAATTTTAATATAGTGGGATGACCTCGAAGCATCTATTTGTCAACACACATACCAATTTTCAGTGTTATAGATTGAAAAGTGTACCGTCGGCGCTTGTCTAACTAACCAAAAACACGATTTTTGAATTATTTTGGCGGTTTTTTGACAATAGCGGCCGCAATTTTTGACCAATCAAAAAATCCTTAAAAATGTGTCTCGGCAGTGATTTTAGACAGGTCCATACCAAATTTCATCAAAATCGGATGAACGGTATAGGCGCTAGAGCACTTCACGGACTGACTGACTGACGGACTGACGGACGGACGGACGGACGGACGGACGGACGGACGGACAGACTTTTTCCAGAAACCACTTTTTTGGACTCAGGGGACCCCCAGGATCATGGGAAACCCAAAATCTCAATTTCGAAATTTTGCACGAAAACAATACTTTCTCGCCATATATGGCTAGCGAGAAAGTAAAAATGGGAAATCTGCTTCGAACACTCCCTAGAACATTGTTAGGGCTAGGTACAGACAAAATTTTGTGTCTTTCCAACCAAGGGTAAACCTTGAAAATGAATCGCCGCTCGCAATGTTAATCTTATGGGCGGCAAAAAATGCACCGTCAGGTATAGCGGACCCTTAAGGGGAAACTGGAGTTATGCCCTTGTGGCACTAGGCCGTGACGTAACTCCCCCGCCTTGAACGCACTACTACTATAGCTACTCTCGAAGCTGTCCATGCTGCCATGCTGTACCACAGGTGAATGGAGAATCAGGCCCAGTTCATTCATGACCCATAGCAGCATTCCTCTCAAACTCACCACACCACTTCACCTATACTTCGCTTACGGCGAGAGAGGTCAACTAACTCGAAAGCACCAAATGAGATTTATTTACGCTGAGAAAAAAATAGATACCTGCACAGGAGCTGCCGATCAAAACGGGGTTCGTCCCAATTCATTGGCGGTTTGCTTAACTTCTGGAAAAGTGTGGAAGGATTCGACGACCCTCAGTTAAGTTTAACTAGAGGTTAGTCTGGTGTTTAGCTTACGAACTTATTCGGCACTTAAAATCTCTCTACAAGTTCTGCAGAAGTTATTGATGAGGATTTTTAGATTTTCGTTGAGCTCAGCGAGGGGATGATCACGCCCCGCAGTCGTATTTTCCCCCAGTCGGGACCGGGTGACTAGTACATGAGTCATAAACACATGTCCTGACTCAGGTCTAGTTTTTGCGATAATAAATTTGAATGAGTTCTTCACCTTCCTGGCGGTTTTGAGATTAAGCATGCTCATGTACTGACTCACTCGTGCAGCCTTCCCCAGTTTCTACCCTCTCTATAGCGAGAATTTTCTAACCTCTCTATAGCGAGAATTTTCTAACCTCTCTATAGCGAGAATTTTCTAACCTCTCTATAGCGAGCAGTTTCTAACCTCTCTATAGCGACCATTTTCTAACCTCTCTATAGCGAGCAGTTTCTAACCTCTCTATAGCGAGCATTTTCTAACCTCTCTATAGCGAGCAGTTTCTAACCTCTCTATAGCGTGTAAATTTACGAGAGTGGCTACTGCATTACACTATAGTTCCATTAAAAACAAATATTATATTTCAGAGCAACAAAATATCAGAAAACTGACATTGGAAACGTCAAAAACCGTTAAGGCGCATGGGTTTCCCGATCCCAGTCAAACATAACCGAAGGTTAACAGGCAGTTAACTGAGGAAAACTAAACCCACCCTAAAGGGACCTTTTGCGTAATTCACTGCAATAGTTATAATTATAGCTCTGGCAATTATAGTAACATGTCGTACAAGTGCAAACTAATCTATCCGAGTGATATTGATCAGTATTTAAAGCTAAAAATAATGTTTATTTCGAGTGCGAACTCTAATTCACAAGTCGTGACACAAGTTCATTAACCTCTCCCTTAATGAGAAGTTCTCAGGGACTCTACAGGGGAATGGTACACCCACACTTGAAACTAAATACCGAAATTACATACCCCTATAACGACTGCCACCCTCCCACACACCTCTACTGAGAATCCAAATTATACCCACCCTCAAACGAATGACGCAAATCACAGAAACATAAGTGACTGAGGTCCTGGGTTCAAACCCCAGGGCCAGTAAATTTTTGTTGGTTATAGCACAGTTATAGGTTAGAAGACACACTAAATCTTCACTGACTTGTCTTTCTAATTTACATTTTTTGAGGAAACTGTTATAGACATTTATTTCTTCTCTAATATAATAACAATCGAAAATCATAATCGCAATTTTAAAAGCACTGAAAAGTTTCAAAAGTAAAAAACACATTTTTTCTCAACTGTGGGCGTAATTTTTGAGTTATCAAAATTATATTAAAAACACATCTTAGAAATGATTTTGGTGACCTATATTCCAAATTTGAGAGAAATCGGTCCAACAAGAATTTGCCCACCCCTGATTAAGAGCTAATTTCATAAATAACGTTTTCGTAACCCCGTATTTTGCCCGCTGGGTAAGCTGTTAGGGGGTTGAAAATACCCATTAGACGACAGCAGTGCGTAAGGCTTCAATTTTTAATGCGGCTTCTGTATTTTCTGAGTCAGCACGGAAGGGCTTTAACGGTTAAGTAGGGGTTATCTTTATCTAGAGGATAAGGGTGGATGTCACCAGTTGCTAAAGCCTAGTGTCCCCTAATATCGCTAGTGGACTTTTAAGGGTCCGCTATACCTGACGGTGCATTTTTTGCCGCCCATAAGATTAACATTGCGAGCGGCGATTCATTTTCAAGGTTTACCCTTGGTTGGAAAGACACAAAATTTTGCCTGTACCTAGCCCTAACAATGTTCTAGGGAGTGTTCGAAGCAGATTTCCCATTTTTTTACTGGTTTTCGAGATACAGCACTTTTCGTGAGGTATGCGATGCTAGCATTTGCAAAACAGTTGCAATAAAAGAAACCAGTGAGAAATTGAGAAATCTGCTTCGAACACTCCCTAGAACATTGTTAGGGCTAGGTACAGGCAAAATTGTGTGACTTTTCAACCAAGGCACCAAGGGTAAACCTTGAAAATGAATCGCCGCTCGCAATGTTAATTTTATGGGCGGAAAAAAATGCATCGTCAGGTATAGCGTCCTCTTAACGACAAGATAAAGATTTCGGCTATAGATACTCACTTGATCTGTCAGCTCCCCAACCGTCGTGTTAGTACACGGGGCCTACAGTTTTAGGTCGGTTCCGAACCACCACAGCATCGATGTCCATTTCACTTGACATGCTGAGCATATCAGATATGAATACCGATCAGAAAAGATTTACAGGATCGCGATGTGGGAGTTCCCTATGAATCAGGTGTGTATAGGGTTGAAAAACAGCTCATTTTCTGCGGAATATTTTGAGTCACGCAAGGCGAAGGGGGGTAAACGTTAGATGAGTCATACTGACAACATTGCGTCATCAAGGGGAATTCCAGAGGATTTCCATCGTTCACAAACCCATAACTCATTTTTTCTTCAACGAAATGCGTAAGATATATGCAAAATCAGGGGCGTAGTTTTCAAATTTTAAATTTTTCGGGGAAGAGGACACCCTGTACTCAAGGGGTTAACCACTCGTTGGGAATCTCGTTGGGGATCCTTAAGAATCTTTATGATATCTCAGGGAATCTTGGAATTTTTTTTGGAGTGGTTACCCCTTCGGGGTTCATCTTTCTATGAATATCGTTGGGAATCTTTGGAAATCTATATGGAATCTCAGTGGAATCTCAAGGAATCTCTGGAGTGGTTACCCCCTCGCCTATACCTGAACCAGAAATCCCTATAGATTTGAATAATAAGTACCTTTGTAGAAGAACAGCTTCAATAGCCTAGTGGTCCAGTTGGGTGTATTAACACACAGGTTCGATCCCGGTTCAGAAACCGCCTAAAACTGTAGGTCCCCAACGTGAACTAACACAGCTGGTAGGGCTGCCAGCTGAGTACGATGAAAAGTTCTTCAAATGAGCTTTTATAGAAACTGGACAGTGTAGTGCCCTAACTCAATTAGAACCCCTCTCTATAGCGACCAAATTTACATGGCCGTTATAGAGAATAAATAGGCACGAGTCAAGGGGCTAGGGACAACACGTCACGACGAAGTAGTCAGTGGTAGATTTCAGGCACGGGGCTGGTCGCAATGAATGAGAAGAGGAGATATCAGGTTCTGGGCGGCAGGCTATGCTAAGTGTATGAGGCTTGAGCACGCTGAATGCGAAGCCTCAGTGCCTCGTCAACCTTTGTACCTACTGCAAGTGCTTCTTCGCGCCAAACCGAGTTTTTCGACGCAAACCTCGTGCGTTTTGTTTTCAACTTCGTTTTCTGGTAAGTCTCTTCATTTTATTTTGAGGTTTTATTGTAATATGTTCTTGCACAAACCCATTGCCATGTCCCTGATCAAAATTTGTACCTAATCGAAATTTTCTGGATCGACAACCCTATGTATAGTTAATATTTTAGGTACCTATCTACCATCATCGTGCTCAGCAGGTAGCTGTACCAAATACTAGCTCCCCAGACTTAGGGTGCGTCTCACCATACTCGGTTAACTGTTAAACTCCAGTTAAAGTCCGTTTTTACCGTGTGCAATAACTGGCATTTACCTGAAGTTTAACGTTAACCTTCAGGGATAAGGTCTACTCATCGCACTTCTGCCGATACTTGCTTCCGATTGTCGCACGACACTGCGATTACTTCGGAATGTACTTCTTACTTGTTCCCAATGAGGCAATAACAGATTTCTTGGCTCGTTGACTGGCGGATGGGGTTCGAATTTTTCATTTTCCACAATGATTCCCCTCTAGCGGCGGCTCACTCTGCCGCTTGGTGCACCTGGTTAAAGGTCGCACTGACTGGAGGATATTTTTTTAAGGGCGGCTGCTGCTTTACACCCCTGTGATTCACCTCTAGCGGCGGCTCACTCTGCCGCTTGGTGCACCGGGAAGTGTGATGAGTAGACCTTTACCACCTTCAGTTTTAGGTGGGGTCTGAACCACCACTACCAGAAAAATAATTGATAAGATTGGCATCGAACCTGCGTAACCCGACTCTCAGTGGTATAAGACAGCCAATTAGACCACTCGGCTATCGAGGTTGATAAAATTTTCCAGCACCGTGATTTGAACCAGGGACCCCTGCAGGCTGAAGGAGGGGCAGTAGTAGATAGCCGCCTGGCATGAATGAAAGCAATGCTGTAATAGTAAGTCAGGTATGAATGAATGGACCAGTTGTTGACATGGAGTAGCCCAGAAGCCGGTACCTATGTACCTATAGGGCCCCAGGTGCCAACAGTAGTCACTGGAGATTGAGTATTTCTCTCTGTAGAGCAGTGGTTCTCAAACTGTGTTCCGCGGAACCATTGGTTCCGCGAAGCCTTGCCGGGGTTCCGCGAAGCCTTCTCCGAGCTTCAGGGAATACAATTTTAGTTTAGTTTAGAAAAATTGAAATAGAAAAATGTATTGTTGTTGTTTCCTAAAAAACCTGTGAAATCGACGATCCAATGTTTAAGGTTCCACGAAAGAATTCCCGACTAAATTTGGTTCCGCCAGCCAAAAAGTTTGAGAACCACTGCTGTAGAGGCACAGTCTGGATTAAGGCCATGCAACAGGTGATGACGCATTTCTGCCGTTAACACTGACACGGGCGAATTATTTTTAAGGTTTTTCCTTGACTGGAAATACTTTTGTACTAGGTAACCATCTCAGGTTCTGTCACTTATGTCTTTCGGCAAAATCCTGTTTGATGACGTTTTTTTGAAAAATAATTGGTTTTGACTGTTTAATAAAATATAAGGGACTAAAATCTCGGTCGAGTTCGTTAATGGGGGAATCGGACGAAGGGGGGGGGGGGAATGGGGGGACTTTTTCGAAATCTGGTTTTTTGGCCATAACTCCCTTAATATTGCAATTAATGAAACGTGGTTTTCTCTGAGGGTCATCTAACATTACTACCTACAACTTTTCTTTGTAACGTTTTTTGATCCCTCCCTTAATGGTTGAATAAGGGTGTAAAAACAGGGTTTTGCACACACACAAAAATTCATAACTTGTGTCCTAGGGGTGTTATCGAGTTCTTTCGTTTTGTAATGCATTTGCCTCAATATTACCTACAACTTTTGTCTGAAAAAGTTTTTCGTCC
This sequence comes from Mesopsocus fuscifrons, assembly GCA_950004255.1. NCBI lineage: Eukaryota > Metazoa > Arthropoda > Insecta > Psocodea > Mesopsocidae > Mesopsocus > Mesopsocus fuscifrons. The sequence continues at coordinate 18,662,207 of OX465377.1, forward strand.
GACGCACCGTTTAGGCAGGGGGTGGGGGGTTGAATTTTCAAAAAACGTCATAACTCACTTATTTGGTGAGATATTCAGTTTATTCTTTTTGCTATGAGTTTCTATTAATAATATCTACAACTTTTGTCTGAATTTTTTTTTTGTAAAATCACTTTCATTTTCTGTCAGGGAGGGGGGGGGGGGTGTGAAATTTCAAAACTCAATTCCTCCGTTGTTATTGTAGAGAATGCATTTGAGTCAACTGAAAATCTTCTTAACCGTCTTTCTAAAAGATTTTAGACTGCTTTTAGTGGATGGAAGTAATCTTCAAAATCTACTTACCTACGCCTTTTTTTCAATTTTTTTCTTTTTTTTAATAAAAATTTGTAGCGAAATTTCTCCGATATCTCAAGAAGATTTCTAAAACATTGCTAGAACGTTTTAATGTCCGCCTGCATTCTAAAATTCACAAGAAATCATCATACCTATACGAGATTCTAGAACACTTCAAAAGTCCAACTGGTACTCCGAAAAAATGGCAACATTGTAGCAGTATTCCGATGCTGTAGCAAGTTGCAGCAATAATTTGTGTAACCTGATAATTTAGAACTACCGACAGGTATTTCTGGAAAATAAACTGACCAATGGGCGAGCAGAACTCCAGTAGTAACTCAGGTTTGTCAATGAATGGACTGGTGGACATGTAGTAGTCCAGTAGCAGTATACCTAATAACGAGAGCCTTAGTACGTAAATTACTAGCATCGATATTAAGGCTCCTCCCTCGTGAACCTGAAATCGCTTTTTAATTGCGCTTAACTAATTCGTACCTATTATACCTGATACAGGGTGATTAAATGTCTCTCGCGCAGACCTATTTCCTTCGAAACTTGTCTCAAAATAAGAGAAGTTGTTTCTTACGACCGAACATACATTTGCTGTTTGTTTACGTTTTTTCTGCACACTTTATGAGGAAACTATTGGATATTTAAATGTTCTGAAATATAATATGCCTTTTGAACGCCCGAAATTGGCAGGCTATATGATGATTTCACGATCAAGTAATTTTTGTCATTATTCGATAAAATCACAACCTATTCATTTCTGCCGTTAGAAAGAACAATTAAGGGCCACCATACACTCGCTATTAGTGAGAAGACTATTGGATATAGTGATGCACGATGCATGAACAAGAACAAGAAACGGCATTTCTTGTTCTTGTTCTTGCAAAGCGACTCTTGCTCTTGTTCTTGCAGTAAGGTTTTTTACCTATATTGTTCTTGTTCTTGCAGTAGAAATCATTTCTTGCTCTTGTTCTTGCTGCAAGACTCTTGCAATTTCTTGCATACACATGGAATTTTCTGCTGCCAGAGTTTTTCGTTCAAAATTTGGACTGCAATCCATGAATGAAGGTATGGAAAAAAAAACTGCCTAGGTTTATGCAAGACTCTTGCGAGAACTCTTGCAAGAGTTCTTGTTCTTGCAAGTCACTTCTTGTTCTTGTTCTTGCAGCCAAAATCGACTAGTGTTCTTGTTCTTGCATGCAAGAAATGCAAGAACAAAAGCAAGACAAGAAATTTTAGTGCATCACTAATTTTATATTTAAATATTCTGAAATATAGTATGTCTTCTTATAACGTCATTGTCATTACTCATGAGGCTATGTTGTGATTTTACGATCGAGTGATTTTTGTCACAAAAAAAAATTGTCCAAAATTAACCGATCGTGAAATCACAACATAGCCTCATGAGTAATGACGTTAAAAAGACATATTATATTTCAGAATATTTAAATATCCAATAGTTTTCTCACAAAGTTTGAAATCGGAACGTAAAAAAATAGCGAATGTATTCACCCTTAAATTTCCGTCCAGAATTAAACGTAAACAAATACGACCGCCCTTAATTCCAGCTTATTTGTGGTTCGAAGCTTGTAAACAAAAATAAATCAGTTCAATAATAAATCACATAATTCTTTCCGGTTCTCAGAAAGTCCAATTTGCAGTTATAGTTATTTTTAATTTTTTGGGGGGACCATAGGGAGATAATTTGGTGTGGCGTTGTTAGTTTTTACGGATGGGCGGATATTAGACTGGAACTGGCTTCCGCTTTGCTAAGAATCGTTAGCACATTCTGGGAACAGTCAATGCCAAATTGTGCTAATTTCAATTTTGGTTCGTTATATTCGTGTTTTTTGTGAGATTACTGCTCCAGACAGTCGTGAAACATGTAGCAGCAAAACGATTTTTCTTCCAATTGTTTTTGGATATTACTTATGTGTTCTAAAATATAGTGTCTGAAATTAAGGGTCCACTATACCTGACGGTGCATTTTTTGCCGCCCATAAGATTAACATTGCGAGCGGCGGTTTACACTTGGTTGGAAAGACACAAAATTTTGCCTGTACCTAGCGCTAACAATGTTCTAGGGAGTGTTCGAAGCAGATTTCCCAATTTCTCACTGGTTTCTTTTATTGCAATTGTTTTGCAAATGCTAGCATCGCATACCTCAAGAAAAGTGCTGTATCTCGAAAACGAGTAAAACAAATGGGAAATCTGCTTCGAACACTCCCTAGAACATTGTTAGGGCTAGGTATAGGCAACATTTTGTGTCTTTCCAACCAAGGGTAAACCTTGAAAATGAATCTCCGCTCGCAATGTTAATCTTATGGGCGGCAAAAAATGCACCGTCAGGTATAGCGGACCCTTAAAACCAATGAGTATATGTAGTAGTGTGGATAAGGTCGCCTACCAGATCACTGAGAACTCGGATCTAACCTAACCTAAAACTGTAGGTCTCCATCGTGTTGGGGATGGGGAGCTGGTATTCGGTACTGCTGCCAGATGGCAAACGTTTGCCAGGGCCAAGCCACAGACTAGGTATTACAATTTATACAAAACTATTTTATCAATTTTTTTTTCTTTCAGAGACAGGGAAATAACCAACCCAACAGCGCCATAAAAAACCCTGTGGACCAATCAACAACCTCAGTGTCTTCAGAAGTGGATGACCAGTGAAATAAATGGCCGATGTCCCATAGTAGGCATGTGCCAGGTGGTGATTCTGGCCTTACTGACGCTAGTATAGGAATGTGCGCGTGGGTCGTGATTCTCGCAGCCCTGCGGCTGGTTGCCGCGTCCAGAATCCCTCTGGTTGTGTTTGAACGTTTTGATATACAAGAAATAGAAGATTCTACCACGTGGCCTTTAGAAGAAATCAGCATCGACACGAGGCAGTACCCCGACGTCGAGCCGAGAATTCTATACCAAGTTGGGGTAAGTTCGAACCTATTTACCTAATTGCGTTTGATTTGGTCGAGGACAACCTTTTTTGAGGTCACCGTTGGAGATTAGTGATGTGTTCAGGCTTCTGATATATAATATGGGTTTTTAACGTCAGAAATTAACTGCCTGTGTCGAGGGGTTAACGACTCGTTGGGAATCAATGGAAATCTGTATGAAATCTCAGGGAATCTTGGAATTTTTTGGAGTGGTTACCCCTTCGAGGTTCATCTTTCTAGAATATAGTTGGTAATCTTTGGAAATCTTTACCGAATCTCAGGGAATCTCAAGGAAACGTTGGACAAATATTTCACTGACAAACAGAAATTAACAAAAATCACTCGATCGTAAAATCACAGCATAGCCAGTTAATTTCTTACGCATATATTATATTTCTGAACATTTAATAATCCAACAGTGTCCTCAAAAAATAATAAAAAAAAAACATAAACAAATAGCAGGCATATTTCGTCTTTAATCTACTTGATGTAGATATACCTGACTCGCTATCAAGGACTTAGAAATCCACGGTTCGACCTTGGTTGGGTACTATTACCACTTTCGCTACACAGCGTAGGCTGCTGCTGACGTAGGGCAATTTCGAGCCAGGTAGACAGGTCAGCAGGTGAGGTGTGTACTGACTGTGGGAACGCTGTGTTGGTGCAGACTTCCTACTGCTGACATAGTGGGAACATCAATGAAAATGCCTTCTTTGGCGACCTTGAAAACTAGGTACGCTGAATACTGGAGGAATTATCAGCAGTCAATTTAACACTTCATAGAGCAGTATGGGGTGAGAATCTCGGTAACATTAATACTGATAATATTATGAAAAATAAATATTACTCCAACCTTTCAAGGAAAGGTTCAGCGACTCAGCCTGTAAGGGGGGCTTTAGGTATACGTAGGTACATAGGTACAGGTGCACGGGCAGCAATTAAGCCAGGCTGGCGCCTAGCTGTATACCCGCAGTGATTTAGGACCAACTTTTTGCCCCCGAACGGGTTGCCCGTGTCCGGTCCCCATTCAAGCCTAAACAGTGGCCACGGTCCAGCGCCAGGCTGCCATTTCATCCAGGGGCACTCTACCTTAATTTCAAACACTTTTAGCTACCCCTGGGACAAGCCCAGAAACTCAGAAGTCAGCACTACCTGCTCCCCACCCATCGTATTAGTTATAGACGAGGACCTACAGTTTTAGGTGGGTTCCGAACCACCACAACCTCGATATACACTTAACTTTAAATATTGAACCAATCAGAGGTGAATGCCGATGAGAAAAACTTTTTGGTAGGATCGGGATCGAACCTGTGTGACCTGCTCTTAGTGTTCCTCTGGAGTCTGTGTAAGGTATAGACTAGGGGGTTTTAGGTTCGTAAAAACAAAGAAGTGATTTGTTTATTCTAAGAGAGGGTGCTAATAGAAAGAAAATGCTTCAGGACACGTTGAAGGCATTTTATATTTTGTACCAGTCCGAGCGGCCTATCGTTCTAGGAATCAATTTTTTCGTATATTGACAGATCACAGACTTCTATTACCACGTCTAAAATTCCAATTTCTTCTTGAACTAAAAAAATTTGGGTGACTACGGTACAACACCCCTACTGGACCTTGACTCTAATCACCCTCCACGTGGTCCTTCTTGGTCTGAAACATAATATGTCTTTTTAACTTCAAAATAGTTACCGAAGTCAATAGTGAAAAAACATAGTTTCTGGTGTCTAAAAGACATATTATATTTCAGAACAAACACGTCAATAAGGAAAATAAACAAACTGTACTTTTTCAACCTGGAAAATCACCAAATCAACCTAAACATTAGGATAATGTTTGGAGCTGTTCTACATTCCAGAACAAGCCATTTCCTTAGTCAGGTTCAGGTACAGAACAATCCAATGCAAAGTGACCGAATTAGGAAGAATGAGGGAAAAAAGCGAAGAAATGAACCTTGACCAATCGAAGATAGCGGAGTGGTCAGCCTTGTCTCAATGAATGAGGAGCCAACAAATAACAAGTAAACAAGCAGCCACGAGACAACGCTCGACTTCCTTAGTTGATTTTGGCGCGGAGAACCCGTTTGAAAAGCAAGCCCACTTCCAGTTTCAGTCGCCACTTTATTTATAGTTTACTTTTCCGTCTCTGGGACGTCAAATTACGGTGGAATGTCCTTTATGTAATCACTATCAGACTGAAAATAGCTCCCCAGCTGGTTCATATAGGGTCACAACATTGATACCAGATTAGTGTGCTAATTGCCCTACGTCATCAGTGCCTATTCACGTCAAATTAATGCGGGGTTAACGTACCCAATGGGGTGGAGGACATGCCCAGAAACTAGACCAATCCAACCTGGCAGCACTACAAAATCAAATACTACATTTCACCTGACATGCTGGATATATCAGAAAAACCTCGACCGGATCAGGATCGAACCGGGTGCCCGGTCCTTACAACCAGCTAGGCTATTTTACGAGCTAAGTCTTCGCCACATTTTTTCTCCCAAAAACCATGAATGGAGTTTACTATACGAGTTGTATCCGTAGTGACAAAAACATGAATGGACCATTCATGGAAGCAATGGTGACATCGACACGCGTGAGGTTAGCCCAACAGAAAAACACTGGACCTATACACTCGAACATAATAAATTATTCAACGTCAGACGTCCAACCATTCATTCCTCAAGGTGCAAAAAAAAGAAGAGTCTTTCGTGCCATAACCGGAACATGGAGAAATGTCTCAACGTTCGCGTTCTCTTAACCCTCAGTTAACACCCAGTTAACATCACGTGGTAGGGCGAATACAACTAGCAATGTTTGTCTAAATGTTGCCAGTTGCCTGTTAATGTTTTGGCCATATATCTACAATAATCTACATCTTTTCCCGGTATACAAAAACACCGCCTTTTTTTGGGAAATTTCCCCCGATAAGGACGCATTGAAATGAATTTTGAAAAATTGTTATTTCTGCCAATTTGTTATGTCTTCTATCTGTTTACAATCGTGTTTTCCTTACTAACCCTCAGGTATTTTTTTCTATATCGACCGGCGCGCGGCGACTATCCATTCAAAGTTCCTAACGGTCTGTCTGTCTCTTCGCCGACAATATCAGTCTGACCTCGCGGGGGCGGAAATGTAAAGGCTTTTATTTTTTTAGTTCAAGGACTATGTTTTTAGTGAGGACTTGCAAAAATATTTTTATCGGATTTCGGCTGGTTCAGGGAAACTTTTTTGCCCTTCCAAATTTAACCCTCCACGCTATGAAGCTCGTTTTGGAAAATAACGAGGGGTTAACCACTCGTTGCGAATCTCATTGGAAATCTTTATAAAATCTCAGGGAATCTTGGAATTTTTTTGGAGTGGTTACCCCTTCGCAGTTCATCTTTCTATGAATATCGTTTGGAATCTTTGCAAATCTTTAAGGAATCTCAAGGAATCTCTGGAGTGGTTACCCCCTCGGAAAATAATTACTTTGGTATCTGCAAGACTTCTTGCGATAAATGCTGTTCTTATTCTTGCTCTTGCACGCAAGAACAAGAGCCAGAAAAGATGTTCTCAGGAGTCACTAGGTGACGATTGCCGGGTTGACAGCTCACTACTCGAACACATTTTCCCACTACCGGTAAGGTACGTACCTGAATGGGAGATGCCTGATTGAGGTACCCACGTCGGCCAATTCCCTGCTTGACCGCAAGATTATATACACATCTCTGCGCATTTTTTTCGATGGTCAATTACGGAAATATTTCATTGAATCTGCGTCGAGCCTGGATCGTGCGTTACTCCTGCATATACCTCCAGGCTTCAGGCACGCTGGTATTTGGGTACAGTCCCTACCAGACAGATTCCAATACTTTCTGACCAGTAATCGTCGTCGAGGAGAAAAGTCAATTGCCAATTCCAGAAATATCGATAGTACAATGCGAGGGGGTAACCACTCAAGAGATTCCTTCCAAAGATTCCCAACGATATTCATAGAAAGATGAACCCCGAAGGGGTAACCTAACCACTCCAAAAAATTCCAAGATTCCCTGAGATTTCATGAAGATTTGCAATGATTCCCAACGAGTGGTTAACCCCTCAGTACAATGATTCTCGAAGACCTGAATGGCCTCCCTGTAACGACACCTCTTTATAACGAGCAGATTTGTATGGTATACCAAGACGGTCGTTATAGAGAGAGACAAGGAGAGCAAGATAAGTTCTAAGGCGCGCTTTTTTTTTGTTATTTATTTTGATATGGGGAAAAACAGTCTCCCTGCTCTCCCTCCATGCTAAAAAAAAAATTGGAGGTACCGAGGTTCGAACCCGTGACCCAAGGATCCATGGATAAATTTCTGACAATACCATTGGCAAGTAAGAATCCAAAGTTTCCATGTAAGTTCGGCTTAGATCCGAGTGAATTTGAGGAATTTGTATTTCGGTGGTTGAGAAGGGCTCGATTACAGATCTAGGTGTAACATTCAGGCACGACAGATTGGAATGCCGCACGGTATGGACCAGCATACCGCACATACCGCTCAGTTTTATCCCAGGCACGGAGTCAGGTTCACAGCAAGATGCAATTCATTTTTTTGAAAAAAGACTGAGGTTTCGATAAACATATCGCAGTAGGTTTTCAGGTGTCAAAAGGGCTAAGGGCAGTCGGATATTAAAATGTTCTGAAATATAAAATAACTTATTAACGGCCGAAATTAACAGGTGTGTTGTGATTTTACGATTGGTTAATTTCGGACAAATTTATTGTGGACAAAAATAACTCGATTGTAAAATAACAATACAGCCTATTAATTCGGCAATTGAAAAGACAATATTATATTTCAGAACACGCTATACCTGACGGTGCATTTTTTGCCGCCCATAAGATTAACATTGCGAGCGGCGATTCATTTTCAAGGTTTACCCTTGGTTGGAAAGACACAAAATTTTGCCTGTACCTAGCCCTAACAATGTTCTAGGGAGTGTTCGAAGCAGATTTCCCAATTTCTCACTGGTTTTCGAGATACAGCACTTTTCTTGAGGTATACGATGCTAGCATTTGCAAAACAGTTGCAATAAAAGAAGCCAGTGAGAAATTGGGAAATCTGCTTCGAACACTCCCTAGAACATTGTTAGGGCTAGGTACAGGCAAAATTTTGTGTCTTTCCAACCAAGGGTAAACCTTGAAAATGAATCGCCGCTCGCAATGTTAATCTTATGGGCGGCAAAAAATGCATCGTCAGGTATAGCGTCCTCTTAAGTAAATAAATAGTTTCCTCCGAGGGGTTAACCACTCGTTGGGAATCTCGTTGGGTTATGAAATCTCATGGAATCTTGGAATTTTTTGGAGTGGTTACCCCGTCGCAGTTCATCTTTCTATAAATATCATTGGGAATCTTTGGAAATCTCTATGGAATCTCAGGGAATCTCAAGGAATCTCTGGAGTGATTACCCCTAGGTTTCCTCATAAAGTGTGCAGCAAAAACTTAAACAAGTGGCGAATGTATGTTTGGTCTTAAGAACAACTTCCCACTTAAGAGTCCATGCAAATTATGTGCAGGAGCGTAGCAATAAGGCACTCTACGGTGCTCGTAAACTAACAGTGCGTTGGCTGCAAAGTCAGTTTTTGTAACGTTGTTCTTAGCACTGGTCGTCCTTCCTGCCCCCACGCTGTGGCCTACTTGCAAACTGGCCCTTGCCTACAATATATTATCTTCTGCATATATTTACATCCGTGCAGGTTTACATATTGGCAGGTTTGCTAGCGCCAGGCGCCATCAGTCTGTCTGCAACTACAGCCTACTTGCCACCAGTTGCTCCAGATTTTAGTGGCCATACGTTTTGGGCGGCCGTTCTGGCGTGTCGGCATCCCCGGACGCATGACAGTTTTTTTGTGGGTACCCCCTTCAACAATCAACAATACGTTCGCTATTTTTTTACGTTCCGATTTCAAACTTTGCGAGAAAACTATTGTATATTTAAATATTCTGAAATATAATATTATTAATTTAACGCCATTAGGTACTCGTGAGGCTATGTTGTGATTTTCCGATCGAGTGATTTTGGTCACACAAAAAAAATGTCCAAAATTAACCGATCGTGAAATCACAACATAGCCTCACGAGCACCTAATGACGTTAAAAAGACATATTATATTTCAGAACATTTAATAAATATCCAATAGTTTCCTCATTAAGTGTGATGAATATCGAATGTATGTTCGGTCTCACACAGTACAAACAAGAACAATAATAACGTAGCGGCTACCAGTGGGTAACAAGCCGGCAAATAGCTCAATCGCATACCTATAGTATGTCTACAACTACAATATTTATTGTTATAGCCAGGAAATATTTTCTAACAAGACGTCTAACAGGAAACCAGGCACAGGATAGTTAATGGATCTTAAAGGACAGTTTGTACCAAGGTAGTTGGATTCGTAAGGTAGTGACGTAGGTCAATCTGAGCGGTTCGCAATTTCATTTCCACGTACCCCTGAATCTGAGTCCTCTCAAATTGGACCCCCTGACCGCTCGGTCACGGCACGCCTAGGCTGTTTGTAAAGCAGGTACGTCCAAGGCCGTAGGGGGCGTGGGAGGCTGGGGCCAATCGGTCTGAATTAGTCGTCAGGTGTACCAACAGGTCCAAGATGGAAATGTAGGTGGGTCTTACGCACCAGCTGTCTATTATGTAAACTGCAGTGGGCCGCCTCATATAATGCTGCGTGTGGGTGAAATAGTTGAAAGTAAAATCGTAAAGGAGGTCGTCCATCTAGCCGCACAGGGTAAGATAGGGTGCTACGCCGCGTCAGCCCGGTCAAGCTCTTTATCTTACTTCATGCTACCAGAAACGGTGGATCTAGTCCAGACTGATGGAGATTTTTTCCGGCCTTGCCTGGACCTACCCAGCCCTGATGAGAACTAGCTCCTCAACGGCTCAGGAAAAACTCGACTGCCTGGAGAGATTCAGATCGAATCATCCCCTTGTCCGTAAGACTACATTGGCATAATCCTGTACTAATAATTCCAACAAGAGCACCCTCTTCCCCGAGGGGTTAACCACTCCAGGAATCTCGTTAGGAATCTCAGGCAATCTTTGGAAATCATCAGGGAATCTTTCTGGTTAACCCTTCTGGGTGCATCTTTGTTCGAATCCCGTTGAGAATCTCATGAAATCTTTGGAAATCTTCATACAATCTCAGGCAATTTCAAGCAATCTCTGGAGTGGTTACCCCCTCGCTCTTCCCCCAAAAACGAAGTGTGTTGTGCATAAATTTTGAGATTTACAACTTTCAACCTTGAAAAACAGACTCCTGAAAGGCCTAAGTGCAAATTTTGAATTACCTGCAATAAAGGATGTCTCAGCCCCTTGCATTTTGCAAACAAATCAACAAGAAAATGCACTCTCTGAGTGCAATAAACACATTTCTTTGTACCTGTCTATCCGTCCCCATCCACTATCGTCTGTCCGTCGGGACGATGTCATTTGAATGACGCCCATTATAGATAAGATGGGGGAAAGCTGTCGTACGTCGCCGAAGGCTCTGGAAAATACATTCCCATTCATTTTCAACGAGAAATATTCTCAAGAGGAACACACCGGTTCTATTTCGAGCCTACAAAAGTTTTTCCGAACGAAATTCACATCTGCTATGTTCAGAATGTCAAGTGAAGTGTGTATCGAGACTGTGGTGTTTCGGAACCCACCTAAAACTGTACGTTCCTCCACCAGTGTTCGTTTAATTGTTTTCATTGGAAGCTTAAATCACTACTCCCATTTCACGTTAATTAACAATTAACTTTCCAAAGTAACTTGACTAGGGAGATTTTTTTTTTTCGTCTAACCTCAAAACCACAGGAAATTTAAGCTGAAGGTGGCACGCCCTCCAAAAGTGGGTGTAATCAGTCCTTCAACCACAAGCCTGCCAACTCAGGTTGCCCCCGGCCCAACAGGTCCTACCTGCCCCTTATATTTAAGACTTGGTTAACCACAAACTCATAACTTTAAGGCTGCGCCTGCTGACGATTCATTTCGGCCACCCGACGAATTATTCTTAATTTTTTCCTTTGTTGGAAAGACTCAAAATTTCATCAATTTCCAGGTAGTTTTCGAAAACTCCCCTTGTCTTCCTTATTCGCCACTCGCAATGTTAACCTTATGAGTTGTCGAAATTCATCAGCAAAAGCAGAACCTCCCCCTGCACCAAACCTGTGATCGAAGCTCAGACTTTTCTATCTGTCTCTATTATCTAAGAAGACAGACACTTTAGCTGACGAAGAAACAGTGTTCTTGTCTTTTAAATAACAGTCTATGAAGACTGATGGAGAGTATAAGCAAACAATTGTTAATGGGCCATCTTATAAAATTAACCGTATTTTTTTCGTAAGGTGACCCTATCAGACCCTTCCCTTATACAGTAGCACCCTCTTCTTAGCCTGTTATTTAAAAAGACAAGAACACTTTCTTTCTCAAACAAAGTGTCGGATAATAGAGACAGATAGGTCTGTTGGTTTCATCGTACTTGCCTACTTTCAGTAGGTAATTTAAGGGTGGTTTTCTTTTTTTTCGATCTCCACACCCCATTTATGCATTAAAATAAAGTGGACACACTTGTGGGAAGGAGTGACATCTATATCAGGTAGACTATACCTGATACCTGGTTTAGGCACGCAGCTGCCTCGCGTCAGGCACACCACCATTCATAACAACCTTCTACTAAGGGGAGAAAAAAAGGTCGGACTAGTGACTTCTAATATTACATCAGTTTCGTGGAAAAGATGATGGGTTTGACCCTTGGTCGCAGGAGCCAGGGCAGGTTGCACCGTCTGGACCAACTCACGGCACGCGCCAGGTATAGACTGGGTTCAGCTATTTTGGATTTTTAACCCGAAGTATTTACTTGAAAATTAAGAGGACGCTATACCTGGCGGTGCATTTTTTGTCGCCCATAAGATTAACATTGCGAGCGGCGATTCATTTTCAAGGTTTACCCTTGGTTGGAAAGACACAAAATTTTCCCTGTACCTAGCCCTAACAATGTTCTAGGTAGTGTTCGAAGCAGATTTCCCATTTTTTTTTACTGGTTTTCGAGATACAGCACTTTTCTTGAGGTATGCGATGCTAGCATTTGCAAAACAGTTTCAATAAAAGAAACCAGTGAGAAATTGGGAAATCTGCTTCGAACACTCCCTAGAACATTGTTAGGGCTAGGTACAGGCAAAATTTTGTGTCTTTCCAACCAAGGGTAAACCTTGAAAATGAATCGCCGCTCGCAATGTTAATCTTATGGGCGGCAAAAAAATGCATCGTCAGGTATAGCGTCCTCTTAATCATGGGTGCCATTGGCTCTAGGAATGCCGGTTGGAATTTCGTTCCCATGGCAATCATGTTTTTACTGGTAACTTTTGGGTAAAAAAAATTCCAAAATTCCAAAATAAATATTCCTACCGTACAGCCACCACTAACTGCACTACAGCCTGATTTTACGAATCCAGATGAACTAAAATTCATTAAAAATGACTTTTGGTTACTTCACAGTGTTTGAATTACCAACCACCAACAAATCAACTGATCCAAAATGTGGAGTCTGTTTGGTCATGTTTGGTAATTCAAACACTGTGAAGTAACCGAAGTCATTTTAATGAATTTTTTTCTTACTTTTTGTTTCTAAAAGAATTGACTAAGTATCTTATATTTTTTTATTGCAAAATGGAGGTTAGTTTCTACGATAATATGAGAAAAAGTGCTTTATTTTGGTTCAGGTGAACATAAACAAACATGACTATGGGGATATTACCTTGAACCTTGAAGGTGCAATCGGCCCTGAAAATTGCTCTTCCAGGAGCAGCCAGATGTTGGAAAAGAAATCCCCCTACACAATTTTTTCTCGTCACTTACAGGTACACACACATACGATATACCTGTTCACTGTTTCCTCAAATAAACTTGTGAACTTTTACATTATGGATTATTTTCAAGAGAAGAACTTTAAAGAGTTTAGGTATGGATGAAAGGTTCGAGAGTCAAGGTGTTTTTATCGATCTTATCAGGCAAAAAAAAATTCTGCACACTATATGAGGATACTACTGGATATTTAAATGTTCTGAAATATAATATGTCTTTTTAACGGTCGAAATTAACATCTTGTGATTTTATGATCGAGAGATTTTTGTCATCAAAAAACCGTAAAACCACAACACAGCCTGTTAATTTCGGCCATTAAAAAGACATATTCTATTTCATGATCCTTATAAAGTGGGCAGAAAAACGTAAACTAATAGCACCTTAAGTGGCCCCTAATCAGAATGTTCTTCAGTCTCGATGACGAAATTGCCACAGTAGGTAAACAGCTTATGAGGTTTATATAGAAATGCGTTAAGATTGAGGAAAATCAAACCTGTTTCCGTATACCTAATCCTGATCAAGAGCTATAAGCATAACTTTACACTAATCCAGCTTCTACCTTCTCTGTTACATTGTATCTACAGATATAGGTACAATGTGCCAGAACTATGAAGCAAGAGGATCCAGGACCTAGTCCCAACGTCTCCAATTGTTTTCTGTGAGTCTCTGGGCTTACTCAGGCTTGAGGGTAGTTGGCCTTCGCCGGCTGAGGGAAAACTTGACTGATTCTGACGAAACCATTCCGTCCCCCCCCCCCCCCCCCCAGTAACGACCGCGGTGCGGCTAGATAGACGGAGTGCTTTAGATGCCCACCTAGAGCACCGTGGTTGAGAAGCAGAAGGTGCAGTCGGTACGTTGGTAGAAACAAATTAGAAAATCAAGGAAACGTCAATAATCTTATAGTAGCGCCACCCTGACCTGCCTGGCCTGAGGGCATTCTGTGAACAGTGAACATTGCAGAATGCCCTCGGGCCAGGCAGGTCAGGGCGGCGCTACTATACAAGGCAACATACGCTGAAACTGGAGGAAGCGCAAGGGGTAGCCTAGCCCTTCCGCCCTTCCCTCAGGCAAAAAGGTTGGTCTTGGTGCCTACTCCACTGCATTTCTTTGACAAGTTGAAATTTTGCTCAGAAGTGAAGGCCTATCAGAAAAATTTTGATAGACCAGGTAGAACCGGTGTGCCCCGGCTCAGAGCGTTCCTCGGAAGATATCCGTTTCAATGTTTACATCAGGAAATGATTGGATTATGTAGTCCGATTGGTGACGAAATAAAAAGGTATTACACTCTAAAGTGGCCGACTTTTAAGTTGCTATGGGAGGCGAAGACGTCACCATTTGCTAAGCTTCGCGTCTTCTGCTACCTATCTCAGTATCTCACTGTAAGCTAACTGTAGGGACCATTAAGAGGACGCTATACCTGACGGTGCATTTTTTGCCGCCCATAAGATTAACATTGCGAGCGGCGATTCATTTTCAAGGTTTACCCTTGGTTGGAAAGACACAAAATTTTGCCTGTACCTAGCCCTAACAATGTTCTAGGGAGTGTTCGAAGCAGATTTCCCAATTTCTCACTGGTTTCTTTTATTGGAACTGTTTTGCAAATGCAAGCATCGCATACCTCAAGAAAAGTGCTGTATCTCGAAAACGTAAACAAATGGGAAATCTGCTTCGAACACTCCCTAGAACATTGTTAGGGCTAGGTACAGGCAAAATTTTGTGTCTTTCCAACAAGGGCAAACCTTGAAAATGAATCGCCGCTCGCAATGTTAATCTTATGGGCGGCAAAAAATGCACCGTCAGGTATAGCGAACCCTTAATGAAAGCTCGACATAGATATCGATGTATCAAAGTCTGACAAGGATAATTTTCAACCCGTTATATCTACGAAGGGATTTGGAACAAATTTAGAGTTCTACAAAACCGTTTGAAAGTTATAGATTCTCCAAATTCGATACTATCCAGCAAGCTCATTTCAAAGGGGTAAGGGGGCAAAACAGGGGCAGGACAAGTAGTTTGCCTAGTGATGCATCGGTTCAGGTCTTACCGCCCGGTCGAGATACCAAGTGTGCCTTCAGGCCAAGTCACAATGAATGGACAGAAGGATTACATCCGAATCCCCACAAGAAGACAACCTTTCCAGCACTAACTCAGTCACACAGTCACTCATCTTAAGACTCCATAAAATAGAAACTGGACATGTTTCGGACCCAGCGTTAGATCTCCACGGATGCTGCGGGATCCAGCGCCGCATCCAGGTCTTCTACCGGGGCACGACACTTCAGTCCTTTAGGCATTATATTTTTATAAATGAAAACAGGCTTTACTGATGCAGAAGGTACTTCAAAAAGTGCTCTGGAGTGTGGCGACTGCCAACGAGGGACAACTCTCGAGAGTGCTGAGACATTATCAGGTATAGACACTTTCGAGTTCATAGCATGGGGCCAGGGGCAAGGCACAGAACACAAGATATGGGAATTGTCACGGAAAGCTCCTGCACTAGGGCCTCCGAAAAAAATTCCAGACCTTCCTGCAGTCGAACAGGGGTTCCGCAGTAAGGTGGCGTGGCACAATGATTCCCCCAAGTTATCCTGACCTGATTGGATGGATGGATGTTCTCCAAAAACTGGGAAAGTGTCATTCTTAGCCTTGACTGTGAACACAGCTTGAAAAGTTTAGATAAACCACGAACGGAACCCAGGGGCCAAATCACCGAAGAGAGAAGCGAACTATCGTCCGTGTGATAGCCACCTCAAGGTGTTCGCTTGGGCGTTCACCGTTTGTTATCACAAGGCACCACGCTGTCTCACGTGGATTCCACCTTATCACCATCTACAGCCAGCTGAGAAAACTCAGTGATAACAACTTTATCTTATTGAAGTAAAGGTAACCTTTTGTATGGGGAAAGATTTGTTTTGGAGTATCAAATCCAGCGCTACTCCTGCATCCCAGTGGTCTAAGGTTCTAACTTGTGTTCTGGGAGGCCTGGGTTCGAATCCCGGCGTAAGAAATGTTTTCCACTTACGGTATGGGAAATATCTGAAACATTTCGGTCCGGCTGAATCAAAGAAAAAGTCCCATCAAGGGTCTCCTAATAATAAACAGCGTAAATTACACACATAACAACTGGATAAGTCGAATGGCAATATCGTATTGGCAAGGCCATAAACAGTGGCTACCGGTAGTAGCAGGCACTTATAACGTCGAGATAGGCTTTCTGAAGTACAATGAGGGAGGCGCGGCACTCGGCAGCTATAAAGGAAGAAGCAAGGTACGAAGCTAGCAATTAGTGCCTGTACTGCATAGGGATAAACAAGTCGGTGACGCGCCGCCTTAAGTCACCCGTGTCGCCGATGTCAACCGCCGCCAGGTCGCCCGACGACCGGCGATTCTTGTAAGAATACAAGCCAAGTCCAAGACTAAATGCACAGAGACAGGGAGTCTTCATTGTTATGGAAGCGTCATTTTTAAGTTTCAGTGATTCTCTTCCTGTACGGGGGAAAAAAATCACCGACAGGTCGTTTTTGGGTCACTACTCTCCCCAGTCTTCAGTTAGAGAAAAACTATTGGTACTGCTGGGTTGTCTAGCTCATTTCCCATCCAACGATGTGTCACATGCCATACTTCAAACCTAAAAATATTTTCGAGAATCACCAAAATTCTTTCTTTTTTCAGGAGTCTGAAGAAGAGTTGCCCATTTGTAGTCCGTGGGCTGTGTGCAGTAAAGTAGACATGTACCAACAGCCGTGGATTGAGCGGCAATGCAGGTGCCCGGGAGCCCATGCGTGCCCGTCTGGGCTAGCCCCCCACGATGGGCATACACTTCAAGACAAAACAAGGCAATTCAAGGTAAATATAATAATAAACGTGTATTGTATTCGTTTACATTTTCATTCAGTATTAACCCATACATCGGTTACAGCGCGAACTCGGCTATAACGCTTTAACGCTATAACTCTCTTCTCGGAGGAGAAGCCTATGGGAGTCTGGGAGTCCCTTTCACAAAAAAAAGTAGCCGTATCATTGCTTATATATCAGATGATTTCTGCCCTCAGTGGCCGACGCCTCTGCCCAACTGTGTGATACCTACTGATAATGATATCGACCACGATAACCAAATCCACAGGACCTATATAAAGCTTTTGGCCCTATACCCTGTGAAAACTATCACAAGAGCACCATAAACAACTTCCGAGCGCTTGATTTATGATACTCCATCTGATTGACTCGGGGGCCCAAATTTGATCACCGTTTTCCCTGCTTCTCCATCATTAAAA
The DNA here is from genome assembly GCA_950004255.1 of Mesopsocus fuscifrons. Classification (NCBI taxonomy): domain Eukaryota; kingdom Metazoa; phylum Arthropoda; class Insecta; order Psocodea; family Mesopsocidae; genus Mesopsocus; species Mesopsocus fuscifrons. The sequence goes on from OX465377.1 coordinate 18,679,619, forward strand.
CCCAGATAACTCTCATTCGATAACACAGAGCATAACTGAGAGCCATTTCGAAAAATAGTTGTATGGCAGCGGCACCTGGTTTTTGCCATGCGATACATTTTGATTCCAGCGTCATTACAGAGGGCTTGTTATCCATCCGCGCCTCCAGGTAGTAGTGAATGAAGCCATATCTGTTTACAAGTTGACCTTAGGCTACATCATTTCTGGGCGTGGCACTCACCATTGTAAATTATTATTTATTGCGCTTTTGCAAGAGAGCTGGGTTTTTTTTTTCACACCTGACTTGGAATTTTATGGTAGTATGTCCTCGGTCATACTTAGGCACTTAGTCGGTTTTCCCCGACAGCACGAGTCTCTCTCTATAAAGACCGTCAAGGGACCATGTAAGTTTGCTCGTTATAGAGAGTCACAGCTGTATATAAATTTTCCCATAACCTTGACACCGTCCAATGACGGTCATTATATGTATAGAGGGACTAATATATACTGAACTTACGCTAATAATAGTTATTTTTTTCAGCTTTGTGAGCCAGTGAGAAAACTACCAAAGTGCAGGTTCTTCAGGGACATGACGTGGTCGCTGATCAGCACTGCTGACAACCTGACAGAACAAATCGTTCACTGTCACTGTCCTAGGGGCTCTGTCGCCTACCTCATCAAGCGGCAAGCCTTCCAGACCCATAGCGGGCTGGGCTACAAGTACTCCTTTGCCTGCTCACCCCAAAGTGTAAGTAGAGGGGTTCGATCCCGACCCTACCGAAGTTTGTCTGATCGACCTAAAACTGTAGGTCCCCATCGCTGGGCTCATCTCCACATCGCTGAGTTTTCACGTTCCTAACAGTTTGCTGATAGATACTATAGTCTCTCCCTATAACGAGCCTGTATTGCTCGCTATAAAGAGATTTTCCTATAGAGAGAGTTTTTAAATGGGCCAGGGTCCCTATAGGCGAAACTAGAAGCTTAAGAGGACGCTATACCTGACGGTGCATTTTTTGCCGCCCGTAAGATTAACATTGCGAGCGGCGATTCATTTTCAAGGTTTACCCTTGGTTGGAAAAACACAAACTTTTGTCTGTACCTAGCCCTAACAATGTTCTAGGGAGTGTTTGAAGCAGATTTCCCATTTTTTTACTGGTTTTCGAGATACAGCACTTTTCTTGAGGTATGCGATGCTAGCATTTGCAAAACAGTCGCAATAAAAGAAACGAGTGAGAAATTGTGAAATCTGCTTCGAACACTCCCTAGAACATTGTTAGGGCTAGGTACAGGCAAAATTTTGTGTCTTTCCAACCAAGGGTAAACCTTGAAAATGAATCGCCGCTCGCAATGTTAATCTTATGGGCGGTAAAAAATGCACGGTATAGCGGACCCTTAATAATTTATTTAAATAAATGATAATCCATAAAATTTCGGAAATACCCTCGTAACCTAAAGAAGTCAAAGGTCTCACCCCCTTGTTCCCTCACCCCGTACAAAATAAGCAAGGCTTTTACTCGCTTATGAATAAATAACCAAGTAATGTTGCGTGTGAACGCAGCAGTATTATTTATTTAGATGGACCCCCATGGGTAGCTTCCAAATTACATATTTCCACCCAATGGTTACATCAATTCATGTTCTTCAGCCTCATTTCTATATTCCGCGAGACTGTAGATGTCTGCGATATTAAAGACAATGCATTGCGTTTCTTAGGATAGCTTGAGCTAGTTCTTAAAGTTCACTATAAAGATATCCTCTCCAAAAGCGTTGGTGCCATTACCGCCTTTCTATCCTGCCAATAGCGTCCTTATCATAAATAGGGGACTTTTAACGGCAAGATAAATTTTTCTGTTATTTAGTTTTTAGGATTTAGTTATTCTGGATTTTTTTTACCTGTAAGCTAAACATGATTGCCATGAGTTGGTACTTTACAAGTAAGCACTTTTGGTAAAAAACTTCCAAAATAACTAAGGCTGAATTTCACCAATTTCTTATAGTATCCGATTTACGGATTTACGTTATCGTATGTTTAGCTTAATAATGTGACCTTGTAAACCCCGATCCTGCTTAATCACTATAAATTCCCTGTCGCAAAGTCTACCAAAATTCTACATCACGGCAGCTAAGTTCGAAGTTACCTTTTTGACGGCTTTTCCCTGTTTTCCCCTTTAAGAAAACTGTGGTGGCGCCTGTATTAATTTTTCATATTTTGGACACCTATATCACCCTTTTTGAACTCATTCATCCCTGAATTCATCATCATTTTAGGCTAGCTGTGGCATCGAAATTTAATTGTATACTGATCATTCCTAGATTTACATTTGTTAATAAATTTCACGATAGTAATTTGCATTTGTTTCTGTGCGATCGCATTTGTCGTAAGCTAAACATACGATAACGTAAATCCGTTCGTGAAATCCACCCGTTAGGAGACACTATCGGATACTATAAGAAAGTGTTAAATTCAGCCTTAATCCTTCATTAACGTGTACAATGGAAAAATTTTATGGTTGACATGCTGATTCAAAAACTCAAAAAAATTTAATTTGGTCTTTTTTCATTTTCAGAGGCTACGCTGCCAGCGAAAAGAGCCGTGCCGATTGTTCACGGTGCGAAAGCGGCAGGAGCGGCTTGAGGAGGTGAACACAAACACACTGTGCCAATGCCCACATGCCCACCGCTGCCCGAGGCACCACACCGACCCCGGCGTGCTGTCCGGGAAATCTTACGTCGAAGAAGCGATTCGAACCTACAGCGGCTACTGCATGCCTAATCCTACGTAACCGCCTCCCAAAACTCCTCAAAAATAGGTTAAGGCGGTAGACATGATGCAGTTTGTTTACGTTTTTTACGGAAATTTTTGGGCTGGGTCGGAAATATACATAATATCTTTTTAACGTCAAAAACTAGTTTCAGGATCGAGTAATTTTTGCCATTAAAAAATTTGACTCGACTGTGAAATCAGGAAAGCGCTTAACTACCTATAAGTAGTTTTAATGTTTACTTATATATCAGAACAAAAAATAAATATCCAACAGTCTCCGCAGAAAAAAAAACAGCACTGCATCTTCACTGTAAAGTGTGAAACTAAAAATAATTTGTTTACTTACTACAAATCTTCGAAAACACTGAAATAATTTTTGTTCTTATCAACTTACGTAACTACATCTTACCAAGAAATCAATTACGACATTTTTGTTCTGAGTTATATAAGATATAACGCCACTTTAACATCAAAAACAATTTTAGAATGTCATGAGGCATTTTCCGACTGATTTCTAGCCTTAAAAACTCCACCATTTAAATAGTTGTAATGTTTTCCTTTTGAAAATACCTACCGTAAGGTTTTAGACCCCAAAATACATAAAAGAACGAAGAAAAATGTGATTGAAAATTGTAAATAACAATATAGATTCAGAATTCAAGGGTTTAGTTGTCAACAAAACCTTTTTCTAAATAAGAAAAAACGACGTACCTAAATATGTTAGGTATTCCTTCCCTTCCCCAATTTGAACAAGTAGTTTGTTCGCTTTCACCAACGTCTCCTCCTAAAGTCAACTATATCCTGGCTATAGTGAACATTTAGGAACACTACACGGTGAAAGCCATCTTTAACGACAGGATAAATAGTATAAATATTCCAAGCATATGTTGGGCTTGTGAGAAGAGGAAAACCGTCCTCTAACCCTTGCCATAAGCTAAACACATGTTTGTAGTATTTCTACGATTTATCACTTGGATTGGTGAAACCCATCCTAAGTGTATTAGATCCATCCCTTATTCCAAGACCCCAAAGAAATGTACATTCCATGTTTGTATTTGTATTCTTTGTCTCATGTTTGTAAAACATATGATGAGTAGCTTTCACAGGTTACTAAACTCTACTATAGCGTTCCCTAAAGTTCACTATAACTTCCGAAATTGGTGTAGCACGCTATAGTCAACTTTTATGGTGACACTAAAGTGAATATTAGTAACTTGTGAAAACCATCCTAAGGTGTACTTTTGATAGATAGGTAAGGTATAGCGAATCTTATGCTCTTTTATGATATTCGCCAAATTTTATTCCAAAGCGTTTTTCTCAAAGATATTTTAACCAAATTCAACATTCTGATGTAGCAGGTCACTTAGTAGTTATTTCACTGATATTGGTAAATTTATTCAAGATGATAAAAATCTTGGTAAGTTTAACATCGGATTCGCTGTACCTTCTATCAGCGCACTTAAGTTTCAGTCTATTTTTCTCCAGTCTTATGTTAATTTCGAAAATAATTTATTTTTTTTTACTCAAAACGAAATCTGCAAGACATGTATTTAATAGATAGGTACAACGATTTATAGATCTTTTGCAAGTAAAGTTAAACATTGTTCTTATTCTTACAGCTGTCACTAGCGAACTTTCCTTATAGCGAGCATATTTAGACAATCGTTATAGAGAAAGAATTTCTCCTATATCGCAAAAATTAACATACGACTTTTGAAAAATAGGACTTAACTTGAACGTCCTCTTAATTTTAAGTGGGTTGTATGTATGTAGTGACAATGGCCAAAATGAACAGTACAACGAGAAAGTGACGTGTGTTCAATGAAATGTTCAAAACTACTGAACACTTTGTGAATGTTTTTTTATCGTTTAGATACCTCTGTGAATTTCCTTTTTGTTATCCAACGTTAATTTTAAAGGTGTTTTTAAAATGAATTTTAGTTTATTTTTAAATCCCGGTCATCATACTTACTTAGGTATGTCGTAATTCTGACGGCGACATCTCAGGGGCGTTGCAGGCCAAGCCAAAGGTATCATTTAGTCAGAATCACTACCTCCAGTCGAATGGCAGGAAAAATCCTTGCAAGTCCAGAACAGAACCTGTGTCGCCCTGCTTCATTTCTCAGTGCCCTACTACTGAACTAATATGACGCAGATAGTTCTGAAGACCAGGAATGCCTTTAGTAGTAGCTCAACTATGCTAGAGTTCCTAATAAAAAATAAATAAGTAAAAGAAATAAAAATGTGATCAATGATGTCCCACCAAGAAAGTGGGTATGCAACACAAGTGAACATTAGTGTGATCTACATAGTATAACTCAGTTTTTGCAGGCTACTTGTACAAGAAGCTCTGTTCCATAATTATTTCTCTCACCTTGCGAGTTTAGTTTCTCCAGTTAGTAGTCCTGAACTTGGGTTTATGTGATGGTTAAATATGATGGTTATTATTATTTATTTAATGATAGGTTAGTTATATGGTAAAACGAAAATAACCATTGGAAGATACAATGTGTGACGTATACAAACCACTCCAGCAGGTGTATTCCCTTTCTCGAGCGCCAGCAAACCCACCCAACTAACACCTTCAAAATTAATTGTAAGAAGAACTGTTCTCCGTATATTGCATCATGGCGTGCCTTATCTTCTTACAATAAATTTTGAAGGTGTTAGTTGGGTGGGTTTGCTGGCGTTCGAGAAAGGGAATACACCTGCTGGAATCTCGTTGGGAATCATTGCAAATCTTTATGAAATCTCAGGGAATCTTGGAATTTTTTGGAGTGGTTACCCCTTCGAGGTTCATATTTCTATGAATATCGTTGGGAATCTTTGGAAATCTTTATGGAATATCAAGGAATCTCTGGAGTGGTTACCCCCTCGGAATTAATCAAAGGTACCTCTACGATATTTCTATTTAGGGTCCCCACTCTTGGTGTTCCTGTAGGTGTAATCCCTTTCTCTAGCGCCAGAAAAGCACATTCAAACAATGTGTTTGAGGATAAACCTACAGGATCTGGATTTAAGTTTTTAACCGACAAAGGACAAGGAACAAATCAGTCAAACCTAAAAACACCATGGGGTGATTAACATTGGTGAGACAGTCACGAGCTCAAGATCCTTCGTCTCAACGAAACTGACACCAGACACTGATTGCCTCAAAGTCAGAGAATCGACACAAGGTCGAAACTACTTTCCTTCCTCCAGACCTCAAAAGAAGACACATAACACGGCGAGCAACCTAGAAAGGCCGGAAAATAGTCGAGGTGACGGTGACCACAAAGATCCTCGGGTGTCAGATGACTGACAGATGGGCCACCAGCCACCACTCTCGCCGAAGATGAAGACTAGAGGAGTGAAATGTACCGCACCAGCGTCCAGGCACCACTATACCTGAGGTGTGTAGGTACCTACAACTGGCAAATCAAGGGTTCCACCGGCCGCATACAATTCGCCCTGGAATAGAGGGGCTGGAATGGCGGGGCTGGAATGGAGGACTGGAATGGCGGGGCTGAATGGCGGGCTTGCAACACGAGTGGTTTCCCTCTCCCGATGACCCTTGCCCCATTTCTGCCCTTTCAGAGGTATTTAATTTTTTTTAGATAAGGCTTATACTTGCCTTGACTCTGCTTGATGTCTCTTGCCCCTTAAATCTATAGGAAATTTTTTATATTTGCAGATTTTCACGGCCGAAAGAACTATCAAGAAAGTAGTCAGGTGCCTTACGATGGCCGAAATCCGAGACTGGTTCTGGTTTCTGGTCGTCTCAATATCGACACGGCCAGGTGAACCGATGACGGGGGCACTTATAGTCCCAGGTCCAGGTTTTTGGACGACTTCACTAATACCCGACATAGGACTTGAACGCATTTGCGGGATCGTTAGGTTGGCGGGGCAAGTATATCTATCCAATTTGGGTGGTCGTCACTTTCGCGGTGAAATGTCTTCAATATTATTTTCTACTTAGGCCCTAACCGAACCCACTGGGGATGCCAAGGACCTACATACGTGCCAGGTGCTAAGGCTGTGGTGCGATACATGCGACGGTGCCTAGGATGCATTTTGGACGGCCGTCCAGGGATGGCAGTTTTTGTGTGGGTACCCGCCATCCCTGAGTTGACATTCCAGCCCCTCCATTCCCGGACGCACCGTATGTAGCCACCTTTAGGTTCTAGAACCAAACGAACGTCTCCTTAAAATGAGATGGGTAACGGCAAGCGGCAGTATCTAGTTATGCACTAATAAAATAGCGACACCAGGTATGGAGAAAACATTGTCGCAAAAAGATAAAAGGCGAAGAATGCGGAGGGGCTTTTTCTTCTGTGGGAGAGAGTCGGAGTTCGCGCGTGCGCGTCGTGGACACGACTGATCTAAAATAAACAGAGATCGTGGCCGAATATCAATCGGTGCCGCGCAGGAGGTCGCAATGGTCGCATCATGCCATCATGCACTTCTCCCTAATCCGCAGGTACATGACGACATCACCATACCTGGCGTTGCATTTTTACTTTCTCGCTAGCCACAATCGAGACAGTGCAGGATTTTGATGGCCAGTACGTACCAGCCTTCACCAGTGCTGCTGGCCTCACAATGGCCATATAGGACCATGCTGGGCGATATAGTAGCAGCGTCAGCCTGCTGACCTGCCTACATAATGGCGATAGCTTATACTGGCTGAGAATCGCCCACCGAGTATCAGAGGCTTAAGATTTCGTGTCTTGCCCTGTGCCAACAGAATTTTGTTAATATTTCATGATAACTCTGAAGAACAGTACGAGAACAGTACGCCTGGTCTAGTTTCCTTCTGCCTCTGGTTCCTGACCACGATAATAATATGAATTCTGAAGGCAGGCAGACAGTGAGTGACGCATCCTTAGTACCTGATTTATATGAATAGAGAGAAAGACGGTTAAATTGCATCGGTGGGAATGGTCGCCTAATACAAACTGTTCAGAAAGTTTGCGACGGAAATGAGATGAAAGTCAAAGTCCTCCCAATTCCGTTGACAGAACAGGAAGATGGGTACTTCCTCCTCGGTGGTACCTTGAAGACCACTTATTCTAAGAACGAGCGTAAAAAGTACAAATATTGGGTGTGTCACGAAAAGAGGCACGGCGATACAGTATTATAAATCTGAGCACTGATTCTATCCTTAACTAGGTATAGAGAGGTAATTAAGGGTCCGCTATACCTGACGGTGCATTTTTTGCCGCCCATAAGATCAACATTGCGAGCGGCGATTCATTTTCAAGGTTTACCCTTGGTTGGAAAGACACAATATTTTCCTGTACCTAGCCCTAACAATGTTCTAGGGAGTGTTCGAAGCAGATTTCCCATTTTTTTACTGGTTTTCGAGATACAGCACTTTTCTTGAGGTATGCGATGCTAGCATTTGCAAAACAGTTGCAATAAAAGAAACCAGTGAGAAAATGGGAAATCTGCTTCGAACACTCCCTAGAACATTGTTAGGGCTAGGAACGGGCAAAATTTTGTATCTTTCCAACCAAGGGTAAACCATGAAAATGAATCGCCGCTCTCAATGTTAATCTTATGGAGGGCAAAAAATGCACCGTCAGGTATAGCGTCCTCTTAAACTTTACTACCTGATTAGTCCCATAGGTACATGGGAAAGACAGTATAGATTCATAACACTCTGATTCATACCTATACTCGTCCATCCAAATATTTCGGAACATTCAATTTCTTGGACTTAGAGGAAGTCAGAGGATCATTTCGAGCCCAAAATTTCTCAGTCTGATTTTGACCAAAATTTGTATAGGCGACAGAGGGTCGTCCCGAACTTTTCTCAAAGACTCACCCTAATATTGTCAAAAGACATATTATATTTCAGAACATTTAAATATCCAATGGTTTCCTCATAAAGTGTGTAGATAAAATGCAAACACAGACGCTCTTAAATCCAAACTATAAAATTACTGAGACAGACAAATAAATAAGTACTTGTTACACAACCAGGACAACTAAGAAGGCTTCCTAAAACCCGTTTTGAGTAACTGATTAAAGAAATGACCTCGGAAATAACACATAAAATGTTTTAAGACTGTTACCAGGAGAAAGTGCAATACATACCTGTGATGAAATTGATTTTGGTGCAGGTCCATTAGACAAGTAAACACAATTAATGTGACAATCTGAGGTATGTCTGAGTTCCCAGGTTCGAATCCTACGGTCCTAGCAATTTTCTTTTCGTAGCCACCTGCTCTAGAGCCTGTTGAGATCACGCAGCAGTCTCTGATGAAAATCCCGAGGGGGTAACCCCTCCAGAGATTCCTTGAGATTCCCTGAGATTCCATAAAGATTTCCAAAGATTCCCAACGATATTCATAGAAAGATGAACCCCAAAAGGGTAACCAATCCAAAAAAATTCCAAGATTCCCTGAGATTTCATAAAGATTTCTAATGATTCCCAACGAGATTCCTGGAGTGGTTAACCCCTCGGAAAATCCAGACCTTTCTGCAGTAAGGTAGGTTCCCTAACCAGCCATATACCTAACCTAGAAAGAAAGTGGTCACCTGAGATACCTCACGTCAGTTCAGTGATTTGGGGACCCTTCGTCGTCGTTTCGACGTCGAAGAGACAAATCACCACCAAAATTCCACAGAATTCCAAATAATTCGAAGTGGGTGGCGCAGCCTTGCTCTAATTGTAATCGAGAATAATGACCAAATTTTATCCCGTTGCGTTCACCGCAAAACAACGCCTGAATGATGAAAATGCATTTTTCAAGCCACGGCCTATTTATTCTTTTATCGTTCACTCTCCAGACATTCCTGTCATTCCAGGGACTGTCCCATTCTCTCCATAACTCAGAACGTACCTCCGGCAAACGCCCACATAGTCTTGAAAGTTCTCTTTAGAGGAACGCCGGTTCAATCCCGATCCTATCGAAATTTTTGTGATCGGCATTCCCAGAAATCCACAAAAAATTCCAAGATTCCCTGAGATTCCATAAAGATTCCCAACGATATTCTTAGAAAGATGAACCTTGAAGGGGTAACCACTCAAAAAAAAATTCCAAGATTCCCTGAGATTTCATAAAGATTTCCAATTATTCCCAACAAGATTCCCAATGAGTGGTTAACCCCTCGGAAATGCATATCGAGGCTATGGTGGTTAGACTTCAACACAGTCCTTCCTTTCGATTCCCGAGGGCCTAATCATTTTTTTCCAATTGTGTTCCACTGAAAAAATCTGGAACACCTATACTACAAGATGGGTATACTCATGTAATAAGCTAGTCCAATATCTATTTGAACAGAACCAGATATTTCCATTGATGTACGGCACTGAAGGACGGCACTAGGACAGATACCATCTTCGGGCCTAAGCGGATAATGGAAAACTACTTATAAACAGTTTTTCGTGGTATTCTAATGATAGTTCACCTTAACGACCAGCATTAAAGTCTCATCTCATAACGATGGATATTAAGGGGAAGCACCTGTAACGCGGAGTAATTGGTACCGAGTTTGCACTGTTCACACAAACCCACGATTTCAGCCACTGATGTATTTTTTTCCGAGATATGACACCTACAAAAACTATCAATTTTTTTCTGTTGGTTGAAAAGACTCTGAATTTCGTCTAGACCTCGAAAACTGAACGGAATTTATCCAGACATATCCCTAGAACATTATTAGAGCTATAACTAGGTGAAATTAAGGGTTCGCTATACCTGACGGTGCATTTTTTGCCGCCCATAAGATTAACATTGCGAGCGGCGATTCATTTTCAAGGTTTACCCTTGGTTGGAAGCAGATTTCCCATTTTTTTTACTGGTTTTCGAGATACAGCACTTTTCTTGAGGTATGCGATGCTAGCATTTGCAAAACAGTTGCAATAAAAGAAACCAGTGAGAAATTGGGAAATCTGCTTCGAACACTCCCTAGAATGAGGGCTAGGTACAGGCAACATTTTGTGTCTTTCCAACCAAGGGTAAACCTTGAAAATGAATCGCCGCTCGCAATGTTAATCTTATGGGCGGCAAAAAATGCACCGTCAGGTATAGCGTCCTCAAGCCATACAAGCCATAAAGCAAGAGGATCGAGGAGATCGAGTCCCGACTTGTCAAGATTTTACCTGGTGAATTCCTGACGGGTACCTGGCCTTCCCCGGCTTGGGGAAAACTCGACTGATTCGGACCAGATTACTGCTGGGCCAGAACCTACCTAAAACTGTAGGTCCCCATCGTGTACAAACACGATGGGCGGGGAGCTGGTATTTGGTAGTGCTGCCAGCTGAGCACGAAAATAATTCTAGAAATGGTCTAAATGGTGTTAGTTGGAGTGATTGTCCTGCCACCCCTCTACAACCCCTCTACAAACTAACCCCACTATACCCTGGTCCTCCTAGGGCTGTAGCTGTAGCATCAAAGACGAGGGGTTAACCACTCGTTGGGAATCTCGCTGGGAATCATTGGAAATCTTTACAAAATCTCAGGGAATCTTGGAATTTTTTGGAGTGGTTACCTCTTCGGAGTTCATCTTTATATGACTATCGTTGGGAATCTTTGGAAATCTTTATGGAATCTCAGGGAATCTCAAGGAATCTCTGGAGTGGTTATCCCCTTGATCAAAGAATTTTTAGTTCGGAAGTCAGAGGTTGACTCTATAATAATGAAAATCAAATCCAGGTGCAGGCCTTGTTCGGTATCGGCGCGGCATTGACAGGTATACCCTGAGGGGTACACCGAGCATCTGTTATTTATTACCCGAGCAACAAACATTAATGCAGTCTAATTATTAATTAAGTGGTTGAGCCCCGCGTAGACCAGTAGACCGGGAGCCATTCCTGTCAATTAAACCTAACCATCAACCAACTCCTTCGGCTCCCCTCCACCAATTTTGGACCTTTTTGTTGGTGGTAACTGCCGTATTAAATTAAATTACGTTAAACTTCACAAAAAACTATTTTTATGGGTGTCCCAGGCTGCACCAAGGTACTTCAAAACTTGGTTCAACATCGCAAGCCCTGTACAACGAGGGGGTAACCACTCCAGAGATTCCTTGAGATTCCACTGAGATTCCATAAAGATTTCCAAAGATTCCCAACGATATTCATAGCAAAAACCCCAAAAGGGTAACCACTCCAAAAAATTCCAAGATTCCCTGAGATTTCATAAAGATTTCCAATGATTCCCAACGAGATTCCCAACGAGTGGTTAACCCCTCGTTGTATAATGATATTACACATAACAATAGAAACGGTTTGGTCCTAGGAACACCTATATAGAAACCAACTTTAGTGCAGACTTGTCTATCTGTCTCCATCATCCTAAGAAGACAGGTTAGAAGACTGATGGAGTGTATAAGCAAACAGCTGTTACTGGGACATCTTACAAAGTTAACCGTCTTTTTTTCGCAAGGTGACCCTATCAGGCCCTTCTCTTATTCACTAGCACCCTCTTCTAAGCCTGTTATTGAAGAAGGCACTGTTTATTTCTCAAAGTGTCTGCCCTCTTTGAATCACGGTAGGGTAACCTAGGTCAGGCCTTAACAGGCGTTATTAAGCGGAACATACAAACATTGCCTTTCTCAGGTATATAGATGATATCTCACATTTGAGTGTCTTTGTTGTACCGCTGTACTACAATAACAGATACATCGGTGACTGTTGGGATTGTTCTCAAAGTGGGCTACCGCGCTGGACACAATCTGGATCATTTAGCATAATGTATACATATTCATTTGGATACATATTCATGAGCCTCCCGCTTCCTTAAGATCATGCTCCGAGGTCAAGGAAAAGAAAGAAGATGACATTCTCTCGTACCTGTACCTAGCCGCCGGCCCACACACCTGTGCTCTCTACTTTATGCTTCCTGTAGCCCATACCTGATTACGAGTCCTTTCTCAGTCCAGTTCATAAAATATCTCATATTTGTTGTTAACAAGAAACAAGAGAGAAAGGAATTATTTACCAGAAGGGTGGGGGAACAACACCAGCAACTAATGATGGAACCACATGGAACCAACTGTGGCTCAGACTTATCTGTCTCTATTATCCAAAGAAGACAGACACTTTGTTTGAGAAAGAAACAGTGTTCTTGTCTTCATAAATAACAGGCTAAGAAGAGGGCCCTAGTGTATAAGAGAATGGTCTGATACGGTCACCTTAAGAAAAAAAAAAACTGTTAACTTTGTAAGATGGGCTAGTAACAACTGTTTGCTTATACACCCCATCAGTCTTCTTAGCCTGTTATTTAAGAAGACAAGAACACAGATTGTTTCTCAAACAAAGTGTTTGTCTCCTTAGGATAATAGAGACGATAGACGATACCAGCTCCCCAGCCGTCGTGTTATTACAAGATGGGAGTCTACAGTTTTAGGTGGGTTTCGAACCACCACAGCCTCGACATGCATTTCACTTGACATGCAGAACGTACCAGAAGTGAATGCAATCTGAAAAACTTTTTGGTAGGAAGAAAAGAAGTTGGTTGAAACCAGTTGAGAAGTATGTCAAAGACATTACATTACAAGCGGAAAATATTGACCACGCCGGGATTCGAACTTGACCGCTCGGCCACTGAGGGGCTCAACTGCGGATTACGATCGAGTTCGCAAGTCAGTGATGGCACTCGTTTTTGACGTGGGTAGACCGGTACCCCGTGATACCTCGTTTCGATAGCTCTCTTGACTTTCAGGTACGTAGGTAGTTAGGCATATGAAAATTGAATTATTTCAAGTTTTCTCGGTGGGTTCGCTGGATCTCACTTTTAATTTTATGCGGAATAGTTGAGGTAAAAATAATTAGGGTGGAGTGGACAGGTAGCGAAATAGGATCCTCTTATACCTGGGCAAGAAACGAAAATGACCAAGATTTTTTTTTCAATTTTCGCAAAAAGATTGTGCGAAGTTTCTTGCGAATTGGACGTTTCTTGGACGGACAACTCTATAATGGACTTTAGAGTGGCTTTCACGATTCCCTAAACGTGCAGATAGTGATATTACATTTATCTTCCTGATAAAGTAGCCATAGAGGGTGGTATCGGCACCGGCTTGTCTGGAGGATATCGCTATAGTGAACTTTAGGGTACACTAAAGTGGACCTTAAGAATAATTGTTGAAATCTACACTGTTCAGTACCGTTCATCTCAACTCAGCGTTTCTCTCAAAGAGAACCAAATAAGGTGCAACGAATAAGACGATATTAAAACAGTTCTGCGTTTCTTCTTCTGGCTTCTCTACCGTAAGTCCCAGTCTCAAGAATAAAAGAAAAATTTAAATAAAATAAATTGGTGCATTACTAGCAGAAAAAGAATAAGGTCATCAACTGAAGTCTACGCTGTCTCCCAGTTGCAGCCATGTAAGTAATAATACCGTAGACGTAGACAGTGGTGCTTGAAGAAGAAAAAGTGTTTACGACAGGTCTAAGTGCGTGCCTGATTGGCGCCTGTACAGTCATTTCACGGTAGACTTGTTCTTATATTGTTCTTCCCCTCGTTCATCCTTCGAAAAGTGACTGAAATTTACGTAATAATTTCATGGACATTTGGGTTCCATATAGCTGCACCACTCACTCTCCCCCATGTAGGACCTTCAATTTCTCCCGGATAGGACTCTATACCTTTCTCCTGAATAGGTTTACGTTTGGCTGCAGAAGCAGATAAGATTATGTCTTCCGATGAAAGAGAATAGAAGGCAGACTATTCTAAACGTGAGTTACAGATAAGAGTGTTCCAAAGACACAAAGAACTATTATTTTTACAACAGGTACAGGAAAATTTCTAGCCACCGTGTTTTGAACCTAGCTTGGAGCTGGATACCTCACTCTACAAGCTTCTGCAATACCCACGCTATACAATCCTCGATATAGGTCTGCACTAGAATCAGATTCCATAAGGTAAGTACTTCGTTTAGACGTATAAAACCAGTGTACGACTTAGCCTGGGAATCCACTCTTCAAGCGAGGGGTTAACCACTCGTTGGGAATCATTGGAAATCTTTATGAAATCTCAGGGAATCTTGGAATTTTTTGGAGTGGTTACCCCTTCGGGATTCATATATTTTGGGAATCTTTGGAAATCTTTAAGGAATCTCAGTGGAATCTCAAGGAATCTCTGGAGTGGTTACCCCTCGTCTTCAAGGCTCATGCTCCGGGTGTTCCAGGTTCTTCTCCCGGCAGAAGAAATTTTCCCTACTTATGGGATGGATGTCATAGTCAGGCTTCGGCCCAGTTCTTGCCTACTCCTGCCCAGTTCTAGCCGAAACAGGCTGATTTTTTTTTTTTTTTTTTTTTTTTTTGAAAAATCCTTGCAACCTTCCCGAGACCACACAGTGACCGCACAACGCAAAGCGCGGTAAATGAGAAATTCTTTCCAGGCCAAAGTGGAGCGAATTCTTCCTAGGGAGCAGCATCACAAAAAACCACCAAGGAACCACAACAATGAGCAAATTAACGTCGTTTAAATGGATTCCTCCCAAGGATTGGTTAACAATCCCAACCATACGCCAAATACTTCGACACTATTCGCCAATTCTGGGAACACACCGCACAATGTGACCAATAGGAACAGTTATCGATCTGCGATTGATCTAGCCGCCCCCGTCTTTTGCGGAAATATAATCTAAGATCCCGTTCGTCAAATAGCAGGCTCCGTTCGAGATGATGAAGAGGCAACATGTAAAATAGGGGAATTGCTTCCGTCAACGTGCCGAGCTCTCCCGATCTCATTTACATTGCGATCAACAGCTACATTAATGTCTTCTCAATGCTGGAAGACTCCAGTTGCGAATTTCCATTCTTCGCCTATGGCAAATGAGTAAGATACAACCGACGGGGTAACCACTCCAGAGATTGCATGAAGATTTCCAAAGATTTCCTGAGATTCTCAACGAGATTCGTGGAAAGATGAACCCCGAAGGGTTAACTACTACAGAAATTTCCAAGATTCCCTGATAATTCATCAAGATTTCCAATGAGATTCCCAACGAGATTCCTGGAGTGGTTAACTCCTCGGATACAACGAAATAGTGGTCAGATTCGTCATTCCAATCTAGGTATAGATAACAGAATTACTGAAGAAAGGAATATAGGTACTTTAAAGGCCGATAGGTTGCCCTCCCCCGATTTTATCATTTCTATATACATTTTTAATAAAAATAACGGGACGTTAAATTTGGAAAGGGTAAAAAGTTGTTCTAATTTCTATTTTAGTTATTTTTGTGTGGTTATTATTGGCGAAATACCACAGATACCAAAGAAAATGCTGATAACAGTCAACATTTTTTATCAGCCTTCGGCCCAGTCCTGTCTGGCTTCAGCCGAGTCTTCTTCGACTTCGGCCAAACACACCTGTAGTGCTATATAGCAATACAAACAAATAAATCCAAAAAGTCGGAAAAAGTACCTTGGTGTAACCAGCCCTTCAACGAAGAAGGGAAGAAGGTAAAAAACATTTTTCCCTCGACTGTTTTTATCACAATCGTTCGACAGAACCCTATAGCGCTTTTCTCTAGGATCTTTACCATTCACTTTATAACCATTTGACGTTTTCGAAAGTTAGTCTTCACCAGCAATTTGAAGAAGGTGCGACTTGAGAGGCATTAGAGTCGGAAACAGGGCGCGGAGGACCAAATTACTCCCAAGGCACAATTATTTCGCGTTTTGCGGTCGCGCTTCTATTGGCTTGTGGGAGAGACACGACAGATTTGGTTCACAAGATATTTGATTCGTTTCAAAATCAGCAAGGGGTGATGGGTACCTGTTTTTCACCAGCCAAGGGAAAACTCGACTGAATCACCCCTTGTATAGGTCACGAAAAGTGGACCCTGTATTCCACTAGCGGGAGGATATTCCACAAATTTATTTTCCCGATAAAGCAGCCGAAAGTCGGCTAGCAAACGTTGAGATAAGGGCGCTATTGGCAGGATGGTGAAAGGCAGCAACTTATCTTATCGGGACGATAAACGCTATAGTGAACTTTTAGAGGACACTAAAGTGGACTTTACGAACTGGGGAACCCGCCATTTATCATTGCTACAAATTCAGAATTTACTACGAGCAGGGAACAGTGGGGCGAATCAAAATTAATTCAACGTAGTTCTAAATTCGAATCACTTGTGACCTAGCTATTGAAGCGTGGTCTGTTTCTGCCTCATTAGTTTTAGGATTTGGGTCACTGAAGCAGGTACTCTTTATTCAGAAAAAACAACGAAACATGTAGTGGTTAATTAACCAAGCTAATGATGAGCTGTCGGTTTACTGAATTTGACGCCTTAGTTTCTTCAGTATAGGAGAGAAAGCTTGTCCTACATTAAAAAAAGAGGAGACTAAACCCCTGGGGGTGTATTCCCTTTCTCGAACGCCAGAAAACCCACCCAACTAACACCTTAAAAAATTATTGTAAGAAGAACTGTTCTCAATATATTGCATCATGGCGTGCCTTATCTTCTTACAACAATTTTTGAATGTGTTAGTTGAGTGGGTTTTCTGGCGTTCGGGAAAGGGAATACACCTGCAGGGGTTGCACTAAAACCTAGGTACTAGTTACAGACACGAGCTTCCTCATTTAAATTTTTGTACAGGTGTACCTTACCCACATAAATTGCTCATCCTACATAGAACAAACAAATCTAAAGACACCAAAGAAGATGAATCATCAGAAGAAAATGTACCCTATCACGAATTACGACTCAGGAGTGATCTGGGTAGCGTCCTCGACAATGTCGTAGAACGACGGAAAGACCGAACAGCTGTCAAGTGTCAACTTCACTTTCCCGCAGAAGAAACCAACAAACTGACAAATTTTTGGACAACCAGAACCACGGAGTTCTCAGCTTTGGAGAGCCAAGAATGTCGTCCATCTAGCCGCTAGATGGACTACCTCCTTCATGCCTTCATGCATACCATGATCTAGTGGGAAATCGCACAGGTCGCTGAGGTCCTGGGTTCGAATCCTGGTATAGTATAGCCACTCTGATCTGCCTGGCCCGAGGGCATTCTGTGTACAGCGAACAGTGCAAAATGCCCTCGGGCCAGGCAGGTCAGAGTGACTATACCATACCAGCGATTTTCGGTTGCTAGCATATAGGGCATAGATGACTCACCAAATATTTATTTGGCTTCGGTTAACAATCTGTTTCTTTACTTAGAATAACATCTGTGCCCTCGGGCTGTAAAACCCGAGGGGGTTCCTTGATTCCTTGAGATTCCCTGAGATTCCATAAAGATTTCCAAAGATTCCCAACGATATTCATAGAAAGATGAACCCCGAAGGGGTAACCACTCCAAAAAAATTCCAAGGTTCCCTGAGATTTCGTAAAGATTTCCAACGAGTGGTTAACCCCTCGGTAAAACCCTACAGGTAAACAGGAGAACCGTCTGTTGTCCTAACTTCTAAAGTGACACCTTTATTGTGGCACCTGTGCAGTGACAGCTATCAAAGCAATCTCACCGAAGTCTTTGTTTTCTTTTAACAATCCTACGATCCAGCAGAGGATGAAACCTCCTTGGCATTCTATTTGCCCATCGATGTGACTGCAGCGATTGTTTTATTGACCTATTAGTCGACATAACATGGGAAAGTATTGGGTGTCACTTTGTGGCTCGAGAACTGGGCTATCTATTGTACATCTTTGTTCTTCCGTACACCAACATGCACCCTGCAGAGTCAATAGGGAAATTAACCACAGTAATTAAGCCTGCCTCGACAGCGAGTGGTCTAGGTAAAGGAAAACTGAGAGCTGGGCCACCCCGGTTCGATCCCAATCCTTCCTAATTTTTTTTGATCGGTATTCACCTCTGATTTGTTCAGCATGTCAAGTGAAATGTATATCGAGGCTGTGGTGGTACTGGCAATAGTGACACTACGGTTAGGGAGCTGGTATTTGGAAGTGCTGCAGGCTCGGCCGCCGCCCTCTACTAATGCTGGATTTAGCTATTTCGGAACGGAATTTACCGGAATTTCTTTAAGTAAGTTAAGGTCGACTACACGTACTTGGTTCGCAATGCTACGTACTTCAAGCCCTACTCCGAAGTTACAGGGCGAGTGAAAAGTGTTTATAGGGGGATGTAAACCTGAGACTCTTTGTCGTGAGGTAGTGTTGTATTTTTGCATGAAATGGAGTTATAAGCCCACAGGAGCGGTTTTAAACAGTCCACATGTTTTTTTTGACAGATCGCGAAAACACAACACTACCTCACGCGGAACATTTTTTTCTAACGTTTCGGATTAAAAAATGTATGATTTTATCGTCACATTTAGTAGAAAAGCTTGATAAATGTTTGTGCTATTTACCGTAGCCATGTTACATTTTGACAATTTTTATTTCACTTACGGAAGTGGGTAATTTCTACTTTTTCTCCTATAAAAGCTAAACATAGAGTCCTACTTTCACTCGTTCGTTTCGCGTTCAAATAGCACACTATGTTTAGCTTTTAGAGTAGACACAACGAATACGATATTGCAATTACCAGTCTCCGGCAGCACTAATATGTAAACATTAGTTTTGTCGAATATTTACTTTCGCACAGTGGTTTTGGTGGAGTTCGTCGAGAATGTATATACAGCCTTAAACAAGGTTGCCATGCGTTGCTAGCGAAATAAAATAAAATAGCTAACTCCAGCCTTATACTACTACTACTACTACTGCTTTGAGGGTTTTCTACTGCCCATTTTCTGAAGAAATTCTTGGATATTTATTTGTTCTGACATATAAAGAACGTACGTCAACTACGTCAACAAAAAGCACGGTGTCGTGAGGCCTATCAGGAACTATCGAAACAAAGAGAAAGCCGACGTAGAGACGTACCTGTTAATTTGAAAGGGTAGGGCGGTGTGATTCACAAGTGAAATCATTTCACTGAAATGTCATAAAGTCACACCCCCTGGACGAGATGACTTAACTAGAAGTGAAATGTCAGGTTGTCACACCTCTCTGGCGCCAGGATGGGTAAACTAGATGACCTGCGTGCCTGGCCTCTCAGGTATGTGTTGAGTCAGGCTAGGCAAGCCTATCATAAAGGTGGCTGAGTACCATGCGTCCTAGAGTGGAGGGGCTGCGACTGCAATGGCAACTCAGGGATGGCATTCCTCCCCACTACCAATACGTCCAAGGATGCCATCTCTCCAGGACGCGTAGTATGACCAGCTTTAGGTACGGCATTACCAGACTCTGATTTTCTAATACCTTGAGCACGAGAAAGGTGGAAATGTGTCATAAAGGGACAAAAGATGAAGGTGATGAAGCTGGAATTTCGAGGGGGTAACCACTCCAGAGATTGCCTGAGATTGCATAAATATTTCCAAATATTTCCTGAGATTCTCAACGAGATTCGTGGAAAGATGCACCCGGAAGGGTTAACCATTCCAGAGATTGCCTGAGATTGCATAAATATTTCCAAAGATTTCCTGAGATTCTCAACAAGATTCGTGGAAATATGCACCCGGAAGGGTTCGCCATTCCAGAAATTTCCAAGATTCCCTGAGATTTCATAAATAAGATTTCCAATGATTTCTTGAGATTCCCAACGAGATTCCTGAAGTGGAATTTTCACCATACTGTTCGTTAACTGCAAGAGAAAAACTGGAGTATTTATCTCAGTGGCCGAGCGGTCAAGGGGTCCGCATTGAGAGGTCCGGTTTCGAACACTGGCTTCAGTCGAATAAAGTACAGTGGCTTAACCTCCAGTTAGCAGTAGATCTAACCTGGACTTTACCCCACAGACATACAATATCCACAGGTCAGACACGTAGTCTCAAGGTCTCAGACCGTGTCATTCAAACCTAAATAGGAATACCTCTCTATAGTGACCATCAAAGGACCATGTACATTTCTTCGTTATAAAGAGAGGTTTTCGTTACAAAGAGTGACAACTGAATTTTGCAATTTTCTCCAGTGCTGGAGTCACGGATCTCTTCACATTCCAGCCAGTTATAAACAACAATATGGTATTCAAATAGGCACACAAGGCTCACAGGTACCTATCATCAACTTGTCATCATGGTTGGTAATTAAAAATAACGTGCCTGCTCATATCGTGCAGACTTTGCGCTTCTATCAAGATACCATGGAAAAATACATCATTTTTCGATGTAGGTCAGGTTGGGTTAAATCGAAAGAAATATCAAATATCTCGTACTATATGGGAAATTTGGAAAAAAAAAAGCAGTTCCAGGCTCTACTAGTCAACATTTTACCTGGCATGGTGACGTTAACTGGTCAGGGGAAAACTGAACAGTAGGGCGTGACTCTCACCGAATCCTCCCTTGTATACAGAGGTCACGAGGGGTCCATGCGCACCTCCCTATACAAGGGCTGCAGTATTAAGAGGACGCTATACCTGACGGTGCATTTTTTGCCGCCCATGAGATTAACATTGCGAGCGGCGATTCATTTTCAAGGTTTACCCTTGGTTGGAAAGACACAAAATTTTGCCTGTACCTAACCCTAACAATGTTCTAGGGAGTGTTCGAAGCAGATTTCCCAATTTCTCACTGGTTTCTTTTATTGCAACTGCTTTGCAAATGCTAGCATCCCACACCTCAAGAAAAGTGCTGTATCTCGAAAAACCAGTAAAAAAATGGGAAATCTGCTTCGAACACTCCCTAGAACATTGTTAGGGCTAGGTACAGGCAAGGGTAAACCTTGAAAATGAATCACCGCTCGCAATGTTAATCTTATGGGCAGCAAAAAATGCACCGTCAGGTATAGCGGAGCCTTAATGAGTTTGTAGACGTAGTTAGATGTATTGTACCTAATAGTGAGGAGGATTAGGAAAAACCTCTCTATAACGAGTAAACGCTTTGATATTCTCCCTATAACGAGCAAATTTACACAGTGCCTGAACAGTCGTTACCGAGAGAAACTACTTACTGTATTTAAAAAATAACTAAACCTGTTTATTTGAAAACCTTTCTTATAGTTCAGAAAAATTTCTCAATATGTGATTTACGGCCTACAGTTGCCCCCCATAGACAATTCCATCATTAGGACATAAAATTTAAACATTACAAACAAAATACAGTTAACAATGTAGACTTTCACTGTATTATCGTACGCTATTACATTTTACAACTGAGTTTATCTTCTTTTTATTACGCCATTTGGGTGACGTCAATAGCCTTTCAAATGTTTATTTGATGACTACTTCTATTGACTTATGGAACTTTTTTTTTTTTTTTTTTTTTTCATAATAAAATAAAACCTCAAGGTCAGAATCACACCCGCGACAGTCGAGTTTTCGCCGGCCTGGTACAGGCTCAGAAACCAGGAAAATCTCACCAAGTTGGGAGTATATCCTAATGGCATCACGTCATAATTGCCGTATCATACCTAATGGAGTGACTGGCATTCAAACAAATGGTTGAAATTAACCAGGAGCTCCCACTACCTCAATTAGACATTATCTCCACGTCTTAGCTGATAGTTTACATTAAAAAATTCACACTAACTCACTGTCAAAATAGAGTGCGAAATGTGCGATATTTCGGTAAAAACGGTGAAAACTCGAGAAAAGGAAGAGCGACTCTACAAGGAAAATATTGGATATTTCTATGTTCTGAAATATAACGTGTTTTTTTAAAGTCATAAATTATGAGGCTATGTTGTGATTTTACGATCGAGTGATTTTTGTCAACAAAATTTTTTTCCAAAATTAACCGATCGTGAAATCACAACATCATAATTTATGACGTTAAAAAGACATGCTATATTTCAGAACATTTAAATATCCAATAGTTTCCTCACAAAGTGTGCATAAAAACGTAAACAAACACGATTGTGTGGTCGCTCTTAATACGAAGAGTAAAGGCCCTTATCAACAGAAAAATAAGGTCTAGTTAGATGGTTTCTCGATTTTGGTAGAATAAACGAGTTATCAAATAAAATAATTTTTAGGAAACCATAGATAATATATTGCAATAGACTGCATGGTTCTAAAAAAAAAAAAAACTCCAAAATAAAGAATTTTTATTAGTGGTCAACAACGACGATCTCCTTAGGATACGTTTTCGCTAACAAAGCCATAAGAAGTTAGCTGGATGAAAAGTAAAAACAAGGCATCTAATTCATGTTAAAGCATATCAAAACTCTCAAGCCAAGCCACCGTCACCGAGGAGGAAAAAACCGCAGACTATTTTCTCCAAGAAAAGGCGACCTGGGCGAAAACCATGGCTAACCTCTTTTGCTGAACCAGGCAGAACGACTGTGGGGAACAGGGCAAATGGTGCCAAGGTGTACCATCAGCAGTGCCGTATCCAGGGGGGTACCACCCCCATCGAGACACCCCGAAATCAACAACAAGAAAAATGTTTTTGAATGATCATCAATATCATCATAGACATATTGTAGAAACTAAAAGGAAACATATAGAAACAGAAAGAATATTATGACGCTGTGAGACTTTAAGCCGGTTTTTCAGGGAAGAGAAGAACAAATTTTTCAACCCAATGAGAACTTAAGGGTCCGCTATACCTGACGGTGCATTTTTTGCCACCCATAAGATTAACATTGCGAGCGGCGATTCATTTTCAAGGTTTACCCTTGGTTGGAAAGACACAAAATTTTGCCTGTACCTAGCCCTAACAATGTTCTATCTAGGGAGTGTTCGAAGCAGATTTCCCTTTTTTTTACTGGTTTTCGAGATACAGCACTTTTCTTGAGGTATGCGATGCTAGCATTTGCAAAACAGTTGCAATAAAAGAAACCAGTGAGAAATTGGGAAATCTGCTTCAAAGACTCCCTAGAACATTGTTAGGGCTAGGTACAGGCAAAATTTTGTGTCTTTCCAACCAAGGGTAAACCTTGAAAATGAATCGCCGCTCGCAATGTTAATCTTATGGGCGGCAAAAAATGCACCGTCAGGTATAGCTTCCTCTTAAGAAACGCAGAGAGAAGTCTGAAAAATAATATTTCTCAATTTCCCCCAAATCTTAAGTAACTGTTAGGAAAACCCCTACAAAGATTTTGTATATGCTCTACATATAGATAGATTAGATCGATATCGATCGATATCGATTTTATCAACCTGAAATGAACACTTACCGCTACATAAGCCAGGAACTGGTTTTCCTACCCAAACAATATACCTAAAGGAGGAAAATATTCACCGGCTGGGGACTCGAACCCACCTTCTACCCAAACCAGAAGCCTTCCCAGCCCTATAAAGCAGTATAAAGGGGAAAAATTTTCAACCGACGGGGGTTCGAACTCTGCCAATCAGGCATCCGCTGAGCCACAGCACTACCCAAGGTTTTCCAGTGTTTCCGGCATAGCCATACCTACTGCGGTACCGATAGCTATAGTTTTCCAGCGGTACAGGTCTAGGCGCGACAGAGCCTCCAGTTCCAGTTGCGGCGTCCAGCGGTTAGGTAGTCCGTTCCACCAGTACCTACTGCTCCAGCACCATACCTCGACCTGTCATCGCGAGTGTCAGTGTCTGTGTTAACCCAGTGATACTGTGCACAGTGGCTTTGTTATTTTTGGACTGAGGTAAGGATTTTTTCTTTTACTAGTTTTTAGCGAGGGGGTAACCACTCCAGAGATTCCTTGAGATTCCATAAAGATTTCCAAAGATTCCCAACGATATTCACAGAAAGATGAACTCCGAAGGGGTAACCACTCCAAAAAATTCTGAGATTTCATAAAGATTTCCAATGATTCCCAACGAGATTCCCAACGAGTGGTTAACCCCTCGAACATTTCTTATCGATAGGACAGGGTTAAAGAGTACTTTTGGGGAACATTATATATGACTTATAGCACATTATACCAGTTCTTAGAGTCACGTAAAAGTTCAGAATAGCGTTATCCTCCCTCTAAGATAAGTTGGTACCTTTCATCATCCTACCGAAAGCGCCATTATCGTAACGTTTGCTTTTTAACGACAAGATAAAGTTTTCCTGGAAAATAAATTTAAAAAAGTTTATCTGCACGAATAAAATATCAAGGGTAACTGGAAAATATCAGTCTATCCATATTTTTATTTTCCTTTTAACTCTATCCAAGGAAACTGTTCGTTTACTTCAGTTCTGAAATATAATATGTACCTATAGATCTCACTCAAAATTCCAGCATGATGATAAAAATATGTGTATTACAATTTACAGCAAAAAAGTATCCTGCAGCATTCTTGAAAATTTGTCATTAATTTTTTTTTTTTTTTTTTTTTTTTTTTTTTAATCGTCAGTTACCCTTAAGATTCTACCTAATAAAACTAACCTGATAGTAGGGCGATCAGTTCTCCAGAAAGGAAGCAAAAAATTAACGGAAAAGCTAATAAACCCGTGTGCCGTTTCAGCAAACATGCAAAGTGTGTGGTATGAGAAAGAAGAAAAGTTGTAAAGAAAAGATGAAGCGGAAGGTAAATAGGTGATAGGTGTCGGTAAATATTAAATACCCAATGAATAATTCAGAATGCTCATCACCGTTATTGTTTACTCGTTGCTCGCAGAACCGGCAACTTGCATTCAAACTGCTAGTCGAGCACGCAACGTGCCCCACTGCACTGGGTCACACACAGGAACACGAACCTAGTTTTGTCCCAAAGGCCACAAAGCCACTTGGAAGGTTCAGGAAACTTTATTTTTTTTTAATTTTCCTGTGTTGACTTTAGGCTGAATTTCACCACTTTCTTATAGTATCCGATAGTCTCTCATAACGAACGGATTTACGTTATCGTATGTTTAGCTTACGACAAGGGCGATCGCAGAGAAACAAGTGCAAGCGCAAGACACTTGTCGTAAGCTAAACATACGATAACGTAAATCCGTTCGTTAAATCCTCTCGTTAGGAGACACTATCGGATACTATAAGAGAGTGGTGAAATTCAGCCTTAGTCGAAGAGCCTGAAGAATTGAAAAGGGAATTAACTGTCTTCTCTGACACTATAGCTGCTAAAGTTATGATAAGGGCGCTATCGGGAGGATGGTGAAAGACAAAAATATTTCTTCTCTGGACGATACAAAATGCTATAGTGAACTTTTAGGGGACACTAAAGTAGACTTCAGGAGCTGGTAAAACCCACCCCTAAAGTCGTAAATAGGTTTCAGATTTTAAAAGACATATTATATTTCAGAACAAATTTCACTCAGTGGTTTCCGAGATTCTTGTAGTACAAGATTGTGTTTTCACTATGCCAAGTTTTCTTCAGAGGATGACGTCGGTTCGATAGCAACCAAGTTTTTCTGATCGCCATTAAGAGGACGCTATACCTGACGATGCATTTTTTGCCGCCCATAAGATTAACATTGCGAGTGGCAATTCATTTTCAAGGTTTACCCTTGGTTGGAAAGACACAAAATTTTGCCTGTACCTAGCCCTAACAATGTTCTAGGGAGTGTTCGAAGCAGATTTCTCAATTTCTCACTGGTTTCTTTTATTGCAACTGTTTTGCAAATGCTAGCATCGCATACCTCAAGAAAAGTGCTGTATCTCGAAAACCAGTAAAAAAAAATGGGAAATTTGCTTCGAACACGCACTAGAACATTGTTAGGGCTAGGTACAGGTAAAATTTTGTGTCTTTCCAACCAAGGGTAAACCTTGAAAATGAATCGCCGCTCGCAATGTTAATCTTACGGGTGGCAAAAAATGCACCGTCAGGTATAGCGGACCCTTAACCTCTGATATGTTCAATCTCTCGAGAAAAATGTATATCGAGGCTGTGATGGGGTTCGGAACCCACCTAAAACTATTAATGCCCCCATACGGCACTCAACACTCTCCATGACGAAAACCTCTCTATAAGAGCCATCGCTAAGGTCCCTTGACAACCCCTGACTCTTTTTCAAACCCTCTCTATAGCGAGCTCTCTTTATAACGATCAAAGTTACGTGTAAGGTCTCTCTTGACGGTGGTTATAATTTAAAGTAGTGAGAACAAAACGGTTTACCTAGAAAAAAAGTCGAAGTTTTTCCTTTTTCGTAAAAAACTGAAAGAATGGTGAATCGAAGAAAAGATTGTGATTCTGGAGGGCACGGTAGGAATCAAGGTCACTGGCGACGCCGGCTAAACGGACCGGCGCCGGGAAACAATTCGGCACTTTCACAGCCAGTCTACCGTACAGACTACATCCAACACCGACACCACCCGAAAGTAAAAGGCCATCTCTCCGTAACAAAAAACAACACAACATGACACGAACAATCGGCCTCGATGTCTCTGCGACACCAAACTACAACTACATTCCAGTAACGCCCGTGAAAAAGTGTCACTACCAATTATGTTGGCAATTTAACGTAAAGCGATGAAAATGACACTCCGCAGGGTCGCCTCGATTTTTGGAGCGGTTTTGTCGAACAGGTACGACCAGTTTTAGTTTACGTCTATAGAGATTCACTGGAAAAAAACCGTCTTTACCCGAACTTTCATTCTTGTAGGAAATCGCGTTCTAATATTCAGCGCCCTAGCCACGGGCGTATAGGAAGTATTTTGAGCCGGGATTATTTTGCCCTCCACCCCCTCTTGCTTTAGCAATGGCTTCAAAATGGGTCAGGGGTTTTCAAGGGACTATTGAGATGTCGGAAAAATTCTAGCGACCGGGATTTGAACCGTACATCTGAGGGTCACCAAACCTCGCGACTAATGTGCCACTATATTTTATAGTTTAGAGACGAATTTTAAGTTTAGACTATCCTTTTCCAGGAGGGACAACTTAACAAAATTTGCATAAAAAATAATAAAGGTACAATTTTTTATCCCGAACTGATCAGCTTTACCGCTGTACGTGTGTGAAGACTGTGAAGAGGACGTTATCCTGTTTCGGCGAAAAATCGCAAGATGAGTAGCGAAATTGATAGTGAAGAAGCATAAAATGGTTATAATTCACTATCCCACGGATAAAATTAACGCTAATCCCGTCACGATACTCTTAAAATAACTGTTAAGACTTCGAAGCATGCAAAAGAACAAAAAATCATAGGTACATAGGCGCTGGTACTGTAACAGAACAAAGGTGCTCAAGACGATCAAGATGGCCATATGGTCTGCACATGGAGAACCTCGACACGATGAGAGAACAAATATCCTAATATCAATATTGGACTCAACGGTATTGCCCGTATAAACGATATCAATGAGGTCATATACGAGAATTTGGTGCTTTTCCACTGTATCCAACTTCCGTCAACCCCTTTGTGGTCCGGTGGTGGTGGAAGGGCCCGATATAGCAGGAGGCGCACAACCTTGGCTTTACTATTCTCGAGGGGTTAACCACTCCAGGAATCTCGTTGGGAATCTCAGGCAATCACTGGAAATCTTTTAGAAATCTCAGGGAATCTTGGAAAATTCAGCAGTGGTTAACCCTTCGGGGTGCACCTTTCCACGAATCTCGTTGAGAATCTCAGGAAATCTTTGGAAATCTTCATGCAATCTTAGGCAATCTCAAACAATCTCTGGACTCGACTATTCTTCTATTTAAGTACAGCTCTATGAATAAAGTAGGCTAATCCTAAGCATAAAACAAGTAACGCATAACGAAGTGCAGCGAGCGCAGCCTGCTTCATCTTCATGTAACGTACTATTCCCATTTCCAGTGAAACACTCTGGGGTGTTACTCCCGCTCTGAAAGCGCCAAATTAGCACCGAGTTATCGCTAGCTTCCAATGGGTGTTCACACACTTTGAGAGTGAGAGGCGAAGAGAAGTCGTACAGGCGACATAACCGTGACTTGGGAGTAACTTGAATAGGCACCCTAGTGCTACTAGGATAACATGAAGTTGTCGTCACTCGACAGCCAGCATGGCTCCGTCGTCACCTAGATTTGTGTGACTCCGTGGGAAAACGGAGAAGATTGTAGTCGGTAGCAGAGGTATCTCTACCTGCAATACCTGCTCCTGGGATAGACAGTCACACAGATGGGCAGGTTCATGACAGGTGTCTGTGAGAATAACACCGGAAACTGCATCGAATGCGTACCTCACACCTCACTCGACGACTCCTCTTTCACCTTTAGGTAAAGGTCGACGTGAGTTGTAGGAGAGGGGTCTTTACCCCTCAATACAAGCCCAGTTTCATGAATTATCCATCGTGTTCAGCTGGCAGCACTACCAAATGCCAGTTTGAGTCCGCAAAATTAAGGTGGTAGAATGGCGGGTACCCACACAAAAGTTGCCATCCCTACCCACTAACCATACGTCCGGGAATACCAGCTCTCCAGAACGAATGTGGATGTGGCCACCATTATAGTAGTGAGCCTCCGTTTTACTTAGGGGACACAATATCACTAAGGCTGGATTTCACCATTTTAACGTGAAGACTATCATGTACACGATAGCGCTATCGTTTCGGTAAAAATGTTAACGGCTTTCGCCATGCACCGTTATCGTTTCGTTAGCTTTCGAGTGGATTATCCGTGCGTTAGCGAAAACGATAACTTTCATACCTGGGACTGATTTGGTGTAGTCTAATGTAGTCTAATCAACATTTCAACTTCTTTCTCCGAAAAAATAGGGTTTTTTCACGTTTATTTCCACTTTTAGCTGTAAATTGTTGAAATAAATTTGACGTAAACAAAGCAGACGAATTCTAGTGACACGACAAAATCTAACGAAACTACGGTAGCTATTCGATCGTTAGAAGGCACTATCGCGAGGTGGTGAAATTCAGCCTAAGGGTGGAACTTTTCTTCCATTCCAAAACGGAAATTTTGTCTTTGAAAGAAATACCAAATTTCCGAACCACGCTACTTATTTAGCTACCAAAATAGCACGAAAACATGAAAGCATGCGTAAAAGAAATTTCTTTTTATGAATCACGATTTTGGCCTTTATGACCCAACTGCACCCAGAAACTGGTCCCATCACACAACACGTCCATCGACTGGACAACTTCCCAACCAAATTAATGAAAAACAAGTAGCGATACGAATAGTGCAACGTTTTAAATATACCCACAGACTAATCATTTTGAGGCAAAAAGCCTATAATTTCTTTCAGCTACACTGAACGCCCCTAATTTTCCCATCACCATATCGATACAACGTCTATCTCACTAAGTGTGAACACGCTATTATTAGTCTATAATAAACATGGCGTTACAGATAAGTTATAGGCTAGAAATGGTCTACTTTCATCGTGAATTAGGCTTAGGAACGGGAAAATAAGCCATAAAGTACGATTATCTTGTGAAAGAACCCGGCGAAGCACGACATGTCCACCCACTCTATGTGAGAATCGCGTCCTTGAGTGCCAATACCGAAACGTCACTTCGCTGAGAACACAAAAGTCATGAAATATTTATCTCAAAGAATTTTTTTTACACAAACTATGGGAAAGTAAACATCATGAAGGAAACCTCCCAAACCGAAATCTGTCATTATACATCGTCGGACAAACAGCTCTACAATCAGTAGTCCTGCTCAATAAGCACTCGCAAAGACTTCCAGTCCTCTAAGCACTTATTTGCCAACACACCTCTCAATAGCTCCAACTCCGTCATGAAAAGTAAAGTAGCCAAGTTGGTGACTTCACGATCCTGATTCCTGACCACCATGACCGACTTGGCGTTGCTCTGATGTCCCCCAGAAGATAGCGCGAGGGCGGTCCCCAGCAACAGCTCGTGAAGAAAGGCACAGATCGATATAAGCGATAGCAGTGCGGTTTCCCAGATCGTGAGAACTGTGAACACCGTCCATCCGCCGCCAGTGCCCGCAATAAGACGGTTCAACGCCTCCAAGGGCCCGCTCTGCTGCCTGCGGCCTGGGAAAACGTGCGAGATGGTGGGTTGTGGGGACTTGAGGCCAAGGGCCGAGGAAGGATGAAAAAATTAAAGAGAACTTTGCGAAAAATTAACTCAAACACGCGATGAGTTTCTTGTATACGACCCAATATTGTCAACCATGTTCATAAAAGTCACGAAACTGAATGAGCAAGGGAATAGAAGAACGACTCAATCTCTGGTTGTAACAACCACTTCCGTAAAACGAAAACACTTCTGTCGTGAGTCTGAGCTCAGAACCCCTCAATTTTCATGCGACTGTCTATAAGATTAACGTCTTGATACCGCAAAAGCAGATCCAAAACAGAAACCGCCGGAAGTAAGCGCATAAACTAGGTAAATGCATTCGCAACGGTTTGTATAAATCACAACAGACGTTTAATCAAGATAAGGCAGCTCTTTAACCTTCCTCATTTCAATATCTCGAGCGCACGACGCAATTGTCGACAACGGGAAACAATGGTAGAAGCATCGAACTCGTGCGTTTCTAGTGTGGAATAGCCGAAGGACTAGGCTACGCCAACTATACGGGTGCCTGTCCAGCGCTGTCTCTGCGTCGGTAATCGCACACGATGAGCCGCAGGTCGGGCACGCGTCCCCACCAATGCTTTGCTATTATCCGACTTCACGAATCAACAACCGAATCGTGTTGTGCCATTTCATGCAAGCCACACGTGAGTTTGAGTCAAGACGTATGTACGGTTTCCCTAGACCCTTATTACCATCTGAATGCGGATGCGTCCACAAAGTATTTGTATAGAAGAGGAGTACATATAAATTCATGAAATGATGCCACACAAGTGAAGAGAGCTAGGCTTTCAGCGATCAACAACACTTGTAGGGTGACGAATCATTTATCTCATGTTGAACAAGGCGTCCCCAAAAATCAAGCTTCAAGGGCATTAGTAAGGGAATTTTAAAGTATTTTCGCGGTTCCACTGGAGTGCTGTAAACCTAAGTGGTAGAGAATCAACTATAAACTATTCAGCAAAAGCCACCCATTACCAACACTGAGTGATAGCGACAAAACATCCAGAATGTGTCCTTCCTAGAAACAGAAGTCGACATCAAACTGAGCCTAGAAAGTCTTCGAATACCTCGGCGTTGGTCGCGCACGTCGCAGCATCGCCGCCGTCGTCAGCCGCCCACACCGCAGACGTGCCGTTCATTGTCTTCTCATTACTACGGTTGCAGTTTCACATTTATTTGATAAACAGTTGGTTAAAAAAAGCCAACTTTCCATGAGAAAAACGCTAATAATTGGCCTTTCTATGCAACCAAAACGAATGTGAGGATTGTTTCAGAAGATGAAAGGTGAAGCAAACCCCGTTAACGGCTTCTTTTGTGTTGAAGGAACCAGCAATCAGCCACTTATCTTGGACTCGTATCTTGTGTGGCTGATTTCGGCTATCCTAACGAGCTAACATGTGAGTCTCAATATTGGGAGTTGGTTGACATATCACCCATATCGGCTATCACCAAAATTTAGATGTGTTGATCCGCTCAGGACCAGGTATTTTGCTATTTTGCCACTTGATTAGCCATCGAAGTGGAACGTAGGTCACAAAGGGTTCAGGAAATCGGAACACTCCTGCCAAAGACAAAAGATGCAAGTGTATACTAGAAAGCAATCGCATGGAAATTTCTATGGAAGAAACCAGGTGAGCAAACTCCAGTGACACAATAATTATTAGGCCTAGTTCACCCGCACCCATGAGCCATAGATGCGGGCAGAATTGTACGACCTGTACCGCTGTAAGGTTCACGAAGGAGGGAGCTGAATGTCAGCAAAAGTCACAATTAGCCGCAAAACACGATCCGACTCAGCGGAACCCGCGCCCACCCATAACGACCTGAAAAGCGGCCGAAATTAGCATGGGGGTCATAGGGCGCAGTGAGACAGCGGATGTGTAGCACGCATGTGCCGCTTCCTGCGACTACTAGGTATCTCCACCTGGAGCAGGTTCAGATGCCGGTAGCACATATCGTACCTTGGTGAAATTTTCAGGCAATCGCTTCAGGATATCTAAGTGTCGAACTTTCCCATACTATCAAATTCAACACCCTTGGCTACCCCCTCAGCAGCAGTTGGCCGAAGCCGAAGAAGAGTCGGATGAAGACCAACAGGAGTGGGCTGTAGTCAGTACATCCATTCCGGCTGCAGAAAATATTGCTGACACTGGGATACGAACTCCTTGGGATCCTTGACCACTCAGCCACTGATTTTCACAAAATGAACTGAGTACAAAAACAGAGGGATCGTTGACCCTCTGTTAATAACCGTCAGTCAGTGTCAATATCACATGGAGGAACATAAGCTAAACATTGCACTAATCCCCGGTTAAATTTAACTTAGATGGGTTCTACGATCAAGGTCACAGAGGCATTTATATGAATTACCCACATTGATGCTAAATCTAGGGGCCTAATTGGCACAATTCGGAGAGCCTATAGCGCCGCACGTGAATAGCGTAGGTGATCGTGGCTACGTGATCTGTGCTACCTGCCGATATTGTCCAGCGGACACTACATGTGGTAGGGATCACAGGTTCTAGATTCTTAGGCTCAATATTGGCTCCACGAGGTATCACAACTTCTGGAGCGATCTTGATTCCATTTCCGTTCAAGTAGGCATTTGATTGTAGAACCAACCTATAGGCTTATAACCTGCTATTATGGCCACAATATCGCTCAAAATATTAAAGAAGTAGTTTATGAAAATGGCGGAGATGGAGGGTACCCACAAAAAACTGCCATCCCTCTCCACTAACGATACTTACGGGGATGTTAACTCGCCAGAACGGCCGTCCAAAACGAATCGCTTTAATACCGGACATAGGTCGGTACCTAAATCGTTTGTTTAAGACGTACTACCTCAGACATCACGCATAACTCCATTAGTCATGCGAAGGACAAAAAAAGAGAAAGGTCAGAGCCCTTTTTCCTTGACAAGGCCGGAAAACGGATATGCAGCGGCACGGCCAGGTATGTTCTGTCATCGGGCTGGACAAACATGGGAACGCAGACATATACACCCCAACATCAACATGTTACAAGAGTTGTTTATGTCAACTCAGACGCACACCATTTGTTACGGGAGAGGAGACACCGTTGCGTTCTCGCTTGGATTCAACGGCATTAGTGGCTTTCCAAGGTTTAGACGCAAACGGCATGGTTGTCACTCATGATCAAGATCCACAGTTCCAATCCTAGGCTTACGGAAGTTTAAAGATGGCCATATACCATGCGCCCTGGGAGGAGGGGCTGGAATGGCAGGCTTGTAACGACAACTCAGGGATGGAGGGTTAAAACTGCTACCCCTCCCCACAGTCGATGTGTCCAGATACTAACTAAACCAGTAATGGTCAGATCCCCAAGATTTTCACTGATTAGTAACATTATTTAGAAGAGGTAGAGCTCGTATCTTCCGAGCCTGAAGAATTGCGAGAAATATATCACAAGAAACGTTTTCACCTCCTCGGTGAGAACGTAAGAGCATGAGAACCAAAGAAAATAAAAAACGGCTAAACCACGAAAAGCGATCAACCACCAGGATTAATTAGATAATTTTTAATCGTTACCGTAAGCTGCGCATCATGTCCAGAACATAACAGCGGCCGTTACTCTTTTGCCTACATATCCATTCAACAGTAGATAATATGCAAAACATCCGGTAATTAACACACGTAATTGAACGCTAATAATACACATTAGATATACGGGTTTAGGCCACGTCTAATAAATACTTCTGGGCGTTGAGTAGTGGACACCGTCTTATTAAAATGTCACCGATAATTATTAAATTATTAACAAACCTCATGTTTATAAAACACAACATGATTATAGAAATAAGGGATTGGCTAGTTTAAAGTGAAAGTTATAGGGGAAACTTATGGGCAGTGGCTCTAACGATGATGATCCCTGGTTCGAATGCCGGTAGCAACAAATTTTCTGTTGGCTTCAGCCAAACTATGTGAAGCGAACTTTTAAGGACACCCTTAAACCTTCACAAAGTACCAGTGTACGGAGATCTTTTTATTGTTCTATCACCTTTATCATCTGTAGTCCGGATTTGACTCCTAACCGAACGTGATCCATGTATCAGAGCGTCATCACAAGTTGAAATTTCAACATTATTATACTTTCTAATCTTTGTGATAAGCTCTGTGTAGCGTAGGTGGAAAAGGACTCCGCCCTGTGGGCCTGGCGTCCCGGGACCTTTTCGGCCCCTATCTATTCCTTTCACCCAGTGTCATTCTGATTGCATCCCGGGTCATGGGTCAACTATCTCCTGATGCGGCGCGTGACACAGCAGGGGACGCCCCTTCTACCAAGCTCTGCTAAGCCCCGTAGCTCACCTTTCTGACGTAAACCTGGGCACATTCCTGGAATGGAGGGGCCGGAATGGGGGCTTGTAGTGGCAACAGAAAGGCCGTCTAGCAGGGTTTGAGGATCGTCCCAATCCCAAGAAGTGATGATGACCATCCGTAGCTTTATAGGATCGATTTGTGGATCCCCCTGGGCCAATTTGGAGCACCATTCTGCGGGGGACCTTGCGGGCCCTTAAGCGGACCCAGGAGTTTTTCTGGGGTGGGAGTAGATTTCCCTTTTCGGGGGATTCCTACCTCCACTGTACCTATGTCCGGATCCCTCACAAATGTAGGGTTGAAGTAGCCTTCCAGTAAAAACCACAAATATAGGATTTAATCAAGGTAGACTATCAAACGCCTTTTTTATTCCTGAGTGACCTATACCTTCCCAGTAACAAAGAGCAACAATCGGAGGGGAAATGCCCAGATTCAAACTTGGCTTTTATGGCTTACTAGGGACTGTGTACACTAAAAATTATACTCCTTTTTTATCTGGTCTCTAAATTTCGTGAAATCTTCAAATAAACAACACCCAATCGACCACTACCGCATCATTTGTGATATGAATGAGGTGACTTGAATAGTACACAAAGTGGAGACTAAATTACGAGAGTTATCTAGCACTTAGCTCAGAGGAACAGTTTCCCCTTTCATCGAAATAAGTCAAGGTCGACTGGGTTGTGACTGGGAGATCGGTACACCAAAGAAAGGCGGACCAGCGATCATCAATGACATGGTCTTTCCTTCTGATTTTATCTCCACCTTAAATTACTTTTAATCCCATTCAGTTGAATGGTATGCGTCAGCCCATTACCGTTTTATTTTCATGTCCGTTAATAATTCTTAACCTAAATAAAAAGTAACAGTCTATTTTCGGGCTCACACTCCGGCGCCACGAGTCACTATATTAGTTTTTATTGGTCCATGGAGCGTACTACACTCCAGAGTTTCACATTTTCTTTTAAATTTCATTTCAGATGATCACACCGAAATAATCTGCCAATCTCCTTCCCACCTCCGCCCTTCGGAACCGTCAAGACGCCTCTACCCAACCAGGACGATGAAACCACACCTGGCGATCCTGCTCCAGACGATTCTACTGGCCAGCAGCCAGCAGGAGAGGGAGGCGCCGGGACTAGCAACAGAGGCGCACATTCAGGGGGACAGTAGCCCAGCAAACTGGAGAAATGCGGCACAAACAGGATACACCAGACAAAGCAGAAGTCAGGTACAAGACTGGCGGGAGGTGCCGGGACGAGCAACAGAGGCGCATATACAGGGGGATAGTAGCCCAGCAAACTGGAGAAAAGGATCAATAAGAGAATACACAAGACAAAGCAGAAGTCAGGCACAGGACTGGAATGCGCCAGTGGCGTACGAACAGGGGGTGAGAAGCCAGGGGGAGGCTTACCTGAGAGATAGCCGAATGGACAACCTGAAACAGCTAGCAAACGTGCGGACGAATACTGATGTAGTGGGGGAATGGTCGAGGGGTGCGCGGGGTGAAGTGTCTGAAGACGCGAATGAACTATCGGCTAAGGGGCAAAGCAACGAAGAAAACCTGTATCCTAGTCGCCGGGAGCTCGCGGCAAGAAAGAAAAAGAAGCCGGTAAGTGCTCTTTACACTATCCCTTCTTAGATATGTAAACATTAAGATACCATACCAGTGGAGAGATGGAAATTTGTGTTCGAACTCCATCAGGGTGCAGAAAGCGGAAGGATGTTCTATCCGTAAACGGGAGCCAGAACCGGAGCAAGAAACACACATAAATGACATCAGTCGTGTGCGGCAAGAACAATGGGACTACCAGTTTTCATCACAAACAAGACATTAAAAGACATAAGAATAGCTAAACACATAAAGGAAAAGTAGACTTTGCCATAGTAGTGTTAAGTCCACCATCCTGGATTTCACTTTCAATCAATAAAGTAACCACGTGACTCCCTCGTGATGAAAGTCACGATTGGTAATTTGTTAATTCTTTCATCTAGCCTTGTACTTTTATGCCGCGTATGCAGAGAATATGCCATATATGCGTGCGACCATGCGTAGTACATTCATTAGACCTCATACATAACATTCCGATAAGGAACCAATTAAAGCATCTATAAGAAGACTTTCCACTCCTAGGAAACTAGTGATTAGCCCACGATTCGTGTCAAAATATTGTATGTCCGGTACTGAAATCAGCCAATTACCGTGAAGAGATGTACTGCAGTATCAACCAAGGCAAAAATAAAGGGTCTGGGAATGACACACATGACATTCTCGCATTTGGAAAGCACTTGCTGAAATCGGTCAAATGGTCTTGGACTACTGTTAGAAGTCGTTTTGTGCCACTGCTATACCATCAATACCATTTCTGAATGATCCCATATACCAACCTCAAAACCCTCTGCAGAATGTACCAGTTTTCATACGAGATCGTAGATCCTCATCGCCAAAGACGTAGGTACTCGACCAGCCCAGAACCATTTTTGTATAGTCCAAGTCAGGCTGGGAGCGGGATTATTCATAATTTCTTGAAGATTTTCAGTTGACGCCGATCCGGATTTGGGTTCCATATCCTACCATACGCTAAAAATGCCAATCCGACCCTGAGCAGATATTTCCCTGATCAAGAAGAAATTTTGATCAGCCCTAGATTTGCAAGAAATTATGAGTAGCCTGACTTGGACTATAGTACCTGATATCTCCGCGTTTCCTCTCGTCTAACCTGAACTTTCGGTAGTCCCGCGTTGTTTCACTGACGTGCGTGACAGACCTCCACCCACCTGTGCAGAGTTGATGACAGTTGCGAAGAATCTCGCCCACTTTCTTCCCATTATTACTGTCTCTCTGACTAGCCTGAGCTTCTTCTTTTCCCTTTCTTTGAGTCGAAACGCGGTCTCTTCTGCGGGTAGGACCGACATTCTGATTACAACGGACAATGCCAACAATGATGGACGGCTAGACACAATATCACAAATTATGCCTTGTAGATGACACGGAGACGACTTTTCTGTCCGAAGACCTTGCTGTCAGGGGTGACGACACGACAATACTGTGTCTACTTCTGCCTCTAGTTCTTCGGTTCCAGGTTTCGATTCTAGATTCACAGTGTATGGTCAAGTCCCGACTGACCTCACTGGCATTGAGCCCACGTTCTATTGTCTTTGCGACAATGAGGTCCTTCAAGTTGCGAGAAAGTACTCCGTTCGATTGATTTGAATCCAATACTCTGTCAGCCCGGAACTGCAGTCGGGAATTTCCCCCGAGAATTATTGACAATCCATAGCTCCGATGACGAAAATCACTATCGCTTGTGGCTCTGTCTGGAGATCACGTACAACTACAGATGTGGTGGTACATTTATTACTCCACTGATGGCTTCGGTTCAGTGACCAGTCCAGTACACTTCGCTTTACAAATGCAACTCTTGTCACCGCACAATAAAGGAGAAAAAACTAACTGGATGCGTTGATTTGCGTTGTAGTAGTTGCAGCAAGCCATAGCTATGCCACTTTACCGGCAATAATTACGTTTAGGAGTGACACTCGATAGGTGAAGAAGCAATGAACTCATTAAATCCACACAGACTGGCAGAATCGAAACAGCAGTTTGGATTATTTTTGTGTAACTGTACTGCCGTGTAAAGTGACTTTATTGTCGGAGTTTAGGCATGACCGTTGACAGCAGAGATGGTGGAGCGAACTCAGGAGGACTCCATGCCCTCTGCGGGAGGTCCACTCGTACTCTAGCGGTAGTAGCTGCACTCCAGTGGTAGCGCATCTACTGAACCTGTACCTAATTCATTACCAGTTTCAACAGGTGTGATGGGTATTCTTGTGACTCACCAGACCAGCCTCGCGGAATTACAGAGCCTAAACCATACCTTCGATTTGATCTAACTCATCACTTTTTCACACTTTCTATAAACCACCGCGCTGGAGTATGAAGCAAGAGGACGCAGGATCTAGTCCTAATATGTCGAGATTTTTCCTGGTGCATTTTCCTGCCCCTAGGCCTACCCAGCCCTGATCGGTAAATAGTATGATTCCTTTGCGATGACTATAGGGATTTTCTGGTGATCCACTAAGAGTCTTTGCAGCTACAATGCAAACAAAGCAGAATCCCTCTATTTCATATTCATGGCGAGGTCAGCGAGGCTAAACGGAATCTACTTTGAACTGTATCTCCGTGGTCCTTACTTTATACATAGAACATCACTACTGTAAGCCACACTGAACTCTCTTGGTCGTGGCCAGTTTTCCATCAAATGGGTGGCCTCTGGAGCACGTCATCGCGGCATTTGATATTTCCAACTTTCATGGTTAGCCAATACGGCACCAACCCGTTAGGCCTGTTGTCACCAAGGAGAGTTCTGGCTGAAACATGGACAGGGACATGGGTTGTTTGAAAGACAACTTTCTCATGCGGACATGGTCGTAATTTCCTCGCGAGGACACATGTCTCCAGCACAGGTGCGCGACCACCTCAGACCTTTTCTGCGAGAGCAAGGCTTCTAAAAAGAGCCAAGGCTTCTAAAAAGGGTCTTCCAAGAGAACGCTTCCAGTGGTAAATCCAACTGGTCTATCCCGGACCCGTTAACGCAAAGCTACGTTTTAGCGTTAGGAGCTAACGCGTAACTGACGACCAAAGATCCGGAATAAACCCACAGGTTTGGAGATTGATCGCCTGTGAGTGATAGGGAGTCCCTGACCATACTCAAAACATTTTCGAGGTTGACAACTCGCTTGCCCTCGATACGTCGAATGTCATGTGTCCTTCGGCTAACAGTTTTCCGTTGTTTGGTCATAAAGCAGACGGAGACCGTTGTTCGCGGTTGCGACTTGCCGCACAGCTACCGTTGTGTCGCGCCTGTGCCGGAAATCAGACAGAACCGACGTTAGTATCACTCTAGCGTCAAATTTCATACTAAAGCGGACAAAAGATGCTTCGCGTCATCCTCAGTGGTGCATCAAACAATGCTTCGTATGGAAGGACTGGAACCGTTTTTTGTCCTAAATTTTTTCGTTAACGGCTACTTAATGAAGACGTTGACTAGAGTCACAGAACACATGTACGGTCCTGCAGATCTATTCCGGATCTATTAACGACGAGAAAACGACAAAGTTTCAGCTATGTTTTAGCGTTAGGAACTTAACGCTAATTAACGACCTAAGATCCGGAAGATACCCGCAAAAGCCTCATAATCAGATAAGGAGTTTCACAGCGTTATTCGCTGTTCAATCGGAACAGAAAATGTGACCATATTCAGGTTTGACAAGGGTTGTTCAAGAAGGTAGAAGAGGAAAAAAACATAGATTCTGTCTGCAACTGTCCTTTGCAAATAATTTCCCACTATACCTTCCGAGGGGGCTTTTAGCCCCTTCTAACTTACTTCAGACCGCAAGTCAAACTTTCGATTTTTCCCTCGACTTGAAAGAACCCCCCCGTAAGCGATTGCCTGGATAGATGGGAAGTAGTCGGTACTTTCTACACCGCCGCCTAATT
Organism: Mesopsocus fuscifrons; assembly: GCA_950004255.1. Lineage (NCBI taxonomy): Eukaryota > Metazoa > Arthropoda > Insecta > Psocodea > Mesopsocidae > Mesopsocus > Mesopsocus fuscifrons. The sequence goes on from OX465377.1 coordinate 18,719,898, forward strand.
ATTCCAGAGCCGGGTGGTTCATCTCTGTTAAAGCATTCACAGTAGTCGAGTCGTGGTTCTCCAGCATCCATTGGCCTATCCTCCAGAGATACAAGATAAACATCCCAGTCTCCAGCATAACGAGCCCGGCTCATAACTACGCGATTGTTTCCATATTTTTATCTGATTCCATTTTGCATACGGAGGATAAAAGTTTATTACATTTCTCCTTCATAGATCCCTTGTTAATTGGTCAAGGTGAAAGGAAGAAGCTTATTGGTTCCCCATCGTTAGTGAGGCCATATCGGGAGAATTTTCATCTCATGTTGCATCTATTTTCCTATACATGGGTACTAAACGTGGCACCAGATCTTATTTCTGATTGGTTGATGAGACTGAGTACTGCATCGACGATTCAAGGACGAAAACTTCTCTAGGATGTTAAACTAAGCAGGAAGCAAAAAACGGACAATTTTGCACGGATGCAAAAGCATCCAAGCTCAGAAGAACAAAGTCATCCAATCTTCCAATAGCAAAAAAAAAAAAAGAAAATGTACGGAAAATTAGTTTTACTCCAGAGTTACGCTATTTTATCTACAATGTACCTTTATTTTACAACTAATGAGAACACACGAAAATTTGTTACTTTTAAAAAAACCCCCTTAAATTTCCGTTAGTTCACGCAAGCTATTATTTTTAACCCTTTAACTAATACAGCTGCCACGAAAAACCTCTCTATAACGAACAAACGCTACAGTGCCTTAACAAACCCTGACTCATTTTTATACCCTATCTACAGCAAATTCTCTCTATAGCGAGCAAATTCATACAGTTCATTGGCGGTCGCTATAGAGAGAAACTACTGAACTTCCAAAATGGCAATAGGGCAGCTGGGTTAACACACGTACACTCAAAGACATCAAACAACATCCTAATGGTTCTTTCATGCCAAAGAAAATTCCTTCAACTGTACGTTTAGTCCATAAACGGCAAAGTGTGAAACAATGTATGTAAAGGTAATTAAGAGTAATCAAAGTGAAATTTAAGCACAGCTGATCCACCTGTCATATAGGAACATCCACATCATCCTCTACAATTGGACACCACCCACTCATACAGATGCTCGAAAAAGGTCAAAAGTTTACTCTACTAACTGTTTGTAACACAGCGGACGTTATTAGAAGTAATGACTGGACAAGGGGGCGTGCAAGCGTACTGTATATCGAGAAGATTACCGATAGTTAGCGGAAGAAGATATAGTAACAGAACGGTCTGAGGCTGGCCATGTCCTGGAATGGTGGGGCTAGAATAGCGGGGATGGAATGGCGGGGATGGAATGGCGGGATGGAATGGCGGCGCTGGAATGGCAGGGATGGAATGGAGGGGCTGGAATGGCGGGGATGGAATGGCGGGGATGGAATGGCGGGGCTGGAATGGCGGGGATGGAATGGCGGGGATGGAATGGCGGGGGTGGAATGGAGGGGCTGGAATGGCGGGGATGGAATGGCGGGCTGGAATGGCAGGTTTGGAATGGCAACTCAGGGATGGTGGGAGCCCACAAATAAACTGCCGTCCCTCCCCAATAACGACATACGCTCGGGAATGCCAGCTCACCAAATTTTCTTTTAAATTTTTCTGCATGAGCACTGATGGATTGTAGTACATACATATTTCTTGACAGAATTTTGGTTTCCTAACCTGACCGTTTACCTTAATACTTTAAAACCCTCACTATGGCGAGTGATCTCTCTTTATAGCGACCAATTTTGCATGGCTCCTTGACAGTCGTTATAAAGAAAGAGTCTGTATATTTTATTTCGATAGCATGTGGTAGGACGGGTAGCTGTGTTTCCTATCATACCCCACGCCCCTGAAAACCCACCGACGCGGCGCGGTAAGATGGACGACCTCATTTATATGCTCCCATTAATTCAATATTTATATCATGCATCAATTAAAATAGTAGAACTACAAGTAGGTTGTACCTACAAGGAGAGGTACTTGACTATGCAAGAATGTCATTGTCATAGAGTCATAGTTGTGGTAGTCCGCACGTGCGTTCCACTACGTGCACTTGAAAATTAATAGGGTTTTATATCTTCCTTAAACAGCTCATTAGTTGCCGTAATAGTGTACGGTAGCTACGGGCTAAACTGAGTTATGTTGTGACAGCAGAATACACGGGTTCGATCCCAATCCCACCCAAAGTTTTTTTTTTTTTTACTTTCTCGCCCGTATGTAATACATGGGCTGAGAAAGTTATGTCTTCGTGCAAAATTTCGATTTTGAGATTTTGGGTTTCCCATGATCCTGGAGGTCCCCCGAGTCCAAAAAAGTGGTTTTTAAAAAATGTCCGTCCGACGTACGTACGTACGTACGTACGTACGTCACTCTGTCGCGCAACTGGACGTCACACCGTTCGTCCGATTTTGCTCAAATTCGGTATGTAGGTACCTAATGTAAATATCTGGACCCATTTTTTGATAAATTTTGATAACTCAAAAATTGCGCCTGCTATGGTCAAAAAAAGGCAAAAAATCGTGTTTTTTGACAGTTAAGAAGGGCTGCAAGCTACGTATATCAAGTTGGAACCTTGAAAATTTGTGAAAGTGTTTTTGAATAGATGCTTTTAGGTTTTTTACAATCATTTGGAGGTGGGCCAATAACTTGGCCCAGTTTTGGCCCAAACGCGTTGGTCGTCACTCCGGTAGCACTATTCGATCGATTTCAATAAAAATTGGTAGGGAGGTGTAGTTTAACCTACTTTGATGTTTTACCGAACGAAATTTATCCAACATAATAATTATGGCCAATATTGGCATTATCGTAGGAAAATTTTCCAAAAATGGAAATCACGTTTTTGATTGGTTCAGACGGATTTGCAACAACCCTAATCGATAGATTTTCTTGAAAATTGGTGAAAGTGGTCTCAGATAGATGCTTCAAGGTCATTTTCAACAGATTTTCAATTACTTGAAAATTAAGGCCGTGACATGGAAAATAGAAAACACGTACTTTGCGCGTCGAACGACACTTCACCATTTGACGGATATGTTTGAAATCCGGTGAGTAGGTGCCTAAAATTATTGTCCAGTGTATGGCAAAATAATTTTTAGAAAAAGTTAAAATTTTGGTCCAAAAAAAATAAATTACGTAAAAAAAGATCAAAATTTTCGATACCCCTGGCGTAAAAATTGCGAGAAAGTCAAGTCTGACCATTGTCGGACCCTTTATTTTTTTTTGGCAAACAGAGTGGTTAGCATGTCAAGTGAAATATAATTGAGGCTGTGGTGGTTCGGAACCCACCTAAAACTGTAGGTCCCCATCGTGCTGGTATTTGGTACGGCTCCAAACAGTATTTTCCTTACAAGCCTCCATTTATTACTTATTCACAGAGAATTATTCATTCATGGATAGAGCGTTTACGGTACCATCACCAACAATTATTCTCCACCGCTAAGTTAAGTATTGATTTAAGTGTGCAAAGAAAATGGCGGAAAAAGACGACAATAATAATAGAGTGGCGTAAGTTAAACAAAGAGAGGGAAGACGGCATGTAATTTGCACGAAGATGGAAATTGTCCAACATGCCGTTCCCGTGATTAAGACTCTATACGTGAATAACTTGATTGTTAAGCGCATACATGAGAACCGTGTCAGTCAGTCTGGCTGGATTATTTATTTTCTTATTAAGGTTTTGCAACACCAGGTGATGCACTTCTATACCATCCATGGTCGGAAAAACTCAAAATTTGTTCCTAGACGTATCTAGATGGATTCCTCATTTTTTTTAAAGTGTTAAAATCAATTCACTATTTGTTTACGTTTTTTCTGCACTCTTTATGAGGATACTAAGTATTGAATATTTGATTTGACAACCAAATTTTTTTCCAAAACTAACCGATCGAAAAATCACAACATAGCCAGTTAATTTATGACCTTAAAAAGACATTTTATATTTTAAATAGTTTCCTCAAAAAGGGTGTAGAAAAAACGTAAACAAACACAAATGTGTGGTCGCCCTTAAGTCATTTGTTTTTTAAACCCTAGCACGGCATTATCCGCTAATCTCGAAAACTACAGTGAGATTGGGAAATCTGCCTAGACCTACCCCTAGATTCCCTAGAAGATTACCAAGCCTAGGCCAAACGCAGTCTTTTCAAACAAGAAAAAAAATTTAAAAAAACAATGCACAATGCACTATCCGGTAATGCGGAGCCTTAAAGCGCATACATGAGAACCATGCCAGTCAGTCTGCGCTGTGTTATTTATTTCCTTATTAACTGCGTGATCCTTCACCTTGTCACTACCATGCCTGAGCTTCATCGGTATGGTTTGATAGGTAGGTACGTACCTTTGCCGTTGTTAGCACCCAATTACCTACATACGAACTTTAACACGGAAATTGACGGCTTTTACGTACAAATTTAGGCGGAATTGTTTTGATGATTATCAAAGAGTCTATTCCCATTTTGTTAACACAAGTAGAACACCAAGTTAACACCTAGTTCTGAAGAAAATAGCAATAACCAACCGAGGGGTTAACCACTCGTTGGGAATCTCGTTGGGAATCTTCGCAAATCTTTATGAAATCTCAGGGAATCTTGGAATTTTTTGGAGTGGTTACCCCTTGGGGGTTCTTCTTTTTATGAATATCGTAGGGAATCTTTGGAATCTCAGTGGAATCTCAAGGAATCTCTGGAGTGATGTGTGGAGTGGAGGAACCAACATAGATGAAAAATAACTTCTAGGGTGAATTTTAGCACTTTTTAAAGTATCCTTTACTGCGACTGCACTTGTCACTTGCTAAACATACGATAAGATGAATCTGCTCGATAGGAGACACTATATAGTGTACTTTTGAGAAGTGGTGAAATCCAGCCTTGGTATGGTCCAAGTCAGGCTGGGAGCGTACCGATAAGTCATACTTTCTTGCGAATCTAGGGCTGATCAGAACTTTTTCTTGAGCAGGAAAATATCTGCTCAGGGTCGGATTGGCATTTTTAGCGTATGGTAGGATATGGAACCCAAATCCGGATCGGCGTCAACTGAAAATCTTCAAGACATTATGACTAATCGGTACGCTCCCAGCCTGACTTGGACTATAGTACTCAGTGGGGAGTTAGGGGATAATCCCAGCAACTTGACCATTTAAGGGTCCGCTATACCTGACGGTGCATTTTTTGCAGCACATAAGATTAACATTGAGAGCGGCGATTCATTTTCAAGGTTTACTCTTGGTTCGAAAGACACAAAATTTTGCCTGTACCTAGCCCTAACAATGTTCTAGGTCGTGTTCGAAGCAGATTTCCCAATTTCTCACTGGTTTCTTTTATTGCAACTGTTTTGCAAATGCTAGCATCGCATACCTCAAGAAAAGTGCTGTATCTCGAAAACCAGTGAGAAATTGGGAAATCTGCTTCGAACACTCCCTAGAACATTGTTAGGGCTAGGTACAGGCAAAATTTTGTGTCTTTCCAACCAAGGGTAAACCTTGAAAATGAATCGCCACTCGCAATGTTAATCTTATGGGCGGCAAAAAATGCACCGTCAGGTATAGCGGACCCTTAAAGAATTATCCACCGTGCTACACGATGGGGACCTATAGGTTTAGGTGGGTTCCGAACCACCACAGCCTCGAAATACATTTCACTTGACACGCAGAACATATCAGGGTGTGACCCGGCTCAGTGTTCTTCCACAGACAACCACCAAGAGACCACTCGGCTTTTGGGGGCTCAAACCACTTCCCCAAACAATAAAAAATTTAGAACAAAAGAGAATAACTTCGGTTCCTTTACGGCTGAGGCCGCCGAACTAAGTGGCAGTTTAGGAATTCAGGTTGGCTCAGGCACGGCCGCTAATGACGGGCTATTTTAACAGCCTAGCGTGCCGAATGTTTTGGCAAGATGTGGTACTGTTTGTATTCTAATGACAACGGGACTCAGCTCTACGTGCATCACCGATTCGCAAACGGAACGTTAACCTCAATCATGTCGTTTTTTGGAGAAACTGCCGAAATCAAATTCCAGACAGAAAGATCACTATGATGAAATCGACTTCTGCGCAGACCTGTCTGTCTCTGTTATCCTAAGACAGACACTTTGTTTCAGAAAGGAACAGTGTTCTTGTCTTCTTAAATAACAGGCTAAGAAGAGGGTCCTACTGTATAAGAGAAGGGTCTGATAGGGTCACCTTACGAAAAAAAAAGACGTTTAACTTTATAAGATGGGCCAGTAACAACTGTTTGCTTATACACTCCATCAGTCTTCTTGCCAGTTGTTAAGAAGACAAGAACACTGTTTCTTCCTCAAAGAAAGTGTCTGTCTTCTTAGGATAATGGAGACAGATAAGTCTGAGCGAAAGTTGGTACACACAAACTAAGCTGAGAAAAAGATAAATTCGATACCTGACATCATCAGTTAGTTAAAAATGAGACATCACAGAAAGTAGGTCGCAAAATTAAGGGTTGCTGAGCAACAAGCCACGAGTTGTCTCGCAGCTTCATCAATCAATGGTACAGTGCGTGCAGTACCTGGTTAGGACCTCAGGCAGAAGACAGATGGTTCATTTGTTTAGAATAGACCTGTATGACCGCTCTCTTTTAAGGTTCATGAATCTCAATTAGCGCTGTCATAACTTTGAGACGGATCAATTGTTCATAAAGGCGGGTCGCTTGACTCCTATAAGCGATGCTCGATTGCCCGGTTAAAAGTTAACCCTAGGTTAAACTGGGGTTTTAACATGAACTAACCGGAATTTAACTAGGATTTAAGAGTATGGTGGGACGCACCCTATAAAAGGGTCTTCCTACACGAGATCGGAGATGCTAAACTCGGCTTAATTAAACTCCAGTTAACAAAGGGGTTTTCTGCTCATGATGTCATTCATAAGGTTAACACTGCGAGCAACGAATTATTTGTAATTTTCCTTGGTTAAAGAACCTCCGAATTTAGCGGAGATATAGCCTTCGTAGAAGGCATTATAGCGAATATACCAAGGGGTTAACCACTCCAGGAATCTTGTTGGGAACCTCAGGCAATCATTGGAAATCTTTATGATGCACCTTCGGGGTGCATCTTTCCACGAATCTCGTTGAGAATCTCAGGAAATCTTTGAAAATCTTCTTGCAATCTCAGGCAATCTTAAGCAATCTCTGGAGTAGTTAACCCCTCGGGGAATACCAACGAAGATTTCACATTTTCCCAGTGATTTTTTCGAATCCAACAGATCTCGAAAACTGAAACTGGGACAACTGGGACTGCCATTGATACTCCCTAGAACATTATTACGGCTGTCCGTCTGAGCGAAATTCAGTCTCTTCAACCTAAAGAAGAAACTAAAAATAATTTGCTGGCCTTAATGTTACTCTTACGAGTGGCAGAAATGCACCATCAGCTGAAGCAGAGGCTTAAATACACCGACAAACTAATTCAAAAATCAATAAACCTGTGCCAGCCCATTCGACACCACCAAATATTCTTCAGGGTCTTCATCAGAATGTTGGACACGCGCGAAACTGACCGCAAAATCACTTGTCCCCATTTCAATCTCATCTAAATGGTAAAAACATGCCTCGAACGTCAAATAAAAAAATTTAATAAAGATAAAGATTTCAATATAATGTTGGAAAAAACACGTTAAGATGGACAGGTTTTCGCAGAATTGACCATAAAAAGCTAAACGAACGTCGTAACTTTCAAGCCATGAAATGGCGTACCTAGCGTGCAAGGTACACTGATATACCTTGGCGAGATGGAAGAAACCAATCGGCTCATCTCAACAGTTGATTTCGCTATACGACAGTGGCGACTCCTACATTTCTAATTTCGGTTATGTAGGCAAGTGCCATGTACGTTTTTTCCCTGAGAAATTGTGAACTGAGTTGGCAACGTGGAGCGGGACAATTTCTCATGGACGATGTAATCCTGTTTTTTTTTTGCTGTAAAAATCTACCTTGTGTTTTTTTTGCACAAGCCGCCACTGCTAGGACATAGACGATTCGTGAATAAAGAGCCCCTATTATGGCCAGTTGAATCTGTTCGATTTTCTATTGTTTTCACGGACACGTTTCTGATTTGCATCGCGTCAGCTACCTGATAGTGATATTGATATACCTGAACGTGACGTAAACCTGACTAGAACTTACGCACAAAACTATCTGAAGCCCAAAATCCAAAAAGGTTGTTACCGGTCTCTAAAAATTTATTTATTTATTTATTTCAGGCGCAACCTACGTCTACGCCAAGGATAGACGACAACAATGTAACGGATAGGCAAACAAACCGATATCATGTAAGTACCAAAGTTCTTTTGTACATTAAATAAATTTGATATTTGCTGTTTGTTTCCTCAGGATACAAACGTTAAATAGCGTCCACAAACTTCATTGTGTCGACAGTCCTAAGTGGAGGATATATTGGGAAGTGCTATATGAGGTGTCTGTTAGGGAAGGAGGTATAGGGAAAGAAAGTTAATCAGGGTGGGTATTCAAGTGACTCCATAGTCTCGAAAGTTATTTTGGCGCTGTTCTCCGCCTTACTCCCCTTCGAGGGGGTTAAACTCCAGAGATTCCTTGAAATTCCACTGAGATTCCATAAAGATTTTCAAAGATTCCCAACGATATTCATAGAAAGATGAACCCCGAAGGGGTAACCACTCCAAAAAATTCCAAGGTTCCCTGAGATTTCATGAAGATTTCCAATGATTCCCAACGAGATTCCCTCGCTCCCCTTAGAACCATCCTGTAGATGCAAAACTTGTAAGAGGTCATCCATTTAGCCACGACCGTTTTCGATGGCATTTGGTAAGATAGGGAACGCAGTGCAGCAGTGCACATACACTGCACTAGACAGCCGAACTCGATGGACGACCTCCTTAATACCAAAAGCAATCAAAGAAATGCCAGCGCGTGTACGATCCGAATGCAAGACTAAATTCTCTGGAAGCATAGCATTTGACACGTGGCAGTACCACTACCGCAAGATGCACGCAGGCCCGCAGGCCCGCACCCACAGGTCTACAGGCACACACCAATAGCCCCTGTGATTGCCTCCATTACCGCGGCCCGTAAAACACAGTAATTTACCTCCGAGACACCTCACTGCCCGCTGGAGAGCCGGCCATCCTCCTGAGAGAGCGCCACTTCTCTTCAGCTGTCTAGAAAACTATGTAAAAGACGACGATGGAGTGAGGTCTTGCGAAAATTCTGAAGAAGGAACCCACGTAATATTTAAGGCTAGGGAACAGCAGACGATGCATTTTTTTCTGCTCGTAAAGACGCCTTGAAGTAGGATCAGTAATATACCTCTCTATAAAGGTTCCAAATAAATTTTCTCGCTATAGAGAGGCTTTCCAAATGAGTCAGGGTTTGGCAAAGGACAGTCGTGTTCAGCCAGGTTCGGATACTCGTTTATTCCGGTCGCTGGAAAATTTCCCCCTACAGGTACACGAAAACTAGTAGATGCCATGCGTTCCCTTGGCATCAATAAACTTGGGTAAACAAACGGCCATATTACAAAAAAAATAAAGGGTCCGACAATGGTCGCACTTGACTTTCTCGCAATTTTTACGCCAGCGGTATCGAAAATTTTGATTTTTTTTTACGTAATTTATTTTTTTTGGACCAAAATTTTAACTTTTTCTAAAAAAAATTTTGCCATACACTGGACAATAATTTTAGGCACCTACTCACCGGATTTCAAACATATCCGTCAAATGGTGAAGCGTCGTTTGACGCGCAAAGTACGTGTTTTCTATTTTCCATGTCACGGCCTTAATTTTTAAGTAATTGAAAATCTGTTGAAAATGACCTTGAAGCATCTATCTGAGACCATTTTCACCAATTTTCAAGGAAATCTGTCGATTAGGGTTGTTGCAAATCCGTCTGAACCCAATCAAAAACGTGATTTCCATTTTTGGAAAATTTTCCTACGATAATGCCAATATTGGCCATAATTATTATGTTGGATAAATTTCGTTCGGTAAAACATCAAACTAGGTTAAAGTACACCTCCCTACCAATTTTTACTGAAATCGATCGAATAGTGCTACCGGAGAAATGACCAACGCGTTTGGGGCCAAAACTGGGCCAAGTTATTGGCCCACCTCCAAATGATTGTAAATGACCTTAAAGCATCTATTCAAAAACACTTTCGCAAATTTTCAAGGTTCCAACTTGATATACGTAGCTTCCAGCCCTTCTTAACTGTCAAAAAACACGATTTTTTGCCTTTTTTTGACCATAGCAGGCGCAATTTTTGAGTTATCAAAATTTATCAAAAAACGGGTCCAGATATTTACATTAGGTACCTACATACCGAATTTGAGCAAAATCGGACGAACGGTGTGACGTCCAGTTGCGCGACAGAGTGACGTACGTACGTCGGACGGACATTTTTTAAAAACCACTTTTTTGGACTCGGGGGACCTCTAGGATCATGGGAAACCCAAAATCTCAAAATCGAAATTTTGCACGAAGACATAACTTTCTCAGCCCATGTATTTCATACGGGCGAGAAAGTAAAAAAAAAAAAAAAAAAAATCGTAGGAGACTTACTCCAAATTGTGAAGGTCTGATCCTCTGCATGAATACAGGTGCGGCATACGCAAAGACAATGGCAACGAGAGACAGAGAAAGTGTAAAACGTTTACGTGTAACTCCACTTACGCCCGATGCCACAATGCTCAATAGTCTGTACCCGGAGAGGACACTGAATGAGATTAAATTGGTTTCTCTCAGCACGATGACACCGAACTGGTAGACCGAGACACCCCAATGTCTTTTCACGATCACAGCTTGATGAGGGCCTAACCCCAAATGGGTACCGTTCTGTTCGGTGGCCAGCAAAGCAAATCGACGAACTAAGACAATCCTAAACCTTGAAGACGTCGACGAGTATGGTACCGCCGTTTACTGCAGCTTCATGGTTGAATTTGGAGAGTTCCTTGCAACTGATACCTCTTTAAGACGTCGACGAGTATGGTAGATTGATTCAAGAAGTAAATCTCAACGTGGAGTAGAAGCGAAGACGTCTCGGAAAGGGACACATCAAAGTCGAAGACACGAGAAGCCAGGGAGTAACCCGCAATTGACTCCCTATGCCCTATAGTATAGGGCCTATACCATCCGGCGACCAAGCGAAACAATCGTCGAACCGAAACACCCCAATGCCGATGTCTTCAGATGTCGATGAACACGACGGTAACTCCACTGGGTGGTAGGCTAACTAACCACCGCCGCCGTCGGCACTAATTGCTGCTCTTCTTGGTAAAATCATTCATACTCGAGTTGATTGTTACGGGTTCATTGCTTTTGGCGTTTTCGGGCATTCAACCATTGTTACAACCGTAATATTCTGAATCTGTGTTTAGAACTTGAGGTATTTTTTTTTATTGTTTCTTCCGTGGTCGGGACACTGAACTCCCAAAATCATACAATATCAAGAGGGCTGGGAAATGGCGAAAATTTCCTCCTGTTGGGTGGAGGTAACTACTCCAGAGATTCCTTGAGATTCCACTGTGATTCCATACGGATTTCCAAAGATTCCCGACGATATTCATAGAAAGATGAACCCCGAGGGGGTAACCACTCCAAAAAATTCCAAGATTCCCTGAGATTTCATAAAGATTTCCAATGATTCCCAACGAGATTCCCAACGAGCGGTTAAGGGCCACCATACATTCTCGACGAACTCCGCCAAAACCACTGTGCGAAAGTAAATATTCGACAAAACTAATGTTTACATATTAGTACAACCGGAAACTGGTAATTGCAATATCGTATTGATTGTGTCTACTCTAAAAGCTAAACATAGTGTGCTATTTGAACGCGAAACGAACGAGTAAAAGTAGGACACTATGTTTAGCTTTTACAGGAGAAAAGTAGAGAAATGCTGTTGAAATTACCCACTTCCGTAAGTGAAATAAAAATTGCCAAAATGCAACATGGCTACGGTAAATAGTACAAACATTTATCAAGCTTTTCTACTAATTGTGTCGATAAAATCATACATTTTTTAGTCCGAAAATTTTCAAAAAAATATTCCGCATGAGGTAGTGTTGTGTTTTCGCGATCTGTCAAACAAACATGTGGACTGGTAGTTGACTGTTTAAAATCGCTCCTGTGGGCTTATTACTCCATTTCATGCAAAAATACAACACTACCTCACGACAAAGAGTCTCAGGTTTACATCCCCCTATAAACACTTTCCACTCGCCCTGTAACTTCGGAGTAGGGCTTGAAGTACTTAGCATTGCGAACCAAGTACGTGTAGTCGACCTTAACCCCTCGTCTCTTAAGTTATTTAATGCTGAGGTATACGAGAGAACTAGCGCTGATAACTTCCATCTAGCGTTGACAGGTTCATCTATGGAGCTCCAACTTTCCTGTATATTCACTTTCTTCCCAAAACCTATGATGGCCACATCCTTTTGGACGGTCGTTCATTCGAGTTGGCATCCCTGGGCAGGGATGGCCATTCCTGAGACGCCATTCCAGCCCCTCCATTCCAGGGTGCATCGCCAGCTTTACACTCGTTGTGGAATCTTGGGACCTCTGCTATGAGACCCCACCTTGACCCAGGCGAAAAGTAAAAGTCTTTGGTTACGCTCAAACGAACAGAAGAAGAGTAAAATGGCGGAATACAGGGCAGCGGCACTCAGGTGCAGTAGCTCCACTTGGGGCTCAACAGCACCCAATCGAGTAAGACCCCACAATGCAGTGGCCGACGTTCGTGCCGCACTCCTGACCAGAATCAACAGATTAGCGCAGGAAAACACGGTTCACTCAGCTGCTTCTATAGGTAATGACCTCAAATATCCCCGGACATGGACAATGGTCCCATTCGGAATCGATTGGAGAAATCCTCGCGCGGGCGGCGGCGGTTTCAGCCAGTCGTTCAGAGCGTAGGAATCCCAAGCGCTACTCAATGTGGTGTCGATGATCCTTAGTTGAAGAAGGTACATATAAACCACTAAGATAGGGCACTCTTTTTGCCATTACCAAAGCTACAGTTAAAAATTTACACGGTGGTGAAACTCCTCAATGATCTTTCAGGGGTCTGAAACTGAGAAAAAATGGTATTTCTCCAAATGACACGGCTATAGACGAGGGGGTAACCACTCCAGCAGGTGTATTCCCTTTTATTGTAAGAAGATAAGGCACGCCATGATGCAATATACGGAGAACAGTTCTTCTTACAATAAATTTTGAAGGTGTTAGTTGGGTGGCTTTGCTGGCGTTCGAGAAAGGGAATACACCTGCAGAGATTCCTTGAGATTCCCTGAGATTCCATAAAGATTTCCCAAGATTCCCAACGATATTTATAGAAAGATGAACCCTTAAGGGGTTACCACTCCAAAGAATTCCAAGATTCCCTGAGATTTCATAAAGATTTCCAATGATTCCCAACGAGTGGTTAATCCCTCGGCTATAAAAGTTATACATTTCTAAGCTGTTTATTTTACTTTCTAAGAATAAGTATGTCAAGAACAGCTCCGGAAGAATATTTTTAGGCCGAAACTGCAAACCCTACGACAGGCAATGACTGACCGTTCAAGACTTCATGGAGATCCGCACGATCTAAAGAAAAACTATACGTGCCGTGCCTTGTTGCAGGCTTCCCGAGAAACTATTTTAAATGGATGAAGCTACACCTAACCACCTAACAACCTACCTTAATAATAATCACGTAGAGTATGAACAAGACTAAGCACAGGCGTTATTATAGATCTGCTACCTCACGGACGATACGGGAACGCGAGGAAGGTAACTACAGACCTGTGCCAATAGCAGTCTCAACAACCTCAATTCCGTGGCAGTTCGTATTTTCCGCTAATATGGGAGTGTGTGATCTGGGTGGCGTTTTGCATAGGTAAACCTAGAAAGGTCATGTACATATACCCATCTTTTGTATCAAATTATATTTCCTATTGGAATACCTGATTCACCCCTCCCGGCAAGGGACTCACTGGTTTCTTTTATTAGAACTGTTTCGCAAATGCTAGCATCGCATACCTCAAGAAAAGTGCTGTAACTCGAAAACCCGTAAAAAAATGGGAAATCTGCTTCGAACACTCCCTAGAACATTGTTAGGGCTAGGTACAGGCAAAATTTTGTGTCTTTCCAACCAAGGGTAAACCTTGAAAATGAATCGCCGCTCGCAATGTTAATCTTATGGGCGGCAAAAAATGCACCGTCAGGTATAGCGGACCCTTAAATACTATGTCTCTTCTCGGTAAAGTATGTGGAAATAACCAAGAAAAACGTCCAGCCGTTAACGGTCAAACCGGAAGTCTTCAATATAAGAACAAGAACATGAGATGTGCACCGCATTATAAACAACTAGCCGGTGGAATTAACACCTGCATGTTAGTTAGTAGAGGTGGGGACCTACAGTTTTGGGTGGGTTCTGAACCGTTATACATTTCACTTGCTATGCTGAATATCAGAGGTGAATGCCGACCAGAAAAACTTTTGGTATAGGATCGGGATCGAACCCGTGTGACCCGGCTCTCGTTTTTCTCTAAACTCGACCATTTAGACCACTCGGCTATCGAGGCTGTTGTACCCTCACGGTAGAAAATAACCAATTAAATTAAACCAATTATAAGATACGCGAAATCAGGGAGACACCCACTAAGAGAGAAGAAAATATAAGGTACGAGGTGCAGTTGAGAAGTATAGGTACCCAAATGGGCGGGGAGGGCGTACCTACTACCTAGAGGGCTCCTGAGCACCTTTTGGGCGAGCTCGAACCATTATTAATGAGAAATAGCCAATAGGAGCGCGACAATACCGCACAGGTCAGTTAAGGCTGCTTGAAACCCATCGCAAACATTTTTTATGGTTTTCTCATTTTCAAAACAAAATACTTTTATACTCCTTCAGTTGTCTTTCAGGGCTTTGAAGATACGGATGGGGTAATTTTTGGCAGCACTACCACATACCAGCACGATGGGGACCTACAGTTTTATGGGGGTTCCGAACCTTTTTAACGTCATTACTCACGAGGCCACGTTGTGATTTCACGATCGGTTAATTTTGGACACTTTTTTTGGTAACAAAAATTACTCGATCGTAAAATTACAACATAGGATCATGAGTAATGACGTTAAGAAGACATATTACTTTCAGAATATATAAATATCCAATAGTTTTCTCACAAAGTTTGAAGCCGGAACGTAAAAAAATAGCGAAGGTGGCCCTTAAGGGTCCGCTATACCTGACGGTGCATTTTTGCCGCCCATAAGATTAACATTGCGAGCGGCGATTCATTTTCAAGGTTTACCCTTGGTTAGAAAGACACAAAATTTTGCCTGTACCTAGCCCTAACAATGTTCTAGGGGGTGCTCGAAGCAGATTTCCCATTTTTTTTACTGGTTTTCGAGATACAGCACTTTTCTTGAGGTATGCGATGCTAGCATTTGCAAAACAGTTTCAATAAAAGAAACCAGTGAGAAATTGGGAAATCTGCTTCGAACACTCCCTAGAACATCGTTAGGGCTAGGTTCAGGCAAAATTTTGTGTCTTTCCAACCAAGGGTAAACCTTGAAAATGAATCGCCGCTCGCAATGTTAATCTTATGGGCGACAAAAAATGCATCGTCAGGTATAGCGTCCTCTTAACTCCATAGGAAGCCATGCACGGTGTGGAATGACGTTCCACCCATTAGACATTAGACCGTTGGTTCGATGGATTGCACTTCAAATTAGAACAGGTTTTTCGGCATAACATTGTGACACTGAGATTGTCTGAAAATGGGCTCAATCTGTTATGGTCAGTTCAAATTAGATTTGATAAGGTTAATAGGGCAAACTATGCTAAATACTTGCTTTAGGTGCATCCAGGTCAACGCGTGGGTTTAACAATTCCTAAGGAAGATAACAACACTGAGGTCCTGGGTTTGAATTCTAGAACCAGCAACTTTCTGTTGGTAGCAAATTTATCAGGTACGCATAAGGCACACCCCAGTAGCCTAATGAAGGAAAGTTAAGACCCTAGGTAGGTATATGTAGGTACAGGTAAGTACATCCACAGACCCCCAACTGTTCAAAACCAATAACAACAAATTTACGTCCAATTTAAAATTTTACTATCGCAATATTTGTGGACACACGCTGGCAATTTTAATACTGTGCTAACTGAACGGCTATTGAGGGGATAAGTAATCGGAGGCTAAAGTGGGCGACTGGGAGGAGTCGGGGGACTGGTCGTGACAACTCAGCCTAAAATGGGCAATTTCGTGCCAAATTGGGCCCCAGGCCTGGCACACGTTTTTATTTATAACCTTAATAATGCTACATGTGTGATTCATTCGTTCATTTTGACTGCTTTTACCACGTACAGGGTGTGGTGCCTTTTTCACCTTTTCTATGGGTGAAAGGGCCCCGAGTGGTCTCAATGGTCGTCTTTGGAGGAACACCGGTTCGATCCCGATCATACCGAAAAGTTTTTCTGCTAGGCACTCAGTGTTCAGCATGTCATGTGGTCCAGGTCCAGGTCATCAGGTCCAGGACTTTCGTCAAAAAATCATTAAAATCGAAGCTTATAATTTCACTCCGTCAAACGCCTTTTTCATGTCGAAAGTCTTGCCCCTAAAAGTGTCCCCTAAAACTTCACTATAGCGTTATCCTCCCGATAAGAAAAGTTGGTGTCTTTCACCATCCTGCCGATAGCGCCCTCACCATAACGTCAGCTATAGTGGACTTTTAACGGCAAGATAAAATTATCCGCTGTTAAGAGGACGCTATACCTGACGATGCATTTTTTGCCGCCCATAAGATTAACGTTGCGAGCGGAGATTTATTTTCAAGGTTTACCCTTGGTTGGAAAGACACAAAATTTTGCCTGTACCTAGCCCTAACAATGTTCTAGGGAGTGTTCGAAGCAGATTTCCCAATTTCTCACTGGTTTCTTTTATAGCAACTGTTTTGCAAATGCTAGCATCGCACACCTCAAGAAAAGTGCTGTGTCTCGAAAACCAGTAAAAAAATGGGAAATCTGCTTCGAACACTCCCTAGAACATTGTTAGGGCTAGGTACAGGCAAAAGTTTGTGTCTTTTCAACCAAGGGTAAACCTTGAAAATGAATCGCCGCTCGCAATGTTAATCTTATGGGCGGCAAAAAATGCACCGTCAGGTATAGCGGACCCTTAAGTTCTAGTTCAAACGAATCCAAATGTATTTATTTATATGTGTTTTCCTTCCATAATCATAGACGACTGTCAATGATATAGCATGCACGTGCTGGAGGCGTAGTAGCCACTTGGTCAGTGATATCTACCTATCATTAACGACTGGCCTAAGTGGTCTACCAATCCCAATACGAGATATCTATAACATGTTATGACGTTGGAAGTCAAATACGAGTAGCACATGGGAATCGTATAATGGCAACGTGTTTCGCGAATCCACGTCGTGGATTTCCAAGATCTATCTATTCCTGAGGTTGTCTGATTTTTAAACAGTGAGGTCTCACAGTGACGTCGTACCACGACGACCAATCAGAGCACTCTAGGGGTTAGACGTCAAGGGCTATGAGTGATCAGTTTGAAACTGACGTCACGGTGGGTCCTTACTGCAAATATAATCGAGACAAACCTCTAGAATTTATAGACCGTGAATATCCGCAATTTCTTCAGGTTCGCTCCATTGCTCCTCGATTTCGCTCCCCCTGCTCTCACATTGGGTCAACATGGTTATTGTATTAGCCTGCGTTACCGTTAAGTATACCTACAAGGTGTGATCGGAAAGTTTCGCAAGGTACTTCATTACGAGAGCGAGATATGGGTCTGCACGTCATAGGGGGTTTCAAATGCCAAGTCCGTGTAATGTTTTAGCATTTTGCAAATTAATGATTTAAAAAATGTATACATGTGTATATTTGATCAAGTGAAGTATAGGTGTCTTTGGCATAACTTAGTAATAGTTTAAAAAATGATAAAAAGGTAGGTAATACGTAAAACTTCAGAACAAAATTTCATAGAACATGGTGATACTATTTGTCTAATTTTACTCCTTTGTGCCTTTAAGAGGACGCTATACCTGACGGTGCTTTTTTTGCCGCCCATAAGATTAACTTTGCGAGCGGCGATTCATTTTCAAGGTTTACCCTTGGTTGGAAAGACACAAAATTTTGCCTGTACCTAGCCCTAACAATGTTCTAGGGAGTGTTCGAAGCAGATTTCCCATTTCTTACTGGTTTTCGAGATACAGCACTTTTCTTGAGGTATGCGATGCTAGCATTTGCAAAACAGTTGCAATAAAAGAAACCAGTGAGAAATTGGGAAATCTGCTTCGAACACTCCCTAGAACATTGTTAGGGCTAGGTACAGGCAAAATTTTGTGTCTTTCCAACCAAGGGTAAACCTTGAAAATGAATCGCCCCTCGCAATGTTAATCTTATGGGCGGCAAAAAATGCACTGTCAGGTATAGCGTCCTCTTAACGAAATCCCAAAAAAAAAAAATTTGTAATTCCCCTTTACCCCTGTACTGTTCGGAACTTACGGAAACACCCTCATATACCACATTAGCACTGACAAGGTGGATTTTAGCCAAGAGTACAAGAAAGTGTTGCTCTTATATTTTCCATACTAAGTAGACACTTCCCACATACATTCCAGCTTGACTGGAGAAATAACTACTAATTTATTTGTTTCATGATGGCCCTGTCAACAGTGTCAACACCTGTGAAGTATTCCCCACGTAACCTCTCCTAGCGTTAGATAGCGCCTGGTTGTTAATCACTACCGACTAAAGAAATTAAATTTATCGCGTATTTAAGAACGAACATACATTCGCTATTTGTTTATGACGAATTTGTCTCAAATCACTACACAGTCTGTTAATTTCGGCAGTTAAAAAGACATATTATATTTCAGAATATTTAAATATAGTTTCCTCATTGGTGTGCAGAAAAAAACGTAAAAAAACACCACTGCGTAGACGCCCTTAAGAGGACGCTATACCTGACGATGCATTTTTTGCCGCCCATAAGATTAACATTGCGAGCGGCGATTCATTTTCAAGGTTTACCCTTGGTTGGAAAGACACAAAATTTTGACTGTACCTAGCCCTAACAATGTTCTAGGGAGTGTTCGAAGCAGATTTCCCAATTTCTCACTGGTTTCTTTTATTGCAACTGTTTTGCAAATGCTAGCATCGCATATACCTCAAGAAAAGTGCTGTATCTCGAAAACCAGTAAAAAAAAAATGGGAAATCTGCTTCGAACACTCCCTAGAACATTGTTAGGGCTAGGTACAGACAAAATTTTGTGTCTTTCCAACCAAGGGTAAACCTTGAAAATGAATCGCCGCTTGCAATGTTAATCTTATGGGCGGCAAAAAATGCACCGTCAGGTATAGCGGACCCTTAACTGATCGGTAGACAGGCGGTGATAGTGTGAAAATAGAGGGTGTTGTAAACATGGAAAGGCGTACATGTGTATAGCGTGTATCCACCCGACAAAGGTGGGCCGTAGGGTCAAAAGGTCAGTGTATCGCAGTATCGCATCTGTAATCGCTTATTTTCAACTGTAAAGTCAAATACCTAATAAGGTTTGGACTTAAGGGTCTGCTTCAGCTGATGATAACCCATAATGAATTGTTTTTAATTTATCACTTGAAGCTGAACCTTGACACTTGTGTGTTGTCGTCCCTTAAGGGCGTCTACACAGTCGAGTTTGTTTACGTTTTTTCTGCACATTTTATGAGGACACTATTTGATATTTACATGTTACGATACACTTATAGTTATAGTGTCTTTTGTACGACTAAAATTATCAGGCTGTGTTGTGATTTTTGTCCACAAAAAATTTGTCCGAAATTAACCGATCGTAAAATCATAACATAGCTTCTTAATTTATGACCTTTAAAAGGCATATTATTTAAACAGCGAATGTATGTTCGGTCTTAAAGACATTACATGTCGACTTGTCTAACAACCGATCTCCTAGAGACCTAGAGAGAGCCAGGATGTCGCCTAGTTGTCACCGCAAAAGATTCCTCCAATAACAGCCTATCGAGGCTTTTGGGTCGTTAGAAATAAAAAACCGCAGAAGATTAGAACGCTTCAAAACAGGTTTTCTTCCTTCCAGATCACTTCTTCGCCAAAAGAGCGATGAAAAGTGATAACCACAGATTCATTTTTCAGTGAACCGCAGCTCGAAACAAGAAATTGGTGGCGCCAGCGCTGGTTATATTAATTGAAACCTCACCTCGGCGGAAACGTCTGTCTTCTCTCTAGATGGGCTGAAGGCCGAATGTAGTGAGCCGAAGACGAAGTTAGTCAATAGATGACAAGAGGATCTATTTTATGTGAGGGCCGAAGCCAATACATCCAAGCGAACATCCATTCGCTATTTGTTAACGTTCTTTATGCACACTTTATGAGGAAACTATTGGATACGTCTTTTTAACGACCAAAATTTGTCCCAACATTTAAAAAAAAAATTAAAAAAAAACAATACAGCATTTATATTCATATTATATACTTCAGTATATTTAAATACTAGCGAATGTATGTTCGGCCTTAAGAGGAAAATTCTGCTTAGGACGGGATTCGAACCCGGACCCCTTAGGATCCAAGTCGGACCCCTGGAGCACTGAGTACACACGTCTGTCAATTACTTTCCCCAAAATTTCTATATCATTTGCCCAATTGCAGTGACCTTATGCGAGCCATTTAATGCCTTCGGGAGGTGGCACGCACTTGCGTGGTATGTTTTCACGTTCCTAGTTCCGTTCTTTTGCAGATCGTGCTCTCGCAGCCATCACACGGTTCAAAATGGTGAAAGAAGGAAGGTTCGTGCTGGACCGCTTCTCATAAAGCGGCCCGCAGACGACCATTCGTAGCAATGCATGTGACCAATCTGACCGCAAATGCAAAAAAGTCTGAACTAGGTCAGGATTATACGCTGTCACCCTAACTAGGCTGAGAACCTTCAGTACTTCCACGAGGTAGGGTATGCTGAGCATTGAAGCAAGAGGACCTGGGGTCTAGTCCCGAATTTTCCAGATTTTTCTCGGGGAATTTTTCTGGCCTACCTTTAGCTCTGATAGGTACCAAGCCTGGGGGAAAACTCACTTCCTTGTGTACTGAGGTCACAAAATGTATACCCCCTTATTCCACTATGTCCTTCAAGGACTGTCTCGAATAATGATGCAGTGTGTAGGGTCTCCCGATGACGTCAATCAGCTTAGAACCTAGGAGGTCAAAGCCTCTGAATCGTGGATCTGATCTACAAAGCGAGGAGGTAACCACTCCAGAGATTCCTGAGATTCCATAAAGATTTCCAAAAGATTCCCAACGATATTCATAGACAGATGAACCCCGAAGGGGTAACGACTCCAAAAAAATTCCAAGATTCCCTAAGATTTCATAAAGATTTCCAATGATTCCCAACGAGTTGTTAACCCCTCGCTACAAAGGGATGAAAGCTAAAATGTGAGTTCTACTTAGTACTAAGAAGCTCCGATAGGTGCCCGACGAGGGGTTAACCACTCGTTGGGAATCCCGTTGGGAATCATTCGAAATCTTTATGAAATCTCAGGGAATCTTGGAATTTTTTTTGGAGTGGTTACCCCTTCGGGGTTTATCTTTATATGAATATCGTTGGGAATCTTTGGAAATCTTTATAGAACCTCAGCGGAATCTCAAGGAATCTCTGGAGTGGTTACCCCCTCGGTGCCCGAGGCGACTATCAGTGAGGATAGCTCGCCGATCCCGATTAGCATCAGAAGAAACTGGCCGCAGCCACCACGAAAACAACAGATCTGATATCCCCGTAAACTGAGAAAAGTTTAGCTCGTTAGACCGATTACAAGAAGAAGATAATAATTAGAAGAAAGTTGGGTGCTTGGTCTATTTTTAGCGGACGTCACCGCAAGATCGCTTTGAGCTGGCGAAGTGAGTCAGGCAAAGCACGAGGGCGAAGATGCGTGGCGATAGCCTGATACGGAGTCACGCTGGGAGGTATGCACGCCGCAGTGATCTCTATACAAAGTGAACAGGCCACCTTGCTCTTACAGTCTAACTATTGTCACAGCTTTAGCATAGGAGGGTTAAGATCAACAGTGTAACCACTCCAGAGATTGCTTGAGATTACATGAAGATTTCCAAAGATTTCCTGAGATTCTCAGCGAGATTTGTGGAAATATGCACCCCGAAGGATTAACTACTCCAGAAATTTCCAAGATTCCCTGAGATTTCATAAAGATTTCCGATGATTGCCTGAGATTTCCAAAGAGATTCCCTACGAGATTCCTGGAGTGGTTAACCCCTCGGGTTCCACAGTAGCTTTCTCCCCACTCCCTACAACGATGACGACGATACTGCTATAAGCACAATCAAATTTGATCCTCCGTTTTAAGCAGCCAGCTTGGATCCAACGGGGCATTAAGGTTATACACATTTTTATGAAGTACCCGCCAAGAAGAATTTCAGTAAACTGAGGGGAAAGCTCATAGAACATAGAACCTTCTTATATACCCTCCTACACTGAAACTCGAAGAAATCCTAAACATCCCGAACGTTCCTACGTCATCACCAAAGAAATTAGCTAACATGCAGTTCAAATGGAATAAGGAAGTTAATCGGAAGTTAGACAGCGTCGGTAGCCCTATACGTCCCGAAAGAAGGACCTCCTCCTATCTTGTCGAGGGGTTAACCACTCGTTGGGAATCTCGTTGAGAATCATTGGAAATCTTTATGAAATCTCAGGGAATGTTGGAATTTTTTGGAGTGGTTACCCCTTCGGAGTTCATCTTACTATGAATATCGTTTCGAATCTTTGGAAATCTTTATGGAATCTCAATGAATCTCTGGAGTGGTTACCCCCTCGTATCTTGTCCTCACTGACCTATCCATAACACTAACAGTTCTCTGGACACGGAGCCAAGCCTTGCGATCTGTGTTTCATGATGGAAGAGTCCCTAGTCTGATGGCAGTTTCGTGATAGATATACAGGGACCCCGTGAGAAGTCCCGTGGTAACTGGGCCGAGACCGACGCCGGGACAGGAACCTGCCTTTGGCCGGACTTGTCCACGAAATCTCCCAAGGACTTGCGAGCCTGTTCTCAAGGACGTCACCTTTTACTGTTTCCGACCAATCCCTAGGATTCTACTAGTAGTAGGTGGAGGAGGCAAGCCCAGCAACTATACCAATAATTGAAGGATTGTCCATCCTGTTCATGGCATACCACAGTGTTAGGACATGAAGACGGGCTACAGTTTTAGGTGGGTTCCGAACCACCACATATCTCTTGCGATTCTGCATGAAGTATCAGAGGTGACTGACAATCAGAAAAACTTCGATAATGTCGGGATTGAACCGTGGAGGGACCAGGGACCAGGCTCGAAAGACAACGAAGCATCTAGCCGTAGACAGACCATTCGGCTATGGAGGCTGCTGCCAAAGGGTCCTGCTGTTGGCTAGGGAATCCCATCATCTTAATCACCACCAAACTGAAATTTACTCCCTGAGCAACAAGCGTTTCTGATCCTGAACCTGAATCGAGAGCAATCTTGGCACCAGAAAGGCAAATATAAAGAGGCTGAGCCCCGGAGCCGGGATGAAATTCCTCACTGAGCATCGTAAAATTTCACCGTTTACGAGAGTCAGCGATGCATGAAATTGAACATACTCCAGGTTCCACACGTCGGCGCCTTTTGGCTACTAGGACGTGATTTACCCAATGTCAGCTCTTGTCTACTGCCACTTCACTTTCATATTATGTTGTGATTCACGCACCCACACACTGTCTACTGCCACTTCACTTTTATATGTTGTGATGCACGTTCCCACACAATGTGGTAATCTCATTGTTAACAACATGGTGGGATAATTCTTCATTATGTTGTAGGGTAGGTCATACCTGTGGGATTCACAGGTATGGCTCTGGCTTTGGTCTATTTCCACAAACCCAAAAATGTAGAGGGGTAGGAAGGACACAAGCTCGATCAGAAAAACTTTGAAAGGTTCGGGACCGAACCGGAGTGACCTGTCTCCAAGTTTTCCTCTATTGAGGCTATAATCGAAAAATAACCAGTTTTTTTCGTTTTTTTTTTAGGAAAAATTGTCAACAGCAACAACTAAATATGGGACATCGACGACGGCAGTGACTGGGGCTGGGGAGAGCACCCCCAAACCTACGAAGTATCACTACTACCCTCACAATCAGCACATTTACCTACTGCCAGAGTGCGCTATTCAGCAGGTATTCGATTTGGGTTTTTGTAATGAGCTTGTTGAACGTTATCGAATTAGAAGAATAAACATATCAGCCGCGAGTTCCAAGCGTTTTTGTAGAACTCTAAATTTGTCCCAAAGGTATTCTCCCTTTTGATTTCCAGTTTTATAGTTGAGACAGTACCTAAACGTTTGGTTTATTTAAGGTTTGCAATGCTGTTTACGTGAGACTAAACTACACTCAGCCGCTGTGCGCTTGCCCGTCACGGAAAGAGCCCTGCTCTGCCAGCCTTAATACGGACGACTTGCACACAACAGAACTGGCTACTGCAAAAACGGGCAAAGTAAGTTCACAATGTACGGATAGCCTGGTGGCAAAGCGTAAAATTAAGGGTAGGCATTACCACATACGTCACAAATTGATCAATGGTGATGAGAGAACACAAGCTGGAAGGTACAATGCGATTTTTGGTATACCAAAATAATGATTTTTTTGTAGGGCTGGAATATAGGTAGGAACGAATAATTTGACACCTGTTTTCATTTTCAGATCCTGACTCTAGTAAAAACTTGTGAACCTGTTACGGAAATGAGGGTGTGCCGTGCCCCTAGAGACTGGTCCTTACTAGCTCTCCAGAATATACGCACGGGGAAGTCGCACTACCTGGTCATCTGCAGGTGCCCCGACAGTGGCCGACTTGGTAATCACTTGCTATATGTCTAAGGGTGCGTCCCACCATGCCCAGTTAAAGTTTCGACTAAAAATTGGCTAACCTCTGGTTAAAAGTAGGGATCAAATTAAAAGAATAGCCTAAAAGTCAAAAACTTGCGTCCCACCAACGCTCAGTTAAATCTCCAGTTTAATTTCGTCTTCACTGTGAAGGTGTCCCCAAAATGGCTATATAATGGCTTATTATTCCTTTCCAGAATCAGAAGGACCTTTTTTATTTTCACAAACATCAGTTCCTTCCTCTCCGTAGCATCCATTTTTAAAATTTAAAAAGAAAATATTTTTTTTTAAAATTATTGTGACTATTTTAAATATGGCAAGATTTCGGGGGGGATTTGGCGTTTATTAGGTGGTAGAACTGGTAGCAGAAGATAGATGATCACAACAAATAAAAAAGTGGCGTCATTATTGTTTTATTATCCAATTTTCACAAATATTTCATTTAAAATCCCATTTCTGCATATCTGGTGAGTGTTGGATGATAGGACACCAGCGGTTAAATTTTTAACTCGCCAAGATTGGCCAGTTAAAAATTTGATCTGGAGATCTTTGTTAAATTCCGGTAATCGTTGTTGGTGGGACGGATTTACCTCAATTTAACTTTTACTATGAGATCAAATCTCCAGTTTAATTTTAACTGGGCATGGTGGGACGCAGCCTTAGACAACCTAAGACAGTAATGAACTCAAGAAAACGAATCTGTGTTAGGGCAAGAAGATCCTTTAATCCCCAGTTAAACTTAACGGGAGTTTAAAAGACATCCATCGCTTAAAGACCTGAATAGTAGCTGAAGACCATCAAAGCAGGTACCTTCCTGTTGGCACGTAGCATAATCACAAAATTGCAGGCGTTGAAACTTATTCCTGATTTTCCAGAGGGACCGATGAGTCATGATCAGCCTGCTTACGCCAGCGTGCCAGGTATTCGAGTGTACGGCATGATGTGCGTCCGGGACGTGTACAGGAAGAACCAACCCCTACGCTCTCGACGATCCCTCACAGGTACGAGGGGGAGGAAAAGATGAAACTACTTTTAGGGGGAGCCACATCACAAAAAATTTTTACATACTTTAGTATCGGATGATATATCGAGGAAATATACAATTTTACGAACCACCCTCACACAGGCTATTTCAACAAACATTAGAAAAGCAGAAAAAACGTAAACAAACAGCATTGTGTAGGTGTTCTTAAAACAGAATACTATCCTATCTTCTCAAGTGTCCCAACTCCTAAAAAAATACTAGAAGTTTCTTTGGAAATTTGCACTTATACAAAAGCAATAATAATTGTAGTGCCACTTCTGACACCACTTACAATATGTCATTGTTTTGCAGAGAGGAGACCACCTCTACCTTGGGACAAAATCCGAGAGTTCAAGGCGACTGTTCAATGGTGAAGGATGGAAGGGGCATTGTCAGACAAGACCAACTATAGTGTACAGATCAGTTACCTCTTAAGTTATTTATTTAACTTATTGGCTCAGCAAGCACGGTTTCTTCAAAAGTCATCGCCTATGAAGTTCTCGAGAACCCCGTGATGACTTTCAGAGAAGCTCTTGTCTAAAATTCTAGAAGTCTTGGCAAATTCTAAGACGTCTTTGATTTTTGTAGAATTGGAGCTTAGGTATTGTCTATATCCTAGGATTTTTGAACTTAAAAAAACTGAAGAAATTTTCTGATGTTACTGAAGTTTGGAAAAGTGGCAGCAGATGTCTTATTTCTTTCCTCAAAACAAAACGAGAGGAAAGTTTTTGGATATCCCTCCAAGAGTCTTGGGGTTTACTTTGGTGAGTTTAATTCTAGTTTGAACAGCACTGAATAGACTGTGCCAACTATTATAGGCTATACGAAAAACCGTTATTTAATTTTTCACCCTTTTCCATTATTAAAAGTACGACTTTTAAATGATATTCGTACGAGCACGGCCGTTATAGCCCGTAGCTGCTCTATCGAACGATAGAAATGGTTTTACAATCGAGTTACCTATCGATATAATTGCAGGCAGAGATTTCTTCCCAACTATAGGTACTCAAAATGTGAAACGACTTCAGCAGTAGAACTTCTACAATACGTTATCCAGTGTCTTTTAATTCTACAGGTTACCTAGTTAGACGTCTGAATGTGAATGATACCTACTGACCAATCACAGTGGTTTATCGTCTGAAGACCTAGCGAAGGGTCTAATAAATTAACGTCACTGTGAGACCTAGAACCGACAGACCTTCGATGACATCATTCCGAAGAATATCTCAAAAAAGAAATAACAAGAAAAATCAACGGTCAGTGGCTCCAAGATCACAAAAAAAAAAACAAGACGGCTGCATGAAGACGTCCTAACCTAAACTTAACTTTTTTTTGGCTCTTGGAACCGCTGCTCTAATTTCGACTTACCGAGCACTTCAGCGTTGACCAATATGGAGCTGGAGTACATGGCGATCATGAGACGCTGCGGCTGGGCTTGAAAAGCTTTCCTGCAGCCGTCCTTTACGGTAGAGAGGATCTGACCGGACAGGGGCCCGTAGGCCCCACTAAAAGAAATGAGAGAAGGAAATTACAGCCTTGGTAGGTCTCACTTCCTCTCCCTCTCCATGTCTACGGTACCTTGGTACACGAGAGAGGGTGCGTGAGGGTGATTTTACGTTAGGGGGTTGAGGGTTGCTGGGTTGAGAGCAGTTCCAGGTAACTACTTCCCCTCCGGCATTCCGCAAATGTCTATTCAGTGTATGTATAAGCTTACCATAGCTGACTGAATATTTTTTGTATTTTCACCATTCACCACGGTGGGGGTGTAGGCGGAGAGTACACTTACCTAGAAGAGGGTGGATTGGGGAGGACGTCCCATTCCTCCACCACGAAAGCGACCCCCATCATCGGCTCCTCACAAAGAGGGCCCGCGAGAGTAACCAACTGAAACCCGCTGACAAAGGAACTGTCAAAGGTAGCACGTAAGTTTTCCTTTTCCACAGCACACGGCTCCCATATCGAGCGCTGGTAGTCTTTAGTGTGGTTTAGGAGAATGTTAGGGCCACAGCGCCGGGGCCCAAAACACCAGATTCTGTCCACAGCTCCCTTCCATTGACTGCCGGCCTCTTCAAAGGCTGCCTCAAGGTCGTGCTTGAATTGGGAGATAGCTTGTTCTGTTCGCTCGGTCAAGGCTAGTCTTTCCGCTTTTTCAAATACATCTGAAAGCGAAATAATTTCTTTTAGCTTACTAAGTCACTGAACTCTGAATTTATTGATTTTACAGTCAACGTGTGGCTTAGAAGCATTCTTTGCTTACCTATTGCAAAAAACCAGGAGTCTCTTAGAGCCGTAATAAAATCGAAAAGTGTCCTATGCATGAAAATGCAAACAAATAGTTTTGAAGAGCGATAGCTGGCTTGGCCACAAACCTCTTTCTTCCGCAGTTTTGGCTTCATCACCTATCTGCAGTTGGGAAAAATCACTGATGACGCCACGTGTTTGAATACCAATGGCGCGAATGAGGTCAGCACTTTTTTCCAAGATGGCGACGACAGTGGGGGGTAGAGGGGCCGCTCTCAGGACTATACGGCTCTGCTTGTTAGGCGTCGTCAGCACTATCGCCTCCTTCTCAGCTGATTCCTGCAAATTTATTATTTACCTACTTACTTACACTTTTTTTCTGGAAACTACCTATAGGTATTGGATATTTAAATGTTCTGATATGTAATATGTCTTTTTAACTCGGCGAAGGTGCTAACTTTACAACTGCACCCCTGTACCTTGATTTGCGCAGATGTCTGTCCTTCAATAGCTTCGTTGACCATGTCCACCAGTGGCCGAGGCACTATGGTTTCTCGGAAAGGGACTATCGGCTCCGAAACGTTAATCGCCACCTTGGCATATCTGTAAAGATTTTAATCATTCAAATCAGCACCCTATTCATCGGTTTGGCTCTCGCCATAAGCTAAACATACGCGAACTTGTGATATAAACTCTAAGGTTAGGTTAGGTATTCTATACTTTATGTCTTGTTTACGTTTTTGGTTTATTGACTTCTCTTGCTGGAGCCCGTAGCTGGAGCCATTACCTACATGTCTTACAGCTGCTTTCGCTGTGCTGGTGGACTGTATCTACCTGTCCTTGAAGCTGGAGTATTTAATTTAGGTTAGAGTTTGCAGTTCTGAGGGCCCGAAGAGGTGAGGTTACTATTTACTGTTTTTCTTTTACTATTAAGAACTAGGCTGTCACCTTTCGCGGAGATCCTCCAGACAGCGCTCCAGATGGACCTCACCCACAGTGAGGATGACGTGCTCGCCCGTCTCCTGGACGCGGACCTCGACCGCGGGGTCTGCTTGATTCAGCAGCTTCAGACCACGCACAAGAGCCTGCAACAGTATTGTTCAAAATTACTCGATAGTTAAGTCACAACACAGCCAGTTACTTTCGGACGTAAAAAAGACATGTTACATTTCCGTACATTTATATATCGAACAGTTTTCTCACAAAATGGTCGGACAAAAACATAAAGAAACAGGATTATGTTGGTGTAAGTGTGTGACCCTTAACAAACTTACGTGCATATCTTGAGCGTGGGTAGGCTCGACAGCTACGCGCAATATAGGCGTCACCATGTGCCTGATTTCAGCAAAGGAAGGACAGGCGAGGGTATCGGAGAGGGTGGCAGTCTTCAGGACATGCTCCGACAATCCTCCAATACCCACCACGCTACCTGCAGGCACCTAGCAAATACAGAAGACCACAAGTGTAAGAATATATCTAAGTACTTTCTCTCCGTGCAAAAGGTACAAGCGTACAACTAGAAAATCAGTTAAGCAAAGCAGCGTCAGGGCAGTTTTGTTAGAGACCTTTCCAAGGAAATAGAAACAGTCCAGGTGGGTGATTTTTGGCCGAAGCCGAGAAAGGGCCGGCTGAAGCCAGAGAGGCGTGGGCCGAAGCTCAGGACACTTCTGCACTAGTACTTTAAGATTTCGAAACAATTCACGAACCTGTTGCAAAGGCAGAAGATCCCT
The DNA here is from genome assembly GCA_950004255.1 of Mesopsocus fuscifrons. Lineage (NCBI taxonomy): Eukaryota > Metazoa > Arthropoda > Insecta > Psocodea > Mesopsocidae > Mesopsocus > Mesopsocus fuscifrons. The sequence goes on from OX465377.1 coordinate 18,749,791, forward strand.
CCCCATAAGAAGGTACAGGTGCTCCACTACGACCTTCGTAACGTGCTCATCGGCCTTTAAGTCACGAAGAGTAAGGTTTGGGTCGATATCCTCTGGTTTTAACTGGAAAATGGGAACGAAAAATTAAATTTCTGACGTCTCCCCAAAAAATGGGCGGAAAAAACATAAACAAACAAGATTGGGTGGTAGGTAGCCCTTAACAAGCCACAAAAACAAACCTTCGCTAAAGTGATACTGGGATGGTGCTTAGGGCCCAGAACAAACAACTGCTGTCCCTCTCTCAGGGTGCCACTGAATACTCGAGCAAAAGCGATGAACGCGTCCTGTTCCTCATCTGGACCCGTATCCTCAGGTTTCGGTTCCTCCAACGCTGAAGAACCGTCCGTGGCCTCTGTGTCTTCACCCGCTTTCCGCGCTGCTTGCTTCTCAAGCGCTGTTCGACGTCTCTCCGCCATTTCCTCACTTGTCAGAGGTCGAGCCTGTAAATTAGAAGGGAGTATTTGAAATTTTGTTACAAAGGGACTGAATGGTCGACTTTAGAGTAGAGGCACACCGGTTCGATCCCATCCTAGGACGGATATTTCTTGAAATGGTCTAGTTGCTGGGCCTCACTTAACTAACCTACCTTGTTTTCTGGAAGCAGCTTCCGCTCAACCGGAAACATTTTGGACACGAACACGATCGTCGGCACTTCCGGTTCATGGGAACAGTTGGCGAACGCTTCCCGGAGTGCCTGCGTTTCCGGTGGAAGACTGTCCATCCGTTCGTTATGGGAACACATGAGCTGTTCAACTTTTTCCGGGCAGAGTGGGGCCGGGGGCGGCAACTTGTCGCACACCATACCTATAAAAAATATCGCTATTTTAGAGAGAAAAAAAAATGTTTAGATATGCCATAAATCTCGGAAACTACTGGACGCTTTGCCGGGTCATTCTTACCACTGACCTACATAATTTTCTTGTATATCTCCCTCACACAGGTCCTTCATTCGTTCATTCTTAATTTTCCAGTAAAAATTCAAGATATTATGCCTTGTAGATTAATGGAATACTTGCACCGAAGAAATTAAGAAATTCAACTCTTATGTCTGCAACCACTACATCGCAGTAGTCAAGTAGTCTGGTGCCACTTGTGTGTTTTTATCCCTTATGTTAACTGAACAAGGTACCTAACTTAACTAAGTTCTTACCTAATACAGTTTCCGCAACAGGTAACCAGCTCGAGCAAACAGCCTGTAGCTGAACTCTATAGTCAGTACTCCTCAAATCACGTGCCATTACTTTCACATTCAGTGTTGCCAACATCTTCTCCAATCGCTCTTTGTCTCGTCGTACCGCAATGACGTCATAGAGAGCCCACAGGTTGTCCAATACAAATTGAACAAACATGGGCTTCTTCGCTTTCATCTGTGCGCCTCTCATAACCCGCTTACTTTTCGTGTTGAGATAGTAATCGCCCCAGAGAGTTTTATTCAGCACTGCTTCGTTTATCCCAAGCCTTTCGGCGTAGATTTTTGCGAAATCTTTGACTCTGAAACAGGCGAATAAAAAATAAAGAAATAAATCGTTGACTCTCCCCATGAAGGCCAGGTTCTCTTGCTTCAGTGTCGAAAGTCTTGTTATTTCTTTCTATTTCCTTCTTTTATTGCTTTCCTCAACATCCGTCGTCTAGAAGAATCTAGATGTATACTAACAGGGCATTAAAGCAACTACTGTAGACTATACTACTTACTGGAATGCCCAACCATCGTAAGCACTAGCAAACGCAACGTTTCCAGCTTCTGGAGAGAAATACAGGTTGTCATCGTCAGCATCCTCCAGGCCAGCACTCCAGTCATACGTGTCCTTAGTTTCTAGATTATCCGCCTGAGGTTTGTCTGCTTCAACTTGATCGGATTTGGCCAAAACGTCGGTTGTGAAAAATTCCCCCATAACTGCGTTCACTTGCTCCAACACCTAAACAGAAGATACCCTGTAGCGTAAAGCTTATATGACGAACTTGTCACTCTTGTCAGCGAAGACCATTCCGGCGATACTTAACTGACAGTGTGATTAGTTATTAGTTAGTGGGGTCTGAACCTACCTGCATAAGCTTGACATAGGCATCCAAAGGTTCTAATTTCAGCTCCAAAATCAATCGATCTATCTTGTTGAGAACCAAAACGGGTTTGATATTTTCGATCCAAGCCTGCTGGAGAGCGACTTTGGTCTGCGGACAGACTCCTTCCACGACGTCTACTACCACGATGGCACCATCACACAGTCGGACGGCTGTTGACACTTCAGTGGAGAAATCAACGTGTCCTGGAGAGTCGATCAGATTGATGAGATACTGAGACTGGCCGTAGGTGTGCGCTAGGGCTATCGCACTGCTCTTCATGGTGATCCCTCTTATCTGTTCGTCTTTTCTGCTATCCATGTACCTGAAAATTGGAGGAAAAAAATGATTATAGATGGAGGAGACGTTTTGTTGTGTACCCACACAGGCATTATCAGGGTTAGTAAAATAGTTACATTTATTTAACACCTTTTCAGTGAGGGGTAGCGGAAACAAGCCCAGCAACTAGACCATTTCAAGAATTATCCATCTTGGCAGCATTGCCAAATATCAGCTCCTTAGCCACCGTTTTAGTACATTACGAGGATCTACAATTTTAGGTGGGTTTGATATGCCTCGACGTGCGTTTTACTTAACAGGCTGAACGCATCGGAGGTGATCGAATGCCGGTCAGAAAATTTTAATAGGATCAGGATCGAACCACCTAGCTAGATCACTCAGTTATCGAGGCGGTTGCTCCACGAGTAACTACGACAGACTGCACAACCAGTCTAGGTAAAGGCCATATTGCACAATTATTGCATACCGAAACCAGCATTAGTAGGTATGCAAGAAGTGTCAACGTCCTTCCTTCACGTTAATAAAAAATTTTCAACGTACCTCAACTTGCCCGCCATCCTAGATGATATAATTCCATTGCTGGCGACAAGACTGTCAGCCAGAGTGGTCTTCCCATGGTCAACATGGGCTACAATACAAATGTTCCTCACGAGCTTCGGATCACTTTGCAACTGGGCAATCACTTGAGTATCCACAACCCGCATCTTTTCAAGTTATCCCGCAAAATTATTTAGTTTAAATCATGAAAATTAAGAACAAAAACTGACGTTAACTTTGGTTAGAAATCACACGCTTTGTTTATATTTTTGTTGACTTTACAAAGATGACCATAGACATAGTAAAGATTGAATTTACTGAAAATTTACCAAATTTTTTTAAAATAAAAGTAAAATTAAATTCCTATTTTTGGATTATTGTATATAAATAAATATTTTATTATAATTATTATAAGAATAATATAAGTATTTTACACGAGAAATAAGAAAAATATTATTTATAAAATTTCGTCTGCTACAGTCATCAAAACAAAAACATTACAGGGATCTTCGTTAAAAGTTACTAAATTTTTGCTATAAAATCCTGAGTGAGTATCTTAAAGATAATTTTTACTGTAACTGTAAATGAATAGCTGTCGTTTTAACAATTTCATTGATCCGTGCAGTATTTCCCTATGGTTCAATTCGTGTTTAAAGCAATCGATTAGTCACCTTGGAGTAGCAGCCTTGGTATGGTAGGAAGTAGAAGTACCTACTTAGGATACTCAGGGTGAGACTGGCCCAGTCCAAGAGCAGCATTTAAATGCTGGCCCAACAGTTGGCTGCCAACAGTAATCTTCACTTTGGCTCAGCGGGAATATCACAAGCTAATATTTCCCAACCGTGACCCCCATTATTCAGCAGCATTGGGCTAACAGCCTGAGATTTTACATATTTTCTACAGAACGATGGTGTGCGTGCCGTGCGTATTGCTGCCGTTTCTCCTGTTCATTTGGCATAAATTTCTCCAACCCATTGTTCTGACATTTTGGAATCCTTGGAAACCTGTTGAGGAACCGAAGCGGCCGATGGACAATTCAACGTCCGAAAGCGGAGAGAATGAAAACAACATCAACAAATGTCTTCTTGGCAGTCGGCCCACGACAGCAGTTGCCGGTGACGAGAAAAAACTTGACTGAACTCCCGTGGATGTCATCGAACGTTTTAGTTTATATTTTTGAGAAATCTAAGGGTGAAATTTTTATTTAAATTGGACTTTCACTAGGGGTTACTTTCGAAGTTGTAGCAATATCGCCTTCCTAGGTTCGTACCTACCTACCTGGTGTTGTACCTACCTAGCCTCTTTCATGTAGGTACCTGGCACCTCCTGTTTTCAGATCCAACGTTCGACGAGCATTTACAAATTTTAAACCATTCCCTTATAATGTTAAGTTGATAAATATTTTAAAACTCTATTAAATCTATATTGAACTAATCTTCAGTTGTAGTGATCGAGTGGTAGCACCCCTCACTTGGTTTCTCGCCAGAGACAAAGGGGATTGTATCGGAAAGGGGAACTTGAGTTCACGCAGTCTGAGCACCTGACTCAGTGGAGGTTGCTCAGCCGCTGTGACTTTATCAGCAGCGACTACCAGACACTAAAAATATGAGATGGTTTTCTGTAAATAGGCCAGACAGCTTGGCTCCCGTCTCCGAGAGACTCGTGAAGCATGTATAACGACATTGACCCCTAACCGTCTACTGTAGTCCGATCCATATTAAGTGCGTGCTGTGCCAAAAAAATGTCAATTTATTTTTTTAGCGTCTAGAACCCCTTTGTTCTCGATGGCTCGTGGCCGATCGATTGTGCTCCTTTTGGTTTATTTAACATGTATAAACTTTGTTGTCGCCAACGGTAAGTTCAATTTTATATTAATATGCATGTGATATTTGTTTACGAAGCTTTGGTTTAGGTTTCAGTCTCAATTTTCATTGATCTTTTTGATGAATAACACTGACCTAATCATGTCGTTCTTCTTGGCTAACTCTATTAACCTTGAGGTTTGAAAAGGGTCGTTTGCCATCAACTGGTTAATTCAAGTGGCCAGTGTAATGGCTGTGACGGAACAAGAATGGCGTTGCCTGGTATCTGAATGCCAATAGCTTCTAAGTGGTATGAAAACACATTAGAACCACTGGAGACCATCCTATACCACCCTTAAGGGTCCGCTATACCTGACGGTGCATTTTTTGCCGCCCATAAATTAACATTGCGAGTGGCGATTCATTTTCAAGGTTTACCCTTGGTTGGAAAGACACAAAATTTTGCCTGTACCTAGCCCTAACAATGTTCTAGGGAGTGTTCGAAGCAGATTTCCCATTTTTTTACTGGTTTTCGAGAGACAGCACTTTTCTTGAGGTATGCGATGCTAGCATTTGCAAAACAGTTGCAATAAAAGAAACCAATGAGAAATTGGGAAATCTGCTTCGAACACTCCCTAGAACATTGTTAGGGCTAGGTACATGCAAAATTTTGTGTCTTTCCAACCAAGGGTAAACCTTGTAAATGAATCGCCGCTCGCAATGTTAATCTTATGGGCGGCAAAAAATGCATCGTCAGGTATAGCGTCCTCTTAAGTCAGGTGGTTGGAACTTTAGTTTTCAGTAAGAGGTGACCCGAAGGAATTCACCTTATAAGTCGTTGGAGCCTCTTTGTAGCTTCTGCCGAATTTCGAGGTAATCAGAAATTACCAGAGTGAGTGTCCCGAGTGTCCGTGATGACTAGACACCCCACGAAAGTAGAAAAATCCAGCTGGTCGGATGTAGCGCACCAGACCGTTTGGAGCGCTCGTAAATTTTCACCCATGGGTTGAAAACTGATCTCTGCTCCGCTCTTCAATTTCAGGTGTCACTGTCAGAAAGAGAGACACAAGTGGAACACAGAACAAAACATTGGGAGATGAGAGCGATGATGACGATGATGATGACTTTGAAGACGATGATGATGTTTTTGATGACGATGGCCGCGTCTACAAGAATCCACGCAACTCCCCATCTCTTTTGTGTCCCCGGGATGAAGAGCAGGCAACTCTTCTGGTAAGGTTCCACTCAATAGTCGACTGAGCTAAATGGTTTTCGGGTCAGCGGTTTCTATCCCAGTCGCCACCAATTTTTTTTCTGATTTCACAAGAGCCCTCGTGGCTCATAGTGCTACTAGCTGAGCAATGCGGTCTGGAAGTCGTGTTAAGGGTCCGCTATACCTGACGGTGCATTTTTTGCCGCCCATAAGATTAACATTGCGAGCGGCGATTCATTTTCAAGGTTTACCCTTGGTTGGAAAGACACAAAATTTTGCCTGTACCTAGCCCTAACAATGTTCTAGGGAGTGTTCGAAGCAGATTTCCCAATTTCTCACTGGTTTCTTTTATTGCAACTGTTTTGCAAATGCTAGCATCGCATACCTCAAGAAAAGTGCTGCATCTCGAAAACCAGTAAAAAAAATGGGAAATCTGCTTCGAACACTCCCTAGAACATTGTTAGGGCTAGGTACAGGCAAAATTTTGTGTCTTTCCAACCAAGGGTAAACCTTGAAAATGAATCGCCGCTCGCAATGTTAATCTTATGGGTGGCAAAAAATGCACCGCCAGGTATAGCGTCCTCTTAACTGGTACTGCTGCAGGCTGGGCACGATGGATAATTCTCGAAATGGTCTAGTTGCTGGACTGGTCCCCCACCCCTCTACAACGGCAACCATACAGTTGTAGGGAGGAGGTAAGTGATAGCGGGAAGGCTGACATATCGCGGTGCCAATTTAACTTGTCTTCAACTCATGTCACATTAATGCTATTATTCCCATTATATAATCAAAGTAGTTGACCGTTTGTGGCGCATTATCATTCGCAAATGGACCGCGCATATTATTCCCGCTTACACAGCATCACGACAGCATCAAAATCCTTCACTTTCCTATGAGTTTAGTTAGTAGAGGCCTGGGGGGACAAGCCCAGCAACTAGACCATTTCAAATCTTGCTCACCTGGCAGCACCCCCAAACACCAGTTCCTCAGCCATCGTTTTACCTCACGATAGGGACCTAATTACCTAACTACTAAGACGTTACAATTTTTAGGGTCAAAAATGCCTCCGGAAATGCTCAAGCGATGAAGATTGCAAGAGTAAGAAAAAGAAATGCCTTTGCGATGGACACTGCGGGATGTCGTGCATCAAACCAGGTAACGAACAGTAATTGCACCGCAGTTGTTATGGATAGTATTCGTTCTCCAGTAAAAGGTGAATGGAAGTAGGTATACAAAAAGATTCCAGAAATGTAGGGATAACACGAAGTTCAGATTATTCTCTGAGTAAAACAAGTGGGTATTTTTGTTTTAGACAGAGAATGTGAGGACCTTATCAGCCCTGAGCTGGGTGTTGTAACCCTCACTGGCCGAATGTTCGGTGACAAGGCCACCTACAGCTGTGATCATGGCTTCCACCTGGTGGGGCTGAAAGAAAGAGTCTGCAGGGCGGACGGACACTGGAGTGGTCTTGCACCAGCCTGCAAACAAAACAGTATGTACCATGGGGACAAGCCCAGTAACTAGACCATAGGATAACGTTATAGTGAACTTTAGTGGACACTATAGTAGACTTAAGAAACTGGTGACGTCCACCATCCAATTTTTTTTTCAGTCTATTGCACGAGCCCACCAGTGATACCGCATGCCCGTCATAACGCACAGCTGGAGCAAGCGACGTTCGATCTTGAGACGAGTCTTCAGTATCAATGCTACAATGGTTACGTCACCAATGGCTTCCCCAGGGCCAAGTGCCTCAGCATAGACGGCAGAGCTTCTTGGTTTGGCCCTGATATATCTTGCGAACGTGAGTAGTTATACTTGAATCCACCTCGGTTATAGCGCTATTTCAGTTTGTACGTAGTGTTGCCGGCATCGGTAAGTGGGCATGGGACCAGAAAATCAGTGAATAAATGTCAAAAGCTTTGAAGTTCTTACTGACGGCTGATTTACAGATTCTCCAACTTCCTTACGATGCAAGGGCCCCATAAGATGCCCGTAATAAAAATATTAGCAGATTGTTTTGAATGATCACTCTTGATATGGATTTTGCTTGGCAGCACGGTCTTGTGGCCCCCCCATGGACATCTCTCACGGCTGGCACGCTGGCGAGTGTTATACGTTGGGGTGCAGAGTCGCGTACCAGTGCGCAGAAGGCTATGAACTGGTGGGTCGAGCTGAACGGTACTGCCAACCTGACGGCACCTGGAGTCCCAGAGAACTTCCTAGCTGCGTTTGTAAGTTGAAGAATGATCTATTTGTATAGGTTGAAAAAACGTGGCACAAGAATTGTTTTTTCTTCGCGTTTTGGAAACCCAAAACAAACAGGATTGTGTGGTGACCCTTAAGACTGAAGATACAGTACTGTTCACGACGTTTTCACAAGGTAAAATCAGTCAGATGCTATGATAATCCAAAAATTGGAGCCTTGTCATATGTGTTGCTATATCAGGCCTCGATAGCCGAGTAGACTAAATGGTTGACTTTTGGGGAGCAGTGAGAGCCGGGTCACACCGGTTCGATCCCGATCCTACCAAAAAGTTTTTCTGCTCGGCATTCACCTCTGATATGTTCAGCATGTCAAGTGAAATGTATATCGAGGCTGTGGTGGTTCGGAACCCACCTAAAACTGTAGGTCCCCATCGTTTATTCGATGGCTGGGGAGCTGGTATTTGGTAGCGCTGCCAGCTGAGCACAATGGATAGTTCTTGAAAACGGTCTAGTTGCTGGGCTTGTCCCCCCCAACCCCCAACCCTCAGCTATTATGTGTTGCTATGGTCAACTTTGATTTCGATTCCGCCTTCTCTCTGGCATTCTCTGGTATTTGACTATTGTCGATGAGAATGATGTTGTGTCGTTGTGTTTGGCCCACAGTGGTTACAGCGGTGGAGTGTCTGCCGCCGGAGCATCCGGCCAACGGGAAAGCGATCTTCACATCCACCTCCTACAACTCTGTCGTGTCGTACGAGTGCAAGTACGGATTCACTCTGTCAGGACTGCAGACTCGCCGCTGTGGCGCCGACAAGAAGTGGACTGGTCTTATGCCTCATTGCAAAGGTAAATTTGTTGATCTATTTATTTTAGTGTGGAAAGTCCTACTGGTATAGTTGAAAGCACAAATTGATGGCCTCTTTGCGGGGAGCCAGTTCCGAGAATTTTCCCATTCCTGTATACAGTTGTATCTCTTTATAGCGAGTAAATTTACATGGCCGTCTGACAGTCGTTATAGGGAGAGACAACTGTAATTCAAAAGTACAAAACAACCCCACCTTGAAAGCACTAAGCACTAAGCACTAAGCACTAAGCACTAAGCACTAAGCATTAAGCACTAAGCACTAAGCACTAAGCATTAAGCACTAAGCACTAAGCATTAAGCACTAAGCACTAAGCATTAAGCACTAAGCACTAAGCATTAAGCACTAAGCACTAAGCATTAAGCACTAAGCACTAAGCACTAAGCACTAAGCACTCCTCTATCGCACTAACCGCACCTCCCTTGCACTGCGCATGGCTTCTCCAGAGATCAACTGCGGGCACCCGGGCCACCTCAGTAACGGCTGGCTGGAAAACGTGGAAGCAGGCACAGGGTTGGGGGCCGTCATCATATTCCGCTGCCACGACCACATGAAGATGGTCGGGAATTCGTCGACGGTGTGCCAGATTGACGGGAGGTGGCGCTACCCCTTGCCTGCCTGCTTGGGTTAGTTTTAAGGGTAGCTTTCGCCAGTCTAACTTAACGATAGGATAAGTTGTATAAATATATTCCAAGCGGATGTTTAACTTATAGAGGGATGGTTTTCCTCTTCCTGTAAGCTAAACATGTGCTTGGAATGTTTATACATTTTATCTTACCCTTTAGTTATACTGGTGAATCCCACCCTAATTCCTCTATCGCCTCATCCTGCTCCTATCCTGCATGTGCTTAGATTGTAAACAAACCCAAATCATTCCAGTCTGTCTTCCTAACAAGTCGCAAGCCTTCTCCCAAAAATGACATATAAATCTGGTTAGGTTAGGTAGCTAGCTACCTGGTGTCTACTGGGGGGCCTTTGGACGGCCGTTCTGGTGAGTTAGCATTCCCGGACGTTAGTGGGGAGTGGGGAGGGATGTGTGGGGACCCGCCATCCCTGAGTCGCCATTCCAGCCCCCCATTCTTCATCTTCCCTTTCTTTTTTCAGCGCCTTGCGTGGTGCCGCGAATCCAACATGGCCGGACGGTGATCCTAGAGTCGACCAATGAGACGGTGTCTGAGTTCCCATTGGTTGTCGCGCACGTGGAGCGGCTCAGCATAGACTGTGAGGATAACTACGAGATGGCCCTCAATAATACCCCCGTGCAGTGCAACAACGGTACCTGGTCACACATCCCCACCTGCGTGCCGGGTAGGTACACTTTTGAAGCTTTAGCTGGATGATATCTAACCGAAAAAACAACTAGCCTTTTTAAGAATTGTAAGTTTCAGTTGTGAGGTCTAGTCCTGGGGCCAAACGTTGTGCTAACTTCTAGTTAAAGTAAAGTAAAAGTTAAAAATCATGAATCATGAGACATTTAACCGCGAAAAATGGAGGGCTAACCACTAGACCGGTGAGTAAGGTCCACAAATTTTAGCAGTTGAATTGGTCTCTCAGTGACGCTCGGAAGTCTTGAACTCTGATTGGCGAACTTTATTTGACGTCATCCTTTAAAAATTGAAACAAGGTCAATTAATTTTCTATGTTGCTTTTTTTGGAAGAGACGTAGATTCGTTGCCTCCAATGTCTGAGAATATTGAGGCGACAAGCAGCTCTGATTTCGTAAGCACGAAACCTAAGTCTTCTGCCAATGAGACTACCTTCGGAATCAAAGGACCTTGTTGAATATTGTGACCGTTATTGGGTGTATTTTATTCGTTTTTCAGCACGGTGCAAGGCACTGCCGAAGCCTCCAAAGAATGGAATCGTCATAGCCCCGAAGACAGAGCACGGTATGAAGGCCCTCTACAAGTGCAGAGATGGCTACACGCTCAGGGGGGCCAACCTCACCGAATGTAGCTTCGGAAACTGGACGGGGGAGCCGCCTCATTGCCAGCAAGGTTCGTATACTGTATTTAGAAAGGTAATTGCACCACCATTTCTATCTTTCGAAGGAATTCGTTCTCCAGTGAAAGCTAAACATAGTGTCCTATTCGCAGTCATTTGTTTCCTCGTTCGAATAGTACACTATGATTAGCTTTTAGCAGCCACGACCATTGGCGGTCGTCAACAAACCGCATTACAAACAATTGTTTATTTTTTTCACAGTGTACTGTCCTTTCCCTGGGGTGATCGAGCATGGACGAGTCATGCTGGTAGGGAACATGGGTCTGTATGACTACCGCCCGTACGTCCGCAAAGTTACCAACAACAAGCAAATTATGTACGAGTGCGATAAGGGCTATGCCCTCACTGTCGGACCTCCGGGGGCCACTTGTATCGGAGGGCAGTGGAGCCCCCAGCAACTTCCCAAGTAAGTGGAAAATATTTTATAAGTTTTAAAAAGAATATATTGTCCTGTCGAAGTAGAATGATTTTTCTTGCCATTTTTCGAGTTAACTGTTTGATATGTAAATGGTCTGAAATATAATATAATTTTTTATTAAAATATGTAGCTGCCCGTTACTTTACTTATTTTATTTTTATTTGTTCCCACGTAAACCAAATTTTATGTCTTCAGGTGTGAACCAGGCCTACATCCGCGTCTGAGGTGGCAGCGGTCAGTAGCCTCCAAAAAAGAGTATCTCCTCAAAAGACTTCGAAAATTCGAGATATTTTCGAGAAAGCACAGGACGAAAAAACACATTAAAAAATCAAAGAAAAAGTATAAAATGTCAGAGTCGGAGTATCAGCGACCCAAGCGGTCGATACCGCAGTCCTCTAGCGAGGAGTCGGAGGAAGAAATCTTCGAAGAAAAGAAGAAACGGAAGTCTAAGAGAGCCCTGCTGATGGGGCACCAGACGCAGCAGCGGCAGCAGATGATCAACAGGAGGAAGGACGGGGGGAGGGACTCGAAGAAGAAGGGGAGGGGAGGAGGGGGAGGCAATGGAGGGGATGATGACGATGATGATGACAGGGGCGGCGAGAAAGTCAATAAAGTCAAGGCTGGTCGAGGCAAAGGTAAGTTTGTTATTTACTGGTTTTAAGAGGGTAATAGTTTTTCTAGTATAAACATCACAAAAATTCATTGTCTGTCCCCTTCTTCCTTACGTTGAGTTTCCTTTTATTGCTGATCACCTAGCAAAGGCTGACACCGAACGGGGTCTTCGATGTCCTTCCACAGAATTCCTTTCGGTTTTTCACACGTCGTGTTGCCCTCGATCCCCATTTTCCTGGCCCAAATCAGCAGTCGGGTCAGCTTGCAGTCGCACACCCAAGGGTTATTCTCAAAATGAATCACCCACGCTATCGCCCGCTGAGGAAAAAACACGGTGTCTCGCACGGTTTTGAGCCTGTTCCCAGCTAGATCCAGGTACTCGAGGAAACTGTTGTACTTGAAAACGTTCCCCGGAAGATTCTTCAACTGATTCCGAGCCAAAGACAGTCGCTCCAAACTGACCAACCCTGCGAAAGATTCTTCGTAGACTTCAGTGATTTCGCAGGCCTCGATTTTCAGCCATTCCAGGTTTCCTGCTCTCAGGAAGGGTCCGTCGGGCGGGACGCGCAGTCCAGGGTTTCCGCTGACGTCCAGCTGTTCTATGAGGGCACCGGTCACCAGGTGATCGCTGATATTTCGGATTTTGTTCCTGGAGAGATCAATCCAGCTGACGTAGAGGAGCCCTGAGAAAGCGTTTTCGTCGATATGCTCAATGCCGGCCCCCCTGGCGTAGAGTTCTGTTAGGTTGGTTAAAGGTTTCAGCAGGTCGTGGGAAATTCGTCGCACTGTTGAGTCGTGGAAGATAATGGATTCTATTTGAGGGAATTTGCTGAGATATTTTCGGACGTCTTTTTCTGTGCATCTATGGCACCTCAGTGTGTTTTTTTCGACTATTCGACATTTGTCCCCTCCTGCGAATGCGAGGAGTGAAAGGATGAGTAAGGGGAGAAGCAGCATACCTGAAAATAAAGGTTCAGTCTTGTTTGAATGTGATGGAAGGTCTCACGATGACGTCAGACCGCACAGGTAAACGATCTTGGGTACTGATGTTATTTTCTGCCAGTAGTATACCTCGTTCAGGACCTGTAGAACCTTCTCACACACACAAACCTACTTACTTAGACTATACAGTCAAACTTACCTAGTAACAGAAGGTGCTTTCGGCTCAGCTGCCGAGTACAGACTATGAAATCAAGAGATATGTTGTTCAAACACTATTGACCTACGTAGTCTACGTACTTTGGAGCTTGTTTTTCCTTCATTTGTTTCCTACAGCTCCGTGTCGTCTATCATCTGGGCTCTAAGACGAGCTGGATCAGCAATGTCTTTCCACATTAGTCCGCTAGGCTTATGGCAAGTCACATTACCCTTCACTGAGATGACTTTATAATGGGCCAACACGAGAAAATCAGTCATCTTGTAGTCACAGACCCATGGATTTCCTTCTAGTTGTACCACCCAGGTATTCCTCCCTCTGCTGGTGAAAACTACGTCACTCAAGGTTTTTAGCTTATTTCCGCTTAAATCCAAGTATATCAGTTCTTTGTTTTCTTCGAAAACCAGTTCAGGTAGATTCCGCAACCGGTTCCGAGCGAGGGACAACCGTTTTAAATCGGTTAATTCCTTGAAAGTCTCCGGGTAAACTTCTTTGATGTCATTTGACTCCATTTTAAGCCATTCTAGAAAGCCACACTGACCGAAGTTCTTTTTCGAATAACTACAGCTGCTCCGTAAAACAGGCCGATGCAGCGGGATTACAAGCTGGTTGTCGCTTACGTCGAAATATTTTATATGCAGGAAAGATAGCAGGTCCGGGCTAAGTTCTTTTAAGTTATTTGAAGAGATATCAATCCATCGAAGCGAATATAAGTCGTCGAAGGTGTTGGGGTCCATCCGGTCAATCCCAGCCCCGGATGCGCTGAATTCGGTAACGTTTTGGAGATCCTTAAAAAGACGTTGTGTTAAATGCTCCACGGTCGATCCGTAGAACACCAATTTATCCACTTCCAGGTTCAGGCATCTCGGCAAATCGGTCTCAGTCGCATTTCTGCATAAAATTGTTTTTCCTTCAATAATTCGGCATTTTTCTTCACCTAGAACTAGGTTTAGGGACAAGGAAAGCAGGACTAGCAGTGGAATAGCGTTCATTTTCACTGAAAAGAAGGAAAACACAATGGTGAAACACGTGGCAGCAGAATAATTTTTCTTCCTATTTCACGAGAAATAGCCAGTTATGAAGATCTTAATCATACTTATGTCATAAGTCATAACATATATCCAACTGTGTCCTCAATAAATGGCCGGAAAAAACGTAAACAAACACGATCAAACACTTGAACACGTGTGACTATTTTGTGAGATAAATATTTCATTTTACCTTGGACGATGTATAAGTGCATAAGTGCGGCACGTGGCACTACTGTTGATCGTCTGATTATATTTGCCTATTCTGAACTGTGACCTTTACTATCTAACTGTGCCACCATTTTTCTTCAGTTCAGTATTCTGAGAGATTCAGAATAGGTAAATAACGTAATCATTTTCTGAGGAAACTAGAAAAAAACATAAATTCTTTAGAACAATTACATTTTCAACTGTTTACTTACAAAATGGACATAAAACACTATTCTGCTGCCACTTACGTGTTTACACTTAATTTTCAGTTCCTTGTGAGGAGCTTCGCAATGAGCCCCACTTCCTGGTGTCGGTGGTGAAGTTCGGGAAGGACCCGAACGTGACGAACTCCCCTGGCACAGTCGTGCAAGTTACTTGCAGCCCTGGCTATGGTCTCAATGTCGCGAACGCTACAGCACGCTGCGTTCGAGGAGAATGGAAACCAGCCCGCCCTGAGTGCCAGGTAACTATCAGAGGAACAGCCTCGATAGCCGAGTGGACTAAATGGTCGACTTTTAAGGAACAGAGAGAGCCGGGTCACACCGGTTCGATCCCAATCCTACCAAAAAAGTTTTTCTGCTCGGCATTCACCTCTGATATGTTCAGCATGTCAAGTGAAATGTATATCGAGGCTGTGGTGGTTCGGAACCCACCTAAAACTGTAGGTCCCCATCGTTTACTCGATGGCTGGGGATAGTTCTTGAAAACGGTCTAGTTTGATTTAAGAGGGAACTCGTAACTTTGTGGTATTTTCTGCAATCCATGTTTAGTTAAACGTTAGTGGACCCAGCACCGCCTCAACCAGAGTTAGTATTAGGAACCACCACCGAAAAACTGTCAAAAAATAACTTAGTCAAAATCCACGAAAAAGTAATAATTAATCCTAAGCGCTTTCGACCTAGACGGTCATCATCAGAGGGGTACAAGAAAGGAAAGAGACAGATAAACCTACTTGGGTGTTAGCCGGCCCGAAGTAAGTTAATCTGTAGGTTTATCTGTCTCTTTCCTTTCTTGTACCCCTCTGATGATGACCGTCTAGGTCGAAAGCGCTTAGGATTAATTATTACTTTTTCGTGGATTTTGACTAAGTTATTTTTTGACAGTTTTTCGGTGGTGGTTCCTAATACTAACTCTGGTTGAGGCGGTGCTGGGTCCACTAACGTTTAACTAAACATGGATGAACGGTCTAGTTGCTGGGCTTGTCCCCCCCAACCCTCTGCTAAGCTAAACTATCAGAGGACCAGTTTGATCCCGATAGTGGTTCGTAACCCTCTCAACACTGTAGGTCCTCGTCATGAGTGGGGAGCTGGTATTTGGTAGTATACTGCCAGTTTAACACGTTGCATAACTTGTCTTTACTTTTTTCCGGCCATTTTCAGAAGTTTTTGGAAAAAGTGGTCGGCAAAAAATTTCGACAAACAGCAAATATACGTAGGTATTATGGCTTACTTTTTAATCGTAAAAATTCATTCCACTTATCCCTCCTTGTCTTTTAGGTACTTCCCTGCGAGTTGCCCGCATCTGATCATGGGCTGTATCGCATGTCAGACACACGAGAACTTCTCGACCCTAGCGCGGAAGTCGTCTCTAACCAGACTGTTGACTTCTCCTGCAGTAGAGGTTACACCATACAGGGACCTGCGAGCCTTCGCTGCTGGCTGGGGCAATGGGACATTAACGCAATGCCTGAATGTCACCCCCTACCGTGCGAACTTCCGGTTATTGACCACGGTAGCTATCTCCTGGGGTAAGTCACACCCCTAAAGTCTGCTTTAGTGTCCCATAAAAGTACACTATAGCGTTATCCTCCCGATACCACTCTGCTGATAGCGCCCTTATCGTAACGTTAGCTAGTGGACTTTTAACGGTAATATAAAGTTTTCGGCTGCTTTATCGGGAAGGTAAATGTACTGACTTTATCTGCTCTATAAGATATATTCTACTTCAGTACATTTAAAAATCGAACAGTATCCTAAAAAAATGGGGGGAAAATTCAGTCTGCTGCCACGAGCCAAGGTGCGGATGAATAGGAACAATTGAAATATTTTCCAAAAATAAAAAATGTCCAACGTTATTGTGGTTTCCTTGGCTAGGTACCGGGCGGGTCTCACCATTGGGAACGCCACCAGTGTCCAGTTCACATGTGACGAGCATTTCACCAAGTCGACAAAAGAAGACATCGAGTGTGTGCTCGGTATGCTGATGCCGAGAGCGCCCGCTTGCCGCGCCCGGGGCGAGGAAACCTGGTTCAAAGCAGGCGGTGATATCACCGTGGACGGTGGACTTTCGCCCTTAGAAGGCGAGAAACGGGCGTGCGCCCCGCCCGCTCGCGTCCATGGCAGTCTCATTTACAAGGTACTATGAGTGTTGGGGATACGTTCGAAGGACCACTCACTGATCACGTGAGAAAGAAGTTAACTTACCGTTGACGTTTAGGAGGCGTAAACTCGAAAACAGAGCCTCGGAAAGGAGGAGGTTAAAGGATTAAAAATAGGTAAATTAACGATAATAGTGAGGGATGGACATAAAACATACAGTTTTGGAATGAGGCGATGTATATCCGATCCAGAAATGAGAAGAGAAGTATGAGTTGATGAGGTTGAGCACGGTGGAACACCGCAAAGAAGGCACCGAGATGCGCGAGAGACAAAGAGATGTGAGTGCAACTGGTAACTTAGCGTCACTGACTATTGAAGTTATTGTTTAACTGACTTAGCAATTTTATATATATAAAAGAGACATTGCGCTCCATCTAGCGAGCACCATAGAGGGTTGCAGACATTCTCGGCCGACCTTGCTTGAACCTGTACAAGCAAGCACAAACATAAAGAATATACCCAACAAAATACAATGAAACCCGAGAATACATGAATATGAACCTTAAGCTAAGAGAAGACATGCATAAAGCGTTAGTCTACATGATAAACAAGAAGTTTGTTAACCGGACGAATCAAAGATCCGGAAGCAGTGCGAACGCGAACGACACGAACAACACCGTCAGAGTGAGGAAGGACTTCTTCCACGACACCGAGAGGGTAGGACTGAGGGGGAGTGTTCTCAGACTTGATGAGAACAATGGCACCCTTTTCGAGATTGGGAGTGGACTTGTTCCACTTGCAGCGAGAGATCAACGTATTTAGATAATGCTGACGCCATGCCTTCCAAAACAGCTGAAGGGTGACGCGCATAACTTGCCATCGACTTAGATGACTGAGTTTGCTCTGAGTCAGGTCCTCCTCAGGGACGGAGAACATAGGGCTTCCGATGAGGAAGTGACCAGGGCACAAGAAAACGCCTGGTTCTACAGCCGATAAAGGAATAAGAGGTCCAGCAAAATCAGAGGACACGTGGAGAAAAGGACGAACTTGCTCAAACCTAGAGGCTGGCAGATCAGCCATCATGGGCTCAGAGGGATGAGCACGAAGTCGAAAACAGGGGAGACATTGATAGATTGACTTCTTGATAAGACGATTACCACCAAGAATCCAAAATTTCTGGGCCACATAGGCTTTGGTGACTGCATTACCACCATGAAGCGTGTTGAGATGAGCATCGCGGACTAACAGCTGAGATAGGACCGACTGATGAGGAAGAAGGCAGGGATGCCTAGCAGAGAAACTTAGAGGAGCCTTATCAAGGCGCCCTCCAACCCTGATGAGACCACTGCTGGACTCGACGAAAGGAGACAGAGGTAAGAGCTCACGACTGAGAGGTTTGCCCTTGAGAATGTCAGAGAAGTACTTTCCTTGTACCCCAAGAAGTAGAACATCCAACGAGTGACGGAGCTCCGAAATACTGAGATAACCAGTACTGAGTTCCTTTTGTGACTTTTTGCGATTGCAATTAGCGATGAAACGCAAGCAGTACGATGTGACACGAATGAGTCTTCGTAAGTCACTAAAACGAGAAATGAGAGCGTCCTCAATGTCAAACTCTGCAAGAGGAGCGAGGAGAGATGTGGGTTTTTCCACAACGACGTCGGGCAGCTCGACCGACAGTGGAGAGCGATCAGGCCAGACAGGGTAGACTTCCTGCAAGAATTCAGGACCTGACCACCAAAGATCACAAGAGACGAGTTGAGGAGCAGAAGCACCACGAGATGCGATATCAGCACAGTTTAGCTCAGAAGGAATGTATCTCCAATTTTCGAGAGATGTTTTTTCCAAAATAGCAACCACTCTGTTGCTGACATACGTTTTGAGGCGATGCGGGGCAGTCCGCAGCCATGCTAGAACGATACTAGAATCCGACAGGAAATAAGTAGCTGAAATACTGAGCTCTTCGAGAGATTTACGAACACCATCATAAAGAGAAGCTAGCATCTTTGCAGCTTGAAGCTCAGTACGAGGAATAGTAAGAGGTTTCGATGGAGAAGGCTTTGACTTTGCCTTGAGAAGATACATACGAGCATGCGTAGAAAACACACAACGAAGATACAAAGCGGCACCATAACCATCTTTGCTACCGTCACAGAAACCAACAACTTGAATGGACACAGCCGAGTCAGTTGGAATACAACGAGGAATGCGCAAATCATCAAGATTTAGAACAGCACAGAAACTTGTCCACTCTTGGGCAAGTGAGTCATCGAAAGGTTCATCCCAATCGAGAGAAGACAACCAGAGTTTGCGAAGAAACAACTTGATTTTCAAGACAAGGGGACACAAAAACCCCAAAACATCGAATATGCGAGCTAAAAAACTCAACACATTCCTTTTGGATAGCGGACCAGAGAAGGCATTGACATTGTAAAAGAAACAATCATTATCAGGAGACCAACTCAAGCCAAGAACTTTGATGAATTCTTCATCATTACTGAAACTGATTTGCCGAAAATCAGGAGGTAAATCTTCCAAAACTTCTTGTTTGGACGATGCGAATTTCCTGAGTTCGAAACCACCCTTTTCCAGGAGGTTGACCATTTGAGATTTGATTTCAATGGCTTCTTCGACGGAAGGAGCACTGAGACAGACATCGTCAACATAGGTACATGTCTTGAGAGATTTTGCGGCTAAAGGGAAATTTTCCTTTTCCACATCGACTAGGTCCGAAATGACCCTTTGGGCTAAATAACCCGATGGAGCGAGTCCGAATGTGACACGAGACATTTCGTACTCAATGAGTTCAGAGTCAGGATCATCACGCCAGAGAATATGCTGGTAGATGCGATCCTCAGGATGCAGAAGGATGGCATTGTACATGCCTTTAACATCACAAATCAAACCTATTTCATGCAGGCGAAAACGAACGAGAACGTCAGAGATATCAGACTGTAATTTAGGTCCAATATGAAGTTTCTTGTTTAAAGAGGAACCCTTGACATCAAGAGAACTAGCATTGAAAACACCACGAACTTTCATAGTTCCATTAGATTCCTTGAAGACAGGATGATGAGGCAAAATATACTGCGCCCTATTTTGAGCAGGATACATTTTTTCTTCAGAAATGTAATCATCGAAGAACTTGACATACTGAGCATGAACCTCAGGTTTACGATACAAACGGGATTCCGTTTTCAGAAAGTTTGCGACAGGGCAAAACTTATTAGGTCCCAAATCAACAGGGCTTTCCCGAAAGGGGAGACGAACAACATAACGACCATCAGAAAGACGAGTGGTCGTTTCCTTGAAAAAGTGTTCACAATACAGATCGTCAGGATCAGGAACAACGACGTGATTCTCACTTTCAACTTCAAAGAATTTATTAACAAGCTGAGTGAGCGAATCATCAACAGAGAGCAACGAGGTGGGATTCGAGGCCGCACCCCCAAGGGAGCCACTAACCAGGTACCCAAGATGAGAGTACTGAGCAACCAGACCACCAATACGAATTAAGGGGAGGCTGTCAGACAGAATCTCTGAGATCACAGAGGCACCAAGCAAAATATGAATTTCACCAGGCTGAGAGAACGAGGGGTCTGCCAAGCGCAGGCCTTCAGAAGCCAAGCTTACACTACTAGGTAGTGGCGAGGCAGGGAGACTACCGCAAATTCGAGGAATTACTACGGCACTGAGATATCGAATGAAGTTAGGGTCAAGCCTAGAAGACACTTCCAAACACACTTTACCCTTAGAAGAGAGAGTACCACCAAGACCTTGAACGATGGTCTTATCATGGTGACGTTTGAGACCCAGACATTGAGCAGCATTTTCAGAAACAAAGTTGACATGAGATCCACTATCGATCACACATCGAAGAGAGCAGACGGCACCAGAAGCGTCCTTGACATTGACTACAGCAGTAGCCAATAGAGAATGGTTGGGAGATCCAGCCATACAAGATAAAGCCTTGACCTCATTCACAGGTAAAGGAGAAAAACCACCAGAAGAAGAAGGGGAAGAACCTTCAGAAAACTTCTGGCCCTGCGAACTAGACGGAGACGATGCATACGAAGCACTCTCGGGCTTATCACGATGAAGGAGAACATTGTGTGCAGTAGTATTGCACTTACGACAGACATGTTTCGAAAAACAATCCTTACGACTATGCTTTGCAAAGTCCAGAAAGCACAAGTGATTTTGCTTCACAAAATCCCATCTTTTATCAATTGACAACTTGATAAAGTCAGGGCATTTACACAATACATGAGACGAGGATGAACACAAGAGACATGACACCTTGTCCTCAGACAGAAGAGAGATAGGCCTACTTGACTTCTGAAAATGGTTACCAGAAGCCTTGCAGACCGAGGTAGACACAGAAACCTTAACAGCAGGCGAACGATTGGAATCACATGACTCCGCGAACTTAGTGAGCTGACTAGCCGTAATACGCTCTTGAAGGAATTTTACAAGATCAGAATACCTAACTATATCCTTAGTATTATCCCTAGACAAATCAAACGATTTCCTCAAACTTGAGTCGAGTTTGCTGTACAACAACTGAAAGAGTAGGAAGTCCAAGAAATCCTTATCATTTTCTTTAAAAATGCGACGAGATTTGGAAATCCCTTCCGTGAAACCTTTCAACAATTCTTGTAGATTCCCGGAATTCCATTTAGCAGGAAGAGATGAGGTACCCAGAAACTGAGTAACAGATTCGCTAGCAGTAGCGCGAGTGTTAGTGAAATGTGCTATCAAAGCACTAAGAGCCAAAGCATAGTTATCGCTATTGATTGGCCGAAAATTAGCAACTAAATGTGCAAGAGAAGGATCAAGACTCCTAAGTAGGTACTGATATTTTACTGAACTTGAGAGGCTTGGGTTCGAGTCAATTAACGAATCGAACAGATCGAAGAACAACACATGGTTCTTATCAGTGAGAACAGGTAATTCCAGAGGCGGAACACTTACCTGAGGGACATAATGAGTAGGCGTATTTACATTCACACTATTTGAATTTTCAAATTCGAGTTTTAACATATCATTGATCAGAGCATCGAACTGAGATGCGATAGGTTCGAGGTCAACTTGACAAGCCTTCTTAGGTAAAGAAACATTACATTTGATGATTTGAATCTCCAGTTCCTCATATCTATCCTGGAGCTTTTTAGCTGATACAATAGCAGCTTTGACTTCAGAAGCCTCGATTTCAGGTCTGAATACACGATCATGCAGTTTAGTAGTTTTCTGCAAGAGATTTTGTCTTTGTTCTACAAGACAACGGCTTTCCGATGACATGATTAGTGATTAGTTACTTAAAATAACATGCTTAAGAAAATAATGATTAAAGATAAGGAGCATTAATTAATTACTTTTAATTAATTAATGAACGAGCTTAGTAATTACCCCAAGTAAAACTAAGTAGGTATGAATAAAATACATGCGCTTGCACTAGGCATGCACTGACAATAGACAGAAATGATGATGGTAGGTATTGGCACCTCGCCAATAACAGAGATAAGCGTGAGACAGCCACGATCCTGATGGCTTGCCATACAATAACGCGCTTGCCATACAACACAAGATGGGCCGAGATTCCATACAAAAAATTACAAAAATTACTGATTCAATCGCGGTTCGAAGTGACCAAATGTTGGGGATACGTTCGAAGGACCACTCACTGATCACGTGAGAAAGAAGTTAACTTACCGTTGACGTTTAGGAGGCGTAAACTCGAAAACAGAGCCTCGGAAAGGAGGAGGTTAAAGGATTAAAAATAGGTAAATTAACGATAATAGTGAGGGATGGACATAAAACATACAGTTTTGGAATGAGGCGATGTATATCCGATCCAGAAATGAGAAGAGAAGTATGAGTTGATGAGGTTGAGCACGGTGGAACACCGCAAAGAAGGCACCGAGATGCGCGAGAGACAAAGAGATGTGAGTGCAACTGGTAACTTAGCGTCACTGACTATTGAAGTTATTGTTTAACTGACTTAGCAATTTTATATATATAAAAGAGACATTGCGCTCCATCTAGCGAGCACCATAGAGGGTTGCAGACAATGAGGAAAGACGCCACCCTTTGTGAAGCTTAGGTGTAGCCCAAATGTATGACGGATGCATTACTTTTCTATATTTTCTTTCTTAGGATGGGGAGCCCATGAGGGAGACAGACCGCAGCTTCCCGGATGGGACGGAAGTTCGATTCCACTGTGTGGGGTCCATGCTGGGCGAAAAGACGACGTGGCGGATAGTGTGTGAGGACGGGAGCTGGGTCGGGCGAAGTTCGGCGTGCGATTTGGACGCGCACCTCGCCCTCGCCCATGAACGCAACTCGTCCTGCGCTTTCCGAAACTCTGAGCCCAATGTTGTTTCCTTCTTCAATGATCAGCAAATCACTGAAGAGGTACAAATACAACATTAGGTACAGGCTTCACCGTGGTCTAGTGGGAAAAGACTAGACTCGCACGAGAGAGATTCTGGGTTCGAATTACGGTAGGACCAGAAATTTTTAAATACCTATATCACTATTTTTTATTTTGATTTTCGAATTTCATTTTTCATGATTTTGGATTTGTAGTATAGGTACCTAGTAGGTCAGGCAGGGTCTGAGTACCTAGGATTCACTGGCTGGGGGAAAATTCGACTACCCCTTGTGTACAGAGCTGACTAAAGGTGCCACCCTGTACCCCACCTGAAGTTTTTAGTTTGTTTTTAGTGAATCCTTGTTTCGCAGGTGGTGGAGTTCCCAAGCGGCGCAGTACTAGTATCCCGTTGCTCAGACATCGGTAAATACGCATTCAACGGCGCGACGTCCCGGAAGTGCGTCAACGGGCGGTGGAACGCACCGCGACCCGTGTGCTTCGGGCTCAACCAGGAGAATGACTACGCTCTGGAGAAACCACCTACCATCCTGTTCAGGCATCAGCTGGGCCCTATTGCTCAGTCCAACGATGGAAAGCTCATTGTTTATCCTGGAACTATTCTCCATATGGAGTGCTTGTGGATTCGGAGATTTGGTACTCCCAAGTGGCAGGTGGGTATCCAGGTTTGGAAATTTCAGTAGAAATAATTTTATCTCCCTTGCTTAAGAGGACGCTATACCTGACGGTGCATTTTTTGCCGCCCATAAGATTAACATTGCGAGCGGCGATTCATTTTCAAGGTTTACCCTTGGTTGGAAAGACACAAAATTTTGCCTGTACCTAGCCCTAACAATGTTCTAGGTCGTGTTCGAAGCAGATTTCCCAATTTCTCACTGGTTTCTTTTATTGCGACTGTTTTGCAAATGCTAGCATCGCATACCTCAAGAAAAGTGCTGTATCTCGAAAACCAGTAAAAAAAATGGGAAATCTGCTTCGAACACTCCCTAGAACATTGTTAGGGCTAGGTACAGGCAAAAGTTTGTGTCTTTCCAACCAAGGGTAAACCTTGAAAATGAATCGCCGCTCGCAATGTTAATCTTATGGCGGCAAAAAATGCACCGTCAGGTATAGCGGACCCTTAAAGGAGTAGTTTGTTGCCGGTATGAGAAAGGGTGGCCGATTGGGCATTGGCCGAAGCCATTATGCCGTGAGTGGAAAATATTGGTGTTGCTGTGAACCAAGACCTTCCAGGATTCATTTCGGACCTCTTGATCACTCAGCCGCTGAGAGGTACCTACAAATTATTTATGTTATTTATTTGTCTGTTTAGGTGAGTCACGAATACAGAAAGTACCCAGAAGGGTGGAGCACAGACCCAGGGAGGGACTCGCAGCTTGAGTACCGGCTGAGCATCATGCACGCTGCCAAGGATGACTCGGGGTTGTTTACCTGCGTCACCCCCACCCGCCACACACATGCTGTAGAGGTGGTCGTGAGGGCTGTACATTGCCAACCCCTTCCTCAGAGACGAGGTCTCACCATCAGTACGCCCTCCACCAAGATGAACGCTAAGGTATTGGACAAAAACAAAAAAAGAAACAAACACGACTGCGTAGACGCCCTTTCACTAGTTGTTGTAAAAATGAGATAACAAAAGTCCGATAAAAAGTATAGTAGTTTTGATTGATTGCATTTGTTTAAGGTTCTACTGTCTTGCTCAAACGGAAACGCTCTGATTGGGAGTCAGGAACTGACTTGTCTGCCATCTGGAAACTGGTCTGCGCCTATGCCGCTTTGTCAGAGCATTGAATGTGCTGATCTGGGGGTCACTGACGGGAACCTACATGTTTCAGTGCTTAGTCGTGAGGTATGCTTACTTCCCAAACGCACAAACCTAACCTAACTACCCTACTGTTTTTTTGACATTGTCCCTCCTACAAAAAAGCGTTTTGCCTGCCTTTCCAGTAAGTACACGTATTGAGAAATTCTTCAAAACTACAAATAAAATATACATTTCCAAAAAAAAAAAAAAAAAATAGGCTTTTGGGATTTTTTAAAATTTGGATTAGTTTTCGTCCTAATCTGATTTCAAGGGTGGACGAACACCTAAAACCTGAATACCTGAATATTTTCTGATAAATAAATTTGTTGTCTCTATTGTAGGTTGGGGGGCGTGCCGTGTTCAGCTGCGGCACAGGCTATGGTCTGACCGGTCCGTCGGAGGCTGTATGCCTGCCCAGTGGTGACTGGAGCGGCCCGCTGCCTGTGTGCCAAGAAGTCACTTGCGCTGACCCTGGAGCTCCGGACAACGGTTACGTCCAGGGGGTGGGCCCCTATACAGCCGGTGCTGTCGTACAGTTCAACTGCAACCCGGACTTTATGATGAAGGTGAGACTGAAATGGAGCAGAAACTATGTTGCTGAGATAGCAGAGGGGCCTATAGTCCACCTCAGTCTGGGATGAGAGGAACGTCAGTCATATCCTCCAGGTGTATTCCCTTTCTCGAACGCCAGAAAACCCACTCAGCTAACACCTACAAAATTTATTGTAAGAAGAACTGTTCTCCATATATTGCATCATGGCGTGCCTTATCTTCTTACAATAATTTTTGAAGGTGTTAGTTGGGTGGGTTTTCTGGCGTTCGAGAAAGGGAATACACCTCCTGGATAGACGACACAAATGTGAATTGCGTTGCTAAACTCTTTCAGATCATTGTGACCCCTTCTTGTCCTGAACATTAATAATTTTGGAAACCCTGTCTTTTGAGACAAATGGGAGTCATTAGTTTCGTTCTAGGGTTAGGTGGTTGTCTTGAGAGGAACACCGGTTCGATCCCGTTCGTAGAGAAGAGCTCCATTCTGCTGCCACTTGTTTATTGACCCTCAACTTTTCTTTGGCAGGGGCAGCCCATTATCGCATGCCAAGAAACAGGGCGATGGTCCGGGACGTTGCCGAAGTGCGTGCAGGCCTGCAGCTACCCAGGTACTACCATCAAAGGCCGAATGTCCGCAGTCAAGTTCTACTACCAGATCGGGGAGAACATCACCTTCTCCTGTGATGAGGGACTCGTCCTAAGGGGCGCTGCCATGCTAAAGTGTCTCAAGAGCGGCAAATGGAGCAACGCTATCCCCACATGCGTACTTCCTCATATCACCACCGATGAAACCACCACTGTGTGATAGAACACCACGGTGTCATAGATATCACAACACAGTTTCGATTTAACCTGCACTCGGTGCTCTGCAGATGCCGTTTGATAATGTTACTGGCAGCTGGCCGAGGAAATTTTAAAAAATCATCTTTGAAGACGGAAAATATTGAGAAATTCTTGGTTATACAAAACAAGAATTTGAATATCTATGATCTATTGAGTGAATTTTAGACTTTTTCCTTTTCTTTGAGAAGTCCTTTACGAGTTTGAGGGAGGCGTTGCATCGCCTTCTAGACCTGGCCTAGACCCATCTCAGTTCCTCTTCCTCTAGACTTCCTCTTTGTAAGTATTCCATATCACTGAAACCCTTTCATATCCTATTGTGTAGGATAGAAGATATACCTAGGTACCTAACTACTGAGTCAGTAACGTTACAGAAATAACTTATACTTAGATCTAGGTTAGAATAGTTACTTCAGCTGTCTGTTAGTTTTGATTAGTGCGCCAAAAAAATATGCCGTGTGAATTTTTGAACTGAACAGGTAGGAGTATAGGTACTAAAAAGTCTATTATATTGATGTTAGAAGAGTTTACCTCACCTAAATGAAAAGTTAAAGTGGATTTTATAGGTTACTAAAGTCCTCTTTAGTGTCCCCATTAAAGTTCACTATATCGTGGCGCCAGCGTTTCTTTTCGAAATAGTTCTGAGGGAACACTTAAAGTGGACATTAACAATTATGACAGCTAAATAATAAAATAAATAAAATGTAGGTATATACGTTGAGTGTGAAGTTCTAGCTTTAGGTTGACGAGGAATATAGGTACATTTGCTATTTGTTTACTCTTTTCCGACCATTTTTGAGGAATTTTCTTCGGACGTTAAAAACATATATTATATTTCAGAACATTTAAACATTGTCGTCAAATAATGGTCGGAAAAAAAGTAAACAAATAGCAAATATACCTATATTCCGTCTAAGTAGTGGCCTGTTAGTATACCTGTAAGATTAGGCTCTAATAATATGTTCCTCCAATGAAATGCGCTTGCTGTTATAGAAGCCTTGTTGTTTGTAATTGGGTCTCGTACCGAAGTCTTTTCTGCCTAAGCTAAAGATAGGTGTCACCTGTTCTTTTACCTTTATGATGTTATCATTGTGTGACTATTCACGATCACACCGATGGCACCACACCATTCGTTCCTAATGTGAATACCTACCCATGAATGTTAGTCTGTGGAGGGTTTTGCTAACTCGGAACTTCTGTGACCCGTGAGGTTTCTCATAAGTTAAACATGGGAGAAACTCGGCCCCTGTCATTCGGGTTTTGGTGCATCGTTCCAAGGTAGCAAAATCCCAGATTTAACTAGATAGGTAAAGGTAACCTACCTACCTTATGGGTCACATATAGGTATCAAAATACCTACGGTGGGGACTAGAATGAGACTGGTAGGTAATTGCAATACCGCCATTGGCCGCGGCTGCTCTAAAAGCTAAACATAGTGAGCTATTCGAACGCAAAACAATGCCTGACAGTAGGACACTATGTTTAGCTTTCACGGGAGAAAAAATACTATCGAACGAGAGAAATGGTGTTGCAATTACTGGTCTCTATCGAGCACCTATCGATAAAAATTATAAGGGTGCGTCCCACCATAGTCAGTTAAGGGGAAACAGTCTCCTCGGGAATTGAGCACGGTGTGCATGGGACAAAACTGACGGTTTTCGCTTAACTGAGCATGGTGGGACGCAGCCTAAGTTTCAATGCTTTGGTTGATTTGCACTTTGTTGTATGCTTTTTCGCTCTGTTAAAGCCTAAAGCAGCACTTAGACAATTTATTGATACGCACATGTTCTTTTGATGTCCAGTTGAAGAGTTACTGATAAGCATTATTTCCTTCCCTTAGGTACAGTCCGTTTACAGTCTTATCAGCAGGTTTCACCCGACACATATTGGAGTTTTGAAAAATAAAAAAAAATTGCAAAATGGCGGGGGAACAATGGAACCTCCTCTTAAGTTGTTAAGTTCCATATTTTCGGAACGAGAATGGAGGGATTAAAGATTAGTTTATACGTGTGTTATGTGTCCGTTTTGATGCTGAAAATTAGACTTACGATGTTGTTAATAGTCACGATTCTTATTTTTTCTGTTCTTAGGGCGGATTTGACCAGTTCCTAAAGTCTACTATAGAGTCTCCTAAAAGCTCACTATAGCGTTAGGGCCTTTCACCATCCTGCCGATAGCGCCCTTATCGGGAAGATACATTTTTACTAATTTAATTTGGACGGTAAGGAAGTAGTGAAAGCGGACCAGTAGGTACCTTTCTAGAACCTGAAGCAGACTCATTTGCAAGTTGTCTATAGTACCACGTCGTAAGTTAAAGAAGTTGACACAGCAAATGTTTGGCGGCAAAATATAATTTGATTCGTGTACCTACCTACAACAAACAAACAAGACACTTGATAAAGATGCAATTAAAAAGTCTGTCTGTACAACCGTATTAAGTACATAGCGACATATAGAACGGGACAGCAGGTCAAGATAGATAGAGATAGCTTAAAACTAAGACAAGTAATAATTTTTCTACTCCTTCAATATTTCATCTAGCGAACTCACAAATTAATTCAAAAGAATATAAGGTATAATAACAAAAGTAACAACTAATGACTGATTCAATGTGATGCAATGAAAAACGTAGATACCAGGCCACGATCTGTGTATTCTGGGGTTTGTCTAGTTTGAATGAAAAGCCAAATCAACCTTGCTGTTCAAGGACTACCACTTTTCACATTCAAAGAAGACAACCTTGAGAACTTTTAGAGCTTGATAACTACCTACCCTAAACAGAATGGCTTTTCCTAGGCTAGACCAAGTGTAAAGTTACTTGGCAAACATTAGAAAAACCATCATGTAAGTACTTACAAAGGTACAAAAACAGAAACTATAGGTAAAAGATACCAGAACGCCGTTTCCTCACGTAAATAATATCACAACGGACTTCCATTCTTTTACCTAAAAATTATACTTACCACAAAAAGTAATGAGGAATCCACTAACTGTGCCTTCTTCATAAAATACATAGAACAACAGGTAGGGACGGAAAAAAAGTAAATAGGTACAGAAGTATAGAATTCAAAAGGGCCGAAAACAAAATGGCCTCACCGACTCAAATCTAACGCCGACTGGGAATGTTTTTTGAAGGGGTTCCAAGTTAGTTTCTTGATATTCCGCTCAGCCGCCCAGTTGTGTTGATTTCCGTTAGTGGTGGAGTTGATGGTCGAGTGGATAGACTGGTTTCCGGTCCACGAGCTGTTGCTGCTGATTCCGCTCGAGCTACTCGATCCAGACACGGATCCTTTTTTGTTATTTTTACATCCCTGAAAAATACACAAAGAATTTTTCACACAAAAAACTAACGGTAAAATTTCTGCTGCCACGAATTTCACGATTGAGTCTTTCGTCTGCTTACCCTGGAGTAGTTTTTGTCCATAGGGGTGACTAGTTTAAGAGTGAGCCTCGCGCCTGCGTCCTTGATAAGCTCTACAACGTCTCCGTGAGGGGCCCATTTCACGTCTTCATCGCCAATTCCCACGATCAGATCACCCTCCTTCATACCACCGTACTGGAAAAAAAAACTCAATCAGAGAGGCAAGGCAGAAGGAGAAAAAGACCGATTAATTTGCAGATCAACATGCACGGCAGTGCATGCAGCCAAGTTTTAAAGAAAAAGAAAGCGCGACAAAGCTTCGAGCACTGCCAGCATGTTATACAGGAACCAGAGTTGTGCACTTTTCGTGCCTCTCTACAGGAGGCAAGGGGGCGTGGCTCGAACAGTGGGTACCCTTCTCCTGTAGTAGGGTCCCACGGGACCTCCAAAATTAAATTTCAAACTTCTACGTCCAACCGTACCTGAGCAGTGACATCCCAAACTTAGCTGTTTTTGAGGGTCACTCACTGACTCACTGACTCACTGACTCACTGACTGACTCACCTATACAAATTATTAGCATGTTCCAGCAGTGCGATAGAGCTGAAACTCGGCGCACTTGTAGGTACCATCCCGTGGACACCCAGAAAAATCGCAAACCCGAAGTACCTTCAGTATTATAGGTTCAGGTTCGATTCAAAGTTCCCATACTAACTTATGGCAGATATTTACAAGACAACAAACACTGCCTCCCGCTCCTTGTCCTAACAATAAATACCTACCTACTTACTTCCAATGTTGTGAAATGTGTATATGTCTCCTTGTTCCTGTCAGGTACGATTACGTACTACTTTCAGGCATCAGGTACGAGTAGGTACTATACTTTGAGAAGGTAATTTGTGAAAAATCGACAGGGAACTTGTTTTCAGGTACGAGTAGGTACTTTTCAGGTATTTCAGGTATGATATTGGTAATTTGTGTAGGGTTGACAGGGAACTGATTTTCAGGTACTGGTAGGTACTTTCCAGGTATGGCAAGAAAATTTGACAGCCAATTGATGTTTTACCTACTGGTAGAAACTGTTGTACCACCTTACAAAAATTATATGATATCCGACCAAAAACACTCCGTGTAAAAAACACAGCCAAGTTTATAACCCTCCAAAAATTAGCCTAACTCAACAGCCCTTAAAAGGGTTTGATATCAAAAATGTTGGCCAAGTTCTCCACATTCCCGCTACCACTCGGCCCCCAAAATTAGTGATATCACTTATTACAGGGCCAAGTTCTTGGCGCGAATCACAAGGATGTTAGCGACATATTTTGTCATGGAAATGCCTGCTCTGTAGGATACCGTTTTCCAATACCCCTTCCAGCCCCATCCAACCTTAAAGTCTGTTTCTGTAAGGCTTACGTGATTTGCGCCAAGGACTTGGCCCTGTAATAAGTGATATCACTAATTTTGGGGGCCGAGTGGTAGCGGGAATGTGGAGAACTTGGCCAACATTTTTGATATCAAACCCTTTTAAGGGCTGTTGAGTTAGGCTAATTTTTGGAGGGTTATAAACTTGGCTGTGTTTTTTACACGGAGTGTTTTTGGTCGGATTTCTTATTCTAGAAATGACTTCTTTCGAACGGTTTCGAACATCTTGACAAGGCTATAATCCGACTGAAGATGCTTATTAAACCGATAATAAATAGAATAACCGATGACGGAAACCCACTCCATATAGCGAGCAAATTGACATGACGATCGTTATAGAGAGATTCTTCCCTGTGACTCACATCGGATAGAGACTTGGGTTCAACTCCAGCGATGGCAGCCGGAGCGCCGCCGCGTATCGTGAAACCGAAGTCCTCATTCTCCATACGAAGGAGCCGCACTACCCGCGGCGCTGTCCAGTAGTGCTTCGCGGAGAATATCGCGCACGGACCGAGCTGGTTGAATAAATCTTGGACACGATGCTGCGAAAAATCTGGAGCTGTGCTACTGAGCTGGAACTTGCTCATTGCTGTTGACAGAAATCAATAAACAAATAATGTGTTATTTAAAAAACATCAACAAACCGCAATTTGTGCACAGCCTTAAATAAATATTACGTACCTACTGTTGTTCCTAATTTTAAGAAGATATAGAAACTTATTCTGGTGTCCGCATTTACCTATCTATGTACCCAACCAAGGATGACTGTCTTAGCTAGGATAGTTCTTTGATACTTACGGAATATCGGCGGAGGATCTAAAACCTCCCGAAAATCATCCTCATCCTCCGTGGTATTGAAGGCCTCCATTGCTACAGCCTGGTTCTGTTTGAGCACGACCTCCAGCCCTGGTTTGTTTTTGAGGTCGCGGCACATCCGGTGATGCCTCTGAGCTTCCTCAAACCGCAGAAGACACTCCCGAAGATGCGCTCTCCCTGGAAACAAGCCCCACAAATCTTGTAAAGAGGAAATAAACAATCACACGTGGCAGCAGAATGATTTTTCTTCCCATTTTTAAGTGGAAACTGTCGGATGTTTATTTAATCTGAAATATAAGATGTTTTTTAACGTCAGAAACTAGTTACTGAACAATTTTATGATCAAGTACTTTTTGTCAACAATTTTTTTTGACACATATTAGAACATATAAAAAACTTAGGTGGTACCTAGAAGAATGCGGTCTTCATCATCTTTTGGCACCCTGATGTCCAGCTGCGTCTTCGGATCAGGCTCCCTGTGGATATGTTTAATCGTATCCAGCGTATGTTCAGAAATCTGAAGAACAAAAAACTAAATTAGTAGGTTACAAACTGAGAAGAACCGGTCAGATTTTGAAGCATAGACATATGGACTTTAAAAATCACTAAAAAGGCACAATATGAAAACAGCCGAGAACTTAATCCTGCCGTTAAAAGTCCACTAGTTAACGTTACGATAACGGCGCTATCGGCAGTATTGAGAAGCGATTACCTACCTTTCTAGTCGGGGCCAACCGAGTCAGCTATTTATATAGTGGATAGTACAAAGATTACTTATTTAAGTAGGTATTTATTTTTATTTTTAAACCAACCTTACTGACGGTGACATCAAGCAGCCCCAGAGCTATATGCCTATGCGCAAGCGCAGTGTAGTACTCCTGTTTGACCGACATGAGCGCCACCCAGCTGTAAGGGATGAAGTCTTTGACGGGGTGAGCAAACTTGAGGACGCTCCTGTAGTTGTCAGCGACATGGCTAGCCTCCTGACACAACTCCAGCGACAGGTCCAGGCTTCTGTCGTCGGCAGTATCCAGCTCTAGCTTCTCCAGTAGGCACTCTTTCGCTTGCGCCTAAAATCGTCACATTTTTGTAAATTCCAATAGTTTCCTCATAAGGTGTGTATAGAAAGTGTAACCAGAAGGGATTTTTTCTAATCACCCTTTTGGCGCCCTCATGGCATGTGTCCTTTCCCTCCCCCTTCACTACCTAATACAAAATAAAATAAGTACATACCATCATGAGCTTGCCAAGCATCTCCAGCATTTCAGCATTAAGGTCCATGCTCGGAGCATTCGTGAAGTTGTCGCAGATGTACTTGAACACTCCGGCAGCCCTAAGGAAGTTATCTATGGCATTGTCCAGCCCCTGCCTCGTCATACGGTCCTGCTTCACCCCTATCTGAGTGTATACGGCCGCCATATTGAATAACACACACGCTTTTTCGAATGCTACCGTCCGCTGACAGCTGGGCACCCCTGTCAGCGAATCGAACCTGCAATATGAACATAATATATCAGTTAAGACGACATGGGAGCCACTGGCGGTCTTGCACGTAGGTACCAGCAGGTATCATTTAAAAATCGTAGTCTATCTACCCCTGGAAATGACTGAGATTATTCTCAACCAAGAATGAGGTTGATTACGGCTTACTACATTTTGAAAGTGCCATTTCTTGTTTACCTACCAACCGCAGTTGATGGTGTACAAACTGAAGTTCAAACTCACCATTCAAAAAATATTCCTAAGCTTCTATCAGGCGGGAAAAACCTCCGGTCGACAAAGTAGAGTTGATTGTAATATTGGAAAAGTAACGAAATCCCACTCAGGTCTCGCAGAGGTGTCCTCATGGCCTAAAACACAAATAATCAACCATCTATTAGGCCCAAATACAATTTGGACATTTAAATTATCTAAAATACCTATAATATGTGTTTTTAACGGTCGAAATTAACGAAATTAACGGTCGAAATTAACGGTTAATTTCGGACAAGTTTTTTTGTTGACAAAAATCCCTCGTCATATTATATTTCAGAACATTTAAATAGAGAATGTATGTTCATTTTTAAGCTCCAATCTTTATTAAATAGGTCGGCAACCACATAGGAAGATAATTCATAACTTGGTCTGTAGACCCATTAGAAGTAATAGGTAGGTATGGGAGTTAATGGCATTTTAACTCGGTAGGTAGCTACCCAGGTAACTAGGTAATATAATTGCTGGAATTTAATACCTGACGTAGGTCCATAAGGTCGGTAATAGCATCTTCGTACAAGCTAGCGTCCTCAGAGTAATGTTCTAAGATGAAATCCTTGAACGGTTCCTTGAAGTCGATTTCTTTTGTTTCTTTGAGACCCAGAGGTATCATGGGTATTACAGGTTCAGTCCTAAAACAGAAAAAATTATGTGTATTACTACTGCTACTCCGTGGTCTTGCGGGCAGACGAAGGACTTGTAAAAGGAGGGTCCCGGGTTCGAATCCCGGTAAGGCAGATTTTATGGGCTATATTTTTCGGAATACCTAACATAATAAAAACGGTCAATTTTTCAAGAAACAGTGGGTGTACTGCCGATAGTTGGGGAATGCAATATGAATGGAGATGGGTGTAGAAGAGGCAATAAAATAAATCAAAATAATGCTTCAACTATCACTATACTAATTACCCCCAAGTTGGTGACCTACCCACAGGTAGTACCTACCTACCTAGGTATCCACAAGATGGCCACATGGCAACAGTACCAAACACTAACTCACTGCCCCTAGGATGAGAAAACATGCCTAAGGAAACCTCCCCGAGCCCCGAGCATTTCGATACCCCACACGGTAAATTTCACAAACCTCTCAAAACACCACCGGATGGGGGGGAAAGGACGTCGGAGAAACTGTTAGCCAAAATACTTAGCCTCAGGAAGTCTCCCCGAGTATTTTGAATACCCGCAAGGCATGTTTTGTGAACCTACCAAAACTAACCCCGGATGGGGGGTGAGGGGGTTGGAAATGAGTGTAGAACAACATAACTTGCCTGAGGAAGTTCCCCCGAGAAATTTGAGTACCCACATGACATATTTCGTGAGGGATCCGGACGTTTCGGCGCCGCCGGTTTGGCGCCACCGTTTTGGCGCTGGCCGTTTTGGCGCCGGCCGATTGGGCGCCAGGACTATTTGGCGCCGGACAACTGGGCGCCAGGACTATTTGGCGCCGGGACAATTGGGCGCCGACCAATTGGGCGCCGGGACATTTGGGCGCCACAGCTATTTATCCCCAATTAAATTAAATGAAATTTTTATTTAACAAATATTTATTATTTATTTATTAACAATGTGAAATAATGACATTGCACTAAATAAATTCCCCTAGCCTATAGTAGGCGGCGCGGGGATCATATTTATATTAAGGGCATCTACCTACGCAGTCTTTTCGTTTTTTACTTTTTCGCTAGCCGTATGGCGAAAAAGTATTCACTCATGAGTCATCATTATGTTTATCTGGTTCATCACCTACCTATTAAGCTAAACACCTCGACACTTTAATTGCCAAACGAGAAGTGACGGCGAAAATGGACTAAAATTTACTTCTCTCATGCACATCATAAAATTATTAAAATGTACTTTGCTAGGGATGAAAGATACATATAAAGGTCTTTATCAAAAATAGATTATTAAAAGGTTCTGAAAACGGAAAACAAGCCTAGTAGGAAATAACAGGTAGGTACCCCATCGCCAGTTACTGGAGTGTTTCCCCTCTTTGCACCCCCCCCCCCCCCCCCCAAAGACTGAAAGAGGGACCTCCAACAATTGGTGAAATTAGAAATTTTAAAAAATTCATTTAATAAAATATGGAGATTTTATGGAGATGAGTTCTTTTATTCTCGCTCGCTACGCTTGCTCGAGTATTCGTATCGTTTTGGGAATTTTCTCCAAGTCCTACCTCGCTAGGCAGGCCCCAATTAAGGATGAGGAGTTAAGTAAAAATAATAGGGGCCTCTATTTGCATCATGCCCCCCCCCCCCCCCCCCCCCCAATGGAAGAGATGCGAACTTTCCTTGCAGACGGCCGAAAAAGTAGCAACTGATTTAAATTCCCTTTGGCTAATATTAACCTGTGGCGCCGAATTGTCCCGGCGCCAAATCGGACAGCGCCCAGTTGTCCTGGCGCCAAATCGGACGGCGCCCAATTGTCTTGGCGCCGAATGGTCCTGGCGCCAAAACGGCCGGCGCCAAAACGGCCGGCGCCAAACCGGTCGCGCCAAAACGGCGGCGCCCAATTGTCCCGGACCCTATTTCGTGATCATGAAAAAAGTCACTTACCTATTTGGGGGTCGTTATCTCCCAAATTCGAGTTTTCCCAGATATGCCGCTAATGGGGTATTTTTACCGTAGGCGCCGATTGTGAGAAAAAAATTAAAAACATGATTTCTTTGAGGTTTTTGGGGGGCTGCGCCCCCCAATTTTCACCTATGGCAAATTGGAAAAAACGGAGTCTGCGCATTATTTTTTTACACCTGTGTACCAAATTTGAACAAAATCGGCCGAACGGTTTGGCCCCTGGCTCTCCGTACATCTACACACACACACACACACACACAAAACATTTTTAGGTAGATTTCGAAGAAAAATCTACCTATTGTAGTCGTACCAGTAGTCTCACTTTTGAAAAATTTCTTCACAGTTCTTCTTTTTATGACCCCTGGATCCCAAAACCACCGTCAGTTCAAAAGTTTATATATATATCTCTCTCTCTCTCTCTATATATATATATATATATATATATATATATATATATATATATATATATATATATATCATTTTCACTTCCTTGTGAACACGCTAGCAGCCGTATTTTTGAAAAATAATTGGTTTTGACTATTTAATAAAATATAAGGGACTAAAATCTCGGTCGAGTTCGTTAATGGGGGAAATCGGACTAAGGGGGGGGAAATGGGGGGACTTTTTCTAAATCTGGCTTTTTGGCCATAACTCCCTTAATATTGCAACTAATGAAACGTAGTTTTCTCTGAGGGTCGTCTAACAGTACTGCCTACAACTTTTCTTAGTAACGTTTTTTGATCCCACCCTTAATGGTTGAATAGGGGTGGAAAAAGAGGGTTTTGCGCACAAAAAAATTCATAACTTGTGTCCTAGGGGTGTTATCGAGTTCTTTTGTTTTGTAATGCATTTGCCTCAACATTACCTACAACTTTTGTCTGAAAAAGTTTTTCGTCCGACGCACCGTTTAGGCAGGGGGTGGGGGGTTGAATTTTCAAAACGTCATAACTCACTTATTTGGTGAGATATTGAGTTTTATCTTTTTGCTATGAGTTTCTATTAATAATATCTACAACTTTTATCTGAAAAAGTTTTTTGTAAAATCACTTTCATTTTCTTGTTAAGGGGGGGGTGGGGGTTGAATTTTCAAAACGTCATAACTCACTTATTTGGTGAGATATTGAGTTTATTCTTTTTGCTATGAGTTTCTATTAATAATATCTACAACTTTTGTCTGAAAAAGTTTTTTGTAAAATCACTTTCATTTTCTCGTTAAGGGGGGGGGGGGGTGAAATTTCAAAACTCAATTCCTCCGTTGTTATTGTTGAGAATGCATTTGGGTCAACTGGAAATCTTCTTAACCGTCTTCCTCAATGATTTTAGACTGCTTTTAGTGGATGGAAGTAATCTTCGAAATCTACCTACGCCTTTCGGGGCTGCCGAAAGGGATTTTTTTGGTGTCTGGGACCTCTGATCGGCGCTTTGCAATGTAAAACTCAAAATCGATTTTCTGCACGATTACAATACTTCCTTATATACCTACTTCGTATAGGTATATGGGAAATAAAAATTGACAGAAATTACTCGATTGTTAGGTAAAATCACAACTTGGTGAACTAGTTTATATTTATACTTATAGTTTATGCTTATTATATTTGAGAACAAATAAACATCCAGTAGTTTCCTCAGATGCAATGAGTCCTAGAATAGCCCCCCTGTACCAGATCTCCACACCCACGCCTATAACGCTCATTACGTCACAGTAATTGAAATCGCCATCTCTGGACACAATGACGTTCATTTCACATCGCTCTAGCCGTGAAATCTCCCATTTCAAACACTGTTATTGCCCATTTGCCGCAATGCTATTGGTCGATTCGCTACAGATCGCTAACCAATTGCATTCCTTCTAAATAGTTTGTGTATCGCCTATAGTAACGCACTAGTGATGACATCAAAAAATAGCCAGTGAAGTATAGGTAAGGCTTATACAGCCTCGATAGCCCAGTGGACTAGACTTTTGAGGAGCAGTGAGAGCCGGGTCACACCGGACTACCAAAAAGTTTTTCTGCTCGGCATTCACCTCTGATATGTTCAGCATGTCAAGTGAAATGTATATCGAGGCTGTGGTGGTTCGGAACCCACCTAAAACTGTAGGTCCCCATCGTTTACTCGATGGCTGGGGAGCTGGTATTTGGTAGTGCTGCCAGCTGAGCACAATGGATAGTTCTTGAAAACGGTCTAGTTGCTGGGCTTGTCCCCCCCCAACCCTCAGCTCAGCTAGGTAAGGCTTGATAGATAGCACAGTGGTTGAGATGTTTTTCTAGGACCGAGTCACACCGGTTCAATCCCGATTCTAGCAATGTTTTTCTGATATGTTCAGACTGTCAAGTGAAATGGATACTGAGGCTGTGGTTGTTCGGAACCCACCTAAAACTATAGATCCCTATCAATACGATGGGTGGGGAGCTGGTATTTGTAGTGCTGCCAGCGTGCCAAAAAAAAGTATTTTCTTTGAATACCTACACTTCATTTTGGTAGAGCTCTACGGAGCTGTTGAGCTCCGCCAGCTGTTCTTTCAGGAGCTGCAAGTTGGAGTTGACGAAGCTCAGCTCCAGTGCCACCGTCTCCTTTAGCTTCCGGTTAGTGGTAGCTCTGAAAACAATAGGTCCCCACATTAAACACCAAGACCAAATTATGATTTTCCATGAACTGTTGAATTCGAAAAAACCACTTCAGTAGCATTCCCTAGTACCTAGGTTACGTCTAGGCAAAATTCAGAATTTTTCCAACCAAGGGGAAAAAATTAAAAATAATTCTCTGCAATGTTAAGCTAATGGGTGGCAGAAAAAAAACATCATCTGATGAAGCAGAGCCTTCTCTTTAGTCTCATCAACATGCACGGCAGTGCATGCAGCCAAGTTTTAAAGAAAAAGAAAGCGCGACACAGCCTCGAGCACTGCCAGCATGTTATACAGGAACCAGAGTTGTGCACTTTTCGTGCCTCTCTACAGGAGGCAAGGGGGCGTGGCTCGAATAGTGGGTACCCTTTTCCTGTAGTAGGGTCCCACGGGACCTCCAAAATTAAATTTCAAATTTCTACGTCCAACCGTACCTGAGCAGTGACATCCCAAACTTAGCTGTTTTTGAGGGTCACTCACTGACTGACTGACTGACTGACTCACTCACTCACCTATACAAATTATAAGCATGTTCCAGCGGTACGATAGAGCTGAAACTCGGCATACTTGTAGGTACCATCCCCAAAACACCCAGAAAAATCGCAAACCCGAAGTACCTACAGTATTATAGGTTCAGGTTCGATTCAAAGTTCCCATACTAACTTATGGCAGATATTTACAAAACAAATACTGCCTCCTGCTTCTTGTCCTTCCAGGTAATTTGTGTAGATTCGCCAGGCAACTTACTTTCAGGTACTAGTAGGTACATTTCAGGTACGGGATAATAATTTGTGTAGATTTGACAGGGAACTGGTTTTCAGGTACTGGGAGGTACTTTCCAGGTATGACAAGGTATTTTGACTCCATTCGACAGTCAACTTGTTGTCAGGTACGATTAGGTACATTTCAGGTATGGGAAGGTAATTTGTGGAGATTCGACAGGGAACTCATTTTCAGGTACGAGTAGGTACTTTTCAGGTATTTCAGGTATGAGATTGGTAATTTGTGTATGGTTGACAGGGAACTGGTTTTCAGGTACTGGTAGGTACTTTCCAGGTATGGCAAGAAAACTTGAGTCCATTCGACAGCCAATTGATGTTTTACCTACTGGTAGAAACTATTGAACCACCTCACAAAAATTATATGATATCCGACCAAAAACACTCCGTGTAAAAAACGCAGCCAAGTTTATAACCCTCCAAAAATTAGCCTAACTCAACAGCCCTTAAAAGGGTTTGATATAAAAAATGTTGGCCAAGTTCTCCACATTCCCGCTATCACTCAGCCCCCAAAATTAGTGATATCACTTATTACAGGGCCAAGTCTTTGGCGCGAATCACAAGGATGTTGGCGACATAGTTTGTCATATACCTGCTTTCCAATACCCCCGGACCGCAGCCCCCATCCAACCTTAGTCTGTGTCTATGACCGGCTGTGACGCTTACGTGATTTGCACCAAGGACTTGGCCCTGTAATAAGTGATATCACTAATTTTGGGGGCTGAGTGATAGCGGGAATGTGGAGAACTTGGCCAACATTTTTTATATCAAACCCTTTTAAGGGCTGTTGAGTTAGGCTAATTTTTGGAGGGTTATAAACTTGGCTGCGTTTTTTACACGGAGTGTTTTTGGTCGGATACACCATACAGGAAAATCTGCTTCCACAGTTTCGTGACGTTCTATAGCTTGTGGTTTGAGGTTTTAGACCTACGTCATAGCACATACATTACTTCCATTCATCGCCCAGCACGCAAGATCAAGGCCAGCAGGGCCATTACCATTTTATATTCCACATGGACCATTCATACACGAATGGTAAACACGTCATAAAAGCTCAAAACATACACCCGATTTCTCCTCCAATCATAGCCAGTTCCCGAAAAAAACCTGAATAATTAAATTTCTGTACGGGCCACTACGCCTAGCTAAAGTTCAAAACAAAGAACTATATATGATCTCAAAAACTTGCGCCCAACCAATCTCCAGTAAAAATCTTACTGGAGATTTTCTGAAACGGCCAGCAGGTCTATTACGGATCTGTTAACGCTAAGTTAACGACTTTGATAACGACGAAGTGGTGTAGTTTTACCTATGTTTTAGCGTTAGGACCTTAACGCCCGAGAAAACGATCAAGATCCATAATAGAGCTGCAGGAAAGGACTCAAAAAAATATCCCTCAACTCTTTCTTTAAGAGGACAATCAAATGACAACTTACTTGAAGAGGTTTTCAGCGCCAGCCCGCAACCTGAGTTCTTTGTTAATTTCTTGATTTAGTTTGGACCTCTTGCTCTGCAGCTTCCCTCGACATGTAGCTATCCGAGGGTCACTTCCCTGAAACCAAAAGAAAAAAGAGTAAAATTTCTGATTACTTATATACTAGGCAAGGGCCTAATTTGTTAGCTTGCTCCTAAGAGTTGGTTCACCGTTGAGAAGCTTCTCTCATAAGACCGCACTCACACTGTTGCATAACAAAAACTGGTCAGAGAAACCGACTCAAGCTAACAACAGCAGATCTATTACGGATCTGTTAACGACGAAGTGGTGCAGTTTTACGTATATGTTTTAGGATTAGGAGCTAAACGCCAGAGATAGCGACCAAGATCCATAATAGAGCAGGAGGTTCACTCTTCAACAGAACTCTGATTCTTTGAAGGCTTCCGGGATGTATGCTCCACCAACCACAAAATCGTCTCAGACAATAACCCCGAACTTCATCTACAAGGACAAGGTCGCTAAGTATTGACGAAGGAACGAATTAATGGCCACAAAGGCAGCCGGGTGGTTACCACCACCTTCGGAAGAGCTTGGGGTGGCTCGGGTTTTCGCCATTCTTTCACTGCACTGTCCACTGCAGCACGAAGGGGAACTGCTACCTGGAAGGGGAACTTTTCTCGGAATGCCTCCCTTCAGCCATTAATTGGTTACTCCGACAACCTCTATAGGGTTCTATAGAGGAACTTCTACATCAGAGCATCGCTATCTAATCTATTCTGACCTATACCAAACCATTAAGGCACTGGAAGAACCTTGAAGACGGAGACAGGTATTTCCAAACTAATCGGATGATGACCACATGCTCGGGCAATTTAAGCCTTTAAGTCAAGGATGGGTAAAGAAGAATGAGCCTGCAGCTAGAAATAGTTGATTTTATGGGTATAAATAACCTTTAGTCATGTCACGACTGAGGCTCCTCTCCTGCGTACCTAGCAACCTGTAGGCACGGCGAGGTTCAGAGGTGAGTCAGGAGATCAAAAGGATCAACACCTGCATTTGTTTAATGATGCCATTTACGTGTTTACCTATGATGCCATCACCAGAAAACACTCGGGACAAACACTTGCACTCCTTCAACAGGTTGTAAGCAAAATTGAAAAAGATAGTCGACGAGAAAGTCGAGAAATTTTTCAGTAACCTGGTTTCGAACTTGGGTTGCCATGGTTTCTGCTCTGGGCAAAAGCAGCAGGCGAGGGGTTAACCACTCCAGGAATCTCGTTGGGAATCTCAGGCAATCATTGGAAATCTTTATGAAATTGGATATTACTG
Source organism: Mesopsocus fuscifrons (assembly GCA_950004255.1). NCBI lineage: Eukaryota > Metazoa > Arthropoda > Insecta > Psocodea > Mesopsocidae > Mesopsocus > Mesopsocus fuscifrons. The sequence goes on from OX465377.1 coordinate 18,792,229, forward strand.
GAGTAATTAACCCTTCGGGGTGCATCTTTCCACGAATCTCGTTGAGAATCTCAGGAAATCTCAAGCAACCTCTGGAGTGGTTAACCCCTCGGTAGCAGGTCTCACCCTGGCTATGGAGAAGTTGCAATGGGAGCCAAAGGTTGAACTTTTTATCAGGTTCCGCGCACTATACCTAATTTCTAAAGAATAAGACACTGTGACCTTGTTTGGAATTCCAGGCAAGTCAAAGCTCCAGAGTGCAGAAGAAGAGTACTACTCTGCTACTGAGGAAATGATAGGGCAGTAGTGGCCTCCGGTTCCCAGAAGGTATACTGGAGAAAGTGACTCACCTTCAACTGAGTGAGTCAGTGACTTTGCAGGAAGCCCTAGACCTGGACTAATTTCCATGGGAAAAATAAACCTTCTCATCTTCCTCAGACGGATATTTAAATGTTCTGAAATATAAAGGTGGCGTCCAGGCTGCCGGGCAGGGATACAGCTTTGGGATGTTAAGGGTCCGCTATACCTGACGGTGCATTTTTTGCCGCCCATAAGATTAACATTGCGAGCGGCGATTCATTTTCAAGGTTTACCCTTGGTTGGAAAGACACAAAATTATGCCTGTACCTAGCCCTAACAATGTTCTAGGGAGTGTTCGAAGCAGATTTCCCATTTTTTTACTGGTTTTCGAGATACAGCACTTTTCTTGAGGTATGCAATGCTAGCATTTGCAAAACAGTTGCAATTAAAGAAATTAAAGAAACCAGTGAGAAATTGGGAAATATGCTTCGAAAACTCCCTAGAACATTGTTAGGGCTAGGCACAGGCAAAATTTTGCGTCTTTCCAACTAAGGGTAAACCTTGAAAATGAATCGCCGCTCGCAATGTTAATCTTATGGGCGGCAAAAAATGCACCGTCAGGTATAGCGTCCTCTTAACTCAGGGATGGCTGGTGCCACACACGATACCTTGATTTTATTGTAATAATCACAGTGTTTCGTCTGTCCCTTGATATTTTTCAACAAATATACTCAAAACAATTCTATTTGACTCCAATTTGAAAAAAATGAACAGGAAAAATAGTCAATACAACAAATTTAATGGAAATCATATCTTCAACAACTGGACGCCCACCAGGGACGTGTGGAATTCGGTCAAGTTGGAATTCCAAGATCGGGGCGGCATCCCTTCAAAACTGTCCATCCCTCCCCAGTTCGAGGCGTCTAGGGATGCATCCTCGTCAGGACGCCGTCCAAAACGCCTCATATGTGGCCACAAAATACAGTACAAAATTGTACGTCTAACTTCGGGAATTAACTGGCTATGTTGTGATTTTAAGATCGAGTGATTTTTGTAAAATTTTTTTTTGTAAAATCACAATATAGCCAGTTAATTTCTAACTTACATTAAATTTCTGAAAATTTTTGTATGTATATCTGCCAGTTTTCTCAAAAAATGGGAAGAAAAATTATTCTGCTGCTACGTGTTTCACAATGGTATATTTTGCCGTAAGTATAGAAGCAAGGTACGTGATTGGCTCATTGTAAGCTATTGGAACCAATCACTTTTTAGCTTCACCAATTCAACCAATATAGGAATATTGTGTCAATTTAGCACAGCTAACTGAGGGCGATTATGAGTAGAACCAAGGCACATGATTGGCCCATTGTAAGCTATTAGAACCAATCACTTTTTAGCTCCACTAAATCACCCATTACGTGTGTCAATTCAGGAGGCGAAGTAAGGTACGTGATTGGCCCATTGTAAGAACCAATCACAGTGTGGCTGTTGTCCGCAACGAAGCAGCTAATTGGTCGGATGTTGCTCAATAAGAGTACATGGACCTAGCGAACAATGCATTTTATAACACTCTTGTGCTATATAACGAACAATAGAAAAGAAGAAAATCAGAACATAATGCAAGTACGTTCGGTTGTACAATGGCTAACCGTGGTAGGTCAGAGGCGAGGGGGTAACCACTCCAGAGATTCCCTGAGATTCCATAAAGATTTCCAAATATTCCCAACGATATCCATAGAAAGATGAACCCCGAAGGGGTAACCACTCCAAAAAAATTCAAGATTCCCTGAGATTTCATAAAGATTTCCAATGATTCCCAACAAGATTCCCAACGAGTGGTTAACCCCTCGGTCTGAGGGTAGTATGGCAAGCTTGGAAGAGTTCATGTTATGTGATAATAATGAATGAATTTTGCTGACAATGGGCGGAAACTAGAATAATTTTTTTTTTTAAATGAGGCAACGTCGCAGTCACTCTCTATAAAGAAAACCTCTCTATAACGAGGAAACTGACAAACCCTCTTTATAACGAGCAAATTTACATGGTCGCTATAGAGAGAGACTCTGATACAGACGCAGAGCTAATGTTGTAAGTGCTAAAACATAAAATTAGGCCCTTTCACGACAAAACACCACTTTCCGTCCGTTCACTAAATTGCTAAAAATTATAGCGGTTCTTTTCTCAAACGAGAAGAAAGAAAGGAAAGGCGTAAGTTAAAATAATTTGCTTCAACGCCGAAGGCCTCAAAATAATAGGCTTCTTCCTTATAAACTACCAGGCCGCTATATGTTTTACTATAATGGTCCGGTCACACGATCAGATTTTTATTGCATCAAATTTTTCTGAGAACGAATTACACTTAAAGAGGACGCTATACCTGACGATGCATTTTTTGCCGCCCATAAGATTAACATTGCCAGCGGCGATTCATTTTCAAGGTTTACCCTTGGTTGGAAAGACACAAAATTTTGCCTGTACCTAGCCCTAACAATGTTCTAGGGAGTGTTCGAAGCAGATTTCCCAATTTCTCACTGGTTTCTTTAATTGCAACTGTTTTGCAAATGCTAGCATCGCATACCTCAAGAAAAGTGCTGTATCTCGAAAACCAGTAAAAAAAATGGGAAATCTGCTTCGAACACTCCCTAGAACATTGTTAAGGCTAGGTACAGGCAAAATTTTGTGTCTTTACAACCAAGGGTAAACCTTGAAAATGAATCGCCGCTCGCTATGTTAATCTTATGAGCGGCAAAAAATGCATCGTCAGGTATAGCGGACCCTTAATATTTATTTTAATACAACTTTCGACTTCAAGGTCAGCAGTTTTCCCAATAGCTTACTGCCATTGGTTGGCATCCCTGCTTAAAGACATAAGTAACCTACCTAATTTTAATGGGGAAAACCAGTGCTGGATTAACCATTAAGCTAGCTAGATAAGCTATAGCTTGGGGCCTACAAAAATTTCCAGCATAATAAACAACTATATGAAAGTTCTTTCCGGGAAATATGGAGATTTTACGGAGATTAGGTATATAGGGAAATATTCGTCGCATTACAAGACAGAAGTTTGGCCGAAGCCGAAAAAGAATGGGCCGAAGCTACTATATATCCATGCCGCAAGCGAAAATTTTCCTACGCGGCGATTCGAACCCGGACCTCTTCTAACATATTCCCAAAATTGAGTGTCTAGCTGGTCCCTAACACAAGCGCTATGAACGCCTTAACACTAGTGATAAGTAACACTGGTCACGGCACTGGACGCACTAAATGACAGCCGAAAGCTAGGCGGCCAAGTACAAACGCGGCAACGTGAAAGTAATCTTTCCCTCTTCCGTACCACAACTGTGATAACCGCCACAATGTTTCGCTTATGCTGAACCTACACGACAGGTTATTAACACTGAAGATGCGCGTGTGGCATGGTAAATTAGATATGCGATGGTTTGGAGGTCAAGCGCATCGCTGGAAAGTGAAGAGTTCAGCGAGTGCCAAGTCAGTTTGCCGTAAGTTAAACATAGGGGCTGTGAAATTAGACTTGGCACTGAGGTTACCTTCCGTGCAAGGTAAAGGGCCTGTAGGTGTGAACGTGACAATGCGTAGGTATAGCAGCAGGTGTATTCCCTTTCTCGAACGCCAGCAAACCCACCCAACTAACACCTTCAAAATTTATTGTAAGAAGATAAGGCACGCCATGATGCAATATACGGAGAACAGTTCTTCTTACAATACATTTTGAAGGTATTAGTTGGGTGGGTTTGCTGGCGTTCGAGAAAGGGAATACACCTGCAGGTGGAGCTGGAGAAATGTACCTATGTATATGTATTTACTGAGATTTGGGGAAGCCAAAAACACAGTTGATGTTGACATGCGGAAAAAATAAATAAAGAAACTGATACCAACTATCGAAAGCTATAAATCAAAACACCAACCAATCAGAGATTGCTAGTGGAATTAAAACTATAAGGGTGTGTTTAGTTATTTCGGAATTTTCTCACCCAAAAGTATTTAGCTGTAAGTTAAACATGGGTACCACATGTTGCCAGGGCAACAAAATTCTAACTGGAACTCACAGAGCCGATGTGGCACCCATGTTTACCTTACAGGTAAACACTTCAGGTGAAAAAGTTCCGAAATAACTGAATCCCCATTACTTTTTGGCGCTACTGACCTTGTGGGATACACAGGGTCAGAATCACGCCCGATAGTCCAAATTTCCCCCAGCCGATGAAGGTCAAGTACCCTTCAGGGTAGGGTAGGGCCAGGACCGGCAATATTCACAACCAGGAAAAATTCTCAGCAAGTCGAGGTTAGATCCACGGTCCTCACACTTATTACAGCTCGGTACCCTACCAATGGTCGCTCTATAGCGAATAGGATCTAAAACAATAGCGGTATATGATTTGATTAGCTATGGAGAAAACCATGGGAAACCATTGCATTAATAAACATTGTATAGGTAAACTCCGAACAAAATGTTCATAATATCGCAAAAGAACCACTGGAACTTCATCGCACTGTGTCCTTCATACACCACAACCTTTGACCTTTCATATATGCACGTGCAGCACGTAATATGCACGTGTCGCACGTAGCTTTGCACGTAGCGCGCACGTGGGGACACACCATGGCCGGGAATGGAACACATGGGGAAAGCGGTCGCAATAGATGGCTTATGCAAATCTTGTATGCATTCTGAATACCATTGTACCCGTGCATAAGAACTCCGCACTCAACGCATCTAATTGTAGGATCACTTTCCTGTCTTTCGTTGAAAAATTTAAATGTGATGAAAGAGAGTGAACTGTGCAATTTCCTATAGTATGAAAAATATTGACTACCAACAACAGGGAATCTACTCCCGGAAAAATGGAAAAAATAGCATTGGGAATCAAAAGAACGGGAATACCCGAGGGGTTAACCACTCCAGGAATCCCGTTGGGAATCTTGGAATTTTTGGAGTGGTTACCCCTTTGGGGTTCATCTTTCTATCAATATCGTTGGGAATCTTTGGAAATCTTTATGGAATTTCAGGGAATCTCAAGGAATCTCTGGAGTGGCTACCCCCTCGGGAAGTCGGGAATACCTCAACTGGTGTTGTTGAAATTAAGAGGGCGTGATAACTACTGAATGAGCGCCTCCTGCTCTTATGGGAATTAATACAGAACCGTCGAAAGAGGCTTCCAATTAAATATATCCCCTTAAATAACTCAAGAAAATGAAGAACACTACATTTTAAAGCGAATGAAACTAGTAGTTTTAAGATCAAGCAATATTTCTGAACCATATTTTTCGAGGGGTTAACCACTCGTTCGGAATCTCGTTGGGAATCATTAAACTTTATGAAATCTCAGGGAATCTTGGAATTTTTTTTGGAGTGGTTACCCCTTTTGGGATCATCCTTCTATGAATATCGTTGGGAATCTTTGGAAATCTTTATGGAATCTCATTGGAATCTCAAGGAATCTCTGGAGTGGTTACCCCCTCGATATTTTATTAAGAGCACCTGCATGACACCTACCTCTATACCCTTCTTCCTTTAGAGCTTCTTAATACGACGTGTATTACAAAACCTTTGATAAAAAATAGCTGATCTAATTTCGATCTGAGTGAAGCCTTTCATCACTTGAGTGTGAAGAGAGCGTGATCGACTGATAATCAGTCCTCAGCCTCAGGAGATGATTATGTCAGTAATGTAATCAGATGAAAAGTAGGGCGTTCGGACTATAGGAATATAGCAGGACACTAGGACAGGCAGGAGATAATTACGTGATACCAATAAAAACCCCAAAGAGGAAATCGCGTCCACTAGTTCGTAACTACTCCATAAAAACTTATATTACAGACTAGTTCTCGATGTCATGTGACAACGGTAAAAACTCACTAAAACCTAGTCAGAACGTCGTAAATTAATTTAAAGCCGAAAGACTTCCGACACGTTGGTCACCTGTACCTAAAGAAATATATGGACTAGCTGGGGTATTGCCAGTCTCCATACTGCATGGTTGTGATTTTACGATCGAGTATTTTTGGACAAACTTTTTATTGACAAAAATAACTTGATCGTAAAACCTCAGCATATAGCCAGTTAATTTTGGACGTTAAAAATAAATCATACTTCAGAACATTTAAATATCCAACAGTATCCTTAAAAAATTGTCAGAAAAATATGAAAAGAGTTGTTTAAAAGTTCACTGCTGTGTCACCAAGAAAATTCAACGTTTCTTAACGGGAGGATCACACTTAGTCTACTTTTACGGATCCTATAGTGGACATTAGGAATTTATGAAACCCACCCTTCGTACATCCAACTGAACCGAGGGGTTAACCACTCGTTGGGAATCACTGGAAATCTTTATGAAATCTCAGGGAATCTTGGAATTTTTTTTCTAGTGGTTACCCCTCCAGGGTTCATCTTTCTATGAATATCGCTGGGAATCTTTGGAAATCTTTATGGAATCTCAAGGAATCTCTGGAGTGGTTACCCCTCGAACTGAACCTACATGACATGTATTTTTTGTCGGCTCTCACCTTGTTTGTGGCACGCGTGTGAGCTTTCAAAAGCGCCAGCTGCGCCATTGTGCTATACGTCATGCATCCAAGTAATGTTCCTCTGTACAGTAGGCCAATCAACATAAACTTGATTTCAACTTTTTATGCAAATAACTTAACATTAGCCCTAAAGCAAGTCAAAGACACTCCTCATCACTTCATCGCACAATCAGCAAAAAAAACTTCCAAACAAAAAAATCAAAAAATCGCGTGAAAACTCACAAACTTTTGAAAAAAAGGCGGGAATATCAATGTACATTAAATGGACGATATGAACAAAGCAAAAGACACCGCGGTCCGTCCTCCTCGAGAGCGGCACACTCACTACGAGCAAAAGAAAGTAGAGTCGCCTGCTTTCAACCGGCCATCTTCGTCATCTTATTACTATAATTTAGCACCCGGCTGTAGCCACGGTCCTCCGGGTATAGGTCTTTCAGGTAAGGGGGCGGGTTGGGCACCCGGCCAAGGTCATTTAGAAAATTGTTTTTAGCAAAATAAAGGTAGGTGCCCTGCGCTTTTTTTTTTTTTTTACCACTAGTATATTTCTGGAGAGGAGTTTGTTGAACAAGAGAGCAGAGGGCCGAAGTGAGAAATTTGGTTGTGGTTACAATAGGATTCGAACCGAGACCTCTCAGGACGCCAGTCAGCCTGACAGACAGCTCGGACAATCGGGCATAGCGAGGATTTTTCCTCTTTGTAAGGAAAGGGAGTTGAAAGACTATATTTAAATGTGCGTGTTTAATTTTTAAAGCATTTGGACCGAGGGGGTAACCACTCCAGAGATTCGTTGAGATTCCCAAAGATTTCCAACGATATTCATACCCCAAAGGGGTAACCACTTCAAAAAATTCCAAGTTTCCCTGTTTCCCTGAGATTTCATAAAGAGTTCCAATGATTCCCAACGAGATTCCTGGAGTGGTTAAGCCCTCGATCAGGACCAATCAACGTAACCTATAAGTTTCTACCTATCTCCACCTTGACAAATAAATAAAAATACCTAGGTATTAAAGCCTTCAGTTAGTTTGATTCTTGAATCATCTCCACCAGTCCGACCTAATGAAAAGAAAAATTGTATAAATTCGATTTCCACAATTCTCAAACCGTTCCGCTTTTTCTGGTTCCCAAGAACATCTGGAACTGCAGCCTGCATCTATTCATCCTCTATCTGTATTCATCAATAGCTAGGTATCGTCAGGTACAACAGACAGTACCTAGTCAGACATGTTGAACAAGTGAAACCCGCAGCGACTCCTGCAACATCAGACGGACAACTCGCTTTCCACTGTCTCTATAGGGGGCCCATCCATTTGTAAAATGTTGACAGTCAAGAAGGAATACGGTAGGGAAATCCTGTAGCAAGAGGGAAGTCTTTAAGTGGGAGGAGAAGAGGGAGTGTGCGAGTTCGAACACCAGCGGGCCGAAATTTTTTCTTAGATTTTCTTGGGTACTGGGCAATAGAACAGTGCGTAAGTACCTGGTCACTCGCTATTTGTTTACGTTTTTTATCAAATATCCAATAGTAGCATCATAAAGTGTGCAGGAAAAAACGTAAACAAAGACAACTGCGTAGACGCCCTTATACCGTAAGTCTTAGAAGAATCGAAAGAAAGTACACACGACTGCGAGGGGTTAACCACTCGTTGGGGATCATTGGAAATCTTTATGAAATCTCAGGGAATCTTGGAATTTTTTTGGAGTGGTTACCCCTTCGAGGTTCATCTTTCTATGAATATCGTTGGGAATCTTTGGAAATTTCTATGGAATCTCAGGGAATCTCTGGAGTGGTTACCCCTCGCACGACTGCCTAAACGCCCTTAAACCTTAAGGCTTAGAAGAATCGAAAGAAAGTATGCACCCCTCCGTTAGCGACTTAACGTAAGCTTATAAGGGAAGCCCTCCCTCTCCCCTTGACTAATCCAGGGTAATCGCATCTCAGGTTTCCAAGGCTTCTTATGTCGATAGATTACCTAATGGTTGGCCATCACCACATCATAGGATGATGAACTAATACAGAGGATCACAGTTCAATGCACTATGCTCCAGTTGTCATGCGGGCAGGGACCAGGGACAGCCCACATCCGTAACCAATGATACCTTGTGCATGTCTGTGTCATCAGTCGGAATCCAAGTGATCCGGAAAAATTCAGACCGAGCAAGAATAGAGAACCTAACCTAACCTAGAGGATCTCGTAACGCTTTTTCGTTGATGTGAACCGGAGTGGCAGGACAATAAACTTTTGGGCTATGGGTATCTGGCCTTCACCGGCTGAGGGAAAACTAGACTTTTGGGAGTGACTATTACCTACTCACCCCTTTGTGTATAGAGCTCACGAAAGGTAGAACCCTGTATCACGCCTCTAGGCTCTAGCTATTCTATATGTATGAGGAAACTATTGGATATATTTTAAATGCTCTGAACTATAATATGTCTCTTTAACGTCATAAATTAACATGCTGTGTTGTGATTTTACGATCGGTTAATTTCAGCCGTTAAAAAGACATATTTATTATTTTTCAGAACATTTAAATATCTAATTGTTTCCTCGTAAAGTGCGCAGAAAAAACGTAAACAAATAGCGAATGTATGTTCGGCCTTAAATTATTATTATTTTTTTTAATTTTTAAACTGCATCCTATCAATATATTCTCTCTCCTGTCCTACTCTCGTTTACTGACAGCATTAAAATTATTCAGGCGTGATTGAAGTCTACATAATCCATCTTATTTGGCTAGATCGCGTTAAAAACGACTTTCCATGGAGACCGTCCCAAGTAAGGAATGCACTGGAGCCTCCAGGGCGTGCAGGGGGAGCACACCTTAGGTTACATAGTTACATCACAACCTGCACTGCAGCTTTCCTCTCTCATGGAGAGTCAAATCACGCCCTGGGCAATTTTTTTTTCGGCCGGTAGGAGTCTCAAATAGCAACCTATTTGAACAAACTCGCTAGAAGCTAGAATTAATCTGGGAAGACACAAAAAAGAAGCTGAAGCATTTACTGTCACTCTCTATGTCTCCTTTACAGACCATGACTCATTTTATAAACCCCTCTTTATAACGAGCAAATCTACATGGGACCTTGGCAATCGTTACATAGAGAGAGTATTGTAATTTAGACATCAATGGTTAGTCTTAAAAGGACGCTATACCTGACGATGCATTTTTTGCCGCCCATAAGATTAACATTGCGAGCGGCGATTCATTTTCAAGGTTTACCCTTGGTTGGAAAGACACAAAATTTTGCCTGTACCTAGCCCTAACAATGTTCTAGGGAGTGTTCGAAGCAGATTTCCCAATTTCTCACTGGTTTCTTTTATTGCAACTGTTTTGCAAATGATAGCATCGCATACCTCAAGAAAGGTGCTGTATCTCGAAAACCAGTCAAAAAAATGGGAAATCTGCTTCGAACACGACCTAGAACATTGTTAGGGCTAGGCACAGGCAAAAGTTTGTGTTTTTCCAACCAAGGGTAAACCTTGAAAATGAATCGCCGCTCGCAATGTTAATCTTATGGGAGGCAAAAAATGCATCGTCAGGTATAGCGTCCGAATTGTAAATATTTTTTTAACTTTCCAAAATTGTGAGAAGTCACAACGGAACCAACGGCCTCGATATACATTTCGCATGACATGCTGAACATATCGGACGTGAATACCGATCAGAAATATTTTGGTAGGATCGGGATCGAACCGGTGTCTCGGGTCTCCGTGTCCCTCTAAAAGACAACTATGGCTTTCGAGGCAGTTAACGTATTTGACGAGGGGGGAACCACTCCTGAGATTCCATAAAGATTTCCAAAGATTCCCAACGATATTCGTAGAAAGATGAACCCCGCGGGGGTAACCACTCCAAAAAATTCCAAGATTCCCTGAGATTTCATAAAGATTTCCAATGATTCCTAACGAGTGATTAACCCCTCGGTATTTGATAACGTAACAGTATGGCACAAAATCCACGCAATAAGGACATTAATTTTTTTTAGGTTTGTTGACAACCAAATTATGGCAAAGGGCCGACAATGTCTAATTGCCATGAGCAGCGGGGCATGCCGCATTACTATATTGTTTGCGAAACTCCGCCGCAAACCACGACAAATCACGGCAAGTCGCAAATCACCAATCATTAACTGACCGGCAGCGTCCCCGAGAGTCCATTCCATCCACTAAAGAATTTCTGTTAAGGCTCTGTTTCATGAATTCTGCCCCCAATATAAATGCTAACATAGCATAACTCAATTTTTCAGGGGGAAGGGAGAGATATCTGGCTGTAACACCAGCTCCCCAGCCATCACATTAGTTCACGACGGGGACCTACAGTTTTAGGCGGGCTCTCAACCACCACAGCCTACATTCCACTTGACATGCTGCTCAGAAAAAATTCGATAGGGTCAGGATCGAACCGAGAACTCAGCTACCGGGACTTGCCACGTTTGTACCTACCTAACAGCACGGTCGGTGCCTATAAGAGAACAAGTCGATTCATGCATTAGTTCCGCCATATAAGGCTCATTTAACAAATGACTAATGAATGAGGCGGAGACACACACAATTAAGATTAAGACACAAAATGGCGCCAACCTGTGTATAAAAGCCCCCAACAATGCTAAGCCTATATAGGTAGTGACGCAGTTAGGGCTTATCTACCATTATATAGCTTATCACGGTGGCCCCACATGCCAAGGTCACAAAACACAATGCCAATGGAACTTTCTGGAAAACTGTCACCTTTCGAACTAACTAGAGCAATTTCAATTAGTAAAGAACACAATAAAACAATCTTGAGTTTAACCTCGGAATTGTATCCTAAAGTCCACCATAGGGCCCGTGAAGTTCACTATAGCGTTGTCCTCCCGAAAGGGAACGTTGGTGCCTTTCACCATCCTGCCGATAGCACCTTTATCATTCATTACGTTAACTAGAGGACTTTTAACGGCAAGACAAAGTTCTCGGCTCTTTTTCGGGAAGGTACGTTTTCTGGGGTGTTGGCATTCCCAGACGTATCGTTATTGGGAAAGATGACCGATTTAGGCTGAATTTCACCACCTCACGATAGTGCCTTTTAACGTTCGAATAGCTATCGATTCGAAAAAGTAGACATCCTCTCGTTAGGTTTTGTTGTGTCAATACAATTCGCCTGCTTTGTTTACGTCAAATTTATTTCAACAATTTAAATCTAAAAGTGGAAATAAACGTGAAAAAACCCCCCTATTTTTTCGGAGAAAGAAGTTAAAATTTACATTAGACTACACCAAATGAGTGACAGGTATGAAAATTATCGTTTTCGCTAACGCACGGAAAATCCACTCGAAAGCTAACGAAACGGTAACGGTGCATGGTGAAAGCCGTTAACATTTTTTACCGATACGATAGCGCTATCGTGTACACGATAGTCTTCACGTTAAAGTGGTGAAATCCAGCCTAAGACGGAAGACCCCTGTTCTGCGGCGCAGGACAGGGGTCTTAATAGGCACTCGCAGGACTCCTACCTCTTGGCTTCGTATGTGGCCAGCGTTATTGAGAGTAAGAGGGCAGATCGCTTCACCTAAGAGTACCCGCCATAGTAGGCAGATATTCGAAGGGACGACCTTTACCCTTTTAAAAATTTTCATAAAAAACCTATTGTAAAATCTAAGGCACAATGAAAATAAGGCACAATGAAAGTAGGCCTTACCCAACCCTTACCCAACCAGCACTGCATACAGAGCCAGGTCACCCTTGATATCCGTCTTGTGCTTTGTATGGCTTAAACCTAATTAAGCAGGTACCTCAAAGTGTACTTCAAAAATTCAATTTATGATTTTGACAAATTTTTTGTTTGGCATAAGTTGCCATAAAATGTACAGCCTTCATGATAGCTAGTGTACAAGTAAAATGTTCGGGTACAGTTCCATCTGGTGGGAAATTCGGGAAATAAATGGAAAAGCTGAGTCTCCGTTGATTTTCTCTTTTCCTCCACATACAAGCGCTGCTAAGCTTTGTGAATGATTTTGAAAATCAGGCGGCCGAGGGGCCTAGGGGGCCTTAAGGCACGAAGGATTTAAATTAGGAAGTCATATTTTCCTAGCTATTTTGTTAAAATTTTCTTTTCGCTCGCCATTCGGTAACTGACTTCGTTTTTCGGGGTTCAGGGCGGTCCGCCATAAGCAGTTGGAACGGTTTAGAAAAGGAAAATGAATAAAAAAGCGTTTTATCCCTGCTAACTATTTGGATCTCAAACTTCTTCTCGCTCGCTCGATTACTTGCTATTACTTTTGGGGTGGGATGACTGAAGGGGACGTCAGAGCGGTCTAGCCAAGGAAACTGGACGAAAAAAGATATAGCTTTTTATTCGAGCATTTTTTACTTTCTCATATACGAAGTAGTATATAGGAAAGTATTGTGATCGTGCAGAAAATCGATTTTGAGTTTTTCATTGCAAAGTGCCGATCAGAGGTCCCAGACACCAAAAAAGTGTTTGTGTGTGTATGTATGTACGGAGAGCCAGGGGTCAAACCGTTCGGCCGATTTTGTTTAAATTTGGTACACGGCTGTAAAAAAATAATGCGCAGGCAAATGTTTTTCCGATTTTCCATAGATGACAATTTGGCGCAGCCCTCCAAAAACCTCAAAAAATCATGTTTTTAATTTTTTTCTCAAAATCGGCGCATACGATTTCGTTCACTTTTTCAAGAGTCAAGAATAGTTCATATTATGGGTAAAAATACCTCATTATAGCGGTATACCTGGAAAAACACGAATTTGGGAGATATGACCCCTGAAATGGTTAGTTGTCAGTTTTTTTATGTTCACAAAATGTGAGTATTCAAAATCCGACCAAAAACACTCCGTGTAAAAAAACAGCCAAGTTTATAACCCTCCAAAAATTAGCCTAACTCAACAGCCCTTAAAAGGGTTTGATATAAAAAATGTTGGCCAAGTTCTCAACATTCCCGCTATCACTCGGCCCCCAAAATTAGTGATATCACTTATTACAGGGCCAAGTCCTTGGCGCAAATCACGTAAGCGTCACAGCCGGTCATAGACACAGGCTTTAAGGTTGGATGGGGGCTGCCGTCCGGGGGTATTGGAAAGCAGGTATATGACAAAATATGTCGCCAACATCCTTGTGATTCGCGCCAAGGACTTGGCCCTGTAATAAGTGATATCACTAATTTTGGGGGCCGAGTGATAGCGGGAATGTTGAGAACTTGGCCAACATTTTTTATATCAAACCCTTTTAAGGGCTGTTGAGTTAGGCTAATTTTTGGAGGGTTATAAACTTGGCTGTTTTTTTCCACGGAGTGTTTTTGGTCGGATATCATATAATTTTTGTAAGGTGGTACAATAGTTTCTACCAGTAGGTAAAACATCAATTGGCTGTCGAATGGACTCAAATTTTCTTGCCGCACCTGGAGAGTACCTACCAGTACCTGAAAACCAGTTCCCTGTCAACCATACAAAAATTACCAATCTCATACCTGAAATACCTGAAAAGTACCTACTCGTACCTGAAAATGAGTTCCCTGTCGAATCTCCACAAATTACCTTCCCATACCTGAAATGTACCTAATCGTACCTGATAACAAGTTGACTGTCGAATGGAATCAAAATACCTTGCCATACCTGGAAAGTACCTCCCAGTACCTGAAAACCAGTTCCCTGTCAAATCTACACAAATTATAATCCCGTACCTGAAATGTACCTACTCGTACCTGAAAGTAAGTTGCCTGACGAATCTACACAAATTACCTTCCCATCCCTGAAAATATAGTACCTTCTTGTACCTGATACCTGAAAGTAGTACGTAATCGTACCTGAAAGGAACAAGGAGACATATCCACATTTCACAACATTGTAGGTAGGTATAGGTAGGTATTTATTGTTAGGACAAGGAGCTGGAGGTAGTATTTGTTTTGTAAATATCTACCATAAGTTAGTATGGGAACTTTGAATCGAACCTGAACCTATAATACTGAAGGTACTTCGGGTTTGCGATTTTTCTGGGTGTCCACGGGATGGTACCTAAAAGTGTGCTGAGTTTCAGCTCTATCGCACTGCTGGAACATGCTAATAATTTGTATAGGTGAGTGAGTGAGTGAGTGAGTCAGTGAGTGACCCTCAAAAACAGCTAAGTTTGGTATGTCACTGCTCAGGTACGGTTGGACGTAGAAGTTTGAAATTTCATTTAGAAGGTCCCGTGCGACCCTACTACAGGAAAAGGGTACCCACTGTTCGAGCCACGCCCCCCTGCCTCATGTAGAGAGGCACGAAAAGTGCACAACTCTGGTTCCTGTATAACATGCTGGCAGTGCTCGAGGCTTTGTCGCGCTTTCTTTTTCTTTAAAACTTGGCTGCATGCACGCCGTGCATGTTGATACTCAGGGAGACTTCCTCAAGCAAGTTATGTGGCAAAAGAAATTCTCAAAGCATTGCCAACCCCCACCCCTAACGGGTTGAGTTTTTGAAGGTTTTTAAAATCCGGCAAAATCTGTCAAGTGTCATGTGGGTACTAAAAAAAACTCGGGGAGACTTCCTTATGATAGTTATCTCGTCTAAAAGTTTCTCCGAGGACCCTCTTGTTTCATCTAAAGATTTCTTCTCACACGCTTCGCTGGTTGATAGAAGGGAAGGTGTGGGGAAGGGGAAATGGCCTCGGTTAAGGGCTTGCTTGTGTCTGAAATTATTGTTCAGACGAGACCAAAAATCAAACCCAAGAGCCTAAAAACCAAATATTCTACTACAAAACAAACCCAGCTATAGGATGGCTGTCTTACCTCAACTAAGCATACTTATACTGCACGGGTGGGGGGCCCGGCGAGACAGAGCCCCCCCACCCCCCCACGCCACTGCAATATATACAGTAAATTTGTGACGTTAAATAGACGTGTTATATTTCAGAATATTTAGAACTGTATTCAGTGTACTATGGTGTCCCCTGGAAGTTCACTATAGCGTTAACCTCCCGAAAAGGAACATATTCATTCATTACATCACCTAGTGGACTTCTAACGGTTGCCATTCCTGCCTCCTCGCCATCTCTGAGTGCCATATTCCTGCCTCTCCAGGTATATTCCCTTTCTTTAACGCCAGCAAACCCACCCAACTAACACCTTCAAAATTTATTGTAAGAAGATAATGCACGCCATGATGCAATATACGGGGAACAGTTCTTCTTACAATAAATTTTGAAGGTGTTAGTTGGGTGGGTTTGCTGGCGTTCGAGAAAGGGAATACACCTCCTGGTGGCTTCGTATGTGGCTTAGCATTATGGAGAATAGGAGGGCAGATCGCTTCACCCACGAGTACCCACCATAGTGTAGGCAGATACTCGAAGGGACGACCTTTACCCTTTTAAAAATTTATTTAGGGTGCGTCCCACCATACTCGGTTAACGGTTAAACTCCAGTTAAATTTATTTTTACCATGCAAAAGTGGAATTTAACTGGAGATTAACGTTAACCGAGTATGGTGGGACGCACCCTTATATAAACATATATCCCTATAATTCTATCGTAATGTTAACCATAATATTATACTATGATACCCAAGGCACAATGAGGGATGCATCTAACCCGTACCCAACCAGCACTGCATACAGAGGCAGGCACCCTTCATATCCGTCTCGTGCTTTGTCAAGGCTTAAAACTAATTAACCAGGTACCTCGTAGTGTACTTCAGAAACTGAATTTATGATCTTGTCCAATATTTGTGTCGTCATAAGTTGCCATAACATGTACTACCTTTATGATAGCTAGTGTACAAGGAAAATGTTCGAGTACAGTTCCATCTGGCGGGAAATTCGGGAAATAAATGGAAAAGCTCTCCGTTGATTTTCTCTTTTCCTCCAGATACAAGCGCTGCTGATTTAAAAATCTTTGTCTTCCCATTTTTTGAGGAAAATATTGTATATTTAAGTGTTCTGAAATATAATACCTATGTCTTTTTAACAACAGCAACTAGCTGGCTATGAGTATGAGATTTTACGATCAAGTGATTCTCGTCGATAAAACATTTGTCTCAAATTACTCAATCGTTATCTCACAATATAGAAAGTTAATTTGTGACGTTAAATAGACGTGTTATATTTCAGAATATTTAGGACAGTGTAGGACAGTCCCCTAAAAGTTCACTATAGCGTTATCCTCCCGAAAAGGAACGTTGATGCTTTTCACCACCTTACCGATAGTGCCTTTATCATTCATTACGTTACCTATAGTGGACTTTTAACGGTTGCCATTCCTGAGTGTCATTCCTGTTCCACCATTCCTTAGTGCCATTCCTGCTCCACCATCCCTGATTGCCATTCCTGTCCCGCCATACCTGAGGGCCATTCCTGCCCCACCATCCCGGAATGGCATTCCTGCCCCGCCATCCCGGAATGACATTCCTGCCCTGCCATCCCGGAATGACATTCCTGCCCCGCCATCCTGAAATGCCATTCCTGCCCCGTCATCCCGGAATGCCATTCCTGCCCCGCCATCCAGGAATTCCAGGACTTATCGTATATGGTCAGCTATGTGTAGGTACTTACCCCGCTCCGTTTTCTGGGATCCTGACCCGTGAACTGAACCCACTTGAACATGGTCCTTGCTTCACAAATTCCAGTTCAAAATTCACACTTAGAACATCACATTATGTCTATGAATGTCCACGGCTGAAAATGAAGTCAGGGTCATAAGGTGTCACCCCACTGTAGAAAAATGCCGAATCACAAGAATCAGACGTTCGTTTACACACCAAGTTTCCTTGAAGAAGCTAGGACACGCAGTTGTCCGACTGTACAGTCTGAGGCTATTATGGTCTAGTAGGAGAACGCTAGCACGACTGAGGTCCTGGGCTCGAATCCCGCGGTACCAACAATTTTCTGCTATAATACTATACAGATGTCTCACCAAATAGTTCTAACCGCTAGGAGTCACTATATTCACTCACGAGAGTCTTGAAGGTACTCAGCATGTTTTCTGATCGATGAACCAAACAATCTATGGACAACGGTAAAAATCGAACCTATTTAGGTTTGTCACGTAGAAGAACGTGATGTGCCTGCTTATTCATCCTATACAATCAGGACCTGTACAGCTCTGGGTCCTAGGATGCCTGCAGTACCAAAACTTTCAGAGGTGCGGGGGGACGAGCCCAGCAATCTCAAGAATCATCCATCGTGCTCAGCTGTACACGATGGGGACCTACAGTTTCAGGTGGGGTCACTTGAGATGGTTCCCGGCCAAGCTCGCTATCCAACTCCATGATATAAAAAACTGCGGCGCAGCTAGGACGTCCTTAACATATGAAGTTCGGATAGCGGTACTGACGGAGTGACGGCTAGAATGTGGGGCTTAATGTGTAATTCCAGGCATCCAAGTCGTATAGACACGTGAATGCTAGCTACGCCAGGTATTTCATGAACAAGTCAACCGTGACGGATCATCCTGCGATGCACAACTGCAGGTCTGCAGGCGTCACTAAAGACCGACACGGAGATTCCTATACCTATTGTACCTGTACTTCACGAAGTACCGTAACTCCAGGAAGAAGGGGGAGAGTGCCGATGATCGAAGTGGGTTCGAAGCAAACTGTAAAGCTGTGGGACACCTCCGCGTGGTGTGTAGAATTTTCTCGTGCTTTACCCCGATAGCGACTCCCTCTTAATAACAATAACAATAGCCGTAGATAAACCAAAATTCTCTAGGTAGATAAAGGTATCTAGATAATCCACAGATAATCCGATCCAGGTTAACTCAGTCCACTTTAAAGTGAGGCAGAGCCAGCCTACAGAGAGAAAACAAGATGACGAAATGATAAAGTGATCTAATTTGGACGTGCCTGCGAATCGAACAGGTTGAGCCAGATAATAATCGACAGTGCAATAAATTACTCGTCAAATAATTGGCAAAAGGGAAACGAGTGCCAGACCCAGGTTCAGGTTCAGTCCTACAACTGTGTGGGAAAAATTCTCGTAAGGAGCGACACCACAGGAAAGTGACCTACGACCGTTGTCAAACACTTCACTTGATTCAGCACCTAACCGCGCCACCGGAGCAGGATAGAGATCCAATACTTCATCCTGCAAAAACGGTCCTTCAAAGTGGAGTGGAACAGATGGATTGTACCTACAGAACCTAGTAGAGACCCACTTAAGCCCGCTGATAGCCCAAGGCATGGCAAAAGGAACAGTAGGTAGCAGATCCATACTAACCTTTCAACGCATGACTGGCCGAACTTGCGACCTAATTTCGCGCGCGCGTACTTATTCATACAATGAGCTAGCCAAACCCAACGGTATGCCGTCGACGGTACGTCAATATCAAGCACCTCAGCAGGGTCCAAACTCTAAAGGCACCGCATTAGCTTAGTCGCAGAGAACTGGGCCATGAAGGTGTAGGGTTCAAGTCCCTAGTTTTTGGCTGTTCTGGGCTGAAAACGAAAATTTGGTCTGTACCTCACAAGGCCCAGCAGCCCAAAAGGCACTTCCAAGGCCATATTTTAGTAGGAACCAATTAATGGCCACGAAGGCAGGTATTTCAAGAAAAGTTCCCCTTCCAGGTATACCAGTCAAAAACCCGAGCCACCCCGATCTCTTCAGAAAGGTGGCAGTAGTGGTGGTAACCATTGTGGCCATCCTTCGACAATATGTATGGGTATTCACAATGCAACCAACGAACAGTAAATCCAGTTGCGAATAGTAGCAGTCTCATTCTAATAGACTATCCAAAACAAATGGTGATAACTAGGTGACAACTCCAAAGTGTGCACTGCAATTTGCACCATTTGTTTTCAAACTACCGGAAGTTAAAGATGGAAGCCGGACAATGGATGGAATTAAGGAAATAGATGACGGAGGTCAAAACGAGTGATCAGAAGATGGTTACCAATGTTACCATGCAGCGTCCCCTTCCGCACAGTCAAGGGTGAAATGGGAAAATATTCCCCGAGAAGGGGATGATATCACGGAGTATAGGATATAGAGCTTTTTTGGGCTGATTCCCTGGACGGGGGTCCTTCAGGCTGCCGTTATCATGTTCAGCTAAGACAATTAAAGAAGAAGCGTGCCGAAAGAGCTATCTGCGCAACAACTGACGCCTAATCTGGTGGGCCTGAATTAGGTTAAGAAGATCCCCGATTAGTCAGATAGGACAACCAGAACTGGGTGACAGCATTTGCGCCTGAACACACTTAAGATCAGGCACTACTGATACCATGCGAAACCAATGGGAACACCGAATGGATCTGGTCCAGATTGAAGTGGATATTTCTACATTTTCTTCAAAGGACCTAAATATAGATTGACACTACTTGATAAGTGTCAGTTCTGAAATTCAAATGTGACCAATCACTCTTTGGACTCCTCATAGGACGATGATTGGTCGGCGTGACTTGACGTCACTGTGAGACCCTAATTCTATTTCAAACGAGTGAGATCACAGGGCCGAACATACATTCTCTTTTTGTTTACGTTTTTTCTGCACCCTTTCTGGGGAGACTATTGGATATTTCAATGTTCTGAAATATAATATATAATATATCTTTTCAACGGCTGTTTTGTGATTTTCGTCAACAAAAAATTTATCGGAAATTAACCCATCGTAAAATATCCACACAGCCTGTTAATTTCGACCGTTAAAAAGACACATTATATGTCAAAACATTTTAATATCCAATAGAATAAAAAAAAATGTGCAGAAAAAACGTAAACAAACACTACTGCGTAGACGTCTTTAAGAACGCATCATCAAGGAACACGCAGAAGAACAGCAATAAAACTAACACAAACATAATGTAGATCATCTAGTGACCCAATAAGACACCCACTACATCCTGCCGGCCTTGAAACAAGTCACAGTCTCCGGCAATTACACACGAAGATGACAGGAAATGCTGGCACCAGAGCACCACAACGCGGGACACCGGAAGACGAGGAGGCGACCGAGACACTGAAGATGGATGCTGGAGAAGGAAGCGAACCAACACTAAGTACCGTAATCTCTGCAGCTGGAGTCAGGTCGCCCGTCGTGTGCCTAACTGGAGCTATGGCCCAGTACCTACAACAGGGAAGACCTATGTCTTTGAAAGGTGATCTTGTAAGTTCGTCTATAAGCAGTCGTATTGGTTTATGTTTTTTATGAGGATACCGAGGGGTTAACCACTCCAGGAATCTCGTTGGGAATCTCTGGAAATCATTGGAAATCTTTATGAAATCGCACGGAATCCTGGAAATTTCTGGAGTGGTTAACCATTCGGGGTTCATATTTCCTCGAATCTCGATTAGAATGTCAGGAAGTCTTTGGAAATCTTAGGAAACCTCAAGGAATCTCTGGAGTGAGTGGCTACCCCCTCGGAGGATACTATTGGATTGCTGCCAACAAAAAATTAGTCCGAAATTAACCAACCGTCAAATCACAACACAGCCAGTTAATTTCGGGCCTTTAAAAAGACATATTGTATTTCAGAACATTTAAATATCCAATAGCACCCTCATAAAATGTGCAGAAAAAACGTAAACAAACACAACTGCATAGACGCCCTTAATTGGAGGCAACCTCTAAAATAGAAAGATCTTGCGCATGCGAAAAGTACAGTCTGGTCTAGAGCCGTAGTGTTCCTGGCAAAACCACCTTAAACTGTAGGTCCTCATCAAAGTCTGTCTGGGACGCTTGAAAACTATAGCTTCAACACATTACCTGAGATGACTACTTCTTCAACCAAGAGTACTGTGAAGGTTAGCGATTTTCGGATATTCGGTGTCAAAGCTGACGTCACCATTGTACACACACTGTATTAGTCAAGTACATCCCATACCTACTAGTCTAGGTCTAGGACATTTCTAGGTTCACGTTAATTGTCTCAGTAAAGAAAGGGCAACAACAATGACAGAGGTTAAGAAGTTTCTCAACCTGCGACCTGTTCCTCACTTAGTACCTAATCAGTAATTAGTAAGTGGATGCAACTAATTCACACGAAATGGCACCACGGCATGCGTGCGAATGAAGCAAGAACTACCGTGCGCACTTTAAGACCGAACATACATTCGCTATTTGTTTACGTTTTTTTTCTGAACACTTTATGAGGAAACTATCGGATATTTAATTGTTCGGAAATATAATGACTTTTCAACGATTTTGTACATTTTTTTTTTAACGTTTTGTTGACCTTTCCCCACCCAAAATAGGTGGAACTAAAGTATAAAACACCCGGTTGTCCAGTTAAAAAAAAATAAAAAAATCACGAGATATCCAGTTTCTTTCTGACGTTAAAAAGAGCATTTAAACACCTAATAGTATCCTCAAAAAAATGTAAACAAAACTTAGTTTCTGTTTTAACGGGCAGAGAAAATCTCAGCTTTAATGCGACCCTTGTCCGGCCATATACTTTAATCCAGTTTAACTTTAATCTCAGGTACAGGCCAGGGTTAGTGGCGCCTATAATGGATCACGACACAAGCCTGGAGTCAGGTGTTTTACCTAACTGTAGGACAAAATCCCCAAGATCTATACATTCAAAAGGTTACCCATAAGTCTAAATCCGGAATAAGGTTTCGATGCAACATCTCACGATGACCAATCACAGTCTCTCGTCGAAACGCTCAAGCACTATAATTGGTCTTCGCGTCGGAACGTCACAGGAAGGCCATTTTTCTCACTCAAACAAGGAAACCTGCAGAATACAAGGACCTTAAGAAGTCACAACCTTCTCATAACTAGGTTCCGTTACGAGGGAAACCACCAATCATTACATCTTTACCAGAAGAAAGCCGTGGCATGCGCTCTGATCCCACAAGTCCCTCTTCTTACGATTCGCTCCACACTTTACAGTTCGAAATAATCCCATAAACGGTGGGAATGATACGGACTGTTAGTTGATGAGACCTCAAACAGGTTTTTATGATGCATTTAGCTTGCAAATGTATGATAAACCTTTAATTGGGCTTATTTTCATAACTAATCTTATATTATGTTGACGGTGACGCAGGCGATTTCCATATTATGCAAAAATTTGAATAATTCCAGCTAAGGGTGGATTGAATTTTCCAGATTTAAGCCTCAAGTTACTGGAATAAACTTAAGATAATCAAGTCATCCGTGCGGATAACATTCCCCATTTGTTTACGTTTTTTCCGACCATTTTTCGAGGATTTTTGTTGGATATTTAAATGTTCTGAAATATAGTACATCTTTTTAACGCCCGAAATTAACAGGTTATTTTGTGATTTTACGATCGAGAAATTTTTTTAAATAAAAAAAAAATTGTTCATAATTACTTGATCGTAAAATCACAACATAGCCAGTTAATTTCGGACGTTAAAAAGACATAAGATTATATTTCAGAACATTTAATGATCCAGCAGTGTCCTAAAAAAATTGTAGGAAAAACATCAACAAACACGACTGTGTGGTAGAATGCTGTTCGATTATAATTTATCTCTTTCTCTCTTATTTCAGGGACCATAACAATAATACCAAAAATAATAAAGGGTCCGACAACAGTCGCACTAAACTTTCTCGCCCCATGTGATTTTTTTTTTTTTTTTTTTTTGGATTTCTTTGAGATTTTTTTGCGGGCGTAATTTTTAAGCAATCCAAAATCGGTTGAAAATGACCCAAGAGCATCTATCTGAGATCACTCCCACCAAGTTTCATGGCTGTCATTCTATTACTGTAGTTCCAAATGCGTTCCAACCATTCAAAAACGTTGTTTCTCATTCTCAACTCATTTTCGACACTTTTTTGACTACAACGGCCGTAATTTTGAAGATAACAAAATTCTGTTCGACAAATGTTTAAGTTACATGGTTCTACACAAATTTACCAAATTTCATGACAATCGGTCAATAAATGTGAATGGCGCCGAAACGATCGAACTTTGGTCCAGAACGGCCGTAATTTTCAACCAATTCAATTTTAGTTGAAAATGACCTCGAAGCATCTATTTGTCAACACACATACCAATTTTCAGTGTTATAGATTGAAAAGTGTACCGTCGGCGCTTGTCTAAGTAACCAAAAACACGATTTTTGAATTATTTTGGCGGTTTTTTGACAATAGCGGCCGCAATTTTTGACCAATCAAAAAATCCTTGAAAATGCCCCTCGGCAGTGATTTTAGACAGGTCCATACCAAATTTCATCAAAATCGGATGAACGGTATAGGCGCTAGAGCACTGCACGGACTGACGGACGGACTGACGGACTGACGGACGGACTGACGGACTGACGGACGGACTGACGGACGGACAGACTTTTTCCAGAAACCACTTTTTTGGACTCAGGGGACCCCCAGGATCATGGGAAACCCAAAATCTCAATTTCGAAATTTCGCACGAAAACAATACTTTCTCGCCATATATGGCTAGCGAGAAAGTAAAAACACAACAAGGAACAATAAAAATAATTATTCTTGAGTTTTGAATGCTAAGAAAACCCATAATGGCAGACGTACATAGCCACAAGATTAGTGTTGTCTGGGGTTCAGAGCTCTATCTATAAAACCATAAATCAATCAGGAAGCAATAAGCCAATCCCAAGCCACAAAAAATTATTACCTAAATTTTGCCCAAATCACCTTCATATTTATGCCGTGATGATACGTCGGTACCATGAAAAAATCAATTTTCTGTGAAACTAGTAGAGTTTTTAACGAGATTTATCTACACTCAGTGTAACCCTCCACTAGTGTGGTGGAACACGTCAATAAATATTGTAGTGCCCGAGGGGTTAACCACTCGTTGGGAATCTCGTTGGGAATCATTGGAAATCTTTATGAAATCTCAGGGAATCTTGGAATTTTTTGGAGTGGTTACCCCTTCGGGGTTCAACTTTCTATGAATATCGTTGGGAATCTTCGGAAATCTTTATGGAATCTCAAGAAATCTCTGGAGTGGTTACCCCCTCGGTAGTGCCTATAGGTGCTCCCAGAAAAAAAAAATATGCAAAAAATTAAGAGGATAGTATACCCTTCGACGTCACTAGTGATGCACGATGCAAGAACAAGAACAAGAAACGGCATATTCTTGTTCTCGTTCTCGCAAAGCGACTCTTGCTCTTGTTCTTGCACTTAAAATCCTATATATTGTTCTGGTTCTTGCAGTAAAAATCCTATATTGTTCTGGTTCTTGCAGTAGAAATCATTTCTTGCTCTTGTTCTTGTTCTTGCTGCGAGACTCTTGCAATTTCTTGCATGCCCATGGAATTTTCTGCGGTTCCAATGTGGTTTTTTGCCTACCGAACGGCCATTTCAAGTGCAATCTATCGTCTCATAGTCTGCAGAGTTTTTCGTACAAAATAAGAATAACTGCAATCCATGAATGAAGCTTTCGAAAAAAAACTGCCTGGGTTTATGCAAGACTCTTGCGAGAACTCTTGCAAGAGTTCTTGTTCTTGTAAGTCACTTCTTGTTCTTATTCTTGCAGCCAAAATCAACTCTAGTTCTTGCTCTTGTTCTTGTTCATGCATGCAAGAAGTGCAAGAACAAAAGCAAGACAAGAAATTTTCATGCATCACCCGTCATTACGTCACCCGAAATAATTAAATTGTAGCCAAACAACTTTTGAAATTGTGATATTTCATAAAATGGACTTCAATTCTGGACCAATATGAAAATTCCGCTTTATCAGTGACGCCTGTGCCGTAGGGTTAAGCCTTCAAGAATGCAGTTTTAATAGCTTAGTTATCTTACGATGTTAAGCTCAGAAAATTGTCAAGGACAAATTTGAGGTATCGGAGGCTACTGGGCGACCTTGACGTACCTAGCCTAGGTCCTAACCTATCTCACCATAGGAATGCCACACTCGGGGAACAAGTACCAGAGACATCTGTCGCGCTAAAAATCGTACTAGGAAGTTTGACAAGGGGAATGTGCAGAGGTTCAATCCTCACGCTGTCAAAGTTTTTCTGATATGTTCAGCATGTCAAGTGAAATGTATATCGAGGCTGTGGTGGTTCGGAACCATCTAAAACTGTAGGTGCCCTTCGTATGTTAACATGATGGCTGGTATTTGGTGGTGCTGCCAGCTGAGGAAGCACTTCTTGAAACAGTCTAGTTCCTGGGCATGGGCCGAGGGGGTAACTACTCCAGAGATTCCTTGAGATTCCCTGAGATTCCATAAAGATTTCCAAAGATTCCCAACGATCTTCATAGAAAGATGAACAACCACTCCAAAAAAAATTCCAAGATTCCCTGAGATTTCATAATGATCTCCAATGATTCCCAACGATTGGTTAACCCCTCGGGAACAGCGAAAAAGTGGTCTGTCTTGTTGACTTTCGAATGCCCTTAATATTCCATACCCTAGAATTGGGAATGACGTATGCCCTGCAGTGTGGTTCCCACAGATGGAAGCTAGTGTGCATGGTGGGAATACCGGTATTCATCAGTTCATCACATTGGGCCAAGCCCGGACTGTAGGTGGTCAATGGGTTTAACACGTCGCACCATCCCACACATTGCTCCATCAGCGTACTACGTGTTTACTATTTACTACGGTTAAGAGGACGCTATACCTGACGATGCATTTTTTGCCGCCCATAAGATTAACATTGCGAGCGGCGATTCATTTTCAAGGTTTACCCTTGGTTGGAAACACAAAATTTTGCCTGTATCTAGCCCTAACAATGTTCTAGGGAGTGTTCGAAGCAGATTTCCCAATTTCTCACTGGTTTCTTTTATTGCAACTTTTTTGCAAATGCTAGCATCGCATACCTCAAGAAAAGTGCTGTATCTCTATAGCGGACCCTTAAAGGGACATGGGAGAGGTCTCCAACACAGTCACACCACGGATCGCCATGATCGTACAGTTTGGACCATTTAGATACAAGACTACTATGCACAGAGTTAAAATCCATCTTGGGAAATTGTAAGAAAAGAGAGAAGCTTAGTTACGATCAGGATATTTCAAGCGAAGATCTGCATAATAGAGACCAATATCTGACCTCTCCACCACTGAAGGTCGCAGGATGTTTCCAATAGCCAGACTTCCTTAAAATGACTGTTACCGGTACCTATATCAAGGTCTGATAACAAGAAGGTATTGAAATCATTGAAGGAGTTTAAGACTGAAGGATATTTAAATGTTCTAAAATATAATACGTATTTTATGTTATTGATCGAGTAATTCTGGACAATTTTTTTATTGACAAAAATCTATACCCTCTGACCATACAAATAATGTCCAGGATTTCAGGCTCGCAGCCAGCCCAGTCAACCTTTTGGGAACTCCATGCTAATATGACAATGGGAGAAACATTGGTCGCAAAACCGGGTCCACGTCCTATTGTGGCACCCACTCTAGGTATAATACAGGCACGAGGAGGAGTGACAATGGTGCCGCCATGACACTTCGCTTGGTTCATCCCGTAACAAATCGTTCAAGTGTCAAAGTGTTATGTAAACCTATTGGACCAGACTACAGACAACCTCGATATCACACTCAGACTTCCATAGTGGGTCGCCGACCATTGTTTTCATCAGGCATACCTCCAAAATTTTCTAGCAACGCTTTTGGAGAATCTTTAGAACCTTAGGAATCACTGTGGGATTTTTCTTTTAAGGCTGAATATACATTCGCTATTTTCGACTACATGTACTTGGTTCGCAATGCTAAGTACTTCAAGCCCTACTCCGAAGTTACAGGGCGAGTGGAAAGTGTTTATAGGGGGATGTAAACCTGAGACTCTTTGTCGTGAGGTAGTGTTGTATTTTTGCATGAAATGGAGTAATAAGCCCACAGGAGCGATTTTAAAAAGTCAACTACCAGTCCACATGTTTTTTTGACAGATCGCGAAAACACAACACTACCTCACGCGAAATATTTTTTTGTAACGATTCGGACTAAAACAGTATGATTTTATCGTCACATTTAGTAGAAAAGCTTGATAAATGTTTGTACTATTTACCGTAGCCATGTTGCATTTTGGCAATTTTTATTTCACTTACGGAAGTGGGTAATTTCAACAGCATTTCTCTACTTTTCTCCTGTAAAAGCTAAAAATAGTGTCCTACTTTTACTCGTTCGTTTCACGTTCAAATAGCACACTATGTTTAGCTTTTAGAGTAGACACAATCCATACGATATTGCAATTACCAGTCTCCGGTTGTACTCATATGTAAACATTAGTTTTGTCGAATATTTACTTTCGCACAGTGGTTTTGGCGGAGTTCGTCGAGAATGTATGGTGGCCGTTAAGTGTCCGCTATACCTGACGGTGCATTTTTTGCCGCCCATAAGATTAACATTGCGAGCGGTGATTCATTTTCAAAGTTTACTCTTGGTTGGAAAGACACAAAATTTTGCCTGTACCTAGCCCTAACAATGTTCTAGGGAGTGTTCGAAGCAGATTTCCCAATTTCTCACTGGTTTCTTTTATTGCAACTGTTTTGCAAATGCTAGCATCGCATACCTCAAGAAAAGTGCTGTATCTCGAAAACCAGTAAAAAAATGGGAAATCTGCTTCGAACACTCCCTAGAACATTGTTAGGGCTAATAGGTATAGGCAAAATTTTGTGTCTTTCCAACCAAGGGTAAACCTTGAAAATGAATCGCCGCTCGCAATGTTGCGGACCCTTAATGTGGACTTCACCCTAAAAGTTCACTTTAGCGTTATCCTCCCGAAAGGAAAAGGTGCGGTGCCTTTCACCATCCTGCCGATAGCGCCGTTATCCTGACGTTAGCTATAGTGGACTTTTAACGGTTCGGCGATGCTTTTTCGGGAAGGTAAATTCACTAACTTTACCTGTACGGTGAGGAAAGCCACCCTAAATGGGTTGGAAAATATTTACTATGACGTCACTGGATTAGTTTTTACATGGGATGAATCACTTGGGCCCAATCCAGTGACGTCACAGAAACGACGTAGATAATAGATACCAGAATAAAATTTTTATCTTTTAGAATTTCACGTTCCCCTACTGCAGAGTAACGACCAAGCGAAAGATAATGGCACAGATAATGGTAACCATGAATTTTAGGATAATTTGAAAATAACTTGGATTATTTTCACCAGAGTTTACAAATTTAACTCATCGTTAACTCGTCTAGTTAAATCAACCCTTGTGTAGGATATAGATAATCGAATACTTACCCTTACCGATGTGCCCAAAAACATAGTCCAATGCCAACCACAGTATGATTATTACTGATTACTGATTACTAAACACCAGGTAGCTTTTCTTCATTAATAAAAGTACGAGATAACGCCACTATCTTATTGTTAAGTTGATAAGATACGCACTGGGACTTTTTTCCATGGCATCATACGTAGAAACAATTCTATTTTAGGTCACGAAAACAAACATAATCTGCCTGTCATCATTCTACGATTATGTTTTAACTGACGTGCTATCATGAATCTTACTCATAATTTGTCACATACGATGCGTCTTCAGTTGTTGATAAGTTCTAAAATACATTAAGGGTCCGCTATACCTGACGGTGCATTTTTTGCCGCCCATAAGATTAACATTGCGAGCGGCGATTCATTTTCAAGGTTTACCCTTGGTTGGAAAGACACAAAATTTTGCCTGTACCTAGCCCTAACAATGTTCTAGGGAGTGTTCGAAGCAGATTAAAGAAACCAGTGAGAAATTGGGAAGTCTGCTTCGAACACTCCCTAGAATATTGTTAGGGCTAGGTGTAGGCAAAAATTTTGTGTCTTTCCAACCAAGGGTAAACCTTGAAAATGAATCGCGGCTCGCAATGTTAATCTTATGGGCGGCAAAAAATGCATCGTCAGGTATAGCGTCCTCTTAAACGTGTTGCTAAAAAAAATTGGATGTAAGCCTATTCAGGCGTCTTTATAATCAGAATATTTATTAGAATGATGCCTACGCCGGTCGGAACTTCACGCAAAATTTTTAATCGCAAAATACATGTACACCCACTTTTAAATTACATAATCGTGTTTTTTGCAGGCGTTGTAACAGAGTTTTTCACCCTTAGGTGTATCCGGAAGAGAAGAAAACGAACTCGAAAAAGCTGTATATCTGACAAGAAAGGGGTGAACCAGTCACTACTTTTCTCAAAAAAGTAAAATAAAATAAAATAATAAATAAAATAAAATAATAATAATAACGGCCGAATCGTCAAAGGCAGAACCCTGTCTACTGCCTCTGGAATGGTCGTTCTGGACGCATTGCGCCCGGAACGGTAACAAGACCAAAAATTCCAACCATTTGTTCGCTCTATCATTTCCTCAAAGCCAGGGCGAGACTGTTACTGCCCTCCATACTAAAAACAGGTCCCTCCTTGGCTGTGGAAGCAGTAAAATATCTCATCTTGGCTGTGGGAGCAGTAAAATGTCTCATCTTGGCTGTGGAAGTAGTAAAATATCTCATCTTGGCTGTGGGAGCAGTAAAATGTCTCATCTTGGCTGTGGGAGCAGTAAAATGTCTCATCTTGGCTGTGGGAGCAGTAAAATGTCTCATCTTGGCTGTGGGAGCAGTAAAATGTCTCATCTTGGCTGTGGGAGCAGTGAAATGTCTCATCTTGGCTGTGGGAGCAGTAAAATGTCTCATCTTGGCTGTGGGAGCAGTGAAATGTCTCATCTTGGCTGTGGGAGCAGTAAAATGTCTCATCTTGGCTGTGGGAGCAGTGAAATGTCTCATCTTGGCTGTGGTAGCAGTAAAATGTCTCAACTTGACTGTGGGAGCAGTAAAATGTCTCATCTTGGCTGTGGGAGCAGTAAAATGTCTCATCTTGGCTGTGGGAGCAGTAAAATGTCTCATCTTGGCTGAGGGAGCAGTAAAATGTCTCAACTTGGCTGTGGAGAAATTGTAGGAGGAACCCACGGTTCGAATTTTTGGTCTGATTAGCGTTCCAAGCTCACTATAGTGATGGGGATGGCAAGTGAGGAGCTAGGGATGTCAGTATTTTTGTGGGTACCCACACGCATCGTAAGTAGCCAGCTAAAGCACGTGGCTAGCCGGCTCCAAATCAATTCAAGTACATTATGTACCTGAAACCTGTTTTAATATCAGAGAGAACAACACTATAGAAGCGCCAATGACGCGCAGGTCGACTTTGAGAAGGAGATCGCCTTGAAATTCCCGTACAGCCTAAATAGGTACAAGTCAGATCAGGTACACTTGCCATGATAAGACATACTAGGCCATGTAATTGTAACATGCACCAGCTATAAGGGGTATACAAATAAATGTTTCCTAGAATTTAGTAATGACATAACGGTGAAGTTTTGTAAGAGTGTAAGTTAATATTGAAACTAAATTTACAGATGCCTGAGATATACGGTGTTACATCAGATGAGCGAATTAATACCTTAGGTATCCAAGGTTTGAAAGTTGCCTTCTAAGGCCACTATACTGCACATATCCGGGATTGGCGTTCTAACGAGGTGCAGCATTCTTAGAAGCATCGGAAGAATGGCAGTTCCAGGGATGCCATCCCAACTCACGATTCCCTTATTTTAGTTCAAAGTAGAATGTCCTAATCGCGACCAATGACAGCTCTTCGGCTTCATACAAGAACTCGGCACTGACGTCATGGAGAGACCCCTTCACATATCTATCAGATTTTCTTACACCGGGATTCGAACCCGGACCTCTCAGGACATGAGTCAGCCCGTCAGACAGCTATCTCGCATCTACAACCCTTCGTAAGACGTTCACCTGCGAGGGGGTAACCACTCCAGAGATTCCTTGAGATTCCATAAAGATTTCTAAAGATTCCCAACGGTATTCATAGAAAGATGAACCCCGAAGGAGTAACCACTCCAAAAAAAATTCCAAGATTCCCTGAGATTTCATAAAGATTTCCAAAGATTCCCAACGAGTGGTTAACCTCTCGTCCACCTGAGAGTTTGCACACATTCCCGAGCACTGCCCGTAACGGTGGGAGCGCAGAATGGACGCAATCACGGGATTCCGCCACTATTGACAGATTCGACACACACCTCGGCCCAAAATCGTCGAATCATCCCAGCCATCCGACTCTGAAGTAAATGCAAGACCCCCGCTTAGCTGTCCAGCAGGCCGGGAACGAGTTACGAAATCTTCAAAGCTATACCAGACTACAGGGGTAGTGAAACTTTTGGCCGACAAAGCAAACAACTTAAGAGCGTCTACGCAGTTGTGTTTGTTTACATTTTTTTCTGCACATTTTATGAGGATATTGGACATTTAAATGCGCTGAAATATAATGTCTTCTTAACGGCCAAAATTAACAGGCTATAGGCTGAATTTCACCACCTCACGATAGTGCCTTTTAACGTTCGAATAGCTATCGATTCGAAAAAGCAGACATCCTCTCGTTAGGTTTTGTTGTGTCAATAGAATTCGCCTGCTTTGTTTACGTCAAATTTATTTCAACAATTTCAATCTAAAAGTGGAAATAAACGTGAAAAAACCCCTATTTTTTCGGAGAAAGAAGTTAAAATTTTGATTAGACTACATTAGACTACACCAAATGAGTCGCAGGTATGAAAATTATCGTTTTCGCTAACGCACGGAAAATCCACTCGAAAGCTAACGAAACGGTAACGGTGCATGGTGAAAGCCGTTAACATTTTTTACCGATACGAGAGCACTAACGTGTACACGATAATCTTCACGTTAAAGTGGTGAAATCCAGCCTATGTTGTTATCTTGTCAATAAAAAATTTGCCGGAAACATAGCCAGTTAAATACATTCAGAACATTTCAATGTCCAATAGTTTCCTCATAAAGTGTGCAGAAAAAACGCAAAGAAATAGCCAATGTTATTTCGGTAAAAATTTTGAGTGTTTTTGGTCGGGTATAACATGGAAACTTAACCGTCTGCTCTAAATGTCTTACATAAACCTGGTCCAACATCCAAACAAACTTGTTGGACCACAGGTGACCAGGAAATGGTCAGGCTTGGACATAATGATCCTCAGCATGATAATGGACCAGTCTCCTGCATCATTACAAGATGAACACCTTGAAGCCTGAAGATGCCGCCGCTACCACCATGCGACGTTCACCTCAAGAGGTAGGCTCTCGGAAAGACCTTTAAGAGGACGCTATACCTGACGATGCATTTTTTGCCGCCCATAAGATTAACATTGCGAGCGGCGATTCATTTTCAAGGTTGGTTGGAAAGGCACAAAATTTTGCCTGTAACCTAGCCCTAACAATGTTGTAGGTCGTCATCGAAGCAGATTTCCCAATTTCTCACTGGTTTCTTATATTGCAACTGTTTTGCAAATGCTAGCATCGCATACCTCAAGAAAAGTGCTGTATCTCGAAAACCAGTAAAAAAATGGGAAATCTGCTTCGAACACGACCTGGAACATTGTTAGGGCTAGGTACAGACAAAATTTTGTGTCTTTCCAACCAAGGGTAAACCTTGAAAATGAATCGCCGGTCGCAATGTTAATCTTATGGGCGGCAAAAAATGCACCGTCAGGTATAGCGGACCCTTAAGCACAACGACCCGATAAAATATGTACAAACCAATCTAATGTCGTCTAGTTAAAAATTAATTAAAGAACATCTGCAGGGCTGGTGAATTTGTAAGAACCAAATGGAATAACATAAAATGATAGATGAAGTACAGAATCGTAACAAGATCGCCCTGATTTCAAAGTTAATTACAGTAATTAGTAACAGCACGAGTTCATGCAACCTGCATGAATAACATCAACTGCAATTGACTTCTCATGCTAGGCCAAGGACCTCCTAACTACAGTAATTCCTCTCTTTATAGCGATCGAGAACGTACCATATAATTCGCTATAGAGATGGCTTCAAAAGGAGTTGGGGGTTGTCAACGGACCACATAGTGTTTAACCGTTATAGAGAGAGGTTTTCGCTATAGAGGGTGACAACTGCTGTTCATTTTCTTAGGGTTCCAATTATACCGAGGGGTTAACCACTCGTTGGGAATCATTGGAAATCTTTATGAAATCTCAGGGAATCTTGGATTTTTTTGGAGTAGTTACTCCTTCGGGGTTCATCTTTCTATGAATATCGTTGGGAATCTTCGGAAATCTGTATGGAACCTCAGTGGAATCTCTGGAGTGGTTACCCCCTCGAATTATACATTCCCATCCAAATTTTATCTTGCCGTTAAAAGTCCAGCAGCTAACGTTAAGGGGGCAGTATAATAGACCTTAGGAACTTAATATGTTAAATACAGGGCTCTGCTTTCCCTGTTGCGAGCAGAGAATTTTTAATAATTTTTTTCTCTTGTTCAAAAGACAGACTCCCCAATTTCCCAGCAATTTTCGAGATCTCCCACTTTTCCCCTTGCGAAACACTTTAGCCTAAAAGGCTGTAAGTTTCCTTACCTTTTTGGAATCAGACTCCACAGAAGGATACGCCGGAAGGATGAGGATTTTGACGCAATCTCGCGACATTGCCACGAAACTTAAAAGTCACCACCACACTTTTCCCGCATTAACAACACTCAACATTACTGTCTTCTATAAAGAACGGACATTACCTTTACTTCACTTTACCTTCATATAATTACACATTCATAGGGGAAATCTAGAGGGAAAGTATACCAATGACTTATCAAAAATTTGAACAGCCGAGTCGTTGTCTTTAGAGGGTCACAACGGTTCGATCCGAACCCTAACTAAATTTTTTTGATCTTCAACTAACACGGTGGGTGGGGAGCTGGTATGTGGTAGTGCTTACTATAACTGAGAATGATAGGTAATCCTTGAAATACTAACTATACAAAAAATTTGTTATTTATTTGGGTAAGTTCAAAACTGGCAACTTCTCACTCTCAAGACGAATCCAAAAATTCGACATGCGAAGGCTGCTATTGGAGATAGTACACCTGCTGCATATACCTATACCAAATTACTCAAAAATAAGGGTTGAAAAGTCAAGGTACGGAACCTCCTTACCTACACTCGACTTATCCAAACAAATATTGAACACTATCAGCTAGGCACACCACGTACGAGACTGACTCTGTGTGGTCGGCATGGGAGAAAATTGGGCAGTGCCACGGTTACGTATATGGGCCTCATTACTGGAGATATCGCGTCAAACCAAATAAAGCTGATGACGCAAAAAGACATAAGGATGACGAGTTGCACATAGTGACAGATGCGACCACAACTGCGCAAGGGGCGTGAAATAAATCAGGTATAAGATGGATGGGAGGGGTGGACAGACTACACAAATGTGAAGTGTCGTTGCTGAGCTCTTTTGGATTATTGTGACCCCTTGTTCTTATGTCTATTCTAAACAATTTTTTTTGGCAACCCTGTGTGTGTTTGAATAGTAGGGGTCCCTGGGCTCCAACTAACCCTTCTATACAGAGCCAGGGTGGAAATTGTTACTGCATGCTCTCCAGAGCCAAGGCTGCCGTTACAGCTACTCCGGATCGAAACCATGTCTATAACCTGGTTGTGGAGAAGTGGTTGGAGGAGCCCAAGGGTAGGAATTTGGTCAGGTTAGCGTTCCGGACTCTGTACCAAGGTATCTAAAATAGGGACCAGGTACAAGCTCATATCTTTCTTGTACCAACTTTTTTGATAGCTAAATTTTTATAAGAATCACCAGACTATGCCTTAGCATTTTTCCGAAATTTTTCGAAATAACTTCTAGTCTACACTTTTGAATCTGGAGTGACAACCTTGTTCAGGTTAACTCATTTACCATAAGAAAATCACACAGAACACTGAGAACGCAGGTACAGAAAAAAGCACAAAAATAAAGGCACACACACACTGTAAGGTCTAGGTAGCGCCTTGCCCGGTGCAAGGGACTTGGAGTAATGAAATGGCTCTCGCCACGATCCGGAACGCTGCCGACCAAGATTGAAATTAGGGGTTCACGGTACAGGGCACATGAGTACGACGTACCTGTGCCTAAAGCCGTGCCCAGAACAACTGGCCTTCTTTTCTCCAGAAAGCAGCAACTCAGCCAAGTTTGGTTTTTTCGTTTCTGTTTGGGTATGGAATTTTAAGACCAGATTAAAAATAATAAAATGAAAAGCTCCTTAGAAGCCTTAGAAGGGCCTTAGAAGTGGCATACAAGGGGTGATTTTTCCCTGGCCGGAGAAGGCCAGATCCCATTAGGGCTGGGTAAGCCCAGGGCTTGACAAGTTCACCAGGAAAAAAATACCGAAAAGTCGGGACTCGAACCTTGGCCATCCTGATTGATAGATCAGTGGCCACTGCACTAATCCGTCCCCCGAAGGTAAAACGAACGGAAAATTCGCACCCCCGAAACCTAAACATGCACGCACCTGATCCTGTGTTTCGCACATTCCGGGTTCCACCAACAACCATAATTGGATTCGAAAATAATAGAAGTGTGCAGGATCGGCAATGGTAACCACCAATCGGCAATGTTGATGCGGTCACTGAAATTCCAGGCATGCAGGGAAAGTCCAGGGTTTGATTATGGGACCTGAAATGGCGGGTGTGCCGGGGTCAGGCGACCTCTGACACGCGCGACCATTCGAGGGAAATGGTCAGGTTGCTACGGTGGGATATGCCCACGGGCTACCGTGATAGCGCAAGTCTGGTGCAGACTCCACAATGTCCGAGGCCGTGACAAATGAGTCTTGAAGACCCCCGTCCATATAGCCGCGCCATGGAGAATGATAGAGAACTTGGAAGGGCAATGCATGCGCGAGGGGGTAACCACTCCAGAGATTCCTTGAGATTTCCAAAGATTCACAACGATACATATATTCTATATTCATAGAAAGATGAACCCCTCCAAAAAATTCCAAGATTCCCTGAGATTTCATAAAGATTTCCAATGATTCCCAACGAGATTCCTGGAGTGGTTAACCCCTTGTGCATGCGTGATCCGCCAACCGCAATGGCTTTCAGCTAAGTCACCAAGGGAGAAGGGTGAATAAAATGGGAATAAGTTCGGGTGACTGTTTTTGCTTCCAAACACACAGCAGAACTTGAATGTAAGAAGCCTGAGCATTCTGGTCAGGCTATAGACGGAAACAAGTGTTTACTTTTAAGAAGGCCCGATGGGAATCTCCTCCAGAAAGGAAGTGGCAATAGCCGCCATGCTGAGTTCAGGTACACTCAGGTCTCTTCCAGCCATTTCTCCAGTTAAGGGGGAAGTCAAGAAATTTAGGTGAAAATAAGTTGTCTCTTGCTTCCCTATGCGAAATAAATTCATAGGTCTAGTTACTTTGGGATCTTTTTTTACCATGCAAGCCACCATGCATGCTGAGTTAAGGTACAGTCAGGTTTCTTCCAGCAATTTTTCCAGTTAAAGGTGAAGTCAAAAAAAAAAATAGGTGAAAAAATGTTTACATGGTTGCCACGCGTTGCTAGGGAAATAAAATTCCAACAGGAATGTAATCTTATGTTAATCTTATGAGTAGAAAAAGGCACCACCAGATAAAGCACAGCCTTAACATGATCGTCTTCCCGCTTAACAAGCTCGTTATACAGGGAACGGAAGAGCAACGGCCTAAGAGGTGTCACGGTTGAGGGCACCCTGTACAGTCCCTATCCCGCTATGCTACGATTACTACGATAATCCGCGTAATCCCAAGGTTAAGTTGCATCATTAATGGCAGGTATGGAACTACAGTGCGACAAGAAATTCCCTACAAATTGTAGGTTGTTAGAATGGTCAAACATGGCGCCGATTGCAACGGTGCCTGGGATAGGTACACAAGGCCAGATTAAAGTACACATTAAGATCCCTATATACTCTCCTTCCACCTGTAAAGGGAGGGTAGATTCCACCACTTTTCTAATGTAAACTATAGTGCCTCCTATGGAACAGATATAACTAACAGATTTAGGCACTTGTTTCTCTGCGATCGCATTTGTCGTAAGCTAAACATACGATAACGTAAATCCGTTCGTTAAATCCTCTCGTTAAGAGACACTATCGGATACTATAAGAAAGTGGTGAAATTTTATAGCTTACGTACGATAAGTAGTGTCCTTTAAGAAGTGGTAAAATTTGTTTACTTTTTATCTGGGAATGTAAATATTCTGAAATATAATATATTGCAAGCCCAACTACTGCCAATATACCTACCTATAATCCGACAATCTCCCGCATTGAATCTGAAGCTATGGAAACTCTCAGCGGGTTACCTCGCTCATTTCTATTGTGCTCTGTCACTTAGTTAAAGCAGCACGTGAGGCCCCATATAGCGCCTGTGTTAGGTATCTTGTTACCCTAACAATATGCACCAGCTATAACAATGCATCATCACGTAAGTATCACAGATTCGTATGCCACATCATGACCACATGTGTGAAAACTGTTTCATTATGATACCCGGGACAGACTACGCCGTAAGACACAGAATCCCCACCCACTGAAAGGTAGTGAATACCCACCTAGGTACGGAAACTTCATGACTTGTTCTTGACTTCGTTTACAAGAACAAAATTCTCAAAAGATTTCCTGCAGGAGTTCTCACAAAAACCCAGTTGGTTTTTTTCCATAGTGACCACGGATGGCTGACCATATTTTTAAGGGTGAAAAGGCTGTTATAGGTAGACAAAAAATTACGTTAGCGTTCCCTTTCTTTTAACACCAGTATATCATAAATTTAACACCGAGGGGTGCCGAAAATAACACTGGAGATTATGATTGATTCGTGGTGCTTTTTGGGTGTAAAGTAAGTTCTCAAGAGAACGGCAGCAACAGATCCGTGTATAGACTATATACTATAGGTATACACTATACTGAGTGTTATAGGTATATCCATTTAGATTTGTACGGCTACCTTGTACAGGATCGGTCTAAAGACGTAAATCGTCTGGTCATCGGCCGTGGCTCTCATCCAGAGTACCTAACGGCTCGGCAGGTTCCGGAGCAGCAATTAGGTCAAAATAGCCCCGCGTGGTAAACGGGAGCCCTTCGGCCCCGAGGCTAAACAAACCTGAATTGGGTCAGTTCCCGCCTTGGGAAGGAAATAACACCAGGTACCGCCACACTACTCAAAAAGGCGCTTTTCCTATTTTTGAAGGGGAAGGACGGTTCACTGCCCCCTTAGCTCCAGAAGATTTTCTTTTAAGAGAGGTCCCTCCAGTAAAATATAAAGGAAACCCCCTTGGGGAGTCACACTATCCCCACTGGCTAAGCACTTTGTTTAAACATTAGCAATAATACTTGTTTTGTTTCATTTATGTGTGGAGCTACCCTCAAGACATGCGTGGAGACTAATGCAACTATTGATCAGTTATGAAGGGGTGAGTCACGATGAAGTGATGATATCATGCATAGAGGGGTGGTTAATAGGGGTGGACACGGACATTCCACTCCACCTGTTCCACGCCAAATGGGGATTACACACTTGATTGCACAAGCATAGCTGGATATGGATGTATGGCAGCACTGAAACCTTGTGGACTTTCATATCCTCATGCCTGAAATATGGCGATCCTCAGCCGTCACCATTATATGTAGGCTACTGCTACTATATAATAATAATAATAATAATAATAAACGTGTATTGTATTCGTTTACATTTTCATTCAGTATTAACGGCCACCATACACTCTCGACGAACTCCGCCAAAACCACTGTGCGAAAGTAAATATTCGACAAAACTAATGTTTACATTTTGGGACAACCGGAGACTGGTAATTGAAATATCGTATTGATTGTGTCTACTCTAAAAGCTAAACATAATGTGCTATTTGAACGCGAAACGAGCGAGTAAAAGTAGGACACTATGTTTAGCTTTTACAGGAGAAAAGTAGAGAAATGCTGTTGAAATTACCCACTTCCGTAAGTGAAATAAAAATTGCCAAAATGCAACATGGCTACGGTAAATAGTACAAACATTTATCAAGCTTTTCTACTAAATGTGACGATAAAATCATACTTTTTTAGTCCGAATCGTTGCAAAAAAATATTTCGCGTGAGGTAGTGTTGTGTTTTCGCGATCTGTCAAAAAACATGTGGACTGGTAGTTGACTGTTTAAAATCGCTCCTGTGGGCTTATTACTCCATTTCATGCAAAAATACAACACTACCTCACGACAAAGAGTCTCAGGTTTACATCCCCCTATAAACACTTTCCACTCGCCCTGTAACTTCGGAGTAGGGCTTGAAGTACTTAGCATTGCGAACCAAGTACATGTAGTCGAAAATAGCGAATGTATATTCAGCCTTAACCCATAGCATATATACAATACTGTTTTTTCAGCAATATCCTGTTGGACATGTAGCTGGACCTACCTACCTATCTACCTACCTATCTATCTATATCTATATCTATATACCTGATGGCATAAGTGTTTTATTTGATTGTAGTTTTCTCTAGCACGATTTCCCTTCTTCTGACAGTAGCAAATGTTTCAAGCCTTTCAAGAGGTTTTTGGTTGGTCAGATTTTTTTTTTAATAAAAATAATTTTAGCATGGTCCTATATGGCCCACTCGTGTATGGGGTAGGGTGGTAGAGTCCATTGTGTGGGCAGCAGCACTGCTGAAGGCTGCTGTCGTGGGCCTTCAGAGACTCAGCAGCGATTCTTCTATGGTTCTCGAATTATAACACAGTTTCTGCTACAGGTATAACTATCATTATACCTAAAAATGACGAGGTTCTTCAGCTATTATGTAACAGGCAGCTTCATACCGGCCAATTACTCGGCCGTATACGTCATTTGACGTCTAACAGACTAATTAACTAAAAGAAAACGAACTACTCGGAATTCGGCGATTTCTCTTGATGTGACCAAAGCTGGTACTAGTAACTACTAATCCATAGATAAAGGCAGTGTTGAGTATTCATTCACTTTTTCCTTTAATTGGTGTACACCGCACCGGTGCAAACAAAGCTGAGAATGGGAGCATGTAGACCGATACCATCGTCGTTCTATTGTATTCAGTGCAGGCTAGTGTAGGTAACCACTTTCCAGCAGCCGCAGAATACAGGTACAGATTCTGCGGAGAACAGATAGAGGTACTGCGGTCAGCTTTCCATAGAACTCTAGGATAGTTCTCAATTGCTACATGAGGAAGTCACTCAGAGACAATGAATAATATGAGGTAGGTTTTGTGGTCAGAGAACTGCAAAGTGGTCGAGGCTGTGGTGGTTCGGACTACCTAAAACTGTAGGTCCCCATCGTCTACTAGCACGATGGCTGGGGAGCTGGTATTGGGTAGTGCTGGCAGCTGACTAGAGAACATGGAGCAAATTAAGCGAAAGGTTCCATTACTGACGTACGGACACTTTTTTCTTGTGATTTTTTTGTATTTGACCTAATCACCCCACGCACTGCTAAAAACTGTAAGAACTCCCAAGAAGTCGCACTGTATAAGCTGTGACCCAATCAAGTTGGTTCGGGAGCTCGTGGGGACAAACATGCGTGAAGGGCTTGACAATTTTCACCCTCCCAGCGGGATGCGGATTTGGTCCAGTTGTTCAAAAACCGTTTTCTTGCTGTTGGGGTCTGGGGCTTTTAGCCCCCAGAATTTTTTCAAAAATCAAAAAAGGGCCTTTTTTCTCGGGAGGGGCTTGATGGGTTTAAGTGATGGGA
Organism: Mesopsocus fuscifrons; assembly: GCA_950004255.1. Taxonomy (NCBI): domain Eukaryota; kingdom Metazoa; phylum Arthropoda; class Insecta; order Psocodea; family Mesopsocidae; genus Mesopsocus; species Mesopsocus fuscifrons. The sequence continues at coordinate 18,833,453 of OX465377.1, forward strand.
AATGGTGCGCAGTAACCCCCAGTCACTAGAAACACCAAAGCAAGAAGGTTTGTCCGGGGCTTTCCCCAAACAAGAAAGGTTCCAAAATCTCAAAAAGGGCCAAAAAAATCGGGAAAAGCTTGATGAAAAATTCCTTCACCGGGAGGTTCCCCATGATGGCCCGAGTCCAAAAAGCACTTTCTTGGTGTTGGGGCCCGGGGCTTACCCCTCCCAAGAAAGCCGTTTTTGGAAAATTTTCGATTTTCCACCTGAAAAGAGTTAAAAGGTTGATGGACAAAATCGGTCGCAAATGGTGCGGAGTAACCCCCATACACTAGAAACACCAAAGCAAGAAGGTTTGTCTGGGGCTTTCCCCAAACAAGAAAGGTTCCAAAATCTCAAAAAGGGCCAAAAAAATCGGGAGAAGCTTGATGAAAAATTCCTTCACCGGGAGGTTCCCCATGATGGCCCGAGTCCAAAAAACACTTTCTTGCTGTTGGGGCCCGGGGCTTTCCCCTCCCAAGAAAGCATTTTTTGGAAATTTTTTGATTTTCCACCTGAAAAGGTTGATCGTCAAAAACGGTCGCAAATGGTGCGGAGTGACCCCCAGACACTGGAAACACCACAGCAAGAAGGTTTGTCCGGGGCTTTCCCCTATTGCCACAAGTGTATCTTCACATTTCGACTGGTAATTATATATCTAAATAGCACCGTCGCGCTTCGCAAACAAAAAATTGGTTAAGGTTAAGCTAAAGGAGGTTTCTTATATATCTAAGCAAGTGAAAATATATTGTAAGTATGTAGTTAGTCTTAGTTATGACCCTTTAAATTATCAACATGATTAGTTTCTATATTTGTTAATTCATTGCACTTTCCTAATTTATTGTCACAAAAATCACGGAAAGTTATCATTATCACATACATAGATATGGGTACCAATGCAACAATTTACCCAATTGACGTTCTACTTTTAAGACTAAGTAGGTGTGAAAACGGCTCTTGCCGTTTCTTAAATTTCTGAGGACATTCTGGCAACTTTTACTGACAAAAAAATTAGAAAAATCAACATTGCGACAGATTCCTTACAGTAGTGTTTTAAGAAACTCTACAAACCTGCGTTCTTTCTACAGCTTGAGTTATTTATTATTATTTAGCACCGCATTTTGTGCCTTACTTTTTTTTATTCAGAGTCATGATCCAAGCCGTCAGATGATTCAGAAAAATCATCCTCAACGTCGTCGCCCTCCTCTTCCGACTCACTTCCTTCGGGAAATTCAAGGTCTTGTAGAACTGGAGGCTTCGAGTCCCACTGAGGACTGAAGCGGTCATTTTTCAGTTCCCACCCGTTTTCTGTAGGGGACAATTCCCTGTTCGGATTGTCGAGGTGGGGGTGCCGCCAGATATGTGAAATGTAATTACTCCTCAGAATTTTATTGAAGAATACGCTCTGGCATGGAGGGAACTGGGATGGTAGTATGTTTTTAATTGCGGCGAATGGAGCTTTCCCTCCTACAGGCTTCGCATATTTAGTGAATAAGTTTTTTCTTGCCTCGTTGACCTTTTTGCATTTTTGGCTATACATTTCACAAGTAAAGGCTTCTACGGCGTCTTTCGTTTCACTTGATACCTCCACTGATGTGCCCAAGGCTGCGAATGCAGACTGGTATGCATCCTTTTTTAACATAAGGGAGTATGGCCGTACTTTCCCCTTTCCAACAAATGCCGCTGTTACGTCACACCCTGTGTAGGCATGAAAACCAACCAAGGCCTTGCTCACTTTAGGTCCCAGTTTCTTCGCCAGTCCGGTGATGTCCAGAACTCTTTTTTTACTACCCGTTCCGAATTCTACCCAATACTGGTGTCGTGAAGGATCGATATTTATAATGAAGATTATGACAACATCGGTGTCGTTTGTTTTTACCATAAAATGGAGGTCCTTTTTGAGGGACATCGACTGAGATATTTGGTAGCAATGAAGAAATAACCTTGAGTCGGCTTCTTCATGGTCACACCTAATTTCAGAAACTTCCTGGTTTTCTGCACCATTATTGTTACTGAGTAAAATAAACTATTTTCTTGCCTAATAGTTTCTTCCACTCCTCCGCAAGATAGTTGACCAACGATTTTTTTAAATTCGAATTTCGGAATGCTTTTTGAAGATCCCGGGGGGCCTTCTGATGCGGACCTTGTATGATATAGTCGATTGCCTCTGCTGCGTCTCCCCTTCTTTGCCTTTCACAATCTTTCACTGAAGGTGTGATGTATTGGTCGAATACTATGTCCACTCGAGGTGCTTTCGTGGCGTGGCGCATAGTCTAGTGAGGATATATCTGGCCAGTTCGCCGAAGGTTTCCGGCAAGTTCCTTGTGGGAAGGGAATGAAGGAAAACCATACCGTCTACAACATCAACGTCACAATACGAAGGAGGTTCAGCATTAGCATGAAACTTTTCCAACCGTTCCACAAGTGCTGCCTTGTTAGTTTTTGCCATAGTGCCATCAATACTCGCAAGTGAAAGAGGTAAAGGCGTCAAAGAGTGTTCTAAAACCGATTCAAGGTCCAACTTCTTTTCAATGGCAAGAGAGCACATCCTCGCAAATAACCCGCAGACTACTGTTACCTCTTGCAGTTTGCACGTTGGCATTAAGTACCATGTTAATTATCCGTTCATGGAGGGATTAACCCCTCCCTCCCCCCCCCCCCCCCCCCCCGTGGATATGGCTATGCTAGGTACTGTACAAACTGTGACTATTATCAGTCACCCATATGAAATCGTGAGATTTACTTTTAAAAAAATTGACAAAAATAATAAATAAATTTTCCAAAAAAGGCTTTCTTGGGAGGGGAAAGCCCCGGACCCCAACAGCAAGAAAGTGTTTTTTGGACTCGGGCCATCATGGGGAACCTCCCGGTGAAGGAATTTTTCATCAAGCTTTTCCCGATTTTTTTGGCCCTTTTTGAGATTTTGGAACCTTTCTTGTTTGGGGAAAGCCCCAGACAAACCTTCTTGCTTTGGTGTTTCTAGTGTATGGGGGTTACTCCGCACCATTTGCGACCGATTTTGTCCATCAACCTTTTAACTCTTTTCAGGTGGAAAATCGAAAATTTTCCAAAAACGGCTTTCTTGGGAGGGGTAAGCCCCGGGCCCCAACACCAAGAAAGTGCTTTTTGGACTCGGGCCATCATGGGGAACCTCCCGGTGAAGGAATTTTTCATCAAGCTTTTCCCGATTTTTTTGGCCCTTTTTGAGATTTTGGAACCTTTCTTGTTTGGGGAAAACCCCGGACAAACCTTCTTGCTTTGGTGTTTCTAGTGACTGGGGGTTACTGCGCACCATTTCCCATCACTTAAACCCATCAAGCCCCTCCCGAGAAAAAAGGCCCTTTTTTGATTTTTGAAAAAATTCTGGGGGCTAAAAGCCCCAGACCCCAACAGCAAGAAAACGGTTTTTGAACAACTGGACCAAATCCGCATCCCGCTGGGAGGGTGAAAATTGTCAAGCCCTTCACGCATGTTTGTCCCCACGAGCTCCCGAACCAAGTGTTTCGACAGAGTGTTCTGACATTGACGGCGATCTCCTATAGCAAGCAGTGTTGTTTTTTACCGGGAAACAAGACGATCTACGAAAGGCGACAACCTTGTAAACAAGCAACCATGTCCTACAGCTAGCCCGCCTTGTACGTTTATCACCAACATGACCTTATCACCAGCTCTGTGCTAGCAATCACAACTCTCGTATGCTCATAATAATCTCTGCTGGTGATAGCCACCACAGGTTGCTACGTGGTCTCTCCACAGAGTCATCCTACCGTCTCCCTTTCAGAGTTAATTTATTACGCCATTGTTCTCCCCCCGCACAACTGCGCGTCTGACACGTTTATGAGCTTATTTGGTGCGTCGAGTGTTGCAATTGTTGTAGGCTTAAATTTTGCGAAATATGACCTTCCTCCGGGGTTGGGCGAAGGATTCTTTTCATCTTCCTCCAACTTTCTTAAGTTGGGTACATACGATACGTCCTAGATGGCAACTCAGGGATGGAGGGTACCCACACACAAACTGACATCCCTCCCCTGCCAGAACGGCCGTCCAGGAAGCATCGTCAGTCAGTGAAGTTGCCCTCACTCGGAGGCTCAGAAGCTTCATGTACTAGTTAGGTATTTATCATTACTACAACCCAGATACATCTAAAAGAAACAGAAATGGAGGTACTTACCCGTATGAAGCAGCTAAGTCGAGAAGGCGGCAAGCTATCCAAATCATCAAACTCCTCCCCACTTTGAGGGGTAGTCTGGCGTGACACAGGGGATGAAACATGGCTTCTTAGGGGAGAAGTCATGCGAGAAACAGGTGGGGATTGAACCGGGGTACTCGTTCCCACCGAGCAACCATCACACTCGAAACTTTTTCCACTTCTAAATGAACTTAGTGATTTTATGTCATCGTCAGAAGTGCACGACACAATGCTTGTGCCGTTCACCGTCACTATTTCCACCTTTTCACGCTGTATTTCCATTTCTGGGGGTGCGTTTGAAGTTGTGAGACGTAATTATTTTCTCATGTTGCTGAACTGGCGTCAGTATCACGTTACCGTCAATGTGGGGAGTTACAACCACTGTATGGCTTCATCGGGGTATCTTCCGATAAATACTTCTAGAATCACACTAATAGTAGTCTTAAAGACTACATTAACATAGTTTTAACGGGTGTAAGCGGGTAAATGATATAATATTCTCGAAAAAGTAAGAAATTTGACACTAGGACATAACTTTTTACACAGAAACAGTAAACAACAATTAAAACCACAAAACGACCGTTGGCACAGTTAAAATTGGTGAATATCTCACGATATAACCTTTAAAATCATTTAATTATTATAAATTTAAAGTTTAAAAGTTAAATTAATGGAGCATAAGTCACACACGACCGCACGGTACGATGTCCACAACAACAATAAAGAGTGACGGAAGTGGGTCACTATAGTCTGCTGCCACGACACTTTCATTCAACCCGCGTAACCGGTTTTAGTTCGCTTTACTTCCCGACTCAAATACTTTTACAATTCTAATTTAAATACAAACGTTTGTTGGATATTTGACTAGAACTATTTTTATGAACTATCGGGTCCCTGATTTGATTTTTTGATGCCCCCTTTCAATGGTAACTTACAAGATGCCATGGGCGGTGACTCTGTGAGAACTAGGTATACTTATCTCGTGGGTGACTGATGAGAAAGATCTACCAAGCTATTTCTAAAAGCCGTTACGGCGCGATAGCATTGTTAACAGAGGGGTTCTGTCATAATTTATGTGGGTGAAATAGGGTGCAGGATGTACTATAATAGGTAGGTAGGTATGTATTGCAATCCCAGTTCTAGTGACAATGATGAGTCTAGAGACTCTAGAGTGGAGCGCACAAATAAAACAACTTCTCCCTCATCTCTCTATGAATACTAAAGCAGCCGCCCACTAGAGCGTGCCGACAAGATCATAATATTTTGTTAGTTTAAATTATAAACAGTCCCCCGCAGTAACCGTGACTGAACAAGTTCGTCCCTGCGTATCTAGCCAATATATCTACAGAAGAAAACATAACGTTACCAGTTGTTTTCGTGTTATATAATAGTATATTTATATTTCAGAACAGTTGAATATCTATCAGTTTCCTCAGAAAAGGTTCATTAACATAGCCAACATGCAGCCTTTACTTAAAAAGCATACCATACTCACTAGATGGAGGTAGCAAGGAACACAAGGAATGTTTTTTAATTTTTTATTAAAAATTAAATTAGCTTTGGACCTTCATACACTCCTTGAGGGCATCCAACGCCGGCGTTTCCTCACCATAATCCTGAAACAAACAAAATGTATCGAATTAGGAGGAAGGAGTGAGTTCCTAATGCCAGCCACTTACATGCGTCCTGCTGGTGTATTCCCTTTCTCGAACGCCAGCAAACCCACCCAACTAACACCTTCAAAATTTATTGTAAGAAGAACTGTACCCCGTATATTGCATCATGGCATGCCTTATCTTCTTACAATAAATTTTGAAGGTGTTAGTTGGGTGGATTTGCTGGCGTTCGAGAAAGGGAATACACCTGCTGGACGGTCATTATCACCGGGCTAGTGAGGAAGAATGGCAGTTTGTTGTATGTAACTGCCATCCCTGAGTTGCCATTCTAGCCCCTCCATTCCTGGACGCATCATATGAGACCAGCTATAGTGAGGGCTGGCTATACCGAAAGGTGGGCGCGGTAAGTATGAAACTTACCAAAGATAGGAGAACCACTCGTCAGTCATCTCACAACCCAAGCAAGCAATAAAAACCCATTAAATTACCTAAACAGAAAATATTGTCAATACCGGGATTCGAACCCGGACCTCACAAGTCGGACTCTGTGACCGTGAGCGAAAAGGTTTGGCTGAAGATGTCTCTTCATTATTACGCTCAACTCTCAACTACGGGCAATCTGCTTTCACCACAGAGTCTACTGCGTTATTCCCGTTTCCTTAAAGCTCAAATAGCGCCCAGTTCATATCACGTTCCAGTGGTACTTTTCTGCACCATGTTACATGGATGCTAACTGAGTGATAAGCGAAAGGATATAACCCCACTGTTGCCATATTCTCCTTTTCTAACACCTTACTGTACACCAAAGTAGCACCGTCCATCACCAGCATCCAATATTATTTTCGGCACTCCTTGGTGGTATAGTATAGCCACTCTGACCTGCCTGGCCCGAGGGCATTCTGCACTGTTCACTGTACACAGAATGCCCTCGGGCCAGGCAGGTCAGAGTGGCTATACTATAACTTTGGTGCTCCACAGGTGCTAAAAAGAACGGGAACTGTACACAAACCTTGACAACCACGCAGGAGCAGCCGACCACCTTCCTAGGCTTGCCCTGAGCGTCGATCTTGCAAAGCCCGGACCACTCGCCAAGCTTCTTGTTGCTGTCGACCTTGATGAGGGGAATGTTGTGCTCATTGCACAGCGCCTGCACCAGTTTCTTGTACATCGGCTCGTCACAGTTGTCCGCGAGCACACAAAGCAGAGCTTGCCGTCTAGGAAATACAAAATACGAGTCTTTAGCATTGGCGGCGGAAGACCACTTTCCTGGGGGTTGCATGTGGTTAGATTTTTTTCGGGAGAGGGCTGAATATTTTTCATCTATCGTTTTACGGTAAATTTACTTCTATATCATTATAATGATCTTTCTGGGGGGTGCACAGTCAACTCCTGGGGGGTGCAATGCACCCCACTTCCGCCGCCAGTGGCCTTTAGAGAGAATTTAGCAAAGGAAATGTAATTATTTTTGCCACCTATATGATTAAGGCTGTATATACATTCTCGACGAACTCCACCAAAACCACTGTGCGAAAGTAAATATTCGACAAAACTAATGTTTACATATTAGTACCGCCGGAGACTGGTAATTGCAATATCGTATTCGTTGTGTCTACTCTAAAAGCTAAACATAGTGTGCTATTTGAACGCGAAACGAACGAGTGAAAGTAGGACACTATGTTTAGCTTTTACAGGAGAAAAAGTAGAGAAATGGTGTTGCAATTAACCACTTCCGCAAGTGAAATAAAAATAACATGGTGGCGGTAAATATTACAAACATTTATCAAGCTTTTCTACTAAATGTGACGATAAAATCATACTGTTTTAGTCCGAAACGTTACAAAAAAATATTTCGCGTGAGGTAGTGTTGTGTTATCGCGATCTGTCAAAAGAACATGTGGACTGGTAGTTGACTGTTTAAAACCGCTCCTGTGGGCTTATTACTCCATTTCATGCAAAAATACAACACTACCTCACGACAAAGAGTCTCAGGTTTACATCCCCCTATAAACACCTTTCACTCGCCCTGTAACTTCGGAGTAGGGCTTGAAGTACGTAGCATTGCGAACCAAGTACATGTAGTCGACCTTAAATTGCGCATAAGTAGTCATAGTTGTTTCCTATCCAAGTACTTATGGCATACTGTATTTTTAGGACGGTAATGTCACCAATTCGTTCTCCAGTGAAAGCTAAACCGGCTAAACATAGTGTCCAATTCGGAATCACTTGTTTTTCGTTCGAATAGCACACTATGTTTGGCTTTTAGAGCAGCCACTTGCCATTGGCGGTCAGTGATATCCAGTTCCGTCCTGACGCAGATTCTCCATTATAAGAGCGATTTGTTCGATTTGAACTGTTCTGCCAGTGCACATTCTTACAGCACAGGTAGCCAGTGCTAGGTACTGCTCAGGTATTGTACTTGGAATTCTTGAAGTACCTTTTCAACGGGTTGGGGTCGTGATTTTGAGGCCTTCAACAGGTCTGCTTAAAAAAATTTCTTACTTGTCTAGGGCCTTGGCAGATTCGTGGAGACCATGAGCCAGACCATCGTGGATGAGGGCAGTCTTCAGCACTTCTTGGAGCGCTGTGTTGACGTCCATAGCTCCTCCCACCGCAGCCACAGGGGGCACAATATCATCACTGAAAACCAAAGTAACACTCAGAAACTGCCGGCAATGACATAAAACTGGTGAACGCAGCTGAAAAAATAATTTGCCGCTAAGGCAATGTTTTGCGTGGCAAATTTGCACAGCCAGCTGGTGCAAAACCTTAATTAGCCGAGGAATAGAGGTGGCAATAGCAAGACCGATTACTCCATACAATAAAATCCAAGAAATAATAAGAAAACTAGCTAGAAAGACTGTAAAAAGGGGTGATTTTCTATAGTAAACAGACATAACCTCAAATGTAAATATGAACTTACGCCTCAACATCAGACATGATTGATTGCAGTGGTCACCTAGAATAAAATAGACAATCTTTTAATAAAATAATATTTAGAATATTTGACTCAAATTAGAAGGATTACAGATAATAAACCAGATAAAAATTCACGAATAAAACACACGTACCGTGGACGAAAACCAAAATCTCTAGATTCGTAAACAAAATTTAGGCCATAAGCTAAGCACTGGAAAGGAGTGCTTTTGAAGATGCACTCGTTCTAAAATTTATTTTTAATTTATTCCTAAAGTTTAAAGTTTTAAATTTAAATTTAAATAATTTAAATATGTAATTTATTTATTATAATTATTTATATAAATTATAGCGGTCGAACGGGGCCTCCTTTTTCTGAAATTTTTTTCAAGATTTAAGTTAATTATTTTTAATTTTTCGCTTATGTAAAAGTTTAATTTAATTTTTATATTACTAAACAATTTTTTTAAATTTTTTCAATTTGTTTTTGTAACTTAATGTAGCCATTGTGACAGAATTTATCAAGTAAAACCAATATTAAGGTTTTACATTGGTGTAAGTTTTTTGGCCAAAAAATAGATTTTAAGGTAATAAAAATACTTAATTTTCATTTAAAATTTAATTATAAATTGCTTTAAATTGCAAAATATACACTAAAAGCATCTGTAATAATGGATAAGTACGAAAATAATCAAAATTCGACATGGTTAGTGCATGCTCCCTAATCCTTTCAACTTGAAAAGTTGACATATTTGCCGCTAGAGTGAGTGGTAAATAACAACTAAACATGGTTACGATTGAGTGTAGAATTTAAAATACGTGTGACACTTTGTATTATTTCTACAGTGTAACCTCAATCATGGATTAAAGAGACGTAAGTTTACTGTACTCCATCCTTTTATTTTATTTCAGATAATTTGCAGTGGTAGGTAATAGATGCAGGTGCGATATGGGACCGCATTCTTCGCATACCGATGTGATCTTTTTAGACCCCTTGAGGGTTGACATTCCTCTGGACCATTATAATAGTCTTTGTGTTCCATCCAGACGAAGATCGTAAGAATTCCCACCTGTCAGCCATACCTGAAGGCCTCTCAATATCAACCCCTGCGCCGTGCGTTGTCCTTTCGGCCAGCCGCATTAGGTACGTTCCTAATTCCTGGTTTGAAACGTTTAGAAATCAGTTTCTTCTTTTTAGGTCGAAGAATGCAAGGGTTGAAAATTTTAAGAACATGACGAGAAGTAGCAGAAAAGCTTTAGCGCCATGGCAAGCAACGAGTTTTTACCACTATGCGACGTTCTGTTCAATCTCATCTCCCTCGCGTGGTACTTCTGCAACATCGTGTTCGATGTCGTTATGTCGTACGCCCTATACAAGCAGGGCAGGTACGACTGGTTCGCGGGAGGGATCTGCTTCGTTACCCTGTCGCTCGTCATCAACCAGGTCGTGAGCTTGCGGTGCTATTTGAAAGCTCTACAGTACAAGACTGCTATGAATGAGTCTGAGAAGAAGGAGGAATCTTGTTATAGAAAGTGAGTAATAAGAAAAGATTCCAGCATGGTAGCCAGACTAGTGTGATACAGACTCCCACCTCTGTACTCAAAATCACGCCCGGCAGTCGGCCTATGATGGCGAGGTGCACATCAGGGCTGGTTATGGGCTATGGGGCTATGGCATACTGTATTTAGTTTCACGAGGAAAAATCTCGACACATCGGGTCTAGATCTTGGGATTCCCGGATGCTTTGTATCACTTTACCCTGTCTTATTTTTGCACCTGCATGTTTGTGTTTCCTTATGTTTCAGATACGTAGTGATTTTGATTCACGTGGTGCAGTGTGGAGTGTTATGGCGTTATGTTAAGCTGTTTGTACCTGTTGATCTGCGTTATGTTAAGCATGAAGTGAGAGATTTGTGTGTGCTGCGTCTCCTTCACGCGTTTTGTGAATCGGCACCCATGTTACTTATACAACTCTACCTCCTAATGAAGGTAAGTGCACGACCGCCAATGGCCGTGGCTGCTCCATAAGTTAAACGTAGCGTGTTATTGGAGCCCAAAACAAAAGACTGCGAATAGAACACTATGTTAAGCTTTCACTGGAGAATGAATACTATCGAACGATAGAAATGATGGTGTCATTACCAGTCTCAATCGATTATCGATACTTGCTGCATTAGAGAGGGGAAGAATTCCACGAATTTCTGTTGATGAGTAGACATAGAGTACGTGGCAGCAGAATAGTTCTTAATAACATATTTCCAAGGAAACATATGGATATATTTTTTGTTCTAAAATATAAGATACAAATAACACCAGTCTCAGCAGAAGTGTTTCACTAAGGCCTGTATCTCACTATCAAAGATTTCATCAAAGTTTTTTATCCAATATTTGATGACGCCATTTTAATCTTTTATTAAAGATAAACACAAGCGCTTATCTTTTGTAAAATATTTGATGAAAATCTTTTATGACAAATCACACTGTCAAATATTTTATAATAGAAAATATTTTCATCAAACTTTTATGGAATCTTTGATAGGCCTTGGCCTTAGACACTGAAACTAACTGCTCTCTAACGACTGTTGTGACTTTTTTAGCGAGCCCTATTTCTCATTGCAGGAGACTGAGTCAAATGAACTTCGTGACCTGATTCTGGTGTCGACAGTGATCAGTTTATTCTCAGTTTGTTGGGCGTTGGCGTCTTTCAGTAAAAACGTCCGACTCCAGAATGTCCACCGATTGGTCTTCACTTGGCTTGGAGTCATATTCCAGGTATGCTGACGTCACAAGTCGCTAAACTTCACTATAGCGTTCCCTAAAAATTGACTATAGCGTTAAACTTCCAGAATCTTACTCTATATCGAAGACCTCTAAACACCCCTCTGCAGTGAACTCTGTTTATAGCGAGAAAGTTTACATGATCCTTGACGGTCGTTACAGAGAGAGGCTTAAATAATTAAAAACCACCACTTCGATCGACACTCTTAAAACCAGCTTTAAAATTTTTTTTCCCGACAATACCCCCAGGGTGCATCCCGCCATACTCAGTTAAAAGTTAAAATCCTGTTAAATTAGTTAGGCTGCGTCCCACCATACTCGGTTAACGTTAATCTCCAGTTAAATTCCAATTATTACACGGTAAAAACCGAATTTAACTGGAGTTTATCAGTTAACCGAGTATGGTGGGACGCACCCTTCATGTTTAAATAATGGTGGGACGCAGCCTTATTGTTCTTATTGTTTTGTTTCAGTTACTGTGGCGACTGGGGACTGTGGGTTCGCGGGTGTTTGTTTTAACGTTATACGCTACGTTATATGGAGAGTGGCTGTTTCTCGTCCTGGGCTTCCATTGGGTCTCCATGTTCCTGTGGCTGATTTCGCCCAAAAATGTGTTCCACGGGGAGCGCATTTCTAAGAAGAAGAAACTTCTACTTTCCCTTCTCATTGCTTTTGTTTATATCTTCGCGTATGTCAATTTACAGCAGGTCAACCATCGTCCGAAAATGGTGAGATAGTATTTTTTTGGCATTTTTCGAAAACGCGTTGGTACTAAAACTGGTCACGTACTATGGGGTTTGGACGGCCATCCCCGGACGTATCATTAGTTGGAGGAATGCCAGTTTTTGTGTGGGTACCCTCCATCCCTGATGGACGCATAGAATGTGACCAGCTATCCATTTTAAGGAGGGGTGTCCTCTTGAATTTGGTTAAGAGGACGCTATACCTGACGGTGCATTTTTTGCCGCCCATAAGATTAACATTGCGAGCGGCGATTCATTTTCAAGGTTTACCCTTGGTTGGAAAGACGCAAAATTTTGCCTGTACCTAGCCCTAACAATGTTCTAGGGAGTGTTCGAAGCAGATTTCCCATTTTTTTACTGGTTTTCGAGATACAGCACTTTTCTTGAGGTATGCGATGCTAGCATTTGCAAAACAGTTGCAATAAAAGAAACCAGTGAGAAATTGGGAAATCTGCTTCGAACACTCCCTAGAACATTGTTAGGGCTAGGTACAGGCAAAATTTTGTGTCTTTCCAACGAAGGGTAAACCTTGAAAATGAATCGCCGCTCGCAATGTTAATCTTATGGGGGGCAAAAAATGCACCGTCAGGTATAGCGGACCCTTAAGTAGACATTAAGTCTTTTCCATGGAGTTTGTGGTATTGTATTTCCTCCTAGACGCAAAAATCACTCAATTAGTATATCACAGTTTCGTCAACTAGTTTCAGAGGTATAATATATTTATAATGTTCCCTACAAGTTCACTTTAGTAGCTTGTGAAATCCGCCCGAAGAAACGTAAACAAACAGAAGGCGTCTGTCTTGTGAAGGCCAGTTTGTCTAACGTTTATTTTGTTTTTTTCAGTTGATATTCTACATAGTAATGTTCTTGGAGAACGCTCTCCTCATCGCAGTTTGGCTGACAGGCGTCTGGCCGAACTACAATTTCATGGTTCCTCTTCTTGTTTTACTCTCTTTCTTCATAGGTAAGTTACTGAATCAGGTATGGGAATGTGTAGCGTTTTGTTTCTTTGATAACCAAGGAACCCTTCTGCATTATAGTCCGCCTCGCTCTTGGATGGTTCTAAAGAAAAACACAGAGTTTCCAAAATTATTATGTTTTATTCAGAACAAGAAGTAGACTTAAGAAGAAGGGGCCACAATGATCTAAAGAGTAACGACACATTTGTATAGTCTATCCACCCTTGGATATTACTGACTGCGATATAATTGTGCAGGGGACAAAACAACAACAAAGAAACTGTTTCATATATTTAAAAAAAAAAAAAACTCTAACTTTCAGGTATCTCCTTCATGGGACTTTATTATCGAGTTTTTCACGTACGGCGTTTGACTTACTGGTCCAACCAGTACTGTGCGTGCCGCGGACCCTGTGAGTGTGCTGGCAGTAATTCCTCCACTACGAGGCTTGCTAATAAGGAGTCGCCTGAGATTCGAACTAAGCAACTCAACGATATCAACAAGCTGCTGCACTGTGCCAGCCAATCTCTGTCTTCCGGCAGTTACCACGGGAAAATACCGGGTAAAGTATCTAGCTCTTATACGGCCTCGATAGCCGAGTGGACTAAAATAGTCGACTTTTGAGGAGCAGTGAGAGCCGGGTCACACCGGTTCGATCCCGATCCTACCAAAAAGTTTTTCTGCTCGGCATTCACCTCTGATATGTTCTGCATGTCAAGTGAAATGTATATCGAGGCTGTGGTGGTTCGGAACCCACCTAAAACTTTAGGTCCCCATCGTTTACTCGATGGCTGGGGAGCTGGTATTTGGTAGTGCTGCCAACTGAGCACAATGGATAGTTCTTGAAAACGGTCTAGTTGCTGGGCTTGTCCCCCCCAACCCTCAACTATATTATATCTAGCTCTTATGGTACCTTTGGGAATTTATTTGGTATCGTTCTGAAATCTAATGTACAGAGAAGTCGTTCTATGATTGGTTTAAATTTTAACCAGCCACGTTACCTTCGTTTCTTAATTTCCAGTTTGTCATAGACTGGAGCGTATCCTCTACACCGAACTTTGGAACAATTATCCATCAGCCAACCAGCAAGGATTTTTGGAATCCCTTACTTTTGTACTTCTTTATGTAGACATGTCAAGGTGTTTTCTTAGCTATCGTCTTAGCTATCGTCTTAGCTATCGTCCAATCGTATCCACTTCTGCCCTATTAGGGAAATTCGTTCCAAGTACGAACTGTCTCATTATTTTTTTCCATTGTTTTTATTTCAATTTTATTTTGTACCTAGGCGTATTCAACTGCCGATTTTCTTCGCCCTATGCCAACGCGGCGAAACGTAAGAAGAAGAAGCCGACGACGTTCGTACCGCCCCCCTGCGTGACTGTGATGCCCAGCAACGCAGTGCCGAAATCAGAGAGCCCCCCACCTAACGGTGTGGCCTCGGGGCCCCTACCCAACACACTGGCTGAGCAGATTCAGCAGTTGCAGAGCTCGGTGCCGTTTTGGAAAAGACCTCTCCCTAACTCAAACCAGGTGTGAACGGAAAAGCCAAAGAAATCGTGTAAATACGTTATTGTCACTGAAGAACAAAAGTAGCACCTGAGTAGTTTTTTTTTCTGACAACTAAATATTTATATGTCTGAAATATAAAATGTCTATTTAACGTCAAAAATTAACTGGCTATGTTGTGATTTCACAAAAAATTAATGTATCCAAAATTACTCGAATTTCTGACTTTTAAAAGACATATTTCAGAACATTTAAATATCCAATAATTTCCTCAACAAATGGGAGAAAGATCATTCTGCTGCCACGATTGTGTCTTAACTAGTGATTGCTCCGAGGCAGTTCTCGAGCCTGTTTTGTCTGTATCGTTTCTACATCATTCTCTGTTCCACAGGGTGGTTCATCGGAGAATGACGGAAGCAGCGTTGGGTCGCGTGTCAACATTCAGCACAAGCTACAGGAGAAGAAAGAGAAGCAGCTCGCTGAACTCCGAGTTATTGAGGAAGAAATCAAGCAGGGGAAGATACAGCGGCCAGGCGCGGCTCTCAGTAGCAGCCATCTCCCAGGCGAGCCTCACTCGTCCCTGCAGGCAGTACCCCGTGCCAAAAGGTTCAGGCTTGGTTACTTATAATATGGCGCTACCCCACTTTGACCAAATACCACGTCACACTTGTTTGTTTTTGTACGGTGGGCATTCTGGCCTATGAGGCAGATTGGTACCCAGTCCCGTGCCGCTAAAGTCCCGATGATGATGATCACATAGTTGGTCACTCAGGCATTTGTTCAACAAATAGCCATGGGGAGCACTCTCGAAAGGAACTAGCTTATATCTGGTATATGTTCAAGCTACGGAATCAGAGATGGGGACCTACGGTGGAAGGTGGGTCTTGTTACACGTATTCTGGCTTATTTAATTTTTCGTTATTTTTCAGGCATACGGAGTCGATAATTTGGGGACCGCCACTGCCCCTCCCACCCTCTCTGCGGGGTTTCTCATACCAACTTCTCCCCCCTCCCACACGGTGGCAGAAACGAGCCGACACTCCGGAAATCCTGCTGGCTCCACACTTCCTGGACAACAGCAGCTGGGGAAAATTCAACCCTCCCACATACAGGTAATAAACTAAGGCTGAATTTCACCACTTTCCGATAGTGTCTTTTAACGAGAGGATTTAACGAACGGATTTACGTTATCGTATATTTAGCTTACGACAAATGCGTTGCGCTTGCACTTGTTTCTCTGCGATCGCACTTGTCGTAAGCTAAACATACGATAACGTAAATCCGTTCGTTAAATCCTCTCGTTATAGACACTATCGGAGAGTGGTGAAATTCAGCCTAAAAGGACTCACAGTAAAAATCAGAATAAGAGAAGTCAAACAATCCTCGTTGAAACCCGTCATTTTGGGGGGTGGGATTATTTCTGAAAATAAGAAAAAAATACATTTTTTTAGAAAATAATTTATAAGATTTTTTTAAAATTATTTTCTTTATAAGTACATACAATATTTGTGCTCGTCACTAGTAAGTTTGAAAATACGAGAAAGTTTAGAAACAGGTACATTTTTCTAGTTATGCTATGTAGTTCCCAAAAATTCCGGTAGATGGCAGTATAAACCAACTTCACATGAATTTTATCAATTTTGTCCGTGTTATACCTTGAACACTAGAGGGAAACTCCATGCTCTATCAGATTTACTCAAAATCACTTAATCCAGTTTTTAGACAGGTTTTGGTCGTCTGTTTGTTTTCTGTACCTGGTACATAACGTAGCTTTCGTGTGACTGGTTCTGTAAGCTCGAGTGGTGGGGGTGGAGTCAGAGCCTTTGCTCGTCGTGCCTTAAACTAATGAGTAAGGAAAATATCGAGCCTTGGTAACGCTTGGCTCTGTCAAATATGATTTGAATTTTTGAAAGGGTAAAGGTCGTCCTTTTGAGTATCGGCTTACTTTCGCTGGTATTCGGGTGAAGCGATCTGCCCTCCTTTGCACTTAAGAGGAAGCTATACCTGACGGTGCCTTTTTTGCCACCCATAAGATTAACATTGCGAGCGGCGATTCATTTTCAAGGTTTACCCTTGGTTGGAAAGACACAAAATTTTGCCTGTACCTAGCCCTAACAATGTTCTAGGTCGTGTTCGAAGCAGATTTCCCAATTTCTCACTGGTTTCTTTTATTGCAACTGTTTTGCAAATGCTAGCATCGCATACCTTAAGAAAAGTGCTGTATCTCGAAAACCAGTAAAAAAAATCGGAAATCTGCTTCGAACACGACCTGGAACATTGTTAGGGCTAGGTACAGGCAAAATACATCCGTATCCGTTATCCTGCCGAAAAGAAAAGTTTGTGCCTTTGCCTTTGCCTTTACTCCCTTTCACCATCCTGCCGATAGCGCCAATATTATAATGTTTAGTTAGTGGACTCGACTTCAGAGACGGGAAGTTTAATGTACTAGGTACCTACAGCTACTAACAAAGAAACTGGTGACAGTCAGCCACTCTTACTACAGAAAATTGGTGTTAATAAACGTGAACTAACCGAATTTTGTCGACAGGCTGAAGCTCGTGCGTATTTTATTATCGTATTTGTTGTTGCAGGCTGTCAGATGACTGCAGTAGCGGTCACGAGAGCAGCTGTAGTCGTGGCGTGTACAAGTCATACAGAGTCCCCTCAGATATAGACAGCCAGGTGTCGCTGCCCAGGTCGTTTACTCTCCCGCGCGAATTCAAATACTACAAAGCGAGGAAAACCATCAGGCCAGAGAATTTCGTCCGATCTACAAACTCCAGCGATGGTGAGTCCTACCCCAAAAATTTGAGAGAAACTTTTGTTGTGTATATCTAATGCCCTAGTGGCAAGAAAAACTCATTAGTATACACTTGCTGACTTTGTTTTGGTGGTTGCAGGTGACGTAGACTCGGGGGATGAAGAGGGAGAGTCCACCCCTCAGAACAGCCCTGTAGCCCGTCCACGCATGCGCCAGTTCCACCATCGTCAGGTCAAGCACGAGACCAAACTCTAATTACGTTTTCTGTTGTTATTTTAACACACTCAGAAAATGGTGTCTTGTTGGATAAAAGCAATGAAATTTTAAAAATGATATTCTGACTCAGAAAGTCCTTGATGTGATTGAAGTTTCTTTTGCTTTCATCATAAGTGAGTAAAAATTATTTTCGTAGCCAAATAACCGTTCAGTGCTCTTATATTGCCGCTGAACTAACAAAAGTGTACTTATGTTATGTAATAATCGGTATACTGATACAGTAATAGTTTTTGTTTTAGGTATGTAAAAAAAAGTGTCTCGAATTTGCAATATAATTTTGTACCTACCTGTTTTTGTACATCAGTTTGTTGGACACATTGTTTATTCTTTTTCGATACGTATTACTCGTTGGATTGTGTCCTTTTTAGGTAGATAAGTAGGTACCTACCTAGTTATTTTATTGGTTTATAGTATTATCTATTCCCATTAAGGCGACAGCCCACTATTGGCAAGTGTTGAATCATATTTGGGCATAATGTATACACCTACATTTATTTTAGAAAGCTATATTACGCCTTCACTACGTGTGTCCTTATTGTGATTCGACCGTTGCCAAAAGTGGGGCTGTGTCTCTACGCACAATTTACTTACTTTTTATACTCTTTACTGTAGGATTTTTGTACAAACTTTATTTTGTAAACATGTACATCTCTTTTACTAATTTTTATATCCTACTAAAGATAACAATAGATAATTTTAAACGGAATCGTTGTTGCAAGAAATTTTATGGTGGGGCCAGTTTGTTACCTGACATTTTCGCGTACAGTACCATGTTTTGTGGCACTGTGAACACTTTTTCGAGGCCACCTTCCCGCACTCTTGGCACCGCCTTCTTGATGAGTCTGGAGGGTCGCTCCTTACGTTAAGTGACTCCAACATGTCTGCGTCGTAGGTTTCTGTAACACTTTGATGCGTAGTTCTGTTATGGAACGTTTTGTACCTGGGGTGGAGCCTGAGATAGGCTACGTACAGCCAGAATCGCTAGCCACTTTATTTTGCTTAAGAGGAACGCGACTTTGAAACCCGACATAGTGAGTTCTGTAAATAATGAAAATATTGTTTTCAAAACATCTCCCACCTTTTTGCGATTTCCACGACCTCCTCTTTGTACTCTTCATCGAACATCAAAGCAGTGTGTTTTTTAATCAGTTTCTTCCACTGAGAGCTCTTGGATAGCAGGGCTTCGCGAATAGCCGCAACTGTTTCCAAAATAAGGGGAGACTTGTTGGGACGCGGTTGGTTCCACATTGATAATTGTCCTGAAACAGAATTGGAACCTGACATTGGTTAAACCTTTTTCAGTAAAGTAAGACTGCTATACAATGGCCTCGATAGCCGAGTGGACTAAATGGTCGACTTTTGAGGAGCAGAGAGAGCCGGGTCACATCCCGGTTCGATCCCGATCCTACCAAAAGCTTTTCTGCTCGGCATTCACCTCTGATATGTTCAGCATGTCAAGTGAAATGTATATCGAGGCTGTGGTGGTTCGGAACCCACCTAAAACTGTAGGTCCCCATCGTTTACTCGATGGCTGGGGAGCTGGTATTTGGTAGTGCTGCCAGCTGAGCACAATGGATAGTTCTTGAAAACGGTCTAGTTGCTGGGCTTGTCCCCCCCAACCCTCAGCTATTATTATTGTCATTTGTAATTTTCTAGCTATACGAGGAGTCACGACATCTTGGTGAAGTGCTTACCTAAGAGTTGTCTCAGCTGAGTGAGAGGCGGCATCTGGTCAATAACGTCCTCATGGAGGAACCTCTGCAGCTTGAGCAG
This sequence comes from Mesopsocus fuscifrons, assembly GCA_950004255.1. Classification (NCBI taxonomy): domain Eukaryota; kingdom Metazoa; phylum Arthropoda; class Insecta; order Psocodea; family Mesopsocidae; genus Mesopsocus; species Mesopsocus fuscifrons. Next base: position 18,852,989 of record OX465377.1, read on the forward strand.
CGCCTCTCTTCGGAACGCCGTGAGCTCGTAGTGCTGTCGAGAGGCTTCGTGAAGTAAAAGACCTCTGAGGGCGATCCAGCACTGGGCTTCACTTTTACACAGTTCTTCAGCTTCCCAGTAGGTCCACTGACTGTAAAAAAACAATTTTTTTTTTCTTTTCAAAACGCTACAATCCCTTTTGAACCCATCGTTTCGCTTACCCTTCCGTATACACCTCGAGGGAGCCATCCTTCCTTCGCTTCCAAGGCTGGACTTCGATTAAGTTTGCCATAAGGACAGGCACATCATGCGTGTCGTACAACCTTACAACTGCCGAGATGGAAAGTTCGTCCAGATTTTCACCAAGTGACGCCAGAATGGCAATGGACGCCAGACCAGTGTTTAGCCCCATCTCCTTCTGTTGGGCCTTCAGTCTTGTCATTTCATCGACTTCTTCCCCTAGTTCTTCATACTTGAAAGTCTCCGAAGAAATATAAATGAGTTGGAAAGCACAGTAGTCGATCAAATCAAGCGCTTCTTCTTTCAAACTTTGCACTGAGTCTTTGTGGTGGAGCAAAATCTGCAGGAAGTTGATTGCGGCGCATTCATGGTACAAAATCATGTAACCTACAAAACTGTTGAGTAATTTTTTATCTTCAATCTTCAGAATTTTCTTCCAGACTTTCTGTCGCCATAGCTGGATACAGATTACTTCATGGACCAAAACAGGGAGCTGAAAAAAAAAATATCCTTATTATAATTGTTACATAATGGCAGAGAACTTTATTCTCCGCATCCTCTGATAAACCGTAGCTGGAGTCTCCAAACCTGTCCAAAAGTTATCAGGACATCCTTCACTCGTTCTTCGACATTGTTGGCTGCTTCTACAATGCATTGCTGTCGTAGCCGCTCCAAACGTTGATGTTCATCAAACCACACTTTCGAACCAATATTACTAATTTCAGTAGTTTTGAGTGTTTCCACGTAAAATTCAACTTCTCCAGCGCTCAAAATATTTTTTATTTCCATTTTGAGCTTTTAACTTTTGAACTATTCAAAATGGCGGGAATAAACAACTTTCGTTACCATGACAATTAATTTATTAGAATCTATTAAATTTATTTATTTTTTTAATTTTAATAAATAATTTTAAAAATTTAATTTTTAATAAATATAAATTTAAAAATAACGTTTATGAATATTTTGTAAAATATTGAAAGTTGCTATTTCGATTCAGTGTTTATGTTTGCTTGGCCTTGGCTGTAACGGTCATTTTATTGGACAAACACATTTTATTTTATCAAAATAACGTCTTATTACTGATTTTATTGCAAGTTTATGTGTTTTAAATGCTATTTATAATCTGTGCTTAAGAAATAACGTGAAATGGATGACTTTACTCAGGTAATAACATAATTTTTAGGTGAAATGTCACTGTCAATTTGACATGAAGCGTCAGATACATGGGAAAACGTTGGCCTAGAACGCCTATCTGTCTAGATTTGACATTCCCAATATCTATCCTCGTACAATAGTTTGAAAAACGGAACAAAAAGCGTTATTTTTGTGTATTATTGACGATGGATGAGTTATGATATGCGCAAACGATGTGGGTTGGTTAGCTACAGGGCGTGCCCACATTACTAGGTATTTCCACATCGCTAGCCAACCCTCGTTCAAAACTGGGATTTGACTGTTTTCCTCTGGGTTCTGCCACCACGCTTGTAACATGCGTAATTTTGACTCATGTGGAAATTGGCTTAAGTAGTGCAGTCACCTTGCGTTATATGCTAACATTTTGTTTGGCTGGCAAGGTGGATTTGTTTGAGAAGGCGCCAGTAAGCTGTTCCTAATGAATGAAGTCTGGGCGAAGTCTATACAATGGCGCTTTACGCTGCTGCGTTTTTTTAAACGATAGTACAGAAAATCCCATTTCGTATATTCCGTGTATTATCAGGCGAACATAGGCTGTTGAACCAGGATCGATTTGACTCGTTGGTATAATGGAGGCGCCCATATAAACTAGAATTAGTTGGTAGCTGTAATAGCCTAACTACCTAGAAACATCTTCTTTGGCATATTAAATCTCTATGCCTAAGAGAGTAAAAATCTCTGTACCATAACTGCGTTTTTAACTGTCTTTACTTGCAGAATATGCTGGAAAGGGCGAAGCTTCGCCGGCAAAAGCTAAACAGCCACATATCGCAAGCGGGGGTTGCTGCTCGCACCGTCAAGCCCCTGCAGGAAAATAACACCATAAACATTGACAAAGGGGTGCCAAGTATAACCGAGAAGAAGGGCGAACTCCCGAGCATTCTTTCATCCACGGGAAAATCAAAACTTCAGCAGCTTGGGGATTTATATTCCGAAAATAGTAATGGGCTGTCGTCGCCCATTCACCGTGCTGAGGAGAAGATCCTGGCTGAAGCGGTCAAGACTTCCAGCCAACCCAAGTGTAGACTTGGAAGGTAAGTGTTGGAATGAACGTTAGATGGGTAGGAAAGGGGCACGACGGTTCCTTCCTGAAGCATCAGAGTTTTTCTGAGTTACCTCTGACCTGTATAAGCCTGGATAAATTCTTGATAGGTACCCCAAAAGCAAGATGTTCGTTGGGTCGAATCGGAATAAGGTTGGACGTTCACGTTACCCGTTACCATCAGAAATTTCATTGGTACCGGGATTTGAACCTTGGGCCTTCGTCGAGGTCATAGAACTCTAACCTCTTTCATTCCAACGTTTTTCCTTTCAGATTGAACGAACTGGCATCAACTATAAACCAGTGGGAAGATGATCTGAGTCACCCCGACTTTAAGAAAAAAACTGAAGAGAAGACAAATCCAACCAACACGGAGAAGGAGAAGCCGTCCGTCGCAAAATTCACAAAAACCGAAACAAAGCTGACGGAGTCGACGGTTAGTACCACAATTACCATGACTACGATTAACAAAGGAACAGGGGTTGACCACGTGAACAAGACCACTGCGACCATCGTGTCGGGGAGTGCTACTAAGGGTGCAGGGAGTAAGCTTAGGGAGAAGGAGGAAGACAGCAACCCTAGGAAGAAGAAGGGGGGAGATAGGGAGGAAAAGGCTATGGATGAAAAGATGCCGAGGCTCACCGGAGTTCGATGCAGTTCTAATACTGGGGACGGCCTCAAGACGCAAACGTCGAAGCAGATGGTGTGGGATGAAGCTATTCAGAAAACACTGGTAAGTTTTCCCTATTACTGCTTGGACGTAGGTAAAGTCTATACTGGGAAGACTAATGAACATCCGAGTACGAATTAGAGTGCGTCGTCATCGTACAAGTGTATTATTTAGTACATCGGTCGATAAAAGAATTAACTCTCAAGCGTCCAAGACTGCTGGCAAATCTTGAATACGTAGGTATTTTTTTAATACTTAATATCCGTCTGCTTGTGAAACGGGCAACAACCAAAATTGAGAAATAAAATCGACCCTCCACTTCCGGTAACTTATCCCTATTTTTTTGCCTCCTCAGGAGTCCCAAGGGTTTCCAAAAGCAGATGACCCCAAGCTTGTGTACGATCTCGATGGACAGGCGAAGAAATCACAGTCTCCCCGCAAGAGCAGCCCGGGAAAAAGCCCCCGGACTTCCGGTACTTACCGGAAATCACAAGTCAGTTCCGTCAAGATGCCATCCAAGGGTCAGTCTACCGGTCCACAGAAGAAAGCTCAAGCCCCTCTCCCACCGTCCGGCACGTACAAGAAAGCCCAAGCTCCTGTTCCAAGTGGAACATTCTCTAAAGAAAAGGCCCCTACAGGCCCGTTAAAAAAGGCACCAGCCCCCCCGAGCCCTGCCAAGACTCAGCCAAAATGTCAGCCTGGGAGCCCTTTCAAAAAAACCCAATCAAGCCCCGCCAAAAGCCCAAAAATGGGCATTTCCGCTTTGGATAAAGATTCCTCGGTTTTAAAAAGAGCCGCCATGTTTGAATCTCAGCATTCCAGCCCAGCCAAATCGAAAGATCCTGCAGAGTTGACTTTAGCTGAGCGTAAAGCGCTTTTTGAGAAAAATAAGGGAGAGATACTTTTACCGAAGGTGGCGTTCGCGACGCCTTTACCCGCCAAACTGCGGACTTCTCCCGCGAAAACCGCCAAAGTGGTTTTCACCCCCAAACCGCAGCCTGTTATTCACCATGAACCAGCCAAAGACAGCGCTGTTAACGGCTTGAAAGAAAAATTCGAGAAAGATCTCGTAGAGGCCACTAATGTCAACATGAGCAAGCTTGAGCGCGAAAAAGACATGGAGTTTTTGAAAAACCGATGGAACCGGAGTAAACCGGTTTCGGGTTATGCTGAGAACACAACAGGACCGGCGCCACCCCCTCCCCCAATGCCTAATGTGGTATCTACCCCTCCTGCACCCATTTCTACCCCCAAAGTGACTCCTCCCAACCATCACGTCACCCCTGAGCCGTACAAGGACTCGCCTGATGCTCTAAGGGCAGTCAATGAGGTGAAGCCCATCATGTTGTCTCCTCCCAAGACTGGCAGATTGTACCCTTGTCTGAGTGACATCGAAGTTGCTGACGAAAGTGGCAGCAGTTCTTCTCCTTCATCGTTGAATGATAGGTAAGTCAACCTTCTTTTAGTAGTGCTTCACTAGTCCTTTCAATTTCAACATAGCGCTTGGTACCCTAAGGTTAAGACCTATCCACAAATGTTATTTCAATATTTTTTTTTTTAGTAAGAACAGCAACATCTACTTGAACATGAGTTTCGGGGATATCCTGGAAGCGAGCAAAAACAATCCCGTGACGCCGCCGCGCGCCACACGAGAAAGTGCGGTACTAGACGAGATGGACGAGCTTCTGGACGCGGCCCTGGGAGACGTCTCGTCCTCAGAAGACGAGGGGCCGACGCCACCCAAGATGGCGACCCTCGCGGCGCGAGCTGACGCTGGCGCCACGTCCAGCTCCAGTTTTGAATTTGAGCGCGGAACCCCCCGGAAGGAAACGGCCACGACTCCGCTTATCCATACCGTTAGCTTTTATCGGAAACAGCAAAACTGCCTTGTAAGTTAAACTTTTTTTGTTTAATTCGAGGAGGAAGTTTTAACCGTTATATAGGGCACTATATCTCTATCCTTCTAGAAATGGTGGCGTGGTGCTGTGCGGTTAAATGGACGGGGACCTAGGGGGAAATTTAGAAGCCGCCACGGCCTTTCTGCTTTGCCAATTTGTGTTATCTTTCTTTTAGTCTACACCAAACAACACCCCAATGAAAGTAATCAAGCGGAACGAGGTGATTGAGCACAGCGAAGATCCTGTCGACGAGTCTGCCGCAGTGAAGCTGAAGATTGAGCAACTCATGGCGGAGGTTGGCAAACAACAAACGGTCATATCGCAGGCCAGCAATCTGCTGTCTGTTTGTCTGGCTAATATTGAGTTCTCTGGAAGCGGCGAACAAGTGGAAGGGGAACGGTTGCTCTTATTGGCAGGTTTGTAAATTTATCCTTGTTTTATTTAAGTAGGTATAGGCACCTACATTGCACTGTTTATGTCGTTGAAGTGAAAAGAAACAAATTATGTTTTGGTACTTAATTGAGACTGTTGAACCTGTTTCGACCTATTTTGTCCTTTCGGGTCTACGGTCTCTTGACAGTCCCTATCTCACAATCTCTATAAGCGAGCGAATATACTTACATGGTTCATTAAGGGTTGCATTAGAGTGAGACTACTTTATGATGTTTCCTTGAAAAGATGTTAGAAAGATCCATTCTGCTGCCACGTATTTATTGAGCCTCAAAGAGTATTGTCTGGCTTCTAGGACACAAGCGACTGGCCTGCTTGCATGAAGTGGAGCGACTGAGAGTGGAGGGCAGTCTCCGCCCTCGGGGCCCCAGCTCGGAGCAGCTACGTGAGCAGGGTGACCTGGTCATCTCAAACATGACCATACCCCTCAAACGGGACGCGCTACGCGCCATGGCTGCTGGTGAGTAAGGGCCTAGCTATACAGTCACATTTTTCTTGTCATAAGAAGATTGCAGTTTGTTTAGGTTTTTTCGATCTATTTTTGAGAACACTCTTGGATATTTTAAATCTTCCAAAATTAACTGGCTGTGTTGTGATTTTACTATCGAGTGATGTAGATCGTAGAATCTCAACATCTAAACAGGTGACGACCCTTAATTCTGGCGTTTTTTGGTTAGATGAGAGTATGCAGTACTTCGTCTGCCTCGTCAAGTGTGATGAGAGGGTGGTGGCCACCCCTGTCATAAGCGCGACAAGTGCCAACCTCCACGGCTGCACCCTCACCGTACCGGGTGAAGTCAAGCTCGAGAAGTTGTTCAGCGATTTCAAGGCGACAGTAGAAGTGTATCATATGGTCCTCAGCCGTGAGCTGTTGCCCCATCACATCAAGTACCACCTGCCGGGCAAAAAGGTTAGTAGCCTCTATAACCGGATGAGAGCCGGGTCACAACGGTTCGATTCCGATCCTATCAAAAGTTTTTCTGATCGACATTCTCTTATTGTTATGTTCTGCACCTCAAGTGAAATGTATATCGAAGCTGCAGTGGTTCGAAAACCTATCTAAAACTGTAGGTCCCCGTCGTAGTAATCCAATAACCTACTAACCTGGGTATGTTACCATGAAATCAGTCTAATGTTTTCGAGCAGATGACGTCACGTTGATGACTCTTATTTAATTTACGAGTACTTCTCTGTTTAGGACAAACGTCTGCTAACACCCATCAAGAGCAAGAAGAGTCAATCCCGACTGGTGATGCCCAACATGCAAAGCCCTGCTGGGCCAAATGCCGTCAGGACTACCAACTTCCAAATGTGCGGATATGTGGTGTTCTCTTTAAGAGAACTTAAGCGCACCCAGTGGACTCTTAACAAGGTTTGTACCTATGTCAATATCTTAAGGGTGCATTCAAGGGCGGCCCTATTTACTCAGTCGAGTGGCAGTAGGCACCCCTCCTTTGCCTCCTACTTTTTTTAGTATAAATTTTAAGTACAGGTAAACGAAGTATCCAGTGACGTAACAACGAACAGAACAGTAGACGAAATTGGAGGATGTACCTATTTTCGATTCAGCTCAACCGTTGTGTTGGATCCAAATTAACAATTAAAAGGCTGCCATCTTGCTGTACTTGAGATAGTCAACTGTTACTATTTGTCTGGAAAAGAAGTCTCTCTATACGGAATCCTCCATGACGTTATGTTACAGGTGCCATACACATCCCCGCTAGAGGGTTCAATGGGCATGCAGATCGCATCTTCCCTCCAGCTGGACTCCGAGCACCGGGGCTTCCTCACCATGTTTGACGATGTGTCGGGGCTGGGGGCGTGGCATCGCCGCTGGTGTCTCCTCTCGGCACATAACCTGTCCTACTGGAAGTACCCGGACGACGAAAAGAAAAAGGTACCGATTGGAACAGAACAAGACAGAAACTCCAGACTTTATGTAGTGAAACCATAGTCTGTAGTTTCTATTGGCTTGCTAATTCATGCTAGTGATGGATTATCATGCACTAGTCCATGATCGTGCTAGATAATTCTATTGTGGGGATAAAAAGGTACAAAGTAGGTCCCACCGTACTAGGTTAACAGTAAATTCGAAATATGTCTTGGGAACGCAGTTTTAACGTTTTACCGAGTATGGTAGATCTGTCCTAAACCCGTTCTGTTCTTGTTCTCATGACGTCACAAGTAACGCGGCAAGCCCCAAGCATAAACTAACTGTAGCGTTTTTTAGTCACTAAAGACGCACTTTTTTGTGTTTTAGGTACCACTAGGCAGCGTTGACCTGAGAAGCGTGGTTACAAACACAGTGGGTCTGGTGTCACGAGACATCTGTGCACGCCTTAACACGTTCTTACTGGAGACGACGCGGCCTCGCGAACCACAGGACGCTGACTCCCTGGTGCTCGTCCTGGACGGGGACGTGGCACGAGTCCGCCATCTATTGTCTGCTGACACGAAAGAGGAGCGGGTTGAGTGGTGTGCGAGGCTTAACAAGGCGCTCGCCCTCATCCGAGCGTGGAACTGCCAAGCTTAATAAATAAGGTGAGAAAAAAAAATCGGTTTCAAAAGTGATTCTGCTGCCACGTGTGTCACTGTTGTGGTTTTACCTTTAATCAGTTTTAGTGTAGTCGCTGAACCTCAATCTAACAAGTCTTTTACATCTTTCTCCACAGGTAACGCGTGACGCGGTCTACTGAGCTGAATCTCTTCTGCATGACCTATAAAGTATCAATATCAATATCTCTTACATGTAAGTTTAGTGCAAACTAAAATAGCTTACTAACCCGTGTGTAAACGTACTATTTTAAGAAATTACAAGTCTAATTTTAACCCTAAAATGTTTTTTAATGTCTAGTAGAAACCGTTCGACAAGATCTGAATATTCTTGTCTTGTTGAAATGTAAAGAAGGGTCTCCGACTTATCATTTTTTTTTTTTTTTTTTTTTTTTTAACGCGCGACGTTCAGAGAACATACGTGCCGATGAGTTGGTTTTTATTAGATGTTTTTGGCTGAAGCCGAAGATGAAGTGGCTGAAGCCAATACATCCAAGTCGGAAGCGGAAAATTTTTCCGTTCCGTCGGGATTCGAACCCGGACCTCTCGGGACACAAAGCGGACCCCTTGACCACTCGGCCACTGAGAGGCACACCCCGGACTAATCAGACTAATCAATATCAAGGGTTATCATCTGACGTCATGGGGAGACCCTACGTTGAAATGATTTCTGCGGCTGAGTTGACTAAATCCTCAGTTTATTTTAAATAGTTCCTCCTAATCATTGTTCATTTGGCCAGTAAAATATTGTAGTTCCCTATTTATCCTAGTTGTAACAGATAGGGGTATAGCATTTTCCAAATTTCAGCTTTCCTTTCCTGCTACAAGCATCCTCCTCTCATGTCCACTATCAAATGAAACGACAGTTTCAGGCAGGCCAATTCACTAACAGAAACAAAAGCTTGCACAATACAAATATGATTACGATTTCTCGCTCTTTTTATTTAGATGCACTCGGTATACACTACACCAGTGTGGGATAACTCCTATATTGCTGTGCCGACTCGTAAATAAAACTCAGTTCATGCAGTGCACAGTTGCAACTGTGTCAGTAGTAAAATTATTAAAAAGCTTGAATATGGGCACCCACATACTTGAAGTACACTTAGATAAAATCATAATGGCGGCCTTCATAAGTCAAAAGTATACAAGAAAAACATGGCTGCGAATAGAACACTATGTTTAGCTTTAAGAACGCCTACATGCAAACACCCCCATGCTGTTTTGTTGTTTTAGTCTTGTGTGGCGTTAGCCAATAAAATTCTCTCCTACAGATGGCTATAGCTGAATAATGGAATTGCCGGCAGCTGATTGGCCCACTGCACTCTGGAGGATGACGGGCTGATTGGAGTTACTCTGAAGCTGCATTCTGATCAACTGCAGCTGGTGTTGATTCAACTGCAACTGAAAACAAAAATTATTAATTTAGGACCAGCCGATTTATTTCTGACGTTAGATATATTATATTTCAGATTCGAAACATTTCAGTATCCACAGTTTGCTCAAAAAGGGTGGGGGGATCATTCTGCTGCCACGTGTTTTACGATTGTGTGGTGTGGCTTAACGGACGCACTTACCGGTATATTTTGTACTTCGCCGCTTGGAGTGACTATTTGGTGTACGATCTGAATGTTTCCCTGCTGTTGAGGAGCGCTAGCAGCGGGGACCTGGATCACGTGAGTTGAAGGCATCGCAGACGTCGATGCTGACGTCACAGCCTGAAACACAAACGTGAATAGCGTTATAATAATACCTAGGGACGGTGTTCCAACCTTTCCAGGCAGTATCGCTAGAGATTTTACGTCACTGACGAATTCGGAGTACAGTTGTCTTTCTTTATAGCGACCGTCAGGGGCTCACTATGAAGAGAAATCGCTACAGAAAGTGTTTCAAACTGAGTCACAAATTGTCGTAGACTTCACTCGTTGTAGAGAGGTACAGCTACAAATCTAATGTCACTTACTTGTGTTGTCGGGGCCTCAGTACTTGATCCCTGTAACGCTTGCTGGTGTTGCTGAGCAAGTTGGAAGTAATACTGAACCTAGAATCAAATTCATTACTCAGGAAACTAGTAAGTATTCCCCATTTTGAAAACGCACCATACTCTCTACTGAGGATATGACTCTTCTGATTAAAATTAATTCTTATGTTTGGAGTAGGAAGTTTTGGAGGGAATATCGAGTACCGGAAACGAATAGACGAAAGTAAAATTTCCTCACCTGATCTTGGCTACTGGTGCGTACACCGGGAGTTTCAGTCTTAATGCCCGTCACAGGCGGTTTCACCTCGTCCCGCGGAACTATGTCGATCAGGAAATCGAACTGATCGTATTTAGTAATGGCCATGGCGATATCATTCCGCTGTAAAAGAAAGAATAAAACTGAGAAACTGAAGAACGTAGGTAACTACTGTAGGTTTGAGGCTGCAGACACAAAGCTGTTAAGACGGAATATACACTTGCTAGTTGTTTACGTCTTTTGTTCTCAAATATCTAAATTTCTACCTGAAGTGTTCTTCGTTTGTTGTCCTCAGTGTGGACCCAGGCACGGAGTGTCAGCTCGTGTATGAAAATCTCGGCCGCTTTCGCAAAAAGCACGGGAGCTTCGGCGGAGATCATTTTCACATCCTCATCTAATTTCATGATCTTCTTTATTCGGGCAAGAGGAAGGGCCTGCACTTTCAGGTCCATCTGAAACGTTAAAAAATTGTGAAATCTGAAATTGAACAACCTCTTCCTCACTTTGTCTGTAGGTACGTTAACAGGGCAGTTTCTACTGTGTCTACCTAAGACGCTATCTGTTGAAAATCTCACGCGCAACTCACAACTTTGATTCGTTTGATCTCATCGCTGACTCTATTCCAGAAGACGGACAATGCCTGGTGTGCCTCCGTCTGTGTCTGGGACACGGTTGAGACTGTGAGAGTCTCTGGTTCATCCGGACCGTCAGCATCTTCGTCATTTCTGCAAGAAAACAAGAAAAGTTTATCATAGAACCGTAGAGACTTTCAGACGTTCAGGAAACGTACGGGAGACAACGGTATGAAAGTTAGGCAAGGAAATGCTACAAGTGAGGAACTTAAGACACAAACCAGGTTATCAGAGCACTCAAAGAGACGTCTTATAGAGGGACGTCGTCACTTAGATACGTTGGTAGGTACGTAGGAAAGTTAGGTAGGAGATCTCTGCATCCTACATTAACCACAAAGAACTTGCCGGAACTTGAGCATTTATATTCTACAACAAATTGTTCCCATTCTAATCTCTAGTATTTGTACCGAATGAAACTATTTATCTTTGTGTCACTGGCATGTCAATACTCACGCATTTATGAAGTACACAGACATGTTTAAAGCTGGAAAGGCAAACTCTGGCTTTTGGAATAAATTTCACAACTTGTTCACCGATTTCAGATTATCTTTTAGCTTTGAAATAGCGCGGATTTCTTGAGCCAATCACCGATTATTCCATTTGCCGACTTCCAATCAGCAGAAAAATAACTCCGTCGGACGCCCTGAATGGTCGATTTACTGGAACACTAAAAGAGTTGTTGTATGCAAAAATATTTTAAAAACTAAAGCTGTCCTTAAACAATAAAAATTATTATAATTTATAATATTTTTTAAATAAAAATATATTCTATTTTTTTTTTTTTCAATTTAAATAAATTTCTATTTTGGATAAAACAGTCACAACAGTCACAAGTCACAATCCCATAACGGTCATTTTTTGTTTACATACAATTTTTTGGTTACCTAATTTTATTTTTAGTTTTTTTACTGCCATGGGTGTAAAAGATCTATGGAATGTACTTACTCCCGTATCGCACAAAGTTTCATTATACGATCTTCAAGATAAAGTTGTCGCTATAGATCTAAGTTGCTGGGTATGCGAAGGGCAATGTGTCGGCGAAAAAACTGCTGTAACGCAACCTCGCATGTATTTGAGGTAAGAAGAAGTGACGGAGAGCCTTGCTTGTAATAATCTGATATCTGTGGAAGTGAAAGGATAATGTCTGTAGGTTCTAGTTGATAGGGAGAGAGAGAAAAACATGCTCAAGCAGCACATCTAGTTGGCAATGCTTTTGAGTTTTTTCGAGCATATTATGAATTTAATATGCTTATCTTTATAGGACTCTGTTCTTTCGGACATACACTCTACTTATGATGAACGTGACTCCGATTTTCATTCTGGAAGGCGAGGCTCCAACACAAAAACTGGAAGCCATGAAGCAGAGGAATGATGCGCGGTTCAAGCGGTACCGGAATGCTCTTGATGACGATGTTGAGAACGATGGAAAATCCTCTATTAGACAAAAAGGTGGCCGTTCGCGCTTTCGAGGGATACTGAAACAATGCCATGAGATGCTGAAACTGATGGGTGTTACGTGCCTGCAGAGTGACGGCGAAGCTGAAGCGCTATGTGGACAACTTAACAGAGATGGCGTAGGTATTTGTGCTTATAGCTGGCTGAAGAAGCTGCCTCACAGTATCCTGAGGGGTGTGGGTTCGAGTCCAGGTGTAAGCAAGTTTGTCTACCTATGAACCTGTAGTGGTATGATCCATCGTGACCGCTCATGGTATACAACTAACCATTCTATTCGTCTTCCAGTTGGTAGATGCTGTGATCACACAAGACTCCGACGTATTCCTGTATGGAGCCAGAACAGTATACCGAAACCTGACCATTAAGGCCGGGACGGGCACAGTGGACGTGTACGAGATGGCAGACATTGAGACCAAGCTGAACCTTAATCGAGAGAAGCTGGTAGCCATGAGCTTGCTGTGTGGCTGTGACTACGACCAGGCAGGGGTGCACGGGGTGGGGAAGGAAATGGCATACAAATACCTCATGGCTTGCGAGGGAGATGCGCTTCAACGACTGAGAACTTTAGGGGACGATCGGGTAGGTTGTAGCTGAGAATACAATAATTTTTTGATTCGACGAAGACTGGAGATTTGTAGGCAGACTAGGTCATAGTCTCAAAGTGACTATCTATAGACTCCAACCATGTTGTCACAAATTGGCTCTCTGTGTAGGTGCGATACCTGATCTTCTACCTGTTCACCTGTAAATAAATAATAAATAAATAAATAAACTTTATTGTTATATAGGTAGGCAGGTAAGTAGAGCTGTAGGTACTTACGCGTACACCTAAACACACACTGAAACCTATCTACCTAGATAACATAGCGTCATACACATAGGTACACATAAGTACACACACAAATACAAATTTAAAATTTAAAATTGGAGCCTACTTCAGCGGCCACTCTGCGGATAAAAATTCGTCAACCGTGTAAAAAGTGTTGTTGATTAAAAATGAGTACACAGACTTAAAAACTTTGAAGGGGAGACAACGAATGGTCCTGGGGACCCTGTTGAGAAGGGTAGCTGCAACAACCAGGGGAGCGCCATCATACTTTTTGGTTCTTCTAAAGCGGGTAATAAGGTTTGCTGCACCCCTGGTTGCATAGCCGTGTTTACCCGAGTTCAGGAGGTCCTCCCTCTCCTCACAAATTTTGCCATATTGTAGTATTTTATAGATATATATTTCCGATACAGTGAGGAGTTGAAGCGTTTGGAACCCTTCTCTACAGCTACCATGAACTGGAAGGCCTAAAATGGAACGCACAACTCTTTTTTGAAGATGCAAAATATTACCCATAAGGCTTGCATTGCAACAACCCCAGATTTCAATGCCGTAGCTTAAGTGGCTATAGAAAAGTGAATGGTACGCTGTAAATAGAGCCACTTGGAGCTACAGCGAAACGGCCAGAAAATAGATATCAAAGAAAACTGAGGAATGATAGTATTACCTAAATTTTTTGATTGATTATCTTCCAGGTTTTAAAACGTCTTGAAGATGAAAGAAACGGCTGTAGCAAATGCTGTCATGCGGGGAAAGTCAGTGAACACAAAAAGGGCGGCTGCCTTCACTGCGGAACTGCAAAGGGTTGTTCTGAAAACAGATCTCCTCTATGCTACAAAAACATGGATGAAGACGAAAAAAAACGCGTAACAATAGAACTGAACGTCCGTAAGAAAGCCGTCAGTGATCCAAGCTTCCCGAATGAAGAAACCATCAGCGAATATCTCCACACCCGACAAGAGCTGGACAGTTTTGATGCGGCGTGGAAAAAACCAGACATTTGCAGATTCGCTCGCTTTTGCACTCATATGCTGGAGTGGGAACTAGAGTACGGATTTGAAAAAATTCTACCGATGATGACCCGGTGGATACTTCTGAAGTCCAAGTATTTGACCGAAGAGGAGCTGGTACCCGATGAGATTATCAAAAAAAGAATCGTGAAAGGAGTTCCTTGTTTTGATTTAGCATGGCGACCCAGTGGTGAAAATTTGCCCGTATTTTTATCGCTGATGTCTGATGAATGTGCCTGCATGTCTGAAGGGAAGTGCATCAGTACAGAACCTCAGGTTTTACTTGCTGACCGATTACCTGATCTCTACGCTACATTTATCGAAAATACAACCAAGAAAAAGCCGCCCAAAGTAAAGAAGAGTAAAAAAGCTACCAAAAAATGTGAAGGTGACAGCAGTGCTGTTATAGATGCCCTATCTCTTGAAGTACCTAAAGTAAAAACGAAAACGAGTAAATCGCGTGCTCGCGACACTGCTGCGAGGACTATTACTGTAATTTCGACGCCAGTGACATCAAACATTATGACACCAATGTCTCCTGAAAATAGAAATCAACTTGTATGTTCATCGCCCCATCCAGCTGAACTGGAGAGGAACGTATCGTTTGGATTATTCGATTACTCCGTTATCAATTTCGATACGCCTCAGAAGGAATTATCCAGAGCGGTCAGTGACAGTTCGTTTTTTAGCGGCGTGGGTGAAGAGAAGAACACTAAAGTCCAGACTGAACAACTGAGCTTTAAAAATTTGACATTGAATGAATCGATAGTTTTATCGGACGATTGTACTGTTGAATACGACTATGACGTTGATGTTTCTGCTATTGTTGATGATATTGTTTCTAGGAAACGGTTTTACTGATTTTACACATGACATTATACATACTTACTTGCTACAATTTCTACCTAACTATTAATCTTTTAGGGCCAATAAGGGTGTCAAAAAATTATTGCAGTGTATTGTCAAGCAGTGTGTTAATAATAATAGCTGAGGGTTGGGGGGGGGGGGGGGGGGGAGGGGGAGGGGACAAGCCCTGCAACTAGACCGTTTTCAAGAACTATCCATTGTGCTCAGCTGGCAGCTCTACCAAATACCAGCTCCCCAAAGCAGTGTGGCTAGATTTGTCGGAAGGAGGTGAGTAGGTACTTAGCAAAAGGCTTCAGTGAGAGTGCTCCAACTATTGTCTGATTTAAATATGGGTAAAATTATGTTGGAATAAATTTGGACTCGTAATGTAGCTCTAGTGGGGACATACAGCGAACAGGAGAAAAAGTGGCTGTGGATAAAAAATTATATTTGAATTAAGGCGCGAAAATCATGTCACAGTGAGGTGCTGTTATCTACAGCGAAACACGCAAAACACGACGGAGGAATACAAATCAAATTATCCTCATAAATCAACTTTTTATCCATAAAAATTCACAAACTAACATAAAATTCGCTAATTAAATTTATTTTTGGTCTATTTTAACAATTTTTTGGTCAAAATGTACAAAATAGTAAAAATCATAAAAATGTTATGAACTACTTTTCGTTAGCGGAGTTTGGAGCGTGGTAGTGACGCGGTTGTAATTTGTTGTCTGCCCATCCCAGTGTTTTCAGTGTTTGTGTCACAATTTCTCTGTGAATTACTCTTTAATGGATTTATGCTAAATATTTAAAGGTAAGATTAATATTTAACCCTTTTTCTAAATGTATTTTATGTAGCATTTCCCTATTTATTTCCTACTTCTTCTTGCGACGTAATTTCGGGTCATGTTTTGGGCCATATTTACATTTGCGTGGAGAAATGGGCGTTGTGTTTATTTTGATGACGATTTAATGTAGGAATAAGATAAAGAAGCACTGTCTCTATTAATTATTTTACGGAATTTCTTGTGTGTATTTTGAAAAGGATTGAGGTTATGTTAGGGCGGTTTACGATTTTGAATATTGCCCATAGCCGGGTGGCGCGTGGCCAAAAAGTAACTGGCTTGTATTAGGGCGCGTCCCATTATGACCGGTTACCAATCCCAAACTTTGTGAAGAGGTATTTTTGGCACTTTCTGACTGGAGAAACTGGATAGAGGGCTTCAAATAAGGTTTGTTAAATTAGACGTTCTCTCGTGAGTCACGACTGTTAGATCAGAATGGTGACGGGATGTGATTGGCCAGGGTGTTGTGACGTCATTGGGAGACCGGTACTCCAAAAGATACGACTTGTTCCACCGCACTGCCCGGTGTAGGTATGTTCCTACACTAGCTGGTAGTGAAAGCCATCATCTTTCGGGAGGACAACGCTGTAATGTACTTTTAAGGGAGAGTCCAGTCTCTAGTAGACATTAGGAACACATCAGACAGCCTGGCTGCAGTGTCCCAATGTCAGCGGCCAAGTCATAACAATAAGTCAGACTCAGCTAAGTCAGCAAAGTCACCCACGCGTGTGTTATCTCCGCTGGGCTATGTAATGTCGGCGAGCGACACACGGAGTCGTTTCCGTTTGCTTCAGTAGTTTATTTTCTTTGAAATGACCTCAGCTAGGTTGCGTATCTAGGAATAGCATGATGTGGATTGAATATTACTGTATCGCATGCAGGTCAACACTATGCACAGTGTTGCTCCAAAACCACTACCTCTAACTCAGCGGCATAGACAGGAAGGCGTAGGTCTTGTTAGGGAGTATTTCCATGACGAGTCAAGGGCTAAGGATGATGCATAGCTGAGTCATCATGTCGTCAGTGCGACAGTGCCATCATATAATTTGCATTCATTCTCATTTCACTCTTCAGATGATGATGAGACAACTCAATCCGGAATTAAGTCGAAAGGATAGCTTGTTATTTATTTGCTCCACTCTTGAGCAACTAGGGCACGTCTGTTTACTTTTGTGGGAAGGGGACACTATCTGTAGGTCTATTCTGGATCTGTTGATGCGAAGTTAACGAAGAAATGGTGTAGTTTTAGCGTTAGGAGCTTAACGACCGAAGATCCGGACTAGAACCATTGTTGAAGGTGGATTCAGGTACAGGTAGTATATTTCAGAACAAATAATATCCACGACAGAATTCCATTTTTAGTTAAAAACGTGGAACAGGTGACAGTGAATAGCACCCTCGTTTTAGCCTGGAAGGAGGTCGGTATTGGCGTGTCGAACTCCCCCGTCTCCCCCCCACCTCCCCACCTGCACGCAGTTCCAGCCGGAGATGGTTCCCCCCCCCACCTAGACGGCGCCAATCGCTGTTGGGGGGAGAACCGTACGTATGTACGCTTCCATGGTTCGTCAGACGTAGAGACACGTGCCTAATGGCGAAGGGGTGGAAGTGACGCCAGACTTGACTTTAAGTCTGGGGAGGGGGCGGGCTGCGTTCAGTTATTCTGGATTTTTTACCTGTAAGTTAAACATGGTTGCCATGCGTTGGTAGGGAAATAAAATTCCAACTGGAATTCATAGAGCCAATGTGGCACCCATGTTTAATTTACAAGTAAACACTTTTGGGTTTTTCGTGCAAAATTTCTAAATCCTTCATCTTGGGGGTCTGTCAATCCATCTGTCTGTTTCTTGATATAGCGCTTGTCCCGTTCCCCCGATTTTGATGAAATTTCAATCACCAAGTTGTGTACCGCTGTGCCAAAAAACTACTGAAAGCTGGTGTTACTTTGGCGCTAACCCAGCGCTTTGAGTACGTAGAAATACCCTACCCAGGTGGACGGTACATACAATGTTGTGTACGGTGGGTGTGGTGAGCCGATAGCATCTCCGCTACAAAGGAAGTCACGTCGCCCAAACGTATGGGACTAACATTTCATTAGACATCTACCCAACAACAATACGTTACATTCTTACGAGCTATGACCTCTAGCTTCTATGTCGACCTCGGCTTCACACGTGTCACCTACCTCTTAATATCCTTCTGGCGTGTTGCTAATGGGTCTCTCTCTAAGTACAGATTCTCTATAACGACGATGTCAATTTGCTCGCTATAGGGAGAGTTTTAAGGGGCTGTAGCGTTCGTTTGGATGAGAGGAAATTGAGTCATATCCAGGGGTGGGTAGACTACAGAAATGTGAATTGTCGTTGCTAAACTCTTTTAGATCATTGTGACACCTTCTTAAGTCTTCTTCTTGTTTTGAAGAAAATATAGTTTTGGAGGCCTTGTGTTTTTTTGGAGAACATTGGGCGTTGTTTCTCACCTTCAAGAGCGAAAGGGTAACCACTCCAGAGATTCCTTGAGATTCCCTGAGATTCCATAAAGATTTCCATAGATTCTGAACGATATTCATAGAAAGATGATCCCCAAAGGGGTAACCACTCCAAAAAATTCCAAGATTCCCTAGATTTCATAAGGATTTCCAATGATTCCCAACGAGTGGTTAACCCCTCGTCCAATAGTGAAATGGACTCTACCATGTAGGTTCCGAAGGATGTGAGCTCTTACTTGAGTGATGATCACACAATGCTTGGAAGACGTTGTGGTAGCCTTTGATATAAGCTCAGTGTGGTTACCGAAGTTCTTGTCACAAGTTGACGGATGTCTCAGTTGACAATTGTCGTGTATTCTTTGGGTGGTACTTACGACACGTGTATGTTTGTACCATTGTAAAGGTGGTCGGTCGTTCCCCGTGCCAAATCAAGGTTCAGTCCAAAAAGGCAAAAAGGAAGGTTGAGTGCAGAAATGCGGACAGTAGGCATATAGAAACTGATTGTTGACCAAACCAAATGAATATTTGGTGTGATGCTACCAACGGAAAATTTGTTGGTGCCGGAATTCGAACCCAGAACCCCAGGGGAAAGGGGGAAGAAATTCACCATCAGAAAAAGCTCAACCGTAATCCGATTCGGGAATGACAAATGTATGTGGGGCCTAAAGAAACGCAGAACTGAAATGGGCATGCAAGGAGTGCCAACTATGATAGAGCCCCGAAGAAACAGTTCAGAGTGGCAGGTAGGTAGGTAGCTAGGTACTGTAGGCTGGTAAATACTGGAGGGGGAGGAGTGGAGCCCACGGCCTGGAACCTGGAACAGGCATCACGTCATCCAGGTCTATATAGCCATGACACGGCAAGATGCGAATGCAGCGAGCCCGTCCCACCGCACTGCACTGTTCCACGTATTCTGCTTACGGGGCCATAGCTCCGAACAGTTTGCCGAAATTAAGACATTCGCTATTTGTTTACGTTTTTTCTGCATACAGTATGAGGAAATTATTGGATAGTCAAATATATCTTTTTAGCGTCCAAAATTAACCGATCGTAAAATGACAACATAGCCTGTTAATTTGTGGCTTTAAAAAACATTATATTTCAGAACAAATATCCAATAGTTTCCTCATAAAGTGTGAAGGGAAAAACGTGAACAAATACGATTCTGTGGGGTTGCCCTTAATACATAGAGAAGTAGTCATGGGGGGGGGGGGGGGGGGGGAGAAATTTTCTATTCCCTTCTTCAAGGGGATTCTTTCTTTTCTACTGAAAAGGATATTATTTGTTATAAGGGGCGATATAAGTAGGTTGCACCGGATTTATTCATCTGGAAAATATGTTAGTTCCAGTTCGTTAGTTTAATCCCTTTCATATTTTCCCTTTTCCCTCATTTTATTCTGCCAGAAAACCTTTTTATCTTGAACTGCTGAGGAGGGAAAACTGGGAGAAATCTAATTTGTATTTTTCTAGTTTCACAATTACATATGAAATTGTCTCAAGTTTCAAAATATGTATATTGTACAGTTGTCTCCATAGACCCTTGACAAACCCTCTCTATAGCGAGCAAATTTACATGGTCCCTTGACGGTCGTTATAGAGAGACTACTGTACTTGAAAGTGGCGCCTATCCCTGTTAACAAAACATATACAGCTCAAATGAGTCAATTGGAATCTAGTCTGGAATGCAGCGCGCCCGTCCCACCGCAGGGTTCAACTGCATATGAGGTCATGTATTCTTAAAATAATTTTGTTATTAATTACCAGAACTAAGTACATCCTTGATTTTATACTTCGTCATAACGTCGAGTGTTAGCGCCATCTGGCATTACTGGCATGGATCCCGCCTCCAGCTCCCTGAAATTTTGAGTTTTTCCAACTAAGAATTTTCTTTGAAATGGGTGTGAGTTCGGCTAAACCAGAAGCTAGTATCTACATCCTTGCCGTAAGCGGCAAACTATTGCTGGAATTCGAACCCGAGCCTCTCAGGAGACAAGTCGAACCCCTCGACCACTCAGCCACTGAGAGGCGCATTGGGTTTGTATCTTATAGCGAGAGGCTGCATAGTACACAGATCCCATCATCACTAAACTTGAAAGGCCGTGACACACTGTCGAGCCCAGAGGTTCAACTACATACATATGAGGTCAATATCTAATGCTCGCCGCATACGATGCGTTCCAGGGCGCTATACCTGACGATGCATTTTTTGCCGCCCATAAGATTAACATTGCGAGCGGCGATTCATTTTCAAGGTTTACCCTTGCTTGGAAAGACACAAAATTTTGCCTGTACCTAGCCCTAACAATGTTCTAGGGAGTGTTCGAAGCAGATTTCCCATTTTTTTTACTGGTTTTCGAGATACAGCACTTTTCTTGAGGTATGCGATGCTAGCATTTGCAAAACAGTTGCAATAAAAGAAACCAGTGAGAAATTGGGAAATCTGCTTCGAACACTCCCTAGAACATTGTTAGGGCTAGGTACAGGCAAAATTTTGTGTCTTTCCAACCAAGGGTAAACCTTGAAAATGAATCGCCGCTCGCAATGTTAGACATTCCGAGAAAAGTTTCCCTTCCAGGTAAAAGTTCCCCTTCGTGCTGCAGTGGACAGTGCAGTGTAGCCAATGAAGGTGGTGGTAACAACCCGGCGGCCATTGTGGCCATTAATTCGTTCCTTCGACAATACCTTCTGTCTGCAGCTGGAGGCGCAGGTTAAAGAAATATTTGTAGAATAGCGGCAAACACTGGCACAGAGCTCAGTGCGTATTGTGTTTTGGCGCCTCACCAACAGAACTCTTCTTCATTAGTCTTGGGTGTCTTTCGTCTTTTATTCTGTGGAAAATGTCAGTTTTTGCAATGTTTCGCTTATGGTCTTCAGATGAAGAATGGACTGTCCACTCTGACTGGTTTTAATTATTATTTATGATTCCTTTTGATTGCTTTGTTAGAATTCATGATTGATGAAACCTCGTCTTCTCCGTTTAAAAAGGAGACGCGGTTTTCAACGGGTCATATTCTATAGAATCGGTAAAATGCTGTTGACACTTTTTTCTTCTTCATTTATTTGTTTTTTATTTTTTTGATTTGCGACCAGCGAAAGGGCAGAATTCCTCACGAGTCATGATTTTTTTGGGGTACAGATTTTGAAGTATCAATATACTTTCATATATGAAAAACATAAACACGGGAGAGATAAACCCTTCACGTCTATGGATGAGAGTAACCTCAGTGATGTCCAAGGGTGGATAGACTACACAAATGTCAATTATCTTTGCTAAACTCTTTTAGATCATTGTAACCCCTTCTTCTTAAGAGGACGCTATACCTGACGATGCATTTTTTGCCGCCCATAAGATTAACATTACGAGCGGCGATTCATTTTCAATTACCCTTGGTTGGAAAGACACAACATTTTGCCTGTACCTAGCCCTAACAATGTTCTAGGGAGTGTTCGAAGCAGATTTCCCAATTTCTCACTGGTTTCTTTTATTGCAACTGTTTTGCAAATGCTAGCATCGCATACCTCAAGAAAAGTGCTGTATCTCGAAAACCAGTAAAAAAATGGCAAATCTGCTTCGAACACTCACTAGAACATTGTTAGGGCTAGGTACATGCAAAATTTTGTGTCTTTCCAACCAAGGGTAAACCTTGAAAATGAATTGCCGCTCGCAATGTTAATCTTATGGGCGGCAAAAAGTAAATATGCTGAGTTTTCCTGGAAGGTAGCGAAGAAAACCTGGATTTTTTTTATAAAAAAAAAGGAATCTGTTTTTAATCCTAAGTATGGCTTTCACCATTCCTACTGAACATACATTTGTTTGAAAAGAGATTTCCTCCTTCTGGCTTGCCGGGCGCTCGAAATCAGCAGAGTTTTATTTTTTCGTGGATAAGGTACACACTTTTTCATTCTCCCTTAGATTCTCAACCCTCAAAATTCCTATACTCTACTCAAAAGAATCCATGGTACTGTGTATATTTTTGTAATCTCCACCAGCATGGTGGCGCAAAATGAAATCATACTGAACATAAATTCGATGTTTATGTTTTTCTCCTCACTTTATAAGGAAACTATTGGATATTTAAATGCTCTGAAATATAATATGTCATTTTAATGGCAGAAATTAACAGGCTGTGTTGTGATTTTTTTCAACAAAAAATTGGTCCGAAATTAATAAAGTCACAATACAGTCCAGTAGTATCCTCATAAAGTGTGCAGAAAAAAACGTAAACAAACACGACTGCGTAGACGTAGAAATTCGAGAAACCAATTGGGGGTGAGACACTTGAATGGAAGGCGACCCTTTAAAAAACGCTGAGAGATGTCGTATTTTCTTTGTGACCTGATGTGTGCGGTCGAGCGGTCTTTTTCTCATGGGACGGGGTCACCTTTTGACCCCAAGGCGATCAAAGGCACGGCGGCCAGAGGGTTTTCGTTGGAATTTGTGTTCTTTATAAACGCTTGGCTGGCTGTATTGTCAGTTCCATATCAATGCGGTGACCGTCCAGGATCTTTTCCTTCTGTACCAATACGTTTGGTCTCTTGATGTTTATCGTTAGAGAAACAGTGATGGCCAGGTCAAGTTCAGTAATATCAAGGCTGTGCACCAGAAACTGTAGGTCCCCATCCCCATCGCTTATAAGCATTAAAATTACAGAACAATTTTCCATATGGAAAGAAATAGGTAAGCATTAGCTGGGCGCTGCCCGCCTTGGCTTTTATAACCCTTTTTGAACCTTTATTACCGTTATTTGCCATTTTCCTTAGCACGAAACTCACATTCCGCCTTCCCCACTCCTACCTCTAACCTATTTTCTCCACCTTAACCTCCATCCAGACTGCAATTACTTTGCTTTTCAACTATAGCCTTCGAATGCAACAGATCGTAAAATTAAATCTATTTCGGGTTTTCCTTGCGTCAGCAGCCAGACTCCAAACCGAGGGGGTAACCACTCCAGAGATTCCTTCAGATTCCACTGAGATTTGATAAAGATTTCCAAAGATTCCCAACGATATTCATAGAAAGATGAATCCCGAAGGGGTAACCACTCCAAAAAAATTCCAAGATTCCTTGAGATTTCATAAAGATTTCCAATGATTCCCAAACCTCCGATCAGGCTCAGAAACGAATGCCCACCTCTAGGGCTTTTGCAAGGAAGTGGAGGAAGGAGTAAGGTTTGGTAGAGACGTCGTAGAAAAGTGGAGATTCTAGTTCAGGTTTAGGTATACAGGTGTAATTACAGGCTGAGCGGCTGGAGGCACTTCTCCCTGACTAAACACGTTCATCGAGTGTGTAATAGAATAGGGTAACATATAACATAATACTGCTGGT
Source organism: Mesopsocus fuscifrons (assembly GCA_950004255.1). Classification (NCBI taxonomy): domain Eukaryota; kingdom Metazoa; phylum Arthropoda; class Insecta; order Psocodea; family Mesopsocidae; genus Mesopsocus; species Mesopsocus fuscifrons. The sequence continues at coordinate 18,876,680 of OX465377.1, forward strand.
TAATTAAACGATAGTTACCGTAAATGGATGTGTACTGAGTACAGGTACTTGTTTTATGATTCGATTAAATCGTGATTTTCCAATGGTTGAGTCCTGATTCCTACTCTCAAGAAAGTCAACAAATGCATGCACTCAACTAGGCAAACAAGGTAGAAGGTGTTGCGAGTGCTGTATATGGTAGTGCACCGGTTCGATCCCTATCCAGTCCAAATTTTTTCTGACCGGACATTGACCGGTTTTGAACCCATAGAAAACTGTAGGTCCCCGTCGTGCGAACTGGTGAAGTTATATACTTCAGGAACGTCGCTTAGCCATTTTTGGAGCTACTGTCTATTTTATGAAAATTTAGTAATGTTGTTGAACAAAGTTGCGTTGACAAACGGCAATTGACGTCATTCTAGGGCTAGACGCTTGAATAGACCTTTGTATTCACGTAAACAAGTGATATACACACAAATCCTGCCGTGTTGAGAGCGAGTGACGTACGTCCTCAAAAGGGCCTTTCATAAAACGAGGAAAACTGAGCCCATAAGCGAAACACTATGTTCCTACGTTCGGCGGATGATGCGGCTTGAAGACGGGAAAGTAGAAACCACACCCACACATGATATCTGACACGTAATCTTTGAAGATTCTGGGGGGACTATCTGTGATTATCTTTCACTTCTCTCTTATCACTCTTATCAGTATCATTGACTTCACCTACGAGGGGTAATCGAAAAGTTATCATACTTTCGTGGATGCTGCGTAAAGAGAGGATTTTTCCTGGTCACTGGAGGACGAAGTCAGAAAACAGCCTCTAAGACTTAGAGGCTGTTTTATAAGTATGGTGACTTTAGCACTGGTTCGACCACCCATCTTGTAAAAAAAATTCTGATCAGCAGTCAGCTCTGATATGTTCAGCATCTCTAGTGAAATGTATGTCTAGACTGTGTTGGTTCGGTTCCCCCCTAAAACTGTTGGTCCCCGTCGTGTACTGGGGAGCTGCAGGTGTATTCCCTTTCTCGAACGCCAGCAAACCCACCCAACTAACACCTTCAAAATTTATTGTAAGAAGAACGGTGCCCCGTATATTGCATCATGGCGTGCCTTATCTTCTTACAATAAATTTTGAAGGTGTTAGTTGGGTGGGTTTGCTGGCGTTCGAGAAAGGGAATACACCTCCTGATATTTGGTAGTTTTGCCAGCTGAGCACGATGGATAATTTTTGAAGGGCTTGTCCCCCGTCCTTCCATATATGTAACGTATAACAAAAATGGCCGCTGCGTACCTGACAGGCAAACGGCGACGACCTTTTTGAGACACATGAAATAGTATCTCCCGTCTGCGGTGTGCCCAAGAAAGATGAGTAATATCAAAATGATATTGGGAGACTGCGATGCCTGCGGTGCAGTGGTGCGGTCTGCGGAGGCATTCCGAACTAATTAACGGCTAAATAACGGGTCAACTGGTGTGGGCCTGGGTCACACTCTCTGCTTCCCCGCTGCTGTTCTATACCGTAGCATTGGCTTTAGATTTAGTACACCAAGGCGGCTTCTTTGAGCCAAAACAATCCAACTGGATCTATAGCTGTCCTGTAGTCCTGCGCTATAGTGTTTGAGATTTTGTACTATGAAGCCAGAAGCCCTATACTCGAGTTGTCTATAGAAGCAGTCCCCCGCCGCGCCGAGAGAAAGTAAGGTACCCTACTCCGTGCGTCTTGATTTTGCCGAAATTCATGCTTGGCGAGGGAAGGTGGATGGGGTGCATATTATCCATTTCCAAACGCACCTCAATTTTTAAAGGATTAGCATTAGGATTGAGGCTCCTATGGGGTGCTCTAAAAGCTAAACATAGTGTGCCATTCGCAGCCATGTTTTTTCGCGTATACCTTACGATTTTACCTGTTGAAGGTCCTAGGTGTAGGTACGGTGAATGCCCAGGCAGTTAGGGAAGTGACGTTCTGCTGTTGACATTGACTAGAGGGCGGTACCTCGTGTTAACCGCTTTAATATTGTAGTATTAATAGTTGGTTCATCCAGTGCTAAGGCTGACGACGATGCAATGCTGGATATTTATTTGTTGTGAAGTAAAAGTAGGTATATCAGGAGACACTACAGTATAATTTTAAGATCTTGCGTGACATCCATCCTAAATTACGGAAAATTAAATTTGCCCCCCGACCGTCCAGCAAGGTTACAAAAAGCCTTTCGCTGGAATTGAATGAGGGATGGGATTGGGACCTTCTCCCAAACGGCAATCCCAAAAGTACCTGCAAATTGTGAGATTTGGAAATAAAATTACTTCGTTAAAGAGGGGAGGGAAAGTTCCATTAGGAAAACATGGTCGGGAAATTGGACAGCCCTTATTTTGATTATTTTTGTTGGGGGGGGGGGGGATCCCCCGGGTTACGAACGCACTCTGCAATTTATGGCCTGCTGTTGGGTTGTATCCAGACTCCTCACCCCTGACCCCTGACCCCTCCGGACTGTAAAACTGAAAAAAGACTCACAAAGCCGAGGATTGTGTCTTTATTTTTGTTTCACGTTAGTGCTAGTGAGATTTTTTATTTTCTTTTTACTGCTATTTTTCTATTGCCCTTACATTCGTCTTTAGAATCTTAAACAGTTGATCTGTTTTCCAACTTTTTTAGTTTTTGTTTGGATCAACTAATAAAATTATCCAACAAATAGGGACCTTTCTTGTCAACTGTTTAGTTGGATAGGAATCTTACTGCACTTCCGATTTGGGCTAAACAAACGTGTTTGATCGGAGTAGAAGGGGCTGCTCAGCCGTCGTGTTAGGACACAATGGGGACCTACAGTTTTAGATAGGATCCGAACTACCACCGCCTCGATATACATTTCACTTGACATGCTGAACATAGCAGAGGTGAATGCCGATCAAAAAATATTTGGTAGGATCGGGATCGAACTGGTGCCACGAAGTTTTGGTCTTGAAAAGATTGTCCGTGCAGTAGACCTTGGAATGAATGTGGTCATAGATTGATTTGGAGGGGAGAGGAGGGGCCTTGCCAGGCCTCCGGTCTTGTAAACAATTTGCTTCAAGTGCTGGATTCCCGACTTATTTTAATTCAATTATAAATAGAACAAGTTTAATGTTCTTCGGGCCGTTGAATCCCTTCTAGTTTGTGTTCAATTATTTTCAACTTGGCTCAAAAACGAGTTTTTTTTTTTTAACTACTAAACGAACAGACTAGCCATGGTGCAAACAGAATATTTGTCTAAACGTTCGTCCAGGTGTAAACAGGTGTTTCGCTTTTGGGTGGTCCATTGCCTACGAATAGCTTGTCTTAGTATAGATAGGTCTGGGGGAGAACCAACAGTCGGATCCGTAAGCTAAGTACTATGTTTACAACTTAACGAAACACGGGAGAAGATCCGGCCGAAGAAAATATTCCTTACACCGGGATTCGAACTCAGATATCTCAGGACACAAGTCAGATCCCTGAGGTATGCACTCGATCAGTAGAACTTTTCTGTCCAGTTTCTAGGCATCGTTCATTGTTTGTCGCCCTCAGACAACTTTTTTGTAAGCGCAGATCTTATCTCAATATGGTTTCTTTGTTGTTTCTAGATAAGAGAGAAGAATGCCGGAGCTAAAGGAGAAGGAGAAGGGAGTGGAGAGCCCCCTGACGCCGAGAAGGTCATCCCGCCTGCAGACTGTGTTAGCTTCCGTTAGTCTATTAGACGGCGAGACGCTAGAACTCTCTATTGACGTACGTATGGTTAAAGAATAAACTACCCTAGTTAAAGTAAAGTGTGCACAAAGTTCTACTGAATGGTAGGACGTTAAAAGCCCAAATACACGACGGCCCAGCGCCGCGCGCCGGTGATTTACAAAGATGGGCCAGTGGGTACTCCTCTGGCCCACGAAAGCAGCCTTCATCAGTGCTGCTGCCCACACAATGGACTCTACCACCCTACCCCATACACGAGTGGGCCATATAGGACCATGCTGGGCGATATAGTAGCACCGTCAGCAGCTCAGTATCGCCCATAGTGTATCTGAGGCTGGGGTCTTAAACGAAGGTTCCTGGTTCAAATCCGGGTATCAGCAATTTTTTTTTTTTTCAGCTTTCTCTAATGTCTCTTACCTATTGATTTTTTTTGCAGCGCAAAGCGAAAGGGTCGGACCTGCTGGATGCTGTGTGTGCGGAGAAGGACCTGGTCGAGAAGGATTACTTTGGACTTCTATACGAGGATAAGCACGACAAAAACAATTGGCTCGACCTCAACAAGCGAATATCCAAGTTTATTAAGAGTAAGTTCATTGGGAGTTCAGCAATGTAGGATTCAAGGCTCCTTTCACGAATCCGCAGGGGTCATTTGGGAGTAAGAACCTTCCCCCAATCGCGCTTAGCCCCTCAATCATCCCTCTGGAAGCCAATCGGAATATAAGTGTAGGTGCTCGTATGTTTAGCTGATGATAGAAAGATTTGAGTTGGAGTGGTTTCTGCACCAAGTACTTCTTCACCACATGTTTCTGCTTCAGTGAACCTCAAGGGTGGTATGATTTGGAGGTTTGGAGTGTTAAAAGTGAATGGAGGTGGTTGGGTATTTTAGCAGGCCTATGTTAATTCTAATTGGAGGAAAATTGAAATGCACAAGTCTTAAATAGTGGTTTAAAGCTGGCCTCATACGGTGCGTCTTGGAGTCAAGGGGTGGAATGCCGGGTATCTAGGCAAAACTGCCATCTCTCCCCACGAACAATATGTCCAGGGATGCTAACTTGCCAGAAGGGCCGTCCGGGACTGCTCGTATGTGGCTAGCATCTTCAGAAAAAAATGTTCTCTAACTATACTTACGAATTTCATAAGCTAAAGTCCACTATAATGTCCCCATAAAAGTTGACTTTAGTGTGGCATCAGCGTTTCTTTTCGTAAGGATAACGCTATATAGGGAACTTCAGGAAATTGTGAAAGTCTGTTATAGATTTTGAAACGACCATCTTGCTTCTTAAGGAAAATGTACCTGAAAGTGGCCGATATATTTTAACTTTATATTGGTTTTCCAATACTTTCCCCGTCCAAAGCATGAGAAAAGTTTGAAATTTATTGTTGTGTTTTCTCCTGAATTAGTTATGTTGCGACCACGCTGGGGGGAAAAAGAAAATAATTATCTCTCTAATCGCTTCGTGCGAGACAGCGATATTTATCCCATAGAGGGTGGATTTGCCTTGTCCTAGCTAGTTAATCCATCCATCCTTAAGCTAAATTTACCGTTACTTTGTACGAGACATAAAAGTTTCCTTTATTACATGAACTGAAATAGGTGTACACCCACTTTCAAATAACATAATCATGGTTTTGCAGGCGTCATCAAACTTTTAGTCCTGCTCACTCTTTACCTCTTCTTCTTAAGGGTCCACTATACCTGACGATGCATTTTTTGCCGCCCATAAGATTAACATTGCGAGCGGCGATTCATTTTCAAGGTTTACCCTTGGTTGGAGAGACACAACATTTTTGGCTGTACCTGGCCCTAACAATGTTGTAGGTCGTGATCGAAGCAGATTTCCCAATTTTTTTTACTGGTTTTCGAGATACAGCACTTTTCTTGACGTATGCGATGCTAGCATTTGCAAAACAGTTGCAATAAAAGACATTTTGGTTCTTGTATTGTATATGAACTTCTTAGGCTGAATTTCACCACTTTCCGATAGTGACTATAACGAGAGGATTTAACGAACGGATTTACGTTATCGTATGTTTAGCTTACGACAAGTGCGATCGCAGAGAGACAAGTGCAAGCGCAAGGCATTTGTCGTAAGCTAAACATACGATAACTTAAATACGTTCGTTAAATCCTCTCGTTAAAAGACACTATCGGAAAGTGGTGAAATTCAGCCTTAACTGTTTTCCTGATTATACTTTTTTTGCAGATGAACCGTGGGCTTTTAGATTTCAAGTAAAATTCTACCCGCCTGATCCATCTCAATTACAAGAGGACATCACAAGGTTTGTTTATTTTTTTTTTCTCCCTAGGCTAGACCATTTCAAGGATTATCCATCGTGCTCAGGTGGCAGCACTGACAATTACCACCTCCCCAGCCATCGTATTAGTACATAGTGGGGACCTACAGTTTTAGGTGGGTTTTGAACCCCCACAGGCTCGATTTGAGTGAATGCAGATCAGAAAAACTTTGGTAGGGCCGGGATCGAACCGGTGGCAACCTTTTATGTCAGGCGAGACTGTAGGTCAATATTTGTCTTTGTCAGAGATAATAATGTAAAAACTGTCTGTTGTCTCATAATTAATCAGTTTCTGACGTAAAGGGGTTGTTGAATTCTAGGGCAAGAACCCCTTCAGTGCTTCAGACCAGTGATGGGGGATTTTCCGGATTTTTTTTTTTTCGGAAAATTTCCGGAAAATGTGGAAATTGTTGGAAATTTATTGTTGATTGACTGTATAACGCCTAACAGGCTTAGCTACTGGTGGATTATGTGATGCCGCAGTAGTTAACGACCCCTGAATCTCTAATAAGTATCATGCGCGTCTAAGAAGCCACCAAAAAGTGTAAAAACTCAAAACTGGAGCTCTGGAGTCTTTAAGTGTATTAATAATTAGTTCAGAATGCTATTCTGAAGATAGCTAAAGTAACGGTTTAAGATTTCTGTGAACGGTAGTTGATTTCCAGGGACATTAATAAACAAGTGGTTTAGCCCCAGCTGCAAACGTGACAATAAAAAACCCCGCGAAATTTAAATATTTAAGTTAAAAAAAATATAAATTATTATTTTTTTTCGATATAAAAAAGTCACGGAAAGGAAATTTTACTATTTGGAAATTTTCCATGGAAATTTTCCGGAAATTTTCCGAGCACCCATCACTGCTTCAGACGTACCTAATGCTTTTGAAAACGTGAGACTGCACACTCTAGTGTACTTAGAATTAGTTAACATTTTTATGTACGAGTAGATTAAAATGTTGGAAGCTGTGCCTCTCAGTGACCGAACGGTCTAGGGGTCGGACTTGTGTCCTGAGTGGTTTGGGTTCGAATCCTGGCGTATACAAAAAAAATTCTACTTATGGCATGGAAATATTCAAGGCTGTAGTTTCGGAGGAATTTTTTTTTCTCGTAACTCCCTTGTTATGGAAGTTACCGTTACAAAAATCTGTAGACCGCCTAATTATAGGAGCCAACATGTCTGTATAAAATTTAAGCGATGTGGGGGCAATCAGCTCCGAGATAATTAAAAATGAAAAATTTCCAGGTATTTCCTCTGCCTGCAAGTACGGAATGACATAATGACGGGGCGTCTGCCGTGCTCGTTTGTAACGCAGGCTCTGCTGGGCAGCTACCTCGTCCAGTCAGAGTTCGGTGACTACAACCCTGACGAGCACAAGGGCAACTACCTGGCCGAGTTCAAAATCGCCCCCAACCAAACCCCTGAGCTGGAGGCCAAAGTCATGGACCTTCACAAGACACATAAGTATGTTATGGTTAGGCTGGATTTCACCACTTCTCTAAAGTAGACTATAGTGTCTCCTATTGAACAGATTTAACGAATGGATTTATGTTATAGTATGTTTAGTTTGACACGTGCCTTGCGATAGCACTTGTCATAAGAAGTGGTGAAATACAAACTAAGAAGACAAACTCAAATTAAGATGGAATATATATTTGCTATTTGTTGGGTAGTTAAATGTTCTGAAGTATAATAAATTTTTTTAACATCAGAAATTAACTAGCTCTGTTCTGAAATTACTCGATTGTAGGTAAAACCAGTTAATTTCGGACGTGAAAAATACATATTATTTTCCAGAACGTTTAAATATCCAACAGTGTCCTCAAAATATTGTAAGGAAAAACGTAAACAAATAGCAAATGTATATTCCATTCTGAAGAGTTTTGATAAACTTGACCTCGACTCACAGTGGGCGTAATGACAGGATCATGGCCAGTTTGCATTAGCTTCCAATTGCTTTCAACTGAAAATTTAGCCAGAAACTATTCAAGATGATTTTATTTTTATCTGTGTTACGGAAATTATTTGTTGCGACTTCTGTTCAAGCTGTAGAGAGGGAAACATCTGAAATTTTTGTTCGGTTTTTGTGCTTTTTGTGAAGGTGAGGGTAGTGAAACAAGATTTCGAATTATTATTTGTTGAAAGTGGAAATTCAAAGAACTACTTTTATTCTTCTGCTATTTTTCCCCTCACGTGAGAAGGTCTGTTCTTTGTAGAGCAGTTGTGGGGATAAAATTACGTTTAATTTATTTGTTTCGTTTGTTTTTATCTATTTTAGAGGCGAGACTCCAGCCGAGGCGGAATTGCACTACCTGGAGAACGCCAAGAAGTTGGCCATGTACGGGGTAGATCTGCACCCCGCGAAGGACAGCGAGGGAGTCAACATCATGCTAGGGGTGTGTTCTCAAGGGCTGCTCGTCTACAGGGACAAGTGAGTGAACTCTCTGTACCAGCAAGGCCATTCATGTTATTTTAAGACCGAACATACATTTGCTATTTGTTTACGTTTTTTTTTCTGCACACTTTATGAGGTAACTATTGGTTCTGAAATATAATATATCTGTTTAAAATTAACGGTTTCGGTTTCGGTTAATCTGTTTCGGTCGAATTTTTTGTTGACAAAAATCACTCGATCGTAAAGTCACCACACAGCCTCTAAATTTCTGCCATTAAAGAGTCATATTATATCTCAGAACATTTTAATATTGAATAGTTGCCTCATAAAGTGTGCAGAAAAGACGTAACCAAATAGCGAAACTATGTTCTGCCTTAACACTTGAAAAACATTGAGAAAACACCAAAATTGGTTCCGAGCGATTCCCGTTCTTCGTTTTGTTTGTTATAATTACGCTGGGCACATTCGATGCGTCCAGGACGGCTATTCTGGTGAATGGCATCCCCGGACGTACGGTTTGTGGGGAAGGATGGCAAGTCCGCCATTCCAGGATGCATCGTTTGGGACCAGCTTTATACCGAACAGCCAAGTTGGAGGGGTTGGTTGCCCATTCGGTTTCCAGTGCAGCGCGAAATCCAGCCTTTCGTGTGAGAACCAAAATATTATAAAGCCCCTTACCTTTATTTTTCAGACTAAGAATGAATCGGTTCGCGTGGCCGAAAATTCTGAAGATTTCTTATAAGCGTCACAACTTCTACATTAAAATTCGACCAGGGGAGTATGAGCCGGAGGAGAGCACGATTCAGTTCAAACTTGCCAACTACAGGGCCGCCAAAAAGCTGTGGAAAGTCTGCGTAGAGCACCATACCTTCTTCAGGTATTTCCTTCCTTCAATTTGCTATTTGTTTACGTTTTTTTGGACCATTTTTTTTAGGGCACTGTTTAAGGCTGAATATACGTTTACGTTTGGACTTCAAACTTTGCGAGATAACTATTGGATATTTAAATATTCTGAAATTTAATTATGTCTTTTTAACGTCATTACTCATGAGGCTATGTTGTGATTTCACGAATGGTTAATTTTGGACATTTTTTTTTGTGACAAAAATTACTCGAACCTTGTAAATGAATCGCCGCTTGCAATGTTAATCTTATGGGCGGCAAAAAATGCATCTTCAGGTATAGCGTCCTCTTAACTGATCGTAAAATTAAGCATAGCCTCTTAATTTTTGCCGTGAAAAAGACATATTATACTTCAGATCATTTAAATATACAATAGTTTCCTCAAAAAGTGAGCAGGAAAAACGTAAACAAATAGCGAATATGTTCGGTCTTAATCCGACTAGTTACCAACTTGTTAATTTTGTTTGTTGTTTTTTGTTTCTAGACTAATGACTCCAGAACCAATAGAGAGTAGACCGAAGTTCCCCCGTCTTGGAGGCAGCAAGTACCGATACTCGGGGCGAACGCTGCACGAGTCCAGGAGAAATACAATAGATAGACCTGCTCCGCACTTTGAACGCAGTCTTAGCGGCCGGCGGCTCGCTTCTATATCTATGGACGGTAAGCTCCAGTTTTTGCTGTGTGTATAAGGCATAGGTGATTAATTTTAAGACGAAATATACACGTGGCAGCAACTGGCAGTTAAAATATTCTACAGTGTTCTCAAAAAAAGGCCGAAAATTGAATAAATAGGATTGTGTGGTGTCCCTTAAGATCGAACATACATTCGGCGTTTGTTTCCGTTTTTTCTGCACTCTTTACAAGGAAACTATTGGATATTTAAATGTTCTGTAATATAGTATGTCTTTTTAACGGCCGAAATTAACAGGCCGTGTTGTGATTTTACGATCGAGTCATTTTTGTCAACAAAAAATTTGTCCGAAAGTAACCGATAAATCACAACACGGCCTGTTATTTTTGACCGTTAAAAAGTCTTACCGTATTTCAGAACATTTAAATATCTAATAGTATCCTCATATAATGCGCAGAAAAAAAACGTAAACAAACACGATTGCATGGACGTCCTACATAATTAGGAAACCTGCTGGTTCATCGCTTAATGACTTCGTCGTTTTTCAGCCCTTGGACGTCGGCAGGACGAGAACCAGGAAAGTAACGACGCGACAAAGCGACATACGATGTCACACCCTCCCGAACACATACCTTCTATCGACGACAAGCCCGCTAAGACGAAAAAGGAAAAGGTGAGTTGTCAACACTGAAATCTGGACTATAAATAATTTTTAAAAAATCCAGTTACACCTAACTACTTATATTTCAGACGGATGATATTGTTTTATTGTAGTCGTGTTGTTATTGAGCAAGATCTGAAATGATGCTATTGGGAAGATATAATTTAATGTTTACTTGGAGTATAATTGGTTGGACGCAGCGAGATGGGGACGTATCGTCTCATAGCTCAGTCAGTTCCATGGAGGGCGAATTCAATCCTCCTAAGGATAAGGAGCCCATGGAGGAGGTGCGTCTCGTGTCCCCCCATAGAGGCGTAGCCCCTGTCCCCCCATAGAGGCGTAGCCCCTCTCCCTCCCGCTCCCCTGCCCTAAAACGCTGAAGGAGTCAGTATTTTTCTACGACTGTTCACACAATGCTGTTCGATGACATTTTTATCCCAGTTTTTAAGGAAACTGTTGTGTGTCTTTTGTTCTGAAATATAAAATTTATTTTTAACGACAGAAGCTAGTTAAGAGCGAACACACAATCGCGTTTGTTTACGTTTTTTTCTGCTCACTTTATGATGAAATTATTGAGTTATCATGTTATCAAATAAAATACCTATGTCTTTTTAACGTCATGAATTATAAGGCCATGCGATTTTACGATCGAGTGATTTTTGTCAAGTTGTCCAAAATTAATCGATTGTGAAATGACAACATAGCCTCTTCATTTATGACGTTAAAAGGACATACCTATTATATTTCAGAATATTTAAATATCCAACAGTTTCCTCATAAAGTGTGCAGAAAAAAAAAACGTAAACAAACACCCCCTTGAATAGACATGATACATTTCAAAGCGGCTCTATGTTGTGTTTCCTTAGAAAGTTAAACAAACAGCATTTTGTGGACAGGCTTGTATTTGAACTCGAATCGTTGCTACGTCTCTCCGCCTTCTGGTTTCTGCGTCCATGCTGCTGGCTGACACCTCCTCTTTGCTTTGTGTTTACTCCCCTGTTGTTCTTCCTCTTCCCTGGGCTTTCCATTTTTTCAATCTTCCGTTATAAGTTGGCCTCCTCACGCCGTTATTTCAGTAAAATATAACGTGTGAAATCCGTCTGCCTCAGCAAAAGCTTTGCAACTGCAACTTCAGCTTCAGTTCGCATAAGCTTGTTTCCGCGAAATTCGCTTCTGCTAAAATTTGGCTATTCCTCTTGGGATCAAACACATAATCGTGAAACGCGTGGCAGCAGAATGATTTTCCCTCACATTTTATGTGTTGGTTATGTTCTGAATATGTCTTTTTACACCCCGAAATTTACTGGCTGTGTTGTGATTTTACGGTCGAGTAGTTTTGGACAAATTTGTTATTAACAGAAATATCTGGTAAATACGCTTAGCCAGTCTGTTCCGACTACATCGCCGAGTGGTGTTTATGTTTCAGCCGACTATTATTCGACTGTTTTTTCGTCTGTGTGTGTTTATTAGGTTACGATACTCGATAGATACTGGTACTTGTACCGCCATTAGCGGACATCTTTAAGTTACGGAAGTGAAGGTGGTGCCACGTGCTTGACTATGTTTAAGAACGAACACTAAGATGATACCACAGTGGTTACCGTGGAAGCCCATAGAGTAAACACTCGATATTATCGATCGATAGTTGCGACAAGATGGCGGTGCAATTACCAATATCAATCAAGTTTCGATACATTAGGTTTGACCGTGTTTCCGCACGTTTGTTGCTTATTTCCCCATTTGTTTTAGTTCTGTAGGTATGGAGGATTCTCGCTTTTGAGACGTTTACGTACTTTCAAGAGACATTGATGTTTTTTAGTGACAATTTTTTGAAGAAACTGTTGGATATTTATTTTTTCTGAAATATAATACTTATTAATCTAGTTTCTAACGTTAAAAAGACATACTACCTATATGTATATCAAAACAAGTATAGTACGGCCAGCCGGAAATGCCTGGCCCGAGGGCATTCTGTGTATAAGGTGAACAGTGCAGAATGCCCTCGGGCCAGGCATTTCAGGCTGGCCGTACTATAAATGCAGTTTCCTTAGAAAATGTGCCGTAAAAACGTCAACAAACTGCATTGTGTGTTTAGTCTTAACCCCACTGTATTAATGGATTTTGTCCAATACTGGTAAAGTTATCATATGTTTCTATGACATTATCCTCGGGGAGGAACAACTGTACCATTTACTAACCGACAAGAGTATCTTTGCTGATGTATGATTCTGAATTTCCAGAAACCAATCGGAGGCGTGGCTGTGCTGCCTACAGGCTTCGGCTTTGGCAAAAAGGCAAAAAAGGATGAAGAAAATGAAGACGATGAAAAGGAAAATAGGGATCAAAATAACAAGGTGTCGTATGTCTTTTCTGGATGATTTTAGGCTACCGTTATAGGGAAAATGTTTCGAGAGAAGGAGAAGGGGGAGCTAGCCCAGCAATTAGACCATTTCAAGAATTATCCATCTATCTACCAAAATTATTTTTTCTTCAGAATCAGGTACTGATTTGAGAAGAAGGGGTCAAAATGATCTGAAGGAGTTTAATTCACATTCTGTAATCTACCCGTCATCCCTTGATATGACTGACGTTACTCCCATCCAAGAGTGACGTTGAGTATACACTCCTTGGCTATCGAGTCTGGATCTAGACTTAATTTTATTTTGTATTTGATAGGGGCGATCACCGAGCCCACTGGATGGGGAGACGGACCAGACCATGTCGGAGGGAGAGTTCACACTCGACGAGTCGCAGCGCTCTTCTGTCGGGGATAAATCTTCGCCCTCCAAGAAGAAAGAGAAGTCGAAGCTTGTGAGTCCACTGCATGACTCTTCTTAGAAACGTTAGCTGGATCCTAAAGGAATGAATCATGTTAATTTTGATCCCTGTAGAAGTTTTCAGATGTACAGTTGTCTCTCTCTATAGCGAGAGACTTGACGGTCGTTATAGAGAGAGACTACTGTATATAGTAGTGATGAATGCTGGAAAAGTCAGAGTATCGTAGACTGTCGATAAAGTGCTATTTTTATTGGTAATCCTCAAAGAACAAAATTCCGATCGCGCTGAAATTACCGATTACGAAAGTAATATTCTCGATCTGAGTAATTAGAATCCTCACTGTATAGGCTCACTCAATATTTATTGAAATCTAAGAATTTTATCCGTAAGATCTTGCCGCCTTGGGCGATATTTTTCACTCTTTAGTTTTGTAAAAAGAAATTAGTTGTGCATACTGTCCCATGTTTCAGTCCAAAGCAGGCGTTGGCTCTAGTGTTTAGCATGGTGGAAAGGTAGTAACCTCGATTGCTAGGCTCGAGTAAAGTTACCAAATTTTTGCTTTTTAAAGTTTTAGTTTTTAGCATGTTTCTGATTTACTTATGTTTTGTTTTGGATTTTGTTTTCTTCTTTAGAGTCCGTTGTTTTCGTTTCCGTCGACGCGTTCTTCGAAAAGTTCCAAACAAAGTCCGAGCGATAGCGAAAAGAATAAAGAAGTGGAAGAAAAGGAGCGGTCCCCGTTGGCGGTGTTTGTGAAAGACAATAGAAAAACAAAGGAGGAGAAGGCCCTGGAGAAAATGCAGAAGAAGCAAGAGCAGGAGGACAAGAAGAAGAGGGAAAAGGAGGAGAAAGCGAGGAGGAAAGAGGAGAAAAAGGGAAAGAAACCGGAAACTCTTGAAGTCACAACCGGAAGTGATGGGGGATCGTCAGCGTTGGGCAGCCCAGAATCAGGTGTGGGAAGCCCTGACTCCGCTCAAGACAGATCCGTCGGAGAGGAACTCAGACAGTCGAAGGGATACACCAAAGAGTACGAATTCACTGATCAGGACTACACCACACCCAAACGAGGCGTGCAGGGCTTCAGCTACGAAAAATCCGGACCAGAAAGTCCCTCGGGCGACAAAAGTCTGTCGCCGTCTTCGGGAAAAAGACTCACTGGCCTCGCGTTCAACTATGCTCCTGGTGATATTGATAAACTTAAAAAGGAGGAAGGAGAGAAGTTGGAGAAAGACGTGGCAGCTGCTAAAAAGGCAGCCATTGACTACGTCGAGTCGGCAGCTAAGAAAGAACAGCAAATCATCCCTCCCGTCGCCGGGGACATTCGACTTATTGACGTCCTGGTGGATCCTAAGACAGGGAAGTTGGTCACGCACCAGGTAGATCTCAAGACGGGAGAAGCCAATCTGGTCGCTATCGCCGACAAGCTTAAGGCAGCTGACCTGAAGAAGCACAGACCGGTCAAACTTCTGTTATCGGTTAACAACAAGCCACTACCGGGGCAGATAGACCCCAAGACCGGCGAGTATAAGGGCTACTTTGACCCCTCCACCGGGGCCTTCGTTCCCGTCAAATTTGAGCCCAAGACCGGGGAGCTGCGTGAACACACCCCCAGCTTCCGCAGACAAAAAGACCTGAAAGTCATTGATTTGCTTGTTGAACCCAAAACGTTCAAGGTGGTTGACAAGCAAGTGGATCTGAGCACAGGAGTTGCCGATGTTGCGAACATCAATGCGCTTCTTAGCAACTTTGATGTCAGCAAGGCTCAGCCAGTCAAACTGCTGATTAACGCTGACAAGAACGCGGTGTTGCCGGGTCAGATTGACCCCTCGACCGGAGAATACTTGGGCTATTTCGATCCCAAGTCAGGTGTGTTTGTACCGGCCGGTAGCCAGCTAGCCAAGGATTCGACCGCAGCTGTTCTGTTAGGGCAGGACGCCAAACCTTTGAAGAAGGTCAATGTTCTTGTGGACAGGAGGAATTCCGTGGTGGCGGATAACCAGATCGATCTTCACAACGGAACGATCAACCTCAAGGGGGTCGAAGAGGCGAAGTCTAAGCTGGACGATGCTCAGTACGTGCCCGTATCTATTGTGTACAACCCCATATCCAACAGTGTCCTCCACGGGCAGGTGGACCTCAAAACTGGAGAATACACCGGGAAGCTCTATCCGAGACAAGAGACCAGCTTCGGTTTCCGCCAGGTGTCGGTAGCTGTTGACCCCAAAACGTCGACCCTTCTCAAGAACCAGGTCGATTTGAGCACCGGAGCTATCAACTTTGAAGGAATCAGTGACAAGTACAATGACCCGAAGAAGCAAACCTTTGTGCCCGTTCTCGTTATTGAAAGGTCAAATACCGTGCTAGCGGGGCAGTTGAACGCAGCCGGAGAGTACCTGGGTCACTATGATCCCGACACCTTGCAATTCGTTCCTGTCAAAATTGATCCACGCACCGGTGACATAGAGGAAATCAAAATTCTGAATTTACTGGACCTTGATCTTAAGGACCTGAAGGTGATTGAGGTTGTCGCTGAGAGGGACACGAAGAGGATTCTGTCGAATCAGATCACACCCCACACAGGCGCTGTAAACGCAGACGGTGTAGCGCAGCGCACGGCAGACCTCGACCCCACGCGACACCAGCGCGTACCCGTCCTCACCTCTCCTGCCGGCAAGAAAGCGGTCGACGGTCAGTTCAACCCCAGCACCATGAAGTACCTGGGGCTGTATGACCCCGCGACGTTGCACCTTCTGCCTGTCCGTGAACAGGTCCCAGAAATTAACTCCGAGATGGTTCGCTTTGTACAAGTGAAAGTTGACCCCAAGAGCGGGAAAGTCCTGTCTGGCCAGGTCGACGCGAAAACGTCCCACGTCAACGAACAAGCCATAGATCTCAACACAGGAAAGAATAAATTGACAGCGGATGGGGATGCAGTACTGGTCGTCGTCGACAAACCTACGAAGAAAGTCCTTGGTGGTCAGCTAGACCTCAAACACGCCAAGGTGGTGGGTTTCGTAGACCCAGTTACTTGGGAATGGTGTGAGGGAACGTACGACCCCAAGAAGGGCGGCCTGGTACGAGAAGGGGTGCAGGGTAGTCTGGACCCCGTCACAGGACTTCTTTCCTCGTCTAAATCACCTGAGCCTGAAGATATCGCCCCCCTCCCGGTCTTTGAGTCAGGCGTGATCCAGGCCATTGAAGTGCAATTGGATCCCAAGAACGGACGTATTTTGGATGGTGTTGTGGATCCCAAAACAGGCCTGGTGAACTCTAACAAGGTGGACCTGCAAACTGGACGCCTCCTGAACCCCGCAGATCGCCGCAAAGTCATCACCTCTCATGTCCTTATCGTTAAAACAAGTCGCAAACTCATTCCGGGCCAGGTGGAGCCCAAGCATGGCAAGCTGGTTGGAAAGATAGACCCCACGTCCTTCAAACTTATCCACGTCGACTTGGATCCCAAGACTGGAGAATTAACAGAAGGCAAGGTTAAGGGGCAGGTGAACCCCTCATCGGGAGCGGTCATCGAGTACGAGGTCGATAAATCCGGCAAACTGAAGGATCCCAAGAGCGGCAAGTTGATTGAGTACGAAATCGACCCGAACACGGGGATTCTGATTGATCCCAAGACGGGGAAATCTCTTGTTGGGCAGATTGGTGATGCGGAAGATGCTATTGCAATCCCTGTTGCTACCCCCGGCCAGACTGAAGATCCGGAGGCTCTGAAAGCTGAGTCGCAGTACCCTGCCAACTTCGCGGCGCAGGGTGAGAAGTTGTCCCCCACCAGTCAGCGCGCGCTTGACATGAAGTCCGGCGGCTTCTTCAGGTCCCCCGACTACGACGAGGGAATCAAGGAGGGCAAATTCCCCTATGGAGGCCCCGGTGAAAGTCCGGACCCTAACGCTGCCTTCATTCAGCAGGAACAGCGTGGTCTGCCTGACGTACAGCAACAGAGCCCGCGTGAACCCTCTGAAAAACGCAGCCATGGCTTCGGCGGCATTTCCGCGATATTTGGCAAAGACGATAAGAAAAAGAAAAAGGATAAGAGCAAGAAAGAAAAAGATGCGAAGAAGCCGAAGGAAAAATCAGAGAAGAAAAAAGAGAAGAAGCTGAAGAAGGAAAAGAAGGAGAAGAAAGAAGGTGGTGGCGACAGTTCGAGCTCAAGCTCGGACTCTGATTCTGACTCGAGCTCCGGGCTTTCTGAGTATGGCGAAGGTCAGGAGGAGACCAAGGACTTGAAAGGAGCGACCAAACTGAAAATCCCCAAACTCCACTTGAAGGGGAAGAAGACCGAGGAGAAGAGTCCCAGCAGCCCTACAGATGAAAAATCTCCCAAGGAAGAGAAAAGCAAAACAAAGATACCGAAGTTCGCGGGGTGGCGGTCATCGCCGTCCGAAGACAGACCCAAGAGCCCTGAAGATAAACTCTCCGATGCTGGATCGCCCAAGTCTCCCAAGTCTTCAAAATTCTCTGGTACGATCAAATCACAGACTAAAATATTTTTTAACTATAACTCAGCCCAATCCCAGTTTGAAACTGACAAAACATTTAATTGTACTTAGGTCCGTCGAAACTTACGTCTCTCTTCGGTAAGTCGAAGAAGGGTGATAGTGAGAAAGACAAGGACAAAGACGACGCTGAGGATGAGAAAAAGGATAAAGGACCGAAAATTGTGAAGACCACGACCAAGCAGCTTATGGTGAAAGACAGCGAAGGTGTCACAGAGAATATTGAGGAAAAGATTGAGGATATGGCTTCGGGACAGGTTTCATTATCTACACATGTTAATAAGGTACGACTGGTGTACTAACTCTCAAGGTTCATTTATTGCAAAGGTTGCCTCGTTTGGAGATGGCGTAGTTTGATCTGATTATGGAACACACCTAAACACATCCGAATGATGGAACCTGTGTAATCAAAAGGTCTTGAAAACCCTGATAACCAAATTTTCTAAGTTTTCGAAACATGGAAAAAGAAAATTCGACAATAATTATTTTTTGTTATTTTTCAGTTGCTGTAGTTTAGTTGTTTATTTTATGTTTTGTTTTCGCCCTGTTTGTTGTTTTGTTTGTGGGATTGAGTAGTTTTGTTGACGTAGGCTGAGGGTACGGCTCCAGGGGAGGAGGGCAAGAGCCCCTACGTTACGGCCACGGCTGTTACCACCCGTACTGCTACCATGCACGAAGACAAGGGCACCAAGGCTAAAACCAGCCAGGTATGTACCAAGTCTCACAGACAGGAGTGTATTTCAATCCTCTCAGACGTGAATATAAGGGAAGGTGTGAAAAAAATAATTACGTTCATTCGCTGTTAATTTCGGCCGTAAAAAGACATTTTATATTTCGGAACATTCAAATATCCAAGAAAATGGGGAGAAAAATTAGTCTGCTGCCACGCTTGTCTCATATTCATTGTTTTGACTGGTTTAGGTCGAGGAGAAAACAGTTGCCCATTCCACAACCACGAGCGCCACGAGGCAGGAACAGAGAACAGTCACGCAAGAAGTCAAGTCTACAACTACCCTGCTAGCTGGTGAAACTCAGGTATCAAGAACTACTTTCTTTTTTTATTTTATTTTTAATCTACACTTTATCTACACTGCACCCGCGCGGTGCAACTCTCATAAAGCATAGCTTTGTGCTCTAAGGGAGGGTTCGACTATTGTCTGTTAGTAACCCGGGGATGAATTCCGAAAGCTCTAACCTCCAGTTACCTTTAATCTCAGGATAGTCGAACTCATCCGGTGGGTGGCTTCGACCAGTTCCTTAGGTAAAGTTTGCAACTTTATCTTCCCGATACTGATATCACGAAGGGCACCAACTAACTCTATAGTGAACTTTAGGAACTGGTAAAGTCCACCTTAAGTAAATAAAGTGGCTAATAAAACTTAACATGTACAGTAGGTATCGTCAGTGCAGTTTTGAACTTAATACGCTTGTATTTTAGCTGATTGATGTGACTCACCTATGGCACTTCTCATTCGAGCTTACTTCACGGGAACTTATATTTCAGAACTTCATTCCAAAAACGTCCGTCCCTCTTTCTGCAAAATATAAGTCGAACTAAGACTGAGTGGAGTGGATTTTGTAAATCAGTTTAAGGGTCCGCTATACCTGACGATGCATTTTTTGCCGCCCATAAGATTAACATTGCGAGCGGCGATTCATTTTCAAGGTTTACCCTTGGTTGGAAAGACAAAAAATTTTGCCTGTACCTAGCCCTAACAATGTTGTAGGTCGTGATCGAAGCAGATTTCCCAATTTTTTACTGGTTTTCGAGATACAGGATTTTCTTGAGGTATGCTATGCTAGCATTTGCAAAACAGTTGTAATAAAAGAAACCAGTGAGAAATTGGGAAATCTGCTTCGATCATGACCTACAACATTGTTAGGGCTAGGTACAGGCAAAATTTTGTGTCTTTCCAACCAAGGGTAAACCTTTAAAATGAACCGCCGCTCGCAATGTTAATCTTATGGGCGGCAAAAAATGCATCGTCAGGTATAGCGTCCTCTTAACCGGAGTCGCGAAATCCACTTATTTCTTTACACTTAAAGATAGTGCACTTCTGAAACATTTTTTTCGAAAAACAACCTTTCTGCTGTCTTCTAGTAGTGTTTCGAAATTCTTCTGTCACCATCTTACGCTATGAAGCTTTGTGTCATTTCGATGTGCGTTGACGTACTGAAGCTCATAAAAGTGGCTACATTGATTTAATATGACGATTTTTCTCATGTAGCCACATTTATTTGAGGCCAGCTCCCATGTTTAGCTTTTGTGCATGCCTCTGGGCTAACCCATCGCATGTTTATTTGTGTGGGCACAGAGACGATTCGTCACCAGCGGACACGAGTCAGACGGTGACTCTGATGACTCCGGGACGAATATCGACGACTTTGAGGCTGGCCAGGTGTTCGCCAATGGGCAGCTCGTCCGCCAGGTAACTGAAACCAGAGGATAGTGAATACTTGGTCAATACCGGTATTTGCACTACCATCTTGTAGTAATTATCGATCGATACTATCGAAAAATATAGCTGTGTTTCTGAAAAATTTAAAAATAATTCGCAGCTCGCAGTGTTAAATCGAACGAGTAGCAGAAATGCGGCGTTAACCGTTAAAAGTACAAATTATATTTCGGAACAAGTCAATATCCAACATTTCCTCATTATTTCTGTCATTAAAAAACCCTTCCCCGAAAAACCGTGTTCAGTGGGTGACCGGCCTATATGAGACACGTGATTTTCATCTATTGTTTATGTTTGCAGCAGGGAATTGTGCACACAGAGAAGTTGGTGTACGGCGACCCAGAAGGTGTGACGCAGGACAAGCTGCTGACCTCCACTGTACCCGTTGTCGAGACGGAAGTTCGCAAAGTGGCGCTAGAGAGTGAAGACGGGACGTATGCTGCTACAGGGGAAATTGTGTCCTCGCAGACCATCTCCAGCAAGACGAGGACTGTAGAGACCATCACGGTAAGCAGCAGGACTGTGGTCGAGAGATAGTTAAGAGGACGCTATACCTGACTGTGCTTTTTTTGCCGCCCATAAGATTAACATTGCGAGCGGCGATTCATTTTCAAGGTTTACCCTTGGTTGGAAAGACACAAAATTTTGCCTGTACCTAGCCCTAACAATGTTCTAGGGAGTGTTCGAAGCAGATTTCCCATTTGTTTACTGGTTTTCGAGATACAGCACTTTTCTTGAGGTATGCGATGCTAGCATTTGCAAAACAGTTGCAATAAAAGAAACCAGTGAGAAATTGGGAAATCTGCTTCGAACACTCCCTAGAACATTGTTAGGGCTAGGTACAGGCAAAATTTTGTGTCTTTCCAACCAAGGGTAAACCTTGAAAATGAATCGCCGCTCGCATTGTTAATCTTATGGGCGGCAAAAAATGCACCGTCAGGTATAGCGTCCTCTTAAGAGAAAACCGTTTATTTTCTTGGAAATATAACATAGGAGAAAATCGCCGATGTGCGGGATGGCGTTTTGCCGGGCTCTGCCCACTGTTGCCATGGAAATTGCCATTCCAAGGCCGTGATTCCAGCCCCCATTCCGAAACTTATCGTATGAGGCCAGCTTAAGACATCTTGGACAGTTTCAGCCGAGTGATTTACCATCGCTCACCTCGCTGGCGAGCCAGAAGGTGTTGCCGCCGACTGGCGCTCAAATTATCCCTCAAATTCTGATTAATCAGGTAGAAAAAGAGTGGATTGATGAGATGTTTGCATATGATTTGGATCAGTATTAACTTCTTACCTTCATGGTACCTAATATTAACAAAATGACATAAAATTGTGCCGTTGTAATAGACGTAACATAACCGATTGAATAATTTAGGGTGCGTCCCGCCATACTCGGTTAACGGTTAAACTCCAGTTAAAGTCCGTGCAATAATTTGAATTTAACTGGAGATTAACGTTAACCGAGTATGGTGGGACGCATCCTTAGTGTTTGTAGATACCAGGAATGATTTGGTTTTTACCCATAACTGTAAC
This sequence comes from Mesopsocus fuscifrons, assembly GCA_950004255.1. Lineage (NCBI taxonomy): Eukaryota > Metazoa > Arthropoda > Insecta > Psocodea > Mesopsocidae > Mesopsocus > Mesopsocus fuscifrons. The sequence continues at coordinate 18,898,512 of OX465377.1, forward strand.
TGTGTTGTTTTAGCTCTGTAATTTCCAGTATATGAGCTAAGTGTTGTTATAGCTACACCATGTAATCTGACGGTGATCCTATATCATTAGTTCGTTTTTTTACATGAGCGTGCTATGGCAGAAGATAGCTTTTCAGCTTAAGGGTCCGCTATACCTGACGGTGCATTTTTTGCCGCCCATAAGATTAATATTGCGAGCGGCGATTCATTTTCAAGGTTTACCCTTGGTTGGAAAGACACAAAATTTTGCCTGTACCTAGCCCTAACAATGTTCTAGGTCGTGTTCGAAGCAGATTTCCCATTTTTTTTTACTGGTTTTCGAGATACAGCACTTTTCTTGAGGTATGCGATGCTAGCATTTGCAAAACAGTTGCAATAAAAGAAACCAGTGAGAAATTGGGAAATCTGCTTCGAACACTCCCTAGAACATTGTTAGGGCTAGGTACAGGCAAAATTTTGTGTCTTTCCAACCAAGGGTAAACCTTGAAAATGAATCGCCGCTCGCAATGTTAATCTTATGGGCGGCAAAAAATGCATCGTCAGGTATAGCGTCCTCTTAATGTTGATCAGAGTCATACTTATGATACTGATTGGTTTGATTTCAGTATAAGACGGAACGGGACGGCGTTGTAGAGACAAGAGTTGAACAGAAAATCACGATTCAGTCTGATGGTGATCCGATTGATCACGATCGTGCTCTGGCTGAAGCTATACAAGAAGCGACAGCCATGAACCCGGATATGACTGTCGAGAAGATAGAGATTCAGCAACAGCAGTCCAACAGTCAGTGAGCCTCGTAAGTACGATGAGAGGGAATCAGAAGAACTGTGTTTCGAGAAACACAGCGAGCTGGGTCTCACAGGTTCGATTCCGATCCTAGGAAAGTTTTTCTGATCGGCATTCACCTCTGTTATGTTCAGCATCTCACGTGGAATGTATGCCGAGGCTGTGGTGGTTCGGAACCAGCCAGGAATTTGGTATTTGGTAGTGCTGCCAGCTTACACCATGGATGATTCTCGAATTTCTCGACTACTACTAGCCCGAGTTGTGACAAAATTCGAATTGCGACATATTACATTGCAGCTGTGCTTATCTTCTTAAGCTATGATTTACATAGTGTAGAAGGAGAGGAAACATGCCGCACTGATGGAGTGTGCAGTAAGTGTAGGTAAATAAAGGAGCAGTGAGAGCCGGGTCACACCGGTTCGATCCCGATCCTACCAAAAAAATTTTCTGCTCGGCATTCGCCTCTGATATGTTCAGCATGTCAAGTGAAATGTATATCGAGGCTGTGGTGGTTCGGAACCCACCTAAAACTGTAGGTCCCCATCGTTTACTCGATGGCTGGGGAACTGGTATTTGGTAGTGCTGCCAGCTGAGCACAATGGGTAGTTCTTGAAAACGGTCTAGTTGCTGGGCTTGTCCCCCCCAACCCTCAGCTATTATTATTAGGTAAATAAAAACAAACAATTTTTTTCTAGGTTCGGCTTGAGTGGAATCGCCGCTTGACGCGCTTAAGCTTCACCATCGTCGCGAGATATTTTCCGTTTTGTTGTAAGATAATATTTTTAATTTATTGTGACTCAAATAATGAATTTGTTGTTTTTAAATATGACTCAGTGGAAGATAGAGCAATCAGATTCTCAGTGTGTCAGCATGTCTGCTTAGCTTATCCAACTTTCAAACTAAAATCTTCACTTTGAAAAACAAGTACTGTAAATGTGCATTAGTTGTAATAATTCGTAAGCTGTACATTTTTCGACTAATTACTTGAAATAGACTGGGTTGGATTTTTTGGCGCTAGATCTCTATATGTTTCTATGTGAAACATAGCACGGCAACTGGTACTATTTTCTCTGTGAAAAATACGACAGTATCTCGAGTGCAAGTGCATTTCTCCAGAATGATCTTTCTTCCCATTTTTTGAGGAACCTGTTGAGATTTAAGTGTTCTGAAGTATAAAATGTCTTCTCAACGTCAGAAATTATCTGGCCATGTTGCAATTCTACGACCAAGGAATTTGGGACATGAAATCACTGGATCGTAAACGTCACAACTTTTATTTTAAAAATATTGAGATAATAACCGAATGCATATTGTTGTATCTTTCGTTTTGAGAATAGTACTCAAACAGCCTAGTCAGTGTTCTTATCTCTCCGTTATCAGACTTTTCGAAATTGAAACTTTTTGTATTTGAAATATTACGAAACTGAGAACATGCATGCTATTGTGCTGATTCGGATTTCGAAAAAAAAAAAAAAATATCTTTTGTCTTATATCACCATAAAATAAAAGCATGCATGTTCTCCTTTGTTTACAAAACTTGCCGTTTCCACAGCTATCTCAGTCTTTGTTTGTATGTGGGGTAGGGAGCACTTTTGTAAAATATGCATAGATCTATGTCCAAGTTATTTTTATGAGAGTGAAGTTGATAGGTGAAATAAATAACTTAGTTGTTATTGGTACATTCACATTGCCTCTTTTTCGGCCACAGTTGTCACTGCCTTACGAGCCTACCAAAACCTACTAGATTTTCTCGTAAAGCGCCTAAGAGTATGTACCTACGTAAAAAATTTACTCTCAGATTCTTCGACACAGTATACATTTCCTATTTGTTTACATTTTTTCTCGCCATTTTTTGAGGACTATTGGATAAGTTACTGGAAAAGTTCTGAAATATAATAATGTCTTAAACTGCCTATATTGTGATTTTTGCATATATAATATTTGGAAACATTTAAATATCAGTTTCCTGAAAAAATAAAAAAACAGAAACAAACTCGAAGCTTTAAGGATATCTAGTAGGCTTTGAAGTAGGTGTATATTACATACTGTAGTAGGTATCTAAATAAAGGTGTTACACTGTAGACTTGGCGCTCTAGGTAGTTCTCAGTGAGAGAAGGAGCCGTAGCGAAATGCAAAATTATATTTATTGTACTTTTTACAAGATTATTGTTATTAGAGGTCGTGCGATTTATTTAGGAAACAGGTTGTGATGACGTTGTTTGCAGTTGTATAAAGTAACAAGCGGGACCATTCATGAGTCGTACTGATTGAAATACCCATTTTGGATGTCTGCTAACAATCAGTTTGGAACCTAACTAAAACTGCTGGGGAGCTGGTAGATATCCAGAGGGGTGCGAGACGAAAATCAGCTGTAAAATTTCAGAAAATATGAAATATTTTTCTCGTAAAGTTGACTTTAGTCTTTGTTTCAGTATGGATCTTCTTTGTATTTCTAAACAGGATAGCGAATCATAAATTTTTCAGTTCACAACTAAATAGTTAAGCTTTAAATGACACATTTTATGAATTTGTGAATAGCCCTGCTTGAAGAGTGATAAAATTAGTGCTATAACTATTATGGATTGTTTCAGTATTTGTCTGGATGTCTGACTTCAGTGATAAGATGACTCGGTGAAAGATATGGGAATTGATTAGGTGCACAACGGATTTCTGTAAAAAGTAGGCAAAGTCTGCTTTCAGCCGAGTGACTGTTATTTGTCTGAACTGGATTTTAAGACCGTCAAAAAACCTAAAAATACGATTAACATTTCCAACCTTCAGTTTACTTCTGCGTTTGAATAGGTATTGCATTTCTCCCGAAAAGTTCCATTCCACTTTTGCGTAGATTAGTTTTTGATTCAAATTTCACTACCAGAGTCACTCCAGTACAAAATTGCTGAACTCATTTAGGATAGAATGTGAAGGAAGCTGTATTTTAGTTGCGTGGTGCAAAAGTAGATAAGTATGTAAAAATATTTACAACTCGGGAATGTACCAATAATAGTAAGCACCGATTGATTATTTTATTCGTAAATAAATGCTTTACTTGGGTTTATAATGCTTTTTCGTTCTTACAAAGACGTTTCCATGTATTTAGGCATGTAGGGAGAATATTTTCAATCTTTGACGATATGATAGAGTCAGAAATCCACAATTGGAGTCAATACAGGGAGACCTAGAAAGGGATGCCAATAAACTATTTTTGAATTTTGGCGGGAGTTTTTTAGGGCCCACTCGCGGCCATATTGAACTAATGTATACAAACAACTTCCGCGGCAGCAGTGGTACGTTTTCCACGTTTTATTAATTTTATATAATGTTTAATTAAGTTTAATATAAATAAATTGTGTAAAAAGTGGTGGGATTAACTACTAGACGCTCTGGTAAGTTCTGTTTCTTGTTATTTGTTCAATAATTTTCAAAAAACCTCACCGGTGGTGGAGACATACACGTACCTAGGGATGCGTTAGCAGGTAGGTAGGCACGAATATGTTGGACCTTATCTTGGGGTAGTTAGTACTGGGGGTGTACCCCATTTTTTATGCCCAATACTTACCATGGGGCACTCTAATAACCACCACTTTGCTTACTGGCGTCCCACTATAAGTAAGTATAGACCTAGGTATACCATATGTTTAGTTAAACGTTAGTGGACCCAGCACCGCCTCAACCAGAGTTAGTATTAGGAACCACCACCGAGAAACTGTCAAAAATAACTTAGTCAAAATCCACGAAAAAGTAATAATAAATCCTAAGCGCTTTCGACCTACACGGTCATCATCAGAGGGGTACAAGAAGGGAAGAGACAGATAAACCTACTTGGGTGTTAGCCGGCCCGAAGTAAGTTGATCGGGCCGGCTAACACCCAAGTAGGTTTATCTGTCTCTTCCTTTCTTGTACCCCTCTGATGATGACCGTCTAGGTCGAAAGCGCTTAGGATTTATTATTACTTTTTCGTGGATTTTGACTAAGTTATTTTTGACAGTTTCTCGGTGGTGGTTCCTAATACTAACTCTGGTTGAGGCGGTGCTGGGTCCACTAACGTTTAACTAAACATGGATTGCAGAAAATACCACAAAGTTACGAGTTCCCTCTTAAATCATGACCTAGGTATATTTTTCGCTATATTTCAGTTCTAGGGTGAGACAGAGAGAGACTTTGTCGTGTTATCGCTCCTGCATGGCTGACCATTTTCAATTACTTATTATAGTACTCCACAAGGCAAATTTTGTACGACGACTTGCCTCGGAGAGGATATAGTAGGCAGGATTTGATGCATTGTGGGAAATATTTACACCGTGTTCTATGGTACATAGGTAGGTATAGATATGTAATCAGGTTATGGGTTTAGTTCCCTCCAGCTGCTCCTGTTGTTTCCACCCAGGTAGGTAGGTATAATTTCTTAAACATAAACATATGCGTTAGAAAAGTCAGGCTCTGCCTAAAGAAAGGATGAAAATTCGGAAGCACTTGGTTGTTAAAGACGGTCGCTGTGTAAAAGGGAAGATTTGTTGATGGCTTAGGCAATAACCACAACTCTGGGGAAGAAGTTGGGAAAAATGTTCTTTGGGGAGATGTTAAGTAAGATGAATAACAACCAAGTTGGGAGCGGGAGTGGTGTCTTCAAAGTGACAAACTTGCTCATCCCCCTCTACATACCTCCCTCTAATGGACCTTCTACGGAGCATCACTTTTTAATTCACCTTTCTCGAATTTTCTTTTCTTTTCTGAGCAGTTTAGGTGTAGGTACCAACCTAATGAGCTTTTTGCATGGTGTCGAATTTGGAGAATCTGTATCGTATTGTAAAGGACTTCTAAGCGGTATTGTATACAACCCTAAATTTGCTCTTAAGGTCTTCTCCCTTCGTATAGAGATAGTGGTTTGAAAATTTTGATTTCCGGTTTCATAGTTGAGACAGCTGTGTCTACTACACAATCCAGTCATTTCCTGAGGGACAGATTTATCCCTATACCTACCAATAGCTAGCTATAGTCCAAGTCAGGCTGGGAGCATACCGATAAGTCATAATTTCTTGCAAATCTAGGGCTGATCAAAACTTTTTCTTGAGCAGGGAAATATCTGCTCAGGGTCGAATTGGTATTTTTGGCGTATGGTAGGATATGGAACCCGAATCCTGATCGGCGTCAACTGAAAATCTTCAAGAAATTGTGACTAATCGGTATTACGCTCCCAGCCTGACTTGGACTATACCCAGTTATTGTGTTAGTAAACGACCGGAACAGTTTTAGGTTCATGATTTCGAATACATTTTCTCTTGGTATGTTGAACATACCTATCATAAAAACTTAGATATGATTGAGATCGAACCGGTGTGACCCGGATTATTCCTTTAAAAACAACCAGCTACTTACCCCACTCGGTTATAGATACCTCTCACCTACCTCAAAGGGTAAAGTTCAACAGTGCGATCGATTATGAAGTGTAACAGTTGGTTGTTGTCTAGAATAGTCTACATATTCAGCGGTTCCCAAACTTTTTGGCTGGCGGAACCGCAGTTAGGAGGAAGTTCCTCTATTGTAAACGTATTTCAGTGCGCCTGCGAAAATCATGATTATGTAATTTGAAAGTGGGTGTACACCTATTTCACTGCCTCTGTAAAAAGTGGCGAAACTTACGAAACGTCGAGTCGATACCAATAAAATTAAAGACTATCTTGTTTTCAAAGTGACTGGTCTTCATAACTTCATAATATCCCATCCACCAAGTCGCCACGGAAACCAACAGTTTCCTCATTAAGGGTCCGCTATACCTGACGGTGCATTTTTGCCGCCCATAAGATTAACATTGCGAGCGGCGATTCATTTTCAAGGTTTACCCTTGGTTGGAAAGACACAAAATTTTGCCTGTACCTAGCCCTAACAATGTTCTAGGGAGTGTTCGAAGCAGATTTCCCATTTTTTTTACTGGTTTTCGAAATACAGCACTTTTCTTGAGGTATGCGATGATAGCATTTGCAAAACAGTTGCAATAAAAAAAAACAATTGAGAAATTGGGAAATCTGCTTCGAACACTCCCTAGAACATTGTTAGGGCTGGGTACAGGCAAAATTTTGTGTCTTTCCAACCAAGGGTAAACCTTGAAAATGAATCGCCGCTCGCAATGTTAATCTTATGGGCGGCAAAAAATGCATCGTCAGGTATAGCGTCCTATTAAGGCTGAATATACATTCGCTATTTTTTTACGTTTGGACTTCAAACTTTGTGAGAAAACTATTGGATATTTAAATGTTCTGAAATATAATATGTCTTTTTAACGTCATTACTCATGAGTCATGAGGCTATGTGTTTCACAACCGGTTAATTTTGGAAATTTTTTCGGTGACAAAAATCACTCGATCGTAAAATCACAACATAGCCTCATGAGATGAGTAATGACGTTAAAAAGACATATTATATTTCAGAATATTTAAATATCCAATAGTTTTCTCACAAAGTTTGAAGTCCAAACGTAAAAAAATAGCGAATGTAGGTATATTCAGCCTTAAATGGACATTCTAAAACATCAGAAAACAAAACAGTATTAAGTACCTACACAGTACGGCTTTCTTAAGCTATCCCAGTGTTACTTATAGGTCCGCGGTCTAACAGCCTAACCCATAAGCTAAACACTTCGTTTACTCGGCGAACATTCGGGAGGCGATCTGGATTGTGCAGGGAACCCATAGCCTTCTTTAGCAGGATGGTTGGGGATTTCAGCTGAAGCACCAAACAAACCTCCGGCCATTTTCCGAGCGCGGACTAAAGACCACAGCTTAGGAAAACAAATGCGAAAGTGCGGATTAAGTTATTCCTGCCTTCTACCTGCTGTCTGCGAGCCCAAGATTTATCCTCGCAGAAATTTTTGTTTATTCTTCGCTTTTTGTGGTGGGGATGGGGGTAGTTACTAAAATGAATAGAGAGGTAACGCCATCATTTTTAGACGTGTATTTAGACAACACATGCTAGAACCACGACACTGAATTGCGCGCCAAATTAGTTTTCCGACTTTCAACACTCCGCCTCAATTCAGCTGTTTTCCAATTCCATCCCTCAGGCCAATCCTCTCCCGAAGGTGCTGGAAACGCGGTCCCGCCAAGCCCTTTGTCAGGATGTCCGCCTTTTGTTCCAGCGTCGACACGTAGACGACTCGCAGTGTTCCATCAAGCACCAGATTCTTAACAAAATGATACTTCACGTCCATATGTTTCAATCGCTTCAGTTCCGATTTCTTCAAGGCGGCTATGGTAGATTGGTTGTCTTCATAGATGGTAACAGACGTTGTTACCACGCCCAGGTCAGTCAGCACTCCTCTCAGCCAGAGCATCTCGGCTGCAGCGGCAGCCAGAGCAACATACTCAGCTTCCGTAGACGAGAGCGCTACCGTCGCCTGTTTCCGGGTTGACCAGGTCACCGTGCTTCCATACACCTCGAAGAGGAAACCAGAAGTTGACTTCCGGTCTGGTCCATTTCCCCAATCCGCGTCCGCATAGCCAGTAAGAGGAGGTCCTCCGCCTCGATGATACACCAGGCCGAAATGGAGCGTTCCACGCAGATACCTCAAAATGCGTTTCACTCCACGCCAATGAGTTTCCGTGGCGTTGCTTTGGAAACGACTGTAGTAGTTGACAGCAGCACTGATATCGGGTCGAGTGCTCAGCATCACATACATCAGACAGCCAATTAATTCCTTGTACGGCTTCTTTTCCAGTATACACTCTTTATCTCCATTCTCTTCCACGTCGGGGCGCACTTCCATCGGTGTCTTCACAGGGTGGCAGTCCTGCATCTCGAACCGACGAAGGAGATCTTCCAAGTATTGCGTCTGCTTCAGCACCATGCTATTTCCTTTCCGTTCAATATTTATTCCGAGAAAGTTCTGCAGCTCACCAATGTCAGTCATGCTGAACTTGCTGCTCAACGCTGACTTCAGGCTTTCCACGTCTTCCATGTTCTCGCCAGCAATGATGCAATCATCCACATACAATAAGAAATAAACAGTTTGATTTCCACTTTTCTTCAAGTACAGACAGGGGTCATATTCCGATCTTTTGAAATCCAGACTCAGCAAATACGAGTTTATCTTTTCATTCCAAACACGTGGAGCCTGTTTCAGACCATACAATGATTTTTCTAGTTTACACACCATGTTAGGTACAGTTTTCAGACCCTCAGGTTGCTCCATGTATATTTCCTCTTTCAGTTTTCCATGAAGAAACGCGTTCTTGACATCCATCGTATGGGCAACGAGGTTGCGCTCATTAATTACCGCCAACAGCGCCCGTACTGTGGTCATATGAGCAACAGGAGCGTACGTTTCTTCAAAATCGTAGCCATACTTCTGAGAACAGCCCTTTACGACTAAGCGCGCCTTGAACCGCTTTCCTCCATCTGAAGTTTTCTTTACCCTGAAGACCCATTTGGACTTGATGGACCTTCTTCCAGGTGGTAACTTAGTGAGTTTCCAAGTGTTGTTGGCTTGCAGAGAAGTCAGTTCTTCATCTACAGCCTGCAACCACTCATCCCTGTTTTCACTGTTTTTAACATCTGCAAAAGTTTCCGGCACGTCATCCACGAACGACTGCGCATTGAGAGCTAGCACCGTGAAGTCTTCCAGGTGCTGCGGCCGTTTGACCTCACGACCAGTCCGAGTCTTGACACTGCTTTCCTGGTCTTGTTCCTCTTCCTCACTCTCTTCAAGAATAACGCTTCCATCTTCTTCGTTGTAGCTGTTTTCTGGTGGCTTGAGCTCCTCTTCCGAGTCTTCTACCTTCTTCGACTGTTCCAATCCTGAACTATCTTCATCAAACACCACGTCATGGCCAATGATGATCTTCCTAGTAGCAGGATCCCAGAGCCGATAGCCGTTTGCAGCATAGCCGACCATCACGAGCTTCTTGCTTCGAGAGTCGAGCTTTCCACCGTCACGCTTCTCCTTAGGGACATGCAGGTAGGCGAGGGAGCCGAAAACACGTAGTTTCTCATAGTTCACTGGTTCACCGTACCAAAGCTCAGCAGGCAACTTTCCACTAAGCGCTGTAGTAGGACACCTGTTGATCACGTACATGGCTGCTTGCACTGCTTCTGGCCACAGTTCCCGAGTCCCGGTTGGCCCCAGCATGCAGCGCACAGCATCCAAGATGGTTCTATTCATTCTTTCACTGACTCCGTTCTGGGCTGGCGTAAACGGAACCGTGAGCTCGTACTGAATCCCCTTTTCCTTAAAGAAAGTCTTGATTTCCTTTGATAGGTACTCTCCACCATTGTCACACCTAAAACGACTGATTTTCCGGTTGAAGTGTGCTGTAGCGAGAGCTTCAAACTCCTTGATACGTTCGAAAACCTCTGACTTCTTACTAATTGGGTAAACCGCACAAAAGTGTGTGAAGTCGTCAACGAAGGTCACGAAATACCTTTTTCCGTCAGCTTCCGGGATGATCGGCCCGCAGACGTCACTGTGTACAAGAGCAAGGGGGTACTTCGCACGAACACGTTCAGTCTTGTGAGGAAGTTTGGTCTGCTTCCCTTCCAGACACCGTTTACACAGCTCAGGATTTTCCGCAAATGGCAGGCCAGCAATTTTTGCAAGTTTCTTCATTCCACTGCTACTCAGGTGCGCTAGGCGCCTGTGCCACACACCTGTTTCTGCTTGTGCCCTTCCAGCAACAGCTGCCTCATTTGTCTTACACTGTTTCAAGGTAATCTCGTACAACTCGTTACTGAGATGAGCTGTAGCGAGAGTATTGTTTCCTTGCCTGATCGTGGCTTTTTCATCTTTAAACAGAACAGAACAGTTCTTTGTTCCCAGTTTGCGTACTGACAATAGATTGAATTTCAAGTCAGGTGCAAACAAAACATCACTAATCGTCAGCTTCACGCCATTACCAGCCATTCCAACAATTTTTCCTGTTTTGGTGGCATACACGATCTCTCCAGAAGCTACTTTGATCGATATTGGATTTTTCAGCACTTTGACATCAGTAAGATATTCCTCAGTACAAGTCAGATGCCTTGAAGCCCCCGAATCTAGACAAAATTTCATTTCCTTTGCTCCACACGGTTCCAGCTTGGTTGCTGCATTCGCCGTTGTAGTTAACAAGGTAACATTCGAATTTCCATTTCCTCGATTTCCACCTTTTGGCTTTTCACAGTCACTACTATTCTTCTTTGGACAGTCAGCCCTCTTGTGTCCAACATTTTTGCAAAGATGACACTTAAACTGAAATTTCTTCTGCTGGTACTTCTTCTGTTTCGAACCATAGAACGCGACACAAGGTTGTTTTGATTCCTGCACTCGATCTTTCCTTTTAGCTTCCTCTTCCAATAACCGACTCTTCGTAAAAGCAACGGTTAAATCATTAGCTGAAAGTGTCTCCAAAGCAGTAACAACATTCTCGTACTCTTCTGGCATTGTCAACAGTAAATGGCAAACAACGTCCATCTCTTCCATTGTGCCTCCAGCAGACTTAATCTGCCTAACCAGCTTGTCAAATTTGAGAAAATGCGCTTCCAAAGGTTCCGAAGGATTGTATTTCATTGTGAGCAAAGCCTTTTTGAGTAAAAGTTGACTAGCGATACCTTTTCTCTCAAAAGTAGATTCCAACGCCTTCCACATTTCGTACGCACTCTCCTTGTCTTTAACGTATTCCAGATGAGAATCTGCTATCCTGGACACAATTGCACATCTGCACTTCTTTTCCTTTTTAGTAATTTCCTTGCTTTGTGAAGCTCTACTCTTAGCGTCTTTTTCTTTTTCCACAACAGACAGCATTTCTTCATAATCACGAGATATAAATTCCAACACGCCCATATCGTCCAGCAACATTTCCATTCGAAATTTCCAGCTGTCGAAATTGGTGCCATCTAAGGATGGAATTCTGGCCCTCTCTTTATCGTCTTCCATTTTCCAAGTTTTTAACTTCCAAAAACTCAATTTTAAATTAAAATAAAACGTTTAACTGGGCTCATAACCTAAAATGAATAGAGAGGTAACGCCATCACTTTTAGACGTGTATTTAGACAACACATGCTAGAACCACGACACTGAATTGCGCGCCAAATTAGTTTTCCGACATGGTGGCTTGAGCTCCTCTTCCGAGTCTTCTACCTTCTTCGACTGTTCCAATCCTGAACTATCTTCATCAAACACCACGTCATGGCCAATGATGATCTTCCTAGTAGCAGGATCCCAGAGCCGATAGCCGTTTGGAGCATAGCCGACCATCACGAGCTTCTTGCTTCGAGAGTCGAGCTTTCCACCGTCACGCTTCTCCTTAGGGACATGCAGGTAGGCGAGGGAGCCGAAAACACGTAGTTTCTCATAGTTCACTGGTTCACCGTACCAAAGTTCAGCAGGCAACTTTCCACTAAGCGCTGTAGTAGGACACCTGTTGATCACGTACATGGCTGCTTGCACTGCTTCTGGCCACAGTTCCCGAGTCCCGGTTGGCCCCAGCATGCAGCGCACAGCATCCAAGATGGTTCTATTCATTCTTTCACTGACTCCGTTCTGGGCTGGCGTAAACGGAACCGTGAGCTCGTACTGAATCCCCTTTTCCTTAAAGAAAGTCTTGATTTCCTTTGATAGGTACTCTCCACCATTGTCACACCTAAAACGACTGATTTTCCGGTTGAAGTGTGCTGTAGCGAGAGCTTCAAACTCCTTGATACGTTCGAAAACCTCTGACTTCTTACTAATTGGGTAAACCGCACAAAAGTGTGTGAAGTCGTCAACGAAGGTCACGAAATACCTTTTTCCGTCAGCTTCCGGGATGATCGGCCCGCAGACGTCACTGTGTACAAGAGCAAGGGGGTACTTCGCACGAACACGTTCAGTCTTGTGAGGAAGTTTGGTCTGCTTCCCTTCCAGACACCGTTCACACAGCTCAGGATTTTCCGCAAATGGCAGGCCAGCAATTTTTGCAAGTTTCTTCATTCCACTGCTACTCAGGTGCGCTAGGCGCCTGTGCCACACACCTGTTTCTGCTTGTTCCCTTCCAGCAACAGCTGCCTCATTTGTCTTACACTGTTTCAAGGTAATCTCGTACAACTCGTTACTGAGATGAGCTGTAGCGAGAGTATTGTTTCCTTGCCTGATCGTGGCTTTTTCATCTTTAAACAGAACAGAACAGTTCTTTGTTCCCAGTTTGCGTACTGACAATAGATTGAATTTCAAGTCAGGTGCAAACAAAACATCACTAATCGTCAGCTTCACGCCATTACCAGCCATTCCAACAATTTTTCCTGTTTTGGTGGCATACACGATCTCTCCAGAAGCTACTTTGATCGATATTGGATTTTTCAGCACTTTGACATCAGTAAGATATTCCTCAGTACAAGTCAGATGCCTTGAAGCCCCCGAATCTAGACAAAATTTCATTTCCTTTGCTCCACACGGTTCCAGCTTGGTTGCTGCATTCGCCGTTGTAGTTAACAAGGTAACATTCGAATTTCCATTTCCTCGATTTCCACCTTTTGGCTTTTCACAGTCACTACTATTCTTCTTTGGACAGTCAGCCCTCTTGTGTCCAACATTTTTGCAAAGATGACACTTAAACTGAAATTTCTTCTGCTGGTACTTCTTCTGTTTCGAACCATAGAACGCGACACAAGGTTGTTTTGATTCCTGCACTCGATCTTTCCTTTTAGCTTCCTCTTCCAATAACCGACTCTTCGTAAAAGCAACGGTTAAATCATTAGCTGAAAGTGTCTCCAAAGCAGTAACAACATTCTCGTACTCTTCTGGCATTGTCAACAGTAAATGGCAAACAACGTCCATCTCTTCCATTGTGCCTCCAGCAGACTTAATCTGCCTAACCAGCTTGTCAAATTTGAGAAAATGCGCTTCCAAAGGTTCCGAAGGATTGTATTTCATTGTGAGCAAAGCCTTTTTGAGTAAAAGTTGACTAGCGATACCTTTTCTCTCAAAAGTAGATTCCAACGCCTTCCACATTTCGTACGCACTCTCCTTGTCTTTAACGTATTCCAGATGAGAATCTGCTATCCTGGACACAATTGCACATCTGCACTTCTTTTCCTTTTTAGTAATTTCCTTGCTTTGTGAAGCTCTACTCTTAGCGTCTTTTTCTTTTTCCACAACAGACAGCATTTCTTCATAATCACGAGATATAAATTCCAACACGCCCATATCGTCCAGCAACATTTCCATTCGAAATTTCCAGCTGTCGAAATTGGTTCCATCTAAGGATGGAATTCTGGCCCTCTCTTTATCGTCTTCCATTTTCCAAGTTTTTAACTTCCAAAAACTCAATTTTAAATTAAAATAAAACGTTTAACTGGGCTCATAACCTAAAATGAATAGAGAGGTAACGCCATCATTTTTAGACGTGTATTTAGACAACACATGCTAGAACCACGACACTGAATTGCGCGCCAAATTAGTTTTCCGACTTTCAACAGTTACTCCTCTGTATCCCCCCCCCCCCCCACGCCCTGCTCTTTCCCTTCCTACAGCAAATGAAAAAAATTGATTTTTACCATCAGCGTTTGTTTACGTTTTTGTCTGCACCTTTTATGAGGGTACTACTTGCTGCATATTTATATGCTCTGAAATATACTTAGGCTGGATTTCACCACTTTAACGTGAAAACTATCGTGTACACGATAGCGCTATCGTATCGGTAAAAAATGTTAACGGCTTTCACCATGCACCGTTACCGTTTCGTTAGCTTTCGAGTGGATTTTCCGTGCGTTAGCGAAAACGATAATTTTCATACCTGCGACTCATTTGGTGTAGTCTAATGTAGTCTAATCAACATTTTAACTTCTTTCTCCGAAAAAATAGGGGGTTTTTCACGTTTATTTCCACTTTTAGGTTGAAATTGTTGAAATAAATTTGACGTAAACAAAGCAGGCGAATTCTATTGACACAACCAAACCTAACGAGAGGATGTCTGCTTTTTTGAATCGATAGCTATTCAAACGTTAAAAGGCACTATCGTGAGGTGGTGAAATTCAGCCAATTATGTCTTTTTAACGAACAAATTGCGATTTTTGTCCACAAACAATTTGTCTGAAATTGTCTGATTGTAAAATCACCACACAGTCTGTTAATTTCGGCCGTTAAAAAGACATAATATATTTCAGAATATCCAATGGTTTCAGAAAAAACGTAAACAAACGCGACTGCGTTGATGTCCTTAACTAGTGTTGTTGAGGGCCAGATGTTGCAAAAAAGGGTATAGGGTGCAAAATAAGATGAATATGAAATGGATTTGTAGAGTTTTCGGATAAAGCTCGCAGGTAACGCTATTTGTGATATTTCCTGCACCTTATCGCCGGGCTGAGACCCGTCACCCACTCAGTCCCATACATTTCCCCTATCTGTCTCACAGAGATACCTTATTTCAAAGCCTTCACTGTCCCATTGAAAAGGAAAGACTGATGGCGATATCACAATATATTTTAAGCTTGAAAGTGGAGTGTAGTTTGTTCGTTTTCCCAACACCCAGTTACCACCACATTAACACAAGTGGATCAGACAATGATTCTGGAAGGTGGTGTTGATTCGGCGATAATCAGATGCTTGGAGAACGGCAATAAATAACACCTTTCCGAGGAATAAACTGTTGAATATTTTTTTTTAAATCAAATTTAAGGGGAAATACACCCATTTGGTTCGCAATGCTACGTACTTCAAGCCCTACTCCGAAGTTACAGGGCGAGTGAAAAGTGTTTATAGGGGGATGTAAACCTGAGACTCTTTGTCGTGAGGTAGTGTTGTATTTTTGCATGAAATGGAGTAATAAGCCCACAGGAGCGATTTTAAACAGTCAACTACCAGTCCACATGTTTTTCTGACAGATCGCGAAAACACAACACTACCTCACGCGAAATATTTTTTTGTAACGTTTCGGATTAAAACAGTATGATTTTATCGTCACATTTAGTAGAAAAGCTTGATAAATGTTTGTAATATTTACCGCCGCCATGTTACATGTTGACAATTTTTATTTCACTTACGGAAGTTCGTAATTGCAACACCATTTCTCTACTTTTTCTCCTGTAAAAGCTAAACATAGTGTCCTACTTTCACTCGTTCGTTTCGCGTTCAAATAGCACACTATGTTTAGCTTTTAGAGTAGACACAACCGATACGATATTGCAATTTACCAGTCTCCGGTGGTACTAAAATGTAAACATTACTTTTGTCGAATATTTACTTTCGCACAGTGGTTTTGGCGGAGTTCGTCGAGAATGTATGGTGGCCCTTAAGGCTGAATTTCACCACCTCACGATAGTGCCTTTTAACGTTCGAATAGCTATCGATTCGAAAAAGCAGACATCCTCTCGTTAGGTTTTGTTGTGTCAATAGAATTCGCCTGCTTTGTTTACGTCAAATTTATTTCAACAATTTCAACGTAAAAGTGGAAATAAACGTGAAAAAACCCTTATTTTTTCGGAGAAAGAAGTTAAAATGTTGATTAGACTACATTAGACTACACCAAATGAGTCGCAGGTATGAAAATTATCGTTTTCGCTGACGCACGGAAAATCCACTCGAAAGCTAACGAAACGGTAACGGTGCATGGTGAAAGCCGTTAACATTTTTTACCGATACGATAGCGTTATCGTGTACACGATAGTCTTCACGTTAAAGTGGTGAAATCCAGCCTAAATCATTTTTTATCGTCAGCATCGATAGCCAGGTGATGTAGATGGTCGTATTGAGAGCACAGTCACACCGGTTCGATCCCGATCAAATGAAATCTTTTCTGGTCAGCATTCACCTCTGATATGTTCAGCATGTCATGCGAATGTCATGTAAACTATTTCCGGAATCCTACATAAAACAGTAGGTACCTATTATCAACTAACAGATTGGGTACCTAATTGGTAGTGTTGCCAGCTGAGCATGTTGGATAATTCTTCAGTTCATTACCTGACGAGATAACTAACTGTATGTTGAGGTTTAACTGTACCTATATAATATAGACTAATATAGAGTATTTATTTTTATTGTTATTATTATTATTATTTTAATAAAAAACCACAAACTCGACTGGAAATACCTGATAATGCCACCATAAAACTTATTGGTTTCCCTTTATTTTTCCCTCTTACTTTTTTTTCATTTCCTCTACAGAATCTAGAGAGGGTGGAGGAGGAGCGCTCCCCCTCTGTGTACCTGTGGAGAGGTTAGAGGGTGGGGGGGGGGGGGGGGGGGCCAGCGCCCCATCCGGGTAGTTTGAGCACTCAGCAGGACTCAGCAGCGAGTCAGTCAGTTTGTCTCTGCGGCCGGTCGAGTGAGGTGGTGCCCCGTTCCAAACTTCTTGTTCGAGTCGGGCGCGAAACTTTTCACCTTCCGCGGCGGTAAGCTGACATTTTGGTTTTTGGTTTATTATTTTATATTGTGATGGTAGATTTCAGAGAACCCTATATAACCTCCTCTTGGCTACTTATTTTCTTGTAGTTGTGGTTTTATTTTTTATTTTTTGTGGCTACAATATGTTTGCTTTCTAAGGATGACTTTCACGAGTTATTTAACGTGCAGGTAAAGTTAGTGGGTTTATCTTCCGGAAAAAGTAGCCGGAAACTTTATCTTGTAGTTAAAAGTTCATTAACGTCACGTTACGGACCCTTTATTTTAGGAGGAACATGTATACATTCTCGACGAACTCCACCAAAACCACTGTGCGATAGTAAATATCCGACAAAACTAATGTTTACGTAATAGTACTGCCGGAAACTGGTATTTGCAATATCGCCATTGGTTGTGTCTACTCTAAAAGCTAAACATAGTGTGCTATTCGAACGCGAAACGAACGAGTGAAAGTAGGACACTATGTTTAGCTTTTACAAGAGAAAAAGTAGAGAAATGGTGTTGCAATTACCCACTTCTGTAAGTGAAATAAAAATTTGTCAACAGTAGGTACTTATAATGGCATCGTGAAATAGCACAACTGTATGTCAAGCGCTTTCACTAAATGTGACGATAAAATCTTCATGTTTTAGCCCGAAAGTTAAAAAAATATATTCCGCGTGAGGTAGCGTGGGGTTTTCGCGATCAGTCAAAAAAATATGTGGACTGGTAGTTGACTGTTTAAAACCGCTGCTGTGGGCTTATTACTCCATTTCATGCAAAAATACAACGCTGCCTCGCGACAAAGAGTCTCAGGTTTATATCCCCCAATAAACACCTTTGACTCGCCCTGCAACTTCGGAGAAGGACTTGAGGTAGGTACGTAGCATTGCCAACCATTGCCAAACATATATTTCCCCTAGAGTGTTCGAAGCAGATTTCCCAATTTCTCACTGGTTTCTTTTATTGCAACTGTTTTGCAAATGCTAGCATCGCATACCTCAAGAAAAGTGCTGTATCTCGAAAACCAGTAAAAAAATGGGAAATCTGCTTCGAACACTCCCTAGAACATTGTTAGGGCTAGGTACAGGCAAAATTTTGTGTCTTTCCAACCAAGGGTAAACCTTGAAAATGAATCGCCGCTCGCAATTTTAATCTTATGGCGGCAAAAAATGCACCGTCAGGTATAGCGGACCCTTAAGGTACGTTTTGTACCTGTACAAAAAAATAGCGGCGGTATTGCTATGAGAAAGAGTACGCCCCATCAAAAGGTCGTGGGTTCGAATCCGCACCTGTCGTTTCCATTTTTCTCTTCCTAAGAATGCAAGTACGTCAGTGACATGCAGATTGGCGTATAGACGTCAGGCGTGTGCAAGGCTGACACGGACATGCATTTGGCAAATTCGTAATGTCGCTTGGGGTTTGGGTGTTGAATTGAATGTGCGATCAGATTAAATCGTCACTCATGATACGTTTGTCATTATCACTTCCTGGCTCTTTATTATTAAATTGCGGTGGTCTTACTGTGGCCTATAGTGGGGAGACTGCAGACTCGTATTACTGCGTGAGGTCCTGGGTTCGAATCCCGGTAGCAAGAGTTTTCTTTTGACAGAATGGATGTCATACCAAATATTCATTTGGTTTCGTCCATCAGTCAGTTTCTTTAATTAATATCATAAAATTCATAAACTGTAAACTTGTGCCTCTCAGTAGCCGAGTGGTGAAGGGGACAGCATTGTGTCCTGAGAGGTCCAGGTTCAAAACGTTTTCCGCTTATTACGACATGGATGTACTAGCTTCGGCCCACTCCAACACTGGCTTCGGCCCTGTTCTGTTCGGCTTTGGCCAAAAAATCTCCCAACCCACTTATCTGCACCTACGATATTTTGTTCACTGAACGTTGCTATTTTGAATTTTTTTTTTCAATATTTTTTGACAATTTTTAATATCTGACAGATTGACAAGAGTCTCTGAGCATTATTTTGGGCATGATATTCTCAGATAGGAGCGAGGGGTTAACCACTCGTTGGGAATCATTGGAAATCTTTATGAAATCTCTGGGAATCTTGGAGTTTTTTTGAGTGGTTACCCCTTCAGGGTTCATCTTTCTATGAATATCATTGGGACTCATTGGAAATCTCAGTGGAATCTCAAGGAATCTCTGGAGCGGTTACCCCCTCGGATAATAGGAGTGAGATTCATACAAAAGTAGTTCCTTCATGTTACTTACCCCATGTCACCCTCCTCCGGTCATCGATCTTCAACCCTTTGAGCCTCTTTTACCAGACATTTCCTTTTTATTAAACCTTTATCGGGGAGGAAAACTCCCCAGATTCTTTGTGTACCAAAAAAAACCCCCCAGTGACGAGCGATGACACCGCAATCTCGGCCATCCATCACTGCATATCAGCTCACATAAGGCCCATATTCTCATATTCTCTGTTAGCTGTCCCGCCGAAGGCATCCGGGCGGTGCACTGCCAATATCCCCATCCTGGAAATTGAAAATAAAATCAATCCGGAAAATTCGACCTTGTTGCGATCGAGTCTGATTGAAGTCGAGTTTTTCCTGCTGATTTAAATAATGCTTTCATATTGGTCTGGAAGCTTCAACTGAATTTGTAACGTTTCAGAAAGTTGTAGGTACTTTCCGAAACGTTTTGTAGGGACTGTGGTACTGAGTTCGAATCTCGGTAGCAGCAGTATTTTGTTGGGTGTCACAACAAACCTTATTTGGCTTCGGTATATGGACTATAAACAACATAAAACAAGCGGTACGACACGGTCGGACAAAACTTTACCTGCTTACTTGCGTGATTCCTAGAAAAAAGCCCCTGGTTAAATGATTGGAGACGGAAAAACTTTTTGACGAAAGGAATGGCCCCAGAATGTTCCCCCGAGTACTTAGAGACCCCACACGACGTACTATGGCAACCACCCAAAACTACCCCCTAAAACGAGGTGAGGTGGTTGGGGAAGCTCGGAAAAACTTTTTGACAAAAGAAATTGCCTCAGAACGTTTCCCCGAGCATTTTGATACCCCATACAACGTACTTTGGAAAGTAACCAAAACTCCCCTCATAAGGGAGGGGGGGGGGGTGGCGAAAAAACATTTTGACCAAATATATTGCCTCAGAACGATCTCCCGGTCATTTTGAGCCCACACAACCCATATTTCGCAAACCACTCCAATCTACCCCCCAAAGGGGGGTGGGGTGCTTGGATACGTTCAGAAAAACTTTTTGACACAAAAAATTAATTCACAACGTTACCCCGAACAGTTTGAGACCCCATAAGCCGCACTTTAAAAGTGACTCAAAATTGCCCCCCCCCCCCCCCGGGGGGGGGGGGCTCAGGATAAGCCATATACCATTTGTAACGAGTATGGCGGTTGTCACGTGTCCTATCCAGAACTACTCGTATACCACAAACCATTGAATCCTCTGATTTCACCCTTTTACAGGCCCAGGGGGGACTTCCCCCCTTTTTCCAGCGTCCAGGGAGTTATGCGGGGGTAGTGGGTGGTATCATTGGATTCGTGATTATTTGTTCTATAATTGTCTAAAATTTCATCAAAATCGTTAGAGCCGATTTTGAGCAAATATTTTTTTTCCACCTTTTGGGGGAGTTTTTGGGGGGTAATCCCCCTTAATTTTAAAGGGGGGAAACTGGGCTTCCGGATTCTGATTTCTTCCAATTTTAGAAAGGTCACCACCGATTTTGAAAAAAATCGGTTGAAAAATGCGCCGTCCAGGTCAATGCCACATACATAGCTAGCTAGCTAGCTAGCTACACACATACGTACTGACACGGAGTACCTGACCTCTTCTAAAAATTCCTGGGGGCAAACTTTTCGTCGGAGGAAAAAAGTGAGAAGGTTTTCATATTCCGAAGGAATGGACGTTTCCGAAATGTATATGCAAGTTTCAATCGCTTTTGAGGTCTGGGAGCAATGACGGTTCAAAGTTGAGGTTTGCCGAAAATTGGCCTGCACGAATACAATACTTTACCTTACGTATACTCCGTATACAGGTAAAGTAATAAAGGGTTCGACAATGGTCGCACTTGACTTTCTCGCAATTTTTATCGAAAATTTGATTTTTTTTTTTTACGTGAATTATTGTCAGAATTTTAACTTTTTCTAAAAAGTATTTTGCCTCACACTGGACGATACTTTTAGGCACCTGCATACCGAATTTCAAACATATCCGTCAAACAGTGAAGTGTCGTTCGACGCGCAAAGTATATGTTTTCTATTTTGCATGTCACCGTCTTAATTTTTAAGTAAATGAAAATCTATTGAAAATACCCTTGAAGCATCTATCTGAGACCACTTTCACCAATTTTGAAGAAAATCCGTTGATTAGTGTTGTTGCAAATGTGACCTAACCAATCAAAAACGTGATTTCCATTTTTGGAAAATTTTTCCTACGATAATGCCAATATTGGCCCAAATTTTTGGCCCATCTCAAAAAGAATAAAAATGATCCTGGAGCATCTATCTGGGAACACGACTGCAAAATTTGAAGGTTCTAACTTTATTACCGTACCGTGAAATGCGTCTTGAGTAGACAAAAACGAGATTATAGCTTTTTTTCCTATTTTTGACTTTATTTTGCCTATATTGGCCGCAATTTTGAATTGATTGAATATTTCTTCGACAAACCTTTAAGTAATGTTATAAAGCACAAGTTTATGGATTTTTGTGAAATTCCGGCTAATACTGTTCATGGGGCCAAGATTTTCACGTATGGGCCAATTTTGGCCCAAATTTTCGGCCCATCTCCAAAACAATAAAAATGATCCTGGAGCATCTATCTGGGAACACGACTGCAAAATTTGAATGTTCTAACTTTATTACCGTACCGTGAAATGCGTCTTGAGTAGACAAAAACACGATTTTGAATTTTTTTTGACACTTTTTTGACAATAGTGGGCGCAATTTTTGAGTAATCAAAATTAAATTAAAAATGTATCTCGGAACTGATTTTAGACATCTATATTCCAAATTTGAGCCAAATCGGTTGACTGGTGTGACCTGTAGCCGCGCTACAGACAAACGGACGGACGTACGTACGTACGTACGTACGTACGTACGTACGTACGTACGTACGTCGGACGGACATGACCTAAAAACCATTTTTTTGGTATCTAGGACCTCTGAAACGCCTTTTGCAATGAAAATCTCAAAATCGAAATTTCGCACGATAACATAACTTTCTCAGCCCATGTATTACATACGGGCGAGAAAGTAAAAATACGGTATTGTAGGTACAGGTTCTGAGGTGGACTAAATGGTCGACTTTTGAGGAGCAGTGAGAGCCGGGTCACACCGGTTCGATCCCGATCCTACCAAAAAGTTTTTCTGCTCGGCATTCACCTCTGATATGTTCAGCATGTCAAGTGAAATGTATATCGAGGCTGTGGTGGTTCGGAACCCACCTAAAACTGTAGGTCCCCATCGTTTACTCGATGGCTGGGGAGCTGGTATTTGGTAGTGCTACCAGCTGAGCACAATGGATAGTTCTTGAAAACGATCTAGTTGCTGGGCTTGTCCCCCCAACCCTCAGCTATTATTAGCTAGTCAGTTGTTGTTGTACAGGTTCTAAGAGCAGAAAATCAGAAATTTGATTGTTTCGGGAAATATTTATTTTATGTCTTTGCCTTTAGACGACAGCTGAGAGCCGGCAATGACATTTCTTATGGAGATATAGCGCTCCAGGAGTGATATTTACCTCCATCAAAGTATAAACTACTTAAGTTATTCTTACGAAACTCAGAATGACAGCGGAAAGGTCAAAGGGTTGTTGTATGATGCAAATTAAATTGAGAGAGCCATTTGTAAACAACAAAGAAGAAGGGGACAAATGTACAATAACAGCATCAACATAATATAACGACTCGCAGGGACAAAAGACAAACGACTTTCGAGCCCTCGTTGTATCATATTTCCTTTCTTACATTTTATTTTGATGAATACTGTTATAGAACCTTGCCTTTTTGACGAATTTTCTTGAATCAAATTGTTATTCCTTGCCTACATTTCTATTACCACTCTATGCCGTCTCTATAGGCAGCCTAAGCCCCCGATTACACCTTACAATTTCCAATCCAAATATGATCATAAAAAAATATGATTAAGAAAAATTGTAAGGTGTAAAGTGAAT
This sequence comes from Mesopsocus fuscifrons, assembly GCA_950004255.1. Taxonomy (NCBI): domain Eukaryota; kingdom Metazoa; phylum Arthropoda; class Insecta; order Psocodea; family Mesopsocidae; genus Mesopsocus; species Mesopsocus fuscifrons. The sequence goes on from OX465377.1 coordinate 18,921,781, forward strand.
TGAGTCAATTATGATACAATTTGTATCGGCCGGTACAAATTGTATCATAACTGCTGCGACTACCTTCCTCTAGGCTGCGATGTGTTTGTTGTTGTTGGGTTAGACCGTTGAAAATGGCGGCTGAGGTAAGTGGAATGGAAATGACCCGTATTTTAATAGAAAATGTGGAGGAGTACGAATTTCTTATAACGATGAATTGAAAGAATATAGCAGAAATTATTTAACCTAAAACGGTTCAAAAAAGGACCCTAAAAATTTTTGGAATTCAATTTTTTTACCATGTCAAGTTGGCATCACTGCTAAACATGATCATATTTTTATTGTGAAGTGTATTACAGTTTTTCTAAAATTTTATGATGCTAAAAAAATAGGATCATATAAAAATAGGATCATATTTTTTTTGTAAGGTGTAATCGGACCCTAACACACGTATATTTTACAAAAACTACATCCAGGTCCTTGATTTACAGAAGAACAAAATGGATAGTCTCCACGGTGACTTGGTGATACCACAGGTGATACTTAGACATTTTTAAAGAACGGAAAATAAACTTGTATCACAGAAACACTATAATGCGACCTGTTTCGTCTTGCGACATCATCAGGCAACTGAGGTACAAACAGAAAAGCCTACCTATATATACCTATGGACTAGGGGTGGTGGGGTTTGAGCCTTACAAAAGAACCTCTCAGTATCAAAGCGGTCAAGAGGCGTCCGAGTTCTGTCCTGAGAGGTCTAGGTTTGAATCCCAGAGTAGGCAGAATTTTTTTCTGCGACACGGAGTACCTGATCCTCTTCTTTTAGGTCCTGCGACCGAACTTTTCGTCAGTCGCAAATAGTTAATGGATAGGGATGGATGTTTCCAATATGTCCAGGTACGTGTTTCAGTGGCTTTGATGGCTCAGGTCTCAGGTACACCATGACCCACTGTTGGGCCAGTACGAACTACTCTGGCCCACGAAAGCAGCCTTCACCAGTGCTGCTGCCCACACAATGGACTCTACCACCCGATCAGAGTGGGCCATATAGGGCCATCAATGCCAGGCAATATAGGCTGGCCGAGTGATTTGGGAGCAAATTTGAGACTCGCACACGTATAAAGATAATGTAAAAATTCAGGATCAATGAAAACTGATAACCTCCAAGCTGGAAAACAATGTGTTGTGTTCATCTTTAAGTTCAACACCTCGCCGACAACATGAAGTAACAGCCCGGGAGCAAACGTCAGGAAAATAAAGAAAATACGGTGGAGATAACAAACTCTTCACTCTGTCTTCAATAAATACCCGACAACGCAACACTTTATTGGAAATGGGGGAACCGCTGATGCTGCTGGGGGTGGGAGGGGGTTGCTTTACCTGTTGCCACAATGTCTGGAAAATACACCACACATCCATATTGGAAATGCCAAACAACATCTCGAGATTGAAATATGAGCGCGCGAGACGGAAAGGTGCACACCTTCAGCTTCGGGCTGATTTAAAATATAATACATGCCTAGTACGGAGTCGATCGCACTTGAAGGGAATGCTCAAGGGGAATTTTCGTTCTTCATGTTCTTTGTGTCTTGTATTCCTTTTGGCATACTGTGTTGAGTACGGTTATTGCACCGCCATTTGTAAGGAATTTGAAGGAATTCGTTCTCCAGTGAAAGCTAAACATAGCGTCCTATTCGCAGTCTAATGTTACCTCGTTCGAGTAGCACACTATGTTTAGCTATTGAAGAAGCCCTGCTGGCCATTGGCGGTCGGTCCCATGTAGAACCGTACTGTACTTCCTTACTTACAGTTAATTCACAATCGTGAAATACGTGGCAGCAGAATGTTTCCTTTTTATTTAGGAACCTGTAGGATATTTGTTATATGTTCTGAAATATAATATGTCTTTTTTCAAAACTGAGACTACTGGTAGGTACGACTACAATAGGAAGATTTTTCTTCGAAATCTACCTAGAAGCCAGAGTGCCGAAATTGCGTTTAATTTGTACGTGCTGTATACGAGACGTTATAGGCTGGTACACGGCTATACCAATTGGTAGCTAAATACTGAAAATAATATACACTCTCTTCAACTTTACTCTCTATAACGAACGAACGCTATACGGTCCCATGACGAAGCCTGTCTTCACAATTGACTCGCTTTATACCTCTCTATAGCGACTACATTGACATGATCCCGTGATGTTTGTTATATAGAGGGAGTCGTCTATAGGTAGATAGGTACTAGGAAGGTACATTAAGTAAGGGGTGGGGGTGGGGGGGGGGGATTAGCGGGGTCTCGAAAATGGAACCCATTCCTCTTGCCCTAACCTTTATAATGGAACACTCGAAAAGTAAAATACGGGGGTTGGGAGGAGGGTAGACCTGTTGCGGGGACTGGAAAATGCACGACACCCTCCCCGTAAATAACGGTTCTTCGATTAGCCAGAGAGCTCTCGAAACCACCCCCGAGAAGATGCCAGCTCCAGCGCTGATTGATTTTTGAGCATTAAAAATTTACGGACGAGAATGGGGGGGGGGGGGGATCTAGAGAAACTGGAGGAAGAAAAAAGGTTAGAGTGCTTACTTTCAAAAAAGGGTTAGGTAACTTTTAGCGTCCCTATATTAAAACTTATAGGCATTCCAAATTTAGTGGTTAGCTTGGCCTGAAGGTACAGGTGTTAACTAAAGAAACTGATTGTTGGTATATTGTAGAAGCCAAATGAATATTTGCTGGTACCAGCAGGTATATTCCCTTTCTCGACCGCCAGAATACCCACTCAACTAACACATTCAAAAATTATTGTAAGAAGAACTGTTCTCCATATATTGCATCATGGCGTGCCTTATCTTCTTTCAATAATTTTGGGTTTTCTGGCGTTCGAGAAAGGGAACCTGCAGGAGCCGAACCTTTATAGAACCTTAGTCTTACCACTGTTGCAACTTACGAGGATATCCCTTCCAGTTGGTTTTTCAACCAACAGAAAATAATTGCTGTTCCCAGGATTTGAAGGATTAGAGTCCAGTGACTACACTATACTTCATCACAGAAGATAGCCCAAATACCCATCATTACTGTCAATAGTTTTTCCAGCTAGTAGGCAATAAGAAACATCAACAAACAGCATTGTTTTTAACCCACATTTCTGTTATTTTATCTTACATTCTTATCTTTTGGGAAAAATTTACCATAGAGAGATGAAGCAAGATTTTATTTAGTCTGATATCTTTCAATCGCCGTCCTTCAGGCCTCTTGCAGACGCCTTTTCTACAATAAAACGGGTAAAATGGGAAGTAGAAAACTTTGATGGGAAGTTGGAACGGTTATGTCCCAAGTTATCGGGAGTTGCCCAAGGCTCAGTTACATTTGGAGGAAAAACAGAGCTACGGAAAATAAATTGATTGGAGAATGTTTTTACGGCGACTGTGTTGTACAAGGGCGTGGATATGTTCCCGCTCCGTTGAGCTGATTACAATGACCTCGTGTTTGCTAAAGAACGAGCTTGCTGTATGGTATCCAATTTTGTGAATCGCCATATCAGCATAAAGGACTTCCAAGCGGTTTTGTAGAACTCTAAATTTGTTCCAAAGGTTTTCTCCCTTCGTAGATATAGCGGGTAGAAAATTTTGATTTCCGGTTTTCATAGTTGTGACAGTAGAGTAGCTGTGTCCTTGTCAGACTTTGATAGATCGATCTTTAGTTTATGGTTTATGGTTAGCTTACAGTGAGATAGGTAGCAGAAGACGCGGAGCTTAGCAAAAGGTGACGTAACCAAATGGTGACGTCATTTTCGCCTCCCGTACCAACTTAAAATCCGGGCACTTTAGAGTGCAATAACTTTTTATTTAGTGGTCAGGTCATTTCCTGAGGTACAGAGTTTTCCACATTGTCCATCTTGGGAACGGGATCGAACCGGTTCTCAGTTTTCTTCTAACGATATCCATCTCTAGACCACTCGGCTATATCAAGGCTGTTAGGCTAAACATGTGGAAGGTAATAGGAAAAGCGAAATGGAAAGTCGCGGTAGCGCAATGCTGTGCGGTCTGCGTGATTTGCTGTCAAATTGGAGGCATTGAGCAGGGACCGCTGATTCACCCGTCAAATATTCTATTACAACACGTATGATATTCAGATTGCGTGAAACGCTCTCGGGTCTATTCATATTTTACCGGGTATTCACCTCACTCTGCAGGAACTACACCACTGAAATCGTACGTATGTCTCTAGTGGGGGGGGGGGGGGGGGAGGGGGTGGGGGGGGGGCAAGCCCAGCAACCAGACCATTTCAAGAATTATCCGTCGTGCTCAGCTGGCAGCACTACCAAATACCAGCTCCCAGCTGGTATTTGGTAGTCCACGACGGGGACCTACAGTTTTTGGAAAGGTTCCGAACCACTACAGCCTCGATGATATGCTGAACATATCAGAGGTGTAATGGCCGGTCAGAAAAACTTAGGTAGGACAGATCGAAGCGAAGTTTCTCTTTAAAGACTACCTAATGGTTGCTCGGCTACCCCTAGTTTTTTTGTACCTCAGTTTTTCCTGAATCTATAGGTTCGTTATCGTCATGGGAAAAAATCCATTTCGATGACTATAAATACAGACAAAAGAAATGCGAAACAAGCCGTGACAAGAGAAAAGATTGAACATGGAATTTCACAACTGACTGGAAAGGGATAATTTTTTCCTGGTAAAATTGATGAGAAAAAGTGACTTTGTATTCGGTACAGCACCAGGAATTCAATCTGCGGTACTGGATACATACGCTTCAAGGCACATCGTCATTTACAGGCCATGGACTTTTTACTTTTTCAGATTCTAAGCGGACTTTCCCACAGAAATTTTGTTCCATGAGCTCACTTAATGCTGGTCTTACAGTGCGTTTTGGACGGCCATTCTGCCGAGTTGGCATCCCCGGACGTATGGGGATGGATGGCAGGTTCTTTGTTTGTACCTGCCATCCCTAAGTTGCCATTCCAGCCCCTCCATTCCTGAACCTTGGGGGTAGATTAACGCGAGGGGTTAACCACTCGCTGGGAATCATTGGAAATCTTTATGAAATCTCAGGGAATCATGGAATTTTTTGGAGTGGTTACCCCTTCGAGGTTCATCTTTCTATGAATATCGTTGGGAATCTTTGAAAATCATTATGGAATCTCAGGGAATCTCAAGAAATGTCTGGAGTGGTTACTCCCTCGGTCTAACGGATGCCGATTGCGCTGGAGACGTATTCCAGAAACTGGAGCCCTGGGCTCCCTACCTTGTTCCCGAAAATACTGAGCGCAGACAGAGAAGAATTTTAATCAGTACTGTACTTTTCAATCACCCCTCGTATTGGCCCAATTGCTGGTATACGTTACACCTCCGGCGAGACGTGACAGCCCGATCCTTCGGTAATAACAATCCTGTCGCCTCCAACCCTTTCCTTACTCTTCCCCTCAAATTGGTCTTCTTCGATTTTTAACTGAGATGAAAGATTTTTAAATTCTACCCTGAGTCGTGATCCGTTCGGAAAAATGGAAACGACGTGCTGATCAGGAAAAGTGCTGAAATTCAGATTGAAAAATAGGGGCGCAGATGCCACCAAAGTGTATCAGATGAATGCTGCTGTTAAGGGCGTCTACGCAGTCGTGTTTGTTTACGTTTTTTCTGCACATTTTATGAGTAAACTATTGGATGTTTAAATGCTCTGAAATATAATATGTCTTTTTTACGGCCGAAATTAACAGGCCACGTGCATGGTGATCAGTTAATTTCGCACAAATTTTTTGTTCGTAAAATCACCACACAGCCTGTTAATTTCGGCCGTTAAAAAGACATATTATACTTCAGAATATTTAAATATCAAATAGTTTCCTCATAAAGTGTGCAGAAAAACGTAAACAAATAGCGAATGCATGTTCGGCTTTAAATTCCTCCAGATTTTGCTAATGCTAAAAAATAACCGTAGCTGCGGGTATAAAACCGCATTTTACACTGCAATGCTCCCCACTCTGCTGGACAAGCGCAGCATTTTAATCAGTGGTATACGTAAGGTAAATACGAATATCAAATGTAAATAGAAATCAATCCCATGCGGAGGAGCTTTTGGCGAAGCAGAAGGGAAGCTATTTCAAATTTAGTCATTTTTTAATTTATTCCATTAGAAAACATGAGCCGTCTGGATAGGATGTTGACGGGTAAACCACAAACTTGTAATTAAACTAAACAATTATTTAACTTGGGAATTGAGTCTTGGCTCACCCAAGTGTTTGGATGGAGAATTGGGAATGTTGATGTCGATCTGGGAAATGCACTTGGAGACCATCAACGCAGATCAACTCATGCAAACAGCTCATTTCTAACATCAACATTCTAGGTCAGTTCCAAAGTTCAAAGCCAGCTTCACACCGTATATCGAGTGGTTAAGGTCGACTACACGTACCTGAGACTCTTTGTCGTGAGGTAGTGTTGTATTTTTGCATGAAATGGAGTAATAAGCCCACAGGAGCGATTTTAAACAGTCAACTACCAGTCCTCATGTTTTTCTGACAGATCGCGAAAACACAACACTACCTCGCGCGAAATATTTTATCGTCACATTTCGTAGAAAAGCTTGATAAATGTTTGTACTATTTACTGTAGCCATGTTACATTTTGACAATTTTTATTTCACTTACGGAAGTGGGTAATTTCAACAGCATTCCTCTACTTTTTCTCCTGTAAAAGCTAAACATAGTGTCCTACTTTCACTCGTTCGTTTCACGTTCAAATTGCACACTATGTTTTGCTTTTAGAGTAGACACAACCATTGCGATATTGCGGTTACCAGTCTCCGGCAGTACTAATATGTAAACATTAGTTTAGTCGAATATTTACTTTCGCACAGTGGTTTTGGTGGAGTTCGTCGAGAATGTATATACAGCCTTAACCACTCGTTGGGAATCTCGTTGGGAATCATTGGAAATCTTTATGAAATCGCAGGGAATCTTTGAATTTTTTTTGAGTGGTTACCCCTCTGGGGTTCATCTTTCCATGAATATCGTTGGGAATCTTTGGAAATATTTATGGAATCTCTGGGAATCTCAAGGAATCTCTGGAGTGGTTACCCCCTTGCCGTACATAGTCCTCCTCATTCTGGCTTATGACTTATGAGAGTAGCGACACCCGTTGTTTTAAAATGAAGAGTCCGACAAGAGTCGCACTTAACTTTCTCACCCTGTTTCAAATTTTCGTTTTTTATGTGATTTTTTTTTTTGTAATTTTGTTTTATTCATAACCGGCGTAATTTTTACGTAATCCAAAATCTAATGCGTTCCGACCATTCAGATACATGGTTCCTCATTATGAATTGCACCCTCCCCCCCCCCCCCCCCCCCTCCCCACGAACGATACGTCCAGGGATGCTAACTTGCTAGAACGGCCGTCCAGGAAGCATCGTATGTCGCCAGCATTAGAAACTATTATTAGATCTGAATCCCCTTCAGATGAGAAAGCTACGAGCCACGTAAAATTGGAGGTGAAGTTGCCACATTGAAAGATTGAAATGGACGGCATTGGGAGCACTCATCGTAAGGGGGAAATATAGGGGGAGATGGGGCAAAAGTGGCGCGGGGGGGAAACGTGCGATGTCCGAACTAACAATGTCTTCGGTCAGACAGCTTGCTCTTCGAGAGTCCGGAAAAATCCCCACACGGAGAAAGATTTCTGAATTAAAAGCCTTTCATCGAATTCAATCTATTTTTAATCGAGTTTGCCAGAGTGGAGTCGAATCGACAGCCGACGAGCCTTTGAGGGGCTAAGAGAATTTCGTCCGTACTAGCTTTGAAACCTGCAGCATTGTCAAGCAGGCGTGACTCCTAAGAGCTTCTTATACCTTATACTTAATCTGATTGGGATCGTTTTTATTGGGATAATTGGGGTAATGGACTGGGCTGGAAAATCAAACACAATTTTGCCGTTCCCCTTAAGACCGAACATACATTCGCTATTTGTTTATGTTTTTTCGGCACTTTTAATGAGGAAATTATTGGATATTTAAATGTTCTTCTAAAATATAATACGCCTTTTTAAGGGCCACCATACATTCGCTATTTTTTTACGTTCCGATTTCAAACTTTGTGAGAAAACTATTGGATATTTAAATATTCTGAAACATAATATGTCTTTTTAACGTCATTGTCATAACTCATGACGCTATGTTGTGATTTTACGATCAAGTAATTTTTGTCACAAAAAAAAATTGTCCGAAAGTAACGGATCGTGAAATCACAACATAGCCTCATGAGTAATGAGTAATGACGTTAAAAAGACATATTATATTTCAGAACATTTAAATATTCATATAGTATCCTCATAAAGTGTGCAGAAAGAACGTAAACAAATAACGAATGTATATTCGGCCTCTTGTTGACTGACCCTGGTTCCGTACAATATTATGAAACTGGGCCTTAACAAGAAGCTTCCAAACATAGAAACATTTTTAATCTGGAAATGTGTAGGAAGTTATGTGGAGTGATATTGCTGTTGGGATGAATTGTTGGGGACATGAAGACCTGACTTTATTGCAACTTCAAACTCCATGCAAACATTCCCAACTTCCCAGACCGATTCTATTGCCACGAAGGGCAAGTGGGATCTCCCCCCCCCCCCCAGCCTCTATGTGTGCGCCGCTTTTGATGTGCCATAGGTCTCTCTTGCTGTATTCGTGAAATTACGTGAAGTTAAGGGGTTCACTTCACTTTCTCGCTAGCTATGCATGAATTTTTTTGTCCTGCTCTAGGCCATACAAATTCTTGCGTAAACCCAGGTAGTTTTTTTTTCGAAAGGATTATTTGTTGAGTCCATGGATGGCAGTCTATATTTTTCAAGGGCTATGGTTGCATTTTAAAAGGCAATATATTCCGTAAAGCCGCAGAAAATTCCAACTGATTTTTTTACGCTATCTTGCCAACAACTTCTGGTCCGTTAAGTTTTTGAAAAAATACTTAACTTAATATCCACTTCGATGAATAGGTAATATTATTTTATGAGTTTCGCTCAACTTACGATATGTTGTTGAATATATAACTGAATCTCAGTCTGTATCTTGGTGACACCTCGATAGCCAAGTGGTGTAGATTCTAAATGGTTCGATCCCGATCCGGCCATAAGTTTTTCTGAGATATTCTGCCTGTCAAGTGAAATATGTATAGGTTCAGAGCCCACCTAAAACTGTAGGCCCACATCGTCTACTAACACCACGGCTGGGGAGCTACCATTGGGTAGTGCTGCCAGCTGCCAGCTGAGCACGATGGATAGTTCGTGAAATGGTCTAGTGTCTGGATTTGTCTTTCCCACCTCGCTAACCAAGGTAAATCTAACGTAAATCCCACTGAGTACAAACGATTGCTGACTTCCAGTCTGGCGTTTGTACTGACCCACTTAACTGTCGTAAAAGTCACGCAACCGGTCTACGAAGCCACTTTCGTAATTGTTTGAAACTGTGGTCGCCAAGCAGATGTGTCGTAAGCTCGTCTTCTGAGATGGCTCGTCATTATATGTTTTTACAGTCCACTCTCAAGTAGTAGGACGGGAGCGTTTAACATTTACGACGCTCTATATCGTGTTTAAGCAAAGTTTTACTGCTGATCTTACAAGGCCAACCAAATCAAACGGAAATAAAAAGAAAGAAAACGGCCAGTGGCGCAATTTGCTAAGTATACCTGCGCCTTTGGTTTCCGGGGCGGGGATTAAGAGGTCATGCAAGCAAATTTTTTTTGACTTATTTTTTTTCTAACAATTTTTATAAGAACTACTGGGTTCAATTTCTGGCCAAAAAAAGTCAGAAAGAGTTGTGATTTTGAGTTCGAGTGATTTTCGTCAGTAAACAGACTTGATGAAGTCACCACTTGGCCAACTGACATTATTATACTGTAGTCTCTCCCTTTAACGACCGTCAACGGACCATGTTAATTTTCTGGCTATAAAGGGAGTTCGCTATAGACAGGATTTCAAAATGAGTCTGGTATCAAAGGAGTCAGGAGGGGCGATCGTTCGTAGTAGAGAGGTTTCCGTTACAGAGTGTGACAAAAAAAAAATAATAATAATAATAATTTTTTTTTTCCTGCGCTAACTGCCGAATTGAGACTCTCAATGAATGGCCTCTTAAGCGGGAATTCTCAAGCGATTTTCCTGAATTTTCTTTACACTTGAGTTACAGAATTAATGTAAAACGTCAGAAATCCATTACAGTAAATTAGAAGAATAGAAATGAAAGGCTCTCTTCATGCTGAAAATGTCGGGCTATTTTACCGACAGTATCATTTTTCCCCGCCTTTTTTGTGTAAAAAAATAGCAAATTAAAAAATGCATGGTAAAACTTGAAGAGTTTTTTGCTGGGCTGGAAATCCCGCCACCATTGTCAGAAGCGTTAGTCTCACTTGTTTCTTTTTTCTTCCTCCGACGTCACAATTTATCTTTTGTCATAACACGAGACTGCAAGTAACGGTTTCCGATTTCCGGTTTAACCGGAAGTGATATTGAATTTTCACTCCTTCTTGTTCCGACAATGCTCCAAGATGGCGGACACTTCGGGCGTAGGTATAACCATTTGGTCTTAGAACTGAAGTTCCCACAAAATTTCAAAATAATGATGGAAATTTTGAGTTGAAGGTAGAACCAGAGATGTCTTTAGTTGACCCGGTTTTGGCTCTGATATATAATATATCTTTTAATCATCAGGAAACTAATTTTACAATCGGATGGTGTCATTTTTTATTGTAAAAAAATCACTTGAAAAAAGATACGTATAGTCGGTATAGGGCGATCCTCATCAGAGTAGGTGTATGGGGTGGTTACTGGTCAGTTATTTCTTGACATTTTCCATTGTTTTTATTTATTTTTAATGAACTATAGGACTGTGAAGAAAGAAACAATAACATAATGTACCTAAGAATAAAAAAATAAAAATAAAAACAATTCAATTAAGGAACAGTGGGTAGGTTAAATATGTACATATTCAGCAATGAAAACTTGCTATGAGCATCAAAACTTATTGAAAGAAAGTCGAAAGAAAGCAGGAGAAAGTTATTTGAAACACTTCGTAAAAATGGAAGCCCCTTGTGCGTCTCTGAGAAACTAACGAACTCTCCGGCAGAATTGGAAGCGGGCTATAAGGGGCCGACCTTATCCTAGTTATATTATCTGAGACCTGGATGGCGGAGGGGAGAAGGGGGAATGGGCAAGCCCACCATCACCATCCAAACCATTTATAGAAGGTATCCATCAGATGGCAGCACTACCAAATACCAGCTCCCCACCCATCATGATAGTGACCTACAGTTTTAGGTGGGTTCCGAACCCCATCGATCAGAAAAACAATGAAAGAATCGGGATCGAACTTGGTGATAGCCACTCAAGGCTGTGATAGAACAGCAGCAAGGTATTAATAGCTTTTCTAGGGAACTGCTGGAAATTTTTTGTTCTAAAAAATAATACCTGAATATTTTCCTCCCGAGCGAAGCTGTTTCCACCTTCAAAGATGCATCCTGAAAGAGAGGGGCATAAAGGGGTAATATTATTCCCGTTACCTGAGAACTGCGTTGGGGATGTTGGGGTGGAAAGTGGTGGAAGAGGAAGGAAGGCTGAGTTAAGAGCAGAATACCTAGGTACAGCTTTAGCAAAACTTAATAATTCCTACATAAGTTGTACCTATATTCGTTGTTACGATGCATTATAGGATTACACATGAACTTAGATATAAACCGAAGGAAAACGTGGAGCCATGCCAAAATATTTGATTTAAATTTTGGCGAGAAAATTTGTTTTCTCAATGAGTTTCGTTTCGTATTAAAATCATAAATAGATAAAAACTAAGGTAACTTCCAGGTAAGGTAACTTCCAGCTGAATATCTTTGTAATCAAAATCGTAAAAATAAAAAATACAAAGTTCCCGCCAAAATTCAAATTAAGTAGTGTCGCATACTACCGTATAATTGCTTATGAAGTAAGGCACTCGAAATTTCAACTCTCAGAAAATTGAAGAAGACTGTGTGGAAAATAAACAAGATTTCTGAGAACTCCAGCTTACCCTTGTGAAGGGGTGAGGGGTTGCTTTTACAGTGAGCCTTTCCTTCTTCGTCTGGAAATCTACAACACCTTGGCAGCTTTTCAATATCTTATTCAGCAATTTCCAGATGGGCCCGCCAATAAAGGGATGAACAGAGGTTTAGGGAGTGCTGTTTTTAAGATGAAGTTTTGGAGTTCGGAAGACAGCCTCCATAGCTAGGTGGTCTGTGGCCGGGCCACTCCGGTTCAATCCCGATTCTATCGAAGTTTTTCTGTTCGGCTTCCACCTATGACATTACTTAGCATGTCAAGTGAAATGTTCGGAGCTGAATGAAACGTATATCGAGGTTGTGTTGCGTTGGAACCCACTGGAAACTGTACTGCTAGCTATCTAATGGCATTCTGAAACTCAAATTTCGCACTGTAAAATTTATTTGTTATTTATCTACGAACTTATATACTGTAGAAATATATTATACCTTTTCTTTAAGAATTGTCAGGCTCTGAACAGCCGGTTTGAGTGGAAATCCAGTTATTGAGGAAAGTTGCCTTTCTCGCAGACGTCACTAATCCAGCTTAGTGCTTCGTAAGCAATCCCCTCTCTGAGCGCCAACTAGGCATTATTTCTATTTCTAATCTCCTACTTTTCTTTCCTTCATTTACGTCTAGGGCTTAGCTTTCTCTTATTACCGGCCTATTGAATAAAATAACCGAATTCATATAGAGAGAATGAGAAAAAATTCTTAGTTTGAAGTGAATTTTTTTTGGGCAGTGGGTATGCTCTTGTCCGAGGGGGTAACCACTCCAGAGATTCCTTGAGGTTCCACTGAGATTCCATAAAGATTTCCAAAGATTCCCAACGATATTCATAGAAAGATGAACCCCGAAGGTGTAACCACTCCAAAAAAATTCCAAGATTCCCTGAGATTTCATAAAGATTTCCAGGGATTCCCAACGAGATTCCCAACGAGTGGTTAACCCCTCGCTCTTGCCGCTCTTGTGACCAAACTGCATTGTGACCTAATTATCGATTTCGACCGCCAATGGCCGTGGCTGCTCTATAAGCTAAACATAGTGTGTTATTTGAACGAAAAACCAACGACTGCGAATAGGACACTATGTTTAGCTTTCACTGGTGAACGAATTCCTTCAATGGTGGTGCGCAATAACCGTACTAAATACAGTATGCCGTAGTCCAATGCCTATCCCTACTAAATAAATACCGATGCCATTCGAAGAGACGGTGGTTTCCCCCTATGTATCAAATTTGAACGAAATCGGTCGAACGGATTACGCTCCTCCGCACATTCCCCCCCCCCCCCCCCCCCCAGGGGTGTGTTTTGTGTTGGGGATAAACCCCGTTACTTGGAACAGGAGATATAAACCTGCATAGTTAAGATCTAATAAGATTAAGTAAGTATAGGTTCTCCGGCTTAGAACCTCCATCCTGCCTGTGAAATACCAGCTACTCCACTAAGGGTGGATTTCATTAGCAGCTAAAGTCCACTATAATGTCCCCTAAAAGTTCACAATAGCGTTATCCTCCCAAAATAACCGATCTTTAGACCGAACATACAAATTCGCTATTTGTTTACATTTTTTCTGCACCACTTTATATTTGTTCTGAAATATAAGTATTATGTCTTTTTAACAGCCGAAATTAAGAGGCTGTGTTGTGATTTTATGATCGAGTGATTTTTGTCAACAAAAAAATTTAACCGAAATTAACCGGTCGTGAAATCACAACACCGCGTGTTCATTTCAGCCTTTAAAAAGTCATACTATACATATTTCAGAACATCTAAATATCCAATAAAATGAGGAGAAAAAACGAAAACGAACACGACTGCGTAGACGCGTAGACGAGTATAGCGGGAAGATAAGATGACTATCTTTATATCTGTACCGAGGGGGTATAACCACTCCAGAGATTCCTTGAGATTCCCTGAGATTCCATAAAGATTTCCAAAGATTCCCAACGATGTTCATAGAAAGATGAACCCCGAAGGGGTAACCACTCCAAAAAATTCCAAGATTCCCTGAAATTTCATAAAGATTTCCAATGATTCCCAACGAGATTCCCAATGAGTGGTTAACCCCTCGATCTGTACCTACGGTGCATGATGGTGAAAGCCATGCGATGCTATATAGGTGTAAGCACAGTAAGCAATGTTCTGACAGCGCAGACGACATCTAAAACTTGGGGGAAACTCGTAAAAGAGCTTCCAAACGATTACAAGTCTCGTCTCACTATCTACTTTAGTGTGATAGAGATAATGCGTGTTGTATGTTTACATCCACTTAAAACTTTCCTAAGTATTTTAAAGTGGGCGTATCAATTTTCCTCCTTATGGGTTGTTATCCCAAGTGTTTTTTTTTTAATAAGTACTTTAAGTGTACAGAGGGGACTTGGTGAACCATTCCTGTTTGAACTACGAAACTGTATGATACTGGTAAATGCACCACCATAAGTGCATGGCCATCTTGAAGTGACGCAACTCGGAAAGAAGCCACGTATAAATGTTTATAAACAAACCCATAGTTGTTCAATAAACAAACACTTTGTAGAGTTGATAACTTTGGTAAGGGCGACGATATAATAGAGATACACAGCGGTTACCATGGAGACCATAGTGGAAACTTTCGATGTTTATCGATCGATATAGTTGCGACAATGGCGGTGCATTTCCCGGGACCGGTATGTTGGGGGAAACAACTTCAACCGAAACACCAAATGAATTGAAAATTCGATTATTAAATATTTCATAGTAATACCTCGAGTAGTACCTACCCAGGCTCACTGTTAGAGAGCGGTCATTGAAGGGGGGGGGGGGGGGGGGGGGTCCAACATACATTAAATACTTTATGTATAGGTAGAAATGTTTGTTTCACATTGGCAGTGCCACTTTAATACCTACTGTTTTCCAATTGCGATCGATCAGTCCTCCAAATGGAATTGAAATCAGTTCGCTAGTCCAAATTAACTCCTGATTTTTATTTATTTATCTAATTATTTATTTGTATTGTATATAACAGTGGCAGTGAGCTATGACAGTACCACCGCGACAATAGAACCGAAGCAGTTGGCAAACTAGACGCACTTTACAAAAAAACACTGAGATGAACCCTAGAGAATCATGGAAACACAAAATCTCAAAACTAAATTCTGTATATACGACACATGAAAAGGAAAAAATATAGGTTTAGGCGTGTATGAGCCTTTTTTATTTACAGCGAAATGAAAATGGTGCATATTACTGCAAAGGAAAACTAAGTTATGTTTTTCATTTTCGCTTGCTGAAACTATAGAGTCCCAAAGAGCATTGCAACTTCAAAAGAGAGTCGGGTGAACTGGGAAATAGGAAAACAAGCGAGGTCTGTGTTCCAGGCTTTCGCAAGCATTCAGTGGAAACCTTCAGAAGCTTCTACTACCTAAACCTACGCAAAGTAAGGTCTCACAGTGACGTCAAATGTCACTAACCAATCCGAGCCTTTCCCCCTCGATTTTTGGTCAGTCTGCTTCATTCAGCGACGATCGGTCAACCTCTAAAATGTATAGATCCTACTGACCTCCACATAAACCTTTTTCACCCGTTTCTACCAAAGCCGTCGGGAACAATGAAAATTAAACTATTCAACCGGTCTTTTTACTTTTTCCAGAAAAATCGGATGCAAAGATGAGTGACATGGAACTGAGCGCACCGGGAGAAGACGGCGATGGCAGTGAGGACTACAGCTTGGGAGAGGTCATCTTACACGACAGCGCTCAGCAGTCTATCAGCATTCAGACCTCACATTTTCACAGACAAGGTATTGCTGATCGTGTCTGCATGCGATGGGGGAAGGTGTTGCTGATTTTTTGAGGAATGTTTTTCGCTCTTCGTTGAAACGGGATTCTCGGGCTATCTACTTAGTTTATGCTACCTCAGCTATTTCAGAAATTTCTTCATTTTGTACGTCGGGAAGATGGACCATGGGTCAGTATGTACCACTCTGGCCCACGACAGCAGCCTTCAGCAGTGCTGCTGCTGCCCCTACCCCATACACGAGTGGGCCATATAGGACCATGCTGGGCGATATAGTAGCAGCCTCAGCCAGCTGAGCTGCCTACATAATGGCGATGGCTTAGCCTGGATCGCCCACAGTGTATCAGAGGCATAAAAGGGTCCGACAATGGCCGCAGTTTACTTTCTCCTTGTTGTCAATTAGTGTCAACGTATTGTTGGGATATTAAGCAGGACTATAGGACTGAAGTATCTCACTTCTTGCCTGCTGTCAGAACCAGTAAAATGTAATATTTTTTTTCGGCTTGAACGTTTCTGAGATCCTACTATTGCCATGCAGGAGTAATATGGCTAGGTAGGTAAGTATATATAATACATATAATATTAGGTCACCCTAGCAACTTGAACGATAAGGTAACTTAGTGTTAATCCGGTGCTAAGTAAGGTCATTATCACCTGTCATACGTGACCCAAATATACCCTTGCTGAAAGGGGACGGTTATTATCAGTTATACACGACATGACAATCCGGTTACTGCTAACAGCTGTGACAAGCGGTTGCCTGGTTACCTTCTCAACGCTGACATGTGCTTTGGAGTGCTTTCGCTTGTCTAAGGTCATTAGCCGCAACGCGCCGCCATTTTCGTTATGGGGTAGGATAGACAACTCGGGCAGCTGGGGGTGCGGCTAGATGGGCGACCTCCTTTACATACTCCGATATTTTGATTTAAATATATTGTCATGGAAAATGTCAATATTACATATTATTATGAACATTATGTTCTTCAGGTGGTCGGCCAAACCAGGAATTTTCGCTGCTTACCTCTAGTTAAGAACCCACACTCCTCTCGTACCGAGGGGTAAACCACTCCAGGAATCTCGTCGGGAATCTCGTTGGGAATCTCAGGCAATCATTGGAAATCTTTATGAAATCTCAGGGAATCTTCGAAATTTCTGGAGTATTTAAACCTTCGGGGTGCATTCTTCCACGAATCTCGTTGAGAATCTCAGGAAATCTTTGGAAATCTTCATGCAATCTCAAGCAGTCTCTGGAGTGGTTAACCCCTCGTCTTCGTACTGTGCTTTACAGCCGTTGGCTTAAGGCACGGATTGTTGGCCAAAGCCAGAAAATAGTTGGTTCCGACCGGGATTCGAACCCAGGACCTCAGTCGTTCGAGTCTTGTATTTTCCCACTTGACTACGGTGAGGCGGCTCTATGCCATTGCTTTTCTCATTATGTAAGTTAACTGCAAAACTTATACCCTTCAGCTAAGGGGTTAACCACTCGTTGAGATCTCGTTGGGAATCACTGGAAATCTTTATGAAATCTCAGGGAATCCTGGAATTTTTCGGAGTGGTTACCCCTTCGGGGTTCATCTTTCTATGAAAATCGTTTGGTATCTTTGGAAATCTTTATGGAATCTAAGGGAATCTCAAGGAATCTCTGGAGTGGTTTCCCCCTCGCCCTCAGCATTTATGAAGAAATAATGTGAGTAGAGTTTTCTGTTATCTCGGGAAACTGATTTACCAATGTAGCGTCGCGCTAGTTTTACTGTTTGCATAATTTGCTCGTCGAGTGGTGCACATGAGAGTCGTGCTCGGAATATTTTTTCCTCCTTCAATAGCTACTTCACCGTCTGTCATTTGTTCTACAATCTCACGGAAAACCAGGCAAGAGTTCACGTATTTCCGGAATTAATATCGATCCAACATGGTTCGGGTTTGAGAAATTTTTTCTCAAAATTTTGCCCCCTTCGTCTGACGTCCACGTCTATCTGCCTTCAGCCAACAAGTATGAGTCAGAAATCACAAGACTATTGGATATTTAAATATTCTGAAATATAATATGTGTTTTTAACGTCATTAGTCATGAGATGAGGCTATGTTGTGATTTTACGACCGAGTGATTTTTGTCACCCAAAAAACTGTCAAAAATTAACCGATTGTGAAATCACAACATAGTAATGACGTTAAAAAGACATATTATATTTCAGAATATATAAATATCCAATGGTTCTCTCACAAAGCTTTGATGTCCAAACGTAAAAAAATAGCGAATGTATATTCAGCCTTAAGAGACATTACAAACTACGTCGTATCTGTAGCCTTGAGGGTGCCAACCGCTATTCAACAGTTTTTCCGGCATTTTTATTTTATTGCTTACCAGATATGGAAGTGGAAGTGCCCGTGGGAGCCAGCACTCCAGCTGATTTATGCCACTATGGCCAGTCGTCCCTAGATTTACATACCTAGGTACCTAGGTATAAAATTTTGAGTAGGTAGGTATACTTATTTCTGAGTATCAAGTTAAAAAGAATCAGAAGCAGAAAGCTTCTCTTTGTTGCTGCCTCAAATGTTCAATACATTTTACGGTTTCCGACTTAAATCAACATCTAAGCAGTATAATTTTACTGACAAGCTTACAGTCCTGAGCTAAGCTTGTGAGAATTCCGAAAACCGCGAAAAATCCTCATGGAAAATTCATGGAATCAAAGAAAAGGAAAAGAGAAGGAGCAATTTCTTAACCTATGGCTATGACCTAAAGCTTCCTCATCACTAGAGATCTCCCGCTTACAAATAATCCTGCCTGCCCTTAAGCCCGAACGTGCCATCGTTATACTTGCTATTTTTAAAGAACCCCGTCCATTTAGCGGCACCGCGCCGCTCTATGCTCCTACTGTCTAAAATGATATTATGACTGAACATACATTCGCTATTTGTTTACGTTTTTTCAGCACACTTTATGAAGAAACTGCTGGATATTTAAATGTTCTGAAATATTGGAAATATTAACAAAACATTTGCTCGAAATTAACCGATCGTAAAATCACAACACAGCCTGTTAATTGCGGCCGGTAAAAAGACATAAGTATTATATTTCAGAACATTTAATCATCCAATAGTATCCTAATAAAAGGTGCAGAAAAACACGTAAACAAATACGATTGTGTTGTCGCCCTTACGATGAAAAAAGATGAAATCCAAGTACCTTGGGCAAGATTTATCGATTATTGAAAATCGCAACTAATTCGAGAAGTTGGTTCCCACTGGTTCCTTCTCATTCCCACGCCTGTCAGCACTTCAAAAGGATACCACAGAAATTCGAATTCGCACTCTTATTGGAACTGGTTTAAGGCTCTGCTGTACCTGATGGTGCATTTCTGCTACAGATAAGATTAAAAATTTCAAACGGCGGTGAATTATTTTGAGTTTGTAAACACTACGGGTAAATTGGGGAGTCTATCTATCGATGTGTCCGAGGGGTTAACCACTCATTGGGAATCTCGTTAGGAATCATTGGAAATCTTTATGAAATATCAGGGAATCTTGGAATTTTTTGGAGTGGTTACCCCTTCGGGGTTCAACTTTCTATGTATATCGTTGGGAATCTTCGGAAATCTTCATGGAATCTCAGGGAATCTCAAGAAATCCCTGGAGTGGTTACCCCCTCGGATGTGTCCCTAAACTAGAAAAAGTAAAAATAACTTACCCCTCGCAATGGTAGTCTTATGGGCCACAGAAATGCTTCATCAGCGAAGGCACAGCCTTAAGCTAATTTTTAACCTAAAAAGATATACTATACTTCAGAACAAATAAATATCAGAACAAATAATAGTTTCCTCATAACATTGTCATTTAAAACCATTTCTGGTGCAACTTGAATGTGTATTTACCTTTATGGTAGGTAAAAACTCAGCTCAAGACATCCACTTCAGCTGATGTAATGCAGATTAAGGGTGCGTCCCACCATGCCCAGTTAAAATTAAACTGGAGATTTTGTCCTATGTTTATCATGTTAAATTTAACTTTTAAGGTAAATTTAACATGGTAAATCTCCAGTTTAATTTTAACTGGGCATGGTGGGACGCACCCTTAGTCTAGCTATGACCGTGGGCTTGACAAAATTCCACTGACGAAAGTGGCCCTTGAACTCCGCTAGTGTTAATAATACCTGACGCAAAACCCTCTTGCGGTCGCTTCCTCATAACTGGAGATCTCCAGCTTACAAATAATCCAGCCTGCCCTCAAGCTGAAACGTGTCACCAGACGATCGTGGTAGCAGACGACCGTGGCACTTAGGGCCTCATGGAACGTGGTACGTGCCGACGTGCCACACATGCTCACCGTTATAACCCGTCTTCACCCTCGGTTCTACTTCATCTCTTCTATCAATGAAAATCTTTCCGTTCTATCCCTTGTGCTGATTTCTCCTATTCGTGCGCTGAAGGAAGAAAAATCATATTACCAACAGCTGACTTTATTTATATAGGTGGGTGCTCTAAGGGTGCGTCCCACCATGCTCGGGACAACCGCAGGGTGATGTTTGTTTATGTTCATCTGAACCAAAACAAAGCAAACAAAACAATTTCGAATTTCCAAAAATTACGGCCGCTATAAACAAAAGAATAAAAAGTAGTTTGCGCCTATGCCGAAACTTCACCGTTCAATTGATATGCTTGAAATTCAATATGCACATGCCTAAAATTATTGCCTAGGGGTGTGCAAAATTTCTTTTTGATCAA
The DNA here is from genome assembly GCA_950004255.1 of Mesopsocus fuscifrons. Taxonomy (NCBI): domain Eukaryota; kingdom Metazoa; phylum Arthropoda; class Insecta; order Psocodea; family Mesopsocidae; genus Mesopsocus; species Mesopsocus fuscifrons. The sequence goes on from OX465377.1 coordinate 18,942,314, forward strand.
ATCATAATTGTGGCTAAAAAAAATTAATCAGGTAAAAAAATCAAGTTTTTCTTTTTTTAGTGGCGCAAAAATTGCGAGAAAGCCGAGCGCGACCATTGTTGGACCATTTATTCTCATATTATCAAAAAAACTAACCTTATTGCAATAAAAACATGTAACATACCCTAGGGTGCGTCCCACCATGCCCAGTTAAAATTAAACTGGAGATTTACCATGTTAAATTTAACTTAAGATAAGATAAGATAAGATAAATATAATTGTTCAAATGCAACATTTGTAACAACGCGTCAGTCAATTACACACAAAACAAAACAAACCAATAAGTAATAAGGTAAAAATCAGCACAAACAGTCAATCACACATACCTATTGCTTAACTGAGGAGTACATTCACATCATACGATCATACGGACACAATTCAATAAGATATTTTTTAAGTCTATTATAAAAAATTCTGTCAGTTACTGACGTCTTGATATCTTCCGGGAGCCTATTGAATAATTTTGCACCTCTATTGCACGGCATCTGGTCAAAGTAGTTGGTTCGGTGTCTATCCACGGTAAAATCATTTCTGTGCCTAGTGCTGTACGTGTGAGTTTTACCAAGCGTTGCAACGGTATCAAAGTTCTTTCTGACATTGGTAATAACCATCAACATATAGTGAGCAGGCAAGGTTAATAATTGGTATTCTCTAAAGAAAGGCTTACACGAATCTGTTCTTTTTAGGCTAAAAATGTACCTGATAGCTCTCTTCTGAAGTCTGAAAATACGATTAAAATTGGTTTTTGAGGTAGCACCCCAGGCAATAAGCCCGTATGTCATTTTGCTTACTATCAACGCGTGGTATGCCAGGAAAACAATCCGTTTTGGACAAATTTTAGCAAGTTTGCGAATAATAAAGAGACAGCTATTTAGTTTCTTACTCAGCTCATCAACATGTGGCTGCCATGAAAGGTTATTGTCTAAAGTGACGCCCAAGAATTTTGTCTGTCTCTCTTCTTGTATAGTGCAATCACCAATCGTTATCGACGGGGCAAAGCCAAGCCTGGCCGCATTACTCTTAAAAACAAGCACATTAGTTTTCCTAGGGTTGGTAAGAAGATTCAATTCGGCAAACTTTTGACAAAGAACATTGACCTTAACATTGGCTTTAATTTCTGTCTCTTCAAGATGCTTCATGGAGGTCAGACAGCTCGTATCATCAGCATACATTATCACTTTATGATCAGGTTCACTCAGCAGTAAATCATTTACATATAAGACATATAAAATGGGACCCATACACGTCCCTTGTGGTACCCCACAGTTTCCGATCAGCATTGCTGACTTTACCTTTTTTATTACGTTTACACTATTATCTTCAAGTTCAACGTACTGTGTTCTGTCACTGAGAAAAGTCTTAATCCACCTAAGGGATTCGTCTATTATGCCTATTTCCTGTAGCTTATTCAGCAGTAAGTCATGATTTACACAATTAAAAGCGAGGGAAAGGTCAAGGAAAGTACCAATTGTCTGTTGACCTTGTTCAAAACCTTTCAGTACATGTTCAACCATACTAACTATGGCATCCTTGGTTGATACTCCTCTCTTGTACCCATACTGATTGGTAGAAATTATAGTGTTATACTCCAAAAATTCCAAAAGTCGGTTCATATAAACTTTTTCAAAAAGTGTGGAAAAACATGAAGTAATGACTAAACCTCTATACGATGCTGCATCTGTTTTTTCCCCCTTATTCTTATAAATCGGTAACACTTTGGATTTTTTTAACATGCTAGGAAATATTCCCATGCTTGGAGACATATTCAGAACATAAACCAGAGGGATGATGATGTATGGGATGACTTTTTTAAGTAGTATACAAGGGATCTCATCAGGTCCAGAGGAATAAGAGTTTTTCATTTTCTTGCCCAGGGCTAAAATTTCCTCTTCTGTAACTGGCGCCAAGTGGAGAGGGTTTCGTGATTTTGAAGGGGCATGGTCACGGGGCCTTATTCTGGATGCCCCTTTAAATGATTCAGCTTTTTTTGCAACGTTTAGTGGAGCGGCTATGTTAAACTCATTTAACGCATTTGCAATCTGTAGGGTATCACTGATTGGTTTGTTGTCATTTACCAAGAGTTTACTTATACCCTTCTTTTTTTCAGCTACCCTACCTGTGGACTGGTTTATAATCTTCCATGCCTCTTTGCTTAGATTATCTGCCTTCATCAGTCTATTTGAGAAATTTTCAGACTTTTCCTGCCTTAGGTATTTTTGGTACTCTGACTTTTTTAAATTTAACCTCTCTTTTAACCCATCAGTTCTATGTTCAAGATATAGTTCGTGTATGATGGTTAGTTCATTTTTTAGCTTAAGGGTTTTTTCACTTTTTACGTGATTTTGCTTTTTTCTAAAGTTACTTAATTTCTTTGTCTTAAGCGGGAAAGAAAGTTGGAAGTAGCATAGGAACATGCTGTGAAAGACATCAAAGCAATCTAATGGTCCAGCCTCAAACACTTTGTTCCCCGTCTCACTTTCCAAAAAGTTGATAAAATTATTTTGATTTTCTTCAGAGCGAAAATTTCTGCAAATAGCCACTTTGGGATCAGCTTTATGCTGTTCTGTACTTTGTATTTCAACACTAATGCCCCAGTGGTCACTTACTAATGTTTTATGAACCCTTTCAAAACATTTGTCAGACGGAAAATTTGTAAGAATATTGTCAATTGACGTTTGAGAGTTAGTTGTGACTCTAGTCGGTGTGTTAATTAGTGAAACAAGGTTGAAAAGTGACATACACTCAGTGAGCGCTTGCCTCCTGTAATCATCAGTGTTCATGCAAATATTAGTATCACCTATAACTATTACAGGGGTTTCAGACAATGATGCCATTTTCTCAAGGAGCTCAGTAAGTAGAAATATAAATTCGTCAACATCATTGTGGAGAGTAGAAGGTCTTCTGTACACACACACTATAACACATTTCAATTTGCCTATTGTTACTGCTGCGCAAGTAGCCTCTAATATTCCATGCTTACAGTATGATGTGACATCTATCTGTCTGACCACATCTTTAATAGAGGTACAACAATAAATCGCACATCCTCCTCCTCTGTGTTTAGATTTTCTGCTATAGCTACTAATCAGAGTGAAATTTTCTAGCATATAGTAAGGAGCTTCATCTTCAAAAAGGGCTGTCTCAGTCATACAAAAGATCGACGGTTTATAGGTTTCAATAGTATCTTCGATGAGCTCAGTCTTGTTAGCAGAAAATCTAACATTTTGATGAAATATGGTGAAAGGCATTTTATTAGACCTACTCACATTAACATCTCCAAACATTTTAGTTGAATTTTCCGATTTCTGATTTTTGGGTTCTATAACATCATTATCTTTCTTATTTTCAGCCCTGTTCACATTTTGGTAAACATAGGACAAAATCTCCAGTTTAATTTTAACTAGGCATAGTGGGACGCACCCTTAGGGTGTGTCCCACCATACTTGGTTTAGAGAAAAACGCTGATTTTCTTAGGGTGCGTCCCACCATGCCCAGTTAAAATAAACTGGAGATTTACCATGTTAAATTTAACTTAAGTTAAATTTAACATGGTAAACATAGGACAAAATCTCCAGCTTAATTTTAACTGGGCATGGTGGGACGCACCCTTAGAAATTTAAAGTGGTGAACATAGGGAAGGAAATCTCCTGTTTTCTCTTAACTGGGCATGTTGGGGTAGTCAGTTCTTTTAGGGTGCGTCCCACCATACTCGGTTAACGGTTAATCTCCAGTTAAATTTCAATTATTGCACGGTAAAATCCGTATTTAACTGGAGATTAACTGTTAACCGAGTATGGTGGGACGCACCCTTAAAAAACAAATAGCAAGTGTATATTCTGTCTTAATATTCGGACTTCAGTAGTCTTGGTAGAACGACAACGAAAGATGCCAAATTTCAGAACGAAATTTTTTTGAGACGCAGTGACCTAGGTTTCTCAGGGGAAGGGTGAGAAGGAGGTTGCTGGCGGGGGTTTCGCCCCAAAGGGCTTTTGAGATCGAAACTGTCAAAGGGTGATACCCAATATTCCACCCCAAGATTCATCCTCAACTAAGGCTTCGGCGACAAGCCTTTGAGTCTGCCATCAGCCTGGAAAGTCCAATCTATCCAATTTTGCGATATCTTTCAGTGCGATGATTACGAGCCTGCTTTTCATCGTTAAGACGTCTTCTGCTGCATGTAAAGAGGCTAGACGTGGCTATTGATTCAAGGATTGGCGAGGTAAACATCTAAGCAAGAGGATTATGAAGGACTTAAACGCTAACCCAAACTCAAATAGGTTTACGTGGGTTGCTTATTCAGTAGTTGCTCTATGAGGTATGTAATTTAAAGCTTGAACATCAAAGAGTAGGGAGAAACCTATCTCTCAGCAGCATGCAATAATTATTTAATGTTGGATGGGGGTGTCGTTATATCTTCTAGAACGATATATATACATATATATATTTTTTGTTTTGTTTTGTTTGAACGTTTGTGGGAAATTTATTTTATGCCTCACTACGCAACTTCTTAAGAGTCAACACACAATCCTGTTAGTTGAAGCACTGCCAGACTCAGATTACTTTTGTTTTTGTTTTTTTAATGTTATAAAAATGAATTGGCGTTAAAGAGACTTAAGTATTATATTTCGGAACAATTGAATATAAAATAACTTCCTCAAAAAAAGGGAAGATTTTTTATTAACTCTGAAAAAGTTTTTTAAGCGTCCATTGCGTGTGGAAAGTGTTGAATAAAACTTTTCCCTCCCGAGGAGACACTGCAAAAATACGCTCCCACTTTAATGACCTCTTAAATAACTTGATTAAAAACATTCCTTCCCACCCCCGGTTTGGTAAATTCGCAATTACTATTTCGGTTCTGATTTGTGACCTTCGCCGTTGTTCTTCCACAGTTGCCAGTCTCTGTAACGAAAACCTCTCGATTACGAACGCTACCATTCCTTTCTCTTTATAGCGAGCAAATTTACAAGGTCACTTGGCGGTCGTAATAGGGGCTGTATTTGTTTAGGGCGTGCACTCTTGTTTTAGGTATGAACAGGATTATCGTGAGACAAGTAATACCCCATCTCGTTCCTAGCAAACATGGATTGTATTTGAAACGTGCTCTGCGAGTTAACCGAAACAGTTGCTGCTTCCCACAGCCGAATAAACAGCGGCCCAAAGCCCAAAATCCACTCACACACACGAAACCCCATTCAAATCAACGAACCTTTCTGCACTACCGTAGGTATACTTAGGGTGCCCCACCATGCCCAGTTAAAATTAAACTGGAGATTTACCATGTTAAATTTAACTTTGAAGTTAAACGTATAGGACAAAATCTCCAGTTTAATTTTAACTGGGCATGGTGGTACGGTGCACAGCTTATATGGACAGTACCTACTACCTACCTGTTTATGGCTTTTTACTTTCTCGCTAGCCAAATATAGCGAGAAAGTATTGTTTTCGTGCAAAATTTCGAAATTGAGATTTTAGGTTTCCCATGACCCTGGGGGTCCCCTGAGTCAAAAAAAGTGGTTTCTGGAAAAAGTCCGTCCCCCGTTCCCAGCTTTAGAGCCTATACCGTTCATCCGATTTTGATGAGATTTGGTGTGGACATGTCTAAAATCATGGCCGAGACTCACGTTTAAGGAATTTTTGATTTGTCCAAAATTGCGGCCGCTATTGCTAAAAAACCGAGCAGGATACCTCAATGGTCGCTTCTGACTATGTTACACTCTTAAATTCTGTAACTTCTATTTATAGATTTAACTTCTAAGGAGAAAAGGTTCTGTACTTTCTTACGTACCCAGTATCAAGGGAAAGCAGTACGTATAGGGAAAACTTTTCAGGGACCGGAATTCGAACCAGGCTTCTACTTTTAACCAAATAAAAGAACATCAAAATTCCTCTACTTTTAAATTTTTCAGTTTGCATTGGTGTAGGTACGGGAAAGTAAATCTCCCATGAGGGATTAAATATACCTACCAGAGGAATAAACCTGGGAAAAACGTTAATTACTGACTCTCTCACCCGTTGTATACCTGAGACCTATGCGAAACAAAATACATTCCGAAAAAAAGTTTTCGTTTAAAAACAAAAAGTTTCCGAAACAGGGTAGAACCAAGGCCTATTTATTATTGAGGTTTTATCATTTGAGTATATAAGGTGTCTTCCAGTGACTTATAATAATTACAACCAGTCAGATTTCTTGAGCGATTGGAGGCTATTGTCTCTTATTGGCCATCGTGATCCAACGTCATATTGGGAGACCCTTTCCTTCACACTCATACGAGAAAACCTCTAGGATTTATAGATCTATAGGGATGAAGCAGAAAATAAGGGGGTATCTATCGATGATGGACGATGTTATTCGGTTCGGGAAAGAAAACTATTTTCGTGTTGAAGTAAAATTGAGTTTCAGAGAGTTTTGAGTCCAGTTTGAAACATGTTATGGCTTTTTCCAAATCGATCCCTGGAAAGTTATGCTAACAGTACTTTTCCTCTATAAACCATTGTAAGTCCTAGTACCTATTCCGAACTTAGTTGCATTCAAAAGGAAGTTGGAACTTCCCTTACATTATGCTCGATGTGAACCCGTGTAGCCCTGTTGGCAACACCGCAGGAGTTTGGCCGAAACCGAAGAGGAAACTAGTTTTGGTGTTGGCCGAAGCCATGTCATCCATTCCGTAAGCGGAAAATATTTCTTACGCAGAAATTCGAGCCGAGACCTGGAGTTACTGAAAATACCGCCAGAGAATTTTTCTAAATATTTATTTAAAGGTTTTAAAAAAACTCAATAATCAATGTTACAATATTTCTGAAAAAAAAACGGAAAAACGAAAGAAATGAAAAGCTATATTAAACGTAAACATTGCTGACGGGATTGCTGACGGATACGTCCAGGTGAATCTGTTTGTATCATCGGGAAAGCTTCACGTGGAAGGGGGGGGGGGATACAGCCATATTTCTTCTCATCCTTTTCTATGATAATAACATGACATGATTGTGACAGCAGAGGATAGGCTTCCTGGTAAGCCACTCAGTGTGACTTGACTTTGATTAAGTTTAGGTGTCTTGCCACATTTCCTCTGATTCACACTGACTTTCACTGATTTTTGACATAAAAACCGTCAGTCATTATCGAAGTGTGGAGTCCAGGTTCGATTCCTAGCCGGAGGAAAATTTCTCGTTTTGTATGGATGTAAGTAGAGTACCTACTATGACAAGCCACGCACCATATGTACCTGACTAAGTGCCCCCGGTTGTAACTTTGTGTTAGTTGCTGAAACTAATCTCTGGAGCGCTAGCCTGACCTGAAATTCCAACCCTGGGCTCCCTAATACTTTTCCAGAGGTAAACAGTAGAGCACCAGAGACACCCTCTCACCCTGGCTCTGGAGAGGGGTAACTGGTCTCACCCTGGCTCTGCAGGAGCGGTAGGGGGAGCCCAAGGTCAGGTTACGGTTTTGGGCGCAATCCCTAGCAAAATACAGAAAGCCTCTCTATAGTAGAATCTTAAGCTGGCCTTCTAGGATGCGTCCTGGAATGGGGGGCTGGAATGGCAGCTCAAGGATGATAGGTATACCCGAGGGGTTAACCACTCGTTGGGAATCTCGTTGGGAAGCATTGGAAATCATTATAGAATCTCAGGGAATCTTGGAATTTTTTGGAATGGTTACCGCCCCTTCGGGGTTCATCTTTCTCTGAATATCGTTGGGAATCTTTGGAAATCTTTATGGAATCTCAGTGGAATCTCAAGGAATCTCTGGAGTGGTTACCCCCTCGGGTATACCCCAAAAAATCCTGATCTCTCCAGATCGGCAGAATTGTCACCAAAGGGGAATTTACTGTCTCGCTCTTTCAAATTTTGAGAAAGACCTGCTAAGATGGCTATCGCTGCTGGTTCAGTGAACGAATTGATAGCTTAGGTAGCAGGGACATGGCCGTTGCGCCATTGAGAAAGATGAGAAACTTGATATTCTTTTTGTAGGTGAACATAATGGAAAGCCGTAAAGTTCCCATTCTATCTTCTTTAAATATAACCCTTCTCGTGTGAGAAAGCTAAGTTGACCAGCCTTACGACTTCTTCCACATGGTGACTGAGGCCTAGTTATATTGCGCGACTTGTAGTATAATAAAGTATCTAAAAATACAGTTTTTTTATTCACCTGAATGTAGAGATTTCCCAGATTATCAACAGAATAGACGTTAAAACGAAAACGCCCTCTTTATATTCCTTTTTTCACACTTCAGAGTTTTATTGCTAAAGAAAATGATTGACTGTGGGTGCGTCCCACCATGACAAGTTAAAATTAAACTGGAGATTTTGTCCTATGTTTACAATGTTAAATTTAACCTTTAAGTTAAAATTTAAAATTTAACTTTTAAGTTAAATTTAACATGGTAAATCTCCAGTTTAATAGAAAAATGAACCCCGAAGGGGTAACCACTCCAAAAAATTCCAAGATTCCCTTAGATTTCATAAAGATTTCCAATGATTCCCAACGAGATTTCCAACGAGTGGACCCAGCATGAGTGTACAGTGCTGCAGAACTGCGTTCAGCACATAATTGTTATACCTCGTGAATAAAACACTTATATGGGCCGTAAATAAATTATGCCAGACCCAGTATTTACAGTCCCCTAGAAAATTAATTCAAAATTTATCCCTCCCTGGTGAATAGGTACGATTACAGGCTCACTCAAATTTTATTATAAATTATAAATTTTTCGCCGGTTTTAATATGATAGATCTCCCTGAGCCTGTCAGAGTAGACTGTGCCTATAAGCGATCCTTATTTTAATATCGAACACAATCTCAAAATATTCGACGCTATCAGCAAGGAAATTAGTTTTTCCTTACGCCCGATTTCCTGAGGAAATTGCGAGATATTTTATCGTATATGTACAGTTTAACCTGTAGAATGCCTCTTTTGTATAGGCAGCCTTAAATTTGAAATGTCCCAGAATAGTTTCAAACGTTCATTTTCTGAGAAAACTGTTGAAAATCATATACGATAATTGCAGTGGCAGGGCACTGGGCTGTCAAATTATAAGAGGATCTCGTCTCGAGTTATTGAGGTTTTTCTATGTGGGCTTCACCAGCTGGGGGAAAACTGAACTGTCCGGCGTGATTCTCAATAAATGACCCCGGCGAAATATAACGTTAAAAGTAGCGCACATACATTCGCTATTTGTTTACGTTTTTTCTGCACTTTCTGAGGAAACTATTGGATATGTTCTGAAATATAATATTTCTTTTTAAGGTCACAAATTAACTGTCTATATTGTGATTTTGCTACTCGATCGTAAAATCACAAAATAGCCAGTTAGTTTCGGACGTTATAGAGACAAATTATAATTTAGAACATTTAAGGGTCCGCTATACCTGACGGTGCATTTCTTTGCCGCCCATAAGATTAACATTATGAGCGGCGATTCATTTTCAAGGTTTACCCTTGGTTGGAAAGACACGAAATTTTGCCTGTACCTAGCCCTAACAATGTTCTAGGGAGTGTTCGAATCAGATTTCCCAATTTCTCACTGGTTTCTTTTATTGCAACTGTTTTGCAAATGCTAGCATCGCACACCTCAAGAAAAGTGCTGTATCTCGAAAACCAGTAAAAAATTGGGAAATCTGCTTCGAACACTCCCTAGAACATTGTTAGGGCTAGGTAAAGGCAAAGTTTTGTGTCTTTCCAACCAAGGGTAAACCTTGAAAATGAATCGGCGCTCACAATGTTAATCTTATGGGCGGCAAAAAATGCACCGTCAGGTATAGCGTCCTCTTAAGTAAATATCCAACAGTGAAAAAATCAAACAAAGAGGATGTGGTTGTCTGTAACTTCACCCTCTATTGGAGTTAAATAACCAGGAAAGTTTTGCACTGGGGGAGAGACTAATTCATTTTGGCCAATAGTTCAAAGCAAGAATTTGAAATAGTTACTGCTCTGACGCGGGATGAAAGGGAAAATTGTAAAATTGCCGAATCAAAACGGAGTGGCTCATGCAGAGAGGGTTCCACGCTTCTGCCTCAAAATTGAATATAAATATCCATCCAGTTATGTTTGTGCGTCGGCTCTCATGGATTCCCGTGCAAAATTAGCCTGGTTAAGTACATGGCAGTGACGACTCGAAAGCTGGCCGTAAACGATGCGTCTTGGGATGGAGGGGCCGGAATGGAGGGACTGGAATGGAGGGTTTGGAATGAAGGTCGCTAGAATGGCAGGTCTGGAATGGAGGGTCCGGAATGGAGGGTTTGGAATGGAGGGGCTGGAATGGCAGGTCTGGAGTGGAGGGTTTGGAATGGTGGGACTGGAATGGCAGGTTTGGAATGGAGGGTCTGGAATGGAGGGTTTGGAATGGAGGGACTGGAATGGAGGGACTGGAATGGAGGGTCTGGAATGGAGGGGCTGGAATGGAGGGTCTGGAATGGAGGGTTTGGAATGGAGGGACTGGAATGGAGGGTTTGGAATGGTGGGACTGGAATGGCAGGTCTGGAATGGAGGGTCTGGAATAGAGGGTTTGGAATGGTGGGACTGGAATGGGGTGTATGGAATGACGGACCATCCCTTCCCACTAACGATACGTCTGGGGATGCCAACCCGCCAGAACGGCCGTCCAAGACGCATGGTATATGGCCATTTTAACGGCGGATTTTACAAGTTACTTCCAGTGATATAATGATACCCAAGAGTAAACTTGTAGGGAAGTGGAAAAAGGAAACCCACAGCATGCTAAACTAGTTTCTATAGCGTTGAAAACACACATTATATTTCAGAAGAAATAAATTTATCCAACTGTTTCTTCTGAAAATTAAAATTAAAAAACGGAATTTTATTTAAGTGCCTTTATTTAAGTGCCTCTCAGTGGCCCAGTGGTCAAGGGGTCCGCTTTGTGTCCTCAGAGGTCCGGGTTCGAATCCCGGCGGAACGGAAAAATTTTCCGCTTCCGACATGGATGTATTGGCTTCGGCCCACTACTAAACTGGCTTCGGCCACTTCAGCTTCGGCTTCGGCCAAAAAATGTAACAACCAACTCATCGGCGCATATGTTCTCTGAACGTCGCGTGATAAAAAAAAAATTAAAAAACGTAAACCAACAGCGTTACGTTATGTTGACAAGGCAATTAAATTATCTTTTATACCTTTTGAGCACGCGAAGCCTACTCCAATCCGAATCTGTCGATAATTTTAAAATAAATCACATTAATAAAAGATGAATCGATAAAATGTATCAGTAAAGAGAAGCCTGTATCTGATATTGGATCAAACTACTTAATTGGCTTCGAAACAAGATCCATACCTATAAGAAGGAGGAAGCTTCAAGCTCTCCTTCCTTGTCAATATTGGAAAAATCCAAAAACTTCAAAATGAGAAATATATACCCAGAAGATTATGTCTTCTATATATACGTTCCCCTCCTCGCCGAGTGGTGTAGATTCTAGATGGCTGTCTTAGTCGACCCCAGTTCGATCCCGATCCTACCAAAAGTTTTCCTGATCGCCATTCACCTTTGATAATATTAAGCGTGTCAAGTGGAATTGATATCGGAGCCTAAGACTGTAGGTCCCTATCGTGTACTTTGGTCGGGCAAGAAAAGTGGCTTGAGCCGCCCCTGAAAGGAAACCCTCAAATTATAAACTTTAAAAAGATACCCCTATCGGTTTCAAAAGTAATTTGTAAGATTTACGACAGTTTCAGCGAAGTTCTCCTGTATTATCGCTGGAAATCTATGAACGCTTACGAAATAATTTCCAATCATTTTTATTTTTCCACAATAACAAGGTCTTGTAACATGATGGGCGAACTGTCGGCAGGGTGAAAATTATGCTTCCACCCTCCTAGAGGTCCCCGGGCAAAAGTGTTGAATATACCCCGTATTTGTTATTTTTTTCTCACTAAAACTGTAGGTCCCCATTTCACCCTTCCACTAGAACTGAGAAGCTATTGTGGTGCATGGAAAAGTCAAGAATTTCAAGAAATATCCATCGTGCTTAGCTGACAGCACTATACGAACTATACTAGCTCCTCAGCCACCGTGTTAGTACTCGACGGGGACCTACAGTTTTTGATGGGTTCCGAACCACCACAGCCTCGATATACATTTCACTTTAGATGCGGAACATTTATCAGAGAGAATCCTTATGAGAAAAACTTCGGTATGATCAGAATCGAACCCGCACTTTCTCCATGTTTAGTTAAACGTTAGTGGACCCAGCACCGCCTCAACCAGAGTTAGTATTAGGAACCACCACCGAAAAACTGTCAAAAAATAACTTGGTCAAAACCCACGAAAAAGTAATAATAAATCCTAAGCGCTTTCGTACTTTCTCTCCCTGAAACCAACAATTTATTAAAAAAACTATATTCAAGGAATTTGTTAGGAATGATTGAAAATTGGAGGGAAATTTATTATCAAAGGCCAAAAAAGGGGTATATAATTTACCTGGGAATTTCAGCGAAACCAGGTGGTTTTGTTTTCCCCAAATTAGGTAAAACGTTGTCAGCTAGTTGTATTTGTAGAAGCTGTTTCAGAGCTATTACTAATGCAGAGCTTTCAAAGCATCGCACCTGGGCTTTTGAGATACTTTGGCATTAGAGGCGACGGTGAGCCACTCAGCCCCACCAAGTCTGCTTCCACTGCCAATATTTCCCGCTCACTTTTGAATTATTTATGTCTGTGGTTTCACGCCGATTAAAAATGAACTCCTATAGTATTCGCTAAATATACGATTTTTCCAGCCGTTTTGTATCCAACTTCTAGTCATTTCTCGTCTCATATTATTTCTCTTTTGTGTGCCTCTCAGTGGCCGAGTGGTCAAGGGGTCCGCTTTGTGTCCTGAGAGGTCCGGGTTCGAATCCCGGTGGAACGGAGAAATGTTCCGCTTCCGACATGGCTGTATTGGCTGGGCTTGTCCCCCCAACCCTCTGCTAACTAACTAACCCAATACCAGCTTCCATCGTGACAGTACACGATGGGGACCTACAGTTTTAATTGTGTTCCTAACCTCCACTCAGCGTCGACATAAATTTCACTTGACATGCTGAACGTATCTTGGTGAATGCCGATCGGAAAAAGATTGATAGGTTCGCGATGGAACCGGCTGTTATCGTGTTCCTCGATAAAGACAAACATCTCGATCGAGGTTGTTTCCATAGGGATGTTCTCGCAGGTTTGATATTATTTGTCATTTCGGTAGTGAAACAAATAAAAGCAGGAAAGCTCGGTTGATGAGCTGCTGACTGCTGAATGAAAGCGGATTTGTTTTCTGGATTTGGATGAGCTACTCCCGATTTTTGAATGCAGATTATAGAGATTAACGATTAAAATGGCGTCCGTCATTACGATTCCACCGGGCTCGTGCAGCTCAACACCAATAAAAAACATCCACTTTCTAATTTTTTGTAAAACATTGGTACACTGATGTGCCAGGGTCCAGTTAGGTCGTTGGGGTTGCCCCACATTTTGGATCGAGGGGTTAACCCCTCGTTGGGAATCATTGGAAATCTTTATGAAATCTCAGGGAATCTTGGAGTGGTTACCCCTCGTTTTGGATCAACATGATTTTGGTGTAGAATTCGAGATACAAAAGAAAATCATTTGTACAAAACCGTAGATATCGTACTGCAATAGACTGCCTGGTTTGCAGGGCCGGACACTCCATAATGCGGGTAATGCGCGGCGCATTGGGGCCCGGGGCCCCAAAGGGTCCCGCGGGCCCCCAGATTTTTTTCCAAAGTATTGTCCTTAATTAAACATCAACTATTTCCATCCATGACTGTGGGGGAAGGGGGGGGGGGGGGGGTGGAGGGGGCCGGGAGTGGTCCGCATTGGGGCCCGCGAACGCTGTGGGCGGCCCTGCTGGTTTGCAAACATAGTCGCCGTGAGCAGTCTATGCTAATGTAGAACGTTTGGACCAGACGAAAACATAGCTTCTATCAGCAAAAAGCAAAAAATCTACAGTTGCGAAATTGGGGACATCCCCAGGTTGATGTTTGTTTTTATTCACCTAAACCAAAACGAAGCACTTTTTCTCATATTATCAAAGAGACTACCCTCCTTTGCAGTAAAACCATCATAAAGTCGTAACATGGGTTCTCTCTTTAACGACGTACGGTCAAGGGACCGCTATAAATTAACGTTCGCTATAGAGAAAGTTACAATATGAGTCAAGGTGTCAACGGACCATAGAGTTTGCTCGTTATAGCGAATGACAGCTGTAGAATTGCGTTATAAAGACATGGAACATTTCAGAACAAAACTCGGAACAAAAAAATATCCATTAGTTGCCTCAGAACCTCAGAATATACCTGTAGACATTAAAAAACGTCAGCAACCTGCATTGTAATGAAACTGAAACGTTTAGGACCATCGACAAAATTTATCCCGAACAATTTCGTACCTGTCAGTTAAAATTTATTTTAATAAATTGAGGGTTAAAAGGAAATATTGGAGGCACTATCTGGAGGACAAAATTATGTCATAGCGTATCATATGGGATTTGCAGCAAACCGTGCGAGCCAGACTTTATTGCTAATTAAGTAATTAATTAATGCATAATTTAATTTCAGATTGCGATTAATTTCATGGGTGACGTGACATGTGACAAGCAGGCAATTTCGAGAGCCCTCATATGTATGGATGTTGGTGCGTGGAAGAGGAAAACCCTCGGAGACCGTGTCGGCCATTGTTGCCAGAGTGTCGATGGGCAGCTGTTCGTTGGCGCTGACCACGGCCCGAACGGCGGGGGGTAGACGTCCAATCCACAGCATTTTGACGGTGTCATCGGGTAGTTGGGAGGCCTGGGCAAGTTCCCGCATGCGTCGGAGAAGGTGGGACGGCTTGGAGTCGGCGTCGACCTGCTCAAGTAGACGGCGGAACTGCCGGGTTGCTGATTCCTCGTAGGCGGCAATGAGACGGGTTTTGAGTGCCTGGTAACGCCCCTGAGCGGGTGGGTTAAGTAACAGGTCACTGACTTGCTCGAGGTCGGCCCTTTCGAGTAGTGGGACCACCGTCTGGAACTTCACATGGTCGGACTGGTGCTGTGGGTCAAGGACTGCGTCTACTTGCACGAACCAGAGTCGTGGACGTTCGCGCCAGAACGGTGGGAGGCGATTTCGGAGGGAGACGGCAGCCAGGGCGGCCGCGGCGGCTGCATCGGGCGGCGGGACCTCGGGCGGTATGTTCTCGAGCCTCCGGTCGTCGTGGTGCTCGTCGTCGTTCATGGTAGAAAATGGGAAAGAGTGCTCGTGTTAGACGAGAGCACGTTGGTCTACTCGTAGAGGGCGAGAGCACGGTGTGGGCGAGTTGGGAGCCCGTGTGTGGGGAGCACGTGGGTGCGGTCCCAGAACCCGCACTTTCCGTGCACTGTCGGCCGCCGAGTAGACAATCACGTCGGGGTCACCAATATGGATGTTGGTGCGTGGAAGAGGAAAAGTAGTCGACCATTTCCAGTAGAAGTCGGTTTATTTGGACGAGAACATCGAGGTACTACAACGGTAGGTACAATGAGGCACCAGGCAGCAGAAATGCCGTCGCTGGCTGAGGAGTAGGTAGAGGTACCAGGCGGCAGTTGCCGGCATCTGGGTGAGTCTTACCGGCTTCAGAGGTCCGAGCTTTGCAGCACGTCACCACCAGAAGGCCGAGACTGAGGAGTGCCGGCATGGTACCTGGTTTATATAGTAAAAACTGACTCAGCACAAGCCGTGTCCAAAGCAAGAGTGAGCGGCCATGTGGCCGGCGTTGGTAAGTTGGGACACAGCTTGTGCCGAGTCAGCTGCACAGTCAGTACTTACACCTACTAATACAATACAATGAGCTGTGGACCGCCACATATGTATAAGTATGTTTACATACCTATACACACACATTTCATAATATTTCTATACCTACATACCTAAAATCCGGCCACTTTAGAGTCCAATAAACTTTAATTGAGTGGTTACACTCTAAAATGCGATAGTATTGGAAGTAAGTCAGCCATCAGACTACGTAATCCATTTTTAAAATTTTTTTGTACGTTTTGTTGACCTTGTCCCGCCCAAAATACGTGGAACTAAAGTAGATATAAAACGTCTGGTTGTCCAGTTAAATTACAAATTGAGAAATTCCTCTAAGCTATAACAAACATTTTTAAGTTAGCAATTTTTTAAATATTGTTAAACTTTCTTCTGATTTAATTTCAACCGGGAAAGCGTTATATAGACGAACACCTAAAATCGGAGGACTGTTCAAACGGTGGGAAGTAGCAAATTTGCCTACATGTATATTTGAACACGACCGAGTTTTATAAGAGTGAAAGTTTGAATTAATAGGGAAGTGTTCTGGATGTTCGCGAACAAATAATAATACCTGGCAAATGAAAACACAAGGAGCAGGGAGAATAAAGAATTTCTGAAAAAGTGACCTGCAAGAAGTACGCGAATTCTTATGCATCTCTTTTGAATTTTTAAAATTGGCTCAATATCCAATAATCATTTCCTGAGGTAGAAATTTTCCCAAACTGAATGCAAGACTCAGCAAACAAACAAATTGGTGCAACGGTACACAGCGGTTATCATAGAAACCATAGAGTAAACACTCGATATTGTGTCTTTTATAAGGAAACCTGAAATCTCAAAAATAACAATAGAGTGGTCACTCTTTATAACGACATTCTCCGGATCAAAAACCTCTCTTTAACGAACTAAACGCCCTTGACAAACCCTATCTTCACTATGCTCTCTATGGCGATGACGAGACAAGACGCTTTGCTCTCTTTATAGCGAACTCTCTTTTTAACGAGTAGCTTGACGGTAGCTGTAGAGTAGTTAAAACAAATTACTGACAGTGAATAGAAAATACAAAGTTTATTTTCGAAGAAAAAAAGGAGTCGCTCGATTGAAGCATAATACTAAAGCAATTTCGATTTGTAATGAAAATCAGCGGGAAATTTAATGGCGTAAACTGACATGGGCGAATGCTCGCACCAATTACCTTGGAAATTACTTCTCCCGGGAAATCATTTGGAAACTTCTTCTTTCGTCGCATCCGACTCGTAAGAAACTTCCTATACGCTTCTGGTCCCACGGCAGGCTATTCTGCTCCCACGACACCACGTCTAATGTCATCCGGCTGTAAACCCAAATGGAGCATCAGGTTTTTAATGTGTCTCAGCCTCCGTACGATCAAACTTCTCGTATTCATCCATGCGTCTATATACTCAGTCGTTTTTGTTTACGTTTTTTTCCTGCACACTTTTTGAATTGTGGTGATTTTACGATGGAGTGATTTTTGTCAATAAAAAATTTCCGAAATCCGAGATCGTAAAATTACAAGATAAACTGTTAATTTATTACGTTAGAAAGACATAATATTATATTTCAGAACATATAAATATCAAATAGTTTCCTCATAAAAGGTGCGGAAAAAAACGTAAACAAACACGTTTGTGTGGTCGCCCTTAAAAATTTTGCTATCGCTTTGACCCAAACCTCTCTGGTCGCATGTCAAACCCCTTGACCACTGAAAGGCACATAAATCAATTTTGAATTTGTCGCTTGCGAGAGCTGAAGGGTGGTTCCTTGAACTTGCTGATGCCTCTGAAGAGTCTGAAGGATAGGAATTGTGAAGTCCAGAGTGAAGTGAAGTCAAAGTGCATTCCTTTCCTTGGACGAGCCACCTGTTCCTACACATATTAGCAGGGTTGAGGGTGTTTTACAACATTCCTTAAGAGGAAAGTCATTTCAGTTCCACTTTCTGGAGTCATTATGTTAATTTCCGTAATCTTGTCCAAAATATTTTTGTGAACCGATTTTCGCTTAAATAGATGTCCACACTGAATTATTTTGTATCACTGGAAACTGGACCATACTTACTGGAAAATTTTTACTAAAAAAAATAAAAAGCCCGGCTGCCCAATATTTATAAGTGAATCAAACTGTTTAGTCTGATTGTTAGCACTTTATAATTAGGTGGTTTCGCAGAGGTTGCGCTGCCGGAATAAGCGCCTCAAATGAATGTCCTCTTAAGGTGCATACCTGGTGAGAATTAAGGGTGCCCTTTCGCTGGAATTCCTCGTGTGGATTCTGCTCACGCACCATGAAGGAATTTCCGGTCTCATCAACTCCCATTCTTAATTTATTGATTCGTTCTATCAGCACCGCAACTCGATTGCTCCCACAAGCCCTTTTTTTTCAACTGCGTGAGGTACTACATCTGGCTACTGACCTGAACATTTAGTTCTGTATTTAAAGATACAATTACAAATGATAGAACTGTCGTCATGTCATTTGTGTGGTAAAAAGAAGACCAGAAGGGGTAACTTCATGTGGGTATCACGGTACATTTCTTAGGGTGCGTCCCACCATGCCCAGTTAAAATTAAACTGGAGATTTTGTCCTATGTTTACCATGATAAATTTAACTTTTGAGTTAAATTTAACATGGTAAATCTCCAGTTAAATTTTAACTGGGCATGGTGGGACGCACCCTTAGCGTGATAGCTCGGAACATACAGCTTGCTTTCCAAAAACCAATCTCTGAAACTATGGGTACTGATTCTGATTTCCAATGAGAAATAAAAGCAGTAACGTTTGTGACTGGACCCTGGCGCTGTCCCTGCCAGCCTTTTAACACACAATGACAACAGTTCCAAATTCAATCATTGCTTTGACGCTTGCGAGAAAATTAACTTACAACTTGCAACGCGTAGCGCGTGATCCAACCCTACTTCATTACCATACTTCACCTGTCAAATTTATTTGTTTTAAATTTAAATTTCATTTTATTTCTGAATTTAATACATTCGCAGCTTTAATGTGTTTTATTACAGAAAGGCGTGCTACAAATTTTCAAAATACTATACTTTTATTTAGGTACATAAAAGTTAAAGGCGCTGGCACAGGATACAGCCCATATTCTGGTCCTGAAGATACAGACATGATTTAGAAATGGACTTGCAACTTTGTCGTATACTTTCTATACATCTATGTTTTGTATATACTCCAAGTCAGGCTGGGAGCATAGCGATTTCTCATAATTTCTTGCAAATCTAGGGCTGATCAAAACTTCTTCTTGATGAGGGAAATATCTGCTCAGGGTCGGATTGGCATTTTTAGCGTATGGTAGGATATGGAACCCAAATCCGGATCGGCGTCAACTGAAAATCTTCAAGAAATTATGAGAAATCGGTATGCTCCTAGCCTGACTTGGAGTATAGTTCGTTTGTACCGAGGGGTTAACCACTCTTTAGGAATCTCGTTGGGAATCATTGGAAATCTTTATGAAATCTCAGGGAATCTTGGAATTTTTTGGAGTGGTTACCCCTATGGGGTTCATCTTTCTATGAATATCGTTGGGAATCTTTGGAAATCTTTATGGAATCTCAGGGAATCTCCGGAGTGGTTACCCCCTCGGTTTGTACAATAGAACCTACTACCCGAGGGGGTAACCACTCGAGAGATTCCTTGAGATTCCACTGAGATTCCATAAATATTTCCAAAGATTCCCAACGATATTCATAGAAAGATGAACCCCGAAGGGGTAACCACTCCAAAAAAATTCCAAGATTCCCTGAGATTGCATAAAGATTTCCAATGATTAACAATGAGATTCCTAACGAGTGGTTAACCTCTTGCTACTACCTTTCTTTAATCAAAGTTATGGTACAGGTTAGTAGTTACCAAATGAAAATTTTATGAAACATCCATGCTACCAACAAAAAATTGCTAGTACCTATACCGGGATTCAAACCCAAGACCTCCACTTGTGGTGTTCTGCAGAAGACGCTGGGAAACTTAAAAACGGAAAGGAGAAGAAGACCAGACGGAAATAGTCGAGGATATAAATGAATAAGCGAGGCAGATATACTTCATGAGGTAAATATCTCAAGACTTGAGCCTCAGACAGGGAGCCGCAGTATTAACTTCCAGTAGGACGAACTCCAGGGGCAAGTTTGCGGAAACCTGGAAGACGGAAAATTATAATTTTGAAGCTATAAGCGTCGTCTATCTTGAGGTCCTCCAACCAAGAAAAATTCCTACCTAGAAAGGATTTTAATGCAAAGAAATATGTAAAGTAGATTTAAATTTGATCGAGTATGTTTACTTTACTTTGAGACTGCTAATTCAGAATGGTTTTCACATATTCTCAGTGTGGTATAAATTTGGTTATTAGAGTAGGTTCGGCTTTGAGGAGCATATCAACCAAACTAGGTTATGGGCTTGGGAAATGTTCTGCTTATTTTGTGCGGTAGGTCTGATAGGCTGGGACCAGGCCCGTATCCAGAAAGCGGTCATGGGGGGGGTTTCGCCTATATTTTTTTGTTTCATGTTGGCATTACCATGTTAATTTTCCGCTCATGGGGGGGGGGGGGGGGTTTAACCCCCTAAACCCCCCCGTGGATACGGCTATGGCTGGGACTGCAAAATTTAGTATTTTCCTCACTGAACATATAAATTCGGTATTTGTTTACTTTTTTGCACATTTTATGAGGACAATATTGAAATATAACATGTCTTTGTAACGTCATAACGTGTTTGAGGGTTGATCTGGTAGGTGGAGGTTCGTGAGAAGAATAACACGATGTTTCATGCACGTAGGCGTCCCATGTACGAACTGATTTTATTACACACAAATAGGGTATATTTATACAAGGTGCTATACCTGGGAGCGATCCTCCCAGGTTCGAGCTGCCGGCCAATCATTGGCTCGGGTAGGGGGTAGGTATCTGCCCGTATGTTAAATATTGGAGCAGTCCGCCGTAAGATTATCATAGAGGTTGATGACCTGGGACTGTTGACAAGGGAGGTCTGGGACCATCGGGCAAATACCTACATTACCGTGGTACATGAATCCTACGTAGACTTAAGGCTACCTAGGATTATTCACTTACTTACGTATGATTAATAATGATATATAGGTTCTAGAGTTGATTATTTACTAAGCCTACCTATATCTACATATTATGTTCATATAGGTATGAACATAACGTCATAGGTATGTGGTTAATTTCGGGCAAATTTTTTGTTGACAAAAATCACTCGATCGTAAGATTACCTCATACTATATTAATTTAGGCCGTTAAAAAGACACATTATATTTCAGAATATTTAAATATCTGCCAATTTCCTCTAAACATGGGAAGGAAAGTCATTCTGCTGCCACGTGTTTCACGATTGTATGTATTGACTCTTTCCTGCGGAAACTTTTGAGAATGGTCCCCTCCTCACCCCCCGCAGTATAGCTTTCAATAGTTAATTAACAATGAAATGCCATGCTGTGACCTGGATAGGTTTGATAGGAACTGTGCGGTTAATTTGTTGTTTGGCGATAATAGCTGTGTCACGGTGTTTGAACCGCATGTTCTAGTTTTGATGCGGGTTTGTAGTTTTGGACTGCTCGTGACTTTATCAGTAGCTTTGCTGGCTTTCATTTCATTCAAACTGAGCATTCCCTATCCTGTTGTTCTGGTTATCGACTATACGTTGTGTTGCATTTGAGGATAGTTTCCAATTTCTAGAGGCTGTTTGATTTGTGCTGAGCTTGAACTGACTATTGTTTGTGTAAAGGGAAAGTACTCAATATCTCTAGCAACATTTCTGCAATGCCTCAGGAACCTTCTTATATATGCTGGATAGCTGGATACATACGATGCGCCCTCTGGCGAGAGGGCATCCCTAGACTTATCGTTAGGAGGGAGGAATGGCAATTTTTCTGTGGAACCCACCATCCCTGAGTTGCCATGCCTGGATTCCCATCCCTGAGGTGCCATCCCTGAGTTGCCATGCCTGGATTCCCATCCCTGAGGTGCCATCCCTGAGGTGCCATCCCTGAGTTGCCATCCCTGAATTGCCATCCCTGAGTTGCCATCCCTGGATTCCCATCCCTGAGGTGCCATTCCTGAGTTGCCATCCCTGAGTTGCCATCCCTGGATTGTCATCCCTGAGTTGCCATCCCTGGATTGCCATCCCTGAGTTGCCATCCCTGGATTGCCATCCCTGAGTGGCCATAACTGGATTGTCATCCCTGAGGTGCCATCCCTGAGTTGCCATCCCTGAGGTGCCATCCCTGAGGTGCCATCCCTGAGTTGCCATCCCTGAGGTGCCATCCCTGAGTTGCCATCCCTGAGTTGCCATCCCTGGATTGCCATCCCTGAGTTGCCATCCCTGGATTGCCATCCCTGAGTTGCCATCCCTGAGTTGCCATTCCAGCCCCTCCATTCCAGAACGCATATATAGTATCAAGCCAGATTAAACCACTGCTAAGACGTTCCGACTATATTGCATGAGTAACTCTCGTGGAAATTGCGAGTCGAATAATAATTCGAATGTGTATAACATTGTACGGAAACATTTTGTGAGTTGCTGAGAGAAAGAGAAAATGTTGCTATTTTTAAGGAGCGCATTTGAAATATTCTATTGCGCTCTAGGAAGTTGCTAGGATAATTTTTGTTGTGTGTCAATAGAGCTGTGGAAACGGCACAGGGAGCTACACGTCCGTACGATTTCACAACACTGTCTCTCATTGAAGCTAGTCTCAAAAACCATTACTCACAACCGTTTCAAGACACACAGTGGAGCTTTTATAAACAACAAATATTTATCTACTGTCAAAACAACCAAAGGAAGAGATTATTTTTTTAAATTATGCCAATTGAGTTATTGTTAAAGCCCTTCCACATGCTGACCCAGCAAAATTGAAAACACAGTGTGATTTGAGGGTAGTTATTCCCATATTTTTACTCCTCAAGGGGTCCGACTCGTGTCGGAGTTCGATTCCCGGTGTTAACAATATTTTCGGCTTACGGCATGGATGTGATCACTTTGAGCCACTTTTAAACTTTACTTCAGTCCATTCGTATTCGGCTTCGGCCAACTCCTGCGGTGATATGCTTAAGGGTCCGCTACACCTGACGATGCATTTTTTGCCGCCCATAAGATTAACATTGCGAGCGGCGATTCATTTTCTTTCAAGGTTTACCCTTGGTTGGAAAGACAAAAAATTTTGCCTGTACCTAGCCCTAACAATGTTCTAGGTCGTGTTTGAAGCAGATTTCCCATTTTTTTTTTACTGGTTTTCGAGATACAGCACTTTTCTTGAGGTATGCGATGCTAGCATTTGCAAAACAGTTGCAATAAAAGAAACCAGTGAGAAATTGGGAAATCTGCTTCGAACACTCCCTAGAACATTGTTAGGGCTAGGTACAGGCAAAATTTTGTGTCTTTCCAACCAAGGGTAAATATTGAAAATGAATCGCCGCTCGCAATGTTAATCTTATGGGCGGCAAAAAATGCATCGTCAGGTATAGCGGCATCCTCTTAACGCAAAGTAGTGACTATTTTTTGATGATATAACTGAATATAGAAAATTTGAAAAAGGATAATTGTTTCTTAGTGCGTAGATCCCCATTCGCAAGACACTGTCTCGGAGGAATGTGGATTGTATGAATGGGAGAAGGACGGATGAGTCATTCACAGACTCACGCCCGTGTTTTGGTAATTAAGAAAGAGAAAAAACACGGTAATGACATATCCCTGTCATCACACCCATCTATTTTCAAGCTTTCGCTTTGTTAACAGGATCACTCTATTATTCACTCGTCTCGGTTATTTCTTATTACCCCAAGGCTTTCGAAATTATACTGCTGAATACCATATTGCTTATTTCGGTTAATCGTATTGGTTACTTGAAAATAAAGAGTCCTTCGGTATTCATCCAGGGTTGGTTGAACAGTTTCATCATGCAGTTCTCACACTTGCAGCCTTGGTCTTGGGTTTGAATCTTGGTACACCGGAAATTTTCTCTTGGTAGCACGGATGTCTTTCAGAGTATTCATTTGGGAATTCCTCTGTGATTTGGGTATCCAAAACTCTAAGCACCAAATCTTCATCAGTTTCCTTCGCACAGACCTTTAGAAGGATCTCAGTTCATGATTTGGGGCAGAAGCACGCCCGACGAACAACGAAAAAAATCTCGTCGTCTCGAGGCTTGAACTTGGGTCCTCCAGTGTCACCTTGGTATAAGTTTTTATAATTTAATAGCTATGATATCGTCAAAGCGATGAAAAATGTAGGTAGAGAGGGACAAAATTGGCGAAAGTTGAGGGGTTAACCACTCGTTAGGAATCTCGTTGGGAATCATTGGAAATCTTTATGAATTCTCATGGAATCTTGGAATTTTCTGGAGTGGTTACCCCTTCGGGGTTCGTCTTTCTATGAATATCGTTAGGAATCTTTGGAAATCTTTATGGAGTCTCAGTGGAATCTCAAGGAATCTCTGGAGTGGTTACCCCCTCGGCGAAAGTATTACGTAAGTTTTCATGGGAGAGACAGTTGAGAAACTATTGGTGAAGCAATCGACTCGAGGTCACGCGAACTGGAACTCCGTAATTGGTCCCACATTTTACCAGTTTTTAAGTGCGAAAATCTAACGTAAAATTACTACTTACGGCGTTCCAGTCTCACCAAACCCGAGCAGATCTTTTGCTGTCGCTGTCATCACCAAAGCAAAATCCAGTTAGGGACGTTCCTTTGTACCTACACCAATGCCTTTTATCTGTGTTTCAATTCCATGTTTTTTCGGGAGATTGTTGAATATTTATTTGCTCTGAAATATAAGTTGTTTTTTTAACAACAGACCTTAGCAAGGTGTTAACCACTCGTTGGGAATCTCGTTGGGAATCATTGGAAATCTTTATGAAATCTCAGGGAATCTTGGAATTTTTTTTGGAGTGGTTACCCCATCGGGGTTCATCTTTCTATGAATATCGTTGGGAATCTTTGGAAATCGTTATGGAATCTTAGTGGAATCTCAAGGAATCTCTGGAGTGGTTACCCCCTTGGACATTAGCTAACTATAGGTTCTGATTTGACATTCCATTTTTTTATTAACTAAAATTACTTGATCGTAAGGGGTCCAAAAATCACTAGATACTTCCCAAATCTGATGTTAAAAATATATATTATTATATTTCAGAACATATCCCTATAGTTTTCTCGGAGACGGGACGTTAAGAAATGTAAACGCTCGAGACCTCTTGAACTCTCATTCACATCGAACTTCGAACTTAGTAATGATTATTTTGATAAATGTCTTTCGCCTTCTATTTACCTATACATCTCGTTACGAATTTCAAGCTTAACTTTTGTTCAGAGCCCATCGTTGCGTGTCACTGACAATTTGTTATCTCAAGTTCGAGCCGACTTATCTTTTACGTGCTTGAGCAAACTATTCTTCGAGGAAATTTGTAAGTTGGCAAGTGTCTGCGATCGTATGGAGACGAATGGCGCGACATTAGTCAGGCTTTCACCAAGCATTTCACACTTTTATCAAGTTGGCCAACAAGAAAGTCGCTCGATTCTGCCATCTGTGGAGCTCTATTGTGAAGTTTGGGCATGACGACTTATCAGCTTCAAAGTTGTACGTGGGGGCAATTATAGATAGTTGATAACTTGGCGTTTGATAGCAAATCAGGGCTGCCAATTCCCAGTTTAATTTGTGTGTTAGATCAAAGACTCAAAGGGGTGAGATGGTGGAGGATGTCGTAAGGCGGGGATGATGGCTCACTGAATAACCATAGGGGTTTCAATTCACCTCCCTCCAACTGCGAATTTAGCTTATCTTATTCGAGTTCTCTCTGAAAAGGTTACCTCAGCCATGTTGGTGTTTGAACCTCAGATTCCTTTTGAGTTGGCTGCCCTATATTCAAAAGGCATGTGAGTCAACACGTTCATTGCCTGTAAAGGTGGATGACTTTGAGCGAATGTCATTAACCGCTGGCTAACCTTTCAGGATTAGTGGAAAGCAGTGATGTATATTAAGCAGTATGGGTATTTAGCTCAGGGGTTTTATTGGGGATTAGGACGGTTCAGTGCAGGTACAGGTTAACCTGGTTTATTTACTTGGGAACGCTTTTTAATCAGGGTCACCCGGTAGTGTTGAAGAGGGCAGAATGGCGTGGCTGGAATGGCAACTGAAACAGCCATCCCTCCCCACTAAACGATACGTCCAGGGATGCCAGGATGTCCAGGCACCTACGTCCTACATATACCTTGTCTCTCTCTATAACGAAAACATGTCTATAACGAGGGAACGCTACTATAAACTTTGACACACCCTATCTCCACAATATCGCCCTCTCTGCAACGAACTCTCTCTATAGCGAGCGAGAGCCGTTATAGAGAGAGACTATTCGTGCCTACCTACTTCTCCTCTGGTATACCTGACCCTTGACATCATGGTTTTAAGCTGATCTGCGTCCATGACGTATTCTAAACCGCAGTCCGGGCCCTGGGCGAGAGACCTTCACCGCAGAGGATGGATCTTGCCACCCCAAGAACCCAACCTCTCCCCCTTCTCCCGGTTCTACCCCTAGGGTCCTTACGCCTAGTGAACACCTCATTAGTGGACACCACCATCGTCCCCACCCATATCAAGTTACCCCAAAACTTCATCCCCGTGAATTTCCATCCCCGTGTGGTGTCAGAAGTGGGGAAGTTATACATACTATTTTTACGTTAATAAGCAATCGTCAAGCATGTGGCAGCAGTGGGGTTTTTGTTCCCATTTTTACTTTCTCGCTAGCCATATATGGCGAGAAAGTATTGTTTTCGTGCAAAATTTCGAAATTGAGATTTTGGGTTTCCCATGATCCTGGGGGTCCCCTGAGTCCAAAAAAGTGGTTTCTGGAAAAAGTCTGTCCGTCCGTCAGTCCGTCCGTCAGTCAGTCCGTCCGTCAGTCAGTCCGTGCAGTGCTCTAGCGCCTATACCGTTCATCCGATTTTGATGAAATTTGGTATGGACCTGTCTAAAATTACTGCCGAGGGGTATTTTCAAGGATTTTTTGATTGGTCAAAAATTGCGGCCGCTATTGTCAAAAAACCGCCAAAATAATTCAAAAATCGTGTTTTTGGTTACTTAGACAAGCGCCGACGGTACACTTTTCAATCTATAACACTGAAAATTGGTATGTGTGTTGACAAATAGATGCTTCGAGGTCATTTTCAACTAAAATTGAATTGGTTGAAAATTACGGCCGTTCTGGACCAAAGTTCGATCGTTTCGGCGCCATTCACATTTATTGACCGATTGTCATGAAATTTGGTAAATTTGTGTAGAACCATGTAACTTAAACATCTGTCGAACAGAATTTTGTTATCTTCAAAATTACGGCCGTTTTTGTCAAAAAAGTGTCGAAAATGAGTTGAGAATGAGAAACCACGTTTTTGAATGGTCGGAACGCATTTGGGACTACAGTAATAAAATGACAGACGTGAGATTTGGTATGAGTGATCTCAGATAGATGCTTGTGGGTCATTTTCAACCGATTTTCGATTGCTTAAAAATTACGCCCGCAAAAAAATCTCAAAAACCCCAACAAAAAAAAAAAATCATTCTGGGCGAGAAAGTTAAGTGCGACTGTTGTCGGACCCTTTATTTGAGGAAACTTTTTTTTTTAATTTGAAAATAGGCTCTAGTGACAAGGGCTGTATCGCCTTTTACAAGTGAACAGATTAGAGAATTCTTCGGGAATGTTTTGTCTGTGACGTGCGCTTAAAGCTAGCAAACTTATCTTCCCCTCACAGTAGCTGAAATCTTTATTTTCCCGTTAAAAGTCCACTAGCTAACGGCATATTCAGTAGGGTGGTGAAAGCCCCAACTTCTCTTTTCGGGAGGATAACGCTAAAGTGAACTTTTAGGGGGGACACTCCACTGAAGTCACCCTAAGAAGAGTAAGAAAGTTGTGAAGTTCTAAGTCTGTTTGCGAGACCCGCCCTTAGGTAAAAGGGGGAGTATACTATACCCCTCCCCTCCGTTGCCAACAGCGAAAGCTGAGAGGGCACATCATGTTTTTCTCAACTCAACAAACTTTTAATGAGGGGTGGCCCGCTATTCATTTGAGTGTGTTATTATTATTTAATCCCTCTAGTGCCACACCTCTGTAATTTGGGGGAGCTTCCATGGCAGATTTAGGATATTCGGCACGCCCTCCCTTGAGGAAATACGTATGTTTTGTTGTAAGAAAGTAATAAAAACATGGTTGCCTAACGGTGCTGCTGAGGGCACACAATTTAGAAAAGAGCATAAGCGGGGGAAGTCCTATTTTGGGGGCCTCGATTCTTTTTTTTTTTTCAGATATACTATTCGCAAACTAGGTCTCAACAGGGATTGAAACTTTTTTAATTTTGGACAATGTTTTGTGTGACAAAAATCACTCGATCGTAAAATCACAACATAGCCTCATAAGTAATGACGTTAAAAAGACATAATATTATATTTCAGAATATTTAAATATCCAATAGTTTTCTCACAAAGTTTGAAATCGGAACGTGGCCCTTATAATTAAGGAAAAAGTAATTTTGTTGTCATGCAGTCGTTATCTCTTGACCACCATAACATCCCTTTTAATTTGTGTCATAATTACAGACGACTTTTCCGTGGGGACAACCCGAGCCCGCACCTCTTTCGTATTTTCAAAGGGTTTGCGGGCCGACACAAAAAGCCACATGCTGACGAGGGGCGAAACGAGGTTTCCGGCTTGTCAGCTATGGATTAGTGCTGCAGGCTTCCAATGAGATTAGAGCCGCAGACAAAGTAGTGCGTCATTGTACACCCCCTCTCTCCCCAAATAAACATCTTCATCCCCCCTCCTCCTCTTACTTTCCTTCTAATTTGGGGCTGGAGCTTTGAGGAGTCGTCCTTCATATTGTGCTTTCCTTCGTATTGTGCTCCAGTTCCTGTCGTTATAACGGGACTTGCCACTCGCGACCCCTTCGCCACGTTCACTCTGTTTTGTTTGTAGTCTGTGCTATAGTGGTGAGATTATACTTCACTGTAAACAATACTACATGGGTATGAATAGGATGTGTGAGGTATTTTCAGGCCCTCCTCTCAACGCCCTCTTGCTGATTCAGTAATAAGCTGAAAAATATAAATTTGCTTTGGAGAAAATAGTTGGGTAAAAATCGCTACATTTTTTTTAACCTTTTTTCTAGAAATTCTTTCATTCCTTTCTTTCCATTTCAAAGGCCTCTGGTTATATACCTTAATTGGAATATATATCCATGTGTAATATTATTTTACTGACCGCTACTCAGCAGTAAAAATAGAGGAGCGTATGTAGAAGTGAAGAGAGAGCCGCAGAGCTGATTCCACGCTTTCCATCTCTGAATTTATATTTTTTCCCCTCGAAATGTACCTCTTGAGTCTATATTATACAGGTACAGTATAAAGACTGTGATAATTTGCAGGTACAGTATAGGTTTCAGAAAAGCGCGGAGGGTAGGATTCTCTAAGAAAGAAGCCTTTTTGGTCATTTCCGCTACCTATCCTACCCTTAAGGTCGACTACACGTACTTGGTTCGCAATGCTACGTACTTCAAGCCCTACTCCGAAGTTACAGGGCAAAAGTGTTTATAGGGGGATGTAAACCTGAGACTACTTGTCGTGAGGTAGTGTTGTATTTTTGCATGAAATGGAGTAATAAGCCCACAGGAGCGATTTTAAACAGTCAACCACCAGTCCACATGTTTTTTTGACAGATCGCGAAAACACAACACTACACCTCACGCGGAATTTTTTTTTGTAACGTTTCGGACTAAAACATGTAGATTTTATCGTCATATTTAGTAGAAAAGCTTGATAAATGTTTGTATTATTTACCGTCGCCATGTTACATTTTGACAATTTTTATTTCACTTACGGAAGTGGGTAATTTCAACAGCATTCCTCTACTTTTTCTCCTGTAAAAGCTAAACATAGTGTCCTACTTTCACTCGTTCGCTTCACGTTAAAATCGCACGCTATGTTTAGCTTTTGAAGTAGACACAACCATTGCGATATTGCAGTTACCAGTCTCCGGCAGTACTAATATGTAAACATTAGTTTTGTCGAATATTTACTTTCGCACAGTGGTTTTGGTGGAGTTCGTCGAGAATGTATATACAGCCTTAAAGTTGTGAGTGTTGTGAGTGCACACGATGGGGTATACCACTACAATTGTAGAGGTTGAGAAGTTGGCTGAAGACGTGTAACAATGAAAAAATTCGCTTCCAACAAGATTCGAACCTGGTCCTCTCAGGGCACAGCCTGTCAGACCGAGAGAAATTGTTGAAATGCTGGTGGCAGCCCTTGTCTCTCCATTGATAGCGATCAGCGATGCAAAGTGATGCAAACGAATGCGTAACGGAACCAACTCCTGCATGATCGTCATCAAGGGCTGTTAAGTGGGCTGTTAATACAATGGTTAATGGTTCAAGCGCACTTTCAAATTCGGAATCGACTGTGGTTTTATCAGGTACATGGGGCGTGAGCCTTTTAAAAAGGGTTTATGGTGCCACTTTTAGTGAATCAGCTAATTTTAAGTTATGTTGAAAATTCTGTTGAAAATTTTTGCCGGGTTGGTTTGAAGTTTTCCGACAGGACTCGTAATTTTAAGCAGCAAATTATTTTTTGCTAAGATCTTGGTGAACTACACCTATCATTGCAGATGGTGCCTTGATTTACGGGAGCAATTTTGACATTGGTACCTGCGACTAAATGTAGCTTTGACCAACAGTGGGTTAAGCCTTACCTTTTGGCAATAAGGTATACTAAAATGTCCCCTAAAAGTTCACTATAGCGTTATCTTCCCGAAATGAAAAGTTGGTGCCTTTCACTATTCTACCTATAGCGCCCGTATCAACGTTAGCACTATTGGACTTCTTCAATGTTAGTTGGTTAGTATAGGGGTAAATAATTAAGTATAGTAGCAAGATAAAGTTTCCTGCACTGGTGAAAGCGTTACACGTTAAACTCCAGTTAAATTACATAAAAATTAGAATAGAATTTAACTGGAGTTTAAAAGTTAACCGATTATAGTGGGACGCACCCTCAGAGGATGAAAGTCACCTTGCGTCAACCCTAACCTGACTCGTTTTGGTTGTTACCTTTTATCTTGAATGGTTACAATTACCTTCTATTACCTCATTCTATTAGAATTACTGAACTTGCACTGATGGCATTGGTTCAACCCCTATAGATCACCCCATAGCTTGAAAATAGCCAAGCTGCCAGCGCCATTGTAAGGTAATAATGACCGTACTTACGTAACAAAGGGTCGTCTACGTTCTTCTCCCTTTAAACTCGAAAAGAAATGAAACTGTGACCCTAAAAAAGTCGTCAGGTTTTTAAACTCCCTGCAAAAACGGTTTCCCCGCGGTTTCAAAACGTCAAACACAGCGCAAAACTCCCTACTTCAAACTGTTCCAGCATTTCCAGGTCATTGTTTTCCAGAAAATTCTCCAGAGGAAAGAAAGGAGAAAGGTTCTAATCAACCTGACTGTTTATTGAAAGAACAGAACTCAACCAAACTATTTAATTAATGAAGTTAAACGGGATAAAAATCCCCCCAAACATTCCCGCTGTCGCGCAGAATGAAAAGGACTAAGCCAAATTAAGGAGTTTATGGTGGAACTCAGACGTCATAATACGGGATTTAAATTGCCTCAGTTGTTAAGTTACTTTAACGACTTTACCTGTGAGATTGAAATTAAGTTGCTACGTTAAGTTTTTCGCGCTCTGATGGAAGACGCGAAACTTGGTCCTCGTCCGAGCGTTCCCCGTATTCTTGTGCAGTGGCGACCTCACGCTAAGATTTGTGGTCTCCCTATAGTGACTGCCAAGGGACCTTTGTTTCGCTTGCTATAAAGAGATTTCGCTATAGAGAGGGTGACATTGTGGAGATACCTATAGGGACAGTATACCGTTCACTCGTCGTTTAAATATTTTGAAATATAAAATGTGTTTTAACAAAAATCACTCGATTGTAAAATCACAATTAATTTCAGCCGTTTGAAAGACATATTATAATTCAGAACATTCAGAACATTCAGAACATTTCCAATAGTTTCCTCATAAAGTGTGCAGAAAAAGACGTAAACAAATATAGTACGGCCAGCCTGAAATGCCTGGCCCGAGGGCATTCTGCACTGTTCACCTTACACGGAATGCCCTCGAGCCAGGCATTTTAGGCTGGCCGTACTATACCACTGCGTATAGACGCCTTTAAGCCTGAACATACATTCGCAATTTTTTACGTTTGGACTTCAAACTTTGTAAGAAAACTATTGGATATTTAAATATTCTGAAATATAATATTATGTCTTTTTAACGTCATTACTCATGAGGCTATGTTGTGATTTTACTATCGAGTGGTTTTTGTCACTAAAAACTTGTCCAAAATTAACCGATCGTGAAATCACAACATGGCCTCATGAGTAATGACGTTAAAAAGACATATTATACTTCAGAATATTTTGGATATCCAATTGTTTTCTCACAAAGTTTGAAGTGGTGGCCCTTAACGAAAAGAAATTGTGGGGCCGGCAGCCGCCACTGGCTGACGGGCCTCAGTTGCCTACCTCCTGGCTGACGGGCCTCTGTTGCCTACCTCCTGGCTGACGGGCCTCTGTTGCCTACCTCGATATTTTCTTTTCTTGCTGATTTGTGAGCTGGATGCGAAGCTCTACAAAATGTCAACAGAGTTGCTGCGCTCGAGGCACTGCTCTTTCTCTTTCCCGCTCCCCGTCTCTACATTTACTTAGAGTGCTCATGTTTATTACTAGTAAAATTGTGTATCCTTTCAAACGTAGACGCAATTACGATGAAGCGAGAACGTGAGAGTGCCTAGGTTGTATATGGGTTGGCATTAGGAATAAAGGGTCCTTATTTCCCACCGAGTTATGGGCGTCTTTGTTTACATTTTTTTCTGCACACTTTATGAGGGAACTATTGGATATTTAAATGATCTGAAATATAATATATATCTTTTTAAAGTCATATAACAGGCTATGTTGTGATATCACGATAATTTTGTACGTAAAAAGCATTGTGTTTGCACCCTTAACAAAAGTGCTATTTTGCACAAATAATTATTTCCTATCTTCCCAGCGTATTCTTCAGTCGTGCGATAAAAACAAAATTATTCACCTTTTTCAAGAAGTTCAGCTTCGCCGTGGGAGACGAAGTTCAAAAGTTCTCGACTGTGTCTACATCAGATTACCCAGCGGAAGTTAGCGCAAACCAGCTGGGCGAAAGTAACCTGCGCGGCCGAAAGCCCAAAGTAAACAGATTCAGCCGTGGCCGCAACGCTAAGCCTCCATTACTCACTCAGCCTCTCACACGTGATTTAACGGCCAACGATGCAAATCCGGAAACTGAGGGCCCCCACTTACTACCAAAAATAAAGGGGTGGGCGGACAAGCCCAGTAAGTAGATGAGTTGAGTAGTAATGGTTGAATAAGGGTGTAAAAACAGGGTTTTGCACACACAAAAATTCATAACTTGTGTCCTAGGGGTGTTATCGAGTTTTTTTGTTTTGTAATGCATTTGACTTAATATTACCTACAACTTTTGTCTGAAAAAGTTTTTCGTCCGACGCACCGTTTATAGGCAGGGGGTGGGAAGTTGAATTTTCGAAACGTCATAACTCACTTATTTGGTGAAATATTGAGTTTATTCTTTTTGCTATGAGTTTCTATTAATAATATCTACAACTTTTGTCTGAAAAAGTTTTTTGTAAAATCACTTTCATTATCTTGTTAAAGGGGGGGGGGGGGGATGAAATTTCAAAACTCAATTCCTCCGTTGTTATTGTAGAGAATGCATTTTTGAGTCAACTGAAAATCTTCTTAACCGTCATTCTAAATGATTTTAGACTGCTTTTAGTGGATGGAAGTAATCTTCGAAATCTACCTACGCCTTTCGGGGCTGCCGAAAGGGATTTGTTGGTTGTTATGTTTTTTGGCCGAAGCCGAAGAAGAACAGGCCTAAGCCGAAAAAATTTCCGTTAGGCCTGGATTCAAACCCGGGCCTCTCAGGACACAAGGCGAACCCCTTGACCACTCAGCCACTGAGAGCCACCGTTTCAAGAAGTATCCATCGTGCTCAGCTGGCAGCACCACCAAATATCAGCTCTCGTGACTGTCCACGACGGGGACCTACAGTTTTAGTTGGCTTCCGAACCACCACAGCCTCGAGATACGTACACTCCACTTGAAATGCAAAACATTTCGGAGGTGATTGCCGATGGAAAAAAAAACTTTGTTGTGATCAGTCTGTACTGACCCGACTCTTAGGAGAGCTATACAGCCTAGACCGTTGTACCGATTTTTATAAAATTTGGTAAAACGGTGTAAAACTACCGTCCGCAGTTCTTTACTGAGTTTCCTCGCAATCAGACAATTCGGGGAACCAAAAAATGACTAAAAATTAGGATTTTTTTTTCGCTTTTTATTATTTTTAGGACGTGCTGGTCCTTTCGGTCGATTATAGGTTATTGGTAAGGTACGGGGACCTTGTTCACATGGGAAATCTTACGTGGTTTATGGGGCAAGAACCGAAATCCGCAGACGAAGCTGCTCGGAAATAACTTCACTTGAGCACGCACACAAACCGATCTGCTAATTGGTTCGTTTGGCAACAAAGAAAAAGTATTATTAGTTTGAAGGATTGGGCACCTCACGGATGAAAAACCCCGTCACGCTATATCTTTCCACTTTTCTAGTTTTGCTGACTGCCCAGTTGGCCAGGTTTTCATCGAAAAAGTTTTTTGGACGATATTCCCTTTGAAAGTTACACGGAGTGAATGGGCATTGTTGTTGTTCGTATAATCCTTCTATGAGTTTTGCTTTACAAAAACTTTCAGACAAAACGAGACTTTTAAGTTCGGTTTCGGAATTATTCAACATTGGAAATGTTTTTGTATTGTTTATGTTCGAGGATCAAATGTTTTGCACTAAAACATTTTGCTACACTTATAACCTCACCATGAATACTTTGAATAGAATGCTTCAGTAAGCCCCACCATTCCAGTCTTGAACTTTAGAATTAAATTGCTCTCAGCGGCAGGGCGGGTCAGACTTTTGTATTAAGAGGTCTGGGTTCAAATCCCGTCGTAAGTGACTTTTTTCGCTTACTTCGGTCAATCTACTCCTGTGGTGTAATGCCTAACCCATTAAAAAATAAATAAAATATCTCTAAGCGGCGGCTTTAGCTTCTTTTTCGCGAGGAAGGGTCATCCACCTCTTTCAAGAGGAAAATGGCAAAGTGTGTTCGAAAGTTAAAATGGACTTTTTAAGCAGTTAGTTATTAATATTGTGCTATGTTTTGCCAAAGGGAGTGCAATGGACTTTTTGAAGGGAAAACTCCGTTTTTTTGCCAGTTTCCAAATTTTCCTTTTTTCTTTATGTCTGGCTTATGAAAGGTATTCGTTATGTTTACCGTAAAATTCATTCTAAATTATATTTCAGCTGTGCATTTTTAATTCGATTGGTTTTCTGCGAGGGGGTAACCACTCCAGAGAAGATTCTCTGAGATTCCATAAAGATTTCCAAAGATTCCCAACGACATTCATAGAAAGATTAACACCGAAGGGGTAACCACTCAAAAAAAAAATTCCAAGATTCCCATAAAGATTTCCAATGATTCCGAACAAGATTCCCAACGAGATTCCTGGAGTGGTTAACCCCTCGGTTTTCTGGGTGTGACCCAGTGTCCCTTTAAATACAACCATCTATTGTAGAGTCTGCAGTGTGCTATATTCAAACACGAAACAAACTGCGAGAACACTATCGAACGATATAAATGACTTTGCAATTACAGGTATATATACGAGGGGTTAACCACTCGTTGGGAATCTCATTTGGAATCATTCGAAATCTTTATGAAATCTCAGGGAATCTTGGAATTTTTTTTGGAGTGTTTACCCCTTCGGGGTTCATCTTTATGAATATTGTTTGGAATCTTTGGAAATCTTTATGGAATCTCAGTTGAATCTCAAGGAATCTCGGGAGTGGTTACCCCCTCGGGTATAACTAGGTATATGTATATGCACGTATACACACGTATACGCAGGTATACAAATGCACTTATACAATTTCAGTCTGTTGTTTGGAAGGCTCAACAAAAGTATCCTTCAACCGTATTACGAGACGGGACTTTTTTGTTTGTTACTAATGAGTATGTTAACGGGACTCAGAAACAAGTTTACAATATCTCGTCGAGTTTAGCGGAGAACATTCGAGTTAGTTTTGTTGGCAACCGTGTCGCAATAAAGGGTGTACGTTGAATAGCGAGTGAACGGCGTTCGCCGAACGGCAGGCGGAGTCATTCTTTCCCCATTCCGTCGTTTACCCTTTACAACCTACAACTGGAATTTTTTATTTGAATTTTTTTGTTCGCACATTTTTTTACTAGAAAAGTGAGCTCAGGTTTTGAAACTTTCAGGTATTGATAATCCTTGGGCTACTGCTACGTTTTTTGCCTCGTGCCTTTTCGAATTGCTTTGAAAATGTTCTTTGGCTTCTAACTTCCACGTTCTCTGTCCTTTATACCTATACCTGCAACGAAGGTCTCTTACCTACGTCTCGGGTGTTTACTGTTGCAAAGTGTCACCCTGCAGGTCTATTCTGGATCGGTTAACACTAAACGACGAGATAACTAAGCATTGGTGTAGTTTTAGCTATGTTTAGCGTTAGGAGCTTAACGTGTGATTAACGACCGATGATTCAGAATAGACCCACTGTCACAGACTGATTTTATTAAATATAATACACTGAGAGTTGGATTAAAAAGGCAGAAGTGCCGTCACATTAATGGTGCCTTTCAGTAGTCTAACTTTATAAATATTCCAAGCATAGATCTAGCTAATGGGAAGATGAAGAAAAATTTCGACAGGTCTGGGATTAGTGATGCACGATGCAAGAACAAAAACAAGAAACGGCATTTCTTGTTCTTGTTCTCGCAAAGCGACTCTTGCTCTTGTTCTTGCAGTAAAAATCCTATATTGTTCTTGTTCTCGCAGTAGAAATCATTTCTTGCTCTTGTTCTTGCTGCGAGACTCTTGCAATTTCTTGCATACACATGGAATTTTCTGCTGTTAAAATGTGGTTTTTTGCCTACCAAGCGGCCATTTCAAGTTCAATCTATCGTCGCATAGTCTATAGAGTTTTTCCCACAAAATATAGACTGCAATCCATGAATGAAGCTTTGGAAAAAAACTGCCTGGGTTTATGCAAGACTCTTGCGAGAACTCTTGCAAGAGTTCTTGTTCTTGCAGCCAAAATCAACTCTTGTTCTTGTTCTTGCATAAAAGAAGTGCAAGAACAAAAGCAAGACAAGAAATTTACGTGCATCACTATCTGGGATCGAACTCTCTCAGTGTTCCTCCAAAAAAAAGCAGCTAGACCTGCAAGCATCGAGGCAGTTAGCGGTAGCGGTAGGTACAGATGTCAGGTTGAAGAAAGCAGGTCTATTATTTTTTTGAGCTGACTGAAATTGGATGAGTACCGCAGTATATGTCGTCACTGCTCCTGCCATCTGAAAAGAACATACACAAATATCTTTAGATATACCTATGAGCTCCTTGCAAGGTATCGAATTTGGAGGATGAAGGATTTCAAAGCAGGGCTGTAGAACCCGAATTTTTTCGTAGATGAAAATTATGTCTCAACTACGAAACCGGAAATTAAAATTGTAAGCTATAGTGCGATTGCACTTGTCATCATAAGCTAAAAATATGATAAGATAAATCTGGTCGTTAAATATGTTTGATAGGAGACACTATACTATACTTTAGACTAGAGACTAGAGAAATGGTGAAAATCAGTTTTTACTTTCTCGCTAGCCATATATGGGGAGAAAGTATTGTTTTTTTATAATTATTCATACCGAAAAGAGCAGCGAGCAGTCCAGTTTAAAGAATCCGCACGCACTGAAATCTACTTTACGATGGAGTAGCTGCAGCGAGAATATTTCTACCTGAAACATGCGAAGAACAAGCCTAATACGTGCAAAGAACAGGTCCGTTACGAGCATAGAACAGGCGTATTACGGGCACCATGCGCTGGGTTTGTCCGTCATTGGACGTCTTTTGAAACATTGAAAATAGACATGGATTCATGTTTCTGTCCAGTATCGGCAAAGAGCAAATATTCCATAACTTATTTAATACAGTAGACCTGAATAGGCACTCACTAGTTTGCGAATGGCGGGGTCATCGTCTGCAATCATCTCATGCAAGTATTTAGCAGTTTTCTCCGCCTAAAACAACAATTCATTTCGATTAACAGCCTGGACATAATGCAAAATTGCTCAGTGCCTATTTATTGCGTGGGGTTAACCACTCCGAAGACTTACGAAAATTTCAGAAATTCCGTTTCCAGAGATTCCCTGATATTACATCGATATTCCTGCAGTGGTTAACCTTCGGGTGATTGTCCTATGAGGCATTGCTGAAGAACCACGCGTTTTACATTAGTGCCACTTTTTTAAGAGGAACCAAACCAAACAAAAAAGTAGTAAGAAAGTTGAATTACCTCGGCCTGAACAGCTTGAAGTCTACAAACGAAAATAACGAAATAAAGGATGTTAGGGCCAATTGAGGCGAGTTCGTTGATAGTATTCCAGCTGGTTAACCCGTCACCGGCTGCGGCCAGTTCCGCTGTTAAGGTGTATACCAGATTTAGCAACGAGTACAGGTAGAAGTACGGTCCAAAAACATCACTGAGAAAATCCATCCAGTCCTTCACCATACTATCCAGTTCAATGAACTCCTTCATTTGGATAGCTGACAATTCTGAGCTGTTTTGTAGTCCGAGGTTGATCTTCTCGTACGCCATTTGGGCCATATGAACAAAAATAAGAAGCTGTATTTCTGTCAGCCAGAATGTGAGGGGTGCTCCGAGAAGATCTTCGAGAGCGACCTCGGGTCCATTTCGAATTCCGTCGAACAGTATCCAAATAAATGTCTGAGCCATGATCTCTTTATTGTACCATTTCAAAAATAGGGTGCTCTCCCGTGGGTAAAACCCTTGCATGGCAGGATTTTGAATGAATTTGTTGTACCATGTGATGAACGTGCTTCTGTACAGAAACATGGTAACAGGGGAAACAGTTATCAAAGTGCACGCAATGGCGTCAGTTCCTCCTTGCAGTATCGCATAGCCAAACGGTTTATCCTTCCCATCCTGAATGATCTTTGGAAGTTCCTTTAAAGCGAAATTGTACATTTTTCGGAAACATAAGACGATGACCCCACAGGAGAAGGCTTCAGTTATGCGACAGCGCTGCAAGCCGTTGTCACTTGGCCAGTAGGGACCCACCCCGGCGATTGAGGCCGCCCAAAATATTTCCCGATAAAGGCGTGCAAGGGACATCATGGAGTGACCGACTCAGCACCAACTAGATAGAAGACAGCCAGGAAAACCTATTTCGTTGATGCTCTATAGGCTGTAGAAATTAGGATAATTGTTTGATTAACTGATTGATAGTTATTGTTATGCTATGAAAGACTCACTGGCCCGTATCAAAGACCCTCTAAATAGAATGGAAAGTACTATTACTTCACGAAGGTCATTCGATAGGCACTTTCGGTAAGTAAGTACTTGCGATGGAACCAACTTTAGCGCAGACCTGTCTATTGCCTCTATTAACCTAAGAAGTTTGAGTAAGAAACTGTGTTCTTAACAGGCTAAGAAGAGGGTGCTAGTGTATAAGAGAAGGGTGTGATAGGGTCACCTTACGAAAAGAAGACGGAAAACTTTGTAAGGTGGCCCAGAAACAACTGTTTTCTTATACAATATACACTCTTCGTGGCCTGTTAGTTCAGAGGACAAAAACAGTGCTTTTTTCCCAAACAAAGTGTCTGTTTTCTTAGAATAATAGAGACGGATAGACAGGTCTGCGTTAAAGTTGGTTTCATCATAGTGCTCTTTGGCACCCATAAGCAGAATAAGCAGCAAGATAAGCGGGTTAATATTGCGAGTGGTGAATTATTTTTAAAAATTTCTTAAACACCGTCTCAAAAAACTCAATTCTTAGGAGTGGTCTCAGGGCAAGGCTAAGAAAAGTAGACCGAGTCTTACTTGGCTAGCGAGAAAGTAAAAACTGATCGCCTGAATATAGGAACGAGCCTCAGCAAAAATTGTCATTCTTACAATAAAATAATGGAAAAACGAGCCCCTATCTCAAATTTCCAGGTTAGGTTCCACCAAATACGCCAAGGGCTGGGTTGGGGCAATGGAAACCCTGTTGCTCGACCTCCGAACTTTCAAAAAACGGTTTATCGTGAAATTTTGACCCTATGACGAAGCCCCATCATTGCTCATAAGTTATCGGCAGACCATTATTTATAACGCATAGGTATGTAGGACATTAATCTGAACGGGACAGGCGCCCCGCAGGCGATGATAGTGGATGACATGGCCATCGCTTTTATTCCGCATGCAGAAGATCTCTGCTGTACCGGATGTGTTATTTCAAAATGCTTGCCGCTTCACAGGAAATAAGCGACATTTTTTGCCCGTTGATGCTTTCAGCGTGTCTGGTTACCGTGCTATGCTCGCTTACTGTTCCATTTTCTGGTCGATCGTTTGGTAGCTGAAAACTTTTTTGACTTTTTCGAGGGTCCGACATGTTCTTCTTTTTTTTGTGGCTGGTGCTTAAATACCAACTACCGATGCACCGATGTCGTACCAAATATTCATTGACTTCGGCCTGCGGGGCAATGAAATGAGCTGTAAGCAACATTGGAATTTTTTTTTGAATTTGAACCTGGCGACAACTGCTGACCAAATGGTTGCCTCATCCTCTTGGCCACTGTCCCACCGTTAAGACCTTTTCTGGGTCAATTTTTGAAGTGATGTTCTAAATTCATTCGCTTTTATTTTAAGGTGTAGCCAGGGAGGCAGCCCCCTCCCCCTCCCCCCCAAGGGATGTTTCCTGACGGAACTTGAGAATACAAAGGAGAGTAGACGTCAAGTCTACGTCGAATTAAAGGCTCCCGAAGTACAAGCCGATTATGTTGCCTTTTCTTCTTACTTTCGGAAAATAAAGGAAACCTTTAATATTTGTGTCAAAGCTGAAATTTTAAGACTTCCTTGTCAACTGTGGGCTTATATAAGTGAGGGAACTTTAAGGTACACTGTAAGCCCCCCCTCTGTGGCTCTATACGAAGCCTGACCTGTGTACTCGGG
This sequence comes from Mesopsocus fuscifrons, assembly GCA_950004255.1. Taxonomy (NCBI): domain Eukaryota; kingdom Metazoa; phylum Arthropoda; class Insecta; order Psocodea; family Mesopsocidae; genus Mesopsocus; species Mesopsocus fuscifrons. Next base: position 18,983,324 of record OX465377.1, read on the forward strand.
GGTACGCCGGTCAGTCATGTTTTCCCCCAGCTGGTGAAAGCTAGGAACCCGTCAGGGCCGGGAAAGATTCTAGAACCTAAATTCTCTTAGTTAATTCGTCCCACACTGGGGAAGACCAACTGATATTAACCAAATGTCCAGGACGCTATTTTGAAGCCTTCCTGGGGGTGTATTCTCGATCTTTTAACAGCAGTGGAGCACCTAAGCTAACACCAAGGGGTGCGAGAAATAACATTGCACTTTACAGATTGAATGTGCTTTTTTGGTGTATAGTAAGGTGATAAAGAGAACGGGAATACCGCTCCTGGACAGTCCAGTAGTGTTTATATAGACGCTGTTAGGAAGCTTCGTCGGACATAACAAATACCGACCAACATAGTACCGTCCAATGACTGTTTACAAAACGCGTCCATAGAGCTTCCTGTCTACTTTTAAAGGGGAGTTTGAGGGCCCAGGACATTTCGGTAAATCACCACCTGAAAAGAAGGTAAAACACCGTAGAATTGAACATTTAATTATAGGAAGGCCCTTTAAACAGTTCCTCTTTTGTAAACATGAACATAACAATTCACAGAGAGATCGTATGTCACAGGTTGAAGGCAACAAGCTTTCTCAGCAATAAAGTCTCTCGGCGCCCGTGCTCGCTTTGCTTACTTCTCAGCAAATCGAGGGCAGTAGCCCAATAATTCTCTCCCCAGGTATTGACTACAGATTGGTACATTGCTTTCTTAAGCTGAGATGGGAGTAGTGGTGTTTTTATTTTATTTTACTGGATTTTAACTCATTTTTGTGTGGATGGAACGGCGGGACTGTATAGAGACGTTTAGGAGGTGATCCTGACACAATTACTTATTTCTTTCAGTAGAGAACGTGCTGTGGGGCTGCTAAGTAGGGGCGCATGATGAGTGGGGAGACGTTCAGGTAGTGATTCTTACCAAATTGTCCTTTTTTTCCAGGGGAGAACCATGTGGACAAGGTACACAACATGCGGCGGGATTCTGGTGAGCACAGACGCATGGTGGACATTACCAGGGACAAGCCGGTCAAGGTCACCGTCAGGGTCGTCGTCCCAGTTAGAGACCACCCGAAGGTAAGCTAAACATAAACACTGCCTTTTAATAGGTACAAACACAGGTTCGATCCTGGTCCTTTCAAGACATCTCTTCACCTCTGATATATATTAAAAGTGGAATATTTTCAATGCTGTGGTGGTTCGGAACCCACTTAAAATGGCTGGGGAGCTTCCTCTCCCCATGCGTCTACGACTAGTAATAGATACAGAATAGGGGTGGTAACCCGTACTATATATAAGGTTCAAAGAGGGATGGAAAAAGCTTAAAAAAACAGCGCTGACTCTCTAGTTTTTATTAGTTTGATGAGAACCCACGTTTTCAAAGAAGGAAAAATAACCAATCTTTCTTTCTAAAGCTTTTGAGGCTTTGGAAGTCGAAGGCTGCGGAATTACAGTTAGAGCGCACTAGGAGGAGAAACATATTGAATGGGAATCGCAATTTCAAGCCTTTCCCCACTTTCTAGTTTGAAGTACTTCAATTCGCAAATTTCATGCAGTGGCGGCTCGTGCTTTTTTCGTTTGGTTGTATTTGTTTCGTTTAAATGAACATATCACCTAATTAAAGCATCACTTATTCTGGACATAGCGATATTCTTGCCTCAAAAATTTCTGATGCCATATAGGAGCAATCAACGTTTAAGCAGAGTTCTGCATAGTTGACTGCTGTATATCTGGGCATTACCGTGGGTGTTTTGTCCCTGAGAAATTGTACTCGCCAATTTCTCATGGATGAAGTAATCCTGGAGGTATTACGCACCTTTTGGTATTAAATTGGTGCTCCACTGGTGCTTTATGAACGAGAATACGCCCCCTAAAGTGATTCAGTGATTCGTGATTTTTTAAAGATTTTTTTTAGAACGAGTCGCCACTGCTTTCTTCACTTTCTAGGTCGAAGTAAAGGCAATTCGCAAATTTCAATATACAAAAAAATAACCCGAAAGTCGGGAAGAGAAGGTGGAGCTTACCCAGGGGAGTTTCATTATTTTTTTTAACTTTTCCTAAGGCAGTTTCCCTGCTGTTATTTCTAAGGTTAAAAGTTTTGTTGAATGTAGATTGAAAATGAGAAAGAACTCGACTTATTTTTGATGTTTTGAGGGGAGAACCGACTGGATGATTTTCTTTCATCGAAACTTATGAAGGGTAATTACGAGTACTAAGAAAACTTTCTTATCAAAAGAAGTTCTTTATTTTTATTTCTTTACCTCATTCACCACTGTACCTTTTCATGCAAAAGGAAACTAGATAGGAAATGTAGATAGCCACGATCTGTCTAGTCTAAAGCAATTTGAAAAGAATTTATCCAGGGTTTTTCATAGATCTTTCATATATGATGACGGTAACTCAAGCTTCAGGGAGTCGTTCGTTTTATGAATTAAGAGTGCATTCATTTTTGGGAACTAATTTTGGAAATGTTTCTTTTTTCGGAAAATTTGCCCTGTCTTCTTGTTGCCCTGAAGCTCCATCGTTAGCAAGCCAGTTCCATCCCTATCCTATGAAAGTTTTTCTGGAGGTGTATTCCCTTTCTCGAACGCCAGCAAACCCACCCAACTAACACCTTGAAAATTTATTGTAAGAAGAACTGTTCCCCGTATATTGCATCATGGCGTGCCTTATCTTCTTACAACAAATTTTGAAGGTGTTAGTTGGGTGGGTTTGCTGGCGTTCGAGAAAGGGAATACACCTCCTGGTCTGCATTAATTAACTGCTATTTTTAGTATCTTTAGTGTAGAATATCGAGGTTATGGTGGTTCAGAACCCCGAAAACTGTAGGTCCCCGTCGCGTACGAAAACAATGGGTGGGGGGAACTGGTATTTGGTCTATTTCGGAACTGCTGACGGAAAGATAACGACGATATAACGACAAAGTAGTGTATATAGTTTTAGCGTTAGGTTCGCAGTAGACCTTATGGATGATATTGTAGAATAAAGAAAACTTATCGGAAAATTCTTATTCCGTTTTCACTATTTTTTCTGTGAAAAGTCTGCTATAATATGGGAGGAGATGGCGTCTAACACATCAAAGAAAATTTCGATTATGTGGAAAGTCATTATTTTCCGGAAGCTGGTGGGCAAGATGGATGGGCATCGTTATTTCGATCATTCTGTTGTGGCTTCGTACGTTCGTTTGCTTTTCTTTATCTTCCCCTAACATTGACTTCTTTATCTATTCTATTCTTCATCTTGCAATAGACATCTTTTTTCCTTAGTATGATCATTATTTATCTACTAATATTATAAGCTAAAATAGCGTCGATAGCAAAGAAGAATACTGAGAAAACTGAAATTTACATCGAGGCTGTGGTGGTTCGGAACCCACCCACGTACGCCATTACCAACCATATCCCACTACTACTAAGTGAATTTTGAATCACCGATATGTTTAAATTAATTGGTATATTTACTTGGGCTACTGCCGCTCAGTATACGGGGTGTTTGCACGGCCATTAGAGGCTTCTATAAGCTGCTCTGTAAGCTAAACATAGCGCGCTAATAGCCACCGTGTCTTTTGCCTATACTTAACTTACGAAGGCCGTCATGTTACCTAACTATTGAGGCTCCTACCGTTACCAGTTGTAACGGCGCCGCGGCACATTATTGAATCTCTATCTATTTAATCATGACATCACATCAAGATGGGATATTGATTTGATTAGTCTTCAGTGGTTGAGCGACTCATGTTCTGAGAGGTCTCGGTTCGAATCCTGACGTACCCATATTTTCCGCTTACGGCATGGATGTAACGATTGGACTCGGCTTCGGCCGATCTTCTCGTCCAGATAAAACTTTTACACAGGTCACAGACGCAGTAAAAGGGAACAACACCTTCAGTATATTCTGTAACTGAGTCAGAACACCTTCAGTGTATTTTAACTGAGCCATAAAATCCGAGTTCTGACCTGCGATAAATTACCCGCTAACTATTTCAGAGAATTAAAAATCGAAAGCCGTAAAACTACAATTCTTGCGAAAATAAAAATGAACATGAATAAATAACGATTTGCCATTTGCCCTTGTTATTGATGGGAAACAGGCAGAAGTACAATCATTGGCGTACTAGTTAGGGGGCATTTTTATGATACATTTGTATTTCAGGACCCTTTGAGGGTTGTTAGTATGTTAGTTCAATTCAAAAATCAAAATCAAAAATCAAAATTTCATAGGAATTTTTGTAAAAAGGTAATTTTAGTTAAATGAATGTTTTGATGATAAAAAAAAAATCTGCTCGCTATAAGATATATTGTACCGTCCCCAGCATCTGGAGTCCGTGTGATGATGATCACATATAGCTGATCACTCCCGAACAAACCAATCCCTCTGCAGTTTTTCCACACCATGGCCATCATCACTCCCTGGGAGAATTCATTCAGCTCAATCCCTGGTGCGTGTTCTATAGCCATGGAGAGCACTCCAGAGAGGAATCATCTCGTATAAAGCGTCCCAGACAGACTTTAATGGGGACCTACAGTTTAAGATGGCCCTTGAACCACCCAGGATAAGTAGAAAATCTAAAAGGAAAAATCTCAGTCCATAGGAGTTAGAACTCCTGCTACTTGTCCGACTTATCTGTTACCTGTATTTTAGAGTGTCCTCCTACGCCTATGATTTCCAACAGCTCGACAGTGGGTCCATAAAGCATTCAAGAAACGTTCTCGAACCGTAAATCTCGTTGGTTGGCGTCAGCTTTAACCGTCAAACAGTTCCATTAAAGTACTCACCAAACTTTTAGAGCGGCCATCATTTTCCCCAAATAATCGAGCCTTTTCTCAAGATAAAATTGTTGGCTAACATTGAAGACGTGTAAGGAATGGTAAATTTCGGTGGGGGTGAGTTTTCACTACGTACGGTTCAACTTGCCCTCCATAAATTGTGTCGATTGACTTTTAGGTTGTTATTAAATTTGTATCTAGACCTTTCTCGGTCCTTGGGGCGCATTTTATCATGCAACAGAGACCTGGGAAAATTTCCTTTCGTCGATACCCCTATCTTGGAGTGTAAATAATTCAGAGGGCATAAAATAGACGTCTTCTCTATAGGTATAATGGGAGTAGGTTTATGTTTATGGTGGCACCAGAGTCCGAGCGTAAAATTTATGAAATAATTTGGCGTTGGGTTCACTTGTTGATGGGGTAGCTGTTTCCGTACGGGTATGGCCAGGTGGAGCAGTTTTCTCCTTTGAAGAAGTGTGTTTGTTTACGTTTTTTTCTGCACATTCTGGACACTTTTGGATATTTAAATATTCTGAAATATAATGTCCAATATCCAATAGTATGTATGTTCGGTCTTCAGAGCTTATAGGAGTAGGTATCCGTCAATTATCGGTCGATTTTGGAGCGCCGACAAGTCCAATAAAGGGTCCGACAATGGTCGCACTTGACTTTCTCGCAATTTTTACGCCAGCGGTATCGAAAATTTTGATTTTTTTTACGTAATTTGTTTTTTTTTTGACCCAAATTTTAGGTTTTTATAAAATATATTTTGCCATACACTGGACAATAATTTTAAGCACCTACTCACCGGATTTGAAACATATCCGTCAAATGGTGAAGCGTCGTTCGACTTGCAAAGTACGTGTTTTCTATTTTCCATGTCACGGCCTTAATTTTCAAGTAATTGAAAATCTATTGAAAATCACCTGAGACCATTTTCACCAATTTGCAAGGAAATCTGTAGATTAGGGTTGTTGCAAATCCGTTTTTTAAAAACCACTTTTTTGGACTCGGGGGACCTCCAGGATCATGGGAAACCCAAAATCTCAAAATCGAAATTTTGCACGAAGACATAACTTTATCAGCCCATGTATTACATACGGGCGAGAAAGTAAAAAATTGGTTCATTGGTATGGATGAATATGGAAGTAGCCATGCTGGTTCGGGACTGTGCTAACGAAAAAGCTTTCGGTTGGCCGAAAACAATGAGGAATGGCAGTTTAGTAGCTGGCCGATGCCTGCCCTGAGTGGAAAACATTGCTCACGCCCGGATTCGAACCCATGCAGTGAAAATAAAAAGGGAGGGCGTATCGATCACGGAGGGGAGGGCGGGACAGCGGCTGGTGTGGTTTATGATTGCGAACACAGGACAGCTAATTTGATGCTGTAATCATCCTTCGCAGGTGGCCACTGTCAGCGATTGAGCTGTCAACCGTATGCGATGAATTTTCCCGCCGTAAGCTGCATGGATACTGTCCCAGGAGCAAAGCTGCTTACCGCTGCAAAACAGCAGAAACGAGTAGTTCCAAAAATGTAGTGGCACAGTTGCATGGCGTGGAATTTGGAGAATCTGTGTATCAACAACCAATAGGAACTTCAAAGTGGTGATGTTGAGACCTAAAGTTATTCCAAAAGTCTTTCCCCTTCGTAGATATAGAGGTTGAAAATTTTGGCTGCCAGTTTGGGTATAGTCTTCATTGTTGAGGCAGTGTCCTTTTTAGGCTAATAGAAAAGTTCAATGGCGGGAAAGTAGTTGGTACTACGGTCTCTTGGTACAACTGACCCGGAACTTTCAAGCCCGTACCAACCTGAAGTCCGGCCACTTCACATTCTATTAACTTTTTATTCATTTGTCAGAGCCTTACCTTTGAATCCAGGTCCATAAGCAAAAAATTTCCTTTGATTGACGTTCGTTTTTTTCCACCTTCGTTTTTATTGGAGGGCATGAAAATTTGGTCCGAAAGGCTGTTGAAACGTATAATGCGGGCTCCCGGGCTATTGACTCTCTGAGAGAGTGGCAGACTAGCAAACCATGCGGGACGAATTTCCCCTGCTAAACAATGTTGATCGCCCATGCATTTGCATGGTCTCCGGTGTACAATTAGTAATCTGTAGCTTTTAATGAAGAGCGGGCAGTATTGACAGCTTGCTCTGAGTGTCTCTATGGCCCTGCTGTGACCTACATTCGGGCCGCAATACACAACAGATTGTTGGTCTGGGGATGAAATGGCATAGGTTGAAATGTGTGCAGCCTATTCATGTATTCGCGGAATCCAAGCCGATATTACAATGAATGGGTGAGATTTGATACCGCGCATACACTAAATTAGTGAACGATGATTTAGAAATGAGGTGACGTAGAGGGGTGGGGGAACAAGCCTATTACAAGAATTAACCTATACAGTTTTAGGTGGACTCCGAAAAATTTTTGTATAATCGGGATCGAACCGTTGTCAGTGTTCCTCTAAGAACAAATAATGTCTAGACCACTCGGCTATCGAGGGGTTAGAAGAGGGTATATAGCTTCATCGTATTAATTCAGTGACTTATTGACAGTCGATAAAATCGCCAAGGCTAGGTTTAGTCGGAATTTTTTCCCCCAAAAGTGTTTACCCATAAGTTCAACATGGTTACCATGTGTTGCTAGGGAAATAAAATTCTAACTGGAATTCATAGAGCCAATGTGGCACCTGTCTTTAATTTACAAGTAAACACTTTTTGGTTAAATAATTCCAGAATGACTAACCCCAACATTTACCAATACTCTCTGGAGTTTCTTCCCCTTCTCTTTTCAAATGTCCCTGACCGCTAAATGTATCTCTATGAGTAATAAAAAATAAACCTCTTCATAAAGGGCAATTAATTACTTGCTGTCACACGCTGGACAGAACAGGAAATTGAAAAGAACGGCGAAGACAGTCTTCCGGGGAGGTGTCAGCAGCACGACCTACCCCTAACCTCACGCTGATCCTTCGTGACACTGATCGTGATATATGGCACCCAGAGGTTCAACGCATGGGGCCTACTGCGGCCCAAAATCTCACCCCTTTATTTCCCCTCTGGCACCTAAGGTGAGCTCTCCCCACCACCTATTCCCCTACCTAACGTCTTCCGAACTTCCAAAATGTCAGCGAAACTGCCTCTTTCAATGCCCACAGCTAGTTTATTTCCCAATCGAACCTTCTGGAACATCTGGAGTCTTTTCGTTAAGAAAGGTCTTTCACGGCTAGCTTTTTTTCGGAATTCGGGGCTGATCGGTTGTATGTCAAATTAGTGTGCCTTCAGAATCGACCTTTTGAATTGGTCCGACTTCCCAAAAATGCCATTACTTTTCTGTACATACTACATACCGTCGTTTTGCACAAAATTAGTTTCGGAAATATGCCTAACTAGGTACTTTTTGTCGGGGTAATCGGGTAATTTTATAAAAAAGGTGGAAATAGGGAAGGTTATTTAAAAAAATTGAAATTTGACAGTACTGAAAAATTAAAATGAAATCCTCTGTTACATTTTGTTTATCCTTTAGTTACCCATCAGGGTTTTGAAAATGATGTACAATAAAGGGTCCGACAACAGTCGCACTTAACTTTCTCGCCCCATGTAATTTTTTTATTTTTTGGAGATTTTTTTGCGGGCGTAATTTTTAAGCAATCCAAAATCGGTTGAAAATGACCCAAGAGCATCTATCTGAGATCACTCCTACCAAGTTTCATGGCTGTCATTCTATTACTGTAGTCCCAAATGCGTTCTAACCATTCAAAAACGTGGTTTCTCATTCTCAACTCATTTTCGACACTTTTTTGACAAAAACGGCCGTAATTTTGAAGATAACAAAATTCTGTTCGACAGATGTTTAAGTTATATGGTTCTACACCAATTTACCAAATTTCATGACAATCGGTCAATAAATGTGAATGGCGCCGAAACGATCGAACTTTGGTCCAGAACGGCCGTAATTTTCAACCAATTCAATTTTAGTTGAAAATGACCTCGAAGCATCTATTTGTCAACACACATACCAATTTTCAGTGTTATAGATTGAAAAGTGTACCGTCGGCGCTTGTCTAAGTAACCAAAAACACGATTTTTGAATTATTTTGGCGGTTTTTTGACAATAGCGGCCGCAATTTTTGACCAATCAAAAAATCCTTGAAAATGCCCCTCGGCAGTGATTTTAGACAGGTCCATACCAAATTTCATCAAAATCGGATGAACGGTATAGGCGCTAGAGCACTGCACGGACTGACGGACGGACTGACTGACGGACTGACGGACGGACAGACTTTTTCCAGAAACCACTTTTTTGGACTCAGGGGACCCCCAGGATCATGGGAAACCCAAAATCTCAATTTCGAAATTTTGCACGAAAACAATACTTTCTCGCCATATATGGCTAGCGAGAAAGTAAAAAGCTATAATAAACAACTGAGAAAATATGATATTTATGTCATGTCTCCATTCGAAGCTACTGGAAGTTATAACGGAGAACTTTAAATATAAACAAACATAACAGAGCTATTTTCAGTTTTTTGTTTGGAAATGAGAGGAATGGCTTTCGAACTCCCTTCAGGGGGATGACATTGTCAAAGACAAGTTCCTTGGGAAGAGTTTTTGGCCTCCCCTTCTGGGGATTAGTCAGGCAGGCTATGCTGTTGCATTAGGAGGTTTGGGAACGAGAAATGAGTTGATCTGGCTGACTCCTTGTCTGGAGACAAGAAATCCCCCAGGCGGTAACCGGGATGCGTCTGCTTGGAGCTGGAGCTCAAAAGTTTTAGGTGGGTTCCAAACCACCACAGCCTCGATATACATTTAAGTAACTTGAGATAGCGGGGTGAGTGCTGGCCGGGAAAACTTTGATAAGAATCGGGATCGAAGCGGTGTGACCGTCTTGAGCACTCGGCTATCGAGGGATGGGGATGTGACAGGGATGAAGGGGATAGGAGTATGACAGGGATAGGGATACGCATTAGGGGGATGTTGAGGTGATTGGGGTGACCGCTTGCTTGGAAACCAGCAATCCCCAATTCTCCCGCACTGCTGACTTTGGTTCCGCTCGGGCTGCTTTCACAATCCCTGATGGTCAACAATGTCGGTTTTATCTATTTGCTTCAGCAAATCTGGTTCTGCCTTCTTTGTTCTTCCCGTTTCCTTTCTAAATGTTGATCATAAGCTACTGGTAGGCTGGCAAATTAAATGCAAATTTCCAGGAGTAATAAGAACCCACCACAGCCTCGATATTCATTTCACATGACATGCTGAGGGTGCGTCCCACCATGCCCAGTTAAAATTAAACTGGAGATTTTATCCTATGTTTACCATGTTAAATTTAACTTTTCAATTAATTTTAACATGGTAAATCTCCAGTTTAATTTTAACTGGGCATGGTGGGACGTACCCTGAATATATCAGAGGTGATTGCCAACCAGAAATTTTTTGATAAGGTCGGGGTCGATAAACAACTATATATGGAGACCTCTTCCTACCTAACTAGGTTTTACAAAGTGTCCTCCACCTGATTGCTGATTTCAATGGGAACAAACCCAAGAAAACATTTGGTGTTTTCCTGGAGCTTTAAGAGGTAAAAATGTGCAAAGCACTTGTTGAATAATTCATTCGTATAAATGGAGAAAAGAAAACGGAGGGACAAAAGGACAAAGACAGATTATGTCACAGCCGATAGAACCTTGTCTTCAAACTTATCTCGACAGTCTCGTCTCTCCTCACTGCTGGTGTAAAGGAGCTCGTCCATCTAGCCGGACGAGCTCTCTATCCGAGGGGTTAACCACTCCAGGAATCTCGTTGGGAATCTCAGGCAATCATTGGAAATCATTATGAAATATCAGGGTATCTTGGAAATTTCTGGAGTAATTAACCCTTCGGGGTGCATCTTTCCACGGATCTCATTGAGAATCTCAGGAAATCTTCATGCAATCTCAATCAATCTCTGGAGTGGTTAACCCCTCGTATGTATCCTACCCTATGGTAGTCCATCTGTAATTCCGTCCGTTCCCTGCTCCAGCACCTACACCGTTCACCCAATTTCGCAAAAAACCATCGCTTCGCCCCTGTCTAAAATACTGACTCAGATCTGCTGACGAGAAATTTCAGGAAAACGTAACCTAACGGCAGTTTTACAGATAAAATACTGAGTGGCAGTGTGACCTGAAGGTTGTCACAGCAACAATGTTTAGCTTGTAATAGTTGACAACTAAGGTTGACATCTCATAATTGAGTTACCCTGGGAAATTTGCTTGAGGTGCCAACTTAATTTTCCTTCACTTTCGAAGCCAATAACTTTTTAATCAGATGAAAACAGTGCACAATCAATATTTAATTACAAAAAGTCAGCCGTCCATTTGCTCCTACTCATACGTCACTAGTTTCCGTTCTAGTTTCTTATATAAGCTCCAATAGCCAATTGGTCTATATTCTAGGTCTGAGAGCCGGGTGACGCCGGTTCGATCCCGATCCTACCAAATTTTTTCTGAACTGCATTCACCTTCGGTATACGTTCAGCATGTCAAGAAAAATGTTTATTGAGGCTGTGGTGGTTCGGAACCCACTTAAAACTGTAGGTCCCCATCGTATACCGACACAATAGTAGGGGGCTGGTATTTGGTAGTGCTGCCAGCTGAGCACGATGGATAATTCTTGAAATGGTCTACCTGCTGAGCTTGGAAGTATAATGTCGGGGACACTGAAAGTTTGGGAGATTCACACTATTGTAGAGGTTCTGGTACTAAAAAGAAAAAAGATGAATTATATTTCAGAGCCAAAATCTTTCAATAGCTTTCTTAAGGCATAGAAACTCCATTCTGTTGTTCTTACATTTTAGACGTAGGTAGTAATGTTGGGAGTAGGCACTCTGCCGTACACATTTATCACATCACGCATCACCCATATTAACTTTACCTTAAGAGGACGCTATACCTGACGGTATATTTTTTGCCGCCCATAAGATGAACATTGCGAGCGGCGATTCATTTTCAAGGTTTACCCTTGGTTGGAAAGACACAAAATTTTGCCTGTACCTAGCCCTAACAATGTTCTAGGGAGTGTTCGAAGCAGATTTCCCAATTGCTCACTGGTTCCTTTTATTGCAACTGTTTTGCAAATGCTAGCATCGCATACCTCAAGAAAAGTGCTGTATCTCGAAAACCAGTATAAAAATGGGAAATCTGCTTCGAACACTCCCTAGAACATTGTTAGGGCTAGGTACAGGCAAAATTTTGTGTCTTTCCAACCAAGGGTAAACCTTGAAAATGAATCACCCCTCGCAATGTTAATCTTATGGGCGGCAAAAAATGCACCGTCAGGTGTAGCGGACCCTTAATGATGTTTACTGCCTGTAGCGTTAGCTTGACAAAAAAGCAGGTACGTACCTAAATTGCCTTCATTGTGAAAATATCCCAGTATCCCTTAGGCAATCCATTGTGTGAAATTTTCAATCCCTTACTTTCTTGCTTATTTTTCGTTGGTTACCCTCAAGTTTCGAAACTCGCTGAATATGTACGACGTAATCTAGCAGACAAATATAACGAACAACATAAGGTATAGGGCGTTGTATTTATAATTCAGCAGTTCGTTACCAGTTTGCTTACAGTCAAAGTTTGAGTGAACGAGGGCTCCAAGGAGACTGTGGAGATGCCAATCAGAACTAAATTGGCGCTCCCTTTGGTATCCTACGTCACTTGTTCCTTGTCAAAACTATTTACCTACAACAGAGAAACTTTAAGTACCTATGCGCCTATGGGCTGTATAATATGTTCATTAGTGAACCTATAGGAGGTGTCCAATTCCCAACTTAGTAGTTACTGTATGTAATACATACTCGTAGGTCTACCTGATACATATACTGGCAGTGCATATCTAGGTATAATGTTTGCATGTACTATACGTTTTGGCATCCCAGGGATGCCATTCCTGGAAGTATCATTATAGTGGGGAGGGATGGCAGTTTTTGTGTGGGGACCCGCCATCCCTGACTTGCCATTCCAGCCCCTCCACTCCAGGAAGCATCGTGGCTAGCTTTACAGGCGTTTATATCTTGCCCTGAAACTGCGCCCTTAAAATTCCGTACTAGCGTTAAGGCTGAATACACATTCGCTATTTTAGGTAGATTTCGAAGAAAAATCTACCTATTGTAGTCGTACCAGTAGTCTCACTTTTGAAAAATTTCTTCACAGTTCTTCTTTTTATGACCCCTGGATCCCAAAACCACCGTCAGTTAAAAAGTTTATATATATATATATATATATATATATATATATATCATTCTCACTTCCTTGTGAACACGCTAGGAGCCGTATTTTTGAAAAATAACTGGTTTTGACTATTTAATAAAATATAAGGGACTAAAATCTCGGTCGAGTTCGTTAATGGGGGAAATCCGACGAAGGGGGGGAAAATGGGGGGACTTTTTCGAAATCTGGTTTTTTGGCCATAACTCCCTTAATATTGCAACTAATGAAACGTGGTTTTCTCTGAGGGTCGTCTAACAGTACTACCTACAACTTTTCTTTGTAACGTTTTTTGATCCCACCCCTAATGGTTGAATAAGGGTGTAAAAGCAGGGTTTTGCACACACAAAAAATCATAACTTGTGTCCTAGGGGTGTTATCGAGTTCTTTCATTTTGTAATGCATTTGCCTCAATATTACCTACAACTTTTGTCTGAAAAAGTTTTTCGTCCGACGCACCGTTTAGGCAGGGGGTGGGGGGTTGAATTTTCAAAACGTCATAACTCACTTATTTGGTGAGATATTGAGTTTATTCTTTTTGCTATGAGTTCTATAAACAATATCTACAACTTTTTTCTGAAAATGTTTTTTGTAAAATCACTTTCATTTTCTCGTTAAGGGGGGAGGGGGGGGGGGGTGAAATTTCAAAACTCAATTCCTCCGTTGTTATTGTAGAGAATGCATTTGGGTCAAGTGAAAATCTTCTTAACCGTCTTTCTCAATGATTTTAGACTGCTTTTAGTGGATGGAAGTAATCTTCGAAATCTACCTACGCCTTTCGGGGCTGCCGAAAGGGATTTTTTTTCACGTTTGGACTTCAAACTTTGTGAGAAAACAATTGAATATTTTAATATTCTGAAATATAATGTCTTTTTAACGTCATTACTCATGAGGCTATGTTGTTATTTCACGATAAGTTAATTTTGGACAGTTGTTTTGGTGACAAAAATCACTCGATCGTAAAATCACAAAATAGCGTCATGAGTAATGACGTTAAAAAGGTATATTATATTTCAGAATGTTTAAATATCCAACAGTTTTCTCACAAAGTTTGAAGTCCAAACGTAAAAAAATAGCGAATGTATATTTTCAGCATTAAGAGGACGCTATACCTGATGACGATGCATTTTTTGCCGCCCATAAGATTAACATTGCGAGCGGCGATTCATTTTCAAGGTTTACCCTTGGTTAGAAAGACACAAAATTTTGCCTGTACCTAGCCCTAACAATGTTCTAGGGAGTGTTCGAAGCAGATTTCCCAATTTCTCACTGGTTTCTTTTATTGCAACTGTTTTGCAAATGCTAGCATCGCATACCTCAAGAAAAGTGATGTATCTCGAAAACCAGTAAAAAAAATGGGAAATCTGCTTCGAACACTCCCTAGAACATTGTTAGGGCTAGGTACAGGCAAAATTTTGTGTCTTTCCAACCAAGGGTAAACCTTGAAAATGAATCGCCGCTCGCAATGTTAATCTTATGGGCGGCAAAAATGCATCGTCAGGTATAGCGGACCCTTAAGGGCGCTGGCGGCAGGATGGTGAAATCCGAGTTCGAGAACTATTCTTATCTGGAGGATAACGCTATACTGACCTTTTAGGGGAAATCGTGAAGTCCATCCTGAGTGTACTGAAAGTTTTTAAAAAATTGAAAAAATTGACATGGACGAGAAAGTTAAGTTTCAAGGGATTTCGGCGCCATTGGTGTCATAGTACTGATGACTAATCGATGGGTGATGGACGGGACTTTGGAGATTATTAGTGATAAATGGCCGTGATATCACCTTAGGGAGCGTCCCAATTATTCCTGCATCACAAGCAAATCCACTGTTAACAGGTGGACAGGTTTGATTCGAGGTTTGCTCTGCTTAGGCACCTGCTAGGGTGGCTTGGCTTCCCCTATCCCAGTGTAACAGTTAGATAAAATTAAGATATCCGGGAAAAGTCACACTTCTCTTAAGCTAAACATGTGTCATGTGTTTATAAATTTAATTACCGTTAAACTGGACTGGTGAATACCAACCCGTATGAAATTTATTTACTTTGTACAGATACGTGAACGGAGTTTTATGGACCTTACCCTTATAAAAACAATGCAAATTTCGAAAGGAACAACAATTGCCTAAGGTTATCTTGTAAAGCTGTAAAAAGAGTTCAGCACCGCGGTATATTGCTCAATAAGGGGCTTGATCCGAAGAAATGTTGAATATTTTCAAAAGTGGGGAACTACAAAACTGTAAACCCCCTATAAACATATTTTACAACCGAAAATGGGGACCTGATTTCGCTCGGAACCGATAGTAAACATTTTACGCCCACTGCCTTCCCCTTAAATCGGATTCGAAGGTTTGGGAAAGATCCCTAAAGGGCGTCTTCAAAACTTGCCCCACTTCCAGCGCTACCAGCACTTTGCGGCTGGAGCAGCTCGCTCAAGTTTGAACTGAAGGTACAGCCGATAGCGCCTACGATTTCGTTCATTTTCTCAGGGGCAATAGTGCATATTATGGGGGAAAATACCCCATTAGCGGCATATCTGGGAAAACTCTAAATTGAGAGATTACCTACGACCCCCAATTATGTGAGTTTTTTCATGTTCACGAAATATGTCATGTGGGTACTCAAAATTATCGGGAAAACTTACTCAAGCTTACTCAACTTACTCAATTTTCTCCTCACCTCCCATCCCGGGTCAGTTTTGGTAGGTTCACAAAATATGCCATGCGGGTATTCAAAATACTCGGGGAGACTTCCTCAGAGTAGCTATTTCGTCTAAAAGTTTCTCCGAGCCACCCCCCCCCCCCCCCCCCCGCCAGGGTTGTGTTTTGAGTGGTTACCTTAGGCATGTTTTCTCATCCTAGGGGCTGTGGTGGCCATTACTAGGGAGGGGGGGGGGGGGGCTTGAAAAAGCCATAGCTCAGAGTAATCTCAACCAAGGGAAAAAATTAAAAGTAATTAAACGCGCGTAAATGCATCGTTAGCTGAAGCAGGGCCTTAAGCAGGTAATATCACTAATTTTATTTCCATCACAACAGCCCTTTCCGGAGGTAAGCGGCCCAGTAACACCCCGAAGGCCCGGTCCTTTCCGGAGGTAAGCGGCCCAGTAACACCCCGAAGGCCCGGTCCTTTCCGGAGGTAAGCGGCCCAGTAACACCCCGAAGGCCCGGTCCTTTCCGGAGGTAAGCGGCCCAGTAACACCCCGAAGGCCCGGTCCTTTCCGGAGGTAAGCGGCCCAGTAACACCCCGAAGGCCCGGTCCTTTCCGGAGGTAAGCGGCCCAGTAACACCCCGAAGGCCCGGTCCTTTCCGGAGGTAAGCGGCCCAGTAACACCCCGAAGGCCCGGTCCTTTCCGGAGGTAAGCGGCCCAGTAACACCCCGAAGGCCCGGTCCTTTCCGGAGGTAAGCGGCCCAGTAACACCCCGAAGGCCCGGTCCTTTCCGGAGGTAAGCGGCCCAGTAACACCCCGAAGGCCCGGTCCTTTAAAATTCATGGTATGGAAATGAACAGAGTTGAAGTATTTCCAAAGTTAATCACGGTTGGTATGAATAATTCGGGGAACAATATGGTTGAAAGCTGTTTGACATGGGAACTAACCCTTCACCCTCACCAGTTTATTGTTGTCAAAAACTAGGCTTTCACTGGATAAACCCGAAACCGTCACTGGAGCCTGCTTACATCATGCAGCAGCCTCTGTTCTACTGCAGCTCCTGCAGACTGCTGGTATCATGCAGCAGCCTCAATCCTGCTACAACTCTTGCTCCAGGCTCCTATATCATTCAGAAGCGTCTGGCAATAATTCATACCTTCCTGCAGTCGGCCAAGCTCCGACAGTAGGGTAGGAAATGCGGGCAGGCACAGTGGGCTCCTGCCTAAGTGTTTAGGGGAGCCTTGACAGATGAGTTATAGATGAGTGACAAAGAATCAAAGTGCACACTTCCTGGCATTCATATTTGAATTTCAGTCCATATCCGGGTGGAAAATATTTAGAATTGGGTGAGCAAGCAGTGTGTTTTATTATACAACTCCGTGCAGGGACTATACAATAGTAGGATACAGGGTCACACCTTTCGTGGGATTTGGTGAAAATCACTCTCGACAGTCGAGTCCTCCCCCAGACGGTGCATCCCAGCGCTGGGTAAAATGTAAAAATCTCGACACGTCAGGACTAGATTGTGGATCCTCTTGATTCATCCCTCAGCTACCCGACCCATCGGTATTATATGTATAAACTAAAGATGGAAATCTACTTTGCATGAAAACCTAGGTAAAACCATGGTATCTCTAGGTAGGTAAATAATTGCGGTGCTGTGGGAGAATTCGATAGCTAGACTTGCAGTTTACCTACTCGTACCTCCTTTGTTACCTTTATTTGAGAGAAAGTTCTACAGAGCACGTTGAGCGCCCATTCTTCCAAAATAATCCTCACCCCTTTCGTGGAAAGGACCAGTGAAAATGGGGCCGTGATCCCTTCCTCATTACCTCCCATTTCTCACGGAAAGGTTACCCCCACCACCGCCACCACACCAAAACCTGACTTCTAAGCCCTACAGAAAAGTTAGTAGAGACTTAACTACGATAAAAGGCCTCGATAGCCGAGTGGACTAAATGGTCGACTTTTGAGGAGCAGTGAGAGCCGGGTCACACCGGTTCGATCCCGATCCTACCAAAAAAAATTTCTGCTCGGCATTCACCTCTGATATGTTCAGCATGTCAAGTGAAATGTATATCGAGGCTGTGGTGGTTCGGAACCCACCTAAAACTGTAGGTCCCCATCGTTTACTCGATGGCTGGGGAGCTGGTATTTGGTAGTGCTGCCAGCTGAGCACAATGGATAGTTCTTGAAACGGTATAGTTGCTGGGCTTGTCCCCCCCAACCCTCAGCTATTAAGCTTTAGCGCAGACCTATCCGTCTCTATTATCCTAACAAAACAGATACTTTGTTTGAGAAAGAAACA
This sequence comes from Mesopsocus fuscifrons, assembly GCA_950004255.1. Lineage (NCBI taxonomy): Eukaryota > Metazoa > Arthropoda > Insecta > Psocodea > Mesopsocidae > Mesopsocus > Mesopsocus fuscifrons. Next base: position 19,001,291 of record OX465377.1, read on the forward strand.
GCGGTCTTGTCTTCTTAAATAACAGGCTAAGAAAACTGATGGCGTTTATATACAAACAGTTGTTACGGGGCCATCTTATACAAAGTTAAGTTTTTTTTTTTTTTTTCGTAAGGTGACCCTTTTCTTATACACTAGGACCCTCTTCTTAACCTATTATTTAAGAAGACAAGAACACTGTTTCTTTCTCAAACACAGTGTCTGTCTTCTTAGGATAATAGAGATAGGTCTGCACTACAGTTGGTTTCATTCATCGATCAGGCGGTACTGCCAAATACCAGCTCCCCAGCCATAGTGTTAGTACACAATAGGGACCTACAGTTTTAGGTGGGTTCCGACCACCACAGCCTCTAAATCAACATGCACGGCAGTGCATGCAGCCAAGTTTTAAAGAAAAAGAAAGCGCGACAAAGCCTCGAGCACTGCCAGCATGTTATACAGGAACCAGAGTTGTGCACTTTTCGTGCCTCTCTACAGGAGGCAAGGGGGCGTGGCTCGAATAGTGGGTACCCTTCTCCTGTAGTAGGGTCCCACGGGACCTCCAAAATTAAATTTCAAATTTCTACGTCCAACCGTACCTGAGCAGTGACATCCCAAACTTAGCTGTTTTTGAGGGTCACTCACTGACTGACTGACTGACTGACTCACTCACCTATACAAATTATAAGCATGTTTCAGCGGTACGATAGAGCTGAAACTCGGCACACTTGTAGGTACCATCCCCAAAACACCCAGAAAAATCGCAAACCCGAAGTACCTACAGTATTATAGGTTCAGGTTCGATTCAAAGTTCCCATACTAACTTATGGCAGATATTTACAAAACAAATACTGCCTCCTGCTTCTTGTCCTTCCAGGTAATTTGTGTAGATTCGCCAGGCAACTTACTTTCAGGTACGAGTAGGTACATTTCAGGTACGGGATAATAATTTGTGTAGATTTGACAGGGAACTGGTTTTCAGGTACTGGGAGGTACTTTCCAGGTATGGCAAGGTATTTTGACTCCATTCGACAGTCAACTTGTTTTCAGGTACGATTAGGTACATTTCAGGTATGGGAAGGTAATTTGTGGAGATTCGACAGGGAACTCATTTTCAGGTACGAGTAGGTACTTTTCAGGTATTTCAGGTATGAGATTGGTAATTTGTGTATGGTTGACAGGGAACTGGTTTTCAGGTACTGGTAGGTACTTTCCAGGTATGGCAAGAAAACTTGAGTCCATTCGACAGCCAATTGATGTTTTACCTACTGGTAGAAACTATTGAACCACCTCACAAAAATTATATGATATCCGACCAAAAACACTCCGTGTAAAAAACGCAGCCAAGTTTATAACCCTCCATAAATTAGCCTAACTCAACAGCCCTTAAAAGGGTTTGATATAAAAAATGTTGGCCAAGTTCTCCACATTCCCGCTATCACTCAGCCCCCAAAATTAGTGATATCACTTATTACAGGGCCAAGTCTTTGGCGCGAATCACAAGGATGTTGGCGACATAGTTTGTCATATACCTGCTTTCCAATACCCCAGGACCGCAGCCCCCATCCAACCTTAGTCTGTGTATATGACCGGCTGTGACGCTTACGTGATTTGCGCCAAGGACTTGGCCCTGTAATAAGTGATATCACTAATTTTGGGGGCTGAGTGATAGCGGGAATGTGGAGAACTTGGCCAACATTTTTTATATCAAACCCTTTTAAGGGCTGTTGAGTTAGGCTAATTTTTGGAGGGTTATAAACTTGGCTGCGTTTTTTACACGGAGTGTTTTTGGTCGGATACATTTTACTAGTAACGCTGAACATATCAGAGAAGAAACCTCACTCGCCAAAACCTCACTTCTAACTCTTATAAGCCCACCAGAAAACCAAGCCAACTTTCTCTGAACTTGAGCGTTCCGTTATCAAATTTAAGAAAACTTTTAATTCTGTTTATTTTGGCTGATTTTATTTTCATTTCGTTCTCTTTCTTCACCCTGTAGGCATTTCATGTTATTTTATGAAAAACGTCATATTTTCTTTGTTTTTATTCTTTGTTGGAAACTTTTGTCCAGAATCCAGATGAATCCAGTATTGATTTTGGTAACTTCAAAGATGGCTTTCGAAGAAGTTCAGTTGTTTGGTATATACACGTAGGCACCTGCTTACACCTATACCTGATTAGGTATGGTGTCCATTAAGGGTTAAAAATACGTGGCATCAAATCGGTCTATTATTTTTTGAAGGAACTGTTGGATATTTAGATGTTCTGAAATATAATAGTTCTTTTTACAGTCAAACTTGTTGCCTAAGCTGACAATTTTTTCAGTCAAAAATCTGTTTGCCAACTCGTTTCTGACATTAAAAAGGCATTATATTTCAGAACAGTTTCCTAAAATTGTTGAAAGAAAAAACATGAACAGATTGTATGGACAGTATTAAACATGAGAGGACAATGAACTGTGTGTTCTTACATTTATTGTTTGGGTACTCTTATCTTATTTCGCTACTAAATTATGTTATCGCGTGAATGATTCTCCAAAGTATAGGAACCATTCTATCAGCTGTGATAGCATAGGCGTAGCAGGACCAAAAACCTGGGGGGGCTAAGTCCCCCAAGCCTTCTCCTCACCCGGGGGGGGGGCATGGCATTAGTGACGTTATGTGTAGGTAGCACATCACATGCAACATCACTTTTCTTGAGGTGAAAAATGCCCAAAACTCTTACACAAAAGTTCCAAAACTTATTTACCTACTGACCGCATGAAGAAGCAGAACTAGGAAGCAGGAGAAAGATTTTATTTGCCATTTAAATACAACAAAAACCATGTATGTAAGGTTCCGCACTTGTACATCTTGTTTCGAATTCCAGTTCTTTAGAGATAGGTACCTATCGTGCCTACGCTCCGTCGCAACAGAAGTTAAGTATACTGGAATAACAGTGTATTCCTAAAGAAATGCGAGATACAAGAGAAGCAACTATACACCTACATACCTATTTAAATCAAGTTTTGACTTCTTGTCTTCTTTTTTTGTTTAAAAGAGTTGACCAGCTGATCATGGTCCAGAGATTTGACCACTTTACTTTCAATGTTCATCAGCGCCAAAGAACTGAACCTGTCTTGGGACATCGTTGTCCTCAGCCACGTTTTCACTCGCCTCATCGCCGAGAAGCTTCTCTCTGCGGAAGCTGAGGAGATCGGTATAGTCAAGGCAACCTGCAATAGTTTGAATAAATTTGGGAAGAGGTCCGCCTTTATAGTTTTTTTAATTTCAGACAGTGTGACGCAGCTTAAACAGTTTTTCAGCACCGTAGCTTCAGCATTTAGGGCGTCAGAGTCCACATTCAAGACAGTCTTATAGTTTTCAGTGAACTCTTCACTGTTGACCATGTCCAGCAGCATGAAGTTGTTCACAGCCGTGGCAAATTCCATATTTCCAAATCTGGACTCCATACCGGAAATGACCCTGTCCAAAATTTGGAAGTACAGAACTCGCCAATAGCTCTCCTCTGACTGGTAGTTCTCTGAATCTTCCTGCCCCAATGGGGCATCGACAATGAAGTCAGTCAGGCGCTTGCTATGCGTTTGCCTTCTCTTCTTTGATGCTCTTGGTATTGTGAGTTCTACATCGTTTTTCTCAGCTAGCTCTTGGATTGTGTTCCAAAGACAGAAATTCTCCCTGCACTTTTTTAGTGTGGCCATGACTCCAGTCAGTAAGGTCGATGCATCGGCAAGGGTAGCATTTTTCGTTTGGAAGTAAGTGCTCAAGACGTTCATTGTTTGCAATATATCTTTCATGATGACCAGACACACGATAAAACTTCCAGACAATAAGGAAGACAGAATTCCCCCTGCCTCGACGGCATCTTTGTCCTTTCCTTCTCTGATTTCATCTTCAAGAACAGTTCTGATAGCCTCAAAGTTTTCAAGTATGTATTGGCAGTTCTTATATCTGCAAGACCATCGCGTGGTACTGAGGCTGTTCAACTCCCGCTTTGGTAAACCTAACGATTTTTGCATTTCTTGAATCATGTGGTGGCTACTAGGCTTACAGAAATGGTGGTAAATCGCTTCGACTGTGTTGAAAAAATGAACGGCAAATTGCACATTTTCACATGAGTCGGACACGACAAGGTTTGTCCTGTGAGCCAGGCAATGTACGTATACAGCGTAATCGTGCCTTTCCTTCACGATGGCCTGAACGCCACGGTGCCTGCCGGACATCACCGACGCACCGTCATAGGACTGAGCGACAACAGGAACATCTTCGATTCCTAGTTTCTCAAAGAGTGAAAACATCATGGAAACCAGAGAGGAAGCGTCGCGAGCTTCCGAACAGTTAATGAACCCGAGAAAGTGTTCCCGTATCTCCAGCTCATTTCGTTTGGGGTACCTTACAACCACTGACATTTGTTCTTCTTTAAATGAGCGGGCTTCGTCCAGTATAACGGCAAATATGCCGGCATCTTTTATGTCTTTTCATATCTGGGAAGGAATTGTGTCAGCAATTACTGAAATTATTTCATTCTGAATTTGGGGACTGACGTATATATGTTGTTTTAACCGTTTTTGGAAAGATTCATTATTTTTCCCCAGCAACTCTGCAATTTCAAGGAAATTTCCTTTGTTCGGAGAATCTTCTGATTCGTCGTGGCCCCGAAATGACAGCCCTTGCCGACCCAAGAATACAATAATTTCAACAAGGCGTGTAACGTACTCATCGTCTTCTTTTTGTTGAGCTTCACATTGTTTAGACAACTGATCTAATACATTTAGCGCTTTTCCTTGTTTCTCCATCTTGTATGCTATAAAGTGCTGCATACATTCAATGTGAGTAAGCGACTGATTATGCTTATCAATGGCATCCTTCAATTTTTTCCACTTTTGAAATCCTTTTGTCACGAATTTTTCATTTTGCTCCCTGTGGACTGATTTGACGACGAAGTGGCGGCAGACAAAACAGTAGGCTCTGTCGGTCTTCGTGGAGTACTCCAGCCACTCATATTTTTCAAAATATTTTGATGAAAATGATCTTAACTGTCCTCCATATCTTGTTTTTGGGTAACTATCCAGTCTTGGTTGGGAAGGCCCGAACTCCAGAGACCCCAAGGTGTCAGGAAAGTCAGGAAGCAGCGATGACGATGAATCTCGGGGCGTTACTGATGCAGACGATGGTCCAGGAGACTGGCGTGTTTCGGATTCTTGGCTCACTTTCAATGGTATCGGCTCTTTTGACGATGACGGTGATGGAGGAGGACCTGGAGCTGGAGTAGGAGACTTCTTCTTGAAGAATCTTCTGATATCCATACTTTCAGATTTTCCCGAGTTAAGGCTGCGCTTCACCCATTAGATTACCATGTTATCTTCTGAATTTTTTTTAATTTTTTCGGGCCGACGGATTGCCTTGAAATTTTGTATAGAAGTAGCTCCAGTAAATGTCTAGGGAACGTTCGTAGCAGAATTTCGAATTTGTTCTCGGATTATTAGAAATTAATTTTTTAGTAAATTAAAAATCGTGAAACACGGTTTTTTCAAACGGATAGGGAGCGTATTTGACTGGGAATAAAAATTTCGAATTATTACAGTTGTTATGTAGAAGGTGTAACTTAGTTCGTGACCGAAGCAGTTTTTTGAATTTCTCCTTAGGTTGGCAAATAATAAATGATAAATATGTGTGAAAAACACATTTTGAAAAAAAGTCATGGTGAAGAAGCAAACGCGCGGTCACCGCTCAGTATCGTTTGAGCTCTTGCGGGGAGAGGTTCTCACGTCCCTCGGCCGTACTAGCTCCGACCGGAACATCACGACCTGTCTTCTTATGTCTGACATGTCGATTGGTTGATATGAGCTGCTTTTGTGTAACATCCTGTCATCTGAGAATCGTAGGTGTCGTAGGACAGGACTCGTAGGTAGGTATAGATTGGGTGACTTATGATGACATCTACTGTATTGGGGGATGGGTTGCAATTTGCAATTAGGTAGGTACCTACCTACTTATCTAAATTTTGTAATACAGGAGAGACCCAGGACTCGTAGGTAGGTATAGATTGGGTGACTTATGATGACATCTACTGTATTGGGGGATGGGTTGCAATTTGCAATTAGGTAGGTACCTACCTACTTATCTAAATTTTGTAATACAGGAGAGACCCTTATTCTGTGACTGCCGTGTCGTGGGTAGGTATATAGGTAGGCTGTATACTTACCTACCTATCTGCCACATTCTGTGGGCATAGGTTTATCTAAAAAAAATGATTTTTGGATTTTATGTTATGTTGGACACCTATTGCATAAAATGTGGATCGCACATCAGTCAAATCACTAGGAGGTACGTAGGTAGGTACCTACCTAATATTGGTTTATTACACGTACCTACCTTCCTATGGTGTGGGTAGGACCTATTCCGCAATTTTCTGTTTACCCATAGGTTAGGTTAGACTGGTGGGGGGGGGCAAGCCCAGCAACTAGACCATTACAAGAATTATCCATTTTGCTCAGCTGGCAGCAATACCGGTAAAGGTCTACTCATCGCACTTCCGTGCACCAAGCGGCAGAGTGAGCCGCCGCTAGAGGTGAATCACAGGGCTGTTCCATATATATAAAAAAAATATCCTCCAGTCAGTGCGACCCGTAACCAGGTGCACCAAACGGCAGAGTGAGCCGCCGCTAGAGGTGAATCATTCTGAAAAATAAAAAATTCGAACCCCATCCGCCAGTCAACGAACATTGGGAACAAGTAAGAAGTACACTCCGAAGTAGTCGCAGTGTCACGGCCTCGATAGCCGAGTGGTCTAAATGGTCGACTTTTGAGGAGCAGAGACAGCCTGGTCACACCGGTTCGATCCCAATCCTACCAAAAAGTTGTTTTGATATGTTCAGCATGTCAAGTGAAATTTATATCGAGGCTGTGGTGGTTAGGAACCCACCTAAAACTGTAGGTCCCCATCGTTTACTCGATGGCTGGGGAGCTGGTATTTGGTAGTGCTGCCAGCTGAGCACAATGGACAGTTCTTGAAAACGGTCTAGTTGCTGGGCTTGGCCCCCCCAACCCTCTGCTAACTAAGTCGCAGTGTCGTGCGACAATCCAAGCAAGTATCGGCGGAAGTGCGATGAGTAGGTACACCTTATCCGCAATACCGAATACCAGCTCCCCAGCCATCGTGCAGTACACAATGGGGACCTACAGTTTTAGGTGGGTTCCGAACCACTACAGCCTCAATATAAATTTCACTTGAAATGTTGAACATTTCAGTTGTGAAACCGGTGTGATTGTTCAGTGTTCCTCTATAGAAAACCATTTCGACCACTCGGCTATCGAGGCTGTTCTGTTTACCCATAGATATGACTGCGCTGAATGAAGAGTAGTTATTGTGGTGGTGTGGGGTGCATTTTTCTAGGTATATGTTTTGTTTACCTCCTGGAGGGATGTAGGCACCTACCTACCTACCTAGACCGATCTTTTCCTATTTGGCGTAGGACCTATTAGGCACCTAACAGTTTGTTCTGTATAGTGTGACTTATTAGGTAACAGAAAGCCTCGACAGCCGAGTATATTGTAGGTATAAAAATTTACACATTATCTATACATTCCTGTATGGCAGTCAAGTCAGACATTGTACAGCATTTCCCTATTACTCCAATACAAATTTCTGACATGTAGGTTTTGCCTACTATACCTGCCTCCACCTGTACCCACACCTGGTACATATTTTGGGTCTATGAATAATGTTGTTTGGAAATGTATTGTATTTTCTCGTAAATTGTATTGTATCACGTATAGTATTGCATTTGAAATAAATCTGAAAAAATAGAATTGCCTAGGTAGGCACCATACCTACTTACGAACAAAGATTTCAGACTTTCCCTGCAGGATACTTACTAAACTGCCACTGGACGTCCTCTGAACCAAAAATAAACGGTCATTCGGTCATAATTTCACAACAACACATAAGCGAAACACAGAGGGCCTTCACTGATTCACCGGGCCCTCCCAGATGTTGATATAATTTCCTATCCAAAATATGGTGCACCGCACCGCGCACCGAGCCGATATCATGGAACTAACCTTTACCAAAGTGAAGGACAAAAATTCCAAGACCACTTGTGCACCGTCAAGTAAAAAAAAATTTTTGAATGGGTTTTTTGGGGGTTTTCCCCGATCTGAACAAAAAAATACCGGCCATCCCCCCCCCCCGGGAAATTGTGGGTTGGCTGAACTCTGGACGTGAATCGCCTTATGAATGGTATTAGTAAAGTGACAGCAGGTACTGGGGACCTGGTATGGTCACGTAATGCAGAGTAAGCGAAGATAACAGAACCCGCATGCAGTTGTAACTACCCAGTTGCTACAGCCATAAGAAGTCAGGGTCTCTGTAATCACAATAGCCTTCTTCACTCATATACGCTTCATCTCGCCTCGGAGCCAGCGCTGACTTGCACCGTCAACAGAAGCGTCCTCTTAACTGGAATAGTAAGACCATCCAATAAAAAAATAAAATAGGTGAATATAAGGTAGCTACTCAGCAAAGAAGCTAAAAGCTATTGCCACGGACAATATATCACTCGGTACAACGGCATGCATGATTCCGAGTAATATTTAACTCCCCATAGTAACAGTACCTAATCAATAAAAACCGAGTGAAGACCTGCTTACTGCTTATATTAGTAGGTGCGTTACTTACCTTTATAGTGGGTAGGTAATCGGTTCTCTGGTGCCTATTATTCTGTTTTGAAATGACACCTACTTTGTTTTGATAAATCATGAATCTCTATGTGGAGTAGTATCGACGCGACGTATCGTATCGTATCGAAACATTGCGTCCATTTTTCAAAACTTTGGCGGGAACTGATTATTTGGTGTAAATTGAATGTAAATATGAAATGTATGAAGTATGCTAGTCTTATTTTATTTTTCAATAATAATAATATTGTAGGTATATAATTATTTTTTAGTTATTTTTGTATTTTTCCTTTATTTTCAATTTTTTTGTTCGAAAAATCCTGGGGGGGGCTAGACGGATTCTGGGGGGGGGCTAAGCCCCCCCCAGCCCCCCCCTTGCTACGCCTATGTGTGATAGCCGTCACAATTTCCATCTCTGAAACTATGGATGTTAGAAATATGAAGAAAAAATAATTAACCTGATAGGATGGACGAAGTAATGAATAATTGACACAGCAATCAAGAGCAGCTCTCGATCATTTATGAGCTAACTTTCTTAATAAAATTAGTTAAATCGTCAATTTAGCTAAAAGAATTTCCACGAAGCGAGACAAGAATTTTCCGATAGAACGATTTCCAAGGATGAGGGAGGTATTAAAAATAAATGGTCCGGCAAGGGTCGCACTTGACTTTCTCGCAATTTGGATGTTGGTCAACCCCCCCTGGCAAGGTAACCTACTAGCCCAGGATTCTAAGAATAGTTAGTCAGGAAAGGTTACTATTTTAAAATAATAGGTTGTTCAGAAAATTAGACCAAACACACCGTCGTGATCCCAAAAATATTCCTATTTAAAAGAACGACACTGTAAAATATAAATAATGGTATAAAATACCTTTTTGATGAAGGGGAAAGAAAGAAAGCATGAGCAGCACACACACACACAACGAAAACGCACTGACTGCAAAGAACGTCCACCCCCGGGGCGCGAGCGCGGCTGACTGAGGGGAGTGAGGGGTGAGGGGAGTATCGATCGCCCGGCTGCGCGGCCCGGGGAAGCTTCGCGCGCTTTCGCCGCGCGCAGTTCTATTATGAATCTTATTATTTCATCCTTTATGTAAACCAGTGGTACACAACCTTTTTTTAATCGACGTATTTTTTTTAAGGTAAATCTTGCGAACCAGAACACACACAGAATAAAAATGTAAATTAATTAATTAAAATTATTAATTAATTATCCCACTATATTAAAATTGTCTCGACCTAAAATCTTCAAGGGGGGTCAACTACAGAGATTCCGCATGTCAAGTTATAATAAAGGTAAAATCGCTGAGCCTTATGCGGCCGTGCAAAAGTTACGAGTTGCGGAACTCTAAGAAAATGGGGTAGTGTAGGGTTTCGGGGTTTCTTTGTGGCTTTTTGCATCTTTGGAGCTACAGTTGATCTGAATAGCTCATTTTATTCCTCATGAAATGCACTACAAGATTAACACAAACAAAACCGTGCCAGCTAACGAGATAAACGACTTTTTGATTGAGGAAAATGATTCTCGGAAATTTTTTGGTTTGTAGCGCTGTTTAGTTTTACAATTTAAACACACGCCAAACCGATAACATTGTAGTTTTTTATAAATTTCTTATTCGAAATGAATCAGGCTTTAAGACACTGCAAAGCTTACCCCAAACTTTGAAGAAATATCCATTTCTAAGCGCATTATTGACCATCATACGTTAAAAACCACTAAAAAAATTCTACAGAAACCAACATATCACACCGAATTCTAAAGATTAACGAAATAAAAAGGCATATTAATGGATGTCATTGTTTAAGCTACAATTTGATATGCAATACATGCATAAAATGTTTTGAGAAAATACAGAAAAAAAAATATTTAAAAAATAAAAAAAAAAACTGATTTATTTTCGGATATTTGATTTCGCGCCATTTCTAGCAGACGCCAAGGGCGGTCAAAGGAAATGCCAAAGGAATTTGGAAAACCTTGAATTATATTAAAATAAAAACTATTTAATTTTTTATATTATTTAATTAAATACATAATTAAATTTAATTAAATAAAGCTACTAAAGATAAAACTATTGCATTTTTGACAATTTATAAATTAACCTTTCAAAATTTGTCATAGAAAAGTGAGTTTGTTACAGATGAGACAGAGACTATTGGTTATATGGGACTGTGGCTTCCAAACTTAGCTATGTGGTTTTAGAGCAGTGGTTCCAACAGTAGCCTATCATGTGAGGGGGTCAGGGATCGAATACTGGCGGGACTTTTTTTTTATTTCATTTTTTTCTTTTTCACCGGTAAGTAGATAAGTATATACGGTAAGGAAGTCCTGGCGATCACTCTCTCTATAACAAACACTCACTCACTATAACGAACATTCCCTCTTTATAATCTACATATCTACAACCTTCTCTTTATAACGATGTCCTAATTTATAAAGAACACTCCCACTTTATAATCTACAACACTCTCTATAACGAACATTCCCACTTTATAATCTACAACTCTCCCTCAATAACGAGGTCTCTCTCTATAACGAATATTACCACTTTATAATCTACAACCTTCTCTTTATAACGAAGTCCTAACCTATAACGAACATTCCCACTTTATAATCTACAACTCTCCCTCTCCCTCTCTCTCTATAACGAATATTACCACTTTATAATCTACAACCTTCTCTTTATAAGGAAGTCCTAATCTATAACGAACACTCGCACTTTATAATCTACAACACTCTTTATAACGAGGTCCCTCTCTATAACGAACATTCCTACTTTATAATCTACAACACTCTCTCTATAACGAGGTCCCTCTCTATAACGAACATTCCCACTTTATAATCTACAACACTCTCTATAACGAGGTCCCTCTCTATAACGAACATTCCCACTTTATAATCTACAACACTCTCTCTATAACGAGGTCCCTCTCTATAACGAACACTCCCACTTTATAATCTACAACACTCTCTCTATAACGAGGTCCCTCTCTATAACGAACACTCCAACTTTATAATCTACAACACTCTCTCTATAACGAGGTCCCTCTCTATAACGAACACTCCCACTTTTTAATCTACAACACTCTCTATAACGAGGTCCCTCTCTATAACGAACACTCGCACTATATAATCTATACAACATTCTCTCTATAACGAACACTCGCACTTTTTAATCTACAACACTCTCTATAACGAGGTCCCTCTCTATAACGAACACTCGCACTTTATAATCTACAACATTCTCTCTATAACGAACACTCGCACTTTATAATCTACAACACTCTTTATAACGAGGTCCCTCTCTATAACGAATATTCCCACTTCATAATCTACAACACTCTCTCTATAACGAGGTCCCTCTCTATAACGAACACTCCCACTTTATAATCTACAACACTCTCTCTATAACGAGGTGTCTTCTCTATAACGTACACCCCCACTTTATAATCTACAACTCTCTCTATAACGAGGTGTCTCTCTATAACGAACACCCCCACTTTATAATCTACAACATTCTCTCTATAACGAGGTGTCTCTCTATAACGAACACTCCCACTTTATAACCTACAACACTCTCTATAATAACGAGGTCCCTCTCTATAACGAACATTCCCACTTTATAATCTACAACTCTCCCTCTATAACGAGGTCCCTCTCTATAACGAACATTCTCTTTAACATGTAACAAACTCTCTATAACGAATATTCTCTATAACAAACACACAGCTTATATAATTATTTTGATGACCCAATTTTGATGAAATTTGATGTACTTACACCTGTCTAAGATCATGGCCAAGGGATCCTTTTAAGTTTAAAGTAGAAAATTACTTAAGAATAATTAAAAATTCGTGTTTTTTTGATTAGTCGGATAAGCAACAAGAGCTCAGTTTTCAATCTATAACATTAGGAATTGATAAGTATGTTGGCAAATGGATCTTTGAGGGTTCTTTGGAATAAAATTACAATTAGTAAAAAATTACAGCAGTCTTTGACTGAATTTCGATCGATTTGGCTCCAATCCCAGTTACTGACGGATTATTCTGAAATTTAGTTATAGGTAGGTACTTTTGTTTAAAACAACGTTACTTAGGTTACTTAAACATTTGTAGAGTAGAATTTCGTAATTACCTATGGCCGTTCTTATTAAAAAAGTCCTCCAAATGAGAAACCACGTTTCTGAATGGTCGAAACTCGAAACACATTTTGCAAACTGAATCTTAATAAGATCACAAAAAAAAACGAAAGTTTGATACTGAGTGAGAAGGTTAATTGCGGATATTGTAGGACCCTTGATTTTTTTTTTTTTTTTACTAAAAAGTAGGTAAGTAGGTATGGTGAGGTAAATTTGCTCTAACGCCGTTTGTTTAATAAAAGTTTAGAGGGCGTCAATCTAGCCGCAGCGCGCCGCGGACGACCTTCATAGAAGATTTAAAAAAACCATGAGGCCGAAGGCCCAGGTGTCTAGCCCCACGCAGTGGCGAGGTGAAGAGCAGGCGGAGCCTGCGCTTTAGCTCGTATGTTATTAATCGTTACCGTATCACGGACGGACGGACACTTTTTAAAAACCACTTTTTTGTACTCGGGGTACCTCCAGGATCACGGGAAACCCAAAATCTCAAAATTGAAATTTTGCTATTCGCTATTCGCAGCCGTGTTTACTTTCTCTTTTCGCGGATATTTGACTTAACTTACGAAGGCCGCTATTACTGTTGAAGGCTCTACCTATAGGGCTAGAATGAGGGCCAGTGACTTTGGTCTCAGGCCATCACCGTTCAGCGAAGACACTCTTAAATAATTTTTCTTCTATTTCAGTTTAACTTCGTTGGAAAACTTCTGGGTCCGAAGGGCAACTCACTGAAGAGGCTGCAGGAAGACACCATGACCAAAATGGCAATTCTGGGTCGAGGATCCATGAGGGACAAGCACAAGGTAGGCCAAAACCAAAAACTTGCTGACTTTATAGTAAAGACTCCGGCCAGACCCCGCTTTAGTCCCTGGGGGGGTTTCTGGAGCTTTTCTGGGGGGTTCTCACCAGATTTCCCGGACCAAAGTTCGGCGAAGTTCCTCGAAATACCTGTGATTATCATAGCTTAAAACTCCGATTTTTCTGGAAAATTTCTTCTCTCAGTCTGAACTTTATTAGGTAGATACAGCATTATTTTTACTGGTACATTCTTGACCAGCGTCTTAAGATACCTGACCACATATTCCAGCCTTGGGCTCCCGCTACTTCTCCACAGCCAGCGCGAGACATGCTACTGCTCCCTGGAGTCTCATACTTGCTGTGGAGGTCGAGGGTTGAAATTTTGGCTGGTCACTTTCCCGGACACTTCTTAAAATTATTCAACTGTCCTACTCCTTCTACCCCACTTAATTCCAGAGTTGTTTGAAACAGGAGGAAGAGCTTCGATTGTCGGGGGATCCAAAGTTTTCTCACCTACATGACGACCTTCACGTGGAAATAACGGCTTTTGCACCCCCCGCGGAGGCTCACGCCAGGATCGCCTATGCTCTTGCTGACGTCAGGCGCTTCCTTGTACCAGTAAGTTCATTTTCAGAAATTTCTGTTCAGGTATCAAAAATTCAAAAATTATTGTAGGTTTCCAGTCTAACCTTGGATTTAGATTAGTTTTTCTGCGGAGCCCTGTGGGGCCAACCAAAGTATTTTGAAGACCACTATTTAGCCAAAATGTTTCTTTGTGTATGTAATTTATAGTTTAGATACATTTCTTAGTACATATGAAAGGCAACAAAGGCATTAGATTTTACTAATGCGTTATTTAAAATTTTCTTACCCACTCCATCTCTGCCTCCCCAAGTATGAGGTGCCCCCTTCTAGTTTAGAACCGAGGGGGTAACCACTCCAGAGATTCCTTGAGGTTCCACTGAGATTCCATAAAGATTTCCGAAGATTCCAAACGATATTCATAGGAAGATGAACCCTGAAGGGGTAACCACTGCATAATATTCCAAGATTCCCTGAGATTTCATAAAGATTTCCAATGATTTCCAATGAGTGGTTAACCCCTTGTTTAGAACCTAAGCACGCCACTGTTGCTCGTTTGCTCCCCTACACACAGGTCTTATTATTATACCCTTTCCGTACCCTAACTACCTTGATGTAAAGTTTTGTTGACTCGGTCCTTTGAAACGCTCAGGAACGTAAGGTTCTATATAAAGCTCGCTAGAAAAGCGCAAATTATGAAAAGAGAAGAAGTTGAAACTTCTCGCTTTGCTTCCATGACGAGACTAGCGAATAATAATCGAAATTTCCGAGAAACATAGCAAAGTTCAGTTCCTATTCCAGAGTTTACTTTGACAACTTTACAGAGCGTGCCTCCAGGGGTGTCGTTGAAGAAATCCTATGATTAATTCACCAAATATTGCTTTATCCTTCGAACTAAACTCTAAGAGGGAAATTAGAGTTATGGAAAATCCCTGCCGATAAATCCCAAATGCATTCGGAAAATCTTTCGTGAAGGGGAAAATAATTTTTCGAGTTATTTACTTATCAGTTCATCTCTCTGGATATTCTCAATCGGGGTGTATTTTTAATCACTTTATATATTTTTTTAAAATTCTGATTTTCTCTCCGTAACAGGTAGGTACACGGTCTATAGGTATCTATATCCTACCTATTACTACATAGGTGGGTGTTCATGTATTTCACGGCGCCTGCGAAAACATGATTATGCAATTTCTAAAAGTCGGTGTACACTTTTTCATGAAATAGCGAGGGGGTAACCACTCCAGAGATTCCTTGAGATTCCATAAAGATTTCCAAAGATATTCATAGAAAAATGAATCCCGAAGGGGTAACCACTTCAAAAAATTCCAAGATTCCCAGAGATTTCATAAAGATTTCCAGTGATTCCCAACGAGATTCCTGGAGTGGTTAACCCCTCGTGAATTAGTTATATATGACATATGACAGACATGTAGAATATACTAATAATTTATTTACCCAGGATGAGGGGGGGGGGGGGGGGTACTAAGAAATAACCCCGCCTATGGTAAGCCCACTTCTCATAAGTAGACAAATATTTATTTCTCACAGAATTAAAACCTGTATTGGAGAGAAATAATTAAAAATATCATTAGCGGGACAGTAAACCTGTTTGTCCCTGCCCTTTTTATTTTGAACTCAACCTGGGAGTAATGGGTGAGTTTATACCCTTTTTAATGCTGGATTTAGCTGCTCCACACGGGAAAACCATTTTTATTGACCATTTAATTTTATGTAGGTATCACTGAATGCGTTAATTAATATCCTTATAGGGTGCGTCCCACCATGCCCAGTTAAAATTTAACTGGAGATTTACCACGTTAAATTTAACTTAAAAGTTAAATTGAACATGGTAAACATAGGACAAAATCTCCAGTTTAATTTTAACTGGGCATGGTGGGACGCACCCTTAGTGTGAAATTCGGTTATCCCTCGTCACACTGTAAGGCTGGATTTAGCTAATTTCGGAATGGAATTTACCCGAATTAAAAAAAAAAAAATAGTGAGTGTATATTCAGCTAATTCAGCTAATTGTATAATCGACTGATTTTTGTCACCAAAAAAATTGTCCAAAATTAACCGATCGTGAAATCACAACATAGCCTCATGAGCAATGACGTTAAAATGACATATTATATTTCAGAATATTTAAATATCCAATAGTTTTCTCACAAAGTTTGAAGTTCAAACGTAAAAAAATAGCGAATGTATATTCAGCCTTAAACAAGGTTGCCATGGGTTGCTAGGGAAACAAAATTCCGACTTTATTTACCTTAGCAACGCATGGCAACCTTGTTTAACTTACAGAAAAAAATTCGGGTAAATTCCATTCCGAAATTAGCTAAATCCAGCCTTACAGTGTGACGAGGGATAACCGAATTTCATGTAAGGATCTTCGATCGATTATATTTGATAACTTATTGATTTTAACTTTAGGTTTAGTTCACTGACACTTTATATAATACTCGATATACAAGTGAAATGCTCGGTCGCACTTTCCGATATTTCTGTGTCGCCTCTTGACTTGGAACCATAATAAGCGACATCTGCGTGCCTACCCCAATTTCCCAGTGTAACACTAGTGGAGTACACTAATATAACGGCAAGAGGCGCGGAAAATAATATTGAATTGTAATGATTCATTGTGCTTTTTGATCGTAATGTAAGACCACTTAAGGGCCACTATACATTCTCGACGAACTCCACCAAAACCTCTGTGCGAATGTAAATATTCGACGAAACTAATGTTTACGTATTAGTACTTCCGGAGACTGGTAATTGCAATATCGCCATTGGTTGTGTCAAGAATCATTTATTTATAAGGATATTTCATAAGGGGTTCTGCAGGTGTATTCCCTTTCTCGAACGCCAGCAACCCACCCAACTAACACCTTCAAAATTTATTGTAAGAAGAACTGTTCTCCGTATATTGCATCATGGCGTGCCTTATCTTCTTACAATAAATTTTGAAGGTGTTAGTTGGGTGGGTTTGCTGGCGTTCGAGAAAGGGAATGCACCTGCTGGAATAGGCCCGGTTGGCGCATAACGTCAGCTGTTCGACCGCCGTTTTGGTTGATGCCGTTGTTGCTATAGCAACAATAATTTAAAATCAAATCAGGCGTCAAAGGCTAGGAAGGCGGTCGAACAGGTGACGTCAGAGTCATATATATTGACATCCGTATGAAATATCCTTATAAATAAATAATCCTTGGTCGTCACTGTCGTCAGTGTCATTGGTGTAGCTCCCAGCAGGTGTATTCCCTTTCTCGAACGCCAGCAAACCCACTCAACTAACACCTTCAAAATTTATTGTAAGAAGAACTGTTCTCCATATATTGCATCATGGCATGCCTTATCTTCTTACAATAAATTTTGAAGGCAAGTGGGTTTGCTGGCGGTAAAGAAAGGGAATACACCTGCAGGTGACCTGCTTCAGGAAAGATAAGATCATTTATGCATGATACAATACATTTTATTGTATGCGAATTCTAAACATTTATTACTAACAAATAAAAATGTCAAAAAACTTATTACTAACAAACAGATATCAAAAAAGTTATTATCTTTATCAGCAGACGTATTTAGAGGTGTACGCGTAAGGATTACGAAAACTGCTCCACATGGAAGACCTTTATGCAGGTCGCCCCAAAACAACAAGTAAGACTGATTCGTCATTATATGTAAAAGGGGTTACAGTGCAAGGGTACGGACACTCCAGTGTATCGTAGGGGAAGTATTTACCTTTACTATCATTGCTGGAAGTAATGCGATACGCGTAGAAGTGCCGCTCAAATGAAATTGTTTTAAAAGACTCTCCGGAGAAATAAACTTTCATTTCGTCTTTGTCAAGAAAGACGGATTTGATTTCAGTGAAAGTGGTTAAATCGCCGGTAACGTTTTTAGGTACTACCGAGCCGGGCTTAAACACAGTGGAACCAATTTTCACCCAATTCACCACTTGAATGCTGTTTACATTTATAAAGGGAATGTTAGCAGAAAGTTCCGCAGCTATGACTGGAGATACATTACATGCGGCACCCGAGGTTATGTGACATGGAAGATACCCCGTTAAGAATATTTCGTTCAGTGTTAGTTGGTGTCTCTTCGCAACAGTGTAAGTCAAGTTCTGTCTGTTCATCGTTGATTTGGATTTGATTTTACATGGCCTGTGTTTCGCTTCTAATCTCATGGAGCTCAAATGACGAAGTGGCCCAAATTTCAGTACAGCATTGGGGTAGTGAAGTAAAAGATGAAATTTGGGGTTCAGTTTAGTTTTAAACAAAGATATATACATCTGACACAGATGAGAAATGTATCCTCGGAGCGCATGTGCCCTCGGCTTGGGAAAACCTCGTGCCGTTAATACCATGTCCAAAACCTCCATTAAAATTACATAAATTTCCCAGTACTCATCAAATTGCGGTACGTAGCAGCCAACCATAACCCCGAAATATTTACAAAACTCTAACATGTCCGAGGAAGTAAGCCCCATGTCACCCCTGCGTAAATTATCTATAACAAGCGAAACAGGTCTGTCACGTGTGTCAGGACCAAATTGAAACGAAGCGATTTTATCGTTAAGAATATCAATGGTAAAATATTTGCGCTTGTCAATTAGATGTACTAATAAGTCAGTCATAATGTACTTCATGACTCCCTCTGAGAGGTCATGCATTACGCCCATTCCGACGTGATCAAAAATGTCAAAATTTTGTATGGCCAACCATGTACAAGGTTCTTTAATCCCTGTCAAAGAGACATCTCCACTTTCTACATCACTGCGATAATTAGCAGAGTTCCTGAGCAATGCTGGGTCGTCCTCAATCTGGGTATGCATAATGTTTTTGTTTACTCGGCATATACGACACGAGCTGTTGCTAGAAAAGCTTTCATCGAAGCCTAGAATGCTATGAAGGCCCAGATTATCTCCCAAAATAGCACCCAAATGGAAATAAACGGTGCCTTGGAAGTCAGGCAGATTAAATGTGAGTCCTGTCTGCTTTAAGAAATTAAATTCTTCTACGAGTGGTCTGAACACAACTTCATTACCGACTGCAACTCTGTCACTTGAATGGTACAGAAGAGTTAAAAAAATATTGGACAACTGAGAACTCCACATTGGGGGGAGACATGGTATTGAGACATAAGCGGCCCCCATTTTATGTATACCACTATGGGACGCAAGGACCGACAAATCGAAGTCATCTACTTGTAAGAAAAGTGGCATCACTATTTCATTGCCATGAGAAGTCATTCTAGACTTCCATGAAGATCCGTGAACGAAATGGTAAACGGTATTGGATGAATCCATTTCATTTAAATACCTGAGATATCTCAAAGTTTCACTCAAAACATTTTTCAATGAAAAAAATTTTGCCAGAACTTTCCTAAGGGAAATCTTGTGAGCTATGCTATCGACCATGACCCCATGTCTTTCTCCTGTTCTAGTGGTGAAATTTTCACTCCTGCGGCCTAGCACATAAGGCTCTGGCGCAATGAACGACCCGTTTTTTTTAAAATAACGCATTCTTTTATGATTAGAAGTGAAATCATCAAAATGAAATTGAGGTGATTCAGCGGTAGTGCTGACCGTCGAAGAATACACTGACCGTTTAAAAAGAATGTCAAGTTGCTTGGCAATATCGTTGCAGACCGTCAAGGAAACCTGTGGATTTGCGTGCAAGTGCGCAAAGAAAATGCCCAGCCCATTACGAAGAGGCAATCTATCATCAATCTTTTTGACTCTGTGAGTGAAACTTTGAAATGAAGAGCCCCCTGTACAGTTAAGGGTGTCTTCACCATCGGAACTATCAGGAGACGAACTGGAGTTTCCCGCAACTGGGAGACGCATCGAGTGACGGGCGCGTAAGTAACGTCCGAGACTGGCACCGCTGCCTGAGGCGACAACCTCATGCAAAACTTCTTCGTCAGCTTCAAAAGAAGTAACCATTTCCTGAAATAAAAATAAATAAATAAGAATAAAATACTTAAGGCTGAGCTTTAGCTGATGATGCATTTTTTGCCGCCCGTAAGATTAACATTACAACTTTCGACTTCTCCCTAATTTTTTCCCTTGGTTCGATAGACTCAAAATTTTGTCTATACCTATCCCTAACAACGATCTAGTTCGGTATCGGAACAGATTTCCCAATTTTCCACTGGTTTTTGAAATACACCGCTTTTCACCTTAAAAAATTGAGGTATGCCGTGCAAGCATTTTCAACACAGTTGAAATAAAAGAAACCATTTCCGACAATGGAGAAAAATTAGGGAGAATTGGAAATACAAAAATAAATAATTAAAGAAGGGGTACGACACTGGTCGCACATACTTTCCCACCATGAGGGTCTCGAGCAAATTTTTGAGCCCCCCCCCCCCCCCCCCCGTTATACAGTGGGTGCTGGTGCCACCACTGCCCTAAGGACGAGATAACTCGCCAGCGAGTGGCAGCCTCTCAGAGTATTTGGATACCACATAAGGGTATAAAAACTCAAGCAGGGGGGGGGGGGGGGGGGGTAGTTGGAAACCGAGCATTTTTAACGATATAATTACTCTGAGGAAGCCTCCCCGAATCTCCAAAACCTGATTTTTTCCCAGGGATGCCGCTAGCGGGATATTGTCAAGGACAAAAATTTTTGAGAAAAAAATTAAAAACATTATTTTTTGAGGTTTTTTGGCCCCCCCCCCCCCCCCCCCCAATTTTCGGATGGGTTTACCACTCCAAGGAACTCTGCAGACCGTGGTTTGACGCCTATGTACCAAATTTGAACGAAATCGGTTTAATGGTTTAGGCTCGAGCTCTCCGTACATCCCCCCCCCCCCCCCCACACACACACAGATATATTTCGTAAAATTCACTTGGGTGTCAGGGGCCTCTCAAACGCATTTTTCAATGAAAAACTCAATATCGATTTTTCGCACGATCACAATTTTTTCCTATACACTTCGTATATGGGAAGGTAAAATTTTTATTTTTTATTTTCCACTGTGGGTTCTAAAATCGGGAAGGGATTGATAAGATGTTGATTTATCTGGTGGGCAATGGCCCACAGTCTACAAACAAGACAATTTTTCACATACCTCCTCAGACGTATCATATTCCATGCTGTTGAACCGGGCCGCAGCCTCCTCCCCTAGCGTCTCCAACTCTTCGGAATGTGATATTCCCACGGGGGTAGGAGCTGTCTCACCGGCAGCTGCGGTACCAGTCTGAAGGAAAATAAAACATTTTTGAGTGATTTAGTGAAACGAGTTGTTCTCATTGGAAATCTCAGGCAATCATTGGAAATCTTTATGAAATCTCAGGGAATCTTGGAAATTTCTGGAGGAAATAATCCTTCGGGGTGCGTCTTTCCACGAATCTCGTTGAGAATCTCAGGAAATCTTTGAAAATCCTCATGCAATCTCTGGAGTGGTTAAAAGCAATGTCAGAGGTCAGTGTAGCGAAATTAACATAGGTCTAGTTATGTTTGAAAATAGAACTCGCCTCAACCACCCCTTGTCAACAAGGCGCATTCGCATTCTGACTCCACCCTACTTCTGGTTGTATTTTTAGCATAGCGGGAGGTATGGGAATGCAATGCGATCCTTGTTAAAGCAAAAATATAACAAGGAGTACGACAGTAGTTGCACAATTTTCCCATATGCCCCATTAGCCCGAATCTTCACCCCACCCATGGGTGACCCGGGTGACCCCCACCCCACTTCCCGAGAAAAACTTGTGATACCTATGTGGAAAATTCATTCCACTCACAATTACTAGTATAAACCCTGAGAAAGTGAATACTTTCCTATATACTTCGGATATGTGGGAAAGTAAATATAGGAACTGACCTTCGAAAATGCTTGTGATGCTATGACAGTGAGCTTTTTAAGCTCCATTGGTTTAATGGAATCGGCAAACATTCCTTTGACTTCGTCCGTTGACAGCATACTGAGATCGCTGATTTTGTTGATTCCAAGCTCTGAAATAACAATGAAAAAAAATGTAGCATTTATAAGAGAAACAGACCTAAAGACTTTCGTAAGTGACTAACCTTGTGTCCAAGAAAATGTATTGCATGCTGAAGCAGTTTCATGTTCAGTTTCTTTCTATAGATAATATTCAATAAAAAAAAGTAGGTAAATAAAGGGAACGACAACAGTCGCACTTAACTTTCTCGCCCCATATAATTTTTTTTTCTGAGATTTTCTTGCGGGAGTAATTTTCAAGTAATCCGAAATCGGTTGAACATAACCCAAGACCATCTATCTGAGATCACTATTACCCAATCTCATGACTGTCACTCATTTACTGTACTGCCGAATGCGTGCCGACTATTCAAAGACGTGGTTTCTCATTTTCAACACTTTTTTGCCAAAAACTGCCGTAGTTTTCGAGATAACAAAATTCTGTTCGACAAATGTTTAAGTTATGTAGTTCTACACAATTGTACCAAATTTCATGACAATCGGTCAATAAATGTGAATGGCGACGAAAGGATCGAACTTTGGTCCAAAACGGCCGTAATTTTAAACTGATTAAATTTTAGTTGCAAAATTCCTCGAAGCATCTACTTGTCAACACATTTACCAATTTTTAATGTTATAGATTGAAAAGTGTACCGTCGGCGCTTGTCCGACTAACAAAAAACACGGTTTTTGAATTATTTTGGCGGTTTTTTGGCAATAGTGGCCACAGTTTTTGACTAATTAAAGATTCCTTGAAAATGTCCGTTGGCAGTGATTTTAGACAGATCCATACCAAATTTCATCAAAATCGGGTGAACGGTATAGGCTCTAGAGCACTGCACGGACGGACGGATGGACAGACTTTTTCCAGAAACCACTTTTTTCGACTCAGGGGACCCCCAGGATCATGGGAAACCCAAAATCTCAATTTCGAAATTTTGCACGAAAAGAATACTTTCTCGCCATATAAGGCCAGCGAGAAAGTAAAAATAAGGGAATGGCAGGGTGGTAGGGGTAAGCCACTATAACTTCGTACATCCAGAGCTTCTCTATCTAATGGCATCTTGGAGAGCAAAACAGGCATAGCCATAGGGGTAGCAAGGGGCTTGCCCCCCCCCCCCCAGAAACCGTCTAGCCCCCCCTCCCCAGGATTTTTCTGACCACATTACACATAACATCACAAAAAGCCATGCATGAGGAGAAGGCCTGGGGGGGGGGGGGGGGTAGCCCCCAGGTTTTTGGTCCTGTTACGCCGATGGGCATAACAGTTACCTGCGACGATGTGCCCTTTATTCATGTAGAACCCTACCGTACCTGCAAGGTTATAGTGGCAGGATTATACCTAATTGTATTTTCGACAGTACAGCTTGGCGATACTCGTGAGCGAGAAAGTAACAAAAAAATTCATAAAATGACTTACCAGTACATTTGGGGAGCAAGCGCCCGATGTTGTGGCTATTTAACACTGTGGCTAAGTCGCCCATCGTCACTTATCGATTAAACGTTCTTTTTGTCACTTTTGTTTTTGAAACTTTCTTAAAATAAACAGTGAGTGTATGAAAGTATTAGGTAAACATACTTCACAACCGGCATAACCACTAGCAAAACTGCGCTAATACTGGAAACTGCGAGCAACAACCTCTCCCGCCAAAGTCTTTTACAGTAATGGCGTCGACCTGACGAAAATCTGGTACTTGCACCTAGTGGAGAGTGGAGGAACTAAGTACTTTTTCGTTGGACGAACGGTTATTGATTTAGCTAATTCGTATCAGGAACGAAAAAAAAATATCTCCGTTGGCGTCAACGGATACCTCTCTACGAAAACGATATTTCAGTTGATTCAACGAACAAGTGAGATTTTCGTTGGAATTTCATGTGAAAACAGCAACATTTTCGTTGGATTCACTCGCCGCAACGAAAAGATAATACTAATAATAGTAATAGGTAATACATATTTGGCACGATCCTTAAAATTCGCTTTGCGCGTGATTCTGACCAAATTATGGTCTTAATGACAGAGTTAATACATCTTTTTTACTTTCGAACTTCCCATACTCAGTATTCCAACATCTTCTGTCTAGACTTGGGTAGAAATAGCTTTAAAACGAGAGAAATTAGGGCAATTGGCAAGGAGACAGATCTCCTTAATAGGAATAAGGAACTAAGCAGGATAACGTACCTTACCTATTCTGGATCTTTGGGCTTGCGGGAATACACACCAGATGTTTTCAGTTCTGTATGACCTATACCAAGCCTTTGGCGAAAGTTATAGCAAACACATATGGTGCCGTACCTATACAACACAACAAACAATATCTGATGAACGACGGTCTTGGGGGCGTTAAGTTGCCACAGGCTGTTCATAAATCCGAACGCCCAACAGGTCCCCCCCTCCCCATGCACCGAACGGCCCCTTTGTGCCAGCTTCTCCGCACGTTCAATCTAATTTTATCACCACGATGTAACCAGACTTTATGAGGACCTTCCGTGACACATGTCCCCATGGACTCATACCTGAATCCTCGAATTTATCACAACTCTTTACTTTTCTACGACTGCTGTGTCAGACTATTGTATAATTTACGGTTAGTTATTACCTTCCCGGGGGGTTATTGCCGCTGTCTAAACGCCGTAATAGCTCCGGGTTAACACCAACTTTCTGTTTTATTTGTTCGTTAAACGAGCGTTAAGAGGACGCTATCCCTGGAGATGCATTTTTTGCCGCCCATAAGATTAACATTGCGAGCGGCGATTCATTTTCAAGGTTTACCCTTGGTTGGAAAGACACAAAATTTTGCCTGTACCTAGCCATAACAATGTTCTAGGGAGTGTTCGAAGCAGATTTCCCAATTTCTCACTGGTTTCTTTTATTGCAACTGTTTTGCAAATGCTAGCATGGCATACCTCAAGAAAAGTGCTGTATCTCGAAAACCAATGAGAAATTGGGAAATCTGCTTCGAACGCTCCCTAGAACATTGTTAGGGCTAGGTACAGGCAAAATTTTGTTTCTTTCCAACCAAGGGTAAACCTTGAAAATGAATCGCCGCTCGCAATGTTAATCTTATGGGCGGCAAAAAATGCACCGTCAGGTATAGCGGACCCTTAAGAGAACGGCTGTATTTTTCTGTTGGTTCATTTTACCTAGTGATTAGTATTGGTCATGCCAAAAAAAAACTTACCTTCGAGGGGTTATTCTCTGAAAGACCACATAACTTCCAGTTAACGCTAACTTTCAGTTATATTTGCCTTCACCTATTGGCGTTAAATGCGTGTTCATTGGTCGTTGACATAAAAACACGTTTACAAACAGCATTATGTGGCCACGCTTAATCCTTACATAAATTCTGCAGAGAAGCTATTCATAGGTTTATCTCGGTATTAAAGATTTAAAGTAAAAAGAAAAAGTACATTGAAAAATCTCAAAGACCTGAAAACCGAGTACATTTGATGGGAACGGGTGACTTCATTTTCTTGTAATTACAAAGCGGAGCGTAAAATGAGCCCCTTTGGAACCTGTTTGCCGCTCCTCAGGCACTTCTTGTAATGTTGCGGATGGCCGCTTTTTTTGAGAGCTTGTGACTTTACTCCCTGGAAACGCCGGAAATAATTTATGCATGTTACCTCTTAATTAACTACTTTCTACTCAAAGTCTGTAAATTATAAAGGTTTTCTCGTATGCATTGGAAGTTGGGTCTCAAAATTACGTCAAATCAGTATAGCTTTCGAACCACCAGCCCTCAAGCGTTGAAGTGTATGTGTTCAAGTGGTGGCATCTTTGTTTCTGGCCCTGCTCTACATTTCAGTTAGGTAACCTGTACCATTTATAGATCTTACTTCTTACATGCTTTTCAAGTTCTTTGATGTATACATGCTTTCATAGAGCTCACTATTTTGTATGCTAAGGCTGAATTTCACCACCTCACGATATAGTGCCTTTTAACGTTCGAATAGCTATCGATTCGAAAAAGCAGTCATCCTCTCGTTAGGGTATGTTGTGTCAATAGAATTCGCCTGCTTTGTTTACGTCAAATTTATTTCAACAATTTCAACCTAAAAGTGGAAATAAACGTGAAAAACCTACTATTTTTTCGGAGAAAGAAGTTAAAATGTTGATCAGACTATATTAGACTACATCAAATGAGTCGCAGGTATGAAAATTATCGTTTTCGCTAACGCACGGAAAATCCACTCGAAAGCTAACGAAACGGTAACGGTGCATGGTGAAAGCCGTTAACATTTTTTACCGATACGATAGCGCTATCGTGTACACGATAGTCTTCACGTTAAAGTGGTGAAATTCAGCCTAAAGCAAATAGCAGATGTTTTTTATGGGTACAGCGCCGCAGAGTAAGCATAAAATATTTTTTACGCTGGGATTCGAACCCAGGCCTTTCAGAACTCGAGTCGGACGCCTTGACCGCTCGGCCACTGTGAGGCACAGCAGCAGAGCTGATGTTTTCGCTATTTCAATTTTCTTGACGTATAATTCCATTAGAGGTCTGTTCCATTATTTAATATTAAAATTTCTGGCTTTTAATCAGATTAATTTCGCAGAGGGAGTTTTTGAAAAGTTTGTGATTTTGTTGAAAAGGTAGATCCCGGAGGGTCTTACCGCTTCAGATGGAGAGTGAAGGGGTTGAAATTATGTCACCAGGTCAGAATTCTCATCCCGAGGCAAATCTACAAAAAATGTCAGACGTAATTCATTTGAATAAAGTGAAATGTGAAAGTGATGGGATTTAGAGATGTCACGACTGTACCTTGTCTCATCCCTTTTTTAAAAGCATATCTCTGATATTATGCTAACTTCATTTCTGTTTATTTTTAAGGATTTATATAGATACAGAGCTGTTTCTTTACTCTCTTTTACCTGAGATACAGCATGGCCCAGCGCTGGCTACAGGACGTACCACTCTGGCCCATGAAAGCACTCTTCGTCAGTGCTGATCGAGAAACCTGTCTTGTTTTTCCGAGGGGTTAACCACTCGTTGGGAATCTCGTTGGGAATCACTGGAAATCTCTATGAAATCTCAGGGAATCTTGGAATTTTTTTTGGAGTGGTTACCCCTTCGGGGTTCATCTTTCTATGAATATCGTTGGGAATCTTTGGAAATCTTCATGGAATCTCAGGGAATCTCAAGGAATCTCTGGAGTGGTTACCCTCTCGTGTTTTTCTTTGTAACTCTTATAATGACAACAGTTTTGCAACCCTATATCCTATGGCCCTGGCCCTTCTAGGGCTCTAGGTATAGTGCCTTAGATTTTTTTCTCCCATGTATACGGAAGTAGGAAAATAAGGCATAGCAGACATCTCGTTGTGCCGAATTATGTAATTATTCTGCTCGCTAACTCCCTTTCACTCACCTAACCGGCCTGAAAACTTTTCCCTAATTCCAAAACCATTAAACTTATCAAAAGTCGGGAAAGATGGAGATCTAACTTTGGGTAAATTGTTGTTGAAGGACTACAACGACGACATCCGGCAGGAACAGATGTGGGAGATGCAGATTCTGAAGGAGCGACCGGACAACACCGCGGTGGTGGACCCGCCGTTAGGGGTGCACGTGCTGGGCACGGCGATGCCCGTGGTACCGCAGGGTCACGAAGCAGGCAGCCCGAACTCTACGTAAGTCTATTTTTATTTTGGGGAGAGGAAAGTGGCAGGAACCTGATGAAAAATTCCACCCTTTGGCTCCCCCTGCCAATTTTGCTACCCCCCCCCCCCCCCCCCCCCCCCATGACCACTTTCTGGATACGGACCTGTTGACATCTCTCTCTGCTTTAAAGAGCAGAAAAATGTCTCTAGGAAAGTGGTAGACTGAGCCCAAGGTTGGAATTTTTGGTTAGGTTAGCGTCCCAGTCACAATACCTTCTTTGTTCGCACAGCATTCCGATTTCAGGTATTCTTCTGTTTAACGCTCTCAAAATCTAAATTAAATCTGAAGAGAGTTTAGCAATGTTTCGAAAATTACTGAAATCCTATTCATTCTCTTCGTTCATTTCAAAGATTCCATTCTTGAGCTCCAGGTTAAGAATAGGGTAATAACAAACACCATGCAGTTTTACAAAATCCATTACTGATTGAAAATTTGTTGATTTGGGGGTTTGACCCTGGGACCTCTTTTGTGAGAATCCGCACCTGACGGTGCATTTTTTGCCGCCCATAAGATTAACATTGCGAGCGGCGATTCATTTTCAAGGTTTACCCTTGGTTGGAAATACACAAAATTTTGCCTGTACCTAGCCCTAACAATGTTCTAGGGAGTGTTCGAAGCAGATTTCCCAATTTCTCACTGGTTTCTTTTATTGCAACTGTTTTTCAAATGCTAGCATCGCATACCTCAAGAAAAGTGCTGTATCTTGAAAACCAGTAAAAAAAATGGGAAATCTGCTTTGAACACGACCTAGAACATTGTTAGGGCTAGGTACAGGCAAAATTTTGTGTCTTTCTAACCAAGGGTAAACCTTATAAATCGCCGCACGCAATGTTAATCTTATGGGTGGCAAAAAATGCATCGTCAGGTATAGCGGACCCTTAATCCGACATGGAAGTGTATTCCGGATCGCAAAGGTAGCGACGAGATAACGACGAACTGGTGTAGTTTTAGCGTTAGGAGCTTAACGCGAAATTAACGACCAGAGATTCGGAATAGACTTGCTGTGAACTGAAAAAAAGCAACTGCTCTTTCTCTTCTTTTTACCGCCCTCAAGAGAAATGGGGCAGAGGGAATTGAATTCCGTGCGAAGTTGTACCTGTATAGCTGTAGGTTCGGCAGTAGAATTACAATGGACCTTGTCGTGACGAGAGGTTGTCCCCAGGCAAAGCTCAGGGGACAGGTCGAGCTTCCTCAGCGAAGGCTTTTCTCAGCACCTCTCCTTGCCCCAAGTGTATTCCTTAAAAGGAAAATTATGTCCCTCTAGAAGCTGTCCAAATTGTGATTCTGAAGGTTGTTCTTGTACGTTTCTACACAAATTACTGTAAGAACGTGCGATAACTTGTTCTCTGACTATTGTAAGTCACGTTTTTAGTAGAAATGACCCGGATGACAGAAAATTATTTTCTTCACTCCCCAACGTCTCTGTTTATTTGGAAAACTCAAAAATTTCACAGCAGTACCATGCTCTTGTCTCAGGGGCGACCAAACAATCGTGTTTGTTTACCTTTTCTTGTGTACTCTTTAGGAGGAATTTATCGGACATTTTTCTGAAATATAATATGTCTTTGTTACGTCATAAATTAACAGGCTGTTGTGATTTTATGGCCGGATATAATTTCGGCCAGATTTTTTATTGAAAAAATCACAACATAGCCTGTTATTTATGACGTAACACAGGCATGTTATATTTCAGAACGTGGACGAGTAATTGCATGGCAATTGGATATTACTTGACTGCTCTAAAAGCTAAACATAGTGTGCTATTCGCAACCATGTTTGCTCACTATGTTTCTCTTTTAGAGTAGCCAAGTTCATCTAATGGCCGTGCACCCCAAACTGCATTGTGAGAGGGGCGGCAAAAGAGTAACTTCCCTATTTTGATGTCCTTCGAACCACCTTAATTATTGTTTTTCAGACATAGCCCTGGCAGTCAGTCACCGCAGACGTCCCCTTCGGGAGGGATGGATGGGGTGGGACCCCCCATTCTCCTGGCAGCACAGCACTCTGTTCAGCACCCAGCCCTAAGGGGGGTGCCCGTACCCACCGTCAAATCTCCTGTTCCTGTAGTTGCTCCAAATTTAGGTGAGTCACCCATGCATTTACACTTCCTTAAGAACGGTTTACGGTTTTCTGAATTTTCAAGAGAAAGCTTAGAACGGTAGGAGAGTCTAAGACTAGTGGGATTCGGGACCCACCTTTTCTGACGTATGATTAGGTCAGAATCACGCTTGGGTCGACCCGGGTCGGGAAATATTTACCAAAAAATTCTAGAGTGATTCTAGAGAAATTCTAGAGTTCCTACGCCCTCTTACTTCATAGCTAAGTGCCCTAGCATTGCGCTAACCAAGTCCTGCAGGTGTATTCCCTTTCTCGAACGCCAGAAAACCCACCCAACTAACGCCTTCAAAATTTATTGTAAGAAGAACTGTTCTCCATATATTGCATCATGGCGTGCCTTATCTTCTTACAATATATTTTGAAGGTGTTAGTTGGGTGGGTTTTCGGGCGTTCGAGAAAGGGAATACATCTGCTGAAATTGTCAAAATTCTGTTTAATTCAACACTTCAGATTGCAAAAAAAAATCCTAATTCCCTCTGTCAAACACAGGAGTTGCAATCGGAGAGGTCCGCGGGTTCACATCCTATTTCTTCAAAAAAAGTATTACTCGTAGCTATGAAAGCTCCAGTGTTAGCAGAAGAAAGTTGTCGCATGCCCTCGGATGTGCTTTAAAAGTCAGCACTAGGTATGAAGGTAAATGGGGTTTGGTGGGAACAGCGAATGCCTCAGGTGTGTGTTCCTCTGGCCCAGCAATTACAATGTCACGTGACTTTATCCCCACTTCATGTCCTCTCTCCCCCTCTCTCCCCCTCTCACTGAGTTATGTTAAATTTAAATTACCGCTCATTCCCTCTCTCCCAGAGTACGTCCTCAAACCTATTTATTTTACCACAAATTTCATGTATTTATTTAGAAGAGGAAGAAATGTTGATGAGAGTGCAGTTTCGTTAGATTGTTATCGTCCGAGTTTTTTAGCCACCTCACTACCGAGACGAAAGAGCTGGGTTCGAATCCCGGCGTAAGCAATATTTTCTGCTTTATTAAATGTGAACATACATTCACTATTTTTTTACGTTTTGACTTCAAACTTTGTGAGAAAACTATTGGATATTATTTAAATATTCTGAAATATAATATGTCGTTTTAACGTCATTACATTACTCATGATCGGTTAATTTTGGACAATTTTTTTTTGTGACAAAAATCACTCGATCGTAAAAACACAACATAGCCTCATGAGTAATGACGTTAAAACGACATATTTATTATATTTCAGAATATTTAAATATCTAATAGTCTTCTCACAAAGTTTGAAGTTCAAGCGTAAAAAAATAGTGAGTGTATATTCAGCCTTAAGATACGGACACAGTGCTTCGGCCCACTCTTCTTCGGCTTCGGCCAAACTACTTTGGTGATGTGTCACAACCAAAATAAAGGGTTCGACAATGGTCGCACTTGACTTTCTCGCAATTTTTATCGAAAATTTGATTTTTTTTTTACGTGAATAATTGTCAGAATTTTAATTTTTTTTAAAAAGTATTTTGCCTCACACTGGACGATACTTTTAGGCACCTGCATACCGAATTTCAAACAAATCCGTCAAACAGTGAAGTGTCGTTCGACGCGCAAAGTATATGTTTTCTATTTTGCATGTCACCGTCTTAATTTTCAAGTAAATGAAAATCTATTGAAAATGCCCTTGCAACATCTATCTGAGACCACTTACGCCAATTTTGAAGGAAATCTGTCGATTAGGGTTGTTGCAAATCCATCTTAAC
Organism: Mesopsocus fuscifrons; assembly: GCA_950004255.1. NCBI lineage: Eukaryota > Metazoa > Arthropoda > Insecta > Psocodea > Mesopsocidae > Mesopsocus > Mesopsocus fuscifrons. Next base: position 19,032,899 of record OX465377.1, read on the forward strand.
CAATCAAAAACGTGATTTCTATTTTTGGAAAATTTTTCCTACGATAATGCCAATATTGGCCCAAGTTTTTGGCTCATCTCAAAAATAATAAAAATGATCCTGTAGCATCTATTTTGGAACACTATTGCGAAATTACAAGGATCTAACTTAATAACTGTTGTGCCAAATCCGTCTTGACCAATCAAAAACGAGATACTAGTTTTTTTTCCTATTTTTGACTTTATTTTGCCTATATTGGCCGCAATTTTGAATTGATTGAATATTTCTTCGACAAACCTTTAATTCATGTTATTAAGCACAAGTTTATGGATTTTTGTGAAATTCCGGCTAATACTGTTCATGGGGCCAAGATTTTCACGTATGGGCCAAGTTTGGCCCAAATATATGGCCCATCTCAAAAATAATAAAAATCATCCTGGAGCATCTATCTTGGAACACAACTGCAAAATTTGAAGGTTATAACTTTATTACCGTACCGTGAAATGCGTCTTGAGTAGACAAAAACACGATTTTTTTTTTTTTTTTACACTTTTTTGACAATAGTGGGCGCAATTTTTGAGTAATCAAAATTATATTAAAAATGTATCTTGGAACTGATTTTAGACATCTATATTCCAAATTTGAGCCAAATCGGTTGACTGGTGTGACCTCTAGCCGCGCTACAGACAAACGGACGGACGGACATGACCTAAAAACCACTTTTTTGGTATCTAGGACCTCTGAAACGCCTTTTGCAATGAAAATCTCAAAATCGAAATTTTGCACGATAACATTACTTTCTCAGCCCATGTATTACATACGGGCGAGAAAGTAAAAAAAATTATATCCTACAATCTAGAATATTATTTACCTTCCCGCCTTCCAACTACAAAAATTTTAAAGCGAATTATGTAGGTAATATTTTTTTAAAATCTTGGCAGTTTGAGCGGAAGCAGTTGGTAGTTTCGCGGTACATGCTAACGAGCGAAGTTTGCGACCCGTCCGCATTTCGTAGGCAATAACAACGACAATTACCTCCTTGATATAACACAGATTGAAACCTCAAACCGGCGTATTAATTCTATGACACCGGAAACTATTACTTCCAGTTTCGCGTGTTACTTGAACCGTTGCGCTCGGATCATTACCTAGTGTAAACTTCCAAGTTTGGCGCTCTCACTTCCATATCATCCCCTGCTTCAATATCTGGCTTTTTGAATGTAATTCACCTTTTATAATGAGAGAGAAATTCCACAGAGGTTATCTGGAGTTTGAACCTATCAAGTACTGATTTTTTGTTATAAATTTAGTCTAAAAATTACCCCCATGTCGCCCAATATCACGGTGATTACTTTTTGGTGATTTAGGTCTTAAGAAAATCGACTGTTGACGGAACTCACTGCGAAAACATGATTATGCAATTTCTAAAAGTCGGTGTACACGTGTTTCCCTGCGCCTGTGGAACCATGATTATGCAATTTCTAAAAGTCGGTGTACACGATAGTTATTCCGTCTGCATGGCGGTCAATTTTAAGATTAAGGGTGCGTCCCACCAGGCGCGCAATCTCATTTTTTTTCAGGGGGGGCAAGGTTCAAGCAAGCCAATAGTCGGTAGGGTTCATCCGATTTTGCTCAAATTCGGTATGTAGGTACCTAATCCTAATGTAGACATGTTTTTTGATAAATTTTGATAACTCAAAAATTGCGCCTGCTATTGTCAAAAAAAAGGCAAAAAATCGTGTTTTTTGACAGTTAGGAAGGGCTGGAGGCTATCTATATCAAGTTGGAACCTTGAAAATTTGTAAAAGTGTTTTTGAATAGATGTTTTTAGGTCAGTTACAACCATTTGGAGGTGGGCTAATAAACTGGGCACGGTTTTGGCCAAAACGTGTTGGTCATCACTCCGGTGGCACTGTTCAACCGATTGCAATAGAAATTGGTAGGGAGGTGTACTTTAACCTTGTTTGAAGTTTTACGGAACGAAATTTTCTAACGTAATAATTATGGCCAATATTGACATTATCGTAGGAAAATTTTCCAAAAATGGAAGTCACGTTTGTGATTGGTTAGGTCACATTTGCAACAACGCTATAATCGACGGATTTTCTTAAAAATTGGTGAAAGTGGTCTCAGATAGATTCTTCGAGGTAGTTTTCAATAAATTTTCAATTACGTGAAAATTAAGACCGTGACATGCAAAATAGGAAACATGTACTTTGCGCGTCGAATGACACATCACTGTTTGACGGATATTATGTTTGAAATTCGGTACACAGGTGTCTAGAATTGTTGTCCAGCGTGTTGCAAAATATTTTTCAGAAGAAGGTAAAATTCTGGCCAAAAAACATAATTTACTTTAAAAAAAATCAAAATTTTCGATGCCGCTGGCGTAAAAATTGCGAGAAAGTCAAGTGCGACCATTGTCGGACCCTTTATTTCAAATTCACTTCATCCGAGGAGACAGAATTCAGGGGGGGCGGTGCCCCCCCTAAAACATTTCAGGGGGGGGCGCGTGCCCCCTTGCCCCCCCCCCCAGATTACGTCCATGCGTCCCACCATGCCCAGTTAAAATTAAACTGGAGATTTACCATGTTAAATTTAACTTAAAAGTTTAATTTTAACTGGGCATGGTGGGACGCACCCTAAGTGTATGATTTAAATACAGACCGTTTTATGTAACTATTGTATGTATACAGTAAGCGAAATTCTTGGGAACAACCTATACTTACAGACTAGGCAATAAAAGGAAACAAAATATTCTGATCCCCACCTTTCAGTGATGACCAGTGGGGTGTGTTTCAATTTCATCCCTTAAGCTCTAGAGCGCGAGAATTCACCGAACCCTAAGCCCAGGTCAAAGGAAAAGTGTTCATTAGCTAAGTACTTGCTTATAGTCTCATGTTACCACACCTTCAGCACTTCAAAGGGTGAACCCCAACCGGACTAGCTGGGAATACCAAGATGCGCATACGTGAGCTGAGGTCAGCGGGTTTAGGGTAGGATATCTTGGAATATTCTGTATGCATAAAGGAAACTAAACGCTGACCCTTCGGGAAGCTGTAGAGGGGTGATGGAACAAACTCAGCAAGTAGATCAATTCAAGAAATATCTGTCTTGCTGAGTAGCAACACGATAGGGACCTACAGTTTTAGGTGGGTAGGTATATCAAAGAAGAATGTCGATCAGAACTTTTTTCGATAAGATCGGGATTGAACCGAGGTGTGACCCATTGGGGTTCTCTTGAGGTTTTAACGCGGGCTGTCGCAAGACAAATTTATATTTACGAACCTTTTGATAAAATACAGAATGAGATAGAATTTATCAGAAACCGAAGTTGACATGGGGGTGGAAACGCTTGGGGCCCTTCGCCCTTATTCAGCTATCTGACATTTCCAATATATTATGTTGCCTATATATAATATACAACTGGCGTTTATTTGAGAATATGGGCCACGAAAGCAGCCTTCAGCAGTGCTGCTGCCCCCACAATGGACTCTACCACCCTACCCCATACACAAGTGGGCCATATAGGACCAGCGTCAGCCAGCTGAGCTGCCTACACAATGACCTCCGAACTCACCGAACTGCGGGCCGAAGTGGCCAAAATAATTTCTAAAAAACACCTGACCTTTGGGGACACTAGAGTGACGTTAAACTTTAACCTGGCGTTAGATAGCCAGCACAGCAAGCGACAGCGGAAATAGAAGCAAAGACGAAACTGAAATTTCCCACGAGACCGAACTGAAAAATTATCCAATCCATAAGTTCAAAACTTTTTTCTCTGTGGTATAGTTGTTTTTTATCCGCCGCTTAGAATGCTGTGTCCTGGGAATGTGCGGATCAGAATGCATGCATTATGTATTTGTTTCTTTGCATCGATTTTTTTGGCAGTAAAGGACTCTAGCATTGGTCGAAATGTTTGTCTCTTAAATAGAACTTTATTATTATATAAACACTAAGAGCCCGATCACGTCGGTTCGATTCCGATCATGTCAATTTTTTTACTTTACCTGTATACGGAGTATACGTAAGGTAAAGTATTGTATTCGTGCGGGCCAATTTTCGGAAAACCTCAACTTTGAACCGTCATTGCTCCCAGACCCCAAAAGCGACTGAAACTTGCATATACATTTCAGAAACGTCCATTCCTTCGGAATATGAAAACCATATCACTTTTTTCCTCCGACGAAAAGTTTGCCCACAGGAATTTTTAGAAGAGGTCAGGTACTCCGTGTCAGTACGTATGTATGTGTGTATGTATGTGTGTGTGTATGTATGTATGTATGTATGTATGTAGCTAGCTAGCTAGCTATGTATGTGGCATTGAACTGGACGGCACACTTTTCAACCGATTTTCTTCAAAATCGGTAGTGACCTTTCTAAAATTGGAAGAAATAAGAATCCGGAAGCCCAGTTTCCCCCCTTCAAAATTAAGGGGGGTTACCCCCCAAAAACTCCCCCAAAAAGTAGAAAAAAAATATTTGCTCAAAAATGGCTCTAACGATTTTGATCAAATTTTGGGCAATTATAGAACAAAAAATTACAAATCCAATGATACCACCCACTACCCCCGCATAACTCCCTGGCCTAAAAAAAAAGGGGGGAAGTCCCCCCTGGACCTTTAAAAAGGTGAAATCAGTGGATTCAGTTGTTTGTGGTATATGAGTAGTTCTGGATATGACACGTGACAACGGCCGTACTCGTCACAAATGGTATGGCTTATTTCGAACCTGCCCCCCCCCCACGGGGGGGGGGGGGGGTGCAATTTTGGGTGACTATTAAAGTGCGGCTTATGGGGTCTCAAACTGTTCGGGGGAACGTTGTGAAGCAATTTTTTTGTTTCAAAAAGTTTTTCTGAACGTATCCAAGCACCCCACCCCCTAAGGGGGTACATTTGAGTGGTTTGCGAAATATGGGTTGTGTGGGCTCAAAATGATCGGGAGATCATTCTGAGGAAATATATTTGGTCAAAATGTTTTTTCGCCACCCCCCCCCCCCCCCCTTATGCGGGGAGTTTTGGTTACTTTCCAAAGTACGTTGTATGGGGTATCAAAATGCTCGGGGAAACGTTCTGAGGCAATTTATTTTGTCAAAAAAAATTTCCGAGCTTCCCCAACCACCCCACCTCGTTTTAGGGGGTAGTTTTGGGTGGTTGCCGAAGTACGTCGTGTGGGGTCTCTAAGTACTCTGGGGAACATTCTGGGGCCATTCCTTTCGTCAAAAAGTTTTTCCGTCTCCAATCACTTAACCAAGGGTTTTTTTCTAGGGATCACGCAAATAAGCAGGTAAAGTTTTGTCCGACCGTGTCGTACCGCTTGTTTCAACGGTGTTATTTAATATCTGAAATATATGTATTAAGGCTGTGGTAGTTGGTGGTGATGAAATTGCCTTTTCTTGTTCTTGTCCTTGAAAAGCGACTCCTGCTCAGAAATCATTTCTTGTTCTTGTTCTTGCTGCGAGACTCTTGCAATTTCTAGAATACATATGGAATTTTATGCGGTTATAATGTGCTTTGTTGCCTACCGAACGGCCATTTGAAGTGCAATCTATTGCCGCAGAGCCTTCAGAGTTTTTTGCACAAAATATGGACTGCAATCCATCAATGAAGCTTTGTAAAAATAAAGGGTCCGACAATGGTCGCACTTGACTTTCTCGAAAATTTTGATTTTTTTTACGTAATTTATTTTTTTTTGACCCAAATTTTAACTTTTTCTAAAAAATATTTTGCCATACACTGGACAATAATTTTAGGCACCTACTCACCGGATTTCAAACATATCCGTCAAATGGTGAAGTGTCGTTCGACGCGCAAAGTACGTGTTTTCTATTTTCCATGTCACGGCCTTAATTTTTGAGTAATTGAAAATCTATTGAAAACGACCTTGAAACATCTATCTGAGACCATTTTCACCCATTTTCAAGGCAAACTGTCGATTAGGGTTGTTGCAAATCCGTCTTAACCAATCAAAAACGTGATTTCCATTTTTGGAAAATTTTCCTACGATAATGCCAATATTGGCCATAATTATTATGTTGTATAAATTTCGTTGGGTAAAACATCACACTAGGTTAAAATACACCTCCCTACCAATTTTTATTGAAATCGATCGAATAGTGCTACCGGAGTGACGACCAACGCGTTTGGGCCAAAACTGGGCCAAGTTATTGGCCCACCTCCAAATTATTGTAAACGACGTAAAACCATGTATTCAAAAACACTTTCGCGAATTTTCAAGGTTCCAACTTGATATACGTAGCTTCCAGCCCTTCTTAACTGTCAAAAAACACGATTTTTTGCCTTTTTTTGACCATAGCAGGCGCAATTTTTGAGTTATCAAAATTTCTCAAAAAGCATGTCCAGATATTTACATTAGGTACCTACATACCGAATTTGAGCAAAATCGGACGAACGGTGTGACGTCCAGTTGCGCGACAGACTGACGTACGCACGTACATACGTACGTCGGACGGACATTTTTTAAAAACCACTTTTTTGGACTCGGGGGACCTCCAGGATCATGGGAAACCCAAAATCTCAAAATCGAAATTTTGCACGAAGACATAACTTTCTCAGCCCATGTATTACATACGGGCGAGAAAGTAAAAACTGCCTGGGTTCATACAAGACTCTTGCAAGTCAGTTCTTGTTCTCGTTCTTGCAGTCAAAATCAACTCTTGTTCTTGCATGCAAGAAATGCAATAACAAAAGCAACACAAGACATTTTTTTGGATCGCTAGTAGTTTGGAAGCTGAGAACGAGTAGTTCCTTTCATTCATGTATAATTCGTGTAGTAGTTTAATTCATGGGCTGTTCCTTTTATTTCTCTAATATGAGAGTATCTATACCTAACAATGAAGAGAGGGAAATATTGGTATTGATGTTTGTTGCACAGATCCACTCTTGATCTCCATTGCCAGACAGACCCCTCTCAATGGAGAAGAAGACAATAGGTACTTGTACACTGATTCCCCCCTCCCCCTCCCCCCTCCCCCCCCCTTGTTTTCCGAGTATTCTCCTAGTTATAATGATCACTGGTATCAACTCCCTTAACCGATCTGTGTTCTGGAATCACTATTGTTTAGTACCATAAACCGGATTTAAAGCCGAGTCTTTTTAATGCGTGGAGCGATCGAGTAAGTTTTGAAAAAATTTTATTGAAGAAAATACTCGATCATAAAATCACAGCATATAGTAAACTAATGTCTCACCGAGGGGGTAACCACTCCAGAAATCGCTTGAGATTGCCTGAGATTGGATGAAGATTTCCAAAGATTTCCTGAGATTCTCAACGAGATTCGTGGAAAGATGCACCCCGAAGGGTTAACTACTCCTGAAATTTCCAAGATTTCCTGAGATTTTATATATAGATTTCCAATGATTGCCTGAGATTCCCAACGAGATTCCTGGAGTGGTTTACCCCTCGTGTCTGACATTAGAGAGGTACTTTATATTTCAGAACAAATAAATATCAAATATATTCCTCAGAAAATAGGCATTAAAAAAACGTGAACCATACCTCATCACTCTCATCAGTGCTGTAGCGTGGTACCAACCAAGGTTCGTATATTCACTTGAGGTTTTCTCGTTTGGTCCCTAACGTGACGCTGGCCAATTAGAATTATTCCCCTACACTTCTAACCTTTACCTTTCTTGTGCATTCAGAGAACCTTCTGGGAGCAAAAAACGCCAAAAAAACTATTTAAAATTTATCGCTAAAATATTACGTACCTACCCTCCCGGAAATATGTATATTATTATGGATTTTTGAAATCACGCTCTACTGAGACTTTCTCTGATTACCCTATGTGAATCGACAGTTGCGATAAATTATAATTTTGAAAACCTACTGAGGTGATAAGAAGGGTTTTATGGGGAAGGGTAGAATCAGCATTTATAAATGCAATTTCTCTTCACGCATGCTAAAGTTCTCTAAAACTCTAAAAAAAACCCGGGAAAAAAAATCTTAGCGAGTCAGTGTTAGAACCTGGATCCTCTTGCTTCATATAGCTCGGTGCCCCGAACTATATATACGCCAATCCGGCACAGCTTCCCAATAAAGGTGAAAGGGAAGCAGTGGGCGTACCTTTAATTAATCCCCGGAAAATTTTCTAATTTGTAAATAATGGCATATTTACCCCAACGACCTATGTTACTATAGACCGCTTGATTACATAGTAACTGTAAGGCTGGATTTAGCTAATTTAGGAATGGAATTTACCCGAATTTTTTTCTGTAAGGTAAATAAAGTCTGAATTTTGTTTCCCTAGCAACCCATGGCAACCTTGTTTAACTTACAGAAAAAAATTCGGGTACATTCCAATCCGAAATTAGCTAAATCCAGCCTGATACATTTGGAACTACACTGCGCGGAGTCCCATTGGGAAAAAGGGTCAAAAAAGGGGTCAAATCAGTTCAGGCAATAATTTTCCGAAGTTCCAAACCAAAGGTCCCTGCTGTTACTTTCCACTTATAGGCACTTGATTCGAAATTTCAAAGGGCCCAGCATGATGACCTTTAGACTGTTACCGAAAATGGCCGCCGGTAAGCAGTCTAATATAGGTCATTGATTTACCCCATTTGTAAACAGGTAAGTTGAGGTAACCAGGGTAATATATCACGTAAGGCCTTAATAGGTAGAATGGAAATTCTAGTCTCAAGCAGAAGGGTAAGTATAATGGCTTTGGAACAGCAGATGAGGTAAGTGCGTTACCCTATACCCCATAAACAATGTAATTTATACATCAAATATTAGAGACGAAGGGAGCGGGCTGCTATCTCTAGCCTACCCCCCCCCCCCCCCCCTCCCCACCTCCGAAGCCCGCTCTTGAAATCTTAGTGGAAACGACGCCGCCTGTCAGTCAAGTACGCTTCTTCTGCAGTATTAAATCTGACTGTCCTTATGGTTTGAATTTTTAAAGCGATGTTTTATGCATGATTTTTCACCATTTTTGCTTTCCCTACGAGGAAGTAAGGTTGCGCAAAAAAAAAGCGGATTTTTACTTTGTGGTTTACATCGAGCCTGTGGTGGTTCGGAACCCACCTAAAACTGTAAGTCTCCATCGTGTATACCAATACGGTAGGTGAGGAGTTGATATTCGGTAGTACTGCCCGCTGAGCCCGATGGATATAACTTCATGAAAGGTCTGGTTGCTGGGGGGGCATCCCTCCAACTGCCCCTAAGAAAATATAGCGCCATTTTATAAATGCATGGGGACCAGCGACACCGCGGCAGGTATAGGAAATTAAAATTGGAAGAGCCATCGGCTCCGGGACATAACTTCAGGCCAGGAGACGTAAAAAAGCGGTTGCCGCGTTCGGAAGAGCACGCCGGGCTATCCATAATTTATCTCGACCACCTTGTGGGATCAAAAGATAAACTCTGTCAGTGGAGAATCAAGATTCATGAAGACAGGTGACCGAGTCCAGGCATTATTCAAAATTTATAACGTTCCTCACTTCGCACCAAACTACCAAATCCTGCGCTCTAACCATGACCTGTATTACAATAGATCGCTTGGGTACTTAGAAATATCGATAAGGCTGGTAATTGCAACACCATATTTATCGTTCGATAGTATTTCTTCTTCCGTGAAAGCTAAGCATAGTGTTTTGTGTTCGAATAGCACACAATGTTTAGCTTTCAGAGCAGTCATGGCAAATGGCGCTGTTGCAATTTTACCAGTCTATTCAGTACCGTACTTAGAAAGTAGCACCAGCTACCGACTGGTACATTTGGAACTACAGGGAGGGACCCATCACAATGATGACTGTTCGTAAATGTTAGGGACAGTGCCGCCCTGTTGTACAGTAGCTTTTAGCGGTCAGAGACGTATAAAAAGTACTCTAGGGTTATGGGGGAAAGGACGAAAAGGGAGCCATCTCCGTAAAATTCCCATATTTCACGGAAAAAACATTCAATTTTCTAATTGTATATTACGTTGAATTTTTTTGTAGACCCCTTCAGTGTGTAGGCCCCAAGCTATAGCTTATCCAGCACTGACTAGCGTGGAGCCTTTTACAAGTGAGAAGTAAGTAACTTCAAGTAAACTTCATGAGGTAATAAAAAAAATAAGGTCAAGCCAAGGTAAAAAAAACTTACTGTCACGTTTCCTTGATCCAGTTTTTTTTTTTTTTTTTTTTTTTTTTTTTAATACGCACGACGTTCAGAGAACATATGCGCCGATGAGTTGGTTTGTTAGGTTTTTTGGCCGAAGCCGAAGATGAAGTGGCCGAAGCCGAATATGAGTGGGCCGAAGCCAGTTTAGTAGTGGGCCGAAGCCAATACATCCATGTCGGAAGCGGAAAATTTTTCCGTTCCGCCGGGATTCGAACCCGGACCTCTCAGGAGAGGTCCAGTTTTTATTTAATCCAAAATTGGAGCATCTAATTATGAACTTGACAATCTGTATACTCCCTACTGTGCAAACGGCCTGAGGTCACGTAGGTAAGGCAAACAGAAATTAGGTACAATTGAGCACGTCTGGTGACATAATGTCCCCCAGATAGCAATTATCCCCAACAATGCAATTCTCGATAATTACTGAATATGCCAAGAGTCTACAGTATATCATCCCCCTATCCGGCCCTCCTGCGCCCCTAATACACCGAGTTGTTAATGTGTGATGGGACAGGTTGTATTTATGTATGTTGGCTTCAGTTAAAAAGAAAGAACTAACTGATATACAAAGGGCGCGTCCCACCATGCCCAGTCAAAATTAAACTGGAGATTTACCATGTTAAATTTAACTTAAAAGTTAAATTTAACATTGTAAACATAGGACAAAATCTCCAGTTTAATTTTAACTGGGCATGGTGGGACGCACCCTAAATGGAAGTAAAAGACACTGATATTATGTTATTAATAGTATTATACCAAAATATGATCACGTGTCAACACCCTTAGTTCTTCTACCACTGGTAAAGGTATAAATAGGTATAAATAATTGTTACTACCTAGTATACCTATCATGCTATTGTACCTATAACATGCCTATATCCACGTATACATGCACATACCATTATTTACTTCTTAAGGCTGTATATACATTCTCGACGAACTCCACCAAAACCACTGTGCGGAAGTAAATATTCGACAAAACTAATGTTTACATATTAGTACCGCCGGAGACTGGTAATTGCAATATCGTATTGGTTGTGTCTACTCTAAAAGCTAAACATAGTGTGCTATTTGAACGCGAAACGAACGAGTGAAAGTAGGACGCTATGTTTAGCTTTTACAAGAGAAAAAGTAGAGAAATGGTGTTGAAATTACCCACTTCCGTAAGTGAAATAAAAATTGTCAACGTGTAACATGGCGGCGGTAAATATTACAAATATTTATCAAGCTTTTCTACTAAATGTGACGATAAAATCATACTATTTTAGTCCGAAACGTTACAAAAAAATATTTTGCGTGAGGTAGTGTTGTGTTTTCACAATCTGTCAAAAAAACATGTGGACTGGTAGTTGACTGTTTAAAACCGCTCCTGTGGGCTTATTACTCTATTTTATGCAAAAATACAACACTACCTCACGACAGAGAGTCTCAGGTTTACATCCCCCTATAAACACTTTTCACTCGCCCTGTAACTTCGGAGTAGGGCTTGAAGTACGTAGCATTGCGAACCAAGTACGTGTATACTACAAGTCAGGCTGGGAGTACACCATTGTTCTCATGGAGCCTAGGGGTGGCCAAATACACATTCTAAGATGGAGGGGTGCGTCACGCTATACGGACGAGTGCCATTATCTTTAACTAAGAGGAACCATTTGTCTTCAGAACTTGTATGGCAATAGGGTTCTTTAAATAATATGCAAGGTCAATATTGTTAACATGACAGGTACCTTATTCAGGGTTGGAGTGGACATTTTACCTCTGTACCTACCTACATATTTAGTACCAACAGATCTAAGTGAAAATAATCTCTTAAAATAAAATAGGGTTTTCAGCAATTTAATAAAAATGCGTATAAAATATTTACAATCTGGATATTACCTATATTGACAATGACACAGTGAAGGATAACAAACGAAATTTACACTAAAATGAAAAACTTTTTCAGTAGGTAATATTAAGTCGAATTGAGGGCAAAAAGAAATTGGTATCACTACAATAGGTAGATTATTCTTCGAAATTTACCTCATAATAGTACCTACCGATTCACCCTACGGGTCTTATATTAATGGAGTCGCCAACACTTCATCATCATCGTAATCGTCATCATCACTGCTGTCTTCGTCTAAGTTGACGATCAATTTCTCAACCATACAGTCCTGAAGATGTTCCAGCATCATCATTTCATTTTCTGTTTTTACTTTCTCGCCCGTATGTAATACATGGGCTGAGAAAGTTATGTCTTCGTGCAAAATTTCGATTTTGAGATTTTGGGTTTCCCATGATCCTGGAGGTCCCCGAGTCCACAAAAGTGGTTTTTAAAAAATGTCCGTCCGACGTACGTACGTCAGTCTGTCGCGCAACTGGACGTCACGACGTTCGTCCGATTTTGCTCAAATTCGGTATGTAGGTACTTAATGTAAATATCTGGACCTGTTCTTTGATAAATTTTGTTAACTCAAAAATTGCGCCTGCTATGGTTAAAAAAAAAGCAAAAAATCGTGTTTTTTGACAGTTAAGAAGGGCTGGAAGCTACGTATATCAAGTTGGAACCTTGAAAATTTGCGAAAGTGTTTTTGAATAGATGCTTTTAGGTCTTTTACAATCATTTGTAATTGGGCCAATAACTTGGCCCAGTTATGGCCCAAACGCGTTGGTCGTCACTACGGTAGCACTATTCGATTGATTTCAATAAAAATTGGTAGAGAGGTGTACTTTGACCTAGTTTGATGTTTTACCGAACAAAATTTATCCAATTATGGCCAATATTGGCATTATCGTAGGAAAATTTTCCATAAATGGAAATCACGTTTTTGATTGGTTAAGACGGATTTGCAACAACCCTGATCGACAGATTTCCTTGAAAATTGGTGGAAGTGGTCTCAGATAGATGCTTCAAGGTAGTTTTCAATAGATTTTCAATTACTTGAAAATTAAGGCCGTGACATGGAAAATAGAAAACACGTACTTTGCGCGTCGAACGACACTTCACCATTTGACGGATATGTTTCAAATCCGGTGAGTAGGTGCCTAAAATTATTGTCCAGTGTATGGCAAAATATTTTTTAGAAAAAGTTAAAATTTTGGTCCAAAAAAAATAAATTACCAATCTGACCGCTTACTTCAATACATATTTTTTTTTGTTACCAACAAATCACGAAATTGTTTTTGTATTTTTTGATTCCAGGGGGGAGGGGGCGCCCCCCCCCCCTGCCCCCCTGCGGGCGCCCATGCTACTGACCAATATAACAATACCTATGGTACAATCGGATTTGGGTTTCATATCCTCTCATACGCTAAAAATGCCAATCCGGCCCTGAGCAGATATTTCCCTGCTCAAGAAGTTTTGACCACCCCTGGATTTCCGAGAAATTATGACTCATCGGTATGCTCCCAGCCTGACTTGTACTATAGTCGACCTTAACAATCCAATTTCGGAACAAAACAACAAGGCAACCTTCTTTGGCATAAACAAGTAAGCACGTACGCCTTATTTTTGCTGAATATCACATTCAGATTTTTTTAAAACCAAATATTGAAAAAGAACCCTTCCTATAGGCTCTTGCAATTGAATAGATACCCCATATACCTACTACCTTTTCCTTGTCTATAGAAGTTCCTGAGGGCCTATTCTGGAGGTGTTAACGCAAAGTTAACGATGAGATAACGACGAATTGGTGTAGTTATAGCTATGTTTTAGCGTTGGGAGCTTAACGCGCAATTAACGACCAAAGATCCAGAATACACACGCAGTGGTATTATTAGTTGACTATTTTAGTGTCTATACTTTCTGAGGAAACTGTTGGGTAGTTATTTATTTTATCTGGAATACAATAATGTCTCCTTAACGACAGAAGTGGTAATTCTGACGTTAAAAATACGTAGTATACTTCAGAAATAAATCTCCAACAGGTTAGCTAATTGGAAGGAAGGCCAAATTGAGCACTAGAATGACTACTAACTCGGAAAACCAGAATAGAAATTCGGAAAACTTTCTTCAAACAAGGAACGTGGTAAAATCTCGAGAATTTTTTTATTACTTAAGTAAGTAATTAATAAGCGCGGGAAAAGAGGGTTGCGGGAACAATAAGTCCCGCGCCCTCAGAGCTGAGCAAGTGCGGCTCAGGCGCGCCATTGTCATACAAACTGAGCCTCCACGGCGGGGCATTTTTTTTTTTTGTTTTTCCCCATGATGTGGTAAGAATTTTGAAGAGCTGGAAAGGCAGCAATTAGCGAGAAATCCGATAACCCTTCAGCTACTCAACACCTTCACAAAAAATAGCTCCTTCAAAATTAGTTTTCAATTCCGCTTGATTTTGTTTTTTGCAAAAAAAAGGGGAAGTTAATTTGTTTCGCAACTTTGATGGAAAACATTTTTTTAACCGCTTATCGTAAAAGCCAAAACGCAAGTTATTTTTTTAAATGAAAAAGTTTGAGACCCGTTTTGATACCTACTGTTAAGTACTTGGTGGCTCGAGGGTGACGTTTGCAGGGCCGGAGCATTCTTTTAACACCGTTGTATAGTGGGAAAACAACTCGCAGGACGGAGGTCCTGGGTTCGAATCTCGGTACTAGCAATTTCTTTTTTTTTTTGGTGGAATGGCTGTCACATCAAATATCTATTTGACTTCTTTTTTATTGTATAACCAAAACCTTAAAAAACATAAAAAGCTTAGGCGCTCACGTACACATATTGGAATTCAATAGTGTTACTTATCTCTCATATACGCAGCGAACTGTAGCGTTAAAAATGACGTGAAACGGTCTCTTGATGACGCCACTGGTGCCCTCATAGCTTATGCTATACAATGCTTGATTACCACCTCTACGCAATCAGCGGAAATCCAATCAACAAGCCACGCAAAATGAAAAATAAACTTTCCAGCGTCAAAAGAGACCTGACTAAATAAATTCGTATTGCAGGTTGTTTTGGTTCGTTAGTCCATTGGAGGGCCCAGGTTCTGGCCTCGACGTGCCTAGATTTTTCTAAGATTGCTCAATCCTGACCTGGGAAAAATTCGACTGTCGGTCGGGATTGTGACCAAATATGACCCCCTTGTGTGTAGGGGTCACAAAAGGTTGTACCATGTATCCCTCTAGCTCTAGACAGACCCTGACCCTTCTAGGAGTTTCTTTTTGTCCATGGTCACAGCCTCGATAGCCCAGTGGACTAAATGGTCGATTCTTGAGGAGCCGCGAGAGCCGGTTCACCGGTTCGATCCCGATCCTACCAAAAAGTTTTTCTGATCAGCATTCACCTCTGATATGTTCAGCATGTCAATTGAAATGTATATCGAGGCTGTGGTGGTTCGGAACCCACCTAAAACTGTAGGTCCCCATCGTTTACACGATGGCTGGGGAGCTGGTATTTGGTAGTGCTGCCAGCTGAGCACAATGGATAGTTCTTGAAAACGGTCTAGTTGCAGGGCTTGTCCCCTCCCAACCCTCAGCTATTATTATTATTTTTCAATGGTCAGTCCTATATCACAATGATTCTTTAGCTCGTTATAGCAACCTCTAACCAGTCATACTCTCCTGCTGCTTTTTAGGCTACCTTTCTATAATAATTATTGTCTAGGTATGTTCGATTTCAGGCGCTGTCCCTGGGCGGAAGAGACCTCTGCTGCCAGGCACGCGGCGCCATGTTTTGTCTCCCACCAAAAGGACCGTCATGTCCATACTGGCGAGGGCAAGGGCTGCACAGGCGAAAGATATACCGGGCTACCACGTTAACGGGTAAGAAAATCATATTAAGGTTCACCACGCAATCCTCTTTGCTAATTTTTTCGACCTTTTTTTGAGGGCACTGTTGGATGTTTATGTGTTCTGAAATATAATATATTTTTTTAACGTCAGAGATTAACTCTGACTATTTTGTGATCGAGTGTTTTTTGTCGATAAAAAAGTTGTCAAATTTCTGACGTTCAAAGACGCAGGTCCTATATTTCAGAACATTAAATATCCAACAATTTCCTCAAAAAATGTGAAGAAGAAACAACAACAAACAGGATTGTGTGGATAGGGCTTAAAAACTGTTTGTCTTTGCCTCTCACCACCGCGGGAGGTAGTGATAAAACGTTAGATAGGTAAATGAAAGCAAAATATTTACTATTATTTTAATCTTCTTATTGTAAGGAGCTTGGATCGAAAGAGAAAATTTCGCGAAGTAATATTACGGAGAGGAAATTTTGGTCTGAAGAATACAGAGTCATTATTTGTTGAGGATCTCAAGAACCCATTAGTTTGCTGTATTGCGTGGGATTGCGAGGCGTTTCGAATTTAAGCCACCTAATTAT
Organism: Mesopsocus fuscifrons; assembly: GCA_950004255.1. Classification (NCBI taxonomy): domain Eukaryota; kingdom Metazoa; phylum Arthropoda; class Insecta; order Psocodea; family Mesopsocidae; genus Mesopsocus; species Mesopsocus fuscifrons. The sequence goes on from OX465377.1 coordinate 19,049,289, forward strand.
TTATTGTTACTGAGGTGAAAATTACTTACAACACCAGGAATGAGAAAGCAAATAAAGTAGGCCGTTTTTATTTCAGTCAGCCCTTATTAGGCTTTTGCAGCTAAGTTTGTTGGTCAAGGTACAGTACAAGCCATGGAGCATGAATTGTTCACTGGCCGCCGTTAATATAAGAAGTGAGTCGCGGTCTTGTTTCGCAGTCTCGCAAGATTTCTCGCAAGACTTCTTGCATAAACTCAGAGACGCCAAGAAAATGCCCAACCAAAAGGAAAAAGAATTGACAAAGTGACTGAAAAATCAAAATAAAGGATACGTGGTGGCCGTCCAACCGGAAATGATGTCACTGTTGAAGAAAGGAAATGGTTGCTCCAGCGACTCGCCAGGTCGTTCTCAAATTATACCTACATTTTATTTAATGGCCGGTTTTTCTGTTATTTTATGAAAAGAAAAGTCAAACTACCGTTTTTCCGACCTAACAAGCATCAGAAGGGAGCGTTTGAGTATAGGACACTATGGTTAGCTTTTAGAGCAGACACCGAGGGGTTAACCACTCCAGAGATTGCTTGAGATTGCATGAAGATTTCCAAAGATTTCCTCAGATTCTCAGTGACCCCGAAGGGTTAAATACTCCAGAATTTTCCGAGATTCCCTGCATGAGCTTTCATAATGATTTCCAATGATTGCCTGAGATTCTCAAGGAGATTCCCAACGAGATTCCTGGAGTGGTTAACCCCTCGGCAGACATGGTCATTGGAGGTCGGGCTATTACCAGTGTATCCAGTTTCGTACCTGTACCTACATACAGGTAATGGAATAAGCGATGGAATATTTAATGAAGTAATTTCCAAACATGGTCAGCAGTTTGACTGGTTTTGAGACCCGCCGAAGGGGAGTAGCGCGATCAGCGATCAGGCCTTTTTGTGGATTTTTCGACGCGGTTCGTTTGGAAATTGGTCCAATTAGCACCTGGGCCCGGCAGCCAATGAAAAGAAGTAGAATGATTTTGCTTTCCGGCCGAATTATCTGGGGAATTGTTATCGGCTGCTCCACACATTGTTTCCTCATCTTTTTTACCTTCTCCTTTTTCTATTTTTTCGAACATCCCCTTTTTACTGGTGTTTCATCCCTACCTTTGACTACGGAACTGAATGGCAATGGTACGTGCTCTACAATAGAAGCTAAACATAGTGTGCCATTCGAACGCGAAACACTATGTTTAGCATTCACTGGAGAACAAATACTATCGAATGATAGAAATGGTGGTACAATTTCCGCGGTCTCGATAGAGTATTCATACCTTTGACCACTACTACAGTGGTGGAGGGACGGACAAGCTCAGCAACCAGACCATATCCAAATTATCCGTCGTGCTCAGATGGCAACAGTACCAGCAGGTGTATTCCCTTTCTCGAACGCCAGCAAACCCACCCAACTAACAACTTCAAAATTTATTGTAAGAAGAACTGTTCTCCGTACATTGCATCATGGCGTGCCTTATCTTCTTACAATAAATTTTGAAGGTGTTAGTTGGGTGGGTTTGCTGGCGTTTTAGAAAGGGAATACACCTTTTGTTGTCAGCTCCATACCCATCCTGTTAGTTCACGAAGGGGACCTACAGTTTTAGGTGGGGTTCCAGGGCAGAAAAACTGTCGGAATAGGACTGGGATCGAACTGGACACAATTTTCTGATCACACATTTGGTGTCAACCGACTTTGAAATTACATAATCATGAATTTGCAGGTAAACTGAACCGAACGTAAATCTAGATGTTAGAAGATTCCATACAATTATTGTACCTGCTATAGTTTTTCAAATTTTTTGTTTTCAGGAACGCTGCGAACCTGATGGGAATAAGGCACGACGGAACACTGATAGGGGCGGCCAACCTTGTGTGAACCCACGAGTAGCTAGGGATGCACATGCATGTCAGCCCTTAGCTCAATGTCAGCACTAAAAGCAATCCAATCACACGCAAATACTCAGTCTCACTCAACCCTCACTGTTTCTGTACTCTTCATCGTGGTACCTACCCCAAAAGCACCCTAGGTAGGTAGGTACAAGGTAGATCTATTCGCTCTTGAAGTTTGGAAGCGATGGAGCACGAATCACGCTGACCTGAGTGGTTAATAGTGGAAGAATATAGGTAACTACCTACCTATAGAGATAATAAATAATAATTTTCTATGTATGAATGTTATCAATCATCTGTTTATTACCTATTAGGTAAATGGTGTGGTATGATGAAAAGTATAAATATAGGTATATTGAGTAAAGTACCTAGGTATACTAGGTATACCTAAAACTATCGGACTACAATATTATATTTTGTAAAAACGTCTTTCCATTTTGTCCTAACTTTAAAGGGCGTCTACGCAGTCGTGTTTGTTTACGTTTTTTTCTTCACAGTCTGTGAGGATGCTATTGGATATTTAAATGAGCTGGAATATAATATGTCTTTTTTATGGTCTAAATTTTTGTCAACAAAAAAATTGTCCAAATATTATATTTCAGAACATTTAATTATCCAGTAGTTTCCTCGTAGAGTGTGCAGAAAAAAAACGATTGTGTGGTCGCTCTTAAGCGCCTAGTTTCATATACCATATCTGTAACTGTACCTACACCTGTTTCGTCTAAGTTAGAAAAGGGGTTATCCTGCACCTGGCCTATGAAGTTTTCAAACTTTGATATTTGCCGAGACTTTGTTCCTTTACATTTCACTCCGAACTGGGAATTGTTGAATATGAAACTAACAAGCTTTGTCTTTAAAACTAATTTTCCTTTTCTTTCTTATTTATACTTATTGTATCTCATATTTAATTTTGTCCTTTTCAATGAGACTATTGTCAAGAATTTTCTTTGATTACGAAATTAGACGCTGTTTATAACGGTAACATCAAAAGACCTGCCTGCCTAGTAAGGGTGAATTTCTCGTTCAAGTTCACTATAGTGTCTTCTAAAAGTTCACTTTAGCGCTATCTTCCCGATAGCTATAGTCCAAGTCAGGCTGGGAGCGTACCGATTATTCATAATTTCTTGAAGATTTTCAGTTGACGCCGATCCGGATTAGGGTTCCATATCCTACCATACGCTAAAAATGCCAATCCGATCCTGAGCAGACATATCCCTGATCAAGAAAAAGTTTTGATCAGCCATAGATTTGCCAGAAATTATGAGTAATCGGTACGCTCCTAGCCTGACTTGGACTATACCAGCAATCAGAAGGTCGTGGGTACCATCATTAGCTGCCTATTCTCTAATTTTCCTCTCTCTTAAGAAATCATAAGAATGATTTTCAAATGTTTCAGTATTTTGTTGTACAAGAATATTTTTTTCTACATTAGAAATTTCTACCACTAATGTATCTACCTATTTCTATCTATCTATCTATCTACCTACTTATCTGTAAGTATCCCAACTTTTTTACTTACATTATTTTTTTCGAGGTTCAGATACGTTTACAGGCAGGTAGGGCAGCTCCCTACAAAATTACAGCAAGGTATAGAGTTGATCAGAGCCTGGTGCTCTGAACAAAAATAATAAATTAATCAAATAATATGAATGAATGAATGTGGACTTATTGTCTTCTACTTCTGATCTGATATGGACCATTTGTCTGAGACTGTAATTGTGGAAAATAGTGCGTAATATATAGAATTATAGGTAAAATACTGCTCGAATCAGTACCGTGTATTAAATCAAAAGCTTTATCGTGTCACTGCATTATCGAATTTATTGACTTTCACTATAAAAAATAGGTATTTGAAGTCGTGTTTGTAAGAAAAAAAGCCCAGATTTTGAGATGATTTATTTGTAAGATTTCCTTGTTCGAATTTAAAGAAATTATTTTGAAAATATTGCTTGTCTATAGGTTGCCACCGTTATGTTGACCTGTTTCCAAAATAAATGTACTCAATCTTATTGTTGTCCCTCTCCATACGAAGATATGTACCTACTGAAGCCATTTGTTGAGTTCTTCATGTCCATTTTGTTCTGAAATATAATATGTATATACCTAATTGAACGACAAGAAACGTCATTGTGTGGTGACGCTTCCGCTCACTCTTCGGAAGATCAAGGATAATATACTTCCTATTCGACGTTTATTTATTTATTTATAAAAAACACCAAGGAAGGCGTTCGACTGACTTCGTTGGACCTATACCTTACTTATTGTATTATACATGTCGTTTTAGCAACATTTGAAAGAGAAAAATGGCACAATATCGTAGGTTACCCTTACTCATACCTGACACTTTTAAACTATATTGTGTTAAGAATTGCATGTATTTAACGAATTAATGTGTAAAATATGTGTCAATTAAATACTAAATACCTATTTATTAAATAAGGCCCTTGTGTGATCATCACCTTTTCAGAATATGTATTAGCTGATTTGGAATGCTATAAGTGGCCTATAAGTATGTGTACCTACTGCTGGATATTGAAATGTTCTGAAATTAAGAGGACGCTATACCTGACAATGCATTTTTTGCCGCCCATAAGATTAACATTGCGAGCGGCGATTCATTTTCAAGGTTTACCTTTGGTTGGAAAGACACAAAATTTTGCCTGTACCTAGCCGAAACAATGTTCTAGGTCGTGTTCGAAGCAGATTTCCCAATTTCTCACTGGTTTCTTTTATTGCAACTGTTTTGCAAATGCTAGCATCGCATACCTCAAGAAAAGTGCTGTATCTCGAAAACCTGAGACTCTTTGTCGTGAGGTAGTGTTGTATTTTTGCCTGAAATGGAGTAATAAGCCCACAGGAGCGATTTTAAACAGTCAACTACCAGTCCACATGTTTTTTTGACAGATCGCGAAAACACAACACTACCTCATGCGGAATATTTTTTTGAAAATTTTCGAACTAAAAAATGTATGATTTTATCGTCACATTTAGTAGAAAAGCTTGATAAATGTTTGTACTATTTACCGTAGCCATGTTGCATTTTGGCAATTTTTATTTCACTTACGGAAGTGGGTAATTTCAACAGCATTTCTCTACTTTTCTCCTGTAAAAGCTAAACATAGTGTCCTACTTTTACTCGTTCGTTTCGCGTTCAAATAGCACACTATGTTTAGCTTTTAGAGTAGACACAATCAATACGATATTGCAATTACCAGTCTCCGGTTGTAGGTACTAATATGTAAACATTAGTTTTGTCGAATATTTACTTTCGCACAGTGGTTTTGGCGGAGTTCGACGAGAATGTATGGTGGCCGTTAAGGGTCCGCTATACCTGACGGTGCATTTTTTGCCGCCCATAAGATTAACATTGCGAGCGGCGATTCATTTTCAAGGTTTACCCTTGGTTGGAAAGACACAAAATTTTGCCTGTACCTAGCCCTAACAATGTTCTAGGGAGTCTTCGAAGCAGATTTCCCAATTTCTCACTGGTTTCTTTTATTGCAACTGTTTTGCAAATGCTAGCATCGCATACCTCAAGAAAAGTGCTGTATCTCGAAAACCAGTACAAAAATGGGAAATCTGCTTTGAACACGACCTAGAACATTGTTAGGGCTAGGTACAGACAAAATTTTGTGTCTTTCCAACCACAGGTAAACCTTGAAAATGAATCGCCGCTCGCAATGTTAATCTTATGGGCTGCAAAAAATGCATCGTCAGGTATAGCGGACCCTTAATGTGTCTTTTTTACGGTTAAAAAATAGTTGGCAATGTTGTGATTTTACGATCAAGTGTTTTTGTCAGTAAACATAAATTGTCAGAAAAGACATTATATTTCAGAACATTTAAATATCCTTCCTTAAGAAATGGGAAGAAAAAGTGTTCTGCTACCATGTATGACAGGACTGTGTCTATCCTACGATATAGTACGGCCAGCCTGAAATGCCTGGCCCGAGGGCATTCTGTGTAAGGTGAACAGTGCAGAATGCCCCCGGGCCAGGCATTTCAGGCTGGCCGTACTATACCTACTACCCTAGCTGTCTATACTTTACCACAGACTGTGTGGACTCTGGTCTGGTAACAAGAGTAGGGACCTATAGGTAGGTACCTATATACTCTTTGGATGAGATAAAATTCAGCCATTGTTCTAAAAAAAAACACAAGCAGGTTCCCAAAATTATAATCTTTGTTCGGAACAAGAAGTAGACATAAGAAGGAGGGGTTTCTATAGTTTATTCACCCCTGGATATGACTGAATTTACTCCCATCCAAGAGTGACGTGGAGTTTAGTTCCAACATCTACTTATTCTGAGGTTGGTGTGTCTTGCATTACGGCGATTAACCTTTGTACAGCACTGATTGTAGTTAGTGGCCCTAAATACATACGTATTATTATATCAACCTTGTTTTTTCCCTTAGAAATTACGGGTTTTTGGTCTTTACACTTCGTACCTATCTATACCTAAGTGCCGTTTCACCGTGGTTTGAATGGGACTGGAAAGAATAGCAAGACGTTTGAGGGTGCGTCCCACCATGCCCAGTTAAAATTAAACTGGAGATTTTCTCCCATGTTTACCATGTTAAATTTAACTTTTACTAGAGATTTTCTCCGAGAAAATCTCGAGTTGTTTTTTAACTGGGCATGGTGGGACGCACCATGAAGAGACTTCTTAGGAACTAAAAAACAAATCGGGGAGAGTCGGTATAATTTCTAGTCTCAATGGAGAATGTAGGTAGGTACCTATATATACCATATTTTCTTTCTTACCCAATGAAAAGAATATGGCAACAGTGTGGTTTCCCTAACCCCTTTGCCCATTAAGTGCAAATATAAATATCCCCCCCCCCCCCCCCCCCATCCTCAGTTACATTTATTTTAATTTAATCTTGGGATTGACCCGACTACCCCTTTTCCCGTGATTTTAACAGGGTTTTTCCATTCTAAAAGTTGAAACCGGGATAAGCTTTCCTCATTATAAAAATTAGGCTTCAAAGCAGTGAACTCTATACGTGCCATATTTTCGGAAACTTTTTCAAACTGTGGCTGTAGGCTTATCACTGTTCGACGTCATATTCGCGGTATAATACACAGCTTCCTGTAATAATTTCTCGTGATATGTCCGTATAACGTTCTGTAATTTCTCGTGACTCATCGCGTTTTTTTTAACGTTTTGTTGACCTTGTCCCACCCAAAATAGGTGGAACTAAAGTATAAAACGTCTGGTTGTCCAGTTAAATTACAAATTTAGAAATTCCTCTAAACTATAAAAAACATTTTCAAGTAAATATGATTTTAGCAATTTTTTAAATATCGTTAAACTTTCTTCAGATTTAATTTCAACCGGGAGAGCGTTAGATAGACGAACACCTAAAATAATAATAATAATAATAATATGTCCGTATAACACACTCGGACTATGGCCATAACTCGTGCTATGGCGTAACGTGAACGTTCCCAAAAGAGCTCTCAAGGCCTTTCAAAATGTAAACGGCCAATGCTTCACCGAGGTAAAATAGGCGGAGGTAATACCGTTGAAATTAAATTAAGAAATAATTTACTATCTTTGAACCACTTTTATTCTTTTCTAAATTAATAAAAGGCTGCTCGGCGGTACCTCATCCTTCCAAAAAAAAAAAAAAAAAAAATTAAAAAACTGGCCTCCAAGGAAATTGCTTTTGGTTTATTACATTCAGTGCACTGATACAGCCGTTGCCCCTCGTATGGGAGAATCATCTCCCACTTCTTCGTCACCGTCGTCTTCATCTTGTGACCAGCAGGTGTATTCCCTTTCTCGAACGCCAGCAAACCCACTCAACTAACACCTTCAAAATTTATTGTAAGAAGAACTGTTCTCCGTATACTGCATCATGGCGTGCCTTATCTTCTTACAATAAATTTTGAAGGTGTTAGTTGAGTGGGTTTGCTGGCGTTCGAGAAAGGGAATAGACCTACTGGCAAGTAAGCAGCACTGAATGGTTGATAGGCTGATCGTCAGCAATCAATGGGGGCAGATTACAGCGGATTAGGGGATCCCCTCGTCAGTAGTTTGCATATTTAAGCTCAAGACCTTGGTCCTGAACTCTAAATTAATCCTGCTGTCCATTAGTGGAGGTACCTAATTCCTATCCACTATGGTACGGGTTTCGGACCACAGCTTATGCTCAATCGAACCCTTATGGAATTTACTGTAAGAAGACGGGGCAAGCCATCTTACAGCGAGGAAGAGGATAGATGAGGGTAACGATTGCTCTAAAACAACACAGGGTTTTCAAAACTAATTTTTTGTTCAAAACAAGAAGTAGACTTAAGGCTGAATATACATTCGCTATTTTCGACTACACGTACTTGGTTCGCAATGCTAAGTACTTCAAGCCCTACTCCTAAGTTACAGGGCGAGTGGAAAGTGTTTATAGGGGGATGTAAACCTGAGACTCTTTGTCGTGAGGTAGTGTTGTATTTTTGCCTGAAATGGAGTAATAAGCCCACAGGAGCGATTTTAAACAGTCAACTACCAGTCCACATGTTTTTTTGACAGATCGCGAAAACACAACACTACCTCATGCGGAATATTTTTTTGAAAATTTTCGAACTAAAAAATGTATGATTTTATCGTCACATTTAGTAGAAAAGCTTGATAAATGTTTGTACTATTTACCGTAGCCATGTTGCATTTTGGCAATTTTTATTTCACTTACGGAAGTGGGTAATTTCAACAGCATTTCTCTACTTTTCTCCTGTAAAAGCTAAACATAGTGTCCTACTTTTACTCGTTCGTTTCGCGTTCAAATAGCACACTATGTTTAGCTTTTAGAGTAGACACAATCAATACGATATTGCAATTACCAGTCTCCGGTTGTAGGTACTAATATGTAAACATTAGTTTTGTCGAATATTTACTTTCGCACAGTGGTTTTGGCGGAGTTCGACGAGAATGTATGGTGGCCGTTAAGGGTCCGCTATACCTGACGGTGCATTTTTTGCCGCCCATAAGATTAACATTGCGAGCGGCGATTCATTTTCAAGGTTTACCCTTGGTTGGAAAGACACAAAATTTTGCCTGTACCTAGCCCTAACAATGTTCTAGGGAGTCTTCGAAGCAGATTTCCCAATTTCTCACTGGTTTCTTTTATTGCAACTGTTTTGCAAATGCTAGCATCGCATACCTCAAGAAAAGTGCTGTATCTCGAAAACCAGTAAAAAAAAATGGGAAATCTGCTTCGAACACTCCCTAGAACATTGTTAGGGCTAGGTACAGGCAAAATTTTGTGTCTTTCCAACCAAGGGTAAACCTTGAAAATGAATTGCCGCTCGCAATGTTAATCTTATGGGCGGCAAAAAATGCATCGTCAGGTATAGCGTCCTCTTAAGAAGATGGGGTCGCTATGATTTAAAAGAGTTTAGCGACAGCAATTCACATTTCTGTAGTCATCTATCCACCCCTGGATATGATTGTGTCGCAGAGTCGGTCACTCTTATCCGAGGGGTTAACCACTCGTTGGGAATCTCGTTGGGAATCATTGGAAATCTTTATAAAATCTCAGGGAATCTCAAGGAATCTCTGGAGTGGTTACCCCCTCGCTCTTATCTAAGAGTGATGTGCGGCTGTAGTTCACTAATAGGTAGGTACTGAAGTAAGGAAATAGATTGAACATTTACACAGTCGTCTCCGGCATCTCCCGCGTGCACACTTTGGCATACTCAATACAAGTAATCTGTATGCTCAAAATGAGCGAGCAGAGGGTATTTTCGAAGACCAGACAGAGTAAACAGAGAGGAAGCGCGCCTTGCTTATTGAGCATCTTTTAGAAGGGTAAACAGAAACAAACAAATTGAAGACGGTTTTTTCGAAAATTGCAAATATTTTTTTTTCCGCGGAAGTGAACGGTTCAGCAGTCGTTGGTGCTCAAGAGAGATGCGGGCGATTCCACGGAAATGCTGCCTTGAATAATGTAGCCCCGTTTGTGCCTTGATTAATGCTTACAGACCCCCGCTACATTTTCTAAATGGGCGCAACACTTCCCTCTGAGGCCACTGGAAACACCTCCCCTTCCCAATCAAGTGAAATACCTTCACCCACGTGCCTATCAGAAGCCGAGCGGTCAAGGTGTCTGACCGAGGGGGTAACAACTCCAGAGATTCCTTGAGATTCCGTAAAGATTTCTAAATATTCCCAACGATATTCATAGAAAGAAGAAACCCTGAAGGGGTATAACCACTCCAGAAAAATCTAAGATTCCCTGAGATTTCATAAAGATTTCCAATGATTCCCAACGAGATTCCCAACGAGATTCCTGGAGTGGTTAACCCCTCGTGTCTGACTTGTGTCCTGAGAAGTCTGGGTTCGAATCCGGACGTGAGCAATTTTTTTTTGCTTATGCCAAGGGTGTCATAGCTTCGGGCAACTTCGTAATATGAAGTGTCAACAAACTTCGTCTACCCCCCCCCCCCCCCCCCCCCGTCACCCCGATACTGTACGGGAAGTCCAATTTCTCGGCGATTTACGCAGAAAAGTAAAACTTCAAAAAACCCACACTATAGGTACTGCCATACCTACTGCGCCCGCGAAACCATGATATTATGACATTTATTTGCTCTGAAATCTAATAGGCTATGTTGTGATTTTACTATAGTTGTCAACTAACAGCCGTTAAAAAGACACATTATATTTCAGAACATTTTAATATCCAACAGTATCCTCAGAAAATGTGCAGAAAAAACGTAAAGAGACACGACTGAGTAGACGCGCCCTTAAATACTTTCGCTGAAGCAAAAAATGAGGGTAGGTAAGGTGTCCTTCAAAGGTATAGCTCTATATACTTTGTCCATGAATGGTACTTCCTACAAGTGAGGATAGTTATCCACCTGGGAGTAATTAAACAAGTCCAAGCTCATTTTCCAAAAGCAACTTCATAAGCCTTACTCTCAAAACAAAGACAAAAAAAGAAAAACTTATATTTGTGTTGGGACTTTTGGGGATTCCCCCTAATGTGACTCACTCCAAAGAAGAAGCAAAATCTCAAGAAGAACAAAAACATGATGAATGCATAAGCACGATGGGGCAACAGTTGTTCTTCAAAGGTAACAGTTCCAAGACAATGCCTCACCTCTCTGCTGATAAAAAATGGATAGAAGAGGAGGCGATGGAGTGGCTCACAGAGACAAAGAGAAAGGATAAAAAATGTCACCGGCAGAACCCAACTGCCAGCTTCATTCTATCGTCTCTATCGAAATACGAAGTGACGCACCATTTCATTTCAACTGACGAATTCAAAAACGATTACCTATACACTTTTGTGTATTGCTGTTTTACCATAACTCCTCCTTACCCTTGGAGAGACATCCATTGTTAAAAAAAAAACACATTATGTTCCCAAAATTAAGTTTTGTTCAGAACAAGAATTACTTAGACTTGAGAAGAACGGGTCACAATGGTCTAAAAGAAAATATTGCTAAAGCCCGGATTTGGTAACTCAGACACCCATACAAACTCGGACAACTTGAGGGGTGACCTGGATCCCTTGAGGTGGGGAAGGGCAAAATAAAGTAGGTACCCACCCCTCTATTATTTCCTCGGTATAGGGAAAGGGAAGATTGGATATGCCCAAGAGAAATAACCCAGATACCTTACTAGTTCTTATTACTTCCATCCTTATCTTTCAACGGTAGCAGGTTACCTACGATATAGGTACAGACTATTTTTTTTTTTTTGCTCATGGGGAATATTCCCTCCCTTGACCGTTTTCTTTATGTTTATTCCCCATTGCTGAATAGTTGAGACTTTAGTCAATAGAAGGCTGAACTGAACACTATACTTTTTTGCCTTCTTTCAAACGGTCAGCTTCGTAATTTTACTATGCCCTTGGGACCCTTCCACAGGAATATAAAATCTGACCAAAAACACTCCGTGTAAAAAACGCAGCCAAGTTTATAACCCTCCAAAAATTAGCCTAACTCAACCGCCCTTAAAAGGGTTTGATATAAAAAATGTTGGCCAAGTTCTCCACATTCCCGCTATCACTCAGCCCCCAAAATTAGTGATATCACTTATTACAGGGCCAAGTCCTTGGCGCAAATCACGTAAGCGTCACAGCCGGTCATAGACACAGACTAAGGTTGGATGGGGGCTGCGGTCCGGGGGTATTGGAAAGCAGGTATATGACAAACTATGTCGCCAACATCCTTGTGATTCGCGCCAAAGACTTGGCCCTGTAATAAGTGATATCACTAATTTTGGGGGCTGAGTGATAGCGGGAATGTGGAGAACTTGGCCAACATTTTTTATATCAAACCCTTTTAAGGGCGGTTGAGTTAGGCTAATTTTTGGAGGGTTATAAACTTGGCTGCGTTTTTTACACGGAGTGTTTTTGGTCAGATATCATATAATTTTTGTGAGGTGGTTCAATAGTTTCTACCAGTAGGTAAAACATCAATTGGCTGTCGAATGGACTCAAGTTTTCTTGCCATACCTGGAAAGTACCTACCAGTACCTGAAAACCAGTTCCCTGTCAACCATACACAAATTACCAATCTCATACCTGAAATACCTGAAAAGTACCTACTCGTACCTGAAAATGAGTTCCCTGTCGAATCTCCACAAATTACCTTCCCATACCTGAAATGTACCTAATCGTACCTGAAAACAAGTTGACTGTCGAATGGAGTCAAAATACCTTGCCATACCTGGAAAGTACCTCCCAGTACCTGAAAACCAGTTCCCTGTCAAATCTACACAAATTATTATCCCGTACCTGAAATGTACCTACTCGTACCTGAAAGTAAGTTGCCTGGCGAATCTACACAATTACCTGGAAGGACAAGAAGCAGGAGGCAGTATTTGTTTTGTAAATATCTGCCATAAGTTAGTATGGGAACTTTGAATCGAACCTGAACCTATAATACTGTAGGTACTTCGGGTTTGCGATTTTTCTGGGTGTTTTGGGGATGGTACCTACAAGTATGCCGAGTTTCAGCTCTATCCCCGTATAACCACGGAACATCCAAGTACGCTATTTGGAAGCTTCCTTGGACGTTACAAATACCATCCTAGTACCGTTAAATGTCTGTTTACAAATCGCGTCCATAAAGCTTCCCGTGTACCTTCCATCGACGGTTCAAGAACTAGGTTTGGAGGGTATTAGAAACTTCCCTACATAGAAAAGGAACAGTTTATAGACGCTGCTTGGAAACTTCCTAGGACCTTACAAATACCATCATAGTACCGTCCAATATCTGTAGTAAACGCGTCCATAAAGCTTCCCATGTACCTTTCATGGACGGTTCATGGACTGTTTTTGGAAGCTTCCCACGATAGTACATTAGGGCTGGATTTAGTGAATTTCGGAATGGATTTTACCCGAATTTTTTTCTGTAAGTTAAACAAGGTTGTCATGCGTTGGTAGGGAAATAAAATTCTGAGTTTATTTACCTAGCAACGCAAGGCGCCCTTCTTTAACTTACAAAAAAATTCGGGTAAATTCCATTCCGAAATTAGCTAAATCCAGCTTGAACGTTCTATTACTACCAGTGTATAAGGTGAAATGAAATGAGAAAAAAATAAATTATTTGGAGCATAAAAATAATTATTATTACAATTATTTTATTAAATCTCACAAGTTGAAGAATTGAAGAATTGTCTTTTTATAGTTCCACATGGAGGCACTGAAGTAGAAGGGATGAAAGGGAGGCTTGTCCAGACCAATAAGTTATTTAGATATGGAGAAATAAACCTTTGTAAAAGCCATCTGAGGCTGATGGAGAAGGTGAAGAGTGAGACCTACACTCTCAGCTGAGGGTGAACAGTGTGGAGCGCAGCAGTGGTCAGCAGTGGTCAGCAGTGGCTATCTGCATTCGAAAGAGTGATGGTCCCGTTATGACATCTTTGTCATTGTGGTTCCCAAGAAAGGAGACTGCTGTCACTAATGCGATGACGAATGTTCCAATTCCACTAAAAAAGACAAAATTACAATTATTATAACTACGAATTTTCATAAAACCGGTTTACATATTTAAAAGATAAGTTCTTTACAAAATTATCAGCAGATATCCTAGGTATAGGATATTTAGGATTAGGATTAGTGTATAAGAAAAGCCTCAATAACGTATATAGGTACTATAAAGGCGGGTGCGTCATACTCGTAGTTAACGGTCAAATTCCAGCTAAATTCGGTGTTTACCTTGCAATAAATGAAATCTAACTAGTTTAACGTTAACGAGTATGGTGGGACTCACCCTAAGTACCTATTTATGCATTAATTATTTCTTAATCTAATATAGTTTATGGTATTCCAGCTCCGTATAGTTTAATGAAGGCAATGTGAACTCATTTCTCGAACTGAAATCAGACTGTGAAAAATCGTTTTGGAAAACCTAACGGGCCACGCCAATTTTTACTGCTTGAGGTTTGAGACTAACTTAACTAAGTCGAATCAGAGAAAGACTAACATAGTGAAGTTGAATAAAAGAAACATTTACCTGATAATATCGCTGAAACGAGGCCAGTAAAGCACCAACGCCGAACGTCGAAATAAACACTGAATTAAAATGGCGGCGCGCATGCGCGGTAGGTAACTGTGAGCAAGACCATTCCTGTACCGTCCTAGGACGTTCCTAGGAAGTTCCTTCTACTGTTCCCCGTGAAACTTCCCGGACGCTTTGTGGAAGGTTCAACTACATTAAAAGAACTTGAAATGTACTGATAGTGGAAGTTTCCCGCGCATGGTCAGCGTACGGTTCTAGTACCTTCAAAGAACTGTTAATATCAGCCTTAGTTGTAACTTACTCAGGGACCCTTGGAGGACGGTCCTTGTACCGTCCATCAGTAACAATTGGGTACGCTATTTGAAAGGAAACGCTCCTTGGAAGCTTGGACTGTTCATGAACCGTCCTAGAACCTTCCGTGGTTATACGGGTCGTACCGCTGGAACATGCTTATAATTTGTATAGGTGAGTGAGTCAGTCAGTCAGTCAGTCAGTCAGTCAGTGAGTGACCCTCAAAAACAGCTAAGTTTGGGATGTCACTGCTCAGGTACGGTTGGACGTAGAAATTTGAAATTTAATTTTGGAGGTCCCGTGGGACCCTACTACAGGAGAAGGGTACCCACTATTCGAGCCACGCCCCCTTGCCTCCTGTAGAGAGGCACGAAAAGTGCACAACTCTGGTTCCTGTATAACATGCTGGCAGTGCTCGAGGCTTTGTCGCGCTTTCTTTTTCTTTAAAACTTGGCTGCATGCACTGCCGTGCATGTTGATTAATTTGATGATGAGCCTCTTCCCTTTCTAAGAAGGAGGGGTGTAGAAATTACGCAATCCTTTTATAGGTGCATGCCGCGGAGCTTTGTTGTGCTAAGGCTGAATTTCACCACTTTCTTATAGTATCCGATAGTGTCTTTTAACGAGAGGATTTAACGAACGGATTATGTTTAGCTTACAAGTGCCTTGCACTTGTTTCTCTGCGATCGCACTTGTCGTGTCGTAAGCTAAACACACGAAAACGTAAATCCGTTCGTTAAATCCTCTCGTTAAAAGACACTATCGGATACTATAAGAAAGTGGTGAAATTCAGCCTAAGGCCATCTTGCCTTCTTTCATTTAAAATGGTTATACCTACGCCAAGGTGCGAACTGCTCCTCACAGTAAGAAGTTTTACCAATATTAAATTTAGGGAACACCAACAATCATGTTATTAATCGGAAATATTTCAAATAGCAATAAAACTCACTACAGTGTAGTAGGTCAATTCTAAATAAGAATAAATAAAAGTACCAACAGTTTTACAAACTTCAAAAACTTTCAATAATTTCCCGCCAAAAGTCAGTCGCATAGATTTTTTGGGCCCTAAAAATTCATGATGGCGGCTAAAAACTCGAATTTGTCGTTGATGATCACCATGAACAAGGAAAACTTGGTAAGAAGTAATTTTAATTGACTTCTGTCTCGTATATCCAAACAAAGAAGAATTTGGTAAGCAATGGCACCGTTTGTAAAGTTAATTCAATGATCCTTATTTACCACCCATGGGCTAAGTAGTGCTTGATAGCCGGAACGGAGGGAAAGTAAGTAATCGACCCACAAATTATAAAGTAACAATAAATATGTATTATAAAAGAGCGGGCGACAATAAATGAAAATATGTGATACTTAGGTGCTGAACGAAAAATTATGCACAAGCAAGAAATGCAAAGGTAACCAAGCTCGGTGTTATGAAATATCAAATCAAAATTAGGTTCCTAACTATCAAAGTTGTGGACAGGCATGAGAGTAAAATTAAATCAGAAACCTATGGTGCACCTAGGTACTGAGTTAGATACGTAATTTGAATGAACTTATGGATGAATGATTGAACTTAGTGCCACTTAGTGTTGAACTAGTGCAATAAATAAATAAAACTTACGACAGTGACTAAATTCATTCCATTACAGTCTATCCAACCATACCACAGACTTGTCTGTCACTACTTTGTCTAAGAAGACATTAGTTAGTTTTGGACACGGGAAACTGTTTCTTTCTCCAACAAAATGTCTGTCTTCTTAGACTTAAGAGAGACATGTCCCCATTTTTAGTAACCCCAGAAAAACATCACTAGGTACGTAAGTTGATCTTCATGTCCAAAATCTCACGGTAGGTCAATAAGTAGACCTTTACTTACGCTACAAAATTCACTTTTTGCAAGAGCTTGAAACGGTTAAAGTCTTGTTTCATGGTAATATTTTTCTAAATCAATAAAAATTGCACTAAGTAACTATCAACAATAACTTCTAGTACAGGCGAGGCCTTCGTGGCCGAAAGTTGTGGACGTTGAAATTTACAATGAGTGATGTGGTATAGCCGAGTCGTCGATAAACTTCAGCCAGGGGGTTCCCCTCGATTCCTCTGCAACAGCTGGTCAATCTAAAAGAAAAACAACCTGGTAAGGTCTACGCGTACACGCACGGCCACAGTGGCCATCTTGGATAGTGTCGTAAGAGTTGTAACTAACTCGGTTTTGTCGCAATAAATGAAGAAAAGAATGCTCCAAACAACTGCCACTTTCAATTACAAGCAACTATCCAATATGTGAGCGGATATCCGCTGAAACCCTAATTTAGACTCCACGGCCCTCGAAGTAGGAGAAGTACCTGAACGTACCTGAGCTTTATACATGTCCTTGACATCCTGTAGGTCCAGCCTTAACTCCTCCACCTCTTCGACTTTTTCGCCGTGCATCTGCAAGAGTGCATCATAGTTTCTGCGGAGTTCCGCTAGAGTCACCTCGGTGAGACGCGCTCGCGCCAGCGCTTCATCTTTCTCAGCCAGTCGTGCGGTGAGCGAGGCGAGCTCAGACGTGAGGGCAGCCCGCTCTGCGTCTCGTCGCTGCATCTCCCACTGTAGCTGCATTGCCTCCCCTACAAAGTCAAAATAGTAAAAAAGAGACTCGATATTTCGTATAGTGGTGTTGTTATTCAAACACTGTGAACGAATTTTTGCTTACTTTATATGTTCTTAAAAGTACCGACTCACAGTGTTTTTACTCCAGTAACGAGGATGATGTTTTGTGAACACAAGTAATTATCACCTCTCCTCTGCCCTGTTAGCCTAACAATAGGTTTACATAGCACTGTTACCATCGCGCATTTTGAGCTGAGCTTGAAGCCCTTCCAGCAAGGTGGAGCTTCCACCACGTACACTGTCGTACAGGTTGCGGCCCGCTATCGACCCCGTCTCGAACGCGTCATCGGCAAACTGAAACCCAGAAAAAACTGCTAGTATCCATAGAAATCCACAAGGAATGGCCGAACCCACCAACAGAACCCACTGTACACATTCCACACACCTTCACACATTCAGTTACTTTTTTTTCTTTTATCAACTCATTTTTAACTCACCTGAGGCCAGCTCTCGCTGCCACTAATGGACACATGTCCGAAGCTGAGGGTGGGTGATGATGGTGCGGGGGACACGTGATCAGCCTCCGCTCGCACCCTCTCCCCCTCCCGCTGTTGCTGGGCCGCTCGCTGATTGGCAGCCGCTAGAGCTGCCTCAGCTGTCACAAGCTCCTTCTTAGCTTCCGATAACCGCTCACGCAGCTCTTCCATTTCTGTCCTGTGCACCGTGTTCAGTCTAAGCATAAAAAATAAAAAATAAAATAAGGTCATTGTGGTACTCCATCAAAGTCTGTTTGTCATACCGAAATTTCAGCGGTAAGAAACTGTACGCCGGTATAGTGAAGTTTGGTTTTCGTAAAATTATGCCAAACAGTGGAATTCCTGAGTAAGAATGGCATCCCTTCATAACTGGCATCACTCTCCACCAACGATCCATCCGGGAATGTCTGCTCGCAAGAATGACATTCCTTCACCGAAGTACCTGAGCAATTCCTCTTGTGCAGCTGCAAGCTGGCTGTTGACATCTTCCTGGGCTAACTTCACTTTGGCGGCGTCATCACTGCTCTTCTGCAGCTGCCCTTCCAAACTGACCAATCTGCTCCTTAAACTCAACGCCTCCTGCTTGGCGGCCTTCTCCGCCTCCCTAGCCGACCTCTGCTGAGCTAGTGCCTCCTCTGAAAAATATACCAACAGTGAGGCCAGGTTTGAGAATTTGGGAGGAGAGGGGGGAGGGGGGCAACAAAATTCAAATTCAAAATTTCTGACTTCTTCAACTCACCTAATTTGTCGAGTAGCTGTCTCTCACTGAGTTGCCAGCTGTCACGCTGTTGGTTGGCATTGGCTTGTAACTGCTCCAGCTGTCGCAGTAAAGGCCGCGTCGACGCGGAGACAGACTGAGCCAACTCTTCATTCCTGCCCTCGGCCTCTTCCAGACGACGTAGTAAACTCTTCTTCTCCTCACGCGCCTGCGCTTCCCGCCTAAAATAAGCAAGTAGGTGTAGACTGGCAGCACTACCAAATACCAGCTCTCCATCCATCGTGTGGGGATGGGGACCTACAATTTTAGGTGGATTCCGAACCATCACAGCTTTGATTTCACATGACATGCTGGACATATCAGAAGTGAATGCCAATCAGAAAAAGTTTTTGGTCGGATCGGGATCGAACCGGTGTGACCTGGCTGTCAATGTTCCTTTAAAATCTACCAACTAAACCACTTACTGTGAGTTGGACTGGTCGACATGTTTGAGCTGTAACCTGAGTTCTTCTAGCTGACTGGCCAGAGTATCCCTCTCCCGATCTCTCTCCTTCATCCGGTCTCTCTCCCGCTTAGCCGCCTCCTCACTCAGCTTTGCCTCCCGCATCTCCGCTTCGAGCGCCGCTATCGACCCGGACTTCGTACTTAGTTCTCTACAAGCAGAAAATCCTTTAGTTCCGAACTCTACACTTGACCTGTCGAGATTGTTTTGCAATTATTTACTTACAGCTGAACGGAGTCAAGGTGTATCCTCAGTTGCTCAGCTTTAATAACAGCCTGCTCCAACTGATCCAGCAGCGTGGCGATCTCTTGATCCTGACGGCCGATTTTCCCCGTCAGCAGGCCAATTTTCTCGACTTGCGACCTTTCCACCTCCTCCTTACCCGCCAGTCGTTTCTTCACCGTCTCTAACTCCTGAGTCAACGACTCCACTTGTTTTCTACGAATTGGACAAAAATAACGCATACTTAAGATGTTGTTACAAGATAAATAAATCATTTTTTATGGGTCTGAGAGTCCGGTCGGCCACAGCACCACAGGAGTTTGGTCCTGGCCGAAGAGAAGTTGGCTGAGGCTGAAGCTGAAGCTAAATACATTTCATTTTTCTCACTTTATTTGAGAAAATTAAATTCGGTCATATTCATTGCTAAACTCTTTTAGACCATTCTTCTAGTTCTGAACAAAAAAATTATGTTGGAAATCCTGTGTATTTTATAAGAACGGAAGCCGTTACTTTCATACAAGAGTGAAGTAGACTACAGATGTATCTGGAGAAAAATCAGATGTCTTACTTGTAGCTAGCAGCTGCAAGTTGCTGACTCTGTTCTTGCTTACGAAGAGTTTTGATGATGTTGGACTGTTTAAGTTGCATTTTGGACAACTTTTCCCCCTCTTCCCGCAATTCCCGAATCAGTTCATCTTTGTCCGTCTGCGCGTCAACCGGTTTGCTGGCACCCTGTAACCAAACTTCTGTTACCGAGTTTTTGTTTATTTTTCACAAACAGAAGCTGTCAGTTATGGATACATTATTGGAGTTGAGCCTCTCCACAAAATACTGTTTGTTGACGTTATTTGGGAGTTAGAAATGTTGTGACATGACAACAAAGAGCACAGTCTTAAAAAAATTTTATTTGCCTAATTTTGAAAAGTTCTATTGCATGCAAGAACTTACCTCTAACTGCTTCTTTAGAGACGCATTCTTCTCCTGTAATTCTAAATTAGATCTGCTTAATTCTACTAGTTTCGCTTCACGAGCCTCTAAAACTTCAGTCAGTTCCACTATTTTCTGAAACAAACATAAAAACTTTTATTTAATTTTTTCTAATAGTTTTTCTGACAATTCCATATTAACATTTTTCTTGATGCAATTTCTGTCTGCTGACACGGAAAATAGTCTTCTGCCATTGGCTGGAATTTCTAGCTATAGACTATGTAGTAATATTTTCATTTCACTGGGTTGGTAAGTGTTCGATAAGCATGTGCTGATTTCAATATATGATTCCTAAATTTGTGTAATCTTTATCTACAAGACGGCAATTTTGTGCCTTTATAAGAGCTCCAGTAAAAGGAAAAAAAGGATTACTTTGCTGAGTCGGTCAGCTTCAGACGGACTATCCTCGGAACACCCGCTGGAAGCCTCGGAAGGCTCCCGATGATGTCCCCGAACTCTTCCGTGCGTGGCCCGCCCCAGCAAGTCTACACTGACCAGTGACAGCTTGTGCCGCGTCCCACCATGGCCCACCAGCTTTGCGGGGGAGTGCCGAGACGCCGTGCTGCTGCTGTCGCCGTTTGGGCTACAGAAGAGACAAGTTAGGATTAGGTTCCATAGCTTTGTAGGGATTTCACCTACCTTCCGGCCACTCTGCTGGTGTTCGAATGCCTGTATCGGATTGCTTTCGACAACTTCGACAGCTTCGACAGCCGAGTGGTCTATATGGAACAAAGATCTTATCAAAGTTTTTCTGATTGGTATTCATCTCTGATATGTGCTGTGGTGGTTCGGAACCCACTAAAACTAACACAATGGCTGTGAAATTGGTATTTCATAGTGATGCCAGTTGAGCACAATGGATAATTCTTGAAATGATCTAGTTGATCCTGCTACTAACCTACAACGGGAGATAATCTCAATGTCGGAAGAGGTGGTGGTTTCCAGCTCATCTCCGGATGTGTGGCCGCTGGTCTGCTCTGAGCCCACTTTCACCACATCGGATCTGCTCTTCTCGGACAGCGTTGGCGAGGTCTCCCTGGTGAAGGCATCCTCCCCGATGGCCTCTGCCAGCAGCTCCTTCATATAGACAGAGGACGACGCAGAGGAGTTGCCCTCCTCCTTCTTCTCCTCTGTTGGCTCCCCGACTGCAATACAAATACGCAACTGAGAGTGAAAACACACTAGAAGTTTACCGGACTACTTTCGAACTTCTTTACATCAGAAACTACAGAATATCTCTTGAACGGTGGATCCCAGTATTTAAACTAGTTTTTTGTATGAAAAAGACATAAGTAGTTCCATGCCATAACTGGAAAATATTGCTTACTCTAGGATTCGAACCCGGACTTATCAGGAGTGAATGGAAAGCATACCTGCAGTGCCGTCGTCAGAGCTGCTCCCCATGAGCGTACCCTCACAACTACTATCCACGGCAGTCCTGCTATCACTCTGACTATCACTCTGCGTGCTGTCCTCCATACTCTCCCCCGCCATGGGCGCCACGCTACTCTCCCCCTGCAGAGGCGCTGTGGACGGTGCCTCACTCCGTGTTAACCTGTCGCGACAAACCTCCATCTTGCCGCTGATTCGCTCTTCGGAGCGCGACAAAAGTCGCCGTATGGGGCTACCTTGGGTCGAACTTGGGACTTCCGTATGGCTAAGCTCTGGAGACTCTGAAATAAGTCGATAAAAATGCTTTTAGCTACAACTAAAGCAATTATTTGTCGCTAAACTGGCTAGCGAGAGCCTAGGAGGGCCAGAGCCTAGAGAAACACTAACGATTCATAATAATATCATCAAGAGACGTAAAACGAAGAACAATACTCACCCCAGTCTACCTCTTGTATTGACGCAGACAAGAGGTCGCAGGAGCCGTGGCTAGGTAGCGAAAGCTTCAGCACATCGGGAGTGGACGCCCCGGACCGTAATCTGGACGACGCCTGACTCAGGTCTTGGCTGAGGTCTTGGCACGAGTCTTGGCACGAGTCCGCCATGCGGTGCAGGTGCGACAACATGGTCGTTCCCGTACTCTCGGACATGGACGTGTAGCTGTCCGCCATGGACAGTTCATCTTCCAGTTCTTCTATTACCTAAAGAGGAGATGGATGAAGTTCCTTAATTTGTTTTTCTGGAAATTTCCAGGAAGTCTTTCCAGCATTTCCGATTGTTTTCCACTATTCCTGCTGCGATGCCCACGTCTATCAGTTGTTTCCGGAAAACATACTTTTTTATGGAAAAAAAATCTGAGAATTTCTCTTTAGCTGCAGAGGTGAGTTAACCATGCGGATAGGCAGATATTCAAATACACTCCATTTTTAAATGCCTTTTGGCTCTTACCTCAACACTGTCGGTAGAATAGCCTGGGCTAGTGACGTCACGAGATAGGACGTCACGTGACTCGGCACTATCAGGAATGACCTCCACAGAGCTCGGACTCGCCAGACTATCAATCACCTGTAACCGTATCCATAATATTTAATTCCTGATTATAAAATTTTATTATTATTAAGATGAAGGTAGATTAATATTAAAATGCAGACTGCTGAGCTAAACGTAGTATACACAAATCGCGAAAACGATGAAGATTTTATTGGTTTCCTACCTCGACTGCCTTTAACCGCAAACTGAAAATGGCAGAAAATACTATCTAGTCTGACAGAGGAAATACCTCAACGGATTCAGTGCCGGGGCTGATAAGCGGAAGTCCCATCGAACTGCTGGTGGAAATGGAGGGGAGCTCAGAGTCAGGGGAAGTCGTCGCGCTCTGCGAGCCCAGCACCTCGAAACTTTCAGACGACTTCCGGCCCTCGCTTTCGGTTGAAACGGCAGAGAGTCGGTTCGACATGATGCTATGGCGATTCGCCGAATTTCTCCGAGGTGACGGGCGAATTCGCACTTTGTCTTCCTCTACTGCGAAGAATAATGTAAATTATATTAGATTACTTGATGTTGTTGTTGTGTCGCAGGGACGGTAGGGACGTCATTCGCGCCATCTGAGCAGTTCAGGTGTGCTCAGAGTTTGGTGGGCAGTGCGTTGGCTCGCAGGAAGGCCATTGCGGCCAGGACGGCTACCTCACTGTCCCCTAGCACAACACCCAGGCCGAGGGTTGCGGGCCAGCTACCTACGGGTACGCTGATGACCAGGCGGGGGTCAGTGGTGGTCACCACGGGAAAAGGAGCCGACGGCATAGAGGCCGCCACCACTCACGCTACTCTGTCTGCTGCTTCGTTTCCCTGGATGCCGAAGTGCTCTGGGATCCATACGATATGCAGGAGGCCTCCAGCGGTGTGTATTTCGGAACAGAGCAGGGCAGTGGCACCCTGGATGGGAGATATAGGAGAGAGGCTCTGAATCGATTCCTGTTCTCTATATCACCCACCCAGAATCCAGATTAACTTGATGCAAGTAGACTTCTTATCGGCATCTATAAATTTTACTGGCCACATTGTTTCAAGGTTCATTAATTTTACAGCTGTACTTAAACAGAGTAATGACAACACATAGGTATTTTTATGTAATACATGGTTCCATGGAGATCAAAAGTGTTTTTCCTACTTTTACGCTACTTACTTACCTAACTACATCGAGCAATTTTTTTTTCACGCTCAAATTTGATAAAAACCACTAGAACAATATGTAATTGTTCTAACATATGTATCTGACAAGAGCGAAAAAAAGACTAATAGTTCAGGTACTCGGTACGACGTAACAGATAGGTAGCAGATCTAACATACGGATACCGGCACACTTGCTAATAGAAATAAAAATTTAACCTTACCACCCAGAGTTTCAGTAGAAGGTACATTTTTGGCAGAAGTTATCACAAAATCAGCTTTTTCAGTATCGGCAGCTTTGCTCCGTTCTCGAAGGCAGTCCTCAACAGTCGTAAATTTTGACGGGAATCCCGTCGTGGTATCAACAGGGGTGAGTTCCGTCTCAGGGGTGGCGAGGGGTGCCAAGGGCGTGACACCCCCACCATTCGGAAGTTTGTCTGGCTTCTTCCCATTGGCCACCTCAAAGTAGGAGCCAGTAAAAGAACCCCAAACACTGGTTTCCGTCATCGGTGTGAACTCTTTTTCCCCCTTTACCTCTTTGGTTTTACGCAATGGGTCTTCTTCACACTGAACATCAGTCTTCTCTTCATCATCTTCAACGTCATCTTTGATATCTAGCGCTTTATCCAAAGTCTTCTGAGCTTCTTTCAAAGCAGATTTCGCAAAACTGGCTATACCAGAAGTGTCAAACCAGCTCATTTTGGATGGTAATGATCATGATGAATGATTTTACAGAAAAATTATTTTTTTTTGTGTCAACAGAACCTGGAAAATATACAGCCAATCAATAATAACACTGCATTGGGCATGGCGTTTTATGTGGTTATTACAGCCCTGATCTGGATAGCACTGTTAATTAATATTTTTTACTCTATTTAGTAAAACAGTCAATAAAAAGGTTCCAAACAGCTTGAAACTTACGAGATTTGCGACTTTTTACGATACATTGCGATTTTTGTTCCATTTTTGGTGGCCATGACAGAACGTCACCACTAAAAACTGCCTGCTGCCACGACAAAAAATTCCCGCTCTTTTTCAAAATGGGTTTACGAGCCTGAAATTTCTCTTGAACTAAGAACGAATCTAAAAAATTTACCGAAAATTAGAACCTGCTAAGGATTAGCACGTTATGTAAGGCAATTACTTAGTAACGGTGCTGTCATTGTGTTCAGATTATTTTCAAGAATGACGATATCAAGTAAGTATATAATTATTGTTATATAGGTATTTAATGATTTATTAATAATTATTATTATAATAAGTCCTACTTAGAATGCTTATATACCAACTAACTAGTAACAAAAGTTCACAGGGTGCAAGTGCAATCGACATATTATGCACACAAGATTTCTCCAAGTCCAATACAAGTTATACAACAGTAGCCACATTATACCATTTAAAGAACCGAAGCTGCCACCCCTGCTTAATCACTTCTCAGTCTTTCAACCTCGCAGCGAATCCCTAAATATCCAATCAGAAGAATTCCCGGAGGCCCCAACAACATGACAAGGTCAGTAAATTATTACAGGTTGTCTCAATTTGAAGTCTGATACGACATTATCAACTGAGTACTAAGTAGGTACTTACTTCACAGTTCAAATTTGCTAACCTTTATAATTTAAAGACCTTGTTGTTTGGTGGTTAAGGATTAAAAAACAATTGCTTTACTAATTTCTTTCCGAAGGGTGAATTCCACCAGTTCAAATTAACGATAAGATAAGTTGTATAAAATTGGAAGCCTATTTTAGCTTGTCGGAAGTGAGAGGATGGTTTGCCTCCTATAAGCTAAACATACGCTTGGAATATTTATATAATTTATCTTATCATTAAGTAGCACTGGCACCATAACGATAGGATTTATGGTATCGTATATTTATCTTATGACAAGTGCCTTGCGATTACAGTTTTTTCCTTCCAATATCACTTGTCATAAGCTAAACATATGATAACATAAATCTGATGACGCTGTAGTGTGCACTACAAGTGGTGAAATTCAGACTAAGGATTGTAAATTATGCTCAGAGACACGTAAGGCTGTAACTAGACTGCTGTTTGTAACGACATATTCCTCAGGAAATTATAACAATACATGTTCTGTAGTATTTTTATCGTATAGGAATCGACGAAGCTGTGATTGAACTGAGATATTTTTGGACAAAAAAATTACTTACAACTCAGTTTCTGACATTGAAAAGACATACTGTGCTTCAGAACAAATAAACATCCATCAGTTTGCTCAGAAAAACGTCTACACAGTAATTTTTAACAGTCTTAATAACTACTAAGTATTCTCTGTTTCTATAGTCCACCTCTTGGACGAGAGTAACGTCATTCATTTCCAGGGCTGATAGACTTAAGAGACACGCAAACTGTCGTTACTACGTCTACACAGTCATGTTTGTTTCCTTTTTTTCTGCACGCTTTATGAGGAAACTATTGGATTTTTATATGCTCTGAAATATAATAATGTCTTTTTAAGAACTTACGATCGAGTGATTTTTGTCAACAAAAAAAATTGACCAAAATTAACCGATCGTGAAATTACAACATAGCCTCTTAATTTATGACGTTGAAAGACATAATGTTTCAGAACTATTAAATATTCAATAGTATCCTCATAAAGTGTACAGAAAAAAACGTAAACAAACACGACTGCGTATAGTCCAAGTCAGGCTAGGAGCGTACCGATTACTCGTAATGTCTTGCAAATCTAGGACTGATCTAAACTTTTTCTTGAGCAGGGAAATATCTGCTCAGGGTTGGATTGGCATTTTTAGCCTATGGTAGGATATGGAACCCAAATCCGGATCGGCGTCAACTGAAAATCTTCAAGAAATTATGAGTAATCGCTCCCAGCCTGACTTGGACTATAGACGCCTTTTACTCAACTTCTTGTTGTAAACAAAAAATAATTCTGGAAACCCTGTGATTTTTTGAGAGCATGGGTATCATGTCAATACTCCCATCTAAGAGAAAGATGAGTCGAAAAAGTTTTTTCAGCCTAATGCTTACACAGACATGAACAGATCACCAGGTGGATTTAAGCACCATTGTGAAGATAACGGGTGGCGAGCCTCTCGAAATCATCAAGGCTGCACTGACTGAGGCGCCGGTGGAAATCGTTCATGTACTCGGCGGTGATTTTGTCGGCGTCAGCTTCATCAAAGTAACGCCGGAGGAAATTCTTCATTTCGGTGCGGAGGACATCCGGGGACTGAGGGGGGAGACTCGAAGACGCTTCCGGACTGGGTTTTGTTTTCATTACGTACAAGGTCGCGCCAGAGCTTATGTTGTACTCCGCCAGCGTCTTGGGGTCTGAAAAATAACATCGAGATTTTAAGGGTAAAAGCAGAACGACCTCGGTAGCCGAGTGGACTAAATGGTCGACTTTTGAGGAGCAGTGAGAGCTTGGTCACACCGGTTCGATCCCGATCCTACCAAAAAGTTTTTCTGCTCGGCATTCACCTCTGATATGTTTAGCATGTCAAGTGAAATGTATATCGAGGCTGTGGTGGTTCGGAACCCACCTAAAACTGTAGGTCCCCATCGTTTACTCGATGGCTGCGGAACTGGTATTTGGTAGTGCTGCCAGCTGAGCACAATGGATAGTTCTTGAAAACGGTCTAGTTGCTGGGCTTGTCCCCGACCCTCAGCTATTATTTAAGCGCAAGTGCCGCCAGAATGCTTTTAGCTGACGTCTTTCCAATGAAACTAAATAAGACTAGACTACAAGGCACTCAATAATACGGGACATTCATAATAGCTGAGTATAATTGAAAGCATCATGTGAGGGGAAGCAGTTCCAAGAAAAGTTCCCCTTTGTGTCGGAATGGCATAACTACTGAATAGGAAACAGCGCTTCAGTGTGATGCCTTCTACTTACTTGTTCCGTTTTAAAGTGCAAGATTCAATTGATACATGAAACGCAGAGATGGGAACAGAGTACCTAATGAAAGGCTGGTAAACCCCGAGCCAAGTGCCTGGAGTGGTGGAATGACATACCAATGAGTGGCTTTCCTTTATAGAGGAGTTTTTGTCGCGAGGCAGGAACTTTGAGTTGTGCTTCGACTGCTTCTTTTACTTCCATTATATTGGCATCAGGCTGTAGCTGGAAATAACGAGTAAACACACTCATGAAGACGAGACCGTTCGAATTTCACAAGAAAACGTCACTCTCATGTGCACCTTCCTTGCAATACGGTCCTTTTCGTGCCGAAATTTTCAAGAGATGAAGGAAAAAGAAGTTGCGATAATATGCATTCAGCGAGAATTCTTGAAAATAATAACAGATCAAAGAAAAGATAAGCAGGCACTTTATGGTTTTAGAAAATCCACTCACCTACAAAAAGTACACACCTAAAATAAAACTTTGCGGACTTGTTTCTTGTGTTTTCTGTGTCATGGGCGATGGCTGCTGGTTTCGTCCAAACTACCGCTCCTCGACTCCCTCGCTCTCTTCGTCTTTTTCTTCGCCGAAACTTCACTTGACGGACTTGGAACATTTGGAGTTTCTTTAACATTTAAAGATTTCAAAAACGCCGACACTTTCCTTTTCCTCTCCAGCTGAAGTTGTTTGTCTCTGACGGTCGGTGTTTTTATCTGCTCGTCCACGAGCTCAAAATCTATCTGACTGTCTACGTCCTCTGTTTCCGGCTCTTTTGAGTCTTCGCTGGGCTCGGTTGGCTGGTTCACGTCCTCTGCTTCTTCATCGTCCGAGTTCTCCTCCAGTGGAAGTGCACTCTTCTCCCGCATGGCTGGAACCTCCTTCGGCTTTATGGCGAAACAGATGGGGGCCACTTTGAGACCAGCGCTACCTTCTTCTTTCTTTTTTAGTTCAGGGGCAGGCACAGGTTCCGGCTCTGGTTTAGGCTTTTGTGGCGCCACTTTGACGTTATCCTGTCCCATTCTTTGGTAAAAGGCAATTTTTTGAAGGTAGTACTCGTGGAATATATGGGAGCTTTCAAGAAACTGAAATCGTGGATCATTCTTATTTTTTAAAATTGCTTCGAATCCCCGCCCGTTTTTGGCAGCGTATGAAGCCATTTTTGATATGCTTAGCTGAACATTACTAGGTGGAATACTGGTTGGTTGAGCTGGCTTTGGAGATTCCACACTTTTTTTCAAAACTGCAGCTTGGTCTTCCTTCTTTTCTTCAAGTATGTTTTGTTCGTTTTCAAACTTTAGTTGATGTGCCTTTTTCTTTAGTTTGCTGAGTAGTTCAGAGTAGACGGAGGCTGTGTCTTCGGTCTGAGGGGTTGTTGAATTGACGGTTGGAGCAGCGGGGGTGGGCAGCAGTCGGGGGTGAAGGTAAGACTCACCCTCCGGAGCAGGGGGAGGCGGCTCTTCTGGCATTGCGGGGGGTATGTATCTTCCAGACTTTATATACCCCAATACTAACCTATAATACCCATGTAAAGCGTTCCCAAAAGTCAGAAAATCAAACATGGGGTTCCCAGCTTGTTTTGCTTTCAGAATAATTTCCATCTGCGCCCCTTGACTACTAATAAACATGGCAGTTTTCTCAATTACGGCATTATGCTTCATTGTAGCGGGTAGAAGCATATTGAGGGGAATATCCAACATAGGTGGTGCCACGAACGGTCTATCATCATCAATTTCACTTTCTTCTTTTGAAGACTCAACCACACTTTTATTTTCATCGTATTTATACTCAACCTGTCCATAGGCTTTTCCATCGGATGCTTCCAATCTCTTCTCCTCCTCTTCCCTATATAATCTATCTTCCTCTTCATTGGTATGCAAAGACCTATACCGCTCTTCATCACACGCAATTTCTACAACCTTCTCAGAATCTGTGAGTTCTATGAAGCGGTCGTATCCACCGGGGGGAGCCTCTGACTGGGTCAAATCGTAAAGCGTGCCTCGGGCGTCGTATCGGTCAATTTTCAAGTTCTCCTGCCCCATCCAAGGAATCAAATGTTGACCTTCGTCAATTATTTGAGCTCTTTCGTCATCTCTAAACAGCTTGCATGAATATCCAAACACTAATAGCTCTTCTTCCTCCGTCTTTTTAGGCTTGAGTAAGTCCTTGCGGGTGATGGCCATTGCTATGAGTTTCAACTACTGGAAATGCACCACGTTTTAACGGAATGTCAAAACTTCTGCAAGGAAGAGTGCACATGCGGGTTAACTAGACACTTTCACGTACAAAGTACTTACTGATAAAAAGCAACCTTCACCACCAACTATTTTTGCAGTTATATTAATTTTATCTGCGTCCATTTTGTGGCTGTTGTTGGTGTTGCTCAGCTCGTGCCACGCCAAAACGTGGAAGCAGTTAAATCAAAATGGCGTCTGTTTTGTTCCCGCGCTTTTTGCGGAAATTAACTTACGGAATGAGATTATTATAATGAAAGATTTATAAAAGATATTTATACAAGACGATGGAAAGAAAAGGGCTATAAGTGTTTTATCTTAAAAATTGCCAAATGATTTTCCTGCCAGGTAGGTAAATAATATAAATAATAAAAAAATTAAGTTCATAGAAAATGTATCGCAGGTAGTTCACACATAGGTACCTACTTAGGTATGGATTACCTTTAGCTTGAGTTATTTTTACCAAAAACTAGTGAAGAAGGCGCTCCAATTTTTTCGAAGGAAGGGGGGTAAGCCCCTTCGTGAACACAGACATCGAAAGCTATCATAACCATAACCGTCTCCCGATAGAGGCGCCAGATGGGAAAGTTTACACTCAGATCTTGCCTGACTGACAGCTCTCCGATGGATGGCAGGAACCCCACCGGGGCAATTAGGCCCGACAGCGACGTGGGTGGCCCCGAAGCCCCCACAAAAACCCCATGTTGACCCAATACACCCGATACTACGTTATTTTAACCAATTTCTTGGCTTTTAGTTTTATTCGTCTTTGAGTGATTTTATCTGGTCGTCTATTTTTCGATCCTTCTTAAAATTTCACTCGCCACGTCTTGTTGCTGTGTCCTCTTTGAGTTTCTTTTATGTCTCAGCAGATACAACACGCAAAGGTGGGCCAGTGGGCCTACCTACCACTCTGGCCCACGAAAGCAGCGTTCAGCAGTGCTGCTACCCACACAATGGACTCTACCACCCTACCCCATACACGATCAGAGTGGGCCATATAGGACCATGCTGGGCAATATATATCTATAGCAGCGTCATCCAGCTGAGGTCGCCATCCGCCTAGCTTTACAGCCGTCACAGTCCAAAAACATTTACACAACAAGGTAAAAATCTGTAGGTACGGTTACTAAGTATATAGGTAACCTACTTACCCAAAAGATGTACCTATAGAGGTTGGTAAGTAGAGATATGTACCGTCGGTACATTTTGTACGTAGGTATATACTTACTTGGAACTCCTGGTACAGCAACGCCAGTTTGAAAAATGAAAGGAATAGGTAGACGATCGTAAATGACGGGGGTTGGGCCATAGGGGTTGAGACCTACTCCCCCTATTTGCCCAATGGAATTTGCACCTAGAAAACGAAACATATAGCGGGGGTATAGAGGTACTTGTACTACTATACCAATATTTATGACACCTGAAGAAATATGAGTCCACATATTATACACGTAGGTACTTAGGTAGGTATAGAATAAGTGGATTTTCTCACCTGGAATGAGGATTTCGGAACCAACTCTTCGCCGTCCACCCAAATCGTAAGACTGGAATCGGTACCTCTGATAATTGACACTAGAATCTATCTGTCTAGGCACTCTCTTCCCGTCCATGAGCTGACAACCCACCATAAGCAGAAAAATGACCATCCTTCCACCCAAAGCTGACTTCATTGTTGCCTACGACGGTCTGATTTCTTCTTTTATACTGAAGGTTTGAAGGTAACCTAGCCCGCATGGGACGGATTGGCAATACGGACGGCATGTGCATTCCGACAACCGCATTATCTCTATGTACCCTCCTAGAATGTGTGGTATGCAAATGATTAGGTAGGTGTATATAGAGCGTCAAGCAACGGGTACACTTCGGTGTAGGTAACCAGGTTACCTACTTCTGTTGCTGTACCTTTCCAAATGGAGAAAATCTAACACGGGACAACGCTTGGAAGTATAGTAGGTAGGTATAAAGAAAAGTACCTTAGTACCTTGCAAGAAAGTGGCTTTCCATTTCCCTTGGGTGGAAAGACTTTGAATAAATAATTTCCTATACCTACCCAGTGACTATTTCAGTTTCAATTAATTTGACAGTGCATGGCAAACTTAACTTGAGAGAAAAAATTAAAAGTAATTCGCCACTGACGGTAAGTGTACGGGTGGCAGAAATGCAATATCAAACACTCAACCGTAAAGTAACACTCGTACCGAGAGTGCCCTAGAAATTTTTTTCTCGACCTAATATGAATCCAAGTCGTGGTCTCACTGCCTCCATTTCCCCCTCGGTTAACAGGAAATAGCTGACAGAAGAAAAATCGGGAAACGCGGGTGTTGGACTGGAACAGCCAGAGGCCGCAGAACAAATTGAATAAAAGCGGACTATGATAAGTAACACAAACACACGTGGTTGGAACTCCTATATTCTATGCCTGCCTGAGGGAGGGAAACTCATCTCACATCGGCTCCACAGGGATTACTCTCTTTTCTCTTTATTTTATTACGAGGGGAGAGGATGACTTTCTCGACTATCGGAAAAAGCAGCTTAGATTTAAAGCATTTAAAAAGAAGTAGGTGGGTTTATTTTAGTTAGGTACATAAGTACGATACCTATACCTACCTAGAAAGCTTGTACAATGGGAAAACATATTTACGAATTACAAGATAAACAACAGAAAGAAACAAACGGTCTCCAAATGACATTTGAAAATTCGTGTCATCTTATGAGACGAAGCTGTAGCGAGGGAATTTGACAGGGTGGAGAGGTGTTAGTTCGGGTTGTGGGAGTGGGAGGATAGGTCGGTGGGATAGAGGACGTCCTTGACGCGGTGGAGACCGCTCACATTACTCAGCACATGGACATCCCCACGGGAAGGCCCCGGGACATGCAGAAGCAGATCGCTAGGACAGGTGGGCAAGTGAGAAACCATGTTAAAGTGGTTGATACCGTGGAAGGTGGGCGGGAGCGGAAAATTCCCCAAAGAACATCCAATGTTGAGACTGGGGGCGCTCAGGGCGAACAGAGCTGTGGAGATAGAGGGGCCGAAAGGAAGAAAAACATCAGGTGGGGTAGGGGGCACACGCCCCCGGGGCCCCACCGGCCGAAACGCTGACTTGGTATCCGCTGCGTCGATCGTGGCTTTCAGTTTTTGGAACTGCTCCCGATGACCGTCTTCGGGGCTGACGGCACCAAGCTTCCCCGCAGTTTTCGGGACAATCTCCTCAATTGCTTTTATGAGGTCGTCGCCACAGCGCTTGAGCACCAGCTCCAGAACCGAGCGTTTCTTATTCGGGAACAGTTTGACCAACATCTCCAACGAGCACTCGAGAACGTCTTGACGGTGCCAGGGTTCTTTGCCTGTTTGCGGGTCCCGCTGGTCATCGTCAGAGGTCTGTACGTCTACGTTGACTTCTTCGTCTTCAGGTGCTTCGCAGCTTGTTCCTTTTGAAGTGTCTTCTTTGTTGTCTTCTAGTTTTGAGGGATTATCTGACTCATTCGCGAATTTTGGGTCGGTTACTTCAAACCCGAAGATAGGACCCTGCGGAAGGAAGCCGTACTGTTTTCCGGTGGCAACGGCAGCTAGGCCCAAAGCTATCGCGTCCTCGGCAGCCTGTTGCCTCTTCAGCGCCACCTAAAAACCACAAGTATAGTGGTGTGACTTGCAAATCATCGAGGACTGAGTGGGTTTCAGTATCAGTTGCTTTGGATTCGGTCCACACCATGGATTTTTTCCCTCCGACATGGAACACCGTATGTCGCCAGTATAAAGGCGCGTGAAAGTTAAGAGAGGAGCGAAAGAGTTGGTAGGTAGAGGAGGCTGAGAGCTGAGAGGCCTCCCCCTCTTCAGAGCTAATGGACCCCCTGGAGACTGAAACCCACTTGAATTTTGATTCACCGATGATAAACAGTATTAGATTACATTGAAATCAATTGACAGCGCACAATGTCAACAAGGGGCTGTCTCCACTCCGGTCCACCCTCACCAGACTCTCTGGCTTAGCTTCCTCCGAATCAACTTCATCCCCTCATCACCCGTACAACATTTTTCTTTCTCTTAAAAGGGTTTTAAACCACCGCTCTGTGTAGAATCTCTCTTACAAATTTCACACAATTCGCTATACACCTAAAGTTGCCAGGAAGATATATGATATTGCAAAAAAAAATCTAGAAAATTTCAAACGTACCACTGCAACATTCTATTCTAGCAATATGTAGACCCGAACTGTAGAGACCTACAGTTTTTGGTAGGTCCCGAGCCTCGATATAGCTTCAATTTCACATATAACATATCAGAGGTGAATGAATGAATCAGAAAAACTTTAGACAGGATCGGGATCGAACCGGTGTGACCCAGCTCGAAGTGTTCGAAGACAATTATCAAGCTAGACCACTAGGCTATCGAGAACTTAATTTTGCACAGCTTACCTGCTTTGCCATGACTTTTTGTCGCTCCGATATCAGAATGCACCTCTGACACTCGCAGTCACGGTAGCGACAGTCTCTCTTGTGGCCCTTCAGCCATGAAATCACACCGTGGTTCCTACATCGAGCACATTTCGGTTTTCGCGCCCCTGACTCAGTTTTGGGCCATTTGGGCAGCTTATCGTCCTCCTTCATGGGTTGACAGTTCATTTTACATATAACAACAAATTCAGGCGGGTGTCAGTTCCATTTCAGCACTTTTTAGAAAGTTTTTGATCCGTTTTTTCAACGTTCAACTTTAACTTGGTCCATAAAACCCTACACCACCTTTGAGTGTCCATACAATCCTGTTTATGATTTTTCTTCCTGTTTTTTGAGGAAACTGTTGGATATTTATATGTTCTGAAATAAGTATAAAATGTCTTGTCAACGTCTGAAGCCAGCTGGCTAAACTGGGAACTTAGCCGAGGAGTTAACCACTCCAGGAATCTCGTTGGGAATCTCAGGCAATCATACGAAATCTTTATGAAATCTACGGGAATCTTGAAAATTTCTGTAGTAGTTAACTCTTCGGGGTGCATCTTTCCACGAATCTCGAGAGAATCTCAGGGAATCTTTGGAAACCTTCAGGCAATCTCTGGAGTGGTTATACCTCCTCGAACTTAGCCAACTGGGTTCTGAAGGTAAAAAGGCATTGTATTACAGAAAATATCCAACTGTTTCCTCAAACAATGGGGGGGGGATCGTTCTGCTGCCACGTTTTTCACGACTATGTGGACCAGCTTAAGTCGCCAATAAAAGAAATAGATGAAAATTGAGGTTCAGATTCAGTAGACCTCTGTTCTGCAGGTCAATTCCGGATCTATTGGCGCAAAATTAACAAGATACCTAACGACAAGTTTTAGTGTTAGGAGCTTAGGAATTAACGACAAAGCATCCGGAATACACCCGCTGGGATCCTCAAAAACCCTGAGTATCCAAAATCACGAGCTAATCTTGTTACGAACCCATGAAGTAATAAAACAAAAAATCACTAAAAAACTATCCACATTCAATAATTAGTTACACGATAGTACACACGTATCACCTCAATCCCACAAAATACAACATTACACGAAATCTAAAATATCAACAGCGGCCCGGCCCCAAAGGGGTCCAACAGCAAAAGGCGTGGCCACGAAAACCTCGACTGCTATTGGTTAACAGCCCTAGTCCTAGCCGTTTCCCATTGGCTAGAGCTTTCTAAGCTGTCGGTTTATTACTCATCTAATCCCTGGCTATCTTCAATTTTGCTACTATCCAAAATGGAAGCTTCGATGTCTGACGAGTTTGGGTTTGGCTGCGGGCTGTGGTTCTTTTGTTTTTGTTTCGGTATGACGTCATTTTCCTAAACTTGCCCCCGGAAATAAATTTTGCTTTCATCTCCTAAACAGGAGAGATATCGCGGGGGACATGGGGAGTGGATGTGTTTTTTTCTACCTTACTAAGGGTAGAGATTGCCAGTCCCCAATGTCTATACAGTGTCCCCTAACAATGCCCTATCGTAGGGTTAGCTAGTGGACATTTAACGGCAAGATACGGGCAGACAGTAACTTTATCTGCACGCCACCATACATTCGCTATTTTTTTAGGCTTGGACTTCAAACTTTGTGAGAAAACTATTGGATATTTCAATATTCTGAAATATAATATGTCTTTTTAACGTCGTTAATCATGAGGCTATGTTGTGATTTTACGATCGAGTGATTTTTGTCACCAAAAAAATTGTCCAAAATTAACCAATCGTGAAATCAAAACATAGCCTCATGAGTAAATGACGTTAAAAAGACATATTATATTTCAGAATATTTAAATATCCAATAGTTTTCTCACAAAGCTTGAAGTTTAAACGTAAAAAAATGTATATTCAGCCAGTCCATATTATATGCACTTGTCCTGTATTCTGGTATCTGGTGGAATGTATTAGCACCTAATATCTATAAATCTCCAGGTTACCTTCAGTCGCTCCGTGACGTAATATCAAGCTGTCCAATAGGCAAAAACTGTGATATTACAACCAAACAAACTCCGTCAGTTCGACCATCTCAAAACTACCAGTTAAAGAATGAAGTTTAAAGCATGGCTAGAGGTAACCTCCGGTTAAGTTACTTACCCTATCTCTAGTACGGAACCGAACATCGCAACTTCGATGTCTTTTACCTATATAGTCTAGTTGTCTAGTAAAACATAATAGTTGCAACTATAATAAACTATTTATTTAAACGTTTATTGTTTCATAATAATCAATAAAAAGAAATGTACAAAGTTACAGAATAGGCTGGTGGGCATTTTTTACACAGTCTACTAAAAGATTACTGAATAAATTCAGGAGGTAACTTCCAACCAGATGTTATCCAAAATTACCCTGAACGCTTAAGTATTACCTTTTGAACACCGTGAAAGGAAAGTAGGTACACAGGTACTTTAAAGCAGCTCCTCCAATTTTCAGATCTCAAATCGCCCACCAAACCTATCACTATTTTAAACAGAACAAAAAATGCAAACTGCCGAACTTCGAATTTCAGAGCTGTAACGCATCGGCCAGAAACGGTGCAATGGATAGTATTGTCGACATTTAGCAATAACTGTGCAAAATTACTTCTTTTTTAGCTACACTGTATAAAATTTAGTATGAATGTTTTCTAGGAATGCACATTTACTCACTGTGGGAAAAGGGAACACTTCAAACGTAAAGTTCGCTAAAAAAAAAAAACTTTTAAGCCTCCTACATATTTTGGCCCAAATTCAGCTCGTCAAGACATAGGGGAATGATAGTCCAAGACAAGGAAGAAAAGATGAAAGATTATGGATAAAAATTCCGACCATTCCAATAAGACCAGATTGTGCCTGATGTTCGACCAGGACTGAATTAAACTGAAGTAGGCCAATTTATATTTAATGAGTTTTAGACCCGCAATTAAAAAGTTAAACTACTGCTGAAATATTGGACGAATAACGAATAATAAAGGTAATTTTTATGGTATAAAGTATATAAATAGTAGGTACATTCAATGGAGGCTTGTAAGACGTTCCTGAATGCTTTTTGACACCATTCTTCTTATACTTAGTAAAGATTTGATGTTTTCTTGTCAAGTTGTAGCCTGGTACCGATTCTGAAGAGTTTAGTTACGAGTACCTAGGTACATGAAGACTGAAACTGAAGACCTCGAAAAAAGATGGAGCAAAGTTTGAGATTACTTTGATTCTAATAATAACACCAATTTAAACGTAAAACAGATCACGAAACGACATCTCCAGAGACCGAATAACATTGTTTTACAAATCGCCATTGATAAAATATGAAGGTGTATAAATACCGGGGTGTAAATTTCAGCGCTGCCTCTCGAACTCAGCACCTTACTGACCCTTCTTGTTAACTGCCTGCTGGTAGGATGGAGGATGCTCCTGAAATTAAACAATGTTCTTAAGAGCGATCACACCATCGTGTTTGTTTTGCGTTTTTTTATGCACACTTTATGAGGAAACTATTGGATATTTAAATGTTCTGAAATATAATACTTATGTCTTTTTAATTTCATAAATTATTATGAGGCTATGTTGTGATTTTACGATCGAGTGATTTTTGTCCAAAATTAACCGATCGTGAAATCACAATATGACGTTAGAAAGACATATTATATTTCAGAACATTTAAATACCGATAGCTTCCTCGTAAAGTGTGCATAAAAAAACGTAAACAAACACGATTGAGTGTATTTAGCTGCACATGATGCAGAATGCACTGTGGCAAATCGAATGAAATACAGACTACACTTACGCTTTTGAGCGCTGTAACACAAAGTAAGAAGTATAAAGTGCATTTGCCAGTCAATAGAGTTTAATTTTTATGAAAATCCTCAAGACAGAGAGTGAAGAAAATGCTGCAACAATGCATTAGCATTAGAAAATAACGAATAAAATTAAGAAGTTATTTACATAGTACGCAGGCGGAGGCACGTACGCGTACTGAGGCTTGTTGGGGTCATAGTAGGCCGACTGCGCCGCCTCAGCCGCTTTGGCGTCTGGAAAAAAAAATTACGAAAAAATATAGTGCTATTTTTAAGGCGGAGCTCAAGTGTGTATAACCTTAAATCAATTTGAGCACTTTTTATTCGCTTGCACTCAGTGCACACCAGTGCAACTCGAACTGGACATTGCACTTCAAAATAATTTCGGGCAGCACACGTTTGCACTAATTCAGTAAATAAAAACAAAAGAAAACAATTATAGTAGTACATCTACTGTATATACCTTGCTTGAGAACAACAGGGCCAGAAAATCTTCAAGCAGGAAATTCTTCAAATAATATTCAG
Source organism: Mesopsocus fuscifrons (assembly GCA_950004255.1). Classification (NCBI taxonomy): domain Eukaryota; kingdom Metazoa; phylum Arthropoda; class Insecta; order Psocodea; family Mesopsocidae; genus Mesopsocus; species Mesopsocus fuscifrons. The sequence goes on from OX465377.1 coordinate 19,087,959, forward strand.
GTAGCAGACACATAAAACGACACTTCAAAACGAATAGATTATTCAAATGTGAATAACTACACACTAGAGAATTCATACGGCTGATAAATTTTTATGGAAAGGAAGTTCTTGTCTTCAGGTTTTTCCGGTACCTTGAGGCGGAGGGCATGAGGCTCCAGCGTAAGGGTTGGTCTGGGGCCCGAAGATTCCGGAGTAAGGAGGAGGCGTATCCACCATGAACACGGTGTTAGCTGGAATAACATAGACAGTGTAGTAGTAGCAGATGCGGACCTACAGTTTTAGGTGGGTTCCGAACCACCACGTTTCACATGACATTCTGAACATATCAGAGGTAAATGCCGATCAAAAAAACTGTGGACAGGGTTTGGATCGAACCTGGGTGAATCTAGACCACTTGGTCTCTCATCATATTGCGGTATCCTTCTGGTTTCTACTCACACCAGTGGTTCTATTATCATACGAAGGACTACACTTGATTTCTTAGTTTACCTGGAGGAGCAGACGGGAAAACATGGGTAGGAGGCATCCATCCATAGTAGCCAGAAGGGTCAGCCTGGTACGCTGGGGGAGGTGCGGGATGTGTTGGGCCAGTGGGAGCCATGTAGGGTGGTGGCGGTCCTTGTGGCACGTGTCGTTTGGCTGAAAAAAAAGACAATGACAAAAAAGCAGGAAAATAGAAGTTTGCCAAGACAACTCAGCTGCTATCCATGTTTAGTTAAACGTTAGTGGACCCAGCACCGCCTCAACCAGAGTTAGTATTAGGAACCACCACCGAAAAACTGTCAAAAAATAACTTAGTCAAAATCCACGAAAAAGTAATAATTAATCCTAAGCGCTTTCGACCTAGACGGTCATCATCAGAGGGGTACAAGAAAGGAAAGAGACAGATAAACCTACTTGGGTGTTAGCCGGCCCGAAGTAAGTTAATCTGTGCTGCTTAAGACGGACTGACCTGGACTTATATACTCAAGGACTGGGGGTGGGGGTGGTCCTGGGAGGAGCTACTAAAATTTACACTCTACTTGCTAATTCTAGAAGAGGGGAGCTGTTGACAAACAAAATGTCGTTGATAATATTTTGGTTTTTATTTACTGCTTTTCTAATTTCTAAATTTTCATAAAAATCTAGTTTTTTGCCTTTGTTTAAACAATGAAGGGGTTTCCAGTCTGAGGATGGATCGAAATTGTGATTGTTGGCATTGAGATGTTGAGCAAAGTGGCTGGTAGTTGAGGGTTTTCCTATGCCGTAGGTATGTTCTCTGATTCTTTGTTTAAAATTCCTTCCGGTTTGACCTATATAGAAAGCATCACAGGTACTGCAGTTTAGTTTGTACACCCCATTCCCTGCGTCTTTGTCTTTTTTAGTCTTACAGTTCATCAGTCTGAGGCCTATGCTGTTTTTATTATAGAGGGCTGGGGTTTTTCCTGTCGTTTCTGATATAAGTTTCGTCAGTTTGTCAGTCAGTTTAGGTAGGTACTGTATCCTACAATAGTCCTTCTCTTGGGGTGGTTCAGTCGGGTAGGCTAGTGACATTGTGTGTTTACGGGTGTGGTGTTTCAGGATGTTGTCAATAAGTTCAGAGTTGTACCCGTTGTTGATGCCTATCTGTTTGATGGTTTGAAGTTCATGTTCGAAGTTTTCGCTGTTCATGGGTGCTGCTACCTTCACCCGTAATAGAGCTACTTACCAAAGGTGGCCAATCGAATGAGAGCCTGCCCGAATTCGATAGCGCCTCCGTTCTTGAAAGTCATCTTGAATTTGGCTTCTCCGGTCCAGTTACCATTTTCTTGGGCAGTCACTGTTCCTGTCACGAAGTTGGCTCCAAAAACAGGCTGCTCAAGGCTCATCTACAAAAAAATTTATTTCGTTGAAACCAGGCCTCGCGGGATACACAAGAGGGTACAAATCTCGTTAATTCGGAACTCAGTGTCCTGCTGTGCTTATTTTTCTTATCAAAGGTAAGTAGAAATAAAATCTCAACCCGAAAGGGTTTGAACTCCTCTCACTAGTCCCACACTTACGTTGGACAGAGCGACGAACGGAACACTGAATGACACCAGCTTATCATTCTTGTTCTTGTTATGGAAAATAAAGCGGTGAGTAGTCAGATAGATTTTGCCGGTCTTGCTACCCTTGAACTCGGGCGACGGCATGTTGAAGAACTCGAGAGTCACATTTTCGCAATACAGCACAATCCTAGACAGAAAAAACGGTTTAGGTGACAAATGAGTCGGTACCCACTTCTTCTTACGGGCTCGTAGTACCGTGATTACAGTATCGTAACGTTAATTCGATAGTAAAGCAAGCAACTAGCACGCTTCGGTTGGATCAAAGTTGGGACTTCACCTCAAACATGGTTGGGCTAGGTTGGGAGGTGAAAAAGAATATTTCTTAGTTGGATATAGTTTGTGGAGTGCAATTCCCCCACATGTCGCCTCCAGCTATTGGTCAACAACAACTCCGCTGGGCGAATTTTCTACAACAGCAAGCCCGAGCGCTAAACCAAGGCTTACATCGAAGGTTCTCGAATACAGCTTGCCATTCCATACATGTAACTTCCTAGAAGGTACACCCTTCACAGCTAGCTTTACATTCGTCTTTGGGTCTTCAATAATACTTAATACAGTGTTATCACTACTCTACCTATTGAAAAATCCCTTTCTACCATTACAAATTTGGATATAGATACTTACTTATTGCGCAACAAGGACTCATTGTGAACCTACCTGAAAGAATGCAATAAAACGATACCATTAAGAAAATACTTGGAAATTGAGGATACATACTGTTCTCCCAAGTGAACGAAGATATTTTCACCCATGTGGGCGGTATTTATCGACATTTTGCACGATTAATTTATTTCTTGACGTTTCTCAAGGAAAATAAATAATCAGTCAAAAGCAGACGATGAGTCACCTCACTTCTCTGCCACTGACGTCACAATAGGGCCCTAAAAAAATATGGTTTCGCGCCAAAACAAAATGGCTGAAAGCTAATGTAAACAAAGGGAAGATATTTTTATTTATGTCCAGTTTTTGGGAAGACCGCAGTTTAGATTTTTCTTTGTTACCTGAGTAAGTAGTGATATTGCTTAGTATTAATTTAGATTTACGGACCACCTAGTTAGGGTTCTGATCTGAGCGCAGAGAACACATAGGTATCTGTCCATTTCCTGTTCCAGATAGGAGTAGGCATGGAGTTCAAGATAATAGACAGCAAACCTACATCTGTTCACCATGTACTCGATGAAAAGTACCCGACTGATCTACAAATGTACCTCGAACCACCAACAGAAAAAATCGACATTGAGGAGTTCCAAAGGATCACTGTTGAACGGGTTCGGTTCCTGAGGATATTAGAAACCGTGACTGTCCGAAACTCAAAAGATCAGCCTTTGAAAACGCAAGTTATTGAAGAAATGACCAAACAAGACGCAAAGTTGTTTTTGCCTCTTGTCAAAGGCCATGCAGATCAAGATACACGAAGGCTGGATTATTTGTCTCACTTCATTTTGCGGCTTTGCTACTGCCGCTCGGAGGAATACCGTCGATGGTTCCTGGCGAGGGAACTCGAGTTTTTCAGGCTCAAATTCTTCAATATGGAAAGAAAAGAAGACATTATTTTGTTTATGAAAAAAAGCAACCTGGACTACAGTCCTATTTCGGATAGCGAGAAGCAATCTCTTGCAACAGACCTTATCAATTCCACGTCGAAAAGTATTGTTTTTGAGGCGTGCAGCTTCTACAAAGTACCGTTCGCACAGGTGCTTGACTTGGTTCGGGGGAGACGAGTGCTCATCAGACAAGGGTACGCCTATGTTCCGTACCAGGATTTGGTGTCCATCCTTAGTTCCATTTTCCGGACGAAGTTGTCCCACGCCCTTGCCATCTGTGCAGCGAATCTCCCTACGCTGGAGGGAGATGAACGACTTGCGCGGATCCTAAAAGGTAAAGAAAACGAGCAGCTTATTGCCCGAGCAATTATAGTTGTCACTAAAAGACTCTAATGCTAGTGTACGAGCAATGTCTTTCGCTTACGATGTATGTGGATGCTACATGCAGCTGAAAACACGATTTCGAACGGCTACAAGTCCATCCCACACTTATAATTTCAGGCCTGCACACCAGCTATACTGGAAACGACTATGCAGTGCGGAAGGACCAAAACAAGGTGCCTTACGAAGCCATCGACGGCCTCTCCAAGAAATCCTTCCCGCCCTGCATGAGGGCTATGCACGAGACCTTCAAGAACACTCATCACCTGCGGCATCAGGCCAGACTCCAGTTCGGGCTTTTCCTCAAAGGTAATTAATCACAGTCTAATGAGGAAGCCTTGGGCCTTGGTGGTCGGGTACCTAGCCTTCATCGGCCGGGGAAAGACTCGACTGTCGGGCTTGGGTCTTTCCTACTTCTAATTCACTCATGTTATTGCCACAGGTATTGGTGTATCGTATGAAGACTCCCTACGGTTTTGGCGGGAAGGGTTTACTCAGAAACCGGATATTGACTTGGACAAATTCCAGAAGACATACTCGTACAGTATCCGCCATAGCTATGGAATGGAGGGAAAACGGGCAAACTACACACCTCACAGTTGTATGAAGGTAACGTTACCTTTTCGTAGAAATTCTTAGGGCCGTTATTGCTAGGACTCGTCCCAACGATTTCTATTCAACTAGCTCGATAGAGGGTGAGCCTATTGGCAGAAGCTATGTGCACACTCACACTGCCACTTTAAACAGTCGATAGTAAAAAAGAATCATCCATTGTGCTCAACTGGCAGTACTACCAAATACCAGCTCCCCAGCCATCGAGTAAACGATGGGGACCTACAGTTTTAGGCGGGTTCCGAACCACCACAGCTTCGATATACATTTGACTTGAGATGCTGAACATATCAGCGGTGAATACCGATCAGAAATTTTCCTTTAGGAAGTCATAGTTCTCTTATGACATGACAATGACATGCTTCTGGTTTGCTTAGATCATAACGACGAGTGTGGGACCAGGGGATAACCACGGGTGTCCATTCCGCCACTACGACGCTCCCATCCTGCGCAAGATGCTCTCCAACTTCGGGTTATCGGCCCGGGACGTAGGGGAGGTCGCGGACCTGGCCACGCAGAATCATTACCAGCTGGCATGCACGAGGTATCTATACAGGCTACACTATTTCCCGACAAATGAATAGGTGGATAAAATTCTATTGATCGGCAGCAGGTCCAAGATGAAAAGCCGGAAAGATGTGGGAACGTGAGAGACCGGTAATTGCATCGCCATCTCTATCGTTCGATAGTAATCGTTCTCCAGTAAAAGCCAGACAAATGTCCTATTCGCTGTCATTTGTTTCGAGGTTCGAATAGCACACTGTGTTTAGCTTTTAGAGCAGCGCATGTACCAGTACCAATGTAAAGAAATGAAATATTTCTATTTTTCCTTCAGATATTTTGAGTTGACGCATGGGGTTCAGAACGCCGCAGGAATTAACCATCCTAACCAGTTCTTCGAGGAAAGTCAGAATCTCATCTCAGGGAAAATGGAGGCGGCAAAACAGCGGGAAAGGGCAGTCAATACCCCCTCCACTGCCAAAAAAATCAAGCCTAGCCAAAGTAGTGACGACTGGGGGGATGATACCCTTGATTTTGACCTGACGGGGGTCATGGCTGAAGCTGAAATGGCAAGCGCCAACTAAAGGCGACAAAAGGGATATAATACAAGAATACAGGACACTTAACGCAATTTATGTACCCTGAACAGTGATATCTACCTTTGTATAATAAGGATAGTGATTTTAAATTCAATTTGGAAATGTTCCTTCTGTAGGATTTTATTGAAAATATCTACCATGAAATCGATACTGCTTTAGTTAGTTGAGATTATAAAACTATTGCGCGGACACTGCTTCGTACTCTTCTGGGTTCGGCAGACGTGAAGGATTCTGGAAAAAAAGTAAAAAAAAAACGTTATTACTTATTTTCATAGGGAAATCACGGTATGGTGCGGTGTTACATGTAACCAACTTAACTTACCAATTTTCGAGCTCTTTCCTCGAGAATTCCAAACGCAAAATGGTTCAACTGAAATTTAAAAGAACAACCATCGTGAATTCTTCGATACTGTAAAGTAAAAATTAAAAATAGAGGCACCCAACTTGTACCGGTCTGTACGCACCATTAGACCTTTTGGGAGGGCGACTCCCTGAAAACGGTAAAGGCCGTCAGTTGAGTTGATTTTATGCACGGCTGTGATGGTGCAGCGGCCTAAGAAACTCGTGTTGGCAATCAGGGGGCCTCTGCTCACTTCTATATGCTGCCCCACTCTGTATAACGTCACCTTCCCGTCTGAAACAAACCAGTTCATCATAGAGACGCAGCTCTATTCCCGTTTACGGAACGCCAAGATAACGAAGAGATAACAACCAAAGTGGGAAGGTTTAGCTTAACGCGATTTTAAAGACGAAAGGTCTAGAATAGACCTGCCGGTGACTTTCTGACCTCGGGATACTGTAGTGCGATGGCCGACACTGACACACAATCTGTAATTCAATATTATATGTTCTGTTGTCTAATATAACAGTGAGTGACGTGCCTCCCAGTGGCCGAGTGGTCAAGGGGTCCGCTTTGTGTCCTGAGAGGTCCGGGTTCGAATCCCGGCGGAACGGAAAAATTTTCCGCTTCCGACATGGATGTATTGGCTTCGGCCCACTCATATTCGACTTCGGTCACTTCATCTTCGGCTTCGGCTAAAAACATCTAATAAACAAACTCATCGGCGCATATGTTCTCTGAACGTCGCGCGTTAAAAAAAAAAAAAAAAAAAAAAAAGAGTGACATTACATACAGATCCCTCAAATTCACTAACTATCAATCGGCGCCCTTCCCTCACCCATTGTTTGTACCTGGGCTTTTCGCAGCAATGTCGGGTATCTGCTCAAACTTATAAGGGTTTGCTACAAAAATCTCCCCGGCGACGTCTTTACTGACGGACAGTTTTTCAAAAGGCAGCGCAGCGTGCGACAAGGCTACCATCTCTGCGGACAACACGCGAAGTTCGTCCTTGGTCGGGGTCCAGTCCTTCAGGCCAAGTGCTACGTCATAGAGGAAGCTGCCCGAACGCACTGGAAGAAGAAATTATTGTTTACTACAAATGTACAGCAGCTATCCATGGACGTTGTTTTCCTTCAAATGAAGTGCTGAACTTCAAAAGGTACTTATTTGGTGTTTGGTGTGAAATGACTGACTTCATGCGGTTTTTAGTAACTGTGCTAGTGGAACAAAGGGCGGCGCTATGGCAGCTTGCTTTTTACCTTGTACGGAGTGCAAGTAATTTAGGTGCATACATCTTAGCGTACCTAGTAAGATGAGAACAGGAACCACCATACAGTTTCAGCTCCACTTTCAATTACGAACTCATTGATTCCTCTTATAAACCACTATTTTCCAAAACTCCTACGTACAACTTATTCGCCCTCGACATCTATTACTTAGTCTCCTTTTACAAACCATTGGGGGAGGGAAAGCTGTGAAGATGAACAACAATGTCATCCTTGAAGGCCTTGACGATGACAGCCCCCAGCATAACGCTACAAGTGCGCCAAAACGAGCGGTTCACAAACTGCGGCTCTGCGTCCCGAAACGAAAGAAATCGGAGCGAGCAGTCCGCCGATAGAGGAGCATGCATGTCCCAGTACGTGTCATCCACCTGAGCCAGCGCTGCCCGCTGAACAATGCTCTCCGACATGTCTGAAATCATATTAATTTTTGACTGGAGGGTTTGGTAATGAAGTAGGTGCTTCAAGTCACAGGAAAAACGTAAGTAAGTACTTCATGTAATTTTTTCAAAAATAAAGGGTCCGACAACAGTCGCCCTTAACTTTCTCGTCCCATATAAAATTTCAGTTTTTTATTTTTTGAGATTTTTGAAATTTTTTTGCGGGCGTAATTTTCACTCAATCCAAAATCGGTTGAAAATGACTCACGAGCATCTATCTGAGATCAGTCACACAAAATCATGACTGTCATTTTATTACTGTAGTCCCAAATGCGTTCCGACCATTCAAAAACATGGTTTCTCATTCTCAACTCATTTTCAATACTTTTTTGACAAAAACGGCCGTAATTTTGAAGATAACAAAATTCTGTTCGAAAAATGTTTAATTTACGTAGTTTTACATAAACGTACCAAATTTCATGACAATCGGTCAATAAATGTGAATGGCGCCGAAAGGATCGAACTTTGGTCCAAAATGGCCGTAATTTTAAACCAATTCAATTTTAGTTGCAAATGACCTCGAAGCATCTATTTGTCAACACATATACCAATTTTCAGTGTTATAGATTGAAATGTGTATTGTCGGCGCTTGTCCGACTAAAAAAAAACACGATTTTTGAATTATTTTGGTGGTTTTTTGGCAATAGTGGCCGCAATTTTGACCAATAAAAAAATCCTTGAAAATGCCCCTCGGCAGCTATTTTAAACAGGTCCATACCAAATTTCATCAAAATCGGGTGAACGGTATAGGCTCTAGAGCACTGCACGGACGGACTGACGGACGGACAGACTTTTTCCAGAAACCACTTTTTTGGACTCAGGGGATCCCCAGGATCACGGGAAACCCAAAATCTCAATTTCGAAATTTTGCACGAAAACAATACTTTCTCGCCATATATGGCTAGCGAGAAAGTAAAAACTGATAAGACAGTTGTTCTTCGAAATCTACCTAAGACTGAAATGGCTGCGAAATTTGAACCTCCATGGTGTTAATTCCAATTTCTCTAACACCGTTATGTTCCACTTTCAGTAGGATACTTAGGTAGGTAGGTACTTTATATTAGCCTCACACTTATCTGGTAACTGCTACCTAAGTTATTTTAAAAATTATTTACGTTTAGCGCAATCGTAGGGCGTGGAAATGTTCTGGTTCATAATCAAAGTGACTTCCTCAGGCGGACCGCACACCTTGACGTTGATTTTTTCAACCCGGCCAACACTTTCAAACTGCCGCTTCTTCTCTTGAGAGAACAAAAAGTTGCTCTTTGCAACCGACTCATCCACCGACGAGGAAAAAGCTAAAATTAAGCAAAAATGTAAATTTTGAAGCCTCCCATGCGCCGATACAGAACACCATCCGCTACTTTTACAAAATGTTACCTTTTGCCGGCAAGGAATCCAGAATCGTCTTGAACTGGCAAAGGGCTATTTTTATTTTACAATTTGAAAGAAGCTTCATTTTGGGAGAACTTTAATTTTTTGCAGTACAACACTAAAAAAAATTATTAACTTCCTTGCGGCATTGCTATATTTACGTTTTGTTTCACCTGTCGTCTGCTTTTTCAGGGCCCTATTTCATTTTATTTGAATTTGGCGGGAAATATTATTTTTTGCTTTCAGGATTTATATTTCTCTCAATGTATAGAACTGATAAATAATTTATAGTACGTACTATTACTGGACTATTATCTGAGAGGTATAATATAAGCTTATAAATAACTTAAATTAAACAAAGGAAGGAAGGGACTGTTCTTGCGTTTTTATTTCACAACGATTGTTCTTGAAAAATTCTTTGATAAGGTCAAGAGCACAAAAATCCTAAATACATAATAAAGTTAACTGAACATCCCTAGGTACCTACATACAAATTTATGTGCTCAGTACCTAAGTAACTGGGTGCTACCTTAACCAACTCAAATGGGACAAAGTACGTAGGTAGGTAAATTTTAAGGAAAAAAATCACACAAAGAAGGAACTAATAGATAAGGAACTTAGGTACAGTGCCGACGTTCACAACCTTAGTTCTAATTTTCTAATAGAAAGTCCAGAAGTTCAAAGACCTGAAATGGCACCTGAGTTTAACATTTTGGTGTCCCAGATGTTTTTGGTACACATGGTACCTATTTCCTCATCCTAAAAAAATTTCAAAATGGAAAATTTCAAGGAACTGCTACTAACATACATCAAGAAGAGAGTAAAAAATAACAAACTAAGTACTGAAGAGACTACAGAACGAAAATAACAGGGGTAACACGTTGAGGACACGACCACAAACTCGTCTGTGCTTATAACCACTATGTTTCTTTTTTCTTTAAGAGGTAGTCGTGGGCTGGTGACAAGGAAACTCTGATATGCAAGAATGGCTGAAGTACAGAATGACAAAAAAAATGAAAATAAACTGCATAAGCGGAATTCTGCATAAAAAGTTCGGCAAATTATCTTTATTCAATTCAATTGCTACGTTAAACCTGAGTGAAATGAGGTAGTTAGTCCTTCAATGAAGTTTTGATTTCCTTACAGTGACCTTGCTTTACATCTTTTTTTGTACCCCGGTAGATAGCCACACAATTTGCTGTTTGTTTACATTTCTTAACGACATGTTTCTAAGGAAAAGGTTATGCATTTTATTGTTCTTATACGTCTTTTTAACGAAAGAAACCTGGACTTCCAGAAAAAAGAATGTCCAACCGTCTACTCAGAAACGTGTCATTAAGAAACGAAAACAAACAACACTGCATTCAGGTTCATGACTAGCCCCACTGAACACAGTGCCTATAAACACAAGACGGCGTGACTGTCTCGTCAAACCGCTCGTCTCCACGTGAGCAGCCGTTACGTGAGCTGCGGCGTCACTTGATAGAAGACCCAGTCCTCCAGAAAGGATGGCACGAAGGCATGGGTCTTCGTAAACTCCACGGGCGTCTTCAGACTCTTCAGCAGGCGCTCGTAGGCTTGCAGCGACTTGGGCACCGATGACCCGTTCCCCTAGAAATAGACGTCACAATCTTAGGGTTCATTTCTTTTTAATGGGTCGGTGTGAGCGCACGGTTGGGCATAACACCACAGGAGTTTGGCCGAAGTCGAAGAGGAGTTGGCCGAAGCCAAATAGGAGCGGGCCGAAATCAATACATACCTACATGCCATGCCTAAAAGGTCACCATAAAGACTCACATGTGTCAGGAATTTGCCACCGGGCCGCAGAACTTGCAAGGACTTGTTAAGAATTAACTTGATGAAGTCCCACGTCTCCTGCTCCCCCGAGCTGTCCACTGGAATGTCCGTCAAGTCCCCGAACACAAAGTCCACCTGCGAAAGCGCAATACTTAAATGTATCGATAGTCGATCGAGACCAGCAAATAAAACACGATAACAGTTGCCCTACAGTAAAAGGTAAACATTGTGTGCTATTCGCAGATATTTAAATATTCTGAAATATAATGTGTCTTTTTAACCTTTTTCCCTTCATCGATGAACTTGTGGAGAGTTTTAAAGCAGTCACCAACGATGATCTCATAGCGGTCACCCTGATACTGGTCCAGGCAATTTCCGCAAGAGGAGCGAAGATGTTGGCTGCAGGCTCGCATGACCACCTCATCAAGCTGAAACACAACCACGTGACTCAACTTGATGTGCTATAACAGCTATTAGGGGCTCTTCTAATAGCTAAACACCATAAGAGTTTGCACAATGGCTTCGTAATGGCTCCATACCGTAAGCTGAAAATATTGCTTGAGCCTGGATTCGAGCTCAGACCTCTCAGGACACAAATTGGACTCCTTGACTGGTCTGCCACTGAGGAGCGTCGCCATTACCATTTTACCTAACGATTGAGGCTCCTACCTCGAGCATAGTAACGTGTTTCGGGCTTTCTTTGAGCAGTTCCCACAGTAAGCAGCCGTCGCCGCCTCCCAGTATTATAATCTCCTTGTCTTTGTAATCTTGCAGTCCTCGCTGCATCAATGTCTCGGTGTAAATCAGGTCACTCTCCGACATATCTAAAATCAAAATATTTGTCTTTAAGACAAATTATATAGGTACAAGTGTTTAGGTATACCTACGCTTAAAAAAAACACCAACCGGTATGGTAGGCCTGAAGTTAATTCCCAGTCAGAAACGGAAATTTCTGGTGACAAAAACTTACTCTGAAGTTCGTCGAGAACAAGTAAGTTGCCCAGACTTTTGGAATGAACGATTTGAACTTTCTGGTACGGGGACTGCTCTTCGAAAACAACCTTGTCGATGTCGTACTCCAAGATACGCTCATCTGAAAAAACAACGTAAAAACATTAAAAAAAAAGGTTGTACAATATCCATTCACATCTTAAAATGAACCATGAAAAAAAAACTACAAGTCAGCAGCAAACATTAGAAAAGGTGTTATTTTTTTCTAGTTCGATGAATTGTCGACTTACCCACGCCGGGTTTCGTTAACTTGGAATGGAATGTCATTAATAAATAAATTAATTAAATTAATTACCAAAAATAAGGGATGTAGCAGAGGGCGGTTCCTCACAAGGGAAGTAAGGGTTCTTCCTTCCCTTTGCAATCGCTTTTTGACGTAGGAATAACAACAGAATTAGACTGTATAAAAATAATTTATTGACAAAGATTTTTCTTCCACAAACTCCATAGGGATCTCGTGAGCCACAGCACCACCAAATATAAAACTACAGAATAAGTTGTACAATTTGAACCACGTGGCAGCAGAATAATTTTTCCCCCACTTCTTATTCTTATTCCCCACTTCTAAATATTCTGAAATATAATATGTCTTATTAACTAAATTAACTGGCTGTGTTCTGACGTTAAAAAGACATATTTTATTTCAGAACACTTAAATATCCAACAAAAATAGGTCGAAAAAAAAAACAGAAACAAGATTGTGTGGTGACCCTTAAGTTGGAGGGACAAGATATCTCTCAAGGAGGAGGCAAATTTCACTGGTGACACGTAACCTAAGCCGCTCTGGTATTCTGGTCATGTAGCTCCCCACCAAAACACCCACGCTCACAGTCCCAGGCTCTTCTTGATCTTTCTCATTGAACTCGTACATGACTGCATCGGCAAGATCGTCGGCAGCTGAAAACATAGACAGCTTGAACACTACAAAGGCTCTATGACCTAGAAGAAGTTAGTTAGTAGCGGGGAGGGGGGAAAAGCCCACCAACTAGACCACTTCAAGAAGATGAATAAAACCGACGAAATGCCGAAGGAAATTTTTTTTTATGGTGAGTGGGATTGAACCAGCCCAATGGGCAATCGTTACGTCCACTCGGCTCCTCATGTTTACCCACCTTTCAATTTCTTCGTAACAGACTCGTCGTCCGAGTCTTGACCACCAAAGCAGTCACCGGAAGTTCCCCTGCAATGCGATAGAGAAGATAATCACAAGAGAGAATTTTCAATAAATTGAAGAATAAAATCATAAAATAAACAAGGCTACTCTATAAATAAAATCAGTGTCATGTGGGATGTCAAAAATTCCATCAAACTGATGGGGGTTTAACGGAATGTAAATATTGGAGCCGGGTGTGTAAGAAAACACCAAAATCTACGTCATTTTAAGACCGAAATTGGTAAGGGGAGACGGAAGATCTATTCCGGATTTGTTAACGCAAAGGTTGTAGCTTAACGCGTTATTACCGACAAAAGATTCAGAATAGACACGCAGAGGTCTCGCTGAGAGTAGAAATAAACATGTGGCACCCATGTTTAACTTACAGGCTACCGCTTTCGGCACAAAAGTTCCAAGTTAACTCAATACATCATGAGTGGCATATTTGGGCTATATTATGAAGGCAACAGTCTCTACACTACTGTTAATTTACCCTCCGCATTTTTCATCGTCCATAAAGGAGAATGCTTGGTAATATATCCACGAAGAGTGCTGTATAAGTCCCAGCTTTTCCCTCCTTCGAATTTCCCTGTACCGCTTCCCCAGATTTTTAAATCTTTCTCGACACCATTCCCAGTTCTCCTTCTTTTTTTTTTCTTCGGAAGATTTCTTCTCAATAAATTTTTCTTAAAGAAAAAGTCAAAAATAATTAGTTTGTTAAGACGGATTCCCAGACTGCCTCAGACATACCACTGTTTTCTATAGATAATATAGGTAGATCGTTGCTTGAATACATAGTTGCTTACAGGCCCGCATCCAGAAAGCGGTCATGGGGGGGGGGGGTTAGGGTCGTGTGGGGGGGGGGGGGGGTTAGGGTCGTGGCCTATATTACCACGTTAATTTTCCGGCTATGGTTGCTGATACTCACCAACTGGTACAATCCGAGACACCTCGTTCCAAAGAATTCGTTTCGTCTTTGCTGACTTCTGCAATTTCCACAATTCCGGCAGCGGCTTCACTGCCTCTATAAGCTGAAAGTTCGCTGCCACTTGATCTGTAAACAAAGACTCTTTGTTCCATTTCTTACATCTAAGAACAAGGATAATTCTAGGCTTTTGGAAATCTTACAAGAGTTCGAAAAAAAATATATATATTCTCGTAATTTTCATTTGACTTTTTTTTTTCGTCAATTCAGAAAAAATTCGAAAAACTCAAATTACCATCAAACTTCCGGCAAATTGTATGAATCCCAGATTCTGCTTCATCTCCCTCTTCCAACCATTCCACTTTACATATATTATTGCCTTCGTCATCTAGAAAGAATGAAAATAATCAGTGAGACAAAGCATATCCTCCCCTGCATGTCCCTATTGGGCTAGGAACGTTAAACTGACCAAAAATTCAAACCCTGGGCCCCCCTGCCCTTCTCCATGTCCACGGTGAGACCAGTCGCTGCTCTCTAGAGTAGAAACATGTCTGTCATTGGCTGTGGGAGCAGTAACATGTCTGTCATTGGCTGTAGGAGCAGTAACAGGTCTCTCATTGGCTGTGGGAGCAGTAACAGGTCTCTCATTGGCTGTGGGAGCAGTAACAGGTCTCTCATTGGCTGTGGGAGCAGTAACAGGTCTCTCATTGGCTGTGGGAGCAGTAACAGGTCTCTCATTGGCTGTGGGAGCCGTAACAGGTTGGCTGTGAAAAAGTGATAGGGGGAGCCCAGTGTTGGAATATTTGGTCAGTTTCCGGGCACAATACTTACATCATGCTACAAGTACATGTAGGTACATGTATCACGAACCTCGGAGAATTCGCCTTTGCACACCAGTGAACTTTTTAAATATCTACCTACAAAAAAACACAGATAAGTTTTTAAAAAATTGTTAAAATATCTTACCTTTAAAAGAGCGATTTCCTGGGTCAACTGTCAAATGAACGAGCCGAGATTTTTTTTTACTGCACTGACAGAAAATTAGTACAGTTGACATACCGAGTTCCACACCAGTGCAGTTTGCACTGAGTGTAGCCGACAATAAATAAAAGGAGCAAAAATTCACACTAATGATTCACTTTTTAATAAAATTGCACCAACGATCATAGCCGCAAACAGTTCAAAAATAAAAATACCGTTTTTTAATAATTTTTAGGTCAAGTGCACAAAGGCGAACATTTTCCGAGCCAGAAAGATACATATAAGTATATCACCCGATGCACACAGGTAGAAATAGTTCGCGGCGGTCGGTCCATGTGTCCTATTTACATATGCATGCTTTTGCCGCAGCGGACATGTTCGGCCTTGTGCAACGAGCCCAAATTCTCCCCCGGGTCCATTCACTTCCGGACACCCATTGATAGGTCAATTATCACATAAATAAACCCCCCTATCCACCCTAAAAATATGTACCATTCTTCCTGAATCACCCTGTATTCCCGAGGTTACCACTATGGGTCCCTAGAATCAACCCTAGCCATTCTTTTCCAAGGCAATCAAATCGAAACAGGCGATTTTCACTGAAAAATTATTGTTTTACGATTTTTTTCAATCAGTTTGTGTGCAGAACACGCAACCGACATTTTATTTTAACGTACGTAGAATCCTAAAAACGCTCCACACAGCTGTGAAACCAGTGGCAGCAGACTGGCTGTTCTTACCAATGTCTAGAGGAAACTGTTGTATATTTAAATGTTCTGATGTCTTTTTTACGTCAGAAATTGAAAAAAATCAATCAATCGTTAAATCACAACCCAGTTATTTTCTGACGGTAAAAAGTCATTACTATATTTCAGAATATTTAAATATCCAACAGTTTCCTCAAAAAATAAACTGTGTGGTGACCCTTAATGTATGTAGGTGGCCTAAAAGACCCCATACTTAGCTTACCTGCGGATAAGAAATAGCGGTCGACGGTACCGCCACGCTTAATAGCGGGCAGTGCATGCGCCCTCTGTCCCTCCAGCTTCCGCTCTAAAAGCGCCTCAACATTACGAAGTTTCTAAAAGAATCAACAAAAAACCAAACGGAACGTAAGAAACCAAACAAAATGCATTCCACCAGTCGTAAGGGGCTTTCTACCCTCAAACCTTACCGCACCAAGGTTCGAGTACTAGTGGAACAAGACTTTTTTCTCAACCCCAACTAAAGTGCCAGGGTGATTCTCACCAGCTCACCTTTCTAATGTACAGGATTCACTATTGGTGGATTTAACCGGCTCCTAAAGTCTACTTTAGTGTCCCCTAAAAGTTCACTATAGCGTTATCCTCCCGAAAAGAAAGGTCGGTGCCTTTCACCATCCTGCCGATAGCGCCCTTATCATAACGTTAGCTAGTGGACTTTTATCGGCAAGATAAAGTTTTCAGCTACTTTATCGGGAAGATAAATTTACTAACTCTATCTGCAGGATAAAGAGCTGGTGAAAACTACCCTTAATGTGTGAATTTTACGGTATATGTAAAAGTGAAAGGGCGGTAAGGCTGAGGACAGGAAGGGTCTAGGCAACAATTTCTCTGCAGGAGGGCGCATTCCAAAACGGCGTAACTCCATGCTGTAATGGAAAATTATTAAAATAAAATGATGTGCTTAATAGAACAAGATCGACTTGTGAAGTGTAGGTAGTATGGCATGGCAAAAAATCGTGACATCACAAGCCCAGCTTAGTTCAAAGGTATCTCACCAATGTTTACTTTATGCGGCTAATAGTGGTAGAGCCCCCAAAGTAAACAAAAGCGAACATTGTTGATGTGGTGGTAATATCGACATACTGCAAGGTCTCATTGCATAGGTGAATCATGAATAAACAAATTAAAAGGATTGTAGGAGAGCCATGCGAAATTCAATATGGCGCAGAGAAAATGGCGGGAACCTGAGGTGGTGAGGTACAGATCCAGAGCGCCTGCGCGCTTCACGGCCGGCAGATGTTTGCTGCGACTTCCCTTGACTCCCTGCAGCAGAGCCATCTCTACCACACGTAGTTTCTATAAATGACACCACAATTTTAAAGTCTGGCGCGATGATTCGGCTGAGGAAAGAAAACTGTTAGTTCGGTAATAGAGACCTCCAAGCCAAAACCCATGGAAATCTAAGGCTTGGAGAACTCTAGGGCTTGTAAAATTATTAGACAGGTAGGTTAAGGGTGCGTCCCAACATACTCGGTTAACGGTTAATCTCCAGTTAAATTTCAATTATTGCACGGTAAAAACCGAATTTAACTGGAGACTAACCGTTAACCGAGTATGGTGGGGGTGGGACGCACCCTAAGTAACACTCACTCTGTTATTATTTTTATGGGAAAGATAAAGCAGAATTAGTACGTAAATTAAGAATAAAACAAAAAATCAGGTACACCATAAGCCAAAACAATGTTATATCAAGTTGAAACCCTTTAGGTACAGGACTGTAGCAGGTAAGTTTGGTATGTTAAATAATAAATTATTTTAACTGGGTTGCACACCACACTCAAACAAGAAAACCATTTCTTACTTCTTTAGTCTAGCTCGAAGCCGCAAATGATGTTTCCCGAAAAAAGAGAAGAAACAAATAAATTATAAGATGTACAATAAGTAGGCACAAAGAAAGAGAAAAGGTATAGACAGCACTGCTCTGCCATATACGAGCTCAACTACACCGATGCCGTGTACACTGAGCTGGTGTAGTGCCCAGGACACTAACCTGATAAGAAATTTCAAACCTGGGCTCCACCTACAACTTCACACCAGAGCCTGGGACCTTTTAGTGCTCTCCAGGGTAAGATACGTTTCAGAACTGGAGAGGTCTCACCCGGGTAATGGAGGAGAGCCTAGGGTTGGAATTTTTGGACCGGTCAGCAATCTGAGCACTTTACTTGGATATTTCGCTCTATACACACCTCAAGCGGTAGAAGCGGGTCGTCCGTTTCGCTCTTGTAGTGCTCGACGTTGACGGTGACGATACCCTCCTTGTACCCCCGCACGGACACCACCAAGTCCTTCGCCCCCACAAGAATCAGCAGAAAGCCGTCGTTAATTTCCGCGACTATTTCCTTGCGAATGTTGGGCAGGTGCTCTTTCATTACATTTTCCACAGCTTCCATGAGGCTGTGACGAGACTCAGGCGTGCCGACTGCTGCTTCACTTACCGTGAAGTCCATTAGATAAGTGTTTACCGCCATTTTTAGTACTGAAAAAACGAGAAGCTGATATCTGACCTATAGGACACTGAAATGCACTCATTTATTGCTCAGAAATATTATGGGTACAACATTTTCAACAAAAACTAACCCGATAAAACTGAGGGAATATAAATAAAACACCAACTCACACCGGTAGGGAGGTCGGTATTGATTTTTCAAGCCGACTGTCATGAGAAGGGGAAAACGGAACTATTATAGGTTTTTTACTGTTGATAATAGTTAGGAAATACTTACAAATTGAAGGATATTCAAGGAAACCACTGCAGGACCTGTGCAAACCCAATAATCATAGGAAACGATGAAAAAATTATAAAAATTGGAAACAGTATTTGTTTACACAATTTTCCTGTAGGTGGCGTGGTTTGTCGTCTGCTTTTAATTTTCACATGGCGCGAAAAATATTTAGTTTGATAACTCTAAAATTATAGAAATTTTGTAATAAATAAAATATAATTAATTCATAAAATAAAAATAGTTTTTATTAAAAATAAAAAAAATAAGTTAGGTATGCGTAAAAGATATTTGTCGTGGCACTAGATTATTGTAGGATCCCGCTATATTTTTGGCGGGACTTCTTTCGAAGTTGTTGAAGTTGTGATATCTCACTTTTTCACTGTATTTTTCAAACGACAAAGATAAGGTACGTTGAACAATGAGCATAAACAATAAAAAACTTATATATAATTTAAAAAAATTTAAAAAAACGTCTTAGGTTAAAATCGTTGGGTAGACACCAAAGTACCTAATGAGAATATTCCGTGTCGTCACCGGGAGACCCGAGTTCACGGCCCAACCTACATAATTTTCAGACTTAGTTATTACATACTATTTAACCTACCTAGGGTGGTTTTCTTGATCCATTCTGTCTTTCCACTGTTTGAGTGTGACAAATTTAGCGTGAACAAATTGCCCGTTTTTGTCTTTCCATTTAGCCGTGATAGGTTTTCCAAACGGGTTATGACCAACGACTCCATGACATCCATGCATGGTTCCTTCTTCCATCTCTTCGTCGTCATCATCGTCATCATCATCATCATCGCCTTCGTCGTCATCACCCCCGTCGTCATTGTCCCCGTCCTCTTGCCTCGAAAACATGTTCCATGTTCGTCTATTTTGTTCATGCTGCCCACCTCGTGGGAACAAATTCAGCTTCATCAGCATACGGCTGTTTTTCCTTCGCTGGTTTGGAGGTCGCATAACTTGGGGAATATATCGCATTCCCCCCAAATCAGGCTCAAAGTATTCTTCACCGGGTCGCATCGGTATGAAAACAGCTGCTTTCGGTCTCCTAGGAGGTCGTGGACGAGGCGTCTCTGGCTGTTGAGTTTGTTCTGCCCCTTCCTTGTCCATGGGGTAAATGTCTAGCATTACCGTGAAGGGTTTCTTCTTTGGGTTTGTCTTTTTGCGGTTCCATGTCTGAGGGTTTTCTGTCACGGGGTCTGATGTTGGGGATGGAGGGAAGATTGCCTGGGTGTACAGTTCTGCGAAAGGAAAAATATACTCAGCTGGGCAACGGGCTCGAATTTAATAAGGTATCAGTGCGTACCAGTACCTAGTCTTCACCGGGTGGGGAGAGTGATTCTGACCATCTTGTACCTATATAGAGGTCACGAAAGTAGGGACCCTGTATCCCACTGTGTTCTGACCCTTCCACCAAATGTTTTTACTCAAAAATCTCAACAACCTTTAGAACAACCTACCAGAATTCTGCACGTGAGAATCTGAGGAAGCCGCAGAACTTTCGTAACCAGTGGTAGCACCCGCTTCTTTATTCGGCTTAGGCCGTGCGAAGAGACCGTTGACCTTGTGGTAGTAGTCTTCGTCCCTTGCACCATCGATGGCTCCTATAGCTTGGAGGGGAGTCATTTTAGGGTGGACGTAGACACCCTTAAATCGGACGGGAGGCCGGAATCCTTTTGGCGGTACAGCTGTTTTCATTAGGTGGGTGGGCTGGCTCAGAATCGTCTCAATGTTATTCCCTGGTCCATTTCGATCTTCTTCTGAAAACAAAACCATTGTTGCTGATGATTAGCAGTCGCATCTTTCTTCTGCTACCAACCAGCCGATAATTTTTGGAAGAAAGCAAAGAGGAGCTTCTCTTGCGGTATAGTAAACATAAAAAATTAGAGCCATTTCATTGGTGTTGATATCTAATCAACATTGATTTTCTCTGCGTGGAAATGGCCCATATACCTAATTGACCTATAATAGTACAGTCTGACACCAAAAGAGAATGAAATGTGTCAAAGCAAAGCAACAATAACAAGCGTAGGATGTTGATGTTGCAACAGGGAAATTGTTCAGATTTCAAAAATATTTCCGGGAAAAAAAAAATTCGGGTAGGTATGAATTTTTAGTACCAATGTATAGGTAGTGTAGAGAGGATGAAATGCGAGGGGGGGGGGGGGGGGGGGGGCAACGTCTTCGCTGTATCTTAAAATTTATTGTTACTTTCACTTTCACTGAGCAGACATTTTTCTCTAAATCCAGCACTCAGCTATTCATGAAAACACTTTTCATTTTCTTTTCCCAGATCACTTGAACCTGAACTCAATTTTTATTGCTCGTGCTGTAGAGCAATTCAGATCAAAGGAACCAGTGGTATTTTATGAAATAGGTTTGCGTGTGAAGGTGCTGTGAATATAATACGAGTTTCCCATTCATTACAAGACTGCACATAGGTACCTACCTACCTACACTCCACATTTCTTACAAATTACAAAGGCATCCAACAGAGAAGGAAATGATGATGTCTTTGCCAAGCCAGTAAATATCACGGTTATTTTGATTTATGGAGAACATTTTCCCTCCCTTCACAACACCAACTTTAACTTCGTTTAGTGCATGCATTACTGTCGGCACTATGTTGTACAAGATAGCAAAGCCAACATTGGCAATCCATCTACCGCAGGAAAAATTATTTTCCCTGGTAGGGGTTCCTTTACCGATCTGTACTAGATAGATACAATGTTTCTATTATTATGTGAGCGGTCAAGGGGCCCGCTTTGTGTCCTGAGAGGTCCGGGTTCGAATCCAGGCGGAAGGGAAATTTTTTCCGCTTAGGACAGGGATGTATTGGCTTCGGTTCACTCCTAAACTGACTTCGGCCTACTCCTCTTCGGCTTCGGCCAAAAAATCTCATAACCCACAGCGCATACCTATGTTCAATAAACACTGCGCAACCCGTAACCATGAACATAAACATAAAAATAAACGTTTCGTAAAATGATGGCGTACCAAAGTTCAAAGTAAAAGGTCGAGGCTTCCAGCCCACCCGCTCCTCCGGCAACTGCGGCTTCTCCTCTGAGTATCTGTGGTTCGAATATGTGGGAGACACTTCTCCCGTCTCTTCGTCCTCCGCTTTCTTCCTCACCGAGCTCCAGCGCCGCTCTGCCCCCTCTTCCTCGCTCCTACTCTCTGGCTCTTCTTGGTGCCGGCCTTGAGCCTCAGGAGGGGCTGCAGCACCAGGAGTCCCCAGCTGGACATCTTGCACGACCTTCCACTGCTGGGCTGCTATGAGATCTCCTAAATGCTCCATGCGAAGCACCGAGGCAGATTTGGTATTGTTCTGCTTTTCCGACATGGCGGCGTGCGAGTACATGTCTAATATGAGAAGGCTCATCTAGAAAGGTAATACGGAACGCGCCATGAATATTTTGTGGACCTTTACGACGGAAGTCGTTTACTCCCGGACTTTGAAATACTTGGAACGAGAAAATAGCAATAAGAGGGTAACGAAACGTGGAGAAAGTAAAATTTGTCATTTGTCACTCCAAAACAAAGGGTGTTTTTGTCTCAGTATCTTCATTTTCTCTACTTTCTTATTTTATACGTTTAGGTATTCGGTTTTAGGGGGGGTTAAAACCACAAATTAACCTCGAGTTAAGATAACTGCATGGTAATAAACTGAGCATCGTCAGCTATAGGCTCTGGCTCATGCAACAGTGCTAGTGGAATTTTAGGTATTCTGGAATTTTTTCTCCCATAAGTTTTTCCTTGTAAATTAAAAGTGGGGGCCACATTGTTCCTATATGAATTCCGGCTGGAATTTTATTTCCCTAGCAACGCATGGCAACCATATTTAACTTAGGTACAGGTAAACACGTATGGGGGTAAAGAAAATTATATAGGCTCTGGCTCATGCAACAGTGCTAGTGGAATTTTAGGTATTCTGGAATTTTTTCTCCCAAAAGTTTTTCCTTGTAAATTAAAAGTGGGGGCCACATTGTTCCCATATGAATTCCAGCTGGAATTTTATTTCCCTATCAACGCATGGCAACCATATTTAACTTAGGTACAGGTAAACACGTATGGGGGTAAAGAAAATCCATGCAGAGTAACTAAACCCAGCTTTTAGTGTAATTTTTACAAAACTAAGAAAGTCCACTATTGGTGCCAAAAGATAACTTTTATGAGAACACTAAAGTGGACTTTAATCTCATCTTACCAAGACCGTGACAAGGATGAATATGGCTGCGGCCGCAATGATTGTGTAGCGTCTGTTTCGTCTGCGGACACGTTTCAGCTCCTGAATAGCCATGCTCTCGCTGTGAATGCCAAACAGAGTCGAGCTTCGCCGACTCACCGTGCTCATTCTCGTCAGCACCTATACAGGTACGGAACTGGATAACACTGGTAATTGCACGACCGCCAATGGCCGTGGCTGCTCTAAAAGCTAAACATAGTGTGCTATTCGAACGAAAAATAAATGACTGCGAATAGGAAACTATGTTTAACTTTCACTGGAGAACGAATTCCTTTGAAAGGTATAGAAATCAGTATGGCGGAGTAGGTCTCTAAGTGAAAAGTGAACGATACAGGGAAAGAACGGAGAGAAGCACGATAGATACTCTTGACTATACGTACCTAGTCTCTCTCTATAACGACTGAGAGACCATTAAAATTTTTAATTAACAATAATTTAATTTTTATTTAAGTGAACTAACGATAAGAAATCAAAATATAATTTTCACTTCCAAACCAGCGGGGAGGAAAATACCTACCCTAGGGAATTTTCGGGGGGACGGTACGGTCAAACTCAACCAAACTAAACAACCCCCGACCACCCCTAGGGCCCAATTAAACCCTCGTATTTTGGATTAAATATTAAATATAACATTAAATATCAAAAGTTGACCCTACTACCCCCTCAAAACAAATATTCGTCCGGTTCCCTACAGAAAACGCCGTGGAAACGTGACTATGCAATATTCAAAAGTGGGTAGGCACGCGTGCAAACAGTTGCATAAACAGAAATCATAAGGCATAAGAAAATTACCTACTCAATATCAAAGTTATAGGAACGGTACTTTAGACCTCATTTTAATTTCCCTATGAGGTATTTCCACATAGAAAAAAGGTTTCCTCTATAAGTCCTGGTTTTTTGAAAAATAAATTATTTGAATTTTAAGGTAGGTATGCAACGGAACCAACGATGATAGAGAAATCTAATTATGTATGACGTCAGTGGGTGTACTACCTTCTTAAAAAATGTTTTCACAAGAGAAAGAAATAAAAAAAATGATGGAACATGTGGGCGGGCAACAATAACATCTGGAGCTGGCAAGCTGCTCTTCATTTCCAACGAATTAAAAAAATAATGTTTTTCATTCGAGAGATGAGCTGACCGTACTTCAGTTAGGAGGAATGACCTCCGGCGTGAAAGCTATTACTTGGGACTAAATTAAGAGGGCATTCATTTAGGAGCAGATTCGGCAACCCTGTCTATATTATCCTCGTGATATATATTCTCCGAGATATTTTCTGACACTGGACAGACTGACACTATAAATAACACTTCTTAAAGAAGTATAGGTACTATAGTATTATTAGCACACAATAGCGCGATTGCACTTGTCGTAAGATAAACATACGGTTCCTAACATGGACCTGTTCGTTAAATCCGTTCTATATAGGTAGGAGACACTATAGTTTACTTTAGAGTAGTGGTGAAATCCATCCTTACTATACTAGGTACCCGTTGATCAATTTTTCAAGATTGGTTCTTCATGTTAAACTTTCCCGAGGATTGTAACTCACATTTGTATGCAAATAAGGTTTGCCGAAATAGGCTTCAGTATGCACGGACTCTTAAGAGCACTGTAATGGTCTGACCTTCAAAAAAAGCTTACTGCTTATTAGTATGCATTCCGGGGCTTTTACTGCGCCTTCGGTTGTTATCATTATTCGCTTCCAATTATTACGATTCCGAGTTTTTTTGTTGCTTCGTCATTTTATCACGAACGCAAAGAAAAAACTTTACGAGCAAAATGGATGTGACTTGGATGCTGACTGTTTAGCGATTTCTTAAAGTCCGGGTAGGTAATAAGTTCTGGACTGTTCTCTACTGTTTTGTTTATTTTGTCAGGCTAAGTAAATTTTTCCCAAATATTACCAATAGTGGAAAGATCAATGATATGTAGTGGTAATAGGAGCTCCACATGCAATTCTGGAATGGGAGAGAGATCAAAATGTTCTCTAATTCTGATCTAATATTCTCTAATGTAGAAACCGATTAGAGATGTAGAGGAGGAGTGCTCTCGACGTATTTTCAATTGCCTTATCCTCGATCTCTCATACGTCTCCCATCAAAACTCCATCAACCAAATATCCTCCGAATAATGATTATGGGTAGGTACATCGGTATATACTTGCGTTCATTACTATTTCCAGTCTACAGAAGAATCATTATTGGAAAAAATGGAAAATGATTGGAAGTCATGGAATTTTCTGTTTACATCCACCGATCGTGAGTTGTTGTGAACTGCTTACTGTAAAATTTTAGTAAGTACCGACTTTCTGACAATAGGCGAATCACGTTCATTTAAGTATAGGATAGATTTCACTACTTAAAATATACTTTAGTGTCTCCTATCGAACAGTGTTTCGCAATGCACTTGTCACAAGCTACCCTACGGTAAGATAAATCTTTTCGTTATCTGTTGGATAGGAGACACTATGGTGTACTTTAAGGCAGTTGTGAAATCCGCCCCCATTTCCCGTCATAGGTTCTGCCGTTAAAAAGACAATTTCTACCAGTTTCCCCTATAAAAAAAAAGAAAAAGAAAACTGGTGCCACTTTTTTTCGGGGTTGCAGCTCAGGGGATTTTCCACAACCAGGGTAGAAATTTATTTATTTATTTATTGTTTCTTTAACTCTTACCTGCCAGCGTCCATGTAGGCGTAGCAACGACTGAAGGGAACTTCGGCGACACTTCACACAGCCACCGGACCGAAAACACTCATGACACTTAAGCGTAAGAAAGTGTGACGCACCAATTAGATGCCTAGTCTTAATCTAGAGTAATCCTTGCACTTTTAATAACGTAGGTGTCACGTTAATGGTTCTTAAAAACATTAAATATTCTAGTAACTTTTTTTTCGCCACAATAGGGAAGTGAAAACAAAACAACTAGGTATTGCAGAAGGAAGTCTATTTGACAACACAATATTCATCTGTAATATAATATTTTTTAAACCGACCAAAGTCTATAATCGCTTAAAAGAGAATCAAAATGAATGAGGTTTCGTAAGACTGATGTTGTGTTCTGAAATATAATGTCCTTTTAACGATTCTCACAAAACTGCCATAAAGAAAAGTCAAAATAATCTATGCTGACTAGAAAGCATGCGACCGCATAATGGCCAGCTCGTCCTTCTTAGCGTCCAGGGCGTCTGATCTTGACAAGTGGATGGATGTTGTCATGGTTTGAGTCTTATTGTGACCTGAAGCAGAAGAAATAAGAATACCTGATTTTATTTATTTGTTCTGAAATATAATATCAGTTTTCAACGTCAGAGACTAAAGGTTAATGTCTAAAGTCCGGCTTAGTTTAGTTGATACTTTTCAAAGTCTCACTCTAATGTCTGAGAAGACAGACACTTTGTTTGAGAAAAAAATAACTGCTGGGTCTTCTTAGAATTCTATAAATAAATAGGCTAGAGTTTTTAAAAGGCCTGAACACTGCTTCTTTCTCAAGCATAGTGTCTGTCTTCTTAGACATTAGAGTGAGATTTTGACAAGTATCAACTAAACTAAGCCGGGCAATAGTGATTGTACAATTGAGAAATATTTGACAGACTACTTTCTGACGTGGGTATTTTATTATTTCAGAAGAAATAAATACCCAATAGTTTCCTGAGATACCTAAGTACCATATTCTAGTCCTATTGTAGTTATCTTCAGTCTTAAATGGGTGCATGTGAAGCAAGAGGATCAAAGATCCAGTCCGGAGTTATCGAGATTTTTCTCGGGTCTATACCTAACCATGATGCGTATCTGGCCTTCATCGTCTGGGGGAAAACTTGACTGTGGGGCGTGATTCTGACCAAATCGTCCCTTTGCGTCCTGCATATGCTACACCTTTCACTTTCAAACTGTTCTCTATATAATCCTGCAGCCGACGCAGTTCCCATAGGGAACTCAAAAAGTTTCGTAAATTTATTTCTGCTTGGGTAAATGTCAAACTTCCGGGGACGGAAACTGCAAAAGCTGACGTCACGTTTGAGATAGAGCTCCCACTTTGTTTGAAACAATGACGTATCGATGCAGGTAAATCTCCCACAAGCGGCAAAAACTTTTGAGTTACGAGGGTTTTGTTTTCCACTTGTCTATATGATAGCGATTCTTGCTGATCTGCACTGTGCATGTGTATTTTTTGTACTTATACGTTATTTTGACATAGTCCCTCCTAAAAAAGGTTCTTCTGAAGGAAGCAAAATCACATGGTCAGATATGAGATAATATTTTCAATTTTGTTAAACTTTATTAGGTAGATTTCGAAGAAAAATCTACCTATTGTAGTCGTACCAGTAGTCTCACTTTTGAAAAATTTCTTCACAGTTCTTCTTTTTATGACCCCTGGACCCCAAAACCACCGTCAGTTAAAAAGTTTATATATATATATATATATATATATATATATATCTATATATATATATATCTATCATTTTCATTTCCTTGTGAACACGCTAGGAGCCGTATTTTTTAAAAATAATTGGTTTTGACTATTTAATAAAATATAAGGGACTAAAATCTCGGTCGAGTTCGTTAATGGGGGAAATCGGACGAAGGGGGGGAAAATGGGGGGACTTTTTCGAAATCTGGTTTTTTGGCCATAACTCCCTTAATATTGCAACTAATGAAACGTGGTTTTCTCTGAGGGTCGTCTAACAGTACTACCTACAACTTTTCTTTGTAAGGTTTTTTGATCCCACCCCTAATGGTTGAGTAAGGGTGGAAAAAGAGGGTTTTGCGCACAAAAAAATTCATAACTTGTGTCCTAGGGGTGTTATCGAGTTCTTTTGTTTTGTAATGCATTTGCCTCAATATTACCTACAACTTTTGTCTGAAAAAGTTTTTCGTCCGACGCACCGTTTAGGCAGGGGGTGGGGGGTTGAATTTTCAAAACGTCATAACTCACTTATTTGGTGAGATATCGAGTTTATTCTTTTTGGTATTTGTTTCTATTAATAATATCTACAACTTTTGTCTGAAAAAGTTTTTTGTAAAATCACTTTCATTTTCTTGTTAGGGGGGGGGGGGGGGGGTGAAATTTCAAAACTCAATTCCTCCGTTGTTATTGTAGATAATGCATTTGGGTCAACTGAAAATCTTCTGAACCGTCATTCTAAATGATTTTAGACTGCTTTTAGTGGATGGAAGTAATCTTCGAAATCTACCTACGCCTTTCGGGGCTGCCGAAAGGGATTTTTTTTGATTTAGCTCAGTATGATGTTATAATGCTGTTATGTTGACAACTAATCGCGAAACTAGAATAGCTCCTTCACTGCATGTTAACCGATTTAATTCAACCGGGGGTTTTTTATTTCCTGTAGTTAGGCCTTAATACCGAGTGGACTAAATGGTCGACTTTTGAGGAGCAGTGAGGACCAGGTCACACCGGTTCGATCCCGAACCTACCAAAAAGTTTTTCTGCTCGGCATTCACCTCTGATATGTTCAGCATGTCAAGTGAAATGTATATCGAGGCTGTGGTGGTTCGGAACCCACCTAAAACTGTAGGTCCCCATCGTTTACTCGATGGCTGGGGAGCTGGTATTTGGTAGTGCTGCCAGCTGAGCACAATGGATAGTTCTTGAAAACGGTTTAGTTGCTGGGCTTGTCCCCCCCAACCCTCAGCTATAATTAGGTATTAGGTTTATATCTCTTAAAAATGGTAGCCAGGTATTTGGAAGCAACCTACTTGGGAGTCTCGTTGAATGGTCGTAGTACCGGCTCATTCTCGAGTTGAGTGTGAATTTGTCAGTACCGTTCGGATGCCTCCGCAGTGACGAATTCCATCGATGACCGCACAGGTGCAGCCTGAACCTAAATTCTCTCCGGAACTTCTCCTGAAAATATAAGGCACCCACATATAAAAATTTAACGTTGGAAACGGCAAAGTCATTTAGTCGTAAGGATAGGTAGACCTCAATAAGGCTAAATATGACTAAATACCAAACGACTATAGGCTACGTCCCATCATACTCGGTTAAGAGGACGATATACCTGACGGTACATTTTTTGCCGCCCATAAGATTAACATTGCGAGGGGCGATTCGTTTTCAAGGTTTACCCTTGGTTGGAAAGACACAAAATTTTGCCTGTACCTAGCCCTAACAATGTTCTAGGGAGTGTTCGAAGCAGATTTCCCAATTTCTCACTGGTTTCTTTTATTGCAACTGTTTTGCAAATGCTAGCATCGCATACCTCAAGAAAAGTGCTGTATCTCGAAAACCAGTAAAAAAAAAATGGGAAATCTGCTTCGAACACTCCCTAGAACATTGTTAGGGCTAGGTACAGGCAAAATTTTGTGTCTTTCCAACCAAGGGTAAACCTTGAAAATGAATCGCCGCTCGCAATGTTAATCTTATGGGCGGAAAAAAATGCACCGTCAGGTATAGCGTCCTCTTAACCAAGTATGGTGGGTTAGGCAGCCTAAGGGTGGGTTGTGAGTTCCATCATTTTTCTACTGTGCTAATAAAGTCTAGTTTTGAACGTTATGGGAAGAGGGCTATCAGCATGATGGTGAAAGGCACCAACTGTTCTTATCGAAAGGATAAACCTATAGTGAACTTTACAGGAATCGGTGACCCCTAAATACAATTTCCTCGAAGTGCTTACTGTTGCTGATAAGAGTTGCCTTTTTATCCGATAAGGATGAAGTTAAGACTACCAACTGCGAGTAATGACCAAGAAAATGGGAAAACCAGGGAAACCACACAGAGAAAAGAGAAGTTCAGGTATAGGTAAGCAAATAAATGGAAAATAGGCACTCACGTTGTAGTAGTTATAAATGAACGGATTGTAGCAGGAATTGCTCATTGCCAGCCAATCGAAACAGAACCAGATGATATTGATGTATTTATACCTGAAACATACAATTTGTATGCATTTTTACACGGTACACAAAACGGGAAAGTGACTTAGATAAAAGACCTCTGCAGCTACTGCTGAAAAAGAATTATTTAAGTTTTTAGAAAGTATACAGTGTTTGTATGCACTGTTGCCTGACTTACGCTAAATAGCAAGCTCCGGATACATAATTAAAAAAGTTATAATGGGGAGGAAATAGCGGTTTACAAAGGACGCCCCTATCTAGACCATCGTAACTGTTGTTCTTCCGCAGCCCAACCCATGCACCCATCCCACCCTTAACCCTTAAGGGCAAACATACATTCGCTATTTGTTTACGTTTCTCATGCACGTTTTATGAGGAAACTATTGGATATTTAAATGTTCTAAAATGGAAAAGTCCGAAATTAAGTTATAAGTGATTTTGCGATCGAGTGATTTTTGTCAACAAAATATTTGTCCAAAATTAACCGATAGTAAAATCACCACACAGCCGTTAAAAAGACATATTATATTTCAGAACATTTATATGCCCAATAGTTTCCACATAAACTGTGCAGAAAAAATATGAACAAAACACGACTGCGTAGACGCCCTTGGCTGGCCATTTCAATGCTCAAAAAAAGTTTCGAGTGGTTTTTATGATCCATGGGTGAGGATGACCTCAAGGCGGAAATAAATTTTAACCCGACCCTCTAAAATCTACAATAAGGGACGAAAGCAGTTTTCCGGCAAGACTCCTCGGTGGTAATGGTCAAACTTTACGAACCCAAAACTTACTCAATTTAAAACTCTCACACGAGTTCATTTTACGTAGATTTCGAAGAAATAAGTACCAACTCGTATAATAGGTAAGTACCTATTGTTGTCGCATTGGAAATGTCCTTCGCAAAAAATTTCTTCACTGTTTTTCGTTTTATGGTCTCTGGATCTCAAAACCACCTATATAAGTACAGCTCAAAATTTTACCCATTATCTTATATCACAATAAACAGCCTCGATAGCCCAGTGGACTAAATGGTCGACTTTTGAGGAGCAGTGAGAGCCGGGTCACACCGGTTCGATCCCGATCCTACCAAAAAGTTTTTCTGCTCGGCATTCACCTCTGATATGTTCAACATGTCAAGTGAAATGTATATCGAGGCTGTGGTGGTTCGGAACCCACCTAAAACTGTAGGTCCCCATCGTTTACTCGATGGGTGGGGAGCTGGTATTTGGTAGTGCTGCCAGCTGAGCACATTGGATAGCTCTTGAAAACGGTCTAGTTGCTGGGCTTGTCCCCCCCCCCCCCCCCAACCCTCTATATCACAATAGATTTTAGATTCCCCCCTATAGCCTCCTAGCCGACCCAAAATTATAAAATATATACCTATATGTTACTACCCTCTTGCCCCGAGCAGTATCGGTCTGTGAGGGAATCCTAGGATCCATTATTTTCAAAATTGGGAACACACAATATGTAGAAACGTCCTCCTATACCAGGTCAATTTTAACGGGTATAATTTCCCAAATTTCAGTAGAACAGCCTAAGCAGTTCTGTTGACCCGTAGTCCCCCAAAGGACCTATGCATTCCCTTGGCCCGTACCTTCACGAGGAAACCCAAAATGTCGATCCAAATCACTCCCCTGCGTATAACACGGTAGGCGGGGCTCTTTCTAGGCTCTGGCCTTTCTGTGAGATATTACTTACTCATTGATTTCTGGGAAAATATCTTGCAGGAGGTTGTACGCCTGCAGTGGAAGCCAGCACACCCCAAACAGCGCCACGACTATCACCAGCATTTTTATCACCTGGAATGTAAGAATATTAGTTAGCAACTGGACGATTTCAAGAATTATCGCGCTCAGCTGGCAGCACTACCAAACACCAGCTCCCCATCATCCATCGAGTTAGTATACGATGGGGACCTACAGTTTTAGGTGGGTTCCGAACCATCACAGCCTCGATATACATTTCACTTGACATGCTGAACATATCAGAGGTGAATACCGATTGGGATCGAGGTTGTTACTCGGGCGATGAAAATGAGTTGAGCGCTTTATATCGAAAGTGTCGAATTTTTTTTATACCTAGGTTATCGTCGCACACACTTTAACGGTCGACTACACATACTTGGTTCGCAATGCTACGTACTTCAAGCCATACTCCAAAGTTACAGGGCGAGTGAAAGGTGTTTATAGGGGGATGTAAACCTGAGACTCTTTGTCGTGAGGTAGTGTTGTATTTTTGCATGAAATGGAGTTATAAGCCCACAGGAGCAATTTCAAACAGTCAACTACCAGTCCACATGTTTTTTTGACAGATCGCGAAAACACAACACTACCTCATGTGGAATATTTTTTTGGAAATTTTCGGATTAAAAAATGTATGATTTTATCGTCACATTTTGTAGAAAAGCTTGACAAATGTTTGTCCTATTTACCATAGCCATGTTACATTTTGGCAATTTTTATTTTACTTGCGGAAGTGGGTAATTCAACAGCATTTCTCTACTTTTTCTCCTGTAAAAGCTAAACATAGTGTCCTACTTCCACTCGTTCGTTTTGCGTTCTTATAGCACACTATGCTTAGCTTTTAGAGTAGACACAACCAATACGATATTGCAATTACCAGTCTCTGGCTGTACTAATATGTAAACATTAGTTTTGTCGAATATTTACTTTCGCACAGTGGTTTTGGTGGAGTTTGTCGAGAATGTATATACAGCCTTAAATAGCTAACAATATTATAACACTTCTAGTATATATATTTTACAGTCTGAGCGCAATGCCCTCCAAATAGGTGAAAGTGTGACGTACAACAGCCTCGGTACCCGAGTGGTCTACATGGTCGACTTTAGAGGAGCCGAGTCACACCGGTTCGATCCCGATCATACCAAAAAGTTTTTTTGATCGGCATTCACCTCTGATATGTTCAGCATGTCAAGTTAAATGAATATCGAGCCTGTGGTGGTTCGGAACCAACTTGAGACAGACATTCAAAAATTTTCATTTCGGTTGAAATCTCATACCGGAATTTAATGGTTGCGGACCAAAATTTTCAATTTTCAAAATCAAAACTGCAAAATATTTGGTCTGAAAACCAATTGGTCAACCATTATATTACTACCCTTATAACTCAACCTCCTCCCTCCCCTAGAATCCAGCAGATGATTTATGAAACCCCTTCTATAATAGCCCTTGGATATAGATTTTCCCGTAATGAGTCCCAGAGCTTAGTGTTAGTGTAACTATCTTATGTGTACGAGATGAATAACTATCTAGGGAAAATGGGTAAATAAAGTAGTCTCTCTATAGTGACCTACAAGCTATAGATCTGATCTGAAATATAAGATATTTTTTATGCTTTTTGACAAAAAAAAAATTCCTGACAGTTTATGACGTTAAAAAGACACACAATATTTCACAGCATAGAAATTTCCGACAGTCCTCCGACAATAGAAATTAAAAAAAAACTTCAGCAGAAAGTATTGCGCCTACAAGGAAAACAAAAAGAAAATCAGGGGAAAAGGTATAGAGACAAAAGAATGACACTGCAATGCAGGAATGCATTACCCCGGTGCAAAAAGGTCTTCCCATCCCATCCCCCCTGTTTTAAAAACAAAAGAACCTCGGATGCAGCCAGCGGAAACAAATGCAATGGAATGCACGTCTCGGGAGTGTCAAGGATTCACCAAATACCACATCTACCCCAAAAACAAACAAATTTTAAGCATCGTCTGTTTGAATTAGTTGTGCCTATACTCAGTATAATTCCGAGGGTGTAACCACTCCAGAGATTCCTTGAGATTCCACTGAGATTCCATAAAGATTTACAAAGATTCCCAACGATATTCATAGAAAGACGAAACCCCTCCAAAAAAAAATCCAAGATTCTCTGAGATTTCATAAAGATTTCCAATGATTCCCAACGAGATTCCCAACGAGTGGTTAACCCCTCGTATAATCACTGTGCTCAGCTGGCAGCACAACCAAATACCAGGGACCTACAGTTTTAGGTGGGTTCCGGACCACCACATCCTTGGTATACATTTCAATTACATGTCGGACGTATCAGAAGTGAATGCCGAACAGAAAAAAATTAACAGGATCGGAATCGAACCAGTGTGACCCGGCTCTCATCTAGACAACCTGTGTGCGCTGAAATCACTGACATACGTCATACGTACAAACACATGGTGAATAAATTCTAACCATAGACGGGATGAGTTTTAACTAAATCCTTCATCAGACCCGAGCGAGCGTTTCCCCCCCATTTGCTGTGTTCTATTAAGAACTTTAATTGAATTTATATAGTGCGGTTTGGCGCGTCGCGATGTTTGCTCCCGCCAATTTTAGATAACAGGAAGCTGTGTCTCGTATTTCCGGTTGTAATTCAAAATTCCAGCACAAAGTCAATACAGACACCTACCTTCTTCCTCTGAAGTGACGCATATTAAAGCTGTGTACACAACGCTTTTGTTGTCATTTTTTAATTTTTTCCGAGGAAGCTTTAGAAAATTAAGCTAAACAGCATAATATGCTCAACAGAGCCTTTCAAACGTACCTAACTTAGAAAATCCACCCATCATACACAAACGTGAAACAAGTGGCAGCAGAATTTATATTTTCAGAGGAAACTGTTGTCTGATGTATAATATTATGTCTTTTTAAGGTCAGAATTTATTTGGCTAAGTTGAGATTTAAAGATGAAGAAATTTTTTATTATGAAAAATTAAAAAATCCTGACGTCAAAAAGGCTCATCATATTTCAGAACAGATATATATCGAAAAGTTTCGCAACAAAAGATAACAACAAACAGGAATTGTGAGCATGGTCGGAAAAAACGCCGTGGAAACGTGATTATGCAATTCCGTCATAGTCGGTAGACATAGCTGAACAATATTGCAGACACACAAATGTTCAGGCGAAATTTTTTACCGAAGCACACTATGTTTAGCTTTTACTGGAGAACAAAATATCGAACGATAAAAATGGAGGTGCGATTACCGGTATCAATCGATTAATAGGTATAAGGGTCCGATTACACCTTACAAAAAAAATATGATCCTATTTTTTTAGTATCATAAATTTTTTTAGAAAAACTGTAATACACTTGACAATAAAAATATGATCATGTTTAGCAGTGATGCCAACTTGACATGGTAAAAAAATAGAATTTCGAAGATTTTTAGGGTCCTTTTTTGAACCGTTTTAGGTTAAATAATTTCTGCTATATTCTTTCAATTCATCGTTATAAGAAATTCGTACTCCTCCACATTTTCTATTAAAATACAGGTCATTTCCATTCCACTTTACCTCAGCCGCCATTTTCAACGGACTAACCCAACAACAACAAACACATCGCAGCCTAGAGGAAGGTAGTCGCAGCAGTTATGATCCAATTTGTACCCGCCGATACAAATTGTATCATAATTGACTCAATTCACTTTACACCTTACAATTTTTCTTGATCATATTTTTTTATGATCATATTTGGATTGGAAATTGTAAGGTGTAATAGGGGGCTAAGGGGCATCAATAAAATTGTGTGCCAAAATAGTGCGGACGCTAAGATAACGAAAACTTTCAAATATTTCCATGAGGCTGAGTCTGGGGATGTCTGGGAAATAAAAATTCCCTGAGAGCTGCTTTTTTATCCTTTCTGGGAAACCATCTCCTGGGATTTTCGGTAAGCCTGGGATGTCATCTGTCAAATACCACTCACCGCCCTTTTCTTCCCCCCCACCACATCGCTGACAATTTTAATATACCTCAATCAGTTTAAGGAAATTTCATTTTTTAAAAAAATTCAATAATTTTTCACTCCGTCTTGAGTTGCATTAGATTAGAAGACTGCAAAGAATATATTTCCGAACGACAGACGCTGCTGAGACTGCTGACGTGATTTCAAATGAGGTCTGATGAAAATTCTTTTTCTCTAGGGCTTACATATTTTCTCTCATTTGTGTCAGAGAATCAGCGTTGTCGTCTGGTCTATTTTCGTTTGATCTAACGATGAGAATTTCTTTGTGTTTTCTGCATAGTAACGAGAATAATAATGTTGTACATTTCAATCACGTGTTAATTTTTAGTTCCAATTTCGTAGAAGAGAACTTCCTCAATAACTCCCTTGTTATAGGAGTTACTGCTTCAAAAATTAGACCGCCTAATGTCTATTTAAAATTTCAGCGATATGGGGGCAATGGCCAATTACTTAAGAGGACGCTATACCTGACGGTGCATTTTTTTGCCGCCCATAAGATTAACATTGCGAGCGGCGATTCATTTTCAAGGTTTACCCTTGGTTGGAAAGACACAAAATTTTGACTGTACCTAGCCCTAACAATGTTCTAGGGAGTGTTCGAAGCAGATTTCCCAATTTCTCACTGGTTTCTTTTATTCTAACTGTTTTGCAAATGCTAGCATCGCATACCTCAAGAAAAGTGCTGTATCTCGAAAACCAGTAAAAAATGGGAAATCTGCTTCGAACACTCCCTATAGAACATTGTTAGGGCTAGGTACAGGCAAAATTTTGTGTCTTTCAAACCAAGGGTAAACCTTGAAAATGAATCGCCGCTCGCAATGTTAACCTTATGGGCGGCAAAAAATGCACCGTTAGGTATAGCGGACCCTTAATAACTTCCTTAAAAACGCCAAATTTCTACATTTTGTTAACCTTATTGCCTCTCCTGAAAAAGTTTGAACCAAAACTTAAAACGCAAAGCTATCCAAACACGACTGCGTAGACGCTCTTGGAACTGAAGTAACTGAAACCTCATTTTCTTGAGATGATATTTAGAGTTCGGTAGCTTACCTTCTTCTTGTTCTTCATGAGGTTGGCGTCCCTGATGTCCTGGGCGTTACCCGGGGTCTTGGAGCCCCATAGGGCGGATGCCATGCGGGTGTACGCCCCGGTTATAACAGCCAAAGGGATGATGTACTGCAACGTCACCAGCACCACTTTGTACACCAACATTACGTCTTCCTGCAAGGAAGAGAAAAAAAATATACCTAGTGGGTTCCGAACCACCACAGCCTTTGTGTATATCTCACTTGACATGCTGAACATATCAGAGAGGTTATTAACGATCAGAAAAATTTAGATAGGATCGGGATCGAACTGGTGTCACCCTGGTGTCACCCTGGTGTCACCCTGGTGTCACCCTGGTGTCGAACTGGTGTCACCCTGCTTTCGTTGTTCCTCTAAAGACCTAGACCTTGGCTGTCGCGATGGGCGAGACAGAGGACAGGCACATAGCGAGGTGGCAAAAGGAAGTTTGTAATCAGGGACCTGTGTAGCTGCCAACGGCAATATCCCGTTAAGGTCAACTACACGTACTTGGTTCGCAATGCTACGTACTTCAAGCCCTACTCCGAAGTTACTGGGCGAGTCAAAGGTGTTTACCTATAGGGGGATGTAAACCTGAGACTCTTTGTCGTGAGGTAGTGTTGTATTTTTGCATGAAATGGAGTAATAAGCCCACAGGAGCGGTTTTAAACAGTCAACTACCAGTCCACATGTTTTTTTGACAGATCGCGAAAACACAACACTACCGCACGCGGA
Organism: Mesopsocus fuscifrons; assembly: GCA_950004255.1. Taxonomy (NCBI): domain Eukaryota; kingdom Metazoa; phylum Arthropoda; class Insecta; order Psocodea; family Mesopsocidae; genus Mesopsocus; species Mesopsocus fuscifrons. The sequence goes on from OX465377.1 coordinate 19,125,124, forward strand.
ATATTTTTTTGTAACGTTTCGGACTAAAAAATGTATGATTTTATCGTCACATTTAGTAGAAAAGCTTGATAAATGTTTGTACTATTTCACGACGCCATTTTACATTTTGACAATTTTTATTTCACTTACGGAAGTGGGTAATTGCAACATCATTTCTCTACTTTTTCTCCTGTAAAAGCTAAACATAGTGTCCTACTTTCACTCGTTCGTTTCGCGTTCAAATAGCACACTATGTTTAGCTTTTAGAGTAGACACAACCAATACGATATTGCAATTACCAGTCTCCGGCATTACTAATATGTAAACATTAGTTTTGTCGACTATTTACTTTCGCACAGTGGTTTTGGTGGAGTTCGTCGAGAATGTATATACAGCCTTAACATTGTGCATAGATTTTACATCTAGATTTTCTCTAGGAAAATTCCATTCATTCTACCTAGAGCATTCATCGGTCCTTAGCATAAAAGACACTTCCACGCCAGTAAAAAGGGCGCTCTCTGCTCGGATAAAAATTTTCAAATAGCACACTATGTTTAGCTTTAGAGCAGCCGTGGCCATGTATGCCACTGCAATTACCAGTGTTATCCAGTTCCGTAGTTTCTCCAACACGTCTGTATAGCCCGGAAGTAGCTGATTAATTCTGCAAGTTTCCGTTTAGCTGATTCCAATCACGTTTATGCGCTTGTAGATTGGTTACTCAATACCCAATACATATGTAAGCAAATTTTCGCTTCAAATGAAATAGAAACAGGCTAATTCAGCAATTAGTATTACGGCATCTGCTTCCATCCAAAAGCTTTACCAATCCTTGTTTTGTTCTATGGAGCTCTGATTTTGCACCGTTCCCAGCGAGGGATTAACCACTCCAGATATTCCATAAAGATTTCCAAAGATTCCCAAAGGTATTCATATAAAAATGAACCGCGAAGGGGTAACCACTCCGAAAATTCCAAGATTCCCTGAGATTTCATAAAGATTACCAATGATTCCCAAAGAGATTCCCAACGAGTGGTTAACCCCTCGGTTCCCAGTCTCCAAAGTCCGTATGGTGATGGTGACACAGCTGATCACTCCCGAAGAAACCAATCCCTCTGTAGTTTTTCCACACCATGGCCATCATCACTCCCTGGGAGAATTTATTCAGCTTAATTCTAGGTGTGCGTTTGGTAGCCATGGGAACACTCCCGAGAGGAACTAGACTTGGATGGGGACCTACAGTTTAAGGTGGGCCCAAACCACCATGATTCCATTATCCACTACCCAAAGTAAATGGAAAATCTGAGAGGAAAATCTCGGTACGACAGAGTATGAACTCGCCGACTCCTGTTAACGGTCCAGCATTTAACCATCGTGCACCCCTTTGGATGCTTAGCCGAAGGGTACAAAGAATAAAAATTGGGTAGTGCCTCTGAGTGGCTGAGCGGTCAAGGGGTCCGCTTTATGTCCTGAGAGGCCCGGGTTCGAATCCCGGCGTAACAGAAAAATTTTCCGCTTAAGACATGGATGTATTGGCTTCAGCCCGCTCCTAAACTGGCTTCGGACCACTCATATTCGGCTTCGGCCTAAGAATCTATCAACCAACTCATCGGCGCATATGTTCAATGACCTTCGCGGTTTTAAAAGGGCTTTTAGTCATTCGTAAAAGTGAGTCCGAAAATTCTCGATCACGATTTCTCTTTGACTGTAAGTGTTATGAAAACAAACGCAGAATCAAAGTAAAATGGTGGAAGCACAATAAGTGATCTATACAAATACCAGGCACGTCCACTGGCCAGCAAAACCCATCAATTAAATCCACAGAAGACTCATGTCTGGGGGCGATTTTTGAGAGGTTTTTAGTTCGAACAGAGGAAAAGACCGATTACGATTCAATAGCCGCTACATCGTGTTTGCTGTTCGCCCAGAGTAAACATGGATTTTGTGTTCCTCTCTTTTGGAATTAAATGAAACAGTACGACTCCTGGCATTGTACAAACCTCAACGACCCGTAGGTACACGACAGCAATCATGTTCTCCCCACATATTGAAAATAAAGGGTTTGACAGCGGTCGCACTTGACTTTCGCGCATTTAGAGCCATTTTCACCGAGAAAAATCAACGTTGATTTGAAATAAAAATCAAATTTTACCTTAGCAACACCAATAGCGAGGCTCGAGTTTGTTGATTACCATAGCAACTGATTTAAATCAGCTTGTTTTGAATTTGATTTTTCTTGGTGAAAATGGCCCTTAGACCGCACCAAACAATAGACTAAAAATCTGTCAAACTGGGTTGGTAACAAAATATTTTGGGTAATTTTTATTTTAAATATTTTTAAGGTTTCAGGCATACTGTTAAATCATTAGAAATTCCACCCGTTGAGGGAATATTCACTGAATATGCATTTCCTTCTTTTTCCACTGAACATAAAGTTACTTACCTCTAGATGAATGTTATTGCAGAACGGCTTGGTGCGCCCTGGTCCATCGGGAATGTCTTCCACCCCGAGCGCGATCGCCATCGGCATTGCCAGAGAGCCGGACACCAGCCAGATCCCTGCTATCGTGATTTTAGCTCGAAGTTTCGACGATCTGGCGCTGAAAATACAAGAAATTATGTGTAAACCACCTACGCCACTGTGGCAAAGCTAAGAATAAAGGGACAAAATATATTTTTTATTTTCCGCTATAACATAGCTTCGGCATGCTCCTACTTCGGCTTCGACCGAGGGGTTAACCACTCGTTGGGAATCTCGTTGGGAATCATTGGAAATCTTTATGAAATCTCAGGGAATCTTGGAGTTTTTTGGAGTATCTATCTATGAATATTGTTGGGAATCTTTAGAAATCTTTATGGAATCTCAGTGGAATCTCAAGGAATCTCTGAAGTGACTACCCCCTCATCGGCTTCGACCAGACTCCCGTGATATAGGGATATAATATCTGGATCCACTATTCGAAAATTAATAATCCATCTTCTTCTAAATCCTCTTCCAAAAGTAAACGACCAAAAAAAGGGAGTCTTTATTGCCTACAGCACTTCGACAGAAACCAATAAAGGTATAGGTATGAAAACCGAAAGCTCCAGGTGGTTTCCATTTCAGCTATCGAAGAGAGAAATAAGTCTTCTGCAAATTCATCGAGAGAGAGCGGAAATATGCGGGAGAAGGGGGAAGGGTGGGGAAAAGAAGGAGGGGTTGGTGTTTCCAGGGATAAATCAGACAACCTCATGTCCGGACTCTAGGGGTGCATTACGCTGAGAGGAGGTTATAAAATCCCAGCCCCATAAGAGGGCCTCCCTGTACACAAGGGGATAATTTCGTCAGAATCACGCCCTACAATCGAGTCATCCCCGGTACCTGCCAGGGTCAGGTATAGGCCAGGGGTAGCAAGATTCACAAAGAAAATTTTCAATAACTCGGGACTAGATGCTTGGTCCTCTTGCTCCTAATCCGACCCATGTGGAGTTTATGAAAATAAGGGATTGGCCTAGACCGGCTGGGGGAAAACGCGACTCGAGCTCGAGGTCCGTTTTTATCGTCCCCGGGGCAGCACAGTCACCTAAGTAAAAACCTAAAATACGAAATTTTAAACAGAGATTTTAAATTAACAGAAATGAACCGTGAAATTTTTTATCGAGATAAGCTAATTGAGCGATTAGGAAAGGTTTAATAAATCTGTGATTACGGCTCCTCAGGTGGAAGGTATTCGATCAATTCACATGAAATATCCATGGAATTTGAGTAAAGCGTTCCTGATTCTATTAACTGTCGTTAGCTCTGGTATTTAGGTACACATAGTCACACATACCTACACTATAGGTATGTGTGTTATACGGATAGGTATGTACGAATATGTACATAATCATCAACTATGCCGGGGAGGGGGGTGAAAGCCGGAGACAGGGCCAGAGGGAAGTCCTAAAAAACGGTTTTAGGTGGGTTCCGAACCACCACAGCCTCGATAAACATTTCACTTGACGTGTTGAACATATCAGAGGTGAATGCTGATCAGAAAAATTTTGGTAGGATCGGGATTGAACCTGTGTCACCCGACTCTCAGGGTTCCTCAAACAACAATCTACCGAGGCTGAATACCAACATTATGCTATAGTCCAAGTCAGGCTAGGAGCGTACCGACTACTCATAATTTCTTGCAAATCTAGGTCTGATCAAAACTTCTTCTTGATCAGGGAAATATCTGCTCAGGGTCGGATTGGCATTTTTAGCGTATGGTAGGATATGGAACCCAAATCCGGATCGGCGTCAACTGAAAATCTTCAAGAAATTATGAATAATCGGTACGCTCCCAGCCTGACTTGGACTATACCAATGGAGACAAAACGTTTAGTTTGCTTATAGCACCATTACCCATAAACTTGCTAAATAATATCAGCTACATTATGTTCTAATTACAAAACATTATCGGTTTATCCGAAATTGAGGTCGCTGTTGATCAAAGTTCGCAAGTTTCAACGCTATCCAATATTCACACAGTTTTTGGTTAATCACCGTGGTATGAAACTTTGCGATACTTCGAAATAAATTCATTTTAACAGTATCTAAGGAGGTATCTTCCGTGAACCTTAAGGGCGACCACACAATCGTGCTTGTTCACGGTTTTTCGGCACCTTAAATGAGGAAAACTATTGTGCATTTAGACACTCTGAAATATAATATGTCTTTTTAAGGTCACAACTTAACAAGCTACGTTGTGACTTTACGATTGGTTTAATATCGACAAATTTTTTGTTGACAAAAATCACACGATCGTAAAATCATAACATAGCAAGTTAGTGACCTTTAAGGGCGCCCGTGCGCGACCGTGTTTGTTTACGTTTTTACTTTCTCGCTAGCCATATATGGCGAGAAAGTATTGTTTTCGTGCAAAATTTCGAAATTGAGATTTTGGGTTTCCCATGATCCTGGGGGTCCCCTGAGTCCAAAAAAGTGGTTTCTGGAAAAAGTCTGTCCGTCCGTCAGTCCGTCCGTCAGTCCGTCAGTCCGTCAGTCCGTCCGTCAGTCCGTCAGTCCGTGCAGTGCTCTAGCGCCTATACCGTTCTTCCGATTTTGATAAAATTTGGTATGGACCTGTCTAAAATTACTGCCGAGGGGCATTTTCAAGGATTTTTTGATTGGTCAAAAATTGCGGCCGCTATTGTCAAAAAACCGCCAAAATAATTCAAAAATCGTGTTTTTGGTTAGTTAGACAAGCGCCGACGGTACACTTTTCAATGTATAACACTGAAAATTGGTAAGTGTGTTGACAAGTAGATGCTTCGAGGTCTTTTGCAACTAAAATTGAATTGGTTGAAAATTACGGCCGTTCTAGACCAAAGTTCGATCGTTTCGGCGCCATTCACATTTGTTGACCGATTGTCATGAAATTCGGTACATTTGTTTAAAACTACGTAACTTAAACATTTGTCGAACAGAATTTTGTTATCTTGAAAATTACGGCCGTTTTTGTCAAAAAAATGTTGAAAATGAGTTGAGAATGAGAAACCACGTTTTTGAATGGTCGGAACGCATTTGGGACTACAGTAATAGAATGACAGCCATGAAACTTGGTAGGAGTGATCTCAGATAGATGCTCTTGGGTCATTTTCAACCGATTTTGGATTGCTTAAAAATTACGCCCGCAAAAAAAATCTCAAAAAAATAAAAAAATAAAATAAAAAAAAATCATACGGGGCGAGAAAGTTAAGTGCGACTGTTGTCGGACCCTTTATTTTCTGCTCCTTTTATGAGGAAACTACCTAGGTATATATTGGATATTTAAATTCTTTGAAATATATAATATGACTTTGTAACGGCTGAAATTCAGCTTCTGACTTTAAAAAGACCAGTTTTATTTCAGAACATAATATGTCTAAATGTTTAGCAGGGAGGGAAAGAATGTCAACGAGGACAGGAAAGTGCTCTCAAAGACTTAGAAGCTTTCCTGTATGGTTTCTAAAAGCAAATAAAATAAATAACTCTCTTCAGATTTTGACGAAGTAGGTACATACGATATTTACCTTCCGTTACAGTTCTATTTTCATCTCAGTTTTATGCTAAACCTCTTCTCCTCTTTACATTGCAAGTTCTCTACGTTTGTAACATAGTTTCTCTGCTAATGTTTGCGTAAGCAACGCAGAGATTATAGACGAATGAGTATACAAGCCTGACAAGAGAGAAAAGAAACTTGGTTATACCGGGATTCGAATCCAAACCTATCAGGACACTGAAAATCTACAATAATGTTTTGTTCAGAACAAGAAGTAGACTATATAGTGCCTCTCAGTGGCCGAGTGTCCTGAACGGAAACATTTTCCGCTTCCGACATGGATGTATTGGCTTCGGCCCACTCATGTTCGGCTTCGGCCACTTCGACTTCGGGTTCGGCCAAAAGACATTTAACAAACCAAGTCATCGGCACATATGTTCTCTGAAAAAAAAAAAAAAAAAAAAAATAAGTAGACTTAAAAGAAGAATGCGTCTCAGTGATCTAAAAGAGTTTAGCGACACTGGAAAGAAGGAAATACCCTATCAGGGCAAACCAATAGGAAACCAGATGACGGTTCTATAAGTTATTTGACCCGACATTGCTTCAGATCGCTAAGTTAGCAACTTTCCAAGCTGTTATTGCACTTCTCGCATAGTTGCCAACTTTGGCCGCTGACGGTTGACATGGCCACAACTTAGTCTACCAACTTTGGCCAGCATAGCACGAAGAGCAAGATAAACTGAGTCTACCTAAACTTTAGGTCCTAAAGTAACAAGTTGGTTGCAAGCAACTTCATCAAAATTAATAGAAGTTACGTTTCTGTCAAATTTGTCACGAAGATGTATCCAGGACAATCTGAAAGGGGTTTGTTAAAAGTACAAAGAAATATATAAGGCGATAACCAAGTGATTTTTCTTAAGGCTATGCTGCACTTGATGACGCATTTCAGCCACTGTTACTATTTTTCATTTTTCCCTTGATTGAGAAGACTCTGAATTTCTCCTACTTATAGGGTGCGTCCCACCAGTTAAAATTAAACTGGAGATTTACCATGTTAAATTTAATTTAAAAGTTAAATTTAACATGGCAAACATAGGACAAAATCTCCAGTTTAATTTTAACTGGGCATGGTGGGACGCTCCCTTAGTAATATTCTATAGGGACAGAACCAAGCAGATTCTCCAATTTCCCAGTAGTTTTCTAGTTCTCCCATTTTTCCCCCTTGATTACTTATACCGTGCTTACTATATGTATGTTCTTAAAAAAATTGACTTAGGGTGCGTCCCACCATGCCCAGTTAAAATTAAACTGGAGATTTTGTCCTATATGTTTACCATGTTAAATTTAACTTAAAAGTTAAATTTAACATGGTAAATCTCCAGTTTAATTAAACTGGAGATTTACCATGTTAAATATAACTGAAAAGTTAAATTTAACATGGTATAGGTAAACATAGGACAAAATCAAAATCTCCAGTTCAATTTTAACTGAGCATGGTGGGACGCACCCTTAGTACGATACATGTTTGTATTGCAATAAGGAGGTTAGTTTCTATGATAATATGAGATAAACTGCTTTGTTTTGGTTCAGGTGAATCAAACAACACTGCTCCCATTTCGTCTTAAGGGTATGAGTTGAATAACCCATTTGTAATCCAGCAAAGTAAAATTATGCATACTTAAACATACCTACTGTAAATCAAATGAAAAGTCGGGAGAATGTATTTTCCCACAAGGGCAAAAGTTAAAATCTGGGAGCTCCAAGAAATGAAATATTATGGGAAACGTTTTGCGTCTACATTCGTTTACATTTAAGTTTTTTGACAACTTCTTTTCCAACTGTTATATCTAAAAGATTCAAGGTTCATTCATTTCTTCTGCATTCGTTTCGGTCTCTTTCGGCACTTCTTTTTTATTACTGTCCAGTATATACGAACGTTGAAATAGGTGTCTTTAGTTAGAGAAGCACCGGTTCGATCCCTATCCTATCAAAATTTTTTTGACCAACATTCACCTGACATATTCAGCATATCAAGTGAAATGTATATCGAGGCTGTGGTGGTTCGGAACAGTCTAAAACTGTAGCTCCCCAAAAATGGGGGAAAATCTGAAGACGAAAGGGAAAACGATAAAAAATCTCAAACAGAGGACACAAATAACAATCACTTATAGCAAATATTTGGTCTGACAGGAAGAAAAGTTCGGAAAATAATATTTCTATCGTTTCTCCAGCAGAACTAGAGAATATTTTTCGTTTTTTAGTTGCGCAAAAAATGCGAGAAAGTCAAATGCAACCATTGTCGGACCCTTTATTCTCTCAGGTTCAGCATCTCGAGTGAAATTATATCGAGGCAGTTGTGGTTCGGAACCCACCTATAACTGTCGGGGAGCTGGTATTTGGTAGTGCTGCCAGCAGAGCACAATGGATAATTCCTGAAAAGGTGTCGTTGCTGGGGTTGTTCTCCTACCCCTCTCCTACTATCCCAAGAATAACCAAAGAACACAAGAACTCGGAAGAATTCATTAATTGGTGCCAAACCTGAGAAAGAATAAGAAACGTGACCCATTACACGAAAACTTTGACAACAGTAGGAAAACTGTGGAAAGAAGGGTGAGAAATTTCTAGAAAAAAATGTGACATAATATTTTTGTGACTTAGGAGAACAAATGAACAAATTTCGGACCTGGCTAAACTCAATAACGAATGAGGAAGCAGGTTACGTGGGTGGGTTGCTGATTCAGTGGCTACCCTGGACAGAGACTATTTCTTTTCCCTATGGTGCCGTTACAAGTGGCTAAGAAAGAAACCGTAAATCACAGGTACACATGCAACACGGTTGACTTTCTTTTTTTTTTTTTTTTTGGAAACCACTGTACCTACTTTACTTCTGACTGACGCTGAAGACCGAACACTCATTCGCTATTGTTTTCGTTTTTTCTCCACAGATCGCAAAACCACAACACAGCCTGTTAATTTCGGCTGTTAAAAAGACACATTATATTTCTGAACATTTAGTATCCTTATAAAATGTGCGGAAAAATGCTTAAATACTTAAACAACACGACTGCGTAGACGCCCTTAAAGGTAAACAGTGGCAGGCAATAGCCGTTTTGTTGTTTACTACAAACCAGCGTAAAGTAGAGATACGCCTGTCAGTATTTGAGATAAAAGTACACGTGTTTTTATAGCTCGGCTATTCAAACAAGAACAGGTATATGTCATTGTGTCCTCGATGCCTGCATATAACAAAGGATAATGTAACTATAGCTACCCCTATCGATTTAAATCGTGGAAACAAAAATCACAATCATTTCCCCACACAGGCTATCCATAAAATATAATTTTGAATGACTGAACATCGAAAATTTAGCGAGGAATTCATTTTGAACATATGCGCTGATCAGTGGGCTGTGAGATTGTTTGGCCGAAGGCGATAAAGATGAGGCTGAAGCCAATTATATCCATGTCGTAAAAGGAAAATTGTTCGGTGCGGGATTCGAACCCGGACCTCTCTGGACCCCTTGACCCCTCGGCCATTGAGAGCCACAAAAACTGCTTTATTTGCCCTTACTATAGGCGTATCTTTTTTTTTTTTTTTTGGCCGAAGCCGAAGATGAAGTGGCCGAAGCCGAATATGAGTGGGCCGAAGCCAGTTTAGTAGTGGGCCGAAGCCAATACATCCATGTCGGAAGCGGAAAATTTTTCCGTTCCGCCGGGATTCGAACCCGGACTTCTCAGGACACAAAGCGGACCCCTTGACCACTCGGCCACTGAGAGGCACATCTTGGCGTATCTTGTTGTTGGCTTTATAGATGAGAGGCGGATCACACCGGTTCGATCCCAGTCCCGTAGAATCAGAGTCCTGATCGGGACTCACCTACGTATATTATGTTCAATACCTCAAGTGTAACGTATCTCGAGGTTCAGAACCTGAGTACCTATAAAACTGTAGGTCCCCGTCGTGTACTTGGCAATACGTTGAGACACTGGCGGTTCGTAAGTCCCCAAGATGGCTGGGGAGCTGGTATTTTGAGTGTGGAGGTGGCCTTAACGGCACATTCCTAAAGCCTAAAGCTACTACTCTCTTTCTCTTGAGTGAAATTTCCGACATGTTTGTCAGCAAAGGAATTGTTTGCGGCAAGCAGCCCCCAGGCTTCACACGGCACCCTTTGCTGTCACCTGTCACCCCTGTCAGCAATCACCGCTCAAACAAAGTCTCAGCAACGCCCTGCTAACTTCAAAAGCCGTAACTCCGTTAAATATGTCAACCTTTTCACTATCTCACAAGACTAAGGGTGCAGTTCACCCCTTCTTAAAGTCAACTTTAGTGCGATTGCACATGGCATAAGCTAAACATACTGATGTTCGTTACACACTATAGGTATAGGATACTTTAGAGAAGAGAATGAACAGAATAAAGATGTCTCCTCAATTTCTAAATTTATTTTTATATCTATTTTTTATCATTGACCATAGGCCATTTATTATAAAATTAATTGTTTAAATAAATTCTGTGTCTGAGCACGGTAACCGACCCGCCACCGTCTTGGTAAGTGTTGGAGAGCTTACGTATAGCTTAGCATTGTAATATAAATTTCTTTTGTCTCTCAATAGAATATTGAAACTGCCGTTAGCCCTGAAGATGTCATTAAAGCAAGCCCATAATCCCTTTTCAAGTTTTTCAAAGAGAAAAGTGCTCTGGGACGAAAAGAAACCTTTTTTGAGGCCCACCTCGCCCCCAGCTGCAGGCTCATACCTTAATGAAAACCAATAAAATGTTGGTTTCTCGGGCAAGTATTTCTTATCAAATTTTTTCCTGAAATATGCTGAAAGTTTTATTTATTACTTTCCCGGCCGTGTGTATACATCGGCTGAGAAAGTAATGCAATCGTGCGGTTAAATAAATATACACCATGGTAACACATAGACTCGCACGACTGGGGTCCTGGGTTCGAATCCCGGTTGCAGAAAATTTCTGTTGATAGCTTTGGGCCAAGGGTAGTGAAGCACGATGCAAGAACAAGAACCAGAAATGGCATTTCTTGTTGTTGTTCTCGCAAAGCGACTCTTGCTCTTACTATTGCAGTAAAAATCCTATATACTGTTCTTGTTCTTGTTCTCGCAGTAGAAATCATTTCTTGCTCTTGTTCTTGTTCTTTCTGCGAGACTCTTGCAATTTCTTGCATACACATGGAATATTCTGATCTTAAAATGTGGTTTTTTGCCTACCGAACGGCCATTTCAAGTGCAATATATCGTCGCATAGTCTGCAGAGTTTCTCGTACAAAATATGGACTGCAATCCATGAATGAAGCTTTGGAAAAAATCTGTCTGGGTTTGTGCAAGACTCTTGCGAGAACTCTTGCAAGAGTTCTTGTTCTTCCAATCACTTCTTGTTCTTGTTCTTGCAGCCAAAATCAACTCTTTTTCTTGTTCTTGCATGCAAGAAATGCAAGAACAAAAGCAAGACAGGAAATTTTCGTGCATCACTATGTATAAGCAACAGTATTTGCATGGGCTCTTAAAAGTGTTTAGTCTGAAATTTATTTAGGTATAGGAAGTAGGAAGGGTGTGACAGCAATGAATGTGAAGGAATGAGTGATATCGGGTAATTCGGAAAATCAGATGATCAGCAACATCCATCAAAGTCATCAAGCTGGACCTTTTTTGCCTTTTCGGGTAAAAAGCTGACGTTCGACGTCTTACCAATAAATTTTCTGGCTTCTTTTCAGTGATAAGAAATTTTCTCTTTTTACATTAATTAAATTTGCTGCGAGAAGAGGGAATTAGGAATTTTGATAAATAAATATTCTTTTCCAATGAAAAGAGGAAGGAAACTCAGATTCTGTTTTTCATCGGGTGCAGTTTAATTTGTTCTTATTATGGTCAATTTCACCACCTCTTCAAGTATACTATAGTAAGATTACACTTGTCATAAGCTGAACATACGATCAATAATAAATCTGTTCGATAGGAGACGCTATAGTGTAGGTACTTTAGAGAAGCGGTGACATCCATCTTAGAGTCAAACGGAAATATCAGAGGTAACTGCCGGTGGAAAAATTTCGAAAGGATCGGGTTCGAACCTGTATGACCCAGCTCTCCTATCTTACAAACATAAATTCACTCAAAGCAAAAAACGTCTTGAGAAAAACAATAAAAACTAAATTAGGGTAATAAATAATAATTTAGGAGACAAAAGGAAAAACACTTCATAATATATTTTTTATATTTTTTAAATTTCTCATTTCCTTCTTTCTGATGCTAGTGCTGACTCTTTTACGTTATTAAGAGGAAAGATTAGAAATCTTGAAGATTGTAAAGGGAACGAAAATAAAATCTCAGCGATGTTAGGGAGAATGGCAAGGATATTACCTACCACGTTGAGCAAGTTAGGAAAATGAAAATTCCGAGGGGGCAATCACTCCAGAGATTCCTTGAGATTCCACTGAGATTCCATAAAGATCTCCAAAGATTCCCAACGATATTCATATAAAGATGAACCCCGAAGTGGTAACCACTCCAAAAAAATCCAGGAATCCCTGAGATTTCATAAAGATTTCCATTGATTCCCAACGAGATTCCCAACGAGTGGTTGACCCCTCGGAAAATTCACTCCACTGAACCCACACAATGTTTACGTTTCTTTCTTCACACTTTATGAGGAAACTATTGGATATTTAAATGTTCTGAAATGTAATGTGTCTTTTTAACGTCATAAATTAAGAGGCTATGTTGTGATTTCTCGATCGGTTATTTTTGTGTCTTCTGCTACACATCTCACTGTAAGCTAACTATAGGAACAATAAACTAAAGATCGATATACTCTAACGAGGACACATGTACTCTACTGTCTCAACTACGAACCTGGAAATCAAAATTTTCCAAACCCGCTATATCTACAAAGGAAAGAGACTTTTGGAACAAATTTATGGTTCTACAACATCGCTTAGAAGTCCTTTATCGCGGCTGATATACAGATTCTCCAAATAGTGTAACAAGCTCATTGGTATAAGCTTGCCTCAGAGGTATACCTACGGTGGGAGGGCTTTGTATGTATATTGGTATAGTAGCGCCACCCTGACCTGCCTGGCCCGAGGGCATTCTGCACTGTTCACTGTTCACAGAATGCCCTTGGGCCAGGCAGGTCACGGTGGCGCTACTATACATAAACAAACAGTATCACATTGTACATTAAGAGTTGTACAAAGGTTTTCCAACACGCTTTGTTGTCCCAACGTCAGAACCCTTCAGGAGGTACTTTGCTTCAATAGGAAAACCATTACTGCGGCCAATAACTCATGGTTTGTTATATCTATCAAAATGAAATGGACGAAAACTGAGTATAATGGAGGAACTCAAATTTGATTTCAGCGTCTGAGATCGGGAAATTTCGCAGCGTTTTCACCCGAAAGCCGCGTCACACAGGTTCGATCCTGATCCTATCAATTTTTTTTTTTTTTTGACCGGCATTCTCCTTTTAGTTTTAGGGTGGGTTTCTGTACTCCCTTATCGTGCAAACAAAGCTTTATCTTGCCGTTAAAAGTTCACTTGCCAACGTTGTGATAAGAGCGCTATCGGAAGGGTGGTGAAAGGCGCCAGCTTTCCTTATCGAGAGGATAACGCTATAGTGAACTTTTAAGGGGCGCACTATAGTGAACTTCAGGAATTGGCGAAACCAACCCTTGGTCTGAATCTGAAAATCCTTTCTCTGCGCCTGAGAAAAAAACGTCTCATTTCTTTCATATTTTCTCGACCAGTCCCTCCAAGCAAAAGTAAAATTAATATATAAAATGTCTGGTTTTGCCTCAAAGGTGGCACAGCGGGAAATTTAGCGAATCATTTCCTTTTTCGTTTTCTTTTTTAACACCGGTAGTTTTGTACATTTACGTCAGGAATTTTTCATCAAACATGAAGCTGAGTTTTTCTGGGACCAATCCAGGATCTCAAGCTATTTTATTAAAATTACATTTGTCACTCTCTATAACGAGCAAACAATACAGTCTCTTGAAAAACCCTCACTCTATAGCAAACTCTCTTTATAGCGAGCATGGCCCCGACAGTCGTTACAGAGAGACTACTGCACTCTTTATCAGCCCTTAAAATGAATAAAAACATAGCCAACGGTAAACACTGCCATAAATTGAACTCTTACGTGGGCTCTTGAAACTCGGTTGGAATGGGTGCTCGGTAAATGAAACAAATTAAAAATAATGAGATTGTCCGGGGCAAACAGCCTCTCAGAGGGTCATAGGAGCGTGAGTCTCCATATTTATGGACAACATTTAAGATCTATACATTCTTGAGGTTATGAGGTCCCCTAGTTTCAATATGAAGCCCCTTGCTACCTCCCTACAATGACACAGTCCTCCGATAGTATGTTTTAATAGTATTGAAAAAAAAAAAAATAGAATCTGTGATAAGACATCAAGTTGACCATGGTGCTTGAGTGCTTCAAGGGGGAACGGCTCTGATAGGTCAGCGTAATTTTGATTGACGTCAGAGGCAGACCCTGCTTGACACAGAAACGACACAACCTCTTGAGTTTATAGCTCTTGGGCTGCAACCACATCCTGCTCATGGCCATGACAGTCCGGAAGCTTTACGACGGGTGGGAGGCGGCCCTCCTTCACTGATGTGCTATCCTTTGCCGTTAATACTGTATTGCCCTCACTATCATAATACTTTCTCTCAGTGTGAATTAATTAACACAGGGACCTACAGTTTTAGGTGGGTTCCGAACCACCACCAACCAACATATTAGAAGGGAAAACCGATCAGAAAAACTTTAATAGGATCGGGATCGAACCGGCGCAACCCGGCTCTCCCTCAAAAGGTAACCACCACCACCTAAACCACTCAGCTATCCAGAGCACGGTTTTCTCAGAAAAAGGGCCATAAGAAACGTCAATAAACAATATTTTGTGTTCTTTCTGATATTAAGAGCGAGCGAGTGATTTTTGTCAACAAAAAAATTGTCCAAAATTAAACGATCGTGAAATCACAACATAGCCTCATTATTTATGACGCTAAAAAGACATATTATATTTTAGAACATTTACATATTCAATAATAGTGAGCATAAAAAAACGTAAACAAACACGGATGTGTGGTACGAGTCTATCGCAGTTGCGCTCCAAAAGAAAAATGTTTTCAACAGTTTCAATGAGAAAATGTCATAAAAAAACCGTACACAAACCGTCTTTACTACAGTGACTCATCTCATGAAAACACACATCTGAATGTATCTCACTGTCTTTAAGGGTCCTCTATACCTGATGGTGCATTTTTTGCCGCCCATAAGATTAACATTGCGAGCGGCGATTCATTTTCAAGGTTTACCCTTGGTTGGAAAGAAACAAAATTTTGCCTGTACCTAGCCCTAACAATGTTCTAGGGAGTGTTCGAAGCAGATTTCCCATTTTTTTACTGGTTTCCGAGAGACAGCACTTTTCTTGAGGTATGTGGTGCTAGCATTTGCAAAACAGTTGCAATAAAAGAAACCAGTGAGAAATTGGCAAATCTGCTTCAAACACTCCCTAGAACATTGTTAGGGCTAGGTACAGGCAAAATTTTGTGTCTTTCCAACCAAGGGTAAACCTTGAAAATGAATCGCCGCTCGCAATGTTAACCTTATGGGCGGCAAAAAATGCACCGTCAGGTATAGCGTCCTCTTAAATGCAAAACACGTCATCTGTAATTCAACCTTATTCCAGCAATAAAATCCCGTTGAGAGCGTCCCAAACTAATTAAATAAAAAATCTCATAGAAATTACCAAAACTAATTTGCAATGGGACTGAAGCATTAAATAAGGTAAAGCTTGAAATTGTCAAAATCATCTTGAGTCGAGTGGCGATTCAGCGAAGCGAGTCCCTGAGAGTCCCTGAGAGTCAAAGCAACGCAATCCAATATTTCCGAAAAGGACCCAACCTCGTACGATTTCAAGTCAAAAAGCCAATTTAAACAGAGGAGTCGCTTAGGATGTTCTTTACGCCCTCAAGGACTTAAACACGTTTTCTTTCTCTTTTACTCTATGTTATAATCAGTTCAAGGATGTACATTTCTTACTAAGGCGTCATGCAGTAGCAGAGGTATGAGCTGGGAAGGAAAGAAGACCGAGGATCAAGCCCTGACTTGGGAAGATTTTTTCTCTGTGAAACAAACACAGCCCTGACAAGTACCTGGCGCTGAAAACCTCGACTGTCGGGCGAGACTGTTATAGTAGCGCCAGGCTACCTGCCTGCCCCGAGGGCATTCTGCGAACAGTGAACAGTGCAGAATGCCCTCGGGCCAGGCAGGTCAGAGTGGCGATACTATACCAAGTCACCCCCTGGTGTACAGAGCAGGTAGGCCCGCGTGTCTCATTTTAAAACATTTAAATATCCAATAGTAAAAGTGTGCATAAAAAACGTAAACAAACACGATTGTGGGGTCGCTCTTAAGGCTGTATATACATTCTCGACGAACTCCACCAAAACCACTGTGCGAAAGTAAATATTCGACAAAACTAATGTTTACAAATTAGTACCGCCGGAGACTGGCAATTGCCATATCGTATTGGTTGTGTCTACTCTAAAAGCTAAACATAGTGTGCCATTTGAACGCGAAACGAACGAGTGAAAGTAGGACACTATGTTTAGCTTTTACAGGAGAAAAAGTAGAGAAATGGTGTTGTAATTACCCACTTCCGTAAGTGAAATAAAAATTGTCAACATGTAACATGGCGGCGGTACATATTACAAACATTTATCAAGCTTTTCATCTAAATGTGACGATAAAATCATACATTTTTTAGTCCGAAACGTTACAAAAAAATATTCTGCGTGCGGTAGTGTTGTGTTTTCGCGATATGTCAAAAAAACATGTGGACTGGTAGTTGACTGTTTAAAACCGCTCCTGTGGGCTTATTACTCCATTTCATGCAAAAATACAACACTACCTCACGAAAAAGAGTCTCAGGTTTACATCCCCCTATAAAAACTTTTCACTCGCCCTGTAACTTCGGAGTAGGGCTTGAAGTACGTAGCATTGCGAACCAAGTACGTGTATTCCACCTTAACTTACACTCTTACAAAACTTCACCGTTATGTCATTACTAAATTCTAGGAAACATTTATTTGTATACCCCTTATAGCTGGTGCATGTTACAATTACATGGCCTAGTATGTAACTTCGGAGTAGGGCTTGAAGTACGTAGCATTGCGAACCAAGTACGTGTAGTCGACCTTGAGGAAACAGCTGAGCACATCTTAGGGTATAGTGTCCACTGTCTAGCGCTTTCGCTTTAAAGGTCGGAATGCTTTGGGAGGCGTTTCTGAAGGGTAAGAAGGGTAAGAGCTTTCGTCTGAAGAATCATTTTATGAGGTAAGCAATGTTGTGAGAAGGGAGAAGGAGAGGAGACAGGGAGTGCTGAATAAAGGCTGTTTAAGAGATCTAGCCCGACTTTAAGGCCTTTCTAGTCTCAATAAGACTAGAAATTAATTTGGACATACCTGAGAGGGTACAGGATGGCACGATGCCGATCAACAGCGACAGCAGTAAGGGTGAAGACTGAGACATTGACCGACAGCACGTGGACGAAGGGGCAGAAGCCACACATGAACTCGGGCAGGTTCCACTGCTGCAACAGCGCCGCCTGGAACTGAAGAACAAGAACACAAACCTTAAAATCATATTTAAGAGGAGAGTACACGCTCTGACGTCATGTCACCTAGCAATTTTAGACAGGTGTCATCGTATGACAGTGGCAGTCCCTTCTTTCATTGTGAGCTTTCTCTATCATAAAGTACTTTCTTACATACTTATTTACTCCGCCTGCGGAAACCATGATTATGTAATTTAAAAGTGGGTGTACACGAATAACACTCCGCCTGCGAAATCGTGATTATGTAATTTCAAAGTGGTGTACATGTAATTCGCGGCACATTTAATATTTTAATAATAAAGAATAAGAATAAGGTTGAATTTCACCACTTTCCGATAGTGTCTTTTAACGAGAGGTTTTAACGAACGGATTTAAGTTATCGTGTGTTTAGCTTACGACAAATGCGCTTGCACTTGTTTCTCTGCGATCGCACTTGTCGTAAGCTAAACATACGATAGCGTAAATCCGTTCGTTAAATCCTCTCGTTATAGACACTATCGGAAAGTGGTGAAATTCAGCCTTAGGGATGTAATACGTACTAAGGTATATAATTATTTTTACTTTCTCGCTAGCCATATATGGCGAGAAAGTATTGTTTTCGTGCAAAATTTCGAAATTGAGATTTTGGGTTTCCCATGATCCTGGGGGTCCCCTGAGTCCAAAAAAGTGGTTTCTGGAAAAAGTCTGTCCGTCCGTCCGTCCGTCCGTCAGTCCGTCAGTCAGTCAGTCCGTGCAGTGCTCTAGCGCCTATACCGTTCATCCGATTTTGATGAAACTTGGTATGGACCTGTCTAAAATCACTGCCGAGACACATTTTCAAGGATTTTTTGATTTGTCAAAAATTGCGGCCGCTATTGTCAAAAAACCGTCAAAATAATTCAAAAATCGTGTTTTTGGTTACTTAGACAAGCGCCGACGGTACACTTTTCAATCTATAACACTGAAAATTGGTATATGTGTGTTGACAAATAGATGCTTCGAGGTCATTTTCAACTAAAATTGGATTGGTTGAAAATTACGGCCGTTCTGGACCAAAGTTCGATCGTTTCGGCGCCATTCACATTTATTGACCGATTGTCATGAAATTTGGTAAATTTGTGTAGAACCATGTAACTTAAACATCTGTCGAACAGAATTTTGTTATCTTTAAAATTACGGCCGTTGTAGTCAAAAAAGTGTCGAAAATGAGTTGAGAATGAGAAACCACGTTTTTGAATGGTCGGAACGCATTTGGGACTACAGTAATAAAATGACAGACGTGAGATTTGGTATGAGTGATCTCAGATAGATGCTCGTGGGTCATTTTCAACCGATTTTCGATTGCTTAAAAATTACGCCCGCAAAAAAATCTCAAAAAACAAAAAAAAAAATTATTCTTGGCGAGAAAGTTAAGTGCGACTGTTGTCGGACCCTTTATTTAATAAGGTTTACGAAGGTGTTCCTAAATTAGAATACCCAAATACAGCAGCCGACGGTATCCACGATAGTAATTTCTACCCCTAAAACCTAAATCGTGAAGTGGCAAACGCCGCTTGTGGCCATCATGAGTGACACACCGGAAAGCGGCAATTTGTATTCGCAATGGGTCGTTAATAACCTCGACGGGGGGTAACCAAGTTATTTGCTATGAATGCGTGTAATCGCTCCTTTATGCTCCACTTCCAAAACAATCAATCTGTGTATGGCGGAACTTTCACATTTTATCGGCTATCCACTGAGTGACAGCTCAGTTTTTATTAAACTATACTGAACCAGTTCAGTGTACCAACTATCACACCGAACACAAATATAGCAATGCACGCGGAACTATCGATACTCGATAGATATCTCATTTTTTATCGTTCGATAATATTCGTTCTCTAGTAAAAGCTTAACATAGTGTGGACGCAAAGTTTTTGCGACTAGTTTTTGAAAACACTGTTGGGAACGTATTTGTTCTGAAATATAATACGTCTTCTTAACGTCGGAACCCAGTTGGCTATGTTATTGTGATTTTACGATTGAATGGAATGGAATTTTTCCCGAAGGGTTAATCACTCGTTGGGAATCTCTTGGGAATCTTTATGGAAATCTTTATGAAATCTCAGGGAATCTTGGAATTTTTTGGAGTGGTGGTTACCCCTTCGGAGTTCATCTGTCTATGAATATCGTTGGGAATCTTCGGAAATCTTTATGGAATCTCAGGGAATCTCAAGGAATCTCTGGAGTGGTTACCCCCTCGTTTTTTCTAAAATTTTCAAAAAAGATGTATAGGTTACCTATTATAGGTTGCATCAAGGATAAGAGGTTCATATAAGTTCATTTCTGTGGTTTTTTGATAAAGAAATCCATCAAAATTCAAAAGAGCGTGGATAGGTGTGAAGACTGCTGGATCAGTGATTCCCGCCATCTATAAAATAACCCCTTACCTATGGGAGCAGCCCGACCAAATCTGTCACACTTTCTCATTGACGCATACATTTGAATTTTTGGCGGGTTTTTCATGTTTGCTGCTTCTGGGTTTCCGGTTTTTTTTTTACCAGAAACCCTCCTGGAACGAGATTTTCCCACAAAGCCTACAAGAAGACATAATTTCTATAACCATTTGAAACTTTTTTACCCATATGATTCGATCAAAAAGTTGAAAATAAAATTTGAGAATCTGGAAAATCTTTCTCTCCCTCCTAGCATATCAAATTTAAGAAAGGAATAATCAAATGGGAATGCACAACTTCTCAAATTCTCACCCACGTCATTTTTTCACACACTCAAGAAAACCCGATAATACTTACGCTAAGGGGGAGCCTTGGCGCTACCTATCAATTTCATACGTTGCTTGAAAATTTCCATTTATTTTTACGGGAAATATCAATTTCAAGTGTGTTTGAAGTTTGCACGCTCTTCAGTGAAGGTTGCATTTTTGGAACTACCCCTTGGTGGTGTCATTTCTTTACTATTTAGTTCTCCTTCACAGGTCCTATGATAATTTATAGACTGTATTAAACAACTGAAAAAGGACAGTATAACTTCAGTCAACCAAAATGGAAAAATATCGCATACTGTCCTCCCTTCGTTTGAACAGTCCTCAGATTTTAGGTGTTCGTCTGTACAACGCTCTTCCAGCTGAAATCAAATCTGAAGTTTTACTTTTCTATAGGCGGGACAAGGTCAACATTTTTTTTTTTACTTTCTCGCCCGTATGTAATACATGGGCTGAGAAAGTTATGTTATCGTGCGAAATTTCAATTTTGAGATTTTCATTGCAAAAGGCGTTTCAGAGGTCCTAGATACCAAAAAAATGGTTTTTAGGTCATGTCCGTCCGACGTCCGTACGTACGTACGTACGTCCGTTTGTCTGTAGCGCGGCTACAGGTCACACCAGTCAACCGATTTGGCTCAAATTTGGAATATAGATGTCTAAAATCAGTTCCGAGATACATTTTTAATATAATTTTGATTACTCAAAAATTGCGCCCACTATTATCAAAAAAGTGTCAAAAAAAATTCAAAATCGTGTTTTTGTCTACTCAAGACGCATTTCACGGTACGGTAATAAAGTTAGAACCTTCAAAATTTGCAGTCGTGTTCCCAGATAGATGCTCCAGGATTTTTTCTTGTTTTGGAGATGGGCCAAAAATTTGGGCCGAAATTGGCCCATACGTGAAAATCTTGGCCCCATGAACAGTATTAGCCGGAATTTCACAAAAATCCATATACTTGTGCTTAATAACATTACTTAAAGGTCTGTCAAAGAAATATTCAATCATTTCAAAATTGCGGTCAATATAGGCAAAATAAAGTAAAAAATAGGAAAAAAAAAACTAGAATCTCGTTTTTGATTGGTCAAGACGGATTTGGCACTACAGGTATTAAGTTAGATCCTTGTAATTTCGCAATAGTGTTCCCAAATAGATGCTACAGGATCATTTTTATTCTTTTTGAGATGGGCCAAAAATTTGGGCCAATATTGGCATTATCGTAGGAAAAATTTTCCAAAAATGGAAATCACATTTTTGATTGGTTAAACCACATTTGCAACAACACTAATCGACGGATTTTCTTGAAAATTGGTGAAAGTGGTCTCAAATAGATGTTTCAAGGGCATTTTCAATAGATTTTCATTTACTTAAAATTTAAGACGGTGACATGCAAAATATGCAAAACATATACTTTGCGCGTCGAACGACACGTCACTGTTTGACGGATATGTTTGAAATTCGGTATGCAGGTGCCTAAAAGGATCGCCCATTGTGAGGCAAAATACTTTTTAAAAAAAGTTAAAATTTTGACAATTATTTACGTAAAAAAAAAATTCAAATTTTCGATAAAAATTGCGAGAAAGTCAAGTGCGACCATTGTCGAACCCTTTATTTTAATGTGCAATCGACGTACAGTTGTAAACTTTTTCTTACTGTAATGTGTGATGCTTTGAAAAACAAAACCTCTCAGGTTTATGCAAAAACTATTGCGAGAAATTTTGTTATGGAACACTTAGGCTTCACCTATCTCGGAGATTTTCCTACCCCATTACGACCAAGTCATAGAAGTCCATTTTATTTTATTTTGATACTGAACTCTCAGAAATCGTAAAAGAGAAAGGTCGGCAGACATCAGCAGTTACTTTTCACTGAAATCTTGACACTTTCCGACTCAAGGAAGGAGATGAAGTTAGAAACTAAAGCTTGCAGGATTTGCTTCAGCGCTAGCTACATCTGGGCGACTGACGACTGAGTCGTTGAAGTGGCTTTACCTAATTCGCTTTGTGATATTGCGTCAGTGAATGAGTTCAGGGAATTAACTTTGCAAAATCACTTTGTCAAATTACTTTACCATTGTTTTAGTTGGTACTTTTGGAGGAATGGGCACTTTTGTATGGAATCTGGACTAAGTAGCAGTTAGTTCAGGGTCCGCTATACCTGACGATGCATTTTTTGCCGCCCATAAGATTAACATTGCGAGCGGCGATTCATTTTTAAGGTTTACCCTTGGTTGGAAAGACACAAAACTTTGCCTGTACCTAGCCCTAACAATGTTGTAGGTCGTCATCGAAGCAGATTTCCCAATTTTTTTACTGGTTTTCGAGATACAGCACTTTTCCCCTTAAAAAATTGAGGTATGAGATGCTATCATTTGCAAAACAGTTGCAATAAAAGAAACCAGTGAGAAATTTGGAAATCTGCTTCGATGACGACCTACAACATTGTTAGGGCTAGGTACAGGCAAAATTTTGTGTCTTTCCAACCAAGGGTAAACCTTGAAAATGAATCGCCGCTCGCAATGCTAATCTTGTGGGCGGCAAAAAATTCATCGTCAGGTTAAGCGGACCCTTAAGACTGCATATAATAATAACAGCTGAGGGTTGGGGGGGGGGGGGGGGGGGGGGAGAAGCCCAGCAACTACACCGTTTCAAGAACTATCCATTGTGCTCAGCTGGCAGCACTACCAAATACCAGCTCCCCAGCCAGACAGCCAGCCATCGTGTAAACGATGGGGACCTACAGTTTTAGGTGTGTTCCGAACCACCACAGCCTCGATATACATTCCACTTGACATGCTGAACATATCAGAGGTGAATGCCGATCAGAAACACTTTTTGGTAGGATCGGGATCGAACCGGTGTGACCGGGCTCTCACTGCTCCTCAAAAGTTGACCATTTAGTCCACTCGGCTATCGAGGCTGTACTATAGACCCTAACATCAACTCCCCAATGGGGAACCAATGGGAAAGCAGGGATATACAAGTGCGGATAGCTATTCTATCTTTTTCTTCTTCTTGATGAGGCGGGTGGAGGAAACCTCGAGGCTCCTTGAACAGGCAAAAGCCCACTAACTGCAGGAAGGTGAGGATAGTTCCTACAGGCTGTAGAATGATTTCAGCAGGCTCTAGTACAGTTTCGTTCATAGCTGGGTGAGGGCTTCACATTCACAAAGAGCGTGAGCGGGAGTTTGCTCCCATGTTCTATACCGCCTGCAGGTGGCTGCCTCAGCTAGGCCCATCCGGTGTATGTGTTTGTTCAAGCTGCGGCCCGTGATGGCGTCAGCTACATGTTTAAGTTGTATCCTGGAGAGTGTCAGTGCCTCTCTCCTCTGCTTTGTTCCTAGCCTGGTCTTCATAAAAGCCTTGGCATGTCGCTGTCCCTCCACTTCCTTCCATCTTTTATCGCTGACTTGCTCGAGCCATAGGTCAAGCCTCCAGAGACTCGACGGAGCTCTCACAACGAACTCCTCATCGGGAGGCTATCCTACATATAGCCGGAAGTAAGAAATATCTTGTTAAGGGTCCGCTATACCTGACGGTGCATTTTTTGCCGCCCATAAGATTAACATTGCGAGCGGCGATTCATTTTCAAGGTTTACCCTTGGCTGGAAAGACACAAACTTTTGCCTGTACCTAGCCCTAACAATGTTCTAGGGAGTGTTCGAAGCAGATTTCCCAATTTTTTACTGGTTTTCGAGATACAGTACTTTTCTTGAGGTATGCGATGCTAGCATTTGCAAAACAGTTGCAATAAAAGGAACCAGTGAGAAATTGGGAAATCTGCTTCGAACACTCCCTAGAACATTGTTAGGGGTAGGTACAGGCAAAATTTTGTGTCTTTCCAACCTAGGGTAAACCTTGAAAATGAATCGCCGCTCGCAATGTTAATCTTATGGGCGGCAAAAAATGCATCGTCAGGTATAGCGTCCTCTTATGTCATATGTTACATGACATAGAGAAGTGACTATAAGCGACCTGAAGGGATTCTTTATCGATCAATCAATCCCATCGACTGCCATAAACTGAAATATTTCATACACAGTTAGAATTAGACCGAGGGGTTAATCACTCCTGGAATCTCGTTGGGAATCTCAGGCAATCATTGGAAATCTTTATGAAATCTCAGGGAATCTTGGAAATTTCTGGAGTAGTTAACCCTTTGGGTTACATCTTTCCACGAATCTCGTTGAGAATCTCAGGAAATCTTTGGAAACCTTCGTGCAATCTCAAGCAATATCTGGAGTGGTTAACCCCTCAAATTAGACGAACAAATAAATAAAAACAAAAATTGACAGAGGTTAAATCCAGACTAGAAATTTCAGACCATCCAACTATGTATACCTGCCACTCATAACTCAAAGATATCTCGAATCTACAGCCAGTGAGCCTTGATTTTAACATGGCCAGACTGACAGTGATTAGTTCTGCGGTAGAGCTCAGCGAAGCGGACCCACGCCCCCCTCAAAACGTTTCAGGGATTGAAGCGGAGTTTCATTGAAAACCAGACCCCAGCTGAGGATCTCTCAATAACCTCCAGTGACCTGACTGTGAATCTGGGGACAAATCAGTCAAGTTTGACTCAACGAGCTAAAAACGTGGCTCAAAGGTTTACCTGAACTAGAGAACAGGCAAAATGTAACATATCATATAACCTCTTCAATCTTCCGCGAGGCTTGAGCTGAGAATGTCATACGTTTTGGTACTTCAAAATGTCTGGCTTTCATGGGTGGGGTCGTTCTTAGTTCAGGTGAGTGAATTTGTGGACGTGGAGAAGTAGATTGTACAGAGAAAAATTATATAAGACCAGCAACTATAGACAGTTCCAACATAACAGAGGCAAAAGCCGACCGGAAAAATCAAATAGGCTTGGGATCGAACCTGTGTGACCCAGCCCTAAATAGGCAACCATCTAAACCTAGGTCCCTGAAGTTTATCTACAATATATGTGATTTTCGGACTCTGATTCAGTATGAAATGTTCAGAAATGAAATGAAACAAAGCTGTGATGGTTGAAAACCCACCTAAAACTGTAGGTCCCCGTTGGGTTTGTCCCTCCCCCCCCCCCCCCCCCCCCCCGCCCCCTACTCCGCTACTGCTAAAGCCCACAAGTCATAAACTCGGTCACATGTCAGGGGTGGAGTCCAATCGCTGACGCGGGGCTGTTTCTGTTTCTGCCAAAACAACTTAGCACTGCTTCCTCCCCTCCTCCCGGCAAAAAGCCTCTAACAAAAGCCACGTCATTCCCGCTTTTCCTCTTAAATTATTGCTTACTTTTCGACAGCAACACAACATCTGAACAAATGTCTAATCAGTTCCCACACAATTCTGATTTGTGGGCAACTTTCTGCTGCATATATAACTTTATCTCTAGCTCCTCTCTAATTATGCCGAACTCGCCAATAAATTTTATATTCCTATTTAAGGTGGCTTTCACCAGCTTCATATCGTGCAGATTAAGTTAGTAAATTTGTCTTCCCGGGAAAGTAGCTACAAACTTTATCTTACTGTTAAAAAACCACTAGCAACAATAGGCACTATCGACACAGAATGGTGAAAGGCTACCACTTTTCATTCGGAAGGAGAATGCTATATGAATAACGTTTAGGGGTAAAAACAGTCCATAGCTTACAATATTATGTTTCAGAAGAAGTAAGCATCCCATAGTATCTCTGGAAAATGAACTGCCACTGCCTTTAGACTTAAAAGATTTTTTTTTAAATCGAAGAGTAGCGACGAACAGACGAACACTATAATTGAACGAACTCTTATTAGCACGAGAATGAGTCTCGTGAGAATTAAATTTACGAATTAAGAGGAAATTTTTTTAAGCTAAACTTAGTTGTCTGTTAGCAGCTGTTCCCTTTGTACATCTGTGTTAGTTTCACTAGCTTCTGCACTACTGGCACTGGTAGATTTAACGAACAGATTTAGCTTATTGTACCTATAGCTTATGAAAAGTCCAACCAATGGGTGCAGCAGGACCAAAAACCTGGGGGGGGCATGGCTTTATGTGAAGGTATGAATGGCTTTATGTGTAGGTCAAAAAATTCCTGGGGGGGGGGGGGGGGCCCAACTCCCCCTTGCAACGCCTATGGTCCACCCTTATTGATGTTCAACCTCACTCTTACATGAGAGTAACATATCGCACATTGTTTTCAATAAAACATAAAGGCTCCCAAAATTACTCTTTGTTTAGAACAGGAAGCAGACTTAAGAAGAAAGAGTGTCAATAATCTGAAAGAGATTAGGAACGATAATTGACGTTTGTGTAGCCTATCACATTTGTGTAGTCTATCCACCCCTGGATATGACTGACGTTACCCCCATCAAAGAGGGAGTATAGCATAGCATGCAAGAACCAGTTGCGCGTGACAGTTTTCATAACCTACTTACCTTATTCTGATAGGTTTGAAATTACCTCAAACTACGTATTGAACCCCAATTTTCTCGATTTAAACTGTTTTGACAGCGCCAAAGTATCAAATTTTTAATTAAATAATTTCAATTAAAATGGAATAAAATTTCAAACCCACTGGGAAACCGCGGTGCCCTCGGAAATACATTTTGAGTTATTCCAAGCAAGGAAATAAATTTTAAAAGCACAGCTTGCAATGTTAATCATAATATAAAAGTTCATCAAGGAAATGAACGTAAGTCCCATTATAAAAGAGGTTTATCCATTTATCGGTCCCTGCATTCAGTTTATCCTGCTGAACTTCAGGATTAGCACTCGTGCAAACTTCAGAGAAAGGAGTGTCCCATCCAATAGAAAGTTACTTCAGCTTCCCTGACCTCAGTCAAACTTACGGGTATCTCTCCTGTATAAGCTTACCTACCAGTTAATCCCACGATTCAAATGCAACTTCACAGATAAGCTTCACTTTAGAGGCTTACTTTGCCGTATTTTCAATTTCCTCGTCTAGACATTGGTTGAAATAAAACGTAGAGAAGGGGAGCATCATGGTCAAGTAGTTGCCGAACTCGTGACAATAAGTGTCTGAGAGTTCTAATTCAGGCGGGCCGAAATTTTTCCCACACCTACAGAAATGAGAATTTTTTTGATAAACTCTTTTAGACGATTGTGACACCTTCTTGAGTCTACTTCTTGTCCTGAACAAAAATAATCTAGGATTATAATGGATAAAGGAACAGTGTGTACCGAGGGGGTATAACCACTCCAGAGATTCCTTGATATTCCCTGAGATTCCATAAAAAATTCCAAAGATTCCCAACGATATTCATAGAAAGATGAACCCCGAAGGGGTAACCACTCCAAAAATTCCAAGATTCCCTGAGATTTCCTAAAGATTTCCAATGATTCCTCAACGAGATTCCTGGAGTGGTTAACCCCTTGGTGTGTACCTGGTGATTTGGAGCCCAACTTAAACTGTAGGTCCCCATCAGTCGGTCGGGGATGTCTGACAACCATAGCTTGAACACACACCCGGGTTTGAGTTGAATTATTTTCACGACACCATTAACCCACTCTGTTATCACAAATGAGATACAATTCAGTAGCGAGGTTCATAATGATGAAGTTAATTATTTCAGTAACGCTGCCGTAGGGACGCCTCGTTACGGAGACAAATCTCTTTCCCTTTCACTAACTAACCGCATCTTCATCATAAGGGTGGATGTATACTCCTTATCATAAGGGCAAATGTATACGCAGCCTTAATTCTCTTACAGTAGCACTTTCTTTCAATTTCTTGCCGACATCAGCCTCCTTTTCAGGAACAACTTTTCCTAGTAAATATTACACTCAGAGAAACATCTTTTTGGCGCTATAAAAAGACTTATTATATTTCAGAAGTGCCTCTCAGTAGCTGAGTGGTCAAAGGGTCTGACTTGTGACAGGTCCTAGGTTCGAACCCCAGTACCAAAACTCCTGTAAATGAAAAGGAAGGAATGAAATCTCGATATCGAATTGAATCGTTGAGGGGTAAACCCACAATGCACTTGGGGAAATAACAACGGAAACCAAAAGACGATCAAGTCGCCCACAAGGTCTTTTCAATTGTTAACAAAATAAATATCAAGTACTTGGATAGCCCGTTTTACCCTGGAGCAAATCTGAGGTGAAGCGTGGTTCCAGGGTGCGATTTTCACCAGACTGTCTATAGAACAACGGGCCACGAAAATGCACTTAATGATGCTTGAAGTACCCCAAAACCTCCCGGAAATTGCTTCCCCTTCGATGAAGTCCTAGAGGAAATTCAAAGGGAAATAGAGGAAAATGAGAGAACGGGTCTCTCGGTGACGTGAACAAAGTACTATCTGTTACTCTGCGTATAGGTAGAACGCAAATAAATCATTCTAGAGTATTCAGGACACTTCATAGACGTGTAAGGACACCCATTGTTCAGAACAAGAAGTAGACTTAAGAAGAAGGGGTCACTATGATCAATGATCTAAAAGAGTTGAGCTCGTATTTCTTTATGATATGGCATAAGACTGACATAACGACCTACCCACTTACAAGATTAGTACTGCGAAAATATTTGTTACGCCGGGGTTTGAACCCCAGCCTGTCGGGACACAAGTCAGACACCTTGATCGCTCGCACGCTGAGAAGTTCAGCACTAGAAGAATATATACCAAGGTGCAAGGTACCTACTCGTACCTACCCAAATTTCAAATTCGGATCAGATTATTTTCCCCATTTCCGATCCTATCTCAAGGACCTCGTTTATAACGCGCTATCTCGGCTACAACGATTTCTTAATGTCCCTACCATTCAGTATATTCACCTCGATTTAAGCGCTGAATGTCTTTTAAATTTTTCAAGAAGGTAGTTTTAGGTGACCGCCTCGACATACCTACGTTTCACTTGACATGCTGAACATTATTAGCAGAGGTGAATGCCGATCAGAAAAACTTTGACACGATTGGGATCGAACCGGTGTGACCTGGTTTTCAGAGTTTTCCCGGCAAAAAATTATCTTCTAATTTTTCTAAATAAGGATACCAGGGCCCACCATTTGGGAAATACTGACCTAGACCAATCTGCTATATCGAGGGTGTGTAGGTAGCTACCAAATGCAAATTTGCACTAGGGGGCAAAGTGTGTGAGCGCAGTTTGAGGTTTAGGATATAAGATGATAACAGTGGATAACAGAAGCAGCCATGTTGGGTCATGACGTCACTTTATTTACATTCTGAATACAACGGTTTATGTTTCTCCTACA
Organism: Mesopsocus fuscifrons; assembly: GCA_950004255.1. Lineage (NCBI taxonomy): Eukaryota > Metazoa > Arthropoda > Insecta > Psocodea > Mesopsocidae > Mesopsocus > Mesopsocus fuscifrons. The sequence goes on from OX465377.1 coordinate 19,154,660, forward strand.
AATCCCCTCTATTTTTTGTATTCCTGTGAAATAAAACAAAATATTAATAGAGAAACAAATAAATGATTAAACGATGCCAGTTTCTTTTACGCAATATTCGAATTTGCTGGCGGCCAGAGGTTTAGTTAAAAAGTCAGCTAACATTTTCTCACTGGGCAAGTACTGGAGCACGACTTCACCACTTGCCACTTTTTCGCGGACGTAGTGGTATTTTACATCAATGTGCTTACTACGCTTCGTGAGCATTGGGTTCTCCGCCAGCTTCTCTGCTGACTGGCTGTCTGTGAATATCACCGCAGTATTCGCCTCATTAGTCAGACTCTTCATGAGACTTTGAATAAACACAACTTCTTTAACAATATCAGTGTAACCCATGTATTCAGCTTCGAAGGTTGATAGGGCTACGGTGCGCTGTTTCCGCGACTCCCATGCGATGGGACAGTTTCCTACCATTATGACAAATCCGGTTGTAGATCTTCTGTCATCACTTCCTGCGAAATCAGCGTCGACGTATCCGTTGATCTGCTCGTCCTCATCTTGATAGAGTAGACATTTTGATAACGATCCTTTCAGATATTTGACAATGCGTTTGGCTGATGACCAATGAGCTTGGCTAGGTTCCTTGACTTGTGCCAATCGATTTACTGCGAAGGCGATGTCAGGCCGTGTCATAGTCAGCCACTGTAGAGATCCTAACAATTCTCTGTACGGTGTACCTGGATCGACTGGAGGTGATTCAGGTACATCTGCAAGTTTTCCCAGGTCCATTGGGGTAGTTACAGACTTGCAATCTTTCAAATTGAACCTTTCCATTATCTGGCAAATGTAGTGAGCTTGATCCAAAGAGATGGAACTGAAGTCTCGGGTTATCCTCATACCGAGTACTTGCTTCGCCTCTCCGAGCGTCCTCATTTCGAAGGTAGCCATCAATCTTTCCATGATTTGATCCTTCTCATTCTCATCTTTGGTAAACAACAGCAAATCATCTACAAATAGAGCCAAAATTGAATTTCCTTTGACGAACACACATGGTTCTTGATCCAACCGATTGAATCCCATCTTGCTCAGCTCATCGCTGATCTTCATATACCAGGCTCTCGCACTCTGTTTAAGCCCGTAGAGTCCTTTGTTTAGTTTGCATACCTGGGTACTGTCAATACCATGTTGCAAGTGGCCTTCAGGTATTTCCATGTAAATTTCATCGGTAATTTCAGCAGCTAGATAAGCGGTACACACATCAAGGTGAGTAATTTCGAGGTTGCGCGTTTGGGCTAATGCTAGTAGCAATCGTAGAGTTGTGGTCCGTACCACAGGAGAATAGGTTTCTGTATAGTCAACACCTTTCTGCTGTTTGAAGCCTTTCGCTACCAACCTGGCTTTGTATCTAACTATTTCACCATCAGTGTTCCTTTTAATCTTGAACACCCATTTACAAGATATTGCAGATCTACCCTGTGGTAAATCCACAATTTTCCACGTGTCGTTTTTCTTAAGAGCCTCCAATTCTTCTACGATAGCCTTCCTCCAATGTTGCCTTTCCCGGCAAGTCAGGGCTTCGTCATAAGTTTGAGGTTCCATATCTGCTTGCTGAGCAGCCAGCGCTATTTTATCTGTCACAAGGTATGCACTTCTAGTTTTATGAGGCGACCTATCCACCATTTCAGTGTCAGATTCTGAACTATTTTCTTCGGGAAAATAATCACTCTCGCTGTTCTCAGCTTCCATATTTCCTGCAGCTTCTTCTTCCATACTAACCCCCGCGACTTCTTCTTCTATACTAACCCCTGCGGCTTCTTCGTCTTCGTCGGAAGATGAAGTGGTGTCAGTCGGTGTACCAGCAGACGTACGTTTCTTTCCGGATGAAACAGTTCGGCGGGAAGGAGAAGAGTGATGGCTGGGAGTATTGGAAGTCCCCTCTTCCTGAAGTGGGTCCTGCAGTACTTCTCTTTGTCGAGGTTTTGGGCTTGAGCCCCCTGTCAACTCAATAGCAACCATGTCAGCAACGTTCATAACGTTTTTCTTGCTAGGTGCTTTCTCTTCCTCTTCGAAAAATACTACATTGTTAATGGCAGCAATTTCTATTTTTCCATTCTCAGGATTGAGCAAGCGATATCCTTTCGTGGTTTCGCTATACCCTACGAAAATTTTTCTTTCTGCTTTAGCATCAAGCTTTTTACGAATATGACTGTAGCTGTACGCTTTGCATCCGAACACTCTTAAGTGAGAAAGATCAAACTTACCTCCATCACGCCATGTACTTTCGGGTGTGGAATTCGGTAGTTTCTTTGTGGGTGAACGATTCATCAAATAAATTGCCGTATTGGCAGCCTCACCCCAATACTTATCATCAAGATGAGCGTCCTTCATCATGCTTCGTGCACGTTCGAAGATTGTCCGTTGAAAACGCTCCGCGACACCATTTTGAGCCGGACAGTATACTGCTGAGGTTTCGTGCCGAATACCATGCCTCTTCAGATAATTCTGAAAAGTACGCGAAGTGTACTCTGCCCCGTTGTCCGTCCTGATTGTCTTGATTTTCAGGCCAGTCTGATTCTCGACCAAAGTCTGGAACTCCTGAAATTTCTCAAATGTCTCGGATTTTTCTTTCATAAAATAACCGAACACTTTCCGTGAATAGTCGTCAACAAATGTGAGCAGATACCTAGATCCAGCGAACGTAGGCGTGTTGACAACAACAATATCACTGTGTATAAGCTCTAGCTTTTCAGAGGTACGATTTCCTTTGCTACGAGGAAAGGTTTTCTGGCTCATTTTTCCTTCTACACAGGCAATGCATTGCTCAAACGATTCAGCGTCATAGTCAATGCCATAAGCTAGTTTGTCTTTCAAAAGACGCATCGATCTGTGGTTTAGATGGCCCAATCTCTTATGCCATAAACCCTGTGATAACTTAGTTACCTTTTTCTTCTTTTCGGTACTTGCTACCTGCTTGGAGTCATCCTTCTTCTGTGACGCCTTCATAGCATGTTGACCGGGAGTCATGTCACCAGCAGCAGTAGGCTTGTCATGATCAGCTAACATATCAAGAGTGTAGAGACCATCCCTCTGCTTCCGGCTTCCCGATGCAACCAGCTGCCCATTCTCAAGAATCGAACAAGTATTCTTTTCGAAAACAGTAGTGTACCCTCTGTCCGCCAACTTTCCTACAGACAGTAAATTAACAGTGAGACCATTTACCATTTGCACATCTCGAATAGTCTTCCTACCTGTAGTAAGATTCACATCAAAATTTACTACTGAGTTACAGTTCAATTTTTCATTTCCAGCAGTAGCTATTTTAGTATTTTTAATTGAACGTTCAGACCCTGATAAATAATTCGTATTTGCAGACATGTGCCTTGCAGCACCACTATCTATGTACCAACATTGATTATTGTTAACAAAAGAGGTAACAGCAGCAGTGAGCAAAGAGTCACCGGTCCTTGAATTTTCGCCAGTCTTGGGATTACTCATCTTGTTCCTTCCGACGTCTTCTTTTCTAGGCGTCTTCTCAGATGATGTGCAGAAGCGGCTGATATGTCCCGTTTTGCGGCAACGGAAACACGTGATAGGCTTCTTCTTCACCGTCTTCGTCTTGCTCGTCAAAAGTCCAGCAGCGGTATCATTCTGTCGCCGTGAAGCTTCCGACAGCAGTTTCATCTTCACATCTCCAGTTGTGAGCTTCTTGCCAGCGTTCTCCAACGTCATCACCAAGGGGTCCATGTTAGAGGGGAGACCACTTAGCATGATGATCGCTAACATTTCGTCGTCGAGCCCTGCGTCCATCTCGCCGAGTTGATTCGTAATGTTCGTGAATTCCAACAAATATTGTTCCATTGAGGCGTACTGTTGGTAATCAATGTGAAACAATCGTCGCATCAGGCCAATTTTCCTAGCTAAATCACTTTTACTTGCGTATAGGTTGGCTAGGGTGTCCCATGCTTCCCGTGCTGTCTTCGATTTTGCGATGTGTGGGTAGATATGTGAGTTTACCGTCAATGCAATTTTCGCCAAAGCTTTTTGGTCTTTTGTTACATCTTCAGGTTTCACTTCCTGCCAAGTTAGCACATCTTGTAGTTCCTCGTGGATGAGAATCATTCTCATGGCAAAACACCACGTGGCGTAATTTTCACTGCCACGTAACCTGTCCACATTTAAGAAAGCACTAGGGCCAGACATATTCGAAAACTTTTTAGAAAAAATTCTGACAAGAAATGTCTGGGCCCATAACCGTTTGTGAGCGCAGTTTGAGGTTTAGGATATAAGATGATAACAGTGGATAACAGAAGCAGCCATGTTGGGTCATGACGTCACTTTATTTACATTCTGAATACAACGGTTTATGTTTCTCCTACAAAGTGCAACAGAGTGTTAAACAAACACCTCAAGCAGAATAAATGTAAACACCCCTCATTCTCAAATCACACCTTCAAGATCTTTAAATTCTTGAAGTTTTATCGTCTGAGAGTGAATTAAAGTCTCACAAAAAAAGCGACGGTGACCCATCAGGGCACTTGAGAGTTCTCGAGGAGAAAGCTTTGACTGGTCAGTATTATGTGACGTAGCTGTGAAAACATGCTATAGACGTTCTAACAAGAAAACCTGTGTGATTAATTGACCTTGCCGTGCCCCAACTAGCGACAATAATACAAAAATCAATGTTTGTACAGCCAGAGGGAGTTTGGTTTTGAGTATTTGCGAAAATCTCTCTGCCTCTCGTCCCAGATCAGTTAATTCCACACCCGCTGTCTGTATTAAATTACTGTTCCGGTTTTTGGGAGGGGTGCAGGATGCCAGATGACTGTTTGTGTCGTAATCGTGTCAGCAGCACGTGACATATGCTGACTCTGCCACAATTTTTTAATTTTGGGAAATAAATTCGAGTTTTTCTCCAGAAAATCTGAGTGATGTGGGCCAGGTTCTGGTTTCGATTTGTTGAAATTTTTTGGTGGTGAATTTTGCCGACTCTTGACCTGCCCAGCCATGGGGGGAAACTGGACAGTTGGGTGTTTTCCGGCCAAATTACCCCATTACGCTTACAGCCCTTCTAGCGCTATAGCGCCAAGGAATTTTCATTATGACTTGATACCAAACGTAAGACATTATTTGCTATTTGTTCACGTTTTTTCAGCATACTTTATGAGGCAACTATTCCAGATATTAGAATGTTCTGAAATATAATACGTCATAAATAAACAGGGTAGGTATGTTGTGATTTTACAACCGGTTAATTCCTGACAAAGTTTTTAATCACTCGCTCGTAACAATAATTTAATTTGCTAATTTCGGTCGTTAAGGGGAAATACACCCATTTGGTTCGCAATGCTACGTACTTCAAGCCCTACTCCGAAGTTACAGGGCGAGTGAAAAGTGTTTATAGGGGGATGTAAACCTGAGACTCTTTGTCGTGAGGTAGTGTTGTATTTTTGCATGAAATGGAGTAATAAGCCCACAGGAGCGATTTTAAACAGTCAACTACCAGTCCACATGTTTTTTTGACAGATCGCGAAAACACAACACTACCTCACGCGAAATATTTTTTTGTAACGTTTCGGATTAAAACAGTATGATTTTATCGTCACATTTAGTAGAAAAGCTTGATAAATGTTTGTAATATTTACCGCCGCCATGTTACATGTTGACAATTTTTATTTCACTTACGGAAGTTCGTAATTGCAACACCATTTCTCTACTTTTTCTCCTGTAAAAGCTAAACATAGTGTCCTACTTTCACTCGTTCGTTTCGCGTTCAAATAGCACACTATGTTTAGCTTTTAGAGTAGACACAACCGATACGATATTGCAATTACCAGTCTCCGGCGGTACTAAAATGTAAACATTACTTTTGTCGAATATTTACTTTCCCACAGTGGTTTTGGTGGAGTTCGTCGAGAATGTATGGTGGCCCTTAAAAAGACATATTATGTTCAACAGTTAAATTTCCAATAGTATCCTCAAAAAATGTACAGAAGAAAGCGTAAACAAAGACCACACCCTTTAACTCTTCAGTAAATGAAAAATAAATAAAGGGTCCGACAATGGTCGCACTTGACTTTCTCGCAATTTTTACGCCAGCGGTATCGAAAATTTTGATTTTTTTTTACGTAATTTATTTTTTTTGGACCAAAATTTTAACTTTTTCTAAAAAATATTTTGCCATACACTGGACAATAATTTTAGGCACCTACTAACCGGATTTCAAACATATCCGTCAAATGGTGAAGTGTCGTTTGACGCGCAAAGTACGTGTTTTCTATTTTTGATGTCACGGCCTTAATTTTCATGTAATTGAAAATCTATTGAAGCATCTATCTGAGACCATTTTCACCAATTTGTTGTTGTTGCAAATCCGTCTTAACCAATCAAAAACGTGATTTCCATTTTTGGAAAATTTTCCTACGATAATGCCAATATTGGCCATAATTATTATGTTGGATAAATTTCGTTCGGTAAAACATCAAACTAGGTTAAAGTACACCTCCCTACCAATTTTTATTGAAATCGATCGAATAGTGCTACCGGAGTGACGACCAACGCGTTTGGGCCAAAACTGGGCCAAGTTATTGGCCCACCTCCATATGATTGTAAATTACCTAAAAGCATCTATTCAAAAACACTTTCGCAAATTTTCAAGGTTCCAACTTGATATACGTAGCTTCCAGCCCTTCTTAACTGTCAATAAAAAACACGGTTTTTTGCCTATTTTTGACCATAGCAGGCGCAATTTTTTGAGTTATCAAAATTTATCAAAAAATATATCCAGATATTTACATTAGGTACCTACATACCGAATTTGAGCAAAATCGGACGAACGGTGTGACGTCCAGTTGCGCGACAGAGTGACGTACGTACGTACGTCGGACGGACATTTTTTAAAAACCACTTTTTTGGACTCGGGGGACCTCCAGGATCATGGGAAACCCAAAATCTCAAAATCGAAATTTTGCACGAAGACATAACTTTCTCAGCCCATGTATTACATACGGGCGAGAAAGTAAAAAGACCGGCAAGAAAAAATTACATTTAAATTTCGAAATATTAAAAAAACAATCCGGGTTGGTGCATTTCATCTCGTGTTGACTGCTGGTGTATTTGTATAGCCAGTCTGCTGTAGGGAGGAAACTCAGTTAACAAACAAAAGGCAATGTTTTACTCCCCCAATTACATTAACTTTTCATGTTCCCGGAGTTTCACCTGCAAATTATCCTTGCTTTCCTTCGTTTTTACAGCCACTGTACCATTCATATTTTTGTAATTAAATTTTTTCTTGTCGTTCGTGAAAACAGAAGCCAAGACCTAAAGCAAATAAAGGGCCCGACAATGGTCGTATTTGACTTTCTCGCAATTTTTACGCCGGCGGTATCGAATTTTCTGATTTATTATTTACGTGATTTTTTTTTTTTGGGCCAGCATTTTCACTTTTTCTAAAAAATATTTTGCCATACTCAAGACACTAGACGATAATTTTAAGCAACTGCTCACTGAATTTCAAACATATCCGTCAAACGGTGAAGTGTCGTTTGACGCACAAAGTACATGTTTTCTATTTTCCATGTCACGACCTTAATTTTCAAGTAGGTAATTCAAAATCTATTGAAAATTACCTTGAAGCATCTATCTGAGACCGCTTTCACCAATTTTCAAGAAAATCCGTCGATTGTGGGAAATCTGACCTAACCAATCAAAAACGTGATTTCCATTTTTTGAAAATTTTCCTACGATAATGCCAATATTGGCCATAATTATTATGCTGGATTAATTTTGTTCGGTAAAACTTCAAACTAGGTTAAAGTACACCTTCGTACCAATTATTATTGGAATCGATTGAACAGTGCCACCGGAGTGAAGACCAACACGTTTTGGCCAAAACTGGGCCAAGTTATTGGCCCATCTCCTAATGGTTTTAAACGACCCAAAAGCATCAATTCAAAAACACTTCTGCAAATTTTAAGGGTTCCAACTTGATATACATAGCCTCCAGCCCTTCCTAAGTAACTGTCAAAAAACACGAACGACACTGTAAAATATAAATATTAATGGAGCCCACCTCCGAGCAAAAATTGTGCCTAAAAAGGCAGTGCGCGTAATAATAATAAAAAAAAAATAATAATAAATAAATAATGATATAAAATACCTTATTGATGAAAGGGAAGGAAAGAAAGCATGAGCAGGACACATACGCAGAACGAAAACGCACTGACTGCAAAGAACGTCCACCCCCGGGGCGCGAGCGCGGCTGACTGAGGGGTGTGAGGGGTAAGGGGAGTATCGATCGCCCGGCTGCGCGGCCCGGGGAAGGTTCGCGCGCTTTCGCCGCGCGCAGTTCTATTATGAATCTTATTATTTCATCCTTTATGTAAACCAGTGGTACCCAACCTTTTTTAATCGACGTATTTTTTTTAAGGTAAATCTTGCGAACCAGAACACACACAAAAATAAAATATAAATTAATTAGTTAAAATCATTATTAATTAATGCACTGTCAACATGTTATTAATCGTTTCCGTATCACGGACGGACGGACATTTCTTAATAAAGGGTCCGGCAATGGTCGCACTTGACTTTCTCGTAATTTTTACTTTACACCAGCGGTATCGATTTTTTTTTTTCTTTTTTGGCTAGAATTTTATTGTTTTCTGAAAAATTTTATGCCACACACTGGACGATATTTTTGGGCACCGGCATACCGAATTTCAACCATATCCGTCAAATCGTGAAGTGTCGTTCGACGCGCAAAGTACATGTTTTCTATTTTGCATGTCCAGAGCCAGAGTACCTACATACCGAATTTGAGCAAAATCGGATGAACGGTGTGACGTACGTACATCGGACGAACAATTTATAAAAACCACTTTTTGGACTCGGGGGACCTCCAGGGAAACCCAAAATCTCAAAATCGAAATTTTGACGAAGACATAACTTTCTCAGCCCATGTATGACACACGGGCGAGAAAGTAAACATACTCTCTGAAGCAACAGCCCTACGTAAAAGTGCCAACGCCATGTGTACCTACCTATCAGGGCACTGACTGCACTGAGTTATGCTAGACCTAAAGCAAAATAAGCGAAGTCTATCGAATGCCCTTTGTTGACGTTTTTTAAAGTCAACTTTTTCAGAAAACTATTGGATAAAATGTTTGAGAAAGTGGGTATTAAAATCTGGTACCTGTGTATTTCCCTTAAGGGCGTCTACGCAGTTGTGTTTGTTTACGTTTTTTCTGCACGTTTTATGAGAATACTTTTGGATATGTAAATGTTCTGAAATATAATATGGCTGTGATGTGATTTTACGATCGGTTCATTTCAGACAAATATTTGTTGACAAAAATCACTCGATCGTAAAATCGTAAAAACAAGAACACAGCGTTAAAAAGACATATTATATTTCAGAACATTTAAATATCCCATAGTATCCTCAAAAAATGTGCTGAAAAAAATTAAACAAATAGCGAATGTATGTTCGGTTTTAAAAGTAAGTACCAAATAGAGGAAATTATAAAAGAAAAATTGACGCCAAATTTAAGTAAGATGGTTTTAGAAAATCACGGCTCCATTTCAGAAAATTTCCAGGCAAAGGTGGGAATTCAAAGAGAGGGAAAGGCGGTCAACCATCAGCCTTCATTAAATAAGAATTCTTTTGTTTTCCCATTGAATGCCTTCCAAATAATAAAACAAAAGCTTATAAAACAATTAAAACCGCTGACAAAAGACGAATTTTTCAGACGCAGAGCAGAGTTGGGTCACCGCACAATGCACTTCATAATTCTTAATTATTATATCTTTCCAAGGAAAACTGCTGGCTACCTTTTTTTTTTCTTCTGGGGTAAAGTTAGGTGAGAAGTATCGTTTAACTTTAACCTAAAGTGATTTATGACACATTTTTTATTTAGAATTAGAAATATAATTAAGTAAGTAATAATGTCACAAGACAGTAAACTACCTAATTTTTTGACGATAAAATTCCATATTATAGTTCAGAACAAAAAATACTCAAGACTAGCTGACCTTTTAATTCCGAAAAATGGCGGGAAAATATGGGGGGTCATATCCTGCCACCCCTTCCCCCTCCGTTTCCCAACTGGAGGAAAATGACACCGTTTTTTGTCAGCAGTGAAATGATGAGGAACAGCCATATGTTTCTGGGGCAAGCAAGAAATGGAATCGCATTTGTTGTGGTTAACGATGTGAAAGTCTTTCTATACCTATGACCTAAATAAGGTTCTCTCCATTTATTTTATTGTAATTTCATATTTCATTTTTTGAGGACACCGTTGGATGTTCTGAAATATAATATATCTTTATAACGGCAGTACCTACGACATGGCTGAGTGGTGATTTTACGATCAGCTACTTTCGAACAAATTTTTTGTTGACAAAAATCACTTGAGAACATTTATCCAATATAGTTTCCTCATAAAGTTTACAGAAAAAACGTAAACAAATAGCGATTGTGTGGTCGATCTGAATGAAGGAAAATTTTCCCTAGTAATTTCTGACAGTTTCATTTCACCGTAAAATCACAAATTAGTTTATGGCGCTTAAAAAGACTATTATATGTCAGAACAAAGAAATAAAAAAATTCAGCAGTTTTCTTACAAAAGAATAGTTAAGGAACGTAAACAAACAGCGTTACGTATACAGTCTTAAGACGGCCTCGATAGCCGAGTGGACCGGTCGACTTTTGAGGAGCAGTGAGAGCCGGGTCACACCGGTTCAATCCCGATCCTACCGAAAGCTTTTCTGCTCGGCATTCACCTCTGATATGTTCAGCATGGCAAGTGAAATGTATATCGAGGCTGTGGTGGTTCGGAACCCACCTAAAACTGTAGGTCCCCATCGTTTATTCGATGGCTGGGGAGTTGGTATTTGGTAGTGCTGCCAGCTGAGCACAATGGATAGTTCTTGAAAACGGTCTAGTTGCTGGGCTTGTCCCCCCCCCCCCAACCCTCAGCTATTATTATTATATTCAGTCTTAAGGGTCCGCTTAACCTGACGATGCATTTTTTGCCGCCCATAAGATTAACATTGCGAGCGGCGATTCATTTTCAAGGTTTACCCTTGGTTGGAAAGACACAAAATTTTGCCAGTACCAAGCCCTAACAATGTTGTAGGTCGTCATTGAAGCAGATTTCCCAATTTCTCACTGGTTTCTTTTATTGCAACTGTTTTGCAAATGCTAGCATCGCATACCTCAATTTTTTGAGGGGAAAAGTGCTGTATCTCGAAAACCAATTTTGTGTCGTTCCAACCAAGGGTAAACCTTGAAAATGAATCGCCGCTCGCAATGTTAATCTTATGGGCGGCAAAAAATGCACCGTCAGGTTAAGCGGACGCTTAATATATCCTCTTCGACGGTAGGGAACGCAGGGATGTGAAACAGCGCATTTTTACATCATCCATTCCCCCGAGCTACTGTAAGCTATTTGGAGGAGGAGCATAGAAGTATAACACGTAAGTATACCCATCTCATATCCAGGTATTCTCCTTATTCGCAACTTGAATCTTTTAAGGCAAATCACGTATACAATAGCCCTCTCACAGTCACCTCACAGTCTTCGTATTAACATGTATAGAGCACAAGTTTGTCGTAGTGTTCTAAATCCTTTTATGTCAGCTAACTCCAGTAATACTGTTGTTTAATAACTGCGTCTTCGGGTTTGTAACTAACTCTAACTAATTTCGTAAGTTTCAGCTTCTTCATTCGAGCCCGTGCTCGGCTTTAGAAGTGCCTATCTAAAGATGGCACCATGCGTCCTGGAAGGGGGGCTGGAATGGCAACTCAGGGATGGTGGGTAGCGACAAAAAAATCTGCCATCCCTCCCCGGTAACGGGCATGCCAAGATTGGCCGTCCAAAACGCATAATGTGACAAATATGGGCTGATCACACTGCGCCTGCAAAAATCGTGATTATGTAATTTGGAAGTCGGTGTACACGAATTGCTCTATGGTTGAAAAAAATAATAACAAACATTTCTAAGGCTGCGAGCTCCCGGACCCCAGGCATAGAAGTAGAAAGAGGAGAAGGCCTGGGGGGGGGGCTACGCCCATGACTCCAGGTTGGGAATACCACCGTGTTTTGATCCTCACGACTTTCGGTTACTTTTCTTCAATTTTGTTCGTAGCTGATCGGCCCAACTGAACTAAGTTTTTAAATTAGGTTGAATTCCATTTGCCAGACGTTCCAAGTGACCTACTTATTCTTGTGAGGAGCGGTCTGTCTTTGTGTACTGACCTCTGTTGGAATAGGGAAGAGGGAATTGGATACCGCAACACGGGGCGTGTTTGGCGTATCATAGCTGGACATGTCCCATCTCCCCCTAAGAGAAATACCGTCTAACGGGGTTAAGATTAATTACGTTTTGTTGACTTTGCCGTGACCTTGATAATAGAAATGAGAAAAATCAGTATTTCTGGAAATCATTGGATTTTGTAGGCTGATGGCTTCTATATATCACGGCTTTGAAGTTACTATATCCCCGGCTAAAAAACAGATTCTTCGCAATATAGTTGTTTGAAATTTTTGCCGATAGCAAAGAGGCACGAACGAGGGGATAACCACTCCAGAGATTCCTTGAGATTCCATAAAGATTTCCAAAGATTCCCAACGATATTCATAGAAAGATGAACCCCGAAGGGGTAACCACTCCAAAAAATTCCAAGATTCCCTGAGATTTCATAATGATTTCCAATGATTCCCAGCGAGATTCCCAACGAGCGGTTAACCCTTCGGGCATGAACGACCTCGACCTTCTCTAATATAGATAGACGTATCCCGACTTTGTATAACCTAACAATATCGAGTTCCGCACCATCTGCGCGCCAAAATTTAAATAATTTTGCATTGGCATATCTCCATTTCAAAATTTCCCTCCTGTTTCCCAAGACCAAGAGCAAACCATCTGTTTTCTCTCAAATAAAACGAAATGAAAATACTTTTTAAATCCCAGCTTTAATTATCCAATAAACTGTTCCCAAACGCAGATTTCGGTTACGATAAAAGCCACGGTGATTATTTGTCGAGATATGGCTCGGGGTGCTAAGTGGCTCGCTGTCAGATAACTTGACGATAGGGCAATTTACAGTGATTTGTTTTATCCCCGCCCTAGATAGATAAACGCGGGAGAGTTTGCGAAATTCCAGAATATCTGCGGGGGATTCGGTATGTAGCGGTGGATGGGGGATTTTGCATGTCCTGAAGAGCAGGGGATAGCTTTTCCCCATTATTCATCGAATTCTCCGCCAACTTCTGTACATTTCTCTTCCGTTCCAATTCAATCTGGACAGCTAACTCTCCCTTTCCATATTTTATTTGGCTTCATTTATAAAGGAAGGATAAGTACCTACTTGAAAGAGACTAATGGTCGCCTCATATAAAGGGGCCACGAAAATGGGCTCCGATGTAGGAACTACGAAAAATTTGTATTTTTGCTAACGTTTAGTGATATGCACGGAAATTTCTTGTATTGCTCTTGTTCTTGCATTTCTTGCATGCTAGAACAAGAACAAGAGTTGATTTTGGCTGCAAGAACAAGAGTGACATGCAAGAACAAGAACTCTCGCAAGAGTTCTTGCAAGAGTCTTGCATAAACCCAGGCAGTTTTTTTTCCAAAGCTTCATTCATGGATTGCAGTCCATATTTTGTACGAAACACTTTACTGACTATATGACGACGATAGATTGCACATGAAATGGCTGCTTGGTAGGCAAAAAAACCACATTTTAGCAGCAGAAAATTCCATGTATATGCAAGAAATTGCAAGAGTCTCGCAGCAAGAACAAGAGCAAGAAATGATATCTACTGCAAGAACAAGAACACTATAGGATTTTTACTGTAAGAACAAGAGCAAGAGTCGCTTGGCGAGAACAAGAACAAGAAATGCCGTTTCTTGCCAGACTCCTTGACCGCTCGGCCACAGACAGGCACACATTAAACAAATATGTAAGGGTGCGTCGCCCACCATGCCCAGTTAAAATTAAACTGGAGATTTTGTCCTATGTTTACCATGTTAAATTTAACTTTTAAGTTAAATTTAACATGGTAAATCTCCAGTTTAATTTTAACTGGGCATGGTGGGACGCACCCTAAATGAACTAAATGAAGTTACCTCGAACGGAATAGCGAAGAATCCGATGGCAATATCAGCGAGGGCCAGGTTAGCGATGTACCAGTTCGTCACATTCTGCATGGCCTTCGAGGAAAGGACGATCCATATGACCAGCAGATTCCCCGTCACGGCCACCACGGAGATAGACCCATAGAGAAAAGACAACAGCACGATGAACTCGAGCGGAACATCGTAGATGTCGTCGAAGTACTGGCTGCAGTTCGCACTAGCACTACCGTTTGAGCAGTTCATCACGAAACTTTGGCCACGCCTTAGTCTTTAGTCAATAAAACTTTGGCCACCCTTTGTTTCTTGTAAGCCACAGGGAACAAGGGGATCGTCACTAAGGGGATCATCGCTAGTAGCGCCGCGTTCACGAAAGTTTGTACACCCCTTGCTTCTTTCTCTTTAGCTACTCAGGGAAGGAGATGCGACAATACTAAGATGAGCATGGTAGATGAATTTCATTGATAAGAACACAACAGGAGTACTCTTTTCATTCACCCATAGCCAGAGTCCGCACAATTCATGTCTTCAGCATTCTGAAGATGAAGCACTCGTTCCAGCCAAACAGGTGACAGTCATATCAGCATGGCAGCCCGGAAATTTGTCTGAATGACCGTCACTTCAGGAGTTCTACTAGAAGCTTGATAGTCTGAATTCAGCTTTTCCAGGTATTTCTTCATTTGAGATCACATTTCACTTGTGCAGAGGTGGACGATGAAGCAGATCTGAAACAGTAAAGGAAAATTATATTTTAAACGGCAAAACAGGAACGAAAAGTTACCCGCCCTACAGTGACAGCAAAAAGATTTAGAACCTACCCAGACAATAGGGCAGTTGCCACTGTACAAATTTTGTATAGAGAATAATACGAGAACAAAAACATTCTAAAGGACGAAAATTATAAGGGTGGGGGAGGCATATCATAGCAAACTTTGGATGGCAGTCCGTTCATTTCCGATGGTGCGGCGTGGGCATCGGAAATGGCTGTGCTGCAACACGGCTTTCCCATCAATGGTATTTCAGCACGTCCTAGCTGCTGCCCATCCCTATGTCCAATAATGTCTCTATATTTATTTATCTATCTGGGATCTATTCAGGACGTGACCAGGAATTTTGATGTGGATCACAAAAAAAATAGAAATTCTATTTTCTCCCTCTTTTCCCTTCGGGGTTTGGGTTTTTGCGCTCGGAAAGAAATCATGTTGTTTGTGGGTGTAATACAAGGATTTTCATGTCTCCCGGGAGGCTTACAGGAGAGGGAAGGAGGGAAGGAAGAAAAAAGACAGACTCCTAACCATGCTTCCCTTATATGCTGTACCTATCTCTCTCACACTATGATGGAACCTGGAACCAACTTTAGCGCAGATCTGGAGTGTCTCTATTATTTTAAGAAGACAGACAATATGTTTGAGAAAGAAACAGTGCTCTTGTCTTTCATCTTGTCAATAAAACCTACCTACGCGATTTCTGTCATTTTCGGAACTTCACTCCGCCAGCCCGTTTAGAACAACCTCACCCAAACTTCCAAGTTTCAACTTATTCTAGCACAAAGTACAAAGTACCATCTTCGCACATTCTGGATAAAAACGGCCTTAAGGGTCCGCTATTCCTGACGGTGCATTTTTTGCCGCCCATGAGATTAACATTGCGAGCGGCGATTCATTTTCAAGGTTTACCCTTGGTTGGAAAGACACAAAATTTTGCCTGTACCTAGCCCTAACAATGTTGTAGGTCGTCATTGAAGCAGATTTCCCATTTTTTTTACTGGTTTTCGAGATACAGCACTTTTCTTGAGGTATGCGATGCTAGCATTTGCAAAACAGTTGCAATAAAAGAAACCAGTGAGAAATTGGGAATTCTGCTTCGAACACTCCCTAGAACATTGTTAGGGCTAGGTACAGGCAAAATTTTGTGTCTTTCCAACCAAGGGTAAACCTTGAAAATGAATCGCCGATCGCAATGTTAATCTTATGGGCGGCAAAAAATGCACCGTCAGGTATAGTGGACCCTTAAATAGGTAGACGTGCAATAAAGTCAACGAAAAAATAAGCCACCCAAAAACAAACACATTTGACATATATGATGTGTATTAGGTAGGTATAGAGATGCGGCTTTTAGCTCGTTTATAACCTATATACAGACTAACAGAAAATATCTACTTTGAAATTTCACAACCTCCAGCGTCAGTTTTGTCTATGAGATCCTACAGGACAAAGTGAATGTCGTGTCATATTCATCTTTTCACCCGTCCATACGGCGCTCTTTCTTTCTCGTCTCGACAGCCGTGCATTACGTATGCTTCACTACCCATCATGCATAACACCTTCCTTTGAAAAGAACCGGACTTTGAAAACTGGAGCCTTTTCATCAAGCGCTACCTTTGAAGAGGTTAATTGCATTTTTTGCGGGGTTTTATATTATGGATGCGCCACTATTTCCATAGCTGATAAGTACCTATAGGTACCTAGGTAGGTACCATCAGAATGATTTTTTTTTTTTTTTTTTTTTTTGTAATTTTGACCACAAACTCGACATTTCTGACAATGAGTTTCTTTATATTGGGCAATTCAAACCCTGTGAAGTAACCAAGAGTCATAGGTATGTCATATTAATGAATTTTGTTCTTAAAAAATCGACTACGGATCTGCAGTGTGGCTAGAGGTGAAATCCAGCCTTAGCCATTTAATTTCTGACATTAAAAAAACAAATCAGAACATACAAACAGCCAACAATTTCCTCAAAAAGAAGAAAAACAGGGCACATTAAGGGCCACCGTACATTCGCTATTTTTTTAAGTTCCGATTTCAAACTTTGTGAGAAAACCATTGGATATTTAAATATTCTGAAATATAATATGTTTTTTAACGTCATTACTCATGAGGCAATGTTGTAATTTTACGATCGAAGGATTTTTGTAAAAAAAAAAATTGTCCAAAATTAACCGATCATGAAATCACAACATAGCCTCATGACTCTCATGAGTAATGACAATGACGTTAAAAAGGCATATTATATTTCAGAACATTTAAGTATCCAATAGTTTTCTCACAAAGTTTGAAATCGGAACGTAAAAAAATAGCAAATGCATATTCAGGTCAAAGAAATATCCAACAGTTTCTTCAGAAAATGGACTGATGAAGTGTTCTCTCGAAAACGAAAAAGCATCTCAGTCGTTTTTGCACGAAAACAAATTCAGAAGAAATTATTCCAAGTAGAATAATCGGAGTGTGACGAGGCAGGCAATAAGGATAAGGCAGCTGTTATGACATGAGTTCGTCTAGCGCTTTGAGAGAGCCAGCTTTTCATCAAATCTCAAATTATAACCAATTAAACTCTTTTCAAGTTTCCCATCTTTGATATTTCCTCGGCTGCCTCATCTAATTTTACTAACTTTTCTGACTCTTCGCTTCTTCGAAAGCAAAGAAGCAGATATTATTTTCTTCCGCATTTTTAAGTGCCTAGGTAGCTCGCCTTCTGTACCTCAAAAGGTGGCCACGTATACGATGCGTTTTCGACGGCGTCCTGGTGAGGATGCATCCCTGGACGCCTCGAAGTGGGGAGGGATGCACAGGACAGTTTTGAAGGGATGCCGTCCCGATCTTGGAATTCCACCTTGACCCCAGGTGGGCGTCCAGTTGTTATGCCCTTTTTGCATTAAATTCGTTCTATCAACTACTTTATCGATAATTGTTCTATATTATTCTTGTGAATTTGTTGCAAATCGGAGTCAGATAGAACTGTTTTGAGTATATTTATTGAAATATATCAAGAGACAGACGAAACACTGTTATTATCACAATAAAACCAAGGTCACATCAATTTCTGCCAAACAAAAGACAAATCACAGGGATGTGGGTCTGGAAGTACCGTGCGTGGGCACCAGTCATCCCTGAGTTAACATCTCAAATCCCGCATCCCAGGCAGGGAGCCAGGACTCCGTCCAAAACGCATCGGCCACCCTAAGTCTATTGGAGGGAAACGCGGCGAAGGAAAGGGTAACGTAAGATATTCCAAGCCTCTGCGGTAAGGCAGTGGTCGTAAGCTGAACATTCGATTAATAAATCTGTTCGTTAAATCTGTTCTATAGGAAGCACTATAGTACATTTTAAAGAAGCGCTGAAATCCAAGGTGATTTTTGTCAATAACAATAACTATCGTATAAAAGCACAACTGCATATAGGTTCTGACGCTATTTTCTTATAGCTCCATATAGTGGAGGGGTGGAAACTTAAGGGTTTGTAAGTAGAATTATATTTGTGCGATGACAAGAGTTGCTATTGTTTGAACAGCTCAAACTTTTGCCGTTCAGTTCGTCCCATTGGCACTGCATTGTTGACGTAAGTTTGTTCCCCGACGTCTCAACAATACAGTCACTCGATAAATTAAATCTCAAGTTGGCAAAACTCTGATTCATCGCCTTCGGAAAGGGAATGAATTTTGCAGCACCTTTCAAAATTTAATCCCAAAAAGGGACATCGCTTTCATATTGCATAGTCACTATCGGAAAATATCAAAGACCGGCATCGATCGAAGAATATCCCAATAGCCGTAATTAATTGCTTCGTGATAAGATATCTGTGCGAAAGGGTGAAGAGAGACGTAGTTGCACGGTCCTAACTCCGGGACGCTTTCAGTATTTTAATAGCCAAGTTTGTGGGCCGTTCGGCTCCCAAAGGAACATCAAATTCAATTTTTGTGTGCAGTAATCGGGTTAAAGGCGCTTCGTTGCTTCACGCATTTCTAAATTTCCTTCCGCTTTCCGCTTTTGATGTAATCTCAGTCCAATAAGTGACGAAAAAAGAAAAAATGCTGAAGTGGAAAAAATTTATTGGTATTTCTTTTTTAAGACTTGCAACTGAAGGTTTTCTGTACTGGCTAATTTTAACTTTTTTTTGGCGGTCCTATGACAATTTTGGAGAGTTTGGCAATCACTGTGAGAGGGGACTTATAGAAAAGTAACAAACAGTAAACACCATTTCGCTGTTGCCTTTTAGAACGGGCTTTACTGGCTGCCGTTGATCTCCGATATTCGAACATGGCAGGATTCGTTCTCTATTTATAACTAAACTTTAAGTACTTATACGTAACGTTAATAATTAAAAAGTTATTGGCTCCTAATAAGGTTATCTTCCTCCTCCCTACTCCTCAAATTCTTCCGAAAAATTAGAAAAATAAAAAAAATTGCTCTTGACGTTTGTTGTTAGGTTATTCAGAGGTTTAGAAAAGACTGGAAGAAAACAACTATCTTAAAACCTTTCAAGAACATAAATTACTGTGAGGCGAATGGTAGAAGTGTAGTTTCCATACCTCAGTGACTTTCAATCCCCCTTAAACAGCCTATAGAATGGTGAGTGCGCTCTTAATACAGAGCTACAGCACAGCTATAAATACAGTCCAGTTGTCAGACTTCGCTAATCTCGGATTAAGGCTGGAGAGTGGAATGACAGAAATATCGAGCAATCGGAGCAATCTCTGTTGTATACAGGTTTAATGGGAACTATCAACAAGAAATATGAGGAGTTCATCACTAAACCAATTCGGAGTGCGACAGCCAAGGAAGTTATCGAAATCATCCACAATAACGTCACATTGGTACATGGTGCCGTTGAGTTAGTAATTTCGGACAATGGTTCAATATTTTTATCCAAGACATATGACCAATACCTAGAAGAGATAGGAGCAAAGAAGCTTTTCACGTTCACAACTCGTACTAAGGATCTACATGACCTTGAGGCAAGCCGTCTCACAGCCAGAGGGAGAAGGGATGAAGTAGTCGTAGCCGAGTTATAGTATAGACCCATTGGGGGTATAATTACCTATAATTGTACCTATACCTACACGTTTTTAAATGAATTTCTCGTATTTTACTTTTTAATTTTTGACATTTTAAGGAGCGACCACACAATCGTGTTTGTTTACGTTTTTTATGAACACTTTATGAGGAAACTAGGTAGGTATTGGATATTGATATGTTCTGAAATATTTGAAATTTGAACGTCATAAATTACGAGGCTATGTTGCAATTTTACAATCGAGTGATTTTTGTCAACAAAAAAATTGTCCAAAATTAATCAGAGCTATTATTTTTCAGAACATTTAAATATCCGATAGTTTCCTCATAAAGTGTGTGCATAAAAAACGTAAACAAACACGATTGTGTGGTCTTGGGATTGGAAATTGGAAAATTATCCACCATACTTCCTTCTAGCTAGAAAAAATAGCTAGCAATTTTCTGAAAAAAAAAAAAAAAAAAAAACTCATTTTTCTAGAATGAAAGTTTTTTAATTTTACAGCAAATATTTACTTTTCAACTCGATTTCAGAATTAATTAATTTTTTTTTGTAAGGGAAACCAATATCGCAGCTACACATTCATTGGAAGTGTGAACCAAAAGCAGGAAAATTCCGCGAACAAGACACGGGTCGTCAGAATTTCATTATTTTTAGAAAAGGTTTGAGAACCGTGGGAACGAACACTTTAAAAAATAACCGTTCGCCCTTCTTCTTTTACTCCCCTTTCGAAATGGGTTGGGGGGAGGGGGGCTAGACCATTTGAGAGAATGGGTAATCCAATACAAAGTTAGGAGGATTTGGTGACCATGAACTGAATGATGTGGCCTGTACCACAGGGTACTCCAGCTGCCCCCCCCCCCCCAAATTTGAAGGATACTACTAGCAACTAGGGCATACTGTATTAAGTACGGTAGCACCACCATTTCTACCGAGACATTTTCCTAAACTTTTCATTGCTATGTCGTTGTCTGAAGCAGTCACCATGGTGATGGGCCTCTAGGAACATAGGATCCGAAAACAAAATGTTACTCAAAACTGCTCTCAAACATTTTTGTTTATAAATGTTTGCACCCCTGTGTTTCTGTAGACAAACAATATATCTATATTTATAACTTCAGCAGTTAAACAACTCACAGTTTTCATTGAGTTATCAAACTACTCCAAACTCGTTACTGAACGTAGGACTCTACAATTTACAATTTTCCCACGGTTAGTTGTACCCTTTGGCTCATTCACAGAAATCAAATTAGTAAACTACTCCAAAAACATTCCAGTGCACCTGTACATAACAACTTCAAAAGTAATCTCTGTAGTGCTAATTTCCCGGTTCATACTTCTGAACTTCTGTAGATCTATTACGGATCTGTTAACGCCAAGTTCACAACTTCTATGTTTTACTATTAGTAGCTTAACCCCCAAGATAACGACCAAGATCCATAATTAGTGATGCACAATGCAAGAACAAGAACAAGAAACGGCATTTCTTGTTCTTGTTCTCGCAAAGTGACTCTTGCTCTTGTTCTTGCAGTAAAAATCCTATATTGTGCTTGTAGTAGAAATCATTTCTTGCTCTTGTTCTTGTTCTTCCTGCAAGACTCTTGCAATTTCTTGCATACACATGGAATTTTCTGCTGTTAAAATGTGGTTTTTTGCCTACCGAGCGGCCATTTCAAGTGCAATCTATTGTCGCATAGTCTGCAGAGTTTTTCGCACAAAATATGGACTGCAATCCATGAATGAAGCTTTGAGAAAAAACTGTCTGGGTTTATGCAAGACTCTTGCGTGAACTCTTGCAAGAGTTCTTGCTCTTGCAAGTCACTTCTTGTTCTTGTTATTGAAGCCAAAATCAACTCTTGTTCTTGCTCTTGTTCTTGTTCTTACATGCAAGAAGTGCAAGAACAAAAGCAAGACAAGAAATTTTCGTGCATCACTATCCATAATACAGCCACTGGACGTCAAAAAAATTCGAGCTTTACACAGTTCCCTCAGAGCACCACGAACATTGCAACATAAGAAAATGCTTTTTCTGAGATCCCAAGGAACAATAACTGAAATATTCCACAATCTCGCATAACAGCTCCTTGCAATGTTATGTTAGAAACTCGCGAAAAATCTACTTACCTCGCACCATTCTAGCGAGTTTCCTACAACATGGATGAGAGATTCTATGCTAGCGGTCGTTTAGAAAGCTCTTTGGAAGCAGCGCTGTCACAATAATGGCAGTCAAAGCGCTTTTACTCTGTCTCTTTGTAAGACGCTCAAGGGGCGAAAAATTCCGGGAAAGTGTTTATATTTTTGTTTTGGGTTTGTTATGTTTAGGTTTCCTTCTCCCCTGATGAGAGAAAGAAAACTAAACTTTTACGCACAATACTGAACAGAGTATACCAAGGATTGAGTTAAATACATACTCCCAGGGAGGAAAAACTCCAGAATGGCTGGAGACGGTACAATAGATCTCATACCCCCCCCCCCCCCCCACCCCACCCCCAAAGTAGGTACGTAGGTATCTAAATATACATGAGACTCGCTCCTACCTGCTAAGGAGTACCGGAGCACCAAAAATTACAAATTATCCCGAAAAATATTCTCTCAAGAGATTTAAAATAGGACAAAAATATCGCGAAAAGTTTTCCGATAGTCTCGTAACAACTTGGGAGTTTTCAAAAGTACATTAGTTCGTCAAAAGCGCGGGAACGACTGTCCGTCTCGATGCAAGTTCGTGGGAAAGCTCGGAAAATTGGAATTTAACATGAACAAGCTTACTATAGCCGCTTCAAAGTTATGTACGTCTTCTTAGGTTGCCTTGTGCGTTTAAGATGGATTAAGCAATTGGGTACCGCGTTTTCGTTCTATTTCGTACTCGCAGTCTGGTCTTTTTAGAATCCAGTGCGCTTCGAACGGCTGATGATTTTATTTTATAGAATAAAACATTGACAGGTCGATGTAATTACTGTTAAATAGATGCCTGCATTGTGTATCACGTCAATCAGAGTTCAGGTTATTGATATCCATAGGCGTAGCAAGAGGGGGGGGGGGGGGGGTCTGCGGGGGGCTACCCCCCCCCCCCCCCCCCCCAGAAACCGTTTAGCTACCCCAGGATTTTTCTGACCAACACAGAACGTCACATAAAGCCATGCCTACCCCCAGAAGGAGAAGGGGGCTTAGCTCCCCCTAAAGGATTTTGGTCCTGCTACGCCCATGGTTTCATCCATTTTCTTAGGAAACTGTCGGATTTAAGTACTCTGGAAAATTTAACATGATGTTAATCATTAAAAATGTTCTAATGTTAAAAAGATATACCTATTCCATTCTGGAGCCACGTGTGAAGGAGACTTGGCAATGTACCTAAGTTCCTATTAATTTTCGACTCTATGTACCTACCTATAAGTACGTAGGCACCTTTTAGTCCCAGGTTCAGGAGCACCTTGGTGCATGGGTAACACCTAAAATAGATCTACATTCAGGTATTTCAAAAAAAAAAAAAAAAAAAAAAAAAATAATAATGGACGAAATGAGTTAGACAACACTATCAACCTGTGTTTTGCTTTTTTCTCTTATATTCTCCTCTCAAGCAAGATGAATATGATTAGTAGGTAGGTACCTAAGCAATGACCATGACCATCCTCAGACCCCCCTATTGCATATAGTCCTACCTAGTCGTTATTCAAGGTAGCTTGATTCTACAGGTGGTCTCACTAGAACTAACATATGTTAGTGCGATGGCCCTAACAACCAAGCCGTTTCCTTCAACCTCTCTGGAATAAGTGAACCTTAGTCTTAACATACCTAGGTATATCTACATCTGGACATACAAGAGCCTACTACGTATGATGGTCACGCATTCTTACCTACAAAGGATAGAGGTAGGCTATCATAAGGAGGCCTTGGGAATTACCTAACTACTTTATCTTTGCGGAAACAGGTACCTATATATGACATATGAACAGTAAGGTGAGGAAAAAAGAGTAAGTGACGAGATTCGATACCTGTTCTTCGTTTCCTGCCACTGAAGTGGCACAGAATTTGTTGATCAAGTCCTACAAACCAGACAATAAAGCGACCACACAATCGCGTTTGTTTACGTTTTTTTATGCACAGTTTATGAGGAAACTATTGGATATTTAAATGCTCTGAAATATAATATGTCTTTTGACGTCATTACTTATGAGGCTGTTGTGGTTATTTATGACGTTACAAAGACATATTATATTTCAGAACATTTAAATATCCAATAGTTACCTCATAATGTGTGCATAAAAAAACGTAAACAAACGCGATTGTTTGGTAGCTATCACAGCGAAAAAATAACGAATCCTCAACCGGATCCCGGTTCAAGGTTTTACCAGGTATGATTGACCCAGACTAGTAGTACCTACTGAGAACCTAATGCACTTTTTCCTTCTTTTCGTAGCAATTCAACACTCGAAAAAAAAAATACAGAAGAAATGCATTAGCAGACATTAGTAGAGCTACTTTATGTAACAAACTAATTAACGTAGTAGTAGTAATTGTATTGAGTTACATACAATGAGACACGTAGTGTGTACATACATAAATTACACGAACGGTGCAGTTCACTCCAACTGTTCCACACCAAATGGAAGCTTCACAGGCCCTTTTTTGTGACTTATATAGTCGCCGGACGAAAAGGAGACCAAAATCTAAGATGGCAGCGGAGGGGTGGGTGCCCCCTCTACGTGTCACCAGTACCTATGAGGCTGAGCTGCGAGCCACAAGCTAAGCATCGGCTATAAATAGGTTTTGCCTGTATTTCGTGTGACGTAGCCTAGCATGGCTCTCAGCTCAGCCTCATAGGTACTGGTGCCACGTAGAGGGGGCACCCACCCCTCCGCTGCCATCTTGGATTTTGGTCTCCTTTTCGTCCGGCGACTATAAGATGTATTGTATTACCATTCCCAGGGACCAAAGTCCGTGTGGTGATGATCACGTAGCAGATACCTCCCGAATAAACCAATCCCAATTTTGACCAATGTTCTGTTATTATGTGTTATATGTCTTTTTAACGTCAGAAATTATTGACTACGTTGTGACATTACGATCGACTGATTTCCGTCAATAAAAAACTTGTCTGTGCCTGTGTCTGTGTCTGTGTCTGTGTCTTGGATGTGCCTCTCAGTGGCCGAGTGGTCAAGGGGTCCGCTTTGTGTCCTGAGAGGTCCGGGTTCGAATCCCGGCGGAACGGAAAAATTTTCCGCTTCCGACATGGATGTATTGGCTTCGGCCCACTACTAAACTGGCTTCGGCCCACTCATATTCGGCTTCGGCCACTTTGTCTTCGGCTTCGGCCAAAAAGAACTAACATACCAACTCATCGGCGCATATGTTCTCTGAACGTCGCGCGTTAAAAAAAAAAAAAAAAAAAAAAAAAAAAAAAAAAAACTTGTCAAATATTACTCGACCACAACTACCTACATTCTGACATTAAAAAGACATGATATCTGAGAACAATTAAATATTCAACAGATGGGAAGAAAAATAATTCCGCTACCACGTGTGACAGGTCCACCTTAAGACTGGCAAAATGTTTTTTGTTGAAAATCTTCCATGAAAACAGTAGTATTTTTTGCATATCGCGTAATAAACCTACCCAGAAGGATAGGTGAAAGTTTTTAAAGAGGCTGCACTCACCTTAAGGTTCAAAATTCAACACATAATCCCTTAAAACAGGGGGTAGGCCAATTTTGCCAGCGAGGAGTCCTGGTTTATGCTGAAGGGCACGGTAAACAGACAAACGGCACAGTTGCTTAAGGGTGCGCGGGGTGGCTACCACGTTTCTGAGTACGTTCAGTAAGGCTTGTGTGCCGCGGGAGGGCGGCAGCGCTGCGAGTTGCGCACATTGTGTGCGAAGACATGAGTACAAAGGCTCATGGTCCATACATAGGAACAACAGCTGAACTATCCGCGCGAACCGCTGTTGGGTGTCCGTTAGAATCACCTCCTGAAACAATAATTTTTTTCTTTTTTTTTTCAGAATCGACGAAGATGAAGGTGAACAGAAAAATATGGCCTGGGTCTACAAGGCAAAAGTAAGCAACTTCTGGATTCTTTTGTTGTAAGACAATGCTGATTCGCTGACAATTTTGTACGTCACTCGTCTGTAGGATTATTTTTCCTGAAATACAATACTCGTTTAACTCCTGTGGATTTTCTTGCAGGGATATTTAGCAGCGACACTGGGGTCAGCACCCTATTGAACGAGTCAGCAGTAATATTTTACACCTATTCTAGATATAGTGGCCGTAGAAGTCAGTGGGGGATTTCTTGTCAGCGATACCGGAGTCAGCACCATACAAAATGAGGGTCAGCAGTAATATTTCACACCTATGCTTACCTTACGGCAGATGAGAGAGACATAGTAGCTGAGGAAGTCAGTGGGGGTTTTCTTGCAGGGATGCTTGACAATGACGTTGGGGTCAGCACCATACTGAATGAGAGTCAGCATCAGGTCATACACACTGTCCAGGTCGGCAGGGATCCGCGTGTTCTTCACCATTTCCACCGTGTTGTGGAGGATATGCCGCCTTCCTTGGGACACCTGCACAAGAACATTTTCTGCTGAGCCAAAGAGAGTCTCTAGATATATGCTTCCTCTAGAGTCTCTAGATATATAGGTATGCTTACGACAGGGATGTAATGGCTTCTGTCAACTCCTGAAACTCTTTCTCCCCAATCGGGCGCTCAGAATTTATAACTTGGTGTCCTCTTTTTCTTAAGCGAAGGAAAAATTCTACGTACCCCAACATTAGGATCAAGTCCGTACTGAAGTAGCAGAATAAGCAGATTGCGGATGAATTCAAAGTTGAGACTTTTCTCCACTTCACGACTGAGGGCAATGTTCTCCGATGCCGTAAACACCAGGATGTGCAAAGGGGTCAGGTTGGATCGGGTAGAACAATTCGGGTTGGCGCCGTGCTTGCACAAGATACGGAGGGAGTTGAGGTAACATACCTGAAGGTCCAACAAATGATCCAAAATCACTTGGTCATACTTTTCGTAAGTAAAAAACTCTCCTAAATGCTATGTTCGATGAATAATTTGGGACAAGTTCCAGAACACCTTATCTCCACATGGGAAAATATGGAACACTACCTTATCTTTTGTCTGTTTACTGGACCCATACGGCCTTCTCTCAATCTTCTGTTATCAGCTGATTCGTCACTATTTGACGGTCACGCCGGTTCGATCTCGAGCCTATCAAATATTTTTTCTGATCGGCATTCACCTCTGATATGTTCTGCATCGAGGCTGTGGAGGTTCGGAATGCATCTAAAACCATAGGTCCCAATCGTGTATGAACACGATACCTGGGGAGCTGGATTTGTTGATCCAGTTCCTGGGCTCGTCCCGTCCTACTAACTAACTACGAAAGTATTCTTAATAAAGACTACACGTACCTTCATTGAATGGGTGAACTGGTTAAGGGGGTCCTTGTTGATCAGTGGCACCAGACAGACCATAAGCGGGACGCTGCCGTCCCTTCCTGCCACGTTGGGGTTGCCGCCATCTTGTAGCAGCATATTAAGGAGGTCATAACGGAATTCTAAGTCTCTGACGTGCCTCAGCACATACGCTAGCGCACTATTGCCCTGCTGGTTGATAGAAGGACGGGCTCCGTTTTGTAACAAAAATCGAACCTGAAAAAAATATAAAGAACTAAATTTTTCGATTTATTTTAAACATCAGAAAAATACCTGTAAATTACTTAAAACCGGACGGCTGCCTCTTCTGTTCTTAGCCTTAAATGATGAAAATAAACTTACCAAATGCATCATATCCCATTTGTTCCAGGGTAGATTGTCGTTTTGGTACCCGTACCTGGCTTCTTCCAAAGCATACCGCACGATCAATGCTGAAAATCATCAAGTTGCTTTGAACCAACAGTATTCCACATTAAGGGCGTGTACGCAGTCGTGTTTGTTTACGATTTTTTCTGCACATTTTATGAGGAGAAAAAAACGTAAACAAACGCGATTGTATGGTCGCTCTTAATAACTACAATAATAATTAATATGAATATCATTTATGGTCACTAGGAGGGACGTCAGCGTTTACCCAATAAATCTCGTTCTAGCAAACAACTTCTTATCCTTGTTCTTGCAACCAAAACTAAATCTTCATGCTCTTGTTCTTGTTCATGTAAGAGATGCAGGACAAGAGCAAGATAAGAAATTTTCGTGCTTTACTAGTCGTAGACTCCATTGTGTGGGCACTTTACTGGCCGATCTTTCAGTGACCGGCGACTGGCCTTGGTGTACCTGAAGCAGATAACGTACCATGGAGAGGGGTGTTGCCCAGGCTATCTGGAGCATTGATCAGGTCCCTCAGCCCCGAGTCCAGCAGCACCTTACACGTCTGTAGCGTATCGTCAGCGCACTTCCTCCCCAACAGGAACAGAATATGCAGCAGCGTCATTTGCTCTGTTGCAGTCACTACTGTTGTCGAAGCATGGTTCCTATAACAAACAACAAACAACGCTTGAGGTTACGGTTCGAGTCACAGCGAAGACAATTTTTTTTAGACAGCCCATTGTGGGATGGAATACACATTTGTTTACGTTTGTTCGACCATTTTTGAAGATACATAAGGGCAGATATTGAATGGCTATGAGGTAATTTTGCGATCATGTGATATTTGTCAGTAAATTTGTCTAAAATAACTCGATCATAAATTTACGACATAGCATGTTAATTTCTGACGCTAAAAACATTTAAATATCCAATAATTTCCCCCCAAAATATGGGAAGAAAAATCTTTCTGCTGCCACGTGTTTCACGATTGTGTTTACGCCTACAATTACTTACGATATAAGGAGTTGTAGGAACTTGTCATGGTGTAGCACAGCATGGTGTACAGGGTAATATTCATCATAGCACATGTTAATTTCTTCGGACCGCTCGGTCACTAATAAGGAGGCGCAGTTCCAGGCCGCCCTCTCGCACGCTACATGCAGTAATGGCCGCTTCTGACTGAAAGGAGACGAGTGTTCCTCTTTGGACCCCATCAGCATTTGAAGAGTTTGTACCTGAAGGGGAAGAAAAACAATGAGAACAGCTTCGATAGCCGAGTGGTCTCTAAATGGTTGATTTTAAAGGAACCGTAGTGTACACACGAGGCTGGGGAGCTAGAACGCACGACGTTCAGAGAACATAATGCGCTGATGAGTAGGTTTGGCAGATGTTTTTGGCCGAAGCCGAATATTAGTGGGCCGAAGCCAGTTTAGGAGTGGGCCAAAGCCTAGACATCCATGTCGGAAGCGGAAAATTTTTCCGTTCCGCCGGGATTCGAACCCGGACCTCTCAGGACACAAAGCGGACCCCTTGACCACTGAGAGGCACATCTGGGGAGCTAGTATTTGACAGTGCTGCCACCTGAGCAATTCTTGGAATGGTTTAGTTGCTAGGTTTGTTCCCCTGTCCCTCTACAACTAAGGGAAGCCCAGAGTTAGAATTTCTGATTAACATACCTCATCGCTATCGATGCAGTACAGGATGGCAGTCTGTAGCTTATCGCTGCCTCTATCTGAATAAACGTCATCATGCGCCGTGGTGAGTTTCCCGCGCTCCTCACAGTGCTGACTATGTGGGCCAGGCCAGCACATCCGAGCTTCCACGTCAAGCCTGGCTCCATGCCTGATTAACTCCATGACGATCTCCTCATGACTGAAACGGAGACATTAATGAAATATTCGACCTATTAAGTATCTTGCCTCACGGAGAGATGCTATAGGTAGCCCATGCGGCTCGTTATTGCTGAGCCACAGAACGTGATACATATAGTGCGTGGAACGGATGAGATCCCGGAGCAAGGTGTACTCGGTATCTCACTTTAAGGTTGTGCTTCTACTGATGGTGCATTACGGGTCACCACAAAATCCTGTTAGTTTATGTTTCTTTTCCGACCAGAAGAAAAAACATAAAGAAAAAACAGGATTGTGTGGACACTCCTGACAATCAGCACTGTTTCTCCTGTCTTAAGTAAATAAGTTAGATGATTACCCCTTGTAGCAGGCTATATGGAGGGGTAGAGAACATGCTCCCCTGTTCAGATCTGGGTTCCTAGCCAGGATCCACCGCACCAGCTCGATGTTATTGATCCCCACGCACTTCTGCAGCAGGTTGTACCCCTCTTCATTGTGCACCACCAGGATATTTTCATTCTGAAAATAAAGCTATGAATAATGGAAGACGGAAACTCAGAAGAAAGAGGATTTTCTCATGTAATTTTTCTCGGCTACGGACCAATCCCGATCTATGCTGGTCAAGGTAAACACAACTGCCATGATTCTGATCATATTATTTCCAGGACGTATCTTCTGCGGCTACCTAAGTTTGGTCAATACCCTAGGTATTTCGGAGAGAATTCCGTCAAGGCGGTGCACTGTGATTCGGGGGTTCGCCCTCAGCGCATCGAACAAAAGGAGTATCCTTTCCCTTGTCTCTTCCGATGACTCCCCACGGTGGTTTCCGACCGACAGCAGAGCGCTGCCAGACTTGAAGAATCGACTCAGTGTTCGGCCCATCCCCCACGACGGGTCTATGTATTGGTACAGGCAGCAAAGACATCGCCGCCCTGAAAAAAGATGGTACCTATAAAAAGGTCACTTTTTAGTGGATTTATACCATAGGCTGCTGCGTCTCAACAGGCAAGTCTTTCTTTAAGCTGAGGCGCCTATTGCTCCTTGCATTCAGCAAAAAAATTCCCGGGACCGGGATTCGATGGCAGGCCCTCAGTCGCGCAAGTATAGCGTTCTCTCACTAGACTACATCACCGGACATGGCTTTATTACAGTCGGACCCCTCACTTGTCCCTCAAAAATAAAAAACAACTTACGGACTCTTTTATAATTGCTTTTCGGATGGCACCAACAGAATCTGGTGCCCATTCTCACCAACTAAGACGTACTGCTTGCCTTGAGCCCTATTCTAAGTACGTACTGCAGCCATAAAACTTCCCTCCAGTGGATTATCCGTTACGTAACCACATTTTTACAGTAAAGGGGTTACCACCCCTAGGTGTCAGTTACAACCCTACCACTGTCCTTTTATTTCCCTTTGTTGTTGTCGTGTAAGTGATGTTTTTGTTTGTTTTTAAGAGTGAGTGACCTATATTTGGTTACATTACTTAGGTACATAATACCTAAGTACCTACTTATGTTCCGCTAAGGTGTAAAGCCACGTACCCTCTATCGAGGTTTTTCTGACAGGCTCTGATATGTTCAGCATGTCAAGTGCAATGTACATCGAGGCTGCGGTGGTTCGGAACCCACTTAATTGTATGACCCTCTCACTCCACGATAGCTGGGGCTGGGGAGCTGGTATTTGATGGTGCTGACAGCTGAGGATGATGGATTATTTCAGCTGGGCTTGTTCCCCCAACCCAATACTACTAGGTACTATATACTATCTAGGTAGGTGGGTCCTACCTGTTTGGGTAGAAGGTAGGTACAAGTATACTTATAGTAGGTAGGTAGGTAACGAACCAAAATTGAAACTCACCATGGTCACTTCCTCACTGACAGACATCAACGCTACTTCACCACCATTTTAGTCACTTAATTTTCCAGGCATATATCTAGAGCTCATGAATATTCAATCGTTTGGTTATCAAAATTTTAACCAGGCTTCCTATAAAGCTTAACAACTAATGACGTCATGAAACTTTGGAGGAATCAAAACACAGAAAATTAAGGCTCACTGACAGGTCAAATCCAAATTTTTACATTAAAAATAAATTCTACATCGGTTTACACATACAAATTGAGTTTGTAATACAAAATAACTTGACTAATTGAAAAAATAAAAATTATTTTCTTTTTGTTATTTTCAGGTTTGATGCTTAGCAGAAGACGCAATTGACGTCATTGCAACTACGTTAGTCGTTGAACGATCCATTTGGAACCTAATCTAATACCTATCTAAATATATAATATATTTTTTTAAAAAAACTTCTTTAGAATCTTCTTTTTAAAAATGTTTTAAATAATTAATTAATAATATATTGGATAACATGTTCTATTTTTGGTAGAGATAAAGTGCTTAATATGATTCTTGTTTTGGCGGGAATTTTAAAATAGTTTTTTTTACGCTTGTAACTCACAACTGAAGATAGAAAAAATCAGAAAATCGAAGCCTAATGCATTTTTGTTCTTCTTTATTATGTACTGGAAACTTACCAGTACAATTATTCAATCTGGAAATCTGAACGAGAGAGGTAGGTGCATTTTTAACTGACAATACAACCTGAAGAAAGTGGCAAGTAGGTAGATGAATATTTTTAATGGGCAGGTAAGAAATAAAATATACAATAACAAAGTTTATGCTTGATACGGAATAAGGCTCTAACGTATCTTTTTGCAGAAATAATTTATTTCGTTGACAGGAAACGGGAACTGACGTAGGGAGTCACCCCACTACGCCAAGTGTCGAATCACCAAAATTATGTAACAAGATTATTTCAGGGAGCCGTATTACGCATTATA
Source organism: Mesopsocus fuscifrons (assembly GCA_950004255.1). Classification (NCBI taxonomy): domain Eukaryota; kingdom Metazoa; phylum Arthropoda; class Insecta; order Psocodea; family Mesopsocidae; genus Mesopsocus; species Mesopsocus fuscifrons. Next base: position 19,187,063 of record OX465377.1, read on the forward strand.
TTCCTACATAGCTTTCTAAAGTAAAATATATAGATGTAAAGTAAATAAAATAAATTCGAATGCTGGTGATTCGACATTTGCCATAGTACGCCTTCATGCAGTAGGTACCTCAGTAATATCAATATAAGAGGTAGATCGGTGGTAAAAACCAGATCGAGTTATGAGACTGTTGAATTACTATAGTGAAATAATTTGCTGGCAAAATCTTCTGTAATATTACATTTTTTTCTGGCATCTTTCTAGGGAAACTATCCTCAAAAACATTATCAAACTATCACGAGTGAAATCTGCCGAAGATGCTAAAAGATAGGTCTATATTACTTTTCAGAACAAAAGAAAACGAAGTAAAATTTCCAAGGAGACATACCAGTAAAAAATGTAAACAAATTTTTGTTGAGTACTCAATCGTAAGTTTTGTTACCATTAAATTAATTGACTTCTTTCTCTTACATCCCACACAATGCACTAGTGTCACGTCAAACTTCACCGGCAATAAAAATTATAACTAAGGTTGATAATTTGGACGATCCTCAGTTAAATGTAACTTTCGATTAGTGTAATGTTTACCTTACGAACTTAATCCGCGGGCTGGATTAACTGAGACTTGTTTCCACCCTAAATACACAAACTAATGTAGCTACTAGAAGTATTCATCATTTCAGGCAGCAGATACCTTACAGTGGTCCGATCACGTTTCTCTCGTTCGATACTACATTTGCTCCCGAGAAAGCTAAACACAGTGTCCTAATGTCAGCCATTTGTTTTGCGTTCGAATAGCACACCATGTTTAGCTTATAGAGCAGCCACGGCCAATGGCGGTACCGCAATTACCAGTTTACTCAGTGCCGTACCAATAGTGTACCTGTAGCCCTTTAAAATTCTGAATACGACGGATCGAGACATAGTTCTTCTGCTTAGCTCCCTTCACACAGGCAGATTTAAAGCTTATACCAGCGAATAACAAACAAACTGCCCAGTAATCTGCTGAGGGGAGATAAGCACAAGAACATTTCAAATGAGTTTTGTTTCTCTATGGTTTGAAAACGAAATAAGCAATTAAATAATTAGTGACGTTTTCTTTCCTGACCATTAGGTGACTGGTGGATAAAATAATTATTTCTGAGGACTATAAACAAGGCAGGCAGGCGCGGTGACAAAAGAAGACAAAGTACGCCATACCTACCTACCTACCTACCTGCGATTTGAAGAATCGTGAGCTAACAGTGTCATAAGTCATAATTAACAAATATAATGTGAACTTTAGTATCAAGGAAGCTCTGTGTACTCTATAAACGGCTAAACTCTAAACTATCGTAATTTTTTATACTCCTCAAAAATAAGCCCACCCACCAGTACCTCCTAATTTTGAAGATTTTGGTATTTTTGTCCTTAAAGTAACAATAATAATTTCATATTAACAGTTTCACACATCTAACACTGTACATACCGCGCTATTTGATGACGTTTCTGAACGAGGAAATCGTTCGATTGTTCTGAAATACAATATTTGTTTTTTAAGGTCATTACAATACAAACAAACCTCCAACAGTTCAAAGATGTCACTCAGTAGCGTCAACAGACAGCATTGTATCTACAGCCTTAAAAGGAAAAAAATTCCTCAGTATCGGACTCGATGTCCCGGGCACTTTCTTAACGACGCCATCAAGCCAAATCGCAACCTCCAGAGATATTCATACTGTTAAACAAAGTATTTAGCTTATAGATCCATCCACATCAGAAAAGGTTCCATAAGCTAAGCATTTTGTTTCTACGTTCGGCTGGCGATGAGGCTTGAGACACTTCAAGACGAAAATATAGTCCTTGACGAAACGTAGCCTTGAAATTTCGGTTCAATGCATCTGCACAACAAACGTGGACACTTGCACAAACGCCTTCAACAGGAATTTCAAGGACTTGTGACGTCAATGGGTATACCTTCCTCTTAAGAAGGAGTAGTCTAGTCGTCGTCTTCCACATCTTCATCAGTGGTGTAGTCGCTGAGGCCTGAACCCTCGGACTTCTTCTCTTCAGTGTCGGAAACATTGTCCCATTGAGGATGTTCGGATACAGGGGCTGGCGCTTCCTTCACGTCCAGCTGTAATTTAACAAGCAGGTAAAGAGAAACGTCAACAAACAGTTTGTGCCTACCGGTGGAAGCCACCTTTAAGGGGGACTATACATTCTCGACGAAAGTTAAAAAAAAATATTCCGAGTAAGGTAGCGTGGGGTTTTCGCGATCTGTCAAAAAAACATGAGGACTGGTAGTTGACTGTTTAAAACCGCTCCATTTCATGCAAAACTACAACGCTGCCTCACGACAAAGAGTCTCAGGTTTATATCCCCCAACAAACACATTTGACTTGCCCTATAACTTCGGAGAAGGACTTGAGGTAGCACTGCAAACCAAGTAACTACGCATATTTCCCCTTAAAAATTAAAAAAATCCGGTAAAGACAATATATACCTTAAGATCGTGGGACTGCGACGCGCCTAGGTAGGAGTCACTCCGAAGACAAACAGTAAACGTGTACATGCCCGGCCACTTAGGCGCGGTGAACTTGAGCTCCACCCTCTCCTCATCCACAAGATTCGTCACGTGGTACGGTGCGGAGAGTAATGTTTTGTTTTTCCGGTCGCAGATGTACACCCACCAGTACTCCTGCTTCACCTGGAGGCGGAAACAGGAAATGAATGAGAATTAATACACAGTCGTGGAACACGTGGCAGCAGAATGATTTTTCTGACCATTTTCCGAGGAAATTTTTGGATATTTAAATGTTCTGAAATATAATACCTACGTCTTTTTAACGTCAGAAAATTAATTAAATGTACTGATTTTACGATTGAGTCATTCTGGCCAATTCTTTTTTACTTCATCGTAAAATAACAAATAATAACATATTATATTTCAGAACAAGTAAATAACCAGCAGTTTCTTTTCAAAAAATGGATGTTAAAAAACGGCAACATTGAGCATTGTGCCGACGTTTACTTCATAAGACACGAAATGAGGTGAGATCATTCAAAAAACCTACCAGTGGATAGAATGGACAGTGGACTGTATGTGAGACTTTGCCCCGAGAGTTGAGTATCTTGTCGCGTTTCGAAACTCTTCTTTGGATTTTGTCCCATTCGACGTCATCGTCCTCAGCCGACGTCTCCTAAACAAGAAAACCTATATGAAGTCATTGCTCATTTCGTATACCTACAAGGCAGCCAACAGGAAGAGGTTATTTCAAAAACTCCATAAAATAGATATTTTATTAGTGAATTGTGCGGCGTCACCGTGGTCTAGCGGGAATACACTAGGCTCGCACGACTGAGGTCCTGGGTTCGAATCCCGGTAGCAGCAATTTTTTTTTTTAGCAACATGGACACCACATGGCTTTGGCCCACTACCATTTTCCTTATTAGCGCCTCCGCCCTCGGGCCAAGGGCGGGTGGACCTTAACTAAACTACAAACCTTCCTCTCGGCCTTCTCCTCATCGTCTTCATCGGCCGATCGGTCAGCATCATCATCAGACAGCTGACTTTCAGATCCACTGTCGCTGTTGTCATCCCCTTTGTTTTGATTGCTATTGGAGTGAGGGGTGGACACGGGGGTGCTCGGGGTAGTGTTGGCAACACTCCCATTCGCTGTCGTCTCGGTCTTTGATTCCGCAGGCTTTGTGACGGTCCGCACCTTTCAAGATTAAACATTATTATATACTTGAGCTAGACGACACAATCCTCCTTATAGACGTATTTTACCCATTTCATGAGGAAAATGTTGGAGACTAATTTCTTCTGAAATGTAACATGTCTAAAGTCAAAAACTTGTCAACTATAGTCCACATCATAGTACAATCTCAAAATAAAACTGATAATACTGAAATTTTTGTGATATTTACTTGGCGTTTACCTTTTTCTTTTTTGTGGTCTTCTGTTTCTTGTTCTGCTTCTGCCAGACTGGTTTCTGCACTTTAGGCTCCTTCTCCTTCTCTTCTTTCTTCTCTTCAGTCTCTTCATCCACCTCCGCGTCGTCCAGAGTCTTTTCTTTTACCGTCTCGTCCCCCAGCAGGACCTTCATGTTCTTGCGGATAAGCATGACCGTTACCGTCACTATGGCACCAGCTGTATACACCTTCGTCTGCTCGTCGTCAATCACTAGTGAAAATCAAAAGTAAATGGTAAGTAGTAGGTAGGTAGTAAGTATAGGGGCACATCGTCAAAAGGAAGGGATGACCGTTTTGAAGGATTCTCGATTCGAGAATTCAGACTGTAACGGACGTATGCCTACCTCTGGACACGTGTGCTCATGCCAAATTTCATAGGAGTTCTTTAAGACCTTTACAACGGGCTGGCATTTTAATTTTTACCTTCGCTGTCGACGATGCACTCGATGTAAGGCATGGCCCCCACCACCCTCATGATGTCTTCGAACTGAGAATCATCCAGCGCTCGCAGAATAAGTCTCCGCTCCTCTGCTTTCAGCTGGGCAAACTGCTGGATAGTATTGATATGCCGCTGGATAACAATCAAATAGAAATAAATAAATACGTAGATTTTCCTGGAGGGAGATTAATATAATACCCGGGCGACTCCCTCCACAGTTTTTCAAGGATTCTTTAGGTCAGTATTGAATTCCTTAGCTCGTACTAATTCCAGTAGCCAATGAGAACGTCAGTTTATGGGATACACAGCAGATTTCAAACAAACGAAACGTAAGTGATTTTTTTTACCTTTTTAGAAATAAAGTACTTTATATTGTCTTCACTGATGTGCGGCAGCTGTAGGAGAGGTGATTTGAAGTCCCATAGGCCTTGGACAATCATCGGGGACAGCTTCATTACGTTCTCTATCGTGTCGATACGAAGAAACTTGCTGGCTGGGACTGCAAAAAGGAACAATTTCCTAAAGACTCACTCAGAAACTGGGAGAAGTTAAGAATATAGAATGAGGATAAAAATATAATAAGCTACTGATAGAAATTAAAATAAAACTGGTACGATTTACAGCCCCGGGCTCAAATCAGTGTCACATTTTTTTTTGTTGCAATGTGGAAGCTTTACCTGGCCAAGCAGGCTATAGTCCAAGTCAGGCTGTGAGCATACCGATAAGTCATAATTTCTTGAAGATTTTCAGTTGACGCCAATCCGGATTTGGGTTCCATCCGACCCTGAGCAGATATTTCCCTGATCAGGAAGAATTTTTGATCAGCCCTAGAATTGCAAGAAATTATGACTCATCGGTATGCTCCCAGCCTGACTTGGACTATACCTATCTACCTGTCTAGTCTGTCTAGCAGTCTAGCAGACTGTCTAGTCTGTCTACCTGCCTAGCAGACTGTCTAGTCTGTCTACCTGTCTAGTAGGCTATACTTACTGCGTCTAGCGTAGGCTAGGAGCACCAGCTGAGACGTACAGGACACCATCTCTTGTATGAGGGACGGGCACCTGCCCACCACCTGTTGCCTATCTTTCTCCAGCGTGTCTGGGTTCAGGGGGATACGCGTGAGGTGCGCGTGCAACAACGCTCGAGCCTTCACTGAGTAAGACCGACACAGTGGCAGCTCTTTGTTCTTCTCATTCAGCTGTGGTAGCAATCGCATCAACTGCAAACACACACAAAACAATCAAGACTAGATTTGCGCGACTGAGGTCCTGGGTTCGAGTACTAGCGGATGGCCCAGCAATTATTCATTTGGTTTCGGACAATAATCAGTTTTTTTTTAAATTAACATCTGTGCCTTCTGGACAAGGGCACAAGGGTAAGGGGGTGTAAGCACCAAGTTGTGTGTGATTCTCCCTTTCGTCAGCACTTACTTTAGGAACTTCTTCATTGTCAGTGGGTCGCTCTACGACTTCGTTATTAGACCGTTTGTCGAATTCAGAACTAGCTGCGAGTACCATGAGAACTCGCTTTAGCGGCATGCTTGGTGTTTTGTGGAACATGTAGTAATACAGTTGTGTTGTATCCAGAAGCACCTAAAATAAGATATCCACGTCAATACACAACGGTCGTGTTGAATGGTATAGAATTTGGAGAATCTGTATATCAGCCGCAAATAGGAACTACAGCGCGGTGATGTAGCAAGCTTGATACATTACCAAAACTAATAACAAGAGAATTTTTAAGAATAACTATTGCTTAGCTAAAGTTAGACAATCTTCGGCCTTGTTTTCAATTGGGAGGACGGGAAATGTGTGTTACCTTGTCCCCCGAGTACTGTATGCTGGAGTACCACCAAATACCAACTGCAGTGGGTAAGGCAACCATGAAGACAAGGCCATACAGTCCGAGCACCCACACAGAGTTCTTCTTCTCGACAATCCAAGAGGGCAGGGCAATACCGAAAGACATGGCGCCCGGCCCATCGGGGTTACCGTACCTCTCCAGGTTTCGCTTCGCCTCTTCATCTGTTAACGCCTGGTACGCTGCAATTTTTTATTGTATAAGAATTAAGACGGACTTGTTTTCAGTTGTCGAATTTGATACTCAAACAGCATTGATGTACTGTCTTAAAAATTGTCAGGAAGTCTAACTTGACTCGGCTGATTGCGACTGGTAAACCAGTTAAATAAACATTGAACAGAAGGTCTCCGCTTCGATTAGGAACTTGATACTAGGGTTCGGTTATCGAGGATGGTGAAACCTACTCTTTAACTTCGGTTCACGTTTCGATATACGGTCATTTGCACGACCAGTAGAGGCATTGACTGCTCTAAAAGCTAAACATAGCGTACTGCGGCGGCGAATAGCACACTCCAGTGGCTCCAATGGACATTCCGTTACCTTTAGTTAGCTTCATAAATAGTTTTTCATCTCCCGTCTCTTTGTCAGGATGGTAGATCAAACTGAGTTTCCTGTAGGATTTTTTGACTTCCGCCACTGACGCTCCCACAGGAATATTGAGTATTTCGTAAGGATCGAAGTTGGCCATTTCGTAGTCGAACTGCGACACTCTGTATGCGAGGAACGCCAGCAGCACCCACCCTCCTATTATCAGTAATTTTCTGAAAGCAGATTGAAACGTTCAATAGTTCTCAAGGCTGTTAGTTGGCGACTTTCATTCCGAAGTCTTTAGTTTTACAGTACGACTAGTTTTTGACAAGCTTGTTACTGATCCCACGATTAGAGCTTATGGAATTTCAATGGTTTAACCTCAGGTTAGCACTAACATGCACTTTACCCTAGACAAAATAATCCCGAACTCAAGGTCTAAGACAGTGAATCACGTAAACGCACAGCAATTTAGTAAAAAAGTAAAATTTTCTTACACCCCTATTTGCTTTGTTTTCTTCCATGGCTGGTCTAAAGACAGAATTTCTCTTTTCTTTATACACGGCGGACAGTGGCACTGTTTTTCCAATTCTTCTGGATCTGAAACAGTAATAGGATAAAAAGAAAAGTGCACAGTTTTGGTCAATTCTACAAAATCAAAATTTTATATGTTACACCATGGTGACCTGAACCTAAATAGACCGTTTGGCTATCAAAGGTATTCAGGCCGCGGTTTATCAGTCGGTTCCAACTGCACCTAATCGGTTTAACGATCAGCACATGACTGATAAGAACGGTTTCGAGAATAGAAACAAATTGACACCCCTCGTCCCGGTTGGAAGGAAGTACTTGAATTTAGCTATCTAGATTTTTTACTTACGAAGGGAACACTTTAGGTATTCAAATTGTCTTTGGTATTTACCCACCTGAACGAGTAGCTAACTAAGGTACGTAAGGCGGAGGAGTAAAAAAAATTAAAAGCTGTAATTATGACATAATAACCGACTTGTTCACTTGAATGACATGTAAAAACTATGACTCATGGTTACGTTCCGGTGCCGCGAATACCAAGTGCAAAATGTAACGGGTTCATGGCGGCAGAGGCAGGTTATATAGCGGTACCCGCCCCAAACTTTTATTTCGATTCTAGAGAACTCCTAGACCTTCTAAACATTTCCTTAGAAGAATGTGAGACCCCACGGAGCGGGCTTCCTTCCTCTGTATACAAAATCAAAGGCGCAACCTGATGAGTTGTCACATACCTTCTTTTTCCTTCCTTGGCCACCAATAGTACGTCCCAGGGATGAGAAGCAGAGCTAGGAAGGACAATAGGAAGTAAAAGAATGTGCCACCACTTTCATCGTATTGAAACTTCTGTCCACCCATGATTTAAAAGATAAGATTCTAATTAATTCCAACCGCAGCACACGTCCACATCACGCAAAAGGAGAAGCAGAGCGACATAAACAGAAATGGCGTTGACGTGGCACTAGAAAATACATATTTAAATCTTCTTTTTCCTAATTTCTTCTAATTTAGTACAAAATAAATAATGAAAAAACTTAAAAAAAATTTAAAATATTTACCTATTTAATTTATTTATTTCATAAAAATATTAAATAATACCTACCTACTCGAATTTTGTTTTTAAATTTTCGGAAGTACCTACCTATTGTCCCGCCCGCGCCCTTTCCTCTTCGTCGATTACGACCGTTGGAGAACATTACTTTCAAAAAGCCCACACTTCATAATGAATCACCATCCGAGCCAGCTATTAATTGGGAGGTAGACAGTTAACCTACCAACGTACCTACCTACCTACCTATACTACGTTTTGCAATCTTCCACCTATTGATCAACATTAGGTCTTTGAGAACAGGACAGAAAAGTCAAAGCTGGGAAGCAGCATTTATACAGTCTGACTAGAACTCACTCATCAGATGCCTTTATTTTACAATAATTAATCATTACACATTAACAGAATTTATATCATTGAAATGAACTTCTCCAATACGCATCGGTATAGATATCCTAGTGCTAAACAGTAAGCTATACTAGAAAGCAGCGCGATAGCAAGCCAGAGAAGCGTCAACAAGTCCCAAAACAACAGAACTTTTAAGCACTGCATAAGCGACAACACAGCAAGACCAATCATACCACGCAAAACTAAACAGAAGTAGCAAAAAATAAATAAGATTCAGTCATGAAAGATATTTACAGTTAAAAAGCGACCATTCATTCAGAATTCAGGTAGGTAATAGGTAAGTTAGCTAAAAATCTTCTGGGTCCTAGCTTAAAAATAAGGCGGGAACATACCTAGACTTACATCGCTACAGTTTAACAAAAGCTAGGAGAAAAAATGGCGCGTAAGTCCTACCTAATAGCATTTTTTTAAACATTCACAGCTCCAAGTAGCTAGGCAGCCTATCCAGGCAACCAGAGTGGCTTCTGTGCTTATTTTTAGCATTTAGAAGCGATATAGGTACAACAAAGAGGGTCTTTGAAAAGCTAAAGCAAGCCTCAACAGCATAGCCCATACAATAAAAAAATCCTATCTCTCCAAGTTGATTTTTACATAAAATACACAGACCTGTCCGCAAGAGAGGATGGGCTACCGCTTCATACAAGAGAAGCAATGATTATAAACAGACATGGCCGTGAATTAGAGATAATATTTTTATCGCGATTAAAATCCCTATCATCCATCATTTTTCTGTAGATAACACTGGCACAACTTTCATCAATTAGCAATAGATAATTTTTTATTAATCTGGTGCCACGTCTGATTACAAAATACATTCCCTCCAAATTAAAATCGCGACAGGCAAAAAACTTAGTAGGGTCGCAAGTTGTGAAGAAGAATGAAATGTCCAGCTTGTAGAGGTGTAGATAATTTTTAAGCTAGGTAGGTAGAGGTCGTTAAAATTCGGATTCGCCCATGACCATGTTCATGAGACGGCGGAAGCTGCCGCTCTGCGCGATTTGCTCGTCAGAATGACCCATGGAGTTCACGTATGGCATGTGATGCTGACTGGGTGACGCCGAACCACGGGACTGAAATTTGAACATTTTTTTTTCAAATTCATCTGAAGTATAAAAAACATGCAGGTTGTACCTAGATACACATTGTTATTGTTATTGTTTGTTTTTGTTTTGCTCAGAAGCTAGTTAGCTAATCGAATCGAGTTAACAATAGAATGATTTGACAAAAAAATCTGCATGAACTTCCAGGGCACTTTGTAATTTCTTATTGCTACCTAACAGAAGAAATGTGACATCACATACCAGTGGGTCGTAAGTGTGCGTCTGGGGTGGCTGCAGCGCTGCTTTCTGGAAAAAAAAACATAACAAAAATCATAGGTACACAAACGCTTTGGAGATACTGAAAAAATAAATTTATAAAATATAAAATCCACGAGCCGCCACTGGATTGGATACGCCCATCTTGCGTCAAAACGTCCGTTAAAGAAGGGCTGGCTATAGAGCTAACCTTTCTTTACTAATTTTTATTATGACAATTTCTAAAGTAGGTACCTGAAACTGGAGTTTTATTTGTTATAAGGTGGAATACACATTTGGTACGTGTTTCACTGAACAGTGTCCTCAAAAAATGGTCAGAAGAAACATAAACAAACAGAAAATGTATATTCTGACTTAAAGCCGCACAGCTTAGAACAATAACTACGCACCCTTGCAGGCTGGGCGTTGGGGGTGAACACCCTCGGTTGGACAGGGTTTGGCATCTCCTGTACCTGATCGCCATACTTGTCTTCCTGCAGGGCCTTGAACGTCTCCGACTTGGCAGGGTCATACACGATCGTTTTCTTGGGGCCAATGCTGTTGGGGGAAAAGGAAACAACACGCACCAAAAACCACCCTCAGTTGTCATCAATATTTAAACGTTTTTCGTACATTTTTTGTTGATAAAATTTTTTCCGGGAACAAGGATTCGATTTTTTCATGAACGAGGAATCAGGGTTAGAAGAATTCGGGTTAAATTGTTGTGAATCAACATAGCAGGGTTCATTTTCGAATTCAAGTGGAGATAAGGGTTGATCCGTTACGTCATCATCGTCATTCAAGTATTTATCGAAATAATATTGTTTTTTGGGGTCCGAATCGGTTTGGGGCGTAGCAGACATTTCAGCAGGGAGTAATTTTTTTCGTTTTATAGCCGGTGGGGGTTTAGAATCGCAGAAAGCGTAAGGTTTGGGGGTGGGTGGTTTGGAAAGAGAGCAGTGATTAGGCAGAAGGCGTTCGAATTCATCAAACGGATTTCGTTTGGGTTTCGGTTTCCATGCAATCGTCGGAGTAGAAGAAGTTTCGAGTTGCCCAAGGGGACATTTTTCAGTATTGAGTGATATCGCAAGTTCCGAAAAGGTTTGGGGTAATTCATCGCATTCAATAAAATCAGGAGAAATCGGTACAGGTTCAGGTGTTTCGATGTAAGGGTACGGGGGGGAATCGAATTCGGAATTAAAGTAGGGGGAAGTTGTTCCATTGTGGGACACAGAGCAATGTTGTTCGTAATCAGAGGCCACAAGTTCAGATTCAACAAAGGCATTAGAAGGAAGCAAATCAGATGGTTCCAAATTCGGATTAGTCATATCAGCAAAGTCATTTTGGTTAAATGCGTAAGTTGGTTCCGAAGTTGGAAGTACAAGTTTTGTTTGAGAAAATGCAACAGTTTGTTTGAGATGATTTGATGATTCAGCAGAGTCAAATTGTCGAGATCCGTTGGTTGAATTCATAATTTTGGGTTGAGCAAATGCAGAATTTGAGGACATTAAAATATCATTTTCGGTAAACGATGGGTCCAAATTGAATTTTGATGAATCGACAAGTGTTTCCGAGTTGGTTGAATTTACAAATTCGTATTGAGAAAGTTCATAACAGTGTTCAGTGTTCGGATTTATAGAGACACCCAAATAAGGTTCCGAAGTACCGTAAGTAACATTATCGGGGCCATTTGGAGTACCCGTGGGGTACGTGGAGCGAGGACGTTGAAACACGGAAGATACGACGGGACCCGAGCAAAACACAGGTTCATCAAGTTCGTCGTCCAGAACAGCAGCGGAAACAGCCGAAGACACGGCGGGAAGTCCAAAAGACGTGGCACCAGAAGCGGGAAGACCATTACGTAGCGAGGAACCGGAAGGTGGAACAGGCGTGGCAGCAGACGTTTTTTTGTTCCGTGATTTCAGCAGCAAGAGATGAAAAAGAAAACTAAATTAGAAATGCAGTACGTCTGCAGGTCGAGAGGTTAAGGTGTTAGCTGTTTGGCTACGTTGACCACAAAAGGCAAAAAGCTCAGCTGTGGAACTGTTTAGTAGCCTGAGGAGAACCCCATGCCCCATTCTCAATGCCAAGGGTTTAGAATGTTAAAAGTGCAGCGTTACCTATGTAATTACTTACGTACCTATCAATGAGTGTACGTTAAAGTATTCCTAAACTGACCACAAAAGTAGCAACCAGAAAAAAACCTTTTTCATGCTATTTTCAAAAATCTTCCACAGATGCTCAGAAAAAGAATTTTTTCCATCCTGTTGACAAACCCGTCAAACCCAAGGTTCAGGTTTCTACGGAAAATAAGTGTCTTTTAAAAAATATGCAATTTCAAAAGTCACTACCTTCTCCAAGAAACATGAACATTATCCAGGCCTTGGCCATGCCTCATGCGAGCAATGAGCAAGATAAAGCGTTACTGCAGCGGCCATGCAACAGCAAGGCGCCTGAGCTACATGCGCTAGCTAGGAAGACAGGAAATATCTTCAAGAACGACCATTTGCGCTCTTAGCTGGATCCACTACGCTCAGCTAAAAGTTATCCAGCCTAGAAACTCTTTTGCGCTTCTCATGCGAAAGCAAGATGCTCCGATCAAACGCTACTTGCCTTCGCGCTGGGGGTCGTACGGTCGATCCGTTCCAGTTCCTAAGTAATAAATCACACTAGGTTAGGTTAGGGTGACGTTGGTTTGAAGCTGACCCTTCGGATACTTCTAAGAGGATGAATCGATCTCTCTTCTTACATTATATCCATAAGGATAGTACAGGGGTGTGATGCAGTGGTCCGCAACCCGCCTTTTTTCCCTACTATGCTGGTCATTTTATGCGGGATTTAGATATTTCGGAATTTTATCACCTGTAAGTTAAACATGGGTGCCACATCGGCTCTATGAGTTCCAGTTGGAATTTTGTTGCCCCGAAATATCTGAATCACCGGTCTGTTTTTCGAAAAAACCTAGGCATAGGGCGAGCTGGGGGTTGAAAAATGAAGGAATACTTACGGAGTAACTCCTGTTTGCCCCTGAATAGTGTCAGTAATGTTGGCCTCAGAGTACAGTCCAATAGGTGAGTTGAACTGTCTGTGAACAATCTGAAAAACCACCAGGTATATCAATAACAATCACAAGTTTATGCTAACAACCTAGAAACAACAGTCAGTTTGCCGTCAATTGTCAGATAACCAGTCTTTAAAATCAAAGTCAGCCTCTCCACAAAATTCTCATTTTTTAAGTTTTTTATAGCCGATTTTCAGACGAAAAAACTTCCATTGTATTTCAGAACAGAAACTTACAGTTTCCTCAAAAAATGGGCTAGAAAAATGTCAACGCACAGTGTGGACAGGCTTAACGACCGAGAGATAATTCTCTATGCCATAGCATTGTGAGTCCCTACCCATACAAGGTAACACAAACTCACAAATAATAACAAACCAAAACAAAACAACAGTCGAGGTAGAGTGATGAAGGAAAATCATTTCTCATTGTGTCTCAAAGTCCCAGAAAAAGATGAGTGTTCTGTACCTTAGTATACCTATACCTACACTATAGGCACCATTTGTCAGATTACAAAGAAAGTCATGCATTTATTATTAACAAGTGCAATTATTATAATGACGCTTTCCCATACAGTCATCATCTGCATATTTCCAATCAGAACAAAGAGTTTCCGTAAAAAAAAAAAAAAAAAAAAAAAAAGCTTGTATGGGGCAGGGCCGTAACATAGCAACCGTGGGGGGTCAGTTCCAAATTACATACATGACATGTCTGTCTCAAGAATGACTTATATGTACCTAAACACATGCCGTTTTTTGAGGGTTTTCAATGGTACCTTTTAGCGGGAACTGTTGGATGTTCTGTTCCAAAATATACTGTCTTTTTAACGTCTGTAACCAGTGTCACACGATACCTGTGCCTTCTTAATTTGGCTAAGTTTCGACTTGTATGTGGATTATTATGTGTATACCTACCGAATAACTATCGTGATTCAAAAGCTGGCGCTTTCTTCAAATAGATAATCAAGCAGTCAAACCAAAAAAAATACAAAATAAAAGAAACAGCTAAGTATATAAGTAATGGGCATATAAGGCAAAAGGGGTCAAGGTTCAAGAGGTCACAGAGAGGTCAAGGTCGCACTCAAGGTCACCTGTTTGCCTGCCAGGCTGTCGTCAGCGCCAACACGCTGTATAACAGTGTCTGCTACCTGAAAGCAGCCACCCATACCTATAGGTAATATTAATCCCAGAAAAGTTGACTTTATGGACCCTTAAGAGGACGCTATACCTGACGATGCATTTTTTGCCGCCCATAAGATTAACATTGCGAGCGGCGATTCATTTTCAAGGTTTACCCTTGGTTGGAAAGACACAAAATTTTACCTGTACCTAGCCCTAACAATGTTCTAGGGAGTGTTCGAAGCAGATTTCCCAATTTCTCACTGGTTTCTTTTATTTGCAACTGTTTTGCAAATGCTAACATCGCATACCTCAAGAAAAGTGCTGTATCTCGAAAACCAGTAAAAAAAATGGGAAATCTGCTTCGAACACTCCCTAGAACATTGTTAGGGCTAGGTATAGGCAAAATTTTGTGTCTTTCCAGCCAAGGGTAAACCTTGAAAATGAATCGCCGCTCGCAATGTTAATCTTATGGGCGGCAAAAAATGCACCGTCAGGTATAGCGGACCCTTAACCTATATTCGAAAAATTACCTAGTCGTATTTTCTAGATTAGCTTCCGGTGCATTTCTCAATTTGTGATTTTTTCTGGAAGGTCAGGCGTCTTCATTTTTCCTATTAAGGAGGGACAAGCCGGACAAGATCCACAAAACTCATTACGAGAAATTTGGCTTCATAGGGCTTCTCGTGCAATCCACCATTATTATTCATTATCATTCAGACAAAGGCGACTTAACGAGGTCGTCCATCTAGCCGCACCATGCCGAGCAGTCTCTTATAACATGGAGTATGATAGAGAGCTTGGCCAGCTGGATCATGTTCCCTATCCTACCCCATGCTACCGGAAACTGCTGCGCTGATACACGACCTTTTCCGTACCTTCTGCTTCATCAGGACGTCCTGCGGTAGGAAGATCTGCTGTGGTGGGGGTGCGCGCATGCCGGGGTTAG
This sequence comes from Mesopsocus fuscifrons, assembly GCA_950004255.1. Lineage (NCBI taxonomy): Eukaryota > Metazoa > Arthropoda > Insecta > Psocodea > Mesopsocidae > Mesopsocus > Mesopsocus fuscifrons. The sequence goes on from OX465377.1 coordinate 19,202,230, forward strand.
GGTGGTGCCTCAGGTAGCTGTCTGTAGGTGCCAACTCTTTCTCGTGCTTCGTCTTCGCTCCCGGCAGAACTAGAGGAGTCGTCCTGTATGGCTGAAACAGAAAACAAAGCTCTTAGGGTACAAAAAAATTCCGATGCACTATTAAGGGCGTCTACCGAGTCGTGTCTGTTTACGTTTCATTCTGCACATTTTTTGATACTATTGGATATCTAAATGTTCTGAAATATAAAATGTCTTTTTAACGACTAAAATTAACAGGCTGTGGTTTGATTTTACGATCGGTTAATTTCGGACAAATTTTTTGTTGACAAAAAATCTGAATCCAATAGTTTCCTAAAAAAAAACGTCTAGAAAAAACGTAAACAAATAGCGAATGTATGTTCGGTCTTAAGTTAAGTTTGAAATGATTCGTAGTTGTATGATACAACTGAGTCTGTGGGTCAGGGCAAGACGCCCTGCGTAATGTTTATAAACGGCGTGGGCGTGGTATAGAACAGAACGCCTGCTGCCCCGAATACTCGAGAAAGTCAAGGATATAGCTTGCTGGTGCTGACTGCTGACTGCTCGGCACCAACAGTTCCAAGGATAGCTTGCTGGTGCTGACTGCTGACTGCTCGGCACCAACAGTTCCAAGGATAGCTTGCTGGTGCTGACTCCTGACTGCTGACTGCTCGGCAGCAACAGTTCCAAGGATAGCTTGCTGGTGCTGACTGCTGACTGCTGACTGCTCGGCACCAACAGTTCCAAGGATAGCTTGCTGGTGCTGACTGCTGACTGCTGACTGCTCGGCACCAGCAGTTCCAAGGATAGCTTGCTGGTGCTGACTGCTGACTGCTGACTGCTCGGCACCAGCAGTTCCAAGGATTGCTTGCTGGTGCTGACTGCTGACTGCTGACTGCTCGGCACCAACAGTTCCAAGGATAGCTTGCTGGTGCTGACTGCTGACTGCTGACTGCTCGGCACCAACAGTTCCAAGAGGTTTTGCGGGCCAATTTCGAAACAGTGCTGGACTATTTTGGGCGCCTCCAAATAGCCATGGATCAAATGTCACTGTGGTTTAATAGCTTCTAAAAAATTTCACGCAGTTTTCGGGATAAAATAAATTCACTATCTGTTTACGTTTTTCCTGCCCACTTTACGAAGGAAACTATTGGATAGTTAAATGTTCTGAAATATAATATGTCTTTTTAAGGTTACAAATTAACTGGCTATGTTGTGATTTTACGATCGGTAACACAGCCTGTTAATTTCGGCGTAAAAAAATAGCGAATGTATGAGGCTGTGGTGGTTCGGAACCCACCAAAAATTGTAGGTCCCCACTACCACTAACATGATGGCTAAGGAGCTGGTATTCGGTAGAGATTTATTGAAATGATCTAGTTTCTGGGCTTGACCCCCAAACCTTCAATACTACTGTTTAATAGGCATAATTCGATTTTGTTAAAAAATAAACAACCTATAGATTTTCCCGTTTGGTGAGAAAAACACTGGCAATCGAAGGGGGACGGAGAAAACTGAAAATATACGTAAACATAAGGAACCGGAGTCCTTCAAAATTTGGCGCCCAACGTGGGGCTCTAAAGTGGCTATATTTGCATGTTGCACAATGAAGTGTACGAGCAAGCAATCGCGGTTGTTTGTACAAACAGGAATAGCTGTGCCAGGCAACACTTGACATACATCAGCTGCTGTTGTTAGATCTTGGCTGAGGAAACAGCCATAAGTACTGCTGCTCAAGTGTAACAGCAAACATAACCACAGTATTTTGTATACTCCACTCTAGGATGAAAGTAAATTCTGCGATATTCAGCAGCGGATAGACTACACAAATGCGAATTATCGTTGCTAAACTCTTTTAGATCATTGTTCTGCCTCTTCCAGTCACCTATACGACAAGATCTGCAAACTCACGAGGTTGTCACTTTACTCGAAAGTAATAGTCTTTCCCTCTAGAACTCTGACTATAATGTCTGATTCAAGTAGGACAACCTCAAAAATCCACAGATCTTGGATAAGTATATACGACATAAACCATAAAGGACTTCATAAAGCAGCAAACGACAGCTGCAGACGTAAATTCCTCTGAATTTCCCTTTGACACTTACAATATGGCTGAGAGGTAAACAAACGGAAGTATTTCTAGAAATTTCAGCTTCTACATTATTTTTCTTTCATATTTCAGAGTTTTAGCTACCACCCCACATTTCTTCTGCTATTGTAGACCAGTGAGTTTGCATGAGTACTGGATTGGGCATCACTACAATATTTTTATTTCAGGGTAAACGAACATGCAAGAGGTTTTGAATATTTATTTGTTCTCAAATAGGTATGTTGCGATTTTACGCTCGAGTAGGTATTTTGTGACAAAATTTCTGTTGACAAAAATCACTTGAACGTAAGGATACTAAACTAGTTTATGACTTTAAAAAGACAGATTATATTTCAGAGTAAATAAATATCCAGGAGTCAAAAAACTGCATTGTGTCAGGTTTATTTTTCTGCTTTAAAACTACCGATTTTTAAAAATTCTTGCTGCACCCCTTTCCATTTACTCATGATATTATTTTGGTGTTCCCGAAGAAACTGCATGACTCGCACTAAATAGCTGAGTTTTGGGATATGACGTCACTGTCAGGCTGCCAAGAGCCCGTCACTCTCAAATTGCTTCATTAGCAAGTAACTGATGACAAGTAAAACATCAGCTCGTCTATATGTGCGTCATCACCTATGACTTTCAACCCTCAAAGTTTTTCAAAATTTAAGAGGCTCCACACTGTCGAGAAGCACATGGCAGCAGAATGATTTTTCTTCCAATTTTTTGAGAAAATTATTGTTGGAAATTTAAATGTTTTGAATTGTGTAAGTACCTATGTCTGGCTGTGTTGTGATTTTACGATCAAGCAATTTTTGTCAGCAAAAAATTGGTCCAAAATTAAACGATCGTAAAATCACATCACAGCCTGTTAATTTATGACGTTAAAAAGACAAATTATATTTCAGAACATTTAAAAATCCAATATTTTCCTCATAAAGCGTGCAGAAAAAACGTAAACAAATAGCGAATGTATGTTATGTCTTGAGTATACGAGAGACAAGCACACCCTACAAAAATTCGTCATTTGGCTCGTGCCGCTGCCCTATAAACCTGAGAACTGTTTTCAGCAATCAATTTCAAAATGAGATTGTAATATATTTTTGAAATTGGAATGCCAATGCGTGTTTTTGATATTGAGGGCTCGTAAAGTAGCGTCTGCTGAGTGCCGATCAAAGTGCGAAACTGTGGCTCTGCCAAATCTGCTCATCAGCCAAATCTGCTCACCACCATGTGGAGCAGAACAGAGGGCTTTCAACCGAAGCTTACGGTCAATGCGACTGTAGCTACATATTACAATACTATAGCTTCACTTAAGAGGACGCTATACCTGACGATGCATTTTTTGCCGCCCATAAGATTAACATTGTGAGCGGCGATTCATTTTCAAGGTTTACCCTTGGTTGGAAAGACACAAAATTTTGCCTGTACCTAGCCCTAACAATGTTCTAGGGAGTGTTCGAAGCAGATTTCCCATTTTTTTACTGGTTTTCGGGATACAGCAATTATTTCTTGAGGTATGCGATGCTAGCATTTGCAAAACAGTTGCAATAAAAGAAACCAGTGAGAAATTGGGAAATCTGCTTCGAACACTCCCTAGAACATTGTTAGGGCTAGGTCCAGGCAAAATTTTGTTTCTTCCCAACCAAGGGTAAACCTTGAAAATGAATCGCCGCTCGCAATGTTAATCTTATGGGCGGCAAAAAATGCATCGTCAGGTATAGCGTCCTCTTAAGGCTGAATATACATTCGCAATTTTTTTACGTTCCGATTTCAAACTTTGTGAGAAAACTATTGCATATTCTGAAGTATAGTATGTTTTTTAACGTCATTACTCATGAGGCTGTATTGTGATTTTACGATCGGTTAATTTTGGACAAATTTTTTGACAAAAATCACTCGGTCGTAAAATTACAACTTAGCCTCATGAGAAATGATGTTAAAAAGACATATTATATTTCAGAATATTTAAATACCCATAAGTTTTCTCACGAAGTTTGAAGTCTAAACGTAAAAAAAAGCGAATGTATATTCAGCCCTAAGCCCTCATCACAGGCTCTATGAATTCCAGTTGGAATTTTATTTCCCTAGCAAAGGATGGCAACCATGTTTAACTGGCAGATGAACACTTTTGGGTAGAAAAATTCCAGAATAACAAAACTCAATCCTTAGGGAATGAATCCTGGAAGGTTTCAGAGCAATGTCCCTCCCCCCCCCCCCCCCCCCCCCCTAAAAAACCTGAGGTAAAAATCCAGGATTACTATTTTTTTGAAAAGTGTCGTGATGAAGTGACTCACCCAAGCGGTAGCTGACTCCTCCTCGCGCGGATGAAGCTGATTGTATCTATATCCATTTGCAACCTCCATGTTATTCCTAATTCAGTCTAAAAATCCCAGTCTTAAAGTTCCAAAGCTGTCAAATAAAGTAAGTAGGATAGACAAAGAAAAACCTCAATGCCAAAAATATAAAACCTGCACGTAAAAAAAGGCAGCAAACGTCAGAACAGATGAAATTTCACAATCTATTCTTTCTTAAGCAGGAAAATTTGTAAGAAAAAGGAAAAAGCACTGTATGAGACTATGAAAAAACGAAAAAAAATTTTTAAATCCCTCTGTCTATCCATAGGAGAAAAAATAAAAAATTATATGAGGTACCACAACGACACAAGAGCTCGCAGAAACCGGCTTCGAAACTGAAAATTCGCACGGAGGGAAAGCACTGACGCTTGCGGCGCAAATCGAAAACCAACCATGTCCAGTGGAGGATAGGAAAATAACATAGTAATGAGGGTGATCAAAATCGAATCGAAATAGGTCAACGAGTCAGCAAATGTCCTGAAGAGAGGTCAGTTGAAAGTTTTGAAGGTGTCTGATGGCGTAAACAATGATTGTTCACCTTGATATCTGTTGGCCGTTTCCACGGGTAAAACAATGGAATTAGCGGTTAGTTTGCAGTAGAGCATTTTGAGGAAATAGTACCTAAAGTACTTACTTAAAAGAAATATCTGTAAAAACAGCCGCACATACAGTCCCACCCTATGGGTTTCGAGCCCCCACACACACAGTGGAGGCCACCACTGCTACTATAGTGCTTATTAGATAACTTGATTATTTTGACACCCCACCCCGTACATTACTGAGGCTAGGTCTGGCCGAAATTCAGAGTCCTTCCAACTAAGGCAAACAATTAAAAAATTTATTTTTTTGCTGTTACTCTTAGATGTCCAGCAAAAATGCACCACCAGCAAAAGCCCACCCTTAAGTCTCCCTAGAATAGACCACCAGGACCTAGAACCTAGACCATTTCAAGAATTATCGTTCGTGTCAGTGCACGATGGGGACCTACAGTTTTAGGTGGGTTCCGAACCACCAAAGCCCTGTACTTGACACGCTGAACTTATCAGAGGTGAGCCCATCCGAAAAATTTCGATAGGGTCGGGATCGAACCGATGTGACCTCAATGTTCCTCTACCTATGAAGGCAGCCATTTAGACCTCTATACACTAAGCAATCGAGTACGTTCAATGGTAATTTCGCAATGCCTCTTACTTTTTTCTGCCAGCAACCCTAAAGCTTTCGTAATAGCGTTTACAGGAAAAGAGTATCACTGAATTATGGAAGCCTAAGATAATGTAATTAATTAGGTTTCCTCGGTTACCCATTCTTCATTTTAGACTGAATGAGTATTTTGTGAACTTGATTGGCTGAGAGATAGAACATGAGAAATATGAACCACGAGGTCAGTCATCTTAAAATTCTTTGCTATTTTTAACGCGTCAGACGTGAGATTTTTGCCAATTTTCCTATGAATAAACAAAGCTTGTTGGAACGACTAAGCGAGTGCTGACCGCTGACTGTTACGAACAACTCGCACAACGACCAACTCAGTGCTGACTTAAAGAATTAGGACCAACCCGCACTCGCAACGGCAGTACGGACAATATACCTTCTTTTAAATACTAACAGGTATATAGGTATCATAGGTACTATACTGAAGGCCTCGATAGCCGAGTGAGCTAAATGGTCGACTTTTGAGGAGCAGTGAGAGCCGGGTCACACCGGTTCCATCCCGATCCTACCAAAAAGTTCTTCTGCTCGGCATTCACCTCTGATATGTTCAGCATGTCAAGGGAAATGTATATCGATGAGGCTGTGGTGGTTCGGAACCCACCTAAAACTGTAGGTCCCCATCGTTTACTCGATGGCTGGGGAGCTGGTATTTGGTAGTGCTGCCAGCTGAGCACAATGGATAGTTCTTGAAACGGTCTAGTTGCTGGGCTTGTCCCCCCCCCCCCCCACCCAACCCTCAGCTATTATTAGGTACTATACTCGTACGAAGTTCTTCCACAAGCATATGACTACTATTTATTTCCCTTGGGAAATACCTGCTTTCTTTGATCTGACTTTCGAAAATTCACACTTCATCGACAAGGAACAAACGCAGTTCCTCTAGTCACAGCAGTGCTTCAAAACCTTTTTACATAAGACCGAACATACCTTCGCTATTTGTTTACGTTTTTTTTTGCACTCTTTATGTGGAAACTATTGGGTATTTAAATGTTCTGAAATATAATATGCCTTTTAAACGGCCCCAAATTAACAGGCTGTGTTGTGATTTTACGATAGAGTGATTTTTGCCACAAAAAAATTTTCCGAAATTAACCGAACATGAGGGTGCGGCGGAGATGCTTCTTTTAGAATAAAATGCGGCCACCAAGGGCAGACTGATAGCACTTATAGCCCAGCAGCTAAGCCACTTCAAGAATTATCCATCGTGCTCAGCTGACTGCAATACCAATCGCGTTAATACACGACGGGGACCTACAGTTTTAAGTGGGTTCCAAACCCCCACCCCTCGAAATACATTCCACTATAATATAGTGAACTTGTCAGAGGTAAGTGCCGATCAGAAAAACTTTTAGGATGATTGGGTTCGAACCGGTGTAACCCGGCTCCTCTAAACACAATCATCTAGCTAGACCACTGAGCTATCGAGGCTGGACTAGTGCAAGAACGCTGATAGTAGTTGGGTGTTGCAAGACACCGCTCATTAACTAGATTCCAGTTGGCAAGCCTCGTGCTTGCCGGCAGTGCTGCCAACACAACGCGTCTGTTCACATCGATTCTATCAGCACTGCTGAATTCTTCAAAATAAAAACAACCCTGCCAAAATGAAAAGTAACATGTGTTAGGTAGATTTCGAAGAAAAATCTACCTATTGTAGTCGTACCAGTAGTCTCACTTTTGAAAAATTTCTTCACAGTTCTTCTTTCTATGACCCCTGGATCCCAAAACTACCGTCAGTTCAAAAGTTTATATACCTATATATATCATATTAATTCACTTCCTTGTGAACACGCTAGGAGCCGTATTTTTGAAAAATAATTGGTTTTGACTATTTAATAAAATATAAGGGACTAAAATCTCGGTCAAGTTCGTTAATGGGGGAAATCGGACGAGGGGGGGGGGGGGGGGGGGGGGGAATGGGGGGACTTTTTCGAAATCTGTTTTTTTTTTGCCATAACTCCCTTAATATTGCAACTAATGAAACGTGGTTTTGTCTAAGGGTCGTCTAACAGTACTACCTACAACTTTTCTTTGTAACGTTTTTTGATCCCACCCTTAATGGTTGAACAAGGGTGGAAAAACAGGGTTTGGCGCACGAAAAAATTCATTACTTGTGTCCTAGGGGTTTTATCGATTTCTCTTGTTTTGTAATGCATTTGCCTTAATATTACCTACAACTTTTGTCTGAAAAAGTTTTTCATCCAACAAAACGTTTAGGCAGAGGGTGGGGGGTTGAATTTTCAAAACGTCATAACTCACTTTTTTGGTGAGATATTGAGTTTATTCTTTTTGCTATGAGTTTCTATTAATAACATCTACAACTTTTGTCTGAAAAAGTTTTTTGTAAAATCACTTTCATTTTCTTGTTAAGGTTTTCTTTTCATTTTCTGAGAAAAACGTTCAATTTTGGTGCACTCTGAAGTATAATGTTTTTTAACGCCAGAAACTGGTTTACTAAGTTTAAATTTTACAGCCCAGTGTTTTGTTAATAAAAATTTTGTCAAAAATTGCAGGGTCGTACAATCTCAATGCCGGTAATATGGTAATGGGAAGAACGGGAAAAGAGTGATTTCCCGTTCTCGGTAACTTTTTTATGATACTTATACATCAGAATAATAAAAAATCCACCCCTCCTCTTTCGCCTCACTTACCTGGTTGGCGATATTCTCCTCCGCCGTGTCTTCAGTTGAGTACGTCTGCCCGTACGCTGCTTCCTCTTCTTCGTCACCATAGGGGTTCGGGGGAGGAAAGACAACAGTCCGGGGGCTGGCCGCACCTCGTAGTCCCGGCGTGCTAGGCCGCGACAACTCGTTTGACATAGAGCTCTGTGGCCGGGAACCCTAGAAAATAGAAATAAAATATTAAAATATATAAGTCTACAATTGGATCGTTGGAATGAATTGTTGGTCATTGGTGTTCTGAAATATAATGTACCTATTTATAATAAATTTTCAGTATATCAGATCAGACACCTGTGATGTCTAACGTCTCCTACTCTCCTAGGTGCTACCTAGCTCTTTCTTCTTTTACACTGTAAATTTAGTACGGTAACTGCACCGCCATTTCTATCTTTCGAAAGAATTCGTTCTCCAGTGAAAGCTAAACATAGTGTCCTATATTCGCAGTCATTGTTTTTTGTTCGAATAGCACACTATGTTTAGCTTTTAGAGCAGCTACGGTCGTGCAGTTACAAGTGTTATCCTCCTCAGTATTCTACTTTACTTTTTCTCTTTTGTGGCACTTTAGTCAAGCGGGAGAGCCTTAACGGTTTGGGATTGGGTGACTGCTTATATTACCGGTAGTAGTTTCGATGTGGAAGAAAAGTCCATTGCGCTGTTGCTGCGTCCATGGCTACCGTGAACACGGGGGTCTCTAAAATAACAAGACATCAAGGGTGATTAACACAAATTGAAGTGTAGATTTGTAAGGAAATATCATGGGCAGTGGCACCAGGATGGGGTTTTCTTCCTTTTTTGAGGATATTTGTATCTTCTGAAATCAACGTCAGAAAATAATTAGATAAGTTGTGATTTTGCCATGGGGTAATTTTTGGCACATTTTTTTATTAACTAAAATTTATTTCCTATTTATCCCTCAGATTTGATGAAGATACTATTTGACTATTGGATATTTAAATGTTCTGAAATATAATATGTCTTTTTAACGGCCGAAAGTAACATGCTCTGTGGTGATTTTACGATCGATTACTTTCGGACAAACTTTTTGTTGACAAATATCACTCGATTGTCACACAGTCTGTTAAATTTAGCCGTTAAAAGAACATTTAAATATCCAATAGTTTGCTCATAAAGTGTGCAGAAAAACGTAAATAAATACCGAATGTATGTTCAGTCTTACTTAACTCTTAATATTTTTGTGCTCTACTGTCTATTACCTCTGCACGTCAAGCTTAATGGAGTTTCCAGCGTTGACAAACAAATTGTTGGCATCCTGGTGGCTGATATCTCGCGCGTCATAGTCCCCAATCTTCTTGATGATATCTCCACGCAGTAAATACTTCTCTGCTGGAGTTCCAGGTAACGTCTAGAAATAAAATTAGAATCACCACCTTGACAACTCCAGGTTATCGCCCAAATAGCACTAGGTTAACACCACCCACTTGGTGTTATAAGTAGAGTTATCATCAGCTTCTACTGGTATTTGGATCGCTTGGAGATATCTAGGTTTTGAAAGCAATAAATTTTCCTTACTTCGCTAGGGGAACGAACAAATACCTACCACATGAAGGTGGCCAAAGGTTCGCTTAACAGTAATCTATATAGGAAAGCCCCATCTCTCCCATCTGACACCTCTAAGAATAGGGAAAATAATGAGGGAGCATATTATCCCAATTGTAAATTTTTGTTAGGAAGGGTAACACATGAGGAAAGAGAAGGAAAGAACGTACCTAAATTTTTCCGGGCTCTGCCAGTCATATCCAGGGTAAATAGACTACACAAACGTGAACTATCTTTGCTAAATAAAACTCTTTTAGATCCTTGCGACCCCGTACCTTCTTAAGTGAACTTCGGAACCCTGTTTTTTTTTAGAACAATGGTGTCTTTACTCCCATTCAAAAGTCGGGAGGACTAGTACCTTTGAGAAAAGATGCAGAACTTACTCTTGTGACGATGATGGGGGTGCCCAGGTCGGCGCCTCCCACAATTCTGAGTCCCCATGGCGTATTTTTGCTCTGTCGCACCAAAGTCACGCCGAACACGTGCTCCTTGCCTGGACTCATTGTCACGTTCAGTCAAATGTCACCACATTATCAAAGAAACCGCCAAATACGTCACTTCACTATGCTTGGGCGAAACAGAATAAATTGAATAAATTATACTGGGAGATATTGAATAAGTCAGGTACAGTTTCGACGCCGATTCTGAGTAGAAGTATTGTTCCCAACAAATTCATTGGAAAGAATAAATGAATCAGACTCAACGACTAGCAACGGAAATTCTATACTCCCCCAAGCTTTAAGCCGAGGATAGCGCTGTGTGTACCATCAGCCTCTTCACAGGCAAGGATGGACTCGAGCCTTCCAAAGAAAGAGCTAAAAAAGTGTCCTATAAAGCTAGCCACATACATGCGTCCTGGAGGGGCTGGAGTGGCAGCTCAGGGATGGCTGATACCTACAAAATCCCTCCAAATTAAATATAGGTACGTCAGGGGGTGCCGACTGACTTTCCAGAACGATTGCATTTTGAAAGAAAACAAGCGAGAAAACCCCGAGCGCCATCCATAAATCGTCTACTTCTATCAACATATTTCGCTCTACCAACATGCGGCATTTGCTGTGGTGATAAGGATAAGATACCACAACAGTTGTGTTTACTGTTGTTCTAACAACCATTAAGTTTGTTGGGGACCCCCCTCAACCACCCCCTAGGCCACCATAACTCCTGCCATAACTGTCACAAAGCGCATCAAACTTACACACAAAAACGATCAATTACCGACAACTGCGAAAACTGTCGCGAAAACTACCAGTTGGAGCGGAATGGGAAACGCTGACATGACTATCAGCAGAGTCGCTCTTCAGCGGTCGGCAGGGCAAGATGGCGGCCCTGTGGGTAAGCTGTAGGCGCTAATGTCTCGCTTGTTACACTTCGAAACCGTCTATTTTTGAGCAGATCAACTTTGAAATATTTGTAGTATTGCCAATGCGAAGTCAGGGTCGTATAACGGGGCAGCATTCAAGAGTTCAGCTCAAGTTTGAGGTGAAATCACCGCCATTTTGGATTTCTGCAGGCCAAGTGCATCAGGGGTCATGAGGCGGGGGTAGGCAACGCAGCGCAGTGCGCACTTAGGTCACGAGGTCCAGAACAAACAGACTATTTCAAAGACGCCGATTGTGATTTAAAGGAGTATAAAGTCAACTATAAGCGGCCATTCCGGCCATATAAGATGCGTTTTGGACGGCCGTTCTGGCAAAGTTGGCATCCCCGGACGTATGGTTAGTGGGGAGGGATGGCAGGTTTTGTGTGGGTACCCTCCATCCCTGATTGCCATTCCAGCCCCCCCCCCCCCCATTCAAGGACACCAGCTTCAAGGTTTGGCTTCAGCATAAACAGCGTTATGGACTAGAACCATTTCCATATCAACACACAGTCGGTCATTCGTATGTGCAGCCACCTTAAGAGGACGCTATACCTGACGATGCATTTTTTGCCGCCCATAAGATTAACATTGCGAGCGGCGATTCATTTTCAAGGTTTACCCTTGGTTGGAAAGACACAAAATTTTGCCTGTACTTAGCCCTAACAATGTTCTAGGGAGTGTTCGAAGCAGATTTCCCAATTTCTCACTGGTTTCTTTTATTGCAACTGTTTTGCAAATGCTAGCATCGCATACCTCAAGAAAAGTGCTGTATCTCGAAAACCAGTAAACAAATGGGAAATCTGCTTCGAACACTCCCTAGAACATTGTTAGGGCTAGGTACAGGCAAAATTTTGTGTCTTTCCAACAAGGGTAAACCTTGAAAATGAATCGCCGCTCGCAATGTTAATCTTATGGGCGGCAAAAAATGCACCGTCAGGTATAGCGGACCCTTAAAGCCCACCTATAACATTTTCTTCTTTGACATTCACATCTGTGCCTTGCAGGTGTTACCGCATAAGCAAAGAGCGGGGGAGGTGCCCCGAATGAATGCTAACTACTGGGCCATTGGAACTGGGCCAGTATTTGCAATCACAGTCGTCAAAGCAGGGAAACTGTTGAAAACAACAGCAGCAGCAGCAGCTTACAGGCCATCTGACCCGCCGCAGCCAATTTTCAGTCTGCGATAGACCCAGAGACGTTGCACAACCCGCCTGCAAACCATCACATCTCAATTCTACACAGTCTGGTCTAAATCGCATCAGTCTTGAGATCGAGAGGATGATTTCACCAGTACCTAAAGTCTACTTTAGTGTTCCCTAAAGTCCACTATAGCGTGATCCTTCTGTGCTTATTTCGATGAAGGATTTCTCCCATACACAAAATTATTTTTTGTTTCCCATAGTTGTCTAACTACAAAGTACCATATAAGGGCGAATCCGATCAAATACTCAACAATACAAAATCATCTTTTATTACAATACCTAGGCTGGATTCCACCATGCTCGGTTAAGAGATAAACCTCCGTTATATTCGGTTTTAACATAAACAAACTGGGATCTAACGGGGGTTTAACTGTTAACTGAGTATTCTGGCAATCGCTACTTTTATGTATAAATGTCGTACCTATAACTACAAGGCTAGACATTCTTTGTATTTTTATGGTACGAGGTACGAGCTACCATCCATTAAATTTGAACCTCTTGACTTATCTCCAAATTAAGGTGCATCTGATGATCGTCAGTCAACTAATAACTTGAGACTAGATTATTGAGGGTAGCTTCCAACATTTTAGTTCAACGATTCGTTAAATTTATAAATATACCAAATATATGCGTCGTTTGTTTATAAATTTAACTTAATTGGACTGGAGAAATGTACCCGGCACTTAGTCTCCAGTTAATTTAACTGACGGTCGGATGAACCTCTAGGTAAATATCTAGGTAATAAAATAACGCACATTGACAGAATAAGCAGAAGAATTTGTGCGTCCATACTAAAATTTACAGTATTGGTACGATCGGGGGATATGAGTCGGAGTAGAAAAATCGACCGAAAAAGTGCGCCGAGAGCAGCCAGCTAGTTAGGTACAGAGCCTGACCAAAAAATTCGACGCAGCCTTTTGTAAAGACTAAATTTTTGTTTCGATTCCCACGATCCACGATCATACCTATATATTATACATCGATCTATACACATTAAATTTAAGACTAGCAGTTTCATTCTTTGGTAAAATTTTGGTTTCAAACGAAAATACTGTAAGAACTATAGTAGGTAGGTATTTCTCATTAATAGACAATCCTTATATCACGGCATTTCCTTTTCGAAGTATTCTCAGATAATTTAACATTTTCATGATCCAAGAAGTATCCCTGTCCCTCTCCTTCCAGGGGAAAAGGCATAGCGTCACATACTCTTTCCACATGTCATAGTGGTAGACAAAAATTAAGCATAGGTGAAAGACTGTTGAAGGAGACTGAGCCAGAGAGGATCAGGCCTAAAAAGAGATGTGCAAAGTTATCTCCATATCGGCGCTAGATTTCATTGTATATCATGTACTAGGGGTAAACAAAAGAAACTAATTTTAGGAAGACGAATCTTCATAAAGGACACACTCAACGAAAGGAAAACTGATTTTATCGGCATGTTTTTCTAAATGTTTTTTAAGGTTGCATTTTTGTATGAAGTTCTTGCCACACTCCTCACAGGAAAAGCTTCTCTTCCCCGAGTGGATAACAAAATGACGCTGAAGGTTCGCCTTTTGTGTGAACTTTTTTGCGCAGCGGACACAAGAAAATGACTTAGTACCTAAGTGGATAGATTCGTGACGTTTGAGGTTACATTTTTGTGTGAAACATTTTCTGCATGTTTCGCAGACGTAGCGCTCCCCTGAATGAATGCTGCTGTGGATCTGCAGGTTACTTTTGCTGGCAAAGGTTTTCTGGCATAGATGACACCCCCACGTCTGCTGAGATCGCTGGCTTTGGTCGTCTTGAGGCCAAAACTCGAGGGACTTGTTTTCTTTCTTGAGGAGGTCACGTTTGAAGCGCTTGGGCGGCGGGATGCCACTCGGATCTGGTAAATCAACGCTGCTTTCGGACATTGGTGTTGGAGGTACCTATCCTACCTGCAGTCTCCACAACCATGTACGTCTTTAAGAACTGAGAGTCATGACACCCCAGTTTGATCCCAATGCCATAATCTACGTTTACGGAGATTAGGTAGTGACATTTTCGTCTCAGGCGAAACTTGGGCAAATTCTGTCTTTTCCCTCTTTGGCAATAAGTAAATGACACAAACAATAAAATAATAGGGCCCATAGACAGCGTCTAGCTTAGGGCCTTGTTAAAGCTTCATCCGGCGCTGACAACACCCATCTCCCAGCGATGGCAATTCACGTTAGCCTAACGACAAATTGCGCCATAATCAAGGCATATTCTAGAGGTGAAGTAGGGACTATGTGAATGTCCACCTAGACTTATCGCACCTACTTCTGCACTGTGCAGAAATGAGTCACCTACGAACTACAACCACAATTTTGCGAAAAATCAAAATAACCTAAACTTACCAAAAAGGCCGATCACAGTGTCTCCATCCATAACTCGGATTTTCTCTTTTGAAGCATCTTTCACGTCAGCGACGGCGTCCATGTGGACCCTACAGATATTAGAAAACGAACAAATAAATCATTTAACCGGAGCCATGAACGATTTTTGTAAAAAGAAACTGTAAAGAGAAGAAGAAGAAAATGACAACAACTGTCAATTACTTTTTCCCAGAAAAATGAAGAAGGGTTTATGAAATGATTACTAGCAATTTGACTTACCTTAAGTATAGCGACTTCTAATACACAATCATGTTGACTAGAATAGCAATTATGGCTAAAAATGCCGTTAATTACTGGAGATGTTGATAACAGCCCTTCCTCATGTCGGCCATGTTGGTTATTTGATTAGAAGGTCGTGGCAGGAGATTCGATTCAGTTTTCGCGCCAAAACTTTCATCACGACTTTTGGCGCTACTTATCAAAGTTTGTCCCATGTTACTTTTTATAAATTTTATTTCTGGCTGCTTTTACTAAAAATATTGTTATATTCACATAATAAAATAGTTATTTTTGTTTAAATTGAGAATTTTTTTATTTGCTATAGGTATAATATTGTCTTAATAGGAACAAGTAGGTACCTATATAGGTATATATTTTTTTTTTTTTTTTTACACAGAGAACTAGGTATCCTGAAAATAATTATGCTAAAATACCGTAACTATAACTATCAGCGTCTCTAGTCAATTACAATGAGATTTTAACAGACCCCTAAGTTCTTCATAATATTATTTTGCCAAGTTTAGTAAGCCCGTCTCGATCCATCATTGCGTGACATCGACATTTGAGCCGCCAACGTGACTTCACCGCATGACAGTCCCCTGAAAATGTATATAGTTACGTTCCTACCTATTTATGTCTATACCTACGTTGTTTACAAGTCCACTGGAGCCTTACGTCTGCCATCATAACAAATTATAGACCCATCTATAGCTAATTTCCTGTCATTCTACAGCTCCCAACCGATGATATTTCTCATCCAGTTGCCCTGAAACCTCGCCAGAGTACGTACACCATGAAGTTACTGCTGATCTGCATCGTGTTTGTTGCTGCAGGTGTATCTGCTGCCAGGGCACAATCGAACCTGATACAGGTAGGTATCATTGGGTATTACAAAATCTTGCAGGCGTACTTTTTTAACACAGAATATTTTTTTAGTTAAAAAAGGTAAATCAAAATTATGAACCCTTGACTTTCCTGTACAAAGTGTAAAGTGTTCCCAAAGTGATCCAAAACGTTTTGAAGACAATTCCTTAAGGGCCACCATACATTCTCGACGAACTCCACCAAAACCACTATGCGAAAGTAAATATTCGACAAAACTAATGTTTACATATTAGTGCTGCCGGAGACGGGTAATTGCAATATCATATTGGTTGTGTTTACTCTAAAAGCTAAACATAGTGTGCTATTCGAACGCGAAACGAACGAGTGAAAGTAGGACACTATGTTTAGCTTTTCCAGGAGAAAAAGTAGAGAAATGGTGTTGAAATTACCCACTTCCGTAAGTGAAATAAAAATTGTCAACATGTAACATGGCGGCGGTAAATATTACAAACATTTATCAAGCTTTTCTACTAAATGTGACGATAAAATCATACTGTTTTAGTCCGAAACGTTACAAATAAATATTTCGCGTGAGGTAGTGTTGTGTTTTCGCGATCTATCAAAAAAAACTGTGGACTGGTAGTTGACTGTTTAAAACCGCTCCTGTGGGCTTATTACTCCATTTCATGCAAAAATACAACACTACCTCACGACAAAGAGTTTCAGGTTTACATCCCCCTATAAACACTTTTCACTCGCCCTGTAACTTCGGAGTAGGGCTTGAAGTACGTAGCATTGCGAACCAAATACGTGTATTCCACCTTAAATTAAATGATTATGCTAGTTGTACACATAAGAAACTACAGCAGCATTAGTACGTATAATCCAATAGTTGTAGGAGCGGACTTCCACCGGAGGAAGGAGGAGACTCCATCCGTTCGTATAGTTCTGCCTAAAGCAGACCAGTCAGACCACTAAGCTATAAAACCTAGGTTCGAATCTTGATTTGCTGAGATTTTTCCTTGGCCTATACCCAGCCAGGGTGCATGGGTATACCTAACCTGAATTTTGACTGTTGGGCGTGATCAGAAACAAGTCACAAGTCACCCCCTTGTGTGCCTACAGAGGTCACGGAGGTCACCCTGTAACCCATATTGTGTGGAGCCATGGAGTTTGTTTTCTCCTGGTCCTTTTTTTTTATTACTTATTTTTTCTATTTGGTTTCTCCAGACAAGGTCAGGCTGCTCTTCGTCAGAAGAATCAGACGAGGAACAGGATCGCTTTGTTGAGGAGTGCTGGGGTGAAGTGCAGGAGGCCATCATGTTGGGCTTAGGTATATATTCATGTTCTTCATGGTTGAATAAAAATTTAATAACTATATCTGCACTATAAGAAACTGGTGAAACCTACCTTTATGTACCTCACATTAAATTGGCTAGGTCTCCTTCAAGGATGGGAATAACTCAATCACTCGGCGTGCCAGAACCTAATCTCAAATGTTTCTTTTCAGATCAGACGATGCAGCAAGGGATGTTAGTCCCCAAAAAGATGATCAGTCTGCGCAGCAAGAGAGACGTAGCTCTTGATGACAGCCCAGCCGTGCGTCGAATGGCCGGGGTAACTATCTTAAAACTGAAAAAAAACAGCCTCAATAGCTGAGTGGACTAGGCTAGATGGTTCTCTTTCGAGGAATACCGAGAGCCGGTTCGATCCCGATCCAAGCAAAAAAAAATTTGACCAGCCCTCTATATATGTTTAGCATGTCAAGTGAAATATATATCGTGGCTGTCGTGGTTCGTAACCCACCTAAAAATTCGAATGGGGAGCTGCTCCCCATTGAGACAGTACACCATAGCCGTATCCACGGGGGAGGGTTGAGGGGGTTAAACCCCCCCTCATGAACGAAAAATTAACATGGGAATGCCAACGTGAAGCAAAGAAATATAGGCGAAACCCCCCCCCCCATGACCCTAAACCTCCCCCCCCCCCCCCCATGACCGCTTTCTGGATACGGGCCTGCAGTACACCTATTACAATCAAACCTTCTAAACATAGCTCTCTGCATGTACTGTCTCCAAATGAGGGAACCTTTCATAATCCAAGGCCCTAGGAGGTTTTAAGATCAGTATGAAATTTCTGCTATGCCTCTAATAAATCGCGATTTTCTCTGTTGCAGTGCGTGTTTCAATGTATGTTCCGAAAAAACAACGTGGTGAGTTCCCTTATACTATACCTATAGGCCCTATACATATCACCTTATAACGTGCATGGTCTCGTGGGAAACCTCTAGACTCGCACGACTAAAGTCCTGGGTTCAAATCCCAGTAGGTAGGTACCAGAAATTTTCTTTTGTTACTTGACATGGACGTCATAGGCGTAGAAAGGGGGGGGGGGGGCTTAGCCACCCCCAGAAACCGTTTAGCCACCCCCAGGATGTTTCTGACCTACACCTAACGTCACATAAAGCCGTGCATGAGGAGAAGGCCTGGGGGGGCTGATGAGCCTCCCCTATAGGTTTTTGGTCCTGCTACGCCCATGATGGACGTCACACCTATTATTCATTTGGCTTCGGCCAAACAATCTGTTTAATTAATTATTAGCAATGGCACCTTTGGGTCAATAATTTGTGCGTCATTAAAAAAACGTTCGTAAGGTAAAAAAATTTCCTATTTCTAATTTATTGAGAAAATTTTTTCTTTCTGCAGCTGGGCGAGGACGGTGTACCCACTCGACGAGGGTTGATGTCCATGATGAATGAGGGGGTGACAGACAGGGGTTACTTCTTAGCAACCACCCATATCGTGGACCATTGCTACGGTACAGTAAAGGAGTTCCGTAACCTTCTTCGTACCCAACCAGGTGAGCACGGGAATATGCCATGTGGAGTATCTAAATACTCGGGGTACGTAAATATGCCTTGTGGGGTATCAAAATAATCGGGGCGACTTCCTTAGATATATTTTCACGTCAAAAATTTTTTTTAAGCGTTATCGGTTCTGTTATGCACAAATTTAGTAGGTATATACCTAGCATCTTGTTTCTCTCTTTTCAGCTTCGGGAGGACAGTATTGTGATCTTGCGTACAATGTCGTTGACTGCGTGTCTGATGAGATGGACGAATACTGCGAAGGCCAGAAAATAAGAAACTTTGTATTGGAATAAAATCCTGTGATTGGCGAAACCTCGAAAACTTTCCAAAATTTCCCATCTTACCTTTACCTACTCTCTTTACCTATGGTCCTGACATTTGAAATTTAAATATTATACCAATATTCTTATAAAATGTGCAGAAAAATAAGTAAACAAACACGACTGCCTAGAGTGTAATGGACCCTTCCACTTCAGAATCTCTTTTCCACAACTGAATCCTGGATACGGTCCTGAAGGCAGGTACGTGCCGCGGAGATGGAGTGATGATTCAATCCAGGTTTTATTGATATCTCGGAATTGGGCGGCGGCATCAGAGGGGTATTGTAAACGCGGATTGCCGCCTACGTGGGGCATTTCTTTATACCTCTCTTTGCCGCTCCAGCAGCCCCAAATAAGGATTTAACTTTGCTCCTTCCGTTGTAAAGACACTAATGCATGTTTTATTCGAATATGTACACCTATATACGTATGAATACTTTGACTTTTGCCTTAGCGCATCTGTTGTATCTCTGTAGGTGCCAATCCCTCCTATACCTATAGGTAAAACCATTAGTACGTAGGTACTCTGTTTTGCTCTCTTAGCGTGGATACCACTTCTTAAAGTGTATAGTGCGATTGCTCTTGTCATAGTCATATTATATGTTCGATAGGAGACGCAGACGCTATAGTGTTCTTTACAGAAATGGCGAAATCCATACCCAAATGCTACTGAGGTTTCATCATGGTAGGTAGGTACCTACTACAAATAATCCAGGTATACAGAGTATACCACTACAATTTATTCCAGCTATCAGAACTTTATATTATTAACTATTTATTTAAACTAAGTACAATACCTGTACGGCGTCAACCCTAGGATATATTTATTGCTCCTATAGATATAAGGATCGTACATCTTTCACCCCCTTTTCAAAAAAAGGTTCACAACAAAGACACCATGTGCTTCGAAATCTCCCGAAAGAACCGTTGGTTTGGGTACAATAAATAGACCACCCACGTAAGCCCAGATGCATCCCTTTGAACCCTTTCCGTTAGTAAATTTATCTTCCCGATAAAGTAGCCGATAAAATTATATTGCAGTTAAGGTCCACTATAGCTAACGTTATGTTGTGAGGGCATCAACTTCCTTTTCGGGTGGATAACGCTATAGTGAACTTTAGGAGACACCTTATTAGACAGGCACCTGTCGGAAGTTATGGAGTACCTATTGGTACTCTTCAATAAAAATTTCTTCCAACGTTTTCAAATAAATAGGATATAAGAAATGTTTCTATAATTATTAGGTAGGTCATTTCCAGGAAGTTTCCCATTCAATAATAAGGAAACAACCTGTATATTAAACAAACCTTAGCTCTCTCCTATTTTCTCTGAAAGTCTGCCAAGTATAGTACCTGAATATAGATCACAAATGACAACCTGCAGAATAAACAAACCTTATCTCCCTCTCTGACTCTGAGGCTGCAGAGTACAGGCACGTCTCCTTGATGAGGAACGCTAACCTGTAGAGTTAAAAAACCTTAGCTCTTCAGGTTCTTGTGAGGTTGCCGAGTATTCGGTCCTGCACGGACGCGTCGCCTCGATCAGAAATGCCTCCATTTCAACGTACATACACCCAGATGTAAACAACAAAAAATACAATTTGTATTGACTCAAGCTGCGGTTGAAGAAGGTTCGAAACTTAGTTAAGAAGCATAAGCCTGGAAACTGAAATTCACAGGCGAAACAGTCTTCTTATTTTTTCCAGGATGAAGAATTTTCTTCTAGCCGGCTTGTGGACATAAAGAATTAGCACGTGGTTTGGTTCGAGCATATACGGGCAGACAGACACCAGGACTACCGCAATCGCGCTAGAGTGGCTCAGTTGCTTTTAAATCAAAGCTGGCGTCTAGGAATGGAAGGGATGGAATGGCAGGTTTGGGATGGCAACTCAGGGATACCGGGTACCCGCGTGCCATCCCTACCCACTGACATAAGCAGCGTCCGGGGATGACAAACTCGCTGGTTCTATTTGAAAATAAGTTTAGTAAGATGTAGTAACTTCTAAGGGCCACAAGTAGGTAGGTACTGGTCCTGCGTTTATAAAATAAAATAAAGGGTCCGACAACAGTCGCACTAAACTTTCTCGCCCCATGTGATTTTTTTTTTTTTTTGGATTTCTTTGAGATTTTTTTGCGGGCGTAATTTTTAAGCAATCCAAAATCGGTTGAAAATGACCCAAGAGCATCTATCTGAGATCACTCCCACCAAGTTTCATGGCTGTCATTCTATTACTGTAGTCCCAAATGCGTTCCGACCATTCAAAAACGTGGTTTCTCATTCTCAACTCATTTTCGACACATTTTTGACTACAACGGCCGTAATTTTGAAGATAACAAAATTCTGTTCGACAAATGTTTAAGTTACATGGTTCTACACAAATTTACCAAATTTCATGACAATCGGTCAATAAATGTGAATGGCGCCGAAACGATCGAACTTTGGTCCAGAACGGCCGTAATTTTCAACCAATTCAATTTTAGTTGAAAATGACCTCGAAGCATCTATTTGTCAACACACATACCAATTTTCAGTGTTATAGATTGAAAAGTGCACCGTCGGCGCTTGTCTAAGTAACCAAAAACACGATTTTTGAATTATTTTGGCGGTTTTTTGACAATAGCGGCCGCAATTTTTGACCAATCAAAAAATCCTTGAAAATGCCCCTCGGCAGTGATTTTAGACAGGTCCATACCAAATTTCATCAAAATCGGATGAACGGTATAGGCGCTAGAGCACTGCACGGACTGACGGACTGACGGACTGACGGGCTGACGGACGGACGGACAGACTTTTTCCAGAAACCACTTTTTTGGACTCAGGGGACCCCCAGGATCATGGAAAACCCAAAATCTCAATTTCGAAATTTTGCACGAAAACAATACTTTCTCGCCATATATGGCTAGCGAGAAAGTAAAAAAAAGTACCTTAGTACCTACAAGTAATACGCGATGTACTCGGGAAGACGGGAAGATAAAATGCCGGAGAGGAGAGATCCACCTACTTGGAGTTTTAAGACCGAGATCCATTACTTACATCCTGAAGTATATCCATCAGAAGTAGATACCTACTGGGTAGATCATTGGCGGCGGAAGGGGGGTGCACCCCCCAGAAAGTTAAAAAAAAGTAACTATAAAAAAAGCCTTCATAACGATATAGGAGTAAATTTACCATAAGACAGTAGGAAAAAATAGTCAACCCTCTCGTGAAAAAAAATCTAAAGGGCACGTGCACCCCCCAGGAAAGTGGTCTTCCGCCGCCAATGGGTAGAATAGTGGAATTAAAAAATCACAAAAAAGATTTGAATCTGCGAAGACCTGGATGCTATATGGGTATCTCGTATAGGTATTAAGGGTCCGCTATACCTGACGGTGCATTTTTTGCCGCCCATAAGATTAACATTGCGAGCGGCGATTCATTTTCAAGGTTTACCCTTGTTTGGAAAGACACAAAGTTTTGCCTGTACCTAGCCCTAACAATGTTCTAGGAATTGTTCGAACCAGATTTCCCATTTTTTTACTGGTTTTCGAGATACAGCACTTTTCTTGACGTATGCGATGCTAGTATTTGCAAAACAGTTGCAATAAAAGAAACCAGTGAGAAATTGGGAAATCTGCTTCGAACACTCCCTAGAACATTGTTAGGGCTAGGTATACAGGCAAAATTTTGTGTCTTTCCAACCAAGGGTAAACCTTGAAAATGAATCACCGCTGGCAATGTTAATCTTATGGGCGGCAAAAAATGCATCGTCAGGTATAGCGTCCTCTTAAGCCTGATGCTATATGATTGCCACGCACGCGTTGGTCGACCTCTGGACTCTGCTAATGCGAAAAGAGTTGGGAAGGTGTCCATGGCTGTAACTTCATAAATATTCGGTATGGACATGGTCGTGCTAATGAACAATAATAACTCACGTATGCTGGTAAGTAATTATTAAAGTCAACCATTCCTAAATCATTTATTAAGCTGAAACAGTTCTATACTGCTTTCAGTGAGGGGAGCCACTCTAGGGGGCTAAGTCAAGATTTAAAAGGGGGAGAAATCTTCTCCCACCAGGCTATAATAAAAATCCAGTGATAGGGCCCGAGAGTCGAATTTTCCCCCAACCGGTGAAGGCTGGGTTGATACCCATCAGGGGTAAGTAGCTCCAGATTCATCAGAAAAAAATTCAACAAGTCGAGCCCAGAACCTGGGTCCTCTCGTTTCACAGCTCGGTGCTTTGCCACTGAGCTACCGTAGGTAGTGTGGGCGGTGGGTAGTGATTCATCAATTACCTATAGGTGATCTGGATGAAGCAGTTAGCACGACGTGGCCTGGACAGCTGATTAGAACAAGGGTCATAACGAGCCAATCACGCAACTTATCACAGGAAACCCCATCAGTGATTGCACAATTCTGTTACAGGTACTGCACCTACACCTAAAACGATATTTACACTGCCAAAAAAATAATGTACCTAGCCCCTTTGTGAAGGTATAGCGCACAGCAAGCCATGGATTTTCTAAAGCTGCGCTAAAATTCCGAGCTAAGAAATCTGCATGCACGGGCGTAACGCCCGCCTGAAGTAACCCCTTCTGCCGCAACTTACGTTACCTCTTGAAAGGCTCTGTTTCACCGACGTTTTCTGAAACCTATGCTACAGTACCCCATATAGGTACCTCCAGGGGCTTATAGGGGATGGACTATTAGCTGTCAGCTGTCAGCACTATACTTAGGTGCCGAACACCAGCTCCAAAGCCATCCTAAGCCACATGATGGGGACCTACAGTTTTCAAGTACATGGGTTTCAAAATACCCGCAGCTTATAGGCACGATCGCAGCAGCCATGTAAATAATGGATTCCAGGAATAGTGAGCACTCTCTATACGATATGTGTCTATATAGGAGGTGTAATAATCCAAGGTCAGCGAATGCAAGAGGTTGCCCCAGTTGAATACAATTTATTGAATGTCTCCCGGTGACATCAAATCACGGTGACTATGCGCATGTAATCACCTTGCTATAGTGCTCTGAACTTTGAAGCATCCAAGACAACCTTCCTGTAATAAACAAATCTTGGGTACCTACTACAAAGGATTTTCAATAACTTATTGTGATTTGTGATCATGTATATTCATGGTGGCACTATCTATCACTCGTGTTTGTCTGCACGAAGTCAGGAACCTTCCTGGAGCTGGAGCCAATGGGAGGGGACTGACTACACACCCAGGACCAATCAGGTTCTTTCTTTCGCTCTTGCCTTCAGAAATCAATTTGTCATAGCCATCACACTGTTATAACAGTATCTACCTGCATAGGTGTTGAGGCAAAAGAGAGTTAACTACAGAGTACTGTCTCTTTATAACGACCGTCAATTTGTTCGCTATAAAGAGAGTGTGGTTGGTAGGTACAGAACGCACACACTGAGCTTACGTGCTGGGTTCTTGTGCCACGTACCCTTTGGGATCTATACCTATCAATAAATCGAACCTGAAATCCCAATCGGCTGTGGTCTACAACCTGATCATTTCAGAACTTATACTTAAAAGGTGTCGGCACTTTTCCAAGCTAATATAAGAGTGTAGGTACTTTAGCTTCCATCTTCCAGGTATAGAGCACAGCAAAACATGGGGTTTCTAAGGCTGCGCTAAGGTTCCAAGCCTCCATACGGTAAAAAATCTGCGCGATGACGCCCACCTGAAGTCACCCCTTCTGGCACTATACGATACCTTGGAAGGCTCTGCTTGGTCTACGGTTGTCTCATCGAAGTTGTATATAGTGGTTCGGAACCCACCCTACACAACGGCTGCTATAGCAGTCAGCATATATGATGGGTAGTTCATTCTTGAAAAGGGTCTAGTTGCTATGGGCTTCTCCCCCCAACCCTGCTCTAATACTCCAGCCAGGGGAGGGGGTTGAAGGAGGGTAGGTACATATACATATACCATACCTACCTTCCTCCCCGCCGGAAAGTCTCCTTCAGTCATCGGCATAGCAGATCCATTCCGATCGGGAAGGAGATGGCCGGTTTTGGCTTGAAGCTGCCGCCCGTGCCTGAAGGTTCAGAGGTGCGAGAGAGACAGCAAGTAGGCTCTAACTTGGTAACAAAGCTGGAAAATTAGTACAGTGGTGATTATATGTGAAATGCCATGTCGGCGTCTAATTGCGCGTAAAGCAGTGTTTGGCCAGGCCCGTGTGTTAATAACTTCCTAAATATTTGTAAGTCGAAAAACAACTTCCGCAAGGAAGTCGTAAGCGTGTTGGTAGTGTGGTGGCAAAATTAACGTGGCTATCAAAACTAAATACCTGACTATTCCTCGCTAAATCAATT
Source organism: Mesopsocus fuscifrons (assembly GCA_950004255.1). Classification (NCBI taxonomy): domain Eukaryota; kingdom Metazoa; phylum Arthropoda; class Insecta; order Psocodea; family Mesopsocidae; genus Mesopsocus; species Mesopsocus fuscifrons. Next base: position 19,227,633 of record OX465377.1, read on the forward strand.
ATCAAGCCATTGGGGGTTAATCGCACTATCGTTTGCGCGTTGGTAAAGTTTCTTGCACCTCACTACCACCTACCTATGCGATTTCTTTTTGTTCTTAGTTAATGAAGTACCTATATACCTATACCTATCTACACCTGTACCTAAGAATGATTGTGGATTCGTGGAGGGTTCTAGGTATGTAGGTATATCTATATATAATTTTTATTGCAAGGTTTGTTGAGGAATAATGTACATACTTATCTACGGTTGGATTCAACCACACAGTGGCCAGGCGATTTTTTCAGTAAAAAAATTTGTTAGCCCTGGAATTTGAACAACGGGAACCTTCAAAGTAAAATTTCATTGTGATTTTAATATACCAAAAGGCCGTCCCTATATTATAGGGAAAGCAAAAGAAAGCTATAATAAAATAAGTGCCTATATATATATGATATTTTCTGCTCGTCCACGTGCCTATTTATATACCTGAACGAATTCGTTTTGCGTTTTGCCGTCGGCCGACGGCTCGTTAGAGAAAGGTAGGTACCTACATCGGCATTTTTGAATTTCCAAATAAAAAAATTTGCTTTATTTTTACTTTTTTTTTTCAGCTACTTGGTGCATGCGCCATACCAATGTAGGTAGGTAGGACTCGGCGGACTGACAATTTTTATTTTGTCAAGGAATCAAAATAAATATAAATAATACACACACACATAAAGAAAAATCTAGCGTGAATCTGAATAGAAAAGGTAGTCGGGGTAACTTCAAGTTAGTCAGTGAAAGTTATTCATGAATAACTGATCTCGCTAAGGGTGGATTTCGCCAGTTGCTAAAGTCTACTATAATAGTGTCCCCTAAAAGTTCACTATAGCGTTAAGAGGACGCTGACGGTGCATTTTTTGCCGCCCATAAGATTAACATTGCGAGCGGCGATTCATTTTCAAGGTTTACCCTTGGTTGGAAAGGCACAAAATTTTGCCTGTACCTAGCCCTAACAATGTTCTAGGGAGTGTTCGAAGCAGATTTCCCAATTTTTCACTGGTTTCTTTTATTGTAACTGTTTTGCAAATGCTAGCATCGCATATCTCAAGAAAAGTGCTGTATCTCGAAAACCAGTAAAAAAAAATGGGAAATCTGCTTCGAACACTCTCTAGAACATTGTTAGGGCTAGGTACAGGCAAAATTTTGTGTCTTTCCAACCAAGGGTAAACCTTGAAAATGAATCGCCGCTCGCAATGTTAATCTTTTGGGCGGCAAAAAATGCACCGTCAAGTATAGCGGACCCTTAACCTCCCGAAAAGAAAAGTTGGTGCCCTATAGTCCCTACACCACCCTACCAATAGCGCAAAATCTTAATGTTAGCTATTCTGGACTTTAACGAGAAGATAAAAATTTCCTTTGCTTTATGTCCATCTCATACGGATGCCCCACGTCCAAAAAAAATAATATTTACCTTACCTCACAGCAGTTCCATAATTTTCACCAAATTTTTGGGCCATTTTTCTATCCTTGTACCTTAGAAAATCCTGAATTCGGTTCTGCTTCCTGAGCTGCGCCTTTCGTATACCCTACCTATGGCAATATAGCCCCCATAAAAACCCATTGGTTATAAAGCATTTACCATCTCAAAGGTACCGCCTACCGCCGGCCGAGCTGCCGCTCAGAAAACTCTTCTACCCGAGCATTGTATACGTATCTATAGGTTTCTACCTCTTATTCATCCATATGTACCTATATAGAGCTATCTATACGGCGGGATAAGTTAAATCGTATAATTGCTTATTATATTATACTTATATGATTATTGGTAGGGTACCCCTATTACCCACCTATGAAGCTGGCATATCAGGCATCCAAGATGCAAAAAACTCTGGCCACAACTCTGGCAATTCTGGGATGGCACACAAAGAATATGACATCCATACGTCCGGGGAGGTTAACTCGCCAGAATGGCCGTCCCGAACGCATAGAGACTATAGGTAGGTACTTACTTATATACCTACCTACAAAACTAAGGACACATAACAGTAGGTAATTACGTACTGAAGTATATTTCCGACATTTTCCGCAGAAGAAGATTTTCCAAACTTCAAGTCACCCCTCCACATGGGTAAATCTTCTTGATCCAGCGGCGGATGTGCAAGACCTGTGCACGGCTGCAGCTCCCTGTGATGGCTCATATCCTGTCAGCAGTGGAACCTGAGAATGGCGGCAGCCCCCCTCGTCAGCAGCGTGACCAACTTGTCGGGGACCCTCAGGTCCAGCTCGATGATGACGAGCTGTGGACTCGATTCCAGTGTCTTACCAACGAAATGATTGTCACCAAAAATGGCAGGTACAGAAAACCCAATACCTTATTATTTATCTGAACTTTTATCCCTTTTAGGCAAACCTCATCCTTCTTCCCTCTCCTCGTTAGGGTAGGGAAATAGGGAACCAAGGGGTATTTTCTAGATTCGACCGTCCATGCATGCACCTCGCAAGAAAATCGAAAAAATTCCACATTGGAGAAATTATTTAGTGTGCATAGGGGATGTGAAAGAATCATCCTTCATAACATAAAAGGTATAATCTGAAAAACATTCAAGTACGAATGAATGAATGAATTCAAGGTACAATAATATTTATTTAAAATACCTTATTGAACAATTGAACTCTACTTCGTTCCGAGACATTTTTTTTTTTTGCAAGACGTAGCCAAAAAGAGACAAACCTGATCGTACCGTTGTGTTGGACACTTATGTATGAACATACCTAATTTTACCTAGATGTCCTATGTACCTAAAGCACACAGAGACAAGGTCCATACCTAATCTTGGCACAAGATGTCTCTGCCCATGCCCTCTGTTCGTTTGTTTTTGGAATTAGCGCCCTGCAATAACCCGTAGATTCCAGTTTCAGGGAGAACGACCAATCCAAAGACACATGACCAAACTCCAGTTAAAATAACTTGTGGAATTTAAACTGAGGGTTACTAGAACTACCTACCACTTAACCGAAGAAATTACGCAGACGAGTTTGTTTACGTTTTTTCTGCACTTTTTATGAAGCTAGATAAGAATAAGTACCTACCTTATTGGAAATATAATATATTAAGTCTTTTTAACGGCTGAAATTAACAGGTAATGTTGTGATTATACGATAGAGGTATTTTTGTCAACAAAACCGATATTAAACAATTGTAAAATAACAACATAAACAACATAACTTATTTTATGACGTTAAAAAGACATAGGTATACCCACTATTATATTTCAGAACATTGAAATATCCAATCATTTCCTCATAAAGTGTGCGCAGAGAAAACGTAAACAAATAGCGAATATAGGTTCGGTCTTAAAGGGTCCGCTATACCTGACGATGCATTTTTTGCCGCCCATAAGATTAACATTGCGAGCGGTGATTCATTTTCAAGTTTTACCCTTGGTTGGAAAGACACAAAATTTTGCCTGTACCTAGCCCTGACAATGTTCTAGGGAGTGTTCGAAGCAGATTTCCCAATTTCTCACTGGTTTCTTTTATTGCAACTGTTTTGCAAATGCTAGCATCGCATACCTCAAGAAAAGTGCTGTATCTCGAAAACAAGTAAAAAAATGGGAAATCTGCTTCGAACACGCCCTAGAACATTGTTAGGGCTAGGTAGAGGCAAAATTTTGTGTCTTTCCAACCAAGGGTAAACCTTGAAAATGAATCGCCGCTCGCAATGTTAATCTAATGGGTGGCAAAAAATGCATCGTCAGGTATAGCGTATAGCGTCCTCTTAACTGTTTAACAAACAAAAATTCCTCTTGATTCAAACTTTCACTTTCTCACGGTGCAGCAGTGCGGCGCGGTGGTGGACGGGGTCCTTAAAGGTTCAGTGTCTCGTAAAGAGGTCCCACAAGTTGTAGGTGTCCTGCTTTGGTGGTCATTTCGACGTCTTGACGCATACCTCCCAATGCACTGACGCGCAAAATGACGCTAAGTGGCCTGGGAGTGAAGGAACACACACTCTTCTGTCCTATATCCCAAATGTCTGCAGTCTATACTGACTCATAGACGTGAGAACTGTCAGTGCCAAATTTTACTAGGAGGTTAGGTATAGTTATTGTGCCTGGGACGCTAATCTGACAGAAAATTCCCGTCTCCTCCGTACGTACCGATTCTCCACAGCCAGAGTGAGACCTGTAACTGCTCTCTAGAGCAGAAACCTGTCCCAGGGTTGGAATTTTTGGTCAGGGTAGTGTTCCAGGCACCATAGTTCCTCTCTATACATTAAGGGTCCGCTATACCTGACGGTGCATTTTTTGCCGCCCATAAGAGTAACATTGCGAGCGGCGATTCATTTTCAAGGTTTACCCTTGGTTGGAAAGACACAAAATTTTTTCTGTACCTAGCCCTAACAATGTTCTAAGGCGTGTTCGAAGCAGATTTCCCATTTTTTTACTGGTTTTCGAGATACAGCACTTTTCTTGAGGTATGCGATGCTAGCATTTGCAAAACAGTTGCAATAAAAGAAACCAGTGAGAAATTGGGAAATCTGCTTCGAACACTCCCTAGAACATTGTTAGGGCTAGGTACAGGCAAAATTTTGTGTCTTTCCAACCAAGGGTAAACCTTGAAAATGAATCGCCGCTCGCAATGTTAATCTTACGGGCGACAAAAAATGCATCGTCAGGTATAGCGTCCTCTTAATGCTGTAGGTCCCTAATTTTCATATAATGGACGGCAGGAAAACAAAACCTGCGCATGGTACCTTAATTAAACAATCTATCTTATGCATGATCGACCGTCAAGGAATTATGCAAATTTGCTCGCTATAGCGAGGTTTTGCTGTAGAGATGGTATAAAAAATTCAGGGTTGTCAAGGGACTGTATACCTACCGTTCACTCGTTAAATAGAGAGTGTCGTTATACAGGGTGGCAACTGTATTATCTAAATAGGCTCCTATACTGACATGCCAAGAGCCTGCGATGGAACAATCTGTATATGTGAAGACACCTATAGGCTATAGGTATACTGACTCACTCATTCTTTACAACTAAACAGTGAAAAAACAGACAGTAAGGTAAAAACCCGTGAGTCATAAGGTGCAGAGCCAGATGGACAGTTTGAATCAAAATAGGCAACCTGAAAACCTGGAGACGGAAACCTTTCCCACGATACCACAAGGCCACCATCGGCAAATCAACCCCAAGAAAAAAGGAAAAAATTTACAACCTCGCCATAAAAAAACCAAACCGGAAAAAAAGCAGGCACCAATAGATGCCACTACCTGTATATATGCCATTTCACAGGTATAACAATAAGAAAACAACAATGGCTTGTCAAAGTCGCAAAATGTTTGCTTGTATTCGGGATAATCCTGTGATTTACAACCCATCCATCTAAATGTTTTTCCATCAGGTCACCAAGATCGTGAGAAAGAACCTTTGGAAAATTTTGAGGAAGAACATCAAGTATGCCACCATGCCATACATTCGCTATTTTTTTACGTTTGGACTTCAAATTTTGTGAGAAAACTATTGGATATTTAAAAATATTCTGAAATATAATATGTCTTTTTAACGTCATTACCTACTCATGAAGCTATGTTGTGATTTTACGATCGAGTGATTTTTGTCACCAAAATAATTGTCAAAAATAAACCGATCGTAAAATCACAACATAGCCTCATGAGTAATGACGTTAAAAAGACACATAGGATTATATGTAAATATCCTATACTTAGTTTTCTCACAAAGTTTGAAGTCCAAACGTAAAAAATAGCGAATGTATATTCAGCCTTAAAGGGTCTATACGCATCACCTGTTACTTACTGCTCGAAGGCACAAAATTAATGAAAGAATCTTTAGCTGAAGCCAAATGAATATTTGGGGTGACATCCATGCTAACAGAAAAATTACTGGTCCCGGGATTCGAACCCAGGACGGCCAGCCTGAAATGCCTGGCCCGAGGGCATTCTGTGTAAGGTGAACAGTGCAGAATGCCCTCGGGCCAGGCATTTCGGCCGTACTATACCTACCTATACACTTGCATTTCTTCCTTCATTCAGTTTTGTTTAGAAATTGAGGAAATATAGAGAGGAGTTCCTGTATAGGCACTTCAATTTCATAGCGTAATAAAACGATAATTTTATTCTTTGATACCAAAGAATATTATATTTATGTTTGCGGAGATCAAGGTTAGAATGAACAGTAACACTTTATATTGGTGTATTGTTACCTTCAGTTGCAGCACTTATGATACTTTTATGACTTTGTGGTATAACATAACCTACCATAGCCGTATCTACGGGAGGGGGGGGGGGGGTTAGGGGGTTAAACCCCCCCCCCCCCCCCCCCCCATGAACGGAAAATTAACATGGTAATACCAATGTGAAGCAAAAAAATATAGACGAACCCCCCCCCCCATGACTCTAAACCCCCCCCCCCCCCCCCATGACCGCTTTCTGGATACGGGCCAGACATATACCTATAGGTATACCTTACAAACCAAGGAAAAAAATTATTAGTAAGTAATTTGCCCCTCACAATGTTGATCACCCCAAAATCTTCCTCCCCTATAGCAAGAAAAGTAATCCTACGTATCGCAATTTTAGTGCTTTTCTTTTTCTTTGCAGGAGAATGTTCCCAGTGGTGAAGATATCCGTCTCCGGACTTGACCCCGCTGCTATGTACACTTTACTTCTGGAGTTCGTCCAAATTGACCCTCACAGGTACGTAGGTATAATAAAAGTTACCTCGAGTAGGTATAGCGCAAACTCGGTTGAGTACTATAGATCTAGGCCTATAGAGTTATACACGTTTGCACTGTCGAAGCAGTTCGAAACGAAAGGGCCGCAGAAATGCATCGTTACATGTTGCACAGCCTTAACTAATTTCCCAACTAGGTGGAAATACGTCAACGGGGAGTGGGTTCCTGGAGGAAAGGCTGAGGCAGCCCCACCGAACCCGATCTACATCCACCCTGAGAGTCCAAACTTCGGCGGGCATTGGATGAAGGAGCCTGTCAGTTTCGCCAAAGTCAAGCTGACCAATAAAGCCAATGGGTCCGGGCAGATCATGCTGAACTCTCTCCATAAGTACGAGCCAAGGGTGCACCTGGTCCGTGTGGGGTCGGAGCAGCGCAGAATGCTTACGTACCCTTTCCCAGAGACGCAGTTCATCGCTGTCACCGCCTACCAGAACGAAGAGGTCAGTAAAAATTGTTCAAGAATGCTTAGGCGTGACATTAAGCGTACGCTATACCTGACGGTGCATTTTTTGCCGCCCATAAGATTTTAACATTGCGAGCGACGATTCTTTTTCAAGGTTTACCCTTGGTTGGAAAGACACAAAATTTTGCCTGTACCTAGCCCTAACAATGTTCTAGGGAGTGTTCGAAGCAGATTTCCCATTTTTTTACTGGTTTTCGAGATACAGCACTTTTCTTGTGGTATGCGATGCTAGCATTTGCAAAACAGTTGCAATAAAAGAAACCAGTGAGAAATTGGGAAATCTGCTTCGAACACTCCCTAGAACATTGTTAGGGCTATAGGTACAGGCAAACTTTTGTGTCTTTCCAACCAAGGGTAAACCTTGAAAATGAATCGCTGATCGCAATGTTAATCTTATGGGTGGCAAAAAATGCACCGTCAGGTATAGCGGACTAGCCTGGAACGGAGAAGCTTGCGCAATGACATCACAGGGTTAGCGAGTACCGACACAAGAACTGCCATCCCAGCCCGTACGTCCGGACAGGCCAACTCTCCAGAGCGGCCGTTCAGGACGCATCGTATTTGTGGCCAACATAAGAGACAAATAGGTAAAGGGATCTGCATAATATGCAGATTGATTCGAGTGGAGAGGTGCGTGACTGCAACTCAGGTACCGCGCCAGAAATGTAAGCCAAGAGGAATACTGAAGTAAAAGGATCGTTACTTTTTGCAGGTTACTAGCTTGAAGATCAAGTACAACCCTTTCGCGAAGGCGTTCCTTGATGCCAAAGAGCGGCCGGAGACCCTCTATCAAAGAGACCTGCACAGCTACCAGCCGCAACCGCAGTATCCGCAATGTAAGTTTTCCGACATCGACAGTGCCTTCGACATCATGAATACATAGCTTGACTTTTGAAGGTTACACATGAAACTTCGGTTCTTGTTCCAGATCCTAGTTCCTGGTTAAATTTCCTTCCAACGAATAGCACGGTCTACACCCCCGGGCTTCAAGGTGGAGCCAGTGACAGGTACTCACCCCAGGGGGCGTCCCTCAAGTCTCACCGCTCCACCCCCTACTCTGTGCCTAGTCGTGATCACCACACCCCTTCACCTGGCGTAGGTAAGTCGATTAGGAATACGTACATAGGGCAAGACGTTCTCAAGAATTTTTGTCGGCTGCAGCTGAAACTTGGGATTCTTTTCAGTTCCGTATTCGGAAGGCAACTACAACGCAAGCAGCTTCCCTTGGACGTCGCAGAGTAGCAGTACCGTGGCTTGGCCGGTTACCACCCTAGTGTCTACTTCGCCCCACTCCAGCCCTTGTAACACTCCAGTGGCGCCCACTGGGGGGCAGAGCCCGCACACTATCCACCACCCTGCCCCCCTGCTACCAGCCCCCGTGCTAACACCTCTCAACCCCATCATACCACCCTCCAACTCACTCACCCTCATCAACTACGAAAAATCTCCGAGCCCTTGCGACGAGTTCGGCAAATACTACTCGAAGGAGATTACGACGTACAACAAAACCCCTTCTCCGGGTCCCGCAAAGTCTGCATCGCCCAGAGGGTCACCACCAACGGAAGGGTGCCGCAGGAGCTCCGATGGGTGTCCTAGCTTGGTGGCCTACTGGCAGCAGCAGCATGGTTACCCGACTCAGCACCCCTATTCCTTCAGCTACGACTACTCTTCTGCGGAGTACTCTGGTCTGGCACCACTTCCCGTCGAGTACGCGATGGACAACAAGACGTGTTACGAAGAGAGCTCGTACCGCTCCAACGGTAGTGACTTGTACCTGAAAGACGAGAAGCGCGCACTGTCTGAAAGTGATAATGAGACTAATGGCAGTGAGCATGACCACTGGGTGGCCTGCAACCCCTAGATTACTAACTAGAGCTTTGGTGAGCCTTCAATAGATTAATAGTCACAGGTTCAGATACTGAAATAGCCGAGGGGGTAACCACTCCAGAGATTCCTTGAGATTCTCTGAGATTCTATAAAGATTTCCAAAGATTTCCAACGATATTCATAAATGAATAACCCCGAAAGGGTAACCACTCTAAAAAAAATCCAAGATTCCCTGAGATTTCATAAAGATTTCCAATGATTCCCAACGAGATTCCCAACGAGATTCCTGGAGTGGTTATAACCCCTTGGAAATAGCCAATAGCAAGTCATATACGTATATGAAGAATTTGGCAGATAGATAGCTAAAATCATACAGGTTAAACTCATTCATATTTTTTAGCCTTTTTTGTGGAAGAATAGGTTGCAGGTTTCAGAATAAACAACTGAAAAAATAACATCCATCAAAATTTCTTTATTACACTGAGTGATTTAGCAATAGCCGTGAAGAGGTGCGAAAAATCAGTACAGCAATGTCTCCACTACAATACTTTAGTGTCTAAACCTACACCTGTACCAAATAGGGTACCTATAGGTACATACCGACACAGTTTACAGTAAATACACAAATAAATAAAAAATTGTACAGTTTTTGTGCAAAAGCGTAAAGTGAATAGACAGCTTTCTTTTTTGGCAACATTGGTGTAGAGAACAGCTCAAGTGATAGTAGGTACATAGCTGCAGAAGAGCGCAGCGAAACTATAGTACTCAGCCATGGGCAGTACTCCCAAGAGTTAGTAATTATCTCTGCGGTATGAGTTCAATCAGGCATACTTTGATGGGGACCTACGGTTTAAGGTAGGCTCCAATAAGTGGAAAATCTGAGAGGTTGTTAGCCGACATCTGTAAACATTCCTACCTACTTTTGTAAAAGCCAAAAACATTAAACATTTATAAACATCAACATCAATTATTGAACAAAGCCTTCGTATATAAGCTCATAGGTACATTGACTTAGTAAGTAGGTACTACCTACCTACCTACTTTTACACTGCAAACAATTATGATAGGCAACAATAAGACACGAAAGCGCACAACCACTGACACATAGGTTTATACAATAGCTACATATTACAAATGCTACAGTAAAATGCTTTTGTAAGCTATTAGGCAGCTCCGTATACATGTACAAGCCGAATCTTCAGGGAAATGTTTGCTTTAAGGGTATACCTATAGAATGTGCATTCGAAAAAAAAAATCGGTAAAATTTTTGAAGGGGAAAAAGTGGGCGATCTCGAAAACTGCAGACTACAGGGAAACTGGGGAATCTTCCACATTTCTTGGAACATTACTATTGTAAGTAATATTATTTATGATTTATGATGCTGTACATCTCGGAGAGACTCGGAGTCTTGTAAACGATAGAAAAACCCGAAATATAATTCTCAGCTCGAAATGTTATCGCTATGGGTGGTAGAAATGCACAGTCAGGTTAAGCACAGCCTTAAGGGATTAGATTCGGCTGTACCTACATGAGGAGGCGCCTATAGGCGAAGAAATTGGCAACATCTTTCTCATATATAATGTTCGTCCCTAAATCCAACGAAATTTCTTGAAGGGTAGGTATATCTACAGCCCATACCCTTGGCCCGAAGGCACAGATGTTGGCCGCAGCCAAAATAATATTTTGTATGACCAACAAAAAATTGCTGATACCTGGATCCGAACCCAGGACCTCAGTCCCACTTGACCAGTTTTTAGGACAACTGCTCCGACAGAATTTGGTCCATTTCCGTAAGTGTAGTGTAAAGTCTCTGTCGAATGTCTTCGGGCACGGCAGAACGTCCATTCTCAGCACACTGCCTCAGCAACGAAGTCAGCGACGCAGGTGTGTTCTCGGTCATCAGCAAGCCGGGGACCATCAGCTTCCCCGACAGCGTCCATCCTACGAAAATCTTCTCACAGACAACCTGGAAAAACATTTTAATTAAGTGCTGAGAAACATGTAAGAAGGTAGGTATGTTGGTACTGTGACGTAGGTAGGTACAGGAATTTTTTTACGCATGCCAGGATGCACCAACCTTTCCCCTACCTCTACACCAGCTACAACTTCAGCAGGTTTACACGTATAGTCGTAAAATACACATTTCCAAAAATTTCAGGTTGCTGACCTACCTGGAGATTGTTGTTGGACACACCCAGGTCACAGCGGCCCGTGTGAGGGTTGCAAGAAGCTGTGCAGTCCAACAGATCACAGTCAGCGTCCCCCGTACATGGCTGCCCTCCCCCCACCTTCTTCTGCAGTACGTTATCGGTGTATACCTCGTCCAGGTCCAGGTATTTCAGCCGCCCTATGCTCGATAAGCCGAAGTGACCCATTTTTACGTCACACAGCCGAAGAGGATCTGTGGGAAATTTATTCAGAGAACTAAATTTCAAAAAAATAAGCTAGATGTAGGGTCCTGGTTAGGCCTGAAGCCTGAATTTTTCTACGTATTCTATTTTGTGCAGAAAAGCTCAAATAATAATTTAAAGTATAGCCAGAATTTTGTAGATGGCGAAAATTATCCCAGGTCCAAACTCACCCCTACTTATCCTACCTGGAAAATCCGTCTCAAGTTGTTCTAATAAGTCCATAATAAGAATGGCGAGTTTCATGCGTGATGCCCAGACGTGAAGCCCATCAAATATGTAGAAAGAGTCGAGTTCTGGAGGGCTGACGGCTTCTACAGCGTACAAATATCCGCAGGTACCAAATACTTGAGGAAAGAGGTCCAGGTCCGAAAATAGGACCGAAAGAAGGTACTCTTGGCTCTGCAGTAATGTCAGCACTTGTCTTTGCTCTAGATGCCTCTTCACATGGGTCAAAATCTGAAAATAGGACCATGTTAAGCCCCCCATCCACCTAGCCGCGCTAGCACACAGTAGGTCAGGTCAGTAGCACACAGGTGAGTCACACAGCACACAGTAGGTCAGTAGGTAGGGCAAAGCTCTCTACGCGCAGCGGGGCTAGATGCAAAAACTACAGTTTTGTACCAATTTTTGTAATTCATCTAAGTATACCTTTGGTCGTGGGGTCAAGTGCAAAATCGACTCAAGCTGGCGAGCTGTAATAGAAATGTTGAGGGTTTTGGCGACCACTTCCTGGACCGCGTCCTCGAATTCGTCTTCACTCATGTTAACACCGACAACCCGGCCGCTATTTCTGAAATGAAATAAGGAACGTATTAAATTTTTTATAAAGGGACCTTTATATACATCAGCGTGATTTTCTTACCAGACTAGATCTAGGTAGATACCTTTTTCCCGCAGGGTACGCCGATTTGACGTACACTGGCTGCTGATTCCATTTCATGGGGAACACCAACTCCTTTCCTGACCGATGGGACGCGCAGGGTGATGTGTCGACAAGTCTGAGTGAAGGGTCCTGGCAAAGATTCTCACAGAGTGACCCCATAACCTTCCCTTCCTCATATTTGTGACACTGAAACCACAGTTGAAGTTAACCAAGTGTCGGAAGAAGTCTTTGTGGAATATGAACCCCCAAAAAAAACTATTTATGCCAATGCTTGTACATGAAAGCGCACGAAATATTAACTGTATAATCAGAAATACACAGGGTTTTCTCAGTAATCTTGGCCACATGCGTCCTGTACGACCGTCCTGGCGCGTTAGCATCCCCGGACGTATTGTTTTTGGGAATTTCCCTCCCCTGAATTACCATTGCAACCCGCCCTTCTGCATCGTGTGTGCCTGCTTTACACTTCCACTGGCTACTTTCAGGTTTTACTTGATTGCAGAAGTTAAGGTTAGGTTATTCCTTCCTGTTTATTGCGAGCGGCGAATCCTTTTTCAAAAGTGAGACTACTGGTACGACTATAATAGGTACCTAGATTTTTTTTCGAAGTCTACCTAAAACCCGGGAACATATAAAATACAATACCTACGGGTGCGTCAAAGCACTCAAAAAACGACAGCATAATCACAAATCTACAGGAGAAGGTATTTAAAAAAAAACTGAACTCACCACCTTTTCGACGGCGGACTGAACGTCATAGCTGCTGCATACCATACCAGACTGATTGGCGACATAAACAAGAAGAGCTCCCAAAAGGAAAACGGTCAAGGCTCGGTACCTGTACCAATACACTACCCCCGGAAGTCTTCTCCAGTTCGCCATACTTCATTGCGGCGAAAACGCCAAAAACAAAAGAAACTACAGGCTAAGAACTACCCAGGCTATCCCCTGGCATCTAGATTGCTACATTGCAGTCAGCCTACCCCCTTTTCAGACGCCAAGGCGCCCCTAAAGCGTCAACAATGCTATCTCCCCACCCTAAGAAGACACCCCTAATTAACCAATAACTGAGAGATCGGGAATCTTTGTAAAGTGCGGCTCCCACGCCGGCGCCGTGCTTTCACCGCTTGTTTACGGTAAGATGAGACGAGCGACGACTTCTCTAACTTAGGCATCCCTTATATTTTAAAATCCTACCCTCATCCAACACTATCTCGAACCATTTATTTTTACATCTCGATATTTGTTCTCTCATTGGCGTAGCTGACTTTTCTATGAAAAAGGGCGGGATTTTTTTTGAAAGTTCGTGAAGTAAAATAATTTTTGAAGGTCACCTACAAACGTAGGTAGGTACCTATCTATTGCACTGGACGTTCTTCTCTCGTCAGTCAACTCTCGAACGTTAATACGAATGCCAACGGAAAATACAGTTCTCACTCTCAATAACGAATAACTTCTCTATTACGAATTACGAGCGAACCCTATACGGTTCCTTAATTAACAATCCCTGACGTGATGTGCGGCAAAACTTGCAAAACCGCTTTCAACGGGGTAGGTCACTGGTCAAAATTTTCTTCCTTTATACCTCCTATACTGAAAACCAAACGGTCGTGAGGAGCCGCACCGCAAGGTCCGGCCAGAAGAGTGAATCCGGTACCACGAACCTGGACCGGTGCCTGATAGTCTGGCATCCTTGCGCAATCATTGTTATCGACAGGTGTAGAGACAGGTCTACGCCTATTGTGTAGGTACTAATAGACCCTATGAATGACGCGTCAATGTGCTTTCGGACAGTACGCCACTGCACGGACTGTCCTTAGACTCACCTTTACCAATCTCTCGCGCCAGTCGAAAGTGCTCCCGCGCTGCTTAGCGGGCTTTACGGTGCTTACCAAACGTCAAGTTTCCATCCTCGCCGTCATGGCCAGTGGATAGTTAACAGTTAACGTTGATATTACCGGTAAGTTCATTTCGGGTACCTGGTTCAAGATCACGCAACTCGTCCTTGGTTTTGGTTATGTGTGTGCCTATATCATACGTACCTATTGGAATGTCCAGGCTCTCTTTGTCGTTTCACCCACATCTTCTCTTCTTCTACTCTTACTTATGTATATGTACTAAAGTACAGGCCCGTATCCAGAAAGCGGTCATGGGGGGGGGGGGGGGGGGGGTTTAGGGTCATGGGGGGGTTTTCGCCTGTATATTTTTTGCTTCACGTTGGTATTACCATGTTAATTTTCCGTTCATGGGGGGGGTTTAACCCCCTAACCCCCCCCCCCGTGGATACGGCTATGCTAAAGTAGGTATCTATTACGGGGTTACCTACGTGTAGGACTTCGGTAGGTAGGTACATTGGTATAGGTCAGAGGTGAATGTCGATCCAAAAAAAACTTTGATATAGGCTCCGGATCGAACCGGTGTTCCTCCTCCTCCTCCTCTAAAGAGAACCTTCTCAGAACCTTCTTGGCTATGCCAAGAGGCTGTTTTGAGTATGTAATAGTCTGTGAAGAATACCCTTATAATACCCTATATGGACATGGACTGTAACAGTATAATAGGATGACGCTACGGTCGCAGCTGCATCAAAGTGGTCAAATTATCAAGAAGGGCCAAGCGTATGTATACATGATCAGCCGCACGTACGCTCTTCCTCGAACCCAAATTACTGCTCAAAAAAATTTCACAACAGCGTCTGGCGATCCTGTACGGTTGAAGGTAGAAAGTGCTGGAGTCCTATGTCCTATCGTTAGAAGCTGATCGAATGTATAGATTGTGAGTTTGGCCGAAGCCGATTAGGAAAATATTGCTTACGCCGGGGTTTGAACCCAGTCCCCTAAGGCCACTCACTGGAACCTTTGACCACGAGACCACTTATAGTGGCAACAGATTTCGAACTCGAGACTTTCGTTGTAAGAGCAGCACAGTATCGTGTCTTGACCCATGGAGGGCCCCTACATAATTTACAATAATTGATCTATATCTATAGTGGAAGAAACACCACTGGGGTGGGGAAAGAAGCTCGGTAACGTTCTAATCATAATTATGCTGACGATTTCCAGTAAATTTATCTGAACTATAAGATACACTTTCGAAGAGCTACCAGCTACCTCTGAGCATCTTTCTCATTTACCAAACACGCACCCTATTTCTATCGTGGCGTCAGCAGGAAAAACGTTTAGGAATAAAGTCAGCACTGTGTTGTGGTCAGCAGGCTGCTGCTGGCCTTGATCTTGCCAGCTAAAATTTATAAATAAACACACATCCTAAATCACCGATCAACAGAGATTCTAGACCCGTTCCGTTCAATCAATATTTTTGGATTTTGGAAAACTCATGCAGTCTCAGGGTCCCACTCCTGGCTGCTTTCGGCCGACTTCTACCCAGTTTCGGCCACAAAATATACCGATGGTGATCCAGAAGCAGAAAATATGTTTACGCCGGGATTTGCACCCAGGACCTCGGACCTCTTGACCGCTTGTCCCATTCATTGAATAACATCAGGAGACGTTTCGATTTTTGCCCCCGCGAAACGTGTGTCCTAAATGTCCCATGCCTCCCCTGATAGCTTCTGACCCGAGGTCTGATAGGCCGATATGTACCAATCATATAGGCTTTGCCTACCGGTCATTGGACAGAGAACATCGTCTTGTCCATCAGTGAACAACTTATATAGAGAAGAAGCACTACTCATATGGATACATCACCCATAACAAAAGGTAGGTGCCCTATTGAATCTCCCGAGTTGTATAGCTCCAGATCTCATATGTTTAAGGCTCGACTTCACCAGCTCCAAAAGTGCACTATATCACCTTATACCTAAAGCTCCATTCATAAGTTAAAAGTAAATACAGCCGTCCCTCTCTATTACGTTACTATAAACCTCTCCATAACGAACGAACCTTACGGTCCCTTGACAAACCCTATCTCTAGGTATCTAAACAATGCTTTTTACACCTCCCAACGAAATAAATATGCTCCCTCTCTATTACGACTATTTCAAAGGTATATTGAAGTCAAAAATCTTAGGTTAGGTACAGACTTCTTCAAATAAAAACAAGACACACTTTGGAAACCTGGACAACTGTACTAAGTAATCATCTACCCATAATTTTATATCAAATAAAAAAGGTCAACGTCAACCCCTACCACCCCTCAAAAATTCATGCACAGAATGACTACAGATTTACTTATTATTGACTTGTAAGAAAAGCATGAGTATGCCACATGTCCATCGTAAAATAAAACTGTAATATGACATTTTGTAAATACCACACGATAAGTCTGTCTTTCAGTAGCTGATGTTTGACCCCTTGACATAGCGGGTGAACTTCTGCTCTACTCAGGATTTCAGTATACGATGCCACGTTTCTTTTATATTTATAAATAATACTTCTTAAGAAGTATTATTTTCCGGTTTTTGGCGAACATGCAGCCTTCATAGCACACTGGTTTATAGATACCTATAGTTCTAAATGTAGGTAGGTATATCAAGGCTGAGGCCGGAGGCGGTTCTGCACTGTTCACAGCAGCTCGTAGGGGAACTGCTACCTGCAGGTGTATTCCCTTTCTTTAACGCCAGCAAACCCACTCAACTAACACCTTCAAAATTTCTTGTAAGATGATAAGGCACGCCATGATGCAATATATGGAGAACAGTTCTTCTTACAATAAATTTTGAAGGTGTTAGTTGAGTGGGTTTGCTGGCGTTCGAGAAAGGGAATACACCTGCTGGAAGGGGAACTTTTCTCGGAATGCCTCCCTTCAAAGTGGCTGGTTCCTTCGAGAATAGTTCTCTGGTTGGAAGGCATTGCCTTGTTATTGTCATGGTACTATGGCAGCGATAATAAGTCATCAGCCCCGACCTAATCCAATGTCAATTATTGTTATTATTCGACACTTGGCCCTGATGGTTATCAATCCCTGTTTATATACTGCCATCGCTTTTCTTGTCAACGGGCAGATGGTCCTTTCCTTCAATGAGAGCTGTCAGCCAAGTCATCTATGGAGTCCATAGATGGTCGACTTTAGGGTCTCAGCAGCGGTTCTATACCAAAAAGGTTTTCTGATCGGGGTGTCAAGTAAAAAATCGAGGCTATGGTGGTTCAGAACCCACCTAATAGGAATAGGTCCCCACCGTGTTCTCACACGATCTCTGGTATTTGGTGGTATTGCGCCAGCTGAGCACGATGTATGATTCTTGAAATTGTCTATTTGCTGGCTTGTCCCCCCCCCCCCCCCCCCATCCCCCTACTACTCGAGGTGTCGAAAGATGCCCACTTTGAATAAGGGAGGCATTCCGAGGAAAGTTTCCCTTCCAGGTACCAGGTCCCATTCGTGCTGCAGGTGGACAGGGTAGTGTCGCCAATGAAAGGCTGGCGAAAACCCGAGCCACCCCGAGCTCTGCGCAGGTGGTGGTGGTCACTGTGGCCATTGTTTTGTACCTTCGACAGTACAGTGTACTACGCTTCATATTCAGAAGAGAGGGAATGCTGCATGCGCTCTGTGAGTGGGAGTCTGGCTGAAGAAATAAAACTTGGCGCCAATATTACGATCCAAATGCCCAACGCCATCTCCCATCTGTTTGGCTGTTGATTCATGCGATCATGTGCTTGTTACGTCCCACATTCCGATCAGACGTTCACAACTTAAGTCTGGCAGACAAATATTAAACAATGGCATTCTATTGTTTCAGGGTAGCCAACATGTCAACTGAGCGATCCTCTTTTGGACTCAACTCCATCCTGCCTTCCGGCTACATGAGTAAAGCAGAGGCTTTTGCGAAATGCCTTCAGGACAAGCTGAGGTCCTTGGGCAGCGGAGAGGAGCCTCCACCAGGACAGAGCAGGAGGCACGCACCCCATGACTCTCCGAAGACTCCTCACGGAAGCCTCACCAAGTTCTCCGAGGAGGAAATAGCGGACAATGTCTTCCTTCAGGGTCCTTTATCCTACAAGAGACGAAGCATCCCGGATCAGGACAGCAGGCAATACCCTAATGGAAAATCACGGGGAAAGAACATCGGCTTCCTGGTAGATAAGCGGGGCATGTCCTCCGATAGCGAGGACTCAGAGGTTGAAGAAATTGCATCAACTGGTGTTCACTCTAGGGTGGCGCAACTCCAAAGTAAGGGAGGCCCCATGCGCCGCTTGACATCTATCAACAGCGTAGACTCAGCGTCCAGCTGGTGCTCATGCGAGGAAGGCCCGGATCCAGAGGAAGATGAGGAAGTGATTGACACACTTGCTGCCCAGATTAAGGGGTCACCACCCATCCACAATCCCCGTATGCGCAACTTTAAGCGGAAAAGCCGCGAGGAGAAGGAGAAGCTGAAGCTAGAGCGGCCGCCCCCGCCACCACCGGACGCCGACCTCTTCTTCGACTTTGACGTGGAGTGCTTCAGTCCTGTCACCCTGGAAGATGACGAAGAGTTTGTAAATGGGTTCCAGTCGACGCAGTTAAGGTTGCATGAGGGAACTCGAAATCCTTGGGACTCTGATTTTCCTGAGTCAGTCGATACGGGTCAGAGTTTAAAGACGGTCAACAACGCCTCGAAACAGGAACTCACCCCTCACAAGGAGGCAGTTCAATTTATTACACCCCCACCCTCACCATCCAATGGTACATCTATACAACAACAGCTTCAACCAATGAATGACTCGGGGGACCTCAAGCAAGTACAAGAAAGGAAGGGTGATACGGAAGAAGTTCGTTTGAACTTTGTGGAGGGTCACGATGGTGACACTGCTGACTTGAAAGAAAACGACAGTTCAAGTTCACCTGAAGATACGATGAAGCAATCATTTGAAATTGAATCTCAGCCAGAACCTCAGGACGATGATAAATCGGAAGCTGATCAAGAAGTTGATCAAGAAGAAGATAGCTGTAACAATCATTTTGATATTGTAATAGAAACAAAAGACTCTGGTATCTGTTCCTGCGACGAAACGTCCTCTCGAACAGGTGACGAAGACCTGTCTGAAATGATGGAAGGTTGCCATATCAGCTCAGAAGAAGCTACTTCCGAAGAAGAAGAAAAAGAGAAAATCAGTGAAGCAGACGTGGACGAGAATTCTATAAATGGGAACGATGTTCAGGAACCCAGAAATACTGCAAACAACGTAGCAGCACCAGTTATGGTGCTTTGCGATGGAGTGGAAATAGAAGAGAGCTACCTCCCCAGTCCACGAATGAAGCTGCGTCGCTGTTCCTCCCTAAAAACATGGAAAACTCCCCCAGGAACACCAGGACGAAAAAAGATTGTGCGCTTCGCTGACGCCCTTGGGCTGGACCTAGCAGATATTCGCATGTTTCTGGATGAGGTGCCGAAGATTCCCAATTCAGCGTTTGAAGACCTTCACTACGATCTTCCGGCACCTCCGCCACCACCCATGGTCGAGCGCACCCTCATCCCCATGTTCCAGCAACCTGGAACTCATATGGACTTTCTTCTGCGTGTGCGTCAGAACAATGTGAGCCTGGAGTCTGCTATGCTGACGGACATAACTCTGCTGTCCATATGCGGCATCGTGCGGGTCCGCAACCTGTCGTTCCATAAGACCGTGCACGTCCGATACTCCAAGGATGGGTGGACGTCCTTCTCAGATCTGCAGGCCACCTTCGTGCCAAACTCCAGTGACGGCTTCTGTGACAACTTCTCCTTCACCCTCTACGGACACACTCTCAACATCGGGGATCGGCTCGAATTCGCCATTCGGTACGACTGCTCCGCGGGTCAATTCTGGGACAACAACGGAGGCTCAAATTATGTGTTCCAGTGCATGCCACGAAGTCCGATGCCTCTTTTCCCGCCCTTAGGTAGCAGCCCCGTTGACACTTGGAACAAGTTTTACTAGGCCAATTCCCTGTCTTAAAAACCGTCCGTTTTTTGAAAAAAGTCTTATTTAAGTCTTATTAGTCCTTTTAGTTACGAGCTAGTATATAAGTTGTGAAAATAACAAATTTATTCTGCACTTTTAGCACCGAGTGATAAAAATAGCAATACTTAGGTATATAAGTTACCTCCCCTCAACATTGTTTATAATTTTTACGATACCTTCTTTAGGTTTATGGAGAAGCAGGCTGTGTGATATGTCTATAATACATGCTATCATTTGTACGCCCGTCTGATAAGACGTCGACTCCTTCCTTCAACACTACAGGAAGATTCGTGCAGCATTCATCCAGTACTGAGAGCGTATTGTACTACAATTGTTTAATGTGAAGACAGATACGCAACGCAAGAGATAATGGTAAAGAACGCTCCACATTGAGGCCTCTCTCTCTCTCTCTTGCATCGGCAAGAACCAAGTGTCAGCAGTCAAGTCTTGTAAGCTAAACATTTTGCTAACCTTTAGTTATCTTGATCCCCAAACCTAACAAACCTACAGAAAACAAAATTTAAATATTAATCGGGGCTTGAAGGTGGCAAGGCCGTTAGGGATGCATGCTCAGTGGCACATGGTCACATGTGGGGCGATCGTTATTTGGCGAGAAACCAGCGTCCTCGAATTATTGAAGAGGCTTGCCAAGAGTCTCAGCACCATCAACAACTCAGCACTTACAGAGATTTTCAAATTTACACTAGTAATCCCACCAGATAGATAGGTAGGATAGACCTGCATCATATTTTAAAGAACAGCAAGGAAAATTTAAACAGGTAAGTACCCAGACATTGCCTGATAATGGCCACATTATGATGCGTCCTGGACGGCATCCCCGGACGTATGGGGAGGGATGGCAGTTTTTGTGTGGGTACCCGCCATCCCTGAGTTGACATTCCAACCCCTCCATTCCAGGGCGTATCAAAATAATTTCTTCAAGACCCTGCTAATCAAGTAGATATGCGCAGGTTGCTCCCAACAGATACAACAGGTTCTTCTGACATATTCAGTATAAAATTAAAATAATATATTACAAGATATTATCACTATAGTAACAAAATTACTTTGGCAATTTCGATGCAAAATTACAATAGTATAACCCAGTCATTGCAACAGTATAACATACCTAGTCAATACAAACATCCCTACTCGATTTTTATATTTCGGAACCTACAAGTAACCTATACAAGTAACTCATAAGAATTATTTTATAAATAACGTAAGAAGTAATGAAGGAACTGCGTGGCTGCATTTAGTTCTAGCAACAAATCTTACCAAATGAGTTGAATGGTGAAAAAAAGGTTCAAGCAAATCAGGCTGTTACTGTAGGATCAAACCTTCTTTTGTTGGACAATTTATCATGCACGGCAAGACCTAGATTATATAGGTACCTATATACCCACAGCAGGGGTACCAAATTAACTATCCCAGTCTCAAGTATAAAAGTTTTTCCTAAACGTTATGCTCAAAATAGATAAGAGCGAATGTTAAACGCAGCTTTCGCTTGTATTATGCCTACGTATCAGTGACAGTTAACAAATGATTTGTTATACTTCAGAAGAAAAAAAAAATATCCCAGTTTCCTCGGAAAGATGTAAACAGAAGCAGATCTGCTATCTGCTGCCACTTATGGTGGAATTAGTTAACTGGGAACGTTTGAACCCGAAGTGGTTGCCCATAAGATCAACATGGGTGCCACAAAGCACGAATTTTTTCTTATACACCCAGCTCCAAAATTTTACATCCACGGACGTTCCCAATTTTCTATACCCACCAACCTTCGAGCTCACTATCTCCTCCCAAGTTCAGAGACCCATAGGAAAAACAATTTCAGACAAGAACACCTACGCAACACTTTGTGAACAATCCAACTTTTGAGCGTTTACGCAGTCGTGTTTGTTTAAGTTTTTTACTGCACACTTTATGAAGAAACTATTGGATATTTGAATGTTCTGAAATATATTAGGTGTGTCTTTTTCACGATCAGTTAATTATTATGGAAAACAATTTTTGTTGACAAAAATCACTCGATCGTAAAATCACAACATAACCTGTTAATTTCAGCCAAAGACATCATATTTCAGAATATTTCCAATAGTTTCCTCGTAAAGTGTGCAAAAAAAAACGTAAAAAAACACGACAAAAACGCCCTTAAATTAAGTTCCTAAGTACGTACAGATCATGGCAGCCGCAACGCAATAAGCTGTCTGTGAAGCCTTTGCCGGCAGAACTGGTAGAACTCGATTTCTCTCGTAAAATTCCTTCGAACGATGTCCTTCACCTCTTCGCTGACGGGGGGCTTGAACAGGTTCCGATTTATCCTTGCAAACCTGTCGACTTCATCTGAAATATAAGAAAGAAAATATTATGTAAAAGAGTAATGAATTTTCTTTCCTCTCCCAGATACCTCAGCTTTCAGGGCCGAGAGAAAAATCACTCGATTGCCTGTCCGGTAGGTACAATAAGCTGTAAGGTAGGTAGGTACTTACCTAAGCCAGGTTCAAATCTCGACTGCTGAAAAATTTCCTCCTACGTTGCGTCTTACGGTAGTGATTAAGCAGGTAAGATTACCAGACTAACTTACAGAATAATTGTCAAGGTATAAAAATACAATAGGACCGGCCATGTATTGTGTATATAAAAAACTACCCTATTTCTAGTTCACCCTAATATTTAATATGGGGTAGGTGAAGTTAGGTTAGGTTACCTCGGAACACCTGAGCTGCGCCTTGGAAGAATCTAGGAACGTAGTGCTCCAGCACTGTGAAAGTGGAGTTGAGGTCCTCCAGCACACCAACCACAGCGTAAGATTCCTCCACTGCCCGCTTGGCTCGTTCCAGAGCTCCAAGTGTGTTGAACGGCCTGGAATACCAAAAACAACATAAAATCACCGCTTACCTACTGATTTTTTTCCAGCACTGGATCTGGATCTGCTTCGAACACTCCCTAGAACATTGTTAGGGCTAGGTACAGGCAAAATTTTGTGTCTTTCCAACCAAGGGTAAACCTTGAAAATGAATCGCCTCTCGCAATGTTAATCTTATGGGCGGCAAAAAATGCATCGTCAGGTATAGCGTCCTCTTAACCCAGCCGTCAAAGGCAGAGGTTGTGGAGCTATACGATGATCTACTTTTCGGTCAGACTGTACTGTAGGTACCTATGTAGGTGCATAAAGTGCCCTATGCATCTGGGATGGTACTAGAACTCTATTTTAATCATGTTATCGTACAAATTTACATAACTGTTTATCTACCAGATTCCATTACTACAATATTTATACTAGATATTTACAGAGTGACAATGGAAGAAAACAATCAATTAACTGACTTCATGGGCACTAAAGATATATTTTCTCGCGTATTTTTCTATAGGAAAATCAGAAAACTTCCTCTAGTGTAAAAAAAATTTTATAGTGTTTCAAGTATAAAGTCAAGGGACGACTAAACCAGAATTAGCGTTGTAATACCATTTTTCGAGTCCGAGTACAAAAAAGTGTATATACTAAGTACAACTGCACTCATGCAAGCAGATAGTATAAACATATTTTTGAAGGGGTGGATTCAACCATAACAATATTTATAATAATTTTACCTCTATTTCTAATAAATGAACCGTATAACCCCTGTTACTTACGTGCAAGAGTCGGAATGTCCGCAGAAGAACAAAGATTGCCGCCTGTGGTCACCGATGCCCTCATGTGTCTCCCCCTGTAGGTACTGGCATTCACGGTCACCTCGAAGAACACACGTTTCAAAGTCCTGAAAGCAACCGAAACACAGTATTAGGAAACTAAGAATATTATATTATTAGAGTTCCTAAAGTCCACTATAGTGTCCCCTAAAAGTTCACAATAGCGTTATCCTCGCGATAAGAAAAATTGGCGCCTTTCACTATTCTGCTGGTAGCACTGCTACCGTAGCAGTGGTGGCTCCATTATCGTTAGCTTCGGCTGCTTTTCCAGGGAGATAAATTGACCGTAGAGTCGGCATCCCCGGACGTATAGGGATGGCAGTTTTTGTGTGAGTACCCACCATCCCTGCAAGCCTGTCATTCCA
Source organism: Mesopsocus fuscifrons (assembly GCA_950004255.1). Classification (NCBI taxonomy): domain Eukaryota; kingdom Metazoa; phylum Arthropoda; class Insecta; order Psocodea; family Mesopsocidae; genus Mesopsocus; species Mesopsocus fuscifrons. Next base: position 19,251,871 of record OX465377.1, read on the forward strand.
GCCCCTCCATTCCAGAAGGCATCGTATGTGGTCAGGTTTACCTTTTTCAGCCAGTGTGGGTCAGGAAGTGGGATGTCGGGAAAAGCTTGTTTCCGCTCCACGTAGTACCACGGTGCTCGCACGTAGTAATACCAGGAGATTACCCTCTCGACCGGGTCTCGTACCAAATTCACGTAGATTGGGTGAGGTAGATTGAACCTGGAAGAAGCATCTCATCAGTAGGGAACGTTAGTCATAGCCAAATTTGGTTCCATTTACAAATCAGTTTTCTTCGCACAGATATTTTCTGAACCTGATTCTTTTCTCAAAAACGAATTCTACTCAGAGTAGGTAGAAAAGAGATAACCCTACAAAGTGACTAATCACAATCATTGTTGGTTTTTCTTCTCTAAAATATATAATAGCCACAAACCAAAGAACAAAAATGGCGTGTCATTAAAATAGAAACATATTTTTTTAGCTGATAAAGGTGACTTCAGGTGGGCATCATGGCGCAGATTTCTTACCGTGGAGGCTCGGAACTTTAGCGCAGCCTTAGAAAACCCTTAGCTTGCTGTGCGCTGCCCCACAAAGCGGCTACTTAGGCTACAGTTACGCTCAACGAGGTATTCTTGAACTTATAAGGACTTACTGTGTGAAATTGACGTAGCAGACATGCTTGACGTAGACACTGGGTGGTTCATAGCTGGACACCATGTTCGCTAGTTCCAGTTGATCAGGAGGCGCTAGGCGAATCGTCTCCACTCGCTGGATGTGATCTCTATGGAACGCAAAGTCATTCCGTACTGATAAACGACGAAGAAGCTCCATGAAGGTTTGACTCCCTACTTTTGGCACGCGGTTGAAGAAAACCACGTCTATTGCTGCTTTGCGAGTGTTGTTCAACAGCCGTGGATCTAACGTATTCATCTGCAAATAAAAGCAATGGAATTTCAGTTGGAGCTTTGGAGTAGCTCATAACACTACAGCCTTGTTTAAGGCCTTCTACGTAGTCGTGTTTGTTTACGTTTATTTAAATGTTCTGAAATATAATAGGTATGTAAATACTCAATAGTTTCTTCATAAGGTGTGCAGAAAAAAACGTAAACAAACACGATTGTGTGGTCGCTCTTAAAATGTACTGCACCGTCTCCAGCCATCAAAGTCCGTACCTATGGTTCATCACTCCCGAAGAAACCAATCCCTCTGCACTCCCTGATCATTCAGCTCAATCCCTGGTGCGTGGTGCGTGCTCTATAGCCATGGAGAGAATTAAATTATCTCTGGTATGTGTTCAATATGAATGGAAAGGAATATTTGTAATCCGTCTGATTCAAAGATAAATCCCTCCAATAAGTGGTCGAAGATCCTAATGGTGACAGGGAGCTCTTTCTCAAAGGTACCTGACCTATACTGAAGAATGCCGACAGAATGCTGTATGTTGACGTTTCCGATGACATGAAAAAGGCGTAACTCAAACAGTCCATTAACGACCAAATTAACTTAGTTCACAGGACATGTAGTAGGTAGGTACCAATCAGTTAGGTATATTAACTAAGTCGTCCAAATAATATTTCATAGTAAATGCCTTCCCCACTATTTACCAGTGCAAGTGATATTTCGTACAAGAACACCTCTATAGGTACGAGTTTCTATTATTACAAGAAATTCAATTAATGTATCCATCTTCTACTTTCTTCTAATGGAACTTTCCCTTGTCGATGTCATATCAGAACTAATTGAAAAGAATTAGGTATGCACCTATAACTGGACGCTCGGGGTCGTCCTACAAACTAGAGGGGTGGGGTGGGGTCGAGGGAACTACAGATTTAGGTGGGTTCCGAACCACCATAGCCTCGATATACATTAAACTAGAGATGCTGAACATATAGCGGTGAATGCCGATCAGAAAAACTTTCATATGATCGGGATCGAACCGGTGAGACCCGTCTTTTAGTCTTCTTCTAAAGACAATACCCTCGTTCTGGTACCGGCCAAAAAAAAATCTTTCTAAAAATTTATATACCTAAGTTATGACCCAAACAAGGAGGGATGCGTCAGTAAAACAGTCAGTATACGCTCGTGCGTCCGGATGAGGTCAAAGTGAGGTCAGGTGTCAGGTTTGGCGTGGGTCTGACGAGTGGTCATTAGACCAACACGCAGTTGTTATTGAAAGATGACTTGGGTCGACCCCCGACCCGTCCTAAAAGAAAGTCAACCACGGAACATTTCTCAACGGCAAAAAACCACGAAATCGAATTTATCTCTCAAAATGGAGGTGCTGCCAAAAAGGTACTTCTAGTTTTTTTCTTAAATTGTTGTAAACTGTCCCCAAGGACATACTGTCGAAGGAACCAATTAATGGCCACTCTGAAAAGAGGCATTCCGAGAAAAGTTCCCCTTCCAGGTAGCAGCTCTCCTTCGTGCTGCAGTGGACAGTGCAGTGTAGCCAAAGAAAGGCTGGCAAAACCCCGAGCCCCCTCAAAGGTGGAGGTAACCACCCGGCGGCCATTGTGGCCATTAATTCGTTCCTTCGACAATAACTGTGTAAGTGCCTGCGACAACTCAACTTATACGGGCAACTCATATATAGCGTCTACTAATTATCGAAGCATTCGTATCATTATGGTGTAAGGCACGTTACACTTGTTACATTAGCATATAATGGCAATATCAAGGCCGGATGTAACGTAGACCGGGTCTTATAGCCGCAACTAACTGCATTTCTGTACCTTACCCGTTGTAGACGCCATGGGCAATGGACTCTGTATAGGGAGAAAAGCGGAGAAGTATACGTCATTTCTGACCAATTCGAGCGAAGACTTTGCCTACCACGAACATTCGCAACATTCCCTCAGCTGAACTGCTAAGACCCAAAAACACTGCAAAGATGGGTCAGTATACGTACCACTCTGGCCCACGAAAGCAGCCTTCAGCAGTGCTGCTGCCCACACAATGGACTCTACCACCCTACCCCATACACGAGTGGGCCATATAGGACCATGCTGGGCGATAGTAGCAGCGTCAGCCAGCTGAGCTGCCTACATAATGGCGATGGCTTAGACTGGCTGAGGATCCCCCATAGTGTACCTGAGACATCTGAGGGTAGGTTGAAAACGGTTCCACACCAACCAACTGATTGTTATCCTGTCAGAGAAAAGCGGAAAAAGTCCAGCAATCAGCCAAGTTGTCGGTGCTCGCTGCCAAGTTTGAAGAAGTTGTTTTTGTTGTTGGTTCATCAGGTGTTGTTGTTATTGTTGGTGTGTTATTGTGCATTGTGCAATCGACTCTCACTGAGAACCGGCCCTAAGCTTTCCGTCGGATGGTCAACTTCATCAATGAAGTATCCTCGACGTCGGCCAAACGTTGATTGATACGACATTAGGAATTATTAAGCAGACTGTTGCCGAATTTCTTCATGACTACCGGGTTTCTCTGCTAAAGCTATGAAGGACCACTCTGGCCAAATTAGGTATCGTGCACACATTTCACAGTTCTACCATCTACCTACCAACTACCCATATACAGGTAAAGTAAAATACTGTTCTTATACTCAACAGAAAATTGCTGGTATACTTGGATTCGAACTTGGCACCTCAGTGGTATATTATAAGTTTTTTATATATTTTATAAGTATTATTAAGTATTTTTCACGTACCTCCCCACTATCGCGTAGTATCCTCATCAGTCCGCTTACTCCAGAACCCGCACTGTCCACTGGAATCAAATGAAAACACATTAGAATTCTGAGTAGGTACCGAGGCGTTAACCACTCCAGGAATCTCGTTGGGAATTTCAGGAAATCATTGGAAATCTTTATGAAATCTCAGGGAATCTTGGAAATTTCTGGAGTGGTTCAATAAGGGCTTCATCTTTCCACGAATCTCGTTGAGAATCTCAGGAAATCTTTATGCAATCTCAGTAAATCTCAAGCAATCTCTGGAGTGGTTACCCCCTCGGTAGGTACCTAAACAATCAATCAAAGAAACTTAGGTAAATACAGATGAGAAAAAGACAACATTGGTTAAGTTATGATTTCTAAATGATACTGGTACGTGCACCGCCATCGGCTACTTAAAAACCTAAAATCGAATATTATCGAACGATAAAAATGGAGGTACGATTCCCGGTATCAGACGAGTATCGATAAGAGAATAGGCACCATTAGAGATATTGCTATTGTTTTTTGTTCGATATTTATTATAGGCACAGTAAATAAACAGACAAGATAGATATCTCTAATTAGAGAAAAAGGATAATGACATCTGGTCATACTTGAGTCATTATCGACATAAAAACAAGCAGCGTGCCACGAATAATTGCAAAAAAAGAAAAGTAGTGTCCGGAGCTGTAAATAAAAACTCGTTTGAAGTGCCTCTCGAGAAAGCAGAGTGTCACAGTGTCACAGCCATTTGTACACCATCACACTGTGACAAGCATCCTCTTCTTCTGAACGTAAGGCAGGTCTCGTATAGTTAAGGAGGTCGTCTATCTAGCCTCACCACCGTTTTCGATAGCAAGAGGGCTGCCATAGGTGAGCACCACCCCTCAGTACTGATAGGTATACATATATCACGGTAATGACCCCTTGGTAGTAACCCCTACAATGAAGGTATACAGCGAGGGGTAACCACTCGTTGGGATTCTCGTTAGGAATCATTGGAAATCTTTATGGAATCTCAGGGAATCTTGGAATTTTTTTGGAGTGGTTACCCCTTCGGGGTTCATCATTCTATGAATATCGTTGGGAATCTTTGGAAATCTTTATGGAATCTCAAGGAATCTCTGGAGTGGTTACCCCCTCGGTATACAGTATGGTACGTAGGTGTCCCATTGCCCAATGAATGTTTGTCTGAATGAAATATGGGTAGTATAGTAAAGAACTGAAGAATGACATAGCCAAACATAGCCAGCCAACCCTGACCAAGTGAGACTGACCATTCAGCTCATTGAAACGTCAGATGTAGCAACTGAACCAACACACCTCAACAGAATGTTGACGTAAAAATACGTACGTTGTGCCCACTTGTTTGTACGTAGGAACCAAGAGATTGGTACATGGATCTCAGTGATCTCACAGTTCAGGGAGGCTGGATGCATGGAGTGTTCCTCCGAAGCCAGTCTGGGGGGACAAGCTCAGCAACTAGAAGTATCCATCCAGGTTGCATGTCCAGTGGTCAAAATCCATAAAGCGTGGTCCGAAGTACCTACTGGAAACGGCTGAGAACCGGAAGATGCAGAAGATCTTCAGCTGGGCTCTACCAAGAACCGCGTGGGTCGTCAAAGCATCTCAGTCTATCTCTTGGCGACAAGAGGAGACGACCCACCACCATACCACTTGCGTAATCGCCTCACTTTCTTTCGAACCCAAATCAGGTACGACTCCACCCCGAATGCCTACAGGCCCGAACGCGCGGAGGTATTTCTCAGACCTAGGCAAGGAGATAACGAATTTTGAAAACTCACGGAAAGCACTGTCCATTTTTGAGTGAAAACGGGATACTTAGGGTCAAAAAACGGACTCGAAGATGTCGAAGAGTAATGAATGCCTATCCTGAAGACGGTGGCTATAGGTACAGGAGTCCGAGGGGTTAACCACTCGTTGGGAATCTCGTTGGGAATCATTGAAATCTTTATGGAATCTCAGGGAATCTCTGGAGTGGTTACCCCCTCGCAGGAGTCTATATGTGATTCGTTGCGACTGATGTTAAATACCCAAGAAGTTGAATTTTGAGAACCTTATTCATGGCCAAAGACCCATCGGCCCTCCACCAAGGTTTGCGTGCTTCGTGATTGGTTAGTGTCTGGGTCTCCTGACGAAATGAGCCAATCACAGAGCCCGCAAACCCTATAGTAGAAATAAGGTTGGTGACGAGATAAACCTTTGCTAGTTACCTCCATCTTCGGCCAGGTACCATACACAAGTACCAGTGCCACAGTAGGGACGGACAAAAAGATGTGAAAGAAGGTACCTCCTACAACCCGGAGGGCCACATTAGAACGTCCGAAGAAGAAAGTGTTTTTAGTGAAATAGCGAAAACAATCACCTACCTACCACTTTTACTGACCGAAACAAACTATTCCCAGAAACTGAAATGAATTTTAGAGACAAGCCAAACTGGAGGTAAATGGCACGTCTTATTTGCGCGGGTGGGCGTTCCGGGCTGATGAGCGTTTGGGGACCCGTGGCCCGCGTCAACGCTAAGTACCCATGGTCTGTGCCCTCGGCCATACGTGTCTTTAAGTACCCAACCAGAACCAGGTAGGTACGATTAGGTACCTACGCAGGTAGAGGCTACCTTTAAAAGAAGCTGTACGAAAGTTGCTCTTCTCTTCCATCAGACGTGTTTTCCGGTTGTTTTTCTCTACAAATCTGTTCCATAATCTAACAGATTTTTTCATCCAGGTCTGTTCCGGATCTTTGGTTGTTAGTTACGCGTTAAGGTCCTAACGCTAACACTACACCACTTCGTCGCTACCTCGTCGCTAACTTTGCGTTATCAGATCCAGTCCAGTAGACCTACTATTTGGGATCATTTCCAAGCTGAAAATTACAATATTTCCATCCTCTGTGCAGAACTTTGAAATGCGTACTGAGCACGGAAAAAACGTTCTTCTTTCATTTCCATGTTAAAATTTAAAATCGTTCTTTCATGGGTCGGTGGAGTCTAGTGATGCACGATGCAAGAACAAGAACAAGAACAAGAAATGCCATTTCTTGTTCTTGTTCTTGCATCGTGCATCACTACATATTATACAACATAACGGAAATATGTTCAAATTCTGTCCCTATATCACCACAAAAAGCAATAGACATCTGAAGATGGATTTACCGATACATAGGAAGTGTCATCTACCTTTACCACATGGATAACTCATTATCATAATGTTTCTTTTATGCCCAGTGATTATTGGTTACTTCATTGATGGTATAACGGCCACCGCTAAGATTGATCATTACTCATTCACATAACCAATGTAAAGACACGCCTAACTGCTCTGCGACCATCTGCCTGTGTACCAACGGTTACCGGCCATAATAACATAATATGGAGGTAGCTAGAGTCCCTACAGTGGCCTATGGTTGTCCCAAGAAGAGAACTGACAGTCGGGTTCAATTCCGATCTCATCGAAAGTTTTTCTGATCGGTATTCACCTCTGATGCATGTCAAGGGAAATTCTTATGTCGAGGTTCGGACGTTACAAAAACACATTATATTTCAGAACAAATGAATACCCAACAGTCTCCTGAGCAAATGAATATAAATAACGTCAACAAACAGAATTCTGGACCAGAAAACACAGGGAATGGAGCCGTTATGATGACAATGCTGTACCTCCGAGAAAATTGCCGTGACGACATAAAAGGTGGGCACAGTAGGTACTTAAGAATTTAAGTAGCTACCTATGTACCTGATACTTCACGAAGACGCAGCTAGTCGTTCAATCTTTCAAGCCTCATAAAGCGAAACGTAATAAGTACTTGAACGCCAGAAACAACCAGTCGAGAACTATTTCAGTTTCTGCTAATGGGTTCCATTGCTTGGTGGTAGTCGACAGTCGTTGTCGTTAACTACTCTCTAATGGCTCAATTCTGAACGCAGAAAAATGGCGCCCAACGTGGGGCTCTTCGCTTCACACAGAAATAATGAATTCAAGCAGTCTTGGACGAACCCCAGAATTTGCAGCTCGATTTCGAGAAGATAAATTAAACTTCGAAACTCCAACTAAGGCTAAAATAGACTAAATCTTTACAGTGGCGCCCAACGTGGGGCTCTTGGCCTTGTTTAGGGTAATTTGTTTCCGTGGCTAGGTCAATGTATTGTGGCACCTATGGAAGTGCTGGAGCAGTATGATGAGTTCAAGATTAACAAGCCACCTTAATTAAACAATGGCATGGGTAATTACATATGCGGGAGTATAGTACGCGTTCCCGTTAGGACGAAAGCATAAATTTCACACCCGAGGGCCTAACTGAGTTAATGTGCTCTTCTTCGGCCCAGTGACGAGTTCTTCATTCTTTGTCGGATGGAGAAAAAAGCCGCATTAAAAAAATTCTTAGCGCATAAAATGTTTAGGTCTAGGTGCTACAGTATAGCAAAAATTAATAACTTGCTCAGTAGTATTCTTTTGTAGTTATGTTACCCCCAGAGGGTTGAAAATAATACGTAGGAAAAAAACAAACAAGTGACAGTAAGTATTCGACACTTTCTCAGTCATTACTCGGAAAGATTCGACAAAGATACGACAAAGTTACACAGCCAATTTTCAATTTTCAAATATATGTGTAGCTTCCTTATCTCGGTGACTTTATAACTCATTTAACGAAAACGAAAAACAAACATAGCCTATTACTTACCGAAGGAACAAATTCATGGGCATTCCGAGAAAAGTTCCCCTTCCAGGTAGCAGTTCCCCTTCGTGCTGCAGTAGACAGTGCAGTGTAGCCAATGAAAGGCTGTCAAAAACCCGAACCACCCCCAGCTCTTCCGAAGGTGGTGGTGGTGGTGGTAACCACCCAGCGGCCATTGTGGCCATTAATTCGTTCCTTCGACAATACGTTAAATTTTCCACAACAAAACAAGCCGCGGTTATGGTACGGTCAGGTATAGCATGGCGGGCATTTCCGGCCGACTTATTTAAATAATTGAATGTTTGTACCTGCTTGTCGAGTGTATTGTACCTTCTTAGAATATTTCCCACAGGCCTCACATAGATGTAGCCAAAACACGGCATAGCCCAAGCTAGTTGCGACCGGCGTTCCCTCCAAAACAACTTTCTATGCATTTGTTTTGGACACGGGTCGGCCACCCGTAGGTTTCAAACGCTTTGTTTGCCAGAACGCTGCAAAGGACTGGCTTCATGTTTTCTCCAGTGATTGCAGAGCAAGCGAGTCGCGTTGATTTGGATAATGACCTTGCGGGGTTACCGCCAGGGCCTTAATAACGGTCCAAGGCCGAAGACTAGACCTAGTGCACTTATGCAAAACGATTCACAATGCACTTGTGCACAGGCAGTTACAAATGGTTTTGAGCCTACGAAGCAAGAGGACGCGGGATCTAGCCCTGACTTACTGAAATTTTTTTCGGGTAATTCTTGCCCGGCCTTGGGTCATCCAAGCCGATGAAAAAGTTCGTATGCATGCATGCATGCCTTTGAGATGATCATGCATCCTAAGTACCTATATACAAATTTTAGGTACGGTGGTAAATACCTATAATCTCTGACAGCTTTCCCTCGAGAATGACGTATCCCAATTGCATACACTGTTTTCCCGCAAAATGCACGCATGCAGTGATTGCAAGTGCGCCCATAGTTAGATACGTTGGGTATACCCGCTAGACAAACGAACCATTTCATGTGGTGAGGTGGGCGAAACGAGAGAAATCAACTCATCAGCCAACACTTAAGTGCTTCCTCCGGGTATAGGTATATACCTATGTCCCTATCACTCCATGAGGGCTCTCCATACATTGGCGCCCAACAGTGAGGGCCAATATACTGACAACGCCGCAAGCTAAGCTGACCTATATGTTCGCCCATAGTAATGAGGACCCATTAAGGGTGCGTCCCACCATCATCGGTTTAAAGAAAAACGTCGATTTTCATGGAAAAAAATCGTGGTGTTGTGGCATGTACAGAGCAGGACAGTATAGGAGAATCTGTCAATTTTGGCAAAAGTATCTGCCATCACATAGTTTGGTACAATTTTGCACTCACTAAAATGTGATTTGGGATGCTAACCAACTACTGTCGAAGGAACCAAATAATGGCCACTTCGAAGGGAGGTTCCCTCTTTTCAGGTAGCAGTTCCCCTTTGTGCTGCAGTGGACAGTGCAGTGTAGCCAATGAAAGGCAGGCAAAACCCCGAGTCACCCCGAGGTGGTGGCGGTAACTACCCCGCGGCCATTAATTCGTACCTTCTACAATAAATACTGTGCATCCATGTGAACACGAATTCCCTACGCCACAATCTGCATTTTTTTCGCCATATCCTCCAGCACGTGTAGTCTTCAATGACCCCTTACGGAGGATCGCACAGATTTATGGAAATTGCGGAAAGTAGGCAGATACCGCAATGAAGTGCCACAAAGTGCCAATGAGTGACCTAAAGGGGCTAATAGGTAATTTCCTTCACGCAGTAAGATCGAACTTGACCTACGAGGCACAAGTCGTGAGTTCAATGGTTGCCTACCATGTCAGTAGGTAGGTGGAAGACCTCCCGCGCCAAGGCCGCAAAAAGAGGTTTTCGGAGGTTCTTAAAAAAAGTATGGAGGCTCTATACCGAGGGGTTAACCACTCGTTGGGAATCTCGTTAGAAATCATTGGAAATCTTTATGAAATCTTGGAATTTTTTGGAGTGGTTACCCCTTCGGGGTTCATCTTTCTATGAATATCGTTGGGAATCTTTGGAAATCTTTATGGCATCCCCCTCGCTATATACCTACGTTGTAACAGCCATTGCCTTGATCGCTGCAAAGCGGAAGACCGCAACCGCAATATTAAGGTTCTCAACAGAATTTTCTTATAGTCAAAGTCCAACAAGGGGAACAAACTAAAATGATAGGAAAAACTGATTGAAAGTAGGTACAAATGAGTTAGGTACTACTGCTCCTCAAGTAGCGCAGTTCTGCTGTAGAATAGAGAAGTGGGATAGGCACTGATTTGCGCGTAACGACAAAGGTCGTTGAGTTCAACGGTATCGAATGTTTCAACTAACTGATTGCTACTACTGCACTTTTCATTGTCTTTATTCTATAATGAAACCTGCATCACGCTACCGAAAGGTTCCTCTACTGCTACTGCCGTAACAGTTAAAGAGATATCGATATATATCGATCACTGGAGTGATGGTATACGCCGGTTCTCTTAACACCTGTCTCGGTAAAATTCATCGTTATTTTGCGTTCCCCATGGCGTTAACTAATGTGTTCCATTGGTGTTAAAAAACTGGGAATACACCCCCTAGGGGTATTGCTGAAGACTGCGCTGGGGACCTACAGTTTAAGGCGGCCTCCGAACCGTAATTTACGCACTGCTCACCTAAGCTAAACGGAAAATTTAACCGGAAAACCTCGTCCCGCTGGAATTCGAATTTGCCAGTATAAAATGTTATCAATAGGTATATACTAGGAGGAAAAAATTACTTGGGTATTGCGTATATGCAATAGTTCAGGCAACATTATAAAACAATAGTGTTGACTGTTTCAATTGTTTATTAGAACAAAAACAAAAGTTGGCCGTAGCCTCAATTGCATCGAAACGGTCTTGATTCAGGGTTGAACCTTGAATGGTATATGGCCGGTGAAAGACTTTAAAGGGGCGGTAGAGCTATAAATAGACCATAGACCACAGTTAAGACAATGGAGGCCCCTAATGAATGACAAGAGTTTTCAGTTGTTAACGTTTCTGCGCATCATCGTAACTTGCACTTTTCTCACGAGGTGAGCTGAATTCGCCGAAGACTTTGGTTCGATAGCCAACTCATTACGGGAAACTTCTCCCTTCTGGCACTGACAATTTCGCAAAGAAAGAAGAACCTTAATGTGGCCAAGTGAGCGAAGTGAGTGAGAAGAAAATTAGAGGTATACAGTAGGTACAAAAAATTCCTTTGGTAAGAGGTGGGCTTATATAGGTCTGCCTAGAGAAGTAGGTTGGAACAACGACGTCGCGAAGAGCTTCTTCGGGAAAAATCACAATTGGAAAAGTGAAAAAGAAAAAAACAGTATACGAGTGAGCGAAGCAAGAGAGAAGAAAATTTAAGAGATCTCCACAAAAAATCAGAAAGTGTATTTTTGAATGGGAGGAGAGGGGATAAACGAAAATTGAAGAGATCTCCAAGGGGAAGGGGCTGAACCCCCGAAATCCCCCCTTACGTACGCCCCGGAGCACAGTAGCAATGCCCCTTCTTCCCTTCCCCCACCACTAAATTTAACACACCCTATAAACAGGTAAAATAGAAGAAACTTCACAGCGGGGAACGTACTACGATAGAGATCGGTCGTTGAGATAATGGTCGATCTGACACAGTTACTTTAGTTCCAGCAATAGAGATAGGAGATAGTTGGCAATGTCGACAATGTCGTTGTCCCTGCTCTTGGCCGTGAGCCGTGCGAGGCCGCGAACTGTTTTCCATACAAAGGCCGGCAGCCACTTTCCCGCAGTTTCAATGCGGCCTGGCCTCTCAGATGAAATTAGATCTCCTTTAGTTCTAGTTGGATTGTAGTATCACTAGAATCGTACTATCTCCCACCTCAATGGCAATTTCAATGGGAAAAGCGAGGAGTTTTTTGTTCAAGATAAAATAGGTAAGAGGTCCATTTCTTTTATAAATATCCGAGAGTAGCCATTTAGGAAAACCCTTGAGAGAAGTCCTGGATTGGAGTTCAAGGGCAAATCTACAGCAATACTGTGCTGACACTGCTGACGGCTAGAAAATAAAGTAGTTATACGTTCACTATTCTGGTGCCACGACAGATAATGTCATAGATTTCCCATCACAGATAAATTTCATTCCACAAAATTCGTCAGATGCAGAACCACATACTACAGGACACCTCCCAACATTTTGAGCCCTAAGTTTTAAGATGTAAGTGATAACTTACCGGAAACGATTTGGTTTGAACTGAGGTCGTCGGGGTTCGTCATCTTGACTTCCATTTCTTTAAGTTTGGTGTGGAGATCTCGTGTGTGAATGAAAAGGAACAGGGTTGTTGATATCGCCACGAACGCCACCAATTCACTCGTCCTGCACGAAAACAAAACCACTCTTATTAGGTAACTCTAATTTAAATACCAGGTTGCCAGAGGGGCTACATGCACCTATGAACTGTAAAATCTGGTATGGATCCTTTCTCGAACGCCATGCAGCAAACCCACCCAACTAACACCTTCAAAATTTATTGTAAGAAGAACTGTTCCCCGTATTATTACATGATGGCGTGCCTTATCTTCTTAACCTCCAGGTGCGTAAAATCCGAAATCGATGAAAAATAATAGTGTTTGAGCACCTGAAGGGCGAGGTTTTGATTGCTCTGTGTGATGATAGGTCGTCGGGATACTTTGTGAGATTCAGACGAGACAGATTTTGGTTAGGTTAGAACGCTTGTCTGAAAAATGCTTTAGAAGGGAAAGGTATTCGCAATTTTATTCATTTAAAACTAATTTTGTGAGATGAAATTACCGTAACTTCGCGCCCCATAATAGTGAAAACCCTCCCCCACTCTCGCAGTGAAAGGCCTATGATTGTGTCAACGGAATTGCTTCATTCCACGCAGGATTTGTTTAATTCAATCAACTTCAGACAGATCTATAAGCAAGCGCTGCTTCAACAAAGCGACAAGAAATCTCTTTTAGCGTTCACTCCAGCGAGCGGCTATTTCAAATGGATTCTTAGTATGGTTATCCAATAGGATACTTGCTGTATATGCTCTGATAGACGGGGATCCATGCATGTTACAAATATGGCTACATGCGCGGTCAAGTGGAAGTGTTCCTCTGCCGAAATGTGAGGCCATTGCAAAAGAAATCGGTCATTTATAGCATTATGTGACCAAACGGCCTACTTTTAGGCATTAAAAGACACTCCTGAAGCAGGTAGGCACTGCTAGGTCAGGTAGGCATAATATCAGTGGAGATGGAACGATTCTGCGGTCACCTTTCAGTGAGTAAAGCTGACCACAACTGGAATGGCGGGGAACTCACGAATAAGTGGAACCCACACAGAAACTCACGTCCCTCACCATCGGGGATTCCAACACGCCAGAACGGCCGTCCAAAACGCATGGAATGTGGAAACCATTGCCACTGAGTTCCCATCCCTATGTACCTTCGACAGAAAGCCTGGCTGAACTCTCAGTGCCACTCAACTTTTTCGATCCAGAATTCTCTAACTTTCATATTGGCAGAAATTCTAGACGTATTAGAAAGTCGACGAAACGGCCCATATTTCCGTGTAAACACTAGAAAGATATATGGGCAATCTAATTCTTAGATCTACAGGTGAGATACCACCTAGCTTTATTGCGACCTTTCACTAGGCTCATGGCGTTCACATCTAATGACGAGGAGCTGGGCAGGTGCCCGACTGCCCGCTCCAAATACCCTGCGGGGCTACATTCACTCTCTCATCTCTGCCATGCCATCTGCTATTATACAAAGTATGATGATGCAACAAACAAATTATAAAAGAGGCTCCACCGGCAGGTAGAAGATAATTTATTTCACGGGCGTTCTTCAATGTTAGCTTCATTTAAGTTAAATACACCTTGTTAGGTCAAGGAACGTATCACCATTCCCACGAGCCTTAGAAACTTAGATACCTGAAATACTTTTCGAGGATGTGCGGTACATTACGTGAGGCACCGTTCCAGAGCGTTGCGCCACATTATAAAACGATCAGCAGACGAAGACAAATTGGTGCGGCTACCTTGATTCACCTGAGGAACAAAACCTTGAACCTGCACAAGAATGATCCAGTTGACACAGGTGCCTTTCCTCAATCGTCGGAAACACAGGCAGTTGACGTTCAATAAGACATAGCGTGACTCGATCCTCGGAAGACTGTGTGATTTCTCGTTCCAGTGGAGGATGTCGTTCTCAACCATCTACGACAGTGAACTATGAATGGCGGAATTCGTTTTTGTGTTCAGGGAAGTGTTCAGTCAGAAATCTGCAGTCATGGCTTCCTTCAACACCACGGAACTGACAGACCTGCGAAGACCTTGGTCCATCACGCAGTTCTACGCCATCAGTGTCAGAAATATCCCAAAGTCTGGAGGTTCCAGCAAAAATTGGACTGTCTGAACTCTTCAGCTTTTAGTTTGTTTCTTCTGGTTTATAACGAATCACCTACCGAGAAATTCGTCATCTGATCGAAGGTACTTTCCATATTACTTAGCCTACACACAATAATACGCCCTCCTTAAAACTGCATGATCGGTAAAAAAAAAAAAATCTCCAATTTTTCTTTGCCATCTCTAAGAAATCGTGACGATGGCACCAAATTGATGATCTGGTCCAAGCGATACTGCCCTTCCCGCAGTCCACTTCTTGTGCGCACGATGGTCATGGACGCACGGTTGGTGCGGTCGCTTTGTCACGCATTGGTGTCACCTTCAGGACAAGGCGACGCGGGCGACACGATGTCTGTGCGTAAACGCGCTCGCCATTCTTCACTGTCATTCGACTCAGTTTCACTCTCTTTGTTTTGTAGGTTTTACCAGTATTCTCTCCTTAATTTTCTTCTATTCTTCCAAAAAATGTTGTTTTTGAAGAAGACGACAATGTTTGCTTCATTTCACGCTGACACTTTCGAAGCATGCTTTCCTTCTAGCCAGGTTGAACTTTCCTATGAAAATTTTTAGATCTACCCAACCTCGGGGAACGAAAGTTGGGCAGAGGTAGCAGACCTGGATATTCAGGCTCCTCAGACTCTTCCTGATCCGAAGTAATTGAGAACGAGCGAATTCAATCGAGCGGGTCAACTCGGAGTGTTATATGGCACACTTCTATGGAGAATGGATAATAATAACAGCAGTCGGCACGTTGGCAGTCGTGAGTTTGGGCCCTTCACCTTGCGTCACAGCAATCAGACCGTCCGTCTGGAGATGTCAGGTGATTGGAACATGACAAGTGCCAAAGTGCCAAATCACACAATTCAGGGCCTCTGGAGAGTTATGGTACTATTGGTTCAAGTGGCGGGAAAAGAGAAGCGTGCGTTACGTGATATATGGATCAAAGTGATTGGGTGGATAAACAGGCTGACGACCAGTGCTGCAAGAGTCGACCTATACGGACCGGGTCTAAATCGCTCGAGAAAAGTCTCAGCCAGAGAACCAATAAGTCTCCTCAACGACAATGCCTTAGCCGAGAAATACGGATAGTATTCCTTTGTTGTTCCAAGTGAAACCATAACTGAGCTATTACACTCTGACTTGCGGCTACGCTTGGAGATAGTCAGCCCGTTTCAGAGGCGCTGAGCTATTCTTCTCCAGTGCAACTGCACTTAGACAGATGCGCTTAGCGTCACTCTGAGAGCAGAAAGACCTGTGCTGTCGGTTTGGGGGCGCGGCCACGGCCCTTCCTTCCCTATTGTACTGTCCATTCTCACGTCGGGTGTCAAGCTATTGCGAAACCTTCATTTGTTTCAAGTGACTTGCGACGTTCTCTTCGGCCAATTGGGTTCCTCGTCATCCACTTTGTCCTGGAACGTGGATTACAAATGAGGCTGGGACCGTACCATTATAATGGTGTCTACATGTGCGCCCCATCCATCAGAGTTGGCTCATTTACTACCTATACTGAACACGGATACGGTAATCCATCATAGTCCCCTCTATATAGACTTCTGTTCACGTACGTCGGCTCCATGCATAACCTGAGCTATCCAAGACAGCTATTGTTTTTTGGTACTTTTCAATTTGGTTAGCTAACCAGCCAGGTAATCAATTTATTTCGGTAATTGGTCCTACCCCATGTCAGCGTAGGCGGACAAGCTGCTTTGAAAGAGAGAGTAAATCTCAGTTGTAGCTGAGGGCTGTAATGAAAGTGGTAAGTAAAAGTGCATGGTGCAGCCTCCAATCCCCTGAAGTACACGCATAGGCGTAGCAAGGGGGGGGCTGGGGGGGGCTTAGCCCCCCCCAGAATCCGTCTAGCCCCCCCCAGGATTTTTCGAACAAAAAAATTGAAAATAAAGGAAAAATACAAAAATAACTAAAAAATAATTATATACCTACAATATTATTATTATTGAAAAATAAAATAAGACTAGCATACTTCATACATTTCATATTTACATTCAATTTACACCAAATAATCAGTTCCCGCCAAAGTTTTGAAAAATGGACGCAATGTTTCGATACGATACGATACGTCGCGTCGATACTACTCCACATAGAGATTCATGTTCATGATTTATCAAAACAAAGTAGGTGTCATTTCAAAACAGAATAATAGGCACCAGAGAACCGATTACCTACCCACTATAAAGGTAAGTAACGCACCTACTAATATAAGCAGTAAGCAGGTCTTTACTCGGTTTTTATTGATTAGGTACTGTTACTATGGGGAGTTAAATATTACTCGGAATCATGCATGCCGTTGTACCGATGAGTGATATATTGTCCGTGGCAATAGCTTTTAGCTTCTTTGCTGAGTAGCTACCTTATATTCACCTATTTTATTTTTTTATTGGATGGTCTTACTATTCCAGTTAACTCGGAAAAATCTGAAAGTATGGATATCAGAAGATTCTTCAAGAAGAAGTCTCCTACTCCAGCTCCAGGTCCTCCTCCATCACCGTCATCGTCAAAAGAGCCGATACCATTGAAAGTGAGCCAAGAATCCGAAACACGCCAGTCTCCTGGACCATCGTCTGCATCAGTAACGCCCCGAGATTCATCGTCATCGCTGCTTCCTGACTTTCCTGACACCTTGGGGTCTCTGGAGTTCGGGCCTTCCCAACCAAGACTGGATAGTTACCCAAAAACAAGATATGGAGGACAGTTAAGATCATTTTCATCAAAATATTTTGAAAAATATGAGTGGCTGGAGTACTCCACGAAGACCGACAGAGCCTACTGTTTTGTCTGCCGCCACTTCGTCGTCAAATCAGTCCACAGGGAGCAAAATGAAAAATTCGTGACAAAAGGATTTCAAAAGTGGAAAAAATTGAAGGATGCCATTGATAAGCATAATCAGTCGCTTACTCACATTGAATGTATGCAGCACTTTATAGCATACAAGATGGAGAAACAAGGAAAAGCGCTAAATGTATTAGATCAGTTGTCTAAACAATGTGAAGCTCAACAAAAAGAAGACGATGAGTACGTTACACGCCTTGTTGAAATTATTGTATTCTTGGGTCGGCAAGGGCTGTCATTTCGGGGCCACGACGAATCAGAAGATTCTCCGAACAAAGGAAATTTCCTTGAAATTGCAGAGTTGCTGGGGAAAAATAATGAATCTTTCCAAAAACGGTTAAAACAACATATATACGTCAGTCCCCAAATTCAGAATGAAATAATTTCAGTAATTGCTGACACAATTCTTTCCCAGATATCAAAAGACATAAAAGATGCCGGCATATTTGCCGTTATACTGGACGAAGCCCGCTCATTTAAAGAAGAACAAATGTCAGTGGTTGTAAGGTACCCCAAACGAAATGAGCTGGAGATACGGGAACACTTTCTCGGGTTCATTAACTGTTCGGAAGCTCGCGACGCTTCCTCTCTGGTTTCCATGATGTTTTCACTCTTTGAGAAACTAGGAATCGAAGATGTTCCTGTTGTCGCTCAGTCCTATGACGGTGCGTCGGTGATGTCCGGCAGGCACCGTGGCGTTCAGGCCATCGTGAAGGAAAGGCACGATTACGCTGTATACGTACATTGCCTGGCTCACAGGACAAACCTTGTCGTGTCCGACTCATGTGAAAATGTGCAATTTGCCGTTCATTTTTTCAACACAGTCGAAGCGATTTACCACCATTTCTGTAAGCCTAGTAGCCACCACATGATTCAAGAAATGCAAAAATCGTTAGGTTTACCAAAGCGGGAGTTGAACAGCCTCAGTACCACGCGATGGTCTTGCAGATATAAGAACTGCCAATACATACTTGAAAACTTTGAGGCTATCAGAACTGTTCTTGAAGATGAAATCAGAGAAGGAAAGGACAAAGATGCCGTCGAGGCAGGGGGAATTCTGTCTTCCTTATTGTCTGGAAGTTTTATCGTGTGTCTGGTCATCATGAAAGATATATTGCAAACAATGAACGTCTTGAGCACTTACTTCCAAACGAAAAATGCTACCCTTGCCGATGCATCGACCTTACTGACTGGAGTCATGGCCACACTAAAAAAGTGCAGGGAGAATTTCTGTCTTTGGAACACAATCCAAGAGCTAGCTGAGAAAAACGATGTAGAACTCACAATACCAAGAGCATCAAAGAAGAGAAGGCAAACGCATAGCAAGCGCCTGACTGACTTCATTGTCGATGCCCCATTGGGGCAGGAAGATTCAGAGAACTACCAGTCAGAGGAGAGCTATTGGCGAGTTCTGTACTTCCAAATTTTGGACAGGGTCATTTCCGGTATGGAGTCCAGATTTGGAAATATGGAATTTGCCACGGCTGTGAACAACTTCATGCTGCTGGACATGGTCAACAGTGAAGAGTTCACTGAAAACTATAAGACTGTCTTGAATGTGGACTCTGACGCCCTAAATGCTGAAGCTACGGTGCTGAAAAACTGTTTAAGCTGCGTCACACTGTCTGAAATTAAAAAAACTATAAAGGCGGACCTCTTCCCAAATTTATTCAAACTATTGCAGGTTGCCTTGACTATACCGATCTCCTCAGCTTCCGCAGAGAGAAGCTTCTCGGCGATGAGGCGAGTGAAAACGTGGCTGAGGACAACGATGTCCCAAGACAGGTTCAGTTCTTTGGCGCTGATGAACATTGAAAGTAAAGTGGTCAAATCTCTGGACCATGATCAGCTGGTCAACTCTTTTAAACAAAAAAAGAAGACAAGAAGTCAAAACTTGATTTAAATAGGTATGTAGGTGTATAGTTGCTTCTCTTGTATCTCGCATTTCTTTAGGAATACACTGTTATTCCAGTAAACTTAACTTCTGTTGCGACGGAGCGTAGGCACGATAGGTACCTATCTCTAAAGAACTGGAATTCGAAACAAGATATACAAGTGCGGAACCTTACATACATGGTTTTTGTTGTATTTAAATGGCAAATAAAATCTTTCTCCTGCTTCCTAGTTCTGCTTCTTCATGCGGTCAGTAGGTAAATAAGTTTTGGAACTTTTGTGTAAGAGTTTTGGGCATTTTTCACCTCAAGAAAAGTGATGTTGCATGTAATGTGCTACCTACACATAACGTCACTAATGCCATGCCCCCCCCCCCCCCCCCCCCGGGTGAGGAGAAGGCTTGGGGGACTTAGCCCCCCCCAGGTTTTTGGTCCTGCTACGCCTATGAGTACACGTTGCATGCTTCCAGGAGAAATGCATGTATCACGTAGAGGTAGATCTACACGTTTTGTCTAAACTGCCACGAAACGATAATTATCTCCAACAGTGCTGTTACCTTCAAATCTTTGTACAAGTAGCAAACAAGTAGTTGAGTAAGGAACTAAAAGCCATGTTAGGACCAATTATTGGGCTCATCGAGGTATCTGATATAAAAGGTCCGCAGTTACCCAGTTACCCTTAAAAAGGAGACAAGTAGTGAGCAACAACAGAACGTGAGTTTGAGACTTCGAATTCCATCGATCGATTGACCTAGAAATGACACTGGTCTCTGCAGAAACGGGAGAGGTGCATCCACAGAGTCGTTCCAGGTCCATGTCCATAGAAAAACGTCATGTACGAGTTTTCAATGACCGTTTGAGGCCCATTATTATGACATGGCGGCTGTCCAGAGTGTGTCCAGCGTTTCTCTCTGTATTTCATAATCTCATAAGAGCTGGGAAGCCAGCCGAGCGAGCCAGATGGCGGCATGCCACTTCCTGTCCAGGCCCATGTGTTCATGTGCATACAATGCTTCCACTGTGTCCAGAGGGTCCGCCCAGCCTCCAGCGCTCCAGCAGCCGTTCACTTTTATCATTTCTCTCGTTAACACTTCAGTAAATCACAGGTCGTGGGTTAGTCTGAGATACACTGTCTCTTCCACAGTCTTATATACGTTAGATACCATGACTTTGGCGTCAAGACCCTGTAAAACGAGAGACTACGAAAAAATCTTGCGGCAATCATGGTAACCACTTCAACAATATGTAGAGATTTTTCTTCGGAATCTATTGAGAACTTTTTCAAACCTAAGGTCCACTGCTCCGTAGAGTTGCATCAGACGCATCAGCGCATGATTATACATGAGACAGATGAGACATAAAACTTATAGAACCTTATAGCTGGACATCCTAACAACTCAGTGATAAATGGGGCTCCGCCGACAACTTTTACTTTCGGAATCCACCAAAGAAGTCAGGCGCAGAAAAGTGGACCCAGTGAAACGAGTCATCTTTGTGAGTGCCGTAAAAAAGCAAACCAGTTTTGACGGTGGTCGGCGATGTTTGGCTATCCTAAATAAAATAACGCTGCAAGAATAATAAACCAAAGCAAAGTGAACAGCGCAAGCAACAATGCAAGCAACAATATCGCCTTAGGATCCCTGATTTTCCCTCGGAAAAGTCCCGATGGCACCTGATGGACACAGAAGTGTCCGTCAGTCAGCCAACTACGAAGACCGGATGAGTTTCCCGCACGACGAAGCCTCGGACGTGAATGGTCCGATGGTAAGATGCCTATTGTACCAGTCAGGGCCGACTGATTACCACTTCACGGCTGCATTTCCCCTGTGCATTCCCACGCAATTCGCGTTCAACCAAAATTAGCTCCAGCTCCCAATTTGGAGTTGCGGGCAAACCTGACTTTCAGCTGCATTTCTGCGGGAGTGAAAACCATCGCGCCTACTACGATTTTTGACAAGTCAACACTACCGGCTAGACTAGACACTTCCTAGCATGGACCGATCACGAGCGACTACAATTAGCTGTACCTCCATATTTTCTTGACGCGTCCCTGTGTATTTTTCACGTGACTGAAAATTACTGCACCCAATTACAACAAAACACGCTACTTCCAGTCTAGACGCTAGCGAGACCGGTATTAGTCACGTTCTTTTATTTGATCGAGGCTCTAGGATGACCGCTGCACTTTTTCGCAACCGGATACCCAACCTTCCTGACCTTTTCATAAACTCGGAAGGCGTACCTCATAATTATACTCGCACGTTGTTTGAGAGGAATAGGCTGAATCCAGCCTGTTTTCTAGTTTTCTTCGGGAGCCATTAGTATGTCTACCGTAAGAATGTGTACAATCCATTCGGGACGGGGAGCCTAACAGTCAGTCGCTCACTTTCTTTCCTCTCAGTCCTCTCACCCATCTTAGTTTTCAACACATCATCCTTCAAGCTGTCCAGCATTGTGCGTTACAACTCCTAAAGCGTCAAAAAGAATAAATATAAATACCACACCACACGAATAACGCTTCCTGCGGAGGACCAAGTTAACACCAAAAGTTGGTGATTCGCGGTATATTGGGTGTTAAAAGAACGGGAACAGGGACCCCTGGCGCTGGTTATTGACGGCACCGCACGATCATCCAAATATTCAGACACGGCTTGATTCCCAGCAACTCCCACAAGCCTGCAATGTATCAGACTCCGGCTCGGCACGGCTCATTTCACGTCTGATCTCCAGCTGTGTGGGCGGCCCGGTTACTTTCTCGAGCAGCGCCCAACATGGGCATTTGTCACTTGTTTGCTCTCCAGCACGCTCTACATATGAGCGTAAACTATCGAAGGGTCTGGGTGGTTAGGTAGGCCTTCACTGGAGAGGAATCTTCTTCCCCTTCTAGGAGAACAGAGTGAGATGTCTAACGGGGGTGGTCCAGAGCACCCGTACGCTGGTTCATTTCCGCAAAACAGGCAGAGATAGACGGACAGAGTGAAAATTCCGTGGTCTACCATAGCAGCGACCTATTGGTGGCTCGGCGCTAACCTAATAACGGGGCGACTTTATGAATTTCGTCACGTCGTCGAAGACCATAGATATTCTTACCTTCTTTTTACAGCCCTATGAAATACAGATCCAGCGCTTTCTTCTGCGTCTATGTACTTCCTCCAACTCACAGGTAGGAGGTACCTACATCTATGGAAGAGGTTCAGTTATACTTTCCTCGGACCGCATCCAACTATGGGTATTGTCATTGGCCGCGCTCCATTACTCTTTTAGCCGTGCAGAGCCGTGGTCTATATCCTTTTCCGTTCCACCTTCTCCTAATTATGGGTTTCCACGGATGACAGCGATCAGTTAAAACAATAGAGCCAATCTTCATCTTCAAAACTATAGAAGGGGTTTAAGATTGAACAATTACGAAAGAAAGTCCGTCTATCTTGATCCTGGAGCGACGGCTCTATGTGGAAGGGATCCAACTTGTGTCCTGACCGGTCTGCATGGGATCGAACCCCACCGTAAGCAATATTTTTCGCTTCTGGGCCACTGATATACCCAATCAGGGAGTCACACCCATGAAACGAACGCCTTAAATACTGCATTTCAAGCTTCTAGAGCAGTGAAAATGTCTCCATTCACTCAGAACAGGTACCTATACCTACCCAGAACTGTGACAACCTGATACACGGTGCTTCCCGTTATTTCCGGCATCTGGAGATGCGTAGAACACAGAAGGTACAAAGTACAACCACAAAGGCGCTACATACAAAGGGACTATCCTGAAAGTGGTGACGAAGGTACCGAAGGTACGGTGTCACTTCATCTACATACCTTACATACCTATGACGAAATCAGGCCTACCACTTCCTGGAAATCTAGCTCTAAATTTTCACATAGTGGCCGAGCGGTCAAGGGGGGGGGGGGGGGGGGGGGGTCCTGAGACGTCGAGGTTCGAATCCAGGCGTAAGGAATATTTTCGGCTTCCGGCATGGACGAAACGGCTTCGGCACATTACTGAATTCATATGTCTTGATGAAATTCTCAGTCTGCCCGACCACCTTATAGGTGTCAAAATGCAACATCAGCGGAAGCAGAGCCTTAACTAGAGTAAAATATTGTACTGATTCCTAATCGACTTATGTTATCTCTATGTTCGGTCGGGTACTTAGCTAAATTATAGGAGCGTAAGTACCCTCTGGACTGACCGGCACTTACACCATGATGCAACTCATTTACGGATCAAATAGACCACAAGTCGATCGCCATTGCGCAACCGAATTAAGTATTATAATTAGGGAAAGGGACTTCCGAATCACTGGAGAAGGTACACATCTCCAGTTGAACGTATTTTGCGTTATTAGTACCAATGAAGTACAATACACACAGGTCCCAAATAAGTTCTCAGACAAATTATTTCGTCCAAAAAAATTCCAGTTATTTTGGAATTTTTTAACCAAAAGTGACCCGTAAGCTTAACATGATTGCCATGCTGCTAGGGAAATAAAATTCCAAATGGAATTCATAGAACCAATGTGGCACCCATGTTTAATTCACAAGTAAACATTTCGGTGAAAAAAATTCCACCCAGCATTCGTGTTTTCATCCCCCTGGGCTGAGTTTCAATAGACGTTCCCAAAACATGCCTTGTGGGGTACCAAAATACTCGGGGAGGCTTCCTCAGGCAACCAACCTCGTCCTGGGGGAGGGGGGGGGGGGGGGGGGGAGAGAAGTTTGGGAACGTTTGTGCGTACTGTCGTACCCCTTTATTTATTTTTTTTATGCGCCTTTTCAGTCTTCAACGAAAACACACGCTGGTATTTTTTTAGCACTCAGCAGTAACAAGCAGTGACCCAATGTTTGTAAAGATCCACTGTTGTTGAGCATGTATTGCCTAGTACTATATGCCTAGTAAACCAGGTAAGCAGGTGTTGTAGGCTTAGCTGACTTGTAAGCACATTCAGGCCGATGGTTACTCCATACATAGCAATGCGCAAGTTATGGTGACTCTCAGTGATGTATCGGAAAGATCCGAAACGTCGAAAAGTATGGATATCTCGAAAAGCATGATCTTCCTAAGGCTGTGTTGAACAGGTCTAGTGAACCGAGCCACACCGGTTCGATCCCGACCTTATCAAAGTTTTTCAGATCAGCATTCACCCTCTGATTCGTTCAACATCTCAAAGGATGTGTATATCGAGGCTTTAGAGACTTATGGAACCTCGCTTGGAACCCACCTATACCGTAGGTCCCCATCATGCACTTCAGATATTTTTGAAGTGCTCTTTAAGGGTCCGCTATACCTGACGGTGTATTTTTTGCCGCCCATAAGATTAACATTGCGAGCGGCGATTCATTTTCAAGGTTTACCCTTGGTTGGAAAGACACAAAATTTTGCCTGTACCTAGCCCTAACAATGTTCTAGGGAGTATTCGAAGCAGATTTCCCAATTTCACACTGGTTTCTTTTATTGCAACTGTTTTGCAAATGCTAGCATCGCATACCTCAAGAAAAGTGCTGTATCTCGAAAACCAGTAAAAAAAATGGGAAATCTGCTTCGAACACTCCCTAGAACATTGTTGGGGTTAGGTACAGCCAAAATTTTGTATCTTTCCAACCAAGGGTAAACCTTGAAAATGAATCGCCGCTCGCAATGTTAATCTTATGGGCGGCAAAAAATGCACCGTCAGGTATAGCGGACCCTTAATCATTTAACTTGTATAAATATAAGGTTGGGCTGACTACTTGGTAACTACACCAAAGCTGATCTTCAAACGGGTTTCAAGACGACCCATGCGTGAAGGTGTGGATAAATACAACTGAACTTAAAAGATGTTTCTGTGCGATAAAATATCGTAGATTTGAGGGCAGTAACTAGTAAACAGACCGCCCATGTTGCATTCAGGAAACGTGTAGCCTCTGAAAGATGGACCCAACCCATGACCCCTGACCCCTTAAAAAGCCGGTCCATATTGCGAGGCGAAAGTGGCCGCGAAAGCGGTCTTAGCACCGGTCACTCTTGGTCAGGACAACTCGCCACTGCGCCCACTTCACGTATTTTATGTGGACTCAGGTCACTGCGACGAGACGCCACTGATAGGGTCAATAGGGCCACCAGACCAGCCACTCAATAAGTCCAAATGATTACTAACCAAACTCACGACGCACTCTTCTGGTCAGAGGATGCATGGCGGGTAGTAGCCGAAATTGCAGTAACCTCCAGTTAACCTTAACTGAAGACTACAGAGCGTCAAGTTAAAAATATATTCCCATCCTGCGACTGCATGTTCTCTATCTATCTACTGCTCTTCACCACGGAAAGACACCTCTGAAGCAGGTGAAGGATCATCCAAGCGAAGCCATCTGCTCATCTGATGGATGTTCGTACTCCGCTTGCTCAAGATAGAAACCGTCAGGGATTTAGTTCTGGTAGGTATACAGGTAGAACAGCGATCAGAAAGCCTCCAAGGGGTCGGTGGTTGAAGTGGTTGGGAGGTCCTCATGTATAGAGACGATGTCGGTTCTTCCGAAGAAGTTCTGAGGAGGTTTCGAGGTCCAAACCGACGCCAATCTACCCCCCTAATGGGTAAGGTCTGTGGTTTTGAAGTGGTCCAGGTCCTGACTGTCGCTCTTAGGTTTTAAGGTCCTGACCATCCTCCCACAGAGTTCATCGGCGGTTTTGAAGTGGTTTTGAAGTCCTGACTGTCCCGCAGAATCTCGTGATCAGTTTTCTCCAGATGAGCGGCAGGTCGCACGACAAAGTTTTCACCTGGCGACAACCCGGGAATGGCGCTTGTCTCTTGTCGCAGCCCTGGCAGGTTAAGCTGAGCACGCAACTGTCGCGGCTGTGACGATTATCCCAAGTTCACTTTTTCTATTCAACTTACGGTCGGTGATAGATGTCATATAATAAGCGTCTTAGATAACTGACGTTTAGCTCCATCACTTTATAGCCAGATAAATAATAAAAACGAAAGGAAATCAAGCCGTAGACCACAGCACTGAATGTCCCTGGTCCTGGTTGGATACCCACTGGAACCAAATATTTTCCCGCCTCAGCAAAGGCACAGTGGATGTGATGCTAAAATTTCCACTATCGCGGTTTTTGCCCAAGTGAGATCGACGATAAATTGAGAAAATAATTTCAGAAACAAATTGTATACTTAACTGATTGATAACTATGCAAGTACCTATACCTAAACTACTTACTGATCAAACAAGCTGAACGAATTTGCGATTCGCATCGGTGCCGGTTGTGATCCCAGTATGTAGGCAAGAATCTCCGGGGTGAGCCCAGCGAATCGTCCTTCAAGAACTATCAGCAGCACTACCAAATACCAGCTCCCCAGCCATCGTGTTACTACACGATGGGGACCTACAGTTTTAGGTGGGTTCCAAACCATCCCCTCGATATACATTTCACTTGACATGGTGAACATATCAGAAGTAAATGCCGATCAGAAAAACTTTTTGGTAGGATCGGGATCGAACCGGCGTTACCCTGCTCTCATTGTCCTTGTAGAGAAAACATTGAGGGGGTTGTTTTCGACAGGAAAGATTATTACTATATACGTTATTTTATTTTAAAGGGCTCTTTCGGCAAAGCACCCTCAAAACATCCCTTCAGGTCTACATCTTGATATGAAAAAATTTTCGGTCCTAGGTAAATAAAAATTGCTTACCGTTTTGGGACGTGAATACGCCTCTGTCTCAGTAGGTAATCCATAGTTGGTGACACGGCACAGACTAGTTGTTGAAAAAGTTCGCGGAAAAGTAACCGACAATGCAGTGGCAGCAGACTATCGTGGCGGAGCGCGGGCTGCCGGTCGGCGGCGAACTGGTCTGGTGGTTTGATCGCCTGGCAGTCTGCGGCTTCCACCACTCCTCTGACTCATCTGGAAGCAAGACTCCAGGGAGGGGGCCAGGGATGTTGGAGTCACAGAAAAAAATATAATGAATTATTTTATGTATACCCATTCCATTCTGAAATATAAGATGTCTTTTAACGGCCGAAATTAACAGGCTGTATTGTGATTTTATGATAGGACATTTTTTTTGTCTCATTGTAAAATCACAACATTTGCGGCCGTTAAAAAGTCATATTATATTTCAGAACATTTTAGTTTCCTTATATAAAGTGCGCAGAAAAAACGTAAACAAATAGCGAATGTAGGTATGTTCGGTTGATTTCAAACTAATAAAGGAAGTTTAACCACTCGGTACAGGTAGGTAAATACCTCTACCTAATCGGCACTTACCTACTTCGACCGCTTAGGTTTGCCATTCACTGGTCGTCAATCACAGCACCAATGAGGAAAAGCAGAATCCACAATTCATGATTTCGTGGACCAATCACCGCCTTTCTTTTACCTTTTGCGGTCCCTTATCAGGCACGAATGTAGGTATGCACACTTTTATTATTTTAGACATGGTCAAATCGAGACAAATTGATGCTTTCTCGAACGATTTTCCTCTCTCACATAAGTACCTGCAGGTGTATTCCCTTTCTCTAACGCCACCAAAACCCACTCAACTTACGCCTTCAAACTCCCTAAACGCTCAAATGGTATTCCCCAACGCTTATGGTGGGTTATTGAGTGGGTTTTGGTCGCCCTTTCAAGGCGGTAGAACTCACCACCCCTTCCCATTGGTGCAAAGTCAACTTGAGTGGGTTTTTGAGCGGATTTAATAGAAAGTGTACTTGAAAATGAGAATATATCTATTTTTTTGGGGGAAAAATGAAAGTTTCTTTACATTTGCAATGAAAGAAGTACACTTCGTTTTGCTTTTGTTTGAGTTTGGTTTTTTGAAAAAAGCGGCAAATTTGAAATTTTTTTACGACCATTCAATTTTAATATTATTATCTTATCTTCTACTCATTTTATCTTGAATAATTAAACATTTTAATAGAAAAATATAAAATAACCAAATAAGGTTATGAAAGCTTACCATCTTTTACTTTCACAAATTTTAAACTGAAATCCATACATTTTATGTTCTTTGAAATTAAATAAAGGTATTACTGAAACATTTCTTACATTAAATCTAGCAAGTGTTACATATTTAACACCTAAAACTAAATTTGAAGTTCAATATTAACAAGAATCCGGTAAAAATGGATTCATAATGTTGTTGTTTCGGTCTGTCTACTGCTTTAACGCCAAGTTTTCAAAGTTGCGACAAATTTCCCTTGTTTTGTTTGCGCCTGGCGGTAGGAGATAGCGCCGACGAAAAGCGTAAAAGTAAGCGGAATACGGGAATTGCTGAAGCGAGTTCTAAGTGGCGTAAAAATAGCGGTTGCGAGTTATCGCCTGCTAAAAGCGTTCCCAACGGGAATACTCCTGCTGAACCGTAGAGAAGAACCACAGACAGAGGTCTCTGTCTTTTCTGAAATGTAATAGGTGTTTTAAACGTCGAACATTAGTTCCTTCTCGTGCAGATAAAGTTAGTAAATTTATTTTCCCGAAAACGCACTAACCAACGTTATGATAAGGGTGCTATCGGGAGAATAACGCTATAGTGAACTTTTGCGGGACACTAAAGTAGACTTTAGCTGGTGAAATCCATCAATAAGGTAGAGCATCTGAGCTTGCAAAATCAAACAGTTCAAATTAAGGTGAAAAGAAGGCAATCAAGCAACCTTAACAGTAAAGAATGGGAGTGACCTAATTACTAGGGCAGGTATCGCCAAACAAGTAGGCATATGGGTGCTATAGAAGGAATAGGTACGCAATCATCCAGTCCTCCTAAATCTATCTCCAATCCCTGTACCTCCCTTCTATATCATAAACATTGGCTCATCAGTCATCTTCACCTTCTCTTTTCTATAGCGATCCTTTAAGAGTGAACACACAATCTAGGAAAACGTGGCAGCAGAATTATTCATCTTCCCATTTCTGGGGGAAACAGTTGAATATTTCAATGTTCTGGTACAAAATTTGCCTTTTACGATCGAGTAATTTTGGGCAAATTTTTTATTGACAAATATCGTAAAATTACAACATATAGCCAGTTATATAATTTCTGGTGTCCTCAAAAGATGGTCGAAAAAATAAAAAATAAATAAACAGGACTGCATGTGCGATTTAAAAGTCTCCGATATAGGGAAGTCAGTTTTTTAAGTGCAATTTTTCTAACTACCTATAATATCAAACCGAAAATGGGAATTATTTAAAGTGAAATTTGCTTATGGTTCAGTTGTAATCGTCCCGAAAAGATAAGTTGGTGCCTTTCACCGTCCTGCCGATAGCGCCCTTATCTAAACGTTATAGCTAGTGCACTTTTAACATCAAGACAAAGCTATCGATTACTTTATCCAGAAGATAAATATATCTGCACAGTAAGGAACTGAGAATTTCTCATGTAAATCAGATGGAAATTTCTTTTAATGTTCTTGATATCCTCTTAAGGGTCCGCTATACCTGACGATGCATTTTTTGCCGCCCATAAGATTAACATTTCGAGCGGCGATTCATTTTCAAGGTTTACCCTTGGTTGGAAAGACACAAAATTTTGCCTGTACCTAGCCCTAACAATGTTCTAGGGAGTGTTCGAAGCAGATTTCCCAATTTCTCACTGGTTTCTTTTATTGCAACTGTTTTGCAAATGCTAGCATCGCATACCTCAAGAAAAGTGCTGTATCTCGAAAACCAGTAAAATAAAGGGTCCGACAACAGTCGCACTAAACTTTCTCGCCCCATGTGATTTTTTTTTTTTTTTTTTTTTTTTTTTTATTTCTTTGAGATTTTTTTGCGGGCGTAATTTTTAAGCAATCCAAAATCGGTTGAAAATGACCCAAGAGCATCTATCTGAGATCACTCCCACCAAGTTTCATGGCTGTCATTCTATTACTGTAGTCCCAAATGCGTTCCGACCATTCAAAAACGTGGTTTCTCATTCTCAACTCATTTTCGACACTTTTTTGACTACAACGGCCGTAATTTTGAAGATAACAAAATTATGTTCGACAGATGTTTAAGTTACATGGTTCTACACAAATTTACCAAATTTCATGACAATCGGTCAATAAATGTGAATGGCGCCGAAACGATCGAACTTTGGTCCAGAACGGCCGTAATTTTCAACCAATTCAATTTTAGTTGAAAATGACCTCGAAGCATCTATTTGTCAACACACATGCCAATTTTCAGTGTTATAGATTGAAAAGTGTACCGTCGGCGCTTGTCTAAGTAACCAAAAACACGATTTTTGAATTATTTTGGCGGTTTTTTGACTATAGCGGCCTCAATTTTTGACCAATCAAAAAATCCTTGAAAATGCCCCTCGGCAGTAATTTTAGACAGGTCCATACCAAATTTCATCAAAATCGGATGAACGGTATAGGCGCTAGAGCACTGCACGGACTGACGGACGGACTGACGGACGGACGGACTGACGGACGGACTGACGGACGGACTGACGGACGGACAGACTTTTTCCAGAAACCACTTTTTTGGACTCAGGGGACCCCCAGGATCATGGGAAACCCAAAATCTCAATTTCGAAATTTTGCACGAAAACAATACTTTCTCGCCATATATGGCTAGCGAGAAAGTAAAAATGGGAAATCTGCTTCGAACACGCCCTAGAACATTGTTAGGGCTAGGCACAGGCAAAATTTTGTGTCTTTCCATCGAAGGGTAAACCTTGAAAATGAATCGCCGCTCGCAATGTTAATCTTATGGGCGGCAAAAAATGCATCGTCAGGTATAGCGGACCCTTAAGAGGATATCAAGAACATTAAAAGAAATTTCCATCTGATTTACATGAGAAATTCTCAGTTCCTTACTGTGCAGATATATTTATCTTCTGGATAAAGTAACCGATAGCTTTGTCTTGATGTTAAAAGTGCACTAGCTATAACGTTTAGATAAGGGTCTTCAGGGTATAGGCCGAATGCTTAAGAATGCTGCTCACGCATTCCCTATATTAGGAATACCGGTAACTGGTAGATAGGTCCATGTATCTACCACCTCTAAAGCATGGTGCTATTACCATGGCCAAACGTCCATACAAGGCCAAACTCCCTGACAGTCCTTAACAGTCGGTTATTTCTTTCCTTCTGAATACTATTAAAGGTACAAATAACAACCGGAAATACATTGGTCTCTCTCTATAACGACGGTCGAGGGACCATTTAAATTTTCTCGTTATAGAGAGGCTTTCGCTACATAGACTGTCGTTATATAGAGAGCTGCAGTTTGAATGTAAAAATTAACGTGATTCAGAGGGGCGAGCGTTCAGACTCCGGAACACATTTTATTAATAATAAAAGGTTCGACAATGGTCGCACTTGACTTTCTCGCAATTTTTATCGAAAATTTGATTTTTTTTTACGTGAATAATTGTCAGAATTTTAACTTTTTCTAAAAAGTATTTTGCCTCACACTGGACCATACTTTTAGGCACCTGCATACCGAATTTCAAACATATCCGTCAAACAGTGAAGTGTCGTTCGACGCGCAAAGTATATGTTTTCTATTTTGCATGTCACCGTCTTAATTTTTAAGTAAATGAAAATCTATTGAAAATGCCCTTGAAGCATCTATCTGAGACCACTTTCACCAATTTTCAAGAAAATCCGTCGATTAGTGTTGTTGCAAATCCGTCTGAACCAATCAAAAACGTGATATCCATTTTTGGAAAATTTTTCCTACGATAATGCCAGTATTGGCCCAAATTTTTGGCCCATCTCAAAAAGAATAAAAATGATCCTGTAGCATCTACTTGGGAACAGTATTGCGAAATTACAAGGATCTAACTTAATAACTGTAGTGCCAAATCCGTCTTGACCAATCAAAAACGAGATTCTAGTTTTTTTTTCCTATTTTTGACTTTATTTTGCTTATATTGGCCGCAATTTTGAATTGATTGAATATTTCTTCAACAAACCTTTAAGTAATGTTATTAAGCACAAGTTTATGGATTTTTGTGAAATTCCGGCTAATACTGTTCATGGGGCCAAGATTTTCACGTATGGGCCAATTTTGGCCCAAATTTTTGGCCCATCTCCAAAACAATAAAAAATCCTGGAGCATCTATCTGGGAACACAACTGCAAAATTTGAAGGTTATAACTTTATTACCGTACCGTGAAATGCGTCTTGAGTAGACAAAAACACGATTTTTATTTTTTTTTGACACTTTTTTGACAATAGTGGGCGCAATTTTTGAGTAATCAAAATTATATTAAAAATGTATCTCGGAACTGATTTTAACAATCTATATTCCAATTTTGAGCCAAATCGGTTGACTGGTGTGACCTCTAGCCGCGCTACAGACAAACGGACGGACGGACGGACGGACGGACGGATGTACGTACGTACGTACGTCGGACGGACATGACCTAAAAACCACTTTTTTGGTATCTAGGACCTCTGAAACGCCTTTTGCAATGAAAATCTCAAAATCGAAATTTTGCACGATAACATAACTTTCTCAGCCCATGTATTACATACGGGCGAGAAAGTAAAAATGAAGGGTCCGACAATGGTCGCACTTGACTTTCTCGCAATTTTTACGCCAGCGGTATCAAAAATTTTGATTTTTTTACGTAATTTTTTTTTTTTTTGGACCAAAATTTTAACTTTTTCTAAAAAATATTTTGCCATACACTGGACAATAATTTTAGGCACCTACTCACCGGATTTCAAACATATCCGTCAAATGGTGAAGTGTCGTTCGACGCGCAAAGTACGTGTTTTCTATTTTCCATGTCACGGCCTTAATTTTCAAGTAATTGAACCTTGAAGCATCTATCTGAGACCATTTTCACCAATTTTCAAGGAAATCTGTCGATTAGGGTTGTTGCAAATCCGTCTTAACCAATCGAAAACGTGATTTCCATTTATGGAAAATTTTCCTACGATAATGCCAATATTGGCCATAATTATTATGTTGGATAAATTTCGTTCGGTAAAACATGAAACTAGGTTAAAGTACACCTCCCTACCAATTTTTATTGAAATCGATTGAATAGTGCTACCGGAGTGACGACCAACGCGTTTGGGCCAAAACTGGGCCAAGTTATTGGCCCACCTCCAAATGATTGTAAAAGACCTGCAAGCATCTATTCAAAAACACTTTCGAAAATTTTCAAGGTTCCAACTTGATATACGTAGCTTCCAGCCCTTCTTACCTGTCAAAAAACACGATTTTTTGCCTTTTTTTGACCATAGCAGGCGCAATTTTTGAGTTATGAAAATTTATCAAAAAACATGTCCAGATATTTACATTAGGTACCTACATACCGAATTTGAGCAAAATCGGACGAACGGTGTGACGTCCAGTTGCGCGACAGACTGACGTACGTACATACGTCGGACGGACATTTTTTAAAAACCACTTTTTTGGACTCGGGGGACCTCCAGGATCATGGGAAACCCAAAATCTCAAAATCGAAATTTTGCACGAAGACATAACTTTCTCAGCCCATGTATTACATACGGGCGAGAAAGTAAAAATGGGAAATCTGCTTCGAACACTCCCTAGAACATTGTTAGGGCTAAGTACAGGCAAAATTTTGTGTCTTTCCAACCAAGGGTAAACCTTGAAAATGAATCGCCGCTCGCAATGTTAATCTTATGGGCGGCAAAAAATGCACCGTCAGGTATAGCGGACCCTTAACGGCCACCATACATTCTCGACGAACTCCGTCAAAACCACTGTGCGAAAGTAAATATTCGACAAAACTAATGTTTACATAATAGTACAACCGGAGACTGGTCATTGCAATATCGTATTGATTGTGTCTACTCTAAAAGCTAAACATAGTGTGCTATTTGAACGCAAAACGAACGAGTAAAAGTAGGACACTATGTTTAGCTTTTACAGGAGAAAAGTAGAGAAATGCTGTTGAAATTACCCACTTCCGTAAGTGAAATAAAAATTGCCAAAATGCAACATGGCTACGGTAAATAGTACAAACATTTATCAAGCTTTTCTACTAAATGTGACGATAAAATCATACATTTTTTAGTCAGTCAAGACCAAGACAGCTACCGGTGAATTGTTTGAATTTTCGCAGGCATGTTCTGATTTAGTATAACGATAATTTTGCAGGCGCTGTCTATCCCGTTACTTTGCTCGCATCATCATTGATAAATTCATTTTCACATAATTCAGCAGTGTGACACGATCACGTTTGTTTATGTTTTTTTCCGACCATTTTTTGGGGACCCTATTCGATATCTAAATAAATACCTATCCAACAGCGACCTCAAAAAATGGCAGGAAAAAAAAGTCAGCCTTATACTCCTACTCCAATATGAAAAATCCCTGAAATCAGCAAACAACATTTATCGATAAAAATAGAATAACAAATATATTGAGAATGTAAATGGTAGAGAAGAAAGACATTAAGAAACGATTAAAGAATGAATCATTACTGAATTGGGCACGTAATAATGAGGTTACAAGTCAAGTAGCCCGTTCCTTCATTCTTCAGCTGATGAGCTGGAAAATGGGGATGGAACTGTCCAAAAGTTAAACATAGACGGACACTTTTGACATGTTCAATGTGAAATCCTATGCTTGTCTTATGTGGTCATCCCATTCCTCTCTGAGATATTCAATTACGCAGGGAACTTCATCAAGTTTCCAGTGAAGAATTTTTTATCTCATCTTTGATTTCACGCCAATAGAAGTGTTTAAAATATTTTCTGGAATTTAAACACATTTAGAAAATCTAAGTTCGATTTGAAAATTGCAGTCGTGTTTGTTTACGTTTTTTCTCAACACTTTATGAGGAATCTATTGGATATTTCCATGAAATACAATATGTCTCTTTAACGTCATAAATTAACAGTCTATGATGTGATTTTAGGATCGACTAATGTTTGTCAACAAAAATATTGTCCAAAATTAAAAACAACACAGCCTCTTAATTTATGACTTTAAAAAGACACAATATATTTCAGAACATTTAAATATCCAATAGTTTCCTCATAAAGTGTGCCGAAAAAAACGTAAACACGACTGCGTAGACGCCCTTAAAACACCCGACGGCAACCGCTCAAAAACAGCCGGAAGTCACACCAGAGAGCTCTCTCGAATATTAGCAATCTCGAAAGTCATAGAGCTATGAATCACTCGACGTTATTAGCCTCATTTTCAAATTCGCAGTCATCTCGGAACTCGTTTCGAAGTCAAAACTGAATGAGTTTACCTACACAGAGCGTCCTCAGCTGACCTGGTCACGTCATCAGCCGGGTGAAGTACGAGTTTATCTACAGGTAGCGTCATCAGCTGATCTCGCCCGTAGCAGGATCATAAGCCACAATTGAAGCCTTGGGGTCTGGTGCTGTACTGCTCCAGACTGTGGCCGTGCAAGGCTCCAGCCTTGCCCACGGCTCCTCTCCAATATGGCACGAGTCTACAAGCGTATAGAATCTGAAAAATAAAATCAGTCACATTAGCTTGGTAACGGGCCAAAATCATTCAGTTCTACCTCAAAGAGAAAAGTAAAAATAAGACATTTGCCACAGGAATCACTTTATACTTGTGTAAAAAAAATCTATTATATTTCATAACAACAAACTTACTGTTTGGCTAATGAGTCGATCCACATGTTGAGATCATGGCCCGTGCGTTTAGCGTTGGCCAATGCGAGAGAACGTCTGGCCGAGTTGTCCTCCAGTGCAGTAGTCCAGTGAGCTTTGTCTGCACTCACCCGGTACTCGCTACTTCCTCCATGCACCAGTCTAAACAACAGAGAGAAACTTAACTAACCGAGGGTAGTATTTGTTTTCAATATGGAGAAGTTTCCCGGGGTTTTCCATACAAATTACATAGGATTATTAATAGTGGTACCCCTGCTGCTCTACTGCGCACTGAATGAGACTAATAATTATTGCAGTACCACCATTGACCGTGGCTGCTCCAAAAGCTAAACTTAGTGTGCTGTTCGAACGCAAAACAAATGACTGACAGTAGAGCTCTATGTTCAGCTTTCACGCGAGAAAAAATACTATCGAACGAGAGAAATGGTGTTGCAATTACCGGTCTCTATCGAGTATCGATTCTTGTACTTACCCGGCCTGTTTCTCGGTGAGTTCAGCGCCCGCTAGCGCTTGCAACGGCAATACCAGGAACTTTGTGATGGCCACGTAGAATCCAGTATGGTACACTCGTACCTCCCATACCCCGGGCAGCATAGGGGGAGGAATCACCACCTTCGCCCACCCTATGTGGGGCTTTCCCTGTAACAACATTCATAAATACATATCCGTTATTGCGGCCTTTTGTAGTGCAGCGTTCAGAGCGCTGAGCTCACACGAAAGAGGTCACCGGTTCAAACCCCAGTACAGGCACACTTTTTTTTACTGTTTCAGGGCTCAGGTCTTTACCACTTTTCCCTGAACCACTATTGTGGTATTTCATACATACTGCATACATATTACCCTTTGAGGGTAATTGAGGGTACCTTAACAAAATTCAAAAGCAGTCATACCGGTGACTTTTCGTTGACATGCACATCCACCACTTGCGCCAACTGCCCAGCCGGGTCCACAAAGAGGAAAGTTAGGTTGGCAGCCTGTTCTGGTGCCACGACATATACTAGAACCACGTCCGACAAAGGACCCAGCGCTCCGTGCAGACTGCGAGACGTTTGCTCTTTCACGTCGAACTCTCCGCTCACGTACACTTTCTGTAACCACGACACATATTATAATCCCACGTCTGTATCACTCTGGCCCACGTGGCACCCTGCACCCAGTGCTGCTATCCATACAATGGAGTCTTCGACTTAACCACACACATTTAAGTAATCGATACTATTTTGGACGAAAAAAAAGGATTTTTTTCAATTTACCAAGTTTCGCTACTCTGCAGCAGCGTTATATTATAGGTTCCAGTTGCGATAACGTACACATTAACTGTAGGAAACTACTAAGCTGTTACTGGAACGAAAAACTGCACCCCTATGGATTTTTCTGAATTACAACAGAAGGTACGCACCTGAATCAACTTTCCGTTGACCTCATCCAGTAATTTAAAATGGCTGCTGAGTTTAAACCACGATTCTGCCTCTACACTTTTCGAAATGCTGGAGTTCACCTTTGCGTTGTACCGAATCAGGATGCCCTAAAGACAGAGAAAGAACAGCTGTTGGTAAATAACGCCAGAGAGTAGACTTACGGTCACATACCGATTGCTCCTAACAATTTGCCCTTCAGTGTCAACATGAGAGAGATCCTTTTCAGTTCTGAAGCTAATTAAGTCGTACCTAAGGTCATCCATGTCTCAGGATCGACTAAACCATCTGGCGCTGCTATCAATAGAAAAATAAAGGGTCCGACAACAGTCGCACTAAACTTTCTCGCCCCAAGTGATTTTTTTTTTTTTTTTTGGATTTCTTTGAGATTTTTTGCGGGCGTAATTTTTAAGCAATCCAAAATCGGTTGAAAATGACCCAAGAGCATCTATCTGAGATCACTCCCACCAAGTTTCATGGCTGTCATTCTATTACTGTAGTCCCAAATGCGTTCCGACCATTCAAAAACGTGGTTTCTCATTCTCAACTCATTTTCGACACTTTTTTGACTACAACGGCCGTAATTTTGAAGATAACAAAATTCTGTTCGACAAATGTTTAAGTTACATCGTTCTACACAAATTTACCAAATTTCATGACAATCGGTCAATAAATGTGAATGGCGCCGAAACGATCGAACTTTGGTCCAGAACGGCCGTAATTTTCAACCAATTCAATTTTAGTTGCAAATGACCTCGAAGCATCTACTTGTCAACACACTTACCAATTTTCAGTGTTATAGATTGAAAAGTGTACCGTCGGCGCTTGTCCGACTAACCAAAAACACGATTTTTGAATTTTTTTGGCGGTTTTTTGACAATAGCGGCCGCAATTTTTGACCAATCAAAAAATCCTTGAAAATGTGTCTCGGCAGTAATTTTAGACAGGTCCATACCAAATTTCATCAAAATCGGAAGAACGGTATAGGCGCTAGAGCACTGCACGGACTGACGGACGGACTGACGGACGGACAGACTTTTTCCAGAAACCACTTTTTTGGACTCGGGGGACCCCCAGGATCATGGGAAACCCAAAATCTCAATTTCGAAATTTTGCACGAAAACAATACTTTCTCGCCATATATGGCTAGCGAGAAAGTAAAAAGTGCTGCAAAGCACAGCTTCGACAGTGCAATTGACCTGTTTTTGAAAATGAAGGCCAGGAGACTAAAATAAAATAAAAATTTGAGATGATTCATGTTTAATTTCCTGTTGAATTGAAAAATTAGGAGGGGGGGGGGGGGCCATAGTCCTCGGACCGCCCCCCCCCTTACAAAATCCTAGTTACGCCCCTGTTTCCAACATTAAAAAGAAATATCAGATTTCGGAAAAAAAAGTGTTCACGGAACTCACGAAATTAAAAAACCATTCTAGTGCCACGCTTTTTTTCTACCTTAATCAGAAGTAAATCACATTTCCCAGAGTCAGTTATTTTACCTGGAAGACGTCATCGTGGTGGTAAGAAGAGAGATCTATGACGTCACTCGGCTGGACCAATAGGGGAACGCTATTACTTTTGATCAAGTGGGCAGCAGCCAATCGCATCAGACTTGTGCACAGGGATAACAGACTGTCGTCTCTGCAAAGAAAAACACAATATGATAATAAATCTATAGCTGCTGGTTTATTTCTAAAATTCAAGAATATTGAAGAATTAACACTGTGAGTGGGCCGAAGCCAGTTTAGGAGTGGGCCGAAGCCAATACATCCATGTCGGAAGCGGAAAATTTTTCCGTTCCGCCGGGATTCGAACCCGGACCTCTCAGGACACAAAGCGGACCCCTTGACCACTCGGCCACTGAGAGGCACATAACTTATTCTTGCTGCTACGGTATATATCCAATAAAAAATGGAATACCTCGGAGGGGTGAGATCAGCATGGTGATAAATGCTTTGCCAGTAGCTCAGCAGGCCCACATAGGATGAAGGAGGCCCGTACACCCACTCCTCCAGCTTATTAATAACTCCTTGGTTGATTATTGCTTCAAATTTACGCGCGAAAAACAGATTGTTGGACGTTGTCCCCTGAAAATCAAAATACCACATACGATGTCACTGTAGAATTTTTAAGTGAGACAACTCGAGTGGCACGAAAATGGTTTTTTCTACTATCAGGTGGCTTTTGGAAAATTCCTAGTTCTGACGCGTGATAAATTGATAACAGTTTCCCTAGGAATATGTCATTAAGGGTGCGTCCCACCATACTAAGTTAACGGTTAAACTCAAATTTATCGAAAGTTTAACGTTAACCGAGTATGGTGGGACGCACCCTAAGAAAAGTAAACAAACTACGTTGAATACTCATTCTTACATACGTACAGCACGATACATCAGGGTTGCCGGTCCGGCATTCTGATTCCTAGCTTACCGTAATTCTGGACCAGTCTTCTAGAGTGAAATCATTGGGGCTACATCCGCACCAGTCAACGATATGTTTGTATTGGCACTTGCACCCCAGATGTCGCTTCCAGTTGGTCAAATGCAAATTGTTATCTACGTATGTATTGCAGAACTGCGAGTTGCGTAGAACTGTGTGGAAAAACGACTGCAAAAAAAATCATCCCTAATGTACAGTGAACGGATACATAGAACGTTACTACATAGAAATACTGTGGCCATGGTGCAAAGCAGTCGAACACTGTGATTGGTCACAGGGATTTGAGAGAGATAACTGAGAGACCCTGCTTCACATTCTGCACTGTTTTCAACACTCACGACAACATTCGGAAATTCGTTTACGTCCATTATGTACCAGAGAGACAACGAGCCCTCCCTCTCTTTATGTGGTCGCGAAAGCTTCAAGGTGCCCACTTCATCCCCACCGCCTAGCCTACACTAGTCTGGAAATTTTTTCCCTGGTGAGATACCTCCCTATTCGGCTAAGTACCCCTAACACTCACCTCAGCAGGAAGTAAGGTGTAGCGGTATATCCGATCCAGGCCAGTCAGCAGCTCGTCACGTTTTGTTGACGTCACGTATTCCACAAAAGGACGCGACAGCGCCAGCCAATCACTACCTCCATCCATCTAAACACATAAGAAAATGTTTAAACAAACATTTACAGGGATCAAGACCACAACGGGCCTAATATTTTAATGTAGAATAGAAAAAAACTGACCTGGATTCCCTTTGGCAGGGTACGGTCCCCTACACGCCACATGTGCCCATCGCACTCAACGAACGTTTTGTCCAGGCCTTGCTTTTGGATGAACCTCTGTATGTCTCTTCCTGTAGACTTGACGAAGTTGCGACCTTTATTGGCCGCTAGGAACTCAACCAGCTTTGCGTTGGTCCTAAAATAACATGCAAATGTCTTGTTAGTCAGGGTGATGTGGTGGAACAAAGACAATTTTTTCATCATATTGAGAACACTGTCGGATATTTATTTCCTCTGAAATATAATAAGCCATTTAAACGTCAGAAACTATGTAGTTTAATATGTCGCCTATATATAGCACTAAAACTGTTTAATGACCTACCTAATGAAATTAAAGCTCTTCGTGGAACTAAAAAATACATTTTGGCAGTAAAAAAATGGTCAATGCAGGTTCATGAGAATAGATAATAGTCATGAATTAGTTAGTCATCATTTATACTTAATCATATTTATGTATAGTAGCACTGTAATCTTCATTGTTGGAGTTAAATAAATTTAATGCAGAAGCATCCCAACACAAGGTCCTAGACCTTAAAGGGAGCAAAATATTTGTTAAAATTAACTGTGTTAGGGTGCGTCGTGCGTCCCCCCATGCCCAGTTAAAATTAAACTGAAGATTTTGCCCTATGTTTACCATGTTAAATTTAACTTTTAAGTTAATTTTAACATGGTAAATCTCCAGTTTAATCTTAACTGGGCATGGTTAAATGGGTTAAATGTAATAAAAAATACTACTACTACTACTTTACGATGAAGTATTTTTCGACAAATTTTTACTGAGAAAGTTCCACGATCGTAAAATCACGATCAAAACAAACAAATATCCAATGGTGTC
Organism: Mesopsocus fuscifrons; assembly: GCA_950004255.1. Classification (NCBI taxonomy): domain Eukaryota; kingdom Metazoa; phylum Arthropoda; class Insecta; order Psocodea; family Mesopsocidae; genus Mesopsocus; species Mesopsocus fuscifrons. The sequence continues at coordinate 19,293,390 of OX465377.1, forward strand.
TTCAGAATATGGATACGCACATATCTGTCTTAAAGCGGGAAGAAGCTCACTGTCATTACACCCACTCTCTTTTATTGTTTCTAGAAGAGGGTTTCAAGCAGTCTTAACTTACTTGACGGGGAAATCAGACTCTGACAAATTGACGATGAAGTCCCAAGCCCACGGTAGATCGAGGACCTCTCCCATAGCGGACAACAACATCTGGAGGAGGGACGAGCCCGCCCACATGGTGCCGTGCCGCCGCCGCATCACTCGCACATTCGGCAACAGCCGCTCTAGGTACACTAGCTCCCTAAATAGGTAGTCTTGTCTCTGAAATAAGAGAAACGTCGTTGGTAAAACTATGACGAGTCTTCACTCCTTGGCATTCATTCACTGGCACCTGTTGTGGCCCCTGTACACAACAGGGTGATTTGGTCTGCATCACTGCCGCCAGCCGAGTCTCTCCCTAGCCGGTGAATGGCCAAGTGCATCAGGGCTAGGCAGGCCAAACGTGAATGAACTAGGAAAACATCCCGATAAGTCTAAACTAGATCCTGGCTTCTCTTGCTTCAAAGTTCATTCCCTGACCGATCGGAACTATTCGCCTCCATACCTGTGGAAACTCACATAGAGGAGGCAACAACCCGACGTCATTTCCGACAGTGAAGGATGTGTTTTACATTCTAACAAATCGATTAACTTACAGCATCTACATGAATAAAGAAAAAATGGTCCTTGTGGTAGAGAGCTCGGATGAGACGTTTGATCTGCCGCAGCGCCCGTCCGCTCAGTGTCAGCAGATACGTGATCCGCACTGGTGCCACGCCGTCTTCTGACACAGTGTTAGCGACCTGTGGCGCGAACTCTGTAAAACAGAACGTACGTTTAAACTCTAGCAGACTCGTCTCAAGCGACTAATGGGGAGGTTAAGGGAATGAACAGAAAGCAGGGAGAACAAAAGTTCCTTTATCTAATGGTACAAACAGGTACTGAATGATCATTTTATATTTCCACAGAGACGCAAACAAAAATGCCCCGTAGTCTTAAGTACTTTTTATTTCAGTAAATAATACTTAAATACGTACTGACGATGCCCGTTTCGTACACATTGATGGTGAGGTATCCCCCGCAAACCTGCTTCGCGTCGGACGGACATTTCATGTTGCACGAGGAGTCCGGTAACCGCGCCGAGCTTGGCGGAGGCTCCACACCGCAGAAACACTCCGTCCTGCAATTATCCATTTTACTATTATGTCGACTAGACTGTCGCGCGTTACTGTGACCATAATATCACGTCTGTCACTCCTAGTAACGCCAGGGAGTTACTTTTTTTGCATAAGAAAGGCACCATTTAAGTGAGACAGGCTCTAAAGCGAGCTTTCTTGCTTTTCTAAACACGTACCAGTACTCGACCCCGGCGTACGGAAAGCCAGACTGAAGACAGAGACTCGTGCAGTTGGCAGGGGAGTTGGCTTGCTCCAGATTGATGAAGTAGCCGGTCAAGAGACGAAGCGACATGTCGTCTTGGAAACAGCCCAGCCCATGTCCATAGCTCACCCCTGCAAAACAGACCGTCAGCTGTTTGGTTAGGTATATATCTTAACTAAGCGCCGGATTAGAGCAGTAGCAGAGAACTGAGGTATGAAGCAAGTGGAGCCAGGATCTAGTCCCGGCTTGTCGAGATTTATCCTGGTGAATCTTATCCGGCACTAGGCGTACCCAGCCCTGATGGGTATCTGGCCTTCACTCGGCTGCCGAGCGTGATTCTCATTAAATCACCCACTTGAGTACAGAGCTCACGAAAGGTGGCACTAGGTCCTGCCCACCCCAGGGGCTGTAGCACCACGAGTTTTATTTTATTTTCTAACTAGCGACAAGAAAGAACTCCAGCGTTCATATTTTACCGGGTGCAGGGCAGGACGAAGGCAGACTAGCAGGGTAAAGCCTTTTCTTCTGAGCGAGACACGTCACGTTAACAATATGTTTTTTGCAGTCTTGCGAACGGGCACGATGTATGGCAGACACCGCTTCCCTTGCCGTCACTTGGCATTCCGGCACGAAGTCCAGCTCGGCTGCTTTCAGTACCGGCCCCCCACTCCATGTAATGGCACTGTTAAGCTTATTGGAATTAATATATGGCTTGGCTCCGACTGCAGGCACTTTCTTCCCCCGAACCACCGCGTTCTCCGCTTCAATATGGCGTTTGCGCTCTTTTTCAAACTGACTATCACTGTTCGTATTCCCAATGTTTTGTTCATTTTCTTCAGGCTGCGACCCTTCCTGAAAATAACGAAGAAGGTTAGTTACCGGAACCTGAGCATACCAAACCCTGACAGCGATCTGCGCACATCAGGACCAGAAACCAGCCCTCTCAGGATAAGAGACCACTCGAATACCTACTGGGAAGCTCCAATCTAAAACTCTCTTGACAAGTTTCAATCGGTGATATATAAAAATGATATATCGTAATCACAATCACTTATCAACCGTAGTGTATGAGCCACAAAGATAAAATGGGCTACCTAGGTACCTACCTACCTACTACCTAAAGTTGTAATGAAATAATTATTGTTCCCCCTCATTACTTTGCGCAGGCATGATTTCTTTTCTACCAAAACTCTACAGCCTAAAGAGTTCAGGACATTTCTGACCCAAATGTCAGAAAAATAACGAGGAATTATCAAGAGGATATCCTTCAAGGACTGCGGGGGCGGAACAAGATAATAAAGCCCGCGGGGGCACTAGGCATCTTCCTTTCTTCTCTATGGCGTAGCATGAGAAATAATATTTTAAAAAATACAGAAGATATGCCAACAGCACTGAAGCCCTGTTTAATTAAGAAAATAAATTACCCACCTATTAAATTATCACTGTTTTTTTAACCCCGGAAAAACGAACAATGAAGTAGTGGATTACCTCGACATGGTAACGTCCTCTTCCGGAGGGGTCCTCTTCGTCTAAAGATGGATCACGGTAGGAATTGACTAAAATATGCACTAGGAAGACGTTGATACTAAAAATTATGCTCCCGATAATCACAAATTTCCGATATCTTGGCTTTTTTATCCATCGAATATCTAAAGTCCGTCTGTTTAGTGGAGCCATTTTTCTGTTTTATGACCGGGTCGTGGGATTAGACTTCTTGTGCCACGTTATTCAGGATGAGAATAATAAATTTCTCTAGAGTTAAAAATTACTTATTATAATAAAAATATTATTAATAATAATAAAATATTTATAATAATTGAAATATTTCTTTGTATAATAGAGTAATTTTGGGTTTCACCAGCGTGGCATTTTAAAATTCCCGCCAATTCACAAATTCATGGATACCACTGCTGCCACGTTGTTTACTAACACATCGTCATCATACTTTGCGTGTTGTGTCGTTTGAAAAGTTTTTCTAAAGTTTTCGGTCATGGAGGATAACGAGACAGGCGAGGAGCCTCCACAAGAGAAGCCTTTTTATGTTGACCGTGCTAAATCCGGACGAGCGGGTTGTAAAAAGTGTAAACAGAAAATAAACGCTGGAGACCTGAGGTTGGGCAAGTTGGGCTACAATCCGTTTTCCTCGGGGACGATGAAGTATTGGCACCATGTTCCTTGCATGTTTGAAGTATTTAAAAAACAGCGTAAGACCACGAAGAGGATAGATTCCTTTTTTGAGATAGGTGGCTGGGACGAGCTGTCAGACGCTGATAAGCAGACAATCAAGGGCTACTTCGACGCTGAGGAACTGGAAAAGCTTGAAGCCAACTCAGCGGCCGAAGTAAAACCAGCTGATGTCAGCAACAACGTGGAGGTCAAAGATAATTCATTCAGAGCTTTTAGAAAAATTTGTTCGGAACTGACCAACGCCAGTAGCTACCTAACAAAAACCAGCATAGTCAAAGACTTTTTCGAGAAAGGATCTGAGGGGAGTGGGTTTAAAGGAGACATTCAGCTGTGGTGTCGAAGTCTACTGCCCATGGCGGCCAAAAGAATTTATAATTTACAAAGCAAGCAGCTCGTAAAAATCTTCAGTGATATATTCCGAACGGATCAGGACTCTATGCTTGAAGATTTAGAGCAAGGAGATGTTGCTGAGACTATCGGGAAATTTTTCGATAGTAGCTCAGCAGTTTCGCCTGCTAAAAAGGCTGTTTTGACCCTTCAGGAGGTGGATACGTTTTTGGAATACCTCTCCAAACTAACCCGAGAAGCCGATCAGATCGATCACTTCAAAAGCATCTTGCCTAAGTGTACTACTAACGATTTAAAAATTATAATCCGACTGATCAAGCATGATCTGCGGATCAACGCTGGGCCAAAACATATTTTGGAGGCCTTGGACCCCAATGCGTACCCAGCCTTCCAGGCCTCGCGTGATCTGGCGACCGTCGTGCGAAATGCTATCCAGGGGAAAGGTAGCGGCACTAAGGGGAAAGGAGACGTCAAGCCAGCCAAGGGAATGCAGGTAAAGTAGCTGTTACTCTAGACATTATAGTCTGCCTTCTTGTAAATATGTATCCTAGCCCAAAGGTAGACAATTATTCATTTTATAGGGTGATAGGTACCAAGGTACCTACCTACCTACCTACCTACCTACCTACCTACCGATGACTGGAAGAATAAGAATGTTTAGTCTTTTGAAGGCTATTTTTACTTTTTCCTAAATTGCAGGTGGCAGTGTCTATCCTCACCCCTGTCCTACCCATGCTGGCCGAAGCGTGCTCCTCGATAGAAATGGCGTTCAAGAAGTGTCCAGACGGAATGTACGCAGAGATCAAGTACGACGGGGAGCGTGTACAACTTCACAAGCAGGGTGACAACTTCAAATACTTCAGCCGCAGCTTAAAACCCGTACTTCATCACAAGGTTAGCTTCCTCATGGTGCCCACATACTTACAATGCGTTCTGGGCTGCCGTTCTGGCAAGTCGGCATCCCCGGACGCATCTTTAGCGGGGAAGAATGACAGTTTATGGGTGGGTACCCTCGTGCCATTCCAGCCCTCCATTCTCACTCTTGTTTATGGCACTCCTTATCAGGCTTCGACCTACTCCTATTTGGCTTCATCCGACTCCTTGGCTTTGGCCAAAAACATGCTGTGATTCAGTAGCAATAATCACTGTTTATTTGTTTAGGTGAGTCACTTTGAGAAGTACATCCCTCTGGCGTTCCCGCACGGTAAAGACATGATCCTGGATTCCGAAATTCTGATGGTGGACACAAAGACTGGTGAGGACAACAGACAGTACAGTACCAAATACTAGATGTCATGCAATCAAAAAATATACATGTGACACTGGAATTAATCTATTTTCTTTTCAGAAATGAGTTATTTTGTTATCAAAGGAGCAAAAAGCATTTATCTACAGTCCTATAAATTGAAAAATCTTCAGAAGAAAAATCATCCTGCAGTAAATGTGACAAAAAACTATTCTGGTACCTCTACTCGTGTTTTCACGCTGAAACATTTTTGATGTAGGACAGCCGTTGCCGTTCGGAACTCTGGGGGTCCACAAGAAGGCCGCCTTCCAGGACGCGTGTGTCTGTCTTTTCGTATTCGACTGCATCTATTACAACGGTCAGTCCCTCATAGAGAAACCCATCTCCGAGAGACGGAAAGTACTCCACGATAACATGAAGGAAATCACCCATCACGTAGTGTTTTCTGAGATGGAGGAGGTACGTAGTTTGTATTCGTATTCTATAGTGTGTGAGAAACTAGGTTAGCCCGGTGGCAGGGCACTAAACTACGTGAAACTAGAAGAACCAGGATCTATTCCCGACTTGTCCAAATTTTTCCTGGTAAATATTGGTCCATCCTAGCCCTGATGAGTACTTTAACGTTGAGAACAGCAATGCATCTACTGGCTTAACCTGTACTTCTCTAAATACATTTGCTCAGATTCACGTGCGGGAAGATTTGGAGGCGATGATGGAACGAGTGTTTCGGCAAGGTCTGGAGGGTCTAGTTCTGAAACCGCTCAACTCGAAATACGAGCCTGGGAAGCGACACTGGCTCAAGGTGAAGAAAGACTACCTGGCCGGAGGGAAGATGGCTGATACTGCTGACTTGGTGGTGCTGGGTGCCTGGTTCGGTACCGGGAAAAAGGGTGGCATTATGTCCGTCTTTCTCATGGGGTTAGTATACTTGGGAAAGTTTCGCTAGTAACCGAAAAACTAGACAAATTAAGCTGCCGTTAAAAGTCCACTGGCTAACGTTACAATAAGGGAACTGGATGGTGAAAGGCACCACCATTTCTTTTCGGGAGGATAACGCTATAGTGAACTTTTAGCGGACACTGTAGTAGACTTTAGGGTCTGTTCAAATCCACCCTAACTATTGTAGTCTGGTTACAGTTGTTACGATGAGCGGCGTCGGCATTGGGTGACGGTGACGAAAGTGCATGGAGGCCATGATGACCGAACGCTGGAGTCCCTGCAGAAAGAACTTAGCGTGGAGAAGATAGGGCGGGATGCCTCACGAGTACCAGCGTGGCTGCACTGCGGCAAAACTATGGTTCCTGACTTCGTCGTTAAAGATCCCAAAGAGAGCCAGGTGTGGGAAGTGACTGGGGCAGAGTTCACCTGTAACCAGGTCAGTGTGTGAGGAACTACAGTGGTCGCTCTCTATAACAAAAACCTCTCTGTAACGAGACGGTGTCTCCGAAATGCCACCCTCTCTATGGCAAACTCTCGCTGTAATGGTTAGAGAGAGAGACTACTATATTCAGTGCTGTTTGTTTAGGTTTCTTAATGGCACCCTTCTGATGACAATTTTGGACGCTTTTTTACTTTCTCGCTAGCCATATATGGCGAGAAAGTATTGTTTTCGTGCAGAATTTCGAAATTGAGATTTTGGGTTTCCCATGATCCTTGGGGTCCCCTGAGTCCAAAAAAGTGGTTTCTGGAAAAAGTCTGTCGTCCGTCCGTCAGTGCAGTGCTCTAGAGCCTATACCGTTCACCCGATTTTGATGAAATTTGGTATGGACCTGTCTAAAATCACTGCCGAGGGGCTTTTTCAAGGATTTTTTGATTGGTCAAAAATTGCGGCCGCTGTTGCCTAAAAACCGCCAAAATAATTCAAAAATCGTGTTTTTGGTTAGTCGGACAAGCGCCGACGGTACACTTTTCAATCTATAACACTGAAAATTGGCGTGTGTGTTGACAAATTGATGCTTCGAGGTCAATTGCAACTAAAATTGAATCGGTTGAAAATTACGGCCGTTCTGGACTAAAGTTCGATCGTTTCGGCACCATTCACATTTATTGACCGATTGTCATGAAATTTAGTACATTTGTGTAGAGCCATGTAACTTAAACATCTGTCGAACAGAATTTTGTTATCTTCAAAATTACGGCCGTTTTTGTCAAAAAAGTGTCGAAAATGAGTTGAGAATGAGAAACCACGTTTTTGAATTGTCGGAACGCATTTGGGACTACAGTAATAAAATGAAAGACGTGAGATTTGGTATGAGTGATCTCAGATAGATGCTCGTGGGTCATTTTCAACCGATTTCCGATTGCTTAAAAATTACGCCCGCAAAAAAATCTCAAAAAACCAACAAAAAAAAAATCATTCTGGGCGAGAAAGTTAAGTGCGACTGTTGTCGGACCCTTTTTTCTTTTGAAAAGTAGCTAAAGGCGCTATGGGGTTCCTGTATTTAGGTTGGATTTCACCAGTTTTTATGGTATACTACAGAGTCTCCTAACGAACAGATTTTAGCTTATAACAAGTGTACTCGCAAGGCACTTGATACTTGACGTAAGCTAAACACACAATAACATAAATCCGTTAGTTAAATCTGTTCGTTACTATAAGAAGTGGTGAAATCCGTACGTTAGCAGTATTTCTTGATATTTTCTAATCTTTGATCCAGGTCCATACGGCTGATGGTATCTCAATACGCTTCCCTCGGGTTACACGAATTAGAAAAGACAAAAACTGGGAGACGGCCACATCGCTGGCAGAGCTGAAGAAATTATACGAAGCTTCCAAAGACACGAGTGGATTCACCCTCCATCGTGAACCCCAAAACTCAGCCCTCGTGTCACCCGACATGAAATCCAAGAAAGAAACCAAGACCCAAGAACGCCCAGACAAGGAGAAGGCGGAAACTGAGGAGTCGTTACCCGAAGGGGAGAAAAGCAGCAAAAGGAAAGAGCACGATGATTCCTCCGACAGGGAAAGACATAAAAAACGGAAAGAAGAACCGAAAGATCGCTCTAATGAGAGGGACGATCGAGGAGAACATAAGCGCAAAAGAAATCCCGATGAATCACCCGCGAGGAAGGACTCTGAAAAACGGAGAGATGAGGCATCAGTGAAGGAGAGTCGAAAAGATCATAAACACCATAGGGAACGAAATGGGTCACCGGGGGAAAAGAATCATAAGAAACATAAGAGAGAACGATCTCAGTCATCGCCGAAGCGTGAGAGTCGTGAAGAACGATCAAAAAGAAAAGAAAACGAAGGAAGGGGGTCGCCTGGTGGTAGCGGGAGCAAGAAGAGTCGAAAAGAAGAATCAACACCGCAGAAAGAACATCGTAAAGAGTCATCAACTGACAGTCAGAAAAAACACAAAAAGGAATCAAGTGTGTCGTCGCGGAACCATACTCCAGAAAAATCACATAGAGATCGAAGCAGAGATAGAGTGGCTACCGATTCCGAGGACCGTCACAGAAAGGATGACAGAAGAAAAAATGATTCCAGGAATAACGAAAAGACATCAACAGAGAAACCAAAGAAACCACGAATAGTGTTTGACAGTTCCTCAGAAGAGGAAAAGCCCGGAAATGGGAGCGGATCCGAAACGGAAGTAGATGAGGATCCGATTCCTAATGCAAGTGTGCGTATAGCCATGAAGAACACACTTCCGGAAGTGTTCGCAGGATGTGTTATTTTTCTTCACGAAAAAGTTTCCGACTCAGCCCTCCTGACCCGATTTGTTATTGCTTACGGAGGTATCCTATACAGTGAAAGCCGGAATACTTGTCTGGAGAACTCAAAACTCCCTATCACTCACGTTGTGTACCCCTTCGACAAAGTTAGTGAGAAGTTAGAACTAAAAATGGCGGAGCGTGCCAAGCACGTGGCAGTAGACTGGTTGTGGGAGTCGATTAAGCGCCAGACTAAAATTGATGAGTCAGAGTTCACGGTCACGGTACGGTAGACTTGTACGGTCTACAGTTGTTTTGGCTCCAGATCGGAAGAGCATGTAGAAGGAAAGCTGAGCGTGGGAGCAAGTACAAAGTAACACTTGAATCTTTTTCCTAATTTTTTTTCTAAACCTCTCTGAAATAGGATTTTGTGTATAAGTTTCTCCTATCCTAGTATTTCCATCATTTCCATGTCTGAGTGAAACCAACTAAAATTTTTCTTATTGAGTTTTCCTTCTTTTTGTATTATTTCCGCCTGATTGTAATAGGCACCACCTACCTTTACATGTTTTCTGTTGTTTTGCTTTTAAAAATAAATATACCTGTGTTACCTACCTGCCTGAGAAAACGAGATTTTTGCCGAGTTTTTTCGCATAGAAATAGAAACACAGGTTATCATTATGTAAACTTTAATTTTTAGGTAAAGCTCACAGTCAGTAAAAACGGAATTCACTAACTTCACAGTTCTCATCAAAACCAATCCCGGTTCATAAACAGAGGCTCACAATCATCTATGAGTAATAAATGCACAATTTCAGGACCGAGATCCTCCTAGAATGTTTTCAGCAAAAAAGGTCTAATCTATTTCACAACGGGATGTCCAGAGATTGTCGGAATTTTTCAAACCGGAAATAGGAATGGTTCAAAAATTTTCCAACCAACCAGGACTTCAGGGGTAAAAAAAACGTGGCACCAGAATGCTTTTCATTCCTATTTTTTTCAAGAATCTGTTGGATTTTAAAATTTACTAGAACATCCAACAGTTTCCTCAAAAAACAGAAGAAAAAACATCAACAGGACTGTGTTGAGACGCTTAATGTACTGGAAAACTATCAAAGAAATAATCAGTAATAAATTTCAGCGTTTTCAAATATATTAAAATACTAAAATAAAGTTTTCACTTCGTTCTTCACCTCTTGGTGTACAAAAATTGTTTCAATATCACCAACCAACGGTTTCTGATTGCTGGCAACAGCCGCTTGATTGAAGTTAAGTAGTTAATGAGTAGAATTTGCACTATTTGCAGTAGAATGTGCACTTGGGACAGTAGACTGACCTAACATAACACACCTACATAATATAAAGGCCTTGCTACAAAAGGCACAAAACCAGCGGAAGCTAAACAAGTGTTGTCTACGTAGTCGTGTTTGTTTACGTCTTTTTCTGCGTGGATACTATTGGATATTTAAATGTTCTGAAATATAACTTGTCTTTTTAACCATCGTTAATTTTGGCCGTTAAAAAAAATTATATTTCAGAACATTTTAACATCCAATAGTATCCTCATAAAATGAGCAGAAAAAACGTAAACAAACACGATTGTGTAGACGCAGTTAACTGGATTAGTCCAATACTGGTAAACTCATGCAACTTAACTGGCTTTTGTACATCGTCTGGTAAGACCTTAACAGTTAATTTTGCCACTACCTTTTAACTATGAAAAATACTTCGCTCTTATGCTTAGCATGCCTCTCAGTCAATCTGAGAGTGAAGAGATTAAATATGGCTATCTGTACCTTAGCATTTCTTATCTTGAAAACAGAATTATCTTGTCTAAGACGTGATATATCAGATAAAAATGGGGAATGCTGAGACAAAGTCAGATTCCCACCCGCCACAGTCGGTCACGTCATCTTGAATCAAGCGAGCGTGGGTCCCGAATGCTAACTACAGGAGAGAAGGTGTTTTTCATGTCTAAAAGTGAAGCAAAAACCAGCTGTTTATATAGGCACATTACATAGACCAGCTTAAGCGAGCAACCTTCTACTTTCAACCCACACTGCACATCACATTTAAAAGGGCATTACTCTAAGAAAACGTTCACTTCTAAAACGAGTGCATGGAGCTATCGGAAAGGCGGTGCCTGTCGTTGTTTCAAATTGGGGTAGGAGAGTATTTTTTAGAGTAAAACCCTTTGGCACATGGGGAGGAAGGCGGTTGTGCGGCTCTGGGGTGGGGGTGTCCAGCAGAAGACGTTCGGAACATGAGTAAACACACTATAACTCGTCTTTCCTGGGAAGGTCGTCGTCTTCATCTTCCTCTTCGGCCTGAAACAAATAACAAGTTGAGAAACGTGATAATGATCTTAAAAGTTAAAATAAACAAGCAGAATGATATACCTACCCCCATTTTTTGAGGAAACTGTTTGACACTTAGGCTGAATTTCACCACTTTCCGATAGTGTCTTTTAACGAACGGAAAGTTATCGTATGTTTAGCTTACGACAAATGCCTTGCGCTTGCACTTGTTTCTCTGCGATCGCACTTGTCGTAAGCTAAACATACATTTAACGTAAATCCGTTCGTTAAATCCTCTCGTTAGACACTATCGGAAAGTGGTGAAATTCAGCCTTAAATGTTAAATGTCTCTTTAACGTCCGAAATTAACTGACTTTGATGTTAATTTTGGACGTTACAAAGACCCATAATATTTCAGAAAGTGCCTGTCAGTGGCCGAGTGGTCAAGGGGTCCGCTTTGTGTCCTGAGGGGTCCGGGTTCGAATCCCGGCGGAACGGAAAAATTTTCCGCTTCCGACATAGATGTATTGGCTTCGGCCCACTCATATTCGGCTTCGGCCAAAAACATCTAACAAACCAACTCATCGGCGCATATATGTTCTCTGAACGTCGCGCGTAAAAAAAAAAAAATATATATATATATCAGAAATTTCCTTTTCCAGCAGTTTCCTTAAAAAATAGTCGGGAAAAAACATAAACAAATAGGATTGTGTGGTGACTCTTAAGAGGGCTGGTAAGTCACCAAGTCACCGACCCATCGTAAGTGGCCAGTTTAAAGATAATTTTAAATACCTCTTCAGGTGCAGACTGTCCGTACTGTCCACCAGTCTCTATGAACTTGATCATGCCTTCGAGATTGCGCTCGCCCGCGTACTCCACGATGCTGTTGTCACCGCTCTTGTACAGCTTGATGGTGGGGAAGCTCGAGATCTTCGTATGTTCCAGCTCGTTAATTGTCGCGTCCATTTTAGCGACTACCACTGTGTCGTCGTCCTTGAAGTGCTCTCCCAACTACAAGGCAACAGATAAAAATACAACTCTCTATAACGAAAACCTGCCTATAACGAGCTCTTGCCAAACCCCAACTCATTTTGAGACCCTCACTAGCAAACTCTCTTTATAGCGAGCAAAGTTACATGGTCCCGTGACCGTCGTTATAGAGAGTGATATGACATTTCGAATGGTTTTGGACTGGGCTCTATTTGAGGAATTATCCAACCAGGGAGGCTAATGAAAGTTTTTGGGTTTATATCCCAACTATGTACCTCATTATGTAACTAATGTACGTACCTGTTCGTAAATGGGGACGAGCTGTTTACAATGTCCGCACCAGGGGGCGTAGAACTCTACCAGCACGTTCTTGGAGGTGTCCAATGCTACCTCATCGAAGTTGGCGGCAACTAGCGTAACTACTGGCGTCTTGTTCCAATCTTCAGGGAGCTCTTGCGACAGCAGGTGTTGCTAAAAACGAATCAACAGTTAAGGGTAAAAACACAAGTGGCACTAGAAACCTTTCCTAGGAAATCCGGAGTCAATCCAAACAACTTGACAATTTCAAGAATTGGTCGTGTTCAGCTGGTAGCACTACCAAATACCAGCTCCCCAGTCACTGCGTTAGTACACGAGAGGGTTCTGATACACATTTCACTCGAGATTCTGAACGTATCAGACGAATGCCGATCGGAAAAAAATTTGATTGGATCGGGATGGAACCGGTGAGACCCGGCTCTCACTGCTCCTCAAAACAACCACTCGGCTATCGAGGCTGCTCGGAAACCCCTATATTATTTGTTATTGATATCTACATGAGACACACCTTGAGCTTTCCATCAGAGAAGTCTTGTACAAAAGTTCTGACGTTTTCAGCGGTGATTTCAGGGGCAGCGGGCTTGTATTTGGTCATTTCCTCTTCCAGCTTGATGAGGCGCATGGCCGGTACTTCGGCTTTCTTCATTCCGAAGAACTCGAGGATGCGTTGGTGGTCATCATCGTCGGAGTTGATGGTCACGAATAGCACCTGAGGATAAGGATCAGATTATATAGAGGTGATGACACAGACTGCGTCCAGGAATGGCGAGATTGGAATGGCAACTAAGGAATGAAAGGCGCGCACATCCATACCCAATCCTTGCCGTGTACTACATTCTAAGCTAGTCTGTGCCTATTCTTAATCTACAAATTATCTAGGTAGATGAAATGAAAGGATACTGTCGTCACTCTCTATAACGAACGAACGCTCTGGTCCTTTCTATAGCGAGCGATTATACACGGCCCCTTGACTGTTATAGATAGATTATAGATAGGTTATAGATAGAGACTACTGTATATATTACCAATGAAATTTCTATACTAACTTCGGTATGAATCTCCAGTAATCTCTTTTTGACACAGTCAAAAGCTCGGAAGAATTTTAAGTTTAGAAAAACCTCTTCTCTACCATCGACTTTACCTTGTTTCTGAAGTCCTTGGCAACATCCTTGACTTTGTCGACAACGTCAAATTGGCCGGCGTCCTTGGACAAGAAGAGGAGAAGATGAGACTTGATTTCTCCGCCGAAGATCTTTTGTGCTGTCTCATGGTTGAACTCGACAACCAGAGGGAGCGACTCGGCCGTCACGAATTTCTTCACGCTGGTTTCCGTGATTTCACCATCGAGGGTGGCTCGTCCATCGTCGAACTAGAACACAATTACAGAATCTTCAACGATGTTCAAAAGAAAGACCAAAAATCCTGAGACTTTGCAGTAATTTTCGTCGTTAAGAAGAGATATTATATTTCAGAACATTGAAATATCTTACTGTGTCCTCAAAAACGGTCGGAAAAAACGTAAACAAATATCAAACGTAAATTTCGTCTTAAGTCTACTTCTTGTTCTGAATGAAACATAATTTTAGAACAATGAATGTCGTTTCTCTCATACAAGACTAACGTGAACTATAGAAGGCGACGTCGTCATTTTGTCAGTCAGATAAAGCAAATAAAGGGTCCGACAACAGTCGCACTTAACTTTCTCGCCCCATATGATTTTTTTTATTATTTTTTTTTAGATTTTTTGAAATTTTTTTGCGGGCGTAATTTTCACTCAATCCAAAATCGGTTGAAAATGACCCAGGAGATCAGTCATACCAAATTTCATGGCTGTCATTCTATTACTTTAGTCCCAAATGCGTCCATTCCATTCCATTCCATTCAAAAACGTGATTTCTCATTTTCAACTCATTTTCAACACTTTTTTGACAAAAACGGCCGTAATTTTGAAGATAACAAAATTCTGTTCGACAGATGTTTAAGTTACATGGCTCTACACAAATGTACTAAATTTCATGACAATCGGTCAATAAATGTGAATGGTGCCGAAACGATCGAACTTTAGTCCAGAACGGCCGTAATTTTCAACCGATTCAATTTTAGTTGCAATTGACCTCGAAGCATCAATTTGTCAACACACACGCCAATTTTCAGTGTTATAGATTGAAAAGTGTACCGTCGGCGCTTGTCCGACTAACCAAAAACACGATTTTTGAATTATTTTGGCGGTTTTTAGGCAACAGCGGCCGCAATTTTTGACCAATCAAAAAATCCTTGAAAAAGCCCCTCGGCAGTGATTTTAGACAGGTCCATACCAAATTTCATCAAAATCGGGTGAACGGTATAGGCTCTAGAGCACTGCACTGACGGACGGACGACAGACTTTTTCCAGAAACCACTTTTTTGGACTCAGGGGACCCCAAGGATCATGGGAAACCCAAAATCTCAATTTCGAAATTCTGCACGAAAACAATACTTTCTCGCCATATATGGCTAGCGAGAAAGTAAAAACTGCAGTTACCTTCTTGAAGAGCACAACAGAGTCGGATGAGACATCAAATGCCTGGAACACGGAGTCTTCGGACGTGACACTAAACACTTGGTCATCGATAGAATCAGCAGCCTTTAGGAATGCCTTGGCTGCATCCGACTCGAGATCCTGCAATAAAAACAGAAAATTAAGACTCAGTACACAAGTGGCAGCAGAACGGCTATTCACTGCATCATAACAAGGAAAACTGTTGGATTTTTTTTTTTTCTAGAATATAAAATATTATTTCACACCTCGGCTCGGCAACAGATCGAATTTTTTGTCATTTTTTTTTCGACAAGAAATCGGTATGAAATCACTCGACTGCTACATAATATCCCAACTTGGCAAACTAAATTCTCACATCGGCTCATCCCAACATACGGTAAAAAAAAACGTAAAATAAAGTAAACCGTGAAAAGTAGGTACACTTGAGCTACTGTAGGTATTATACTTCACATGCTAAACTATATAGTATTACCACAATATACTCGTATATGTCATTGGCAAATAGACACAGTTGGGCTATAGAACAATAGAGGTTCACCACACTGGTAGTGCCAACACGACCATATGCGAAACATAGGCGCACCTATCACAAGTGTGACGAATATCACACCCTAGGTCTCCCCAACTGAATATTCATAATCTGTTTCCTGCACCTTATCACGTTCACTCACTTGGTACTCGATAGGCCAACCCTACACATTGTAAATGCATGACAATGAACTTGTATCAAATTTGGAGAATCTATATATTAGCCGGGATAAAGGACTTCCAAACGGTTTTGTAGAACTATAAATTTGTTCTAAAGGTTTTCTCCCTTCGTAGATACAGCGGGTTGAAAATTTGATTTCCCCTTCTCCCTTCGTAGATACAGCGGGATAAACATTTTGATTTCCTGTCTCACAGTTAAGACTGTAGAGTAGTTGAGTCCTTGTCAGACTTTGGTACATCGATATTTCATCGATCTTTAGTTGATGGTTCCTACAGTTAGC
Organism: Mesopsocus fuscifrons; assembly: GCA_950004255.1. Classification (NCBI taxonomy): domain Eukaryota; kingdom Metazoa; phylum Arthropoda; class Insecta; order Psocodea; family Mesopsocidae; genus Mesopsocus; species Mesopsocus fuscifrons. The sequence continues at coordinate 19,309,371 of OX465377.1, forward strand.
TTACAATGTAGCAGAAGATGCGGAGCTCAGCAGAAGCCAAAGCTTACGTCACTATCCGTATTTTGAACGTCCTAGACCTACCTAAAATCCGGCCAATAACTTTTTATTTAGTGGTTAGAATCTGAAATTCGATAATACAGGAGCTTAGTCAGCCGTCAGACAGATTTTCCCCCATTATTGGTTATTCGACATCTGTAAATAGCGGGGTCGTCTTACCTTGAAGAATCCGATAACGGCGACCGGCGTGGCTTCCGTGAAAGCCTTGGCCTCCTCCGCATCAGTCAGCGTCTTGGCGACGGGCCCTGTCTTCTTCTTCAGCCACGTCAAAATGTCATCGGATGTTCTGCCACCTGAACGGGGGACAAAATGCTATATTACGAACTTCACAGACTGATTTTAGGCAAAAAAAGTGAAGTCATTAGAAGAGTCGTTGGGCTGGGACTGCCCGTAGGTGTACTCTCTTTAATAAAGTTCTTTCACTTGTTTTTCTTAGGTAGGTCCCCGGCACTTACCGAGCTAAAATATTCAACTGATTACGAAAATGATGTAATAGAACGGCACAATCGGACAGATACGTGTGTTATCTTCATTCATCTCAAGTGCAATGCTACTCAACAAAAACGAGGGAAGATACGGTTTTTGACTCTATGGCATCACTGGAGTGGGACTGAAGACTGGCACCGGCTGCTTACAGACAGGACACCATAAGCCGAAAATAAAATTCCGTTTGTTGATGTTTTTTCTTCTCAATTTTGGGGGAAACTGTTGGATATTTAAAAATTGTGAAAAATAATGTCTTACGTCAGAGACATATTATATTTCAGAATATATCCAACAGTTTCCTTAAAAACAAAGGAAGAAAAATCATTTTGCTGCCACGTGTTTCACGATTGTGTGGAGCCTCTTAATTGCTGATCCCGTACCTGTGTAGTCAATGGGAGCACCATCCTTGAAGAACTTGAGAGTGGGGTAGCCTCGGACACCATGTTCCTCGGCCAGCTCTCCCTGCTCCGTGGCGTCGACCTTCCCCAACTTGATGTCGGAGCTGCTCTCATCTAACGCCTGCGCCGCTTTCGCGTACTCTGGGGCTAAGGCCTTGCAATGTCCGCACCATGGCGCATCTGAAAAAGGAACAATAATTATTATTCAACGAAAAACTGTCTAGATGTATTTAGCCCAATCGGAGCGCCACCGCCAGCCCAGAACTCAACGTTATGGTCCGGAACTATCGTAAATATCGTTGGTTCCAATGATGACCCGAAGTTGTCTCAGTGAGTGCCCGGTCTATAACCCCAAGTCAGTACAAGCAAGCATATAGAGAACCTTGTACCATACCGCTACCTGCACACGTCAATGTCAAAGTTCATTCACACCGCTTACGCACCGGCCACGAAGAGGCACCCACAACAAAACCACTCTTTTCCAAATAGTCCCAACCTATTTCTCCGTACACTCAGCGTTACGCCCTACGCCTACTACCACCACAGGCCACAGAATAGGCCAAAACAGGCTTAATACTTACAGAACTCGACGAGGATATATTTGTTGTCATCAATGGCTTGCTGGAAGTTTTCTTTCGTGAGGACTAGGACTCCTTCTTCGGTCGTGATGTCAGCAGCGCTGACGAAGGCCACAGCCACCAGGACAACCAGAGAAAGGTACCGCAACATGTTGCTGAAAGGTTTACGGAAGACTTGAGGAGTTTACGGCTATGTGGGCATGAGTCAAGAGACAAATCCTCCAAACGTGGCAACTTTGCTCGTGGGCTTCTCTCATTGGTCCAGCCGGCATCTCGTTCCGCGACACTTAATTCTTTATCCCTCCAAAATTCAAAAACCATTCAAAGGAAAGATTTGGATATTTTTCTTATAATAATATAATTATTATTATTTAATAATAATAAATTATTTAGTATTTATTAAGTCTCACTTTACTTCAGAACTAACCACTTTACTCGGAAACTTTGAATTAAAAATAATTTTCTCCTGCCACTTGTCGCATAACGCGATTTGACTGTTTAACGTCCGTCAACAACCCAAAACGTAAACAAATTATTCACGGTGGTGAAGTTTTATAGGAATGATGACTGAAATGTCATGACGGATAGTAATCTGCTGGGCTATTCCTTGTCAGTTTTATTGCTTATGTTCGCTGTGAATGTAAATGACACACAGAACTACTCTTAACAGCTTGCACCGGCGTGTACGCTTTATTATGAAACGTAAATGGGCGACGTCGACCTGGTAGGTACCTACCTACAAGTACTAGGGCCTTCCGGAAACATTTATCTAGATAGGTAGGTATTTAACTTTGGTACATAAAATTAATTTAATTTTTGACGTTTGAATTGACGCAAGAGAATGGAGACAGCCCAGTTTCTAAAACTTTTGGCGGGCTGCTAATGATTTATTTTTAACTTGAACAACCTTGTCTTAAAATTTGCAATGTTTGATTGCCCTCCCCATTAATATATTAACTGTTTGCCGGGGAAGCAGCTGTTGGAAGACATGGAGGTGACATCCGAAATCCTGCCTTCTTTTGAGACAGATTTGTCCTCCGTACCTACCCTGGATAAGAAACGTAAGTTGAAAGTTGCATTTACCTACTACTACTAGGTAGATAATTAAGTGGGTTTGTAGGTAGTTAGGTCACTCTCATACACGATCTCTTGAATTCTTCTTCAACTGTACCTACCACCTACCTACATTTGCATCGGTAGGTATGTTTATGCATCTTCCTACTTTTCTGGCAAGTTGTAGGTACTTACCTACCGGTAGCCATGTTTTCCTTAAAGAGTTAATACCCAGTCTTGACTGACTTGGGTACCTATAACTTGAATGGTTTGTATCTAGCTAATTTTTAAAGATTGAAAAGAAGTCCTCAAGGCAAAGCAAACTGAAATCCCAACTGTTCGCCACAATACTTTTTCACGTACTTACCTACTATTCATACATACTACCTATACTATTCAAGCGCTTTTAACCCTGGCATTTAACTTAGAAAATTAATTGTTACAGATGTGATATCGAAGTTTCGAGTGAGGTGTCCACCCCGGCCCACCAGTGAAGCAGAGAAAGTAGGAACGTTAGACAATGACGGTGACTACGTTGTGGAGAGGAAACAAGATGAAGTGGAGAAAATAATTGTTCTAGGTAAGCTAAGTAGCTATAAAAACACCTCAGGTTATTATAAAACTTGAGAAAGGCACTTGCCGCATAAAACGAAGAAGACAACAAAGAGGGATTGATATTAGTAGAGGTAGGTAGGTAAAAAGGTAAAAGAAAACTTCGAATTCAAATGGTCCACGCTTTATACTAGCCCAAAAAAAAAACCAATATTTTCAAAGAGAAGTAAAGAGGGGTCAGTGTAGGTAGGTAATGTCCTCGAATTATTCTATCGATAAAATTTAAAAAAATATATCTTAAGTAAGTACGTAGGTTACTTTTTTCTAGTAGGTAGTTCAACGCAACCTGAAAAATAACGCATCCGCTTGTGCATAAAGGGAAGTATTCGGGTAATCGCTGAACACGCTGAACATGCCAGAAAAACAATTTAGCATAATTTTTCTTGGACATAACTGTCGTACCGTACTATGACGTGACTGTCTGAACATGAAATCATGAAATGTAGTATTACCTATAGGTTTACTTTTTACTTGCACATAACTGCTTACCGTTCTATGACATTATTGCCTGAAATCATGGAACTATATTACCGTTCTTTTGTTGCGCTAGAACGGCTAGAATGACCATTAAATGCATGAAAGTATTACCTGTGTATTTATGTCATAAAAATCGTACAAGTCTATTTTTTCGGAACAAATTTTGTTACTGCATGTCAGATTTTTATGGTTACTTATGAAAAAAGAATATGTAAAGCCAAGCCAGTCTTGGGATAGCTCTGATAGTGAATAAGACTGACTATTAAATCACTGTCCTTACACAACAAATGACACTATTGGTGGGTATAGGTTATACATTAGAAGTTAAAGCGCTGACGCCAGCGTACCCTCTTTCCGGTACCTTGATATTCTATGTTGTGTTGCAGAGAGAATTAACTCTGGAGGGATGAAACGAAGGGTTTCTGTCTTATGTCCTCTAGCAAGCATCTTACTTATTACTCAAATAAGGGCTGATTTTGTATCAGATTGCGTGAAAGAAGTCGCTGAAACCTACATCAGCCCTGGCATCATATCGCTCTACTATCCTTTTGCTTACGAGTCTCCAGTCGATGAACATGTGGATCCGGTTATCGAGGATCTTGCGAAAAGCAGTACGTGGACATTTGAGATTTTTTCTAGCGACGCGCTACCAATACACCCACTTGAGCAAAGAAAGAAACCCCATCACCGGGCCATTATCCTTTTCCCTGGGCTCGATGTTTCCTGGAGAAGATTTCTCAAACTTGTATCTTCCAAGAGGATTTTAAGTGCAGACACGAAGGTGCTGGTTATTGTAAAGGGCGTGACTGACCACCAGATCGTTGCCAACATTTTGCATTCCGCCTGGCTCCAACTGCGTCCCTTCAACATGTATGGCTTGTTGGTCAATGACAATAATGTGACTTTCCATAGCTTGGACCCGTTTTATTTAACTCATTCGACAGTGAGCGTGGTCAACACTTGGACCTATCACTTTGAAAGTAGCGAACGGTTATTTCCTGACAGGATCACCCCAAACTTTGCCAGATTCGCTGTCCGTACGCTGATTATTGCGACGATTGGCTCCCCAGATAAAACGTTTACCTGCTACAGTGTTATCGAGGACGTAGCAACGTCCCTAAATATGAAAATGGTTCCAGTTGTTCGAATTCTGCCTGCACGAGGCAAACTTTACCTAACGAAGAATGGAGACTTTCACTATTCCTCTTTGGAGGGTTTTCTGAATAGGCATAATGTCGATGTTGCATGTGCAAAAAGTTTTCTAATTGGTGAGACGTTGTTCCACACCACTGAACCTCTGCCGCCTATAATCCATACAGAATCTTCTTGGATTGTCAGAAAACCTGACGTCATCACTGGTTGGAAGTCACTCGCTGTGGAGTTTTCCTGGGGCGTTTGGGTAGGGGTATTTTTTTCTTATTTTATAACATCTGGTGTGTTTTATTTTTATTACTGGATCACAAATACCCGTAAACCTTTTACAAAAGTGTTATTTGGTGTTCTCGGGCTCCACTTGGATAATCCTCCAGCAGATCTCGGCAATTTCCGTCGGGTGCTTTGGATTTTTCTTCTTTATTTGCTGGTTGTAACCAACGCGTATAAATCAAAGTTAATAAACGTCATAACTGACCCTCCTCTCGAGACCCAGGTCAAATCAGTAGAAGAAGGCGTGGCTGCTGGATACACATTATGTTTGTTCAAGGGGATGCAGGCTTGGGTTGAAGCTAACCAATATGAAATCCCTGCACTGGGTGAAGCTTTGAAGGCGAATAGAGTCGAATTCGCCGGATCGATAGGTTATGAACTCATTCAAAATCGGTCCCGTGCCATATCCACCTTCGAAACTGCTATCGAAAGTAAGACGTTGTCCTCGAAAAACAACCATCCCTTTACTCATTACCTGTTGAGAACGTTTGATTTCCTGCCGGGTAGTTCGTTCGTATCACAGGAAGGAGCTTTCATGTCTCCGGCGAATCCTCTTCTGCCGATTTTCACGAGGAAAATTCGTCAAGTTTCTGAGGCAGGCCTAACTCATTACAAGATAACCGCGAATGTTTCGAGGTGGTCTTCGTCTGAACCCTCGCGTGACCCGAAGCCAATTCATCTCAAACAAATTGACGTTTTCTTTGGCCTTTACTTAGTTTCCGTTGTCGCCTGTTTGGCGTGTTTTGTTTTTGAGAGAATTGTGTACAGGTGTGTTCCTTCTGTCAGCGCCTGCATGTGAACATGTCGTCTAGTGGCAAAATACTAGACTCGCACACAGGGCCAACGATTCGTTTCTTTAGTTAACGTCTGTGCCTTCGGGCCAAGGGTATGGACTGTAAACACCAGTAGGTACGTGGGTGATCACAGTGGATGTGTGTTGGCCTTAATTCCTAAAAATCATAACTCATCTGTCACGATTTTAGCGTCTGATTTGCACAGGATGGTATCTACCTCTTTACTGCAGGATATATGCCAACTAAAAATTTCCATCTACTGAAAGAAAAGTATCTTCTCTTTCATTCACACCAGCATCGGTAATGGGACTTGCTTTGAATGAGGCTAGTAGGACATTAATGAAAAATTGTACTGTACTTTGACACGTTATATCTTAGGTACCTACAGACACTTCTACATACACGTGTGTATACACTTTTATAACGTTTTTTGTCATTAAACTCCCACAGCATGAGTTTTCTCTGTCAGAACAATTTATTGCGTATGTTGCCTTTCCTGAACATGTAAAATGTATTAATTATTTAACGGATAGTTGGACAGAAAAATAGCGGATAATTTCTTTCCCTGTGAACGACGAGAGCGGGGTTCGATCCTTATCCTGCCACACTTTTTTCTGATCGGTATTCGCACTTTTGATATGTTCAGCATGTCAGGTGAAATGCTGCGGTGGTTCGGAAACCAGCTAAAACTGTAGGTCCGTTTCGTGAACTATGTATAATTTTCGATCTAGTCGCTGGGCTTATCCCCCCTACCTATACCTACGGGTAGATTTGCAGAAGTTATGCAACCTTAAAGTATTGGGTGTATCTAATTGCAGAGCATAGTGTATCGACACGGCTGGAGCTGGTGGGGCTCCAGGTATGGAGGGGTGCCTTCTTGCTGTCGGACCTGGTTATTCACTTACGACAGCAGTTGCTGGGACAGACCGTGGTGGAGCTGGGAGCAGGTGTGGGTCTCACCTCACTGGTGGCCGCCATGTACGCGGATCGTGTCGTCTCCACAGGTGCGTACCCAGCCATCGCCGTTATGTAGGCAGCTCAGCTGGCTGACGCTGCTACTATATCGCCCAGCATGGTGCTATATGGCCCACTCGTGTAGGGGTTAGGGTGGTAGAGTCCATTGTGTGGGCAGCAGCACTGGTGAAGGCTGCTTTCTTGTAAGCCGAACCGGGCTCTCGCACCCATAAAACATGACATTACTCTTGCTCATTTCAGATTTGGACGCAGGCGGGATTTTATCGCTGCTGGAGCAGAACTCTGCGCGCAATCGGCACCTCCTCCATGGGGAAGTGACTGTTATGGGGCTTGACTGGTTTAATTTAGATTGGTCTGCCGAGCTGATGGAGGAGATGAAGCGGGCTACTGTCGTTATAGCAGCCGATGGTGAGTACCTCTAGTACGAACACGTCTGCGAAACGTAAACAAACTTTGTTGAACAAATCGACCTAGCACCCGGTGAAGTAGCAAGGTACGAATACTCTCTACCGTCAGTTTTGTATTTATTTAAGAAAGTTCACTCAATTCTGCCACACGTGGTAGCTGAATGATGACATCATATTTCAGAACATCTTAAAGTGTCCTCAAAAAATGGGAATAAATGCCATTCTGCTGCCACGTGCGATAGGACTTTGTATTTCAACTCTTAAATTTGTTTGTTCTGATTTTCAGTTGTGTACGACAACAAAGCGACGGAAGCATTTGTTCGAACAATCACGAAGGTTCTGGCTACGCCTCCGAAGAAAACTCTCTACATAGCGCTGGAAAAAAGGTAGCATTGCATTTTCAGAAAGCTTGATTTCAATTTTCATTCAACCGCCAATCCTTCGTAGGTTAAGAAATAACAGCTATAAGCTTCATTCATACACAGTGCTATTCGTTGATGTTTCCTGTTGGCATTTCCTGAGGAATCTGTTGGCTATGTTATTTGTTCTGAAATACATATATGTATAATGTACCTACTTAATTTATTCTTAGTAGGGGGGGAGTCCAGCAACTAAACCATTTCCGGATTTTTCCATCGTAGTCAGCTGGCAGCACTGCCCAATACCAGCTTTCAAGGCGAACGTCTGTAGCATGTCTTGAGTGAAGCGGTTTCATATTTCAGGTACGTTTTCACCATCGCAGACCTGGACTCAGTAGCGCCGTGTTACGAACATTTACTTCAGTGCCTGAAGGACGCAGGCTCGAGCCCGCCGTGGTCCGGTTGGAGCGTCACCCCGGTGCCCATTGACTTCCCACAGCGGTTACCCTATCAGCGCATCCCACAGCTCGTCCTATGGAAGATTACTTCTTGAAAACACAAACTGTACATTCCGAACTATGGTTTCTTCTGAACCAAAACAAAGCTCTTCTTCTCATGTTAGTTTCTATGATATTGTCACACCCTGTATGTGGTGTGACACTTACCTGGACACTGAACCTTGAGGATGACCCGATATATAACGGCCTAGCACTCAGCTGACCGCGTGTGAGAAGGATATCCTGCGACGGAAGAGACTGCCATCCTCAAGGGTCAGACCACCATAAGAGCTACTCGTCCTAAGTAAGTAATTATCATTCATTCATCCCCTAAGTCTCCCCCTAGGTACAAGTAGTAAGCTCGTGACAGATATGAAGAGAAAAATTACTTTGTTATGGTTCACGTCAACATACTGCTCCCATTTAATCTTCAACTGCCATGATATATCTGCATTTTGGTATTTTAGCACTATACTCCACGCGCATCTTGGAAGACAGCAACTTTACACATTTTAAAAAAACACAGGGTTCCCAAAATTATTTTTTGTTCAGTACCAGAAGTAGACTTGAGAAGTAGGGCCACAATGATCTAAAAGAGTTTAACAACGACAATTCACATATCTGTAGCCTATCCACCCTTCGATAAGTCTGAATTCACTATCATCCAAGATGCGCGTGGAGTATAGTAGCCAAATCATTGTAAAATCAGTATGAACTGAGAAGTGATTTGTCTTTAATCGAGGTTGCAGCGGGGGCTTTAGTTGATCGTGTCACTGACTAACGCTGCGCCCCACCATGCCCGGTTAACTGTTAAACCTCGGTTAAATTCGGGTTTTACATGAACTGGAATTTAACTGGGGTCTAACCGGTAACCGAGCACAGTGGGTCATCCCCTAAGGGTGCGTCCCACCAAACTTGGTAAACGGTTAAACTCCAGTTAAATTTGGGTTTTACCGTACAATAATTGGAATTTAACTGGAGTAAGGAGGGACGTACCCTATATAAACATCACATTTTACCATTAAAAAACCGTGAATGGTTCTTTATATTAGATAAATTATTACAAGATAGATCAAATCACGCTTTTTATTGAACACCTGTAAATGACGTAAAAAAAACACTGCATGTTAATTTTAGTGCCACAAGTGCAGTCAATGAAAACGATAAGTGCATGGGGGACAATGATGAAGTATGACTCGTACCTAGTCCAGATTACGAGTTCTAGATATCCTGGTGCGTGCACGGCCATTGACTGGTCTAAAAGCTAAACATACAGTGCTACTATTTATACGCGAAAAAACATGGCTGCGAATAGCACACTATGTTTAGCTTTACTGGAGAACGGATAGTATCAAACGATAAAAATGGAGGTGCAATTATCGATATAAATAAAGCATCGATAAACGAATTAATCCGGCCTGTTTGTATAGATGCCCTAAAGTTACAAACAGTACCCCAAACAGAAAAACATTAAATATACGAAAACAGGTAACACAATGGATAAGGTGGATGATTGTAAAAACATCCTAGGCTAGTGCAAAAAAAAAGCGGAGTGAAATTGGTACAAACTAAAGGCCGACTCAGGCACTTAAGACGGTCCATACAATCGTGTTACACGTGGCAGCAGAATTATGTTTCTCGCCATTTTTTGATTCAAAACATCATGTTTGTATCGACGACACACGTAACCTATATATATTTACAAAATACAAGTCAAAGAGTGACTTTCACAAGTAGTTAAAAGTCTACGATAGCGCTATCCTTCCGTTAGGAAACGCTGACGCCACGCTATAGTCAACTGAAATCCACCTTAAGAGGACGCTATACCTGACGGTGCATTTTTTGCCGCCCATAAGATTAACATTGCGAGCGGCGATTCATTTTCAAGGTTTATCCTTGGTTGGAAAGACACAAAATTTTGCCTGTACCTAGCCCTAACAATGTTCTAGGGAGTGTTCGAAGCAGATTTCTCAATTTCTCACTGGTTTCTTTTATTGCAACTGTTTTGCAAATGCTAGCATCGCATACCTCAAGAAAAGTGCTGTATCTCGAAAACCAGTAAAAAAAATGGGAAATCTGCTTCGAACACTCCCTAGAACATTGTTAGGGCTAGGTACAGGAAAAATTTTGTGTGTTTCCAACCAAGGGTAAACCTTGAAAATGAATCGCCGCTCGCAATGTTAATCTTATGGGCGGAAAAAAATGCACCGTCAGGTATAGCGGACCCTTAAGTGGGTGACATTCCTAGGGTGTTGTTTTTTTTATTCACTTGAACCAAAACAAATCACTTTTTCTCATACTATCATCGAAACTGACCTCCTTAATGCAATAAAAACAGTGTACTTACTTAGTCAATTCTTTTAAGAACATAAAGTAAGCAAAAATTCATTAAAGTGAATTTTGGTTACTTCCCAGTGCTTGTACAACCAAACACCAGTAAACACACTGATCCAAATTGTGGAGTCTGGTTGTGCAAACACTGTGAAGTAACCAAAAGTCATTTTAATGAATTTTTGCTTACTTTATGTTCTTAAAATAATTGACTAAGTATACTGTTTTTATTGCAATAAGGAGGTTAGTTTCGATGATGATATGAGGAAAAGTGCTTTGTTTTGGTCCAGGTGAACGTAAATAAACATCAGTCGACCCATTCCATCTTAACAGGCCAGTAACAGGTTGGTATAGTGATGTAAAAAAAGGCTTTTGTAAATTTAGGTAAAAAGTAAAAATACACCTCATAATACCTCTAAGAAAAGTCTGACCACACAACGATGTTTGTTGATGTTCGTATGTTCTGAAATATAATGTGATTTTACGATCGCACAATTTCTGGCAAATTTTTTATTGACAAAAACACTCGATTGGAGAATCACCACAAGCCAACGTAAAAAGGACATTATGTTTCAGAACAAATAAATCAGTTTTCTCAGAAAGGGCCACAAAAAGTGTCAACAAACAGCATTGTGAGGACAAGCTTAGCTAGTCATGAAAATAAATACCAATGGACTGGCCTAATATGAAAAATAGGTTTAGTTTGTTAATTCTACAGTGAGAATGCTAGGTCCGGCAGTGAATGTACAAGTTCCCGGGATAGCAGTCTCGTACCTAAAGACGGATAACACACAGTAATAAATTTCATCAAACAGCTCACAAAAATATTTGAACTTTTGAACCACCTGAGAGTTGAATAAGGTCCACGCGGTTGGGGATTCGTCAAATCCTCAAATACGAATTCAGAATTTGACGTTGGTTCATAAACACTTACTTCCTAGCAATCAAGAGGAAATGCGGTTCCAGTCTGTGGTCAAATAATTTCACAAAATGTTTGATCAAATGTTTTACCGTGAACTAAGCGCCAAAAGGCGACTCCCGGGACTATGACTGTATTTACAGTACTAGGGAGCCACTGACTTCCGCAAGGGTGGCTTGCTTTCATCCGAAGAGGGAGCAGTCGACTTCCTGAGGGGTGGTTTTGATTCTTCAGAAGCTACTGTCGACTTCCGCAGGGGCGGTTTTGGTTCCTCAGAAGTGAGAGTCGATTTCCTAAGGGGCGGTTTGGATTCCTCAGAAGCCACTGTCGACTTCCTGAGGGGTGGTTTTGATTCTTCAGAAGCTACTGTCGATTTCCGCAGGGGTGGTTTTGATTCCTCAGAAGCGAGCGTTGATTTCCTTAGGGGTGGTTTGGATTCCTCAGAAGTGAGGGTAGACTTCCGTAGGGGTTGTTTCGACTCATCAGAAGGTGGAGTGGATTTGCGCCTGAGGGGTTGGTGCCCCTCTTTGTCCGGCTTCCCCGCTTCAAGGGGGTCAGAGCCACACCGGGGCCGCTTCGCAGGCTCCTCCCCAGGTCGCTCTTGTAGTGAGAGTTTGCGCTTGCGCAGAGCTCGCTCCGCGCTGTCTGACGGGCCTGGCTCGTCCACTCCCAACTCCATCGGCTCTTCCTCGTCTTCGTCCATTGCCTGTACAAAACCGAATTATTTTCACCTGAGAAAACCAGCTTCCTTCACTCCTAACACAAGGGGGAAACCACAAAATAGGGGCAGGGGAGTCCAAACCAAGATTTGTGTTTTACGTAACCACCTACCTTCTGACTGGAGCTTCCCGCCGCGGATGCGGGTTTGCTACATTTCTTAGTGCCTTGCTGCGTCATCTTGCGGCGCAAGGTGCCGTCGCCTGTAATGAAGGTGGACGAGGCCGTCTGCTTGGGGTTGTTGCTCGGGCCCGGCTGATTGTCGTAGCTGGGAAAGTCTTGAGCTGCTTTGTCCCGCGGGCCGCCGGCACCGCCACTGGCAAGCCAGCTACGAAGCTGCTCCTTCCAAGCGTTTCGCGCGATGTCCACCAGCTCCACGTCAGCTCGCAATATTTCTCTCAGCTATAAAATCAGATAGATAATACATAACTTGGAGCAGCGGTGAAATTTAGGACTAGCAACAGGAGTTTCGCAACCTAGCGGAGCGGTTTTGAAAGATCGAAACCTCTACATGGACACCGACGTCGTGGGACACAACGAAAGTGTCAGTTAATTAAGATACTGACAGGAATTATTCAAAATGATTCTAGGGTACTTTTCGAGGGAGTTACGCGTAAGGCGAGAAGAAGAAACAACAACAAATACCTCGGCCAGGATCGTGTAAACTTGAGGCGGACTCAGCAACCCAAAATCAAACAGATTACACAGATGGAGCACGAAGTTCCGGTAGAGATTCTTTCTCAGAAGCTCCTCACCTTTCTCTTTTACGAACATGGTGCACGCCAGGGGGACTTGGCAATCTCCCACATATCTGAAAACCAGACCCATACATTCGTACTCTGTTCTAAAAAAACAAAGACGTAGACTTGAGGAGTCAGTTTGTGTAGTCTATCCACCCCTGGATATGACTGACGCTGCTCTCATACAAGAGTGACATGGACTATAGAATGAAATGTAGTGGCGTACCCATGCTTGAGAACGTGCAGATTCCACATCTTGATGACCTCTTTCTCACCCTCGTTGACATCAGTAAAGTCATCAATCATCATGATTGTCTTTTGCTGCAGCCATTTGGGGTCCTTCTCCCCCTCAGAGTCCTGGTCAATCTCGCGGGGGTGAACGGGAAGGCAAGTTGTTGTGTGATAGTACAGCCTAAAAACAGTTACATGTTATGAACCACCTATTACCACCTTTTGGGCGCATTCTACAGGAATCAAAACTTCTCAGGTACCACGTTTTTCCGTTAAAAAACATTTAGAAACTGAAACTAAGAGTTTACCTGTCGTGGCCCGTAATGAGAGGGCGCTGGACTTCAGTATCGGCCCCATCTTCGGCCTCAAAGAACTCGGCCAGGCTGGGGCGCGGGCGGCGCGGGTGACACACCTGCACCTTAGTGAACACTGTTCGGCGTGACACCATATCAGCATTGCGCCGTACGTTCACCAGGTTATACGGGTTCCCTTCATACGATGTGTCAGGTAGCTCATTCAGTGACACATCCACTCGAACGTGGTTATCTGTCATCTAAGAAGGAAACGGCCGGATTAGCGCAGTTGGGGGAAACTCGACGATCGGGCGTGATTCTGATAATCGAATTATCGAACGATAATATGGTATCGATGCCCCGTAAATGGCGTTTGTTTACTGAACAAATGAATGTTGGATTGGATTGTTCTATGGATTTGTTTAGCAACATTGCCCAGCACGTAGCACCGCCTTTCACTTCATGATGGCCACTAATGGTGACGCACGTACCTGTGTCAATCGAGATATCGTAGCAAGTACATACCGTGAAGTTAAACGTGTAGCGATCGTGGCAGACCTTCAGGTGTTTGAACAAACTGTACATGTTCATGCAGTTCAGGTCACACCACGGGCACGTGAACGGTCTGTTATCGAACGGGGTGTTCAGGTGACCCGTATGGTACTGGAAGTTATAGGAAATGGTGACGGGATTCTCACTCGCCGGCATCGCAGCGCTGGCGCTCGGGCCGTCAGCCTCAGCCTCAGCCGCCACGAGAGCGGCGGGCGCCGCTGCGGCCCGTGTAGGCCGAGAACCACGAGTCACCGGCGTACTCCCGCGCTTTGCTGGAGTTAAAAAATAAAAACTTTTTAATAATCATTGATGACATCTTTCCAGTGGAATATAATTCACATTTTTTTGTTGTCAGAAACTAATTTAAGTACGACTATCCAAGTTTACATTTCTTAATGGTACGTTTCCATGGAAACATTTGATATTTTTTAATTATTCTGAATTATAACGTAACTTTTTTACTTCGGAAACTAGTCTAATGTAAGGAATTACCTGGGCGATTTTCTTTGTTGTCTCCGTGGCACTCGGCAGCCATTGCCGCAGCAGTTGCGGCAGCATTGGAAGGCGCAGTAGGTCTCTGCACCCATCCACTCTTCGCGTCCAGCGTCCACTCCAGTTTGAAACTAAAATTAAAAATACAGAGTGACAATTGTATATATATACAGTTGTCAATCACTATATAACGACACTCTCAACTAAAACTTCGCTATAACGAGCGAACGCTACGGTCCCTCGACAAACCCTGTCTCTCTATAGCTAGACAAACACCTCAGAAAAGACGATAAGGTTGCTGGAAGTTGTTTTGGTACTTCCTACGAACATCTTGAAACTTCAATGAAACCGATCACTTACGAGATCTTGGGTGCTTTGACGTTGCTATCGGCGATAGCCTCTTTGGCAGCACCCTGCAGCCTCAGCCACAGCCCGTCCTGCATTCCCGGCCCGGCTTCGTAACACGCGTCCTCCAAAAGGCACTGTCCCCGAGACCCGTACAGCTGGTATGTCACCTGTAACGCAGACACCAAGTTAAGGAGGCATGAAACTAAAAATTAGTACACTGCCACTGTTCAGAAAGTCTGGACAGTTCTGCTCCTGTACAGACAACCTCCTCTCGACTACCGAGGATGTTTTCTACTACTAAGATTGGTATTTCTGTAGATACTGATGAATGGCAGGTAGGTAACCTGCTCAGTTGAGGTACACAGTAGGCATGTTACTTAGTAAGTCACATTCTTTTGGACTGTTCTGACTTGTAATATAATAACTTATGGCTGTACTACCAACGCAGTACCTCAAAAGGCTCCTCCTTGCCGTCCTTGGCGCTATCTCTGAGCACCCTGATAACGAGGGAGCGAGCCTTTACAGGGCCGTTGTTGACGTTGATCGTTTCAGGCGTGATGGAAATGATCGGGACGGGCCGATCGTCGTCTTCTTGGGGGTTAACTGGCACCTCACTCGTACCCATAGACAGCTGCAATCAATACATGGTCAATAGACAGCTGCAATCTACAGAAGACGGTGGTCAATAGACACGGCCATTACATCGCCACTTTGCTCCAAAAATATTAAGAGATCTCTGGCATTAAAAACATATGAAAGGGAGAAATTTCAATATGGCCGTGCTACTGCCTGCTATCTAGCGCCATACCTTTAGAAGAGGGGCAGAGGCGTCCTTACGGCGGTTAAAACACCTTTTCATGATAGACGTTTCTACCCTGACTGTACTCCTCTCTCCGGAAGGAACTGAAAACAAAAACCGGAAATCAGGTTTTAAAAAGTGGTGAAGTAGCAGGTAGGCAATACACAGCTGTCAGCAAGGAAAAATCGATTTTTTAGAACGACGTTATTAGAGAGAAATAGAGAGAAATAACGTGCGTCCCAATGTGTGCAGATTTGCAAATATATAGACAGTGAGTGAGGGAACAAACAGTATTCAATACAGTAAGGCTCTGGTTCAAAAACTTCAAATTTCAGTGAGAAGAGAGAGCCTGACTCTTTGACTATATATTATTTTATTTATTTTCTACTATTACCTAGCTAGCGTTACAAAAGGAAACTTACGGGACACATCATAATAGCCCAAATAAGTGATTGTTAAGTGTTTGGAAGGCTTCTCCGGTTGAGAATCTTTTTTATTCGGCAATATGGAGTCCACTTTGAATGTTTTTCGCCTCTCATGGCTTCTCGACATCCGGTGACGTAGATAGGTCAACGAACGCTGGAGGAACAAGGGCTGAAACATCACGAAGACTATAAATTGTTGCTCAAGGGAATGAGTCTTCTATTGGGCTGCGTGGAATCATCCGATTTTGTTCACAAATGTCTTTACATATTTAAATCAAGGTGCCAAGGAACGTACGCCTTTTTTACACTGACGCCAAACGTCCGAATGAACAGAAATTTGGGGACTTACCTAGGTAGTAGGTAATGGTAAGTACCTACCTATATTAATAGATAGGAAACTATAGATGATTCCACGAATAAAGGGCTTCTAGCAGGCTGCAGTTGAGATAACGAAAAGATACTTACAGCTGTGGCTTGTCGCACCGCACACATCCGATAAAGCTGCGCGCTGCCTAAAAAATTAGATCCACAAATTACTTCCTGTTGTATTAGCTCTTTCTCTACATATCAGACACACAACTGCCCGATATCCGTAATTCTTCCTCTAGACACAACGACTGACTCTATTTAAAGTGCAGATTAAATAAAACCACAAATTTTCATTGTAAATTTCCAGCTTTTAGCCAAACAGCAAACAACAGTGATGGTGGCTGAAAGGAAGCTACTCACGCAGGAAGGGGACGGGCACTTGCTTTAACAGTTCGCTCTGCTCTATTTCAGTTTTATCCTCCTTTTTATTCTTTTTATCGTCAGCGGGGTTATCATTTACACTGCCCGCTCGCTCGCGGTCCCTTTTCTTTGGTGCCATTTGAAGAGAATTTGGAAAATGTTTGAGTAGCAACCTCACCGGTCACTTCCTATGTCCCCATCACAAACATTTCATGATGCCAACTGAAAAATGGAAATTTCCCCGCATTGTGGCGGGTAAAAAACTTCCCGCGTTTTTGATCAAGTTTTCAAAATTATTGTTATTATTTATAAATTTTATCCTTTACACATAGAATCTACGTAAATATAGTATTGTAATAAATTCTCAAACAAGAAATTATTGTTTCTAGTGTTGAATAACATGAGGATAGGTTGGACTGGTTGTACCTCCTCTGTGGTTTTAAGTAGTAAGTAAACTATCGGAGTCAACGAAGTTAAAATATTATTTTGTAAAAACTAAAGTAAGAATAATATTTTTTCTTACAAATAATGCGTTGTAAATAATTTTAAATTTAAACCAACGGTCATGTATCTGAAGCATCGATATAATATTTCCATACACATTTTTTTTTTAAATTTCGAAACGGAACTGTCATTTTGAATTTTCGCGCCTACACCGATGGCAGGGAATTTTTGTCTCGTAGTGTTGGCGACAGTGGAAAAAGTTTGAAGTTTTCTGAACGCACATCAATATTTTCCTGTCACCTTATCACTTTTGAGCTGAAACTCATTAATTTTTATGTAAAATAAACGTGTAGATATTATTAAATCATGAACCCCTAGTAAGTACGTCGTTATGTTAACAATTCTGTCACTTAGAAACATAGTTTTATATCTTATAATGTATTATTTCACTGTCATTTACAGCTGCTTCCCTACACGTCAGTCGGTTACAAGGTCTGTAGGTAGTTTGTCTTGTACGTGTAAAGAAGGGTCTCCTGATTGCGTCAAAGCAGTCTGACTAGAAATAATAGTTAATATACCTTGTTTTAAGATAAAAAGCTGAGGTGTTACTTATAAGCTTTGTTTACTGGCCTTGATTCATAAGCTGACTGGGTAACGTAATGACGTTTGGTGTGATTATAGCCAGGGACAGTATTGGCGGGATGTAGACCCAAACTCGGCGATGACGAAGATGGAGCATACATACTGGATAACGAAGCAGAGCGTTCTCAAGAAGATTGGGAAGAAGGAGGACGAGTGTGTCGTGGCATCAGATGCCGAGCTGGACGCCAAACTTGAATTGTTCCGGTCTATCCAAGAAAGCTGCCTGGACCTTCACAAGATTGTCGATCGATACCAGGACCGCCTTTGCTGTGAGACTTTAGTACTGTAATAGTAGTTTCTCTGGTCAGAAGAAAGATTTTAAAATTCTGAAGGCGCGATACCTTTTTCCACATCAAAAGTACTGAATAGCGATCTGCTGGTACTTCTACATTAGTTCTGAGTAATAAACTTACATCATCCACAATTGAAATCATAAGGGGTACCTGTAGGCTTCTTTTTACCGATTTTTTGGTTGAATTCAAGGTTTTGCTTCTTCCTAGGTGTGGCACAAGAAGAGAATGCTCTGGGACGATTTTTGAAAGAGGCGGGGGCCGCTGACGGGACGAGAGCGGGCCGAATGATGGCCAATGTTGGCCGCGCTATCTCATACGGTGGCAAACAGCGCCTCTGCGTGCGACCCTCTCTCCTACGCCTCTGCCAGGAGGTGGAAACGTTCCGCCTGCGCGCCATCGCTGACACGTTAGCCAATCTCCGAGCTATGGAGAAACAGCGCGTTGAGTAAGAATAAAACCTTTTTTAGATTGTTCACGAGGAAGAAATTAGATCAAGTGTTTTTGATCGAATCTTCATGAGAACGTCTTAGTGCGAGGTTTAAAAGGTCTAAATAACTTATTATTTTAGAATGTTGTGAGCCACGACTTCAGCTTGTATTAGTAGCATCTGCTAATGTTACTTGTATGTAAATAGGTATCGGGCGGCCCTGCGATGGATGAAAGACGTGAGTCAGGAGTTGGACCCCGAACGCCAGCTCGACAAGTTCCGCAAGGTAACTGGAAAATTCTTCTTAACAACCACCGCGCACCGCTGGTAGGAAAAAATCATTTTTCTGGAAAACTTTTTTGCTTGGTTCTCAACTGACTAACCGTATTGCGCGCTACTAACCGAAGACTAACCCTGTAGTGCCACTAGTGGTACATCT
Organism: Mesopsocus fuscifrons; assembly: GCA_950004255.1. Taxonomy (NCBI): domain Eukaryota; kingdom Metazoa; phylum Arthropoda; class Insecta; order Psocodea; family Mesopsocidae; genus Mesopsocus; species Mesopsocus fuscifrons. Next base: position 19,328,310 of record OX465377.1, read on the forward strand.
AAACTTGTTGGAAGCTACTTGCAGGAGGAACAAGTCTGGTGAAGTTATTAACTTGGACTTTCCCAGAGAATTCATGGCCTTTCGACTAACATACGCTCTACTTAACCTTATATTGTTGGCGAGGCGACGCTGGTTCCTTACAAGCACAGATCTGTGTAGTGGACCTGTACAAAAGTGTAGATATGGGGGCTTACAGGTGCAGTCTCAGGTGCGGCGAAGTAAAGTGCGGTTTGATCAGCTCAAGCTGGACTGCTTACAAAAGGTGGACCTGCTGGCTGCAGCACGATGCAACATGTTTTCTCATGCCCTCGTCCTGTACCATAAAACCTTGCTCGAGTTCTGCGAGAAGACTGCTCATGCCTTCCAAGCTGTCGCTAACACGTGTAAAGGTAGAGGCTACTAACATTACTAACTCCTGTAGTCCCTCTCCCAATGAGAGCAAATTCAGTGATATCCACGGGTGGATAGACTACACAAATGTGAATTGTCATTGCTAAACTCTTCTAGATCATTGTGACCCCTTCTTCTGAAGCCTGCTACTTGTTCCGAGCAACAAATAATTTTGGAAGCCTTGTGTTCTTTTGAGAATAGTGGGTGTCGCTACTCTCACCCAAGAATGAGGTGGAGTTTTCATTTCTGGTGTTGGTTTAACTGCTGACTCATCAATTAATAAGGTATAATTTTGCACGTTGCACGTAGGGGTTCAAAGTTTCTCGTTAATAATTCCGTTTAATGGTACTCCAGGTTACCAGCACTACGAGTTCACAGTGGTGAAGGAGCTGATGGAACCGTCACTTCGCCTAGCTGAACAGCTGAAAGCCAACACAGATGCCAGCGACCAAAATCCCGAGAAACCGGAAGACAACGATATGTAAGTTTTAGATTTTGATAAAACTTGGCATGAACCTGTCTTAAGCTGGCCACATACCATGCATCCTGGAATGGCAACTCAGGCATGGCGGTTAGCCACAAAAAATCTGCCACCCCTCCCTACTGACGATACGTCCGGGGATGCTAGCTAACCAGGACGCATCAGATGTGGCCAGCATCATATTTCAGCCACAACAAACTGTACTGGTCAGAATATCTCTCATTCTGTTTATTTCAGCTTGCTATTCTTCGATTCTGAATACCGTGACGAGGAGACGTCGCCAGCAGATAAAAGTGGAAGTGAAGACACACCCTCTGCTGAAACTACCACGCCTAATTCCGCCCCTGACACATCCCTCACGTCAGTGGAACCGCTTCTGGACCTGGAACCCTTGAACCTGGACGGGGAAGACGCTGCGCTGCATGGTAGCAAGGTTGGTTCTGGCTGCCATACTAAAGGATGTTCCATATCGTTCAGATATAGTTAGTAAATTTGTCTTCCCGAAAAAGTAGCCGAAAACTTTATCCTGCCGTTAAAAGTACACTAGTAACGTTATGATAATGGCGCTGTTGACAGGACTTTTCTTTTCTAAAGGATAGCGCTATAGGGAACTTTTAGGACACAATAGTAGACTTTAGGAGCTGGTGAAATCCACCCTTTATCTCTTCTGTGAAGGGTGGGAGTGTTGGTGCGTCATTGGACCTCGCCAGCAGCATGGCCCTGCTGGACGGGCTGTTCCAGGGAGCAGGGGCCCCTGATGAGAGTTGGTCACGTGACTGGGACGAGGTGTTCGGGGGTGGTGACTCCCCCCGTAAGATCCCACCCCCTTCCTGCATGGCCGCCTCCTGTTGCCCGTCTTCGCTTCTGGATCAGCAGCCTCTTTGGTCCCAGCCTACCCCTCCAGGTATTTATCATACCTAAAAGTGCGTTAAGGAATTGATTGGCAACCCCCAGGAATTGCGGGACAAATAAACGAGCAACGACGATACTTCATTCTGCTGACACGTTTCCATCCCGATATCTTGTTTGATAAAATAAATGAAAATGAGATGGTTGGGGAACATCGTTAACACGGGAAAACGTTAGGATTGCGAGAAAATGATTAAAAGGTTTTTTGAGGGAAAAATCAATGAGACACCAAACAACTGAGAAATAATGAAATCTAGTGGTAAATAACCATCATTTTTTTTTTGCAGTGGATAACGCAAAACAAGCGCCAGCCAAATCTACAAATCTCTCCCAGCCTGGAGCGAAAGCGGTACGAATTTATTCTTGTTGTTTATATTTCTAAGGACATTAGCTCAGTGGCTCAGAGCCAGAGGATACAGGATCTGGTCCCGACTTGTCGAGATTTTTCCTGGTGAATCCTCTCACCATCTGTAACATCTGAAAATATTTGGAGTGGGTTTGAGCAATCTAGTGATATTAGATCTACACGAAATTATTTGATTGCTGCATCACTATATTAAACTAGTTATTATTATTACCCATGTTAAACGGTTTTTAATAAAATGTCTGCTTTATTTTCAGGGCGGTAACCCGTGGCTGAACCTGTTTGCTGACTTAGACCCACTGGCGGACCCGGATGCCGTTGGAGCCCGCACTCTCATCGACCGAAACTGCTGAGCTTCATCGCTAAACACTATTACAGTCCATTCCTTGCTTTATACGATTTGGCGGTGTAGGTCCCGCTTAGATGCAATGAAGTGCTTTTTGTCGGAATACTTGTTCGTTCTGAAATGTAGTAGGTATGTCTGTTTAACGTCCAAAAATAATTCGATTGTTATGTAACAACCTAGTCAACTACTTCCTGACGTTAAAAGACACATTATGTTTCAGAACAAATGATCTTAAATGGTGAGAGCCTTTGGAGGTGATTGAAGGAACAAAATGATTATGAAGTTAGTTCCTATAGTCTCGCCTTAATGTGAATCTCACTGGGGAATAATTATTATTTTCCCACTTTTCGTAGACAAACCTACAAAAAACCAGAAACCACTTTTTTCGACTCAAGGGACCTGTAGGTTTATGTGAAACCTAAAATCCCGACTTTGAAATTTTGCATGAAAACAAAACTTTCTCGGCGCTCAGCCGGTAACAGCGAGTCTCGCTTTTCGTCAAAATACGTACGTCTAAACATAGAAAGTCTGTTGACGGTGACTATTCAAACCATTTTAGGTAGATTTCGAAGAAAAATCTACCTATTGTAGTCGTACCAGTAGTCTCACTTTTGAAAAATTTCTTCACAGTTCTTCTTTTTATGACCCCTGGATCCCAAAACCACCGTCAGTTAAAAAGTTTATATATATATATATATATATATATATATATCTATATATATATATATCATTTTCACTTCCTTGTGAACACGCTAGCAGCCGTATTTTTGAAAAATAATTGGTTTTGACTATTTAATAAAATATAAGGGACTAAAATCTCGGTCGAGTTCGTTAATGGGGGAAATCGGACAAAGGGGGGGAAAATGGGGGGACTTTTTCGAAATCTGGTTTTTTGTCCATAACTCCCTTAATATTGCAACTAATGAAACGTGGTTTTCTCTGAGGGTCGTCTAACAGTACTACCTACAACTTTTCCTAGTAACGTTTTTTGATCCCACCCCTAATGGTTGAATAAGGGTGTAAAAACAGGGTTTTGCGCACAAAAAAATTCATAACTTGTGCCCTAGGGGTGTTATCGAGTTCTATCATTTTGCAATGCATTTGCCTCATTATTACCTACAACTTTTGTCTGAAAAAGTTTTTCGTCCGACGCACCGTTTAGGCAGGGGGTGGGGGGTTGAATTTTCAAAACGTCATAACTCACTTATTTGGTGAGATATCGGGTTTATTCTTTTTGCTATGAGTTTCTATTAATAATATCTACAACTTTTGTCTGAAAAAGTTTTTTGTAAAATCACTTTCATTTTCTTGTTAAGGGGGGGGGGGTGAAATTTCAAAACTCAATTCCTCCGTTGCTATTGTAGAGAATGCATTTGGGTCAACTGAAAATCTTCTTAACCGTCTTTCTAAATGATTTTAGACTGCTTTTAGTTGATGGAAGTAATCTTCGAAATCTACCTACGCCTTTCGGGGCTGCCGAAAGGAATTTTTTTTATTTGAGAACAAGAAACAAGTATCCACCATTATTAAAAACCATTACGTTACCACTTGTCGTTTTAGCCTTAAAAGTAACGTCTACTATAGGTACTGTACAATAGAAGGGCGTACATATTGGTCTTTTTATATTAAGGGTCCGCTATACCTGACGGTGCATTTTTTGCCGCCCATAAGATTAACATTACGAGCGGCGATTCATTTTCAAGGTTTACCCTTGGTTGGAAAGACACAAAATTTTGCCTGTACCTAGCCCTAACAATGTTCTAGGGAGTGTTCGAAGCAGATTTCCCATTTTTTTTACTGGTTTTCGAGATACAGCACTTTTCTTGAGGTATGCGATGCTAGCATTTGCAAAACAGTTGCAATAAAAGAAACCAGTGAGAAATTGGGAAATCTGCTTCGAACACTCCCTAGAACATTGTTAGGGCTAGGTACAGGCAAAATTTTGTTTCTTTCCAACCAAGGGTAAACCTTGAAAATGAATCGCCGCTCGCAATGTTAATCTTATGGACGGCAAAAAATGCATCGTCAGGTATAGCGTCCTCTTAAGTTTTTATGAGAATGTTGTGATTGTATTATTGTTTACAATAGATCTGATATACGACGCGTAAAGTATAGATTACATTGTATTACATTACATACAATATACTAGTATAAATTAGTATGAAAGTGTGTATTTGACCTGTTAACTTCGAAAGTTTAGTTCGGTGACTACCTACCAGAAGAGTGTAGGTACAATGATTGTTGTTGACACTTGATATTTACTTGAACTTTGAACAACTGTCAAGGGTCTACGTAAATTTCCTCGCTACAGAGAGGGTTTGTCAAGGAACTAGAGTTCGCTCGTTATAAGAGAGTGCCGTTACAGTTATGTACATTTAAAATGTCATATTATATTCCAGAACAGACACACAACAAATCCAACACTTTCCTGAGATATATAATACAGTAATATTAGACGTCACCTTACGCATGAAATCCGGTAGTTGTGATTTTTTGCAGAGTTGTTTAGGATGTTACCGTGATGCGTAATCCATGTTTTCGACATCGAGCTCCGAACGCAACCTTTTCAAAAATCGAAAAAACTTCGAAAATTTCGGCATTTTTCTAGTTTTTGGTGATTTACACCCTGAAGGACTAGTTTTTTGGCAACAACATTTCAGCACTTTTTGAAAGGCGATAAAATTTGCTACAATTTAGAAAAGAAACGGTCTCTGAAGACTCAACAGTTTTTAAGGTATGGCTTGTCGAAGATTCGAAAAAATCCAAACCACCACTAATCTCTTATACGAGATGACTAAGGGTGCGTCCCACCATGCCCAGTTAAAATTAAACTGAAGATTTTGTCCTATGTTTACCATGTTAAATTTAACTTTAAGTTAAATTTAACATGGTAAATCTCCAGTTTAATTTTAACTGGGCATGGTGGGACGCACCCTAAGGAGAGAATGTTTTTATTCTAAGGGCTGGTAAGGGGGTCCATTTAGATGATATTTGACCAATCAAAGTGTGTCCGGAAGTGAACGGTTACCGAGATACAGGCGCGGAAGTTCGTAAATCTCGCATTTTTTACTTGTCTTTATCTCGGATACTAGTGGTCGGAAAAGGTTCGTGTTGACTCTTCCCTGTGATTCTTGGAAAGGTCCTTCCTATAACCACCAACATTTTCCGAAAAATCAATTCCTAACATGGAGAAACCTAAATCAGGTACCTGAAAATTTACCTGCTTCCGCACCTGTATCTCGGTAACCGATCACTTCCGAACACACTTTGATTGGTCAAATATCAGAGACTGTTTCTTTTCTAATTGTAGCAAATTTTATCGCCCTTCAAAAAGTGCTGAAATGTTGTTGCTAAAAAACTAGTCCTTCAGGGTGTAAATCACCAAAAACTAGAAAAATGTCGTAACTTCCGAAGTTTTTTCGATTTTTGAAAAGGTTGCGTTCGGAGCTCGAGGTCGAAAACTTGGATTACGTATCACGGCATCATCCTGAACAACTCTGCAAAAAATCACAAGTACCGGATTTCATGCATACGACGCCCCCGGGCCAGCCAACAATATGACTGTACTAATATGTCAGTGTCAACAAGCATCACTGTAGGATCTTACAGTCTGCAGGCATTTCTAGACATTGAAACAATGACATTTAAAAAGACGAGAAGAGGCTTGACGACTCCCCGTTACTCTCAACAGCGAAGAAAAAACATTTTCATTCCAGGAATTCCTCGAAGAGAATGTCAGAAGACGACGATCATGCATCCGCGAACTGTGTCATCGCTGTTTTCACCCTAAAAACAGGAAAAATGGTAAATATACCATGCCTCCTCCGTGTTAGTACACGACGGTGACTTAATAATAATAGCAGAGGGTTGGGGGGGACAAGCCCAGTAACTAGGCCGTTTTCAAGAACTACCCATTGTGCTCAGCTGGCAGCACTACCAAATACCAGCTCCCCAGCCATCGAGTAAACGATGGGGACCTACAGTTTTAGGAGGGTTCCGAACCACCACAGCCTCGGTATACATTTCACTCGACATGCTGAACATATCAGACGTGAATGCCAAGAAGAAAAACTTTTTGGTGGGATCGGGATCGAACCGGTGTGACCCGGCTCTCACTGCTCCTCAGAAGTCGACCATTTAGTCCACTCGACTATCGAGGCCTTCGACGGTGACTAACAGTTTTAAGAGGACGCTATACCTGACGATGCATTTTTTGCCGCCCATAAGATTAACATTGCGAGCGGCGATTCATTTTCAAGGTTTACCCTTGGTTGGAAAGACACAACATTTTGCCTGTACCTAGCCCTAACAATGTTCTAGGGAGTGTTCGAAGCAGATTTCCCAATTTCTCACTGGTTTCTTTTATTGCAACTGTTTTGCAAATGCTAGCATCGCATATCTGAAGAAAAGTGCTGTATCTCGAAAACCAGTAAGAAATTGGGAAATCTGCTTCGAACACTCCCTAGAACATTTAGGGCTAGGTACAGGCAAAATTTTGTGTCTAAGGCCTGTATCTCACTATCAAAGATTTCATCAAAGTTTTTCATCCAATATTTGATGACGCCATTTTAATCTTTTATAAAAGATAAACACAAGCGCTTATCTTTTGTAAAATATTTGATGAAAATCTTTTATGACAAATCACACTGTCAAATATTTTATAATAGAAAATATTTTCATCAAACTTTTATGGAATCTTTGATAGTGAGATACAGGCCTTTCCAACCAAGGGTAAACATTGAAAATGAATCGCCGCTCGCAATGTTAATCTTATGGGCGGCAAGAAATGCACCGTCAGGTATAGCGGACCCTTAAGTGGATCCAAAGCAATAAGCCTCGATATACATTTCACATAAGACACTGAACAAATCAGGCTATTGAGGTACTTACTTATCGAAGAGAGCAGTGTCGTGAGTCATGATAAGCTGTTGAAGCAGTTTGTAAACGCCCAGGTCTTTCAGTCTCAGCTGTCGCTCTACCGCTCCCGCGTCTACGCGCCAAACGAGGTTACTAACGCAGTAAACCGCTGCTATTTGTAGCTTAACATTTGAGTGCATCTGTCAATAAAATGAAATAGGAATCAGACGTGATATTTGGCATCTGCATCCAAATAGCCTAGAAACATTCGCTTACATGACGTGCCGCCGAAATAAGACGACATTTGCTATTTAGTTACGTTTTTTTTTTCAACCATTTTTTGAGGACACTTGTAGATATTTAAATGCTCTGAAATGTAATATGTCTTATTAACGTCCCAAATGAACTGGCTATGTTGTGATTTTATGACCGAGTGATTTCGAAATATTCTGTTCTAGAACATATAAATCTCCAACAGTTTCCTCAAAAAATAGCCGGTCTGAAATAAAAACTTTACCATATAGTCTGTCAGCTTTTTGAGGACGTCTTCATTGGCCATGATATAGTCCTTAGCCGAGTCACCGTCCGCTATGTTGGCCAGAATGCACAGTGCTTGCTCCTTCACCTCCGCTGAGTGATTACCCTCTAGTATCAAAATTACAGCCTGAAACAAGGGCAAGTGGTTGTGAAGGCACATTTCGCCGCAATAGTGACCATAAGAATCTGCCAAAGTCCCTTAGAACTGACAAGTTGGAAAAGGGAGTTGGACACTATCTATAAAAATCATTCCACGAAGATCTAGAGAAGAGTGTACCTGCATAATCTGTATAGCATGGAGGCTCATGATGTGATCAATATGTGGCTTGGTGGACAGCAGGTTCCTCAGGAGACCCAATGTCTTCATAAGAACGCTGACTTCTCCGTCGGAGAGCAGGCGGAAGATCTGATCGGTGCCGAGCGACGCCAGAATCTGAGACTTAATCTTCTGGTCCGCTTGGAACGCCATGTTCTGTTTAATCACGAGACAGAAATGGTTAAGAAATTTAATATGTGGTTATGTTTTTACTCATCTCTAATCCTCTATCAACCAGGACTTCCGCATAAAATCCAAGACAAAACTACTGCAGTTTCTTCATAACATTCACTTATGAACTAACTACAATAAGCACATATCTCACCATTAGGGCCCATATGCCGTTGAGACGTAACGCAGGATCAGGTCTCCGGGTGAGGTCACATAGAAGATCAATGGCTCCAGACTCCAGGATAGGTTCTTTGGAGGGGGAGAACTCCAGCAGGAGGTTACATAGGGTGGAAGAGGCCACTGTTAGAACGTCCTCTTCCCCCTTCAGCAGCTGCATTAAAGGTTCCCATACCCTGTGGTCCTGTAAACATTAAACCGACTATTAGCAGATCGGATTAGTTCCTGTGAAACAGGAGGTTATAGGTTGAGCTCAAACATGTAGAATTTTTTTTAGGACCAACCCAACCTGCTGAAAAAAAAACAAGAGGTACGACAATGGTCGCACAAACTTTCCCATCCTATATGTTTCTGGGCCCTCAGAGAAACTTTTAGAAGAGATAACAAGCATGAGAAAGTCTCCCCGAGTATTTTAAGTACCCACATGACATATCTCGCAAATCTTCAAAAACTCAACCCGGTGGGGGGATGGGGGGTTGGAAATGTTTTGAGATTTTTTTACCACATAATTCGTTTGAGGAAGTCTCCCCGATTATTTTTTTACGCACATGGCATGTTTTGTGAATATCAAAAAACTGACCCCTTGGGGGGTCGTATCTCCCAAATTCGAGTTTTCCCAGATATACCGATAATGGAATATTTTAACCCATAATATGCACTATTACCCCTGAGAAAATGAACGAAATCGTAGAAGTCGATTTTGAGAAAAAATTAAAAACATGATTTTTTGAGGTTTTGGGGGGGGGGGGGGGGGGCTACGCACTCCAATTTTCACTAATGGAAAATTGGAAAAAAAAAATAACTCTGCGCATTATTTTTCTACACTCTTGTACCAAATTTGAACAAAATCGGTCAGACAGTTTGGGCCCTGGCTCTCCGTGCATACATACACACACAACGCGTAAAAAACGCTTTTTTGGGGTCCATGGGACCTCTGATCGGCGCTTTGCAATGAAAAACTCGAAATCGATTTTATGCACGATCACAATACTTTCCTATATACTTACTTCGTATATATGGGAAAGTAAAAACAGGTAGGTACCTGGAATGTGGTTCGTAGCTGTTGCACAGAACGTGAGAGGGAGTGTAGGCACCGGACAGCCGCTAGCTGAACACCTGGGCTAGGCTCTTCCAAACCAGCCACCACGTGATGCATTAGGTTGTCTGTATCGATTATTCGTTTCCGAATTTCTTCGTCATTAGCACCGAGTGAAGCGAATGCCTGTAAGAAAACGACATCAGTTGTTATTTAATTAACTCGTCGTGGCTAGGACCAATGAGAATGAAATGATATGAAAGTGGATACGCAATATGAAATACAATTGAACACGATGGTGTGGTCGCCCTTCAGGCTTCAATACACTCACCCTGAAGGCAGCCTGCTTCATGTCTTGAGACAGCTTATGGTCCGCAGAGCTAGGGAGACCGCGCAGCAGCCCCGCCAGTGTAGGGATCAGATGATTCGATATCGACGCTAGCCTTTGCAGCTCGGTATCGACTTCGGTCAGGAAAGCCAACGTTTCGGCGGCCTCCACACGCTGCTGGGCAGGACGGTCCTCTTTGCACAGCCGCACCTACATCATAGGGAAACTCAATTTTGGCAAAGGAACAAATTAATGGCCACAATGGTTACCACCACCACCGCCACCTTTGGAAGAGCTTGGGTTTTTGCCAGCCTTTCATTGGCTACACTGCACTGTCCACTGCAGCACGAAGGGGAACTGCTACCTGGAAGGGGAACTTTTCTTGGAAATGTCTCCCTTCAAAGTGACTATTAACTGGTTCCATCGACAATAGTATAGTAGCTACATAGGTAACACATGGGTTGTAGTACAACGAAAGCGCTACAGTACTAACCAGGCAGGGCAGTGCTCGGTAGAGGATTTTTGGGTCAGTCGCAGGCAGAGCTCCAGCGCGTTGCAGGTTCGCCAGCACTTTGGCAGCGGCCAACTGCACATCAGCGGCGCGAGAACGGCCAGTTAGCGATACAACGAGCTCGGGAATGCTCTTCCCGCCGTAGCTAAACATATCAAATCACTTTAGCAATACCATACTGTAGTATATCAGATCGAAAGTATTTCTAGAAAATTTTAATCCTTTTTGATAACGAAAGCTTGAACGCGTAGGTAACTGAGCGCCATGGGCGCAAGGTTCTTAAACAGCAGCTAAACGTTACCTCGTGGTTAACACGACAGCAGACACTGTAGAGTTCTGGTAGGTGAGGTTTGCCAGGCAGTTAAGGGTGGGCATCTGGACTTTGTAATGAGGCGAGCACAGCAGAGAGGCTAGAGTCCCTACGGCACCCTGAGCGCACAGCAGGGACTGTCGGTCGCTTGTCTGCAAAATTAGTTGTTTTTAGCACATCTCTCTAAGGATTTTTGAAAATATAGCCTGTACTTTTATGCACCGATGTCAGACTGGTTTTGCTAACAATCCAGTAACATTTTTTCAGCTACCAGGATTTCAGCCTAGCTTCAACGACTTACCTAACTGAACAACTTATCATCTTGGCCACTGTGCCACCCTACAACACAGGATCAATGAGAGCTAACCTTGCAGGTGGCAGCTAGTAACGTAGTGACACAGACTTGGTTTGAAACAGAGTCCGGGACGAGGTTGAGGAGGTGCGCCGTCAAGTTCTCATTGTAGTAGAGAAGTTCAACCGGAGCGTGTGGCGAATTGAAAATGCTTCGCAGACAGCACAGGCAGTATTCCGTCAGCTTGTTGTCACTGCTTACAAGTCCTGAAAAAATATTGACATGTATTTGTTACTACTTAGGTTTCTTCAAGAAAACTGTTGGTTACTATTTGTTCTGAAATATAAACCTAACTTTAAAAAAAAAATCCTCGATTTTTAAATCCCAACATCGGTAATAAACCAACTCACCGTTCAACAGATGAGGAACGACGCCCAAGTCGACGAGAGCCTTGATGTGTTCGTCGGTTCCTTTAGCGAGGGATCCCAACGTGACGGTAGCGTTCATCTTGATCTGAACGGGGGAGTTTGGGTCACTTAGAAGAGCGATGAGCCGTGGAACCACACCCTGTGTAATCACTGATCCTTTCTGTCGATTGCTTCCGATTACTGCGTTTTTCAAGCAACTAAACACAAGAATTGGGTTTAAGGAGTCACTAGGACACATGACATATGCTTGAGCTTTGCCTTGGGAGCGGTAAAAGATAAAAATACCTACATATCGTCAAGGGATGCAAAAGCAGCGTTCCAGGACCAAACTACATGGACAGGGGGTTCAAAGGTTAGGGGTGTCCTACTCGCCCTGATAGCAGTATCAAACAAAAAGCCATCTCGAGTATTTTTAGGTAGACAGGTCCAGTAATGGAACCAAATGTATTCTATATAAACTTGGCAGCTGTATAAATACGTACGTCAAGGCATAAAGACATTTATCCGTGTCACCGGAATACAAATCATCAATGTACGATCTCGAGCTCTCCACCGCCTAAAAAAATAAACGTAAGGAAGTTACAATCTCAACAATAAAATGCTGGTTAGCCGTGATAATCAATTAATTTTAAATTAACTTACCATAAATGGTTGCATTATCGACACCATTGTAATATTTTACGATAAAATATTAAATTTGTTACGATTTTATCGCTTAAAAAAATCACGGCTTTAAAAAATTTGTCAACAAACTTTATTGGAATCAAGTTGGCAACCTTTCAAAAAATAAAATAAATAGAAAAGTTTTTTCCTATTAGGTGTAGTTTACAGTAATTTTTTATATAAATAATTATTTATAATTTATTATTATTTTTAATTTAAATAAATTTATAAAAATTAAGTTTTCTAAAAATATTTTTATCTTTTTTATGTTGGTCAACCTGTATTTGTAAGCAAGCAAAAAGCAAAAAAGAAAATTTGTATTTTTTCGGAAACTGGATAAAAGAAACCGGTAAATCAAGGAAAAAGGTGATCAGGCCGATATTCCAGAGTCAACAGCTATTTATTGGGTAAGCTTGATGTGCTGTATGTAGTTGCCAGCAGAGGGACGATATTATTACATGTTTTCTACCGGCGCGCAGAAGCGTTGGTAGGTAGGTACATGGTAGGTACCTAAGTAGGTGGATGGTGGGTACCATGTGGATACCTACCTACGCTTTGAATTCTTAGATATTTTTCAGGATCTGTGAATTTTAGAGGTTTTCTCGTTCGACGGTATTTTAGTGACGTCATATTACACTTTGTGTGATTAGAAATTTTTTTCACCTTGACTGACGTTTATTTCAGGCAAAGCGAGAGACTGTCAAGACTACCATGGATTTCAAAAGGTTTCCCGGCACAGACATGAGGGAGATGATGACTGAACCGACCAAGGTGAACTACAGAATATTCGTAGGATGTATCCCTACCGACGCGATGACCACCAAGGACCTGGAGACAGTATTCGAGCAGTTTGGGGCAGTGGAAGGCGCGCTGCTCAACCGCGGGTTTGGCTTCGTCCAGTTTGTAAAGGAGCAGAGCGCGCGAGAGGCGGTCGCTGCTAACGGCAGAATCATCTTCCGTGGCAGGAAAATTGGTATGTAAAGGCTAAGTAGCAATTTTACGATCAAGTGGTTTCTTTTGTATAAAAAAAAAACATTTGACCAGATTTACCCCAACCGCCCCAACGTAGAACCATAACTAAGCAAAATAGCCCCCTCCAAAAATTGGAAGAAAAAAAGTCTACCCGTATTAAGAATCTGAATAGTGTCAAGGATAGAGATAGGCCATTCATATCTCTCCGACTTGTATTCCAGCTACCGAGATAACCAAAACGTGATTCTGCTGACTTATTTTCACGTGTGTTCGGGTTCGTTCTAAATGGTACTGCTACGTACACGTTACTGGCTTCTCCAAAAGCTAAACGTGGCTGCGAATAGCACGCTATGATTATTTTTTACAAATATTATCAACGATAAAAATGGCGTTAAGGTGTATATACATTCTCGACGAACTCCACCAAAACCACTGTGCGAAAGTAAATATTCGACAAAACTAATGTTTACATATTAGTACAGCCGGAGACGGGTAATTGCAATATCGTATTGGTTGTGTCTACTCTAAAAGCTAAACATAGTGTGCTATTTGAACGCGAAACGAACGAGTAAAAGTAGGACATTATGTTTAGCTTTTACAGGAGAAAAAGTAGAGAAATGCTGTTACCCACTTCCGCAAGTGAAATAAAAATTGCCAAATTGTAACATGGCTACGGTAAATAGTACAAACATTTATCAAGCTTTTCTACTAAATGTGACGATAAAATCATAAATTTTTTAGTCCGAAAATTTTCAAAAAAATATTCCGCATGAGGTAGTGTTGTGTTTTCGCGATCTGTCAAAAAACATGTGGTCTGGTAGTTGACTGTTTAAAATCGCTCCTGTGGGCTTATAACTCCGTTTCATGCAAAAATACAACACTACCTCACGACAAAGAGTCTCAGGTTTACATTCCCCTATAAACACCTTTCACTCGCCCTGTAACTTCGGAGTAGGGCTTGAAGTACGTAGCATTGCGAACCAAGTACGTGTAGTCGACCTTAAGATGTCATACATCGTACACCAGTCTGCCATTGCAACTTATCGATTAGAACTCCGTAAATCGAAACAATGAAGGATATTTTTTCTTGTTTTTATTCTAGACGTAAAGCCTGCGCGGCCATTGAAACGAGGCCCAGGAGGGATGCCTATGACGAATACGGACGAGAGGGATCGGTCCCCCCTTTCGGAGTTTCATGATAGGGGGAGGGAGCCTACCCGGTTCCCCATCTCTGACCGTCGGTTAGTGTTTACTGGATAACACTGGTAATTGCACGACCGCCAATGACCCTGGCTGCTCTAAAAGCTAAACATAGTGTTCTGTTCGAACGAGGAAACAAATGACTACGTTAGCTTTCACTGGAGAACGAATTCCTTCGAATGATAGAAATGGTGGTGCAATTACCATACTAAATATAGTATGCCTTACTTTATTAAGGCCCTGCTTTACATGATGATACTTTTCTGCCAATCATAAGATTAACATTGCAAGGGAAGAATTATTTTAATTTTTTCCCTTGGTTGAAAAGTTTTTTCAAGTTCTAACCTGGCTTAGAGCATCACTACTGATTTCATCTTCGGGTAGTTTTCTGTGTACCTGTAACACAGTTTACTGTTTCAGGTTTGCGAACAGTGCACCGGAACGTGCAAACGACTGTGAGATTATTGTCGTCAACAAAAACCAAACGTAGGTATTTTCAAATGAATCAGCACTGCGTAAATTATAATGCTCAGAATAGTATGGACACCACTATTTCCCATTAGTGCTTCGCAGTAGCAGTCAAGGAGTCGGACTTTTGTCCTGAGATGTCTGAGTTCGAATCACCATCCTACCGATAGCGCCTTAAGGGTCCGCTATACCTGACGGTGTATTTTTTGCCGCCCATAAGATTAACATTGCGAGCGGCGATTCATTTTCAAGGTTTACCCTTGGTTGGAAAGACACAAAATTTTGCCTGTACCTAGCCCTAACAATGTTCTAGGGAGTGTTCGAAGCAGATTTCCCATTTTTTTTTACTGGTTTTCGAGATACAGCACTTTTCTTGAGGTATGCGATGCTAGCATTTGCTAGTTGCAATAAAAGAAACCAGTGAGAAATTGGGAAATCTGCTTCGAACACTCCCTAGAACATTGTTAGGGCTAGGTACAGGCAAAATTTTGTGTATTTCCAACCAAGGGTAAACCTTGAAAATGAATCGCCGCTCGCAATGTTAATCTTATGGGTGGCAAAACATGCATCGTCAGGTATAGCGTCCTCTTAATCATAACATAACGTGGACTTTAGCAGCAAGATAAAGTTTTCTGCTACGTTTTCTTGAACTTTAACTGCAAGGTAAGGAGCTAGTGATAAATAGTTAGATTATCGAATATTTTTTATTCCTGTTACCAGGGAGTACGCTGAGTACGTGGAGCAGAAGCTGCGGCGCCTGGGTCTGATGGTCGATCTCCTGTTCCCTAACGAAGATGTCCCGGTCACGCGAGTCCTCAGCAATATCGCAAACAGAGGCTGTCTCTTCGCGGTAGTCATCATGCCGCAGAATGAGGAACATCGGAGCATGACGCTTAATATACTGCACGGGCCGCCGCAAGGTATTCTTTACATTTTTAGTATTCTTACACATCCAGCTTCGTATTTGTAGGGATTATCAGGAATTGGTTTTATAAGTGCCATGTTAGAGTGTCAGGAAGCCCTGAGTAAAATCCGACGTATAGGATATTTAAAGGGGCATTCTGCAGAAATGAGGCTTGTCGTAGAACTTTTTTTTAGCTATGAGCAAAAATTTCGACAGAAATAAGGAAGTAAAAGTCTAAGGCTGAATTTCACCTCCTCACGATAGTGCCTTTTAACGTTCGAATAGCTATCGATTCGAAAAAGCAGACATCCTCTCGTTAGGTTTTGTTGTGTCAATAGAATTGGCCTGCTTTGTTTACGTCAAATTTATTTCAACAATTTCAATCTAAAAGTGGAAATAAACGTGAAAAAACCCCCTATTTTTTCGGAGAAAGAAGTTAAAATGTTGATTAGACTACATTAGACTACACCAAATGAGTCGCAGGTATGAAAATTATCGTTTTCGCTAACGCACGGAAAATCCACTCGAAAGCTAACGAAACGGTAACGGTGCATGGTGAAAGCCGTTATCATTTTTTACCGAAACGATAGCGCTATCGTGTACACGATAGTCTTCACCTTAAACTTGTGAAATTCACCGTAAGCGGTAGAAATCTTGGAAATTGTACTTATTTAAAATAAAAAATAAGGTGAAAAATTTGGAAGTGTTGTAGTACAGAAAAACAGCTCTGATTCAGTATCATCATTGTAAATTATTGATAGTTTATAATCGAAAAAATCGACTGCTGACGAAAAAAAAAACCGTCCGTATGATCCCCAAGGTATTTTTAGGTAGATTTCGAAGAAAAATCTACCTATTGTAGTCGTACCAGTAGTCTCACTTTTGAAAAATTTCTTCACAGTTATTCTTTTTATGACCCCTGGATCCCAAAACCACCATCAGTTCAAAAGTTTATATATATATATATATATATTATTTTCACTTCCTTGTGAACACGCTAGGAGCCGTATTTTTGAAAAATAATTGGTTTTGACTATTTAATAAAATATATGGGACTAAAATCTCGGTCGAGTTCGTTAATGGGGGAAATCGGACGAAGGGGGGGAAAATGGGGGGACTTTTTCGAAATCTGGTTTTTTGGCCATAACTCCCTTAATATTGCAACTAATGAAACGTAGTTTTCTCTGAGGGTCGTCTAACAGTACTACCTACAACTTTTCTTTGTAACATTTTTTGATCCCACCCTTAATGGTTGAATAAGGGTGTAAAAACAGGGTTTTGCACACAAAAAAATTCATAACTTGTGTCCTAGGGGTGTTATCGAGTTTTTTTGTTCTGTAATGCATTTGCCTCAATATTACCTACAACTTTTGTCTGAAAAAGTTTTTTGTCTTACGCACCGTTTAGGCAGGGGGTGGGGGGTTGAATTTTCAAAACGTCATAACTCACTTATTTGGTGAGATATTGAGTTTATTCTTTTTGCTATGAGTTTCAACTATGAGTATCTACAACTTTTGTCTGAAAAAGTTTTTTGTAAAATCACTTTCATTTTCTGTCATGGTGGGGGGGGGGGGGGGGGGGTGAAATTTCAAAACTCAATTCCTGCGTTGTTATTGTAGAGAATGCTTTTGGGTCAACTTAAAATCTTCTTAACAGTCTTTCTAAATGATTTTAGACTGCTTTTAGAGGATGGAAGTAATCTTCGAAATCTACCTACGCCTTTCGGGGCTGCCGAAAGGGATTTTTTTTATTATTCTTGCACTAGAGAGTGTGATAGACTACATAGTTTCTAGCAAGGCTAGGCGTTGAGTTTTCTTTGTAATCATCACTACGTTGAATTGAATTGCAGTGACGTACTGAGAAGGCGGAAGCAGGCGATACCAGTCGCCAAAAGGGCACCGAAAATAACGCTTTTCTTTTCTAGTGATAAGAGGTTCATGCAGAACTTTCGTATTCTCTTCCGAATGCTTCAGTGTAACGTACATTGAGATTTCAGTGTGCCACAGTGCCGCAACTAGGTAACACAGGATCAGAAGAACAGACCGGGTGGCGATCAAAACAAAATACCGCTAATTTTTTTCAGTTTTGTATTGCTGACTGGAAAATCTTAAGAATAGTACGGAGCTTGTCCTCAGTACCTGCACTCTTTTGTTTGAGCCTAACAGACAGGTTGTCCTAGCGGCCGCCATTTTCACTTTTTTTTTCAGTACCTAAGCTGTTCGTACAGCAATAACTCTCGTTCTTGTAATTTTCTCTCTACGTGGTGTTTGTTTGTTAAGGGCCACCATACATTCTCGACGAACTCCACCAAAACCACTGTGCGAAAGTAAATATTCGACAAAACTAATGTTTACATATTAGTGCTGCCGGAGACGGGTAATTGCAATATCATATTGGTTGTGTTTACTCTAAAAGCTAAACATAGTGTGCTATTTGAACGCGAAACGTACGAGTGAAAGTAGGACACTATGTTTAGCTTTTACAGGAGAAAAAGTAGAGACATGGTGTTGAAATTACCTACCCACTTCCGTAAGTGAAATAAAAATTATCAACATGTAACATGGCGGCGGTAAATATTACAAACATTTATCAAGCTTTTCTACTAAATGTGACGATAAAATCATACTGTTTTAGTCCGAAACGTTACAAAAAAATATTTCGCGTGAGGTAGTGTTGTGTTTTCGCGATCTGTCAAAAAAATATGTGGACTGGTAGTTGACTGTTTAAAACCGCTCCTGTGGGCTTATTACTCCATTTCATGCAAAAATACAACACTACCTCACGACAAAGAGTCTCAGGTTTACATCCCCCTATAAACACTTTTCACTCGCCCTGTAACTTCGGAGTAGGGCTTGAAGTACGTAGCATTGCGAACCAAATACGTGTATTCCACCTTAATAGGAGAAGTAATGTTGTCTTGTATGTTGTAGGTGTAAATATTCTGCCTTTCTTCTACCTACGCTGTTTCCTCTTAAATTCCTGTCATTAATAATTTAATTAATGTTTTAAACAATTTACCAGCTTAATTGAACCGCGATTTAAACATAAAAATCCTATCAGTTTCGAGGTTTATAATATTTTGGCAAATGAACTACAATAAGTGGGTGGGTACCTACTGTTTATTATTTATGTATAATTTAATGGGGTGATTCATGCTATCGTTTAAAAAAATGTAAATGAAACCACAACATTTCAAATTGCTTCTGGTTTTTCCCGTGCCACGGACGTACCTTTGAGGTGCCAAAATTAAATCTATATCTCTATAATATAATAAATAGATATTAACAGCTGAAACTCGGGTAAAACTATCCCATTGTGATAAGTGGACGAATGCGCACCGTAATGTGCTACGTGAGAGCGAGATAACGCTCGAAAACAAAACTAAATTCTGTATATTGTAAGTAAAGCGAAAGTAATACGGGAGAACATTTTTCCTCGTTATTTTAAATATGCTAATTCAACGGAACACCCAGAACGATTTTTTTAATTTAAGAGGACGCTATACCTGACGATGCATTTTTTGCCGCCCATAAGATTAACATTGCGAGCGGCGATTCATTTTCAAGGTTTACCCTTGGTTGGAAAGACACAAAATTTTGCCTGTACCTAGCCCTAACAATGTTCTAGGGAGTGTTCGAAGCAGATTTCCCAATTTCTCACTGGTTTCTTTTATTGCAACTGTTTTGCAAATGCTAGCATCGCATACCTCAGGAAAAGTGCTGTATCTCGAAAACCAGTAAAAATAAAGGGTCCGACAACAGTCGCACTAAACTTTCTCGCCCCATGTGATTTTTTTTTTTTTTTTTATTTCTTTGAGATTTTTTTGCGGGCGTAATTTTTAAGCAATCCAAAATCGGTTGAAAATGACCCAAGAGCATCTATCTGAGATCACTCCCACCAAGTTTCATGGCTGTCATTCTATTACTGTAGTCCCAAATGCGTTCCGACCATTCAAAAACGTGGTTTCTCATTCTCAACTCATTTTCGACACTTTTTTGACTACAACGGCCGTAATTTTGAAGATAACAAAATTATGTTCGATAGATGTTTAAGTTACATGGTTCTACACAAATTTACCAAATTTCATGACAATCGGTCAATAAATGTGAATGGCGCCGAAACGATCGAACTTTGGTCCAGAACGGCCGTAATTTTCAACCAATTCAATTTTAGTTGAAAATGACCTCGAAGCATCTATTTGTCAACACACATACCAATTTTCAGTGTTATAGATTGAAAAGTGTACCGTCGGCGCTTGTCTAAGTAACCAAAAACACGATTTTTGAATTATTTTGGCGGTTTTTTGACAATAGCGGCCGCAATTTTTGACCAATCAAAAAATCCTTGAAAATGTGTCTCGGCAGTAATTTTAGACAGGTCCATACCAAATTTCATCAAAATCGGATGAACGGTATAGGCGCTAGAGCACTGCACGGACTGACGGACGGACGGACGGACGGACGGACAGACTTTTTCCAGAAACCACTTTTTTGGACTCAGGGGACCCCCAGGATCATGGGAAACCCAAAATCTCAATTTCGAAATTTTGCACGAAAACAATACTTTCTCGCCATATATGGCTAGCGAGAAAGTAAAAAAATGGGAAATCTGCTTCGAACACTCCCTAGAACATTGTTAGGGCTAGGTACAGGCAAAATTTTGTGTCTTTCCAACCAAGGGTAAACCTTGAAAATGAATCGCCGCTCGCAATGTTAATCTTATGGGCGGCAAAAAATGCATCGTCAGGTGTAGCGGACCCTTAACTCTTGACCAATGGATCAGAACACCATAACACGCCACTTGAGAGTGCGATATAGCTACTATACGGCTGTGTCGTGCCAAAAATAAGAACTGTTTTCAATTATCATTCAGTGAACATTGCGGCATCGCACGAGTACGATGCAACTCGTATACGACACATCATTTCCATATCAAAATGTGCACTGCCAAAAAGAGGGGGGTAAAGGCAGAAAATGTTGGGGGGAGAAGGCAGAAAATGGAAATATAATTAACCCGTGCATTTTTGTGGGCTAATAGAACATCGTAACATGCCCCTTGAGGACGCGGTAACTCTGGTATCGCGCAGCTTCGACGCGTACGTGCTGCGTGAAAAGACCGCGCGCCCCGCTGAAGTTCCCGTCGTAGCTCCGTCGTCTGCCATTGGGGGCGTGACACTGGCGGACCGCCACCCCGAAAGCATTCAGGTAAGATTTCGCTGATCTTTTACTATACGTTCCAGGGAGCAAAACTTGAAGGCACTGTACCGCCTGGGAAATTGTATCAATCAAGACATTCGCAAGATGTTGGCTAAATATGCACCGCCATGTTGTAGCGTAAAGGTTTAAGATCACAGCTCGTTCTTGGTGCATTACTTAGTAGTGTTTCAAGATTTGGTTGGTAGGAGTAGGTACCTACTCGAAAATACACGTTCATACATACATACTTATTACTACGTTTTGTAAAATATCAATACATTATGTTTACTTCTGTGGTTAATTTTATTACCTTCCTTTTCTGGCAGCTTAGGACTCGTAGGTCCCCAATCTACAGACAATGCATTGTAGAAAAAATATTTTACATAGTTGCGCTAATGGCTACGTCATTTACCTGCTTAGGAAGATATGAATCCAAGGGTTTTAAACTTTAACATTTAAACTTTAACATTTTAACATTTGCTATCACTTGAGAAATTCTGGTGTACCTGCTTGACGTGTCACCGTGCATTTCCTCATGATCATCTCTAGAAGAACTGACTTGTATCAGGAAATTAATCACTGATACATGGTGGAAACTACCTTTGAACGTCAATCTTCTGTAAATATATTCCCCCTCCCGTTCTCCCTCCCAAAACTCCTTTACACTGCCATAAAAAATCAAAAATTCTACCAAACAGGTACATGATACTGACTAGACCCTCCGTGTTAAGTTCACATGGGGGTGACTGCACATCGCTCTATTTGACCGTTGTGGACTTGCTCTGTTGCAGGTTTTGCTGAACCTCCTGGCTGAGAACCGAATGCTGACTGTTGTGCAGTATGATAAAGTCATTGCCTACCTTCAGGGACGTCGAGAGCTGCAGATCAAAGTGGAGTTGGGTGACCCAGCTGCCACTAGTATTCCCCGTAAGTTTTTTAATTTCTGCACTACTGTACATGAAACTCGCTCAGGGGTTTTCATTGGTCTCAGAATGTTAAAGACATAAGACCGACTGAGGTCATAGGATGTTCTGAAATATATTATTTCTTTTTAGAAGCCGAAATTAACAGGCTGTGTGGTGCTTAAATTTGGACAAACTTTTTATTGGATCGTAAAATCACCACACAGCCTGTTAATTTCGGCCGTTCAAAAGACATATTATATTTCAGAATGTTGAAATATAGGTACATAGTAGGTACCTAAATACATCTCCAAAGACGGCCTGGGTCGTCATCACATCATCATCACCTATATCCCCATAAATGTTCGGTCGTAACAAAAACAATGAATATGTTTGTTTCAGCGACCGTGACCCCGGTAGGAGCCGTCCTCGGGATGGACAAGCAGCAAACTCTGCAGTCACGTATTCTCAGCATTCTGAATAACAAAGCCGCAGCTGCAACCAGTTCCCCTCCCGGGTCAGCAGCGGCTCCTGGCACGACAAAACCACCCCTCCTCACCGACCCCAGTGTGCAAAAAGCCCTCACAAGTCTCATGCAGGGAGACATACTGCGGAAACTGTCAGAGCCACGATAGTTGGCTATGGAGTAACATTGCGATTTCTTTCAAATAGGTAGGTAGGTTCCTTGTTTGACGGTGGTTAAACTTCTGTTGCCCGTTTTAGATACTTCGTACTTACCTTTACCTGGAAAGCAGCCTATTTATTGTACCTAAGAGAATCAGTGTGTCATTTGAATCCTCTTTTTTAATTATTTATAAAATGGGTCTACGTACATACTTGAATTTATTGTTATTTCCTGCTGCACTCTTTACTGTAGGTAAAATTCAAGGAAATACCAGCTGGTGAAGGTACTTAGTACCCTAGAAAATTCCAGGTTTGTAAAAATTCTTTAGAAGTAAAAAAGGGTGCCAAGTAGTATTTTTCTCATGGCTACTTATCCTTGGATTGCAGTAAAAAAAATTTTTCCAAAAATAGGTTTTTTAAATAAATGGCGCCAAAAATATTACACGTGGAAAAAGATTAGAAGATTAGACTCAGGACCTTGCTGCCACGTAAGTATATGTAAACAAACTTCTATCAATTAATCAATAAAAGAGAACAGCGATGATCAATTTAGAAGTACATGGTCATTAATGTAGTGTAAGTTAGCTGACTGATACCATTCAACACGTCTTCCATTCCTGCCTTTGCTCATGTTGGTGTCACGGTTCGTTTTTCGCTTTCCCCGGGGTCTGGTATTCCACGCACGCACTATGAGCCTTATACGGAACAAGGCGTATATCGACGGCCGATGGGTGGAGGGCCGGGAGAAGAAAACCTTTCAGGTTCTGAACCCTTCTGATGGCAGCGTGGTGGGTGTGGCGCCTGACCTGAGCGCAGAAGATGTTTCGGTGGCCATTTCAGCAGCCTCCGAAGCATTCCAGACCTGGAGACAGACGACCGGAAAGGAACGTGGAGCAATTCTACGGAAATGGTACAACCTTCTCAATGAAAACGCTGATGAGCTGGCGGACATCGTGTCTGCAGAGGCAGGGAAGCCAAAGACTGAAGCTCTGGGTGAGGTTTCGTATGCAAACTCGTTTGTAGAATGGTTCGCAGAGGAAGCACGGCGAATCGCGGGTGAAGTGGTTGAGAGCCCTACAAAAACCAAAGAGCTGGTGTTGGTCAAACAGCCCATAGGAGTTGTTGGTCTTATTACCCCCTGGAACTTCCCCATAGCGATGATCACACGAAAGGCGGGCGCTGCTCTCGCTGCAGGATGCACTTGCGTTGTAAAACCCGCTGAAGACACACCGCTGACGGCGCTTGCTGTCGCTGAGCTGGCTGCTCGGGCTGGGGTCCCTCGAGGTGTGTTCAATGTCGTCACAAGTGACCGCCCCAACGCTCCCGCTGTAGGAAAACTTCTCTGTCAGCACCGCGACGTCGCTGGCATCTCTTTCACCGGCTCCACAGAGGTGGGGAAAATTTTATACGGGCAGTGTGCAATGGGGGTGAAGCGTCTCGCCCTCGAGTTGGGGGGTAACGCCCCCTTCATCGTGTTTAGCAGCGCAGACCTCGACAAAGCAGCTGATGGAGCCATCGCGTCCAAGTTCCGGAATTGTGGTCAGACTTGCGTTAGTGCCAATCGCTTTTTCGTACAGAATGACGTAGTTGATGCTTTCCTGGAGAAACTGTTGGCTCGCGTTGACTCTCTATTGCCTGGGAAAACTCTTGGGCCACTAATCAATACTGCTCAGATGAATAAAGTGTCCAGTATCGTGCAAGATGCGGTAGGGAAGGGGGCGACAGTTGTTCGTGGAGGAAAACCCTTACCCGACTTGGGCAAGTTATTTTTCGCGCCCACTGTTCTGACAGGTATCACCCCGGATATGGCGGTTTATAACGAAGAAGTTTTTGGACCTGTCGTGACCATCATCCCCTTCGAGTCAGAGGCGGAGGCAGTGCGGCTTGCAAACGCAACAGACCGCGGGCTGGCAGGATATTTCTACAGTGAGAACGTGCGTCAGGCGTGGCGCGTTGCACGCCAGCTAGAAGTTGGCATGGTCGGCATCAACGAGGGGATTATTTCCACCGCCGAGGCGGCTTTCGGCGGCGTCAAGGAGTCAGGATTTGGTCGCGAAGGCTCTCACCATGGCATTGATGACTTTACCTATATCAAGTACATGTGCTTCGGTGGCCTGTAATATCCTAGCTAAGTAGTTTATAACCTAATACCTCGTACCTGCATAGGTACCTACCTACGTAACCTACCATTAGCACAATGTACCTACCTATATATTATAATATTATGTTTTAAAACTTTATCATATTATATTAAAAGACATTATTTATAGCCACTATGTCATTTTCTTGGTGTTGTTAAGCTTATCGGTAGAAAATATATAAAATAAAAAATAAAGCTATTGGGCTACTCGCACCTGCGGAATGAGGTTCGCAAAGTAACATGTGGACAATCAGTAATGGCGCCAAAATTTTTTAAAAAATCGTGGTTCGATAAATCTATTTTGTGATAATCGATTAGTGTTTGTTTTTGTTTTGGATCTTCCCCAAAAATCAAAAAGCAAAGAAGGAAGAAAAGTGCAAAAAAAGCCTCGTCACGTCTGTTTCTTATCAATTGTTCGTCCTTGTAGTTAAGTAGGTTCTTACCCAAGTCTACCTACTTATGATCCAGACACTTGTGTCGGGATTGCTGCGTCTGGGTAGCCGCTCCGTAGTGACACAAAACCAGGTTGGTTTCAAACGGTTGTTACCTTCCAGAGCATTAATTATTGCCTACTTACGTAACCCCATACCTCCCATTTCTTGAAACTGAGAGTTCCTTATTATTTTCAGGGAATGGCGCCGTTACACATCGTTGATATTCCAACAGAGAAGGCGACGTTTGCACTAGGCTGTTTCTGGGGCCCCGACTCACTGTTCGGGGCTACGCCCGGTGTCATCCGCACTCGTGTGGGGTTCACGGGGGGCTCGAAGGCAGCCCCTACGTATAAGAACCTCGGCGACCATACTGAAGCCATTCAAATTGATTTTGACCCGAAAGAAGTCACGTATGAGCGACTGTTGGAACTCTATTGGACCAATCATGACCCCACTGCTCGCTGCACTCGTCAGGTATGCGGTGACTGAAGGTGCAATGCTGTTGTTCTTAATCATAATTTTCTAAAGAGACTGAAATATAATGGCTGACTGATCTGAGCTAGCTTGCAGAGGCACCTACAAGGTAACATTATCTGGGGACCTACAGTTTTGTCCGGGTTCCGAATCATCATAGGGACATGAACTAGGTAAGGAATGGATACTGAGCTGACAACTTTTCTTTCAGTACACTTCAATCATTTTCTACCACAGTCCCGAGCAGAAGTCGCTAGCTGAAAAAACCCTGAAGGAGCAGCAAGCTAAGGCCAAGGCCCCGGTTGTCACTACAGTGGTGCCTGCATCCGAGTTCTACGACGCCGAAGAGTAAGTTTTTCCAGGCTTCTCCCAATAGGGCCCATTTATTCGCAATCTCAGTTTCCTTATTATTTTGATGTTTTAAAGCTGCACACTCACAAAAAAACTCCTCGCTCAAGGAGGTCCTTTTACCTTCTTACATTTTTTTGTGAACCACTATTTCAGCTACCACCAGAAGTACCGTCTTCAGCAGTACCCCGAGCTAATGTCTGCGCTGGGTCTGCGTCGCGACACCGCACAGCTCACCGCGTCCCACGTGGCTGCGCGTCTCAACGGCTACGTGGTTGGTGCGGGCGGAGTTGCCCAGTTCGAAGCCGAAGCCGACAAGCTCGGCCTCTCGGAGCCCGTCAAGGCCCAAGTCCGTCGACTGGTCACCAAGTTCGAGGGTCACGGTCTGTTCTGCTGAAGTGCTGCTCAACGTGTCATCCTCGCCCGAAATCAGGTGAGATGGCCTGCTTTTCTATGTTAGTTTATTTACTTTTAATGTCCATTACGGTTTTTCGGGAAAGGGTTTTTATTATTATTTATTATTGTTTCACATAATGAATGTGCAAACCGACATACGAGTTGTTTTATCTGCCTGTGGGATGAAGTAGGTACCTAGTAAAATGGATTTACTTGAGTAGGTATCTACTTAAAATTTACTTAGCACAGTCCCAAAAGTAATACCTCTTTATATCTGGGGTGTTCGCACGGCCATTGGTGGCTCCTAGGCTGCTCTAAAAGCTAAACATAGAGTGCTACACGAAGCCATATTTTTTCGCTTACATACTTGACTTACGAAGGTCGCCATTACGATTACAACAGGCGAGAATTTAATACGAAACAATTGCAAACAATTTGTGATAACTTTTCTATGATAGGTACATCACGTTTATTATTTTTATTTAGTCTATCTGCTAATTTTATTGTACTGTGCTCTCCCCATCGACGGTGGATTTTAAATTTGATTTGTCGGATTAATGAAATATGGATGAACTGTGGATATAATTTCTGTTTTGTCTATTGAAATATATATGTGCCTACGCTGTTTTCCTGTCTAGATCGTAGGGATGATCGCCTTCAGACCAACTCCTATACTGGAAGCTTAGGTTCTTATGTTAGGGTTGGTGGTTGTCTTTAAAGGACCGATAAGAGCCAGGTCACACCGGTTCGATCCCGAGCCTATCGAAGTTTTTCCGATATCGAGGCAAAGGAACATGAAGGTCTGTAGTAAAAATCAAAATTTAATTGCTACATTTCAGTTATTTACAAATCTTAAAAACATTGTTTCCTATGTACATGATTGCACATTTAAGGGTGGTAACTATGAGTAGATTCCGAGACTAAAGGGTACCTATCTATACCTAAATAGTCGTAAATAGCTACATAAGCATTGCCCCTTGAACAATAAGATAAATTTCATAAATATTCCACGCATAAGTGTAGCTTAAGAGGACGCTATACCTGACGATGCATTTTTTGCCGCCCATAAGACCCTAACAATGTTCTAGGGAGCGTTCGAATCAGATTTCCAAATTTCTCACTGGTTTCTTTTATTGCAACTGTTTTGCAAGTGCTAGCATCGCATGCCTCAAGAAAAGTGCTGTATCTCGAAAACCAGTAAATAAATGGGAAATCTGCTTCGAACACTCCCTAGAACATTGTTAGGGCTAGGTACAGGCAAAATTTTGTGTCTTTCCAACCAAGGGTAAACCTTGAAAATGAATCGCCGCTCGCAATGTTAATCTTATGGGCGGCAAAAAATGCACCGTCAGGTATAGCGGACCCTTAAGTGATGAGGCAAACCGTCCTCTAAACTCTAAACCATGCGTTAACACTTGCAGTAAGCTAAACAAGTGCTTGAAATATTGATACAAGTTATCGTTAAGTGGGATTGATGAAACCCATCCTGAGCGCTACTCCTGGGTTTACGCTGTGTTATTCTATTGTGTCGCCTAAAAGTTAACTTTAGCGTTATCCCTCTGAATTGAAGCGTTTGTGCTTATAGTCAACCTGTAGGTGACACTAGTATAGACTTAAAGAACGCATAGGTTCCACATATTGCATACCCATTTATTTATATGTGTTTAGATTGAACTAAAGCTGGCCACATACGTCATGAAATGGAGGGGCTGGAGTGGCAAATCAGGGATAACGGGTCCCCACACACAAACTGGCATCCCTCCCCATATGTCTAGGGATGCCAACCAGAACAGCCGTCCAAAGCGTATGTGGCCAGCGTATTTTTTTTACAAATAATAATTAGTCCCGTGACGTCCCCAGAGTGGACGAAACTGGCGCCCAACGTGCGGCTTCTCACATATTCACACATTTGTAGACAAATTGTGGCAGTGAAAGTGGCAATTTCTTTGGTGTCCTGGACTAATCCCCCTAATGCTAGCCATATACTACTGAATATATTATGAACAAAATAGCTGACAAAAGAGTACAATTTGATGACTGAATTATTCGTATCTTGAATAAGAGTAACGACACCCACTGCTCTCAAAAAGAAACATAATTTCCAAAATTATATACTTTGTTCAGACCAAGAAGTACGGTCACATTGATCTAAAAAACATTTAGCAACGATAAATCACATTTGTATACGTGACAACAGTTCCTGAGGTCGAACACAGGTTCGTATTTGGAAGGACAGGATTTTGAAAAACTGTTTGATTGGACCTTGAACCCGGTAGTGATTGTGAAGGCTCCATTACCCGAGATACGAAAGCCGAGTCAGTTGAGAAAGTTAGCAATTAACGGGCTATATTCTATGGTTTAACCACGATAACCTTGTACTTGTTCAAATCTCTCTCTAATGTCTTTGTGTGAGAAGGACACAATTTTCAGATCTTCTAAAAACTCTAAAAAATAAAAGAAGGTTGAATTTTGTAAGATGACCCTATAAGAACTATGTACTACACACTCCAGCAGGTGTATTCCCTTTCTCGAACGCCAGAAAACCCACTCAACTAGCACCTTCAAAATTTATTGTAAGAAGAACTGTTCTCCATATATTGCATCATGGTGTGCCTTATCTTCTTACAATAATTTTTGAAGATGTTAGTTGAGTGGGTTTTCTGGCGTTTGAGAAAGGGAATACACCTGCTGAAGGATCTTCTTAGCCTGTGTATTTTGAGTCTTTAGATAACCCGAAAATCGTTTCTTTCTCAAACAAAGTGTCTGTTTTCGTAGACATTAGGGAGAGATTTCAACAAGTTCGAGGCTCTATTGTCCTAATAAGAAGACAGACACTTTGTTTGAGAAAGAAACAGTGTTCTTGTCTTCTTAAATAACTGGCTATGAAGACTGTTGGAGTGTATAACCACACAGTTGTTACTGGGCCATCTTACCGTCCTTTTTTTCGTAAGGTGACCCTTCTCTTATTCACTAGGACCCTCTTCTTAGCATGTTATTTAAGAAGACAAGAACATTGTTTCTTTCTCAAAGTGTCTGTCTTCTTAGGATAATAGAGACAGGTCTGTGCTCAAGTTGGCTTCATCTTAGTCATTCGTTGTTATAGGTTGACCATTTAATCAAAGAACCAGAATAGCCAGTTCAAAGTTAACTTTTTCAGCTTATATCCGGTTTTCTGTCTCGTGTGCCAGTGCCTTTAGACTGGGAAATAAGATCACACTTCGCAGACAAAGTACGTCTCGAAAGAGCAGGGTGAGTCGTTCCACTTGAGGCCCTTGCCGTCTCGGTTCCACAGTTCGAGACAGTGCTCTTCCTCCCCGTTCTCGTATCGGAAGTTGTTGGGCTCCCCCGTGTTCCAGTTTGTAAATGTGACGGGCCGTCCCGTGGACATCCAGAAAAAGTTCCCCTCCTCCGCCTGGTCAGTGCCTGATGTCCAGAAATGCTCGTGCCCCAAACCTGTTGACCAAAAAAGATGTCTTTTAATAGCTGTTATAAGACCAAACATACATTCGCTATTTGTTTACGTTTTTTTCTGCACTATTGGATATTTAAATGTTCTGAAATATAATCTGTATTTTTAACGGCAGAAATTAACAGGCTGTGTTGTGATTTTACGATAGGTTAATTTTTTTTGTTGTCACACAGCCTGTTAATTTCGGCCATAAGGACATATTATATTTCAGAGCATTTAAATATCCAATAGTAGCCTCATAAAGTTTGCAGAAAAAACGTAAACAAATAGCGAATGCATGCTCGGCCTTAAGGGTCACCACACAATCCGTTTATGTTTTTCCAACAGTATCGAATTTCTGACGTAAAAAAACATACCTATATAGGTATTTCAGAAAAAAAATTGGTTCTCGATAACTATCAAGGACATTTTCACTTTTAGTCCTCCCATGGATTTGCGAAATCTCCAATTGATCGTGGCCAGCATACCTGTTTAGGCATGACCTCGTCTCCTTCCTTGATAAATGTTACGTTCCGATTGTATAATGTGTACCTAATCGTACCTTATTTATAGGTTTTAAACGGTTCAGCGGTTTGACACTGTTGACATATAAAATTTTGGGTCAACCCACAAAATTACAAGAGAAAAATTTTATATTGACAGATAGTAGGTCAAACACAGGACTTGTAATCGGAGGGTCACGGGTTCGAATCCTGGTAGCGCAGATTTTTTGTTGGGAGCATGGATGTTAGTGGTCTCAGTAACCGTCTTTGGTTAATTGTTGCGATAACATGTTTGATAATGGTAAATATCAAGAATTGTGTCCTGCCTTTACCTGTGGGCATACTGCTCTGTTTGGAGCTGGATGTATAAGATAATCCAATAACAACAGCAAATACTTCATACTGGAGGCATTTCAGGGTGACCTATTCAAGTCACCTCCCTCGAAAGAATGCTGTTTGTTGACGTTGAGAAAAGTGAAAAAAAAAGTAAAAAATTGATCGATCAGAAAATGGAAATTAAAAACCATTCTGGTGCCACGTCTATGCCTTAAAATAACCTAAGTGCATACCTACTATAGTTTTGGGTAACTTACCGAAGTCCCTTATGTGTTTCTCCAATTTGTCGTTCTCCTCTTGGCTGGCCAGGCTTGCGAGATGCATCCCGTGATATCTGCAGTACTGCGCCGCCCTATACCAATTCGCCTGAAACAGTCAAGGTTTTTAGGTATTAGAGGTATCTCCTACCTTCTTTAAGAATAGAAAAAAAAAGTCAAGGCATTGATTCGAACTGGGGATTTGTAAGTATCTCTCAATATCATGCTAGAACCTTCCCCTAGGTTGGATCATAGGCGTAGCAAGGGGGGAAGCCGTTTAGCCACCCCCAGGATTTTTCTGACCTACACATAACGTCACATAAAGTCATACCTACCCCCCAGGTGAGGAGAAGGTCTGGGGGCTTAGCCCCCCCCCCCCCCCCCAGGGGTTTGGTCCTGCTACGCCCATGGGTGGGATCCTTCTGTTCTCGCCTTCTTCAGACCTAGTATGCTCTCCGCGTTCGCCATCCTACTTCGTGCAATAAAAAAACGGCGGATGTTTAACGGTTGGTCGGCACCTTTGGCATTTAGTCGTATCAAAGCCACCTAAAGGTGCTTAATTAAGACGTGCGGTGGTCAATGTCATTTGGTAATCCAATCATCAATTAACTCGACTGTTAACAATGGAGGGAGGCTCGCAGGTTGTCGCCGTAAGGCTCAGGCACGTCCCGACACCATGCGGCCGCACCTGATGTAATCCTTCCGACCAACCCGCAGCTATTGTACCTTCTACCCACGCTGCCTTTCCCAGAGGCTGGATTTCACCACTTATAGTGTGCTCTATAGCGTTATCGAATTTATGTTTAGCTTATGACAAGTGATATTGCAAGGAAACAAGTGCAATCGCAAGACATCCTTGGCTACTGGTTTGCCCTATTGATTTTGTTTTCAATTTTTTTTTTTATTTGTTATTACCTTGAAAAAGATACCCAAGTAGTATCTCTTCTCTCCGAGCTTGAGAAGTGGCATGGACCATCTGTTTGGCGGTGGACTGACCCCCTCGTCTAAGCAGTTGCTGCTGGTGCACTCTCCTGCAATCAAAATAATAGTTGTCAAGCACAAACACATATATTGTCGAAAAAACGAATTAATGGCCACAATGGTGGTTACCAGTTACCACCACCTTCGGAAGAGCTCGGGGTGGCTCGGGGTTTTTGCCAGCCTTTCATTGGCTGCACTGCACTGTCCACTGCAGCACGAAGGGGATTTGCTACCTGGAAGGGGAACTTGTCTCGGAATGCCTCCCTTCAAAGTGGCCATTAGTGATGCACGAAAATTTCTTGTCTTGCTTTTGTTCTTGCATTTCTTGCATGCAAGAACAAGAACAAGAACAAGAGTCGATTCTGGCTGCAAGAACAAGAAGTGACTTGCAAGAACAAGAACTCTTGCAAGAGTTCTCGCAAGAGCCTTGCATAAACCCAGGCAGTTTTTTTCAAAGCTTCATTCATGGATTGCAGTCCATATTTTGTACGAAAAACTCTGCAGACTATGCGACGATAGATTGCACTTGACATGGCCGTTCGGTAGGCTAAAAACCACATTATAACCGCAGAAAATTCCATTTTTATGCAAGAAATTGCAAGAGTCTCGCAGCAAGAACAAGAACAAGAGCAAAAAGTGATTTTTACTGCAAGAACAAGAGCAAGAGTTGCTTTGCGAGAACAAGAACAAGAAATGCCGTTTCTTGTTCTTGTTCTTGCATTGTGCATCACTAGTGGCCATTAATTCATTTTGACAAAAAGACATTTTGTGCACCACTGAGCAGATTTTAGACACCACCTTTCTTTGGACAAAGCATGTGACCCTCGAGTTTAAAGTTTTTGTACATACAGACGTGTTCGTCTCGAAGGCTAAGTCCTACCTACCTGTACTAAAGCTCGAATACGGTGTTCATAAAATCTTTCTCAGAAACTTGTTTTTAAGTTTAATTTGGCTGCAATTGGTTCAGAAAGCCCCAGGGTCGTCCCCGCCCTACCTGCTTTTGGCACGGTTAAATCTAATTAGGAATTTTTCCAGCTTGTACCTACAGTTAAGAGTCCCTTCAAATAGGAGTCCATGCTGGTCCTACAATAGTATCTCCATTATAGGGAAATCAAATTTTTATTCCCAACGAAAAGTTGGGTTATCGAGTAGTACCTAGCTTGACGCATAAATGTTTCAAAAATCCTGTCTCACAGACGAATCAAGGGAAGTTTGCTGTGGAAAACATAAAATATTAGAAAGGGTTTGAACACAAGTCTGCCGAAATAAGCTCCTTCTTTGAATCTACTCTTAAGGGCGTCCATGCATTCGTGTCTGAAATTAACAGTCCATGTTGTGATTTTACGATCAAGTGACTTCTGTCAACAAAAAATTTGTCCAAAAATAACCGATCATAAAATCACAACACAGCCTGTTAATTTCGGCCGTTAAAAAGACATACTTCAGTTAAATATCCAATAGTTCTCTCATAAAATGTGCAGAAAAAATGTAAACAAACACGACTGTGTAGACGCGCCCTTGACAATAGAGTTACAGCTAAAACTTCTGAAATAAGTAATGTCCGTTGAATGTACTCTTAAGGCAAGTACGCCCAAATAATTTCACCTTGTGAAGTTGAAGGCGTTCTTGAATCCTACAGTTGATGATGATCAAGATAAATGGACTTTTGTCTTCATATGAGTAGGTGGGTCCCATGTTTGCCGTTTTTGCGCTATTCGAATGTACCTAAGGTATGGACCTACCCAGTGCCCTTCAGGAGAGCTACACCTTAACCTTGTACTTTTACTTATTGTATATTTTTATGTTATTTAAAAAATGTGTAAAGGTACAATGCGTACCTGTGTAGGCTGGCACCCGCTGTCTTTGTTTCATAAATCTCGCTATGATTGATCATTAAGGACGTCTACGCAGTCGTGTTTGTTTACGTTTTTTTTTCTACACACTTTATGAGGAAACAGTTGGATATTTAAATGCTATGAAATATAATATGTCTTTCTAACGGCCGAAATTAACAGGCTATGTGGTGATTTTACGATTGAGGACAAATTTTTTTGTTGACGAAAGTCACTCGATCGTAAAATCACCTCACAGCCTGTTCGAACTTCAAACTTTTTGAGAAAACTATTGGATATTTTAATATTCTAAAATATAATATGTCTTGTCTTTTTAACGTCATTACTCATTACTCATGAGGCTGTGTTGTGATTTTACGATCGAGTGATTTTTGTCACCAAAAAAATTGTCCAAAATTAACCGATCGTGAAATCACAACATAGCCTCGTGAGTAATGACGTTAAAAAGACATATTATATTTCAGAAAATTTAAATATCCAATAGTTTTCTCACAAAGTTTGAAATCCAAGCGTACCTATAGGAGTTATTTTTTTGTCAGCTCCATTAGGACAGATGGAGAAACTAGATACTGTAATTATTACATGTATATGTAATTATGACTAATTTCATTACGTAATTATTAGTTGTGGCGACTGGTCGAGTGATAGAGAGTGCAAAGAGGTCCCTGATAAATAACTTCGGGTTATCTACCCACTCGTGTCTACAAAATATTAAAGGTCCAGGTAGCCCTTGGGGTAATATTGGTCACGATGGATGATTTTATAATGGTAAAATGATAGGGCATGGATTAAGCATCACTTTTGTATAATTACCAATGCCTTGCAAATTGAGCGGAAAATCGGCTGCTGCCAAGAGGGTAATGATGCCCACCCATGGCTATCGCTACCTGTGCTACTCTGAATTTTTTTCTCTATTTTTTTTCCCTTATCTGCTACAAGACGGAAAAATAAATTTTTTGGAGGTTTGGGTAATAAAAAACTCAGTACCTGGGGTTCTAAATTTTTGGTTTCTCATACGAGCTGGGGGTGAAATATCACATTATTTTCCGTTGATAATCTGTGAAGTATAGTGAGTTGCGTGCGAGGGGATGAAGCGAGGGGTTAACCACTCCAGAAATCTCGTTGGGAATCTCAGGCAATCATTGGAAATCTTTATGAAATCTTAGGGAATCTTGGAAATTTCTGGAGTAATTAACCCTTCGGCGGGGTGCATCTTTCCATGAATCTCGTTGAGAATCTCAGGAAATCACAAGTAATCTCTTGGAGTGGTTAACCCCTTGGGATGAAGGATGATAGAGCTATGCTTTGAATGTGCTGATCACGAATCCATGATCAGACTGATTTGTGATCGTCCTAGGTTGGTATGAATGAAAGCGTGTGTTGCAGGCTGTACGCAGTATTATGGACTGACCACTGGTCGATGGTCGTGCGTCCTTTCCTCTCTCTTGTCGCTGATTTATTGTAGAAAGGAAATCTGAAGAAGTGAATGCCTTGTATACCTATCTTGCGGCCATTTCGTGGGAAATAGATTGGGCTATCTAGTGTCAGAACTGCAGGGTAGTATAGTCATGTGATGGGATAGTATTCCTCCAGAATCTATATAGATTACTCGGCTGTTTTCTCGAAATCATAGCTAAGAAAATTCGTACCGGTGTTGGCTGGTGCCTTATGGTCTTTTGATGGCCCCGTTAGCGACGCCTTCTCCTTCGGCAGCTGAAAAGCACATTCGAGGGTAGGCACTACGCTGAGCACCACAGCTAGACCGATAAACACAGGGGCCCACATTGTCAGCGATGCTCACTTCACAGAATCAGCACTAATAGTCACTGGTCGGCGGTACTGAAATCTCAAGGTACGAAGTCCTAGCCCCGTCCGTTCACGCCCTGTCCGCAGAAAGTGACCAGTGACACACAATCCACAAAAAGTATCAGATCCACATCCGCGGAGGGTCTTATTCCATGTTACAGACGCCCCAGTGTCGGATGACGGGATTCACTGTACAGAGTTCCGTATTTTAGGAAAAAAGACACTATCCAGCTGATGAGGCAGCACCAGACTGAGTAGTGCTTTGCTGGCAGACTGGAGGGGCGTGGTCGTGGGTGTGCTGGGAGTTGGACCTTGCCTGACCGTGGCAGTCAAGGGCCGGTGCAGAAGACGTTGGCCATGCCCGTCAGCCTGCCATTGTTTCCCGCAGTTCGGGGGTCACAGTTTCGTGCTATACCTGACGATGTTTAGCCTAAAGGAATTTATTGTTATTATGGCCCTCACAAGGTTTTATAGTGGAGTAAACTTGGGGCTGGTTGACAGCCTCGATAGCCGAGTGGTCGAGCGGTTCGATTCCGACCCTATCAAAGTTTTTCTGATTTCGTACTAACACTATGGCTTTGCACGATGGGTTACAGCCAGCAGCCACCCTGGAAAAACTGCAGTAGATACGGCCTGTGATACGGCTAATCCAGAAGTCTCGAACGATTATCACTACTACAGAACTGAGACCTTTGATTCAGAGTTATACGATGAGTTGCGAATCTAGTATACATACTTCGTTTCGTAGGTACTCCTAAAGTCAATAATAAGGTACAGAGGGCACAGTTACCATTCAGTCGAGGAAGAAAGCCTTTGTCTGGTGTCTGGAACCTATAGCTCTCAGCTATAAGCTGTTTATGTTCGGAATTTTCGTGAGGTCGGCGCTCCTCTACTGTTATTGCTCTCTTTGTGACGCAAACCTTGATTCGGCTCAAGAAGAAAACAAATTCGTTCTTCCTGGCGTCCTGACCTTCAGGTAGCCCGAGGGCGGCTTGTGTTTGTTAAGTACCTACGTCGACTCGTATGCAGTTACGAAATGACTCGCATGAAGTGTTATATTTTGTGTCTTGATGACCTAACCGTGGTCCCTGTGCCTTGTTTCCGGTCCAGACGGCCACCGGCATACCTTACTGAAATAGCGCGGGCGGCCAATGGCAATCTCACATTGGCTGATTCCGATTCTTCGCAACATGAACAATCCGGCCAAGGGCGAGCAGAACTGCCGTGAACATAAAGAATGTAACATACTCCTGTACATTTGGACACGCCTGATGTAGAATCGAGGGGTGGGCGGGGGGGGGGGGGAGGGGGGGGTGCATGCCGATCGGAAGAACTTGGATAGGGTCAGGAATATCAGGATCGAACCGGTGTGACCCGGTTCTCACTGTTCCTCAGAAGATAACCGAGTGGTCTATCGGGGGTGTGCACGCCTGACGTACCCACGAACCAAATTTCAAGACTGCCAACTGTTCTTAGGACGCTGTAAGACTTAACCGCAACAAATGGACACTTTTCCTCGGGTTATGCTCCAGACCCATGCTTGGAGCATGTTTGTGTGTCATGCCTGTAATGGGTACCTAGGTATGTGTGCGGTGAAGCGGTTGAGTGGCGTTAACGCGTGTCGGTGTGAAGGCCGGGCAGACCGGAAGGACGGACTCTAGAGAAAGTGGACGCATCGCATCTCGGGCTGGAGGCTGGGAAGGCATGCTGCCATGTCCCTATAGCCTCGTATCGTACTCGAATTACCAGCAATTTCAATTTTTTTTTTTTTTTTTTTTTTTTTACGTTTTGTTGACCTTGTCCCACCAAAAATAGGTGGAACTAAAGTATGAAACGCCTGGTTGTCCAGTTAAATTACAAATTTAGAAATTCCTCTAAACTATAAAAAATATTTTCAAGTAAATATGATTTTAGCAATTTTTTAAAAATCGTTAAACTTTCTTCAGATTTAATTTCAACCGGGAGTGCGTTATATAGACGAACACCTAAAATCGGAGGACTGTTCAAACGAAGGGAGGTAGCAAATTTGCCTACATGTATATTTGAACACGACCGAGTTTTATAAGAGTGAAAGTTTGAATTAAGAGGGAAGTGTTCTGGGTGTTCGCGAACAAATAATAATACCTGATAAATGAAAACACAAGGAGCAGGGAGAATAGAGAATTTCTGAAAAAGTGACCTGCAAGAAGTACGCGGTGGCACTTTAGCCATGATTCTTATGCATCTCTTTTGAATTTTTAAAATTGGCTCAATATTCTGTTTGACACCTCCCCAGAAAAGTATTCCGTAACTTAGAATTGAATGAAAGTAGGCAAAGTAAGTGATGCGTGCGATATACGGAGAACACGAGTTACAAATTATTCTTTGAGTAAAACAAACAGAAGCGAGTTTAGACCGAAGGTTTTGCGAATGCTGATGCCAATTTAGGTGTTCATCTAGCTGGACACCTAAAAATCGTGAAGACGTCTCAAAAGCAATGTCATTGTTGTTTAATTGAAGAAGGGGCCGAATTCGACTTCCTCGTAATGAAAAATTAATTGCATGTGTTTTTTGCACATTTACAGACATTTTATTATGATTGAAGTAAGCCACGAGGTTATCTAGACTTTCTTGAGCAATCTGTTGAAGGTCTGAAAAATTTTTATGGTGGAAAATTGCATTCGAATCGTCGGCATATAGAACAGCTTTTGCGAAAAGAGGATTCATGACGGTAGGTAAATCATTAATGTAAATTAAAAAGAGAAGTGGACCAAGAATACTACCTTGTGGAACACCGATTTTGATAGGTTTGAGGGAAGATAAAGTTTGGACAAGGGTATTTGAGGTTTTATCCAGTGTAGTGACTTCAACAGATTGCTGTCGATTTTTCAAATAAGAGCGAAACCAATTTAATGCCGTTCCCCTAACGCCAATGGAGAAAAGTTTCATAAGTAAAATATCGTGATCAACAGTATCAAAAGCTTTAGAAAGATCTAACAGAACTCCGGTGACATACTCTCCTTGATCTAGTGCAGAAATAATAGTTTCAGTAAAGTCTAAAATAGCTGACTCAGTGTTACGATCCGGTAAAAAGCCATGTTGATTTGAATTTATTATGTTATATTTTGTTACATAGAAAATCAGCTGCCTGTAAATTATTGATTCGTAAATTTTGGATAGCGCCGGTAAGATTGAAATTGGTCGATAATTAATAACATTGCTAGCTGCACCTTTACCTTTGTAAATGGGAACTACTCTGGCTATTTTCAATTCGTCTGGAAAAAGTCCGTGCTCAAAAGAAAAGTTTATCAAATTTTTTAGAACGGGAGCGAGTTCTGAAGCGCACTGTTTTAAAATTTTCACTGAAATTCCAGCAAGGTCAGGTGTTAGCTTATTTTTCAATTCCTTAATTATTTTACATACTTCCGATTCTGTGGTTAGCTCAAGAGTAAAAGAGTATGCTACATGGTTAATTATTTGAGGGGCAGGGCCTACTGGAAGTTGTGAAACAAGCGAAGCAGCAATGGACGTAAAGTAGTTATTGACATGTTCAGATAAAAGTAATTCATTTGGAAAAGGTTGGCCATTGTCTTGAAGAATTTTTGTAATTTTGGCTAAGGGTGGTGTGATTTGACAAGTCTCACTGCGAACAATTTGCCATATTGCTTTTGATTTGCTTTGAGACGAAAGGATAAACTCATCATTGGATAGTTTTTTCGCAAGACTAATAGTTTTTTTGTATATTTTTTTATATTTCCGGTAGAGAGAACAAATTTCATTCGTATTATTAAATTTTCGGAGGCGGTGGAGTTCTTTAAGGCGTTTACTGCTTTTTTTAATTCCCGGAGTTACCCACGGTTTCCGAATACTTTCTGCACATTTTCGTTTTAGTGGGAAGTGTTGTTCAGAAAGAGAGGTAAATTTTTTATAGAAGGTAGAAAATTCTAAATTAGGGTTTAAATCAGATTCTTGCAGAGCTTGCTGAAAATTTTCTAATCTTTCGGAAGTAAAAGAACGAGTCCAAGATCGAATAATTTTAGTATTGAGATCTAGGCGAGGAATCTCCAACAAAATACCATAGTGATCCGAGAGTCCTAACTCAACAACAGACAATTTTTCTGAGCTTAAAAAGTTTGAGACCATATAATCAATGCATGTTGCAGAAGTTAATGTTTTTCTTGTAGGGGTAGAAACAAGAGACTCAAGGCCGTGAGTCGCAAAAAGGTCAAAGAGTTTACATTTGTAAGACGAATCAGTTAAACTATCTACATTAAAATCTCCACAAAGAATAATTTTGCACTGTTTCGTCCTAATTTGTGTCAATAGCTCATCTAAAGAGGTTAGAAAGAAATCAAAATCGCCTACAGTTCCTTTAGGGGATCTATAAATACTAATAATATAAATATTCGTTTCGGGAATAGATATCATTGCTGCTTCGAAAAGGGATTCTTTGCATTTAATAGAATGCGTTTTATATTGCAAATTGTTTTTAACAAAAATACAAGACCCTCCTCGAATTTTAACTGACCTACAAAAATGAGAGGCAATGCTGTAACCGGGAATGTTAATTTTATTTATTTCATTTTCCTTGCACCAATGTTCTGTGAAGCATAATATATCAAAATTTTGACCTGCCACGAGAATATCTAAGTCATTTATTTTATTTTTAAAGCACCTAATATTTTGAGAAAGAATATTAAGATTAGATGAACCTCGTGACTTTCGCGGATTATTATTATTGTTATTTGAAAGGAAAGAATTTGTAAAATGGGGGCATTGGAAATTAAATTTTGATAATGAAGGAAGGGACAAGGTCAACATAAAAAAGCCTTCAGGCCAGCGGCAACCTGTGAACATAAAACACGCTTCCCTCGGTGGTTGAGGTGCAGCCCGTGCCTCGTGTAGTGACTTCTGTTTAAGCCTTGGAGCGAAAATCGTGAAGCGTTAGGGAATCCCGCGACGATGCTGTCCACAACTCGGTTTGCTTTGTTGATGTCGCTGTTCTGGAACGGTTCATCGTAGCGATGCGGGGTTTCAACGAAGAAAACAGGATTGGGTACAACAGGGAGGACCGCACGAAGACGTTGCTCGTAGACTGGG
This sequence comes from Mesopsocus fuscifrons, assembly GCA_950004255.1. Lineage (NCBI taxonomy): Eukaryota > Metazoa > Arthropoda > Insecta > Psocodea > Mesopsocidae > Mesopsocus > Mesopsocus fuscifrons. The sequence continues at coordinate 19,368,746 of OX465377.1, forward strand.
AGATACTCTCGGCACCGGTTGGTTCCTCCAACGACGACGATGACATCTTCTGTAGAAGACCAGCTGGCAACTGACTTGATGAGGCCTGGAAAGTGCGATGCTGGAGCTCCGGGCATTAGTGTCGTCGTTACAGCTACCTGGGAACCCAGCGCCTCCTGTAGAAGATCTGCACAGCCTCGCGCTGGCCGAGTATACTTTAATCTCTCAGGATGAGCGAGCTTTTTCCGTTTCAAATGACATTTTGTCGGTGTTTTTGTTTGGTTTGGTTGTCACCAAGCTCACCCAGCCTTAGATTAGGCTAGAACCGAATCGGCGAATCATCCCCTCCACCATGCTCAAAATTGACCCAAACCAAAACCCCTGGCATTCCTCTTTTATGCCCCCATTAACCAACTGACCTTCCTCATCGTCCAATAACTGAAAGTTAGCGACGCGCTCGGAGCTCTCGGTTTGCTCGTCCCCCTCGAGGCCGGGGTTTGATCCCTGCAGGAAGTGTGAGGGTGCCTGCCGGGGGTGCGCGGCATGCGGGAACAACCGCTTCTGCAAGTACCGAGCCAGAATTTCCTGTGTGATCTTATTCTGCCGCTCCAAGTCACCTGCGCACAAGACAGGGTCGAGAGTCAGTCGAGGGCTTAGCGTTCTCTCAGAATCAGGAGCCAAATGGTAGCACTGATAAAAGTTATTTGCTTGATAAACCTCCTGGGTGAAAGGGGTGGTGGAAAATAGGGAGGAAAGTGAAGGATTTCTGATTAAGCGACGTTCTCCAAAATATCGAGAAGAAAACACTGCTACAGCTTCAGAAGCCAGATAGCTGAAGCGTCAAGGACACAGCTTGACAAACACCGGTGCCTGGAACAATAAAAGCCACGCCCGGACGAAAGAATACATGAAGCTAATCCTAATTAAGCTCCCGTGTGTCTCTGCTCAATCTCACGCCCTCCATACCTTGAGGCGTAGGCTCAGGCAGTGTTAAATGTGCGGCTTTACAACTTTCTCTAGGTTGAAGTCCAAATTAGATTCCCTTTGTGGGTTTCTTGGCACAATGATGCCCTCTGTGGTGCGAAGAGTGCTCTGTGTTCACTACCTACGACTAACCCAAGTGGTAGACCTCATATGATGCAACGCTTGTCGTTATATTCGAATTCCCCTCAAGTGGTTCAGTCTGGTGTCACCCTAGAGATGACTGCGGTTTTCCCGCCTCTTTTCGACCCGAAAAGGATTGATAGGCACATCTTCAGTTCTTCCATATCGTCGGATCATACAAGATGGCCTTCAAAGTGCCTGGGTTGAATCAATGGAGATCAATTGTGTCATCGCCTTATGGGCGGTCAGTCGAAGGTTGTCTAGTGATCAGGGATGAGCCTCAGTGCCGTTGTAACCTGACCCGACCTTGCCAGAAGTATTGTGGTAGGTTTGGATCATGTCACAGATCTGGCTCCGGTTTGTCCTGCGATGCAACAGAGGATCCCATTCACTTCCTCATAAAATCCCGAGAATCTGTCAAGCCTTGAACAAGATTACCTACTTGATCTGCGAATCCTGCTAGAAATTTTCTAGGTCTCTGCTCCGGGTTGGATACACAGATATTGTTTGCTGATTAATTCATTTGTGGTTTAGTAGTTTCTTCTATAAAACGAGTTCAAGGTTTCCATTCTGCGTACCTTTTGGCTCTCATTGATGTTAAACTCCGAAGGCTTGGGCGCTTTTTGAGACCTCTAGGAAAGTCTTAGGTATGACTTCTTGTGGTAGAGGGATAAAAAATTCCAAACCTTGACCCCCCCCCCCTTTTCTTTACAGCCAGGGTGAGACCACCCTCACGGCCTTCACCCTAGGAAGTAAGGGGAAGTGAGGGAAGTTTGGAACCCACCTAAAACTGTAGGTCCCCATCATGTACTAACATGATGGCTGGTAAGTATTTATTTTGTAATGCACTATGGGTAATTCTTCAAATGGTCTAGCTGCGGCTTCTCCCCCCTCCACTTTTCCGCTAACTAGTAGATCTTTATTAAACTCATGTCCTAGTGCAAAGTTCTTGACTGCGTGTCAAGGACGTTCTCAAAGAAATTCAGCTCATTTCGTTGTTGTTTGAGTGATAGATTGGCATTAGGCTTGATAGGATGGAGGCAATGATGGAATTGCAGCGTTGCTTCATGGGCCGGATGCTGTTAGATGCTAAAGCAGGTGCGGATCAAGGTTCTTAATAGCGATTGCCCAATACGGTCCATTTTCATTGGTCCATTGGAGTGAAGTCACGGATGCATTAGCTGCCCAATACCGATCAGAGGACGATCCACTTTCTATAGCGAGTTCGAACTCCGGTGGGTGAAGATTTTTTCTTTTAGATTTTTTGTTTGTCTTAGGTTGTGGATAGTAGAACAGTGCGTACCTAACTAATAACTATATAGGTATGGCTTAAACAGTACCGGAGATCATGTTGTAGGGATGTGAAAACCTCAAGGTAGTTATCTTCCCTATCGACGGAGTATTTTAGAATTGGGACCTATAACTCACAGAATTTATCGTTGTTTTCTATCAGTGTGCCTGTACCTGACTGGGTACTGTTACAAGATGTGATGGTCAAGATTGGTGATACTTTTCAGGTTATTCTATACTTCTATACCATTATAGAACTGGAGCAAGAGATTTTCTCTCAATTAGTGATAAAAAATGGACACTATCTAAATCGTGCTGTTCGATTGCAATCACGATTAAAATGAGAAATATGTGATGAGGGAAGATGAACTATATTGCATCTATACTCTTAAGGGTCCGCTATACCTAACGGTGCATTTTTTGCTGCCCATAAGATTAACATTGCGAGCGGCGATTCATTTTCAAGGTTTACCATTGGTTGGAAAGACCCAAAATTTTGCCTGTACCTATAGCCCTAACAATGTTCTAGGGAGTGTTCGAAGCAGATTTCCCAATTGCTCACTGCTTTTCGAGATACAGCACTTTTCTTGAGGTATGCGATGCTAGCATTTGCAAAACAGTTGCAATAAAAGAAACCAGTGAGAAATTGGGAAATCTGCTTCGAACACGACCTAGAACATTGTTAGGGCTAGGTACAGGCAAAATTTTGTGTCTTTCCAACCAAGGGTAAACCTTGAAAATGAATCGCCGCTCGCAATGTTAATCTTATGGGCGGCAAAAAATGCATCGTCAGGTATAGCGTCCTCTTAAGGGTTTCTCTGATGAGTAACGTTAAGAGATAACAAACTTCTTCGCTCAGTCAGACTTCGTGCTTCTTCGATGGAGTGGACTTCTCGCTACAGGAGTTTGGCTGATGTCACTGCATCCTTGTCATAAGCGGAAAATATTGCTTACGCCGGGGTTCGAACCTCGGAGGACATGAGTCCTCCTTAACTGCTCGGCCACTGAGACGCACACCCAATTGTAGATATAATTAGTAAGAGAATGATGCGGTTGCCACGCACGGCCCGCACCAGAAGATATCTTCTTTATTCTGCTAACTCATTCACCATTGGAGGTTCATGCGTTAAGAGGCATTACCCCATTAGGACTATACCTATATTGGTGCCTATACAACCTATACCTTCACCGCACCTGCGCCGCACGATCGCTCGATCCCTATCTGGACGTGTCCGTAGACCGCAGGAGAAATGAGACCTTCGACTCTTTTCAGGCCTTCTTTACCTCGCGAGATAATTGATGACTTGTCCCAGGTCGAATTCTTAATGAAGATCTAACTGTGAGGGTCGTTGTGAACCGAGCTCTGCTGAATTTCCCTTCTGATTGTCGGACTAGTGTCCAGAGTGGCGCGGGTTCTAATCTCGGTATAGGCAAGTTTTTTCGCTTATGGAGGTAACACTCCTGCTTAATCCTGTCCATAACGAGCGAACTCAACGGTCGTTATAGAGAGAGACTACTTGAGCTTGGGCTTTAGATATGGCTCAGACTTTTCCGAGTTCCAGTGCAGGGTTAGTTATTGATCGAGGTCTTCACCCTGATGATTGCCGATCAGTGATTGATCACTCAGTATTATGACAGTCAGACGAATGACGCCGCGACACCTGTTTAGGAGTAAGTGGCTACTGGCCGTTGTGCAACGCGTTACGCACTAAACCTGTACCTGAAGTCTGTAATCTGTGTACAGCTAACTAAGCTAACTATAGGTAGCGAACTATTCGTGAACCATGTCCCATTCATCCTGAAACTCTTGCGTCCTCATCTCATCACCATCACGCACAACTTCGGTATCTTCTCTTATGCTAGTCACATGCAATGCGTCCTGTAGGGAGGCGGCATCAGTCAGCTAGGTTCGGTGGGCCGAAATTTTTCTTCTTATAGAGTATCCATTTTTCTTAGGTATAGTGATCGGAGTCCACCAACAAAGTCCACCAACACACATACCGAAGGGATTTAAGCAGAATAAATTCTCCCAGGGAGTGATCATGGCTATGGTGCGGAAAAACTCCAGAGGGATTGGTTTCTTCGGGAGCGATCGACTCTGTAATGGCTAGGGACGGTATACAGTAGACCTTACAGGTTGCAGTGCCATGGGCTGCTCTTATAGCGGGTGATTCCTTCCTAGGCATTCATTGACCATATCCCACGAGCCTTGCATATGCCGACTGATTGTATAGAAAATTAGAAAAGCACCTGTAACTAGGTACACGCAATATTATTGTACAGGCGCTTGCCTTTGTGCCAATTAATGCAACAATCAGTTCTCACGCCGTCTATAGATTTGATTATTCACATAGAAGGCTATGTCTATACTCGTTATGGTGGCCTAAAGCCTCCTCCGTGCTTGAATGGGTAATCACAATTAGGTAAGTACCATATGGTACACGCACGTACAATGTAAGACCAGGCATCTATTGTCAATAAGAAAGCAGGTGCAACAAGTGTTGGTAGGTTCCTATTGTACAGGGGTACCAACTTGCGTGTACCCCGAGATGTTGGGATTATTTTCTCAGTGTATAGAAGGATTGCAAATAGTTCCTCGTGTCGTGCGGGTGGCGACAGCTGCTACCTACTTAGATTCCATAATCTATTTTCGTGAAAAATATGTATCGAAAAGCAAGGGCTATAGCTGTTGAGTGGAATGACGTTGCAATGCTGACGGAGCTCATGTGGAGGTGGCCGTCGGGAAATTCAGGGAAAAGCACTGATCTGCCTGGTTTTCCGAGGGGACTTTGTATAGAGGGGTCAAGGAATAGATTTCGGAAGATCTCGGAGACCGCTGGAGTCCTGGAAATCTCGAGCCTGGAGCCTCTGTTGTTCCTTGCGGGGCCCAAAGCCATCCGTTGCGGTCTGAACTTTGCATATACTTCTTCCCCAAATGACCCACCATATATGGGGCCTGTTTCATCCATCATATCCGTTCTCTTCGGTACCTGTGGCACATATGCACTTATCCGAGATTGATGGATATCGTATTGCTAAAGAGCAATCAATTACTGAGTGCCTAGGTGAGGTGCATCGTGCAAAATATGATCACGATCTACGACAAGCCTAGCGACAACGTACTATCATCATCAATTGGGAGAGGTTGGTAATCAAAGCACTCATGCACAATTGGAGCAGGCTAAATTGGTATAGCTAATCTGATTGCAGCCTGACGCTTTGCTGTACTTCTGAAGGGCAATGAGTCAATAATCATCGAACCTATACGAACATGAATGGTTCAGAATCGTAAAGATTTCTTTGTGGTGAAGTAGTTCGGTACCTGTACCTCGAGTCGAGTGGAAGGCAAGGTGTCCGGGCAAGATTCACCAGGGTCCGAAAAATTCTCCAAATATCGGGAGGAGATCCCTGGTCCTCTTGTTTCATAGCTTAGTGGCAAGTATATTGCGCTCAACCTGCCGGGGGCTTTTTTGACTTTCATAACTAGGACAGGTGCTCCTGTATGGTTTATTTTGGAGATTAGAAACAGTCCTCCAGGAGAAAGCCATCATGCAGTCGCACCTGTGCATGGTGGTGCGGTACAGATTCTGGCAATTGTAACATCGCCCGCTCATTTAAGATCTAATTACCCATTACCTATTCTCACCTTGCTCTTCTATGCAAGAGACGACCCGGCAAATCTAAAGGTACCTGCTAGGTATGTGACGGCCATGGCCACAGCCCAGCACGACGTCTGATCTCAGGTTCGGATATGACAGGCAGGTACCGACAGCACGTACAATACTGCTGCCCCAAATATAGTGCTCTCGTCTCTATATGGTTCGCACCTTGAACGAGAGCTCGCGACCTGCACCTTTTCTCGCATTAAATTATTTATGCGTGCGCTGAAGGTTTGTGGCCGCAGGTAGTTACACTCTCAGCCCTTAAGGCCGTACCTATGTGTACCTTCCGTACCTTTTGCTCCATTTATTGAACGGAATAGCCTTGATTATGTCTCTTGACATTACGTCTTCCTAGGCGCTGAAGAGCGAGCACACCGGTTCGTTCCCGATTCCATCAAAATTTTTCTGATGGCATTCTCCTCTGATATGTTCAGCATGTCAAGTGAAATGTTTATCGAGGCTGTGGTGTTTCGGAACCCACCTAAAACTGCAGGTCTCCTCTTGTACCAACACGATGGTTGCGGGAGCTGCTAGGCTTGTCCTTCTCGCTCCTACCTTGAACTTCACGTAAGGCCTCTGCGTAAGGTGCGACTCACCTAATCCTCTTCCTTCACCTTTTCGAGATAGTCCACATGTCTGTCCGTCGAGTGGTCACTATGAGAAGACGGACCTATTTAAGTATACCTACCTACTGGTTGTTAAAGGTCAGGCCTGGGCTCGAGGCAGTGTCAGATCTACCTCCGAATGCCAGGCCATATACATACCTGCATTCGTAACATAGGAACCGTGCATATATGTAGGAGGGTAGGTACGTATGTTCGTGACGCAATGCCTGTACCTACCCACACACTGTGCCATCTGAACCTTTTATTACGTCACTGGGGTGTCTACCCAGTTTACCCATCTTTCAATGACATTATTAATGCGAGTGGTTATACGGGATACGGTATGAAGATATTTTTATTAAGAGGACGCTATACCTGACGATGCATTTTTTGCCACCCATAAGATTAACATTGCGAGCGGCGATTCATTTTCAAGTTTTACCCTTGGTTGGAAAGACACAAAATTTTGCCTGTACCTAGCCCTAACAATGTTCTAGGGAGTGTTCGAAGCAGATTTCCCAATTTCTCACTGGTTTCTTTTATTGCAACTGTTTTGCAAATGCTAGCATCGCATACCTCAAGAAAAGTGCTGTATCTCGAAAACCAGTAAAAAATGGGAAATCTGCTTCGAACACTCCCTAGAACATTGTTAGGGCTAGGTACGGGCACAATTTTGTGTCTTTCCAACCAAGGGTAAACCTTGAAAATGAATCGCCGCTCGCAATGTTAATCTTATGGGCGGCAAAAAATGCATCGTCAGGTATAGCGTCCTCTTAATTCTTGGCTGCTTAAACAGTTCCATGGCACATTGTACCTATAAGTAGATTTTGGTATACCGCAGATCGACGGTGTAGTAGGTTTCAGAAAATCAGTTGGCAGCCACTGGCAACCAGTTTGATTTGGCGGGAATTTTGACAGCTATCTTCCCCTTCCTTCCCCTCTCTGTTTTCGGGTTCAAAAATCTCAGAATAGTTTGATTGAGACTTACCAGAGTCGAGCTTTGACGATGAGCGCAAGTTTTGGGCGCCGATGTGTCCTGCTGAACCCACCAACACCGCCACCAGCACCGTCAGAGTCCCCATCGCTCCAGTGCCTCTCATTTTGTCACTGTTCACTTTACTGTTTCACTGAGCACTGGGGATAGTAGATAGATAGTAGGTTATAGATCGGACGATCAAGTTGCTTCCCTATAGGTGAAGTGAATGTTGGGAAGAGTATAGGTAATGGCGGCATCCCCGGACGTACTGTGGTGGTGGGGAGGGATTCCCGCCATCCCTGAGTTGCCATTCCAGCCCCTCCATTCCAGGGTGCATCGTGTGGCCAGTTGGAGAATTACGGGCGATAGGGAGGGAAGAGTTGCACAAAGACTGCGACTGTATCCTAAGGGGGTGTGTCACTGAGAAACTCAAAATGAATTTATCTCAGCGTTCCTTCACCCTGACATGTACCTGGTCTTGGGCATCGCACGGTCCTTCTTATACAGTAGGTATAGGTACCTACCTACCTATCTATAGGGATCAGGGTGGATTTCTCTATGGGTAGGTCCCCTAAAATTACACAATAGTGTTACCCTACTGAAAAAGAAAGTGGGTGCCTTTCACCATCCTGCCGATAGGGCCCTTATCACTAACGACTTCTATCGGCAAGATAAACTTTTCTGCTACTTGTTCCTGTTCCTGGGCAACAACAAATGAGGCTATAGGGAAGCAACTATATAGAGACCCACCAAAATAAAACAGAAAAAAAAACACCGTCGTAAAAAACAGTGTTGACCACACCTGACCGGGACGCGGCACTGGAAATGCTATCACTGCTACTGAGCCACCCAGGCTTAGCTACAAGCGCTGGAGTATGCTGGACCTCCTCTCCAGAGGGAGAGTAGACACAACCTGACATCTCCAATTGTGGATCAACAATCAATCACTTCAATTTATTGCACTACCTTATTGATATGGTACCTGGAGGCCCATCTTTGGAGAGGTTATGGAGGGTTTCTGCATTGTTTCGTATAGGTAGGTACACTGTATATCCGTACTTATTCTCTTCCGGTAAGTGTTAATATGTCTCAGGTTAACATCTCGCCTCATACAATAATGATTGTGCCTAAGGGTGTAATCTGATTATTTCATTGTGTGTATCTACCTATATAGGCAGATATCATTTTAGGTATACACAGAGACCTATTTAGGTACAAAAGTGTGTGCCTTTTTAAATGGAATTCTCGCCCCCCGAGAGCAAATTTGCCCCCCCCCCCCCAACTCCGAAGATGTTGTTGCGCCCCTGCTGCCGCCTGAGCAATAATAGATAATAATTCGTAGGTATATGTTTGCAGGAGCAAAAACTCTCCCACATGCACCATTGGATGTATCTTGCTGTAATGGATAGCACGTTGGATATAGGTACATCCCTGTCGCTGGATCCATTTTGGCACCACTGAATTTTTCCCACGACTTCGTACCTCGACATAACGATGGCCTAAACACACATTACCCATCCTAACAAAAAGTCAACGAATGTCACGCAATAAGTAAGCAGGTAAACACATTAATACTTAAGTAGGTACCTAGTGAGTACCTACCTAGAAATTAGGCAATATGGTTTCTCTGAGCAAATCCGCAGACAAGTGTGCCAATTTGTTGATGGGCCTCCGCATGATGGCCCAAACCCTGTCATTCAGGTGCAGGTTGCAGGTATGCAGTCTGCAGTTTGGCAGATTGACAAAATATTAAATGAGCGCAAAAACGTCTCAACGCTAGAAATCCACATCTTCGCACATTTCTACTGAAATTAACGAAGTTCGTACTATCTCCTGCGTTTTTTAGTTCCACTCTGTTTTAGCACAAGTGTACCGCAACGATTAAATACCTTATTTTTTGTTCAGAACAAGAAGTAGGCTTAAGAATGATCTAAAAGAGTTTAGCAACGATAATTGACATTTGTGTAGTCTATCCACCCCTGGATATGACTGACGTTACTGCCATCCAAGACTGATGTGGAGTATAGTCAAGTGGCGATAAGAAGCAACTTCTTCAAACTACAGCAGTAGTCTCTCTCTATAACGACCGGGAAGCGACCATGTAAATTTGCTCGCTATAAAGAGAGCTTGCTATAGAGAGAGCTCGCTATAGAGAGAGCTTGCTATAGAGAGAGCTTGCTATAGAGAGAGCTCGCTATAGAGAGAGCTTGCTATAGAGAGGGTTCAAAGTGAGTCAGGGGTTGCCACGGGACTCCAGCGTTCGCGAGAGTGACAACAATATGACACTGAATAGTCAGGTATAACCTCGATAGTCGAGTGGTTTCAAAGTTTGTCTTTAGAAGAACACAGGTTCGATCCCGATCCTATCAGAGTTTTTCTAATCGACATTCACCTCTGATATGTTCAGCATGTCAAGTGGATATCAAGGCTGTCTTCGTCTACAATGGTATTTTCACACCTGTATCTAAACCAAACTTTACAAAAAAACTAAAATTTTAGAAAATGTAGGCAGGTATAATAAAAATAATACAAATAAAACGATATACCTATAACTATTAAGGTGACGGCATGCTCGGGGTCTCAACATTCATTGATCCCAACACTTAAATTTCACTTATAAGCTAAGTAAACGTAATATTTACAAATAACCAAAATAATTCAATCAAAGGATAACATGAAGCACTGATCATTATCACAACTACGGCACTGAATGAGACTGGTAATTGCAATATCGCCATTGGTCGTGGCTACTCTAAAAGCTAAACATAGAGTGCTATTCGATAACACTGACAGTAGGACACTATGTTTAGCTTTCATGGGAGAAAAAATACTATCGAACGAGAGAAATGGTGTTGCAATTACCGGTCTCTATCGAGTCTCGATAATCACAACGTGAAATGGTCACGTCTCAAATGCTTTTCCCGCACTCTAGCCTACCATCTTTCGATGTGGACGGCAGATTCCAAGTCTCTACAGTTTTTCACTCAAAACATTTCAAGAAAAAAACAAATTTTGGGTAAAAATGTACAAGTCTAACGAAGTATAGATACAATAATCAAAGGACACAAATGGACGAAATGATTGGGTACCTCTTAAGGTAGGTACGTAAGTAAGGCATCCTTACGAAGGCTCATTAACTTAGCTAATCGCTTAAATTATAATTATTATATTATACTTTTGTTCAAACATCATAAAATATTACCTACCTAAGTCGTAAACGACTTGCTTCAGAATTATTTAATTTTCAGTGTGAACTAGGTGAGTCTGCGTGACATGAATGAAAATGTACATGGTTAAATCCGAATGGCACCACCAGTAATAATCGAAATGTCAAAAACACAATCGTGGAACACGTGGCACCAGAATAATTTTTCCTATCATTTTTTGGGGGAAACTATTGGATATTTAAATGTTCTGAAATATAATGTCTTTTCTGACGATGACGTAGGTATCACATTTAGTTAAATATCGTTCTGCTGCCACGTGTCCGTCTTTTGTTAAGTTTTTACATAAAAATTCAGTAGCTCACACTTTTGTGTACTAGCTCCAGTTACGTACATTTCTATTCATTTCACGCATTTAATAAATGGTCCATACATTAACTAAAATGCTTGGGAGCTGCATACGCTAGCTGCCAATCTAGCTGCGCAGTAACTTAAAATTCAAGTCTATAAAATACTTAACAATCACAAGGCGAGTGCAGAGTTTTCTGGTGTAGTTTCTCTCAAAATACCAAGTCCAGTCTGCTCTGGGCCGGACAGGTGTGTGCCAACCAACCAGTTAAGACTGAACATATAGATTCGTTATTTGTTTACGTTTTTTCTGCACACTTTATGAGGAAACTATTGGGTATTTAAATGTTCTGAAATATAATTTGTCTTTTTAACGGCCGAAATTAACAGGCTTTGTTGTGATTTTACAATCGAGTGTTTTTTGTCTACAAAAAATTTGTCCGAAATTAACCGATCGTAAAATCACAATACAGCCTGTTAATTTCGGCCCTTATCAGGGCTCGAAGGCATTCGCCTCTTTGGTCCAAACCTCGAGTACAGAAAGGTCTATGCCTCCCGGACAACCGGGCTACTTCTAAAGAATGAAACTGGGCTCGATATCTGGCAGCAACTACACAAGGAATGTTTTTATACAAAGTGATCAACCAACCAACTAGCACTCACATATTTAAAATGGAAATTAGATTATAAAACCAATTTACGTCTAATCTCGACAGTTATTTTATCTTCAATTTAGGGATTAGACCACAGATACAAGTAGGCACTGCAGGGAAGAATAAGGCCCCTGATTGTGACATGTTACATATAAAAAACATGAAATCGATAACTTTTATCATAAACTGAAGCCGAGTATGGCAAATGGAATTATACCACAGTACTGCCATATAAAAAGTTATCACTGAAGCGTTGAACAGAATGCCCGTTACATAGCTTTAAGTTACATACTTAAACATTATGTATTTATTCCATTTATCTGCTATTACGTTTCTTGGAGTACACGTTCAATCGACAGAAGTAATACAAATATAATATTTCATAAAATGGAAATAATCCAGCATGCAATAAATTATTTTGCAATGGTAGCTGGATGTCCCAGCCGGAGACGAGAAAAAGGCACAAATTATTATTCCCTTTACGAATATTTTTTGTTCTTGCCATGTTCCACGACTGGGTGGACCATCTCAAAATAAGCTGTGCTGAGGCTTACAATTCACTTGATTCAACTGTGTTTAGTTATTGTTTATAGAAGTGTTGTTATTGTTGTTGTTGGGAGAGTTGATGTTGTCAATATCGCGTTGGGCTCGCGAGATCTTGACTTTGTCGCGAGGCGTCCCATCCTCGCCCGTTTCCATGGCAAACATTTTCATTTTCTCCTTGAAGCTGAGCTTCTCGGGACCGGGGACACGAGGCGCCGTGTTCTGTTTTTGCTCTGCGAGTAGTCGCTGTCTTGGATCCCTGAAAAAAATATGAAGGTAAGTGGTGCTTACTTGGTGCTCCTTTGGTGTACCTATCTTTCCACATCAGATAGCAGATCAATAGGCTGGGGTTTCACAAACTTGAAAATCATTCAACAGTGCACAAGCACAAAAACAAATCCAAGAATTACCACCAGAATGGGGTCTTTAGATTCAATAATGGCAATTAAAAAGGTATAATACCTATAGACCTCTTGGGCGCCAATGACACCAGGAGTATTGCCGCTTATGTTGTGCACCTCAGGGGATGTCGGGCTCTGAAGCATCGTCTCAGCCTCGTTTATGAAGTTCTGGAAAATAATACCATACAGGAAATCATAAATCATAATTAATGAATCACGAATCATCAATCGTGCCTCAGGACCCCCTGGTTTCGGCCACGATCTATTTCTCAAGTTTTTTTTTGTTTTCGGCACCCTTAAAATACTTATTTCTGATAATGCAACCGTGTTTAAAAATTCAATGGGGTTTATTTCGGACAACCTATAAGTACAAACATATTTGGTTATTGTGAAGCACTCCCATTTGTTCTTCTTACTAAAAATTCATGAAAATGTAATATAGAGGTCAACAGAGCCACGTAAAGACACAATTTCAAGCTTTTCTTCTTCTCAAATCTACTTCAAAGTTCCTCAATGGTGTCTACTTACATTAGGGTCTTCAGCAATACGCTCCATGTGAGGGCTGAGTTTCTGGTTGGGGGGTGGAGCATTGCTAAAAGACACCCTCTTGGGGGGTGGCTGTGTCCCTCGCCCCGTCGGAGACGCCGGTCCTCTGTCCTGTGATTGGTTCATCCCGGGGTACGCCGGACTCCTGTCCTGTGATGGGCTGAACGCGGGGTAGCCCTGGGATTGGTTCATCGGGTAGGCAGGGCTTCTATCCTGCGATTGGTTCATACCGGAATAACCTCTCTCTTGTGACTGGTTGAACGAAGGGTAAGCGGGGCTCCTGTCTGGGTGAGAGGGCGTTCTGTCCTGGGATTGGTTCATGGGAGAGTAGGCGGGCTGATGGGAGTGATTTGATTGGTTCATATAGGTCGGGTCGGGGGAGAGCTGCTGCATGGTGGAGTACGAGGAACCGCGCTCTGGTGGGGCTGGCACGCCGCCATTTTGTTTCTCGTAGTGTCCGTTGTAGTGATGGAATTGCTGTTGCTGCTGCTGCTGCTGCTGATGTTGCTGAGGCTGGCTAGGTGATGACGGACCATTGAGCGTCAGCTGGTCAAGCCGCAGATGGCTTGGGTCACGGATTCCAGCGCCCTGACAAACATAAAATTAGCTATATTCAAATGTTGTTCTGACTGCTCAATTTTTGGAAAATGAGCCTGACCTGAAATGCATAGCTTCCACCAATCCTGTGCCACTGAGTCGAGTTAAAAAATACTACAGAACAAAAAATTTCCAACAGTTTCTGGCGCAAAGTAAAAAATTTCCTAGGAAAGATGTGACCTTAAAAAAAAATAAAAATGTGCACTGCTTACCACGACAGGCTTGTTGGGGGAAGGTTTGAGATTGAGATTGAGGCCAGCAGCGTGCGTTCTCCGGACATCCTCAAGCTTCATCTGGGCTATAGAAGCCGTAGCGGGGCGGATAATGGGTCCATTCTGCACCTGCGCCATCTTCAACAGCCCCTGAACACGCTCACTGCTCTCCTGAATAAAACAAATAAGAAAAGTGATAATAACTGGAGGAAGAACCATAAAAAACTATATAAAGCTAGTTGATATCGTTAAAAAGACCTACTATATTTCAGAAAATGAACTCACAGTTTCCTCCTCGCCCTCGCCTTCATCGTCGTCCTCCTGCTTGGCCTCCTCCGCTCTGCGTTCAAACTCCCTCTCCAGCTTGAGGGCGCGCAACTGCTCCTCCTGCTGGGGGGTGCGGGACGGGAGACCGCTGAGCTCACTGATCTGCTGTTCCCTCCACTGTCGCACCGCTTCACGCCGTCTCGCCTGCTCCTATAGTCAGAATTAAGTTGACAACCTTATTTTGGGTGGGTTGTCAAACGCTATCTTCACAATGTTATCCTCCCTATAGCGAGAAAATTTACACGATCCTTTGACGATTCTTATAGAGAAAGAGATGCTATGCTCTCAAGAAAAACGTTAAAAGGGAATAACGTTCTTTCATACACGACAAAATTTTATCAAGTTGCTTAGCTTGGCTTACTTAGCCAGCCAATGGCAAGGGGCTGTTTGGAAAAACTGCCGTGTCAGCAGACAAAGTTGGCAAGAAGAAAAATATGAGTGAATAGCAGGGCCAGTACGCGGTTTTCGATAATACGGCCATTTTGAAAACTCGATTTTCCATATTTTTTAACGGTGAAACAAATAAACAATAGTAACATTAAACCAGCGAATACGACCAATCTCGTAATCGTCTGATTTTCCCATTTGCAATTTTTTCAAAATAGCCATACCTTTTCCTTTTCCTCCCTCTCCCAAGGGTTGGTGCCCGTGTAGGGGTACTGACGGCGATCCCCTTGAGCTGCAGGGTAGTACCCGCCCCTTGGTGCCTCACCGGTCGACGCCTGATACCTATAACAGAACAGAATAATAAAATACACGTAGAAAATGTACAGAGAACAACCAAATAGAAAACAGTTCTAAGTAGTCAGTTCTTGTATTATTAAGAGGTTCTTGTTTTCGTGCAAATGCGAAGGAATCTGTACCTACAGATCCAATTCTATAAAAAAAATCTCTAGTTACATTGTAACGGCACTGCCAAAGTTACTAGGTACGAACCTGTTATCCGGGGACAGGGATTTCTGTAGCAGGGGGTGTGTGGTGACTGGTGGTGGGGGTGGAGGAGGGCTGTCCCGGTACTCCTCGGGGGCCCGGGCAGGACGCGGGTCCCTGTACCCTTCCGGGCTGAGATGTCCCGGGGCTCTGGCTACCCGGGGGTCCCTCGGGTCTCTGTACCCCTCAGGGCTTAAGTGTCCTGACGCTCTACAACAGAATACAAATACAATGTAATTAAGTAGTTCCAAATTTTCTAACATAATGACGGCCGTCCTCAAAGACCTCATTTTTCCCCAGTTAATCTGACTATCCACCTTGCAGCCAGTCCTAACCAGCACTATAGTGGTTGCTTGGGTTAAATTATTCAATTTTTTAACATGAAAGGTCAAAAAATGTTTACCTCGGTCTGTAGCCCTCAGGGCTGAGGTGGCCCGGAGCCCTGACGGGGCCCGGGCTGCGCCCCTGTGGTTGGAGGGGCCCCCTGGGCATCGCCCCGCCCCGCATCTCGCGTCGGCGCACCTCCTCCGTCATTTCCTGCAGTTTGGCCTCTTGTCTTAGCATGTCACGTGAGGACTGGGACCGCCCCTGCATCGCCAGCTGCTCCTGCTGCCAAAAACAGTAGTTTAATCTAAAGGAAACTGCGAGAGGTGAGCAGAAAAGACACTAGATCCGAAAACCTGTGTCGAATGGTAAAAACTACATGGAAATTCAAAAGAGCCATGATTCTACACAATAACTGGCACCAATATCGAGAGTAAGATATTTTTCAAAGGGTGGCACTTTCAACAGTCCAACGTAACGGGTTTTTTCAAATTAAATATTTCAAGCATATGCTTAGCTATTAGGAAGAGTCAAACCATCCTCTAACAGTCTAACCCTTGCGATAAAAACTGCGATAAGCTTAACATGTTCTAAGGAACATTGATACAAATTTAACTTATCGTTGATACCTTTAGCATTGATTTCACTAAAGTACACTATAGTGTCGGAAAGATAACGCTATAGTCAACTTTATCGGTACCTAAAGTGGACTTTAGCAACTCATGAAAGCCACCGTAAATAAGACAGTTTACCTGTTGGTGATGATAATGGGGGAGATATGCGGAAGCGGGCCGCTCTCGTTCTCGAGGCACCTCCCCACCACGCTGCTGGACCATTCCCGGGCTCCTGTACATTACAAACAAAACTTTGAAGATAAATTACTCAGTACAGACACTACAGACGAAACTATCGATAGGATAAACCGGTGCGAGGTGTTTGAACCATCAGAAAACTGGGCTAGTGAGACGCTTGGGCAGCGGTCACGCGGCCAAGGGCACTATAGGGCAATTAACGTTAACACGCTAATCAGAAGCATACGGACTTCCAGTGTGCAGACTGCGTGAAGGTGCTCTAGATCTATCTGAACTACTCTGGGTCAAAACAAGACGTATCTGTCCCTTACGTCAGATCAGTGACTATGAGGGGACGAGGTGGAACACTGCTGGTTTGATGTCGTTTCTTACAACTGGCCAGTTATTATCTAACGTTATAAGGACATATTACATTCCAAAACAGTTTCCTCAAAAAATAGTTGAAAAAAAAAACGTTAACAAGTAGCAAGTGCTTGTGGATATTTTTTGGCTCTAAAATATACTGCGTCTTTTTACCGTTAGAAAATACAAAATACATATTATATTTCAGAATAAATTAATATCTGACAGTTTCCTAAGAAAGGTAGAACATACGTAACACACCAGCACTGTATTTGCGGTCGTAAGAAACGAAAACTAATTGCTATACTCTTAATCCGTTGAGACTGAAGGTCAGGATAGGGAATACTCACAGGTCGTGAGCCGAAGGAGCTTTGCCCCTTGCCAGGTCATGTTGGGGGTACACCGCCAAATTCTGGTAGAACCTTTCCCCCTCCCCTCCTCCGTACCCTGGCGAGGGATGATCCGGCTGACTCTGCTGGTAGCTGCCTTGTGGAGACCCTAAACAATAAATTCAATAAATAAACACAAACAATGCGGTTGGTTGATGTAGGATAATAATTCGTTTTGGAATATAAAACGCATTTGTCAGAACTTACTTTATAACGTTAAAAGAAACATTATATTTCAGAACGAATACGTATCAACATTCCTCCGAAAATGGACGCTACTATCGTCAACAAACAGCATTTGCAGTGAGGATTAGTTCTTCACGAATAGCGGACCCCTGTTGGAGTCTGCTAGATAAGTAGGACTTGAGTACTGAACGAGACTGGTAATTGCACGGCCGACAATGGCCATGGCTGCTCCAAAAGCTAAACATAGTACACTATTCGAACGCGAAACGAAAGCCTGCGAATAGGACACTATGTTTAGCTTTCACGAGACATGGTGGTGCAATTACCTAACCTAATTTCTTACATACCTTGGCTTTCAACAGTGGCAGAATTGGGATACTGGTAGCCTTGCTGCTGGTACGGGCCGTTTGGAGAGGGCTGATACCCTTGTTGAGGGTAGGAGGTATTGGGGGAGGGTTGGTACCCTTGGGGAGGGTAGGAGACATTAGGGGACTGTTGGTAGCCTTGCTGGCCAGCTGGGTGATGACTCGTAGGCGTCGTTTGGTACCCACTATAATAACAAATAATAAACATCACAATGAAGAAAATAATAAGATCTTTTTACAAGGGAAGAATACATTTTTTGTTTCAACAAAGGCGTGGCTTTGTGTTTTCTATACAGGGTTAGCTCAGTATTCCAGCAGGTGTATTCCCTTTCTCGAACGCCAGCAAACCCACTCAACTAAACCTTCAAAATTTATCGTAAGAAGATAAGGCACGCCACGATGCAATATATGGAGAACAGTTCTTCTTACAATAAATTTTGAAGGTGTTAGTTGAGTGGGTTTGCTGGCGTTAAAGAAAGGGAATACACCTGCTGAGTCAGCTGGCTTCAGCTCAAGGGCACATATCTTGTAGAATGTTACAAAGGGTGCTGGAGGGCCAATGTGGTCAGAATCAAGCTCGGCATTTAAGTTTTCCCTGCGCTACTCCAGCCCACTTACCTTTAGTATTCAAACAGAATAGGGGTACTACTTATATAGTTTTCAGTCTCTCTATAACGAGCAAATGCTACGGTCCGTTGGACACGTTTCAAAACCCTCTTCTTAGCGAGGAAATTTCCACGGTACCTTGACGGTGGTTACAGAGAGAGACTATACTGTAGGTATATACAAACAGTTTAGGGGTAGGTTACCTGTTGTTGGGGGTGCTGTTGTACAAAGCATGAGAGTGCGGTAAGCTGGGGGTGGACTGTGCGGGGTGCAGGGTGGGCTGAGCCCCGTGCCGTCCATCACTCAGGTTCTGATTAGACCTGCAGGTACACCACAACCATGTCAAGAGTGAGTATTCAAAGCACTTTGGTTACATTTTTTAATTTCGTTTTTCCAAGAAAGAGGAAAAGGCTGGATATTTAACAAGCAAGTTATTTTTCATTAAAAAATACTTGACTGAAAAAATATTTAGCGGTTTTCTTGGAACCTCTGTACATTCACCCTTACCGACTGAGAGTATTTACAAGACATTTTGTGCGTATACAAGGCTGGATTCCACTAATTCTTTAAATAATAATAACAGATTTATCTTATTTTTTATTTAGCTTATGACAAGTGCCTTCAAGATAAATCTGTTCGATAGGAGACACTATAGTATACTAAAAGAAGTGGTGAAATCCAGCCTAAGTAGTGTTTATCTTAGGTTCATACCTATAAGCGTGAGGAATGCTGTTGCTGCTGGACGTTCTACTGTAGCCAGGATGCATCAGCTCTTGTGTTCGCTGATCCGCTGCTTGCGCTCCCGCTGAAACGAACAACCACGTCACATTAGATACTAATTAATATTTAACAGCTGAACGTTTGATTGAAAAAATAAATGAAAATCGTGTCACTGTTTTTCCTAACTCAGGTATTTATACCCAGAACAAAAGTATGACAAATTATTGACGATTCTGGTGCCACGTTATTTTCAGTTTTCATTAGATATACAAGCTCATGAGCTAAACGTAAGGGTACACATACTATGTAGGGATGGGACGCTCTTGGAGCTGTGCATGGGTTTCTTCTCCTCTCCCTGCAGTCTGGACGGGAGGTCTCGTTCACTCATCCGTCGGGGACCTGAAATGTAAACACCAGTTACTTCACCACTCTTAAGGGTCACCACACAATCCTGTTTGTTTATGTTTTTTTCTGACCACATTTTGAGGACACTGCTGGATATTTAAATGTTCTGAAATATAACGTGTCTTTTTTAACCGATCGTAAAACACATATAACACTATATTTCAGACAATTTAAATATACAACAGTTTCAGCAAAAAAAAAAATATAAAAAAATGATTGTGAGGTGACCCTTAAGCCTCATCCATACTCACGGTAGTCAGTCTTCCCCCAACATGTGCCACCGCACTTGTACCTGCCCTCACATGGGTCGCTGTGAAGGTTCCAATATACATACAATACAACAGGTACAAGTGCTGCGGCACCTGGTAGGGAAAGGCTGAGCTTCCGGTTTACCGACTACTTTCCAGTAGGTACAGAAAATATACCACACATTTGTTGGGAGTTCATGCTTACCAGTGCATAACCGGCGGAGGTTCACAACAGGCCGGTAGGCTGCATGCATACAAAATACATTTTTTCAAATCAATGGCTGTGAGAACACTATATTAAAAGGGGAGAAAAACAAAATTTTGGAGAACAAAATGCATTTATTAATTATTTAAAAAAAGAGCACTGAGCACATGCACATAATGCAATCCAAAGTTATGATAACGCTACAAAATACATGCAGGATGCAAGAGGCAGATATCATGAGTGCCGGCGACAGAAGAAAGGGTAAAGGTCTACTCATCGCACTTCCCGGTGCACCAAGCGGCAGAGTGAGCCGCTGCTAGAGGTAAATCACAGGGGTGTAAGCAGCAGCCGCCCTTCGGGCGGCTGTTCCATATATAAAAAAATATCCTCCAGTCAGTGCGACCCGTAACTAGGTGCACCAAGTGGCAGAGTGAGCCGCCGCTATAGGGGAATCATTGTGGAAAATCAAAAATTCGAACCCCATCCGCCAGTCAACGAGCCAAGAAATCTGTTATTGCCTCATTGGGAACAAGTAAGAAGTACATTCCGAAGTAGTCGCAGTGTCGTATCGGCAGAAGTGCGATGAGTAGACCAAACAGTTCGTATACAGGGACTTAATATTTGAAGAACTGTCATATCAAAAAATATGAATAAAGCTAAGACGGAATATAGGTAGATTTGTTATTTGTAAACGTTTTTTCCACCATTTCTTGAGGACACTGTTTAATTTTTAAATGTTCTGAAATATAGTGTGTATTTTTAACGTCAGAATTTAACTGGCCAAGTTGTGATTTTACGGTCAACTAATTCAGTCAATTACTGATGTCAGAACTTTTGAATATCCAACGGTGTCCTCAAAAAGTGGTTGGAAAAAATGTAAACGAATAGCCAGTGAAAAGGGCTTCTGGAGTATCTACTGAAGGAGACAGCTTCACAATAAGACAGTTAACACAAATAAACGTAATGTGCAAACCATTCTTCGAAAGACGGGTGAACGCGACCCTACGAGTCAGCGAGCTAGTCAGCTTACTGGGAAAAGCAAGTGCCTGGCGACGACGTGGCTCTTGCAGCCTCACCATATCCGCCACCGGATACAAATACACAGGGTCCGTTCTGCTGACACGTTTTTCGCCGGTTGAATTCAAATCGGACGCAGACACTGAAAGCTGCTGCCGAGTTTGTGAGTCAGTTGGTTTCGCTGACAGCACTTCAGTCGAGTGCCACTTCGGGTTCGTCTTCCGTCGGCGGATATAATCTTTCGGGAATTTTTTCTTTTTTTCGTTGCTGATGAGGGAGTATATGAGGCTGTAGTCATAGTCGGGTTGGAGAGTTTGCACCTGCGCTTCTTGACAGCCGCGAGCGCTGGTCTGAGTCTCCGCGTGAGTGTCCGAGGATGTTCTGGGGCTTGTCTGTGTTCCCGTATGAAGTGAAACCCGTAGCGTCGAGTTGAGGGAAGGGTCAGACAGGCTGTGGCGGGGGGAGGAAGGAGTGACGCACGGGGCGGTGAGGGAGGCCAGCTCGGGCTCTGACGCGCTATGGGTGGGTGACGGCTCCCCTAGCCGGATCATCCCCGCAGCCCCGAGGCTGGAGAAATAGTTAGCGAGGGTGGCCACCTTTCCTTCGCTTAGTCGACGCCCGTCGTGAGCCTTGTTTACAGTTCCATGACACTGGGCAACGTTTCTTTCACTCAGCCGAGCGCTGTCGTTGTGTGGGTCAAACAGAGCCAGGTTCCTATGGGAACAGAACTGATCGTCAAATCTCTTCGTGAGATCCTTCACAGAGGGAATGAAGTCCAGGCTTTGCGTCTGTCTGGGCTTCCGCACCAGGCGCCTGTGTTCGTGCGCGTCCGAGCCTGGCGGGGGCGAGTCCGACACCCGGGATAAATCCAGAGGGTGGTACGACGAGTGAGTACTGGAGAGATCATGCGAATCCATATGGGAGACGTCGTGAATAATAGGGGGTGAGTCCAAAGACACGCCCACACTAGAGTCCGAGTCAGAGAGAACGCCCGTGAGGTCCAAGCTTAGAGCGTCCTGCTCCTGCGTGCTCCGCTCGAAGTCGTCAACAATGGCTTTGAGCTCGGCGACGCAGCGCTCAGCCTCCTCTCGGGATAACGGGCCACGTTTTACCTCAACCTGACGTATTTGGGAGAAAATAGCCGACTGGCCAGGGTCGTCTGAGTCGTGAACGGAGCTGCTCGCCGCATCGGCGTCTGCGTCCACGTCTAGGATCACGATATTGGGGATGCAGGGGGCGGGGAGGCCGTTAAAGGAGGGATAGGGAAGGGGGGATCCTCTAGCCAGACCTAGGGAGAGGAAGCAAAGCGGGTTAGCGGGGGAGTTAGCCATATACCGCAGACAAGACCTCCACCACAAGGCTTCCCGTATACTATCAATTTCAGACCCCAAAAGTTGACGGTACGAGTCAGCCTGTCAGACAGCTCGGATACAGTGAGTTAACCATTCATTTTTAAGTTATTTTATCTGGATAGTTCGGTTGATAGTCTGTGTGCTCTCATCTACTTCCAAGCGTTTCCACCCGAGGAATGAACAGTTTAGCAAACTGGGAAGATTAGCGGTACACCCTGAACCTTCACTACAAAGGACCCATACCTTCACCATCAAGGGTTACATCTCCATCACAAGAGAGTAGCCAATAAACTACAGAACGGCAAAAAACGGAGGAATGTGACACACCGGGTCGCTGGGCCGCTTTACTTACCCGTGGGCGGGGGAGGCCGGGTCTGGAGGTTCATCATGGACACGCTAGACGGCAGGACAGGCGGGCCTTGCTCCCCACGCTCCGAGGGGTGTCGAGCTTTTGATGCGTTAGCTGCCAGTGCACGAACAGTTAGGTTGGGTTAGAGTGAGGATGCTCATAGCGATTTCTTTTAGGTACACCAGTGCAACATTCGGGCGCTCTCTGATAATCTACGGCTCTGGGTAAACAGAGATACTTTCTTGGTCTTTTCACCTCTTTCATTATGTCTACGTTGTTAGTGATTCCTTAATATTTGAATAGCCCCCTCGTTATAACTGCCAACGAGGGCAGCCAGAGTGCAGATTAAAAGAAAACGCTCTTAAACACCCCAGGTGGATGCCAGTTCCATAACTGACGCCGAGGTAGGTATTCAGCACCTCAACGGTCCACGCCAGAGAAAATCATCAAAATATCCCACCATCCACCTATGCTCTTCAGAATCTTTATCAGCGTTTTCTATTTACTGCACCAGTGCAACAATACACCATGGCAACGCAATGGCAAAGTACACGAATTCAGTCGTACTCGAGTAGTGTACACTGAGTGAAGGTAAATAAAAAACGCACTTCGGTTAAATCAGCATTGTACATTTGCACACCCGAATACCACAAATACAATATTGACAGGAGGCCCCAACCAAGTCAAGCAGAATTGTGCAATGTACACAGGAATTTTGCGCCCCAAAATGACAGAAACGACAGATTAATTAAAGACAAAACTAACAGATCTTTCTGCTAGTTGAGAAACAACTCTAAAAGGAAATCCCTGAAAACCTTCTGCGCTATGTGACGTCACTAGTAGTACTAGGTCCTAAGTTTCCCCTAAAAAAATATCTAAGTGACGTCATAACCCAAACGGCCAACTATTTCTATGAGTTCCTTTTTAATTTGGTACCTATGGTGTCAATGTATGTAACTTACCGCGCGCCATAAGGGGAGAAGGTTGCGACAGGAGCGTAGCGAGCCCATGGTAAATAGCGCCCTGCTTCGCCACCTCCAACGTCACCACGGGGCCTGTCCTCACCAGGTACTCAGCAGCTCTAGAAAAACAAAATATAGCTGCATTTTAAATACGTCATACAACGAGCAGAAGTTTGTTTACATCTGTTTCTGAAGAACATCAGAAGCTACTTTAAATCATGTAATTTTTGTCCGTGGAAAATTTGTCTTAACTTCAATCATTAGTTCCTGGCGTTAAAAAGACAAATATTTTAGAACAAATAAATATGCAAGTGTCCTCAACCATTCAAGACAATCAAACTTATAAACAAGAACTAAATAAACAGGATTTACTTTTCCTGCGTGATGCCCACGAGACTATGGCCGTCGACTTTGAGGAGCTGATCGCCAGCCTGCAGGCGGCCGTCAGCGTCCGCAGCTCCTCCCGCCACCACAGACTTGATGTAGATTCCCAGTCGGTCCTGGCCCGCCCCTTTAGCAGCCACGATGCTCAGCCCCATGCCGTTGTTTGACTTGTGCAGGCGGATCGTCTGAACTTCCAGAGGTGGCTGCCCGAGGGGGACCCGGTTACTCATGGAGCTAGGACTCCGGAGCTGGAAAAATAGGGATAATTTATTATTAACAGCCATGGCTACAAATTGGCTACTATTATGGTATGGCTATTTTCCACTAACAACAATCTATATAATGACTCAGGTTTGTTAGCGGCCTGGTCAGTAAAGGATTTATCTTGACCTAACTGTCTCCAGACTTGACGGAGCATTCGGCAATCCAGTTGCAATCCGAACCTCTTACGGTCAACTCGCCTGTAGTCACTCAGTGCTCTCAATCAACGTTACTTTCTCTACTGTCTATCTACTGTTTACTGTTTACTGTTAAGTTACTTTACACTTCATTGTGCTATAAGACACTATACCCTCAACTTCTACAGTTAAAGCACAACTTACTTTACTCCCCACTTTACGTCTCTTTAACTAGGCAATATTGTTTTTTTTCCGAGTGCAACAAGTATCAACTTACGTGGACATTTGGATCAGCCATGTAGATGGTCCAGACGCCAGAGGACGTCGGTTGTATACTCATCCGACACAATCCAGCGGCCTGTAGGGAATGTATCAACTCCACGAGGCCTTGGTGCATTCCTCTGACCACGTCACAGCTGAACCCATCCTCCGGTAACACAAACGCCAGCTGAAGTTCCGGTGACTCTTCGAGTTTGACTTCGCGTCCATCCGAACGCGCCAACTCATCCGCGACGTTCTCCGCTACCTAAAAACACGTTACAAAACCAACTAACGCAGCAAAAGGTACAGAAAATTGTGCTAAGTACCTGTTATTGAATTTTTGGCTCGATCCCGATCCTATCAAGATTTTGAGACCGGAAACCTCAAATATATTCAGGTTGTCAAGTGGAACGTATACCGAGGCTGTGGTGGTTGGGAACCTACCTAAAACTGTAGGTCCCCATCATGTACTAACAGGATGGATTGGGAGGTGCTTCCCTTCCTCCTTTTAGCTTCTTCTGTCCAAAAAGGTACTTACCCTGACTACGTTGTCAATGAGTTCTAGCGGTAGCCTCGGCTCATCGGGCTGTGGCTGGTAACCTCGCAGTAAAGCTCGTAACTGTATTGAGTTGAGCTTCAGGCAGGTGGAGCTCAGCTTCGCCAAGTCGTTCACGTTGTATTTGGGCGCCTGGAAATAAATAAAATAAAATAAAACATGTATTTCATAGATTTGCACATCGTATGGTACTTCTATTGTTCGTATTCGGTATCACCATACTATTCTAATTGTTACCCTGTTTGTTTATACTTCTTTAGACAATTTTTTGAGGACACTTGGATTTTTATGACAAAGAAAAATTATATTTCAGAACATTCAAAATATCCAATAGAAAGAGAAGAGTCATTCTGCTGCATGACTGTGTATTAACTCTTAAGGTTAAGGTACTCACCTCCAGCAAGAAAGCCGCCTCCGCTAGCCGACCAAGATGGCAGCTAGCAGCTAGTTCCAGCCCCTGCCGCTCTGCCCACGCCGCGAGCTGCGACACGCGCGCTTTCAGCCGCACTCCCCACGCTCTACTGCAGTAGACAGTGCCCTGAAAACAAAATCATTGAACCCTATCTCAAAGTCACCCTCTCTATAGTGAGCAAACTTACAAGGCCCCATGACGGTCGCTATAGAGAGACAAACTAATGTACTTGATTTCTTCGTGTTTTGAAGATATGATCGTGTGATACTGGTTTTAAAAATAGTTAATTACCAGATTTGGCTACAATAATCCACGGAGTGGTAACCCAAAACCAAATTTTTGCAATTTCAGACCTCGACTAGATCACTTTAAATCTGAAACCGTAATCTGGTTATTTTTCATTCCAAAGAATGAGCCCGGCTCAGTGGGATTCCACGAAAGCTGCCATCGTTCCCCACTGCGTCCGGGAATGTCATCACGGCAGAAAGACATTCCATGGCGTAGCCGCCAATACAGACAAGTAGGAGACAAGGTACGTACCTGTGGGTTGGAGGGGGACGAGACAATCTTATTAAAGGCGAGCATGTTGATAAAATGGAAGAGATGTGAGAAGAACTGTATAGTGAGAGCAGCGTTGACGCGGCAAAGGCGCAACAGAGCCATTGCGTTACAGAGAATGCCCAGAATCGTGTCGTCTTCTGCTCGCTCCGACAGGAATGACGCCATACCCGCTGCCAGCTCACACTGCATGCAGGCCACGAGGTGCCTACGCAAAAATAAACAAATTAAACGAAATGAGCTTATTGCATGGTATCGAATCTATATCAGCCGCGACAAAGGACTTCCAAGCGGTTTTGTAGCACTCTAAATTTGTCCCAAAGGTTTTCGCCCTTCGTAGACAATTTTGACTTCCGGTTTCACATATATTTCCTTTGATATATCGATACTTATATCGATCTTTAGTAGATGGTTTCTACAGTTAGCTTACAGTTAGAGTTACACGTTTCAACGGTGGTGACGCATACCTCGAAGTGCGCAGGTCGCGAGAAGGTGATATAAATACCTGAAAGCAGCCTGAACCGCGTCGGCGAGGATGTCCTGAGCATCAAGAGAGAAAGCTGAGATGTGGCGATCACACTTGAGGAAATGGAGAAGTTCGGCAGCGTTTGCCATCCAGAAGGCAAGAGAGGCGGGGTCTGTATACCGTTCCTGTAAATATACAAAAAATACGTCAATACCTAAATGAAAAATAAACCACTGATATGATACCCCCTCTGTTAACGCAATGTTAACGGCGAAGTGGTGTAGTGTTAGCGTTGGGAGCTTAACGCATAAGTAACGACCAAAGTACCCCTATGGTAAAAGCGTCTTCGTATACGTCAAAATGTACCTCAACGACATGGTGAATGATTTGAGCGACACGAGCCAGCAAGGCGGTGAGGCGATGAGCTCGGTCGGTGGGCAGCAGCTCTGGGCGGAAATGTGTCGATGCTCGGTACCGGGCCGTGAGGTACAGCACGTACGTAGGTGCCAGCTGAAAAATCCACAAATTATACATCAATGACATTGTAACGTTCAAAAATAATTTGATCTGAAAATTTCAAAGCATCAAAACAGTTAACCTAACTGGGACTTTACATCTCATAGTGTCTCCTAAAAATTCACTATAGCGTTATCCTCCCGAAAACAGAAGTTGGTGTCTTTCACTATCCTGCCGATAACGCCCTTATCATAACGTTAGCTCAGGGACTTTTAACGGCAAGACTAATTTTCCGGATACTTTTTCGGGAAGATACATCAACCAATTTTATCTTCCCTTTAGTAACTGCTGAAATCCACCCTTAACGAGCGGTAATCTTCATATTTAAAATTGCCGCCAAAAATGGCACAGGAAGGTTTAGTCACCTTGAAGCTGAGGTGGGCGTGGTCCAGGTCGAGTATAACCGCCTGCAGGAAGGCGTCCTCGGTCTCTTCGCGCACCTCCAACACCGCAGGCAGGATCGGGTCACTACCCCGCGGATACCTTTCGTAGTTAGACACCCTGGAAACAAAATTATAGTCTTAGAATGATTGTTTACATTTTTTTTAATGATAGTACCTATGCGAGGAAACTTTGTCGAGTTCTTATCTGAATAATGTTGGTTCTACTAGAGGTAAGTAGTCCATGTGGGAGATCCTCAGCCAGTGTAAGCCATCGGCATGATGTAGGCAGCTCTGACGCTGCTACTATATCGCCCAGCATGGTCCTATATGGCCCACTCGTGTATGGGGTAGGGTGGTAGAGTCCATTGTGTGGGCAGCAGCACTGCTGAAGGCTGCTTTCGTGGGCCAGAGTGGTACGTACTGGCCCATCTTTCAAGGGGGCGGCGCTGGGCCATAATACATACCGGTTCCCGTCTCTAGAACTGGCGACACTGCGCTGTGACCGCGCGTCCATGTCTTTAAGTGACACAGTCTCGACGTTGCCATCCACATCGAACGTTGTTTCGTAGTTGCTGGCATTGCTGGTCCCGTTGGCGCCGTTCGGGCCCGTTCCCGTTCCCGTACTAGCCGTGTCGTCTTTACTTAG
Organism: Mesopsocus fuscifrons; assembly: GCA_950004255.1. Lineage (NCBI taxonomy): Eukaryota > Metazoa > Arthropoda > Insecta > Psocodea > Mesopsocidae > Mesopsocus > Mesopsocus fuscifrons. The sequence continues at coordinate 19,396,945 of OX465377.1, forward strand.
CCTACGGACAACACAGGGTGACGTGCGGACAAATTACAACTACTGCGTGAACATCAAGTATTCTCAAGCAGCGGTTGGTACTTGGCTTTTAGCAATATGGAGTGCCAATAAAATAAAAATAGCGAGATGTATAAGACTAAATTTACATTGATCGGGTGAGGTCGTAAATTCAAGCAATGAACTGAACGGAAATTATTGTAAATAAGCAAGTGCATAGTGACTGCCACTAAAGGCACGAAGTACACTTATTGTTAAGAGGACGCTATACCTGACGATGCATTTTTTGCCGCCCATAAGATTAACATTGCGAGCGCCGATTCATTTTCAAGGTTTACCCTTGGATGGAAAGACACAAAATTTTGCCTGTACCTAGCCCTAACAATGTACTAGGGAGTGTTCGAAGCAGATTTCCCAATTTCTCACTGGTTTCTTTTATTGCAACTGTTTTGCAAATGCTAGCATCGCATACCTCAAGAAAAGTGCTGTACCTCGAAAACCAGTAAAAAAATTGGGAAATCTGCTTCGAACACTCCCTAGAACATTGTTAGGGCTAGGAACAGGCAAAATTTTGTGTCTTTCCTTATGGGCGGCAAAAAATGCACCGTCAGGTATAGCGGACCCTAAGGGTAAACATACAAGTGGCAGCAGAATGGTTTTTAATGTTTATTTTCTAAGGAAACTGTTGTCCCTAACTATACAACGGTTTTCAATGAAAAAATGACAGAAAAAAAGATTCTGGTGCCAATGTTTTTGCTACTAGCTGAGAAGTAACACTAACCCATTACGTGTGTTTTGATTGTTTGTACTGACAATTATAATTCTAATAGTACATACCGATCATAGGGGAACTCTTGGTGCCTAGCTCTCCCAAGATCGTCAGCAGCGGGGTCAATGAACCGGAAGCTGTGTATTCGCCCAAATTTGACCACGGCTCCATTCTGGAAATAAATACACCATTGTACTTACAGCATCAAGAGTTAATACACAATCGTAAAACACGTGGCAGCAGAATGATTTATCTTCCCATTTTTCGAGGAAACTGTTGGATATTTGAAATATTTCAGAACATATTAAATATCCAACAGTCTTCTGAAAAATAGGAATAAAAAATAATTCTGGTTTATATTTATATTTTTTAACGGACATACACGCCAGTGCAAGCGCCAAGTTCCCCCTACCTGTAGAATACTGGTCTCGAAGATGCGCTGCCCGTTAACGAAGACTTCAGCGTCTCGGGAGCAGGGTGTGACTGTGACCAGCCCGTCCGTGTGTGCAATGACGCAGTGCCGGGGCTGAATGTTGGGCCCGAACAGCTGCAGGTGAGGCCCGCCTGTTCGTTCAGAACCCACCTCGGTCACGTTCGGATGCAAAACGTGACGCCGCGGCGTCCCTGACATAATCTCACTCCCATCTGAAACAGAAAAATAAATAAAAACCCTCTCTATAGTACGGTCCTTCCCTATAGCGAACTCACTCCACAGCGAGGACTAACCAGATCCTATAATTACCTGTATATCGGTAGAAAAAGTGGGTAAGGGGCTCCCTAGCTGGGCCTCTTTAATTAAATAAAAAAAAAAAAAAAATCCATCAACCAAGTCTAATGGTGAGTTCCTGAAGTCTCCAATAGCGTCCACTAAAAGTTCACTATAGCGTTACCCTCCCGATAGAAAACTTGGCGTGTTAGCTAGTGCACTTTTAACGGCAAGATAAGGTTATCAGCTACTTTTTAGAGAGGATAAATTTACTAACAGAACAGGTCGAAGCCAACCTAACTCCTACATGAACTTTCAAGGGCATGAAAGTATACGGCGCAGTTATGTAGTTATTATCAGCAATGGATCACAGGTTCCGTTGTCAGCACATCGCTGACGGCTGGAAACAGCACATAGTCACGCGATATACCGTATGCACTGCGTACATGGCGTGTGTTTGGTGACTCAGCACTCGGAGCTATCGGTACATGATGAATACTCTACTGCTCAAGTTAGCACCAAACCACTTTTTATCAATCGTTCTCTCTGTAGTCGACCAGCAGGTCTAAACCATACATTCGCTATTTGTTTACGTTTTTCAGCAAACTTTATGAGGGAACTAGGTATTGGATATTCAAATGTTCTGAAATGTAATATATTGTCTTTTTAACGCCATAAATTATGAGGCTATGTTGTGATTTCACGATCGGTTTTTTTGGACAATTTTTTGTTTGATAGTGAACATATGCGCCGATGAGTTGGTTTGTTATATGTTTTTGGCCGAAGCCGATGACGAAGTGGCCGAAGCCGACTATGAGTGGGCCGAAGCCAGTTAAGGAGTGGGCCGACGCCAATACATCCATGTTGTAAGCGGAAAATTTTTCCGTTACCCCGGGATTCGAACCCGGACCTCTCAGGGCACAAAGCGGACCCCTTGACCAATCGTCCACTCAGAGGCTGTTAATTTCCTCATAAAGTGTCCAGAAAATAAAGAGTCCGACAATGGTCGCACTTGACTTTCTCGCAATTTATGCACCAGTGGTATCGAAAATTTTGATTTTCTTTTACGTGAATTATTTTTTTTGGCCAGAATTTTTTTTTTTTCTGAAAAACAATTTGCCACACACTGGATGATACTTTTAGGCACCTGCTTACCGAATATCAAACATATCCGTCAATCAGTGAAGTGTCGTTCGACGCGCAAAGTACGTGTTTTCTATTTTGAATGTCGCGGTCTTAACTTTCATGAAATTGAAAATCTATTGAAAATGCCCTTGAAGCATCTATTTGAGACCGCTTCTACCAATTTTCAAGAAAATCCGTCGATTAGTGTTGTTGCAAATGTGACCTAACCAATCAAAAAGGTTCCAACTTAATATACATAGCCCCCAGCCCTTCGTAACTGTCAAAAAACACGAACGACACTGTAAAATATAAATAATGGTATAAAATACCTTACTGATGAAGGGGAAGGAAAGAAAGCATGAGCAGCACACACACACACTGAACGAAAACGCACTGACTGCAAAGAACGTCAACCCCCGGGGCGCGAGCGCGGCTGACTGAGGGGAGTGAGGGGTGAGGGGAGTATCGATCGCCCGGCTGCGCGGCCCGGGGAAGCCTCGCGCGCTTTCGCCGCACGCAGTTCTATTATGGATCTTATTATTTCACCCTTTATGTAAACCAGTGGTGCCCAACCTTTTTTTTAATCGAAGTATTTTTTTAAAGGTAAATCTTGCGAACCAGAACACACAAATGTAAATTAATTAATTAAAATTGTCAATTAATTAATGCACTGCCAGCATGTTATTAATAGTTACCATATCACGGATGGACGGACATTTTTTAAAAACCACTTTTTTGGACTCGGGGGACCTCCAGGATCACGGGAAACCCAAAATCTCAAAATTGAAATTTTGCTCGATGACATAACTTTCTCAGCCCATGTATTACATACGGGCGAGAAAGTAAAAAAACACGATTTTTTGCCTTTTTTTGACCATAGAAGGCGCAATTTTTGAGTTATCAAAATTTATCAAAAAACGTGTCCAGATATTTACTCTAGGTCCCTACATACCGAATTTGAGCAAATTCGGATGAACGGTGACGTACAAGTGCGCGACAGAGTGACGGACATTTTTTAAAAACCACTTTTTTGGACTCGGGGGACCTCCAGGATCATGGGAAACCCAAAATCTCAAAATCGAAATTTTGCAAAATTTTCTCAGCCCATGTATTACGGGCGAGAAAGTAAAAAAGTAAACTACACCACATCGCCGTTAATTTTGCGTGAACAGATCGGGAATAGACCTGCAGGCCCTGCTTTCAGTGTACCCGCATCTAGCTCTGCAATGCTGTTGGAAGACAGGTTAGTTAGGTACATACCTGGGTTGAGCTCTAAGAAGAAGGGAAGGCTGTCTTCATAGCGGTAGTCCAAGCGTTGCTGAGGCTTCTTCTTTCGTTTCCGTGGATGGTAGTCCGCTGGTCGCCGCCTAACGTGGAACATTATGGATCCTAAAATAGAAAAATAAAAAAAGTCAACTCTAACCTTAATTTAATACAATTTTAAGGCTGAACACATACCTACATTCGCTATTTAAATGCAGAAAAAAACAAAAACAAACACGACTGTGTAGACGTCCTTAAAATAACAAACTATATTTCAGAACAAAATAAAATTCAACAGGTTCCTCAGGAAAAGGGGCAAAAACGCGCAATGGATATTCATCAAATTTGCCAATCATAGGAATAAACCCACCTAGCATAACTTCAGGGGATCTGGTCCTGAGATTCAGACTGGTGTAAGACAGCACACCAATCATTCTGGATAGTTCAATGTGCACGGCAGCGCAAGAGCCAAGTTCCGGAGAACACTACCACCGGACAACAAGAGGAACGAGACACGACTGATGGGAGTGATGCGGTCAGTCGGGAACTCATTACTGTAATGACGGCAAAGCCCCTTCCGTGACCAGTGGGGGGGGGGGGGGGGGGGTAGGGGGAAAAACCCCTATATCCCAATTATGGGGTACACCCACCCCCCAAGGCCAAGGTCTCAATATAGACAGACCACGAAGTCTGTTATCCAGGAGACAGGGTGAGCTTGCATTATTTATAGGGATGTTTATCCCCATCCCCATCTTTTCCAGTCACAGATCATCCCGATTAATCGCGACTATGTTCAACTTTTGTAAAGCTTCATTAAGAGGACGCTATACCTGACGGTGCATTTTTTGCCGCCCATAAGATTAACATTGCGAGCGGCGATTCATTTTCAAGGTTTATCCTTGGTTGGAAAGACACAACAATGTTCTAGGGAGTGTTCGAAGCAGATTTCCCAATTTATCACTGGTTTCTTTTATTGCAACTGTTTTGCTGTTTTGCTGTATCTCGAAAACCAGTAAAAAAATAAGATATCTGCTTCGAACACTCCCTAGAACATTGTTAGGGCTAGGTACAACCTATAAAATGAATCGCCGCTCGCAATGTTAATCTTATGGGCGGCAAAAATGCACCGTCAGGTATAGCGGACGCTTAAGCCTACTGAGGTTACCTACAGAGCTCACCAACTAGACCATTCCAAGAATAATCCATCGTGCTCATCTGGCAGCACTACCAAATACCGGCCATCGCGTTAGTACAAGAAGAGACCTACAGTTTTAAGTGGGTTCCGCACCACCACAGCCTCGGTATACCCTGATGAGAAAAAATTTAGTAGGGTCGGGTTCGAACCGGCGTGACCCAGCTCAAAAAACAACCATGCACCTAGATTCTCGTCCACTCGGCTATCGAGAAGAGTAACCAATCCAGAGATTCCTTGAGATTCGTCTGAGATTCCATTAAGATTTCCAAAGATTCCAAACGATATTCATAGAAAGATGAACTCCGAAGGGGTAACCCAAAAAATTCCAAGATTCCCTGAGATTTCATAAAGATTTCCAATTATTCCCAACGAGTGGTTAACCCCTTGGTAACAACACAGGGTTTTCAAAATTATTTTTTGTTCAGAACAAGAAGCAGACTTACGAAGTAGGATTCCCAATGATCTAAAAGAGTTTAGCAACGACAATTCACATTTGTGCAGTCTATCCGCCCCTGGATATGACGGACCTTACTCCCATCCAAGAGTGACGTATACAACAGTTATTCGCATGAATGGCGGCAGGACGCAAAAAGGCTGAACGCTACTGACGTAAGACACCAAAATAAATGACCTAATTGTAATCGAATGATGCTGTAGCTACTGGTAAAGTACGAAATGCTGCTTGGATCACCACATGTACAGATGTAGTTGATAAGATGGGTCCAACCTTGACTTTCCTTACCCCACCATATGAGCACCAACTGCACTTAATCAAACTAGACTCTGTAGGTCGAAAAACAGTGAGCGGTGAGCGCTACTGCTCATCTCAAAGAAGATAGGAATAACGACATCTTACTACAGCAACCGTCGGGAGACCATGTACTCGCTAGAGAGAGTCTAAAAATGAGTCAGGGTTTGTCAAAGGACTGTACAGCGTTCGGTTGTTATAGGGGGTCATTACTAAGACCAAAAAAAAAAAATAATAATAAAATAAAAAAAAATAAAATAAAATAAAAAATAAAAAAAATTACGGCCTCGATAGCCGAGTGGACTAAATGGTCGACTTTTGAGGAGCAGTGAGAGCCGGGCCACAACAGTTCGATCCCAATCCTACCAAAAAGTTTTTCTGCTCGGCATTCACCTCTGATATGTTCAGCATGTCAAGTGAAATGTATATCGAGGCTGTGGTGGTTCGGAACCCACCTAAAACTGTAGGTCCCCATCGTTTACTCGATGGCTGGGGAGCTGGTATTTGGTAGTGCTGCCAGCTGAGCACAATGGATAGTTCTTGAAAACGGTCTAGTTGCTGGGCTTGTCCCCCCAACCCTTAGCTATGAAGACCATACAATTTTCACGACCAGGAGGGTGGAGGGTAAAAGAGAACCAAGAACTAATGCAAAATAAGACTTTGACTTCGAGGATTGTCCGACACCTGTGACGCTTTCAAATGGTATAATGAGACTATGTTGACCTCCATCTGTTTCAAATCCATCCTATTTCGTCAACAATACAAGTAAGGTCCTTCCTAAAGCTTCGACTATGGTTGCATGACAGTTTCTAGCAGTAGAATGGCCGGCTATTGAATGATTTAGCCCAATGATCGATGGGACTCAAAGTTCTACGCAGGCAAGTTCCAGGCATGACAAACAAATAAGATAAATAATTCTTTCAAGGTGAAACTACATAGGGTGGATTTCATAAGTTGACTATAGAATGGCACCAACGCTTATTTCGGAAAGGCAACCTGAACTTATAGGGAACACTATAGTGGACTTTTAGGGACTTGTGAAGAAGCGCTAAATCAATGTTTTTCGCTTCAAATTTCTCAGACCGAAAATGAAGACCTTTTTATAGTCATCTGTGTTGTATGTACAGTTGTGACAAACTCAGTCTCATATTTAGACCCTCTCTGTAGCGAGCACATTTACATAGTTCCTTGGCGGTCCGTAAAACGTTTATTCATTTCTTTTGGGGATTAAGAGGACGCTATACCTGACGATGCATTTTTTGCCGCCCATAAGATTAACATTGCGAGCGGCGATTCATTTTCAAGGTTTACCCTTGGTTGGAAAGACACAAAATTTTGCCTGTACCTAGCCCTAACAATGTTCTAGGGAGTGTTCGAAGCAGATTTCCCAATTTCTCACTGGTTTCTTTTATTGCAACTGTTTTGCAAATGCTAGTATCGCATATCTCAAGAAAAGTGCTGTATCTCGAAAACCAGTAAAAAAAAAATGGGAAATCTGCTTCGAACGCTCCCTAGAACATTGTTAGGGCTAGGTACAGGCAAAATTTTGTGTCTTTCCAAGCAAGGGTAAACCTTGAAAATGAATCGCCGCTCGCAATGTTAATCTCATGGGCGGCAAAAAATGCACCGTCAGGTATAGCGGACCCTTAACAGCAGCAGCACATTTCTTCAAACCACAAACTACCAGAAACTATACCAAAGGCGTTAAAGAAAAAATTGTGAACACACGAAGACACGGAACATGAAATCTCCAGTTATTTCCCTTTAAAGTACATTTTTCACCTCAACCACTTATTATGAACATACCGTGCATCGTCCACCTTAGAAAGAAACTACAAAAGGTAAGGTACTCCGACACAAAGAAACACTGAAACAGAAAGCACTGGCCCTTTGATTACGCGTCTAAAATCCAGCGGGCAGCTGACGGCGGCCACAGGGCTATTTGCGGACTACAGGCCCCTCTGGACAGTGTCTCAATCTAAACGGACCTTCACTGCAGATCGACACTTGAGTTACTCAAAGGCGAAAGTTGATTAAGCTCCCTTTTCAAAAACCTAAAGGCGGCTTCACACTCGTGCAACTTTTCTTTGTCAGCAGTTCAGAAACCATAAACTCGTATCCCGAAAGGATCAGACCAAAATAAATGACTGGGTATAGGTAAGTAATTCTATTTTCGGGATAATCTTCACTGTTCCACTCCAAACGTACTTATTGGAGGGATTCATCAAACTCAGCTGGCGGCGCTACCAAATACCAGCTCCTCTCCCATCGTGACAGTACAAGATGGGGACCTACAGTTTTAGGAGCGTTCCGAACCATCACAGCCTCGAAATACTTTGATAGAATCGGGATCGATCCGGTATAACCCGGTTGTGTACATTTCTCCTTTGGAAGGGACAGGGTATAGGTTTTTGCCAAGAGGGTAACCACTTCAGAGATCGCTCTAGATTGCATGAAGATTTCCTGAGAATCTAAGCGAGATTCGTGGAAAGATGCACCCCGAAGGATTAACTACTCCAGATTCCCTGAGATTTCATTAAGATTTCCAACAAGATTCCTGGAGTGGTTGACCCCTCGGTTTTTGTCCACAAGGTTGGTTACTGAGCCGAGCGAGGAAGTTGAAACACCAGCCAAAAACTACCCAAACTCGAAAACAACACACACCTCGGTTATCGTGGAAGACGCGCACACGCGAACTAGACCGAAGAGAGCAAGTGGACTGCGATGGTCGCACTGCCCACAGCCCAGTAGCTACGTAACCAATGTATAGCAAGCAGCATATGCTACAATGCATAGCCATAGCATGGTGCTACGCTCATGTGAATGGGAATTTGTAACCCGATAGGGCGCGGATAGGACGCGCCTCTCAGCACATACGGTTCAACAGACGCCGGCTAAAGCCTGGACGTCCATCCTCGATAATAATGCCGGCTAAGCGGGGAGGTTATGGCACATTGCAGTAGTACTAGGGCCTGGATTTGTATCCGACTCATGTTTAGGTAATAAAACTGGTGGAAGGGTGCGACGTTGCTTCTATATTTAGATTTTAATTGCAAACTGTACGCCCTCCTCAAACTAGCTAATCATAGGAAGCGAAACAGTTTTTATAGGGGCGTTACGTTCCTAAAAATTTATGATGAGTTCCCCTAGCATTTCATGGACTAATGCTCTCACTTATTATCATAATCCTAACCTATTTCGAATCCGATCCGAAAACTAATCTTGGTAATTTCTAAAACCAACGATTCTCCAATGTACTTACCAATAATGACGCCTTTTCTCACTGGCAAAATGGCAGCGTTCAATAAAAACAAATCATTCACCACAACAGTTTACAAATAAGTGTGATTTTTGTAGTGAAATTTCGTATTTTCATTTTTTGACTAGAGAAAAGAATATTTCTGGGATATCACGAAGAAGGTTGTAAAAGGGGAGCAGCAAGGTTCGGTAAAAATACAAGAAGTGACTGCCATGGTCTTTTCTATGAAACTATTGGATAATTTTAATATCAGAAATAGGTTTGATTTTCAACAATCAAGTGACTCCATGTCACACAAACAATAACAGAAACAACTTACCCAGTTACCATCATACTTAACTAGCTTCTGGTTCTAAAGAGTTATGCCATACAACAGAACAAAAAATTTCCAATAGTTTCTTAGCCCCCGATTACACCTTACAATTTCCAATCCAAATAGGATCATAAAAAAATATGATCAAGAAAAATTGTAAGGTGTAAAGTGAATTGAGTCAATTATGATACAATTTGTA